>CM057449.1:49805000-52617500 GCA_016271365.2 Neoceratodus forsteri | reverse complement strand
TGGAACAGGGAGCTTTTCTGAAGTAAAATGAGGAGCGTTCCTCATAATGTGGTACAGTTGAGAGGTATGCTGGGCAATAAGGTCCCAGACCTGGCAGCAATCATGGCTGAAGCAGACTTAGACCTGGTGTAAATCAATTAGGCTTGCTGCCATGAAGGACATGATTGGGATATGAACATTTCAGGCTATATGCTGTTTAGGAGAGACAGGGTCAGAAGGAGGGGATAGTGGTGCTTTACATGAGGGTGGGAATTCAGGCAATGGAGCTGCAGGTAGGTGGGGATCAGAGGCATTATAAATTTCGTTGACAATGGGGATGAGCAAGGTGATTCTGCACACACAGATGGTCTACAGGCCACCAGGACAGCAAGTAAGGCTGGACAACCAGATGATGGAGGAGATTCTGAGAGTGGCAACTAAGAGGGAGGTACAGCTCATGGGGACCTCAACCTGCCAGACATGGTATGGGACATGTTGTCAACAGCTTCCCCCAGAAGTAGGGTAATACTGGACTCCCTTCAAGCTTCCTTACTGAGAGAGATGGTCCAGGAACCAACTAGCAAAGGGGTGGTGTTAGATGTGGTACTAACAAATGGGGAAAGGGTAGGGGAAATGGCTGTGGGAGATAACCATGGTACAAGTGACCACGGTATCATGTGGTTCATGGTACGCACATTTAGTGCCTTAAACTGGACCAAGCTGAAGGTACTCGACTTCAGACAAGCGGATTTTAGGAAGATGGGAAAATATGCTCAACAGACTCTGGAGAGAGAGAGGAAGCAGGGGGAGTGGAAGACATGGGTCTCAATAAAGGGTGCCATAGTGGGAGCCACAGACCTCTGCATGAGAAGGGTGAGCAAGAAAAGGAGGAAAAGGAAGCCACTGTGGTTCAAGGAAGTGGAGGGTAGCATCAGAGCTAAGAGGAGAGCTTTTAGGAGGTTTAAAGTGACACAGGGGGAGGAGGCTTGGGAAGAATATCAGGTTAGACAGTGGAAAGCGGGTAGGGACATCAGGTGAGCAAAGGCAAGGATGGAGGAGAACATTACCAAGGTGATCAAGAAGGGATAAAATACTATTTTAAGGTATATAGGCAAAAGGAGGAAAACTGAGAAGGGGAATCCTAGTCTGAAAAAAGGGGCAAGGGAGAGGGTGGTGGGGGACCAGAAGAAGGCTAAATTGCTGAATAGCTATTTCTGTTCAACATTCATGAAGGAAGAAGAATTGAGGGTAACTCTAGTTTAGCAGAGATCACAGGGAAGGGAGAGGACTGAAGCCCTTTTTGAAAGAGAAGATCCCAAGAAACTTAGGATCTTGAAAGTTGTCAAATGATTAGAAGCATGTAGAAGTAAAACCCTTCATAGGGGAAGGAAGATGGAGTAACTGATGGCAAGTGAGCTTGACATCTGTGGATGGCAAGTCATGAAAAAACTGTTCAAGAACAGAATTAACAGCTACCTGGAGGCAAACGGCCTTCAGGACCCATTGCAACACAAGTTCACTGAGTGCAGATCCTGTCAAGTGAACTTCATACAGTTCTTTGACTGGGTCACCAAGGTGGTGGTTCAGGGGCTCAGTAGATGTGGCCGACCTTGATTTCAGAAAACATTTGAATCGGTGCTGCACAGGAGGCTATTGCACAAAACAACTTGCCTGGGGTGGTAGAAGGTGGTAATAAGATTGGTCAAGAATGGTTGGAGGGCAGAATGAAGAGGGTATTGGTCAATTTGGCTCCCTTGGAGGAGTCTGAAGTCATCAGTGCAGTTCTCTAAGGGTTGGTGCTAGGATCCCTTCTCTTTAATGCCTTTATAGGAAATATAAAGGAGGGACTGGAAGGGAGGATGAGTCTATTTGCAGATGACGTGAAGGTCTGCAATAGAGTGGACATGCAGGAGGTGGTGGAGATGATGGGTAGGGATCTTGATAGGTTGGAGAAATGGTCCAAATAGTGGCAATTGTCATTCAATATGGCAAAGTGTAAGATCATGCATTTAGGCAGAAAAACAGGAGAGCAGAGTGCTGGTTGGGAGGAAGATCATTGCAGGTAACAGAAGAAGAAAGGGACTTCATAAGACCTAATGGTGGGAAAGCAGTCCACCTCCCCACCCCACCTAATCCAGTTCTACTTTTATAGGCACAGGATTTGATTGACAATAGGAACTTCCTGTTTGGGAGCAGGAAGTCAGTGATCACAAAGCCACAAAGACTCACCATCCTAGAAGGAAAGAGTAGCTCTCCATCCCCTCAGCTGCTGGAGGACTGACTCTGAACAAGTAAGGAGACTACTGAGAATATAGGACCTTCATGTCTCAGGACAGGAAGATCAGGAGCTAAAGGACACAGAGGCAGTAAGTAAGTAGGGAGAAAAAACATAAAAAAATAAAAGAGGAAAGAGTAAGTATTCCAAACAACAGTTAAGGGGCCAAAAATAAGACATGATGGTAGTGGTGCAGTGCAGTGGCTGTGGAGCAGCAGTCTTTCAGGAGATGTTCTGGAGGATGTGGTGTTGTCCCATCTGCAGACACCTCTCTGGGCTGAGGGAGGAGGTTGCTCATCTCCAGACTGAGTTGTCCAGGATTTGGGAGACCTCCTCTCCCACCAAGAGACCACCAGGGTCACTGCTGTTGCCTCAGAGGTTGTCAAGAGAGAGGAGCAGTTGGACCAAAGTGGGCTCAGAGAGGGTGAGGGTGGTGGAACAGATGCATATCATTCCAATTGTACCTCTCCACAATTCATATGCCATTCTGGCAAAGTGTGGTTCCTCTATGGAGGCACCCACAGTGGAGACCAAGGAGGATGCTGGAACCTCCACAAAGGAGACCCAGAGGAAGGTGGCATGGGACCCCACAGGGGAAGGAAACAATTCCTGGTTGGGGACTCCATTGTAAGGTGGGTAGAACTGTGGGAGGAAGGGGAGAGGGAGGGAGGCAAGGTTCCTGCCTTTTGCCATGGCTTGGAGGGACAGGGAGCGATTCTTCAGGATCACTGGAACAGCTGCACGGGGAGGGAGCTGCATGTTATTGTCCACCTAGGACAAATGACCTGACTGAGAAAGGCATCAGAGCAGTGAAGGAAGAGTTTGTGGAGTTGGGGAGGGGCCTTAGACAAGTAGCATGCACAGTAACCTTCTCAGAGGTGCTGCCTGTCTATAGCATGGATGAAGCTAGGGTGCTCTACACCATGGGATTCAATCAGTGGTTGAAAAACTGTTGCATAACTCAGGGATTTGGTTTCATTGGGGATTGGGGGTCCACCTGGGGTGATGCAGGCCTATATTGGCATGATGGTCTGCATCTGTCCAGGAGGGAATGAGAATCCTAGGTGATAGGTTTAAATGCTCATTGGCAAGCATTTAAACTAGCCATGGTTGGAGGCACTGGAAAGGAGCAGGGAAATCATAGTGTCCCCCCCCAAAAAAAAAATCAGAGTATTAAGTGAAGTAAACACCAAGATTGAGATGTTGATAAGGAGAAGGGCAGGGGTGAATGGAAAAAAAATAACAAAGGCAATAAGGACAAGGATGGGGCAAAAAGGGGTAAGGCAATCAAGAAATGTAGGGTAATGAGTACCAATGCCCATAGTCTGGGCAACAAGCTCCCTGAACTTGTGGTCTTGATAGAAGAGGGATGCCTGGATATCATAGCAGTCACAGAAACATGGTACACAGAGAACCATGACTGGGATGTTAACATACCAGACTACACAATCTACAGGAGAGACAGGGAGGGCAGAAGAGGGAAGAGTAGCTCTCTATGCAAGGAAAGGATAAAAGCAACAGAACAAAAGAGTAAACAGGGAGCAGAGGAGGCACTGCAGGACACCTTAGAGACTGTAAATGTCATCACAATCAACACAGGGGGTGCATACAGACCCCCATGTGAGGGAAAGGGAATGGACAATGATATGATAGAAGGCATCCTTAGGGTGACAGAGAAAGGGGAGATACTGTTGATGGGAGACCTGAATATGCCAGATGCTAACTGGAGCACTTTTGCTGCAGCCACATCCAAGATCAGGGCCATTCTCAATGCCCTACAGGTGGCATGCATCAGAGAGCTAGTTTTGGAACCTACTCATGAGGGAGCATTCTTAGACCTCATACTCTCAAATGGGGACAGTGAGAGGA
Source organism: Neoceratodus forsteri (assembly GCA_016271365.2). Lineage (NCBI taxonomy): Eukaryota > Metazoa > Chordata > Ceratodontiformes > Ceratodontidae > Neoceratodus > Neoceratodus forsteri. Next base: position 52,613,377 of record CM057449.1, on the reverse strand, counting down.
TCTCAGATCTAGAAGTGGGTAGCCATCTGGAAACAAGTAACCACCAAACAGTGTGGTTCACAATAAACTCAGCTAGAGTCAAGCCATACAAAAGTGAGGGTACTGGACTTCAGGAGGGCTGACTTTGGCAAGATGGGAGAGTGCCTTAGAAAAGCACTAGCAAACAGGCTAGAAGGAGGGGTAGAGCAACAATGGGGAAACATCAAAGCTACCATCACAGAGGCAATGAGCCTTTGTGTGAAGCAAATAAATAAATCAAAACACAGGAAAATGCCACTATGGTTCTCAAAAGAGGTGGCGGAGAAGGTTAAGGAGAAAAAGATAGCATTTAGGAATTATAAGGAAACACAGAAGAAGCAGGACAGAGAACTGTATCAGTTAAGGCAGAAGGAAGCAGGGAGGGAAGTCAGAATAGCAAAGGCCCAAACTGAGGAAAAGATAGCCAGCTCGGTTAAGAAGGGGGATAAGGGGAGATCACGTGACGCTGGTGGAGTGATGGCAGCAGCCTGAGGGTTCTCCGCTCCTGCTACTCCATTCTCAACATTCGCAAGGGTAAACAGGGTCTACTACATTTCACAAGTCTGCCAGACCCTGTAGGAAAGCTTTTCCACCGTTTTGTGTTACCGCTGTTTTGGGTAACCATGAGCCGATCCAAAAGTTGGCGAATGCTCATCTGCAGCTTGGCAGCTACGTGCTATTTACAGCTCCTTGCCAGCCAGAATTTCAATTTTGTTCATCTTTACCTACAGTACTGACCCGGAGACATTGAAATCAGCCTGCCAGCACTAGTTTGGGGTCATTTGGTGACAACGCTCGTTTCCTGCTTCTTAAAGGGGACTCCACCATATTTGTCAGCTATATGCTGTTGGCAAAGCTTCTGCCTGTGGGCCTTTCCCTCTCAATCACCAGGAAATTTGTCTTACACCACAAATCTTTTACTTCTGCATGGATAAGCTACCTGTTTTGCTATTGGAAAATCTTCGGGTCCATCTAAGAGCAGATTTTGGAAGTAACCAGTGATTACTTTCATCTTGGAGGATGCAGGCAGCAGATTCAGAATTGGAGGCCAAACATCCATGAAGGAGCTCATCGCCTCTGCTTCAGAAACAAGAGCTAAAACCCTAGAAGATCTACAACGACCTTTCTACTATAAAAGAAGCCTTATTCAAGCTCATAGAGAAGTGGCAGAGATAAAACCAGCCTTGACACAGCTAGCCAGAAGGGTGACCGACGCTGAGGCCAGAATCCATCTCTGGAGAGAGCTATGGATAAATCAGGCCCTAGTATAGTGGAGTGAAAGAAGCCTTGTCAAATTAGAGGATCATCTCGACGACCCGGAGGGCCGCAACAGGCGTAACAATGTGGTCCTGCTAGGCCTCCCAGAAGGTGAGGAAGGGCCGAATACTATTCAGTTTCTACAGAAGCTTATTAAGAAATCGGTGGGCCCCTCACCTAATGGGCCAGAATATATTATTGAGAGGGGTCATCGGGCCCTTAGAGCCAAGCCTCCACCTTCGGAACCACCGAGGCTGATTATTTTTAAACTTTTGAACTATCTGGACAGGGAGTACATTTTAAACAGAGTGAGGAAACTGGAGGTTTTCCAATGGGAAGGTAAGAAACTGCGTCTGGTGCCCGACTTAACCTGGAAGATGAGACAAGCTTGTGCCAGTTTTAGGCCGATTACGTTGAAGCTCTGGGCGGCAGGGATCCGGCACCGTCTTCTTTATCCCGCAAGGTTGGAGGTTACTTTCAAGGAAGGCCCGAAGAGGTTCAACTCGGCGGAAGAAGCACTTGACTCCGTGAGAACTCTGCTACTTGATTTGTTTCCCAAGGGATGAGAGATAAGTCTGACTTTTTGGACAGTATACAGTAACTTTTTGTTTCTACCTAGCTTGGTAACAAAGACTCTTGGTTTGCTACTAATATTCACAATTTGATTTTGATCGAGGGTATTAGAGTAATATGTAATTCTGGTTCGCTCAAAGATTAGTGACAAGTGGGGTTTGGTTTATATCTGTTGCTGTGAGTGATACTTAACTCCTATAAAGTTGGGTTAGGGAATTTACCACCTATACCACTGATTTACCTTGGCTAGAAGTATTTTACTACTCTGGATTATAACTAGAGCACGGGGAGGGCCTTTCATTAGTCCCCACATTTAAATAGTCAAGGTCAATATTTTCATAAGGAGGCGGGTTACATTGTTTGAATTTACGCCTGGGAAAATTTATTTTGTTCCCTTGCTTGTGACACCTGCTCTAATGGTATTTGATGAAAACAAATAGTTTTCTTAAGGACATTTTATAGCTGGGGTACCAATTTAGCCATAAAGATAAAGTTAGAACTGAATTGTCAAGGGTATAATGCTAGTTATGTTTTATGGTAGGCTGAGCAGCTTTGCTTGGGTTACTTAATAGTCCTGTAGTTATATTCTGTCTGGCCTTCGGGTTTGTAGGCCAAGATAGAGCCTGTTATGAGATTAATGTTTGGTGTGCCACGGAATGGCTTATAATCTTATTCACTAGTGCTGGGAAGGATGGAGATACTTAATGGCCTAATATATGATTTAATAGGTCAATGGAGGCATTATACCCCTTAATTCCTCTTTTTTTTTTTTTTGGAGGATCTTTCGTTAATTAGTGTTTCACTATGTGACTTAACTATAGGCCTAAAGAGGGAGGTTACTTTTCTTTTAGCAGCCCAGCTCGAAGATAGAGTTTGACACAATTACATACTTAATCATAGTAATAACTGTGGCAGGGGTGGATACACCCATCTCTACGTAGCATCATGTACCGGAGAACGGGGAGTTGGCTTTGGGCCAGGAGGGGGAGTTATGTTATTTATGGGAATGTTATCATTTTGTTTAGGGGTTGGAGGGTCATTCCAGAAAGGTAATTTTATTTTTGGTGTTTGGGGTACTTGTATGGGGAGAAGCAGCTATCCCAGGAGTTCTATGGTTTGTAGAACAAATGGTAGATAGGTTGAATATAATTTCCTGGAACATCAAAGAGGAAAGGATAATTGTAAAAATTCATTATTCTGAATCACCTTGCCGCTTGAAACCAACAATAGTATTTTGCAAGAAATCCATATTCTCGCTGACCGCTTGGCCCATTTTAAGAAAAAGTGGGTGAATCAGGTCTTTGGAGCGGGAATTTCCTCCAACAGCTGGGGAGTGGCTATTTTAGTGGCCCAGGGGATTCCATTTACACATTCTCAAACAATATCCGACCCGCAAGGTCGTTTTATTTTTGTTTTGGGTACTATTGGAGGGATTAATCTAGTCCTGGTTTCAGTATACGGGCCTAACTTAGATTCACCGGATTTTTTCACACAGTTAGGATTGACTTTGGCTTCTTTTGGGAATGTCCCAATAATCATAGGTGGCGACTGGAATTTAGTTCAGGCCAACCAACTAGATAGATCACATTGTAAAGGCTCTTACCTCTCTCCAGCTCAGAGGGCCATGGGGAGCTTATGGTATCAATAGGTCTAATAGATCCCTGGCGTATCCTCAACCCCAGCCTCCGGGAGTATACATTTTCTTCTGTAGTGCATAAATCGCACTCGAGATTAGATTTTTTTGATCAGCCAGTCTAGTTTGTCTTGGGTCCTGGATGCGCTTATTTGCCCTGAGTAATCTCTGACCATTCCCTATAAGGATTGTATGTTCTCTACCGCTTTTACCAAATAGGTCATACTCATGGTCGTTAAATAACAGTATTTTAAAAGAATCCAAGACATTAGCCAGTTTTAAATTGTTCTTAGAAGGCTCGCTTGCCAGTAACTGGGGTTCCATTGATGCTATTGACCAAACGTGGGTGGCTCTTAAGTCTGTGTGGCGTGGCGAGTTAATACGTTTAGCAACCCTCTGCAAAATAAAGTCAAGGGCACTACTGGACGCATACTTAAAAGAGATAAGGGAATTAGAAAAATTAAATGATAATCAAAGAATGGAGGAACAAGTAAGCAAACTAATCTTCCTAAGAAATCAGTATGCGGACTTACAGAGGGAGAAAGTTATTAGTTTAGCCTCAAGGGTTAAGGCTTTATACTTGAGACAGGGTGGCAGGGCAGGGAGGCTGCTGGCTTGGCAGTTAAAACAGAAATCTTCGGCAAGTTGGGTCTCTGCTCTTAACCATCCTGAATCTGGGCAAGTGATTACGGATCCAGCTGAAATATTAGGTATCTTCAAGTCCTTTTATCAAAAGCTTTATACAAGCCAGCAGCCCCCCTCCCAGGTACTAGATGAGACCCAAGAGTTTTTAGAAACTATTTCGTTACCGAAACTGGCAGAAGATGATGGTCCTCAATTGATAGCTCCTATTTCTATGGAAGAAATAGTAGAGGTTATCGATTCACTAAGCCCAGATAAAGTGCCGGGCCGGACGGATTTTCAGCTTTCTTTTATCAGCTATTTAAAAATATTCTTGCACCTTTACTACAGGAGTTATTTTCTTTCTGGTGTGATCAAGGAATCAGGGATCAGACACCATTCGAGGCTAAAATTATTTTGCTGCCTAAACCAGGCAAGCCCACAGATGAAGTGAGTAGCTATAGGCCGATTTCACTGCTAAACTTGGATGTAAAATTTTTGCTAAAATTTTGGCCAACAGATTAAAACGAGTTTGGCGGACTTTATTGAGCCCAGAGCAAGCTGGTTTTGTGGAGGGTTGCTCCTCAACCGACCACTTTCATAAGTTGTTTTACCTGGTTTCTGAGTCAGCGGACCCTGTGCTGGAGGCATCATTAGTTTCTTTAGACGCAGAGAAAGCTTTTGACAGGGTGGAATGGGCTTTTATGTTCACTACCCTGTCAAAGCTTGGCCTCCCAGATAGATTTATTCATATGGTTCATATTTTATATTCTTGCCCGGTAGCTAAAATTCAATGTAACAACTTAATTTCTGAGGCCTTTCCCCTCTCTAGAGGTACTCGGCAGGGTTGCCCTTTATCACCATACCTCTTTAATTTATATATTGAACCGCTGATTCGGTCCATTAAGTCCAATAGAGAGGTGAAGGGGCTAAGGATTGGAGGCACTGAGTTTAAACTATCTGCATTTGCAGATGACTTACTGTTACACATTTCGGACACTACCTCCTCCCTTTCCAAAGCTCTCGCTTTAATTGATAAGTTCAGTAGGTGTTCAGGGTATAATCTGAATAAGGCCAAAACATCAGTCTATGCTTTATCCCAATTCCTTCTTAAAAGCTGGTGCTCTTCTCTGGTACTTAGTTGGCAGACTAAATCAATAACCTATTTGGGGATTCAATTATCTAAGAATTTAGAGAACCTGATTGATCTAAATCTTAAACCGTTAGTTACATCTATTAAGGAAGATTTGGTTAGATGGTCAAAGCTCCCGCTGACCTTTTCGGGAAGAGCCAATACAATAAAAATGATGGTTATGCCCAAACTCTTTTATACTTTATCTAATTTAAATGTTTACTTGCCAAAGTCCTTTTTCAAGCTGCTACTCCAACAATGAGTGACTTTCTTATGGAATGGGAGACCCCCTAGAAGGAGTTACCTCAAACTTACTCAGCAGTGGCGATTCGGAGGGCTCCAATTACCGGACTTTTTTGCCTATTACCTTGCGATTCACTTAGCGAGGTGAGTGCCTGGGCATGTGACGAGGATTTAACATTCCTGGCCTTCTTTAGATCGTTTATTTGTTAAAGGCTTCAAGTTAGACTTAGAGTCTTTACTTTATGTTTCATGGGCTAAAATTCCAAAGAGGGTGAGAGACTCCCCGTTAGGATGGGATATTAAAGCACTGCATCAGTTTTACGCGAAATTTCAAATTGTACAACGATATGATTTATTTCAACCTACAGTAGGAAACCCGAATTTGATTATTGGGAAACAACCTATATCTAGTAGGGGAATAGAAGGGGGTAGGAAATGGCAGGTTAAGGATCTCTTTCAAAATAACAGGCTTCTTTCACCTCAGGCTCTGGCGGATGGATTGGGAAGCAAATGTCAATCTTACCTAAAATTAAGTCAAATTTTAAGCTGCGTTAAATCGCATTTTGGTAAGGGGCTGGGGCAAGACATTTTGGGACCTATGTTTTCGGAGCTGAAAGGGTTTATAATAAGCGGCAAGGTGATATCAAAAATCTATAAGTACATAATAGACAAAGAGTCATTGAATGTCACCCGTCCTGATACACTGGGAATTGAACCTGTCCTTGGGTAAATCAGCAGAAACTTGGGGTAAGGCTTGGGTCGATATCTATAAACTTATCAAGCAGAATAGATTAAGAGAAGTTCAATTCAAGCTACTTCATAACCTATACCTCTCACCAGCTAAGCTTTCAAGGATGAGTAGTTATTTCACAGCAAATTGCATAGAGTGTAATGACTCTCTCTGGCCTGCACTACAAGTTTTGGACCTGCCCCAAGGTGGTGGGTTTGTGGCACTTGGCGAAACAAAAGATTGGTCAATTTTATGATCTGGATAGATTCTTCACTCCAGAGGCGTGTATATTTGGTGTGTTTGATAAAATCCATAGCAAGTTAACCAAATATCGACTAGCTATGGTAGCGGTGGTAACTAAGCTGATAATTTTGTGCCACTGGAGAGGGGATTGGACTCCTTCGGGTGCGGAGTGGTGGGAGGAATTTATGAGCGCATTGAATGTAGAAAGATCAGTTCTCTCTTTCTATAATGCTTCACCATTATTTCTACAATGTTGGGGGAAGCTATTTCAATGCTTGAAGGATAGATACGGGTATTAGTATCAAAGCTCAAAATATTCGTTTCTAATTATTGGTTGGATATTGACCCCAGTTTGGTACATCTCTTGGGTGAATCCTTTCCTCCACGGTACTTTCTTTTGTAGACCTAATGAAATTGCCTATAATTGGGTCTAACCTGGTCTGTTTTCTGAGGTTACACTACGACTACATTCTTTATATATGTGAGTCTGCTATAGGGATAGCTGCTAGGGGTGGGCAGGGAGGAGGTTGGGATGGGCACTTTCTTTTTATTTTGGTGGGGTTTAAGGGGTTCTGTTCTGTTTTGTTATATTTTATGATGCCTCTGTATTATGTACTATTTGGCGTGTATGTAATGTTTCATAAATTTTAATAAAGCTGTTTATTAGCAAAAAAAAAAGGGATAAAACCTTTATAGGTACATCAGGGAGCGTAGAAAGACAAAGGGAGGGATAGTGAGGCTGAATAGAAAGGATGGTGGATGGGCAAAGAGGGAGAGTGAAAAAGCAGGGATACTGAACGAATACTTCTGCTCAGTATTCACAAAAGAGGAGTAGGAGGAAGTGCCTAATCCAATTAACAGGAGCACTCTGAATAGTTGGGTCAATCCTAGTCATTTCACAGAAAAAAGGGTTCTGAAAGAACTCCTAAAACTGAAGGTGGACAAAACAATGAGGCCTGATGGAATTCACCCCAGATTTTTATAAGAATTAAGGGGATAACTAATGACACCACTGGCTACTCTTTTTAAGAAATCATGGGAGGATGGTGTGGTACCTGAGGACTGGAGGAAGGCAGATGTGATTCCCCTTCACAAAAGTGGGACCAAGACAGAGGTAATAAACTACAGACCTGTCAGTTTACCTCTGGAGTAGGAAAGTGATGGAATCACTGCTGAAGGAAGAATTGTTGAGTACCTGAGGCCAGTGAAACACATTACCCAAGGCTTTTCATTTAGATCCCTGGTAGTCTAGTGGCCCCTGAGCTGTATTGACTGATAAGATGTGAGTTTATACCCATGGTAGTCTAGTGGCTCCCCCAGTATAAAAAAAGAAATTATGCATTTATTATATGCCTGGTAGTCTAGTGGCCCCCCATTCATCCATTCAAGCCCACCCAGCACCCCCTACCCTTCACCAGCTGGCGACTAGCACAGCCCTCCTCTCACTTCCATGGCCAGCCACCGACTGTCTGCATTACAAGCGGAAATGCATAGAGGTCCATTGCCGCTCATATTGCAGACAGTTGGTAGGTGGCCATGGAGGTGAGAGGAGGGATGTGCCAGTCACCGGCTCGTGAAGGGTAGGGGGTGCTGGGTGGGCTTGGATGGATGGGTGGGGATGTGGGGGGCCACTAGATTACCAGGCATATAATAAAGGCATACTTTATTTTTTTATACTGGGGTGCCACTAGACTACCATGAGTATAAAACTCAGATCTTATCAGACAATACATCTGGGGGGGCCACTAGACTACCAGAGATCTAAATAAAAAAATAGGGGGTGGGGTTCACTAGACCACCAGGGCATTAATTTCTTCACATATTTTATTAGGGGGCTACTAGACTACCAGGGTATGTAAATATTTTATTTGGGAGGGGGGCCACTTGACTAACAGGGAGCATTATTACATTATTTTGGGCATGCTGATGGGGCATGTTGAAGCCCCCCTAAGGAAAATTCACCTTCATTTGACAGTCTAGGGTACCCCTGGGCTCAGACAATTAATTTTAACCTTTGGCCATCCCATCACACTGTTTATTCGTGAGCGAACACTTACTTTGATCGTGAGGATGCAAAAACTTTTACCACGAGCTTCTATGGTTGCAATTGTGCATCAGTGAGCAAGGGATGAGATGGGCAGATGAAAAAGCTATTTTTCAACCCAGGGTGTCATAGGAAGTCAAACGAGGGTGGGTTTTACTCAGGGGCTTTGTTCTGATGAACCATGGTGGTGATTTGCCATGATTATGCATATTTTGTAAATTACAATCGTTTGAATTCTTTGATCTTAACACTGCAAATTCTTTGATTGTGAGCCTGCAAATTCTATGATCACGAGATTCTTTGATCGCGATCGTGCAAGGGACAAGATGGACCAATTAAAAAAACAATTATCTCAGCCCAAGGGTGTCATAGAAAGTCAAATGAGGGTGGGTTTTACTCAGGGAGCTTCATTCTGGTGAACCATGGTGGTGGTTTACACTAATTCCTTCAATTTGTTGATTTATAAGGTTTTGAAATCTTTGTTCATGAACATGCACATTCTTTGATCCTGAGCCTGCAAATTCTTTGATTTTGAGAGTCTTCGATCGTCATCTTTGATCACGAGGGAGGGACAAGATGGCCAGATTTTTTTATAATGGATTAGATAGGGAACTTTTATAAAATTTTGATATTCAATATCTTGGGAATGGTTTGGTCTTTTTATTTGAAATGTGGAGGAAAAGGCAATATCCACAAATGCATCTTTTTGGTTTGGTCAAGAAATAGCATAGGGTGGCAAAGTTATGCCATTATGAAGCTGCGTTTTTCCCATAGGATAACATTGTAGTGTTCATGCATTACAGGAATTCTTTGCTGCAGTGCTGCAAAATAACAGCTAGTGGTTTGGGCTGAAATTTGGAGGAAGAAAGCTAACATCCAGAGATGTGCCTTTTCTGGTTTGGTGAAATAATTTTACTGGGTGGCAAAGTTATGGCACTCCAAAATTGACGCTTTTTTTCCTAGAATAACATTATGGCGGCCATTGCGTCTTTTGCAGCCCGTATCTCAGAAATGGTGTGAGATACGGACTTTTCATCAAAAAATTGCTTAGCCCCTCCAAAAGGGGGCTAAGTATCAAACTAGATAGGAAATTAATAATTCATACAAAATGTTTATTTTTTTCTACGTCGCACGATTCCTGAGATACACGCAATTTACTATTCTAAGTCGTAATTCTCTGCTCCAAAGTCAATTATAATGCATACATTCTTTGTTTTCAATGTAGTTTTCAATGCAGTTTTGGGGAAAGAAAAGGTGTGCCCTTCGTTACTGTGTCACTTAGCATTTCAGGTGCGGTTCTGTTACTGTTCGCATCACCGTTCTCGTCTACGCCACCGTGTGCATTACAGTATGCATTTGCACTTGCATTTCTGTTTTGTTTCTCATTAATGTTGATGTTACCATTACAATTTGCATTTGTGGTACTTTTTGTATGCTTCTGCATTTCTGTTGGTTTTATTGTTGCTGTTACTGTTACCATTTATATTTACAATTGCGGTACCATGACCTTCTGTGTAACAGTTTGCATTTCCATATCCACTACTGTTTCTGTTGGCTTTATTGTTTCTGTTATCATAATGATTTGCGCACTGTTGCTACTTTCATTTGCTTTGCAGTTCCTGTTGCTATGTAACCGCCACTGCATTCCATTCACTATTTATCATCCTCATTCTGAAAAAGAAGGGGAATTAGAGGCAATAAACTCAGTTTAATGCATCAGCTAGGGTTGTTCTACAGTGAAAATAGCTAGGAAATTCTGGGTTAAGGTTGAAAACCCCCCTTGGACCCCCGCAGTCCAGCCCCCCAACCAGCATTGGGGTGAGCCTTGGGGCCATCGGTACTAACTCTCATCCCATTCTGCCATACCTCAGCTTCTTTACACATGTGATAGGGTGAGAGTTAGGGCCGATGACCCCAACGTGCACCCCAATGCTGGTTGTGGGGGCTGGACTGGGGGGTCCAAGGGGGGCTTTCAACCCTAACCCAGAATTTCTTCACTTTTTTTGCTGTAGAACAACCCTAACTGATGCATTAAACAGAGTTTTTTGGCTCTAATATACATGTGTATATATATATATATATATATATACAGCATAAATATATAGATATACGTGTATATATATATATATATATATATATATATATGTATCTATATATATTATGGTAGCACGGTAGTGCTACCGTAGGTAGGGTTGAGTTGCCCTTGTAAGATTAAAGGGTCAAACTTTGCACCTTAATAACTTTGCCACTATTCAACAGATTTGCCTGAAATTTGGAATGCATGATCAAGAACCATACATCTTCCTGTCTGCCAACTTTTGCAGTGGTTGGATATATGGTTGTGGAATTGTTAAGTGAGCTCTGCATGCACATTTAAGGTTTTTGGTGAATTCTTTGCTTGCGCCTACAGGTCGCATGGTTTGTACGACCACTCCGAAATCTGGAAGAAACGTGTGGCCTGGGTCCCCGATGTGCCTTTTGAAGATTTCGTGAAAAAATATTAAATGGTTCAAAGGTTATTCAGAAAACAACTTCCTATTATAAATCAATGGGAAAAGTTAACAAAAAGTTTGACAGTGTTGCAAAAGTACTTTTTAGTGTTGCAAATGGCCTTAGTAGTGTTTCAAATCTGCCATTTTTGTTTTCAGTTGGTGATCAGAAAAATGCTTGCCATTTAAAATTGAGACCATCTAAGAACACAAATCTTTTGTGTTCACCTAGTCGGACCCTCAGAAAAATGTCTTTATTTTGGGGTTAAACACTCTAGAAATATGTTTTTCAAATTTCTGGAAAAAGTAGTGTCACAAAGTAGTGTCACACTTATGACACTTTCATGATTTCATTTGTGAAAGTGTTGTGATTTGCGACACTATTTTGCTACACTATGCCCCAAATAACAGGAATTATTTGCCACTCTGATACAAGAGAACTGTTTGGTCTATTGAGCTGAAATTTGGAGCAAAGACAGCCAACATGCCACAGATGTGCCTTTTTGTAGTTTGTTGAAAAAATATTGGACAGCTTCAAAGTTACGGCACTCCAAATTTGACACATTTTCCCATAGGATAACATTATGGCGTCCGTCATGACTTTCGGGGCCTCTGTCTAGGAAGCGGTGTGAGATCTGGACTTTGTCGGAAAATGCTTAGCCCCCAAACCAGGGGCTAAGTACAAAACTAGCCATGAATGTCATAATTCATATGAAATTTTCATTTTTTTCTACATCACACGGTTCCTGAGATATAAGCAATTTAGTATTCCAAGTCCTCCTTTTCTGCTCCAAGGCCCATTATTATGCATACATTCTTTGTATTCACTGTCTTTTTCAATGCAGTTTTTGGGGAAAAGAAGGGTGTGCCCTTTCGTTACTGTGCCAGTTAGCATTTCCAGTTGCGTTTCTGTTACCGTTTGCATCTCTGTTCCCGTGTACATCACCATGTGTGTTACGGTTTGCATTTTGTTGGTGCTTCTGTTTGCGTTACTGTTACCATTTGTATTTCCATTACTGTTTATGTTTTTTTTTGTATCAGACTGTGCATTGCCATTTGCATTTGTGGATGACCTTCTGTTTGCATGTGTCTTTCGTTTTGTGCATCATTGCTGTTACCGTTACCATTGGTGTTTCCAATCATGTTACCATAACTGTGCATGTTACGTTTTGCGATTCCATATGCACTTGCATTTGCATTTCCATTTCTGTTTCCTTTGGCATTACTGTTGCTGTTACCATTACCATTTACATTTCCAATTGCGGTACTGTGACTGTGCGCAAAACTGCTTGTGTTTCCATACACGCTTGCATTTCTGTTTTCTTTGGTGTTATTGTTGCTGTTACTATTACCATTTGCGTTTACAGTTGCAGTACTGTGCCCGTGCACATTATGGTTTGTGTTTCCATACTCGCTTCCATTTATCTTTCCATTTCTGTTTCCTTTGGTGTTATTGTTGCTGTTACTATTACCATTTGCATTTACAATACTGGTTCCATTACCATAACCATCACGGTTTGCATTTCTGTACACGCCTGCTTTTTTGTTTTGTTTCTGTTTTCTTTGGCATTATTGTTGCTGTTACCATTACCATTTGCATTTTCAATTGTGGTACCGTGACCGTGCGCATTACCAGTTATGTTCCATATGCATTTGCGTCAGTGTCTTGTTTCCATCGCTTTTCGCTTTAGCATCACTTTGCACTTGCGTTTCAATTACCATTTGCGTTACCATTTATGTTTGCATCACCATGTGCATAACCCTTTCTGCTTGCATTTGCATTGTACTTACTGTTACTATGTCACAAAAATCATGTGGTAGGAGTGAGGGGCCCGAAGGTCCGCCTCCAGACCCACATTACATTCACTATTTATAGTCCTCATTCTCAAAAAGAAGAGAAATTCATGGCAAAAATCTCTGTTTAATGCATCAGTTAGAGTTGTTCCATAGCGACAAAATTGAGGAAATTCGAAGTTAGGGTTGAAAGCCCCCCTTGCACCCCCTCAGGCCCCAAAATGGCATCGGGGTGTGCATTGGGGTCATCGATCTAACTCTCACCCCATTCCCCTATACTTCACCACCTCAGCTTGTTTACACATGGAATGGGGTGAGAGTTAGGGCCAATGACTAACGCACACCCCGATGCCAGTTGGGGGGGTGGAGTGAGGGGGTGCAGGAGGCTTCAACCTAACATCAAATTTCTCACTTTTGTCACTGTGGAACAACCCTAACTGATGCATTAAAGTGAGTTTTTTGAAATGAATATATATATATATATATATATATATATATATTTATATATATACACATATACATTGCAAAATTGAACAACATTATAGCGACATTCACAAAATGCAAAATTTCTCCCACAGAATGGTGCAATTCCATGATCGGGCAAAATACTGCAGTTTCAGGCAAACTGTGCATTTAGTGCAAAAATTCATGGTTTCAAAGCCTGCAAAAATTTTGAAGAACAGTGGAATTTAGCAAAATGTTTTATCTGATAAAATTGTTAATTTCACAGCAGTTTCACCACCAAAATTTAATTTTCATCATCTCTATTCTTGGCTCCTATGCATTATGTCCAACCCCATGTTGTGACACACAGAGCAGAGTCACTATGCACTGTGCTGCCGTGGCTCTATATTCAGACAATTAGCAAACTCCAGTTGAAATGTGCTAACTCTCTGAATGTTACATAGAGCAGGACATGAGTTATTTATTTGTTTTATTTTGTTTTTGATAATGGGGTGAGGTGCACTAGACATACAGTACAAGTCACATTAAACTGTTCCATCAATGAGTTGGTTTAGCACTGACTCTTTGAGTTGGCAATGCATTGTCAACTCATAATGCATTATTGTTTAATGCTTAACCAGCTGAAGATCAATGTTTGTAAAATGTTTTTGCAACTCATTTGGAATGCATCTGCAGTCCAGTGACAGTGCAATGCAAAGCGCATTTTAACTCTTAAGAATTCAGAAATGCTACAGCAACTCATTGGAGGAACAGTTTAATGTGACTTGTACTGTAGAAATGCCTATTTTCAGACTCAACCCATGAGGTTACAGGAAGATGAATGAATACAAGTTGAGAATGGATAGCAGAATACAGTACAACACTTGGCTAAAAATAGAAAAAAGTACACATGATCAAAGACATAGAAATATCTATTTACAGACATGACCTGAGAAATACAAAAGATAGTGAATATCTGACCAGATAGGAGATATACAGTACAACACTAGGCTAAAAATATAAAATATTACAAATAATTAATGATCAGCACTAGTATAGTTATAGACAAAGGTAATATGGCAACCAAGATTTACAGAGATATATGTATAATAAAAGGTAAGATAAATAAGTGACAGTTGGTGGACCATCATAGAGGGCAGGTTGACTACTAGAAAAACAGGGCAGAAGAGCAGTAGGAGCATGGAGAAGGACTGAGACCTATATTAGGTAGAGAAAGGTGAGATAAGAACTTGGGAGACATGGATACAAAGAGTAGGAAACAGTGGTAAGGAGAAATGGAGAGGAGGGGAAGTAAACCACCAGTGCTAGGTGTTAAAAGGGGGTTAAGATGGATAGAATCATGCACACTTGGCAAGTTTGGCCAGATAATTCAGCTCTTGTTTTTGAAAGAGGTTATTACTAGGAGCTTGTTGAACATCTAGAGGAATGGAGTTACAATACCGTGGGGCAGCAAAGGAGAAAGCATGGGCATCCTTGGTTGTTTTAAACCTCGGTATATGTAGACAAGGATGTTCAACTGGCCTTAGACCTAAAGGGGATGTTTACCAGGAGACCATAGAGGCTAAGGATGCTGGGACTCCAGATCTGATGATACTATCCATCAGAAAACCAAGTGAGAGGAATTAATGAGCAGATGAGGGGGGACATTTTAGATCAGGATAGAGCTGACAGTGGTGTTTACAATGATAGGATGCAGAGGCGTAATGATGAAATGTTATTTTAAGTAGTGTCCCATCTATGTAGAGTGATTTTGGAAGCAGCTAAGAAAGTAACCACATCATAGATGAGGGCAGGGAGAAGGATGCCTCATGCAACAGCTAACCTGGCAGAGGGGGTAAGGGCATAGCTAGTCCTATAAGTGTCCCCAATTTTTGTGTTCACAGATTTACATATAGAAGAGATGTGCTGATCAAAGTTTAAGGATCAATAAAGCAACACACCCAGGTATTTCAATGAGCTAACTGTGTCTAACAGAGAGCCATTCTTATGGAGGATTTGTAGCTTGCCAGTGTTGTATCTGAGTCTGACATCAGAAACAAAAAGCATACTTTGAGTTTTAGTAGTATTTAAGACAAGCTTGTTCTTTGAAAGCCAGGACTGAATATTTATAAAGTCGGATGACAGGGTTTGGATGATATCTGCTATATTCCTAGAGCTGTAGTATGGAACCAGGTCATCCACGTACAGTATGGATGAGCACATGTGGGTATGCAGAGAGATGTTATTGATAAAGATGGAAATAGGAGGGGGCCAAGAATGGACACTTGGGGAACACCCATGTTTACAACAGCAAGATTGGACATGGCAGAATTATATGTCAGAACTTGCTGATGATCAGATAGGTAACTGTTAAGCCAGTGCACAACTTGTGGAGAGAAACCCAGAGATAGCAAATTAGCACAGAGAATGGGGTGGTCAACAAGCTCAAATGCTTTTGTTAGATCTATGAAGATTGTGCCAGTGAGAGAACGCTTGTCCATGGCAGTGAAGACATCATTTGTAAATTTGAGAAGTCCTGTTGTAATACTATGTCCTTTATAGAAGCCATGTTGACTATCTGAGAGAAGGCTGTTGTTTCAGAGAAAAGAGATGATTTGAGTAGCTGCTGGTTTTTCAAGAATTTTGCTCAGAATGGAGAGAATAACTATAGGGTGATAATGGGAGGTGTCCTTTGGGTCACCTTTTTTGAAGACCAAAGTGATTCTGACAATTTCCAAATACCAGGGACTACACTATGGCATAGTTATAGGTTAAAGATCTTTGCTAGGGGAGATGCAATGAAGGGAGAGGCAAGTTTCAGTAGTCTAGGATCAAGCCCATCACAGAACACACTTTTACTATCAGAGATAGTGTTTAAAAATTGAGGACATCAGCTTTGGATATGGTTTAATAAAGAAAGATGGATGCAGAGGGGTGGAGTTGGGCACCCTAGGTAGGGTTGTGGACTGGGTGTAGTTGAAGGAAGATGTATATTTAGACAATCTGAAAACAGGAGGTTAAAAGAATTAGGAATAGTAACAGGGTTATTACAGTGGTTTCCATTAATAACCATATCATTGGCAGAGTGTGATATACTTGCCTCAAGGAAAGCTTTTATGTGAGCCCAGAATTTGTGTGAGTCCACAGTGGCATCTATCATAAGCCCTTTACAGTAGGCACTTATGGCAATCCAAATATTTTTACAGGCATTTCTTTGGGCCCTATAGGTGTTATAGTCAGAGGGGAGACTAGACATTTAAAACACTAGCAGCTTTTATCCTGCTCTCAATCTGAGAGAGAAGATCTTTGTGTAGCCACCTAGTATGAGTCTCTTGTACTCTGCTCTTGCAAGAGGGTGTGTGTTTGTCCTGTAGTGCACGAAACTGAGCAATAAAGTAGCTGAGTGCAGTCCCAGGATCACTGGCATAGTGTATGGGTGACCAGTCAAGTTGGGAGATGTCATTTAGGAATTGTTCTTGTTTCTAAGTTAGCGAAGTTCCTAAAGATAATGTATTTATGAGGGGAAGCCAATAGTGAAGTAAAAACTCAGATGCAGTATATAGGTGAGTGATCAGTTAAGGCATCAGCCAATGTTCCAAATGCCAAGATCCTATCAATGCCATTTGATAGGATCCAGTCAATAAGTGTGCCATATTTAGAGAAAGTTATGTGTCATGCAGCACTCCTGCCTGTGTGGCCATAGTAGCTGGTTCTGAATATGCAGCCCACAATTGCTGACCAGCTGTGGCTTGATGTAATCAACAAAAATAATCATTTGTACATTGATATAATCATTAAAAATCTGCAAAAAAATGCCTTTATCTGATCATTAATAATCATCATTTGAAAGTTAACCAAATCATGAAAAATTACAATAAAGAATTAGGAAAGTTTAGTATTTTTGATGATAAGATCACCATACAAGCAGATAATCAAAAATCATAAACTTGCTTGCTCGATGATCAGATGATGATGATGACTGGTAAGTGGAAGTGATTGTTCATGTCAACCAACCTAAGAAAATGACTCTTGATCTACTGATTTGACTGAGGTTGCACACACTCCCTCTCCATGCACTGTTCTGTATTTCCACCCACCCATGACACTTTCTTTTTCCTCCCTACAATCCAAGAATGGTTCCCCTTATCCACTGCAAACAGTTTTCTGTCTTCTGGCCTAGTCTTCCTCCTACATTTACCATACCTCAGTTAGGGGAAACGGGAAATGGAAATTGTTTAACCAGGAGAGGCACATTAAGCTGAAGCTTGACTCCAGGTGCAACCTGGAAGTACAAGGGAGTTAATTGACTTGCTCAGGGTTACATAGTATGCCAGTGAGGGCTGTATGAGCCACACCCTGTTCTCCAGGTTTGCAGCTCAGAACCTTAAACCACTGGGCTATATGGCTATTGTGTGTGTAGTTCTGTTTTGCTTACAAGTCCTTTATGAATGGCTGTTGGGATACTGTTTAAAGTCTGGACCATTAACGGTTTCACTAATCTGACACATTAATTGCACATATGTGAAGCCCACCAGGATGAAGCACAGCACTGCAGAATTCTGCAGTAGAGATACTGCAGCAAACAAGGCATTTTCAATGAGAGTTAATTCATTTTATCATACAGTAAACCTGTGATAATGCACTTCAAACCCCATTGAAAATGAGCCTCAGCTCAATTGGGCTATCCTTTTCTGAATTTTCAGAACAACTTTTTTACTACTACATTTACTTCATCCTGGTGGGCTTCACTGTACGTGTTCATTAATGGCCACTCAGGTATGAGCATCAGACATCACAAATAAATAAATGAATGGCATGAAAGACCATTCATTTCTACATGTGGCCATGGTTACAGTAATTAATGGGTGAACATTTATTTTTAATGTCCATTAATATATTGGCTCAATATGATCATAATTTGCATGGCACTGAATAGCTCATTGGAGATTTTTTTTGGCAATTAAACACATCATTAAAAGGGCCTGTGGCAAGAGTTAAAGGGGTGTACTACACCTATTAAATATTTAATGGGTACATGCCATGGTTAATTAAAGGCATAGATAAATAAGTGAATGATTTGCACCCATGATCCATCAATAAATTATGGCAATTTAATGGGAATATGCTTCAACGATTAAAAATGATGATACAAAATTTAATATTGACATTTAATGGGTTTGCATGGTAATACAGTAATGAGAAATTTAAAGAATGTAATTGAATTTTAATGTTTTTTTAAACAGCAGTGAGAATAAAAAAGAGTAATGCTTTTAGCTAATCTTCCAGGCACAGAGTTAAAGCAAAATTAAATGGAGATAAAAGGCTTTTAAAGCTAAGTGGCTTTAAAGTAAGCAGCTACAGTATATAACAGCAGAAAGCAAGCACACAAGAAAACATGGTTATTTGTACTGTACAGGATAGGTACTGTAAAAAAAGCCCTTCTATACTTCAATTAAGTACCTCTGTTAGTGTGTTTGTCTGAGCTGAGCAAAGTGAATTGTTATCTGTGCAGTTATCTAGATGTAGAAGGAAACTGTGAATTAGGGAGTGAGCTAGCCAGAAGGAAGCCAGGTGTTTTGAATTTAAAACACTCCTAGATAGCTTCTGGCAGAGAACAGCAAGAGGAAGGAGGTGCTGTTAGAACTATACTTTTACTGGGACTATATTGCCCTCCTCCCTCGCCTGCACCTCCCCCACCCATAGCCAGTTCTACTTTTATAGGCACAGGATTTGACTGACAACAGGAACTTCCGGTTTGGGAGCAGGAATGGAGTGATCACAGAGGCACAAAAGACTCACTATCCTAGAAGGAAAAGAGTAGCTCTCCATCTTCACTAGCTGCTGGAGGTCTAGCATTGAGCAAGTAAGTAGGAGACTACTGAGGAATATAGGAACTTCCTGTCTCAGAGCAGAAAGATCAGGAGTTTTATGGGCACGGAGGCAGTAGGAAAGTAAGAAGAAAAAAATATATAAAATATAGATAAATAAACAGAGAGGAAAGATTAAGTGTGCAAAACAACAGTTAAAGGGAGACAAATAAGACATGAAGGCAGTGGTGCAGTGGCTGTAGCAATAGTCCTCCTGGGGATGTTAGGAGGATGCGGTGTTGTCAATCTGCAGGCACCTCTCTGGGCTGAGGGAAGAGGTTGCTCATCTTCAGGCTGAGTTGGCCAGGATTGGTGGACCTCCTCTCCCACCTAAGGGACCACCAGGGCCACTGCTGCTGCCTCAGAGTTTGCCTAGAAAGAGGAGCAGTTGGACCACAATGGGCTCAGGGAGAGTAAGGGTGGCGGAACAGAGGCACATCTCTCCAGTTGTACCTCTCCACAATTCGTATGCCATTCTGGCAGAGTGTGGTTCCTCTATAGAGACACCACAGTAGAAACCAAGGAAGATGTTGGGAACGTCCACAAAGGAGACCCAGAGGAGGGTGGCATGGGACCCCACAGGGGAAGGAAGCAACTCCTGGTGGGGAACTCCATTGTTAGGAGTGTAGAACTGGGGGTGGGAGGGGAGAAGGAGGTAATGTGCCTGCCTGGTGCAATGGCTTGGAGCGACAAGGAGCAACTCTTCAGGATCACTGGATCAGCTGCACAGGGGAGGGAGCTGGATGTCATTGTTCACCTAGAGACAAATGACCTGGCTGGGAAAGGGATCAGAACAGTGGAGGAAGAGTTTGTGGAGTTGGGGTCGGGTCTTAGACAAGTAGCACGCATGGAAACCTTCTTGGAGGTACTGCCTGTCTATGGCAAGTGTGAGGCTAGGGTACTCCATACCATGGGATTCAATCAATGGTTGAAAAACTGGTGTAGAGCTAAGGATTTTGGCTTCTTTGTGGACTGGGGGGTCCACTTGGAAAGATGCAGGCCTATACTGGTGCAATGGTCTGCATCTATCCAGGAGGAACCAGGATCCTAGGTGATAGGTTTAAATGCCACCTGGCAAGCATTTAAACTAGCCAAGTGAGGCACTGAAAGGAGCAGGAAAATCCTAGCCCCCAAAAATCAGGGTAGTTAGTGAGGTAAAAACACAATATAGATGTTGATAGGGAGAAGGGCAGTGGAAAATGGAGAAAAGACAAAGGCAGTAAGGACAGGGATGGGACAAAATTGGGTAAGGCCATCAAAAATGGAGGGTAATGAGTACCAATGCCCGTAGTCTAGGTAACAAACTCTCTGAATTGGTGGTCTTGATAGAAGGGGGATGCCTGGATATCATGTCAGTCACAGAAAAATGGTATGCTGAGAACCATGACTGGGATGTCAACATTCCAGGGTACATACTCTATAGGAGACCGGGAGATTAGAAAGGGAGGAGAAGGAGTAGCTCTCTATGTAATGGAAGGGATAAAAGCAACAGAACAAAAGAGTAAACAGGGAGGAGAGAAGGCACAGTGGGTCACCCAGAAGACTGGAAATGGCACTACAATCCACACAGTGGTTGAATACAGACCCCATCTCAGGGGAGGAAATGGATAAGGATATGATAGATGGCATAATTAGGATGGTAGAGAAAGGGGAAATATTGTTGATGGGGACCTAAATATGATAGATGTTAACTGGAGCACCTTCGCTGCAGCCACATCCAAGAGCAGGGCCATTCTTGATGCACTACAGGGGCAAGCCTTATGCTAGTGTTGGAACCCACTTGGGGGTAGCAATCTTAGAACTGGTACTCTCAAATGGGGATGGAGAGAGAATCTCAGATCTCAGATCTAGAAGTCGGTAGCCATCTGGGAACAAGTGAACACCAAACAGTGTGGTTCACGATAAACTCAGCTGCAGAGTCAAGCCATACAAAATTGAGGGTACTGGCTTTCTGGAGGGCTGACTTTGTCAAAATGGGAGACTGCCACAGAAAAGCACTAGCAAAGAGGCAAGAAGAAGGGGTGGAGCAACAATGGGGTAACATCAAAACTGCCATCACAGAGGCAACAAGCCTTTACATTAAGCAAATAAACAAATCAAAATGAAAGAAAAAAAACACTATAGTTCTCAAAAGAGGTGGCAGAGAAGGTTAGGGAAAAAAAGACAGCATTTAGGAAGTATAAGGAAACACAGAAGATGAAGGATAGAGAACAGTACCAGTTAAGGCTGGAGGATGCAGAGAAGGCAGTCAGAATATCAAAGGCCCAAACTGAGGAAAAGATAGTCAACACAGATAGGAAGGGGGATAAAACCTTTTATATGTTCAGTAGGGAGTGTAGAAAGACAAAGGGAGGGATAGTGAGACTGAGTAAAGGGGATGGTGGATGGGCAGATGGGGCAGTGACAAAATAGGGATACTGAACAAATACTTCTGCTCAGTATTCACAAAAGAAGAGGAGGGGGAGGTACCTAATCCAATCAATAGAAGCACTCTGGATAGGGGGATCCATCCCAGTCCTTTCACAGAAGAAAGGGTTCTGAAAGAACTTCAAAACTGAAGGTGGACAAAGCAATGGGGCCTGATGAGATTCACTCCAGAATTTTATAAGAATTAAGGGGAGAACTAGTGATACCACTGACTACCATTTTTAACAAATCATGGGAGGATGGTGTGGTACCTGAGGACTGGAGCAGGGCAGATGTGATTCCCCTTCACAAAAGTGGGAGCAAGACAGAGGCAGGAAACTACAGAACTGTCAGTTTGACCTCTGTGGTAGGGAAAATGACGAAATCACTTATGAATGAAAGAATTGTGGGGCACAGGACCCAAGGCAGCATAAATTCACAGTGGAACGGTCCTGTTCAGATGAATCTAATTAATTTCTTTGACTGGGTGACCAAAGTAGTAGACCACGGAGAGGCTGAGGACATGGCCTACCTAGACTTTAGCAAGGCAAGTGACTCAGTCCCGCACAAATTAATAAACAGATTAGCCAGCCTAGGAGTGGGCCCAAGGCTTGTAGCCTGGGTTTAACATTGGCTCAGAAGCAGGACACAGAAGGTAATAGTAAACAGAGTACACTCTGAAGGAAGGGGGGTTACTAGTGGGGTACCACAGGGTTCAGTACTGGGTCTGGTCCTTTCTAATGTCTTTAAATGTGACATTGCAGAGGGACTGGAAGGAAAAGTATGCCTCTTTGCAGATGACACAAAGATCTGCAACAGGGTTGATACATAGGGGGTGGAAAGAATGAGAAGGGGCTTGACAAGGTTGGAGGGATGATCAGAAGTATGGTAGCTTGGATTCTATACAAAGAAGTGCAAAGTAATGCACCTGGGAAACAAAAACCCAGGGGAAGATTACACGGGGGGGTAGCAACAACAACAAAAATGGAGTGGGACCTGGGGTAATCATATCAGATGACCTTAAGGTTAGCAAGCAATGTGAGAAGGCAGTAGGGAGGGTTGGGGGTATACTGGGTTGTATAGGGAGAGGTATTACCAGTAGAAAACAGAAAGCTGTTATCTCTCTGTTCAGAGGAGGGCAACTAAAATGAGTCTGCAACAGAAGCCATATAAGGAGAGACTAAAGGAGCTTAATATGTATACTCCTAAGGAAAGGTGGGTGGGCATGATAAAAACTTTCAGGCACCTCAAGGGAATCAACAAAGTCCAAGAGGGTAGCATCTTTCAGAAAAAGAGATGTGCAAGAACAAGGGGACACAATTTGAAAAGATGGAGGGTGGACAGTTCAGGGGCAAGGTGATGAAGTTTTTCCACAGAGAAGGTGGTGGACACATGGAAAAACTTTCCTGAGGAGGTTGTGGGTTCTAAAACTGTGGGAGAATTCAAGAATGCATGTGACAGGCACAAGGCAATTCTTGTGGGGCTAGGACAAAATAGGCTGTTGGTTAACTAGGATCTGCAGTTTATCCAGTAGGTAGTGAAATGAGCAGACTAGGTGGGCCAAGCGGTCCTTATCTGCCATCAAAATCTAAGTTTCAATGTTTCTGTTGCACAGTTTAAAATTGTTTGACAGGCTATACAAGCCATTCAAGACTCACAGAGGGTAACCACTTGATAGCCCAAGTAAACTATACTGATTAATTCTAATTGATTCAGTTATTCCTTATTACAATATTACAAATAGTTTAGTGGCTAAAGGTAAATTACATGTTTGCCAGTGCACTTAGTGTTGTTCTTAATTTATTTATAGTGTGGCTTAATTACAACAGCTGTATTTTATCATAGGATGATGTTCTTGACAATTTGTTAATTTAATTTTCTATATTTTGTTGTGGTTGGGAACATGGAGCTCAAAGGACAACACTGAGCTATAGGAGCCCCTCCTTCCACTTGATGTATAAGGCTTTGTGGTTTATCATAACTGGAACACATGGAGGGAAATCGTTGGTGGAAGGGGGATCGGGGATGGTCATCAGACCCCCAAACAGCAAGTACAGTGGGCATTTTTGGCAGTGTGGTGGGGTGTCCAGGGTGTGGGTCAGCCATAGTGCTACACATGGCTTGGAAATTGGGGGGTTGTGTGGTGTCCAAGCAGTTGCCACATCTTAGGGAGGAAGTAAGGAGCTTGATCTGGACAATTGACACCCTGGAGTGGAGCAGGGGTACCAGAAGGGGATGGATGGATATTAAGGGGATAATGGTAGAAAGGAGGATGGTGATGAACAAAAATTTGAGGTACATGGGAGCCAGGGATTAGTGAGCAGCACAGGGAGAAGGAAGAGTTGGCCAGGGCCAGTAGGTAACAGTAGAAGAGAGGGTTTGGATGATGGGAAATGTATGGGCAAAGCAGTAGAATCGATGACAGTGAGCCTAAGGAAGTTTCAAGGAAAAGAGGGATGGAAGCTAGTCAGGTGCAAGGGGAGTCAGAGTAATTTTGTAAAGTGGAAAGAGGGGGATGCCCCTGTGGGAGAAGGGAAGTTGGGGGGCATAATACAGAAAAATAGGTTTGCTGAACTACAGATACAGGATGAGGATGGAAGTGAGGAAGTATGTGTGAAAGGTAACCAGGGTAGAGAAAACAGAGAGGGCATGTTAATGCTCCAGGGAAGGGAGAATACAGAGTTCCTTCCCTGGAAGAGGAAGGGGGATGTTGGAAGACAGTAAGCACAGGGAGGAGAACACAAGGAGGAAGTCACCTCAGGACAGCAGCAGAAGCCAGAAGGGGGCATCGGGAGCCAGGGATCAGGGTCGTGGAAACTCACGGAGGTAGTCGCAACATGGCAGTAGAGGCCAGGAAGGTGCTTTGGGTGTCAGGGATAGCTTAGAAGAGCAAATCCAAAAATGCAGTTAGAGTGGTACACCAGTGTCAGGTTTATCTAGAACCAGGTGGGGCAGTAGGGGTCAGAATAGTGCAAAAGTGGGGATGATAAAATGGGCAGAGATAAAGCGGTGGGGCCAGAGCAGGAGGGTAAGATTGCTGGGCCCCACTGACAGATCTCATTGGTACTAAATGGGCTTCAGAAAAAAAAAGGAGGTGAGGGAGGAGGAGTTGAGAAACCCATCCATAAGACAGGAGGGGCATTCCAGAGATAGGTAAGGCAGCTTGCAGCAAGGCAGAAGTGGGGGAAGACAAGGTTGCTTGCCACAGAAATGGGATTGTGAGAAGGGAAGGGGCCACAGGGCCTGGGGGCAATGGGGATACAGGCATGAATCCAGGACTAGCCCCTGGAGGTGACAGAATATGGGGCAAGGAAGGAGATTAAGCCAGGGGAAGGAGGCACAGAGGAAGGGGAGGTAGGAAGCAGGGAGGATTAGGGGATGAGGGCATTAAGAGAACCAGCAGGGTGTGCATCGATCTCAAGAAAGGTGGAGGACAAGGTCCTAATTGTTGGGGACTCCATTGTTAGTGGCATTAGCTGGGGAAGGAAGGGGGGCAAGGTCTGGGTTAGTTGCTTGCTAGGCATGACAACAGCTGAGGTGATTCATCACATCTCCTCCTGGGGGAAACTGCAAGATGAGAGAACCCACCAGGTGTTCCACTTTTCACAAATGACCTTGCAGGGTACAGTTTGATGGAGGTGCAAGCTAGGGTTGAAGCTTTATCAAGGTTGTATAATAACCTGAATTTTAGATCAGTGGTATTTTCTGAGGTCCTACCTGTTCCGAGAGCTAGCTCAGAGAGGAAGCAGAGGATAACAGAATTTAATAGCTGGCTCTCAGGATGGTGTGCTTGTAAGGACTTTGGGCTAATGAGGGATTGGGGTGCCACCTGGCAAAATGAAAGCCAGTTCACCCCAGATAGGCTACACTTAAACAGGGAGGGTAGGGAAGTACTAAAGTGGAAAATGGAAGAGTCCGCTGAAAGATATTACCATTTAAAATGAGTTGGGGATGTTGCAAGCAAAACCCAAATACAGACAGCTGACATGGAGGCACTTGGACTCCCCAGAAATATAGAGATGTCCAGTAGGGCTATAAAGGGAGGGTCAGGATGATGAGAAATGTTAGGACATGGGAGGGCATTGGCGTGGCTGAAGTTTGGAAGGCCATGTGCACAAATGCTAAGAGCCTGGGCAACATACCTCTCAACCTATTGTCCCCCAAATGTGGAACACTGCCCCTCAAAATGTGGAACAAATGAGCAAAATGTGGAACACTTAATTAAAGCTTTACCTAGGAAGCTAGAACACTGATAAAATGTTTGCATTTATGTTCAGAAAGTCTGTTATTAATTGAATAATATATTTTTTGCATCATTTACTATAGATTTTTGCTTTAAAATGTTAATACTGAATGTGGGACAAGTCCACACAATGTGGAACAGGGAGCTTTTCTGAAGTAAAATGAGGAACGTTCCTCATAATGTGGTACAGTTGAGAGGTATGCTGGGCAATAAGGTCCCAGACCTGGCAGCAATCATGGCTGAAGCAGACTTAGACCTGGTGTAAATCAATTAGGCTTGCTGCCATGAAGGACATGATTGGGATATGAACATTTCAGGCTATATGCTGTTTAGGAGAGACAGGGTCAGAAGGAGGGGGATAGTGGTGCTTTACATGAGGGTGGGAATTCAGGCAATGGAGGCACAGGGTAGGTGGGGGGATCAGAGGCATTATAAATTTCGTTGACAATGGGGATGAGCAAGGTGATTCGCACACAGATGGTCTACAGGCCACCAGGACAGCAAGTAAGGCTGGACAACCAGATGATGGAGGAGATTCTGAGAGTGGCAACTAAGAGGGAGGTACAGCTCATGGGGACCTCAACCTGCCAGACATGGTATGGGACATGTTGTCAACAGCTTCCCCCAGAAGTAGGGTAATACTGGACTCCCTTCAAGCTTCCTTACTGAGAGAGATGGTCCAGGAACCAACTAGCAAAGGGGTGGTGTTAGATGTGGTACTAACAAATGGGGAAAGGGTAGGGGAAATGGCTGTGGGGGATAACCATGGTACAAGTGACCACGGTATCATGTGGTTCATGGTACGCATGTTGAGTGCCTTAAACTGGACCAAGCTGAAGGTACTCGACTTCAGACAAGCGGATTTTAGAAAGATGGGAAAATAAGCTCAACAGGCTTTGGAGAGAGAGAGGAAGCAGGGGGAGTGGAAGACATGGGTCTCAATAAAGGGAGCCATAGTGGGAGCCACAGACCTCTGCATGAGAAGGGTGAGCAAGAATAGGAGGAAAAGGAAGCCACTGTGGTTCAACAAGGAAGTGGAGGGTAGCATCAGAGCTAAGAGGAGAGCTTTTAGGAGGTTTAAAGTGACACAGGGGGAGGAGGCTTGGGAAGAATATCAGGTTAGACAGTGGAAAGCGGGTAGGGACATCATTTGAGCAAAGGCAAGGATGGAGGAGAACATTGCCAAGGTGATCAAGAAGGGAGAAAATGCCTTTTTAAGGTATATAGGCAAAAGGAGGAAAACTGAGAAGGGGATTCCCAGTCTGAAAAAAAGGGGCAAGGGAGAGGGTGGTGGGGGACCAGAAGAAGGCTAAATTGCTGAATAGCTATTTCTGTTCAACATTCATGAGAGAAGAAGAATTGAACGGGGGTAACTCTAGATTAGCAGAGACCACAGGGAAGGGAGAGGACGCAAGCCCTTTTTGGGAAGAGAAGATCCCAAGGAAACTTAGGATCTTGAAAGTTGTCAAAGCTATGGGGCTGGACGAGGTGCATCTAAGAGTTTTGAGGGAACTGAAGGAGGTACTGACTGCTCCCTTGATAGCCCTATTCAACAACTCCATAAAATAGGGAGTCATACCTAATGATTAGAAGCATGCAGAAGTAATACTCCTTCATAGGGGGAAGGAAGATGTAAGTAACTACGGGCAAGTGAGCTTGACATCTGTGGATGGCAAGCTCATGAAAAAACTGCTCAAGAACAGAATTAACAGCTACCTGGAGGCAAACGGCCTTCAGGACCCATTGCAACACAAGTTCACTGAGCGCAGATCCTGTCAAGTGAACTTCATACAGTTCTTTGACTGGGTCACCAAGGTGGTGGTTCAGGGGCTCAGTAGATGTGGCCTACCTTGATTTCAGAAAACATTTGAATCGGTGCTGCACAGGAGGCTATTGCACAAACAACACCTGGGGTGGTAGAAGGTGGTAATAAGATTGGTCAAGAATGGTTGGAGGGCAGAATGAAGAGGGTATTGGTCAATTTGGCTCCCTTGGAGGAGTCTGAAGTCATCAGTGCAGTTCTCTAAGGGTTGGTGCTAGGATCCCTTCTCTTTAATGCCTTTATAGGAAATATAAAGGAGGGACTGGAAGGGAGGATGAGTCTATTTGCAGATGACGTGAAGGTCTGCAATAGAGTGGACATGCAGGAGGTGGTGGAGATGATGGGTAGGGATCTTGATAGGTTGGAGAAATGGTCCAAATAGTGGCAATTGTAATTCAATATGGCAAAGTGTAAGATCATGCATTTAGGCAGAAAAAACAGGAGAGCAGAGTGCTGGTTGGGAGGAAGATCATTGCAGGTAACAGAAGAAGAAAGGGACTTCATAAGACCTAATGGTGGGAAAGCAGTCCACCTCCCCACCCCACCTAATCCAGTTCTACTTTTTATAGGCACAGGATTTGATTGACAATAGGAACTTCCTGTTTGGGAGCAGGAAGTCAGTGATCACAAAGCCACAAAGACTTTCCATCCTAGAAGGAAAAGTGACTCTCCATCCCCTCAGCTGCTGGAGGTCTGACTCTGAACAAGTAAGGAGACTACTGAGAAATATAGGACCTTCATGTCTCAGTACAGGAAGATCAGGAGCTTAAAGGACACAGAGGCAGTAAGTAAATAGGGAGAAAAAAACATAAAAAAAAATAAAAGAGGAAAGTAAGTATTCCAAACAACAGTTGAGGGCCAAAAATAAGACATGATGGTAGTGGTGCAGTGCAGTGGCTGTGGAGCAGCAGTCTTTCAGGAGATGTTCTGGAGGATGTGGTGTTGTCCCATCTGCAGACACCTCTCTGGGCTGAGGGAGGAGGTTGCTCATCTCCAGACTGAGTTGTCCAGGATTTGGGAGACCTCTCTCCCACCAAGAGACCACCAGGGCCACTGCTGTTGCCTCAGAGGTTGTCAAGAGAGAGGCAGTTGGACCAAAGTGGGCTCAGGGAGGGTGAGGGTGGTGGAACAGAGGCATATCCTTCCAGTTGTACCTCTCCATAATTCATATGCCATTCTGGCAAAGTGTGGTTCCTCTATGGAGGCACCCACAGTGTAGACCAAGGAGGATGCTGGAACCTCCACAAAGGAGACCCAGAGGAAGGTGGCATGGGACCCCACAGGGGAAGGAAACAATTCCTGGTTGGGGACTCCATTGTAAGGTGGGTACAACTGGGGGAGGAAGGGGAGAGGGAGGGAGGTTAGGTTCCTGCCTGTTGCCATGGCTTGGAGGGACAGGGAGCGATTCTTCAGGATCGCTAGAACAGCTGCACGGGGGAGGGAGCTGCATGTTATTGTCCACCTAGGGACAAATGACCTGGCTGAGAAAGGCATCAGAGCAGTGAAGGAAGAGTTTGTGGAGTTGGGGAAGGGCCTTAGACAAGTAGCATGCACAGTAACCTTCTCAGAGGTGCTGCCTGTCTATGGCATGGATGAGGCTAGGGTGCTCTACACAATGGGAATCAATCAGTGGTTGAAAAACTGGTGCATAGCTCAGGGATTTAGTTTCATTGGGGGCTGGGGGTCCACCTGGGGTGATGCAGGCCTATATTGGCATGATGGTCTGCATCTGTCCAGGAGGGAATGAGAATCCTAGGTGATAGGTTTAAATGCTCATTGGCAAGCATTTAAACTAGCCATGGTTGGAGGCACTGGAAAGGAGCAGGGAAATCCTAGTGCCCCCCCCCAAAAAATGAGGGTATTAAGCGAGGTAAACACCAATATTGAGATGTTGATAAGGAGAAGGGCAGGGGTGAATGGAAAAAAATAACAAAGGCAATAAGGACAAGGATGGGGCAAAAAGGGGTAAGGAAATCAAGAAATGGAGGGTAATGAGTACCAATGCCCATAGTCTGGGCAACAAGCTCCCTGAACTTGTGGCCTTGATAGAAGAGGGATGCCTGGATATCATAGCAGTCACAGAAACATGGTACACAGAGAACCATGACTGGGATGTTAACATACCAGGCTACACAATCTACAGGAGAGACAGGGAGGGCAGAAGAGGAAGAGTAGCTCTCTATGTAAGGGAAAGGATAAAAGCAACAGAACAAAAGAGTAAACAGGGAGCAGAGGAGGCACTGCAGGACACCTTAGAGATTGGTAATGTCATCACAATCGACACAGGGGGTGCATACAGACCCCCATGTGAGGGAGAGGGAATGGACAATGATATGATAGAAGGCATCCTTAGGATGGCAGAGAAAAGGGAGATACTGTTTATGGGAGACCTGAATATGCCAGATGCTAACTGCAGCACTTTTGCTGCAGCCACATCCAAGATCAGGGCCATTCTCAATGCCCTACAGGTGGCATGCATCAGAGAGCTAGTTTTGGAACCTACTCATGAGGGAGCAATCTTAGACCTCATACTCTCAAATGGGGACAGTGAGAGGATCTCAGATCTAGAAGTGGGTAGCCATCTGGGAACAAGTAACCACCAAACAGTGTGGTTCACAATAAACTCAGCTACAGAGTAAAGCCATACAAAAGTGAGGGTACTGGACTTCAGGAGGGCTGACTTTGGCAAGATGGGAGAGTGCCTTAGAAAAGCACTAGCAAACAGGCTAGAAGGAGGAGTAGAGCAACAATGGAGAAACATCAAAGCTACCATCACAGAGGCAATGAGCCTTTGTGTGAAGCAAATAAATAAATCAAAACACAGGAAAATGCCACTATGGTTCTCAAAAGAGGTGGCGGGGAAGGTTAGGGAGAAAAAGATAGCATTTAGGAATTATAAGGAAACACAGAAGAAGCAGGACAGAGAACTGTATCAGTTAAGGCAGAAGGAAGCAGGGAGGGAAGTCAGAATAGCAAAGGCCCAAACTGAGGAAAAGATAGCCAGCTTGGTTAAGAAGGGGGATAAAACCTTTTATAAGTACATCAGGGAGCATAGAAAGACAAATGGAGGGATAGTGAGGCTGAATAGAAAGGATGGTGGATGGGCAGAGAGGGAGAGTGAAAAAGCAGGGATACTGAACGAATACTTCTGCTCAGTATTCACAAAAGAGGAGGAGGAGAAAGTGCCTAATCCAATTAACAGGAGCACTCTGAATAGTGGGGTCCATCCCAGTCATTTCACAGAAGAAAGGGTTCTGAAAGAACTCTTAAAACTGAAGGTGGACAAAACAATGCGGACTGATGGAGTTCACCCCAGAATTTTACAAGAATTAAGGGGATAACTAATGGCACCACTGGCTACTCTTTTTAAGAAATCATGGGAGGATGGTGTGGTACCTGAGGACTGGAGGAAGGCAGATGTGATTCCCCTTCACAAAAGTGGGACCAAGACAGAGGTAATAAACTACAGACCTGTCAGTTTTACCTCTGGAGTAGGGAAAGTGATGGAATCACTTCTGAAGGAAGAATTTTTGAGTACCTAGATGCCAGTGAAACACATTATCCAAGGCTGCATGGGTTCACAGTGGGAGGGTCATGTCAGATGAATCTAATTGATTTCTCTGATTTGGTGACCAAAACAGTAGACCAGGGAAGGGCTATGGACTTGGTCTACCTAGACTTTAGCAAGGCATTTGACAGAGTCCCACACAAAAGATTAATAATCAAATTAACCAGCCTGGGAGTGGGACCCAGGGTGGTAGCCTGTGTAAAACATTGGCTGGACAACAGGACACAGAAGGTACAGTAATTGTAAATTGAGTCCACTCTGAAGAAAGCAGGGTTACTAGTGAGGTACCACAGGATTCAATACTGGGTCCAGTCCTTTCTAATGTCTTTATAAGTGACATTGCAGAGAGACTGGAAAGAAAAGTATTCCTCTTTGTAGATGATACAAATATCTGCAGCAGGGGATGATACACAAGGAGGCATGGAAAGGATGAGAATGGACTTGGCAAGGTTGGAGGAATGGTCAGAAGTATGGCAGCTTGGATTCAATGCAAAGAAGTGCAAAATAATGCACCTGGGAAACAAAAACCAGGGGAAGATTACACAATGGGGGGGGGTAGTAACAACAACAAAAATGGAAAGGGACCTGGGGTAATCATATCAGATGACCTTAATTTTAGCAAGCAATGTGAGAAGGCAGTAGGGAGCACTGGGGGATATTGTGATGTATAGGGAGAGAGGCATCACCAGCAGAAAACAGGAAGCTGTTAGCCCTCTGTACAGATAGTTGGTGAGACCCCATCTGGAGTACTGTGTCCAGTTCTGGAGACCCCATCTCCACAAGGACATAGACAGGATGGAGGCAGTCCAGAGGAGGGCAAATAAAATGGTGCAGGGTCTGCAAGAGAAGCCATACAAGGAGGGACTAAAGCAGCTTAATATGTATACCGTTGAGGAAAGGAGGGAGAGGGGGACATGATAGAAACTTTTAACTACCCCAGTGGAATCATCAAAGTCCAAGAGAGTAGCATCTTTCAGAAAAAGAGGTATGCAAGAACAAGGGGACACAATTTGAAGATAGAAGGGGGACGGCTCGGGAGCAATGTGAGGAAGTATTTTTTCACAGAGAGGGTGTGGACAAATGGAACAGCCTTCCTGAGGAGGTTGTGGGGTCTAAAACTGCGGGAGAATACAAGAATGCATGGGACAGACATAAGGCAATTCTTGTGGGGGGTAGGAAGAAATAGGCTGTTGGTTAACTAGGATCTGCAGCTTATCCCGAAGGTAGAGAAATAGGTAGACTAGATGGGCCAAGCGGTCCTTGTCTGCCATCAAAGTCTATGTTTTTATGTTTCTATGTTTCAGCGGTAAGAGCCAGCAGAATATTAGGTTGCATAGGGATAGGGATCTCCAGCCGCAGGAGAGAGTTCATAGTACCACTGTACACCAAGCTGGTCAGGCCACACCTGGAGTATGGGGTTCATTTCTGGAGGTCATACCTCAGGGAAGATGTGGAGAGGGTAGAACGAGTTCAAAGGAGAGTGACAACAACGATGATGAGGGGGCTAGAGCACTTACCATATGAAAGGAGACTGAATGACATGGGCATGTACTCTCTGTTGCAGAGGAGGGAGGGGGTGACATGACTGAGACATTTATATACTTCAAGGATATCAGTAAAGTGCCAGTGGAGAGCCTTTTCCAACTGAAGGAGTGACTTGACTTAGGGTGAGAGAACATGAATCTCAAATCAAGAGGAGGGGGATTTAGGGGTATCTTCAGGAAGTATTTTATCACTGATTGGGTGGTGGACAACTAGAATGGGCTGCTGAGGGAGGTGGTGGGTTAGAATACAGTAGGGGGTTCAAAAAGGCATGGGATAAACACAAGGGATTGTTGGGGCGGGGCGGTACAGCACAGGCCTATTAGAAACCTAGGCACACTGGGCAGACTGGGTGGGCCTGGTGGTCCTTTTCTGCCATCACATTCCTATGTTCCTATGTTCCTGTATCACTACAATGTCAGTTCAACAGTGCTGAGGCTATATTCTAGAAGCCTGTTAAAGAGTTTATCAAACCTAGGGTTTTATTTATTTATTTTATTTTATATTTCGTTTTTGTTTACCGGGTAAGTGCACTAGCCATAGCAATGACTATTTTCAGGCACGACCTGGGAGGGTATACTACAACAATACAGGGAAGACATTCCAGTACAAATACAAAAAAGTTGACAATAGTATACCGAGCAATTTGCAAATGTAAAACCAGTGTAGAAAAAAAAATAAAACAGGAGCAGTACAAAACCAAAACTACACTACAATTTGCTTTAATGAAGACAAACACGAACTGATTGAACATTTTAGTGCTAATAAGGAAATGGATATAGAACTAGGGGAGGGATACTAGTAAGTGATAGAAGTAAGAGCCAAGAAAAGAGGGATGAGAGGAAAGTAAGGTGGGAGGTGGGACAGATTGGTAAGGAGAAGTGCATAGCGTATAGAAGATCAGATCAACAAATGATATGGAGGGAAGAGGCTTAACCTTAAGTTTAACCCTTTTAATCTCTCAGAACCTTAAACCTTAAACAGTACCCCAATTACATGAATCTGACAGGTGATTTAGGACTTCTATGGACAGTCAGCTAATGCAAAATAAAGATACAAAACACACAAAATGAATGAGAATCATAAGCTCTCCACTTCAACGCTACAGTATATTTAAATATTTGGATGTTTGTTTTGATAAAAGGTCAAAAAATAATTTCCTCTTATGCCAGTATAGCACAGGCTAATGGCCTAGGTATCCTCACTACACCAACACCAACTACAGCTTTACACTTTGTTCATCATCATATAAGGATAAGATGAAAGGTATAAACAACCACTGCAAAATATGTGAACTGTATGACATATATAAGAAATGCTAAAAATGTATAAACTCTGTACAAAATATGCAGCACATGTTATGACAATTTTTTCTTTGCAAATTTCTGATTATAACACTAGCTGTTTAAAATCAAGGCTTAATTAAAACACAGTAAAATACTCAAGTATTTAAATAAAGTTGGTTCAAAGTTTTATCTGCCATCGAATGCTTTGTTTCTATGTTTCTATGTATTTTATGGGAATATAAATCAAGAATACAAGAAGAGAGAAGTAAAAGAGACTAGAAATGGAAAGGGTATCAAGAGGAGAAATGGGTCAGAGGAAGCCTCAGCGAGCCGCATGGGTAGGGCGGTGAAGGAAAGCAATAGGAACAAACTCTGGCCAGAACTGATAGGGCTGTGACGAGCTGCCAAATGAGCAAAGCTACACATGTGTGTAGAAATTATTGAATGCATGGGAGTAACTTGTCCATTTTTTGGAGGTGTTGCACCAAATATTCAACATAGCCTTTTTGGGACCCCTCCTCATGAAAAGTACCAGTGTCATTTTGTTCACGTGTCTGAAAAGTGTTTTTGCATAACAACTGTGCCATTCTGGGCCACAGGTGTGAAAATACATTTTAGGCAGGATATGATAAATGACAGCTGTACTGGTAAAATGGAGGAGTGCAAAAATGGCAATGTTTAAACTGTGGAGTAAAAATATTAAAACTTGCCAAAGTTAGAAGTGTGCATAGAAACTGCACAATGCATGCTTGTAACACAATAATGTTTTGGATTTTTTTCACCAAATTTGCTAAATGGGCTTTTTGGGAACTCACCTTATTTCATGAGTCTGTCCTGAAAGGTGATTCCATGCAGTGACCACAAAATCACCTTTTGGGACCAAGTAATGAAATGAGCATTCACGAGATGGAGTCCCAAGAACCCCATGCTGAAAATATTTGACCAAAATTCCAAAGAATGGCTGATTTATCAATGTAAGTTGAAAACCCCATTGAATGGCATTATAGCATGCTTACCTTTGATTCATCAGTTTGCGGTTCAGCTTTGAAGAGTGCAGACATGTCCCAGTCCAGAGAAGATGACAGTGTCAACCTCCAGAGGTAAGTATGGGATAAGGTGGAGTGGAGTGCGGGGAGATGGGTGCTCATTGGGTGGGTGGGGATGAGGCAGGGGGACTGGGGCGATGATGAGGGACCATTTTCTTTTTTACAAATAACAAAAAACGTGTTGGGGATGGTTTTGTTTATTCATTCATTTACTTTATTTACCTGGTAAGTATACTGAGCCGAAGCCTATTTTCAGAAATGACCCAGACTTACAGGAAACAAATAAAACAAAAACAACAAACATTTGGGTGCACTGGGGTATGCTCCCAGTGTGCCACATGAGTGGGATGGGGGTACATGATGCTGACACGGGAATTCGGCACCCTGATATCGGCAGGAGTGTGGGGAAAAAATACATTTGGGTACACTGGGGTTGGATCTCAGTGTGCCACATGAGTGAGGGGCTACATAATGCTGACACAAGGACTGGGGACACCGATGTCTGTGCAGAGATGGGAACAGAGGGAGTGGGGAGGACAGCAGCAGTGGAAGGGTGTGAGGCATTTTTTTTTGTTGCAGGTGCTGTCAGTGGTAATGCAACTACACATGATGCACAGTTACTGTGAATGGCAGTTTTGTCATTCACAACATGACAGCACTAGCAAAACTGCACACACACACATGAGTTGTACATGCACAGCTCATGCCCTGGAATGCGGAAGTAACAGCCAAAATAGTGCCGCTGTTATTCCGTAGCAGCCAATCAAATTCATGGCGGAGCGTTTCAAGCTCCATTGGACTTTCGGAAGGATACTTCCAAAAGTCCAATGGAATGTTCTATTGCCATTTAACACGTGGCTCAAGGACTGGTGCCAGGAAAAAGGACACAGATTTGTAGGGAACTGGCAACAGTTCTGGGAGCGAAAGTTCTTTAAATTTGATTGACTGCATCTGACTAAAGAGGGAGTCAGTGCATTGGGGCAGAAGTTTGACGTCTTTGCAGAATATTTAAACTAGTAAATGGGGACAGGGGTGCAGCACCCCATACGTCAAATGGAAGAACACCCCTCCCCCCTCAGCTAGTGGTCAAACAGGAATTCAGCATGTTTGCCGTTCATTTGCATCACCAGGTAAGAAAAAAGGTTTGTCTCCCCATACAACGCACAGGGGTAATGCCAAACTTCACCCAACAACTAACACACCAAAATCTGGCCAATGGAAAATCATGTACACAAATGCTCACAGCCTGGGTAATAAGATCCCAGACCTGCAGGCAATAATGTCAGAGGCTAAACTGGACATAGTAGCAATTAGTGAGACATGGTTTACCAGTAACCACACTTGGGAGACTTCAGTACCTGGCTATGTATTGTTCAGAAGAGACCGAGGTGCAAAAGGGGAGGAGTGGCCTGTATGTTAATGAAAATATCAAAGCTACAGAAATTCAGAATACACGTAAGAGCCAGAAGAACTGTGGGTCACCTGGAAACAGGAAATGGGACAGCCATAAGAACTGGGGTTGTCTACAGGCCCCCAGACCAGAGGGAGGACATAGACACATTACTGTTAGAAGATATACAAAACATGACAGCTAAAGGGAGGTTCTGATAATGGGAGACTTCAACATGCGGATACAGATTGGTCAATACTAGCAGGAACATCTGCTAGAACTAGACTCATAGTGGATTCCCTGCAGGGGAAGGGCCTCAAACAACTGGTACAGCAACCCACAAGAGACAGGGCTATCCTAGATCTAGTACTGACTAACAAAGAAGGGATCACAGAGCTCCAGGTAGAAGGTCACCTGGGGGCCAGTGACCATCACATGGTATGGTTCAATTTGGCTACTACATCTAAATCATCCCATTCCAAGGCAAAAATATGGGACTTCAGAGGAGCTGACTTTTAGATAAGATGGCCAACAGAGTTAAGCTAGCCCTGGCAAAAAGAAACACAGGTGGGGGGGTACAGGCAAAGTGGGCAAGCATTAAGGATGCAATACTTGAAACAACATCCCATTGTATTAAACAGAAAAGGAAGTACAAAAGAAGAAGGAAACCACTTTGGTTCTCAAATACAGTAGCAGAAAAGGTCAGAGCCAAAAGGCTGGCCTTCAGGAAATATAAGGGAACACAGCGGGATGAAGATAGGGAGGCATACCAAACTGCCCTAAGGGAAGCAGGTAAGGCAGTAAGGCAGGCAAAGTCCCAAACCAAGGAAACACTAGCACAAACAGTAAAAGAAGGTGACAAGACTTTCAATAGATACATTAGTGAAAGGAGAAAGTCCAGAGGGGTATTGTTAAGCTTAATGGAGAAAAGGGAGCATGTGAGGAGGAGGACCTGTAAAGGCATCTATCCTAAATAGATACTTTTGCTCAGTATTTACTGAAGAGAAGGTGAGGGCAGGGCCCACAGCTCAGCATCATGGACACAGGGGAGAGGTGAGCACTACTCCCTTCAGAAAAGAAAGGGTCCTACAAGAGCTTGCTAAGCTCAGGGTTGATAAGGCAATGGGACCTGATGGCATACATCCCAGGGTACTTAAGGAGCTAAAGGAGGAACTAGCAGAGCCATTAGTAGAATTGTTTAGTGAGTCTCTGAGCACAGGAGAGATCCCAGAAGACTGGAGAAGGGCTCATGTGATCCCGCTCCACAAAAGTGGTAGCAGGGAGGAGGTGGGGAACTACAGACCGGTCAGTCTTACCTCAGTAGTGGGCAAGATTATGGAGGCACTCCTTAAGGAAGGATAGTGCAACACCTGGAATCCATAGGGGCACAGGATCCAAGACAGCATGGGTTTACAAAGGAAGGTCCTGTCAAACTAATCTCATAGATTTCTTTGACTGGGTAACCAGAGTGGTGGACCAAGGGGAGCAGGATAGGCTCGAGGTGGGTCAGAGTGGTCAACTGGGTGGCAAACTGGTTGTGGGCGGAAAAACAGAGAGTGGTGGTAAATGGTATACAGTCAGAAGAGATGCAAGTCACAAGTGGGGTACCTCAGGGATCAATCCTGGGACCAGTCCTCTTCAACATCTTCATTAGTGACCTTGCAGATGGACTAGAGGTAAGGCTTGTCTGTTTGCAGATGACACCAAGATCTGCAACAGAGTAGATGATCCAGATGGGGTGGGCAGAATGAGAAGAGATCTGGATAAACTAGCAGAATGGTCAGAAGAGTGGCAACTGGGATTTAATGCAAAGAAGTGCAAAATCATGCACATAGGGAAGAAAACCTGAAGCCACCTATAGGCTGGGAGGGGAGTTGCTAGCAGTCACAAAGGAAGAAAGAGATTTGGGCATCATCATCACTGATGACCTAAAATCATCCAAGCAGACCTCTAAAGCAGTAGGTAAGGCTAGGGAGGTGTTAGGGTGTATTAGTAGGGGTATCACAAGTCGTAAGAGGGAGGTAATAATCCCTCTGTACAAGACACTGGTTAGGCCCCATCTGGAGTACTGCGTGCAGTATTGGAGGCCACACTTCACAAGGACATTAACCAAATTGAGGCAGTCCAGAGAAGGGCAACCAAAATGGTGCAGGGACTGCATCAGAAGACATATGAGGACAGATTAACGGAGCTCAATATGTATACCCTTGAGCAAAGGAGGGAAAGAGGTGATATGATTGCGGCATTCAAACACCTTAAGGGCATAAACAAGGTGAAAGAGTCTAACATGTTTAAATATAAGAAAAATAGCAGGACAAGAGGACACAGCATGAGATTAGAGGGAGGCCGATTAAGGGGGAATGTGAAGAAATTCTTTTTCACAGAAAGGGTGGTGGATGCATGGAATGGCTTACCACAAGAAGTGGTGGCTATGAATACAGTGCAGGGCTTCAAACAGGCATGGGATAGGCATAAGGGAGCAATACAAATGACTATGAATAGATAGGCCACTGACAGAGCAAAGGCCGATGGCACATTTATAAGGTAGAAAAAGAAATGAGCAGACTGGATGGGCCTTGCGGTCCTTATCTGCCGTCAACTTCTATGTTTCTATGTTTCTATTTTCAGAGCTACAGTTGATCCAAAAATGTCTGCAGGCTCTGCCCACAGCCCTAAAAATTCTTAAAGGTACAGAATGATCATCATAAAGAATGTGCCATAGGTTTGTTAACATAACCTAATTTACTAAGACTTTCAAATGGCAACCACCATAGCCAACGGTATAGGTCACAGTGATGTGTCCTGTTATCTGCACCCAGGACAAACCTACAAATATTATTGTGAAGAGCATGAGCCCTTCTCAATACAGTATGAGTAGCAGCACTGTAAATGATGCCAAAGCCAACCAGGGAGATCACAAATCACTTAGCAGTTATATTCCTGGACTCCATAGTCAAACAGCAACATACTCTGTATAATATATCCAAATTGCTATATGCAGTTTTAATTAAAAATTGCAACATGATCACTAAATGTTAGGCAATTGTCCAGTATAAATCCTAAGTATTTAAAACCTGAAACCCTTTGAATGCAGCATGGAATTGTGGTCAAAGGGACTGTACTGCAAACCTGGGCTTGAATCCCATCATCCCCCACTTGCATACTGTGTGACCCTGAGCAATCACTTAACCTTCTTGCTCTTCCTGGCCACACCTGGAAACAAACTCTGTCTTAGTGTGCCTTTCCTGGTTAAACAATTTCCACTCTCCCCTTTCCTTTTCTGTAATAGATTGATCCAATGTTCTGCTAAGCAGGGGCAAAGCATTAAATGTCACTAAAAAATACCACAAGCAGCTTAAAATCTGGTTCAATTTCAGTTGGCATTCATCTGTATTGCCTCCCCAGGGATGAGGCTGAAAATAGGCAAAACATTATCTAGTTCTCCTTCCCAGTCAACAAAAACTAAAAGAAAGAATTAAACTGTTTTTTCCTTTGACTCGTTGACAACATTACTTAGTTTTCCTTGTATTCAAATTTACATGGAATGAAAATGGGTCGCTACTTGTGAGGTGGGGTATGTAAAAGCTGATATAGGAGAAAGAGAAGGCTAGCATACTTTTGTAAATCTGCTGCCATAAGAGTGCATTCATGGCTATGTAAACAAACTCTGGCCAGAGCCGATAGGGGTGCAAGAGAGGCATCTGGGTTAAAAAATATTGAAAATTATTTTCTTTTTTATATTTGTACACCTACTTTTCAACACAGCATTGTGATGAAACTGTCTTACCCCCCTAGCTGGATCCTTGATGACCCAAGTTCATTCCCGAACTTGGGTCGCAGGCAAGACACGAGGTAAGGCTGGATGCCTCAACCCTCTGCCCCACAGGGCTAGAAGGTGATGGCCTTCTAAACTGACCTGCCAATATACTGTAGACTGCGAACATGAAGTCAATAGGGCAGTCCCCAATGTTGCCCATCCCTTAGTTTTTTCCTGCACTGAGTCGATATGGCTGTGCAGAGTTTTTAGGAGTGGCAAGAGCATTGAAAAGAATATGAGGTGCTCTCATTGCACCAGAGTCAGATGCAACTGATACTGCTGCTATTACAGAACTGCGTATTCACAAATTGAGTATGATGGGCTTGCTCGGTTCTTTGCAGATAGGACTGCCAACATCAGGTCTGGAATCGGTCCAGCTCCTTCTATGAGGAGTTGTGGAGGTTGATGGGAGGAGGTGAGCACCCCGTCTGTCTGGACAGATTTTAGTCGACCGGAATTCATGGACATTGTGAAGATTGTTCAGACTTTGCTCCCAACCTGTTGTAGTTTGAATCCGGGCCCTACCAGCCTTTTAGT
This sequence comes from Neoceratodus forsteri, assembly GCA_016271365.2. Taxonomy (NCBI): domain Eukaryota; kingdom Metazoa; phylum Chordata; order Ceratodontiformes; family Ceratodontidae; genus Neoceratodus; species Neoceratodus forsteri. Next base: position 52,572,632 of record CM057449.1, on the reverse strand, counting down.
GGGTTTTGTAGATGTCATCTGCCCAATCCTAGCTGAAATTGTATGGAGATCCTTGGAGAGGGGAATCTTTCCAGATTCCCCAAAGGAGGCGGTCATTTGACCACTCCTTGAAAAACCCTCCTTCGACCCCATCGATCCAGCTAACTACCTACCTGTCTCTATCCTTCCCTTTGTTGGGAAGGTTATTAAAAAAGTGGTTGTGCTGCAATTGGATGATCACTTGGAAACTCACAATGTCTATGAAGCTCTCCAGTCTGGTTTTAGGAAGAGGCATAGCACCAAGACTGCCCTTGGTAGGGTATTAAATGACCTCTTAATGGCTGGCGATCATAAGGCTCGTACCATCTTGGTCCTTCTTGATCTCTCTGCAGCCTTTGACATTGTGGACCATGAGGTGCTTCTGGAAACTCTGTGGGTCTTTTGTGGACTGTTGAGTACAGTTCTTGAATGGTTTCTATCTTTCCTCATAGGCAGGTCCCAGATGGTGGTCACCAGAATTTATTCCTATGACCTCCTCCCCCTGTTAAGTGGGGTACCACAGGGTTCCATATTTTCACCAATGCTGTTTGCAGTGCATATCCTGCCATTAGGAGATATCATCAGGTGATATGGCTTGAGTTTTCACTGCTATGCAGATGATACTCAGCTGTACATGTCCTTTGTGCCCAGACAGGATGATGCAATCCCTGTAATAAACATCTGCCTCTCGGAGATCAAAGACTGGATGAGCTTGACTTGGTTGAGATTGAATCCAGATAAGACTGAGGTGTTGGTGGTGGATCCGGGTCACCCCGGGGTGGGTTTTGGATCTGGCTCATGTTGGGCCCATGGCTTAATGGTGTTCAGCTCATTACCTCAAATCAGGTGCGTAACCTGGGTGTTATTTTTGATGACGGTCTGACCCTGAAGTCTCAGGTGTCAGCGGTGGTCAAATTCTCATTTTACTATCTGAGGAATATCACTCAGATGAAACACTTGATTCCTCCGAGTGACCTTCCAACATTGATCCATGTCTTCATTACCACCTGTCTTGACTACTGCAATGCCCTCTACCTATGGCTACATGGATTTGATATCCACTGCTTGCAGCTAGTGCAGAATGCTGCAGCCAGGCTGATGACTAGTACCTCTAGGACCAGTCATATTATGCCTGTGCTGCATGGACTGCACTGGCTACCAGTTCAGTAGTGGATCACCTATAAGACAGGCTTGCTTACCTTTAAAGCCCTTCACAAACAGGGACCTGACTACCTGGAATATCTCCAGACTCCCTACTTCCCTAATCGTCCTCTTCGATGCACCAACGAGGGATTGCTGGAGATTTCCAGGGTTCGTCTTAAAACATCTGGAGCTCGTGCCTTTTAATTTGCAGCACCAACCCTGTGGAATTCTCTACCTCGTCAGTTAAGATAATGCCTGGCCATCAGCAGCTTTAAATCGATGCTGAAAACATATTTATTCTCTTTGGCTTTTCCTAACTAAGTGTTACTCTAGCCACTGATTTTAAAATTTTAAAATTTTTTTAACACTGTTTTATTATAATTTAAATTGTGTACAGTTCCTTGATATTTAAAGGCGCTATATAAATAAAGTTTCCTTGCTTGCTTGCTTGCATGTGTGATACTCACGCATGCACAGTTTGCCTCGTAGTCAGCTGTAACATGGCAGCACTGACATGTCTACAGATGCACCATACTCATATGTGCATAGTTTAAGTCAGCACCAGTAAAAGTAAGACCCCACTGAAAATTAGACACTGCATCTTAGCCAGTCTAATGTTTATCAGTACATTGTAGAAGAGGGTAAAATTAGGACCCCTCTGAAAATGAGATCCTGCTTCTCATCAAAGCTGTCCTGTGTCAGTACATTGCTAAAATGGATAAAAGTATGACCCACTGAATAAGACATACTGCATCTCAGTCAGGCTATACAGCTGTATCAGTACATTGTAACAATGCTATAATACAAGAGATTCTGGAGACATGTGAACATTGAGAGCAAAGCTTGAGAAATTTCAACATTTTCCCAGAGACTCTGTGATATGTTGCAGGAGAGTTTTACCATTTCAAATAAAAATCAAGAGCCTTAGTATTTCCTATAGTGATGTTACTGACAGGCATAATGAAGTCAGTTGTGTACATGTATTGATATGAGCATACAGGATAATGTACAGGAGTTTTGTCCCAGTTTTACATGAAAAATGCAGAGAATAGGAGGGTGCCCTACAGGGAAATGCTTTGTTCAGTCTGGGAATACTGCAGTTGACACCACTATCATTCTTTGTAATTCCCTAGGATGCACCTTGCAACTTCTGAAAACCCCAAAATGTTAGCTGCCTAGCATTTATTTATCATTCCTACAAGTAAAAAACCATGAGAGTTCCAATTGCCTCATAGTCAGCCGTATCATGGCAGCACTGACATGACTACATATGTGCCATATTCACACATGCAAAGTTTAAGTCAGCACCGGTAAAAGTAAGACCCCACTGACAATGAGATACTGCATCTTATCCAGGCTAACATGTACTGTATTAGTACATTGTAGAGTTGGGCAAAATTAGGATCCCTCTAAAAATGAGATCCTGCATCTCATTAAAGCTATCCTGTGTCAGTATATTAACAAAATGAATAAAAGTATGACCCCACTAAATATGACATATTGCATCTCAGCCAGGCTATCTGGCTGTGTCAGTACATTGTAACAATGTTATAAGACCATCAAGAGGTTCTGGAGACATGTGAACTTTCAGAGCAAGGCTTCAGAAAGTTCAACATTTTTCCAGAGCCTCTGTGATATGTTGCAGGTGACTTTTACCATTTTGAATAAATAACAAGAGCCTTAACATTTGTTTTAGTGATTTTACTGACAGGCATACTTAAGTCAGTTGTGTACATGTATTGGTTTGATCATACAGAAAATGTACAGGAGTTTTGTCCCAGTGTTACATGGAAAATACAGGGAAACGAGGGTGCCCTAAAGGGAAATGATTTAGTCCTACATGGACAGGGATCGGAATATCTGCAAGAGCTCCTCTGTCCCTACTGCCCCCTCTGACTGCTCTGTTCTGCTGATGAGGTATTACTAGAGATTCCCAGGGTTTGTTTGAAAACCTCCAGAGCCCGTGCATTTGCTTTTGTGGCTCCTACCCTGTGGAATTCTCTACCTCATCGAATAAGGGGGTGCCTGACTGTGGAGAGTTTTAAAACCACCTTGAAAACTTATTTGTTCTCTCTTGCTTTTACTGTTAATTAAGTTAGAATTGTTATCTACATAATTCAAATTTAGCATTTTAAATGTATGTAAAAGTGCTTTGGTATTTATTGAATTGCACTTCTTATAAATAATGATTATTATTATTATTATTATTATCGTTCAGTCTGGGAAAGCTACAGTTGACACCATTATCATTCTTTGCAATTCCCTCCCTAAAACATTAGCTGCCTCACATTTAAAACCATTCCACATCCAATGCCACTAATTAGGTTCAGAAAGGGTTAACATCAACCAACTGTTCAGAGGAAATGCTGTAAATCTTTGACACACACAAACACACACACACACACACACACACACTGGGAGAGTTGACTAAGACTGAAATTTGACGCTACTCTGCAGTTAGATGCTGTTATCTGTTGAATGCCGTGTTAGTAAATTATTAGTCTCCAAAGATAGTAAGTCACATTGCAACGACAAAAAAAAAAGAAACAGAATACATCTATTAGACTGAGCTGGACAGATGATAGAAACAGTAGTTTAAAAAGTGTTTTTTGTTAATATCCTGAGAAGTTTTGAGGCACAATACAGTAGCATCTCCCCTTCCCTCAGATGCCTTTAACATAGAGCAGCAAATAACAAAAATAAGAGGGACAGCTTTGGACGAATACTTTCAAATGTCTAAAATGGGAGTTCCACGAAAAGCCATTTTAGAGCGACAGTCTGATCAATGACAGAAGGGCTGTAGGCTCCACTCACAGCCCTAAAAATTAGAAGGTAAGGAGAATGGGAAGGAATACAGGCATAGGCTTGCAAAAAAGTAAAAGAAGATCTGATGCTAGTTTGAAGGTGGTTTGCCTTAATGCCAGGAGGCTGGGTAATAAAATCAGTGTGCTCCAGGCACTGGTGGCAGACACTAAGACATACCTTGCAGCTGTCTCAGAAACATGGGCCACAGACTATAACAACTGGGACTTGTCAGCCCTAGGTTACACAATGTTTAGACAGGAAAGATGGAAAGTTAAAAGGGGGCGTAGCTCTGTATTTCAGGGAGGACAAAGAGGCAGTGGAGGATGGCCACAACTAGGGAATCAAAGGGGAAACAGAGTCACTGTGTGTTCAGCTCATGGCACCCTTAGAGAAGCAAGCCTACTTCTCCACCTGTAGATTATACGCATTAGCCACTAGGGGGATTACAGTCTGCCACCCATTTCTGTCATTGGCCCTCCTTTGGTCCTCCTCCCATCTCATATTCCAGCATGTCTCAGGTAGTGATCCCTATACTCGCTCTGCTCTTTCCTGTGCTGACTCCTCCCTCCGCTATCTTTTCATCAAATCTCCCCAACTGTGTTAAAGACATCCATCTGCCTGATTGTCAGCCTCCACCCATCAATCAACCTCATACACCTAACATGACCTTCTGTCTACCACTTGTTCTGTGCTGCACTGGAAACCTCTTCACTAAGTGCAGTGGGTGCCTGACTCCCCTCACCTCCCTATCACCCTACTCCCCCCGATCCTGTAAAGTCCACCGACTCTACAATTTCTTATCCTGGGTTCCATACATATACTTACCCTCCCCATCAACACCATACCAAGTGACAGAGGGTTACATGCATACAAATTGTACTGCCCTAAAAAGATGACCTGGAATCCCCAGGTTCCTTCCCCTCCTCCTGCTCATGTTAGGTAATATACACTCAAACCAAGGATTCATTGCTACACAACCTCCTGCACTTGGGTTACGTATTGCCAATATCAACATTTGCAGCCTCCTAAAAAAATGGGACTCCTACCAGGGATGTGTCCAGCAGCATCAGCCCAATATCACATCTACCCCACCCTGTATCCCACTCCCCCCTTTCCCCCCAACTCCACACCTTCCGCCAACACCCACTCTCAACCCCCACCCCCAGAGCAGGATGGTCCTACCCCATCCTAGCTGTACCTACCCTTAGCTCCCTGCCCATCCCCTGCACCTCCACCTCCAGATCCTCGCATCAGCTCAAGCATATCAACCCCAACCACCATAGACCACTTCTCTGACTTATCACCTTACTTCTTCTGCTCTCCAGGAACATTCACCCCAACCATGCTCCTGCAGCTTCTACCCCACATCACACCCTGCTGGGTGTGGCCTCCGCATTGCCTCAATGAACATCTGCAGTCTCCTAAAGAAAACTGCTCCACTCCAGTGCTGGGTCACACAACACAGGCCAGACATCCTTGCCATAGTGGAGACCTGGCTCTCTGCATCAACCCTCTGACTCTGCTGTCACCCTCCCTAGTTTCACCCTGTTCCGAGAGGATCGAGTTGGTAAGCGTGGTGGCGGATGTGCAGTCTACTTGCATGACCTTAAAAATCTCCCCTGACTCGGGCAGGGGCCCTCACTACCTTATACCTACATACATACCCCCATAGGCCCAAGGACCTGCAATCCACTCCCTTACTGACTATCTCTCCACCCTGTCCCACAAAGCTGAACAGCTCATCCTAGGTGACTTCAATATCAATATCAACTGGCTTGGCTCCACTGCTTCACACATAAAGGACTCCTTCACTTCCCTTGACTTAGCCCAATTAGTCACACTTCCTACCAGATTTAACCAGTCAAGTGGCACCACCTTCCTCCTTGGCATAATACTTTCCAATCGCCCCCACAAAATCAAGTCTGTTAGCATCCTAGCTAACTCCCTCAGTGACCACTCCCCTATTCTCTGTTTCTGGTCCTTCCCCACACAAAAACCCATGTGCAAAGTCACCTCCCGTTGCCGCTTTTGCCCAGGGAGCCTTAATAAACTGAAACATTACCTAGCCCAGCTTGACTGGTCCTCGATCTCACTTCTGACCGATATAGACACTGCACTAGCCTACCTCACCAGAGCCTTCTGCAAGGCCTGTGACATTTTTGGCCCCTTTACCAGCACTCATTCAAAAAGACACAATGCTGCCTGGATTTCTCCTTCCCTTATCCAGCAACTGAGGCAGCAAGACAACCTATGGCAGGTTGCGGTCTAGTCAGGCAGGACAGTGGACAGACAAGCCTATAATGCCACTCATAACCAATGCACCTGGGCCATAAAGCAAGCCAAGGCCGAATACTACCAAACCACCCTGGCCTCCTCCTGGAGCTGTGCATGAGCATTTTGAGATAATATTAAGGAGCTTAATGGAAAAACTCACTTCCCTCCTTCTCAGATACTTGTCAATGGCACTATTACCACTGACCCCCCACATATTGCTGACTGCCTCAACACAGCTTTTTCTGACCTAAGTGCAGTCCTTCCTGTCCACTTTTTCAACCCTATCCCTGCCTCAAACCCCCCACCCTGAATTGCCCCCATTTCTCCTCCACACCATATATCCCCATGATGCCAAAACACTCCTACTAAAAGACCTCTCCAGCCACAAATCCAGTTGTGACTCCCTTGACTCCAGGATTCTCCATCTAACTGTAGATGTCATGCTAGCCCCTCTCACTGACCTGTTAAACCAGTCTCTGTGCCTTGACCAATTCCCGAGCACATGGAAATCAGCTGAAATTACACCAGTTCATAACAATGGAGATCACACATTACCAAATAACTACAGACCAATCTCCATCCTCTCCCCACTCTCTAAAGCCCTAGAAAAAATAGTATCCACCCAACTCATGGATTATCTAACCAAATACAGCATACTATGTCCAGAACAGCATGGCTTCTGCCCTGGACACAGAACCACTTCAGCCCTCTTAGAGTTCTCACAGCAAATACACTGTGCACTTGACTCTGGGGACATTGCCAGGGCAGTGTTCAATGACCTATCTAAGGCCTTTGACACTGAGTGTCACATCCTATTGCTTGACTCCCCACATCAACTAAATTTCTCATCTGGCCCCCTGGCCTGGTTCTCCAGTTACCTCCATGCCAGATCCCAACAGGTCACGATAAACGGTACCCTATCAAATGCCCTACCTGTATGCTTATGTGTCCCTCAGGGTTCCATCTTGGGCCTCATATTGTTCAGTCTCTTTCTCAACACCCTTCCTAGATCCTGCTTGGGCAGAATGCTCCTATATGCCGACAACATGGTCCTCATCTCCTCCCACACCGACCCCATCATCCTGCAGAACTCTTTCCAACTCACCTTCAGCCAAGCTGAAAAATGGTTCTTCGACCATCATCTGGTTCTGTACCACAAGAAGATGAAATCTATGCTTTTTGCCACCACCAGAACAACTCCAGAAATGCCCCCCTTCTCATCCTCCCCAGCACCCTACACTCCTGAACAGGTGTCTGCATACAAATATCTGGGCATCACCTTTGACTCGGCTCTCTCTTTCCACTCTCATCTTAACTCCCTGTCCTCTGCCGTAAACACCCGGATTAGAATCCTCTACTGCCACAAAGACTGCCTTCCTCAGAATGCTCTCCAGCTGGCTATCACCTGCTCCATCCTGTCATTGGTCGATTATAGCCTACCTATCTATGTGGCTGCTGACCCCACTGCCCTTACCAAAGTCCAGACCTCGATCAACAAGGCTTGCAGGCTCCTGACCGGTGCCCCCAGCAGAATGCACACATTCCAGCTCTACTCCTCCTCAAAAATACTCACCTTTGATGAGCACCTGCACTACCACACCTGTATACTGGCCCAAAAAATACTACTTGGGCTCTCCTCCCCGGGGTTGCTACATCCCTAAAACTGGTCCCCCACTCGGTTACCAACTGAAATGCAACCAAAGCCTCCTTCCAGGACCTGAGAGCCAGGACCTCTCTCACCCAATGATCATTCCACTCCAGAGCACCCTCCTGGTACAACTCCCTCCCCGCTCATATCATAAACATCCCCAAAATCGGCCCCTTCAAAATCACCCTCCGAAATCACCTCACTGAAACTCAGAGCTATAAATGCCCATGACTGGGCCATATCTAGAGCTCTGTCTGGCCCAATTTACAGACAAAGTCCTCCTGGACTGCCATTCTCCCCCAGCAACCACACCTTCCCCCCCAGAACATCTAGGGATACCTTATTATTTATATGTACTTTATATTAGACTAATTGTAACTAATTGAAGCCTTTGTACATCACTGTATCACTGGAATTGCTTTGTGTGTTCTTTTATTGTATCGCACCAGTAATGTTCTCCATTGTTGTACTCCATCAATTGTTGTCTACCCTCCCTGTAACAAAGTGCCTTTGTAAATGAGTCTTTGACTCAAAGGTTGTAAATCCGAATTGTGGAATAAATAAAAAAAAAATTAGGGTGGGGTGACCTTTAGACCACTAGAACAAGGGGAAGATAGAGCTAGAGAGATCAGGGAAGAGATGGCAAAGGGATTGAAGAAGGGGGAAGTGGTACTGGTGGTAGGTGATCTTAACCTGCCAGATATTGACTAGGGAATTCCAGCAGCAAGGTTCACTGGAAGTCACAGCATGTTATATGCATTACATAACTGCCTACTGGTGCAGCTGGTTAATGAACCGACTAAACAGGAAGCCATTTTCGATTTGGTACTCACCCACTCAGAGATCATGAGTGAAGTGATGGGGGTTGGGGGCACTGGAGTCCTACTGGAGTCCAGTGACAATGACTTCATTTGGTTCAGGCTGATCCACAAGATCAGAATGTCCCTATCAAAAAAAATGAATTCCTGTATTTCAGCAGAGCACACTTCAACCAGATGAGGGAGCTGGTCCAAGATAAATTGACCAAGGTGGATAGCACCAAAGGTGTAGACGAAAGATGGGAGCAATTAAGTAACCATTCTCGAAACAAAGTCTTGTGTGAAAAATGTTATAAAATGAGACACGTACAAGAGATCAACATGTTTCTTGGAATGGGTCAGAGAAGCAGTGATGGGCAAGAAAAAGGCTTTTGCCAGGTTCAAGGAAATGCAAGAAGAGGAGGAATGGGGACTGCACCAAGAAAACTGTAGAGGAGTAAAGAGGATAGTCTGGGAGGCAAAAGCAGATATGGAGCTGCATATTGTGGAGGGGTAAAAGGTGAGGAAAAACAGTTCTTCAGAATCATTGAGGAAACAAGCATTTGTCAATGCCAAAAATTCGCTGTTGGTATTGCTGTTGTACATGCCGCCCATATTTTTCTGTGTATATTCCTCTGCCTTGCATTTTAAGGCATCACTCTCAACACAAATTTCTTATGTTCTTCCAGCACTGGTTTACTTCATTAATTGCCTGTCAGTCTGTACAGGGTGAGTGTTATCATTGGAAACACTAACATCCTGAGTGTTTGTTGATATTTTTGCTCCAAATTTTCAACATGGCCTTTTTGAGACAGCCCCTCTTGAACAATGGCACTGGAATTTTATTAATCTGTCCCAAAATTTGATTTCACATAGCAACCGCACCATTCTGCAACACAGGTGCAAAAACGCATTTGGGGAAGGATGTAAAAAATGGCAGCTGTACTGCTCATAAGGGATGTGAAAAAAACAGCAATATTGGAAATTTGGAGTGAAAATCTTAAAAATTAATGATGTTATGAGTGTGTGTAGGAACTGTGCAACGGATGCTTGCAACACAGTAATATTTGGGTGTTTTTTCACCAAATTTGCAACAAGGGCTTTTTGTGACCCCACCTCATCAACAGTGGCACTGTCATTTCATTAATTGGTCCCAAAAGGTGATTCTGTTCAGAGACCACAAAATCACCTTTCGGGACCGAGAAACAAAATGACTGTGACTGTGTTCATGAGGTGGGGGTCCCAAGAACCCCATGTAGAAACTTTGGGGCCCAAACTCCAAAAAGTGGCTGTAATATCAACCTAAATCAAAACTCCCCATTAATTGTCATTATAGGGTTTACTACCATGATTTTCATCAGTTTGCAATCGGCTTTGGAAGAGGGCCGATGTGTTCCTGGTAAACGGAAGGTCGCTGCTCCCAGTCTCTGGAGGTAAGTATGGGTGGGAGGGGGATGCAGGGAGGTGGGGTGCACGGAGAGAGGGTGCAGGTTGGGGGAGGGGGCTGGTGGGAATGATGAGGGACTGTTTTCTTTTTTTTCAGGTTTAAAAAAAGGACGTTGTGGGTCTGTTTTCTGTTTTACAGGTAAACTATTTATGGATTTCAACACACTGGGGTTGGCTCCCAGCGTGCCAGAGTACTGGGGGGGATCAATGCCGACCCGGGGATTGGGCACCCTGAGGTTAGAGAATATAGGGGCGTGGGAGTGTGCATCCGACACCGGGAGTAGGCATCCCGGTGTCAAAAATGGAACGGATAGTAGCAGACCAGCTCAATGATCATCTGGACAAGTACAACATCCTTTGCCGGCAGAAACACAGATTTAGAAAAGGGCACAGCACTGCCACAGCACTTCTTGAGTTTACGGGAGCCATACACAACTCCCTTGATCAGGGTCGCCTAACCGGAGCTACATTCATCGACCTGTCAAAGGCTTTTGACACTGTCCACCACTGCCTCCTGCTTCATCAGCTACTGAACATTGGCCTCTCCATGGAATCAGTGAAATGGTTCAATAGCTATATTGACAACAGGTCCCAATGTGTAAAAATATCAGGCGTGGTCTCCGACACTAAACAGATTCGCTCCGGTGTCCCTCAAGGTTCCATCCTGGGCCCATTGCTGTTCAGCCTGTTCCTCAACTCCCTCCCTGATTCCACCTTCCAGGAAGTCATACTCTGTGCAGATGACATGGTGATTCTTGCCTCTCATCATGACTCAAGCCACCTGCAAGAAACCCTTAAACATGGCTTCACCTCTGTTGAAAGCTGGTTCAAAGAACATAAGTTAATCCTTAATCAAAAAAAAACGAAGACCATGATTTTCACCAGCCACCAAAATAAGCACAAACACCACCAACGCTCCTTAAACACCTGCCTCGGGGACTTCCTGGAGCAGGTTGACTCCTTCAGATACCTAGGAATGACCCTAGACCCACACCTGTCATTTGGAACCCATATAACCAATGTCACTAAAACCGTGAATACTAGACTGGGCTTACTCTACCGGCTTCATTGGCACCTGATTAAAGAGGCTCTCTTTGCCACAGTTCAAAGCTCCATCATCTCCTAGATTGACTATGGTCTTGTCATCTATGGCACTGCCACTACCACTGCACTCAGAAGGATTACTACCACCCTAGACAATGCCTGTCGACTCATCACTGGGGCCAAACGGCTCACACACACCTGTGACCTCTACTCACAAGCTAACTGGCTTCAACTTAATAATAGAATTCAGTACCAAACCTGTGTGGTTGCTAAGAAAATACAGTTGGGAACTACCCCTCCCAGGGTCTGTTCACTCCTTCAAACAAAAACCAGCTCCAGAATTACCAGGGGATCAAAACCACAACTTTTCCATATCCCTCACTGCCGCACAGCCATTGGCCAGCATTCATTTGTCTACAAGGCACCCACTTGGTTTAACAGTCTTCCCAATGATACTATCAATACCACTGGCCTAGGGGGCCTTCAAATCCAGGCTCTGTAACACCCTGGTTGCTTCCAGCATCTGCAACTGTCATGGATAATGTCTATGCAACTCTGCTCCACTACCGCTCTTTCCTATATCTAGCTCCTTACATAACGCATTTGCCATAGTTTGGCCTCTGCCCCACACGCTCTACAGCACCTGACAATGCCACCTTCCTGGCAGCTCCACCCCACCCCCCTTATCCTTACCTACCCCCCACCTCTCCTCTCCTTTCTTCTCATTTTCTCACCTCCCTCTTGCCCCTCCCATTCTTTCTACCACCCCCATTGTCCTCTTCCTTTCCACTTTACCCTCTCCCTGTCTGTTCAAATTTAATTTGATATCCTTTACCCTTATTTGTGTAACAATTTTGTCTATTGTCATGTGATACCTATGTCTTGACGTGGAACCTTTGTAAAAGAGCCCTGCACTAAAGGTAATTGTAATCCTAGAATTGAAATAAAAAACAAAACAAAAAAAAAAACACCACAGTTAGTTTTTGGCACATTGGGGTGGGTTCACAGTGTGCCACATTAAAGGGGGAGGGGATAACATGGGGATTGAGCACCCTGATGTCAGCAGGTGGGGGGGGATCCACTAGCACAATCTATCACTTACAGTAAAAGTGCCTTCGGGTATTGAATACTCCCAGCCTGTACAGAGCTTAGGCTCTGGCCTGCTCAGCATGGGTGGGAGAAAATAAGGAAATGAAAACAGCGGGATGTGGAGGAGGGAGGGAGGCAAAGAAAGCACCTCATCCCACCTTTCAGAAAGGGACCAGTGAGGTGGCGAGGGGGGGATTGGCAGCGACGTCATGACACAAACATCTGTTTGCTCTGGCGTGACCTGTAGATGAAAGGGAAAAGCCACCACATGATTGGTGCGGCTTTTTCCTTTTAAGTGCAGACCACTTCAGGCAAAACAGCATCAGGACCAGCCTGGCTGAAGATTGGTGTGATACTGTCAAGCCCCTTGCAAAGCACTCTGCATTGGACAGACGGTGTCACACCCCTCAAAAGTCACTATTCCAAGGAGTTCGCAGTGTATGCACAAACTCAGAAAGGAAGCAGGGAAGGAGTATTGTTAGCCTAGAAGGGGAAGATCTCTGGAGGAAGATGAACATAAAGCAGCCAAATTACTTCTGCTCTCTCTTCATGAAAGAAGACACTGGGACCTGTCTGAAAGTGGCATCAAGGAGCACTGGTGAAATAAGGCACCAGTATTGATCAGAAAAAGGATAAAGAAAGGGTTTGAAATCCTAACAGTACGTAAATCCCAAGAACCAGATGGGATGCACCCAAGAGTGCTCAAGGAATTGGCTATGGAGCCAGCTGAACCACTAGCAGGACTATTCAAATAGTTCATTTCAGACAGGGGTAGTTTCAGAAGATTGTAGGGTAGTGGATGTAGTCATGCTACACAAGGGTGACATGGAACACCTGGGGAATTATAGATCTGTCAGCCTTACCTCTGAAGTGGGTAAACTGATGAAGTCCCTGATCTAAGAGGACCTTGGTGACTACATAGAGAGCAAAGGCCTACAAGAGAGTAAACAGCATGGGCTTGTGTCTGGGAGGTCTTGTCAGACCAACGTGATAGCTTTCTTTGATGTGGTAACATACAGTAGATAACAGCTATGCTGTGGAATTACTCTACTGTGATTTCAGCATGGCTTTTGACTCAGTGCCACACAGAAGATTGCTAAATAAGCTGGAGTACCTGGGTGTGATTTGGGACATAGTTAGATGGAAATAAAACTGAATGAAAGAGACAGCACAGGGTGGTGGTAAAAAAAAAGTCAAGTTGGAAGAGAGGAAAGTCACGAGTGGGGTGCCACAGGGATATTTCCATAAGTCCTGTCCTCTTCTGTATGTTCAGCAATGACATTGGTGAGGACATCAAAGGAAAGCTGTATGTCTTCACAGATGACACCAAGCTCTGTGGTATGGTAGACATTGACAAAGGAATCAGGGAGATCTGGATGGATCTAAAAAAGGATAAAGATGTGGTCTATGGTCCAGCAGTTCTAGAGATGAAGGTCATGGTTTGACAGGTAAGTCACTGCTAAAAAATGCACATAGGGGAAAATAAAACAGGACTGAGAACTGAATGGGAGGGGTTAAACTGAGCACTACCACAAAGGCATTATTAACCCTCAAACAATCAAGTCAGTCTAACAAGGCCTTTAGTAACTCTAATAGGATGCTGCGGTGTATCCAAAGGGGTAATGACAGCAGGAAAAAGTATGTATTACTACCTCTATATGGGTCACTGGTGAGGCCATACCTGGAATGCTGTGCTTGGTTCTGTGGTCCCCACCTAAGGAAGCAGAGGGATAGGCTGGAGATGGTAAAATGCAGGGTGACCAAGATGATCCTGAGCCAAAAGGGCAGATCATGTGAAGATCGTCAGATGATGCTGAACATGTAATCACTGAAGATAAAGTAAGAGAGTGGGGAAATATGCTAGACACCTTCTAATTCCTGAAGGGAATAAACAAAGTAATCTGCTGGGAATTGTTTAGCAGGAGTACAGAGTTAAGAAGTTGAGGTCATGAGTGGAAACTGGGTGGAGAGAGGGAGATTTAAGAGGGTTCTATTTTATAGGAAGAAAGGTGGAACTGTGGAAGAGTCTGCCAGTGTTGCTGATAGAAGCCATGATTGCAATTGGTTTCAGGCATTGCTGGGACACAGTGAAGGTGATTGCTCAGATCAGCAGTACAGTAGTAAGAAGGGGAGCATGGGGGGGCAGGAGGGCTAAAACCTGAAACAAACACTAGATCCCAGGGTATATAGTGAACTCTGGGCAGACTACAAGGACTTTTGGTCTTTTCCTGCAGCCATTGACTATATTTTTAGCGCTGTGGGTGGAGCCTATAGCCATTTTGCGAGAGCTCTGTAGATCTTAAAATGGCCGATCACAGAACCCCTTCCACTGGACGTTTGGAAGTATCCTTCCAAAAGCCCATTGGAGCTTAAACCCCTCCACCATGATCAGCCTACGGAATAACAGCTGCACTATTTCAGCTGTTACTTCTGCATTCCAATACAAGAACTGTGCATGCACATGACTCATGCGCATGAGCAGTCTTGCGCATGCACAGTTCTGCAGGTACCGTCATGTTGCCAATGGCAAAATGCCTTTCAGTTTTTTCTGTGCCCCTCCCAAGTCATGCCCGACATCTCGTGTGGCACACTGGGAGAACACTCCAGTGTGCAGAATTTTTTTTCCCCTGTAAGTTAGAAAATGGTTACTCTTCAATGCTATTTTTTCCCTGGTGCTCCCCAGCCTATGTCCTGCCTGACATCGAGGTGCCCAATCCCCATGTTGGCATTCATGTGGCACACTGGGAGCCCACCCCAGTGTGCTGATTTTTTTTTTTGCTGTAAATTAGAAAACGGTCCCTCGCTGTCGTGTTTTTTTCCCCTCTGAAACTGAAAACTGTCCCTCATCATCCTGCAGTCCCCCTGCCCCCTCCACACCATCCCACTGAGCACCCACCTCCCCACACCCCACTACCCCATACTTACCTCTGGAGATCGGTGCTGTCATCTTCTCTGGACCAGAACACATCTGTACTCTTCAAAAGCCCACTCGCGAACTGAAGAATTAAAGGTAAGCTTGCTATAAAGCCATTCAATAGGGTTTTCAACTTATGCTGATATCTCAGGCATTTTTTTGGAATGTTTGCCCCAAATTTTCAACATGGGGTTCTCAGGGATCCCACCTCATGACAACTGTCACTGTCATTGTGTTACTCGGTCCCAAAAGGTGATTTTGAAGTCACTGTGAGGAATCACCTTTCTAGACTGATTCATGAAATGACAGTACTACTGTCCATGAGGTGGGCTCCCAAAAAGCCCATGTTGCAAATTTGGTGAAAAAATTCCAAAACATTAATGTGTTGCGAGTGTACATTGCGCAGTTTCTATGCACACTCCTAAGTTTGCCAATTTTTAATATTTTCACTCCACATTTTTAACATTGCCATTTTTGCACACCTCCTTCAAAACAGTACAGCTTTCATTTTCCACAACCTGCTCAAAATGTGTTTTCACACCTGTGGTGCAGAAAAGCACATTTGCTCTGCACAATCACCTTTCAGGACAATTAAACAAAATCACACTGGCATTGTACATGAGGAGGGGTCCAAAAAAGGCCATGTTGAAAATTTGGTGCAACACCTCCAAAAAATGGCCAAGTTACACCTGAACATTGAACAATTTCTATGCACATGTGTAACTTTTGTCACTTGGTAGCTCTTCACAGCCCTATCAGCTCTGGCTAGAACTTGTTTATATAAGCAAGGAGGCAGGCTGAGGAGATAAGTTATGAAGAGGCATGCTCACCCATGCAAGGAGCCTTGGAATATAGTTCAGGACCTGGAAACATAGATGAGGTTTGCCTGAATTTGGAGGATATAACAGAGTCACTGTGAACTGACAGTCATGACTGGGTATGGCCATTCCAGGCAACTCTCTGTTCAGGAGAGACAAAAAATGGAGGAGGGAAAGAGGGGTTGTACTATATTTGAGGGAGGGAATCAAGGCCATGGAAATTCAATCAATCAATCAATCAAAATCGTTATTTATCCAGGCAAACATCGTTGTGCAAGCTCATTTACAAGATGGACCTGGTTAGTTCCTGATCAAATGATACAATGCATACAGAAATATTTACAATAGCACGAAATAACACAAGTAAAAAACAATTAATGCAAGTAAGTACTCAATGTTACATCAGTCATATCAGTTCAGAGTACTTCTGTAATATTTAAGGAGGACATAAGATGAGGCTTAGTAGGAACTTCAGTAGGGAGAAGTGATCGGCTGCTCATGTAGGGAGCTGACGCAGGCACAGAATTTCAAAAGTAGTGTAATCACACAGTATCCCTAAATGTAACACTCTAAACAGAAGGATAAGGGTCTCAACAGTCAAAGAGAAGAGTAATTAAAGCTCTTTTTTTGGCAAATTATGGCATGGAAATGAGATTTATGCTTGGTTTAGAATGGACACAGAAGCAGACTGCAGGAACCAATCAGAAGCCAACACCAAAGAGTGCTCACATTCCTACTGGATGGCTGCTAATGCAGTGCTTTGATAATGGAGAGTTCGAGCTTGGGTTCTCAGGTGGTGGTAGAGGCAGCGCTGACTGCCCGGTGCCCGGGTTTCCCATGCCTATGAGCAGGGAGCCCGTGAAGAGCATATCCTTGGCAGGGGATGGAAGAAGGGGTCGGTATTAAGTACTGGGCCATGGAAAATGCAACATCTGAACCAGTAGGAGGACCAAAACAGCAGGACAAAGGAATTGGGTATTCCTTGATGCCTAAAGACTGGCCCAACCACAGAAATTCAGAAAGGAGTGTAATCAAACAGAGTCCCAACTCTTGACACTCTAAACAGGAAAAATAGAGGTCATTACTGTTAGGCAATAAGTAAGCACAGCTCATTTTTTGTGCAAGTTTTAGACAGAAAATCAGACTTTAGCTTCGTATTGAGGGAGACACAGGAGCAGACTGCAGGAGCCAATCAGATGCCAAAGCAGAAAAACATTTGCATTCTGATTGGGTATCGGCAATGCCGCACCTCACTAGTAAGGAGTCCAGTCTAGGTGCCTCAGGTGGTGGCTATGGAAGTGACAATTGTCTGGTATCCACATTTCTCCCCCTAAGGGACAGGGAGCCCCTGGAGGGCTAGTCTATGGCAGGGAAGAGAGTAAGGGGACAGAGGAAAGAGATAGTGAGAGTGGAATGCAGTGGAAAGGTAATATGAATATGAAATAGGGCAGATAAATGGTACAGGGTAGGGGAATAAGAGCCACAGAATAAGGCAAGACAAGGCAAATTTTATTTTTCTGACACCCAATCCCAGAGGCTCTTTGCACCGCACAAACACACAAAAGTTTAAAAATATCTTCTCACAATATAATAAATAATCATATATCAAAATAGGCAATGTTCTGCATATAAATAATAACCCTATTTACTTTAAAAAGGGACTGATAATCTATATTGAATAAGCAATATGTAAAAGACAGCAGGGCGAGTAAGGTGTAGTGGCCGCGAGAACCATGAAGAAATAAGCCTACAGGTATTTCTAGTGGTGAAAAACATTTAAGGCATAAGACAATTGCAGCATTAAGGTCTCCAAAGGTTACAAATGATCATAAATTCAACTATGCTCAGAGAGCAGTAGCCTGATGCTTCAGACTAAAATTAGGGGCTGGGGTATCAATTGCATGGCTCACACACATACCTAGCATAAAGAGATTTAAAGGCATTCATACTGTAGAAGCAGCTTAATTTCAATAGTTTTTGTACTTTGTTCCACAATGTTGGCAACAGGAAACTAATGGACACTCTGCCATAGTGAGAGGAAGCCTTGGGTATACATAATGTGATGTAGGATGCGCTTCTTAGGGCATATGTTCCTCGCTCATTTATTGGGAGGCAGTCTTTTACATATTGTGGAAGCCACTTCAAGAAGACTCCATAAATCCAAAGGACTGTGTTTTTATTACACCTAGTCATAAGAGAGGACACCCTATGGCTTTGTACAAGGAACAATGATGGGTAAAGATGGGGAGACCAGTAATAAATCATATGACCAAGTGGTAAAGAGTATCCAACTTTGCAAGAGAGGCTTTAGGACATTGACAGTAAAGGAAATCTGCATAATTGATCAGTGAAAGAAAAGTAGTTTGGACAAGACACACTTTTGCATCTCTAGTAAGAAACTGATTCATTCGAAAGAATAGCCCCAGCCTCTGTCTTAACTTCTTTACAAGGTCCTTGATGTGCTCAGTGAATGATAGATTATGGTATAACCACACACTTAGGTATTTAAACTTTGAGACAAACTCCATTTTCTCTCTGAGAATTGTGGTAATCTGAAGTAGTGCTCCACAGCTGCCCAGATTCATCACACTGTTATAGGGTGAGAACAACATTGCTTTTGTTTTTTAGCATTTAGAAGAAGGTTTTTTTTATGGAGGAGCTGGTTCTGGAACTGGCTAAATTCCTCCTGGAGGGGCACCCAGAAGAAAACAAAGGGATGGAAGTGCTGAGGGTCCTCCTGGAGACAGGAGCTGGGGCCAGTATCTGTGCAGTGGTTGTATACTGAACTCCAGTACAGGGTGAGGAGTTGGATAAGGAACATGGGGAAGACATCATCATCATCAGTGTGACAAGCAAAGGGGAAGTGTTACCAGCTGGGGATTTCAATCTGCCAGATGTTGATTGGAGCCCTCCAGATGCAACTTTGGCAAGGAACAAAGTCATAAAAGGAACTTTCCTCAGACAGCTAGTCAACAAACCCAATAAGGATTGGACAGTGTTGGACCTGGTACTTACAAATGACAGCATTGCAGATGTTGCAATAGTCAGTCTCCTAGGTACACGTGATCATCACACAGTATGATTTAACATTAAGACAGAAGCACAGGCAAACCACACAACAGTGAGGACCCTGGACTTTAGGAGGGAAGGTTTAATAAAAAACTTGCACAAACAAGTACAAACCAGGAGGAGGAAGGAGATGGGGGGCATATGAGGGCATATGAGGGAGGGTGGCAGCTGCAGTCTAATGGAGTAAAGTGCTACACACTTGAGCAGACTAGATAGACCATATGGCCTGTATCTGCTGGCAATTTCATAAGTTCATATGTTCGCATTTGTCAATGCTGAATGCTTGCTTGCTGGTATTGGCATTGGTAGTGCAGGAGTTTGAGAGATACATAATAAGAATGGCAGTAAAGTATTAAACTAACACCAACCCCAACCCCCCATCCTGCAGAGACTGACAGGCATTTGGGGATGTGCCCTTGGGTCATCAGCAATAATGCTCATGCCATTTCTCATCACTCCACCATGCAGACACCGGCCCTTATGCTCACCCCATTCCATAAGGAAATAAGCTGAGATGGGTGCAGTGGAGGAGAATGGGATGAATGTTAGGGCCGAAGACATGGTAGCCATTAGCAAGACATGGTTCACCAGTAACCACACTTGGGATACTTCAGTACCCACATATGTATTGTTCAAAAGATACCGAGGTGCAAAAAGGGGGGTGGAGATGCCCTTTATGTTAATGAACATGTCAAAGCTACAGAAATTCAGAATACACATAAAGAGCCAGAAGAACTGTGGGTCACCCTGGAAACAGGAAATGGGACTGCCATACAAACTGGGGTTGTCTACTGGCCTCCAGACAAGGGAGAGAACATAGACACATTACTGTTAGAAGATATAAAAAACATGACAGCCAAAAGGGAGGTTCTGATAATGGGAGACTTCAACATGCCAGATACAGATTGGTCAATACCAGCAGGAACATCTGCCAGAACTAGACACAGAGTGTATTCCCTGTAGGGGAAGGACCTCAAACAATTGGTAGAACAACCCACAAGAGACAGGGCTATCCTAGCTCTAGTACTGACTAATGGGGAAAGGATCACAGATCTCCAGGTAGAAGGTCACCTGGGAGCCACTGACCATCACATGGTATGGTTCAATTTGGCCAGTAGAACTAAATCATCCCATTTCAAGGAAAAACTATGGGACTTCAGAAAATCTGACTTTGATAAGATGGCCAACAGAGTTAAGCTAGCCCTGGCAAGAAGAAATACAGGTGAGGGAGTACAGGCAAAATGGACAAGCATTAAGGATGCAATATTTGACACAACATCCCATTGTGTTAGAGAGAAAAGCAAGAGCAAAAGAAGAAGGAAACCACTTTGGTTCTCAAGAACAGTAGCAGAAAAGGTCAGAGCCAAAAGGCTGGCCTTCAGGAAAGATAAGAAAATGCAGTGGGACAAAGATAGGGAAGCATACCAAACTTCCCTGAAGGAAGCAGGGAAGGCAGGAAGGCAGTAAGGCAGGCAAAGGCCCAGACTGAGGAAACACTAGCACAAACAGTAAAAGGTGAAAAGACTTTAAATAGATACATCAGTGAAAGGAGAAATGTCCAGAAGGGGTATTGCTAAGATAAAAGGGGATAAGAGGGAGTGTGAGGAGAAGGACCGAGGAAAAGCATCTATCCTAAATAGATACTTCTGCTCAGTATTTACTGTGGAAAAGGTAGGGCAGTGCCCACAGCTCAGCACCATGGACACGGGGGAAGGAGGTGTGCACTAGTCCCTTCACAAAAGAAAGGGTCTTACAAGAGCTCACTAAGCTGAGGGTGGGCAAGGCAATGGGACCTGATGGCATACATCCAAGAGTACTAAAGGAACTAAGGGTGGAACTAGCAGAGCCATTATCAGAACTGTTTAATAAGTCTCTGAGCACAGGAGAGGTCCCAGAAGACTGGAAAAGGGCTCATGTATTCCCACTCCACAACAGTGGTAACAAGGAGGAGGGAGAGAACTACAGACCATTCAGTCTTACCTCAGTAGTGGGCAAGATTACAGAGGCACTCCTTAAGGAATCCATAGGAGCATGGGATACAAGATAGCATGGGTTTACAACAGAAGGTCCTGTCAAACTAATCTCATAGATTTCTTTGACTGGGTAACAAGAGTGGTGGACCAAGGGGGAGCAATTGATGTCACCTACCTTGACTTCAGCAAAGCTTTCAGTACTGTTCCACTTAGAAGATTGATTAATAAACTGGGTAGGCTCAGGCTGAGTTAGACACTAGTCAACTGGGTGACAAACTGGTTGGTGGGCAGAAAACAGAGAGTGGTGGTAAACAGTATACAGTCAGAAGAGATTCAAGTCACAAGTGGGTTACCTCAGGGGTCAGTCCTGGGGCCCTTTCTCTTCAATATCTTCATCAGTGACATTGCAGATGGACTGGAGGGTAAGGTTTGTCTCTTTGCAGATGATACCATGATTTGCAACAGAGTAGTTGATGCAGATGGGGTGGGCAGAATGAGAAGAGATCTGGATAAACTGGCAAAATGGTCAGAAGAGTGGCAACTTGGGTTTAATGCAAAGAAGTGCAATATCATGCATTTAGGGGAAAGAAACACTGAAGCCATCTATAGGTTAGGAAGGGAGTTGCTGGCAATCACTAAGGAAGAAAGAGACTTAGGCATCATCACCTCAGATGACCTGAAATCATCCAAGCAGACCACTAAAGCAGTAGGTAAGGCTAGAGGGACGTTGAGGTGTATTAGTAAGGGTATCACAAGTTGTAAGAGGGAGGTAATAACCCCTCTTTACAAGACACTGGTTAGACCCCATCTGGAGTACTATGTGCAGTACTGGAGGCCGCACCTTCAGAAGGACATTAACAAAATGGAGGCAGTCCAGAGAAGGACAACCAAAATGTTGCAGGGACTGCATCAGAAAACATATGAGGACAGATTCACATAGCTCAATATGTATACCCTTGAGTAAAGGAGGGAAAGCGGTGATATAATCAAAACATTCAAACATCTTATGGGCATTAACAAGGTGAAAGAGTCTAACATGTTTCAATATAAGAAAAATAGCAGGACAAGAGGACACAGCATGAGATTAGAGTGAGGCCAATTCAAGGGGAATGTGAGGAAGTTCTTTTTCACAAAAAGAGTGGTGGATGCATGGAACGACCTACCTCAGGAAGTGGTAGATATGAAAATAGTGCAGGGCTTCAAACAGGCATGGGAGAGGCATAAGGGAGCAATAAAGATGAGTATGAATAGCTAGGCCATTGACAGAGTACAGGCCTATGGCACATTCATAAGGTAGAAAAAAATGGGCAGACTGGATGGGCCTTGGGGTCCTTATCTGCTATCAACTTCTATGTTTTATGTTTCTATGAAGACCCCGAGGAACACCCCCAGCTCCTGTCAGTCTCTACAGGATGAGGCATTACAGTTGTAAACCCTAATGCCCTGGGTGTTTGTTGGTATTTTTGCTCCAAATTTTCAACATGGACATTTTGGGACCCCACCTCATGAACAGTGGCACTATGATTTCGTTACTCAATCCCGAAAGGTGATTTCACATAGCGACTGTGCCCTTTGGTGCCACAGGTGTAACAACAAATTTTGGGTAGGATGTGAACAGTGACAGCTGTACTGTTCATGAGGAGATGTGAAAAAATGACAATGTTAAACATCTGGTGAGAAAATATGCAAAATTATTGAAGTTCGATCGTCATGGCGAAAACTACTGGCAACACACCTGTAGCATAATAATTTTTTGCCATTTTCACCAAATTTTCAACATGGGCATTTTGGGACCTCCACTCAGGAACAGGGCCATGGTAATTTTGTTAATCTGTCCCGTAAGTTGATTTCCCACAGCGACCATGCCATTCAGCGCCACAGGTGAGAAAACACATTTTGTGCAGGATGTGAAAAATGACAGCTATACTATTCATAAGGAGGTGTGAAAAAATGGCAATGTAGAAAATCTGGAGTGAAAATATTAAAAACTGGTGAAGTTACGAGCATGTGTAGAAACTGCAAGCAGACTCATAGCACCGTCATTTTTTGAAATGTTTTCACCAAATTTGCAATGTGGGTTTTTGGGACCCCACCTCATGAAAGGTTGCACTGTAATTTTGTTAATCAGTCCCAAACGGTGATTCCATGTAGAAACCACAAAATCACCTTTCAGAACCAAGTAACCAAATGAGTTTTCATGAGGTGGCATCCCAAGAATCCCATGTTGAAAATTTGGGGCCAAAATTCCTAAAAATGGCTGAGATATCAGCCTGAGTTGAAACCACCCCCATTGACTCCCATTATAGAGCTTACCATCATTTCTTCAGTTTGCCGGTCAGCTTTGAAGAGTGCAGACGCATCCCAGTCCATAGAAGATCGCTGCTCCCAACCTCCGGAGGTAAGAATGGGGTAAGGGGGGGTGTAGGGAGGTGGTCCACAAAGGGAGGGTGGGGAGGGAGAAATGGGGAGATGACGAGGACCATTTTCTTTTACAGGGAAAAAGACTTTGAGGTTGGTTTTCTTTATTTTACAGGTTACCAAAAATATTTAGGCACACTGAGGTGGGCTCCCAGTGTGCCACAATAGTGTGTGTGTGTGTGGGGAGGGGCATGCCAACATGGGGACTGGGCACCCCAATGTCAGCACTTGAAATATTCGGATGGGGGGCATCTTACACTGGGAGTGGGCATCCCAGTGTCAGAAACATAAATAAAAAATTATTTTGGCACATTGGGGTGGATTCCCAGTGTGTCACATTAATGGGGTGGTACATGTGAACACGGGGATTGGGTACCCTGATGTCTGCTTTCCAGGGTGTGAGTTGGGGGCAGGAGCCACCAATGTGGAAAGCCACACTACAGCTCATTTATTTTTTTGTTGAAATGGTTCACCAGGAAAGTCACACCAAAATTCAAGGTGCTCGGTGGCAGGGATCGACAAGAACCGTAACTCTGGCCATGCACAATACTGTGCACTGTAATGCATATAGTCAGAGTCTTGTCAGCTGCTGCTAACATAGGGGTACCAGAGAGTGGGATGCCAAAAAGACAGCACTTAGTCCATCCCTCACTGAGCCCTTGTGCCAGACCTTGAGTAAATAGGTTCAAAGTCTCCACCACCTTCACAGCTCATTTACAAGAAGGTCCTGTGTAGGACAGAGTAAACAAATTATAAAAATAATATTAATACAACAGAATAGAGAAGGTACATGAAGAATATCTGACAGCTGGAAAAGAGGATATGTCCTTATAAAAGAAGGCATCTGGTAACCCTATGCTATCAGAGAGATTGTATGACTGTGTGCCTGGTTGCAAGGGGGGGGGGAAGTCCAGCTGCAATGAGGAAACTGTCCCTCATTGCAGCAGCAGATTTCTTTCAAGTGTGGTCCTCTCTATCAAACTGCTGTCATGGACAGCTCGCCGATTCATTGGTGCCTGAGTGACGAGCGCCATAAAGCATCAAAACGTAACCATCCCTGATTAAAGCTGCACTTTTCTTTCAAGACAAGGCCTCTTTTCTCAAAATGCTGTCATAGACAGCTCACCAATTCATTGGTGCCTAAGGGACAAGCCCCATAAAGTGCCAACTGCATTGGCCAGAAACTCACACACCTCTAAAATGTCATACTGTCCCAAGATGTTTCTTGCACATGCACGGTGTGCATGCATGCAAGCAAACATAAAAAATGGAAGAATGCCTTTGAAACCTCCTAGTGTTAGTGGGTGGGTAGAGGATTGCCAAGAAGGTGTAAAGGAACAGGGCATGGAATTATTAAGGCAGCCAGCCACTGCAGGAAGGAAGTGAATAAAAGCAAAAGTAATCTAGGGGATTTGACCTGGTACCCATTAGTAAAAAAAAAAAATTGGTATCCAGGCCCCACAAGGAAACATAGAGGGGGGAAGACAGAGAGGTGTGCCAGGTAAAACTGATGGACTCTGGTATGGCAGTGAGGGGAGTAAAGGCACAGACAGAGGAAAGGATAGCTAGAGGGGTAGCAAATAGGGATAAGAATTTTTTAAGGTACAAAAGTGAGAATACAAAAGCAAGGGGAGAGATAGTGAGGATGAGAAGGATGGCAGCAGGAGACTGTGCAAAACTGGACCAAGAAAAAGCAGTCATCATAAACAGGTATTTATGCACATTCATCACAGCTGAGGGAAGGGAGGATTAACCACCCGGGTGCAGCAGGAAGAAGTGAGTGGGGAGGTGGACTCAGTTTTATTTTTAGAGGATATAATCCTGAAGGAACTTACAGCTCTGAAGGTGGAGAAAGTTATGAAACTGGAAGGGATACATCCAAGTGTGCAAAAAGAACTCAGACACATGCTGACTCCCCCTGCTGATGGTTTTATTCATCTGCTCACTGGAATTGTGTGTTGTTCCAGTGCTCTGCAGGAGAAAAGATGTGGTCCCTCGACATAAGAGTGGTGAGGGGATGGCTAGCAACTATAGAAGGGCAGCATGGATTAATCGGAGGGGGGAGGCAAGGCCAGAAAAACCCAATTAATTTCTTTGACTGGGTGTCCAGGGAAAAAGAGCAGGGAAGGGTTGTGGACATGGCCTATCTGGACTTTAGCAAGGCTGTTAACACTGGGCTGCAGAGAAGACTGATTAAGAAATTGAGCAACTTAGGGATGGGATGCAAAGTAATAAATTGGGTTGGAAATTGGTTAATAAATAGGTGACAGAAGGTGATATGGCACACACTCTAAGGATGGAAAAATGAGCAGCAGAGTGCCACAGGGCTCAATATGGTATCACGTCAAAACAGTGAACCAAAGTGAGCAACTCATAAATGAGCAACTCAGTTTGGTCGAAAGGAGTGCAGTGACAGGGAGGATTTTGTGAGGGTTGGAAATAGCAATGGTGGGGGTGGATAAAGGTGGCTAAAGGGAATAGTGATGGAGGAAGAGGGAATGAGAAAGGGACCAGGGAGGGGATAAGGGAGGTACTAGGGAAGATAAGTGAGGAAGTGGAGTCTGCTGCTGCTGAGCTGCCCACCTATCATGGTGGGTAAGTACACCACCTGTGGGGCTGGAGGTCTTGGGTTCAGGACTGCTAGCAGGTAGACATATGTTTGCTTTTATAGGGTGTTGTGTTTTTTTTTTTGTATAACATTCCCGCCATTGCTCCCCTTGTTTTTTTTTCCCCAGTGTCTGCCCCCTTCAGAGATGGTTATTGTAGTATGAGGGGGGTGGGAGGCTATGCACCCCGAGTTAAACATTACTTTATATATGCGCTCAGTTTGTGTTTGGCACGGTGTCCTATGAGATGATTTGGTTTTCAGCAAAATCCACTCACTGTTTTCCAAGTCCCTAAAATATATTTGATCTTATGACATGGAACTGCTCAGTACTGGGGCTGATCCTCTAAAAATGTCTTCTTGAGTGACATTGCAGATGAACTGGAAAGGGATGGTATGCCTTTTTGCAGATGGTACCAAAATCTGTAATATGATAGACAATCAGAAAGGAGTGGAAAGAAGATGTACGGAACTTGGGAAACTCGAGGAGTGGTCACAAACATGACAGTTGAGGTTCAACAGCAGAAAGAGCAAAATTATGCACCTGGGGTATAGGAACCCAGCAACTGAGGATAGGATGGAGGGAGGTCCTATTAGTCACTAAGCAGGAAAGAGACCTTGGAGTTATCATATTTGATGACCTCAAAGTGTCAGGGCTGTGTATAAAAGGAGTGGGTAAGGCCAGTGCTGTGTTGAGATGCATTGGAAGAGGTATCCCCTGCAAAAGAAGAGAGGTGGTGTTGCCACTGTATTGCTTACTGGTGAGATCCCATCTGAAGTATTGTTTCCAGTTCTGGAGGCTGCACCTCAGGAAGGACATACATAGGCAGGAGGTAGTCCAGAGGGGGGGCAAATAAATCTTTCTGTGGTTGTATGAGAAGCCCATAGGGGACAGACTTAGTGATCTCAATTTGTACATTCTGAAATGATGCTGGGTTTGCATGAGAATCCCTAAGAGGAGAGACTGAGGGATCTCAACATGTACACCCTGGAAGAGATGAGAATGAGAAGACAGGAGACACTATAAAGACAAACTGTGCAAGTACCTAATGAGGGTGTACAGGAGGCAGGAGGGAGACAATTTTAAAGGAGGAAGAGCACAAGGACCAGAAGGCATGCAAGGAAGCTTCATGGAGATTTAAAGAGGGATGTGAGGAAGTAACACTTCAGTGAAAGAATGTTAGACACCTGGAATAGGCTGCCAGTAGAGGTGGTGGAGGTGATGACAATAGGGGGCTTAAAGCATGTGTGAGATAGACATAAGGAAATATTAGTGAATAGGTAGGGAGGACGGAGGGTCACCAGAGACCTGTAAGTGCCTGTGGAGGCAGACTAGACAGGGACCATCTGAGTAGACTGTGTGGGTCAAGCAGTTTTATATATATATATATATATATATGAAATTCGGTGTTAGGGTTGAAAGCCCCCCTTGGACCCCCTTCCACATCCACAGTTGGCATCAAGGTGTGCATTGGGGTTGTCGGCCCTAACTCTCACCACATCAGATGTGTGAAGAAGCAGAGGTATAGGAGAATGGGGTGAGAGTTAGGACTGACAACCCCAATGTGCACCCCAATGCTGGTTGGGGATGTGGGTGGGGGTCCAAGGGGGGCTTTCAACCCTAACACTGAATTTCCTTGTTTTTGTCACTGTGGAACAACCGTAACAAATGCATTAAATGTTTTTTTGCCTCTAATTTCCCTTCTTTTTGCTAATGATTATGAGAAATAGTGAATGTAATGCGCAACAGCAATGCAAACAGAAGCGCTAAGAGTGGCGCACATGGTAATGCAAGCGCGAATGAGAACGCAAAGGGTAACGCACACAGTGACGTAGACGGGAACGGTAATGCAAAGGGGGGATATAAACGCAAGTGAAAACATTAACTGTAACAGCAACGGAAGTGCATACCCTGTGTTTTCCGAACAGGTGCATACAGAAAAACAGTGTGTACAAAGAATGTATGCATTGTAATGGGGATCAAAGCTTAAAATGAGCATTGGAAGTACTAAATTGGTAATATCTCAGCAAACGCATGACATAGAAAAAAATTTAAATTTCACAGAAATCACTATTTTCCTGGCTACCATTTTGAATTATGTAATTCGTGACGAAAAATCTGTATCTCGCACTGTTTTCGAGATATGAGCCCTGAAAGGCGCGGCATATGCCATGATGTTAGTCTATGGGAAAAAATGTCAACTTCGGAGTACCGTAACATTGGAGCCATACAACATTTTTTCACCAAACCAATAAAATACACATCTGTGACATGTTGGCTGTCTTTCTTCCAAATTTCAGCCCAAAAGACCAAACAGTTCTTCAGCAGCAGGGTGACAAAGAAGTCCTGTAATTTTGGCCATAGTCTGGAGAAGTAGTGTCGTGTTTTGTGACACCTTTAGCAAATTTTGTGACACTTTCATGAGTGCAACACTACTTTGTGACACTACTTTTTCCAGAAATTTTAAAAACATATCTCTAGGGTGTTTCACCCCAAATAAAGACATGGCTAGCATCCTCAGGGTCCGACTAGGTAAACACAAAAGAATTGTGTTGCTACAGGGTCCCAAATTTAAACAGCAAATGTTTTTCTGATCACTAACTGAAAAAAAAAATGGCTGAGTCATGACACTACTGGGGTGATTTGCGACACTAAAAATTGCATGTAAGACACTTTCTCACTTTTTGTTAACTTTCCTCATTGACTTAAAATGGGAACTTGTTTTTTTAATAACTTTTGAACCGTTTAATATTTTTTCCCAAACTCTTCAAAAGGGCACATCGAGGACCCCATCCACACGTTCTCTGAAGTTTTCAGACTGGTTGCGTAAACCGTGTGACCTCTAGGCGAGAGCAAAGAATTCACAAAAAAGCATAAACGCACATTTCGTTGGTGCTTAATCACTTCGCAGCCATATACCTGACCAATATGAAACTTGGCAGATCTCAAGATCTACAATGCCCAACTGTGCATACCAACTTTCAGGCAAATCTGTTGAACAGTGTCAAAGTTATTAAGGTGCAAAGTTTGACCCTTTAACCTTAAAATGGCTCCTCAACCCTAACTATAGTGGCACTACTGTGCCACTATACTATATATATATATATATATATATATATATATATATATGAGGCAAAAAACTCTGTTTAGTGCATCAGTTAGGATTGTTCTACAGCCAAAAAAGTGAGGAAATTCTAGGTTAGGTTTGAAAGTCCCCCTTGGACCCCACAGTCCAGCCCCAGCTGGCATTGTGGTGCTTGTTGGGGTCATCAGCCTAACTCACCCCATCACATGTAAAAGCAGAGGTATAGCAGAATGGGGTGAGAGTTAGTCCGATGACCCTAACGCCAACCCAATGATGGTCGGGGCTGGACTGGGGGTCCAAGGAGCTCAACCCCAACCCAGAATTTCCTTGCTTTTTCACTGCAGAACAACCCTAACTGATACATTAAACAGAGTTTTTGCCTCTTATTTCCCTTCTTTTTGAGAATGAGGATGATAAATAGTGAATGGAATACAGTGGTGGGAGCATGGGGCTCTTTGGGCCCCGCACTCCCGTCACATGATGTCTTGTTACATAGCAACAGGAACTGCAAAGCAAATGCAAGCAGCAACAGTGCACACATCGCTACAATAACAGAAACAATAAAGCCAACAGAAACAGAAACAGAAGCGCATACGGAAATGCCAACTGTTACACAGAAGGTCATGGTACTGCAATTGTAAATATAAATGGTAACAGTAACAGCAACAATAAAACCAACAGAAATGCAGGCGCATACAAAAACACAAACCGTAATGCACAGACATGGTACAGCAATTGCAAATACATATCTTAACGGTAACAGCAACAATAATGAGAAACAAAACAGAAATGCAAGTGCAAACACAAACTGTAATGCACACGGTGGCATAGACAAGAACGGTGATGCGAAGGGTAACAGAACCGCACCTAGAAATGCTAAGTGACACAGTAACGAAAAAGCACACCCTTCTTTCCCCAAAAAACTGCATTGAAAAAACACATTGAAAACAATGAATGTGTGCATTATAATTGACTTCAGAGCAGAAAATTATGACTTAGAATAGTAAATTGCAAGTATCTCAGGAATCGTTCGACGTGGAAAAAAAATTAAAATTTTGTATGAATCTTTACTTTCCTAGCTAGTTTAATGCTTATCCCCTGTTTGGGGGGGTTAATCAATTTTTTGACAAAAAGTCCGTATCTCGCACCGTTTCTGAGATACGGGCCCCAAAAGACGCAAAGGCCACCATAATGTTATTCTATGGCAAGAAGCATCACTTTTGGAGTGCCATAACTTTGCCACCCAGTAAAATTATTTCATCAAACCAGCCAAAGGCACATCTCTGGGATGTTAGCTTTCTTCCCTCCAAATTTCAGCCCAAAAGACCAAGCCGTTATCTTGCAGCACTGCAGCAAAAAATTCCTGTAATGCAGCTAACACTACAATGATATTCTATGGGCAAAAATGTCAGCTTCATAGTGGCACAACGTTGCCGCCCTGTACTATTTCTTGTCCAAACCACCAAAAGACACATCTGTGGGGTGTTGCCTTTCTTCACTCCGAATTTCAAATCAAAAGACCAAACCATTCCCAAGATATTGAATATCAAAGTTTTATAAAATTTCCCTATCTATTCCATTATAAAAAAATCTGGCCATCTTGTCCCTCCCTCACGATCAAAGATGGCGATCAAAGAATCTCACGATCAAAGAATTTGCAGGCTCACGATCAAAGAATTTGCATGCTCATGAACAAAGATTTCAAAACCTTATAAATTGAAAAATTGAAGGAATTACTGTAAACCACCACCATGGTTCGACAGAACAAAGCCCCCTTGAGTAAAACCCACCCTTGTTTGACTTCCTATAACACCCCAGGCCTGATACAATTGCTTTTTTAATTGAGACATCTCGTCCCTCACTCACGATGCACGATCACGATCAAAGAATCTCGCAATCAAAGAATTTGCAGGCCCACAATCAAAGAATTTGCAGGATCACAATCAAAGAATTCAAACGATTGTAATTTACAAAATATGCATAATCATGGCAAATCACCACCATGGTTCAACAGAACGAAGCCCCCTGAGTAAAACCTACCCTCGTTTGACTTCCTATAACACCCCATGGCTGAGAAAATTGCTTTTTTCATCCAGCCATCTCATCCCTTGGTCGCGATGTCCAATCACGATCAAAGAAGCTCACGGTCAAATTTTTTGCGTCCTCACGATCAAAGTAATTGCTCACTTGTGAATAAACAGCAGGTCAAGATGGCCAAATGTTAAAATTAATTGTCTCAGCTTGGGGTGCCCTAGACTGTCAAATAAAGGTGAGTTTTCCTTAGGAGGCTTCATTGTGCCCCATCAGCAGGCCCAAAATAATGTAATAATGCTCCCTGGTAGTCTAGTGGCCCCCCTAATAAAATATGTGAAGAAATTAATGCCCTGGTGGTCGAGTGACCCCCCACCACCTGTTTTTTTTTTATTTAGATCCCTGGTAGTCTAGTGGCCCCCCCAGCTGTACTGTTGATAAGATCTGAGTTTTATATCCATGGTAGTCTAGCAGCCCCCACAGTATAAAAAAATAAATTATGCCTTTATTATACTCCTGGTAGTCTACTGGCCCCTCACACCCCCACCCATCCATCCAAGCCCACCCAGCACCCCTTACTCTACACCAGCCAGCAACTGGCACAGCCCTCCTCTCACTTCCATGGCCAGCCACTGACTGTCTGCATTACGAGCAGTAATGCGCCTCTATGCATTACCGCTTGTACTGCAGACAGTCGGTGACTGGCCGTAGAGGTGAGAGGAGGGCTTTACCAGTCACGGGCTGGCAAAGGGTAGGGGGGTTCTGGGTGGGCTTGGATGGATGGGTGGGGGCCACTAGACTACCAGGTGTATAATAAACAGATAATTTCTTTTTTTATACTGGGGGGCCACTAGACTACCAGGGATATAAAACTCAGATCTTATCAGACAATACAGCTCGGGGGGGCACTAGACTAGCAGAGATGTAAATAAAAAAATAAAACAGGGTGATGCGGGTCACTAGACCACCAGGACATTAATTTCTTCACATATTGTATTGGAGTCCACTAGACTACCATGATATGTAAATATTATTTTATTAGGGGGGGTCACTAGACTACCACGGAGCATTATTACATTATTTTGGGCATGCACATGGGGAACGAAGCCCCAAGCTAAACCCATCTTTATTTGACAGTGTAGGTCACCCCTGGGATAACAAAATTAATTTTCAGATCTGGCCATCTCGTCCCTCACTCGTGATGCATAATTGTGATCAAAGAACCTCGCAATCAAAGAATTTGCAGGCTCGCAAGCAAAGAAATTGCACGGTCATGATCAAAGAATAAAAAATGGTGAAATGCAATTTTTTGACCGATTTGAACCAAACCAATGCCATGGTTAGATAGAACGGACCCTCCTGAGCAAAACCCACCCTCATTTGTGTCCCTAGCCCACCCTGAGCCAAGAAACTTGTGTTTTTAGGTTGCAATGCAAGATCGCGAACAAAGATTCTCACGATCAAAGAATTTGTCGGCTCGCGATCAAAGATCATTAGCGAGCCGTGAACGAAGAATTAAAAAGCTAAAAACTCTATTTTTGGACCAATTTGGATGGAACCAAAGCACTGGCTTGACAGATCGGGGTCCCCTGAGTAAAACCCATAGAAGTTTTACTTCAGAAGTGACCCTTGAGCCCAGATATTTGTGTTTGTGCAAATGGAAAACTGAAAACAAGATGGTGGACCTTGCAGTCAAAGAATTTTTGAAATTCCTCAGGATCAAAGATTCTTGAACCACGACACTGCTAATTCTTTGACTGCCAGGTGGGACGAGATGGCCAGAACCCCGATTCTTTGATTGCAAGATATACATATCAATTTTCCCATTGACTTATAATGGGAATTTAAAAGTGCCATAACTTTTGAATACCTTAATATTTTTTCACCAAACAAAAAGCAGTATGTTTGGCTACCAAAGCTCTTTCAATTGAGCCATCTAGCAGAGTGGCAGGCCATACACCGGCCATGCAGGACCACATTTACAATGCCAAAAGGTGCCTCTAAAAGTGGATAATTTTGCATTTTTCAGCACTTTCGTATACGAAGACCAGAGCTCTGACACAAATGCAATTTGACAAATCAAGAGATCTAGTGTGCCTCAATGCATGTTCAAATTTCAGGCAAATCCATTGAACTGGTCCAAAGTTATTAATATTCAAACTTTTGACTTTAGTATGTAACTGGCGCTCAACCCTAACTATAGTGGCACTACCGTGGCACATAATATATATATATATATATATATATATATATATATTAGAGGCAAAACACTCCATTTAATGCATCAGGGGATGCAAGGGGGTTTTCAACCCGAACACCAAATTTCCTTGCTTTTGTCGCTGTGGAACAACTCTAACTGATACATTAAACAGAGTTTTTTGCCTCGAATTTCATTTCTTTCTGAGAATGAGGACTATAAATAGTGCTTCCACCAAATGAGTTTTTGTGACATAGTAACAGTAACAGAAACGCAAACGCAAGTGGTAATGGTTACACACATGCTGCCGCAAACATAAATTGTAAAGCAAGCATTAATAGAAACTCAAGTGCAAAGGGACGCCAGAGTTTAAAGTGATGCAAACAGAGACAGAAGTGCATACAGAAAGGCAACTGTACTGCGCATGGTCACAGGACCGCTATTGTAAATGCGGGGGAGGCAAGGGTACTTTGCACCATGCAATTTAATGAATGGTTGAAATAATAGTGTGGAGCAAAGGGGTTTGGCTTCATTGGGGACTGGGATTCCACCTGGATGGATACCAGCTTATACTGGCAGGATGGTCTGCATCTGTTCAGGAAGGGAACAAGTCTTTTGAGCAATCGGTTTAAATGATTCATTGACAAGCTTTTAAACTAGTCAAAGGGGGAGGCACTGATAAGCAGCAGAAAAATCTCAGCCTCTTCCTACAAAACAGGGTACTAAATGAGAAAAAGACTGAGGCAGAAAGGTCAGTGAGGACTGCTGCAACAGAAGGTAAAGCCATCAAAAAATGGAGAGCAATGAGTACCAATGCCCGTCGTCTGGGTTACAAGCTTCCTGAATTAGTGGCCTTGATGGAGGAGGAACATCTGGATATCGTGGCAGTCACAGAAACATGGTACACAAAAAACCATGACTGGGATGTAAACATACCAGGATACACTATCTACAGGAGGGACAGGGAGGGTAAAAGAGGAGGAGTAGCTCTTTACACAAGGGAAAGAACCAAAGCAACAGAACAAAAGGGTAAACATGGAGGAGAAGAAGCACTGTGGGTAAATTTGGAGACAGGCAATGGCGCCACAATCTGCACAGGGGTTGTATACAGACTCCTTTCTCAGGGGGAGGAAATGGACAAGGAAATGATAGAAAGCATTCTTAGAATGGCAGAAAAAGGGGAGATATTGCTGATGGGTGATCTGAATATGCCAGATGTTAACTGGAGTGCAGTTGCAGCAGCCACTTTGAAGAGTGTGGTTATTCTAGATGCCCTACAGGGGGCATGCCTTAGACAACTAGTATTGGAGCCCACTCAAGAGGCAATCTTAGACCTGGTTCTCTCAAATGGAGATGGAGAGAGGATCACAGATGTAGAAGTGGGTAGCCATCTAGGAACAAGCGACCATCGAACGGTATGGTTCACAATAAACACAGCAATAGAGTCAAGCCATACAAAGGCAAAAGTACTGGACTTTAGTAGGGCTGACTTTGCTAAAATGGGTGAGTGCCTAAGGAATGCACTAGCAAATGAGGAGGAAAGAGGGTTGAAAGAACAATGAGGAATAATAAACACTGCCATCACAGAGGAAACAAGCCTTTGTGTGAAGCAAATAAACAAAACAAAATGATGTAAAAAACCACTATGGTTCAGAAAGGAAGTGGCAGTGAAGGTTCAAGAGAAAAAGAAAGCATTCAGAAAGTACAAGGAATCACAGAAGAAGCAGGACAGAGAACTGTATCAGTTAAAGCAAAAGGAAGCTGGGAAGGCAGTCAGAATAGCAAAGGCCCAAACCATGGAAAATATAGCCAACTCAGTTAAGAAGGGGGATAAAACCTTTTATAGGTACATCAGGGAGTGAAGGAAGACCAAGGGAAGGATAGTGAGGCTTCATAAAGGGGAGGGAGGGTGGGCAGAGGGTGACTGTGAAATGGCAGAGATACTAAACAAATATTTTTGCTCAGTATTTACAAATGAAGAGGGGGAGGTACCTAAAACAAACAGTAGAAATACTCTGGAAACAGAAGTAGATGCCAGCCCATTTACAGAAGAAAGGGTATGAAAGAACTCTTAAAACTGAAGGTGGACAAAGTAATGGGGCCTGATGGGATTCATCCCAGAATTCTAAAAGAACTAAGGGTAGAACTAGTGACACCACTGACTACCCTCTTTAACAAATCATGGGAGGATAGGGTGGTACCCGAGGACTGGAGGAGGGCAGATGTGATTCCCCTTCACAAAAGTAGGAGCAAGGCAGAAGCAGGAAACTACAGACCTGTTAGTTTGACCTCGGTGATAGGGAAAATGATGGAATCACTTCTGAAGGAAAGAACTGTTGAGTATCTAGAGGCCAGAGGGGCACAGGACCCAAGGCAGCATGGATTTACAGTGGGAAGGTCATGCCAGACAAATCTGATAGATTTCTTTGACTCAGTGACCAAGGCAGTAGATCAGGGAGGGGCTGTGGGCATGGCCTACCTAGACTTTAGCAAGGCATTTGACACAGTCCCACACAAAAGATTAATATACAAGTTAACCAGCCTGGGAGTGGGTCCCAAGATGACAGCCTGGGTAAAGAACTGGCTGGAGAATAGGACACAGAGAGTAATAGTAAATGGAGTCCACTCTGAAGAAAGAGGGGTTACTAGTGGGGTACCACAGGGTTCAGTATTAGGACCGGTCCTCTTCAATGTCTTTATAAGTGACATTGCAGAGAGACTGGAAGGAAAAGTATGTCTCTTTGCAGATGACACAAAGATCTGCAACAGAGTTGATGCACAAGGTGGGTGGAAAGGATGAGAAGGGACCTGGCAAGGTTAGAGGAATGGTCAAATGTATGGCAGCTTAGATTCAATGTTAAGAAGTGCAAGGTAATGCACCTGGGAAACAAAAACCCAGGGGAAGAGTACACAATGGGGGGTGAGATATTAACAATAAAAATGGAAAGGGACCTGGGGTAGTTATATCAGATGACCTAAAGATGGGCAAGCAATGTGAGAGGGCAGCAAGGAGGGCTGGAGGGATACTGGGATGCATAGGGAGAGGTATCACCTGTAGAAAACAGGAAGTTATTATCCCTCTGTACAGACAGCTGGTCAGACTCCATCTGGAGTACTGCATGCAGTTCTGGAGACCCAATCTCCGCAAAGACATAGACAGGATGGAAGCTGTCCAGAGGAGGGCAACTAAAATGGTGCAGGGTCTGCACTGGATGACATATGAAGAGAGACTTAAGGAGCTTAATATGTATAGCCTCGAGGAAAGGAGGGAGAGGGGGGACATGATAGAAATGTTCAAGTACCTCAAGGGAATCAACAAAGTCCAAGAGGGTAGCATCTTTCAAAAAGAGGTGTGCAAGAACAAGGGTGCACAATTTAAAGATGGGGGCAGCTCAGAGGTAATTTAAGGAAGTATTTTTCACAGAGAGGTTGTGGATGCATGGAGCGGCCTTCCGGAGGGTTTGGAGTCAAAAACAGTGGTGGAATTCAAGCAAGCATGGGACAGTCATAAGGCAATTCTAGGGGGTGGTGGTAGGAAGAAGTAGGCTGCTGGTTAACTGGGATCTGCAGCTTATACAGTAGGTAGGGACATGGGCAGACTGGGTGGGCCAAGCGGTCCTTATCTGCCATCAAATTCTATGTTTCTATGTTTAAATGATAACTGTGACAGGATCAAAAATGCAAAAGGAAACAGAAATGCAAATGCAAATGCAAGCGCGTACGGAAACGCAAACCGTAATGCACACGGTCACAGTACCACAATACTAAACAGAAATGGTAATGGTAACAGCAACAATAACACCAAAGGAATCAGAAACGCAAACACAAATGCAAGTGCACATGGAAATGCAAACCGTAAAACGCTCGGGCACGGGAACGCAATAGGAAACGCAAATGGTAATGGTAAGAACAATGATAATGTAAAATGAAAGACAAACAGAAATGGAAGGGTGGCCCCCAACAGAAATGGTGATGTGCACGGTGACGCTAAGCAAAACACAAACACAAACAGTAGTGGAGACAGACATGGTAGCAGTAACGCAAATGCAAGTGCAAATGGAAACGCAAAGGGTAATGCACACGGTGGCGTACACTGGAACACTAACGCAAAGGGGCATGGAAACACAAGTGTAAAGCCTATGTGTAACAGTAAGTGGAGCACACACTGTATTTTACCCCAAAAACTTCAAAAGAAACACAGTGAAAACAAAGAATGTATGCATAATAATGGGCCTTGGAGCAGAAAACTAGCAGTTTGTAATACTAAAATAGTAATATCTCAGTAACCTTATGACATAGAAAAAAAATTTCATTTTCACATGATTCATGATTTTCCCGGCTAGGTTTTCATACACATTGTAGTGGCAAAAATTCTGGATCTAGCACCATTTCTGAGATACGAGCCCGAAAGGCACAGTGGAAGTCATCATGTTAGTCTATGGGAAAAAAACATCAACTTCGGAGAACCGTAACTTTGCATCTGTGCAATATTTTGTCACCAAACCACTAAAAGGCACATCTGTGAGATGTTGGCTGCCTTCCCTCCAAATGTCAGCCCAAAAAACCAAACCATTTTTTTGCAGCAGGGTGGCAAAGAATTCCTGTCATTTTGGCCATAGTCTAGAAATGTAGTGTCGTGATTTGTGACACCTTTCGCAAAAATTTGCGAAAGTGTCACAAGTGCGACATTACTTTGAGACACTACTTTTTCCAGAAATTTGAAAAACATATTTCTGGGGTGTTTAACCCCAAAATAAAGACATAGCTAGCATCCTCAGGGCTTGAGTAGGTAAACACAAAAATAATTATGTCCCTAGATGGTCCCAATTTTAAATGCCAAGCATTTCTGTGATTAGTAACTGAAAACAAAATGGCGGATTTGCAACACTACTAAGGCCATTTGCGACACTAAAAAGTGCATTTGTGACACTTTAAAATGTTTTAACTTTTCCCATTGACTTATAATGGGAACTTGTTTTTTGAATAACTTTTGAACCGTTTAACATTTTTTTCACAAAATCTTGAAAAAGCACATCGGGGACCCCAGCCGCATGTTCCCTGAAGTTTTCAGAATGGTCTCATAAACCATGTGACCTGTAGGTGCGAGCAAAGAATTTGCAAAAAAAGTAAATGTGCACTTGAATGTTGCTTAATAACTCCACAGCCATATATCCAACTGGTACAAAAGTTGGCAGATCCCAAGGTCTATGGTTACGCCCCTTGCCTGCCAAATTTCAGGCAAATCAGTTGAACAGTGGCAAAGTTATTAAGGTGCAAAATTTCACCATTTAAACTTTAAAGGGGTACTCAAACCTAACTATTCATGGCAAAAACTCCATTTAATGCATCAGTTAGAGTTGTTCCACAGTGACAAAAGTGAGGAAATTCGGTGTTAGGGTTGAAAGCCCCCATTGCACCCCAGCCCACCCTACAACCGGCATCGCGGTGTGCATTAGGGTTGTCAGCCCAAACTCTCACCCCACCACATGTGTAAAGAAGCTGAGGTATAGGAGAATGGGGTGAGAGTTAGGACCGATGACTCCAATGCACACTCCAATGCCAGTTGGGGGTGTGGGCTGGGGGGGGTTCAATGTGGGCTTTCAACCCTAACACCAAATTTCCTCACTTTTGTCACTATGGAACAACCCTAATTGATGCATTAAATGGATTTTTTTGCCATGAATTTCCCTTTTTTTTGAGAATGAGGACTATAAATAGTGAATAGAATGCAGTGGTGGGAGCGTGGGCCCTTCGGGTCCCGCGCTACCACCACATGATGTTTTGTGACATAGTAACCGTTACTGCAATGCAAATGCAAGTGCTAACGGTTACGCACTTAGAATATGATGGCAGATAAGGACCACTTGGCCCACCCAGTCTGCCCATTTTCCAACCTACTGGATAAGCTGCAGATCCTAGTTAACCAGCAGCCTACTTCTTCCTACCCCAACCCCTAAAATTGCCTTATGACTGTCTCATGCATGCTTGAATTCCACCACTATTTTTGACTCCACAACCTCCTCCAGAAGGCCGTTCCATGCATCCACAACCCTCTCTGTGAAAAAATACTTCCTTAAATTACCTTTGAGCCGCCCCCCTCTATCTTCAAATTGTGCACCCTTGTTCTTGCACACCTCTTTTTTTGAAAGATGCTACCCTCTTGGACTTTGTTGATTCCCTTGAGGTACTTGAAAGTTTAAATACTGCTTTCTTAGCTAGATTTCATTTATTTTAAGGGCTCATCCAGTATTTGAACCAAGGACCTCTCACACCCAAAATGAGACTCATACCCTAGACCAACAAGATACTTAAAAGACTGCTTTCTTAGTTAGATTTTCATATATTTTAAGGGCTCATCCGGGATTTGAACCCAGGACTTCTCACACCCGAAGCAGGAATCATTCCCCTAGACCAACGAGCCAGCCGCATGGTGACACAAACATAAATGGTAACGCAAACATTAATAGAAATGCAAGCACAAAGTGATGCCAAAGCAACAGTGACGCAAATGGAGATGCAAGTGCATATGGAAACGCAACTGGTAACATGCACAGTCATGGTGCCACTATTGTAAATGCAAATAGTAACGGTAACAGCTAAAATAACACCAAACGAAACAGAAACAGAAACGCGAACACAGGCGTGTACAGAAATGCAAACTGTTACATACAAGGTCATGGTACCGCAATTGTAAATGCAAATGGTAATGATAACAGCAACAATAATGCCAAAGGAAACAGAAACACAAGCACAAGCATGTATGGAAATGCAATGCGTAACGTGCACTGGCACTGGAATGCAATCGGAAATGCAAATGGTAATGGTTAGAACAACAATGATGCAAAACGAAAGATAATGCAAATGGAAGGGCGGCCGCAAATGCAAATGGTAATGCGCACGGTGACGCAAAGTGAAACACAAACAGAAACAGTACTGTAGACACGAATGGTAAGAGTAAAGCAGATGCAAGCACAAACAGAAACACAAAGGATAACGCATACGGTGGTTTACATTGGAACGCTAACACAAACATGTACAGAAATGCAACTGGAAATGCTAACTGTAACAGTAACGGAAGCACACACCCTGTTTTTGCTCAACATCTGCATAGAGAAACACAGTGAGTGGAATATGCAGAGCAGTTGCACCATGCGCAATAGGGATGCGCCCACGCAAGAGCGGAAATGCACCATAGTGCGATATTCAGTGGTTGCGGCAGCGCAGCACAACATGCAATGCGCAGCAGTGCAACAAAAATGAATGTATGCGCAACTGCAGGGGGTGGAACCAGGAATAATGTGCGCAGTGCAATATTCATCAGTAGGCAACGTGTGCAGTAGCCAAGCAAGCGGAAGTTGAGCAACAACGGAAATTAGCCAAAATAAAAGGGAACAAGAGAGGGGAGGATGAATGCGCTATGGAGGAGCCATAGCTTGGGAGCTTGGAGACAAAGTGGCAGGGATGCAAGACAGGAAGCAAAGGGCAAGTGTGGCCTGGAGATGGACAGGCCCCACCGGAGGTGTGCGTGAGTGAGAGAAGGAGAGTGTGTGTGTGTGTGCGCCTGTGTGTGTGTGTGTGTGTGTGTGTGCAAGAGGGCCTGAGAGTGCCACAGAGGATGGAGGGCAGTGGTAAGAGGCAGGGCACACAGAGGTGAACAGCCAGAGGTGAACCCAGTGCAGAGGCAGCACCAGCAACACACAGCAGGGGGTACCAGGTAGACAGACACCCGGGGGGGGGAACACCAGCCAGGGACATGGCCAGTGCCACCTTCCAGATGGAGGCGGTAATGAGGGTTGTGAGAAGGCAGGCAGCAGGGAGGCACGGCAGTGGAAGTGCCCGTCGGCGGTACACCCAGGACAGACTGTACCGAGGCCACACCACCTTCAAACAGTACTGTGACACTGAGATCGTGGGCTGGTACTGCCTGAACTGGGTGATTCTGAGGTAACTCTGTGAGCTATGCAGTGATGAGATGCAGGCACCCACATGATGGAGCCATGCGCTGTCTGTGGAGAAGAAGGTCACAGCCGTCATGTGCCTGCTTACCATGGGCACCTTCCAGAGACCAACAGGGGACATGACAGGCATAACCCAGTCAGCTGCATCACGTCTACTCACACAATTCCTCAGCGCACTGCTGCCACATGCTGCAGAGTACA
Source organism: Neoceratodus forsteri (assembly GCA_016271365.2). NCBI lineage: Eukaryota > Metazoa > Chordata > Ceratodontiformes > Ceratodontidae > Neoceratodus > Neoceratodus forsteri. The sequence goes on along the minus strand of CM057449.1, from coordinate 52,531,098 downwards.
TCCATTTCCCCAGCACACAGGCGGAGTGCACAGCACTCATACAGGAGTTCCACAGGGTAGCACGGTTGCCTGGCATGCTCAGGGCCATAGACTGCACCCATGCAGGCATCCACATGCCACCTGGCCCAGAGGGGGCAGCATACATCAACCGCAAGGGCTACCCGAGTGTCAACTGCCAGGCAGTGTGTGATGTCAGGGGGCGCATAATCAATGTCTGTACTACGCACCCTGGAGGAGTGCACACAGTGTCTTCATTTGGCACCAGTCTGCACTGTGCCATAGGTTCGAGAGTGGGGACATCCCCACTGGCCATCTGGTAGGTGAGTATGCTTAGCACGCTGGATGATGGGTGCAGACATGGGAAGGTGTGGGGCATTGGCAGGGGTGCCATGGGAAATGGCCATGATGGCCCATGGCACAGTGATGCAGACTAACATGCTAATGACTCCCCTCTACACACAGGTGACAGTGGTTACCCACTATGGCTCTGGATGCTCACACCATACTGGCACCCCATGACCCCAGCGCAGCAACAGTACAATGAGGCACACGCCACAACACGGAATGTCATCGACTGGGTGTTCAGGCTGCTGAAGGCTCGGTTCTCTTGGCTGCACACATCAGGTGGTACCCCATAGTATAGCCCCTCAAAGGTCTGTGGGCTATTGCTGACCTGCTGTATCCTGCACAACATGGCCACCAACTGTGGGATAGCCATTGAGGTCAAGGAGGGGGACAGCGGTGGGGATGAAGAGGACGCCGGTCCAGCTGGTGTTGGGCAGATACCCCCTGGGTGAAGGGACCCCCAGCTGGCCCGGATGGCACAGCAGCACCGGGACACCATTGCAGAGGAGCACTTTGGATAACACAGGTAGGCAATGGGGCCAAGTGCAACCACCAAGGGCAAGGGCACAGCCCACAGACAGGCAGGGGTAGACACCAGGGGAGGACAGCATCAGGGGCATGGGATGAGCAGGGGACTGTGCACAAAGGCAGGGATGGGTAGGGCTGCACACAGCATGCACTCACACCACAACACATGCCCAAAGGGCAACAGGCACACCCACCCCAACAGGCACCCACACAGGACCACACACAACCATGCCCAGTGGCTGGCACTGTACGTGCCTCAGATGCTGAGCCCAGTGCACCTGGTGGACAGGGCTATGCAGGCATCATCATGCACATGCCACAGTGGCCAACAGCTGAGATAGAGTGCACAGGGACCATGTGTGTGCAGGGCTGGGCACCTCACCCATGCATCGCATAAAGAACACCACAGTGCACACAGGGCAGTGGCAGACAGTGGTCGTGGAGGGGACGGGTCAGTCATGCAGCACAGTACCACAGCCACCATGGTTGAGTGGGTGGCTCTACCAAGACCTGCCAGCCATGCCAGGCTGATAAGTGGCCTCATGGGGTGGCACCGAAGGGCCCCCAAGGTTGATGCTGCGTGAACGCGACCGTGTCCATGCAGGGGTCTGAAGGCCACCAAACATGCCCGCACCAGGCATGCTAGGTATCCCACCACCGAACCCAGTGTCGACATAGCAGGGGTCGCATGATGCCAGGAATAGGGGGTGGACATAGCACTCTGCGGGGTGTGCGGCGGATGGGAACCCATCTGGTTTGCCAGTGTAGCCATGACAGTCACCATTGCAGTGGTCTGCCTGTCAATGGCAGCAGTCACATCCACCTGCTGCTGAGCCAACTCTGCCAGGATCAAGGCATGGTCCCTGCTGTGCTGCTCCTCTACCTGGTGCAGCACCACAATGAGCGCATCCACCGCCTCCATGAGCCGCATCTGCTGATCCACTGAGGCCTGGAGAAAAAGACTGTGGCCATCCAAGGTGTCGTCTGCATGTCCAGCATGCTGTCCCCTGTGGTGTTTCTGGCCTTGCTGCACAGCACTCCTCAATGGTGGATGCCACACAGTGCTGCCATTCTGGGCTATGTCCACAAGCGGTGCATTTCCACCACCCCCCCGCCCCTGTCCCCACCTTGACAATGGCCATCTGCTGCTGATCACCAGGCAACACTGGCACAGCTGCAGTGGCAAAAACAGCCCCGCCACCCCGGCCGCACTCCAGTGCTACCCCACTGGAGCATGGAGATGCAGCCTGGGAATGGGCTGTTGTGCATTCAGCCACACTAGCACTATCTGCAGAACCGCCAGGGTGGATGCCATCCATGGGACCATCCTGTGTCTCACATACATCTCTGTCCATGACGTGCGTCATGTCATCATCAGTGCTGGAGCTGGCCCTGATCAGTGTCTCAGCACACTGGACACCGAGGGCGGTGTCACGCTGGGATACAAGCAGGGCCATGTCAACACCCGCAACACGGGCATCAGTCCAGACAGATGTGCAGAGCTGCAGACGGACTGTCCCTCCGACACCTGTGGAGGGGGATGGGTGCTCCACCTTGTCCAGGGCCTCCCCCTCAGTGGACTCACCCACCACTGCTGCCACATGCATTTTCTCAGGAGCTGTAAAGGAACACAGTGCCATTAGTGGCTCCACTGGGGCCTGCACCCTACCACCCACACTCTGACAGCGCCGGACCTACCATGTAGTTATGGGCTGCTGCCCATATGGAAACCACCACCAGGAACACCCTCGATGACACTACACTGCATGCTGCTGGCCACCTGCTCCTCCCATGGTGTCAGGTGGGGTATGTCCTGCTGGCCCACACCAGTGGAAGCACGTGCCGCTCTGATGGTGGCCACCTTATCTTTTATCTGCCTCCTGTCTATGCCAGCCTTTTTCTTGCACTCTTACAGGGACAGCTGGTGGCTGCCCTGCTGGTTGACAGCATGTGCCACCTCACTCCACACCGCAGCACGAGCCTGTGGTGTTCCCCTCTGTCTGCTAAGCAGCGGCTCCCTGTTGAGGTATGCCTAGAACAGGGCATCAGATTCTGCCTTGGTAAAGTTGGGCCTCCTCCTTCATACCCTTCCCTGCTCCTCTTCATCCTCATGGTCGGTCATGATCGTGCCTGGGGGGATGGACAGGTGTTACCTTGGACTGTGCAGTCCCATACAGCCCTCCCAGACCACTGTCCCCACATCCCAACAGCATGCCACCTACCTCAAAGGACTGCAATATGGATCCATGGCCCATGCAGCCTCAGGTTGCATTTTTATAGAGCAACTCGTGCAAATGAGGGCAGGCACAACTGTAAAGGGAATCAAATGCAGTGGTTGCGCTGTGGAATGGCTTATGAGCTGATTTCTATATCCTGGCTGAATATTGCGCTGTTGTACTTTGCGCAATGGTGTTGAGCGCGCTCAGTCTATGGCGCACCACTGTGATGTGTGCAATTGGTACCACACCATGCATGCCCATGGTGCTGATGCTGTCATTAGTAGTGCTGCTGATGTGCTGTGCGCAGGAGGCAGTACAGGGCATGGCCACTACTGTCCCTGTGGCACAAGTGAATTTTATGCTCAGAGGGGCATTCCTGCTATGGTGCGCCATGGGTGCCATAGCGCCAGAGTGTGGTAGGCCACTGCATGGCGACACACACATGCACCCTACCGCACTTCACACAGGGCTTCCCAATAACGCTGTGGCACTCTGTGGGCAGACAGACCCTTGACTCTGCGGCTGTCCTTTGCCCTCTAGGTGCCATGCATATGCATGGCTCCACCCCATTGCACAATACAGTGCCAGCACGATAGTGAGTGGCAGTGCAGTACCATGCAGCCTCCGCACATGGGACATGTGCACTACAGGTTACCATTTTGTGCCCATCAGTTACGGCACTATGCCACGCACCAGAGCACCAGTGTGAATGGTGATTGAGCTGGCCAACCTGGTGGCATTAGTGGAGCCCCATGCAGGTGCCCTCTTTGGCCAGGTACCCCTCCTGAGGCCATGGACAGCTGTGTGGCAAGAGGTGACAGAGGGCCTTGAGGAGGCCACGGGGGAGCAGCAGGACTGCTGAGCAGTGTTGCCATCACTATGGGACCTCCAGCGGTGGGACCCTGACTGCTTAGGGCAACTCCAGGCACGTGCCTGGCAGGGCGTCATGCCATTGCCAGGTAGGTGCTCCTTCACAACACTGGTAGTATCTGTCTGTCCTGGTATCGCGGTGGTCATCAGGCCATGCCATGGGGGGGCCAGTACCTGTGTTGCCAGTTTTGGGGGTGCTTCGTGTACACCCTGCACCACTGCATCATGGCTGGGCTGTGCGGGCACGCACACAGCGCGGGGGGTCTATGTTACTGACCTGTACTGATGTTACCCTCTCCATGTTTGCACTCTAGGCCAGGAGGATCGCTGTAGGGCCTGGTTGGCCAGTGAGCAAGGACAGCAGGCTGGCACTGGAGGAGTGGCCTTGTTGGCAGGGAACAGTGGCAGTGCTGAGGGTCAGCAGTGCCCTGCTGACCAGGACAGAGGTGAGTGCCATGTTTCCCTTACATCTGTGCATGGTGGGTTGCAGGGGTGGGGGTGGGACATGGCTCCCTCCACATGGCTCCTACTGCTGTGCACATCCCACGGAGCTCTCTGCACTGTCCTGTGGGTCTGCAAGTGTGGGTGGGTGCCGCAGGTGGGCTGTGCATGCACTGGGTGCCTGGCTGTGCCACTGCCATCACACTGCATAGTCATGTCACTGTACAGCCACAATGGTGTTGTGCACTGCGGGGGCGGTGGGGGTGTGCAGTGCTTTGCATGGCTTTGGGTGCCAGAGTAGGTGGGTCATGTGGGTGCACCCACTGTGGGTGGTTGCATGCCATCACAGGGGTGCAGGCCACAGCTGTATGCCATGCACATTGGCTGGGTTGTGGTGGTCTGGCCAGTCACACATACTGACTCTGCTCCCTTGTCCTAGGTGGACAACACTGAACAGCCCTGAAGCGTCACATTCAGGAGATCCTGCAGGTCACCCGGGCCACACTGGAGCTGCTGCAGGGTATGAAGCAGACTGAATGGCGGTGGCACAGAAGGTGCCACAGGGAGTGCAGGGATGAGAGGGGCCACCAGCAGGGCCTGCAGCACCCACCCTGTTCCTTTCTCTCCGTGGACTGTCCCTCACACCTCTTTGTCCCCCTCCTTGCTATTCCCCTTTGCCTCCTGCCCATCTCCCCCAAGTTGTAGACTTGTACTTCCTCTCCCCCACTTTGTATATAGCAATGTATATAGTTCATGCTGATTTTGCTACCTGTTGCAATATAGATGCTTTTCAAACTACAACTGTGGTGGTCTCTGATTTGCAATGGGCATCTGGTGCCTTGCTGCAGTGGTGTGCATGGCATCTGAAGGAGGTGGTGCTGGCCTGGCAGTGGGTGTGTCTGCCAGAGCTCCTCCACTGGTGTGGGTGGAGGCCATGGTCCCTGTCTGTGGTATGTGTGTTGTGCCCTGTGCACTGTATGTCTGTGTGCAGTGGTCTTTGGTGCATGCGCTATGTCCCAGTCACCCCGGCAGTGTGTTCCTGGCCCATGTGGCTGTGCCCCTTGCATGTCTGTGGTATGCACGGTCATGCCGACCCCACCACCGCATGCGTGTCTGCTGATATGACATTGGTGGTGGTCCATGCCAGACACCATCTGGGCACAGCGCCCTGGCAGCTGGTGTCCTGAGTCCAGGTCTATTGCACATCTGCCTCTGGTGACACTTCGGGCAGTGCTGTTGTTGTCCCTCTCCATGCTGTCTATGGTGTCTGGGGTGGTGCCTGTGGTCTGCTGTCTGTCACACGTGCTCCAGCTGCATGCTGGCAGCTGACAGGTTTGTGGTGCACACACCACATGGCTGGCTCACCAGCACCATGGTGGTGTGCAGACCGTGGGTACACAGCACCATTGAACTCACGACAGCGGCATCTGCTGCCCCGCTATGTGTGGCTATGTGACGGGGTACCATTGGGACCTGGTGGGGGATTTGTTCATGCCCTGTGTTGCTTCCTCTGTGGTGCATGCCTCCATGTACCACAGTGGGCTGCTGTGCTGCCTGGTGGGGCCAGTGCTGGGGCAAGGTGTGTGCATGGGTGAGTGTGCGTGGTTCCGTCCTCCTGGTGGTGGCATCCAGGGTGGGCCTTGTCACATGTGGGGTCCATCGGGTACTGACACAAGGTCAACCTCTCTTCTGTGCCACTGTGGGGGCCATGCAGGGGGGCCTTGTGTATGCTGTGGTGGCATCAGTGGCTGGTGTCACCTGCTGCAGGGGTGGTTACAGTGGGGCTGTCATGCATGGTGCCATGGGGCACTGGGTTGCATTGTCATGGTGGTGATGGTGGCATACCTTCAGTGTCATGCACTGTTTGGTCATGCTTCTGGGCTGGGTATCTTGGGATCGCTGTACAGAGGGTGGTCAACATTGGTGTGGTGCTGTGGCAAGGGAGGGTCCTGGCCCTTCCTGTGTTGCGGTCATTGTTTGCTGGGGGAGAGTGCTGGAGCACCTTGCCCTGTGGGTGTGGACTACTGGCCAATGTCTGCTGTTGGATCGGTGCTGGGGTACATGGGCTGGTTGTCCGTTCAGTTCACCTATGATTGTGCAGCTCATGGGGGCCTTGCAGGGGGGGGTTGGTCTGTCTGGCCTGCTGCATGCTCCTCCACTCATGGCACATCCATGGCTAGTGCACTCCTGCTTCCTGTCCTTATCTCTGCATATTCCTGGATGTGCTACTGCGCATTGGCCCTGCTCCACTGTGCATCCCTGGTTGCGCCATGGTGCATTGGGCTCGATATTCAGCTGTGTTGTGCAGGCACACCTTGGCCTGCACTTGGTTTGAATATCATGCACCGCTATTGCATATCTTTTTGGTGCAGTCTGAATATCCCACCCTGTGTATACAAAGAATGTATGCATAATAATGGGCCTTGGAGCAGAAAAAAGGCACATCTGTGAGATGTTGGCTGCCTTCCCTACAAATTTCAGCCCAAAGGACCAAACTGTTTTTTTGCAGCAGGGTGGCAAAGAATTCCTGTCATTTTGGCCATAGCCTAGAAAAGTAGTGTGATTTGTGAAAGCTTTTGCAAAATTTGCGAAAGTGTCGCAGGTGCAACACTACTGTTCTCAGAAATTTGAAAAACATATTTTTGGAGTGTTTAACCCCAAAATAAAGACATGGCCAACATCTTCAGGGCTCGAATAGGTAAACACAAAAATAATTGTGTCCCTAGATGGTCCCAACATTAAATGCCAAGCATTTCTGTGATCAGTAACTGAAAACGAAGTGGCAGATTTGCGACACTGCTATGGCCATTTGCAACACTAAAAACTGCATTTGCGAAAGTGTCGAACTTTTTGTTAACTTTTCCCTTAACTAATAATGGGAACTTGTTTTTTGAATAACTTTTGAACCGTTCAATATTGTTTCACAAAATCTTCAAAAGGCACATCGGGGACCCAGTCACACTTTCCCTGAAGTTTTTGGACTGGTTGCACAAACCGTGTGACCTGTAGGCGTGAGCAAAGAATGCACAAACAAATGTAATTGTGCACATAGATGTTGCTTAATAACTCTGCAGCAGTATATCTGACTGGTACGAAGGTTGGCAGATCCCAAGATCTATGGTTATGTCTGGTGCCTGCCAAATTTCAGGCAAATCTATTGAATGGTGGCAAAGTTATTAAGGTGCAAATTTCACCATTTAACCTTAAAAGGGCTACTCAACCCTAACTATGGTAGCACTACCATATATATATATATATATATATATATATATATATATTTTTTTATTTATATGATTTTTCACTCTTTAATCAACCAGCATGCATCAGTCCAACCATCTGCCCAGCCTGGTCATTAGCAATCCCCAAGACTTACCTTTGCCTCACATGTTTGCTCACAGATAACCCTCTGTGGGAAAGACTGCCATGGGCCAGGCCCAGTAAACCCCCAGCAGTGCTGAAACATTGAAGAGTAAGGTGGAGAGCCCAGTCAGTGATACAGAGCCTGCAATGAGCAGCGATCAGCATTCTGAGCTGATCAAGGAATTTCTTTCTAGTTTTTCTGTCCCTTCCCCTGACATCCTGAGGCCTTGCTGATGCCAAAGTGTCATGCCATCAACATCCCCTCCCTAGATTCATGGCACCAGTTGCACCTCCACCTGTTGTCACCAGGTGGAGGTGTTGCAGCAGAGGCCATACCCTCCCTCCACAGTGGAAAGAGAAACATAGGCTTTGAAGGCAGATAAGGACAGCCTGGCCCACCTAGTCTGCCCATTTCCCTACCTTGTGGAAAAGCTGCAGATTCTAGTTTACCAATAGCCTACTTCTTCCTACCCCCCTCTAGAATTGCCTTATGTCTGTCCCATGCATTCTTTTACTTTTTACTTTATTTCTTTCTGGCATATCTACCTCCTTGGCTATTTTTTTCCCCTGTGGCTTCCCCCCATCCAGCCAGCCGTCTTGGCCCTTGCCCCAGCCACAACCAGAGCTTGAACCCCCTTGCTCCCCAGCCCCTTTGGGTCACATCATAGCGGGTACTTACCCCACCACTGCAGAGACCCTGGTGGCTGTGCTTAGGGGGAGATAACTTGGCTGCGTCCATGTTGGAGCCATCGGGCCGACCTTCAAGCATGCCAGAGGATTCTGTTGTCCCCGCCCCATGGCATGGGTATGCAATAGCATCCAAGGACCTGCTCTGCATGTTTCCATGCATAGCATGCCTGACGCTGTCTGTGCCATTCCCCACTGTAGACAGCTGCATGCACTGACCCCCATCCACCACCATGAGCCAGTACAGCCACAGTTTCCCCAAACCACCCTCCATGGAGGAGAGCAGCCCAGGGATGCTCAATCCTCCTCCCCCCAGTCAACCCTCCGACACCCGAGGTCACTCCTGAACCCAAGTCCCATGCATCCTTGAATTCCCACACTGTTGTTGACCCCAGAACCCCCTTTGGAAGGCCATTCCATATGTTCACCACCCTGTCCATGAAAAAAATACTTTCTCACGTTGCCCCTGACCTGTCTCCTCATCTTCAAATTGTGCCACCTTGTTCTTGCACATCTCTTTTTCCAAAAAACTACTATCCTCTTGGACTTTGTTGATTCCCTTGAGGTATTTGAAAGTTTCTATCATGCCCCCTTCTCCCTCCTTTCCTCAAGGGTATACATACTAAGTTCCTTAAGTCTCTCTTCATATGGGTTCTGTTGCAGACCCTGAACCATTTTAGTTGCCCTCCTCTGGACTGCCTCCATCCTGCCTATGTCCTTATGGAGATGGAGTCTCCAGAACAGCACACTATACTCCAGATGGGATCTCCCCGACTGTCTGTACAGAGGGATAACAACTTCCTGTTTTCTACTTGTGATGCCTCTTCCTATGCCCCCTGGTATCCCCCAAGCCCTCCTTACTGCCTTCTCACATTGCTTGCCTACCTTTAGGTCATCTGATATGGCTACCCACAGGTCCCTTTCCATTTTTAGGACTGTGGGCATACCCTACAGCTGTTTTGGGACTGCTCTGTAGGTCTAAAAATGGCCGATCGTGGAACCTTCCATTGGACTTTTGGAAGTATCTTTCTGAGAGCCCAACAGAGTTTAACACCCTCCACCACAATTGGCCACTATGGAATAACAGCCGCACTATTTTGGCTGTTACTTCTGCATTCTGTGGCATGAATTGCGCATGCACACCTCATGTGCACTTGCAGTTCTGCTGGCGCCATCATGTTGTGAATAGCAAAATGCCATGCACCACAACTGCACATGCGTGAGTAATGTGCATATGGAGTAGCATCACCGCCACCAGTTCTGTAGCATTCTGTCACTCCCCCAACTCATGTGGCACATTGATAGCCCACCCCAGTGTGCCCGAAGAAAAATTATTTTACCCTCCGTGGCATTCTGTGCCCCTCAGAGTTGTGTGGCACACTGAAAGCCAACCCCAGTGATTCCAAAACACAAGCACTATACTCACCGACATCGGGGTGCCCAATCCCTGTGCCAGCATTATGTGTACCCCCCTCACCCATGCAGCACACTGGGAGCCCACCCCATTGTGCCTGTTTTGTTTTCCTTCTTTTTCTTTCCCCCACTGATATCAGGGTGCCCAATCTCTGAGTCAGCATAATGTACACCCCCTCAATCATGTGGCACACTGGGAGCCCACCCCAGTGTGCCAAAATGTTTTTTCCTCTTTTTCTGTAAAAAAGAAAATGGTCCCTCATCATCTGAGTATTTTCCCTGTAAAACAGAAAATGATCCCTCATCATCACTGCAGTCCTCCTCCCCCATCCCCACCCTCACACTGAGCACCCACCTCCCCACACCCACTTACTCCATACTTACCTACGGAGCTTGACACTGCCTTCTTCTCTGCACCGGGACACGTCTGCACTCTTCAAAGCCAAACTGTGAACTGAAGAATCAAATATGTGTGCTATAAAGCCATTCATTGGGGTATTTAATTTATGCTATTAAATCAGCCATTTATTGAAGTTTTTGCCCTGAATTTTCAACATGGTGTTCTTGGAACCCCACTTCATGAAAACTGTCACTGTCATTTTGTTACTCAGTTCTGAAAGCTGATTTCATGGTTGCTGCATGGAATCACCTTTTGGGACTGAGTCATGAAATGGCTGTGCCATTGTTCATGATGCAGGCTCACAAAAAGCCCGGATTGCAGATTTGGTGAAAAAATTCCAAAAAAATGACTGTGTTATGAACATGCATTGTGCAGTTTCTACACACACTCTCATAATTTCACAAATTTTTAATATTTTCACTCCACAATTTCAACTTTGCCGTTTTTGAACACCTCCTTCAGAACAGTACAGCTGTCATTTTCCACAACCTGCCCAAACGTTTTTTCACACCTATGGCACAGAATAGAGCATTCACTCTGCAAAATCACCTTTCAGGACAAGTGAACAAAATGATACTGGCACTCTTCATGAGGAGGAGGTGTCCTAAAAAGGCCATGTTGAAAATTTGGTGCAATACCTCCAAAAAATGGCAAAGTTACACCTGGGCATTGAATAATTCCTACACACAAGTGTAACATTTCTCATTTGGTAGCTCTTCACAGCCCTACCAGCTCTAGCTAGAACTTGTTGTTTTTAGTACCCCCCCCCCCATTGTTTACTCTGTCCCTGGGTTTTTGTTTCCCAGGTGCATTACTTTGCACTTCTTTGCATTGAATCTAAGCTGCTATACTCTCGACCAGTCCTCCAACCTTGTCAATTGACTTCTCATCCTTTCCACCACCCCCTTGTGTATCAACCCTGCTGCAGATCTTTGAGTCATCTGCAAAGAGGCACACTTTTCTTTCCAGTCCCTCTGCAATGTCACCTATAAAGACAATAAAGAGGACCATTCCCAGTACTGAATCCTGCAGTACCCCACTAGTAACCCCCTGTCTTCGGAATGGACTCTATTTACTATTACCCTCTGCATCCTGTTGTCCAGCCAATTGTTTACCCAGGTTACCACCCTGGGACCCACACTCCCAGGCTATCTAACTTGTTTACTAATCTTTTGTGTGGGACTGTGTCAAATGCCTTGCTAAAGTCTAGGTAGGCCACATCCACAGCCCCTCTCTGGTCTACTACTTTGGTCACCCAGTCTGACATGACCTTCCCACTGTGAACCCATGTTGTCTTGGGTCCTGTGACCACCTGGCCTCTAGATACTCAACAATTCTTTCTTTCAGAAGTGATTCCATCATCTTCCCTACCACTGAGGTCAAATTAACAGATCTGTAGTTTCCTGCCTCTGCCTTGCTCCCACTTTTGTGAAGGGGAATCACATCTGCCCTCCTCCAGTCCTCAGAAACCACATCATCCTCCCATGATTTGTTAAAAAGGGTAGTCAGTGGTGTCACTAGTTCTCCCCTTAGTTCTTTTACAATTTTGGGGTGAATCCCATCAGGCCCCATTGCTTTTTCGACCTTGAGTTTTAGGAGTTCTTTCAGGACCCTTTCTTCTGTGAATGGACTGGTATCGAACTCCCTATCTAGAGTGCTTCTATTGTTTGGTTTAGGTACCTCCCGCTCATATTCTTTTGTGAATACTGAGCAGAAGAATTCATTCAGTATCCCTGCTTTTTCACTGTCACCCTCTGCCCACTCCTCCTCCCCTTTATTAAGCCTCACTATCCCTCCCTTGGCCTTCCTTCACTCCCTAACATACCTATAAAATGGTTTTATCCCCCTTCTTAATTGAGTTGGCTATGTTTTCCTCAGTTTGGGCCTTTGCTATTTTGACTGTGTTCCCCACTTCCTTCTGCATTAACTGGAACAGTTCTCTGTCCTGCTCCTTGTGTGTTTCCGTATACTTCCTGGATGCTATCTTTTTATCCCAAACCTCTCCTGCCACCTCTTTTGAGAACCACAGTGTTTTTTTTCATTTAATTTTGTTTATTTGCTTAATACAAAGGCTTGTTGCCTCTGAGATGGCAGTTTTGATTTTTTCCCATTGTTCCTCCACACCTCCTTCTTGCCCATTTACTGATGCTTTTCTGAGGTACTCTCCCAATTTTCCAAAGTCAGCTCTCCTGAAGTCCAATGCCCTCACTTTTGTATAGCTTGACTCTATGGCTGTATTTATCATGAACCACACTGTTTAGTGGTCGCTTGTTCCCAGATGGCTATCCACTTCTAAATTTGAGATCCTTTCTCCATCCCCATTTGAGAGTACCAGGTTTAAGATTGCTCCCTCCTGAGTGGGTTCCAACACTAGTTGTCTGAGGCATGCCCCCTGTAGTGCATCAAGAATTACCCTGCTCTTGGATGTGGCTGCAGCAAATGTGCTCCAGTTAACATCAGGCCCCCATCAACAATATCTCCCATTTTCTGCAATTCTAAGGATGTTTTCTATCATTTCCTTGTCCAGTTCCTAACCTAAGACAGGGATCTGTATATAATTCCCATACAGACTGTGGTGCCATTTCCTGTCTCCAAGGTGACCCACATTGCCTCCTCATGTCCCTGTTTACCCTTTAGTTCTGTTTCTTTGATCCCTTCCCTTACATAGAGAGCTACTCCTCCTCCTCCTCCTCTTTTACCCTTCCTATCCCTCCTATAGATTGTGTACCCTGGTATGTTGACATCTCAGTCATGGTTCTCTGTGTACCATGTTCCTATGACTGCCATGATATCCAAGCATCCCTCTTCCATCAAGCCTACTAGCTGAGGGAGCTTGTTACCCAGACTATGGGCATTGGTACTCATCACCATCCATTTTTTTATTGCCTTACCCCTTTTAGTCCCCTTCCTGTCCTTACTGCCTTTTTCTGCATTTACCCCTGTCCTTCTCCCTATTGACTTCTCTACCTTGGAGTTTACCTTGATAACTACCCTGTTCTGTGGGGGAGAGTCTAGGATTTCCTTGTTCCTTTTCAAGTGTAAGTGGATGTCAATGTTGCTTGGATACTCAGCTGTCCTCTCCCTGACTGGCACTCTGATGATACAGGTGTGTACCTAAACCCAGACATATAAAAACAAAAAAATTAACCTGCGCTATGCCAAACTTACTGGTTTGCTCAAACCAAAAAGTAGATCCATAGCATATTGACTCTATGAATAATAACTATATGTGTCCATAAAAGAAATGGTGAGCAAATACAAATGGATAGGTTTGTTGGCAGCTATTTAAGAGTTTTCAAAACAAAAGGAACATAGGTATTGTAATGCACTGTAACCTTTCAATTTATTTATTCACATATATATTTCATTGGTTACAAACAGTGCTTTTAAGATGCTTATTAAAGTGCTATGAATAAAGTGCCCAAACTTTGCTACCACACATATGCGATACAGTTTACAGATTTTTAATCACAAAACAACCTACCTGGTCCACTGCACCAGCCACCACTAACCCCTGTGCTTCACCTCACTGGCTTCCTAAGAGGGTTACACCTAAACCCAGGTTATCAGCATTGTAAGCTGCACCACCTGGCTGGCCTCAAGCAGTCCTTTTCTGCTGACAAATTCCATGTTCCATAGTTCTAGTATTCTTCATAAATCCATATTAAGGATCACTTCAACCAGCCCTCCTACCTTCCCCAGTAAATTGACCCATGTATTTCATTCTTTGCTCATAGTTTAATCCCTCCACACCTGTAATCATCTTTTTGAACTTTCTGTGGACCTTCTCAATTCTGAGTCTCTGCCAGTTATGTTATGGGAACTAGAACTATATTCCTCATTGTAAGTTGGTACACACAAAGATGTGTACAATGTCATAGGAACGTCTTCATGTCTGCTTGTTATATGTTTCAGCAGTGTAGATTACGGGGGGAAAGAGGGCAAGCTGCCCCCCTCTGACGTGAAGAGCAATCAGAGCAGGACTTTTGTAGTGCTGAGTTTTTTGGTTTTTGTTTGTATTGGGTGTGGGAATCTGGACTAACAACATGAGTTTTGGGGGGGGGATGTGATAAGGACATGCCTGTGTTCACTGAGTCTGCCATCCCCTCCTTTGTACTGCAGTTTTTAAATGTTCCTTGTTACATTAACACAGTCATTGCAGCCAATCAAGAGAAAATTTACAGCCCAGAAATTTCCTTTGATTGGCTGCAGTCACTGTTCCTCAGTTCATTAGCCAATTGAAGCACAAGTGGCCAATGGTGGTCAGTCAAACTCGCACCCAAGTGGCAATAGTTGTTGGAGCGTGCATGCCGGCAAGAAGCATGGTGGCTCCATGTTGGTTTTTTTGTGTCTGACTCTGTTTGTGATGTGGGTCATTGGGACTGCATGTCTGTTGTGCTGCACATCAATGTTCAGCCAGAAGTGTCCGATTGTCTGCAGCAGCTTGATACAGCAATCTGGAAGCCAGGTGGCAGTGAGTGGAAGGAACAACAATGCAAGGTAGATAGATTGTTTGTCTTGTTGTCTGAGTATTTAGATGGGTCAGACTCTGCTGTTTTATTCCAAGCCCCACACTCACTCCTTTGAAAATGCTTTCACTCCACACACAGTGCCTTCTGTTCTGGTGCGCAATAGCAATCATGTGGTGTAATAGGGATGTAGTTGTCATGGAGCCAAGGAGAGGTGAGAGGTGGGACACTATACTATTGGAATGGAATTCAGGAATCAGGAAGCATGTTGGATAAATAAACAAACATACAGTACTGCTGCTTGCTTAGCCTGCTTGGATCCAGACATAGGACTTATTTATTTATTTATTAAATTCTCGGATTACAAATACCTTTGAGCAGAAACTGCTCATTTACAAAGGTTCCACGTCAAAGGATGAGGGTCAACATACATACAGAGGTAGTAAAAGAATGCACAATAAACAAGCAAAACAATTAAAAGAAAAAATAAAGATACTCAGTTATAACATACTTTGAGATAATATTCATAAAATGAGCAGCTTGAGTAGGCAGCTGGCTGCGGTAACAATAAGAGAAAGAGGGCACCATAGGCAGTTAGTATTGCAGGCATGCGACCGGGAGAGGAAGTTGGCAGGCTAATGGGCCACTGTCTGATGGTAGTGGAAAATGTCTTGTACAAGTGGAGATATGAAGCAGGAAAGGAGTCACAAGGAAGGCCCAGTGCCAGAGGGAATGAGATTGGGAAAGGGCAGGCTGTGAGACATGAGTGAGCTGGGAGGTGTTTAGAGAGATCTCTGTTCAACAAAGCAGTCACATTGAGTGGTAGAGGTGAGGTAAAGTTTGAGATTCCTTTGAAGGGTCCAAGTGTAGTAGAGGAAAGTGATTCTTTATTGAGGGAATTGAACCATTGAGCAGCTCTATAGATAAAGGACCGCTGACCCATGGAGGTACGACATCAGGGAACCTGAAAGGTTAGAGATTGGGCACCATGCGCTTGTTGAGTGCCACTGTAGGTAGTAAGGAGTGAGCTAACACCAGGTGGCATGAGACCAAGGAGAATCTTTTTGGTAAGTAAGCAGGTCTGGTATTGTATTCTGCTGCATAGGGGTAGCCAGCTGTCCTGTGCATAGAGGTCACAGGTGTGAGTTAGTCAGGCTGCACCTGTCAGTAGTCTACAGGCTTTGTTGAGAGCAACTGAGATCCTGCCGAGGGCACTTGTTGGGGCAGAGCCATAGATGGCAAGGCCGTAGTCAATGATAGAGGTGACAGAGCTGTAGATGGCTAGTTTAAGGGCATCTGCAGGCATACAGTGCTTGTGTTTGTGTAGTAGTCCAATCCATTATATTGGCAGTCTTGGCAACAGTGTCACTATGCCGAGTGTAGGAAGGGTACTATCCAGGGTAATACCAAGGTACTTGAACTCCTTGACATGTTCGAGTGGGTTCCCAGTGTGGTTCTTGATGGTGAGGGACAGAGAGTTGTGCCTGCTCTGTCGAGTTACAGAAGGACATGGCTTTAGTTTTCTGTGGTTCAGGACAAGTTTATGAGAATTGAACCAGTCTTCGATGCGATTGAAGTTGAGCTGCAGCTGGGATTCAAGGACTGTAATGTCATGGTGGCTGGAAAACAGGACTGCATCGTCCGCGTATAGTAATATTTTTTGGTGGCAGGCACTGGGGAGATTGTTGATGAAGAGGGAGAAGAGTAGAGGGCCCAGAATAGACTCCTTGGGGACTCCGGAGCTGACCGGTTTCTCATCCGAAGAGATACCTGCAATTCTTACACATTGGATCCGATTATCAAGGTAGCTGGTGAACCATGGAAGGGCATCGCTGGAGATCCCAATGGAGGACAGTTGCTTAAGCAGTAAGGGGTGGTTAACTGTGTCGAATGCCTTGGTAAGGTCTATAAATACTGCCCCTCCACAATTCCCTTTGTCAAGCGTGGACTAAATGTGGAGTGTGATTGGCCCATATTTTGGTGATTGTGGAACTGTTTGAACTTACAAACTTAGATACATAAAAGTGATATTTTTGGCACATTTTATCTGATAGTAGAATCCTGTAATCTGGAAACATATATAACTTGTAATCTGTGGTTTGCAGTCTGTGATCTATATAAACAGGGGATAGTGGGGTGTAGACTCCCATCACAAGTGATGATGTTTCAGTTTAAAGAATAGGATCACGATCCAAAAAAGATTTATGGTATATTACACAGGTAAACATGAAAAATTGAATGTGGCATTGTAAAAACACTGTTTGCTTGAGAGGATCTACCATCAGAAATTATTGACCTCTTCATTGCTTGCATGGAACATGAGGCAGCAGAGAAATTTGAAAAACCAAATACAGGCAAAATTATTTTTGTAATAAAAAAAGAAATATAGACCTAAAACTTTGTAAGAAAATATAGTCAGGGGGATGCACTGCAGTTTGCTGCCTTATTGTACTAAGGTTTGCTGCAGAACAATCACTGACCCTTTGAGCAACAGCCTGTTTGCAGATGCCTTCTATCTGAGTTCTCCCAAAGCAGTAGGCAGTCTGGCTGTGTCCCTAACAGGTTATTACTTTTGTAGCATTGTCTGTGGGGTCTAGTGGTTGGACATGGTAACTATGGAATTGTAGGTTGAGGTTCAAACCTCACTAGAGCAAGAGACTTGCCTTGTGACCTTGGACAGCTCACATAATCTCCCACAGTGCTCTTCCCCATACATCCAGCTACTGCAGTGGAGGAGAAGCAGAACCTCACTGGAAACAAGATGTTGCATCTAAGCCAGGCTCTATTGGGTAAATTGTTACTGAAAAATAAAAAAGTGAGATAGCTAGTGCCCACCCTGTATGTTTTTTTTTTCTGGGTTATTCTCTGCCTCTGGTGTGGGGGGGGGTGGCAGCAGCTCATTGTGACTGCTTCCATGGAGCTTTCAAGTGTCTATGATCCAAATAAGGCTACAAAATAATTTTAATGGTTTATGCCTAAACGCACACATACACACTTACTTGTGTTTAAACAGGTAATTTCATTTCTTGCACTGAAAACAGTTTGTAAGGGAAAAATATCTATTCTAGAGCATTTCCTAGGGAATTAATGACCCGCTGAGCTGCTGATATATTCAGGCATTGGTGAATGCCTGAGCCTCACATTGCCTCAGGCACTCAGCTTTACAAGTGGGCCCAAGTTACTCAGGGAATGCCCTAGCTCTTGTAGTGTTCTTTGTGGTTAAAAAATGTATTGTTAGTGGCAGAAAGTAAGCTGATCTTTGACCAAATTCCGCCTGTGAGTGATAGGAAGCTCCTTCCACTCTTGAGGACTGACCTTTTCTTAAATCTGTTGTAACAGTTCTTCTATTTCTTAGTCTATTCTATCCTTTATAATTTCTAGTCCATAAGATTGGCCACCTATGGGCACCCCCTTCCCTTTCTTGACTATGCTATAGTGTCCTCTTTAATTTTCCTTTTCCCTCTCAGGTCCCTGTACAGGGAGGTTATTGTCATGACCTCCAAGCATATGCAAAACAGGTTGTGTTTACAGTTGTTGGATTTAGTATGTAATAACACTATGTCATAATCTTCATTATGTTTATGAAATCTGTAAATGTTGAAAATACCATGACACTAGGTGTTTTTGATAATGGTAAAAAGTACTAGGTGACTATTATAGAAATTAAGTTAGTTGTGCTATTTAAAATGCATGTAAATTGTTGTAAACTGAACAAGTCAGAAAATGTCATGGTGATTTGCATACATCCCATGATGCTTTGCATTATGAAAGTTTGTATGATGTTGTATTTCTTTGAAACTAGACTTGTTGCCAATGCCCTTTGGGGTAACCCATGTTTCAGTGTTTCTGCATTGAGGTTCTTTGTTTTCAACTTGTTTTTTTTTTTTTTTTGCTTTTTGAGCCCCCACTACCCAAACAAATGGGGCCCACATAGGAATGAAGGGTTTTCACTGAAGGATGGTTAGATCAGAGATTAGTGTTAGTAGGTATTGACAGGGACAAACTGGGGGGGGTTGGGAGTTGGGGGTTGAACCCCCCCCCGAACGCACATTGTGCATGTGCAATTGTTGGTTGTGAGTGCCATCTTTTAAAAAAAAACATTTCTGCAGTCGGGAACTGCTTTGCCAGTAATGCCCATGATTCCAGTCCTGGGCATAGGGAGACAATAGGAGGATGTGCACTCTGCCTGATTTAGGCTGGAGTGTCAGCTAGGGTCACATGGTGCACAGACTGCAGAGTCACATGATGGCGGCACCATCGGGACTGCAAAGTTGTAGCAGGAGAAATGATAGGAACCTGCCACTGTCCTGCCCTCTTTACCATGACTGACAGCACTCAGTCTATATCTAAAGCCCAACATAAAGATCCACGAGCACCAATACTGATTGACAGCTAATGTTACAGACCAATTGGTATTGGGTTTTCTCACACTCTGTGCCCTGTTTCAGCAACGGATTCAGAGCACAGCACAAGAGTCTTCTGGTCTGGTCAGTGAGCAGCAGTGAGCACCGTTGTATTGAGAAAGAAGGAGAAGGAGTGTCTGTGCATCTAAGACAAAAAAAAAGCCCTTCTAAGGGCTCTCTACTCAGTCTGAAGAGCAAAATCAACAAATTTAAATTGGAGACGTCTTCTCTCTCAGTGAAGACTCAGTGCTGAGACAGTGAGAGGAGACACAAGATACAGTACTGTAGTACTGCTGCTGCTAGTAGCAGTCAGTGGGGCACTAGTAGACAGGACTGCACAAGACCGTGTAATATTATAAAAAAAAAGAAAAGAGAGAAAATAGTTGGGCAGCAGCAGGTCAGAGAGAGTGAGAGAGATAGTAAGACTACAGTCAAAGTAGAGACTGAGCAAGAGAGAGAGTGAGGGGAACTTCAGGGAAGAGAGACCTGTCTGGAATGAAAAATAAGAGTCAGCAGACAAGACAGGAGACACTTTATCTTTTTTCACAAAAAAAGTTTATTAAAGATAGAAGTTGTATAATTCTTCAGACTTGTGGTTAACTTAAGTGTACTCAACTATTAAATCTTGATTATTAGTTAGCTCTGTCCAGTGTCCTGTCCACATTGCCCTAAATGTGTTGCCGTTCTGTATCTGGTTCATGTTCTTTGAAAGTTTTCTGGTATAAAAAGAAAATAGACACTTACTATTCAAATAAGAAAAAAACATAATTATCTCTGATTCCACACTTGAGTTAATATTATCTTCTTAGCACTGTCACCAGTCTAGTATGACTGTCATGTCACAACTGGTGCATACTGTACAAAACAGGATGGACTAAATAATTTAGTATAGTAGTGACTATCCATTACAAAAAGAAACATACTAGCAACATAAATCTCAGTCAGTGACCCTGAACCTCACCCAGATGACCATTAGTCTCTGAGTCTGAGTATTAAAATAAAAAAAAATAAATAAAAATGAAAATGAAAATGACTCTGCTTGATATGTTTAATGCATGTGGAAAGAAAGCTAAATCCATTACTGAAAGTGTGGTCAATGAAGCAGCAGGAAGTGTAGATGTGGAAAGGACTGTTTCCACAACAGCTGAAACTGAAGCCAGAAAAAGTAGTACATTTATGTTGTGATTCTGAATCTGCAAGCACTTTTGGCTATGTTACAGTGCCAGTGGCAGTGACCACTACTGAAGCTTCACTTTCATCCACCGCCACAGCCACCACATGCTGCAGACCACCACCACCCCCCCAGTCATGCTACGGCTCTGCCACCTAGTGCCTCCGTCGAGAACGATATAAGTGAATACATAGGGATAAGGCTTACTGATGACGAATGGTTTAAAATAATGAATACATTGCATGACAGTGATTACAAGTTTCCTGCAAGTGGCAAGAGAAATCTCCATTTCCAAGACCTCTGGCTTTCACAGTACAACTGGCTTGCATATTTGTCTATGACAGACCGTGCTTACTGTAAGATATGTGTCGCTTTCTGCAATGACGAAGCCGGTAAAGGAAGTCATCAGCATCTTGGACAGCTTGTCTGTGAGCCTTTAAGAAACTGGAAAAACTCTAAAGAGCTTTTTGACTTTCATTCTCATACTGAGCATCATAAAAACAGTTCATTGAAAGCTGAGACTTTTTGTTGCGTCTCAAGAGGTGAATCAATAGCAATTACAGAACACATAGACACCTATCAAAGAACTCTAGCAATACAGAAACATAATAAGATACTTGTGGTGACAGATACAATAATTTTATGTCATCGCCAGGAGATTGCACTCCGTGGAAATGAAGATTAAGGGCCACTGACTCTTGAAGACCCGATAAAAAATCATGGAAATTTCAGAACTCTAGTCTGGTATACAGCAAGTCACAGAGATGAAGCACTCTGAAAAACTTTAAAAAGTAATTTTATATATATATATATTTTTTATATTTTAGTCTTTGGTAACCAGGAAAGGCCCGCTAGGCACAAGCGCCTGTTTTCAGGGGTGACCTGGGAGCACTGGGTGGTTAAGTGACTTGGTCAGAGTCACACAGTATGCAAGTGGAGGTTGTGAGAATCAGACTCAGGTCTGGTCTGCTGGATGTGTCAAGCTTGTTCACACCTTGTTCTTCTAACCTCTAGGCTATACTGCCAGCCCAATTAATTAATTCCAGTAATGCCATGTATCTTAGCCATAAAATTCAGAATGAAATCATTGAAATTATTAGAGATATAATGGCTGGGAAAATAGTCACAAGAGTAAAACTCTGCAGTTCCTTTGTTGTTTTAGCTGATGAAATGACAGATATTAGCAATAGAGAACAGTTGAGCATTTGAGTGCAATATGTTGCCACCGAAGGGTCAAAGCCACAAATCAGGGAAGACTTTCTCACTTTCCTCATGGTCACATACTTGACTGGTGAAAGTCTGGCCAATACCATAAAGTCAAGCTTAACAGACTTAGGAATAAATCTTAGTGATCTCAGCGGTCAAGGTTATGATGGATCTGCTGCATTTAGTGGTAGGCTAAATGGTGTACAAGCTAAAATTGCTGCTGCATATCCAACAGCTATGTACAGTATGTTCACTGTGCAAACCACTCATTGAATGTGGTGGTTTCAAAAACCTGTTCAGTGAACTCCATCAGAAAATGTTTTACAACAATATCTGACTGCTGCACATTTTTTAAGTGTTCTGCTAAATGTAGCAAAGCTCTTAGGAACAAAATATCAAGCCTATTATCAACCGTGAACAAGAAAAAGCTTGTCAGTCTTTGTGAAATACGATGGGTAGAACGTCACAAAGCAGTGCTCACCTTCATAGATCTGTTCCCTGCAGTAGTGACAGCGCTTGACGAGATATCTAATACTCGGAGAGAAGATGCTTCATCTAAGGCTGAGCAGCTCCAGAACACAATTGAGAAAGGGTGTTTTGTAGTTGCTTTAGTTGTTTTGGAAAAACTCCTCTCGGTTACATACATACTATCAGTAAATCTGCAGAAGATTCAGACAGATCTCTCCGTGTGTGTTCAGATAGCTGATGATGCTTTGAAAAAAATTCGTACCATGCGTCATGATGCAGAAACACAGGTCAGAACTTTTTTCAAAAGCCAAAGCATTAGCTCAAGAGTTTAATTTTGAAATTACAATCCCAAGAAATTCACAAACAGGACTGAGTTTGCAAGAAATTGATCAATACTACAGAACAATAGTGTTCATTCCATGCCTAGATTTCTTTGAACAGCAAATGACAGGTTTCTCACACACAGAAAAATCCTGACTTCCCTTAAAAAAGTCATCCCTGATCACTGCTTGAATACTGTGGAGGTGGAATTTCGGTCAGAACTAAAACATTTCTACAGTGATGTTCTCCTTGATAATATTCTTGTTATACAGAGCAAATTCCGTTGTTGACATGACAGGTGGATTGATGCAAAAGACAAAAAAGAATCCATTCCGATTACAGCTATTGATGGTTTATCTAACTGTGACCAAAACCTTTATCCAAACATTCACAATTTATTAAAAATCCTTGTGACACTTCCAGTGACTACTTCAGAAGCTTAACGTACCTTTTTTATGCTTGATCACATGAAGACCAAGAGGAGAAATCGCACTGGAGAAGATACACTGAATGGTCTGGCTCTGCTTGCTGATCATTGCAATGTCCCTTTATCAACAGATGAGGTCCTGGAGAGATTCATTGTAAATAGTAGATGCCTTGATTTTATCCTTTAAGTTTGGCCAACAGCAGATGCTGGTTAGTTTAGCTTGTCTTGATTTTATGTACACTGACTTGACTTCTGCCTGGCATGGCTGCCTTCAGATTCATTGCTTTGTCCATCTTGACCATGGTGGGTGGAGCTGGAAGACACTGCCCTATTATCCAAATAAGTCATGTAACTCATTAATTTTTCAAATCACGGTCGGACCGAACCCCCCCCCCAAATGACAGTCTCGGTACATCCCTGGGTGTTGGGTAAGTGCAGAGAAAGGACATTCATATTGTGTTGCTGCAAACTGATGTACTGAAGAAGGAATATGATATTGTTGAAGCTTATTTCCTGTATTCTGAATAAACATCACACAGAGATTGTGTGTTGAACCTGAAATTCGGTGTCTGGTCCATCTGTTATCCCACAACCCCTCCATACTGTGACTAAAAAAAATAATTTTAGGCAACATGGTGACGATCTTAGCCACAGCGAAGTTAATCATTTTGGTAGTGATATCTGTTGTTTGCAGCAAATCAAAGAAAACTTTAAAAGTAGCCAAAACATTTTAAAAATGACCCTCAAAATGCACCAGGATGCATCTAAAACCTGATAGCTTGTGGGGGACTAGGTGGCCCCCAGACCCCCGGCCTGTTGGTTTAGTCTTTATCAGGAGGACCAGGACTTTTATCTGTCTTTGCCCCCCATCAAAAAAATCAAACAACGCCCCTGATATGTTTCCTGATAGTCCCAGTTATCATATTACATTTTTAATTACTGTATCCACATGGTGGTTAAAATTTACTGCATCATTTATGTTAACACCTATGTCCACCTCATTTTCATATTCCTGTATGATTTTATTATGCATCCTATAATGTGCCTTAGTGTTATTTTTTCCAAAATGCACAACAATAAAACTTATTAAAGTTTATATTTGTACTTCACTGTCTCCTCACAAATACATACAGTACACAGCTAGTGTTTTACTCTTTTTTCAGGTGTTCCATTATGTGAAGAATGTACGATTTAAAACACCATCCAATGCATATATATTTTTTGATGAGAATGGGGACCCACCAGCAGTGTTTGATGTCATCAACTGGCAGTTATCAGCTGATGGTACCCTCCAGTATGTCAACATAGGTATCTTAAACTACAGTACTCCACTGGGTCAAAGGCTCAAGCTCAATGAACGAGTAGTGTGGAATGAATTTTTACAGGAGGTGAGTAACTGTAGTTAGACCTTCCACTTCTCCAGTCACATCTTTTTCATCAGTAGGCCACTCAGCTGTCAGTTATAAGATAACCAAGGTACTGAGAATTTCCAAGGAAGTACCAATGTGACCATAATATTGTTATAGTTATTCAAAAGCATAGAACTAGTATACCTACAGTACCAGAGCCTGCATCAGCATAATATGCTGTTGCAGCCATTGATAGTGTCAGATATTACCAGATATTTCACAAAACATCTAAAGAGATGCTCTCTGGTGGCCCTAAAGTGGTACTGTAGGCAGGCAGGAATTTTTCTAAAGAATTTTCAGAAAATATCTGATCATGGAATTGGCTGCAGCTGTGTTTGTAAATATTATATTTTCTTGTCTAAAGGAAGGCTGTAAAGGGAGTTGACCTTTTTAAAAAGTGTATGATGCAAAAATTACATTGGAAGGGGTGCCCGTATTAGGTGCTTGAAAATGCAAATATAGTGTTCTTTGCTAAAGAGGTTTACTCCTTATCCACACATTGTGGTTTCTGAACAGTGCACTAGATACTGTAGTTAAATGTCTATTTTCAAAAACAACCTACATAAAAAAATAGACTTTGGTGGCAGATAAGGGCCACTTGGCCCACCAAGTCTGCCCATTCTCCTACCTATTTTAATAAGCAGCATATCCTAGTAAACCAACAACCTACTTCTTCTTACCCCCCCACACTAGAATTACCTTTTTTCTGTTCCATATATTCTTGAATTCCCCAACTATTTCTGACCCCCATGACCTCTTCAGGAAATTGTTAAATGCACCCACCACCCACCCCACTAAAACATAACACTAATAATGAGGTGCCCAATCCCCCAGTGTCAAAACCTGAATTAAAGAAAACTGTTCCTCAGTTATTCTTTTTTTAGTAGTAGTAAATCATTTTTTATTCATAAAAGTAATGGAATGCATTCAATTGAGTAAAAAACTCATTTAAAATGACGTTCCAGGCCAAGTGAAGTGCAAGTTACACATATACATGTACACATAAACACCTTTCGACAATCAAAAACTCAAATCGACAATATAACAAACAAATAACAATCATCTTAAATTATTATAACGAATAACAATATCAGACTCACACTAATATGTTTAAAGCACTTTACAATAATTGTAAAAAGTAGCTTTGTTGGACCAATTTATACACCAAGTGTCAAATTCCAGTATATTAATTCCAGTCCCTGTGCAATGTAAGTTCAAGGGGGAATGGTTCCACAAGGTGGGTCCCCTAAAGGGAACAGACAATCTTCTAGTAGTTTAGTTACAGTTAGGAATCACAAATTGAACACCCTGGGAAGACCTCAACGTCCTTTTGGGAGCCCAGAAATCAGACAGACTAACAATATAGTCTGGAACCTTATGTCTCCAGACCTTAATCATACAATGGAGTAAATGTAAATTTCCTCTAGCTGGTGGTATAGCCCACTTTAACTCATTAAATAGGATGCACCAATGGGTTCTGTAGACAGCATTCAAAATAAAATGGGCCAGTCTGTGAAAAACCTGATCCACCTTCAATAGAAGGGTTCCAGTAGCCCCTCCATAGAGTATATCCCCATAATCAAGAACTGGCATTAATAATGAAATAACAACATTCCCACGGACCTCTCGGGACATATGCCTTTTATATCGATAAAGGCCACCTATCTTTTTATTCAAACCTCCAATGAGGGAATCTAAATGGAAGGCCCAACTTAAGTGGGAATCAAGTCATAAGCCTAGATATTTATAGTGTTAAACCTGTTGGAATACTGTTCCATCTGGAGAGATAATCTCCAAGTTGGGATTGAGTATGTTATGATGTTTGTTTCTAAACAGAATTGTCTGTGTTTTTTCTTGAATTTAGGACTAGATGAAGTTTCTTAAAACAATCCTGAACCTCATCAAAGGCTACTTGCAGTTTGGAAATAATTAGGTCTAATGTTACTCCTTCTACATATAATTAAGCAATAATGCTCGACTGGGTGTGTGTCGTGCTGGGATAACATCATGCCTCAGGTGGTTGGGCATGAGGCCACAGGCCGAGTGCGTCCAATAACTGAGGCATGACGTTATCCCAAATGACACACACCCTGAAGGGCATTATTGCTATTATACAATGGCTCGTTCATATACAGAATAAAAAATAATTTTAAAGAATGTTTTTGTTAGTGTGGAAAAATATTTTTGTTTCTTAAGAGAAGATGATAATAAAGCAAATACAAATACAAATCAGTCAGTCAGGAGGTTCACAGTGAGGCTGAGACTAGACCTGTGATGTTGCGCTGGGATAACATCACGGATCCAGTCCAAGACTGACCAATCAGAGTCCAAGATATTTTCTTGCCATTGTATAATATGGTATCATCTGCATACAGATGATACCGGACGTCCATAGACTGAAACTTAAGTTCATTTATATAAATATTAAAAAGTAACGGCCCCAAAATTGATCCTTGGGGAACTCTATTTCTTTATTCCAAAACTCCCAATTTATAGGAGCCAACCTCCATAAACTGACTACATACTAACAAATAAGAAGAAAACATTTCACGGAAAGGGGAGACAAGCCAATCTCACGCAGTCTATTTTAAAGCCCTTTAAAAAAGAAAAACATCCATCGAAGTCTGTTGAGCCATTAGTCCCCCCCCCACAACTGAACCTCCCACTCAGCACCCACCATCCCACCCCCCCAAGCCATAACTCTCCTGGTGGGGGCCCAACACCATAATATTTTCTTCACCACAGACACGTCTTCACTGTTTGAATCTGGACTGCGAACTGAGGAAATCAGGTATGCGGGTCAATGTGTTTCAATGGGGTTTGAACTTAGTGGCATAATGTGACCATTTTTCAATTTTTTTGCACCATTTTTCAAATCCTGGGTAAAATGTGTTTTTGTGCCCTGAAAGGAAATTTCCCAGACACTGCATGAAATCACCTTTTGGGCAGGAGTTAAATATTGACACAAGACTCTCACATGCACAGTTAGGTACCATCCTTGTACCGTCCATGCATGGGACACAGCACCCAAGCAAGATATAGCAACAGGGTTACAAGCCAGGCATGCTAGATGGACAAAACATGCTGTAGCACACAGTTTTGGGTAAGTTACTTTTTCTATTATTTCCTATTATGTTTGGAAACTTGTCCCAGAAAGCTCTGTGCAGTCACTAGCAAGGATGGAGAAGTACTAGAAAAAGTAATAAACCATCTATTGTAGTTACTTATTTCTTTTTATACAAAAACAATACAAAAATAATAAATAATGGTAACAGATTACATTTTTTGAAAGTAATAGGTTAGTTACTAGTTACTTTCAAATAAATGTAATCAGTTACAGCTACTTATTTCTTTTGTATAAAAAGACATAAGTAATTGTAACTGTAAGGTGTATTACTTTTTACAGTACTTCTCCATCCTTGCTAATTACTGCACAGAGCTTTCTGGAATAAATTTCCAAAAATAATAGAAAGTAATAGAAAAAGTAACTTACCTAACACTGGTAGCACACTCACACATACAGCAGCAGAACGATGTTCTCCACACATTTCCATACATCAGTGTGATTGTTAGCGCTACACTACATACACAGGACACAACCTGCATGACAACACATGAAATGCAACATGTCTACTTATAGTGCTGGGACGTGCCAACCTGTGTCTCATAAGCCCCTCCTGGTACACCCTGCACTGCCACCTCTCTGAATGTTGTGGCCATCAGCACCTCCTGTGGCATCATCTGCTGTGTTCTGTATGGGCCTCCACCTGTGGCCTGGCATTTGACACATGCCTGTGGCATCAGTTTTATTTAGTTCTGATGCAGAGGCCACTGGCCTGCTTTTTGCACTCCTGGGTAATGCAGCACCTCTGACCCTGGGAATTCAGTGCCTCAGCTTCCTCCTTCCAGACCTGCTCCTGCTCTTGGGGTGTACCCCTCCACCTGCATAGGAGAGCCTTCCTTGCAATATAGGCCTGAGTAATGGCCTTTAGCTCTTCTTGGGTAAACTTCAGTCATTTCCAACTCTCTGAAGACATGTCTGGTGCTTGTGGACACACAGATAGACACAGGCCCTGTTACATTGACAGGAACCTTAATAGATGCCATGATAAAACCAAAATGAAACACACAAACACATACACACACACACACACCACGTGCACACACACACACACACACACACACACATATGCATACACATACACACACACATACCACCTACCTTTAAGGCAGTAGTTCCTCTTGGTCACCTCTGAGTAGTGGTGGTGATGTGCATTTATGGTCCTGTGCATGCAAATAAGCTGAATACATTCCAGTAATTAGATGCTAATCTGCAGTTAGGGCACAGACTATGCAACAAGGTTATTTGCATAAGCCGACTGAATATTGCTAAACCTCATGCAGCGCAATTGGCATCCCTTCATGCTATTCTGGTTGCTCTGCAAAATGCAACATCACGCAGTCACAGACATCAGTGCAATAGACGTCACACATCATAGCACAAACAGGACATACACAGCACCATGCCATAACATCGAGCAGTTTGCAATCACACATATGCTACCACCTTTAGCCCTGTGTGATAGAGGCCTGCTGTGCATGACCATTGTGTAGCACAGTATGGGTGGCATGATTCATGGCCATTTGCACCATCCCAATGTGGTGCTATGTGAGTGTAATGCATGCTCAGTAAAAAGGAGCATGATCCCCTGCATTACTGTTCTTGTTCATGCTATTGCACATGCCCATCTTTCTATACCATATTGTGCATTTGTGTGGCAGAAAGGCATGTAGTGGGAACAAAACACATATGACACAATTGTGCTAAGTATGCTAATACCACAACTAAAACATGACAATGTGCTTGAGAGGGCCTCAGTATGTTCAACACGTGACAGACCAGTAGGGTGTAGGCATGTGCCCAGAGGGACCAGAGATGGAATGAAAAAGATATTGCCAGCCTAGTAGACCTACTGGTCACCAAGGATTCCTGTCTGTCTGGGACTGAAGACCTGGACAGGCCTACATGTCAGGTGTGGTCACAATTGCCCACAACCTAACAAGGATGACAGTAATGGTGTGCACCAGTGAACAGTGCCACCACAGATATGGGGACCTCCAAAGCAGAGCCAAGGACTGTCTGCAGTGCCTGATAAATATGGTCCATGATGGAAACGTGTCCCACAAAGGTATGTACACCTTTCGCATGTGTTCCTTTTCTATTGGCTCAGAATGTCAGAATTAAGCCTTTGTGGTACTGTGACCTGTGTGCCATGTGGCACATGCATCTGGTATCACAGATGTGCAACACAGACAGGTGTGTCAATCAAACACATCAGCATACTGTACAGTTGTGGGTTGTACAGCCATGAACCATACACCATACAATAATCAGCAGGGGAGCTTATTTTGTATATATTGTGAAACTGCAAAAGCACTGTATTGAATTGAACTTCAGTTGCCACACCCCTGGCCACTTTTCAAGCTTCCATAGGTCCCTCCTCATTTTCTCCACCCAGTCTGGTGTATCCACCCTGTTGCCATTCTTGGTGCCATCTGTGAACAGGCAGACCTTACCCATCTGCCCTTCCACAATGTCACAAATGAAGACATTAAACAAGACCATCCCCAGGACTGATCACTGAGGAACCCAACTGATCACTCCTCTCTGCAAGGATTGGATCCCATTTACCACCACCCTCTGTCTCCTGTTAGTTAGCCAGTTTTTAACTCAGTTTGCCATGTTTTGACCCATGCCCAGAATATCCATCTTGTTAACCAGCCTTTTATGTCAGATGGTGATGAAGGCCTTGCTGAAATCGAGGTAAGTGATGTCCATGACCCCCCAACCCCTTTTACTTCCTTTGTCACCTAGTCAAAACTATCTTTCAGATTCATCTGACTTGACCTTCCTGCTGTGAATCCATGCTGTCTTGGATCCTGGGCAATGATGGATTCTAATTGTGCCAGTATTCTTTTCTTTCTTTAAGCACTGCCTCCATGATCTTACCTACTACTGAAGTGAGACAGACTGGTCTAGAGTTCCCTTCCTCCTCCCTACTACCACATTTGTGCAGGGGCACCACATGTGCCCACTTCCATTCCTCTAGTACCACCCCTGTGTTGCATGACTTGGTAAACACAGCTGCCTGAGGTGCTGCTAGCTCCCTGTGCAGCTCCTTTAAAATTCTTGGGTGTATGCCATCTGAACCCATTACCTTTTCCACCTTTAGTTTTGTGAACTCCTCCATGATGCTTCCCTCCATGAAATTACTTTTGTTTACCTTTCCCCTCCCTTTATTTCTGTTACCCAGCTGTGGTCCCTGACCCTTCCCCTTCTCAGTGAATGCTGGACAGATGTTTTTGTTTAGTATTTCTGCCTTTTCCAGGTCTCCTTCCTTATTGCCCCCCCTTACAATCCCCTCCTGTTTTTTCTTCTTTCTCTGATGTACCTAAAGAATGTCTTGTCCCCTTTTTCACTATCTGTGCCAGTCTTTCCTGGTTTGCATCTTTGCTCTCCTAATAGCCTTCCCCACTTTCTTTAAATTCTTTAGGTACACCTCCCTGCCTTCCTCCCTTTGAGACTCTTTATATTTTCTAAAACTCATCCTTTTGGCCCTTACCTGTCTGCCATCTCTCTTGAGAACCATAGTGGTTTCCTATTTTCCTTGCCTTTATTTAGCACCCTAACGCATTGGTTAGTCACCTCCTCTATGGCTCCCTTCTGGTGTTCCCACTGCTCCTAATGTGAAGTCTTTGATAACAGATCCTGACATGTGACCTACAAGACAATGTCCCACCTGAAAGGAATAGGTGCAGGGAATGAGTAGGGCCTCGGTGCCTTAGAGGTAAACAGTAACACACAATGGATTGTGGGTTATGTTCTGATAAACATACTTCTAAGGATGTAGTGAGGCATGAGCCCACAGGCCAAGTTCCTTATTTCCCTTTGAAGTGGGTTAACCTGATCATAACCAAGACCTTGAAGTGTGTTATTGTTCATACAAAATGGGTACAGGTTGAGAAATGTTACAATTGTTACAAAAATATTATAGTATATATAAAGAATGTCTATTTTTGGTGCTGAATAGATCCTCCGCTTTAGTCACTAGATGGTGCTGTGCCACTATGGTACATGAAAGTGGTGGCTGCAGTATATATTCAAGTGTGTGGAGTCAAAAGAGTGTAAAGCTGATTGCCTTTCAAAGCAACTGAGGTGGGTTGCTTGGCCACTGTCAAGACCAAGAGTTTCTTTTGGTCTTACTGCCAGCATGATGTCAACTGCAGTAGTGATTTTTTTGAGAAAGTACCACCATTTACATACTGCTTTGGGTCAGGAGGGAGATTCATAGAGTGCAGTACACTCATGGGCACTCTGCATGCCAGGAATTAGAGCAAGTGGGTGGCGAGGAACAGCAGTAGGGATTTCAAATTTAAAAAAAAAAGTTTTGTAGAGAAAACTTTGCTGTGTTTCTGGTTTCTGGGGATTTCCAGTGAGTGAGGGACGAGGCAGTGGAGAAAAATATTACTGTCACAATAGGCTTTTCTAAATGGATTGGTGGATCCAGAATTCTAGTTACTAAACTGGCCACTATTACTGTACCTTTTTTTGGTGGGGGTCTTTAGGGGAAAAAAGATGTGATTGGAATGTCCTCTCAGCTAATCAGGATTCAAGACTGTTACTGCACATTTTATAAGAAGGACTAACCCCATACAAGATCTGAGTGGTAAATGCTTCCATCTGGAGAGAGGGTGCACTAAGAATTTTGTTTTATCATGTAATGTTTCAGAAGAAAAAATGCCTATTTAATTAAAATTTGAAGTTTAACACTTGATGAAGTTTCCTAGAAAACTAAATTGAAAAGGAACAGGCCACTTGGCAAATATGATATTTTCTTGGACCAATATTGGACACAGAAAGTGTAGTAGAGAAGGTTTCAGTAATGTCGTACTATAATACTCAAACTGTTACTGCTACACAGATCCCTTGAGAAGATGCTCTCAGATCATGTAAAGTATTTTACTGGATCAGCTTACATATGATATATTCTCTGCAAAACACTTTGCTAATGCACCAGTTACGGTTTAGATTAAACCAACAAAAGTTGAGAATGTAGGGAATCTCCCACCCTGCAAGCAGCAAAACAAAAAAACATTATGCTTTCACCTCTCCTGAGTCTTCACAAATCAGGCTTGGGGTGTTCCTTAGGGTTGTCAAACCTAACACTTGCCCCATTCCATCAGTAAAGAAGCTGAGATATATGCCAACCCAGTGGTGCAGAAGGCTGAGGTGCTATGAGCCTTACCTCTCACGGTAATGGTGACCTGAGTACAAGAACAAGCTTGGGTCACCAGGGTTAGCTAGAGGGACTGAAGATCAAGAGTCTTATGGACTGTTCTCCCTTCTCAGGGTTGAGAGGGATGTCGTCTCACTCCTTTGTTCCCACTTGATGCAAGCCAGGTGGCAGCATCAGAGTTAGAGCGGTGTGGAAGTTAGGAAGGGTCTACAGTTACACAGCATGTGTGCACCACCATGTGCACATGTTTAGATCCTGCCATGGCAAGGGGATGTGGAAAAAGAGTGGAAAATGGCAGTTGCAGGCTATATGATGCTGTGCCTGTCCTCACCCTAAACTCTTGCTGGTTCATCTGTCTACAAAATCTGGACACAGGGTCTTTGGGTGGGAGGAGAATGGCCCTCCCCTTCCAGGTCAAGCCATGGGGATAATCTGTGGGAGATATGGGGCTTGGTGGACAGGAGAGGCAGTTGCCAGGCTGGGGAGGCAGGGACAGGGCTCAGCAGCCACCTGTGATGTGTCCCAGGAGGAACAATTGTATATAGAAAAAAAAGAAGATGAGATGTACAGACTATATGAGAATGAGGATGACAACCCCAAGGAGCATCCTAAGCTTGATTTGCAAAGACTCAGGAAAGATGAAACTGTAATGGTTTTTCTTTTTGCTGCCTGCGGAGTTGGGGTATTTTCCCTACTTTAGTCAGTTTAATATGAACTTGAACAGGTATATTAATAAACATTTTTGCAAAGAATTGTGTTACTTTTTGAGATAGTATGATCATATCCTTATTCACCCAGGTCTCTTTGGGACCTGCATGAAAATATCCATTTGCCTGTGGAAGCGCTGGTCTCAGAGGACACTGCTGTTCCTTTCTCCATAGATGATTACAACGATGTTGGTGTGGAAGTACAGGGCCCAGAGGGGCCTGTGCTTCCATTTCTCCTAAAAAGACATTTCTGAAGATGGGGAACTGCCTCAGAGATGCCCTGGTAAGGGGAGAGGATTTGAGTGAAGTGGAGAAACAGTGTGCAAAACTAAAAGTGGGGATAGTGAGGGCAACAAACCTCAGAATCAGGCAAGTAAGTAAAACCAAGAAGAAAAAGAGACTGCTATGGTTCTCAAAAGAGGTGACTGGGAAGCTAAGGGCAAAAAAGTTAGCATTCAGGAGGTGTGAAGAGACTCAGAATGAGGAGGATAAGGAGGTGTAACAGGAAAAGCAAAGGAAGGCAGGTAAATCAGTCAGAAATGCAAAGGCGCAAACTGGGGACAAAATAGCTCAAGCAGTAAAGGAAGGAGACAAGACATTTTCCAGGTAAGCAAAAGGAGAAAGACCTGGGAACTGATCATAGTACTAATGAGGGAAGGGGGGAGTGTGTGGAAGGGAACAAGTAAAAAGCAGACATCCTGAATGAATACTTCCATTTAATGTTAAAGGAGGAAAGGGAAGGGAAGGAGAAGGGCCACAGATCAGTGTCAGAAGCATCATAGGAAGAAAGGTGGAAACTAGCCCAGATACAGAAGAGAGAGTACTGAAGGTACTCACAAATCTAAAAGTGGAAAAAGCAATCAGGCTGATGGGATACACCTAAGGATATTGAGATAGCTCTGAGAGGAGCTGGCTACACCTCTGACAGTCCTATTAAACCACTCACTGGAGATGGGGTGGTGCCAGAGGACTGCAGGATGGCAGATGTACTCCCACTTCACAAAAGTGGGAGCAGAAAGGAGGCTGAAAATTACAGGCCAGTCAGCCTGATTTCAGTGGTGGGGAAACTAATGGAATCACTACTAAAGGAACAGATAGTGGAATATCTTAAATCCAGTGACTTCCAAGACCTGAGGCAATATGGATTCACTGGTAGGAGGTCATGTTATACACATCTTATAGATTTCTGTGACTGAGTGAACCATGAAATATCTCAGGGTAAAGCACTGGATGTGGCCTAACTAGATTTTAGTAAGGTCTTCAACATCGTTCCTCATAGGAAACTCATGAACCGGCGGGGCAGCCTGGGATTGAGACCAAAGGTAGTAAACTGGGAAAGAAATTGATTAGGGGATAGGTGACAGAAGGTGGTGTAAACATAGTCCACTCACAGGGAGGAAGGGTGCCCACCAGGGTGCCACAAGGATCAGTACTAGGACCGTCCCTCTTTATTGTGTTTATTAGCAACATTGCAGAGGGGCTAGAAGGGAAGGTATGCCTTTTTGCAGATCACACTAAGATCAACAATAGGGTAGACACTCTAGGAGTGGGGTGGAAAAATGAAAGGGAATGCAGGAAAGCATGAGGAGCGGTCAAGAGTGAGGCAACTAAGTTTCAATGCAAAGAAATGCAACAGCATGCACTTGGTGCACAGAAACCCAAGGGCAGAGTACACATTGAGGGAAGTACTACTGGTGACCACAAATTAAGAAACTGACCTGGGAGTAATCCTATCTAATGATCTAAAGGTGACAAAACAGTGTGACAAGGCAGTGTGAAGAGCCAGTGGGATGCTAGGATGCATAGGGAAGGGTATAATAGAAACATAGAAACATAAAATTTGATGGCAGATAAGGACCGCTTGGCCCACCCAGTATGACCATTTCCTTACCTAGTGAATAAGCTGCAGATCCTAGTTAACCAGCAGCCTACTTCTTCCTACCCCCCCTAGAATTGCCTTATGACTGTCCCATGCATGCTTGAATTCATAGAAACATAGAATTTGATGGCAGATAAGGATCGCTTGAGAGGGAAGTTCTGATGCTGCTGCTTAGATCACTGAAGAGACCATACCTAGAGTACTGTGATCTGTTCTGGAGAAGAAAATCTCCTGAAGGACATAGACAGAGCCGAGGTAATCCAAAGGAGGGCAACTAAAATGGTTTGGAGTGTGCATCAAAAGCCCTATGAAAAGAGACTGAAGGATGTAACTTTATACACAGTGGAGGAAAAAAGTAATAATAATAAAATGTATTTATAACGCACAATTCAGTAAGGTATCAAAGCTCTGTACAAAGTTAAAAGACATAGGACAATAAAATATCTGAAATAAATCAATAAAATGAATTTACAGGTTCAGATTCAATAATCACCAAAAGCATGGCTGAATAAATAAATTTTTATGGGCATCTTAAAGCTCTCCAAGGTCAGGCACTCTCTAATCCGATGAGGTAGAGAGTTCCACAAGGTTGGAGCTGCATAACTTAATGCTCTCACACCAGATGTTTTCAATCAAACCCTGGGAACCTCTAGCAATCCCTCATTGGCTGAGTGGAGGGATCGGAGGTGGCAGTAAGGAACCAGGAGCTCTGGCAGGAAGCCAGGACCCAGACCGTGTAGGGCCTTATAGGTCAGTAAACCAACCTTGAAGGTGATCCACTGAACAGGCAGCCAGTGCAGTTCGTGCAGCACAGGGGTGATATGACTGGTCCTGGAAACCCCTACCAATAGTCTAGCCACAGCATTCTGCAGCAGCTGCAGGCGGCGGATATCAACCCCCAGAAGCCCTAGGTATAGGGAGTATATAAGTAAAAGGGGGATATGAAAGAGATATTCAAAAACCTTTCAGATATAAATAATGTTCAAAAGAGGAGCAAATTTTAGAGAAAAAGATGTTCAAGAACACAAAGTTCATTCTATGAGGTTGGAGGGGGTAGGGTCAGAGGAGATGTAAAGAAGTACTTCTTCGCAGAGAGAGAAGTGGATGCCTGGAACGTCTTCCAGCAGAGGTGGTGGCAACAAAAACTGTAGTGGTATTCACCAAGGCATGGGACAGGCAAAAGGGAACCTTAGTGGTAAGGAAAGGGGGTAGCTGGAGATCACGTAGGGTCTGTGGTATTACAGTAGGCAGGTACAATAGGCAGACTAGGTGGGCCAAGTGGTTCTTATCTGTCATCAGTTTCTATATTTGTGTATTTCTATGTTATTTGCTTGGTTGCATGGCCTCTTGAACTTCCAGTGTTACCCAATAGGAAGTTAGATTTTTTAATTTTTATGTTTTATTTGGCCACTAAACTTTTGTGGGGTATTATATGTTATTCTTGTTTGTGGTAATTATTAAGACCTATCTTTTGATCTATAGATTGTACCTTAACTGCAAATGTGGAGGGAGTTATGGCTTGTTGTAGCTGAAGTGTGGAAAAAAAACTAAGTCCAAATCCTTTTCTGATATGAGTGGATCCTTTTTCGTATGAATGAGACAACCTCATGAAAAAGCATCCCTTCATGCCAGAACAGAATGTGAAAAAAATTAAGTCCAAATTATTTTTTGTATGAAGGCTCCCTTTCTCATATAAATGAAAAAACATCATGAAAAAGGATCCCTTCATCTGAAAAATAATTTTGACTTAGTTTTGTTTGTTTCAGATTCTTTTTCATTTGAAGGGATCCTTTTGTGTGAGATTGTTTTGTTCATAGAAAAAAAGGATGCCTTCTTAAGAAAAAGTAATCTCAAACAAAACCAAGTCCAAATTATTTTTTTCGTTTGAAGGGATCCTTTTTCATATGTTCCAATTTTTTTTTCATATAGCCATATGAAAAAAGAAAATCATGCCATAAAAAGATTTGAAAATGAATAAAAAAAAACATTTCTGGGTAATTTTTCCAAAAAGCAACTCCAGAATGCATCTAAATGGGGTCCTGTTTAACAAGATACATGTGTTTTTATCTCTGCAGGATCTAATTTCTTTGGGTTTTCAAAAAATGTTTTATAAAAAAAACAGAAAAAAGATGGCGGTCATATGAAGAAAATGTTTTTTTTGACTAACAAGTATTACCTTCTTATGAAAAAGGATCTTTATTGTATGGACCAAATATTTTTTCATTCCAAGCAGCTATGCAAAAGAAATATAAAGAGCATGATCAGAACTGACATTTCAAATTCTTATAACTTTGGAATGGATTCTTATTTTTTCACCCAATCAGCGGAAGGCGCCACTATGGCCCAATCCCTTTATACCCTGACATTTTCACAGCAAAAATTCCAAACTGTTTCAGTGCTAAGTGATGAACAACCCTCCCACCCTCAAACAAATCCACTTTTTTCACTATCTGGATCTCGGAAGCCATACATCCAACTGGAACTAAACTTAGCACATCAAGAGACCTTACTCCCAAAACTGTGCTTGCAAAATGTTGTACAAAGTTGTTGAACAGTTGCAAAGCTATTGAATGGCAATGTTTGGGTTTACCATTGGTATATTACTCAGGATTTCAGGGTCACACAGATCCCTTAATTGGCTTCTTTGAATTGTGGATTGTGTGGTACATCTAATATGATCAACATATATATTTTACAGTATATAGATGGTGTATGTAGTACACATGATTTCAGGACTCCAAAGTTGCCTTGATTTATGGATAGTGTAATAAATTTCATTGGATCAATGCATGTATTTTACATGGGTGATACAGTAGACATGATTTCAGGCCCTCACAGGCCCCTTTATCTAGTGATTTACTTTTTGGATAGTGTAATAAATCTAATTTGCTCAAGAAAGCATTTTTTTATATACTGTATATAGATTGTATAGTATGCATTATTTCTGGACCTCACAGATTCTTTAATCAAATGCCCTACTTTATGTGTAGCATGATAAACCTTGTTGGATCACCAGAGATATTGTAGTTGGATGTTCTTCTGCTGTGGCTCTTGGGGTGTTCCAAGTCCTTGATGTCTATCTTATTTAAGTAGATCAGCACATGTTTATTGAATCAACATAGCCAATATGCATAGGCACCCAGATTGATGTTTCAGGTGCCATGCTGGTTGGGTACATCTGTATCTTCTGCGAGGTCAGTCAGAACACCTTAATAGATGTTACATTGCCTTAGCATTCATTGTCTCACATGTCACCTTGTGAAAAGCTCGTTATCTTGGAGAGCATAATAATAATGCTTATTGGACAATTTGGAAATTGTGAATATATGTCATAGTACAGATGCTTATAAAACCACACAGTTCTCTTTTTGTTGCACCAGGTATAGCTGTAATACAATATACTTTTACTTTCCAGACCCCTCGTTCTGTCTGTAGTGACAGCTGCCTCCCTGGATACCGTAAAGCAGTTCGTCAGAGAGAGCCAGTCTGCTGTTTTGACTGTATCCAGTGTTCTAAAGGGGAGATAACCAATCAAACTGGTATGTCATTTCATCAGAATAACCAATTAATTACATGTTATTCCAATAAGCTTAACCATTGATTATAAGTAAGATTGTCATGTTTTAAAATATGATTGTATATCTCTGCTTGAGTGTAAACAGTGGGCAGGATTTTGAAACTTGTGGCAGTTTAACATCATTTAACTTATGCAGTTTGGGGTTAACTAGTAAGATGCTTTAGAATATGGTTTTGATGGTGTAGTAGGAAGAAGATTCAGTAAGAGGAGGACAGAGTGGACTACCTGTACAAACTCAAGTCAGCAAGTAGGTAAGTGAGAGAGGGCAAAGTGGTAAACATAGAAACATCAAAGTTGATGGCTGATAAGGACAGCAAGGCCCATCCAGTCTGCGCATTTCATTTTCTGTTATCTCCTAGATTGTTGATGGGTAGTAATAGGAACTTGATTATTGCACACCCCCTACTAAAAGGCTAAATCAGCCTGAGAATGTTCGGCACATGAGGACTCCTGACATCAGCAACTTTCTACTCACTATTGTCCATGCAGTGCCACTAAATGTGGGAATAAATGGCATACCAGTCAACCAGACATACACGGCACAAAAGAACAATCTACACAGATGTGACTCAAGACTGAACAAAATACAA
The DNA here is from genome assembly GCA_016271365.2 of Neoceratodus forsteri. Lineage (NCBI taxonomy): Eukaryota > Metazoa > Chordata > Ceratodontiformes > Ceratodontidae > Neoceratodus > Neoceratodus forsteri. The sequence continues at coordinate 52,491,911 of CM057449.1, read as the reverse complement.
TAAAGAGTGGCTTACCTTGACAGCTGTCAGAAGAAGAAGAATCAAAGGTTTGTCTTCCAATGGCTACAAAACAACTTGAGAGAAAATGGTTATTGCCAAGAGAAGTCCTGGGTGTGTAGTAGGCACTCACCTGCAACAAACAAGATACCTTTTGATAAACATCAAAATTCGAACCTGTTAAATCTGCATCAAAACAACCTGCACTCTAAATTGAAAACTGACTTTTTGTTTGTTTTGTTGTATATGTATATTAACATAGGCAAAGCAGGCAAACTATTGTATAAGGGATGTCCAGACACTGCACTAGCTTACTGGCCAATACTCTTCCGCAGGAGTGAGGCTCCCTGGTGGGTCCCATTAACAATGTAGAAGCTAACAAAAAAGAAAATTATGGTAAGTATGAAGAAAGTTATTTTTTCTGTAACACTTCGTATTATCAATGGGTAGTCATAACAACTGAGTTCTAAGACCAGAACCAGAAACTGAGTGGGGGAGAATATTTGAATATTGCCTCATCTGTCAAACATTGGCAGGAAGAATTTACCTGCTGACTGCTGCCTGCAAACTCTATGACCAAAAGCAGCATTAACAGAGCTTTGAACATCCAAGTTGTAGTGCTTGGCAAAAGTGTGAACAGAGGACCACATAGCTGTCTTACACAACCCTAAAAGAGTAGCCTCACCTCTCTCTACCCAGGAAGTGGCCATAGCCCTGGTGGAGTGAGCCTTGGTGAGAGCCAGAGGCTTCTTCTTTACTGTGACATAAGCTTTGGCAATGCAAGCCCTCACCCACCTAGTTAGGGTGGCCTTGGGTGCTTTTTGACCCTGCTTGGCTGGTACAAAAAGTAGAAATAACCTGTCTGATTTTCAGAACTCACTGATTCATTTAAGATATATGCTAACAGCCCATCACAAATCTAACCTGTGCCACTCTTTCTTCATTGGGTAAGTGGGATGCAGTCAGAAGGATTAGAGACAGAGTGGAAACCTTCAGAATGAAAGACAGAACTGTTCTGAGTGCCAACTTGTCCTAATTTTTTATCTATTTATTTTGATTTTGCTAACTGGGTAGGTGCACCTTCCAGAGGACCATTTACAGGCACGACCTGGGTCACAAGGAGTATTTGAAAAATATATTTTAAGCAATAATCAAGGTTAAATCAGAGTAGCAACTGACAGGAATGCACAGTACTGAGAACAAGGTACAGTAACAAGAGTACAGTCATGTGGGTAAAAGTAGAGGCAATTATTTAACAGCATACTATGTACAAGCATACAACCAGGTGGAAATAAGGAGTATATAAGATAAGGGCAAACAGGTAGGCAAGATAAGGAGAGGCTGAGACACGCCTTGGCAATATCCAAAGTAGAAGGGCAGGGAGAGAAGTAGCAGAAGGGGAGATGGAGAGTGGAGAGTCTTCATGCATGACAAGGTATGGTTCTTTGTGAGACAAAGCATGGATCTCACCAATCCTCCTTGCTGAACACATAGCAACTAAAAAACATACCTTGTAAGACAGCATATCCAATGGAACTGATGAGAGCAGATCAAAAGGCTACTTACAGAAAGCATTCAGAACCAGATTCAGATGTGATGGAAGTATGGGGATCAGAATAGAGGTCAAGGCCAGCTGGCAGCCTTCAGAAAATGAGTGACCTCTCAGTTAGTCCCTAGTGATAAACACAAGGAGGATCCAAGGTCTAACACCTGACATTTCAGGGTGCTTAAGGCCAAACATTTTTCCACCTCTTCTTGCAGAAAGTACAAAAACTGTTGAAGAGTGTTTTTGGAAGGCTGGATTTTCCTTTTCCTGGCACAAGCTGATAAGATGGTCCATATACATGCATAAGCTACCGATGTGGAGATCTTCCTGGCAGCCACCAGGGTGTCCACCACCTTCTTAGGGAATCCCTGCTTCAGGAGTCTTTCCCATTCAAGATCTAGGCCATGAGTTGCATTGCTCCTGGATCTGGGAGCAGAATAGGGCCCTGTGAGATAAGATCCCCCGCACTGGAAAGCAAAACGGAGCTCATTGATCTATGTTTACCATGTCAGAGAAACACAATCTTGTAAGCCACTCTGCAGTTATTAGAAGGAAACTTCATCTGATCTGCCTTATTTTATGACACTGGGGAAGAAAGAAACAGAATGGAAGGTATATACCCTGCCAAAGCTCCACACTTGCGACAGGGTGTCTACTGCTTCTACCTGTGGATTGGTAATGGCAGAAGAACTGTTGAACCTGAGCATTCTGGCTAGACAGAAACAGGTCAATCTGAGGACAACCAAAATTTGACACAAAAGATCAAACACCTCTGGGTTCAACATCCACTCCTCTGGATAAACATGTTTGCAGTTTAGCCAGTCAGCTTGAATGTTTAACTACCCAAACAAGTGAACTGCTGACAGTGACAGAAGTTTCTCATCTGCCCACAGCAGAAGATTGGTGGCTTCCTTTAGCATTTCCCTGCTCTTTGTGCCCACTTGATTATTTATGTATGCCACTGTGATAGCATTGTCTGACCTTACTTTCATGGTTTTTGACTGCACCTGACACTGAAAGAGAAAAAGAGCTAGGTGCACCACCCTCATCTACAGAACATTAGTTTGTAAGTGCTGCTCCTGCACTGATCAAGTCCACAAAATGGGAATGTGGTCCAGAACTGCCCCCAACCCAACAGGCTGGCATTGATTGTCATAATGAACTCTGGAGGTACTTCCAGGGAGAACCCTTTGATGAGATTCTGCACACTTACCCACCAACTTTTGCGGTTGTGGCGGGAGAGTGATCCTGGGCTGATAATCCACCAAGGTGAGATCCCAGGGTGACAGTAACTCTATCTGTTGGGGCTACATGTGAAGGCAAGCCCATGGGACTAACACTATCACTGCCACCATGAGATCCATAATCTGTAGCAGGCGAAGAGGTGAAGTCGACAATTGGGTTGTCTTGATAAGGTCTTATTCATGGCTGATCTGAGGAAAACCTTCCCCAGGTCCATTTTGTACACCGATCCCAGGTGTTCCGGCATCTGTGATAGCTCGAGAGAGTTCTTCTCCTGATTCACTACCTAGCCATTCGGCTCCATAACCTCCTTTGTCCTGGATACTAACTTTCTTGCTAACATTGCAGATGGTGCTTAAATGAGCAAATCATCCAGGTAGGGAGAAACATGATGTTTCTGCTTTCAATGTTGAGCATCCAGGATTATGAGCACCTTTCATACTGGAGTTCACACTGGAAGAATAAGAAAGTCAAAAGGCATAGCCCATATAGTCTTTCTCCACAGTTCAGTGGCAGTGACAATCATCACCAGCTTCATCAAGGAACTTATCGAATCCTTTTTTAAAAAGACTTAAACTTTCCTCTTCTACCACCTCTCAAGGTAGTCCATTCCACATCCTTATTGCTCTACACTTAAAGTCCTTCCTTCTTTGTTCGGTCCTACTCAATTCCTTTTTCAGTTGCCTATCATGCCTTCTTAATTGATATGTTTTTTCCTTAAACACCAATCCCAACTCAGATCTAAGATCCTCATCTTTCAGGGACTTACATAATACCAATAAGTCCTCCCTTGCCCTTCTACTCTCCAATGACCACAATCCCAACCTTTCCAATCTGTCCTCATATGACTTACCCTCACAACCCGAAATCAATCTAGTAAGGGATCTCTGTGGTCTTTCCATTAATTTAATATCCCTCACCAGTAATGGGCCGGCCACAGTAGAGCAATAATCCAAAACAGGCCTAACTGGTGACCTGTACAATGGCATTAACACCTCACTACTTCTTGAATGAAAATCTCTCCTTATGCAACCCACAATCTGCATGGCTTTATTTGATGCTCGTCTACTGTTGACCCCATTCCTTAAATCATTTTGGACATAAATTCCCAAATCCTTCTCACATTCTGACACCCTAAGCTTCAGATCATTCATATAGTAGATCTGTTTAATATTGTGTCTACCTAAATGCATGATTATGCATTTGTCCTTATTGAAGGTCATCCCATTCTTTCTTGCCCAATTTGCAATATAGATTAAATTCTGCCCAAATATGAGTCTCTCGTTGAACGTATCCATTACAGCTCCTATTTTAACATTGTCAGCAAATTTTATTAACTTATTTTTACCAGATAGTTTCAAATCACTTATAAAAATATAGAACAACAGTGGGCCCAATAAGAACCCCTGGGGAACTCCACTCCACACCCCCTTGGTTCAGATAGATGCTCCTGTATCTTTACCTGCCGCTGCCTATTTTTCAGCCACTGTTCAACCCATCTTACAATGATCCTATCTATCTCCATATCAATACTTTTTTTTTATTATGTTGTAATGTGGAACTGTATCAAAAGCTTGACTGAAATCAAGTATTACCACATCCACATTTTTTCCATCATCAACACATTTGCTGACATACTCATAAAATGTTAATAGGTTTGTTTCACATGACCTATTGGGCATAAAACCATGCTGATTCATATCTATAATATCCTTACTTAAAATACTTTCATAGATAGCTTCACTCAGTACCCCTTCTATAATCTTCCCCACCACTGAGGTCAAGCTCACCAGTCGATAATTCGCCGCTTCACTCCTTATCCCTTTTTTGTATATTGACACCATGTGTGCCAACTTCCACCCCTCAGGCATCACACCCTCCTTCAAAGATTTCTGTCCTAATTTAGTAATAATAGGTATCAAAACATCACTCAACTCCTTCAAAAAGTGTGGGTGGATGCCATCCGGTCCTGTTACCCAATCCACCTTCAATCTCATTACTCTTTTTAACACCCTCTCCTCAGTTATTATAATTTGAGAATCTTGATTACATATACCTATTTTACATTCATCGATGCCATCAGTATTTTTCCGAAATACAGCCCCAAAACATCTGCCAACTTCATTTGCCATATCTATAGGCTCAGACGTCATCACTCCATTAATATTCAATGGTCCCACTGTACTTCTTCCTCCGTTGCTACTATTCACATAGGCATAAAAGCTTTTTTATCTTTATTTATGGCTAATCTAAACTCAAGCTGTTTTTTTTTTGGATTTCTTATTTCCTTCTTTAATCTCCTCAATACTTTCTTATACCCATTTTTGGATATTTCTGAATTATTAGTCTTCATTTTTTTAAACATTCCTTTCTTTTTCCTACACAATTTTACTATGTTCTATTCAGCCATGGTGGCTTTTTGCCGTTTGTGATTATAGACCTTCCTACTCGGAATATGAGTTTTTATCATATTATTAAGTATATCCAAAAAGAATTTCCATGCTTCTTCCATACATAAACCCTCCATTCTACCTTCACAATTCATACTATTTAATTTTTCTCTTATTGCTCCATAGCTACCTTTATGATAGAGAAAGTGAACAGTATCTCCCTTAACTGGTTTAAGTAACCAATCCATCATAAATATAATGGACTTATGGTCACCATAATCTATTTGTGATTGGATACTGATCCTCTGTATTACCTTGGGTATATTGGTGAGGATAACATCTAAAATATTATTACCTCTTCTACCCTCCCTTATACATTGTATAACTCCCCCTGCCATCAGTTCTTCCTGGACCCTACATGCTAAATTATTACTAGACTGTTTTTTTTCCCACTCAATGGTGGGCATATTCAAATCCCCCATATGAATAATATTTGTCGCCTCAGCCTGATTAGCAATATCCTTAATATAGGCTTCAGTTTCCTCCATACCAATATAAGGTGCCCTATAGAAAACTGAAATTCTACATTTTTCCCCTTAATACCCACAGCTCGATAGCAACTGTTTCAATTCCATTTAAGTTGTTACATTGTTCTATATCCCTTACCTCTATTCCATCCCACCCCTAATCCCTTTTTCCCTTCTCTATTTTTTTAAACATTCTATATCCTGGAATATGTTGCAGCCACACATTTTCATTATCCCACCAGGTTTCAATTATCCCCACCATATCCAAACTCTCTTCTCTTATTATTACCTCTAATTCTGCCATATTAAATATATTTAAACTTCTGGCATTACAAAACATGGCCTTAACTGTTGATAACCTTTTTCTATTTTTCACATTAGGAGCCCTATACACCATTTTATCTGCTTTCGTCCCCTTCTCTTTCAGTTTAAACTATTCTCTATTGCCTGCCACAATCTCATCTCCAAAATTCTACTTCCTCTAAAATTCAAATGCAACCCATCCTCACAGTAGGATTCCTTTTTATCATTAAAGGCTCCCCAATGTTTAATAAATTGATAGCTCCTAGTTTTAATCCCTTTATACAACCATTCATTAGTTATGGCAATTCTTCTCATTTTATAAACAGTAGCCCTAGGCTCTGGAAGTATCTCTGATATCATTATTTCACACCCTTTTTCTTCTAATTTCTCCACCAATTTAGTGTAATCCTTCTGCATCTCAGGTAGGGTTTTTTTTCATAATATCGTCTATGCCTACATGAACCACTGCTATGGGATACTCCCCTGTACCACTAAATATATTATCAACCATGTTATACAAATCTGTAGCCCCTACCCCCGAGAAGCTACTGACCATCCTAATTTCTTTGTCATGTTTACATATATACTGGTCAGTATACTTTATGAAGGAGTCACCAATTACTATTGTCTGCCTTGGACTCTCCCCTTCTTCCCCTTCCATATGTGCTGTATTTTCATTTCCATTATATTCTACTGTGATAGATTGATTTAAATCACCCAGCACACTGAAACTATTAGTTACTGTTATTCCCTCCAGTACACTACCACAGTCTCATTTGCATTATTTGTTCCAGTCTCTTCCTGTCTTGTTCCATCCATAGTAATATTGGTGATTATTGTTTCCTGTTCCTTCCATAAATCTCCTGGAACTGGTCTAAGAGGACTTAGGCCCCTGCTCTTTCTTTTAACTTTGTTACTCTCACAACATTTTCCAAACTTATTTTCATTCCCAGCATATCTTATCTTCCTTTTCCCATATCCATTTTCTAAACCATTCAATTCCTTAGCATCCTCATTTACATTTAGGCTTGAGAGAATCTTTATCCTTTCTGTTAATACCCCTTGACTCCTTTCTAATTTCTCTAGTCTTTCAGTAACTTTTACTAAATTAACATGCAGTTCCCTATTTGATTCACATTTTTCACATTCATAACTATTATAGTCAGTCCCTAATTCTACCATTTTATACATACCACATCCTTTACATCTTATTATCAAATCCCCCTCAGTGGTAAGCACTTAGGTTACCAAGATTTGTGTCTCCAGCTCTCCTGTCACCATTCTTTACCCCATGTACTAATCTTTACAAGTATATGCTATATTCTTCTGCATATCACTGCCACTGCTCCATGCTAACACTCCAACACATGCTAGACGCTTGTGGCTCCACGCATCTCAGTGCACCAATGCTCACCACACATGTGAGCGTCCGTTTATATCACTAACAGGACCAGGAGGCTGCAAGTGTCTCACCCCCTGAACAATCCTCTGTTCTGATAATTAAAATTGCAGACACCTGCCCCTTAAAATAAGCAGCACAATTATCTTGGCCATGAGTCCTTGGGTAATCCAACAACAGACTACAGCTCCCAAACCCCTGTTGATTTAAAGCCCTCTGTCTTAGCACATTGAGGGAATCTCTCTGATGTAAATTGTTTTATTTCACAAAAATGCAGCACACAGACGACAACCTTGTTGATCACACCGCCCTGTCCCACCGCTTTTGGCGGTCACACAGTTCAGGAAATGATCTATAATGTGCTGCTCATGTGAGCATTAATTTATATCTCTACCAGGACCCAGAAGATGCAAGGGTCTCAGCCCTGAACAATCCTGTGCCTTAATTAATCAAAATTGCAGACACCTGCCACTTAAAAAAGCAGCACAATTATCTTGGCAATGAGTCTTTGTGTTGTCCAACAACAGACTACAGCTGCCAAACCCCTGTTGATTTAAAGCCCTATGTCTTAGCACATTGAGGGAATCTCTCCAATGTAAATTATTTTATTTCACAAAAACACAGCACACAAATGGCAACACTGTTGATCACACCACCCTATCCCACCACTTTTGGTGGTCACACAGTTCAGAAAATGATCTTGAGTGTTGTTGCCAGCCCAAAGTGGAGAGACCTGTACTGGAAGTGTTGGCCCTGGACTGAGAACCTGAGAAACCTCTGATGAGACTGTTGGATGGGAATGTGGAGATATGCATGCCTCAGATCTATGGAAGCAATGAAATTCCTCCACTGGATAGCTTGGATTATCAAGTGCACAGATTCCTTCTTAAAGATTGTCTGACACTCAAACTTGTTCCAGTGTTTCAGATCCAGAATGGGCCAGAAACCTCCCGACTTCTTATGATCTATGAAATAGATTGAGTAATATCCCTGACCCTGCTCATTATGAGGCACTGGCACAATAGATCCAATTTGAGTGAGGTGATATTGGGCCTCTGGCAATGCTTGCCTCTTCATGGGGTCCCCTAAAATTAGGGATGGCAAAAAATGCACTTTTGAGGGGATTCTTGAAAATTCTATTGCATAACCTAAAGCCAGAATTTCTAGAGCCCAAGCTTCTGGCATTATTTGAGCCCATCTTGTATAATAATTGTGTAGCTTTTGACCAAGGGAAGGGAAGCAGAGATGGGCCCTTTATACCCTCATTTTGAGGAGCCCACTTTTCTTCCTGGGCATCCATTGTGTCTTCCTGGGCCTCCACTGTGTCTCCTAAATATTCTCCTTTTCACCTCTGGATCCAGAACTTCTGAAATGTATGATAGCCCCATCAGAACTGCCTCTACCAACTGCCCTCTTGGTCTTTTTTGGTTGATGAGCCTTCTGCTGTTGCTTCAAAACTGGAAGGTGACCCAATTTATCCTGGATAGCCAACCTAATTTTGTTTAAATACTGTATTTCTCTCAATCCCAAAGTTGATTGTATGTTACCCCTTCCTACTGTGTTATTCATTTTCCATGTGCTGTGTCACATGGTGTGCATTGTACTCAACTGTATCCTCCAGGGAATCATGCCTGAAAATAGACATCTCTATGTCTAGTGCAGCCACCCAGTTACCAAAAGCAAATAAATAAATAAAATATCAATTAGGCTAGAACTGAACAACAAACATCCCTCAAAGGGAAGATTAAACAGCTTGGTCTTCAAAGCCTGATCAGCCACCTAATGCCTAAGTTTCACACCTCACATGTCCCACACAATGTGATAGGTGGAGCGAGCTGACATGCACACATTCTCCACCATGGTATACCCTAAGAAGGTGGAGGCCATGGTAATCAATTGTGAAATGCTTGTTTTATCCAAATCAGGGGGAACAAAGCTGCCCAGGGTCAAAACCCACAGATTTAAGGCTCTGGAAACAATAAAAGAGGCAAAGGAGGTGCGTAGAGTTGTGCCATTGCAGGTGAAGGCTTTTCTGCAGGTGACATCCACTTGCTTGTCATGAAAATTTGTTAAGGCCTAGGACCCTTCAATAGAAATAGTAGTGTGCTTGACCCACTTATGAACTACCTTATCTGCCACAGGAGGGGTTTCTGACCTGTGATATGTTTCCTCTAAAAAGGGCAATACCGTGTCTTAGATTTTGGCAGATATTTTCTTTGGCGCTCCCCTGCTAATTCCCATTCAATAATTTAGTAACAGTGAATAAAACCCAGAAAACACTTTGGAGTGGAGAAGGACATGGAAAGAACAGGATTGACATCCATTACCTACTTGCACTTGCTTGAGCTGTAAGGACCTACAAGCATCAGTCATCAGATAGAAAAATTACTTAGTATAAAACAAGGGAGGGATAGGAGTCCTCTTCTTAGGCTCTGTCCTCTCCCCTCCTCCTCTTCTTCAGAGGGTTCATCCTCCTCAATATCCAGCATCAGGATGCTCCCCCACATCCCCAAAAAACTCATCCTGACCCTGTATATGGTCGGGGTCTGGGTCTGCCTGCAAATCCGTATCCACATCTCTGTCCTGCTGCGGTATGCCTGGTCATGCTTATGTGGGCACCCTGAAATGAGGGGCCCAAAGTAGGGTCGGGTTTGTCTGCTGGGATGTCCTGCAGAACATCAGGGACAAAAATAATCACCTTGCAATAGCAACAGAGAAGATTTTTCAATTCTGGTTTGCCACTTCAACTGCTACACCATGTGTCCCCCAGCTTGGAATGTACGAACATATGAAGAAGCCATCAGACCATCTGCCCACCGATTATCATGGGCAGATGGTCTGAGCAGACCATGATATTCATCCAACTTGGGCAGCGTTGTGCAATGCCAGGTCCATTAAAAACAAGACCGCAATTATTGCTGATCTTGTTGTTATGGTGGACCTGGCTTGCATTACTGAAACCTGGCTGGATGAAAAATTCTTGACCCATTTTGGAGGCTATGACTCCAGCTGGGTACTCAGTGTTACACCATCCAAGACTGAATCGCGATGGGGGTTGTGGTCTGTTTCAAGACTGAATTCAGCCTCACGGAGGTCCCAGTGGGGGGGTTGAGTACTCTGAGTGTATAGTAGTAGCAGGTGTAGGCTTTTAAATTGCTCTCATTTACTGTCCACCCAGTGATGAGAAGCTATTCCTTCAGGAAGTGGTGGACTTCATCGCCGATATGGTGTTTGAGTCACCCAGATTGATGGTTCTGGGTGACTTTAACACCTGGGTCAACAACGAACTCTTGCAGTTTGGTCAACACTTCCTTCAGCTAATGACAATGCTGGGCCTTACACAGGTGATTTCCTCTGCTACACATAAATTTGGACATTCTCTGGACCTGATCTTCCTCCTGGGGTTTGAGGCATCTGATGTGGGGGTGGAACCTGTCGGGTGGCCAGACCATTACACCATGGGGTTTAGTCTTTGCACCCCTCTAGAAGGCCTGCCCCTGTGGAGTTTGTTAGGTTCCACTCTTTGCAGGATATAGATTCCCAAGGCCCTGCAGCAGTGGTGCTTGACCTTTCATCTCCCATGTTGACAAGCAGTGATCCAGAGACCCTCATGTCCCCTTATAATATAGCCGTGGCGGGGGCTCTGGATTCTATTGCTCCAGTTCATGTTCGCTCCCCCTCCCTTCACCCCAAGTCCCCTTGGTTTGATGGGACATTGAGGGAGATGCAGAGACAGGGGCAAAGGTTCGAATGTTGCTGGCGAAGGTCCGCCCTTGATGCCGACCACCTTAGATTGATGGATCATTATTCAGTCTATCAATCTGCTATCACCCATAAGAAGGCAGAATTTCTGTCCAGGGAGATCGTGGTTGAGTGGAATTGACCAGCTCAGCTGTTTTGAACTGTGGAAAGACTGTACAACCCAGCCTGTCTGCAAGTTCGGAAAGCTTTTTTCTCAATTGGAGTGTGACGAGCTTGCTTGGTTCTTTGCAAATAAGGTGGCTGACATTAGGGCAGAACTGTTGCCATCACACTCTAGGGGAGTGGTCATGGACCGGTGTGAGATCACGGTACCTCAGTTTTCCTGGAGTTCCTTCAGCCAGCTGGAGTTCATGGATGTCATGAGGATCATCCAGATTGTGCGCCGTATGTGCTGCAGTTTTGATCCTGGACTGACCTCCCTAATTTTGGGTTGTAGTGATATCATTGGTCCTGTCCTTGTGCAGATAGTCAGATGCTTCTTGGAATCTGGTTAGTTTCCTAGCTCCCTGAAAGAGGTGGTGGTGACACCCCTCTTAAAGAAAGCTGCCTTGGACCTTGACTATCTCGAAAACTGCAGACCTATCTCTAACCTTCCCTTTGTTGGGAAGGTGATTGAGAAAGTAGTGGCTGCACAAGTGGAGGACCATTTGACCATCCGTGACATCTATGAACCCCTCCAGTCCAGATTTCATAAAAGACATAGTACCAAGACAGTGCTGGTTCAGGTGCTCAATGATCTCTTGATGGCTAGAGATCAGAAGAGCCATTCCATCTTGGTTCTCCTTGACCTTTCTTCAGTGTTTGACACCGTAGATTACATGGTGTTGATAGAATGCCTGAGGCTTCTTTGTGGAATATTTGGACTGTCTTAAGATGGTTCACTTCATTCCTCACTGGGAGATCACAAAGGGGTGTGTCTGGGTTTTTTTCCTTGGATTCAACAGTTTTGTTGTGTGGGGTACCTCAGGGTTTAGCATTGTCACCCATGTTATTTGCGGTGTACATGCTACCCATCGGAGACATTATAAGGAAGTATGGGCTTAGGTTTCATAGTTATGCAGATGATACCTAGCTCTATCTTTCTTTTGCTTCTGACAAGGAGGGAGCTCTCTCAGTCTTCAATAGCTGTCTAAGAGAAATCCTGGAGTGGATGAATTCCAGCTGGTTGAGGTTGAACTCGGATAAGACTGAGGTACTGGTTGTGGACCTGGGCCGACAGATGGGGGGTCAGGTAGTGTTGCGTCATCCGGAATTTTTCTTGGTGGCATTTCTCTCCCAACCTTTGAATGGGTGTGGAACCTGGGAATAGTTCTTGATGATAGGTTGATACTGGATTCACAGGTGTCAGCAGTCATCAAGACTTCCTTTTATCATCTTAGGAATATCGCCAGGGTTCGGCATCTTGTTTCATCTGCCGACCTGCCTATTTTAGTCCATGCCTTCGTGTCCTTGTGCCTGGATTATTGCAACTCCCTTTATCTAGGGCTTTCTGGGGTTGTAATCTGTCATCTGCAGCTCTTGCAGAATGCTGCTGCCCAGCTTTTGATGGGTTCTAGAAGATCCTGTCATATTACCCCGGTGCTGCGCGAACTTCGTTGGCTGCCAATTCGGTGGTGGATCACCTTTAAAGTTGGCTTGCTGACTTTCAAAGCCCTACATGATCTGGGCCCAGCCTATCTGAAAGAACTTCTGGTTCTCTGTCACCCTAATCGATCTCTCTGCTCAGCCGATGAGGGGTTACTAGAGGTTCCAAGAGTGAATTTAAATCTTCTGGTGCTCAGGCATTCTGGTATGTTGCCCCCACCCTATGGAATTCTCTACCCCATCGCTTGTGGGAGTGCACTTCTGTGGAGGGATTTAAGAGGGGTCTAAATACCTTTTTATGGGAAACAGCATTCCCTGAATATTGAATGTTTTAATTGTTTGGTTTGCCTGTATTTTTTATCATGTTTGTTTTAATTGTTATTATGTACGGCGCCTTGACACTTGAAAGGTGCCTTATAAATAAAAAATTATTATTATTATTATTAGAAGGCCATTTGGTCTATCAAGTCTGCTCATGTTGTAGGGTCCACTATTGAGTTACTATCCTTGCCCCTTCTCCCTACTTCCCATCCTCACTACCTATGACCCTTACCCTCCCCATACTTGTCCCAGCCTCTCTTAAAGCTGCCCACTGTCTTCAGTGAGACCCTTCTGGCAGTGCATTCCAAGTGTCCACCACCCTCTCTGTGAAGAAGTGCTTCCTGACCTCCCTCCTAAACCTACTATCCTCCAGCTTAAGACTGTGCCCCTCTTGTTATGGTTGCTACTCAGCTTAAAGTGACTCTCCTAACCTACCTTATTTATCCCTTTCAAGTGCTTGAAGGTCTCAATCATGTTCCCTCTCTCTCTTCTGTCTTCCAGGGAGTACATGTTCAGTGCCTCAACCTATCCTCATATGCCTTACCCTGCTGACCAGCTATTGTTTTTGTAGCCCTCCTCTGGAGCTTCTCCAGTAGGTTAATGTCATTTTTGAGGTGTGGGCACCAGCACTGAACTCTATGGTCTAGATGTGGCCTTTCTACTAACCTGTAAAAGGGCAGTATAACCTCCTCTCTCTCCTACTACTGATCCCTCTAGACATGCACCCCAGCATCTTGTTTGCCTATGCTGCTGCTTTCTTGCACTGCGTGGAGTGCTTCAGGTCACTAGTGATCATCACTCCCAGGTTCTTCTGTACCTCTGATGCAGATACTTGGACTCCACCCAGGTAGTACTCTGTCCTAGGATTCTTGGTTCCGATATACATGACATTGCATTTCTTGGCATTGAAGCCAAGCTGCCAGATCCTGTACCACCTCCCTAGCTTTTTCAGATCTTCCTGTAGGTCCTGTATCCCTTCAGCTGTGTCCACTCTCCCACAGAGCTTGGTGTCATCTGCTAATAGGCACATTTTGCCATTAATGCCATCTCCAACATCATTGATGAAGACATTGAACAACACTGACCCCAGCACTAAGCCCTGTGGGACCCAACTTGTTACCTGTCTTGTGCCAGATAACTCTCCCCCCACAACCACTCTCTGGATTCTGTTCTTCAGACAGTTTCCCACTCATCTGGCCATCTTTCCCCCAACCCAAAGATCCACCAACTTTCTGATCAACCTTTTGTCAGGCACAGAGTCAAAGGCCTTGCTTAAATCATGATAGAGGATGTCTACCACTTGGTCCCCGTGTACTGTCTTAGTGACACAGTCAAAGAAGTCAATCAGATTTGTTTGACATGGTCTCCCCCCATGAACCCATGCTGCCTTGTATCCTGGAGACCATGGTCCTCTAGATATTCCATCAATCATTCCTTGGCAAGGTTGGAGGAATGGTCAGAAGTATGGCAGCTAGGATTCAATGCAAAGAAGTGAAAAATAATGCACCTGGGAAACAAGAACCCAGGGAAAGAATACACAATGGGTGGGGAGGTAGTAGCAACAACAAAAAAGGAAAGGGACCTGGGGGTAATCATATCAGATGACCTTAAGGTTAGCAAGCAATGTGAGAAGGCAGTAGGGAGGCTGGGGGTATACTGGGATGTATAGGGAGAGGCATCAGCAGCAGAAAACAGGAAGTTGTTATCCCTCTGTACAGACAGTTGGTGAGACCCCATCTGGAGTACTGTGTCCAGTTCTGGAGACCCCATCTCCACAAGGACATAGACAGGATAGAGGCAGTCCAGAGGAGGGCAACTAAAATGGTGCAGGGTCTGCAAGAGAAGCTGTATGAGGAGAGACTAAAGGAGCTTAATATGTATACTCTTACATAGATACATAGATACATAGACAGTGTCGGCAGATAAGGGCCTATTGCCCACCCAGTCTGCCCATTTGAGCTTGTAAGTTCAGTTTGTTTTCCTAGAAGTCTGTTTCCCCTTACCCCTGACCTCTAGAATTCCCTTATGCCTATCCCATGCATTCTTAAATCCTGTGATTGTTTCAGCCCCCACCACTTCCTCTGGCAGGGTGTTCCACTTGTCCACCACCCGTTCTGTGAAGAAATTCTTTCTCATGTTTCCTCTGAATGATCCTCCCTCCAACTTCATCCCATGCCCTCTAGTCCTGGAACATCTTTTCGCTTAAAATAGTGTTTTCCTGCACCTGTTCCTCCCTGTAAGATACTTGTATGTCTCTATCATATCCCTCTCCCTCCCTCCTCTCCTCCAGGAGTACATGTTCAGTTCCTTCAACCTGTCTTCATAGGACTTGTGATGCAATCCATGTACCATCTTTGTTGCCCTCCTCTGAACCTTTTCTACCCTGTCTATGTCCATACGTAGGTATGGTCTCCAGAACTGTACACTGTACTCCAGGTGGGGCCTCACTAGTGTCTTGTATAGTGGAATTATGACCTCCCTTTTCCTGCTGGTGATGCCCCTGCCTATACATCCCAGCATCCTATTTGCTTTACCTGCTGCCTTGTCACACTGTTTCCCTACCTTGAGGTCATCAGAGATGACAACCCCAGATCCCTTTCCTGCTTGGTGCATGCTATATCCTCACCCCCCAACACCCTTGAGGAAAGAAGGGAGAGGGGGGACATGATAGAAACTTTTAAGTACCTCAGTGGAATCAACAAAGTCCAAGAGGGTAGCATTTTTCAGAAAAAGAGACTTGCAAGAACAAGGGGACACAATTTAAAATAGAAGGAGGCGGTTTAAGAGCAATGTGAGGAAGTATTATTTCACAGAGGGTAGTGGATGCATGGAACAGCCTTCCTGAGGAGGTTGTGGAGTCTAAAACTGTGGGAGAATTCAAGAATGCATGGGACAGACATAAGGCAATTCTTGTGGGGGGTAGGAAAAAATAGGCTGTTGGTTAACTAGGATCTGCGGCCTATCCTGTAGGTAGGGAAATGGGCAGACTAGATGGGCTTAGCAGTCCTTATTTGCCATCAAAGTCTATGTTTCTATATGTTTCTATGTTTAGTATGGCCTCAATGAGCTTGCCCACAATGGAGGTCAGTCTGACTGGTCTGTAATTCCCTGGGTCATCCTTGGGACCACTTTTGTGGAGTGGCACTACATGTGCTGTTCTCCAGTCCTGTGGTACTATGCCTGTCTCTAGTGAACTATTAAATAGGTCTGTCAGTGGTCAGCTCCTCGGCCATTTCCTTTAGTACCCTTGGATGTACTTCATCCGGGCCTGGTGATTTGTTCACCTTTAATGCCAGCAGCCCCTGCAGCACTCTATCCTCCTCTATCACTACATCGGTGTTCTCCTCCTCCCTGCTCCTCTTTTGCCTCCTGAAGGCATTGGTCCGTCCTTCTTCCTAGTGAAAACAGAACAGAAGTATTCATTTAGTATAGTTGTTTTCCCCCATTATCCTCAGCCCACTCCACCCTTTTCTTAAGCCTAACAATCCCTTACTTCTTGTCACTTTTCTCACTTATATAGCGAAAGAAAGCATTCTGCCCCTTCTTAATTCCTTCAGCTATCTGCAGCACCTTCTGTGCCTTTGCTTGGCTTATTTTCTTACTTGCCTCACCAGCCAACCTTATGTAATTTTCCCTATCCACCTCTTTCTTGGTCTTCCTGAATTTTCTATGGGCAAACCTCTTTTCCCTTACTGCCAGGGCAACCACAGAACTGACACAGCTGGGTGCTTTGGCCCTTGTGTTCTTACCCCTGAGCTGAATGCACTCATCTGTGGCAACCAGTATTCCTTCCTTAATGATAGACCACCCTTGGTCCACCCCCATAAATGCTCTGATGCCCACCACATGTCTCCTTAGCATTTCACCCATTTTCGTGAAGTCTGCCCTCCTGAAATCCAAGATTTTGGTCTTAGGTGGGATGCTTTCCCTGCCCATATCTGACTGGAACCACACTGTGTAATGGACACTTACTCCCAGTGGCTCCCTGATAATTATTTCCTGTACATGCTCCCCATTTCTGAGCACCAGATCAAGAATAGCCTCAGCTCTTTTTGGTTCAGTGATACCCTGAGTCAGGAACCCACTCTGCAGTCCTTCTAGGATCACCTGACTCCTAGCACATGTCTTGGATGGTATGCGCCAGTCCACCTTGGGCAGGTTGAAGTCCCCCACAATTACCACCTCTTCTTTTCTGCAGATTCTGATATTTGAGAGCTCAGTTCCCTGTCCCTCTCCTCTTTCTGAAAGGGTGGTCTATAAACCACCCCAACCTCACCTTTCTCCCTCTATTGGACCTTAACTGAACCAATAATGCCTCCACCTCCCCTTCCTCTGACTCCTCCCTCATGCATGTTATTCCCTCCCTGATATAAACTGCCACCCCTGCCCACTTCCTGACTACACTGTCCCTCCTATATAGCTTATATCCAGGGACCGCAAGGTCCCAGTCATGGTGTGATGTTGCCCAAGTCTTGGTTACTGCAGATATGTCCACCCTCCTGTCCACAAATAGTAGCTGCTATTAGCCTGCTAATAGCTGGAAGACCTGCTGGGGGTACTGTAAGAGGCATATTAGACTGAGATGCACAATTGGGGCAATAACAATCCATTGGAGATAGTCACATTACCCTCTTGTAGGCCTTACATCTTTTTAAAATTAAAAGTGTCAGATAAGCCATGATAACAAATAAAAACAAACCTGCAGATGTCTGGGCTAAAGATAAAAATTTCCTTTTATGTTTAGGATTCTAAAAATCACTTGTAGAAATTACTTCTGAGTTCCCCAACTCTCACATGTGGTGAAAACTGAAGGAAAAGTCTGAGTCTGCCCCTTAATTGCCAGGTGTGAGAACTGAAAAACTATTTAAATGATGTAAAAAACACTAACTACAGAGAGCTGCCGCTCCTGTCATGGAAAGAAATTCAGGCATGCATGCACTCTCTCAGTCAGGCATGTGCAAGATGCCAGCTCACTAATCATGATGTTGGTACACTCAAGAGGAGTCATTCATGCACACCAGAGGCACACAAATGGTGTACTGAGGCAAGGAGCCTCCAACTTTCACCAGGGCTCATGCCCAAAAGAAAAATGATTCCAGAGAAAAAACTGGAAAAAGCACAGCTCAAAGGAGCTGAAAAATGCAGTGACAAAGGTGGAGGGGAGAAAAAATCTGAAATTAGCTGAACAACACAGCTCCCTAAAAACAATAGGTCCCCCCAGAAGCTAATAATGTTTGAGAGTTTTTATTTTAATATACCACTAGGGAAAATAACCAAACAGTGCTACTTTGCACTAAGTAAAGGGACTTTGCAAGGGGCAGCATTATACCTTTTAATATGGGGTCATTACTCTATGAAGTTCTGGTTTCCTGTCCTAGGTTTGTCTACCTACTTCTGTTTTAAACTTTTACCCATTGAATGAATTGCTTTTAGCCACTGACTGCCATGCCAGCAACCCATGTTCAAAAATGGTGGGGACTGGCCAGAGAGGGAGAATGCACATCTGTAGGACTGGGAGAGGAATCGAGGTTGCAGCACCATGGAACAGCATGGAAAGGGACCTGACAACTGAATAACTTAGGTGTCTACATGAAGGCCAAGTACACACATGTCTGGGCCTAGTAGGTGAGAAAAGAGGAGGAAAAGCCCCCTGACTGTAGGACAGTGATGGCCTGCCCTCTAGCAGGCCCCACACCAATGTCTAGGCACCTCTGATCCAAGGTTCTGTGACAGAACCCCTAGAAAAGGTAAGTCCCAGAGAAGGTGGTTGATGGGCCTGGGATGAATGGCCAAGATGGAGCAAGTAAGGGTGCTGAAGGAGATAAGAGCTTTGTCCCATTGACACAGTGGGGTGACATGCCACTCATCACAGTAGTGTACTTTATGATGGTAAATGTCAAGGCACTGCCTGCTTGGAGCAGTGATTCTGAGAAGAAATGCATGAATACAGTGGAGCAACGTGCTACACATTAAGATGGTGTACTTTGTGCTGGCAAAATGAGAGATATTACCTGCAGTGGGGATTGATGCTCAGAAGCACAGTCTGAACATAATGATGCTACATAGCACCCATTGCTGTGGTGTATAGTGTGCTGGAGAAATGTTAGGTACTGCCTACACAGTGGAGTGATGCTCAGATGCACTGTATGAACACAGTAAGGGACTGCTTGCACAAAGGAGAAATGCTGAGAAGCAATGAATGAACTTGGTGGAGCAACATGGCACCCATCATGGTGGTGAATGGGTAGGGTCTCCTTGAACTAAGGAATGATGCTCAGAAGTACTGCATGAACAAAGTGGGTGACATGGCACCAATTATGGTTGTGTTCTGTGTGCTAATGAATGGTGGGAGATTGCTTGCACTTTGTAATGATGCTCAGAAAAACTGAATGAACATTCTGGTGCAGTAAGGCACACATCATGGTGTTGTACTGCTTGCTGGTGAAAGATAAGAGAATGCCTGCACAAGGCAGAAATGTCAGAAACACTGCATGAACATGATGGGGCGACATGGCACCCATCAAGGTGGTGTACTGCATGCTGGTGAAAGGTGAGGGACTGCCTGCAGTGGGGAGTGATGCTCAGGAGTGCATCTTGAATGCAGTGGGGTGACATGGCACCAATCAGGGTCATGTACGATGTGCTTGTGAAAGGTGAGGGAGTGCCTGATCTGTGGAGTGATGCTCAGAAGTATGGCATGAACACTGTAGAGTAACATGGCACCTATCATGGTGGTGTAATGCAGACTGGTGAACAGGGAGGGACTGCCTGCACTAAGGAGCAATGCCCGGAAGCACTGTATGAACACAGTGGGGAATCATGGCACCCATCCCTGTTGCATACTGTGTGCTGGTGAAAGATAAGGGACTGACTGTACTGGGGAGTGATGCTCAGAAGCACTGCATGGACACAGTGGTGTAACATAGAACCCAGTATGCTTGTGTAATGTGTGCTGGTGAAAGGTCAGGGACTGCCAGCACTGAGCGGTGATGCCCAGATGTACTGCATTGACACAGTAGGGTGTCATGGCACCCATCCCTGTTGTGTACTGTGTATTGGTGAAAGATAAGGGACAGACTGCCCTGTGGAGTAATGCTCAGAGGCACTGCTTGAATACAGTTGGATGACATGGCACCCGTAAGAGCTGGGTACTGTGTGATGGTGAAAGCTGAGGGATTGTTTGCCCAGTGGATTGTTCCTCAGATAGACTGTAATAACACAGTGAGGCAAGATGTCACTTATCACAGTTGGGCACTGCATGCTGGTGAAAGATAAGGGACTAACTGCACTGTGGAGTGATGCACAGAAGAATTGCATAAACATAGTGTGGTGACATGTCACCTGTCATGGTGGTGTACTGCTTGCTAGTAAAAGGTGAGTGACTGCGTGCATGGGGGAGTGATGCTCAGAAGCACTGCATGAAGAACCAGAAGGAAGCAGAAGCACCTCAAACTGTGTAATAGAACATGAAACCAATCTCCATATTCATGCCATTGTCAGCATTATTCAAAAGAAAGATCAGTTTGACCTCAAACGCCCCTCTCCATTGTGTATTTTCCCAAGACTGAGAGGTCAGAGATGGAGAGATCAGCCTGAAAGAAATGTTATCTCACCGGTTTTTCAGTCTTCATCATTATATCATGTCTGTGCTCCTGCTTCCTTCTTGTCTCAGGTTCAACACATGGTGAGATATTGGTTTTACATATTTTTATTATGCTTATATGTAACATGGTTCTATCTAGTTTTTTTAAGGGTCAGTTTCAGTTAATTTCACTGGCTTTATGTTTGGTTTCAACAGGCTGTGGCTCCTGTAACTCAGGTTTGCTTGGGCTGAATTTCTGGAAGCTTGGAGCAGTTGAAAATGGGTGTGAAAACCAAAAACAAACCGGCGCTCGACTCCACAGCTGAGCAGCAGTAAATAAATAAATGTAATACTAGGAAACAAAAAAAAGGTCTACTGTGCAAAGAGTGAGTGAAAATGTGTGGAGAACAAATAACCAACAAACAAGGGACTGAGTGGAGGAAGTAAGTTTACTGCCAAAAAAGTGAGAGCCAAAAGGTATTCCAGGCATTAAACTTACTTCTTGCATTCACTCCCTCAATTGTTGGTTATTTCTTCTCTACACATTTTCACTCACTTTTTGTGCAGTAGACCATTTTTGTTTCCTGAAAGTGGGTGTGGCTGGATTTTCAGTTGCTGCTGAAGGTATTTAAGGGCAGGTTTCAGTTAATTTCACTGGCTTTGTGTTTGGTTTCAACAGGCTCTGGCTCCTGTGACTCAGTTTTGATTGGGCTGAATTTCTGGAAGCTTGGAGCAGTTTGAAATTGGGTTTGGCTGGACTAACCACTGCCTGAGAAATCCTTGGCTGATTGTTTTTGGACACAGCCTGTGGGGTTACTCCCACCACCCAGTCCACAACCCACCCACCCCAGGGCTTGGTCTTCATTTGTAACAACCTGCAATCTTCTACTTCCTACTGAGATATACAGGAATATCCTGTCCTATAGCAAGAAGGACAGGAGCTGTTGGTCAGAACTGTGTAGGTATAGTTGGTAATATAACTTATAGGCATTTTCAGGTATCTTTGGAAATGTCTTGCACCTTCTGCAGGTATAGTGGGTACAGGGCTAGAGTTATATAATTAGTATAGATAGTACTGTATCATCTTTTGTTTCATTAATAGGTAGTGCTAGCCATGAGTAGGATTGTGGGATGCAATGGTTTTGGGGTAGCAGTATGGTTGAACATATTGTGGAGGCTGGGAGGGTGTCCAATCTGCCACAGGCTGAGGATGCTTGAGAATTAGGTGCAGGGGTTTGATAGAGAGCTGGAGAGGATGAAGGGAGGGGGGATTCTAGAACTTGTAGGCATTCACCAGGGAGAAACATGAAGAAACCACATGAAAGGAACAATGGGTCGAGTGAAGGGTTGGGGAGGGGATGGTAACAAACTGTACAGGAGGCCTAATGATGGTGGGTGGACTCAAGTCAGGCCTAGCAACAGAGGGGGGAAAAGTCAGGAGGGAGGAGACATGCGTAGCAGGACAGAGGGAGTAGCAAATATGTTTGCTGTACTATCAACAGAGGATTTTTTTTTTTACAATCTTTGTACCATTTTACTTGCATTTTTACTGCCTTTGCCTAATTATTGTACACATAAATGACACTGTATGTTGAGCTCACCTAAATTGTAATTTGTTTTACACAATACTTGAAATCGTATGTTGTTCTCACCTATATTGTATTACCTATTGTTTGTCCCAGGTCCACCTTGAAAATGAGCTTGCTCAACTGTGTTCACCTTGTTAAATAAAGATTTTTTTTGACTGATTGATTGATTGATTGATTGATTGATTGATCAACACTGAAGGGGGAGGAAGAGAAGGAAGGTGGGCTCCAGGAGGGGGCAAAAGAGGGAACAGGAGGAGATTGCACAAGGGACAGTACTCGGGAAGAGGAGAGGAAGAGGGGCAATACTGGTGGAGGGGGTTAGAGGGTCATTGCAGAGGTGGGAGAGAAACCCAGGGCAGATGGGTGGAGGGGAGGATAGTCAACGAGCAATGAAGGGAGAGGGGATAGGTCAGGGGTGCAAAGGAGGGAAACTGCTGGAGTGAATGGTATAACTTCTAATATGGGGGACTCTAGAAATGGGATCCTTGGTAGAAGGGTGGGGATAAGAGCGAGGAAGGAAGAAGGGGTGTATTGGTATTGGGAGACTCCATACTTAACGTGATGAGATGGGGCAGCAAGAGGGAATGGCATAGTTACATATGGATGGAGTTCATACTGGGGTTAACAGGAGACAGGAAGGGGCAGTCACTTCTAAAGTGCACAAAGAGGGGTATGAGGAAACTGCATATAGTTGTGCATGTGGGGATGAATGACCTGGTGGAGGAGATGGTGGAAGTAGTGAGGGAGAGGTTTTAGGGTATGGGAAGGCTGTGTGAGGTAATAGGGGAGTTGGTGGCCTTCTCAGAGGTGCTCCCAGTACCCCGTATGAGTACAGCAAGGAAAGGGAGAATTGGGGAGTTCAACACATGGTTGGGGGAGTGGCATCAATCCAAGGGGTATGGGTAGTGGGTGGATGGGGCAGAAACTGGGACAATGATGAACTATATGCAGGGGATAGGCTGCACTTGAGTGAGGAGGGAAAGGGGTATTAAAACATAAGTTAGAAGGGTATATAGCGACAAAGGTGGATTTAACTTAGTTAGTGGGGTGGCAAGTGGGAAGCTGGTAGGCAGGGATCCCAAAGAGAGGAGCCAAACAAGCTTACCCCACCCCCAGTCTAGCAGGAAAGAATTTGGGGAAGTTGCACAAGAGGGGAATTAGAGGGAGAAGAAGCATGGAAAGGAAGGGAAGGGGATGGGACAGGATGGATGGTGGTCTCACTGAATGCAAGAAGCTTAGGTAACAAATCAGCTGAGCTACAGCTTCTCTTGGCAGTGAGGAGGGTGGATATTGTGGCCATCATGGAAATGTGGACCAACGAGTACCAGGACTGGGATCTGGCAATCCCAGGGTATAAATTGCATAGGAAGGACCAAGGGGTGGGGGGGGGTGGCAATCTATGTGAGGGATGAGATCAAATGTGCAAGGGAAGAGGGTGAGGAAAGGAGAAAGGAGGCAATTTGGATGCAGCTCCTGGACTTCAAGGGTAGGAAGCTGAGGTTTGGGGTGGTGTACAGGCCACCGCCCCAGACAGAGGAGCTGGACAGGGAGTTAGCAGGACAAATCAGGAGGGTATGTAGGAAGGGGAACGTTATTATTGTGGGGGACTTCAGTCTGCCAGGGGTTGACTGGAGAACTCCTGTCACCTCCAGTGCTAGGAAACAAGTGCTGCTGGATGCGATCCAGGAGAGACTCCTGACACAGCTGGTCACTGGATCTACTAGACTAATTAACACACTAGATCTGGTACTGTTGAATGGTGAGGCAGTGAGAGAATTAAGGGTGGAGGACCCACTAGCTGATAGACATCATCAAACTGTGTGGTTTAGTATCATGATCAGCAGGGAGTTAGAGGACTCACTAACAAAGGTGGTGGACTTCAGGAGGACAGATTTGGGAGGATGTGAGAGATACTGAAAGGGAAACTTGAGGGCATAGGGCCAGGGATGGAAGCAGAGCAGAAATGGGACATTATTAAATGGGGGATGACAGAGGTGATAGAAGCATGCATCAGGTTACAGAGTAAGAGAAGCAGAGCAAGGAAACTATGCTGGTTAAACAGCAAGATGAGGGAGGGGGTGAGGGAAAAGAGAGCTGTGTACCAGAGATTCAGAAGGACTGGGAAGGAGGAGGACAGGGAGAATTATGCAAGATGGTCCAAGGAAATGACCAAGAGGGTGAGGGATGCTAAGGGATCGGGGGAGCTAATATTAGTACAGGGAATTTGGGGGGGAGAAAATATTTTTAAGTTATGCCAGAGAGAAAAGGAAGTACAAGGATAACATAGTGAGGATAAACAGTGGTGAGGAGTGGGTGGAAAAGGGAGAGGAACAAGCAGAAGCACTAAACGAATACTTTTGCTCAGTGTTCATGCAGGAGAAGGGGGTACCACTGCACCTTGGACTGGGAGGGTGGGGGGAGGTGATGGATGTAATGATTGAGAAGTAGAGTATTATTGGGACTGAGGACACTAAAAGTGTATAAGGCACCAGGGCCAGATGGTATCCACCCCAGGTTGCTGAGGGAGATGTGGGAGGTGCTGGCGAAATTGCTGGTGGATCTGTTCAGCACCTCCCTGGATATGGGATGTGTGCCTCAGGAATGGAGAATGGCCCATGTAGTGCCAATATACAAGAGTGGCCCAATGGATGAACTGGCAATTGGCCAGTCAGTCTCACTTTCATAGTGGGCAAGCTTATGGAGAAGATACTGAAGGAGAGGCTGGTGTCATTTCTAGAGGACAATTACCTCCAGAATGTAAGGCAGCATGGGTTAGTATCAGGGAAGTCCTGTCAAACTAAGCTAATACAATATTATGACTGGATAACAAGTGTGCTGGATAGGGGGCATGCAGTGGATGTCCTCTACTTGGATTTCAGCAAGGCCTTTGATTCAATACCTCATGGGCGGCATGGGGGGGAAGTTAATTGGTGTGGGAGCGGGGATGAAGATGGCAAACTGGATTACAAACTGGCTGCATGGGAGGCTACAATGGGTGGGGAGGGGATTCTCAGTACCTAGACCAGTGATGAGCAGGATGCCACAGTGCTCAGTGCTGGGCCCAGTGCTATTTGGGTTCTTCATCTCTGACATTGTGCATCGAATGGTGAGCAGGGTGACTCTGTTTGCAGATGATACCAAAATGGGTGCAGTAGTGGATGAGGAGGAGGGATGGAAGCAGCTGCAGGGAGACCTAACCAAACTGGAGAAGTGATCAGAGAGGTGGCAGCTTGAGTTCAATGTGAAGAAGTGTAAGGTTATGCACTTTGGGGCAAAGAACCCAAGGAGACAATACTGGTTGTGGGGGGCTGAGGATCACTGAGGAGGAGAAGGACCTAGGGGTGATGATAACAGCAAGCATGAACAATTCTGCCAATGCAGGAAAGTGGCAGTGAAGGTGAACTAGATGCTAGGGTGCTTAGTGAGGGGGGTTCTCATGCAGGCGGAGGAAGGTGGTCTTGCCCCTCTACAGATCACTGTTCAGGCAACACTTAGATTAATGTGTGCAGTACTGGAGGCCATACCTGAGGCGGGATATTAAGCTACTGGAGGGAGTGCAGTGGAGGGCATCAAAGATGATACAGGGAATGGAGGGGTGCGACTATGAGAACAGGCTGGGGGAACTGAATATATATACACCCTGGAGGAGAGGAGGGATGGTGGGGCATGATTGGAACTTTCAAGTATTGGAGGGGAATCAACAAGGATATAGCAGACTGGGTGTTTAAACTGAGGAAGGGAAGGGACACTAGAGGGCATTGGCTAAGAATAGGGGGGGAGATTTGGGAGAGAGATGAGGAGGCATTACTTCACAGAGAGAGTAGTGTCAATGTGGAACACCCTGCCAGAGAAGGTGATATCATGCAAAACTCTGGGTAGCTTTAATGGGCATGGGACAGAGAACAGGGGGCAGTATGAGTGGGTGAGGCTGAAAACAGCCAAGGGCAGACAAAAGGCAAGGGGGTGGAGCAGACGTTGATAGACCGGCAGGTATGTTTCTGCTGACACATTTATATATTCATATGTATGTAAACTATGTGTGCTAGAGGTTTGATTTTAACTGGTTGCTGATGAGTTCAGTTTCATACAGCAGACTTGCCATTTCTAGTACACACACACACATCAACTTAGTTTTAGTAAGACATTTAACATCAGATAATTTACTGCATGAGCATTGCATTCTGTGGCATTTGACCCACTCCCTCCAATGGTTTTCAAGGAAGTTTCTTTATCTCTTTAGTTGTATTTCTTAACTAATTGCTCCTCTAATTTGTCACACTGATGTGTAAAACATTTTTTATGACTAATATTGCTCTGGGTTCTGAAAAAGCAGCTCTTGTAAGCAAGCTGTTATTCCTCTGAAAAAGAATTCAGTGTTAGTTTGAAAGATTAGGATGTTCTGTAAATCTCTGTTGGTCCAATAAAAGATAAAAATCACCTAGTTAATGGCTGGGAAAGGCTGACTATGTTGACATGTTTATAAGCTATGAAATCCCACATCGAAGTTAGTAACCACAAAATAGTCTGGCGCAACACTGCTCAGCTGAATGAACACTGCAGACTAAGTTGACATGTTTTTGAGCAATTAGTAGAGTGATTACACAAAACCTCCAATTTTATCTAGTCCATTGGAATCTGGAGGGCTGTCTTTTTCTACTGTAATAGCAAGATGTCTGCTGGGCTCTGCTCACTGCAGCCATAAAAAGGCAATGTCTTCACACAAACAGGCAGGGCAACTTAAAGGGGCATGACATGCATATATAAATAGGCAATAAAATGCATCCTACCCTAAAAACTGAGGAGGGCAACTGATGCTGAGAGGCAGAGAAAGACCCCCTGGAATGCCCTAGCCTAAAGGATCCTCCAAATTAAGAGACAAATGCAATAGTAGCCACAGACATTCCCAGCTATTTCCTGAAATTTCTGTGAAATTTCTAGAGAAATCACTTGCTTTCGGCATTTCCACAGTAGGGGTAGCAGAGAGAAACTCTTCAGAAATTTAGCAAAATATCTGGAAATAGCTGGCAATGTCTGTGGCTACTACTGTATTTATGTGTGAAACCTGCTTTTTGTCATCTTTTTTTTAAGAAATTCAAAACAAAGTCAAAATCAAAACACCATGAAATAAGTGCCAGACATGGCACCAAATCCAAGCACATGTGGTGAAAATGGAAAGAGCAGGTTAGACAATCTGAATGCTGCAGATTAAGAGGAATGATTTTAATTTAGGAGTGCTCCCTGTCACCAGATAGCTCCAACCTGCTGTGCAGAATTGCTGCCCCAAAGCTTAAAAGCTGAAAGATTCTTCAGAGAAGCTTGAGTGATGCTTCCCCTTTGATGGCACAGTTGCGACTGGAGAGTTGCTTCTATCTGGAATTCTCATCTTCACAACATTCTAAGGCTTGTTTAGACTTTTAATCTGTGCAATTTCCCATAGAAGAGGTGCACAATAACCCAATTGTTATGACTAGCCATTGACAATGTGGATTAATGTGAAGCTACCAACTGGGGTGAGTGCAGCTAGCTAAGACTGAGCAGGAGAAAGATCTGGAGGTGCTCATTATGGGATCAATGAACAACTCAGCACAGTGTTAGGAAGGCTGGGTTGTATCACAAGGGGTATAACCTCAAGGAGGGGGAGCTGATTTTGCTGTTGTATAGATCACTGGTTAGACCTCACCTGGAGTACTGCATTTAGTACTGGCTCCTGTACCTGAAGAGGGACATTAAATTGCTAGAGGGAGTGCACAGCAGAGCAACAAAGATGATGCAGGGTCTGGGGGGCTTACCATAGAAAAGAAGGCTGAGAGAGTTGAACGTGTACTTGCTGGAGGAGAGGAGGGACAGCAGGGATATGACTGAGACTTTCAGATACTTCTGAGGAATAAACAGGACTGGAATGGAATGACTATTCAAGGTAAGGGTGGGGAGGGATGATCAAGGCCATGATATGAGACTGGAGGGTGGAAGGTTCAGGAGGGAGATGAGAAAACACTTTTTTACAGAGAGGATGGTGGCAGAGTGGAAGACGCTACCAACAGAGGTGGAAGCCAGTAGAACAGTGGACTGCTTCAAGAGGGGCTGGAACAGGGCTTGAGGAAGGATCAAGGGAGGGGGTGAGGAGGGAGGGGC
Source organism: Neoceratodus forsteri (assembly GCA_016271365.2). Classification (NCBI taxonomy): domain Eukaryota; kingdom Metazoa; phylum Chordata; order Ceratodontiformes; family Ceratodontidae; genus Neoceratodus; species Neoceratodus forsteri. The sequence goes on along the minus strand of CM057449.1, from coordinate 52,463,537 downwards.
AGCTGTCTCAGAAAGTAGCTCGAACACACAATTTCAGAATGTGGTTGTGACGTGCCATTTCAGAATATGGTGGTTACCCACAGATTAAAGTGCTGTGGTGATGCACAACTTCTGAATGTGTCCATGATGCACAGGATCAGAATGTGGTGGTGACGCACAGGTTCAGAATGCGGTGGTGATACACAGGTTAGGAATGAGGCAGTGAGGCACAGTTTTGGAATGCTGTGGTGACACGCAGTTTCAGAATGCGGTGGTGATGCACAATTTCAGAATGCAGCAGTGCTGCAGAAGTTCAAAAAGCAGTGATGACAAGCAGTTTCAGAATGCACAGTGCTGACACTCTATTTTGGAATCAGTGGTGTTGCATAGGTTTGGAATCTGGTGGTGATGCACAGGTTTGGATGCAGTGGTGATGCACAGGATCAAAATGTTGTGGTGAGCCACAGGTTCAGAATGCAGCAGTGAGGCACAATTTTGGAATGTGGCAGTGATGCTCAATTTCAGAATGTGTTGGTGATGCTCAGTTTCAGAATGTATCAGTAACACAAAATTTGGGAACATTGCAGTGACAATTTTGGAATGTGGCAATAAAACAGAACTTGGTGGGGATGTGCAATTTTGGAATTTGGCAAGTATACTGCATTTCAGAATGTGGCAGGGATGTGCAATTCAGCAATGGGGAGAGATGTGCAATTTCAGAATGTGGCAGGGATGCATAATTTTAGAATTTGTCAGGGACACATAATGTTGGAAAGTGGTGGGGATGTGATGCTCATGCGGAGAGGTTGTGGGATAACAGATGGACCAGACACAGAACTTCAGGTTCAACACACAATCTCTGTGTGATGTTTATTTAAAACACACAGGAGATGGGGAGATGCTTGAAAGAGGAATTAAGGGGAATGAGGCAGGAATCAGAGGTTGAGGAATAGTGGACAGTATTTAAAATGGGGATTACAATAGCAACAGAATTATTCATTAAGCAAGTTAGCAAGGGGAAAAGGAAGAGGAGGCCATTATGGTTTTCCAAGGAGGTAGAGGAGAAAGGGAAAGCCAGAAGATTGCATTCAGGCAATAAAAAAGACACAGGCAGAAGGGGATAGGGAGAAGTACCAGGAGAAGCAAAGGGAGGCAGGGAGGTCAGTAAGGGAAGCCAAAGCTCAGACAGAAGAGCACATTGCAAAATCAGTGGGTAGAGGGGACAAAACCTTTTACAGGTACATAAGTGAAAAAAGAAAGGCAAAGGGAAGTATAGTGAGACTGAAGGGGAAGGATGGGGGCTGCGTGGAGGATGACAACAGTAAAGCTGACATATTGAACAGACCCCATCTGGAGTACTGCGTGCAGTTCTGGAGACCCAATCTCTGCAAAGACATAGACAGGATGGAAGCTGTCCAGAGGAGGGCAACTAAAATGGTGCAGGGTCTGCACTGGAAGACATATGAAGAGAGACTAAAGGAGCTTAATATGCATAGCCTCCAGAAAAGGAGGGAGACGGGGGACATGATAGAAACTTTCAAGTACCTCAAGAGAATCAACAAAGTCCAAGAGGGTAGCATCTTTCAAAAAAAGAGGTGTGCAAGAACAAGCGGGCACAATTTGAAGATGGGGGGGGCGGCTCAGAGGTAATTTAAGGAAGTATTTTTTCACAAAGAGGTTGTGGATGCATGGAATGGCCTTCGGAGGAGGTTGTGGAGTCAAAACAGTGGTGGAATTCAAGCATGCATGGGACAATCATAAAGGCCATTCAGGGGTGGGGGTAGGAAGAAGGCTGCTGGTTAACTAGGATCTGCAGCTTATCCAGTAGGTAGGGAAATGGGCAGACTGGGTGGGCCAAGCGGTCCTTATCTGCCGTCAAATTCTATGTTTCTATGTTTCTATGAACAGGTATTTCTGCTCAGTCTTTACTGAGGAAGAGGAGGGTAATCGGTCTGAAGGGAGTACAAGGGGTGGGAATAGTGCAGAAATGGACACAAGTCCCTTTACACGAGAAAGGGTCCTGAACTAACTGGAAGTAATAAGAGTTGATAAAGCAATGGGGCCAGATGGGGTGCACCCCAGGGTCCTTAAAGAACTAAGAGAGGTGGTGGCTGAACCTCTGGCAATTCTGTTTAGCAGATCACTGGAAACAGGGGAGGTACGTAAAGACTGGAGGACAGCAGAAGTAGTCCCCTTATACAGAAGTGGGAACAAAGAGGAAGCGGGGAACTACAGACCAATCAGCATCACCTCGCTAGTGGGGAAGATCATGGAAGCACTACTGAAGGAGAGATTGGTGGAACATCTGGTTGTCAATGGACTACAGGACCCAAGGCAGCATGGTTTCACCAGGGAGAGGTCATGTCAGACCCACCTCATTTAGTTTTTCAACTTGGTGACTAGGGAGGTGTATCAGGGGAGGACAGTGGACATGGCCTATCTGGACTTCAGCAAGGCCTTTGAGACGATGCCACATAGAAGACTATTACACAAACTGGGGAATATGGGTGTGGGAAAGACAATAGTGTGGTGGGTAGGTAACTGGCTGGGCAGCAAGACACAGAGGGTGGTGATAAATGGCTGTCACTCCACAGAGGGAAGAGTGACAGGGGGGTACCACAGGGATCAGTGTTGGGACCGTTCCCATTCAACATCTTCATCGGTGACATTGTGCAGGACCTAGAAAGCAGAATTTCCCTGTTCACTGATGACACAAAGCTCTGTAACACAGTAGACACACCAGAGGGTGTAGACAGAATGAGAAGCGACCTGCAGAAAGTTAAAGAATGGTCAGGGGTTTAGCAGTTGAAATTCAATGTAAAAAAAGTGCAAGATAATGCATATGGGGCACAAAAACCCTGGCACAATATATCAGTTGGGGGGTGAGGATATAGGATGCACCAAGCAGGAAAGGGATCTTGGCGTTATCATCTCTGATGACCTCAAGGTAGGGAAACACTGTGACAAGACAGCAGGTAAATGAAATAGGATGCAGGGATGCATAGGCAGGGGGCATCACCAGCAGGAAAAGGGAGGTCATATTTCCACTATAAAAGACACTAGTGAGGCCCCACCTGGAGTACAGTGTACAGTTCTGGAGACCTTACTTATGTAAGGACATAGACAGGGTAGAGAAGGTTCAGAGGAGGGCAACAAAGATGGTACATGGATTGCATCACAAGTCCTAAGAGGACAGGTTGAAGGAATTGAATATGTACTCCCTGGAGGAGAAGAGGGAGAGAAGGGATATGATAGATAGAGACATACAAGTATCTTACAGGGAGGAACAGGGTGCAGGAATACACTCTTTTTAAGCAAAAAATATGTTCCAGGACTAGAGGACATGGGATGAAGTTGGAGAGAGGACGATTCAGAGGAAACATGAGGAAGAATTTCTTCACAGAATGGGTGGTGGACAAGTGGAACGCCCTGCCTGAGGAAGTGGCAGGGGCTGAAACAATCACGGGATTTAAGAATGCATGGGATAGACATAAAGGAATTCTGTAGGTCAGGGTTAAAGGGAAATAGACTTCTGGGAAAACATAAAGTGAACACATGCTCAAATGGGCAGACTGGGTAGGCCGTAGGCCCTTATCTGCCAACACTGTCTATGTATCTATGTATCTATGTAGGATAACCTTAAGCAATGGCATATACCTACTTCAATACATCAGTTTGCAGCAACAGACAATGCATGTCCTTCCTCTGCACTTAGTCAACACAGACTGATCCACTGAGCTATCTCTTTAGAGAAAATTATTTTATTCCCTATGTTTGTAATGTGTGTTTTGGTGATGGAGAGCTCACAAAAGGAAAACTCAAAAACAGGCTAAAGACAAAGAACCTCAGTGCAGACGCACTGAAGCAAGGGTTACCACAAAGGACATTGACAATAAAGCCAAGTTTCAAAGAAACACATAATCTCACATACTCCCAGAAAGCAAAGGGATACATAGAAACATAGAGACATAGAAATTGTCGGCAGATAAGGATCACTAGGCCCATTTAGTCTGCCCATAGACCCTATACATTGTATGTGGCCACTGACCCTATGTGATCAATAACTTTTCATCACTCCCTTCCCTCTCAGGCATCCTTTGTGCCTGTTCCAGACATGCTTAAACCCCTTCACTGTGCTTGCCCCTACTACCTCCTGTGGCAGACTATTTCAAGCATTGACTACCCTTTCTGTGTAGAAAAACTTTCTCACATTACTTCTTAATGTACCCCCTTCCAATTTCATATTGTGCCCCCTTGTTCTAGAACTTTGTCTACATTGGAAAAGGTCCCCTACCTGCACCTTGCTTATGCCCTTGAGGAACTTGAAAGTTTCAATCATGTTCCTCTGCTGTCTCCTTACTCCATTGAGTACATATTGAGGTCCCTTAATCTCTTCTCATATGTTTTGTGGTGCAAGCCTTATACCATTTTTGTTGCATTTCTCTCGATATTCTCCACTTCATTTATGTCCTTAGACAAGTGTGGCCTGCAGAACTGCATGCAGTACTCCAGGAGAAGCCTTAACAATGTTTTATACAATGGCATCACCATCCCCCGCCTCATGCTAGTGATATCCCTGCCTATGCACCCCAGCATTCCACTGTCCTCCCTGCCACTTTTCTGCACTGATTTGATACCTTAAGGTCATCAGAGATGATAACCCCTAACTCCCTTTCCTCTTTGGTGACAGTCAGCCCCCCCAACCAGCATTTCTCCCCAGGGTTCCTCTACCCAGGTTCATTATTTTGCACTTCTTTGCATTGAACCGCAGTTGCCACATCTCCAACCATCTTTAAAGCTTCTCCAGGTCCCTCTTCATTTTCTGCACCCCTTCTGGAGTATCCACCCTATTGCAGATCTTGGTGTCATCTGCAAACAGACAGACCTTTCCTTCTATCCCCTTTGCAATGTCACTAAGGAAGACATTGAACAGGACTGGTCCTAGTACTGATCCCTGTGGTACCCCACAGGTCACCCCCCTCTCTAGATTGTACCCCATTTACTACCACCCTCTGTCTCCTGTCTGTTAACCAGTTCCTAACCCAGTTCACCACCTTGTTTCCCATGCCCAGAATACCCATTTTGTTAATCAGCCTTCTATGTGGGACGGTGTCAAAGGTTTTGCTGAAATCTAGATAGGCAATGTCTACTGCCCCACCCTGATTTACTTCTATAGTCACCCAATCAAAGAAGTCTATTAGATTCATTTGACATGACCTTCCTGCTGTGAATCCATGCTGCCTCAGATCCAGAACACCGCTGGATTCCATATGTGCCACAATCCTTTCTTTCAGCAGAGTCTCCATGATCTTTCCCACCACTGAGGTGAGGCTGACTGGCTTGTAGTTCCCCACCTCCTCCCTACTGCTGCTTTTATGCACTGGGACTACATGTGCCTTCCTCCAGTTCTATGGAATGACGCCCATATTTAATAACTCTGTGAACAGGTCCACCAGAGGTGCTGCTGGTTCCCTTAGCAGCTCCTTTAATATCCTCAGATGGATGCCATCTGGCCCCATGGCCTTATCCACCTTCAGCTTTGTGAGTTCTTCCAGAACTCTCTACAGTGTGAATGGACTGTTGTCCACCTCTCCCCCCCTATTGCCTTTGCATCCCAACTGTGGTCTTTAACCCTCCCACTCCTTAGTGAATACTGAGCAGAAATATTTGTTCAGTATGTCTGCCTTGTCCAGATTCCCCCTCTTTACACTTTCCCTTCTCCCCTTTGAGCCTCATAACCCCCCCTGGTTTTTCCTTCTTTCACTGATGTATCTATACAATGCCTTATCCCCTTTGTTTACAGACTGTGCTAAGCCCTCTTCTGTTTGTGCCTTCACCCTCCTAACAGCCTTCCCTGCTTCACTTAGACATTCAAGGTGCATCTCCCTGTCCTCCTCCCTTTGGCTCTCCTTATATTTCCTGAAACTCAGCCTTTTTGCCCTGACTTTCTACCCCACCTCTTTAGAGAACCATAGTGGTTTCCTTCTTCTTTTTTCCCTTGGCCCCTATCCTAACGCATTAGTTTGTTATTTCCACTATGGCCCCTTTCAGTTTCTCCCATTGTTCTTCCACCCCCTGTATTACCTCTCCCTTCCCCAGGACTGCTTGTATACATCTACCCATTTCAGTGAAATTCGCCCTCTTGAAATCTAATACTCTTGCCCTTGTGTGGCTTAACTGGGTTCAAGTCTCCATGCTGAATCACACCATGTGGTGGTCACTGGACCCCAGCTGTCCCTATACCTCTACCTCTATTTCTTTGACGTTGATCCCATTGGTCCATACCAGGTCCAGAACTGACTTGTCTCTTGTTGGCTCATGTACCAGCTTTGTGAGTCCAACCCCCTGCATAGATTCAAGGATGGCTGTGCTTCTGCCTGAAGCAGCCTTTTGGGTGGCCCAATCCATGCCCGGTATATTGAAATCCCCCAGTAGCAGGATTTCACCTTTAGCTGCCATGTCATGTATGTTCTTCTCTACTTTCCTGTCTACTTCCTTCTTTTGTGCCAGATGTCTGTAGATCACCCATGTGCATATTGCTTTTCTAGTCCCTGACTCCATGGTGACCCACAGTACCTCGGCCTCCCTGTGTCTTCCCTGAACTTCTGTATCCTTTATAATATCTCTGATGTACAGGGCTACTCCCTCACCCTTTTTACCCTCCCTGTCCCTCTTGAACAGTGTATAGCCTGGAACATCAGGGACGCAGTATAGCACAGTGGTTTAAGGCTCTGAGCTGCAAATCTGGAGACCTGCATTTGAATCCTACAGCCACAGTTGCATACTGTGTTACCCTGAGCAAGTCAATTAACTTCCTTGTGCTCCCAGGTCGCACTTGTAAATAAGCTTTCAGCTTAGTGTGCCACTCATGGTTAATCAATTGGAAATTAAACAATTGGGCATTGACTTCCCAGTCATGATTAGCACAGTACCATGTATCTGTTATTGCTGCTATGTCAATGTCTGCATCTGCAACAAGGCCTTCAGGTCTGGAACCTTATTTCCTAGGCTAAGGCATTTGTTAGCATGACCTTCCATGATTTACAGTCTGCCTTCCCTCTGTTCTTCTTCTTCTCCCTCCCCAACATCTTCACCCAAACCCTGTTTTGTTTCCTATGTGCTCTTGCCCCCTCATATCACTCATTATACATTCTTCACCTGCCAGCCCCTGCCTGCCTGCTATAGCTGTTCCTGTAGTCCTCTTATGTTCCTGCATGTTCCCATGGGGGGTGTTCCAAAGCCTCTTGACACTCCTGCCCCACCCTTGGCCAGTGGAATTGCTCACAGCTGAAACATTTAATTTTATCACAAAGGATCAAGGTCCCCTTTTCTAACAGATGCAGGCCATCCTCCTTATATAAGATTGCATCTGCCTGGGTCAGGCTCCAGGCCCTAGTCCCATATGAAGCCAAAACCCTTCCTTCCACACCAATCTTTCAACCAGGAGTTGAAGGTATGGATGTGGAGTGCCCTATCTTCCCCTGTGCCCTGGACAGGTAGAACCTCTGAGAATGAGATGGAGCAAGCCCTCTGTTTCAGGTTTCACCCCAGCTTCCTGAGATCTTCCTGGATTCTGGCAAACTCCACCTTTCTCCTGCCTGGTCATTTGTCCCCAGGCGGACAATGACATCCAGCTGCTCCCTCCCAGCTATTGCTGTAGCAATCCTAAAGATCTGCTTCCCATCTCTTCATGCAGTGATTCCTGGGAGGCATTTAACCTCCCTCTCCCACCCGCTAGGTGACCCTAATGCCACTTTCCAGACAATATTGTCCCCCACTATCAGAAGCTTCCCCCTCCTCTGGGTTTCCCTGCTTCCCTTCCGTGGGGCTCCATCCTGGAGAACCCTCCCATCCTCCTTGGTCCCAGCCTTAGGTTCCTGAGTGGGGTTTTCACGTTCCTTCAAGACAGTGAAGGAGTTACTAAGCAGGTCCAGTTGGGAGATATGCTTTTGACCCCCTCCATTGCCCACTGTAGTCAAATCACTCCTCTTCCATGGCATCCTTTGAGGTACAGATTGTGGACCCGGTGGTCTCTGGGTGAGGGTGGATGCTGCCTTCAACTTGGCGAACTCTTCTTAGAGACAGGCAGCCTCCCCCCTCAGCCCAGAGAGGTGTCTGTAGATAGGGCAGCATTGTAGCCTCCAGAATGTCTCCCTGAAGACAGCTGCTCAACAACCACTGCACCGCTCCCATCATGTCTGTTTCCCTCCCCAATCAACTGTCTGCTTAAGATGGCTATTTGTTATCTCCCAAATATTTGTTTTATTTCTGTTGTGTTTTGTTATGATTCATCTCTTCTCTACTTCCTGTATGGATGCAGAATGTTACGCAGCCCTATGGGACCCACCCAATAAATGTAGGGTGAGCCCTGGGGTGTGTGGGTAGTGGGATGGCAAGGTGGGACTACACCACAGGCTGTGTCCAAAAACAATCTGCCAAGGTGTCCTCTCCTCACTCCACTCACCGTGGTCAGACACAATCACTTTCAAACACACAGTCACTAACTTGTCAACTAGAATCCCTCAATCCTGCCCAAACTAAATAAAAAAATACACAGAAATGGCAGTTAAGAAAATACATCAAATACAATTACAAACAGTCACAAACTCAGCAGCTAGAGTCCCTCTGTCCTGTTCCAAATCACCATGAAATATTAGGCTTGTAAAAGGCCTTTCAAACAATCTGTAATTACATGCATTTTAAATAACACAAAAAAACTTTATTTTTATAATACATATATAATCATAGTAACTTTTTACCTGTATCATAAACACCTAGTACCATGGTATTTTCAACGTTTACAGGTTTCATACACATAATGCATATACAGTACATTAAGGTATTTCATGACATAGTGCTATTGCATACTAAATTCAACAATGAGAAACACAGCCTGTTGTTTTGCATCAGCTCAGAGATCACCCCCAAAACCTCCCTGTATGAGGACCTGAGAGAGAAAAGGAAAATTAAAGAGGACACTATAACATAGTCAATAAAGGGGACCTTATGGACTAGAAAGCATATATTAGGCTAAGAAATAGAAGAACTGTTGCAACAGATTTAAGAAAAGGTCAGTCCTCAAGAGTGGCAGGATCTCCCTGTCACAGCACAATTTTGAAATATGGTGGGTGCGTACAATTCTGGAATGTGGCAGGGGTAGCAATTTCAGAATAATATGGTATGTCCTGTCATATTCTGACAGCATACATTCCCTATATTTCCAAAATTGCCAGTCCCCACCAAATTCCTCGATGTGTGTCCCCATAACATTCTGAGACTGATTGTCCCACCACATTTTGAGATGGCACATCCCTGCCACATTCTGAGATTGCATGTTCCCAACAATATTTTAAAATTGTACATCTTAACGTTTTATGACTTGGTTCAAAGCAGCATTCAAAAATCACCTCCTGACGTGTTGTAAAGTACAGTGCCATGCATCTGAATGTTCTGGAAATGCAAGCACTGCAGCCAACCAGTGGTCCATTTTTTTAAAGATTACTATTGCTTCAGTTTCTTAAACATTGGAGACGCAAGTCCTATTAGGTTGCTAAATCTGAGGACTAAACAATGAGTTCAGGAGATGACATCATCAGCCTCTCTTCACTGAACCTGGCATTTTTGAACAGGTAGAGACATCAGGGTTACAAAACAGCTCATAACTTTAAAACAAAGTAATGTAGGAGCCTAATTTTTGGTACAACATTTATTGAGGGTATGCCTATTCTAATTCTGCAATATAATATTTTTGGCGGGAGTTCCTTTTTAAAAACATTCCTGCTCCTGTGACATGCTCACCATGAAAAAATTAAATAACTTGACACAGTGCAGTGCTGTGCAACTTCAGAAGCATGTGGTAACATGATCCTAATACTTCCACAATAAGGATTTAACATGCACTTTTAACAGGTAACCTCACTGGAAGAGATTTTTAAAAATTGTCAGTGGTGCCCATTTTAATACAAACCTAGCTATAAAACAGGTTTTAAAAATACCTGGCAAAATCCAAAATACACTGAGGATGAATTTAAGGATGTCAGAAATGCATTTTTGCTGAAAATGTATTTTGATGAAAATTGTTGCTAAAAAATACTGCTGCTTTGAGATGCGTGAGGAGCCAGTCATGGTTGACAGGCTCTTTAACAGCTGATTGGCATAAAGTTGATACATATTCTTGCCAGACCATACAGATCTAGGCTGCCCCATAGGCTGACCTGTTTAGTAGCTCCATGGACTCAGATGTGGTGTCACAAGAGTGGAGAACCACAAATGTGTCCTAACAGTATTGCACAGGACAAACTGGGAACTTCAGGACAGTCGGAACATGATAGAAACTTTCAAGTACCTCAAGGGAATCAACAAAGTCCAAGAGGGTAGCATCTTTCAAAAAAAGAGGTGTGCAAGAACAAGGGGGCACAATTTGAAGATAGAGGGGGATCGGCTCAGAGGTAATTTAAGGAAGTATTTTTTCACAGAGAGGGTTGTGGATGCATGGAACGGTCTTCCGGAGGAAGAGGTTGTGGAGTCAAAAACAGTGGTGGAATTCAAGCATGCATGGGACAGTCATAAGGCCATTCTAGGGGGTTGGGGTAGGAAGAAGTAGGCTGCTGGTTAACTAGGATCTGCAGCTTATCCAGTAGGTAGGGAAATAGGCAGAATGGGTGGGTCAAACGGTCCTTATCTGCCATGAAATTCTATGTTTCTATGAACAGATATTTCTGCTCAGTCTTTACTGAGGAAGAGGAGGGTAATGGGTCTGAAGGGAGTACAAGGGGTGGGAATGGTGCAGAAATGGACAAAAGTCCCTTTACACGAGAAAGGGTCCTGAACTAACTGGAAGTAATAAGAGTTGATAAAGTAATGGAGACAGATGGGGTGCACTCCAGGGTCCTTAAAGAACTAAGAGAGGTGGTGGCTGAACCTCTGGCAATCCTGTTTACCTGATCACTGGAAACAGGGGAGGTACTCAAAGACTGGAGGACAGCAAAAGTAGTCCCCTTATACAAAAGTGGGAACAAAGAGGAAGCGGGGAACTACAGACCAGTCAGCCTCATCTCGCTAGTAGGGAAGATCATTGAAGCACTACTGAAGGAAAGATTGGTGGAATATCTGGTTGTCAGTGGACTACAGGACCCAAGGCAGCATGGTTTCACCAGGGAGAGGTCATGTCAGACCCACCTCATTTAATTTTTCGACTTGGTGACTAGGGAGGTGTATCAGGGAAGGACAGTGGACATGGCCTATCTGGACTTCAGCAAGGCCTTTGAGACGATGCCACATAGAAGACTATTACACAAACTGGGGAATATGGGTGTGGGAAAGACAGTAGTGTGGTGGGTAGGTAACTGGCTGGGCAGCAAGACACAGAGGGTGGTGGTAAAAGGCTGTCACTCCACAGAGGGAAGAGTGACCAGTGGGGTACCACAGGGATCAGTGTTGGGACCGTTCCCATTCAACATCTTCATCGGTGACATTGTGCAGGACCTAGAAAGCAGAATTTCCCTGTTCACTGATGACACAAAGCTCTGTAACAGAGTAGACACACCAGAGGGTGTAGACAGAATGAGAAGCGACCTGCAGAAACTTAAAGAATGGTCAGGGGTTTGGCAGTTGAAATTCAATGTAAAAAAGTGCAAGATAATGCATATGGGGCACAAAAACCCTGGCGCAATATATCAGTTGAGGGGTGAGGATATAGCATGCACCAAGCAGGAAAGGGATCTTGGGGTTATCATCTCTGATGACCTCAAGGTAGGGAAACACTGTGACAAGACAGCAAGTAAAGGAAATAGGATGCAGGGATGCATAGGCAGGGGCATCACCAGCAGGAAAAGGGAGGTCATAATTCCACTATAAAAGACACTAGTGAGGCCCCACCTGGAGTACAGTGTACAGTTCTGGAGACCTTACTTATATAAGGACATAGACAGGGTAGAGAAGGTTCAGAGGAGGGCAACAAAGATGGTACATGGATTGCATCACAAGTCCTAAGAGGACAGGTTGAAGGAATTGAATATGTACTCCCTGGAGGAGAAGATGGAGAGAGGGGATATGATAGAGACATACAAGTAACTTACAGGGAGGAACAGGGTGCAGGAATACACTATTTGTAAGCAAAAAATGTGTTCCAGGACTAGAGGACATGGGATGAAGTTGGAGAGAGGATGATTCAAAGGAAACATGAGGAAGAATTTCTTCACAGAATGGGTGGTGGACAAGTGGAACACCCTGCCTGAGGAAGTGGCCGGGACTGAAACAATCAAGGGATCATGGGATAGACATAAAGGAATTCTGGAGGTCAGGGTTAAGGGGAAACAGACTTCTGGGAAAACATAAAGTGAACTTACATGCTCAAATGGGCAGACTGGGTAGGCCGTAGGCCCTTATCTGCCAACACTGTCTATGTATCTATGTATCTATGTAGGATAACCTTATGCAATGGGATATACCTTCTTCAATACATCAGTTTAGAAACATAGAAACATAGACTTTGACGGCAGATAAGGACCGCTAGGCCCATCTAGTCTGCCCATTTCCCTACCTACAGGATAGGCCGCAGATCCTAGTTAACCAACAGCCTATATCTTCCTGCCCCCAACAAGAATTGCCTCATGTCTGTCACATGCTTTCTTGAATTCTCCCACAGTTTTAGACCCCACAACTTCCTCAGGAAGTCTGTTCCATGCATCCACTACCCTCTCTGTGAAATAATACTTCCTCACATTGCCCCTGAACCGCCCTTCTTCTATCTTTAAATTGTGTCCCTTGTTCTTGCAAGTCTCTTTTCTGAAAGATGCTACCCTCTTGGACTTTGTTGATTCCTTGAGGTACTTGAAAGTTTCTATCATGTCCCCTCTCCTTCTTTCCTCAAGGGTATACATATTAAGCTCCTTTAGTCTCTCCTCATATGGCTTCTCTTGCAGACCCTGCACCATTTTAGTTGCCCTCCTCTGGACTGCCTCTATCCCGTCTACGTCCTTGCGGAGATGGGGTCTCCAGAACTGGACACAGTATTCCAGATGGGGTCTCACCAACTGTCTGTACAGAGGGATAACAACTTCCTGTTTTCTGCTGCTGATGCCTCTCCTTATACATCCCAGTATACCCCCGGCCCTCCCTACTGTTGTCTCACATTGCTTGCTAAACTTAAGGTCATCTGATATGATTACCCCCAGGTCCCTTTCCTGTTTTGTTGTTGTTACAACCTCCCCACCCATTGTGTATTCTTCCCCTGGGTTCTTGTTTCCCAGGTGCATTATTTTGCACTTTTTTGCATTGAATCCTAGCTGCCATATGTCTGACCATTCCTCCAACCTTGCCAAGTCCCTTTTCATCCTTTCCACGCCTCCTTGTGTATCAACCCTGTTGCAGATCTTTGTGTCATTTGCAAAAAGGCATACTTTTCCTTCCAGTCCCTCTGCAATGTCACTGATGAAGACATTAAAAAGGATGGGACCCAATACTGAACCCTGTGGTACCTCACTAGTAACCACCCTTTCTTCAGCGTGGACTCCATTTACAATTACCTTCTGTGTCCTGTTGTCCAGCTAATGTTTTACCCAGACTACCACCCTGGGACCCACTCCCAGGCTGGTTAATTTGACTAATAATCTTTTGTGTGGGACTGTGTCAAATGCCTTGCTAAAGTCTAGGTAGGCCATGTCCACAGCCCTCCCTGGTCTACTAGTTTGGTCACCCAGTCAAAGAAATCTATTAGATTCATCTGACATGACCTTCCGCTGTGAACCCATGTTGCCTTGGATCCTGTGCTCCACTGACCTCTAGGTACTCAACAGTTCTTTCCTTCAGAAGTGACTCCATCACTTTCCCTACCACAGAGGTCAGACTGACAGGTCTGTAGTTTCCTGCCTCTGTCTTGGTCCCACTTCTGTGAAGGGGAATCACATCCGCCTTCCTCCAGTCCTCGGGTACCACACCATCCTCCCATGATTTATTAAAAAGAGTAGCCAGCGGTTTCACTAGTTCCTTCCTTAATTCTTTTAGAATTCTTAGGTGAATTCCATCAGGACCCATTGCTTTGTCCACCTTCAGTTTTAGGAGTTCTTGCAGAACCCTTTCTTCTGTGAAAGGACTGGGATAGACCCCCCCTATCAAGAGTGCTTCTGTTAATTGGATTAGGCACTTCCCCCTCCTCTTTTGTGAATACTGAGCAGAAATATTCGTTCAGTATTCCTGCTTTTTCACTGTCCCCTCTGCCCACCCACTTCATTCTATTCAGCCTCACTATCCCTCCCTTTGTCTTTCTACGCTCGCTGATGTACCTATAAAAGGTTTTATCCCCCTTCTTAACTGAGTTGGCTATCTTTTCCTCAGTTTGGGCCTTTGCTATTCTGACTTCCCTCCCTGCTTCTTTCTGCCTTAACTGGTACAGCTCTCTGTCCTGTTCCTTCTGTGTTTCCTTATACTTCCGGAATGCTATCTTTTCTTCCTGACTTTCACAGCCACCTCTCTTGAGAACCATAGTGGCTTTTCTTTCATTTTGATTTGTTTATTTGCTTCACACAAAGGCTTGTTGCCTCTGTGATGGCAGTTTTGATAATTCCTCATTGTTGCTCCACACCTTCTTCTAGCCTGTTTGCTAGTGCTTTTCTAGGCACTCTCCATCTTGCCAAAGTCAGCCTCCTAAAGTCCAGTACCCTCACTTTTGTATGGCTTGGCTCTGTAGCTGAGTTTAACGTGAACCACACCTGTTTGGTGGTCATTTGTCCCCAGATGGCAACCCACTTCTAGATCTGAGATCCTCTCACTGCCCCATTTGTGAGTACGAGGGTCTAAGATTGCTCCCTCACAGTGGGTTCAAAACTAGCTGTCTAATGCCTGCCACCTGTAGGGTATCAAGAATGGCCCTGCTCTTGGATGTGGCTGCAGCAATGTCTCCAGTTAACATCTGGCATATTCAGGTCTCCCATCAACAGTATCTCCTTTCTCTGCCATTCTAAGAATGCCTTCCATCATATCCTTGTCCATTCCTTCCCCTGACATGGGTCTGTACACAACCCGTGTGCAGATTGTGGTGCCCTTCCAGTCTCCAGGTGGCCCACAGTGCCTCCTCTCCTCCTGTTCACTCTTTTGTTCAGTTGCTTTTATCCCTTCCTTTACATAGAGAGCTACTCCTCCCCTCTTCTCCCTGCCTGTCTCTCCTGTAGGTTATGTACCCTGGTATGTT
Source organism: Neoceratodus forsteri (assembly GCA_016271365.2). NCBI lineage: Eukaryota > Metazoa > Chordata > Ceratodontiformes > Ceratodontidae > Neoceratodus > Neoceratodus forsteri. The sequence continues at coordinate 52,448,371 of CM057449.1, read as the reverse complement.
AACATCCCAGTCATGGTTCTCTCTGTACCATGTTTCTGTGACTGCTACGATATCCAGGCATCCTCTTCCATTAAGGCCACCAGCTCAGGAGCTTGTTGCCCAGACTATGGCATTGGTACTCATTAGCCTCCATTTCCTGATGGCTTTACCCCTTGTGCCCCATCCTGTCCTTCTTGCCTTTGTCACTTTCTCCATTTACCCCTGCCCTCTCCCCATCGACACCTCCATGTTGGTGTTTGCCACACTTACTACCTGATTGTTTGGGGGCTAGGATTTTCCTGCTCCTTTCCAGTGCCTCCCCCCTTGGCTAGTTTAAAAGCTTGCCAATGAAGCATTTAAACCTATCACCTAGGATCCTGGTTCCCCTCCTGGACAGATGCAGCCCATCATGCCAGTATAGGCTTGCATCACTCCAGGTGGACCCCCAGTCCCCAATGAAGCCAAATCCCTGAGCTCCACACCAGTTTTTCAACCACTGATTGAATCCCATGGTACGGAACACCCTAGCCTCTCCTATGCCATAGATGGTAGCACCTCGAGAAGGTTACCGTCATGCTACTTGACTAAAGGCCCTCCCCAATTCCACAAACTCTTCCTGCACTTCTCTAATCCCTTTCAGCCTGGTCATTTGTCCCTAGGTGGACAATGACATCCAGCTCCCTCCCTGTGCAGCTGCTCCGCAATCCTGAGGATTGCCTCCTGTCCCTCCAAGCCATGGCGCCAGGCAGGCACCTTACCTCCCTCCCCTTCCTTGCCCAGTTCTACCTTCCTAACAATGAGCCCCCACCAGGAGTTGTTTCCTTCCCTGCAGGGTCCTCTGCCACCCTCCTGTGGGTCTCCTTTGGAAGTTCCCAGCATCCTCCTTGGTCTCCACTGTGGGTGCCTCCATAGAGGAACCACACTTTGCCAGAATGGCATAGAATTGTGGAGAGGTACAACTGGAAGGATGCACCTCTGTTCCACCACCCTCACCCTCCCTGAGCCCACTGTGGTCCAACCATTCCTCTTTCTTGGCAACCTCTGAGGCAATGGCAGTGGCAATGGTGGTCCCTGGATGGAAGAGGCGGTCCCACAAATCCTGGCCAACTCACCTGGAGATGAGCAACCTCCTCCCTCAGCCCAGAGAGGTGCCTGCAGATGGGACAACACTGCATCCTCCAGAACATCTCCCAGAAGACTGCTGCTCCACAGCCACTGCAATGCACCACTCCAATCATGTCTTATTTCTGGCCCCCTTAACTGTTTGCAATCCTTACTCTTTCCTCTGTTTTTTTTCTCTCTCTCTCCTTACTTTCTGCCTGTGTGCCCCTTAAGCTCCTGATTGTCCTGTTCTGAGACAAGAATATCCTATATTTCTCAGTAGACCACTTACTTGTTCAGAGGCAGACCTCCAGCATCTAGAGGGGGCCGGAGAGCTACTCTTGCCCTTCTAGGATGGTGGGTCCTTGGTGGTTCTGTGATCACTCACTTCCTGCCCCTAAACAGGAAGTTCCTGTTGTCAGTCAAATCCTGTGCCTATAAAAATAGAACTAGTTTGGGGTGGGGGGTGGAGGGGAGGAAAAGGAGGGCAATATAGTCCCAGGAGAGAAGTTCAGTCACCCAGCAGTCCTTTCTCCTGGTGTCTTCTGCCAAGCTATTAGCAGAATCTTTCTAAGGCAGTCTTTAAATGTAGCTTCCTTCTAGCTAAGCCACTCCCCCTACTTACCAGATTTTTCTACAAGTAATTTAAACCTCACAGCAGTTAAGTCCTTTCAGTCACCTGAGATTTACACTTAGATGTCTTTTCAGTTACCCATTCAGTTCAGTTAACCCAAACACACACTTTTTTTTTTTGTTTCATATGTTAGTTTTTTGACCCTAAATTAAAGGTCCAAATACAAAAGTTCTTCTACTTTAGTCAGAGCAGTGAAGTTCAGTCACACAGCAGTCCTTTCTCCTGGTTTCTTCTGCCAAGCTATTACAAGTTTGCAGCAACAGACAATGCATATCCTTCCTCTGCACTTAGTCAACACCAACTGATCCACTGAGCTATTTCTTTAGAGAAAATTATTTTATTCCCTATGTTTGTAATGTGTGTTTTGGTGATGGACGGCTCAAAAAAGAAAAACTCAAAAACAAGCTAAAGACAAAGAACCTCAGTGCAGAAGCACTGAAGCAAGGGTTACCACAAAGGACATTGACAATAAAGCCAAGTTTCAAAGAAACACATAATCTCACATACTCCCATAAAGCAATGGGATATATAGAAACATAGAGACATAGAAATTGTCGGCAGATAAAGATCACTAGGCCCATTCAGTCTGCCCATAGACCCTATACATTGTATGTGGCCACTGACCCTATGTGATCAATAACTTTTCATCACTCCCTTCCCTCTCAGGCTTCCTTTGTGCCTGTTCCAGACATGCTTAAACCCCTCCACTGTGCTTGCCCCTACTACCTCCTGTGGCAGACTATTTCAAGCATCGACTACCCTTTCTGTGTAGAAAAACTTTCTCACATTACCTCTTAATGTACCCCCTTTCAATTTCATATTGTGCCCCCTTGTTCTAGTACTTTGTCTACATTGGAAAAGGTCCCCTACCTGCACCTTGTTTATGCCCTTGAGGAACCTGAAAGTTTCAATCATGTTCCTCTGCTGTCTCCTTACTCCATTGAATACATATTGAGGTCCCTTAATCTCTTCTCATATGTTTTGTGGAGCAAGCCTTACACCATTTTTGTTGCCTTTCTCTGGATATTCTCCACTTTATCTTTGTCCTTAGACAAGTGTGGCCTCCAGAACTGCGTGCAGTACTCCAGGTGAAGCCTTAACAATGTTTTATACAATGGCATCACCACCTCCCACCTCATGCTAGTGATATCCCTGCCTATGCACCCCAGCATGCCACCGTCCTCCCTGCCACTTTTCTGCACTGATTTGATACCTTAAGGTCATCAGAGATGATAACCCCTAGCTCCCTTTCCTCTTTGGTGACAGTCAGCCCCCCCCAACCAGCATTTCTCCCCAGGGTTCCCTCTACTCAGGTTCATTATTTTGCACTTCTTTTCATTGAACCTCATTTGCCACATCTCCAACCATCTTTCAAGCTTCTCCAGGTCCCTCTTCATTTTCTGCACCCCTTCTGGAGTATCCACCCTGTTGCAGATCTTGGTGTCATCTGCAAATAGGCAGACCTATCCTTCTATCCCCTTTGCAATGTCACTAATGAAGACATTGAAGAGGAATGGTCCTAGTACTGATCCCTGTGGTACCCCACAGGTCACCCCCTCTCTCTAGATTGTACCCCATTTACTACCACCCTCTCTCCTGTCTGTTAACCAGTTCCTAACCCAGTTCACCACCTTGTTTCCCATGCCCAGACTACCCATTTTGTTAATCAGCCTTCTATGTGGGATGGTGTCAAAGGCTTTGCTGAACTCTAGATAGGCAACGTCTACTGCCCCACCCTGATTTACTTCCCTAGTCACCCAATTAAAGAAGTCTATTAGATTCATTTGACATGACCTTCCTGCTGTGAATCCATGCTGCCTCAGATCCAGAACACCACTGGATTCCATATGTGCCACTATCCTTTCTTTCAGCAGAGTCTCCATGATCTTTCCCACCACTGAGGTGAGGCTGACTGGCTTGTAGTTCCCCACCTCCTCCCTACTGCCGCTTTTGTGCACTGGGACTACATGTGCCTTCCTCCAGTTCTATGGAATGACACCCATGTTTAATAACTCTGTGAACAGGTCCGCCAGAGGTGCTGCTGGTTCCCTTAGCAGCTCCTTTAATATCCTCAGGTGGATGCCATCTTTCCCCATGGCCTTATCCACCTTCAGATTTGTGAGTTCTTCCAGAACTCTCTCCACTGTGAATGGACTGTTGTTCACCTCTCCCCCTATTGCTTCTGCATCCCAACTGTGGTCCTTAACTCTCCCACTACATAGTGAATACTGAGCAGAAATATTTGTTCAGTATGTCTGCCTTGTCCAGATTCCCCCTCTTTACACTTTCCCTTCTCCCCTTTGAGCCTCATAACCCCCCTGGTTTTTCCTTCTATCACTGATGTATCTATACAATGCCTTATCCCCTTTGTTTACAGACTGTGCTAAGCCCTCTTCTGTTTGTGCCTTCACCCTCCTAACAGCCTTCCCTGCTTCACTTAGACATTCAAGGTGCATCTCCCTGTCCTCCTCCCTTTGGCTCTCCTTATATTTCCTGAAACTCAGCCTTTTTGCCCTGACTTTCTACCCCACCTCTTTAGAGAACCATAGTGGTTTCCTTCTTCTTTTTCCCTTGGCCTCTATCCTAATGTATTGGTTTATTATTTCCACTATGGCTCCTTTCAGTTTCTCCCATTGTTCTTCCACCCCCTGTATTACCTCTCCCTTCCCCAGGACTGCTTGTGTACATCTACCCATTTCAGTGAAATCCTCCCTCTTGAAATCTAATACTCTTGCCCTTGTTTGGCTTAACTGGGTTCAAGTCTCCATGCTGAATCACACCATGTGGTGGTCACTGGACCCCAGCTGTCCCTATACCTCTACCTCTATTTCTTCGACTTTGTTCCCATTGGTCCATACCAGGTCCAGAACTGACTTGTCTCTGGTTGGCTCATGCACCAACTTCATGAGTCCAAACCCCTGCATAGATTCAAGGATGGCTGTGTTTCTACTTGAAGCAGCCTTTTGGGTGGCCCAATCCACGCCCGGCATATTGAAATCCCCTAGTAGCAGGATTTCACCTTTAGCTGCCATGTCATGCATGTTCTTCACTACTTTCCTGTCTACTTCCTTCCTTTGTGCCAGATGTCTGTAGAGCACCCATATGCATATTGCTTTTCAAGTCCCTGACTCCATGGTGACTCACAGTACCTCGGCCTCCCTGTGTCTTCCCTGAACTTCTGTAGCCTTTATACCATCTCTGATGTACAGGGCTACTCCCTCACCTTTTTTACCCTTCCTGTCCCTCTTGAACAGTGTATAGCCTGGAACATCAGGGAGGCAGTATAGCACAGTGGTTTAAGGCTCTGAGCTGCAAATCTGGAGACCTGCATTTGAATCCTATAGCCCCACTTGCATACTGCGTGACCCTGAGCAAGTCACTTAACTTCCTTGTGCTCCCAGGTCGCACTTGTAAATAAGCTTTCAACTTAGTGTGCACTCATGGTTAATCAATTGAAATTAAACAATTGGGCATTGACTTCCCAGTCATAATTAGCACAGTACCATGTATCTGTTATGCTGCTATGTCAAGGTCTGCATCTGCAACAAGGCCTTCAGGTCTGAACCTTATTTCCTAGGCTAAGGCATTTGTTAGCATGACCTTCCATGTTTTACAGTCTGCCTTCCCTCTGTTCTTCTTCTCCCTCTCCAGCATCTTCACCCAAACCCTGTTTTGTTTCCTATGTGCTCTTGCCCCCCGTATCACTCATTATACATTCTTCACCTGCCAGCCCCTGCCTGCCTGCCTGCCTGCTATAGCTGTTCCTGTAGTCCACTTATGTTCCTGCATGTTCCCATGGGGGTGTTCCAAAGCCTCTTGACACTCCCCCCCCTTGGCCAGTGGAAATGCTCACAGCTGAAGCATTTAATCTTATCACAAAGGATCAAGGTCCCTTTTCTGACAGGTGCAGGCCATCCTCCTTATATAAGATTGCATCTGCACAGGTCAGGCCCCAGGCCCTAGTCCCATATGAAGCCAAAACTCTTCCTTCCACACCAATCTTTCAACCAGGAGTTGAAGGTATGGATGTGGAGTGCCCTATCTTCCCCTGTGTGCTGGACAAGTAGAACCTCTGAGAATGAGATGGAGAAAGCCCCCTGTTTCAGGTTTCACCCCAGCTTCCTGAGATCTTCCTGGATTCTGGCAAACTCCACCTTTCTCCTGCCAGGTCATTTGTCCTCAGGCGGACAATGACATCCAGCTGCTCCATCCCAGCTATTCCTGTAGCAATCCCATAGATCTGCTTCCCATCTCTTCATTCACTGCTTCCTGGGAGGCATTTAACCTCCCTCTCCCCCCCACTAGGTGACCCCAATGCCACTTTCCAGACAATACAGTCCCCCTCTAGGAGAAGCTTCCCCCTCCTCTGGGTTTCCCTTCTTCCCTTCCATGGGGCTCCATCCAGGAGAACCCTCCCATCCTCCTTGGTCCCAGCCTTAGGTTCCTGAGTGGGGTTTTCACGTTCCTTCAAGACAGTGCAGGAGTTAATAAGCAGGTCCAGTTGGGAGATGTGCTTTTGACCCCCTCCATTGCCCACTGCAGTCAAATCACTCCTCTTCCATGGCATCCTTTGAGGTACAGATTGTGGACCCGGTGGTCTCTGGGTGGGGTGGATGCTGCTTCAACTAGCCAACTCTGCTTAGAGACAGGCAGCCTCCCAGCCCAGAGAGAGGTGTCTGTAGATAGGGCAGCATGCAGCTTCCATATGTCTCCCTGAAGACAGCTGCTCAACAACCACTGCACTGCACCACACCCATCATGTCTGTTTCCTCCCAATCAACTGTCTGCTTAAGATGGCTATTTGTTATCTCCCAAATATTTGTTTTATTTCTGTTGTGTTTTGTTATGATTCCTCTCTTCTCCACTTCCTGTATGGATGCAGAATGTTACACAGCCCTATGGGACCCACCCAATAAATGTAGGGTGAGCCCTAAGGTGTGTGGGTAGTGGGATGGGAAGGTGGGACTACACCACAGGCTGTGTCCAAAAACAATCTGCCAAGGAGTCCTCTGGCAGTGACTCCTCACTCCACTCACCGTGGTCCAGACACAACCACTTTCAAACACACAGTCACTAACTTGTCAACTAGAATCCCTCAATCCTGCCCAAACTAAATCAAAAAATACACAGAAATGGCAGTTAAGAAAAATACATCAAATACAATCACGTCACAAACTCAGCAGCTAGAGTCCCTCTCTCCTGTTCCAAATCACCATGAAATTTGAAAGCTTGTAAAAGGCCTTTCAAACAATCTGTAATTACATGCATTTTAAATAACACAAATAACTTTATTTTATAATACATATATAATCATAGTAACTTTTACCTGTATCAAAACACCTAGTACCATGGTATTTTCAACGTTTACAGGTTTCATACACATAATGCATATACAGTACATCAAGGTATTTTATGACTTAGTGCTGTTGCATACTAAATTCAACAATGACAAACACAGCCTGTTGTTTTGCATCAGCTCAGAGATCATCCCAAAACCTCCCTGTATGAGGACCTGAGAGGAAAAGGAAAATTAAAGAGGACACTATAGCATAGTCAATAAAGGGACCTTATGGACTAGAAAGCATATATTAGGCTAAGAAATAGAAGAACTGTTGCAACAGATTTAAGAAAAGGTCAGTCCTCAAGGGTGGCAGGATCTCCTGTCAAAGCACAATTTTGAAATATGGTGGGTGAGTACAATCCTGGAATGTGGCAGGGGCAAGCAATTTCAGAATAATATGGTATGTCCTGTCATATTCTGACAGCATACATTCCCAATATATTCCAAAATTCCCATTCCCCACCAAATTCCTCGATGTGTGTCCCCATCACATTCTGAGACTGATTGTCCCACCACATTTGAGATGGCACATCCCTGCCACATTCTGAGATTGCATGTTCCCAACAATATTTTAAAATTGTACAACATCTTAACGTTTTATGACTTGGTTCAAAGCTGCATTCATAAATCACCTCTTGACGTGTTGTAAAGTACAATGCCATGCATCTGAATTTTCTGGAAATGCAAGCACTGCAGCCAACCAGTGGTCCATTTTTTAAAGATTACTATTGCTACAGTTTCTTAACATTGGAGAAGCAAGTCCTATTAGGTTGCTAAATGTAAGGACTAAACAATGAGTTCAGGAGATGACATCATCAGCCTCTCTTCACTGAACCTGGCATTTTGAACAGGTAGTAAATCAGGGTTACAAAACAGCTCATAACTTTAAAACAAAGTAATGTAGGAACCTAATTTTGGTACAACATTTATTGAGGGTATCTTATTCTAGTTCTGCAATATAATATTTTATGGGAGTCCTTTTAAAAACATTCCTGCTCCTGTGACATGCCCACCATGAAAAAATTAAATATCTTGACACAGTGCAGTGCTGTGCAACTTCAGAAGCATGTGGTAACATGATCCTAATACTTCCACAATAAGGATTTAACTTGCACTTTTAACAGGTAACCTCACTGGAAGAGATTTTTAAACATTGTCAGTGGTTCTCATCTTAATACAAACCTAGCTATAAAACAGGTTTTAAAAATACCTGACAAAATCCAAATACACTGAGGATGAATTTAAGGATGTCAGAAATGCATTTTTGCTGAAAATGTATTTTGATGAAAATTGTTGCTAACAAATACTGCTGCTTTGAGATGTGTGAGGAGCCAGTCATGGTTGACAGGCTCTTTAACAGCTAATTGGCATAAAGTTGATACATATTCTTGCCAGACCATACAGATCTAGGCTGCCCCATGGGCTGACCTGTTTAGTAGCTCCATGGACTCAGATGTGGTGTCACAAGAGTGGAGAACCACAAATGTGTCCTAACAGTAAGACACAGGACATACTGGGAACTACAGGACAGTTGGGACATGATAGAAACTTTCAAGTACCTCAAGTGAATCAACAAAGTCCAAGAGGGTAGCATCTTTCAAAAAAAGAGGTGTGCAAGAACAAGGGGGCACAATTTGAAGATATAGGGGGAGTGGCTCAGTGGTAATTTAAGGAAGTATTTTTTCACAGAGAGGGTTGTGGATGCATGGAACAGCCTTCCGGAGGAGGTCGTGGAGTCAAAAACAGTGGTGGAATTCAAGCATGCATGGGACAGTCATTAGGCCATTCTATGGGGTGGGGGTAGGAAGAAGTAGGCTGCTATTTAACTAGGATCTGCAGCTTATCCAGTAGGTAGGGAAATGGGCAGACTGGATGGGCCAAGCGGTCGTTATCTGCCATCAAATTCTATGTTTCTGTGTTTCTTAGTCAACTTGATATAAATCATTGGCAAGCTGATGAAAACCGACCTTAAGGAAAGTGTAGTGGAGCTCCTTGAGACAAGCAGGCTTCGAGATGGCAGATAGCAGAGTTTCATGGGATGGAGATCATGTCAAATTATAGATATTGTAGCAACTGGCATTTGTCACATAAACTCTGCTGATGTATCCAAAGCATTTAATATGTATTTCACAGAACTAGATTAGTTCAAGACATACCTCCCTGGGCCACCTCAATCCCCCCAAAGTCACCAATAAAAGTAATCCCAATGTCCTGGACTTTCACTTCAAATTAGTCTCCAGAATTGAAGCCCTAACATTACTTAAGGCAATCAAAACTCACAGAACAGCAGGGCTTGATAAACTAGAACCCAAGCCACTAAATATTGCAGCCCCAGTCATTGCCACACCTATCTCATGATTACTCAACTAATTCCCTCCTTGAAGGGAAAATGTTCTCACTCTGGAAAGTGCCCCTGGTCTCACCTATCCGCAAAGATAGTTCATGGGAACTGGCTGAAATCTACCATCCAAAATCTGTCCATCCATACTAAGTAAAGTGATTGAGAGGGCTGTATATAATCAGGGAATGAATACGTGAAATGACATAAGCTATTTACATCCACACAGTATGGTTTCAGAAAGAACCATGGAATAAACACAGCCTTAGTAAATCTTACCTAGGATATATTTTTCACTCTGAATAAGGGAATGCTCACTTGTGCGGTCCTTTTTGATCTCACCAAAGCATTCAACCTGGTAGATCATCAACTACTTCTTACAAAACTAAAACGTATTGGCCTAAATAGTCTGGCAGCACAATGTTTTACTGATTATCTCCAGGGAAGGTCCCAACTAGTTAAATGGCAGGGCTCCATACTGGATATGTGCCCTATTCAAGATGGGGGTTCCCCATAGATCAATCCTGGGGCCTCTGCTGTCTTTGTTATTTATAAATGAATTGCCGTCTTTCTGTAGTGAGGCAAAGCTCTCCTTGTACGCAGATGATTCGGTACTGTACAGGTCCAACAATGACGCAGGTGCTCTTAATAAATCGCTGACCAGAGACCTCTAGCAGCTGGAGGGATGGTTGTACAATAACAAACTGGCCCTAAATAGCTAAAAAAAAAAAAAAACTAATGCTATGGTATTTGGCCCTAGAAATCTTGGACCAGACAGTTTGAAAAAAAGTAGCGGTCTCACTTTCTAATGGGTTGAGGGTCGAGGTAGTTGAGTCCCTAATGTACTTAGGAATTACCTTTGACCAGGATTGCACCATCAATGCACACTTTGACCTGCTCACTAAGTCACTGAACCAGAAGTTATGACTATTATATCGCCTTAGTCCATATCTTACACATGACTCCCACTCAAGGTTGCACAAAGTACCCTTCTACCCACCCTATTCTATGGTTCCTCTGTACTGCTCACTGTTAAAAACACTGAGATGCATAATCTCAGAACCCTGTACCATAGAATTTGCAGGTTTGCAACAGGAAACCCATCCAGAGCACATCATTGTCAGATCCTCCAAACCCTCGCCTGGCCCACCTTGGAAGGCAGACTAAAATACCTATCTCTGCCTAGCCTACAAGCTCAGGATGGTCAGTGCCCCCAAGTCTTACATAGTTTCTGACAACAAGACAAACAGCAGAACACTAATATCCTCAAGTAGACAGCTCCTTATGGTACTCAGAGTGAAGTCTGCTCATGGGTCCAGGGCCTTCTCGGCCTTCATCCATCCCATCTGGAAAATGCTTCCAACAAATCTACAGGATTGTAACTCTCTAGGGTGTTTTAAAAGGAACTTAAGGCCCACTTGCTTGAGTTAAACCATTCCACTTGTCATTGCTGATACCTCATCCCTGTACCTCTTAACTCAAATAAATCGTTAGAATTGGTTGTAATTCACAAATGTAAAATGTATTTAAATGTATAAACAGTGATTGGTTGTATTCACAATTGTACTCAAGTGTATTAACAAGTGCTGCAAAGTGTCATGTATTGTTAAATGTTGTATGTTACCCTATGATTATGTAAAATACTGTTTCTGTATCACTGCAATTGCTATATTTTGTTGTATCTATAATTAATTCCACTTCACCCCAGAAAAAGGGTCCATTACTGGATTCAGTGGGTCTACCGTTACCAAAATTAAATAAATAAATACATTTTAGACTGAGTAACAATGAGAGTCGCTAACAGTAGCATACTACTGTACATCTGAATATTAGTAAGGCCTTCTTTACTCAGCCCAAGACAAAAGACTGATGAAAAGTTAGATGACCTAGTTGGGGGGACTTGAGAGGGAAAACCCAGAGAGAAATGCTTTGGAGGAACATTCCAAGATTAGAGAAGTTGCCAGAGGGTACCAGAGGGGTCAGTGCTTTGACCATTGCTGTTCAATGTGTTTGAAAGTGACACTGAGACAGCATTAAGAGCATAAATTGCCTTTTGCTGATGACACCAAGCTCTGTGAGAGGATGGACACAAACAAAGGGATCATGGACATGAGGGGACATGAGGGAACAGCTAGAAAGGCTTTAGAAATTATCTGGAATCTGGAAGCTGAGGTTCAATTCCTATAATTGCAATGCATCTGGAGAGATAGAACCCAGTGGATGATAACTATCACAGTGTGTCAAAAGAGATGGAAGACCTGGAGATCACAATTACTAATGCCCTGAAGCCCTCTATGCAATGCTGTGAAGCAGCTGCAGGGGCTGACAAGATGATGGGTGGCATAAATAGAGATTTTATAAGCCTAAGAAAGGGCTTCATACTGCCATTGTACAGATCCATGATGATGCCATACCTGGAGAACTCTATCCAATTCTGGAACACCTGCCACAAAAAAGAATATAAAACAGATAGCAGCGATAGAAAGAAGGGACACAAAAATAATTCAGGGGATTCTGAGACTCTCATACAAGCAGGCTGGAGATCCTGAATATATACTGTACCTACTAGAGGACAGATGGAAATGGGGTACATGATAAAGACCATTATGTATCTTAAAGGCATCAATAAGGTAGACTCCAGTGAACTATTCAGAACAAGACATACAAAAAGCATGAGAGGAAACATTTGCAAACTTGCTTGAGGCAGATTCCCAATGGAGGCCCTAGAGGGACAAATTCATGCTGAGGGTGGTGAAGGGATGGAACAGAATATCAGAAGAGGTGGTAAGTAGGACGTCCATGGTTGGTTCAAATGGGTAGGATACATTTAAGGGGAGGGTTAAGGTGTCCAGGAGAGGAGGAAGAGCAGACAGGCAGAGCAACTACAAGCACATGCATGTTAGAGTGTGGTGGCCATCTTGGACATGGCAGAGTGTGCCATGTTCTTCCGTGACTGCCATTTTTTTTTAACATTAAAATTAGAGATAACCTCCCATCAGACCCTCCCTGTCAGCACCCACCACACCACACCCCCAAGAAATAGAAGAGTGACACTGGGGTGCACAGTCCCCTAGTGCCACGATCAGGATGGCAATGATTTTTTCAAGTAAATAATAGTGCAGTGCAAGTGGAAAGCTCCACGTACAAAGAGGGGACTGTGATGCAACTCCAACATTTTGTTCATTTGGAAGGAATGCAGAGTCCTTTTTTGATAGCGAGAGAACTGCAGGCTTTGTTCACTGCAGCCCTGAAAACACAGAAGAAGGAGGATTGGAGAACTTACCAGGAGATGCAAAGGGAGGCAAAGAGCAAAGGAAGGAGGGCAAAAATGGTAACCAGGCAAAGGGTAGTTAATTCTGTCAAGAGTGGGGATAAAACATTTTACAGATACATTGAGGTTTGGAGGATGGCTAGGGTAGTGGTAATCAGGCTACTGGGGGGTAGGAAAGGCCTCAGTGGAGGAGGATGGCCAAAAGGCTGTCATATTGAACTAAAAGACTTTCTTATTTTCTTCATGGAGTATGGGGTAGAGAATGGGCCCAAATTACAGACTAGGGGCATGAGGGGAAGGGAAACTGACACTAGCCCTTCAGGGTGGACAGGGATCTAAGGGAATTATCCACATTAAGAGTGGACAAAGCCATGGGCCCAGATGCAGTGCACCCCAGGTTGCTGAGGGAGCTCAGAGAGGCACTGGCTGAGCCTCTGGCTGCCTGTCCAACTGGGGTATGGAAACTGGAGAGGAGCCAGATAACTGAAGGAGGGCTGATGTCATCCTGTTCCACAAGGGAGAAAGCAGGAAGGAATCAGGAAATTACAGGCTGGTCATCCTGACATCAGTAGTTGGCAGGGTAATGGAATCATTCCTAAAATAAAGAATTGCAGAATACCTCAAGATCAGTAGACTGCAGGACCAGACACAGTAAGGGTTCACAGACCTGATAATTGTTATTTGATGGGGTAACAAAGGTATTGGACTAGGGAGGAGCAGTGGATGTGATCAATCTTGATTTCAGGAAAGAAATCAACACCGTCCAGCATTAAAGGTTGGTAATGAAATGGAGCAACTTGGTGGCGATGCCTAAAATTGTTAAATGGGTGGAAAACTGGCTTAGGGATAGGAGCCAATTAGTGTGGTAAACCGTGTTCACACCAGTAAGGGGAGGGTGAATAGTGGGGTACCACAGTGATCTGTGTTTAGCCCTGTGCTCTTCAATATCTATGTTAGTGACATGGTGGAGGGTCTGGGAGGAAGTGTATGCCTGTTTGCAGGTGACACAAAGATTTTCAACAGAGTGGAGACACGGGTGTGTATGTGGAAATAATGAGGGAGGACCTAGACAAGTTAGAGGACTGGTCAAGAAGGTGGAAACTGTGATTCAGTGCAAAGAAGTGCATGTTTATGCACTTGATGGACAAGAACCTGTGGGCAGAGTACACACTTGGAGGAGAGGTACTAGAGGTCACAAGGCAAGAGAGAGACTTGGGCATTATCATTACCAATTATAGAATATTTGAATCTTGATGGCAGAAAAATACCCTTGGGTCCATCTAGTCTGCCCTCTTCTATCCCTTTATGCATTCCACTCCCTTCCGGTGGCCCTCTTCCCAATACATCCAACCCCATGTGTCTATCCCATGCTATCTTGAACTTTGACACTGTTCTGGCTCCCACCGCATCCTCTGGAAACCTGTTCCATGCCTCCACCACCCTCTCCATGAAGAATTGTCCCTTCACATTCCTTCTGAATCTCTCCCTCTGCAGCCTTAAACTATGACCCCTGGTTACTGGTTCTTCCTTCCTTTGGAGTAGACTCCTGCCTTCACCTTGTTGATCTGCTTGACATATTTGAAAGTTTCAGTCATGTCCCTGGATGCCTTCTAGTTTTCAAGGAGTACAGTACCAATTCCCTACATCTTTGCTTGTATGGTTTACCCTGCATACCCTACACCAACTTGGTTGCTCTTCTCTGAACCCTCTCTGTCATGTCTATGAACACATAGCCTCCTTCATCTCTGTCATGGTATGTTCCCCAAGATCAGCACTTCACTGAGTCTCATGTATTCCTCTGAGCCTCCTCTATCTTCCCTCTTTTTCCTCTACTTTCCTGTGCTCCCTTTCATTGCCCCTCATCATAGAAACATAGAAGTTGATGGCAGATAAGGACCGCAAGACCCATCCAGTCTGCCCGTTTCTTTTTCTACCTTATAAATGTGCCATCGGCCTTTGCTCTGTCGGTGGCCTAAATATTCATACTCATCTGTATTGCTCCCTATGCCTATCCCATGCCTGTTTGAAGCCCTGCACTGTATTCATAGCCACCACTTCCTGAGGTAGGCCATTCCATGCATCCACCACCCTTTCTGTGAAAGAATTTCCTCAAATTCCCCTTAATTGGCCTCCTCTAATCTCATGCTCTGTCCTCTTGTCCTGCTATTTTTCTTATATTTAAACATGTTAGACTCTTTCACCTTGTTAATGCCCTTAAGGTGTTTGAATGTTTCAATCATATCACCTCTCTCCCTCTTTTGCTCAAGGGTATACATATTGAGCTCCGTTAATCTGTCCTCATATGTCTTCTGATGCAGTCCCTGCACCATTTTGGTTGCCCTTCTCTGGACTGCCTCAATTTGGTTAATGTCCTTGTGAAGGTGTGGCCTCCAGTACTGCATGCAGTACTCCAGATGGGGCCTAATCAGTGTCTTGAAAAGAGGGATTATTACCTCCCTCCTATGACTTGTGATACCCCTACTAATGCACCCTAACATCCCCCTAGCCTTACCTACTGCTTTAGAGGTCTGCTTGGATGATTTCAGGTAATCAGTGATGATGATGCCCAAGTCTTTTTCTTCCTTTGTGACTGCCAGCAACTCCTCTCCCAGCCTATAGGTGGCTTCAGGGTTTCTCTTCCCTATGTGTGTGATCTTGCACTTCTTTGCATTAAATCCCAGTTGCCACTTTCCTGACCATTTTGCTAGTTTATCCAGATCTCTTCTCATTCTGCCCACTCCATCTGGATCATCTACTCTGTTGCAGATCTTGGTGTCATATGAAAACAGACAAGCCTTAACCTCTAGTCTATCTGCAATGTCACTAACGAAGATATCGAAGAGGACTGGCTCCAGGACTGATCCCTGAGGTACCCCACTTGTGACTTGCATCTCTTCTGAAAGTATACCATTTACCAACACTCTCTGTTTTCTTCCCCTCAACCAGTTTGCCACCCAGTTGACCAACTTCTGACCCACTCCGAGCCTACACAGCTTATTTATCAATCTTCTATGTGGAACAGTGTCAAAAGCTTTTCTGAAGTCAAGGTAGGTAACATCAACTGCTCCTCCTTGGTCCACCACGCTGGTTACCCAGTCAAAGAAATCTATGAGATTAGTTTGACAGGACCTTCCTTTTGTAAACCCATGCTATCTTGGATCCTGTGCCCCTATGGATTCCAGGTGTTGCACTATCCTTTCCTTAAGGAGTGCCTCCATAATCTTGCCCACTACTGAGGTAAGACTGACTGGTCTGTAGTTTTCTGCCTCTTCCCTGCTACCACTCTTGTGAAGTGGGATCACATGAGCCCTTCTCCAGTCTTCTGGGACCTCTCCTGTGCTCAGAGACTCACTAAACAGTTCTGCTAATGGATCTGTTAGTTCCACTCTTAGCTCCTTAAGTACCCTGGGATGTATACCATCAGGTCCCTTTGCCTTGTCGACCCTGAGCTTAGCGAGCTCTTTTAGGACCCTTTCTTTTGTGAAGGGAGTAGTGCTCACCTCCCTCCCCCCCCTGTGTCCATGGTGCTGAGCTGTGTGCCCTGCTCTACCTTCTCTTCAGTAAATACTGAGCAAAAGTATCTATTTAGGATAGATGCTTTTACAGGGTCCTCCTCCTCACACGTCCCCTTTTCTCCTTTGAGCTTAGCAATACCCCCTCTGGACTTTCTACTTTCCCTAATGTATCTATAGAAAGTCATGTCACCTTCTTTTACTGTTCGTTCTAGTGTTTCCACAGTTTGGGACTTTGCCTGCCTTACTGCCTTCCCTGCTTCCCTTAGGGCAGTTTGGTATGCCTCCCTATCTTCATCCCGCTGTGTTTCCTTATATTTCCTGAAGGCCAGCCTTTTGGCGCTGACCTTTTCTACTGCTGTATTTAAGAACCAAAGTAGTTTCCTTCTTCTTTTGCACTTCCTTTTCTGTCTAACACAATGGGATGTTGCTTCAAGTATTACATCCTTAATGCTTGCCCACATTGCCTGTATCCCCTCACCTGTGTTTTTTTTTTTTTGCCAGGGCAAGCTTAATTCTGTTGGCCATCTTATCAAAGTCAGCTCCTCTGAAGTCCCATATTTTTGCCTTGGAATGGGATGATTTAGATGTAGTGACCAAACTGAACCATACCATGTGATGGTCACTGGCCCCCAGGTGACCTTCTACCTAGAGATCTGTGATCCCTTTCCTGTTAGTCAGTACTAGATTTAGGATAGCCCTTTCTCTTGTGGGTTGTTGTACCAGTTGTTTGAGGCCCTCCCCCTGTAGGGAATCCACCATGTGTCTAGTTCTGGCAGATGTTCCTGCTGGTATTGATGTTGTGTTGAAGTCTCCCATTATCAGAACCTCCCCTTTAGCTGTCGTGTTTTGTATATCTTCTAACTGTAATGTGTCTATGTCCTCCCCCTGGTCTGGAGGCCTATAGACAACCCCAGTTCTTATGGCTGTCCCATTTCCTGTTTCCAGGGTGACCCACAGTTCTTCTGGCTCCTTCGGTGTATTTTGAATTTCTGTAGCTTTGATATTTTCATTGACATTACAGGGCCACTCCACCCCCCTCCTTTTTGCACCTCAGTCTCTTCTGAACAGTGCATAGCCAGGTACTGAAGTCTCCCAAAGGTGGTTACTGGTAAACCATGTCTCACTAATTGCTACTATGTCCAGTTTAGCCTCTGACATTATTCCCTGCAGGTCTGGGATCTTATTTCCCAGGCTGTAAGCATTTGTGTACATGATTTTCCATTGGCCAGATTTCAGTGTGTTAGTTGTTGGGTGAGGCTGTGTCACCTGATCTTTTGTCCTGCACTTCTCCCCCCTCCTACCGTCCTTTCTGTTTTAACATCCCTGATGACTACCCCTCCTCTGTTCTTCCTCTTGCCTTTCTCATTCTTGTATCTGCCTCCTCTTTGCCACTCAAAGCATCTTTCAAGCTGCTACCTGTTGCACCCCTTGCTTCCTCCGGGACCCTTTCCTCTGTGATGTTGTCCACTAATGGTGAGTACCTACTGGAAATCTTAAGGTCCCCTGCAGCAAGCTCTCCCCTTCCCCCTGCTGGTGAGATGTCTGCCTATTCTCTGGTCCATGGAGTCCTCTTAACAGTAACTCCCATCATCAGCCAGCCAGTTTTCCCCTCCCCATCCCATCTATCGCCCTTGTCCCCTTGACCCCCCTGTTTTCCCTCCCACAGCCCCTATTGGTTACACATCCTCTCTCTCTCTCTCTCTCTCTCTCTCTCTCTCTCTCTCTCCATCCTAGCAGATTCCAATCTCAATCAGCTGTCATTGCAGGTGTGTCTCCCTGCCCTTGAACCTATATCCTTTCGCCACCTTGCCACTTCATTCCTTAGAATGCTCACCTCTGCTTCTAATTTCTGAAGTCTGACACAAATTGGGCAGCATCCCAACCTTCACACTGTATTCATAAACATGGCAGCCCCACATCTATTGCATCCCACTCTTCTGCCTCCCCTCCACCCATGTGCCATAGCCCCTCTCCCAATCCAGAAGTAGTTATGCCCTTTTTGCATTACCCCATTCCAGGACTCCACTCCCATTCCACTGACAGATGCTCCCTCCCCTTACCCCATTTTAATCCATTCATGCTGAACCTTATTATCACACTATGGTGCACCAATTACTGCCGCCACTTAAGACAAAATTTTCCAGTATCAATGATAAAGCCTGAAGGTGGCTCCCTGCTCTCTTTTCACACTATTGTGGCCCAATCCCCCCCCATTTGCTCACAGTGTGAATGCCTGTGATGCCAAAGAAATGCCCCGGTACTTTTGTTTAGTCACAGTACACCCACAGGCAAGTGATGCTAAAGAAATGTCCTAGTACTTTCATTCAGTCACAGTATACCCACAGTGCCTTTCATGCCAGTGATTCTTTAGCCATGGAGTACCTTCCCCCAGTCAAAGAAGCCCCCTCTGTGTCGCTCCCAGAAGTGCTCTTCCTCCTCCTCCTGCTCTCAATTGGCTAATCACTTCTGGGTGTGGTTAGCCAGAGCATTTAATATAGGAGGTGAAGCAGAGCTGGCGGGTACAAAAAACAAAAAGTGATTACTGTAGCTCTTTTTGGGTGGTAGTGTTCTGCACTGCAGCTGGCTAAACAAAAAGTGATTAGCTACTTTTGGTGGTGGTGTTCCACACTGTGGCTGGCTATTTAAAGACCAGTTGTAGTTTGAAGTTGGTACCGTCCCTTCTTCGGGCTCACTGATTGGGAGAGTGAGGACAGCCACTGCATTAACCACCTCCATTCCCAGCCTTTCTCCCCTTCCTTGTGGCTGACACTGTGGAAAACTCACTTCTGCTGCTGTTGCCGCTGATGCAGCCCTCATCCTTGCTGCCACCGAATGCAGCTCCTCCCTGTATCCTTGGCCGCCAATGCATCATGTGATTAGCTCCTTTTGGGTGGTGGCATTCCACACTGCTGCTGGCTATTTAATGGCCAGCTGTAGTTTGAAGTTGGCGCCGTCCCTTCTCCTGGCTCTCTGATTGGCTAATTGGGAGAGCCAGAACAGTCACTGCATTAACCACCTCTGATTTTGGCCTTTCTCCCCTTCATTGCAGCTGCCAATGTGGCCCCATTACTTCTGCTGCTGTTGCTGCTGATGTGATTATACTCCCTGCTGCTGGCAATTGTGGATCCTCCCTGGACCCTTGACTGCCGATGCAGCAAGCGATTAGCTTCTTTTGGGTCATGAATTTCATGAAGGTGGTAAAACATTGTGGAAAGGCAGTGGGAAAGGCAAACCAAATGCTTGACTACACAGGGAGGGGTATCACCAGCAGAAAGGGGGAGGTAATACTTCCCTAAGAATGCCATTTGTGAGGCCACACCTTGAGTACCGTGTGCAGTTCTGGAGGCTCCATCTTCATAAGGACAGGGACAGGACAGAGACGGTCCAGAGGACAGCAACCAAAATGGTGCAGGTCCTGCATCGTAAGACTGATGAGGACAGGCAAAAGCAATTTAACTTGCACTCCCTAAAGGACAGAAGGATGTGGGTGGATATGATGGAGAATTTCAAATATCTCAAGTGAATAAACAGGGTACAGGAGGAGAGTATATTCCAGAGAAATGAACGTTCAACGATTAGGAGTCGCAATATGAACTTGGAGGGGTGTAAGATAAAGGGTAATTTGAGGAAGTTCTTCACAGAAAGGGTGATGGATGACTGGAATAGCCTGCCAGTGGAGGTCATGGGGGAAAATACAGTCAGAGGTTTTAAGTGTGCATGGGATAGAAACACTCATACCTGTGAGTTATATGCTTAATCTGGCTGGCTCCAACTAAATAGCATGATCAAATATCAAACGTGCCTCCTGTCCAAAAAAGCTCTACTTGCATTACTACCCCCAAGCATTGGTTGCCTGCTAAACAAATCCCCTAACACCCAACACACACGTACCTCAGTTTCTGACCTCCTCCTTTTAGTACCCCACTGCCAGACTGCTCAATACCAGGGATGCTTTCAATACAGATCCCTCTTGTGGTTTAATAATGTAAGCAACCAACTGAGCAGTCTTTCTAGTCTGTCCCAATTTAAACTTATGCTTTGTCAGCATCTCCTAACCAAAAGCACTTGTGACTGTTACACCTAGTTTCCCACTTCTGCAGACACCCTTATACCATTTTTTTCACTCTCTGAGGCTTTTACTTGGCTTCCTGTTTTGTTTCACCTCTCCTGACAGAACAATTTCCCCTTTCTCCCTGCCACCTCCTCCCTTACCTCACCCCTTCCTTGCTCTTATCCCACTGACCCCCTCTTCCTGAACCTGTCCACTCCCTCTGGTACCCACTCTCCCTTATCTTCTTCCCCTTCATCCGCCCTCCTTTTCCCCTCTTTTACCCCTTCTCCCACCTTAGCCTCCTCTCCCTCTCACCTTACGACAAGGCCTCTGGCTGCCATATTTTTTTTCCTTCTCTATCTGGACTCTGCCCTCTCATCTCCCCTACCCCTTCATTACTCTTCCCTTCACCCCACCTCAGATTAGCAATGTTGCTTCAAATGTACCTCATGATTTTCTATGCTTGCTTGTAATCTTGAGTGTGAAGCAATGTTCCCACTTAGTTACCAGTTGCTTTGCTGTGCTCTGATGATACCATGAATGTTATCTGTAACTCCCAACCTTATTGTAACCCTTTCCTTTGATGTGGAATCTTTGTAAATGAGCTGCACCTAGCTCAAAGATATTTGTGACCTGAAATTTAAATTAATAAATACATAGAGGTATTATGGAGGAAGGTGGGCAGAGGCCCCCCCAGTAGTGGCTTGGGTAGCACCATTTGGGAGATTTTACATGCAGATTTGGTGGGCCAGGCAGTCCTTATATGCTAACAGAGTCTATGGATCTCTAAGAATTAGGCATGCACCGAGAAAACCAGCACAAAATTAAATCTGGGGTAATGAGGGAACTGGACAAGGGCCATGCAGTGGAAATCCTATATTTGGACTTCATCAAGGCCTTTGATTGAGTGTTGCATGGGAGGTTGGGGAGAAGTTCAGTTACATGGGGTGGGGACTAAGATAGTGAACTGGATTGATAACTGGCTGCAGGGGAGACAGCAGAGGGTGGTGGTGGTGGGGAACCCTCATCTCTGAGGGCTGTGATTAGCAGGGTGCCACAGGGATCAGTACTGGGGCCAGTGCTGTTTGGGATATTCATAGCAGACCTCTCACATGGCATCAGGAATAAGATCAGTCTGTTTGCTGATGATACCAAGTTGGGGGTGGTGGTGGGAAACATAGCAGAATGCCAGCGGCTGCAGGATGACCTGACCAAACTGGAGGAGTGGTTGGAAATGTGGCAGCAATGCTGAAAAGTGGAGACTACTGCACTTTGGAACAAAGAACCCAGGGAGGAGTTATCAGCTGGGAGGAGTGCAGCTAGGTACCACTGAGGAGAAAAAAGATATAGGGATGGTTGTAACTGGGAAAATGAACAACTCAGAGCAGTGCAGGAAGGCATCAGAAAAAGCCAATATGATGAGGGGATGCATTGTAAGAGGAATCTCCTCCAGGAGCAGGGAGGTGATCCTGCCACTCTACAGGTCACTAGTCAGACCACACCTGGAGTACTGTGTGCAGTACTGGTACCCATGTCTAAAGAGAGATGTTAGATTACTAGAAGGGGTACAGTGCAGAGTGACAAAGATGATCCAGGGATTGGAGAACAAACAATATGAGGAAAGGCTGAGACAGCTGAATATGTACTCCCTGGAGGAGAGGTGGGATCAGGGAGATATGATTCATACCTTTAAGTACTTAGAGGGGATAAACAAAACAGGTATTGAAGAGATAGTTAAGTTAAGGGGGGAGGTACATTTATTTATTAAATTTTGTTAACCGGGTAAGCCCACTGGGCCCCAAAGGTCCCTTTTTCAGGGGTGACCTAGAGTAAGTTACATAGAGTTGAACAAGTACAGTCAAGAAATACAGAGTAGTACATTGTGTACAGCTGTCCGATGTCATTCTACAACAATCATTGGGCTTACAACACAACAGTGCCAGCTGTTAGACTTAAGGCAGGTAGTACATTAAAACATACAAGAAATGCAGTATAGGTCTAAAAGGTACAGGGTTACATTAGGAATGACAGATTTACATAGAAAAGGGCAACTAATTACAGGGCAAGTACCCCAGATCAACAGTGGTATCCAGATGCCAGGGGTGTGATTTAGCTAGCCTTCAGGACAGATGTAGGAGCTGAGCTTCAGGAAGTGAGCATGTAATCACGTCTGACAAATTGCTGGGCAGAGGGCTTCTTGTAGTTGACAGGGGAGCTTGTTCCACAGTGTGGGGGCTATATGGGCAAAGGATTTACTGTTGGCTATGGATCTGGGAATGGGCAGTTCAAGTAATATTTTGCCTGAAGTGCGAAGGGGCTTGCTAGGCCACTTTGGGGTGAGGACATGAGAGGTCATTGGATTAGACTGGAGCATGGAAGATATTGCAGGAAAATGAGGAAGCACTTTTTCACAGAGAAGGTTGTGCTGAAATGGAACACTCTGCCAGAGGAGGTGGTATCCTGTAAGACAGTGGGTAGTTTCAAATGGGAACGGAACAAGGTGGAAGGATAATTATGAGAGGGGAGGAGGGGCTGGGGCAGCTGCAAGGTAAGGGTGCAAGCTACGCATTCGAGCAGACTTGATAGACCATGTGGCCTGTTTCTCCTGGCAGATTCATATGTTCGTATGTTCATAAGTCAGCTTCCTCCCTATTGGTATCATTGTGTAATTGTTGGGAGATGGCAAATTTCTTGGCTTGTACTATTTGGCAATATTACATATACTATGATGAGACATGTAGCAGAAGCTATCAATAAGCATGAACACACCTTTTCATTCAGAGCCATTGACAAAGTAAACTCCAGACTGAGGGGAGGGAGTTTTAATAATGTGATAGTCTAGATGGAAGCTTTTTGGATTATCCAGTTACAAGTGACAAAGCAACCAGGTTTAAATACAGGTTATGATATTATCATATTAGACCATTTTTTAACTAATAGATAATACTATTTTTTCTGTGCATTCTGACTGTCTTGATGTGCACAAAGGTATCAAACATGTGATGGTTTTTAGAAAGTTGTTTGGGTCCATTTTTAGCAACAAGTATTTTTTTAAAGACTAGTGTAGAATGTTGTATAATATATTTAAGTGATTTGTTGAATCTCTTTTACCCCCCATCCAATCCTTTCCACTGTGTGTCTTCACAGCAAGATGTTTTAATTGACAACTAGCTTAAACATGGATCTATTAGTAATAGTACTTGCATCTGTTGTTCTGGTCGAATAATGTTAAATGCTGTCTGATGACATCATGGTGATGTTATCAAAAGTATCTATTTATTGTATGTATAAATATGACTACATTGGCCTTTAATAAATTACTTCCGTATGAAACATGTCAGGCAAGTACAAGATGGGTGTGTGCAATTTATTCTGATTATCATTTTATAATAAAGATAATGGAACAAATTTCTACAGCATCATGGTGTCCATTTTTAATAGGTGTGAATGCCTGAATTGCTGTGCATACTAGTTTTTTGTTTCGTGATCACCAACGGCGAGAGGTGTGTGAAAATAAAAGTCCGCCGGGTGGAATTTCTGCAAAAGTCAGATTTTCACTTCTGTGAAAATGCGGAAATCTATTTACCAACTTTTATGGAAATTCCAAGTTAGAAAGGTGGAATTAATGTATAAACTGGGGATTATAGTATTAAACTGGGGAGAAAAAATGTGCAGAACTGATCACTGAACTATGGAATAATTACATGTACTGAGGAATAATTAATTAAACTGTGGGAAAAGAAAATTCCTCAGAACTGTTATTCTGCAGTTCATGTGTATTATTCTGCAGTTCAGCTAAAAATTCTGCAGAACAGGGCAAACATTTACTAAACATATTTAGAAGATTACAATCTCTCAAACGGTGGAAGTTCAGAATATTCTGCAAAATTCTGAATTTTCACCAAAGTTCTATGGAAAAGGAATTCATAACTTTCACCCATCTCTACCACCATCTACACCTTTCTTTTTTTGCCATCTCAAGGTTAATCCTTTGTGTTCTACACTGACATTTCCTGAAATAGCTTTCTGCCATAATTTCAATAGTGTGACTATATGCATTTGCAAACAAGGGATCTCAGTTTCACATAAGATTCATAGTTATCTTAGTAACTACAGAGAAGCATGAGTGGAAGAAAGAATAGGAACAGCAAATGAAGGAAGGTAGACAAAAGATGAAAACTGTGGGACCATCAAGTGAAAAATTCCTAGGTGCCGTGAGAAAATTTGATTGCACAATCAGACAGGCAAGAGACAAGAAAATCCCCAACTGCTTAAAATTACCTTGGAGAGAAACATCATTAGTTTGCTCAGAAACAAAATCAGATTAAGTTATCAGTTAGTTTAGTTTCAACATTATCATATATCAGCTGTGTATGTCAATCAGTCTTTTGTTGTCACTGTTTTTTCTGACATTCTCGTTCTTTCCTGGGCTTCTGGATCTTGGAGCTAGGCTCAGACAATCTTGAATACAAGTCCCCAAAAGGAAAGAGTCTCCAACATCTTAGATTTTCTTTTCTTGTTCTCTTCCCTTATAGAAATAATTATATATAATGTTTTCATGCTGCACACATAAAACTATCCAAATGATATGCATGCTACAAGAATGATTTAAATGTTAAATTAGAACAGACTGCATGCATATGGCATGCATGCAGCAAGCAAGTGTGGAAACCATTATTTTTATGTTAAATTGGGAAAGACTGCATGCATGTGGCATGTGTGCAAAAAGCAAGTGGTCACTGATAACTGCACACAAAAATGTTAAGTGACTTGCTCAGGATCACACCATACACATGTGGGGGTTGATGACCCAGGTCTTATGCTTCCCAGTCTCCTGGCTTGCAGTTTAGTGCCTTTAACAACTAAGCCATTCTGTCTGCACACATTTGGCTTACTTTTACTTCAATACATACTGTATCTGACAACATCTGCAGCCATGAGGCAAGTTTGTAGCCACTGTTATGCTTTTCAGTTTTCGTCTCTTACTCATCTCAGTTTCACAGTTGAACTGAAGCACACATACCAATGGAAACACATGTGGTTTACCCCACCCCTAATACACAAACTTACCCACAAAACCACTTAATTACTTCTGGCTGGCCCGCACTCCTGTTATTTTCTCTCCGTAGTTTTGAATGTTCCCCACACAAACAGACTTTAAGATGCAAACATAAAAGTAGCAATAACTGGACACACACACACACACACACACACACACACACACACACACACGCACACACACACTTGGCCAATCCTCTCCCCCCATGAACACACACACACTGTAGCGGGTACAGCCATGCTGCTACAGAAAACTCACCAAGTATAGATATAAGTAAAACATCTCTTACTTGAGTACTAGGGAACCAGAGGCAGAGGTCTTTAAAAGATGATGTCCACGGGACAGAGTGCTGGGGTGTACCCCCTTGAAATGAATGAAGTCATTTTTTATTGCTATTTTATATGTTATGGTGGTGAGTTGGAGAATAATGAAGGTCACTGTTCTATTAACAATGCACTTCTTAGATGAACAGTGGCCTTAATTAATTTCCTACTCTGCATCAATAATGTATACAATAGTAATAAAAACATCTCCCATTCATTTCAATGGTGCACATCAATGCAGTCTCTTTTTCCCTTTGTCATAATGTGCCCTAGAGTGGGGATGTGGAGCTCAGCTTCACTGGGTGGGGTGCATAAACCTGACTATCATGGGGCTCCAGAAGTCTGTGCATACCACACCGCTCAACTGTCTGTGAATGCAAGGGGCAGCTCTAAAATGTCTGTAACATCTCTAAAAGGTGCAACTTATTTGGTTTGACTGAAACATGATATGCAAATCAGAAAAATTTAAATGTATAAGATTCATTTCTATATACCCTGGAACAATGCATCAGATTTGGGCTTAAATCCACCCAGTTACTAAACAATTTCTTTCATGACTGAAGTTCTGCCCCCTCCACAAAAAAGAACTTTTTGTCCCAATTTTTCTCCCTGACTCCATTCTATTCAATACCCATCCCTTATGGGTCATGAAACCACCCAAAGTTGCAGAAATGTGAAAAACACATCAATATTTTAGTCCTTCCTCCTTCCTCAATTCCCCTGTAAAAAAAATTGTTTACTTTCACTTACCCGGCCTTATGGCCAGAACATGAAGCCTGGCATAGTGTGCAACCAGCCCATTTTTCAGTCCACTTCCCCTCTCTTCTTCACCTGAAGCTGGATGCTAGAACCGACCATCACAGGTCCCCAACTTGGTCCATGACCAAGTCACCTCGCCATCTGTTCCCACCCACCCATCCTGGATTTCTTGCTTCTTCCTTGGTTGCTGCTGTGGCTGCTGCCATACTGCACCGATCAAGGCCTATGAAGGCCACCCACACTGCTGTCACCACTGCTGCTAAGCCTAACTTGCTTCTGTGGGGGTCTGTACTGTAGTTTTTTGCAAGTCGAGCCCAGTAGAGTAAGTAGGTAGCCAAGTCTTGATTTAGCTTCTAGCTCACCCTCTGCCCATTTAG
This sequence comes from Neoceratodus forsteri, assembly GCA_016271365.2. NCBI lineage: Eukaryota > Metazoa > Chordata > Ceratodontiformes > Ceratodontidae > Neoceratodus > Neoceratodus forsteri. The sequence continues at coordinate 52,421,623 of CM057449.1, read as the reverse complement.
CCACCCAGAGAGATGGAGACTCACTAAGAGTAGAACAACAAAAAATATGCTGCCACAACACTGATCTTGAGAGTTCAGTGCTCACCGACTCCTCCAAGCTGTAGTGTGCAGTCTATCTACTCTGTGGCAGAAAAGACAGTGTTGCACTTGCAAGCCTCATGCACTTTTTCTTGGCTGGAGCTCATCCACATCACATGTAATTGTGCTGCCACTAATGGGGGAGATCGTGGACAACGCAATACAGACAGATTCGTGTCTGGAGAGTACCTGCAGCTTGAGCACACACACGACAGGTGACCACTTATTATGCAAAAGATTAAATCCAAATTTAAAGCCATTATTGCCACTCCATAAGAACAACCTAGGCAGCACAAATATGGCTGGGGGGGCAACCCCCCTGCTCTACCTAAATGGCACCCCTGTGTAATGGTAGAAATTCATTCTCAGGAGCTAATGCAATGGTTTCCATTGTGTTCTGAGGTACTGTATCTCCATGTTTCGTTATGTGTTCTGATCATCATATGGCTTAGTGTCCCTCATTGTCTCTCATTCTGAGTATCCATGTCCTTCATTTCAGTGTCAAAATGTTATGTATGGTGCATGCTTCTAAGACCCTACTCAGCACAAAGAGTGCTTATCATGGTCGCAGTGTATATGCTCACTACAGAATGACAAATGGAAACTAAGTGACATAAAACAGTCATGGAGAAACACATTATAACACTAAATATGCATAAGGGATTTGCATGATCCAAAACAAAAATAATAGGCTTCACAACACAGAGGCCCCTCTTCATACATCTGGAAAGGGGGATGTTGGCTGACTATATTCTAGGCATTTAATGGAGTAAGCAAACAATATTTTTTACAAATTAATGGTGATTTAATGACAAAAATCAAAAGCCATTAATCATTTTGCAAAGGGATCAGAATTAATAGTTACCTAATTTTTATGGGAATTCAAATGAAAATGTATTTTAATGACTAATTGCTAGCAGTAATATAAGAAATAGAAACAGATGTGTTTTTTAGATGAGGTTGGCACCAGCTTAACTGCTGTGCATATGGCAAGTGTGCAGCATGTGAACCTTATGTGATATTTAAATGATGTTCACACCAGCTTAACTGCTGCACTCATGTCAAGCATGCAACATTCGAACAGGATGTAATTTTTAGAAGATGTTCACATTAGGTTACCTGCCGCACACATGTCAAGCTTCCAGCATGCAAACATAATTTGCTTTTCAGACCTGGTTCTCATAGGTTCCCTTTGTGTATGTGAATTGCATGCAAACATTGCACAATTAAGCATGTAGCATGCATTCTGCAGGTACACAGCACACCTATATTTCTGTGAGGGTAGAAAGTAATTTATAATAGTCACAGATACAGGTAAATTCGATACTTCCCCCACTTTCATTTGGTGTGACATCCCCTTATGGTTCAGAGTCACTTGGTTGATGGACAGTATCGAGTGTCCCTGTGGATGTAGATGACCCCAGTACCTGGTTCTTTTATACATTGTTTTCCCTTAACTTCAACATACACCAGGGTCTGTCTGCTTCCCAAATCTACAAGACCTTTTACAGTCTAATCTTCAACCTTGACATCTGTAAAATATCTACCCCGATTTTTTCTAAGGTCAAATTTTTTTCCAATGTTGCCCTACTTATTTTTATGTCAGTTTCTTACAATATGGCCAGGCTTATTACAGTTATGGCAAGTAAATTATTTTTATTGTTGCCATTTTGTTACCCCCATCAAGGTTCTTATCTGATCTGGAGTTAAATCGGGGAAAAATAGGGTCTTACTATTCTGTGTCTGTTACTTCACTGCTGCGGTGTCTGTTTGGCCATCTGATAGTCCTGAGCCAAACAAGTAACAATGACTCCCACCTTCTTGTCAATCTCTTTTTATCTAAAACTGCACACATCTATGGGGCAATGATGATGAATTGCTCTTTTGCAAATATATCAGTGATTTGTGGGACTGTTTTGCCCTCTGGTTGGATCCATTTTATTATGAGTTCTCTGAGTCAGGTGAAGGCTTCTTGAGGATTGTCGACCATGTGGTAAGAGTGGAATCTCTATCTGTAGGTCTCTCCTAACATGTCATATCTTTTATGGATTTCTCCTTTCACAGATTTATAATTTTCTGACTGGGCAGTGCCCATATTGCTGTAGGCAAGTTGGGCTTTAACTGTTAAATAAGGGTACCAGCCTGAGTGTCCATTGCTGTTTTAGCTACTGGGGGACTCCAGTGGCCCTTGTAAAAGTTGTCAGGGGACTATAAATTAATTAGGGTGGCTTTAAAAAACTGTAATTGGCATAATGAATTACTCAGCAGGGATATGGAACAAGAAAGGACATTGTTTAGGAATAAACTACTGGAATTGCATGAAAAATGCATAAATAAAAAGAATACGTATAATAAAGGATCAGGGTTCCACCATGGTTTAGCCCTAAAATTAGAAAGCCTATTTTGAGAAAAAAAGGAATTATATAAAATCATGACACATCACCCCAGCATAGGAAATTAAGCAAGATATAAATCAGTGGACAGAAAATGCAAGCATGAAATAAAACAAGGAAAAAAAATTGCAATAAAATTGGCACCAAGTAAATGAAATATGGAATTATTTTACAGTTACATAAATTCGGTTAAACATAACCAAGAAGCAATAGGACCATTAGTATCAGACAGTAATATCATAGCTGACAAAACAATGATGGCAGAGTTGTTTAATACATATTTCAGCTATTTTATTTATTTATTTCAGTCTTGGAATTAATACCTTTGAGCCAAAGGCTTTTTTACATAGGCTCCACTTCATATCAAAGAAGAGAACAAACAGTATAGTGAGAAAATACATAGTGACCCTAGGAGTAAAGGTAACAATAAAATAAGCACATATGGATTTAAGTTACAAAAACAGGTATTTTGCAGACATACAGCGGTTAGGAGTAAGCTTAACTAGCAAGGAAAGGCATTAGGAGTGGGATCCAGCTACAGAAGGAAAAAGATGAAGCCAAGTGGTATTGTCAGAGACAAAATGAGGGAAAGACAACAACTAGGGACATGTTCTTACAGTATAGACAGATGCTAAGGGCTAGGGCCTAACATTGTTCTAGAGTAGGGATACAGCCAAAGGCATTGTCGGTGGGGGGGTGCTTTGCCAAGAGGGGAATATCAGCAGACAAATGTGGGGTGTGTCATTCAGTTTAAGAGTGCACTCCAGTGGGGCAATCAGTGCAGGAACTGGTGATGCCTTCTATGGAGCAGCAAACATAGTTTGATGCTGGGATTGGTTAATGAGGACCTCAGGAAGTCAGGTAAGTTATAGGGCAGTAGCAAGGGTAGGATGGTAGGGTGGAGGAAGGGTGGGGTAGGGTGTGGGTGAAGGACAGGAAGCAGGCCCAAGTTGTTTTATGCACATCAGTCACAAGAGGCATTAGCGACTAGTGCTTGATGAAGTTTCTTTTCGAAGGAGCCCAGTGTTTGGTCTTTAATAACATCATAGTGGAGTGAATTATACCACAATGGTGCTCTGTATGCAAATGAGTGCTGCCCTTGGGTGGTACGGCAGTGAGGCACTATGAACACATGATTCAATGTGTGTATTCTAAAATAAAGATTACATTGATAGTGGGTAACTATGAAAGTTTAATATGAACTATGACGAAGTACTCATAAAAATGTTTAGACCTAGATTGACCTAAAACAGCAGGCCCTGAGTTCCTAGCCCCCAGACTATTAAAGAAGATTGCCAAGGAAATATCCAGTAACTTATCTCTTTAATAAATCTCTTTCACACACAGTTGTCTCATGACTGGCAAACCGCTTATGTGGTTCTGATCCATAAAAATGAGTCAAGGAGGGACTTTACAAATTACAGGCCAAAAAGTCTTACAAGTACACTGGGTAAGGTTCTGGAAAGCTATATCAAATGTTAGATAAACAAACAAGTAGATAAGCTAAGTATAGCACAAAAGAAACAGCTTGGGTTTACAAAAGAAAGGTCCTGCACAACAAATTTATTAAGTTTCTATAAACCAATAAGCCATGCACAGATAACAACATTCTGTAAGACATCATGTATCTTGACTTTAGCAAGACATCTGATGTATTACCACACAAAATAATTATCAGCAAACTTTTCTCAATGGGATTGAACTACAAAATCATTATTTAGATAAATAAATAACTGGACTGTAGGAAACAGAGCATGATAATAAACGGACATACATTAATCATAACAAACTTTACTAGTGGTGTACTGCAAGGGTCAGTTCTGGGTCCATGATTATATGAAACTAGACGATGATGTAGATACAGTTGAGAAATAAAGGAGTACAGAGATTTTAATTAATTGGCATCATGGTTAAGCAAGTGGGGAATGTCTTTTAGCATAGCCAAATGTAAGAGTGTCCATTTTGGAAAAACAAACTGCAACTATTAGTAGTATACACAGGGATATAAACTAACCTAAGTTCAAAACAAAAAAGATTTAGGTACATTAATAAGAGGTGACTTAAAATCGAAACAACATTGTGTCAACATATTTAATAAAACTGTTTAGTAAATTCCTTAAATAAACATTTCACCCACACATCAAACGATATAATAATTTCATTATGTAGGAACTATTTAAGGCAACATATTGATTATTGCTCACCTTTTTAAGGTGGACTAAATAAGGGAGGACAATAAACTATAAAAAATACAAAGACAGATAACAAAATCAATAAAGGGAATGTAATGTAATAATTATGATAAACATCTGAATGCATTACATTTATGCACATTACATAGAATAAGAAGGTAGCCTATGTATTAAGCAACCTTGATTGAGTGCTTTCAAAAAGGGTGACTCAGTCATGATGCTTTTACACAGGGCTACTGGGAAGGGAGGGCAACTAGATGGGGGGTCAGGGAATAAAGTGATGGGATGTCATTATATGTACACACACACGTGGGGGCAGGGACCATACCGTGCAACAGGTTGAAGGGGAGGAAGGGTTTGTGGGGCGTAGTGCGGCAGTGGGTTGCTGAGCTGGCTGTGTGGCATGGTGAGTTGGTGGTAGGCTAGGGTTGGCAGGGTGGCAGGTTCAGTTCTGAGCACCCGCTCATTTTTTGTGTCAGTTGGGTATTTATATTTTTCCCATTGTTTTGCACCCCCCGACATTCACCCCTCTGGAGTTAAGAATTCTCTAGCGGGGGAGTGCGGGGGGGCACAGCCACCCATAAAAACAAAAATACAAATGTCTGGTGCCCTTTTGCTGTACACTATGGCCCGGATATTCAAACTGTGCCAAGTTGTGTCGAAAGCTTGGGCGCAGCTCAGCTTTGTTGCGCAGGGGTGTGACCTGGGTGATATTCAATGGAGCTGCACTATGGCGTAGCAGCCTTGAATATCACATGCTGGCCACCTCCACTGTGCATAGTGCAGTGGCACTGCACCAGCGCAAGTGGACAGAGTGGAGCATGGAGATGCGCTAGCACAAGTGCTGTTGCACCACGCACAGCACCTGCGCTATTCGAAAGGGGACATGCAAATGGGGCCATAATTTATGCAAGGCACACAGAGGTCCATTTGCATCTCATTATGGCCCCATTTGCATGCCATTAGCATGCAGGTGTGCTGATCCCCGACGACTTGTGCCTGGCGCGCTGCCAGGCAGCAGCCATTGGGGACCGATGCCCCCTGCAGCCCGATCATGGACATTCATGTAAAAGAAACTCCCCCTGTCCAATATTCCTGGTGGTCCACTGGACTGCTATGTGCCTAATCATGGGCATTTGTCTTGAAGATTAAGCCCCCGTCCTGTATCGCTGGTGGTCCAGTGGACCGCACTCAGCCCGATCGCGGGTATCAGTAATATAACCCTCCCCCACATCCAATATCCCTGGTGGTCCAGTGGACAGATTGCTGCCCAATCGCGGGCATCTGAAGCTCATAAAATACCCCTACTACCCTGGTGGTCTAGTGTACCCCCCACCCGCCCACTGAGCCCCACCGCCCCGCTCCGGCCGTCAGCGGTCGGGCACACCACCCACCGCCTGCTGCCCCGCTACCGCTGACTGACAGCTCAGTAGGGCTGCATGTCCGTTGGTTCACAGCATGAGCCAATGGGTGTGCAGCCATACCATACTATTCAGTCCAGATATGTGAATGAATTCATTCATTATCTGGACTGAGTGCCACGTATGGTTGCACGCCCATTGGCTCACACTGTGAACCAATGGTGTTCAGCCCTACCGAGCTGTCGGTTGGTGGGCACAGGATGGCAGGTGGGTGGGTGCTGCCATCCGCTGGCTGACGGGGAACGGGCGGTGGGGCTCAGTGGGTGGGTGGGGGGTACACTAGACCACAAGGGTAGTAGGGGTATTTTATGAGTTACAGATGCTGCGATTGGGTGGTGATCAGTCCACTGAACCACCAGGAATATTGGACGTGGTGGGGAGGTTATATTACTGATGTCTGCGATTAGGCTGAGTGTGGTCCACTGGACCACCAGGGATATAGGACGGGGGCTTATTCTTCAAGACAAATGCCCGCGATCGGGCACATAGTGGTATACTGGACCACCAGGGATATAGGAGGGGGGTTAGTTACAAGGATGCCTGTGATGGGGCATGGGGGGCACCGCCAGGTGCGGCAGGAACTCGGGTGGCCACCCATAGGTGGCAGCTGCCATGTTGAGCCCTGCAATGTGACAGCTCACCTGTGGGTGGCCATCACTTGCTTCTTTTTTTTCTGGCTTAACTTTGTGCAGGCACAGGTAGGGGTTGCGCATGCATGACTCTGCACATCCCGGGCTGAATATTGGGCTGTGCAGGTTATGCATGGGCACACCCCCCCTACCTGTGCCTGCATACATTACTGATGCACTCCAGCACATTGGGATTTGTGAGGAGCACTTGTCCCTTTTGAGTATCGCACCGTGGTGCATCAGTGGGTTGTGCATGGTGCAACAACCCTTTTGAATATCTGGGCCCATGTGTCTACATCACCAAAATTCATTTTCGGCAATGCAGACTCACCCAAATGGAACGCACTGTTACTGTGTCACCGTTATCACATGGAACTGAATAAGTATAAGAGTAAGAATAAGATTTGCTATTTATGTACTGTATGGGGTTGGACTTGACAAACGATTATTGGAAGGTATGTAACAGTATATCATACTAAAACAGAACAACACTGCAAGAGGTCCTAGTAAAGAAATCAAGTAATATACATTTAAAACAAACGGGGAAATATTACACCCAGAGGACTGTGTAATTTGGAATGGCTTGCCTGCAGATGTAGCACAGAATGATACTTTTAGTACATTCAGAAATAGACTGGATGATTACATGACAAAAGTTGGGATTAAAGACTACTACTACTGACGTAGAAGGGCAGCAATAATGGACCATTGTGTCTTCTGCTGTTCCTAAATTCCAAGTGAAATCCAAGTGTATGCTTCAATATCATCCCAGGGCATGGCTATATAAAGTTAATATCTTTTAAGTTTTGTGTGTTCTGTTGATCTGTTGGACCTGAACCAGATCCTCCAGTTTTGAAAGCTTGAAAGGCATCCAGTCATCATTTCCCTGTCTCTGTTGAATAGCCCACCATTTGAAGAAAGCAGCCTTGGTTTCAGGTTCTATCCCAGTCAGTTCTTGTTTTATTGCTGGTGCCAGCGGTATAGTCTCAGTTTGGACTTCTGTTTCAGCTTCTAGTTTGGCTGCCATGCTTCTAGTAATCACTCCTGGGCTTGCTGGTGCTGGAGCTATGCCTTTCTTCTATGCTTCCCTGGTGCCAGGTCTAGTATCCATGCAAAAAGCTACTGCCTTATAGTATTTATGGCATAATTCCCACTGTCTGATAACAATGTCAATGCATAGGTCAGGAAGAATAGGAAGACCAGAACAGGAGAAATAAAATATAATTATAAAATATAATTATATAATGCAAATTTTTAAAATTCACAAGTAGTAACTTATTATAAATAGCAATAACATGAAAATAATACATTTTACAGGATAGCTCTTCACGCAGGCAGAACCAACAAAGGAAGTCCTACATATGAATCTCTTTTAAAATCTCAATCTATCTCTCTAAACAAAACAATGCTCTCTTTATATATGATGTATTTTCCTGGCAGTTGACAGCATCCTGCTCTTGTAAGTTAAATCTCCAGCTTTTCATGAACTGCATAAAGGCTTGTCACTTTCTTCCCTATGACCAGCCTAAACAGTGCATCCATTCTTAACAGATGCAACAAAAGAGAAAATTGTTTCTCAGAGTTGGTCTCCTGTTGACGATTTTGTAAATACCATTGTGGAACTTGTAATATATCTCAAGGTTAACCCCCTGAGTTACAGATTGAAATCCCCTCTAACAGTGTTTTGCAATGATTTAAACTATACAAGAATAGGAACAGCAAGTGAAAGAAGTGAGATAATGGGGGGAACTATTGGACCATAGGAGCTTCCAACTCCTAGGCGTCACATGAAAGTTGGATTGCACAGTGAGACTGGCAAGAGACAGACAAGTGGTGGAATTTAAGAGGACACAACAGATCAATGCTTTCAACTCTCTCTGCATAGCAAATGGGACAGGGTGTTATCCAAGCCTGTCACAGGTGGAACCTTAGCAACTCAGTCCTTTTATGGCTATACATTAGATGTGGCTTGGTCTTCTGGCAGTCTGAACCCTAATTCCTGCATTTTGTTTTGTTTGGTTTATTTTGTTTTGTTTGATTCCACCCTCAGAACATGCCCGTGATAATACTGCCAGCAATTAGAGTCCTGGCAGAAAGGTGACCACAAGTAATGCACCACAACAACAGCACACAGAAGAGTAAATGTGCCTGCTGATGGCAGTGTGGGCAAGGAGTGCACATCACCGAACTCCACACAACCCCCCTCATTGAACACTAGATGGGCTACTGGAGGAGTGGCAATAACGTAAGACATCATGAAAAAGAGTGCACCCACCAAAGTGTCCCTGCAGACCCAATGCAAAAGGTTACAGGTCACAATGGAATCATGGACATGGCACCCACACCTCGCAACCATCTGGTGCTGCAGACCAAAAGGCTTGCCCAACATTACACAGATGTCCACAGTGGCCCCACCGCCACCAGACATGACATGGATGACCGCTATGCCAACAGCACAAGGGTTCCACTCCCCAAGTGGACAGGACCCAATGTGGATGCCCGATGCCTTCCCAGCGATCCAAGGGTGCACCAACAACATGGATGTCCATGGGCACCTGCCCCTTCCGCATGATTGTAGGTGCAGTGAGTGTGTCTTGCTGGATCATCACTTTTTGGCTATGTTCCACATTGTGCTGCGAGGTTCCTGGACTGATCAGGTATGTGGTTGTCACCCTGTTGTTTGCTGTCCAGTAGGTGTGTTCAGATGCCTTTCCATCTATATTTCTGTTGTCGATCCTTTCAGCATTCTTCTGGTTCTGTGGGCCTTGTTTGCCATTGCCATGGTGATGTGCGTTGCTGTGCTCACATCCCCAATGTGCAAACCAGTGCAGGCCAGCACTCTAATTGCTTACGATTTGCTTTGTCCACTACCCACCAGGTGGCAAGTTTGCAGGGCGCTGTGATTGTGGGCTTGCCTCTTTTGATATCACTGCTTTGCTGGCACTGAAACACCAGTGGTTTAATGCCAGCTCTCTGATCACTGTTTTAATCTGGAAAAGTCCATTGGCAAAAGATTCATTTCTATGGGTGACCAGAAGATTAACATGAATACAATCCAAAGAATACACAGTGTTCAATACACCATTCAATAAATATACATCAGCAGTAAAATGCAACCAGTGAAGCATTTGCAGTTACAGGTAGAAAAAAATGATGGCATTTCAAAGCATGCCTGAAAGTGTCGCAAGATTTACTAGCACATGTTATGGCAGGAGGCAGTGCATTGAAAAGGCTGCAAATTATAAAATAATGTGTTTTTTTGCCAGTTGTGGTTCTCATCCTGGGATCAGAAATGTGATAATTAAAAGATGACCAGGTTGGGGCAGTGCTTGTAATTTTTTTTTAATGGAATGAAATGATTTGGAAGGATGCCCAGCTGGAGTAAGAACCTCTGATCAAGTTGTAACCAACCGACTTGTTACTACAAGTCACATTTCGGGTACAGAATGTCAGCTGAGTAGCAAATTGTGTTATGCTTCATTCAGTCTTATTATGGTGACTCATAGACTATTGCTCAGATTGCTTAATATCTACATCATATTTCCTGTCTTTTATTCAGTCTTGTTTTGGCTACTCATGGGTTATGGTTCTGAAAACCTAAAATTTACATCCTACTTCCTTCCATTTATTCAGCCTTGTTATAGTAACTCACTGATTAATGCTTTGTTGACCTTAAGCATTCATCATATGTACTACCTTTAATTCATCTTTTTATGATTACTCATCATCTATTTCTACCTTGGCATATCCCCGTCCTTAAACATTAACCTCCTCGGTACCTTGTCCTCCCATGCATCCTGAATTACTCATCCCAGGTAACTTTAGCATCAACTGGCTCTCATCCTCTCACCATAAATTATGCCAAAATTTAAAATCATTGTATGTTACCCAGCTGATCTTGGACCCATCCAGAACTCAACCTGAAAACAACAAAGCACTCTCTGTTGGACTTTTTCCTCCCTTCCCACCACTACCACATTGTGGATTCTTGTTCCTTCCCAACCACCCTCATGACCATCATATGGTCTACTGTTTGTGCAAGATCCACTATCCCAAAGTCAGTATAGCCTAGGGTATAGCCTAGAGGTTAGAGTAATGAGCTGTGTATGAGTTTGATACATCCAGCATACAGACCTCGTTTGACTCCCAAAACCTTCAATTGCATACTGTGTGATTCTGAGTCAGTTACTTAATCTCCCCAGCGCTCCTGGGATGCCCTTAAAAACAGACACATGTGCCTAGCGGGCCTTACCCAGTTACCAAAGAATAAAATAAATAAATAAATACATACATACATAAATAAATAAATAATTACACAAATAAATAAATAAATAAATGAATTGCCTACCCCAAATTCATCCAGCTTAGATGCAGTATAGCGCAGTGGGTTAAGACTCGGAGCTGCAGATCTGGAGACCTGGGTTTGAATCCCAAAGCTGCCTAGGTGCATACTGTGTGATCCCTTAACTTCCTTGTGCTCCCCAGTTGCATCTAGAAACAAGCTTGCTTAGTGTGCTACTCCTGATTAAACAATGTTCCCCTAGATCCTTTTGCTGCCTGTATCTATCCTCATTACTTGCTGACCTGATGGCAGCAGATTGGTCCCCCCTACTAAAAGCCTGCAACATAAGCACTTCTCTCGAGTTCTTTAATTCCAAATTGCTGTTAGCCAGGGATCATTACAACCCCCATGGAAAACTCAGGTCCAAGGTTTACACATTCCTTGGATAATGGATGAGTTGCTGGCTTGTCACCATGCATGTGTCCTGGCTTGATAGACCCTTAAGTCTACTGGCTCCCCATCTGACCTTCCTAAATATATTTCAGTTCCTAATGCCTGTACCATAACTATTAGGGTTGCAAAGGCAGACTTGTTTGCATTCACATAGCAGAACAATCTTAACCATGTCTTAAAGTTCTAAAAGGTCATCCATGTCCTCTTCTCCCTACCCCCCTAGGTCCCTGTCCTCAATGTGGGCATCTCCCCCAATCTCTGATCCCATTGCAGTTGCCTTATCTTTCAACTCCTTTTCCACCACCTATGCCCACTTCCTACTTCCCTCCACCTCCCCAACACATTCTCCCATTCTGCCTCAACCCACTCCTCTCTCCCCCATCATCCCTTTCCTTTTCTTCTCCCCTTCCACCCTGCTGCAACATTCAAGGCCCTGCCTGCTTTCAACCAAAACAAAATAGGGAGTCCTAATGTCCTTGACCCCAAAGTCCAGTCTCTCTGCACCCTAGCCATTGCCCTTCCCACTACCCACCTCCTCCATCTCTTCTTGTAACTTGCCTCAGTCCCTGATCTGTGAAAGCAATCCACTTTTATCCCCTTTCCAAAAGATGTGTTCCCTCCCTCATTGGCAACTATCATCTCATCTCTCTCCCATCTTTGCTAAACATCAGGAACACCTGATCCTTTACCAGCTGTTATTTTTCCTTGTTGACCCCTCCTTCACTCTCTTCAAGTCTGGTTTTAGGAAATCCCACTCCACCACCACCTCCCTTCTTCATTTACTGACTCCATATTTTATGGCATGGAGTAGGGGCTGGTCCACTCACCATCTTTGTCGATATTGCAAAGGACCTCAATACTACTGCCCACCCCATCCTCCTGGGCAAGCCCCAAATGCCTGGACTTTCCTCCTCCTCCTCTGCTGCTGAGTAGTTTCACTCATACCTTGAGGTCAGGACCCATGCTGTCCATATAGGCGATGCCATCTCTTTTCTGTGCCCTGCTTTCCCTGGCATCCCACAGGCATCCATCCTTGGACCCTTCCTGTTCTCCATTTTCCTAAATACCCTTCTCTTAGCTTGCTCCTCCACATCCATTCATATGTACCAAGACAACACAATTCTCCATTCCTCTGGTTCCTCTACCTCTGACCTCCCAACCCATCTCCAACTGGCTTTTATCAACATCCAGCACAGGTTTTGGGTGAAACAGCTGTCCTTAAATTGCAAATAAAACAGTCTCAAGAACATTTGGCACTTGCAGAGATTGCCAAGCTCCACCCCTTCCAGACCCATGAGATGTTGTGATTGAGGATTTTTCCTCCTTTGCTTTCCTTGTGTTATGGGAGGATTGTCATCTGGACATATCTGTTTATCTGGACACCATCCACAAGAAGCAGCACCCTAAACATGGGTCTTTTTACAAGAACAAAGCAAGTATCCCATTTACTGCTCACAGAGAAATTGTCAAAAAGATGATTTTATCTATCCTCAATTATAGTGACATTGTATAGAGTGCTTCCCCCAAGTCCATCCTTTCAAGGTTGGATCCCCACCTTCATTTCTTTTGCCACTTTGCCCTGGATTGCCTCTCCAGAGCCCACTACAGTTGTCTGTATTCCTCCCTTGCCTTGCCCTCTCTTGCCTTCAGGTGCCTCATTCTCTGAGACACCTTTCACTAAATTCTGACTGGATTCTCTTACCCCCACCTTTTCTTCCCCCCCCCTCCTCCCCTCCTTCCACCTCCTACACCCTTCACAGCTCTGACACCCACTGTCTCACTCTCCACTCTGTAAAATCATCTGCTGGTCAAGCTGCTTTTTTTCTTCCACACAATACTCCTTCTACCCTGATTTATTGGTTGACTTATCCCTTCAACAAGTCTCTCATTGTACTTGCAATCTCCCGTCCCTCTCTCATTTTGCTCTCATTTGCAATTTAGTCAACTGTTGCTTTTGATATTCTATCAATATGCACTACTTACCTTGTGCTGCCTTTTAATTGTCTGGTTCATACTTTTTCTTTTTATAATTATAATTGATTTAGGACTGTAATGTTACTGACGTGACATATTACTGCACTCTCCAGATCCCCCCCCCCCCAGCACATATCTAGAAATGAGCTACTAGTACAATATGTTTTTCCTGGTGAAACTCTTGAAATAAATTAATTAATACATAATTACATACATACGTACATACATACATACTCTTGGATTATAGCTCAGACATCCTAAAGTCTACATCCTACTACCTGCCTTTTACTCAGTTCAGTTATGGCTATGCATGGATTCGGCCTCAGACAACCTAAAAGCTACATCCTACTACATGCCTTTTACTCAATGCTGTTACAGTTACTCATGGGTTATTGCTGGGATATCCTAAAGTTTATATCCTATTCTCTTCCTTTCAATCATTCTTGCTGTGGTTACCCATGGATTATGGAATAATGACCAAAAGCCCACATCATATCCCTGTTGTTTATTCATTTCTGTTATTGGTACTGTAGGATTTTGGATGGGGCATCCTAAATCCCACATCCTACTTCCTGCCTTTTACTCAGTCTTGTTATGCTGTCCATAGATTACAGCATGGATGATCTAATGTCTACATCCTACTTCAAGCCTTTTATTTAAACTTGTGCCGGACACTTACCAATTATGGCTCTGACAATCTAAAGTCTTCATCCTACTTACTGCCTATTAATCAATCCGGTTATGGCTATCCATGGACTACAGCATGGATGACCTAAGGGCTATATCCTACTTATTACCCTTTATGTAAGCTTGTTATGGCTACTCATAGATTATGCCTGACGATCTAAAGTCAACATCCCACTTTGTGCATTTTATGAAGTCCTGTTATGGCTACTCTTTGATCATGGTTCAAGCCACCCAAAATCTACACCCTACTTCCTGCCTTTTAATCAGTCCAGTTATGGCTACTCACTGACTATGGCTCAGATGACATAAAGTCTACATCATACTTATTGCCTGTAACTCAGTCCTATTGTGACTAGTCGTAAAATGTGGCTTGAATGCCCTAAAACCTACATCATACTTCCTGCCATCATAAATCTCAGTCTTTGTGTGCTTCAGCTAAATCAAGTAAATCAAACAAAACCACTTTGTATAAATGGTAAGATAAAAAAAACATAGTTCTGCTTCTGAAAACAAAACAAAATGGTAATATTAAATGCATGCTGAAACTCAAAAACAGAGTTAAAAGTAGTGTTTCAACCATAAGACTTTTTCAGGACTTATCTAAAAGAGAAGGAATGCAAAGTTAATTGCACATGCTTCATATGCTTCTAGATGTGACAAATACACGCTACGGTAATATATTTAGTTAATGAATTAATTATTTGTAATATATTTGGTTAACTCAAACATAAATAATGACATATGAATTTGTGGAAAATGTATATTCTCCATCAATTATGCAAAATAAATTCTGTTATCTTATTAGAAGCCCTCACTTGTCTCTTTCCAAAGTTTTGCATTGTTACCTTTAAGCCATTTCCAGTTTATATCACTACCTGCTATGAAATTTTTTAATATGGTGTACTCTGTTTAGGTCATGGGTGTTAACGATAAAGATTCATGCTCAATGGTTTCTTTTTTGCCCACTGAGTAGTATCTAGATCATTTATATTGAGTCCACATCAAAGCATGCTTTCAGCTAAATTAAATGATGATTATAAAGAGCTTTTTCTTTGGGGAGTTCAAAAAATACTTGTTTAATTTCTGGAGTAGTTGTCTAGTTTTAATACTGAAGATGTCCCACTAAGAGATAGATAGATGGATGTCTGACAGGAAGAGATGAGTGAAAAAGCATTTGTGAATAGGTAGAGGTACAATTATATAGCATAGATTGTGAGCAGTAAGGCAAAAGATGGAATTCATGGACACAAAATTGTTCCAAGTCAAACACAGACACTTGCTTGGTTTATCATAACTTAGAACACATACCCCTTTTTTGAAATACCAGAATATAATTAAAAAGAAGGTTGATCTTTTTCAAAAACTTTAAAGATAGAAACATCCTGTAGCAACAGAGACAACATCAGCAGAAAAAGACCTTTGGTCAATTTAATCTACTCTGTTATACCCTATTCAATCCTGGCATCTAATATCTAGACTGGGTTAATGCCCATGCTCCCCTTTCACATCTGTCTTACTGCTGCACCTTTGAGTAGCTACAATATAAATTTCTTAACTCTGTCCCATCTGTGCTTGAAATCATTGAGACTTTTTGTGCACACCTCTTCAACCAGTAGGCTGTTCCAATATTCAACCACCCTCTCTGTTAAGTTAATCATTCACATTTGCCTCCTAAAGGAGCCCCTATAAGTTTCCACCATGTCTGTGTGAAACTGATTCTCCCATAGTGCTGAATCATTTTTCAGAGTTTACCATAGTCATTCATATCAGGAATGTAGGGGCCTCAATAGCTCTTCTTTTCCTCCTGGCTTCCAACAAGTACTTGTTTGGTGCCATAAGTAATTACTCATGGGATCTGCCCTGTTAGTACTCAGTCACTTTTATTGCCCTGCACTACACCATCCCTAGCCTATTTTTGTCCTTGCTTAGGCTGAGATTCCTGAACTATGCAATTTATTCCAAATATGGGCATGTGGAACCATCTAAACCAAAGACTCTGAGAACAAACCTATGAGCTGTATGCCAAAACAGTGCTAAAGATCTGTTATGTCAATAGTTTTTGGAAATAAGTAGAAATATACTATATCTCCATGAAAAGTATTGAGTGTACTGCTGAGTAGCCATATACTGCCCTCATGATGCCAATGCATGCATTTGTGGGGTTTTTTTTCACAGTAAGGATCTGAATATTAGTATCAATCATGAAGAGATTACAAATACAACCCTTATTGATATATTGCTGTACTTTGCCTTCCAGATTCCATTGAGTGCCTGAAGTGTAACAAAGATTATTGGTCCAATGAGAGACAAGATGCATGCCTCCCAAAACCTGTGGAGTTCCTGTCCTATGAAGAACCTTTAGGCATAACTTTGGCTACCATCAGTATTGCCTTCTCTTTTGTTCCTATTTACATTCTTGGTATTTTCATTAAATACAAAGAAACCCCAATTGTCAAAGCAAACAATCGTGAACTCAGTTACCTTCTGCTCTCAGGCCTGGTACTGTGTTTCCACTGCTCATTGGTATTTATTGGTCATCCTGTGAGAGCTGCCTGCATGATCCGACAGACTGCCTTTGGTATAATATTTGCTGTTTGTGTCTCCTGTGTACTTGCAAAAACCATTACTGTGGTTGTTGCCTTCAATGCAACAAAACCTGGCAGCAAATTAAAGAAATGGGTGGGATCCAAGTTACCTGCTTCCATCGTCTTCACCTGTTCTCTTCTTCAGGTTATTATTTGCACTGTTTGGTTGACTGTATCTCCCCCACATCAAGATGTGAACAGTTCTTCCAAAATTGGAACCTTAATTATTGAATGTAATGAAGGTTCAGCCACTGCATTTTGGTGCATGCTAGGATACATGGGCCTACTGGCCAGCGTAAGCTTTATAGTTGCCTTCCTAGCTAGAAACTTGCCAGACAGTTTTAATGAAACCAAATTTATTACCTTTAGCATGCTGGTTTTTGTCAGTGTCTGGCTGTCCTTTGTCCCAGCCTACCTCAGTACAAAAGGAAAGTACATGGTTGCTGTGGAAATATTTGCCATCTTGTCTTCAAGTAGCGGATTGCTAATATGTATATTTTTCCCAAAGTGTTATATAATTCTGTTAAGGCCTGAAATTAATACTAAAGAATATTTAATGGGTAGAAGCAGTTACATCAAAAGTAAAAGAAACAATGTGGAAGACTAAACCAATACTATTGCTGTTTGCCTTTTTATAATATGCAAATTGGTGAATGTATTATGAGTGACTACTCTCACCATGCTGATCTGTATAACAAAATATTCTGTCATCTTGTAATTAAAGAAAATTATATTATCTGACTATCTATTGAAAGCCATGTCTAAATGCCAATGCAAAAAAGATTGTCTCCATGAATTATGGCATTAAACATATTCTCTCTAAGCTGAACCCTATCTCTTTTCTCCCAACTATTTATTTATCTTTTGATAACCAGGTAAGCACACTAAACAAAAACAGGTGCCTATTTTCAGGTTGTACCCAGGAGGTTACAGGGAGATAAGGATGCAAGTAACAGGTAGTACAATGCACAGGTAAATAATAAGCAGGCAGTTCAGAAATGATGAAGAGATGCAATTCAGGGTAATACAGAGTGAATGAATGAGGAACAGGTAAACAATAAACAGACATTTCAAAAAAAGAGAACAGAGAGGCAATTCTAAACAAGCATTTGTCAATGCCGAATGTTGTCTTGCTGCCATTGGCAGTGCAGGAGTTAGAGAGATGCAGCATAGGAGTGGCAGTCAAGTATTGAACTGATGCCAACCCACCCCCACCCTGCAGCGAGTGAGAGGCATTAGGGTGTCCCTGTGGGTGTTTGTTAGTGCAGTGTGGGAAAACATGCTGGGCAGGATGTGAAAAATGACAGCTACACAGTTCATAAGTAGGTGTAATAAAATGCCAGTGCTGAAAATGTGGCATACAAATATACAGAATTTGCAGAGTTGCAAGGGTGCGTGGGAAATATGCAAGGCATGTTTGCAGCACTGCCAGTTCATGGGCGTTTGGCACCAAATTTTCAACATAAGCATTTTAGCACCTCTGCTCATGTACAGTGTCACTGTCATTTCCTCAAAGTGGCCCAAGAAGTGATTTTGCACAGCGACCACGCTATTCTGCACTGGAAGTGTGGAAACACATTTTGGGAAGGATATGTGAAGTGACGGCTGTACTGTTCATCAAGAGGTGTGTAAAAATGGCAATGGTGAAAATCCAGAGTGAAAATATCACCAATGCACGACGGTACGAGCATGCGTGCAATCTGCCAAAGCATGCTCGTAACACAGTCATTTTATGGAGTATCAGCTCCAAATTTTCAACATAGGTATTCTAGGAGCTCTGCTCATGAACTGTATCACTGTCATTTTCATAATCTGGCCCAAACACTGATTTTCCACAGCGACTGTGCAATTGTGTGCCAGAAGTGAGGAAACACATTTTGGACAGGATGTGGAAAATGACAGCTGTACTGTTCACAAGGAGGTGCACAAAAATGCCAATGCTGAAAATCTGGTATTAAAATATTGCGAATGCATGAAATTATGAGCCTGCGTAGCAAGTGCGCAATGCATGCTCGTAAAACAGGCATTTGTTGGATTTTTTTCCACCAAATTTGGAACATAGGCTTTTTGAGAGGCTACCTCATGAACACTGGCACTGTCATTTCATTAATGGGTCCCAAAAGGTGATTTCACGCAGTGACTGCGAAATCACCTTTCAAGGCTGATTAATGCCATGACAGTGATAGAATTCATGAGGAGGGGCCCCAAAAGCCCCATGTTGAAAATTTGGTGCCAAAATTCCAAGAAATGCCAAAGATATGCCGCAAAGTTGAAAACCCCCTATTCATTGCATTATACAGCCTACCGGCATTTCCTCAGTTTGCGGTCGGTTTTGAAGAGTGCAGATGTGTTCCCAGTCCACGGAAGATCATCGCGCCAGAGTCTGGAGGTAAGTATGGGGTGGGGGTGGGGAGGCAGGGTGCGCAGAGGGTGGGTCGGGTGGGGAGAGAAGGGCATCTAGACTACAAGGGGCATTTTTCATTTTGCAGGTAAAAAAAAGGAACACCGTCGAGGGACAGTTTTCACATTTACAAGGCATTTGGCAAGCTGGGGTGGGCTCCCAGCATGCCACCTAAGTGTTTTTTTTGGGGGGTGTCAGTAGCCGATGGGGGATTGGGCACCCTCATCAGCACACAACACAGGGGGTAATGCTGGTGGGGGATTGGGCACCCCCGCCAGCAAACAAAGAAAGGGGGGAAGCGTGAGCCAAGGGGATTGGGCACTCCCTCAGCATTCAACAGTTGGGGGGTATGCCGATGGGGAGAGGGCTCCACCGTCGGTACACAAACACAGGGGGGTTGCTGACACCCTGATATCGGGAAGCGTGAGGCGGCTGCCCGCTCACCAACCATGGTCATAATGGTGCTGGCAAGCAAAGGACCACTGCATATGATCAGCTTTGCTCAGATTGCAGTGGACCTTTGCTTTGATGTGCTTGCCCCATTATGAATGCATGGCGTGGTGGTGGCATTTGCCCAACAGCAGCTGCACCCCCAAGACCCGCACTAGCGCAAGATGTTGCTTGCACATGCGTGCAAGCCAACATAAAAATGAAGAGTAACTAATGCAAGAAACACTGTGAGCAGGTAAGTCCATGAGAAGCAAACACACACAGCAATCAATTCTGGCCGATAACCCTCAAGTGAGGATCTAGTTATGGCAATTGTTTGGAGGAACACTGGCATCATTAAGTGCAGCTTCAGGCTGAGGAAAGAACCAGGAGATCCCAGAGGGAGTTTTGGAAAACAGGCATGGGAGGGTGTATTCATAATGTCTCTCTTGCAGGTGCTACCAACATCAAATGCCTTGCTGTGGGGCTAGATCATAAACTTGATTGCTTGGTGATAGTGTTATATATTGGGTACACATAGGACCTATGCTATTAATGTAGAGCTCAAGTTTTGCTATCTGGTAACTTTGACCAGTTCCTTTACTTTTTGTTAGTTTATTTGGGTTGGGGTTCACCCCCTCACCACCCTGTAATAAAGCAAAGGGGGTGTGGGGGCAAAGCCCCCCAACTTAAATAAACTGACACCAAGTAAGGTACAAGACCAAATCAGTGCTGTATTCAGGAAGCTTTTAAGGGAAGCTTCCTATGTGTACCCAATATTCTACACCTATCCCCACAATCCATCAAGACCAAAACAAAATGCATCAAAAAAGTTCAATGTCTCATCAGAAAAATGCTTCAAACATAGTGCAAAATAGCAAAAACATTTTTGAAGACCATATCCATTTCCCTCAGTTGGCTATCAGCTCCTAACTCCAGTGTTAAACTCATTACAGACTTTACCAGGCAGCATTATAATAATGTCTAGAGGATACTTATGTATTTTTTTTTAATTTATTCATTCTTGGATTGTAACCTTTGAGCACAAAACAGGCTCCACATCAGTAGAGTGGGAAACATACCTATATACAAATGGATATAGGATAAGGTTACAACATAACACAATAAAAAACAGTCATGAAAGGGTTGCATAACAAAACAAGCATGAAGTGGGTTCCAAGAAAAACCTATGAATCAAAATAAAAAATGGAGCCCGGGAGTATTATCAAGGAAAAAAGGGAGAAGGGAGGGATGGAAGGATGGTACAGGAAAATTAGGGGGTTGTGACAGGAAGCAGGGAAGGGAGGGGTGTGGTGAGGACACAAGTGGAGGATGGATGAGTAAGGCAAAGGACAGAGCTGTATGGAAGGGTGGGAGGGTGAAATGGGCATAGAGTGGGGGTACTAATATACTGCCCACTACTCAGTAGCATACAGAACATGCCTTCTCTTCACAAAGGTGCAATACCACATTTAAATGATCAAAGTCCATAATAACTGGTTGTACTTATATTTATGTTCTATTTATTAGCAGGCAGTAAACCCAATATACCCCCCTGTTCAATGAATATAGAGTTACAGTAAACCCAGTATATGCCCTTATGCTATCAATTTAGACTTACTATATAATTATTAAAAAAAAAAGCTTAAAATGCCATGCCTGCATTCAGCACTCAGTTTCATTCATGTTCTTATCCTATCAATGCAAGATCCATTCAAATAGCCTACTGTTTATAGAAACAAAAGTCAAATCACAGGTACAGCAGTTCAAACTCAAAGTTGGTTCCACATACCTAGACCTGCTAAGTAAAGAAATATAGAAGGTTGCATGGCAGCAACCCCTAAAAGTGGTCACCATTCCCATGGAAGTACCAGCTCTGGTGGCAAATACCAGCACCCCCCTGCCATTGCTATCACCTGCCATGGCCCCTGTGCCCGTGGCTTAGCAGGAAGTGAGGAAGAAGCCACAGCAGTCACAGCTGCAGCAGCAGGTTTCTCCACTCCTTGTCCCAACTGAGCACCAGCAGCAGCCAGCAACAACATCTGGGGCCACCTGCCTGAATGTGCCCAGTCCTTCCCACAGCTCATTAGTGTGGGTGTTCTTCACTACACTACCTGTGGACATCAGTGTAGTGAAGTGCAATCTGTAAGGTGAGGTGGTGTGCCATGACCCCAAGGGAAGTCATCTGGCCACAGGTGGTCAGTGCACCTACTTATACAACCACCACCATGCAGACTGGCAGGCCAAGTTTTCTGAACAGGGCAGGAATGTGCCTGCTGGCCCTGCTGGGCAACAGGTGGCAGCATGGCCTCCACCTGCATGTGGTGTCAAGTGGGGGTGAGCCATGGAACAAGTGACTGCTCCACAATCTGCAAGTGATGGTGGCAACCCTGCATGAATACTTGCCACACATGCCAATTTAGGCCTGATGTGTATTGAGTTGAACCATGTGAACCACCTGATTGACAACCTGGAGCAGTGGTTGGAGTACATGGAGGTGCTCCAACTCCAGATAATGGGCATGCTTCAACTGCTGCTCTCACACCATAACACTCATCATAAGTTTTTGTTTGTCCTTGCACCCACCACCCTCTCTGTAAAAAAAATAGTTCCTGATGTTGCCCCTGATCTGTTCCCCCTCTGTCTTCAAATTTTGCCACCTTGTTCATGCATATCTCTTTGACTGAAAGATGCTACCTTCTTGTACGTTGTTGATTCCCTTTCAGTATTTCATAGTTTCTATCATGCCCCCCTTTTCTTGCAGTTATACATATTAATCTTTAGATGTGATGTCTGACTAATGTGGTGCCTTTGGAAATTAGTTTCTGACTCAAAGGTTGTAAACCCAAAATGCTCAATAAATAAAAAATAAATAAAATAGACACCACAATATTTGGGAAACTGGGTAACTTGCTGTCATGGGTTGAACATAGGGCAATACTGATGCCGTCAGCAACTTCACTACCACCAGCGGTGACAACAGCATCTCCAACCATGATTGAAGCTACTGATTGGGCTGTGAAAAAAATAGTTGGAGAAATCTCTTTACTAGTATCAACTAGGTACTTCTGCTGTGTACTACTTCCATGCCCATGGCCACTCTTGCCACTGGCAGCTGTGCTATGGCCAAAAGCATCTTTGCATGCACGTCTCTTTGCAGACATTTTTTATGATTACACATAAAATTCACAACAAATTGAGATTTCTGAAATTTGAGGCGGATGGGAAGCCGAAAAAAAAAACAACAACTGTGGCTTACAGATACTGGTTGGGCACTAAACAGATGTAAACACACAAACGCAGATTGCACACTATAAAGAGATGCAGCTGCACAGGCACAAAAACACCTTAACCAGTGGTCACACAAATCAAAAAGTGGAAAAATAAATTATACCTTTTACCAACTGGGGGGGCTGCTGCAGTAGCAGTTCACTATCTAGATAGAAGGAAGCAGTAAAAATACAGCAGATGAATAACTGATTAAGAGTTACATAGTTATATGAAGTGCCCATTGAAATGCAGTACTTCGCCACTTCACGTCATAATGACTTCTTGTTATGATGATTCTGAGTTACTTCTCTTTATTTTCTTTTAAAGATAGAGTGAGTGAGCACTGAAACAGCCCACAGATCACATGACTCACAGTCTGCAGGTCACATGCTTCAGGCAGGGAGTTAAATATGCAAGAGAGTAAAAGACTTTCACTTTCGCCTTACCTAATGATGGAGAAAGAACTGTGTTTGAGAGGATACAGAGAGATAGCAAAAAAATATAAACCCCTCTTTGAGAAGAGATAGAGAACATCTTCCAGGCTAGTGATCCCCTTCCTGAACTAGGAGGTAGTGGTGCCATGGAAGCAAAGTAATGCAGAGTCATCATAATGAGAAATTATTATGACGTGAAGTGGCAAAGTACTGCATTTCAATGGGCACTTCACATAGTTATATGTCGAGGTAGAGTGGCCACTTCACCTCTGCTATGCTAGTAAAGTTAAATGTCACTGCATCTCTACTGCTAGGGTAAAAATATGCATACAGTCCAGCACATACTCCCAGTACAGCATTAACTGTCATGTGGGCATATGGCTTGGGTGAATGATGATCTGTGGGAAACTGAAATATAAAAAACTGTATTTACCACTCTTTGGACTACATTAGCTTGGACAATGTGTTTTTTTTATGTGAGAATGTGAGCCTGTTCCTCTATGCTGCTGCTTGGTAAATAAAAATAATTTTTTATCACTTGACATGCTCCATGGACAGCTGACCTTTTGCACTATGGTGGGTGTGTTCTAGTAGGAAATGTGGCATTAGGGTTTCTAACCCTAAGTTCCTTCCCCACTGCACAACAGCAAAAGGAAAACACATTAGGGTTTTGTGTCTCCAGAATCCTTTTAAGTCAGTGGTGTGGTCTTCCTTGGGGGTTATCACAGCTAATGATCACCCTATTCCATGAGTAAACATTGTTACACATGATCTTCTGTCTTTACACAGGGCCCACAGTGGGGAGGGGTGACTATTAGGTTTGAGAACAGCTAATATTCTTCAGGTGAAGCTACCTCTGGCTGGAAGCTGCAATACTGAACATAGGATTTGCAAGAAAGTGAGTTGTGCTCACAACAGAGAGAGGTGAACCTTACAATTGTCTTTGGTTTGTAGCAGATATTCTGCAGGTGGAGGCTACTTCTAACTGAAAGATAATGTAAGGAACTTAGAATTATCAGGAAACAACAGTCTTTCAAGCAACTGAGGGAGGTGGATCTAGCTTTACTTTTGTTACAATTCTTAAGATTTTCAGTGCAGGAAGAGTTTAAAGCACAGCTGACTTATTTTGGGGCTGAATGCTTTCAGAGCACAAACCCCCAGGCAGTTTTGGGGCTGGGGAGGTTTACCTGTGTCTGACTTGGATGTCTGGATTTTTCTCTGTTTGATTAGCAGGGTATTTTCTTTGTCAAATTGTTGTGTAGGGCATCTTGCTGAGAGGAAGGCACTCATCACAGCAGTGGGACAGAGCTTTTAGATGATTGTTTTGTGAGGGCACAGTTTAGGCCCAACCCCTTACCACCCCTCACCCCACCCACCCCTGGAAATAGTTCCTTTATACCTGGGGTTCTGACATCATTTCCTTAAGAGTGCAAGGTGCATATCACTGTCATATCCTCTCCAGCACACTGCACTGACAATATAAGCATACACATTGTATAATATATATATTTTTATATAACAAACCAATCACACACACAAAAAAAAAGTAGATAAACATGAGGGGAGTAGTGCAATGTAATGGCTGTGGGGCAGCAGTCTTCCGGGAGTCGTTCTGGAGGCTGAGATGCGGCCCTACTTGCAGACAACTCTCTGCCCTGAGGGTGGAAGTTGCCCGTCTTCAGGCCACACTGGACAGTAGTAAGGGAACCTTCCCCCAGGCCACACTGGACAGTAGGAAGGGAAACTCCCCCATCCAGGGAGCACCAGAGCAACCACCACTACCTCAGAGGTTGCAAAGAAAGCACAGCAGTTGGACCACAGTGGGCTCAGGGAGGGTGAGGATGGTGGAACAGAGGCACACCCAGTCAGTTATTGCACTCCACAATCCATACACCATTCTGGGGTAGCATAGCTCCCCTAGGAATGCACCCACAGAGGAGACTAAGGAGGCTGAGGACAACTGTCACAAGGGAGGCAAACAGGAAGGAGGAAGAGGACACCACAGGGAAAGGAAGCAGCTCCTGGTGGGGGACTCAGTTATTAGGGGGATAGAACTGGGGGGAGCACAGAAAACTGAAGTAAGGTGCCTGCCTGGTACCATGGCTTGGAGGGACAGGAAGTGCATCCTCAGGATCACGAGAACAGCTGCATGGGAGTCTGAGCCGGACATCATTGTCCACCTAGGAACAAATGACTTGGCTCATCAAGAGATTAGAGCAGTGCAGGAGGACTTTGTAGAGTTGGGGAGGGGCCTAAGACAAGTAGCACACACAGTATCCTTCTCAGAGGTGCTGCCTGTCAATGGCATGAGTGATACGAGGGTACTTTGCACCATGCAGTTTAATGAATGGTTGAAAAAATGGTGTGGAACACAGGGGTTTGGCTTCATTGGGGACTGGGGTTCCACCTGGAAGGACACCAGACTATACTGGCAGGATGGTCTGCATCTGTCCAGGAAGGGAACAAGTCTTTTGAGCAATCAGTTTAAATGCTTCATTGACAAGCTTTTAAACTAGTCAAGGGGGGAGGCACTGATAAGCAGCAGGAAAATCCCAGCTTCTTCCTATAAAACAGGGTACTAAATGAGAAAAAGACCGAGGAAGAAAGGTCAGTGGTGGATGCTGCAACAGAAGGTGAAGCCATCAAAAAATGGAGAGCAATGAGTACCAATGCCCGTAGTCTGAGTAACAAGCTTCCTGAATTAGTGGCCTTGATGGAGGAGGAACATCTGGATATTGTGGCAGTCACAGAAACATGGTACACACAAATTCATGACTGGGACATAAACATACCAGGATACACTATCTACAGGAGGGACAGGGAGGGTAAAAGAGGAGGAGGAGGAGTAGCTCTTTACATAAGGGAAGGAATCAAAGCAACAGAACATAAGGATAAACAGGTAGGAGAAGAAGCACTGTGGGTAAATTTGGAGACAGGCAATGGCACCACAATCTGCACAGGGGTTGTATACAGACCTCCTTCTCAGGGGGAGGAAATGGACAAGAAAATGATAGAAAATATACTTAGAATTGCAGAAAAAGAGGAGATATTGCTGATGGGTGATCTGAATATGCCAGATGTTAACTGGAGTGCCGTTGCAGCAGCTACTTCGAAGAGTGGGGGTATTCTAGGTGCCCTATGGGGGCATGCCTTAGACAACTAGTATTGAAGCCTGCTCAAGAGGGAGCAATCTTAGACCTGGTTCTCTCAAATGGAGATGGAGAGAGGATCACAGATGTAGAAGTGGGTAGCCATCTGGGAACTAGCGACTATCGAACAGTATGGTTCACAATAAACACAGCAATAGAGTCAAGCTATTCAAAGGCAAAAGTACTGGACTTTAGGAGGGCTGACTGTGCCAAAATGGGTGAGTGCCTAAGGAATGCACTAGCAAATGGGCAGGAAGGAGGGGTGGAAGAACAAAGGGGGATAATAAAAATTGCCATCACAGAGGTAACAAGCCTTTGCGTGAAGCAAATAAACAAAACAAAATGATGTGAGAAACCACTATGGTTCTCAAAGGAAGTGGCAGTGAAGGTTCAAGAGAAAAAGAAAACATTCAGAAAATACAAGGAATCACAGAAGGAGCAGGACAGAGAACTGTATCAGTTAAAGCAAAAGGAAGCTGGGAAGGCAGTCAGAACAGCAAAGGTCCAAACTGAGGAAAATATAGCCAACTCAGTTAAGAAGGGGGATAAAACCTTTTATAGGTACATCAGGGAGCGAAGGAAGACCAAGGGAGGGATAGTGAGGCTTAATAAAGGGAGGGAGGGTGGGCAGAGGTGACGTGAAAAGGCAGAGATACTAAACAAATATTTTTGCTCAGTATTTACAAATGAAGAGGGGGAGGTACCTAAAACATACAGAAACACTCTGGATACAGAAGTTGATACCAGCCCTTTTACAGAAGAAAGGGTTCTAAAAGAACTCTTAAAACTGAAGGTGGACAAAGCAATGGGGCCTGATGGGATTCATCCCAGAATTCTAAAAGAACTAAGGGTAGAACTAGTGACACCACTTACTACCCTCTTTAACAAATCATGGGAGGATGGGGTGGTACCCGAGGACTGGAGGGGAGCAGATGTGATTCCCCTTCACAAAAGTGGGAGCAAGGCAGAAGCAGGAAACTACAGACCTGTTAGTTAACCTAAGTGATAGGGAAAATGTTGGAATCACTTCTGAAGGAAAGAATTGTCGAGTATCTAGAGGCCAGAGGGGCACAGGACCCAAGGCAGCATGGATTCACAGCAGGAAGGTCATGCCAGATGAATCTGATAGATTTCTTTGACTGGGTGACCAAAGTGGTAGACCAGGGAGGGGCTGTAGACATGTCCTACCTAGACTTTAGCAAGGCATTTGACACAGTCCCACACAAAAGATTAATATACAAGTTAGCCAACCTGGGAGTGGGTCCCAAGATAACAGCCTGGGTAAAGAATTGGCTGGAGAATAGGACACAGAGAGTAATAGTAAATAGAGTCCACTCTGAAGAAAGAGGGGTTACTAGTAGAGTACCGCAGGGTTCAGTATTAGGACCGGTCCTCTTCAATGTCTTTATAAGCGTTATTGCAGAGGGACTGGAAGGAAAAGTATGTCTCTTTGCAGATGACACAAAGATCTGCAACAGAGTTGATGCACAAGGTGGGGTGGAAAGGATGAGAATGGACTTGGCAAGGTTAGAGGAATGGTCAAATGTATGGCAGCTTAGATTCAATGCTAAGAAGTGCAAGGTAATGCACCTGGGAAACAAAAACCCAGGGGAAGAGTACACAATGGGGGGGGTGAGATACTAACAACAACAAAAATGGAAAGGGACCTGAGGGTAGTCATATTGGATGACCTAAAGGTGGGCAAGCAATGTAAGAGGGCAGCAAGGAGGGCTGAGGGGATATTGGGATGCATAGGGAGAGGCATCACCAGTAGAAAACAGGAAGTTATTATCCCTCTGTACAGACAACTGGTCAGACCCTATCTGGAGTACTGTGTGCAGTTCTGGAGACCCAATCTCCGCAAAGACATAGACAGGATGAAAGCTGTCCAGAGGAGGGCAACTAAAATGGTGCAGGGTCCGCACCAGAAGACATATGAAGGGAGACTTAAGGAGCTTAATATGTATAGCCTCGAGGAAAGGAGGGAGAGGGGGGACATGATAGAAACTTTCAAATACCTCAAGGGAATCAACAAAGTCCAAGAGGGTAGCATCTTTCAAAAAAAGAGGTGTGCAAGAACAAAGGGCACAATCTGAAGATAGAGGGGGCAGCTCAGAGGTAATTTAGAGTATTTTTACAGAGAGGTTGTGGATGCATGGAATGGCCTTCGGAGGAGGTTGTGGAGTCAAAAATAGTGGTGGAATTCAAGTATGCAAGGGACAGTCATAAGGCAATTCTAGGGGGTTGGGGTAGGAAGAAGTAGGCTGCTGGTTAACTAGGATCTGCAGCTTATCCATTAGGTAGGGAAATAGGCAGACTGGGTGGGCCAAGCAGTCCTTATCTGCCATCAAATTCCATGTTTCTATGTTTCTATGTTTAAAAAACACCAAGGAACACCACACCACTAATTTGTCAAGACTCTAGAGTCCCAAAACCTTAATGATTTTTCCTGTTGCTAATTAGGGAGATGGGGGATTTGGGGTTGGAAACCCTAATAACACATTTCCCTACTTTGGTGGCAGTAAGTTACCCTAACTGGTGCATTAGTACAGTTTTTTGCACAGAATTTCCTTACTCCTTTAGATAGTAAATGTGTATCCTCATTTGCCTGTGGCAGTGCATGGCCCTCCAGGATATGCTCTACCAGCTTTCCATAGAAATGTACAGTACTTGTATGTTACGGTGGAAGCGCAGGGCCTGGCAGATCCTTCAGTTGTATTTCTGCCACATCAGCAACCACATTTTCACCATAGCTTTGTTATTACCCCAGCTCATGAACCCCATACTGAGAATTTATAAATAGTGCACAAATATAATTCCGCAGCATCAAAACCTTCATTCCGTGCCACATGTGCGAAAACATATTTTGATTAGGATTTGAAAAGATACAGCTGTCATGTTCGTGAGGCGGTATAAAGAATGACTATGTTGAAAACTGGAGTAAAATATTTTAAAATTACTGAATTTATGAGCGAGTGTAGTAAAATTTCAAGGTATGTAATTCCTCTTGTTTTGACTAACAGTTCCCTGTTCAGCAATGGTGAGATCATAACTAATATTCAGTGACACTATGTGGCCTGAACTTGAACCTTGTCTTGGTGGCTTCTATCACCATAAAGAGAGTGGTGAGAGCACTCCTTTATAGTTTAGTTTAGTTTTAGTTTTAGTTTTCAACCATTCAGGTCATTACAATTTTACAGCAACAAAAAAGAAAATACATCTAAAATACAATAAGACAAACACGACAATAATCAAACCAAAATCAAATAAATATATCCCTAAGGTGTTTATATAAACTAAATCACTCAAACACTGATAAAATAATCTGATTAGATTTGAACACGGTAATTGTCACTGGCAAAATAAACATGTTATTCCACAATACTCCCATCAATGTCTACATGTTCATTTTCCAAAATTATCATTATAATGTACCCTTAAGTATTAGGACATTGCCAGATAGTTGGCATCCTCATAAAGACATAAATTAACTTGCTTCAAATAAAATATTTAACAATTATTAAGTAAAACTTAGAATGCTACAGAAAAGTTCTTGTATAAGAACACTCACATTTAAATGTGTACCCTTATCTCATTCTTGAATTTCTAAGTTAATCAAACCTACTATAATTTGTACAACTTAATAGGACCATCAATCATATATTAAGTAGCGCAGCTGATCAAAATTCATGTACACTGTGAATAACTTTATCTAATATATATATACTTAACAACAATAAAACATATGAGAAAAAAACATACAGACATCACATAAACACTATTACAGATAATAGTAGCTCATGGGTTCTGATAAAAGGACAATCCTGAGAAATCCTTTTAGAAACACGTTCAGTAAAAATCATGCTGACTTAAAGCAATTCTGTTACTCTAGCCAGTGCAAATAAATCAGCGGCATTGCTGAATCAAGAATTTAAATATGAACTTCCTCAGAGTTGAATGAGAACCGATGTCCAAATGTATTAATCATAGTTTCAATCATTTTTCTGTGAACTGTACAAAGCAAAAACATCAGAAGCATCTAAGGTTTTACAAATCCTGAGAGCTCATAGTAGCTTTCAGACATTACATTTTGCAGCAAATGTAAAAGCCCATAGTGCCCATAATCAAACATGAAAATTATTCTCAGGCAATATTAAAACTTTCATCTTTCCAAAATGTCACTTAAGCCTCCTATACCCATGATGATAGGTACATAAGAGACACAAGGAGTTCTTGAGTTTGGGCTCCACATGGCCAAAATCTTTGCAAGCCCTTCACTGAGTACAGGGCTTCAAGCAGGCATGGGATAGGAGTAGTCTAAGTTCATATATCTCATCAAATGTTAAATTTTAACCAATCAGTGTGTGTCATGTAATTTGACAGGTGGCTGTGACCTAAAATGCACCAATCAGAAACGTCCCTTGTTTCACCCAGAAGTCCCTCCTTAAACGCATTGGCCCCACCCACTTGCACAGAAAATGATATGCTGTCAAACCCATGTCCCGCCCACTTGCACAGGAAATGTCATGCATTAAAACCCCCAGAAATGACATAACACCACCATTTTTTAAGCGTCCTATGCCCCTTCTTCTCCTGCTCCCCTCAAATCTCTGCCACGTCATCCTGGTTCAAACCCGAGTCCCACCACCCTAGCTCAAACTCTTGTCCCCATCCTTTCTCCTGCACTCCCACCATCCTAGCTCGAACCACTGGCCTTCTTCACCATGCCCCCACCTCCCAAAAAATGTTAGTGTTTATGCACTGTTATGTACCCCCCGGCAGCTTGGGGTATACTTGCAGGTGTGTGTGTGTGTGTGTGTGTGTGTGTGTGTGTGTGTGTGTGTGTTTGACTAGGATATTTTTTGGAAAGATGTATCTAGGAGGCAGCCCCCATCATGCAGTGGTTTCAGAGATCTATTTGGGGACGCCCACAGAGGGAAATCTATCTGCCTGTGTAAGTACCCCTTTTTTGTTTTATAATAAACAAGGACTAAAATTATTTAACATGCATCTGTATGCTTGTGTAAAACTTGTACCAAAAGGTTACCTCCATGTTAATGTATATGCATATATCAGTCATAAAGTAAAATGGAGACCTCTGTGTAAATGAGTTTATCAGGCAAAGACTAGTGTGAAGTGTGTGTGTGTGTGTGTGTGTGTGTGTGTGTGTGTGTGTGTGTGTAATTATTCAATAGCAATCACAAACTAATAAATTATAGCCCGTCATGAATTACAGAATAAAATAAAATTGAATCAGAAAAAAGGAAGTCTTTTATATATGCTTGAAATATAGATGTCCTCTTTGGAGAGCATGCAACTTCAGTTATTATAAACTGTGGCCCACATATTCAAACTGTGCCCAAAAAGTGCACAATAGCTGGAGCAAGAGCAAGTCCATTGCACCCATGTACAAGAGGCACAATATTCAAAAACTAAGCTGGCCAAGATGCGCCTACAGCTGATGACTGAATATTGCACCACCTGTGCCATAGCACAACTAGGGAGGGGAAGATGAGCAGATCTGATGCACCATAGCACAACAAGGGATGTTCAGCTGAGCTGTCCAGAGGTGCCATAGTGCAACCAGGGATGCCCCCCAGCAGCAGGGCAGCAATGCAACAGCACAACCAGGGATGCAGTGGTCCACCACCCATGCCACTGATGGGCAGAGGAACACACAGCAGAACAGACATTGTCCCCCCACACCCCATGAACTGCACAACTGGGGAAAGGCTGGAATAACCACTGGCTCATGGAGACAAGCAACCAACCCACAGCTGGGCCATGGTGCCCCATCACACCCCTTGGCAAGCTGTGACTGGCACACAAGGAGGGCCGACCACCCTGTGCCACACCTTCCCACCAATGCAGAGCACACCCTGCACCGTGACCCCCAGAAACCCTGCCCAGGAGCAGCATCCACCACTGCAGGATAGCCCATGCATGCCACCACCCCCATTGTGACAATGCAACCCTGTGCACCATAGAACCATGCAAGGCAGCCCCACCACAAGCACTCATCAGTGGGTGGCAGCACACAGCGATGCAATGACGGCATACACAGTGCCACCATG
Organism: Neoceratodus forsteri; assembly: GCA_016271365.2. Classification (NCBI taxonomy): domain Eukaryota; kingdom Metazoa; phylum Chordata; order Ceratodontiformes; family Ceratodontidae; genus Neoceratodus; species Neoceratodus forsteri. The sequence continues at coordinate 52,389,172 of CM057449.1, read as the reverse complement.
CACAGTCCCTCCGAGGTACAACTGAGAGACTGACCATGCATCAGCACACAAGGTACCCCATACATGACAGGGCATGCCCCGCACCCCACTACCAGTGTTACAACACCCTGCAGACCCTTCCAAGGACACACCCTGACCCAGCACTGGCCACAACAGCCAGTGAAGACACCCACAGTGATGCGTGGAAGCGTGCACCACACCGGATGCAACACAGTGCATGGACAAACACCCACCCATACCCAAGGTCACAACAACACAGGCACACAGTAATGGGGCAACCAAGCCCCCAGCATGGGCCCATGGAAACCGTGTACACACAGCCAGCAGTCCTCCATGGCACAGGAGTGCCATCCACCCTGCGCAGGCACTGTGGACCTGTATGCCACCATCATTTGCCCAGAGCACAAGTCACAGACAATGGTGCACATTCCCAACACACACATGCCACAGCATGGAGGTGGGACAACAACCGCAGAGGCCACAGTGTCACCCGAGGCAGACATGCACCACACCAGTGACAGGAGGCAACCCAGCATTGTGATGGGTACAGTGGCTGCCCTGCATAGACAGCCACCACTTGCATGCCAACAGACAGTGCAGGTCACAGACATGCAAGAGCATCAGCTGCACAGGCCATGGATGGGCTGACAGGTGCTCCATGGACACAGAGCATGCACCATGAACCACTGCACACAGTCATCCAGTACACAGGGAACAACACACACACACCACAGACACTGACTGATACCTACCCCCACACCATAGTCACTTCCCCACGGACACGCACACACACACACACACACACACACACACACACACACACATACCCATGACTGCACCACCCCTGACGCCATGCACACCACTGCAGCTGAGCACATATAGTCTGCTGCAAATCAGAGACCACCACAGTATTCATATCAAAAGATTTGTAATCAAAAATATCAAAAATAACTATTTACAAAACTATGTACAAATGTGTAGGGGGAGAGCCACAAACAAAGTAGGGGTGGGTAAGGGGCAGGGGTGAACAAATGGGACAGGAAAGGAGGGGTGTGAAGGTGGGTCCAGGGGTAGGGGAAATCAGGGGCATAGGGATGGTCACTGGAAGCCCCACTCCCTGCTCCGGCTGCTCCACCTGCTGTGTCTCCGCCAGACACCGAGCTGCTCAGACCCCCGCAGTATGTCCAGCAATGCCTTGCCACTGACAAAATCTCCCACAGTGCCTCATGGATAGCCTGCAGCTGGCTGACACCTAGGAAAAGGGAGCACAGTCAATAGAAGTGAATGCACAGACCCATACAGCCCACCCACTGTGCATGGCATACGGCCGTGGGACATGCCCAAGTGATGGAGTGTGACCACCCACAGTGATCACGTCCACAAGACCTGCCCACCCAGGTGCATACAGTCATGCAGACCATTGCACACACCCTCCGGCCAAGTCCTTCACAGCACCACCGTGGCTGTTTAGTGACATGGCTATGTGGTGTGAAGGCAGTGGCACAGCCATGAACCCGGTGCACACATGGACCACCATTGACATACTCCCAGACATGTAGTGCCACTGGACAGTGCTGACTGTAACAAGCTGCATGCATGGCAGTGGTGTAAATGGATGGTGGCCATACCCCGCTGCCCGCCCTGTTACACAGCATGCAATAGTGATCATGGAGGTATGGCACTCACCATCATCAGGCTGGTCCCTCTGGTGCTGTGGACCATTGCCCCTCCTACTGGCCCTGTCCTCCTGCTGGTGCTGCTGATCCCTGGCCAGCCGCCTCTCTTCTGGCCCTGTGGTGCAAACATGGAGAGAGAAACATCTGTACAATCCTGTAGCAAAGTCCCTCTGCCCCCACGTGTGTGCAATCCCACCCAGCCAGACCTACCCACACCACACCCTGAAAACACCACCACAGCTAACACTGGGCAGTCCCTCCCCCATGTTCCAGACACATGGAACCGTGATACCCATATGGAAGATAAAAGTGTGTGGACATAACACCTACCTGGCCGTGGCACCGTGCCCCTCCTGGCAAGTGTCCGCAGGCAGGCAAGTAGGTCCAGTTCCCTCCTCCTCAGGTTGCCATACCTGTGGCAGCACTGCTCTGCCATCCACCCCTTGCTGTGGCCTCCTCCAGGGCACTGGCCACCTCCTGCCACACCTGGCTCCTGGACCTGTCCAGGGGTGCCTCCCCAAACAGTGGGCCATAAAGTGGCTCAACAATTGCCACCAGGTTAGCCAGCTCAATTTGTGTCCACTGGGCAGCCCTCCTCTGTGCCATCTCACTTGCTCAGTAGGTTCAAAATGGTGTTCTGCTCCGTGGCTCCACCACATGCAGATGCTGCATGGTACAGCGCTGCCATTCCCTATCGTGCTGTCACTGAACAGCACGATAGTGGTATACCCATGTTTGACAAATGACGCCTGTGGGCAACGGTTGGGCACAGGGTCAAGGGTCTCTGGTGCACGGACAGGCACAGCGTCATTGCAACCCAATGTGTGTAGCATGATTGGGTGCCTGTGTGCTACCTCCAGTAGCTGCCTACCATGCTGTTGCCCCAGTGCACCTATGAAGCCCCACTGCGAGTGCCATATAGGTGAACATCGCTGTAGCACCACTGGCACCATGGTGGCTGTGCCCTGCATTGCCTGCCATGCACAGTAGTCATCAGCATGGCAGGTGCCTGCGTCAGCAACCCGGGCATGCGCAGTGAGGTGTACTGTGCATGTCACAGAACTGCGCCCTTGGCTCACCACGTTCAACACAATTGCACAAAGCGCAACAGTGTGATATTCTGCCGTCATATGCAAATTAGCTAATCAGCCATTCAATGGCTCAGCACTGCAGTTTGCATCCACTTAAAGTTGTGACTCACCTCATTTGCATGGGTTGCACTATAAAAGTGCGACATTGGGTTACACTGACCATAGTCAGTTACTGCAGTCTATTGGTGAGTTGCATGCTGTTTGGGGGTGTGGACTGTGGATTTTGGGACATGCATGGGACTGCACAGTCACAGGTAACAAAAGCATTCTCGCAGGCTAAATCATGACCAAGAGAGTTGTGGGAGAGGAGGAGCACAGTGGTGGGAAGAGGAGGAGGCCTAATTTCACCAAGGCTGATATGGATGCCCTGTTTGAGGCCTTCCTGGATCAGGAGCCGCTTCTCAGTGGATGGCAGGGAACACCACAGGCCCATGCTGCTGCATGGGAGGACATGGCACATGCAGTGAACATTCATGGCAGCCACCAGCTCTCCATGCAGGAGTGCAAGAAGAAGATGGGCACAGACAGGAGGAGGATAAAGGAGAAGGTGGCTGCTATCAGGGCAGCATGAGCTACGACAGGTGGAGGACAGACAGAGGTGCTACACCTGACCCCACAGGAGGAGAGGGTTGCTGGCAGCATGCAGAGTTGTGTCATTGAGGGTGTTCAGGGTGGTGGCTTCCAGATGGGTGGTAGCCCATCACTGCATGGTAGGTCATGGTCTGTCTATTGGGGGGGCGGGGTAGGTCACAGGCAGTAACGTGACTTTGTTTTGCCTTACAGATCCTGAGCATCTACATGGATCAGCGGTGGCTGGCCTGTCCACTGAGGCCAGTCAGATGGAGATGGCGGAGGGCTCATCCACCTCCACAGGTTTACGCAGCTCAATGTGACAGTGGGCCCCCCTGGCTGTCCAGACTGATGATGTTAGAACAGGTGCAGAGGAGGCCCTGCCTGTGTCCCACTGTGCCAGCATCCATGGATGCCAGCATGCTGTGACTTGGGCTGGTGCCGGGTCCGTCACCGATGATGATGTTGCTAACGCCATGGGCAGTGACACATGTGTGCCAAGGGATGGCCACACAGCAGGTAACATCACAGCCATGGCTGTGGGTGGTGCCACCATGGAGGCCTCCATATTATCACAGTCCCAGCCTGTGCTTGTCAGCATCAGTGGGGCAGCACTGGTGTGTACAGGACAGTGGGACTGTTGCAGCCACTGCAGTGGCACCAGTGAGCCCTGGGGAGTGGCAGCCAGAGAAGCAGCATCAGCAGTCACCCAATGGGCTTGTGGGTACGGGATCAGGGGGCCGTGTCAGTGCACCACCTGTGGACATGCCCAGACCTGGTCCTGGTGTGAAGCCCACCCTCAATGGTGCTGAGCATCAGGACCATGCACACCCTGAAGGACAGGATGCCAAGGAGGCAGATGCCTTCTTGGATGAGCACACCCGAATACTGAAAGCATCAGTCAACCAGCAGAAGCGGCTTGCGACTTCAGTGGATGCACTGTGTGCAGCTCTGGAGCGGGCAGAGGAGCATCGCAGCAGAGGCACCGCTCTGATCCTGGCAGGGATGGACCAGTTGTGGGAGGATGTGACCGCTGCCATTGACAGCCAGACACAGGCATTCACTGCTGTCATGGCCACAATGGGAACACAGTTATTTGCCCATGTGTTACAGACACAACGCAGTGCACTGTACACCCCCTGTTCACAGCGTCGTGCGACACCATCCTTGTCGACACTGGGTTCAGCTGTTGGCATCCTGAGCACGCCAGGCACAGGCATGTTTGGTGTGCTGCAGACCCCTGCATGAGCACAGTTGTGTTCACACAGTGGAACCCCTGGGGGACCATCGGTGCCACCCCATGAGGCCAGTGGTCAGCCTGTCAGTGCTGGCGGGTCTCGGCGGAGCCACCCACACATCTGTGATGGCCGGGGCACTGTGGTGCGTGAGTGACCTGTCTCCCAATGTGGCTACTGTCTGGTGCTGCCCTGTGTGCATTGTGTCATTCAGCGGACATTGCACGGGTGGGTACCCGGCCCTGCACTCGGACACACAGTCCATCTGCACACCCTCCCGGCTGCTGTCCACAGTTGCGTGTGCATGATGATGCCTGCATTGCACTGTACACCAATGTGCAATGGTGCTCAGCATCTGACACATGCACAAGGACAGGCAGTGGGCATGGTGGGTCTGTGGACATGTGTGTGTCTAGGGGTGGCATTCTGCATTGGTGTGCCTCCTACCCTTTGTGCATGTCTGGTGTGTTTTGTGTGTGTGTGTGTGTGTGTGTGTGTGTGTCTGTGTGGCATGTTAGACCCACCCATCCCTGGTTGTGTGTGTGGTTCCATGCCTAGCCAGCTCCCTTGATGGCATGCACCCCTGGTGTGTGTCCATGCATGTTTGTGGGTTGTGCCTTAGCCACTGTTAGTTGCACATGGCCCCATGACTTACCTGGGTTGGCTGAAGTGCTCCTCCGTGATGGTGTCCAGGCGCAGGTGTGCCAGCCGGAGCAGTTGGGGGTCCCGTTGCCCAAGGGGAGGCTGCCCATCACCATTGTCACCGGCATCCTCTTTGTCCCCATTGCTGTCCCCCTCTTCGACTTGTACGGCTATCCCACATTCATTGGCCATGTTGTGCAGGATGCAATAGGCCAGGAATGGCCTGCAGGCCTTTGAAGGGCTGTACTGTAGGGCACTGCTGGAGGTGTCCAGGCAACGGAAATGTGCTTTCAGCATCTCGAACACCCATTCGATGACATTACGTGTGGTGGCGTGTGCCTTATTGTAGCGTTGCTGCAATGGGGTTGCGGGCCACCGGTAGGGTGTCAGCAGCCAGGGATGGAGTGGGTATCCACTGTCACCTGTGTGTAGAGGGTGGAGGTTAGTATGGTGATCAGCATCACCCTGCCCTGGGCCATGTAGGCCACTACCCATGTGAACTCTAACCATGCCCCCCCAGGCCCTATGATTGTCCATGTGGTTTGCATACTCACCCACTAGGTGGCCAGTGGGCATATCCCCACTCTCAAATCTGTGGCAGAGTGCTGACTGGTGCCAGATGAAGGCATCATGTGCTTCCCCAGGGTGCATGGCACAGACATTGATTATGCGCCCCCTGGCATCGCGCATCACCTGGCAGTTGATGCAGACATAGCCCTTGTGATTTATATATGCAGCCCCCTCAGGGCCAGGTGGTGTGCAGATGGCTACATGGGTGCAGTATATTGTCCCTAGCATGCCAGGCATATGTTCTACCCTGTGGAACTCCTGTATGTTTGCTGTGTGCTCCACTGGTGTGCTGGGGAAATGGATGTACTCAGCATGTGGCAGCAGTGTGTTGAGGATTTGGGTGAGGTGGTGTGACGTGGCCTACTGGGTTATGCCTGTGGTGTCCCCAGCTGGTCTCTGGAAAGTACTGTGATGAGCAAGCACATGCAAACTGTCACGTTCATCTCCACTGACAGAGCATAGCTCCATTGTGTGGGTGCCTGCATCACATCACTGCACAGCTCACAGAGCCACCTCAGAATTGTTTGATTCAGGTGGTACTGGCTCACAATCTCCATATCACTATACAGCTCAAAGCTGGTGCCGGTTCAATACTGCCTGTTGGGAGCATACCTTGAGGGGCACTTCCACGGCCATGCCCCCCTGCTGCCCACCTTCTCATCCCCCTCATTTCTGCCTCCATCTGGATGGTGGCACTGGCCATGTCCCTGGCTTGTGTTCACTCCCCCGGCAGCTATTTCTGTATTCCCCCTGCTGTCCTGGCTGCTACTTCCCCTGCACTGGGAACACCTGCCTATGCTGACCTCACTGCTGTGTGGCGTACTTCCTCCTTCTGCACTGTGGCTCCCCACCCCTTCCCCTAAGCCTGTTGATTCCAGGTGCTCTTTCCTGGCCTGCCCTGTGTGTCCCTGCTGCCCAGTTTGTCCTGCTAGACTTCGGCCTCATGTGCCTTCCCTGTAGCATTCTTGCTCCTCTCCCTTGCTCCCTTTTATTTTGGCTCATTTCCGCTATGGCGCAACTTCCGCTGGCTCCCCTATTGTGCATGGTGCATGTTGCTGAATATCACACTGCACCATTTATGTATGGTTCCTCCCCCTTCAGTTGCGCATGCATTCATTATCATTGCGCTGTTGCTCAGCGTGATTTGGGGGGTGCAACTGCCTCCAGCTGAATATCTCAGAATGGCGCCTATTCGGACTTGCGCAGGCGCAACCCTATTACGCATGGCTCAACTCTTTTGACTATCTGGGCCAGTTTCTCTTTGTATTTTAAGACTGAGAAAAACATCTGTTTTTTTCATTTACACAGCAGGGTGTCTAGAAAGGGGCTATTGATTCTTTGTGTAAAGAAAGCAACAGATGAGTCTCATGATATACTGTTTAGAAAAAAGTCTTACAGCATAACATTTGTATTTTGTATAGCAGAATGTAAGCTCTGTTACACTAAGTTACTGTTTAAAAATACAGTTGTTTAGAAAAAGACAGGATTTCCATTATAAATTCTGAAAACATAACTTAAGCTGGCATGCAACTGCAGTTATTATAAACAGTGTCTCTTTGTGTTTTAAGACTGAGAAAAACATCTGTTTTTTCATTTACTCACCAGGGTATTTAGAAGGTACTATTGATTTTCTGTGGAAACGTGTGTCTCATGATATACTTTTCAGAAAAAAGTCTTACAACATAAAAGTTCTGTGCTACACTGAGTTATTGATTTAAAAATACAGCTGTTTAGAGAAAGATTGGATTTCAATTATGAATTTTAAAAACATAACTTAAGCTAAAAGGTTATTTGGATTTAAAAAAGCAGCCTGCATACCTTTTATTTAGACTGTGACCAAAGCTTCAGCAGAATGAAAAGTCACTAGCGACCTTTCAGCTGTCATGCTGAGTTGCAGCAAAGCCTGTAAGGAGTTTTGAAGGCCTTATAAATATATTTTTAAATGAAGTTGGGTGGGGTGGAGAGTTGGATTGACATTGCCAGGTGTTCAGATGTTTTTCAGTATAGCCATGTGCTTGGGGTGGATACACATTTTATATAAGGAGCTGATCATACTGTGTTTAGGACAAAAGAAAAGAGCAAGACTGCAAAAAATACAGCTTGAGTTGTAGAATTAAAAAAAAAAGCATCGAACAGTCAAAAAGAATGGAGTTCTGGAATGATATGAGCAACTCTCAAGACTTTTTCCAAGTGCTCGCAGAGATGAATAGTGTAAAGTCTGTCACTGACTCTATGATCACTACAGAAGGTGTGTATTTTTATTTTTAACCAAGAATAGTAGTTTAGATGCGTGTTAAAGATGTTGCTTGTTTACCTGTTTGACTTTGTCTTGGTATAGCTTTTATTGCAGCTTTTTAGAGCTTAATATTTACTCATATAATGTTTAAAATGTATAAGTAAGATAATCTATTCTGTTATGTATTGAGCTTTTCCAACATTTGTACAAAGTTGAACAAAAGCTTGTTTGTTGTGCTGTGCAATGTTTTACAATTTTAGAGGGAGATGGGGGGCTGTTAAAAAAGGCCCTTTGTGCAAAGTTGAAGAAAAGCTTGTTTGTTGTGCTGTGCAATGTTTTATATTTTAAGAGGGAGATGAGGGTGGTGGCTGTTAAAAAAGGCTGCAGGCTTTAGATTTGAAATTTGTCCTACAGAATAATGCTGGAAATAAAAATTAATGACAGGCGTATTTTCTCTTTTGTCAACAGTTGAGAGAAATGCCTCAGGAGAGAGAAGGAAAAAAAGATCATCCATTGACTGTGAAGTAAACCAGAGACATTCAGAATTTTTGCTGCTGTGAGTCATTGTAGTAATAGTATAATATGTTGATTATTGTCACTCCATTTTGCATGCTAGTTCATGTAATGTATGTCATTTTATACTCCATTTTGTATTGTGTGACTCCATTTTACATGCTGCTTCATTTAATTAGTGTTTTGCTCTTTAGATAGCCTCATTATTATGTTTTGCTTCAGACAGTGTATTTTGCTGACTTGAAGGTCGCATATTATCAGGCAACCTGTTTTTGTAGTTTTGTTTAAACTTCTGCTTAGCTCATAGTGTTCTAGGCACCCGGCCAGTGTTTGGAGCACAGTGACCTAGCAGGTGTAGGGAATTCTGAGCAGTCCTTGTAGTGTAAATTCGCAACATCCTGGGAGCCCGGCCAGCTTCTAGAATGTGGAAAAACAACACTATGAGGGCTGCACAATTATTTTTAGCATAAAATAAGATATAAATGTAGCTTTCTCAATGCCTGTTTAGAAGCCTCTCCTGCAGGGTGGACGCATCGCTGTGGGGCCAGTTCCCGGTTCGAGAGACTCCTAGCCAGGCTGACAAGGGGGCTTCCCAGCCATTGGAAGAGGGCTTGGATGATGCTTTATCGAATTGATAATGTATAACCTTTTGTATTATATTTTGTTATAATAAAGCTTTGGCTTGCTGTACTTATTGTATTGTTATTGTGTGTATGTGAGTGTGAGTGAGTAAAATAGCTGCCTGGTTTGAGTTGGCAGAACATTTTTGGCGTAGTCGGCAGGATTCAAAAATAAAATGTCTATTTTTAGGAAAAAGGATGAGTTCTTTTTTTTAAAGGTGTATTAAGGCTCAAACAAGCAAGGGCAACTGCCCTTTGTACTTGTAATTTGTGCTTGCTGCAAGTATATACTGTTAGAGCCAATGATGGCTTTCACAGTTCAGGCTGCTTTTAGGAGAAAAGCAGCGGCTGGTTAAGTAAAGTTAAATAAGCAACATCTAGAAAAAGAAAAATAAACTACTGTGGATGTACGCACAGTAGGTGACTACAGATGGGATAATTTGAAAATCCCCCATGTTGCTTATCTGTGTAGTTTCAAGTTTTTCTGTATCAATTTCAAGTTCCCTTGCCTCCTATAGAGGCTGAAACATTTGATCCTAAACCCAAGTACTGGGGACCTCTACCAAATGGATCTCAACCTAGTACTGTTAGAGATTTTTGTTTGTTTTGTTTTTAAACTGCAAACCAGAGCTCTGGAAAAAGACTTGGTTTGGCAGGTTACTAAAATGGCCAAAAGAAAACCTTTGAAAGGGTTAAAACCTTTGAAAGAGTTAATAGCTGCAGCATTTGGAAATTATCACAAAGGTCCTGCAGTCAGTTTTCTTACTTAGACTAGTATATCGGAAAAGAAGAAGAAAAATACCTTGGCACCGGGTAAGTCTGAATTTTTTTATTCAAAGTTGTTTTATGTCTGTCTGTTTTATTTCTGTAATACGTATACTAAACAAGGTAATGCTCCATCTTTCTCATGCATATTTTCTAGCTTATATCTGTGTTCTGTAATTATGTTCTATTGTCAAGGTTGCGAGATAGGATTGACTGCCTTCAGTGCACAACAGGTTACAGAAAAAAAGGAAGAAGAAGCTTCTTTGCCTCATAGCTGACTGTTTTAATTGGCTTTATTTGTAATGGAACATTTGTGCTGCCTAAATAGAGTCAGTAAAAAACTTTTGTTTGTAGTTGTTGCTTGGAGCAGGTAGTGTTGATAGTAAAAAATTATGACGTCATATAGATTGCAATGTGCAAAAAGAGTTGTAGTTTGCAAGCAACGTGCCAAGCCACTGCTAGGTGAAAATGTAATGTGTTAACAGCTATAAATGGCTTTATCATACTTCTAGTTAAAACCAGAAACTTTTTGCAAAATGGCAGAGTGCCATATTTTAGTTATGTGCCAAAAGGTGTAATCATGTTATACGAGATGTGTTCACTTACAGATAATGTATTTAAACAGTGTTTTGTTCTGAAAAAATTTGGCATGGCAATATGTATAAATGTATTAGTTTAAAAATTGTCAGTGTTACAAGACAGGCAGGAGGCAGCACATATATCTAAACCATGTACAGTTTTCTAATGAAACTATGGGCATTACCTCAGCAAATTGGTGTAAAACAATGTCAGTCTTATTTTGTGTTAAGTATTTCTTTTTGTGTATGTGTATGTGTGTGTACTGTCTTGGCCAGCAGTTTTATTGTGTAAAAATATTTTAATATTAGTAGTGTTCAAGGACACTACAGGAATGGCTGGGTTTAAATGACCCTTGCATGCACACTGTGACCTTTTGCACGTTATTTGACCTTCTTGTGTTTCAACATTTTATGTTACTACCAGTTCAAACTTAATGTGTATTCCATGCCTAAAGCACAACTTTTCACACAAAATGTATGTTTTCATAAAGGCACACCAAGAGTAAACCATGTAATTTGACTTTTTATTGCAAAACTAGTATTCTAAGTGAAGAGGAACAAACTTTTACAATTTTGAAAAAAGGACTATTACAGCTGTTTTTGAGAGTTTACCATCTACAGAGATACGTACGTACGGTATTACCATCAATCTGGACATTTTGTCATGCTTAGGATAAGGGAACCCAGGGACGCTTGACTTCTTTTATCCTATGAAAATAATCTTGTTTTATTTTTAAACTAATGTGTGTTTGTTTTTGTTGTTTGTCTGTGTTTCACAGCTAACCTTTTTATTGCTACAGTATTCGAGCTGTCTCTTGCACCTCGAGCTGTGTCTTCCACCAGTAGGAGCTTGGAGGGAGGGGGTAAGCTACCCTTCCTCCCTTCCAGTGTAATACCCACAAAGGTTGCAAGGTACATGTCATATTTATACTAATTCATAGTATGTAGCCAATGGTTTAACAACCTGGCTGCCCACTAGGGCTAAAAATGAGTAAAAAATTTATTCAAAAAAAATATGGAAAAAAAAACTGTGGCAGGAAATATGGACTATGGTGCAAAATACTCAGACCACTGTATTTCATGTTAATGCTCATTGTGCTTCCGATACACTAAAACAATAGTATAATTCTATTGCAAATAAAAAAACTAAAATTCTTCCAGTGAATATTAAAACAACTCAAAGTCAGCAGTTATCAGGGCTGGCAAAATGGGCACATCAAAAATGTAAACATTTGGGAGAAAAGGCCACTTACAGGTGGGCATATAGTAGGGGTGTACCCCTAACATTGAATTTAGTTAAAACTGTTATTGCTCAGTGTCCTATATGCCAACATGGGCAACAAAGACCAATCCCTCATATTGTGAAAGGACAATTGGGGGGGAGAGCCTACAAAAATAAAAAAAAAATTGCATAAAGCATTACAAATTTTAAATAATAAACCAATTGGAGAATCTGAGACCCCCTCAATGCGAATAATAACTCCTAATTTGCAAGTGCAGGCTTACTCAACTACAAAAACAGTGTTATATTGAAAAATTACACCAGGAGCTCTGTCTCCTTGCATGGCAACCCCAGAAGCTGCTGGACTTAATTTACATGCCCTTCAAGAATACAAAATAAACAGCAGAAACATTCAAGTAATAAAAACTAGTATTAAAATACAAATTCCACCGAGACATTTTGGTTAAATAGCACCTAAATCAGAACTAGCCCTCAAGGGAATACAAATTTTGGGAGGGGTGATTGATTGTTATTATCAAGAAAAAGTAAAAGTAATTTTATTAAATAGTAAAAAACAAAATCTGTTAATTCAACAGTATGACAGTGTGGCTCAATTGTTAATTATTCCAGTTAACAAAGTGACCCCTATAAAGGGACAAGCCCCCACACTCTTAACAGCAAGGGGGGATAAAGGTTTTAAATCTACAGGAGGTTTTAACAATGGTGCCAAAATATGGATTACAAACCCAAATGGCCCTCCTGAACCAGCTGAGGTGATAGCCACCGGACGAGACAACACAGTGTTAATTATCAAATCAGAAAAAAAAAATAAAAATACGTGCCTGCACATAAATGTTATCTTCGAGAATATAAAATTTGTGTCTTTCTAGGTCCAGCAATAAATTTAAAAAAAAATGCTAGTGTGTCTTATAGTCCATTTGGCAGAGCTAGTTACCCCTGGAGGAAGGATTCAAAGGGTTAACTGTAATGACACTGGTTGTAAAGGAACCTGGAGTTGGAAAAATAATACCAAAGATAGAACCCAGGGGAACTTTAGCTGCCCATCCGGACAGAAGTGTGTGGTACTGAACATGACATTTTCACCAGGGGTCAATCTCTAAATGACAACTAGTAGCTCAGGACAATATGCCTACGAAACAAATAAAATCTCTTTGCAAAATAAGACTGCTATTAAATGCTGCAACTTACCAAATAGTTGCATAGTGACTGTACAACATAAACTTAATTGCTGCATAAATCAAACAGACATTTTCAATGCAAGTATTACTTTAATTGACATAAACACATTATTCTGCATAAATGCTACTGCAATAACTAATAGAACTACTTGGGCAGATCACATTACAGTATTAAAAAATCATCCTGTAATTAGCAATAATAGTATAGTTAAAGTTCCATCCACATGTACATCAGTAGCGCAGCGGTATCAGAAAAATGTAATCCATTTTAACATAACGTTTATGTTTAGTAAAAAATGCAAATATAAAAGAGCTTGGTATAATACGCTATTAGGTGGAGCAGGGGCAGGCATGGAAATTTTAAATAGTGTAAATATAAAAACACTGACTAACAGGCTTCAGGCAGTAGAAATTAATGTATTTAGCTTAATTAACTTACAAGCTCAATGGATGCCAACTGTTTTCTTATCCCAAAAATTAACTTTACATAATAATTTTGAGTTCTTGCAGTTATTTAATGCTTCACAGGTATGGGGAATGGGAGTAGCAAAAAATATTTTGCAATTTATTAATTAGACAAAATGCACAATGCGACATATGTATTCTATAATGCACAGAAATAAGGCCCAGAGTAATTTAATGAGTAATAATAAATATGTGTGGAGAACCGTGTTCAAATCATAAATTCCTAGTAATCATTAAATTGTAATGTCATCCACCACAGTAAAATGCACAGGTCCCTAATAATGAGCAGAAGCTTATTTTGTATTGGCAGCCCAATATTTTAAATCAATCAAAATTAAATATCTCGTTAAATAAAATTAAACAAATAATTCAAAAAACAGATGTAATGCAGGCTCATTTGGCAATAAAAAATAAATCATTAGTGCAAAGTCAGGTGCAAACTACAATAATTAAAAATAAAATAATTAATTTAAGTTCCAAAATTCAACAAGAGACTACTCATTATTAGTAAAATATTTTTACAGAATAGTCTCCATCAGCTACAAAAGTGTTAAATATTCTAATACATCCTATCATAATCATTGCTGTAGTAACAATTATCTTGCTTATTTAAACTTGTTACTTATCATGTTATATTCGTAGTAATTTTGCTATAGTACCAATATCATACAAATCATATTCACAATAATCAAAGGACCAAATGTAGTAATAGTATAATATGTTAATTATTGTCACTCCATTTTGTATGCTATTTCATGTAATGTATGTCATTTTATACTGCATTTTGTATTGTGTGACTCCATTTTACATGCTGCTTCATTTAATTAGTGTTTTGCTCTTTAAATAGCCTCATTATTATATTTTGCTTCAGACAGTGTATTTTGCTGACTTAAAGGTCGCATATTATCAGGCAACCTGTTTTTGTAATTTTGTTTAAACTTCTGCTTAGCTCATAGTGTTCTAGGCACCCGGCCAGTGTTTGGATCACAGTGACCTAGCAGGTGTAAAAAATTCTGAGCAGTCCTTGTAGTGTAAATTCGCAACATCCTGGGAGCCCGGCCAGCTTCTAAAATGTAAAAAAACAACACTATGAGGGCTGCACAATTATTTTTAGCATAAAATAAAATATAAATGTAGCTTTCTCAATGCCTGGTTAGAAGCCTCTCTTGCAGGGTGGACGCATCGCTGAGGGGCCAGTTTCCGGTTCGAAAGACTCCTAGCCAGGCTGACAAGGGGGCTTCCCAGCCATTGGAAGAGGGCTTAAATAATGCTTTATTAAATCAGTAATGTATAACCTTTTGTATTATATTTTGTTATAATAAAGCTTTGGCTTGCTGTACTTATTGTATTATTATTGTGTGTATGTGAGTGTAAGTGAGTAAAATAGCTGCCTGGTTTGAGTTGGCAAAACAGTCATGAACAAAATAAACATTGTGTTAATTTGAGTGAGGATGTACAGCCATCCACAAGCAGCAGTGCAAGGGTTACAGACACAGAATAAGCACATCCAATGTTTCGAGAAAAAGATATTAAAGCATTACATCTAGCAAAGAGCTGTTTTAATGATATAATTGATGCCTTGTTCAATGGCATGACCATTCAGAGCAGATTATCTAGTCAGGATTATGATAATCAGATTTTTAAATCTCACTTTTGTAAAGGTACTTTGCTAAGTAGTATATTTTCTGTATTATGTGCAGCCAAGTACTCATGCTCAGAACTAAAACAGTCTATGTATGTGGCTGAAATGTTTGAGAAGTTCAGGACACTGGAGGAAAAGCTGAGCAAAAAAAAGAAAAAAGTGACAAAAAATCTCACAGAGTGAGTGAAAAGGGGAGCAGCACTAACAAAATGAAAAAAAAAAGAAATAATAAATTGGGTCAAAAAAGGAAAACATGGGTAAAAAATAAAACAATTAGAGAAAATTTGAAAAGAAAAGTGTGCCAGGAAAATTTTACATCATAGGGTATTACAGCATGTTGCTGAAGTTCAACAAGCTGGTGAATTGTGAAACCAGCTGCTTGCACATGAGCAAGATAATGAGCTGGCTAACAGGGAGACCCCTACTGCTTTTTTAGAAAGCGTGCAGCATTATGAACATATTTAAAAAAAATGAATGCTAAAGAATTCCATGTGTGATACTGCTTTGTGAACCTAGATAAAATAAAGTATTTTACAGGGGCTCAGGCTATTCAAGAATTGCTGGACAGGGTGCGGAGACAAACGAATCATGAAGACTTTATACAATTGTGAATCAGTGCTGACTCTTTAAATCACCCGTTTTTCTCAAGGAAAACACGCCCTCATGAGTTAAATGCAGCCACCTTTTTAGATCAGATAGCTGACATGTTACAGAGCAATGCAAAAGTAATTGCTGATGAAACTATACATCTCACAGTAAACACTATCAAAAATTACCAGGGGCGGGGGTGGGGTTAGACAGACACAGAACTTTATTTTGTATAGCCGGATTTTACAAAAAAAGAGATAATACTTGATCGATTTAAATAATAGAACTACTACTCTGTGTTTTGGTGGCTCCATTCTCACACTTTTAAATCCAAACATGAGTGACAGTCAGTTGCTGAATAAGGCTAAAATATTACATGCTGAGCTAGGTTTGTCAGACCAAACTCCTGTTATTTTTAGTGATGTGCCACAGTTTGAACATTTTTTTAGGAGACATAATTAAGATTTTATATCATGATGAAGGAAGCTGGCAAACACTTTCGACGGGGCCACTGTGGCCCAGATATTCAAACTGCTCCAGGCAGTGGCACAAGCCTGGGTGCAGCACAACTGGGCTATGCTGGGGCCAGGACCAGGATGAGGTGATATTCAATGGTGATGCACAATGGTGCAGCACCGTTGAATATGGCAAGGTCGATGCACAAACTGTGCATGGCGCAGTGGCACTACACCAGTGCAAGCCACAGATAAGGAGCATGGGGATGCACCAGCTCAAGTGCAGTTGCACTAGGTGCATCACCCATGATATTCAGCAGGGGGCATGCAATTGAGGCCATAAGATATGCAAGGCACAAATGGGGTTATTTGCATGTCATTATGGCCCCATTTCCATGCCTTACCCAGGGCAGCCTGGCGACTTGCGCCTAGTGCCCTGCACTGCATGATGTGTGCAGTGGGGATCCAGGAGCATCCCCCTGCCCTTAGCCATGATTGCTTCAATGTATATCAATCAAGCCCTGGTAGTTTAGTGGCCTCCACTCCTGAGTCCCCACATCCCTGAATATTGTAATGAAAGCCCACCCCTGGTGGTCAAGTGGTCCCCCCTCCCGAGTCCCCGAATCTCTGAATATTGTAATGAAAGACCATCCCTTGTGGCCAAGTGGTCCTCCCTCCTGAGTCCCTGAATCCTTAAATATTGTAATGAAACACCATCCCTGCTGGTTTAGTGGAACTCCCTCAGCCCCTAGCCATGATTGCGGTAATCCTCAGTGAGAGAAAACCTGGTGATCCAGGTGGCATCCCCGCCCCTCCACCCACAATGAACCTCTTACCCACCCTGCTCCCCCCATCATTGGCGGGTGGCTGCAACAACCGCCTTACCACCAGGCTGCCCACTGACTATCAGGTAAAGTATGGGCTGTAAGCCATTGGTTCCCAGTGTGGACCAATAGGCTTGCAGGGCATACTGCACTAGACAGTCCCAAATATGTGACTGTCATCCACATAATTGTGATTGTCTAGTACAGTATGCACTGCAAGCCTATTGGGCCACACTGAGGACCAATGGGCTTACAGCCCATACTGTACCTGTCAGTCAGCGGGCTTCAGGGCTCTATGCAGCTGGGTTGCAGCCACCCACTGATAACGGGGGACTGGGGTGGGCAAGGGATTCAGTGTGGGTGGAGGGGTGGGGGGTGCCACTGGCACCCAGGGCTTTTCCTTATGGAGGATTATCGTAATCACTGCTGGGGGTGTTACACTAGACCACCAGGGATGGTCATTTTACATTACTTGGGGACCCACTTGACCACCAGAGATGGTCTTTCCTTACAATATTCTGGGATTCAGAGACTTAGGAGGGGGGCCACTAGACTACCAGAGCTTGTTTGGTATACATTGAAGTGATTGTGGCTATGGACGGGGGGCACTTGACCACCAGGGTTGTATGTGTGCTTGCCAACAGTGTTCTGGGTGGGCAGGTGGCCAACAATGGCTGGGCTGCTGTGTTGCACCCTGAAAAACTGCAGCCCACCTGTGGGTGTCAAGGAGTTGTGCCACCTTTTCTGGTGCTCAACTTTAAGCCCCCCATATGGCGCAATGCAGGGTTGTGCCAGCATATGCACCGCACATCCTGGGCTGAATATCAGGATGTGCTGCATATGCATGGGCACGCCCCCTGCATTTGCGCTGCATACATTAGCATTGCACCCTGGCACATCGAGATTTGTGCTGCACCAGACAGCCTTCTCAATCTCCTGCCGGGGTGCAATGCGGGGTTGCGCTGGCACAACACTGTTGCGCCACCCTTTGAATGTCCCGGCCTGTTTGTATTACTGCATGAAAATCACTATTATGGTATAAAAGATGTAAGAAAATTTTTAGGAGCCAGATACCTCTGTGAATATTGTCACGTACCCTGCAATCACAAGCAAAATCATGCATTTGTACTATTGTGCAAAGTGTGTTATGAACCAAATTGTATAGAACATGAAACTGACACTGCATCCTGCCCACACTGTAAAGAGATTTGTAGGTCTTCAGCATGCCTAGAGAGGCATTTAGCTAGAAGTGATGTGGGTATGGTGACTTGTAAATCAATGAAACTGTGTGAAGAATGTTTTGTCTTTTACAAGGGTTCTCATGCATGTAAGTTGATTCAGTGTGACAGATGCGGGTCTTTCATGACTGTAGACTAGCATCTGTGTTACATGGCACCACTCACAGAAGTAAAAATCTCAGAGAAATATGTAGTGTTTTATTTTGAGGTCAGACAAGAAAGTGGGACCCACATACCAAATTTTGTGTATGCTAAGCAATTAGATGGGGAGCGGTCCTGGGAATTTGAAGGGGAAGATTGTATAAAATATTTTGTCAGACATTTTATTGATGCCCCATTTAGACACTACACATTTACAGCCCACAATGCCAAAGGCTATGACAGCTACTTTATTGTTAGCCAGATAGTCAAGGAAAGAATTGGTACTAAATTGCTCACCCAAGGAGGAAAATTGCTTTCTGTAACTGTCTCATTCCTGCACATCAGATTTATCGACAGTCACGGTTTCCTTCTTTTTAAACTAGCAAAGATCCCTGCAGCCCTTGTATTTGAGAATGAGATTGCTAAAGGTTACTTTCCCCAATTTTTTAACACCAAGGCCAATGAAAATTAGGTAGGTACCCTGCCCACTTCTCAATTTTATGGTTCTGATTATATGTTGCCTGCAGAAAAGCAACAGTTCATACATTGGTACGTAGCTAACCAACATACAGAATTTGATCTGAATAGAGAGCTTCGCTACTATTGTCAGTTAGATGTTGAAGTTCCGCAAACAGCTTGTGACCGATTTAGGAAAGAATTGATGAGCATGACAGCCAAAAGTTTTTTAAAACAGTCAAATGGTGATACAGTAGAGTATGAAACAGTCTCTTTAGATCCTTTCCAATATGTCACGATAGCCTCAGTCTGTATGGCCATATATAGAGTTTTATTTTTGAAAGAATGCACTATTGCTGTTCTCCCCCCAGATGACTACCACAGACAACAAAGGAGATACTCCATGCCAGCTATTCAGTGGCTCATGTACATAGCTGATAAAGAAAACATTTCTATTCAGCACTCTCTAAGTGGTGGTGAATTTAAAGTAGGGCCCTATTTTTTGGATGAGTATGTGGAAATTAATGGGGTGCCCACAGCCTTTGAATTTAATGGTTGTTTTTTTCACAACTGCAACATCTGTTACTGTGAGAAAGATAGAAACCACATGACAGGGACTTGTTTTGGACAGTTATTCAGTAGGACCATGCACAAATTTCATTTTCTAAAAAGCAAAGGTTTTGCCATTAGAGTATTGTGGGAGCATGAATGGAAATCAATGTTGGCTACAGATCAAGGTTTGAATAATTTCTTGAGGGACAGGCAGCTACCAAAGCCACTCGAACCCTAGGAAGTCACTGTTTTGGGGAGAACAAATGCCATTTGTCTCTACTATAAGATGCAGCCTGATGAGAAAATACACTATTATGATTTTACCAGCCTCTACCCTTTTGCTAACAAAACCAAACAGTATCCAGTCGGTCATTCTGACATCATTTACAAACATTTTGATGACCTTTTTTTTCCAGTGCTGCCATCCAGGTTTGGAAAAAACTTGTGTTTACATTAAGTCGTGCATGTGCTGAAGAGAGACTGCAAACAACATTGTGCACACACACTGATGACCAAAGGACACTGACAGGTACCTACAATTCTGTAGAACTAAACCTGGCACTGGAAAAAGGCTAAAAAATCAATAACATTTATGAAGTTTGACATATTAACCCTTAGGCTGCTGATAGAATTAGAAAGTATAGGAATTTTGGACTGATATATCAGTCCGCGGCCCTGCAAGGGTTAAAGAGTCATGCACAGAGCTTTTTGCAGACTACATCAAGCTGCATTTGAAAGGCAAGTAAGAGGCATCTGGTTTCCCTTCATGGGTAAAAAATGAAGCAGATAAAGTCAGGTACCTACAACAGTATTCTTAAAGAGAAAATGTACATTTGAACCCTGCTGCCATAGCTGTTAACCCTGCAAGGAGACAGATATCTAAACTATTTTTAAATTCTCTTTGGGGCAAATTTGGTCAGAGAGCTAATTTTCCAACCACAATGTTAGTAACAGACCCTGACAAGCTGTTTCAGTATGTGTTTGCCCCTTTTTATGATATTGCCTCATGTTGTTTCCTCGATGATGAAACAGCGCGTTTAAGCTAGAAGTACACCAAAGACCACTACCCAAATTCTAATAATATTAACATATTTATAGCTAGTTTTACAACAGCATATGCCAGACTGGAACTCTACAACCTGCTAGAAAAGTTACAGGACAGGTGCTTTACCATGACACTGACTGTCATTTTTGTGTCCAGACCAGATGACTGGACCCCACCTCTGGACGATTATTTAGGAGAGCTAACCAGTGAGCTTCCTGCAGATGAACACATTACAGAGCTTGTTTCTGCAGGTCCAAAAACATATGGCTACCAGCTGTTCAGAGGAGAGGGTGTTCTTAAAGTGAAAGGGCCAGAAATAAGACATGAAGGGAATGGTGCAGTGCAGTGGCTGTGGTGCAGCAGTCTTCTGTGAGACGTTCTGGAGGATGTGGTGTTGTCCCATCTGCAGGTACCTTTCTGGGCTGAGGGAGGAGGTTGCTTAACTCCAGGCTGAGTTGGCCAGGATTTGTGGGACCTCCTCTTCCACCCAGGGACCACCAGGGTCACTACCGTTGCATAAGAGGTTGCCAAGAAAGAGAAGTCATTGGACCACAGTGGGCTCAGGGAGGGTGAGGGTGGTGGAACAGAGGTGCATCCCTCCAGTTATACCTCTCTACAATTTCTATAACATTATGGAAAAGTGTGGTTCCTCTATGGAGGCACCCACACTGGAGACCAAGGAGGATGCTGGGAACCTCCACAAAGGAGACCCACAGGAGGGTGGCATGGTACCCCACAGAGGAAGGAAACAACTCCTGGTGAGGGATTCCATTGTTGGGAAGGTAGAACTGGGGGAGGAAGGGGAGAGGGAGGTAAGGTGCCGGCCTTGTGCCATGGCTTGGAGGGACAGGGAGTGAATCCTCAGGATCACAGGAGCAGCTAGACAGAGGAGGGAGCTGGATGTCACTGTCTACCTTGGGACAAATGACCTGGCTAAGAAAGGTATCAGAGCAGTGCAAGAAACATTTGTGGAGATGGGGAGGGGCCTTAGACAAATAGCATGCACAGTAACCTTCTCAGAGGTGCTGCCTGTCTATGATACAGGTGAGGCTAGGGTGCTCCACACCATGGGATTCAATCAGTGGTTGAAAAACTGATGCAGAGATCAGGGATTTGGCTTCATCGGGGACTGGAGGTCCACCTGGAGGGATGCAGGCCTATACTGGCATGATGGTCTGCATCTGTCCTGGAGGGGAACCAGGATCCTAGGTGATAGGTTTAAATGCTTCATTGGTAAGCATTTAAACTAGCCAAGGTGGGAGGCACTGGAGAAGAACAGGGAAATCCTAGCCCCTCAAAAAAATCAGGGTACTAATTGAGGCAGACACCAACATAGAGAGGTCGATAAGGAGAAGCACTGTGGTAAATGGAGAAAGTGACAAATGCAATAAGGAAAGGGGTGCAGCAAAAAGGGGTAAGGCCATCAAGAAATGGAGGTCAATGAGTACCAATGCCCATAGTCTTGGCAACAAGCTCCATGAACTGGTGGTCTTGATGGAAGAAGGATGCCTGGATATCGTAGCAGTGACAGAAACATGGTACACAGAGAACCATGACTGGGATGTTAACATACCAGGGTACACAACCTACAGGAGAGACAGGGAGGGGAGAAGAGGGGTGGAGAAGCTCTCTATGTAAGGGAAGGGATACAAGCAACTAAAAAAAGAGTAAACAGGGAGGACAGGAGGCACTGTGGGTCACCTAAGAGACTGGAAATTGCACCACAATCCGCACAGGGGTTGTATACAGACCCCCATGTCAGGGGGAGGGAATGGAGGGAATGGACAAGGATATGCTAGGAGGCATACTTAGGATGGCAGAGAAAGGGGAGATACTGTTGATGGGGGACCTTAATATGCTGGATGTGAACTGGAGCACCTTTGCTGCAGCCACATCCAAAAGCAGGGCCATTCTCAATGTCCTTCAGATGACATGTCTCAGACAGGTAGTTTTGGAATCTATTCATAATGGATCAATCTTAGACCTTGTACTCTCAAATGGGAACAGTGAGAGGATCTCAGATCTAGAAGTGGGTAGCCATTTGGGAACAAGTGACCACCAAACAGTGTGGTTCATGATTAACTCAGCTACAGAGTCAAGCCATACAAAAGTGAGGGTTCTGGACTTCAGGAGGGCTGACTTTGGCAAGATGGGAGAGTGCCTTAGAAAGGCACTAGCAAACAGGCTAGAAGGAGGGGTGGAGCAACCATGGTGAACTATCAAAACTGCCATCACAGAGGCAACAAGCCATTGTGTGAAGCAAATAAACAAATCAAAACAAAAAAAAGTCACTATGGTTCTCAAAAGAGGTGGTGGTGAAGGTTAGGGAGAAAAAGATAGCATTTAGGAAGTATAAGGAACCACAGGAGAAGCAGGACAGAGAACTTTACCAGTTAAGGTAGAAGGAAGCAGGGAGGGTAGTCAGAATAGCAAAGGCCCAAACTGAGGAAAAGATAGCCAACTCAGTTAAGAAGGGGGATAAAACCTTTTATAGGTATATCAGGGAGTGTAGAAAGACAAAGGGAGGGATAGTGAGGCTGAATAGAATGGACGGTGGGTGGGCAGACAGGGACAGTGAAAAAGCAGGGATACTGAATGAATACTTCTGTTCAGTATTCACAAAAGAGGAGGTGGGGGAGGTGCCTAATCCAATCAACAGAATCACTCTGGATGGGGGTCGATCCCAGTCCTTTCAGAGAAGAAAGGGTTCTGAAAGAACTCCTAAAACTGAAGGTGGACAAAGCAATGGGGCCAGATGGAATTCACCCCAGAATTCTAAAAGAATTAAGCAGAGAACTAGTGACACCACTGACTATTCTTTTTAACAAATCATGGGAGGATGCTGTGGTACCTGATGACTGGAGGAAGGCAGATGTGATTCCCCTTCATAAAAGTGGGACCAAGACAGAGGCAGGAAACTACAGACCCATCAGTTTGACCTCTGTGGTAGGGAAAGTGATGGAATCAATTCTGAAGGAAAGAACTGTTGAGTACCTAGGCGCCAGTGGGGCACAGGACCCAAGGCAGCATGGGTTCACAGTGGGAAGATCATGTCAGATGAATCTAATTGATTTCTTTGACTGGGTGACCAAAGTAGCAGACCAGGGAGGGGTTGTGGACATGGCCTACCTAGACTTTAGCAAGGCATTTGACACAGTCCCACACAAAAGATTAATAGTCAAATTAACTGCCTGGGAGTGGGTCCAGGGTGGAAGCCTGGGTAAAACATTGGCTGGACAACAGGACACAGAAAGTAATTGTAAATGGAGTCCTCTCTGAAGAAAGAGGGGTTACTAGTGGGGTACTGCAGGGTTCAGTACTGGGTCCAGTCCTTTTTAGTGTCTTTATAAGTGACATTGCAGAGGGACTGGAAGGAAAAGTATCTCTCTTTGCAGATGACACAAAGATATGCAACAGGGTTGATACACAAGGAGGTGTAGAAAGGATGAGAATGGACTTGGCATAGTTGGAGGAATGGTCAGAAGTATGGCAGCTTGGATTCAATGAAAAGAAGTGCGAAATAATGCACCTGGGAATCAAAACCCAGGGGACGATTACACAACGGCGGGGTAGTAACAATAACAAAAATGGAAAGGAACCCGGGGGTAATCATATCAGATGACTTTAAGGTTGGCAAGCAATGTGAGAAGGTGGTAGGGATGGTTGGGGGATACTGGGATGTACAGGGAGAGGCATCACCAGCAGAAAACAGGAAGTTGTTATCCCCCTGTACAGACAGTTGGTGAGACCCCATCTGGAGTACTACGTCCAGTTCTGGAGTCCCCATCTCCGCAAGGACATAGACAGAATGGAGGCAGTTCAGAGGAGGGCAACTAAAATGGTGCATGGTCTGCAAGAGAAGCCATACAAGGAGAGACTGAAGGAGCTTAATATGTATACCCTTGAGGAAAGGAGGGAGAGGGGGGACATGATAGAAATGTTTAAATACCTCAGTGGAATCAACAAAGTCCAAGAGGGTAGCATCTTTCAGAAAAAGAGATGTGCAAGAACAAGGGGACACAATTTGAAGATGGGGGGATGGCTCAGGGGCAATGTGAGGAAGTATTTTTTCACAGAGTGGGTGGGATATGCATGGAACTGCGCCTTCCTGAGGAGGTTGTGGGGTCTAAAACTGTTGAAGAATTCAAGAATGCATGGGACAGAGATAAGGCAATTTTTGTGGGGGGTAGGAAGAAATAGGCTGTTGGCTCAATCCAGATGCATTTTTGGAGGACCTAAGGCTTTCGGACTGGTCAGGGGTGTATAGTGCCCCCGACCCCTCTACAGCCATAACCCAGTTTCTCAATACCTTTGGGGCCCTGCAAGACAGCCATGCCCCAACTGTAAGATGGAGGGTTAGGGGGTCAGCCACAAAATGGCTTCATGGGAGCCTCCTTGTCCTTATGAGGGTGAGGGACACATGCTGGGCCCACTTCAAACATTCCCTTAATCAGACCTTGCTACAACAATATAGAAAACTCAGAAATGAGTGTAAAAAAGCCATCAGGGTTGCTAAAAGTGACTTCTACAAGTCTGCCCTACTCAACTCTGCAAAGGACCAAAGAAGGTTCTGGAAAAACATAAAAACTCTGGTCAGTGGTTCCTCTAACTCTGGAGTAACTGACATGATAATTAGAGGAGTTTCCTGCAACAACCCTCATATGATTGCAAATGCACTCAACTCCCACTTCACTGACCTATCTGCCCTCTCCTCACATGTCTCAGCTGTCATGAGCGCCAACTGCCCCCTGCCCCGGACTGGCAGGAGTCTGACCCCTCCATACCTCCCTTCTTCCTAAAGGCGGTGTCGAACAAGGAGATGCTGACTCTTCTCTCTGGCCTCTCCCAGTACTGCAGTGCTGGCCTAGACAACCTTGAGCCCAAGCTTCTGAAACTTGTAGCCCCTCACATTGCCTCCCCGGTGGCACACATTCTCAACCTGTCCCTTGCCACGGGGGAGATTCCTGATATCTGGACGGTAACCAGGGCTGTTCCTGTGCTAAAGCAGGGTAACGCTAGAGTCCCTGTCAACTATCGGCCGATTGCCATTCTTTCAGCCATCAGCAAGCTACTTGAAAAAGTAGTAACTGAACAACTCTCTGAGTATATTCAAGTCCATGAGTTGCTATCCAGCGTCCAGCACGGTTTTCGTAAAGGGCACAGTA
The DNA here is from genome assembly GCA_016271365.2 of Neoceratodus forsteri. Lineage (NCBI taxonomy): Eukaryota > Metazoa > Chordata > Ceratodontiformes > Ceratodontidae > Neoceratodus > Neoceratodus forsteri. Next base: position 52,363,684 of record CM057449.1, on the reverse strand, counting down.
CAGTACAACCACGGCTCTGATCTCTGTCTCATCCAGTATCAGAGCAGCCATGGACCAGGGGAAACTCTGGAGCAGTGTTCATTGACTTGTCCAAGGCCTTTGACCTTGTTGACCATGACCTGCTCTGTACTCAGATGAGGTCCCTTGGCTTGTCCCCCTCAGCTCTGAAATGGTTAACCGACTACCTGCATGGCTGGGTACAGCTGACCAAATTCAATAAAGTCCTCTCAGATTCCCTACCCGTGACCTCTGGCATTTCCCAGGGCTCAGTCTTGGGACCTCTTCTCTTCTCTCTCTTTATTAACCATCTCCCTGCTGTAGTAACTAAATGCAGGGTCACCCTGTATGCAGATGACCTGGTTCTCCTGGCCCACTCCTGGGACACAGCTACCCTCAATCTCCACCTGTCTGAGGACTTTAAGAACATCTAGGCTTGGCTAGCCCAACAGAAGTTGGTCCTCAACATGAATAAAACACAGGCTATGCTATTTGGTTCATCAGCCAAGATACATGCCTCTCCAGTCCCTCTGCAAATCAATTGTGCAGACGGAACTTCCCTTCACACTGTGACCTCTCTCAAATACCTCGGGGTGACACTTGACCCTCAACTGGACCTAGGAAGCCATATCTTCAATGTCTGCAGAGCTATGAACTGCAAGCTGGGTCTGGTCTATAGGGCCAAATATAACCTAACCCCTGCTGCTCGTCTGGCTCTTGCTAGGGGAGTACTACTCTCTTCCCTTAGCTATGGTCTCCACCTATTTGCACGTACCTCCAAAGCCCTTCTCACTCGGTGGCACATGACATACAATAATATCTGCCATTTCACTCTGGCCACCCTCCGCCTCACCCATCATTGTGAACTGTATGACAAGCTAGGGTGGCTCTCTCGGACGAATCACCTAAACTTTGGATTAGGGTGCCTCGTGAGAAAAGTGATCAGTACAGGCTCCCCCCCGGGGCTGGCTCAGCTCCTCTCTCCAGCTGACCATTCCTCCTACCCCCTCAGGTCCCAAGGCCCTGGGATACTAAAAGTACCCCCAACCCACACCCTTATGGGGGACAGGAACTTTGCTGCATGTGCTCCCAAGCTCTGGAACACCTTTCCTGAGCAGGTTCACACTGCCCTTTCCCATCAATGTCTCTGTAAATCCCTGTGGGAGCATCTGAAGCTGGCCTCAGGCTGTGAGTGCCCAAAGCCTCCCTAGCACTATGTCCAAGGTACCGTAACACCATGGTATTCTTTTACTTGGAACTCAAACTTAATTGAATCGGTTGATGATCTCGATCCAGCTCTTCCTTATGCACTTGTCTATACTACGTATGTTCAATGCTACTTAATGTTTGCTCATTATGTACTCTACTATTTTCTGTCATACATATGATCCCTATACTGCCTGGTTGTTTTGTTGACTCAATGTACTAAGTTACAATATGTACTTGTCCACCTGCTAAGTTGTATTGATGTATGTGTAATACCTGTTGTACTCTCCCGGGTCGTTCCTGAAAATAGGCATACAACTTGTCTAGTGTACCTACCTGATTAACAAAAGCTAAATAAATAAATAGGATCTGCAGCGTACCCTCTAGGTAGGGAAATGATCAGACTAGGTGGGCAAGCGGTCCTTATCTGCCATCAAAATCTATGTTTCTATGTTTTGCCCTAAACGTAGCTAGCAGTAAACACATTAATTTTGAAAGTCTGAAGGACCTGGTCTTTGATTATAGGAGGTCACAGATCTTTAAAGAAATTACTGTTTGTCAACCCAGCATTATTAGGAATAAAAAGCAGTGGTCCCTTGAAATAAAAACGTTGTCCAAGACCCAAAGAGTAGTTTATGTCAAGCGAGTTTTACAAGCCAGTTTTAAAACACTTCCTGACAGATACTGATTGGGGAAAATGGATATTAGGTTGCAGCATCCCTTTACTTGTCTGTTGGCTGGCCCTTTTAATAGTGGGAAAAGCTTCTTTATAAAACAGTTGTTGGAAAATACTGATGCCACTTTATCACACAAGCCTGAAAATATTGTCTGGTTCTACAGCTGTTGGCAACCTTTGTATAATGAATTGTTGTTAAAATTCCCACAGATTAAATTTGTGGAGGGGCTACCGATGTCACTAGCTGACAATGATTGCTTTCCCCCGGGAAGGTAAATTTTGTTGTTATAGATTATTTAATGGATTCTGCCTGTCAAAACAGTGAAGTCTAGTATGGGTTTACCAAGTACAGCCATCATAAAGAGTTGACAATATTTTCAATTGTCCAGACTGTGTTCTGTCAAGGTAAAAAAGCAGGACCATCACACTGAATGCCAAATACATGATTCTGTTTAGAAATCCCAGAGACAAGTGGCAGATCATAACTCTGGCTAGGCAGATGTATCCTGGTCAGACAAAATTTTTCTTAGAAGCTTTTGAAGATGCCACAAGAAAGCCTCATGGTTATTTACTGGTTGAGTTAAAATCCAGTACACCAGATGAATATAGACTTCATAGTGAGTTGTTTCTCCCTGACTGGCCTGTGGCATATTTCATGAAAAAAACACATTCTGCATCTAAAAATGTATGATACTGTATTGTCATTATGTCTAAAAGACTGCAGAGAGATCTACCTGTCCTAAAGTTACTTGTAAGTGGACCTCCTGGTTTAAGGAAAGCTGTTTTATGTTCAGCATCTGATGATCTAATATCAGCTACAAGTGAGATAGTTTTAAACACTCTCAAAGGAAATATTCCACTGTCAGCAAAGCAGTTAAGTTTGCTGAAAAAAAGGGAGAGTCATTAAAACTTTACGAACATATGACATTTGCCAGCAGATAAAGGACTAGAGGTCTATCAAGTCTGCTCAAATGTGTAGCTAGCACCCCTTATTCTGCAGCTGGCCCTCCCTTCCACCCTTCCCCTTCATTAACCCTCCCCCTTGTCCTGTCCCATCCCCTTTTGAAGCAGTCCACTGTTCTACTGGATACCACTTCTGCAGGTAATGCTTTCCACCCAGCCACCACCCTCTCTGTAAAAAAGTGTCTCTTCATCTCCCTCCTGAACCTTCCTCCCTCCAGTCTCATATCATGGCCCCTGGTGTCCCTCCCCTTCCTTACTTTGAACAGCCCCTCTGTACCTGCCTTGTTTATTCCTTTCATGTACTTAAAGGTTTCAATCATGTCCCCCCATCCCTCCTCTCCTCCAGTGAGTACATGTTCAACTCCCTCAGCCTTCTCTCATATGATAAGTCCCCCAGCCCTTTGATCATCTTTGTTGCCCTGCACTGCACCCCCTCCAGTAACTTAATGTCCCTCTTCAGATACGGGTGCCAGTACTGCACACAGTACTCCAGGTGCTATATAACTAATGACCTATACAGTGGCAGAATCACCACCTCCTTCCTTGAGGATATACCCCTTGCAATACAAACCAGCATTTTAGTGGCCTTTGCAGCTGCCTTCCTACATTGTGCCGAGTTGTTCATTGACCCTGTAATAAGCACCCCCAGATCCTTCTCCTCTGTCTGGGCTAGCTGCACTCCCCCCAGCTGGTAACTCCTCCTTGGGTTCTTCATCCCAAAATGCAGCACCTTGCACTTTTTGGCATTAAACCACAGTTGCCAGGTGTCTGAACAGGTTTCAAGCTTTGCCAGATCATCCTGCAACCCCTACCATCCCACTAGGTCATCCACCACCGCTCCTACCTTGGTATCATCAGCAAACAGACTGATCTTGCTCTTGATGTCCCATGATATGTCTGCAATGAATATCCCAAACAATACTGGTCCCAACACCGAGCCCTGTGGAACACCGCTCATCACTACCCTTGGGTGTGAGAGCTCCCCACCCACCACTACCCTTTGTTGCCTTCCCTGAAGCCAGTTTCCTACCCATCTCACCAGTTTTGCACCCACTCCTGTGCCTACTAACTTACTTCCCAGCCTTCCATGCAGCACCGTGTCGAATACTTTACTTTAGTCCAGATACAGGACATCCACTGCATGGCCCCTGTCCAGTTGCCTAATTACCCAGTCATAGAACATTAAAAGGGAAAATAAAAGATAATAAACCAGACAGGTGGATTTATAGGGACACTGTTAGGAACTGCCATTCCTTTGATCACTGGACTGCTGGCCAACAGATAATGGATTTTACTCAGAAAATGTATCTGTTGCCTCAGCACCAGATGGATCACATTAAAACTAATTACCCTGATCAGGATATGAGAAAAGTTGCAACTAACAGTTTGGACACTGAAATGAGAGCTACACTATCCCGGACTGATTTATCGGATTATGACAAAGCCAACATGTACTCTGCTGTGTTACAGCGATATCTGACTTTGGTAAAACAAGAAGAACAAACTAAATCCATGTTGACATTACTCATGCCTGAGAGTGAATCAATTTCTGAACCCCTTGCTGATACTGCAGCTGTTAAGACAGTTTCTGCCTCAGTGCTACGGAAAAAGACATTTTAAGTAGTGCTTCTCATCAGTCTAAAACCAACTCTGAACTTTTGTTAAAGCATATGGAAAAGAACAAGGATATTGTTTTTTGGAACGATAAGGGGGAATTAATGTATAAAGGCACTTTTGTTTCTGGGTCGCAGATAGTCGATTTGGTAAGAAGCGGCTACAGCCACTCACACAATCCCTGACAACAGAAAGCCAAAGGGCTGGGATGTTTTTATCAAAGCAATGGCTGAGGCGAACATACCCACCTCTGTGTTTGCTCATTCAGCAAACAGGAGCTATTTGGAAAGCCTGAAAACAGCTGATGCAAAACACCCACAGCTATCTTCAGTTAGCCAATGGTCAGTGACACACCAAAAAAGTCAAAAGTCTTTTAAAAAAATCTACGTGGCTCACTATGTACAATTTAAATGCCATCTCTATGTATGAATGTTATATACCTCAGTGACTACTGTGTACTATATATGTTAACCATTTACCTCATATTGAATATGTAATCCTTAAAAGTGTTTATATTGATGCACATTAGCTTACCTCATCTTAGAAAGAGGTATCATAATTCTGCCTCAATGCTATGTCATATATAGTGTGCATTTTTTTAGCAGAAGATGCTTCTATTTATTATATCTTATCCATGATGTTACCACTGATGTATGTCACATTTTATTGACATGTTTTTTACAATAAATACCTTTATATTTAATACATTTGTGTCATTATTGAAGACATTGTATAGCTGTAAAATGTAAACACAGGTGCCCCCCCACCCAAGTTTAAACCACAGGTCCCCAGAAAAACTGACAGAGGAACACAATTATGAGTGTTTATATATGGTTTTAAAAGTGATTAGTTTTGAATGAAATTACAAGCGGTTGCATATTTTTAATTCATTACAAGACAAACAAGTCTGACATGTTGCCACCTCACTGATACATGCCCTGACATGTTTAGATGTCTGAAAGAGCCACTTACAAAACTAGCTACCATGGCATCATTTTTGAGCAAATCATTAGAGTACATTTTTAGAATTTGATCATAAGAAAGTCCTTTGCATCTGTGATTTAAGAAAAAGATGCGATGAAATCCGAAGGTGGTAGAGAAGATATCTTGCAATTGTATGTTTTGGTACAGGATGTTCTTTGCATTTCTGTTTAAAAAGTCCCCAATCATTTGTGCATAATTGTCAGGATGAAAACCGTAGCTGTCGAAGAACTTCCCAGTCCTATTTTCTGAAATGTATACAGCTAACCAGTGCTGTCCAGAGTAGTCAGGCTCAGTATTGAAAACTAGTGCTGCCGTAAGGTTTCTCATTCTATCCTTGGGTAGCAGATCACAGGGAAACATGCCCAGAAAGCAATCACGGATATGGGAGTCACTGGTTAACATTTTTTTCCAGCTGCTTTGTGTTCATTGTTATTGTTTATCACATATAATCAAAAATGACATTTCTTCTCTGGTTTATTTCAATGACAATATCAAACACAGCATAGACAATAAGATTAACTATTTGTGGAAGGGCTTCTGCAAATCTAATCTGCACTCCGAGGTTTCCAGTTTTAATTAAAGAGTAATGATCAGCACATTCTTGGTCTGGAGTCAGATCAAAGGCAGATAGAGTGTACCCTTGGGTGAGTTCCCACCAGTTGACAACTGATGGTCAACAATTCATGTTTTTTCCTACTGCCTGTACTAGATTAAAATATTCTCTCACAGCATTCCCATTTCTAAAATCAGGCTGCAGAGGTTTAGCAGGGATTTGTTCACTGTCCAGATACACAGCCACAAAATTAATGCTATGATGTTTAAAGTTACATACTAAGATACATACTAAGATACTGTAAGAGGCACAAAAGCTAAAAATGCCAATATTGGTCTCACATCTACAGTTAACTTTTTGGGATTTTATTCAATATCCTAAAAGCATCGAGTCTATTTTTGAAAGTTAATTTATTGTCACTAACTACAACTCTAGTTGGTAATTTATTCCATAACAAAACTACCCATTGAGAAAAGAAGTAAGCTCTTTTATTAGTACGATATTTGTTACTAGATAATTGTTGAGGATGGTCTCTAGTATCAGTGTCAATTTGTTTATATTCAAGACCACTATGAACAAATAAATATTCAACATTATGCAGATCCCATAAGAGTAATAAATCACCTCTCATTCTTCTTTCTTCAAGTGACATTAAAGCAAATTTCGCCAAGCTATCCATATATGAAATTGTTTTAGAAGATACTAAATATTTAGTTATCCTTCTCTGTACTCTCTCCAATCTAGCCACATCCTTCTTTTTATATGGGCTCCATAACTGGGAACCAAAATCCAGATGAGGTCTAACATATGCACGATATAAAGGTAGAAGCACATCTGGATTTTTGAGGTCATATTATGACGAATGGCCCACCAAAACTTATTTGCTTTTTTTTATAGTATTAGTGATATGAGAATCAAAAGACAGCTCAACAGCAACAGTTACACCAATATCTTTGTTACTATCTTTACTAATTAATAGCTTATCATACAGATAATACTGATATCTTAAGTTCTTTTTTCCAAAGTGTAAAACGCTGCACTTTGATGTATTAAAAGTGAGATTCCACCTTTTTGACCAGATTTCAAGCATTTTTAAGTCTTTCTGGATAACCAAGCCATCATCTTCATTTTCACAAATATTACAGATTTTACAATCATCTGCATATTTAATAGTGGTACTATCAATACTGATGGATAAATCAAATATGAAGGCCTGAAAAATTAAAGGAGCCAAAACGGATCCTTGAGGAACACCACTTTTTACATCTTTCCAATCACTAAAATGACCATCAATCATAACTCTCTGTTTTCTACTTAATAGCTGATTTGAAATCCATCTAACGCAGATTGGATTAATGTTGAATATCTGTAACTTTTTTATCAAGGCCCAATGTGGAATGGAATCAAAAGCCTTCTTAAAATCCAAAAAAATAATATCACATGGAACACCCACATCTAGGTTTTGACTAATATTATCATAGAAACACAGCAAATTCGTTATACATGATCTACCTTTAACAAATCCATGCTGAGTTTCATCTATACTAGAGACTACGGATATTAAATCATCCTTAATAATACATTCCAAGAGTTTACAACAAATTGATGTCAGACTGATCGAACGATAATTGTCTGGATTACTTTTTATTCCTTTTTTAAATAAAGGAATTACATTAGCCATTTTCCATCCAACTGGAACCAATCCAGTGTTTAAACTAGTATCAAAAATGATTTTTAAGGGAATACAAAGATGAACTTTCAATAGGTGGATTAGATCCGCAGAAATTCCATGGGGGCCAGCTGAAGAACCTCTCTTAACTTCATCTAATTTAGTCTTAATAATTTCTAATGAAATGTCAGCTATATGAGAAGGATGGACCTCAAATTCAGTTGTACTATTTTCATTATTATTAGAAAAGGCTTCACAAAACTGAGAATTGAAGAAATTTGCCATATCATAAGGGTGTGTAAAAGTTTCAGAACCAAATTTAATGGGACCTACTTTGCATGTTTGTTTTTTTAATTAATTAATGTAAATAAATAATAGCTTGTTATCACCTTTTTGTGCTTTTTTTGCTAAAGCTGTTTCCATTGATATTTTTGACTTTCTGATTTCTTTTTTACATAATTTTTGAATTTTTCTGAAAGCGTTTAGATTTCTGCTACAATTGTTAACTCTAAACTTTTTATAGATTTTATTTTTCCTTTTTATTAACTTTTGTAATTTCATGTTAAGCCATTTCAGTTGATGGTTCAATTTCTCCTTAACCACTTTCAGAATAAATTTATTAGCTGCACTCATAATTGTTGTAGAAAAAATATTCCACATTTCATTAATATTTTAATTTTTTAGCATAGCAAACCAATCAACAGCAGCCAGATAATCATTTAATGCTTTATGATTGGTTTTATGAAAAGCAAAAACTTTAGTAATATTATTTTTTTCTTCTTGAAACAAATTATTTTCAAAAACAATTGTGCAGTGACCACTATTTCCTAAAGGAGCTAAGGGATGACAATGATATACTATAATTGGTTCACTACCTAATACAATATCTAAAATATTAGATTCACAGGTTGGGAAATGGACATACTGAACCAAATTTAATTCTAAGCATGAATTTAAAAAAGATTTTGATGCATTAGTTTTGGCTGAATTATTTATCCAATCTATGTCACTCATATTTAGATCTCCCATAAACAAAATAGGGCCTAAATCAGCTGCTGTAGATATTTCCTCAATAATATCATTAAGGACTTCTGGTTTTGAATCTGGTGACTTATAACAAAGACCAAAAATAAATCAAAATTTAACTGCTTAATCCTTAACCAAGTAGACTCCACCAAGGAGTCCACTTTTTTGATTTTTTGTGAAGCATCAGATGCACCTACTGATGAAATAATAAAAATTGCTACCCCTCCACCTCTTCATTTTTGCCTATTAAGGAAAAATAGAGAGTAACCAGGAATATGAGTTTCCCAGACTTGATCATCAGTCCACCATGTTTCTGTGATTCCGATGACATCAGGTTTTTCAATATTAACTCTTAAATATAATTCATTTGTTTTATTTACCAAACTACGTGCATTTAATAACATAAATTTCAAAACATGTTTTTTTATTAATGACATTATCTGAAGATGATTGAAAATGAAAAGTGCCAGTTTTATTATTTTCCCCAGTAGATTTTAGTTTAAAGTTATAGATAAAAAGTAAAACCTAAATGCAGTACACAATTCAATTACTCCCAACCTATTTAAATATAAACCATCTTTTGCAAAAAGGTGGGGGCTTGAGATAAAGTTTATCAAGTGATCAATAAATGTTAGTGTTTAATGAACACTTATTTGCAAGTCTAACATTAATCCTTTCAATTATATGTTTTTTTTTTTAGTTTTGGCCCTCTGTATAGGTAATATACCAGAAATATACACATTACAGTCTCTTTCTTTAATTTTATTTCCTAACTGAATTAATTCAAAACAAATGTCCTTTTCATGAGTATATCCAACATCATTTGTACCTACATGCAAGATAATATTTGCTGGGTAGGAAATAAGAGAATCTATTCTATCAGCTATATCCTCAATTCTGGCTCCAGGAAAGGAAAAACTGATATCTTACTATCAGAATCCATAATATATGAGTCAATGTATTTCGCTATAGAGTCACCAATAATAATAAGTGGCAGGTTATTTGGGTCAGAAATTTCACAAACTTCCTGTTCAATTTGATTATTTGACAAACAAAAATATCTATTTTAAGAAATGTGATTGTCCTTATTAGGATTCACTTCCAAGTTAACTTTTGCTGGAAAGGATTTTGAAAACTCAGCACGTCTACCTTCCTTGTATTTCTGTTTTGAGACATTCTCCCAACCATCTTCACACTGATCAGCCTGTATATCTCTCATTCTCTTATTTAAAGATTTTTGATGTAAGTTAACATTTTCCTTAATAACAGTAGGTACTACAGAATCCTCAAGGCTGTTAGTACTAGATTGCGAAGTTAGCACACCCAAATATGCGTTAGAACAATTGACTACAGTTGGACTGTCATATAATTGCATGGTGTCACAGCTCTGAGGTAACATAGGTGGAATGCTTGGTATATTTCTAACCATGTTATCAATATAGTTTTCAAATTTGTTTATTTCTTTTACAGCTTTTAGCTCATTAATAACAGCTTCTAAATCCTTTTTCATAGTTTCTAATGACAAACAATTTAAGCAATTAGATCCAATCTCACAATTACTGTCATCAGGCATGTTACACAGAACATGCCCACATACTGAGCAAACATAAAGAATGTTTCCAGAGTTGAGTGTATATAGCAACATGTGTGAAGTTTCATTAATCTTGTACATTCTCCAATAATTATAAAGTCTCGAACAATCGAACTACACACAGACAAAACAAACAGTAATTTACTATTGATATTAAACACCAAACTACCTGAAGACCTGCAAGACCCTGCTAGACATGCTTGACATGCGTGTCTCTGCACGCGCTCACCCGAGGTACGCTCGCTCCACTCGCTACCACGAGCGGTTTTGTAGTCGGGACCCTGAAGTCTCCTAACAACAGCCAGGCATCCCTGACTACAAATTAGCTTTGCTAGCACAGGGATTTAACCCCTATTGTAACTTAGTCCAAACAGGGATGACACCAATTTTAACCCAACCCTTAAAAGGACTAGTAAAATCATCTGATCTCAGAGTTATACGCTGAAAAGCTAGTAAATTTAATACTTTTTGTCAAAAAAACAGACCGCTGTTGCCTGTCCCGAAGCTTTTGGCCACCTCACAGGTCAGGAGCTGGAAATAGACCTCCAGGTAATTTAGCAACAAAAGACTGCTTGCTCTGCTCGCACCGTGAGCGTTTTTGTAGTCAGGACCCTGAAGTCTCCTAACAATAGCCAGGTGTTCCTGTCTACAAATTAGCTTCACTAGCACAGGGATTTAACCCCTATTGTAACTTAGTCCAAACAGGGATGACACCAATTTTAACCCAGCCCTTAAAAGGACTAGTAAGATCATCCAGTCTCAGAGTTATATAGTGAAAAGCTAGTAAATTTAATACTTTTTGTCAAAAACTCAGACTGCTGTTGCCTGTCCTGCAGCTTTTGGCCACCTCACAGGTCAAGAGCTGGAAATAGACCTCCAGGTAATTTAACTGGGGTTTTGAGTGTAGGAACCACTAAAAGCATTATTGTCTACAAATCCCATGACCATCATTTTTGGTAACTGTACAAACCGAGGAAAAGATAGCCAAGGCAGTTAAGAAGATAGATTAAACCTATTTTAGGTACATTAGGGAGTGAAGAAAGACCAAGGGAGGGATAGTGAGGCTTACTAAAGGGGAAGGGGTGGGCAGAGGGTGACAGTGAAAAGGCCGGGATACTGAATGAATACCGGTACTTCTGCTCAGTGTTCAGAAAAGAAGAGGAGTATGCACTCTGGATGGGGGGAGGGTCATTACCAGTCCATTCATGGATGAAAGGATTTTGAAAGAACTCCTAAAACTGAAGTTGGACAAAGCAATGGGGCCTGACAAGATTCATCCCAGAATTCTAAAAGATTTAAAGTTAGAACTAATGACACCACTGACTGCCCTTTAAACAAATCATTGGAGGATGGTGTGGTACCTGAGGACTGAAAGAGGGTGGGTGTGATACCCCCTTCACAGAAGTGGTAGCAAGGCAGAGGCAGGAAACTACAGACCTGCTAATTTGACTTCAGTGGTAGGGAAAATGATGGAATTACTTCTGAAAGAAAGAATTGTTGAGTACCTAGATGCTTGTAGGGTACAGGACCCAATTCAGTGTGCATTCACAGTGGGAAGGTCATTGCAGACAAATCTAATAGATTTATTTGACTGGATGGCTAAAGTAATAGATCAGGGAGGGGCTGTGAACATGGCCTACCTAGACTTTAGCAAAGCATTTAACACAGTCCCACACAAAAGATTAATAAACAAGTTAGTCAGCCTGGGAGTGGGTCCCAGGGTGGCAAACAATCCAAATAAAAGAAACTCACACTCTAGAGCCAGGGGAGGGATACCCCAATAAAGGAGTCAAATCTGTTTTTTTCTTGATCAAATCATTTGATTTATTTATTTTTATTTATTTAGTTTTTGTTGACTGGGTAAGTGCACTAGACAAATCCTGTCTATTTTTAGGCATGACCCGGGGGGAAGGGGATATAGATGAATGCCAACTGACCTTGAACCAGATTAAGCTGTTGGTGGTATATTTGCCAAAACCACTCCAGGGTGGTAGCCTGGGTTAAACTTTTACTGGACAACAGGACACAGAGAGTAATAGTAAATTGAGTCCACTCCAAAGAAAGAGGGGTTATTAGAGGGGTACCACAGGGTTCAGTACTGGAACCAGTCCTCATTAATGTCTTTATAGGTGACATTGCGGAAGGACTGAAAGGAAAAGTATGTCTCTTTACAGACAACACAAAGATCTGCAACAGGGTTGATACACATAGGATGGGGGGTGGAAAGGATGAGAATGTACTTGGCAAAGCTGAAGGAATGGTCAAACATATGGCAGCTTAGATTAAATGCAAAGTAATGCACCTGAGAAACATAAACCCAGAGGAAAAGTACACAATGTTGGGGAGGTACTAACAACAACAAAAATGGAAAGGGATTCAAGCTTCCTGAATTAGTGGCCTTGATGGAGGAGGAACATCTGGATATTGTGGCAGTCACAGAAACATGGTACACACAAAACCATGACTAGGACGTAAACATACCAGGATACACTATCTACAGGAGGGACAGGGAGGGAAAAGAGGGGAGGAGTAGTTCTTTACATAAGGGAAGAAATAAAAGCAACAGAACAAAAGGGTAAACAGGGAGGAAAGAAGCACTGTGGGTAAATTTGGAGACAGGCAATGGCACCACAATCCGCACAGGGTTGCTATACAGACCCCCTTCTCAGGGGGAGGAAATGGACAAGGAAATGATAGAAAGTATACTTAGAATGGCAGAAAAAAGGGGAGATATTGCTGATGGGTGATCTGAATATGCCAGATGTTAACTGGAGCGCAGTTGCAGCTGCCACTTCGAAGAGTGCAGTTATTCTACATGCCCTACAGGGGGCATGCCTTAGACAACTAGTACTGGAGACAACTCGAGAGGGAGCAATATTAGACTTGATACTCTCAAATGGAGATGGAGAGAGGATCACAGATGTAGAAGTGGGTAGCCATCTGGGAACTAGCGACCATTGAACAGTATGGTTCACAATAAACACAGCAATAGAGTCAAGCCATACAAAGACAAAAGTACTGGACTTTAGGAGGGCTGACTTTGCAAATGGGTGAGTGCCTAAGGAATGCACTAGCAAATGGGTGGGAAGGAGGGTGGAAGAACAATGGGGAATAATAAAAACTGCCATCACAGAGGTAACGAGCCTTTGTGTGAAGCAAATAAACAAAACAAGACGATGTAAGAAACCACTATGGTTCTCAAAGGAAGTGGCAGTGAAGGTTCAAGAGAAAAAAAGCATTCAGGAAGTACAAGGAATCAGCAGGAGCAGGACAGAGAACTGTATCAGTTAAAGCAAAAGGAGGCTGGGCAGGCAGTCAGAACAGCAAAGGACCAAACTGAGGAAAAGATAGCCAACTCAGTTAAGAAGGGGAATAAAACCTTTTATAGGTACATCAGGGAGCAAAGGAAGACCAAGGGAGGGATAGTGAGGCTTAATAAAGGGGAGGGAGGGTGGGCAGAGGAGAATGGAAAGGCAGAGATACTAAACAAATATTTTGCTCAGTATTTACAAAGGAAGAGGGGAGGTACATAAAACAAACAGTAGTAACACTCTGGATACAGAAGTTGATACCAGCCCATTTACAGAAGAAAGGGTTCTGAAAGAACTCTTAAAACTGAAGGTGGACAAAGCAATGAGGGCCTGATGGGATTCATCCCAGAATTCTAAAAGAACTAAAGGGTAGAACTAGTGACACCACTGACTACCTCCCTAACAAATCGTGGGAGGATGGGGTGGTACCAGAGGACTGGAGGAGGGCAGATGTGATTCCCCTTCACAAAAGTGGGAGCAAGGCAGAAGCAGGAAACTATAGACCTGTTAGTTTAACCTCAGTGATAGGGAAATGATGGAATCACTTCTAAAGGAAAGAATTGTCAGTATCTAGAGGCCAGAGGGCACAAGACCCTAGGCAGCATGGATTCACAGCAGGAAGGTCATGCCAGATGAATCTGATAGATTTCTTTGACTGGGTGACCAAAGTAGTAGATCAGGGAGGGGCTGTGGACATGGCCTACCTAGACTTTAAAAGCATTTGACACAGTCCCACAAAAGATTAATATATAAGTTAGCCAGCCTGGGGTGGGTCCCAAGATGACAGACTGGGTAAAGAATTGGCTGGAGAATAGGACACAGAGGTAATAGTAAATGAGTCAACTCAGAAGAAAGGAGGGTTACTAGCGGGGTACGCAGGGTTCAATAGTAGGACCAGTCCTCTTCAATGTCTTTATAAACGACATTGCAGAAGGACTGGAAGGAAAAAATGTCTCTTTGCAGATGACACTAAGATCTGCAACAGAGTTGATGCACAGGGTGGGTGGAAAGGATGAGAAGGGACTTGGCAAGGTTAGAGGAATGGTCAAATGTATGGCAGCTTAGATTCAATGCTAAGAAGTGCAAGGTAATGCACCTGGGAAACAAAAACCCAGGGGAAGAGTACACAATGGGGGTGAGATACTAACAACAACAAAATGGAAAGGGACCTGGGGTAGTCATATCAGATGACCTAAAGGTGGGCAAGCAATGTGAGAAGGCAGCGAGGAGGGCTGGGGGATACTGGGATGCATAGGAGAGCATCACCAGTAGAAAACAAGAAGTTATTATCCCTCTGTACAGACAGCTGGTGAGACCCCATCTGAGTACTGTGTGCAGTTCTGGAGACCCAATCTCTGCAAAGACATAGACAGGATGGAAGCTGTCCAGAGGAGGGCAACTAAAATGGTGCAGGGTCTGCACCGGAGGACATATGAAGAGACTCATAGAGCCTCAATATGTATAGCCTCGAGGAAAGGAGGGAGAGGGGGACATGATAGAAACTTCAAGTACCCTCAAGGAATCAACAAAGTCCAAGAGGGTAGAATCTTTCAAAAAGAGGTGTGCAAGAACAAGAGGGCACAATTTGAAGATAGAGAGTAGGCTCAGAGGTAATTTAAGTATTTTTCACAGAGAGGGTTGTGGATGCATGGATTGGCCTTCCGGAGGAAGAGTTGTGGAGTCAAAATCAGTGGTGGAATTCAAGCATGCATGGGATAGTCACAAGGCAATTCTGGGGGGTGGGGGTAGAAAAGTAGGCTGCTGGTTAACTAGGATCTGCAGCTTATCCAGTAGGTAGGGAAATGGGCAGACTGGGTGGGCCAAGCGGTCCTTATCTGCCATCAAATTCTATGTTTCTATGTTTCTATGACCTGGGGTAGTCATATCAGATGACCTAAAGGTAAGCAAGTAGTGTAAGAAGGCAGTAAGGCAGTCTGGAGAGATAATGAGATGCATTGGGAGAGCATCACCAGTAGAAAACAGGACGTTGTTATCCCTCTGCATAGACAGTTGATAAGCCCCATCTGGAGTACTGTGTGCAGTTCTGGAGACCCCATCTCTGCAAAGACATAGACAGGATGGAGGCAATCCAGAGGAGGTCAACTAAAATGGTGCAGGGTCTGCTCCGGAAGCCATATGAAGAGAGAGACTAATGGAGCTTAATATGTATACCCTACAGGAAAGGAGGGAGAGGGGTGACATGATAGAAACTGCCAAGTACCTTAGAGGAATCAGCAAAATTCAAGAGGGTAGCATCTTTCAGAAAAAGAGATGTGCAAGAACAAGGGGGCACAATTTGAAGACAGAGGTAGGGTCATCTCTGGGGCAAAGTGAGGAAGTAATTTTTCATGGAGAGAGTGGTGAATGCATGGAACAACCTTCCTGAGGAGGGTGTGGGGTCAAAAACAGTGGGGGATAGAAGAAATTAGGCTGTTGGTTAACTAGGATCTGCAGCTTATCCAGTAGGTAGGATAATGGCCAGACTGGGTGGGTCAAGTGGTCCTTATCTGCCATCAAAGCATATGTTTCTATGTTTCTAGGTTTCTTTTATTTTTATATTACTTATTTATGTATGTATGTATGTCTAGGATTACAAATTACCTTTGAGCCAAGGCTCTTTTACAAAGGTTCCACGTCAGGCTGATTGCAGGGTAACAGACACTAAAACATAAAACAGTTACAGGTACATGGTTTCGGACAGTAACTTTGCTTGTCATAATCAGACTGAGTGATGAGTAACTCAAGAAACAATAGGAGGAAGAGGGCAAGAAGGAGAGAGGGCTTGAGATAGGGGAAGGCATATTCATAGAGGGGCAAGGTGAGGCAGCCAAGGGGCCTTGTCAGGACAGACACAGGGCAAGTGCATTAGATGTTGCATTGGACAGGTAAGTGTAAGAAGAGAGGACAGAAACTGACACCTATAAGGTCGGAAGCAGCGTAAGGGATAGTGATGTTATGAGGTGCAAGCACAGGTGGAGGGGCCAGTTATGGAGTGGTGGAGCTTTTTTTTGAACACTCCAAGCATTGCTGTGGATGAGGTGTCACTAGAGAGCTCATTCAGCCAGCTTGGAGCCCTGTATGCAAATGATATTTGGCCTTGGGATGTTCGGCAGTGGGGAATTTGAAGGATTTGGGGCTTAGAGTTCCTGGTGTTGCGGTTGGTGATTTTAGGTTTAAGGAGGGTGCTGACTCCTGGTAGTGCCTTTCCCATTATGATTTTCTTAGCAGTGATGCAGATTTGGTATTTGATTTGGTTGTTCAGTTGCAGCAGCCTGTTTTGGAGTAGAGGTCCCAGGTGTGGGTGAGACGGGAACCAGCAATGAGTCGGCATGCTTGACTGAAGAAAGTCAAAACATGCCTGAGAGAGGAGATTGTGGCAGATCCATAGATAATTAGACTGTAGTCAATGATGCTGATGATGGAGCTCTGGACAACGATGGACAGAGCTTCTGGGGTTAGATGTTTCCTATATCGGAATAGTAGGCCCATCCTGGTGTTGGCTACTTTTGACACATTATTGATGTGTGGGACATAGGAGAGATTACAGTCAAGGGTGAGGCCAAGGTGTTTGAAGTTATGAACTTGTTTGAGGGTGATTCCTTGCTTGGCTTTAATGGAGAGCTGATACTGTTTGTATTTGTTTTGGGAGCTGCAGAAGATCATGGTCTTTGTTTTTTTCTGGTTAAGGATAAGTCTGTGTTTTGTGAACCAGTTTTTGACTGCAGAGAAGGCCTGTTGGAAGTTACCTTGTAGATGTACTGGATCATGGTGGGATGCCAGTATGACAGCATCAACCATGTAGAGTAGGATCTGTTCCAGGCAGGATTCTGGCAGTGAGTTCAGAAAAAGAACCACAGCAATCTCTCTTTTCTCTTGCCCTTGTTAACCTGCCTAACACAGAGGTTCTTTGCCTTTTCAATGCCCTCCTTTATTTTTGCCCACCGTTCCTCGACTGCACCACATTTCCCTATCCCTGCTAGGGTGTCCTTGAGGCACTCTCTTATTTTGTTAAAATTGACCCTCCTGAAGTCCAGGTCCCTTATTTTAGTTTGCTTTGATTCTGGCTCAATTCTTTTATTGAACCACATCATATGATTATCACTGATCCCCAGATGGCCACCCACCAAGACATAAACAACACTGTCCCCATTTGCCAGTACCAGGCCCAGTACCCACCCCCCCATGAGTGGGTTCCTTAACTAGTTGCCTGAGGAATGTCTCCTGCAGGGAGTCCAGGATGCCCCTACTTCTAAGTGTTGCTGCAGCTGGGAGGCTCTAATTCATGTCCATTAGATTGAAATCCTCACCAGAAAATCCTACCCCTTGCTTACCAGTCTTTGGATTTAAGTATTGAAATGTTTCACCAGGTAGACATACTAAGCAGTATTGCTCATTTCCAGATGAGTCCTGGAGGGAGGGAATATGGATAATACAGCAGATAGTAACAATTTAGGTACAATAGGCAAAACAATAACATATTCTACAATATGAATTGCAGAGTTAATACACAAACATTAAGTGCTGCATCATAGGAATTACATTATTTTAACATCCAGCTGCCTTGTACAGTTGGCATATGGTAATTGATAATGTGCAAGGGGGTTCACAAATGGGGAACCAGATGAAAATGGAGGGCTAGGAAGATGAATTTAAGTGCAGTTGCAAGAGGGGGTAATGAGTGAGTGCATGAGAGAGGAAAGGGCATGGGACGAAGGAGCATTTCGTATGTTAATGGAAGAGAGTTCCGGAGCTTGGGAAAAGGGTAGGAGAAGGATGCCTGACCAGCAGAGGTGGTCCTGAAGGGGATGGTGAGGGTGTGGGAAGGATTGTTCCTTAGAGAGTGAGAAGCAGGTGGGAGGGAGAGTGAGGCTGCTAAATTAGAAGGGAGTGCACTGAGACGGAACGTACCAGTACAATTTGTGCAATGAGCCAGACAGGGATCAATGACAGAGGGGAGTGCCAAGGATGGCTATAAGAAACAGTGGTGTGTGCAGAGTGGGCATTCAAGAGCAAAGAGGCAGAAGGAGTGGACAAGGGTGTCCAGTCTGGCTAAAGCGTATTTGGGGGCGGCACTGTATACTATACCACCATATTCAAATGTTGGAAGTATCACACACAGTAGAATGTCTCTGCAGGCCAATAGAGGATGCATTCATGATTCTGGTATAGGACCCAAAGCTTGGAGTGGAGTTTCTTGTGACTTGCATCCACATGACTAGAGCAGTCAACGTGTTTATTGAGCCAGACCCCCGGGTATCTGAAGGAGGTGGTATCTTCCATCATGGTTCCATCAAGTGTATGGAAGGAGGGGTGGAAGGGAGGATAAAGAGCCTCTACCTAATGCCAAAGTCCATGAAGACTGTCTTCTTGTCATTTAAAAACAGCTGGTTAGCCCTTAGCCACTGTTGTACATTATCAAAGTCCAGCTGAATAGTGCACACAACTGTGTTGGTGGAGGGACTGGATAAATACAGTACAGTGTCATCAGCATACATGAGAATGGATGCAGATTGCCAGACCCAGGGGAGATTGTTAAGAAAAATGGAGAAGAGAATTGGGTCCAGTACTGAGTGTTGTGGGACCCCTGTTTGGATAGGCAGAGGTGAAGACAGAGAGTCCCCAATCCTGACTGATTGTGATCTGCCTACTAGGTAGCAGTTGAACCAGTTGGTAGCAGAGGGAGACAACTCAGTATTTGACAGTTCATCCAGTAGGAGGAAGTGGGAGACAGTGTTGAAGGCCTTGGCAAGGTTGAAAAATATGGGGGAGATGATTAGTCCCTGATCAATGCCAGAACAGATGGATCTGGTGAGCTGGAGAAGGGAGGTAGATGTGAAGTGATTCTTCAAGAAGCCAGACTGGAAAGGAATGAAAAAGGAGGAGGTAATGAGGAAAGGAGAAATTTGAACGAGTACTACACTTTATTGCAGCAGTTAGATCGCTTCCAACATATCCTTATCCCCTCATGCTGGAACTCAGTAGATCATTCCAGTATGAATAGTGGCCTCCTCCATGTCTCCAGGATTACCCATAATACCTCTGCTCCTCCCTGCTCCCCCTGTATTTCAGTAGCTTTTATGGTTCCTTCACATAATGGCATGATAACAAAGTTTTTAAGGTGCACAAAATTGGGTTTATCATTGAACTGCTGACTCAACCATACCTACTGGGGTGCTACTGCACCCCTATAATAAAATAGCAACCTATAGCAAAAGATCAAAAGCACTAGTGCAGCAGTGAACATTTTTGCACACTACAGTCCCCACATAGATGACAAAGCTCATGTTAAAGTCTTAACAACTGAAAGAATCATAAATAAGAATTAAAAGATAATTCATCATTCAGTCCAAAGGAAGATATTATATTCAAAGTGACTGACTCTGCTGCAGTTGCTGTCTTTACTTTATCCAGACTCAAACTCCAGGCTTTTGACCCCAGCACCTCTGGTATAAATACAGCAACAAAGCCTTGGTTCTTTGCTGATCCAGACATTACCAGATAAGCTTGGCTCTAAGCTTATGTTTTGGCAGGAATTTCAAAACAGTAAGAAAAACAACAAAAATAGCATTCCCACAAACAAGCATTATTTTAGCATCAAGATTTGGAGAATTCTGAGTCATTTCCCAAGGAACTGGCTTTTCAGTCCACCTCATTATGAAGCATATCTGCCAGATTTACCAACGTTGATTGGATCATGCAAATGATGTATGCATGGCTATCCCCTGGCTCCTGGAACCACCACTCTTTCTAAATCTTTCTATTTGGATATTTTTTTTGTTTAAAACTATTTTCCCTTCCTGCATTCAAATGCAATTACATACAGACTTGAAACATATATTTACAGATTCAGGGTAAAATCTGGAGTATTTTGACACAATGGCATGTATTTCCTTTATCATAAAGTTCATAATTCAAAACATCACATAGAGTCAGCTTTCTTGTACATTTCTTAAAAATCTTCATAGCTGCATAATCTACATTTTTGCAGCTCAAAATTAGGTATTGTTCTTCCAGACAATACTTTAGAAAGTTACTCGAAAGACAGAAAATCTTTCTGCAGAAGTAGTCCCATAGTTTTTGAGCTGGCCACATAGCCTGTAATTCATTTGTTGACAGCTCCTTCTGTAGAAGATGTTACAAAAGAATTTCTGGAAGTGGCACAACTTCTGTCTTTCACTAAGCAGATTCACAGAAATCATATTTTTGAACATCTCATGTCATGCCCTCTTAGGAGAATACCAACATTAATAGGTTATCTCTGGCAGTATTGGCATAAAACATTTTGATAAATAGTTTCTTCCCCCAAACTCCTGCATTAATACATTTTAGGTCTTTAGGAGGTAACATCCAGAAACAGATTGGAATGACATGAGCAACACTCATCCCAATATTGTAAAGTTTAAAAATTATTATTTATGTTTTTAAAATATATGTAGATCAAATCAATAAGATATCATACGTTTTGGATCAAATTCTTTCTCCGTGATACACTGGATTGTCACTACAATGACACTATTCATTTCATCCTGAATCCTGTTATGTATTTTAAATATTCTCTTTCATTCTTGACTGTAAATGTTAAACATCAAATAATAAGAATTTTCGTAGATGTTCTAAATTCCTTTTGGTTTTTAGAATGTGTAGTTTTCGGAGCGCAGTACGGCCTCCAAGTGTCCTTTTCTCTGGAGGCTTTTAGGAGGTAACAACACAAGCTTCCAAATGCTGACACTCTTGTCTCTGTGGAAGTTTTAGTGTTGGTGCAGTAAGCAAAAAAAAAAAAAAAATGTTCGGCATTCACAATGCATTAAGGTTTCTTCTTATTTATTTATTTATTTAGCTTTTGTTAACCAGGTAAGTACACTAGACAAGACTAATTGCCTATTTTTAGGTACGACCCGGGAGAGTATGGGAAATTACATACTTACGCACTTAGGACAACATGGTACATAATTATGAAAAGATTACAAGTCATAAGACAACAAGGTACAAGTTAGGAAAAACAACTCACATGTCACATGCGAACATCTTAATTTAGAATACACAAAGTACAGGTCATGTGAGGCAACTTTTAGTTAGAATAAGTACAACAGAGTAAAGGGTATGTGCCAGTTTGAAGCAGCACAAGGCAAGAATTAGTAGCAGCAGGCACAAAAACTATCAACATAAGGGCCAACTGTTATGTATAAGGGCTGAGTCCAGACATTTTGTCATGGGTTTTTTTGGCACCCACAAGCCGATGCGAGTTTGAGATGGTTCCATAGGGAGGAATGCAGGCAGCCCTGAGATGGGGCAACACGAACATGGGCAGGGAAGGTGTTCCATAGTTTGGGGGCACACGCTGCAAAATCCCTTTCACCCATTTGAGTCCAAGTCACAGGTACCTTGAGTGTGGCAGACCCATGAGACCTAAGGTGGTAGGAAGAGGGAACAGTTTGGGCAAGCAAACTTGCCACCCCTGGGGGGGTGCTTGTGCTAAGGACCTTTCCTATGAAGTAACCAAGGACAAAGTCAATGTGCTTTGAGGGAGAGAGCCAGTTTAGCTTGCTATAGAGATCATAGTGGTGAATGAGCTGGGTGGCCACTAGGGCGAAGTGACAGACATTGTTGTAGGCAGTTGACCACCTAGAGAGATGGACCTTAGTGGTGCTTGCAAACAACAGGAGCCCGTAACATAGCAAGGGGAGAAGCATACCTCTGGCAAGAGCAATACGTGCAGCTGGAGTGAGGTTATTTTTTGCTCTATAGGCCAGACCCAGTTTACAGTTGACAGTTTTGCATATATTCTGGATATAGTAGCCAAGGTCAAGCTGTGGGTCCAACGTTACCCCAAGGTACTTGAAGTTGTCCGTGATTGGGATCGGGACACCCCCCTTTCTGGAAACACAGAAAGGCACAGGGGAGGCCTTAATCTTAGCCTGGGACCCATAGAGCAGGGCCTGGGTTTTTTTTAGATTAAGGACTAGCTTATGGTTTATGATCCATGTCTGAATAGTACTTAGGTCATCACTCAGGTGGCAGTTAATGACCCCCACCTCTGGGGAGTGAGACAGGATGACCAGATCATCTGCATAGAGGATTGGTTTACAATGAGCAGCGGCTACGGGGAGATTATTAATGAAAATGGAGAAGAGCAGGGGTCCAAGGATGGAGCCTTGGGGGAACCCCATTGTTACTGGGATGGGGCTCGAGAGCTCTTTGCCATATTTTACCTACTGCATTCTACCATGTATATGGTTGGAAAACCAAATGAGAACAGCAGTGGATAGTCCAATTGATCTTAGCTGTGTTGATAGCATGGCATGGTCAACCAGGTCGAAGGCCTTTGAGAGGTCTATAAAGATAACCCCCGAGAGTTTGCCTTGGTCCATGGTCTCCCTAATCCAAGATGAAACAGTAACGAGGGCTGAGGAAGTACCATGCCCCTTCCTGAATCCATGCTGCACAGGAGACATTATATCATGTGAATTTAAGTACTCTGAGAGTTGCCTTGCCACAACTTTCTCCAGGAGATTGCTAACCGCAGATAGGATGGATATGGGATGATAGTTCTCTATCAGTTTAGGGTTCCCCTGTTTAAGGATTGGGACCAACCTGGTGACCTTCCATATGTCCGGGATAACACCAGTTGACAGGGACAAATTGAAGATGTGTGCCACCAGAGGGGCAAGCCAGGGGGCACCGAGGCTGAGGAGCTTTGGTTCCAAGCCATCTTGGCCAGCACTTGAGAAGGGGGAGAGTCCAGCGAGCAGTCTCCACACCTCTTGAACCACCACTGCCCTGAAAAGAAAGGGCAGACTGGGTGATGATGGTGCTATGGGCTGGTCGCCGATGACACCACTACCATTGGGGAATGTCGAGGTGTACTCAGACAGATCTGAGAAATGATGATTGAGGGAGTTGGCAATGGTTTCCTAGTTGTTGCAGCTAGAGCCATCAATTGTCATATCAGTGGTCTCCGCACTCTGTGTACCACTCACTATGTGTTTAATATTCCTCCAGAACCTCCTTGGGTCCCTAGCTGAGTTCAGTAATGCAGATTTTCAGAACTCACTTTTGGCTACCCTTATGTTCTTTTTGCACAGCATTTCTAAGTTGCCTGTATTTCTGAAGGATATTACTTACTTAATTTTTATTAAACCTTATTTCTGAATACAAAAATCAGCATGAGAACAATTATTACCATTAAGTACTTTGATGTATAAATGTGCAAACAATAAAAAAGAAAATTAAAGATAGATCTCTTATAACTAAACCGTGTCAAACCATGGAGAGCTTTAAAACAGCTTTAAAGACTTTCTTATTCTGCCAGGCATTCGGTGACTAGTTATGTTATATGCTCCTGCTTGTTTCTGTATTTTTATTACTTGAGTTTAACTGTTTTGATATGTATGCTCTGATGTTTTTATGAATCGTACAGCACTTTGATTTTAGAGATTGTGCTCTATAAATAAAATAATTTTTATTATTAAATATAAAGTACAACATACTTATCATATTCCTATAATACTAAGGGATATACTTATACTTAATAATGAACCTGAACATATAAGTAAAAACACACACAAAAAAAACAAAGAAAAGAGTTTAATATTGTATACTCATGCATTAGACTTAACCAACATCAACAGTGTTTCACTAAGCTAATTACAAAGTAATATTTGATACATTAATACACCTATGGTTTGTCTTATACATTGTTTAGTATACCGTAGCTTAATATTCCATTACTGAATTTCTATAAACGGAGTCCAGATTTTTTGAAATACAACATATTTATCAAAGACATTATAACTGATCTTCTCATTATTAGCTTGTAAGGTCATTTGATTGTAACATTCATTCAGTGAAGGGGTATCACATGACTGCCAGTTTCTTAATAGGATTCACTTGAAACAAAGAGAAGCCAAGCGTATCCAGATGCGTTCATGGAAACTTAAATTTTGGCATCCTGACATTATACCTAAATGTTAGATGGCAGAGTCAAAGGGAATGTTTGCCTTGTTAACTTTACAACAAATCATATGAATTTCTTTCCACCCTGGTTGTATAAGCAGGCAATACCACAAAATATGAGCTAAGTCTGCATCCAGATGATTACATCTTTAACATTTAGAATCATGCCTATACCCCATGGCAAATAATTTCTTGGGTGGCATAAAAAAGCCATGTAAGATTTTGAATTGCATCAGCCTACCTTGGGTCTCTTTGAAGTTATAGCACGCTTGTTTCCAAGCAGCTTCCCAATCTTGTGTGGAAATAATGGTTCCGGGTGTTGATATCGCAGAACACAACATTGCTGCACATAATATCCCAGGCACAATAAAATGGGGGCAAAAGAAAGTGGGTCAAATAAAACAAGGCATAATAATGCCTGGCAAACTGAAGCTGCCACAACTGAGAGCATGACAGATCAGTTCAGACTAGGAGGAGGCTACAGGAGCAGTGGGACTACAAATGACCACCCCTTACAATGCCACACTGTGCCTGTCCATACCCTTTCATGGTGACACCTGCTCCGCTGTCCATGGTGCCCCATCCTGTCACCAGGCACATCATCTATTCCACCTACCATGGGGCTTCTGCAGGATACCACACCAAGCTGGGGATGCATTCACCTCAGCCCATGGATGGGGAATGGGTAAGCGTGGCAGCCCATACATGCTCTACATGTGGCAGATGGTAGCCTAATGATTGTCTGGCTGGACTGGATCAGCGGGTTTGGGGGGAAGGAATGCAAGAAGCCATTCTGTGTGGCTGACCATTGGTTGTTGGCTGTGTGTGTGGTGTTTTGGGGGACCAGCAAGGTGGCTGCATTGTGGGGGATGCAGGAACACTGCAGGCACATGCACGTGGGATATGCAGGCACAGGGACCAGCTCAATTGGTACCTGTGGTGTTCCCACTGTGCCTGCATTGTCGGTCTGTCTGTGTGTCCGCTTCCACCTCCCGTGACTGTGGGGCAACTGTGGTGTCTGGGACACACTGCAGGCTGGTGGCCCACATTATTCTGTTCCACGATATCATTGCCAGGTGATGTTATTGCCCACGATGATTTGCCTGCGATATGTCGTCCAGCTTTATTTTGTGGGCAATATTATCACCCGGAACCGAACTAACAATGCAAAGCTCCATCTCCCAGTGTTCTTTAGCTCTAACAGTCAGTGCTATAGGTGAAATAGAGTCTATTAATAATTTATAAAATACTCCTGCTTTGTGGTTTGGTCATTTTAGCCCATTTTGGAGTTTTTTAATCAAATGATAATCAGAGGACAAAACCTATTTGGTAAGCCATTCCCTTAGCTGTAGATACATATAAAAGCAAGATTTATGTATTGGGAATTTCTGCCATAGTTCGGCAAATGACAAAAAAAGTATTTGTTATAGAATCAATCACATCTTTAATTGTTGTTATGCCTGCCTTGATTCAAGAGGGATTGTTCAGAGTTTTCCCATTGTATTCTAATAGGGGGTTAGACCATAATGGCATGAAATCAGGGAAATGTCTGTCCAGGATGATGATGGAATTAATTTTTTTGAGAGTTCTAATGGATGCCAGTAGGCATGGATTATAATTTATATGTTGGTCACTCTTTACAAATAGGTAATCAGTTAATTTTTGTGGCCTAATAATCTGTTGTCCTATTTTTGGCCATAAGGGTGTATGGACGGAGCTACTGTAAGGTCTATTCCTCACAGGTGGTTCAAGATCTGTTTGCACATAAAAGCATGGTAGTATCTCTCCCACCATGAGAGCGTAAACCCACCTACCTCTTTTGGCGCTCTAAGCTTCATAACATTGAGGTGTGTATTTTTTATGGTTTCATAAAAAACATTCTTACAGTACTATCTAGTTTTTTAAAGAACCCAGGTTTTATTTGTATAGGTAAGTTTTGGAAAAGATAGAAACTTTGGGGGGAGGTCTCAATTATTTTGATTGCATTAATTTTGCACCATAGAGAGAGGTTTAATTTCGACCAGCATTTAAAGCCAGATTCCCAATTGTTAAGTAAAGGTAGACAGTAATTCTGGAATATAGCTTGGATGATTAGTGATATTCTAACCCCCAAATAGGTAAATAGAGCTTGTGATAACCTATTCATAACTAAGTCCAGTTCTTGCTGAGTATTTGGGGCGAGGTATCCATTTAGCATCTACATCTTTCCCCAGTTAATAACTAAACCTGATATTAGAGCTGTGTGGAATATAAAATTTCACCCACAGAATGCCTATGGAATGACCATTCTGGTTCTGTGGAATTCAGTGGAATTTTTGCAAGACTTCTGCAGAATTTTGCAAAGTTTTAAATTACAGTTATTTCACTATCATTTTAAAAGTACATATCCAGATAACATCAAATTTTGAACATTACCAGTACCATATGGCTTACAAATGTGTGCCAAATTTCAAAGTTCTAAATTAAAAGGAAGCAGAGATATGGGTTGTCAAACATTTAATCAAAATGTAATTTTCAGTTATTTTGAGTCATTTTAACATTTCTTCTCCAAATTTCTCCACAATATCAGGATTTAGACAAACACATACAATGCATACATGCACCATGTTTTAAGTTTCAAGCTTTAATGGGAACTGAGTTATAGGTAGTCAAATATTTTGCCAAAATTTAGATTTCTGAAATTTTAGTATAACGTTGACAGCATTCCTTGAAATATTACAAAAATTGAAAGGTATACAGGTCAGCACTACATTTGTATAAGCACATAGTTTCAGATTTCTATCTTTAAATGAGACTGTGTTATAGCCTGCCAAACATGTTGCCAAAATGCAATTTTTGGTTAGTTCCCTCTAATTTTAAAATTACATATCCAAATTTAACCTGTGTTGAGGCGGGTTGGTCGAAGGCTGGAGAGAGCATGATGGAAATCTGTCCTTGATGCTGACAGGCTTAGATTGATGGAACACTATGAGGACTGTCAATCAGAAATCACCCATAAGAAGGCAGAGTTCCTGTCCAGGGATATTTCTGTTGTGCAAAATCGGCAAGATCAACTCTTCCGAACCATTGACAGATTGTGCAATCCAGTCTGCTCCAGTCCAGAGGAGCTTTTTCACAAATTAACTGTGATGAGCTAGCTCAGTTCTTCACAGATAAGGTTGCCAACATCAGGGCTGGAATCAGTCTGGCTCCCTCTTTGAGGGGTTGTGGAGGTCGATGGGAGGCAGTGAGCACCCGGTGTGTCTGGATGGAATTCAGCTGACCAGAATTTATGGACATTGTGAAGATTGTCCAGACTTTGCACCCAACCTGTTTTAGTTTGGATCCAGGCCCTCTTCCCCTATTGGTGGGTTGTGTAGATGTTATCTGCCCAATCCTAGCTGAAATTGTATGGAGATCCTTGGAGAGGGGAGTCTTTCCTGACTGCCTAAAGGAGGCGGTCATTCAACCACTCCTTAAAAAACCCTCCTTAGAGTCTGACTATTCAGCTAACCACTGAACTGTCTCTAACTTTCCCTTTGTGGGGAAGGTTATTGAGAAGGTGGTTGTGTTGCAACTGGATGATCACCTTGTAAATCACAATGTCTATGAAGCTCTTCAGTCTGGTTTTAGGAAGTGGCATAGCACAGAGACTGCCCTTGTTTGGGTACTAGATTACCTCATAATGGCGAGAGATTGAAAGGCTTGTACCATCTTGGTCCTTCTTGATCTCTCAGCAGTTTTTGACACTGTGGACCATGGAGCATTTTTGGAGAGCCTGTTGTTCCTTTGCGGACTGTTGGGTACGTTCCTCAAATGGTTTTGATCTTTCCTCGTAGGCAGGACTCAGAAGGTGATCACTGGAATTTATTCCTGTGATGCCCTCTCCCTGTCCTGTGGGGTGCCGCAGGGCTCCGTATTGGTGACCATGTTGTTCACAGTGTAAATGCTGCCATTGGGAGACATCATCAGATAATACAGCTTGAGTTTTTACTGCTGTGCAGATGATACCTAGCTGTATCTGTCTTTTGTGCCTGGGCAGGTTGATGCGCTCTCTGTGCTAAATAGTTGCCTCTCTGAGATCAAAGACTGGATGAGCTCGCGTTGGCTGAGATTAAATCTGGATAAGACTGAGATGTTGGTTGTGGACCTGGGCCACCTGGGGGCAGGTTTTGGGGCTGGGCACATTTCAGGGCTTTGATTTGATGGTCTCCAGCTCATCACAACAGACCGGGTGCGAAACCTGGGCGTTATCTTTGACAATGGCTTGACCCTAAAATGTCAGGTGTCAGCTGTTGTTAAATCCTCATTTTACCATCTGAGGAATATCGCCCGGGTGAAACATCTGGTTCATCCAGGTGACCTTCCAACTTTGGCTCATGCCTTCATTACTACCCATCTTGACTACTGCAATGCCCTCTACCTAGGGCTAGGGGTCGATATCCATTGCTTGCAGCTAGTACAGAATGCTGTGGCCAGGCTGATGACTGGTACTTCTAGGACCAGTCACATTACACCTGTGCTGTGCAAACTGCACTGGCTGCCAGTTCAGTGGCGGATCACCTATAAGGTAGGCTTGCATACCTTTAAGGCCCTAAACAAACAGAGACCCAACTACCTGAAAGATCTCCTGACTCCCTACTCCCCAAATTATCTTCTCCAACCCACCAATGAGGGATTGCTAGAGATTCCCAGGGTTCATTTGAAAAACTCTGGTGCTCATGCCTTCTCATTTGTAGCACCAACCCTGTAGAGTTCTCTACCTCATCGGTTAAGAGAATGCGTGACTGTCAGTAGTTTTAAAACTATGTTAAACACTTATTTATTCTCTCAGACCTTTCCAGACTATTTTTAAATAACATATTACTGTTTGTTTAAATATTGAAGTTTATGTTTGTACAGCACCTTGACTTTGAAAGGCTCTTTATGATGATTTGATTTGAAACTATTATACCACATGGTCGTTTCTGAAAAAGTTCATATTTTCAGCTTTAAGTGGGATTAAAAGAAAAGTGGTCAAACTTTCACAAGATTTAAAAATTTAATTTTGCAAGAATGTAAATTACAAATTTATAAACCCCTGAAACTTTAAAACTAGAGAATGCAATGCCATTAAATTTGGCAGGTTCATAGACCTTACAAAGGTACTGGGTATGCTAGTTTTATTAATTGCTTGTTGTGGGAAATTGAAAAATAACACCTCTACTTAAAGTCAAATTCCACGAGTCTTTGCAAAAATAGCAGCATTTCATTAAAGATTCCATAAAACTGGAATTTTCTAATGACACTCAACCCTATCTGGGGGTTCTAATTAAAAGATAGTGGTATAAGAGGCAGGCAGTTCAGGGGGTCACTGGGTTCAGGAGTTAGATGCACAGTTTCACCAAGAAATTGACAGCTGAGCTGGGTAGCACAACAGAGGTAGACCCCCCAGGTTGCAACAAGAAAGCACAGAGAAGCAACAATTCCAACCTCAAACTCTTTTTTTGTTCAACAATTCCAACCTGAATGCAGTATATTTAAGGATCACATCTTGTAAATGTATGCTCCTGGTAGCCTGGTGTACATGCAAGTCTAGGATTTAGAGGTACTCAAAAGCAAGTAGTAGGGGATAACAATGTCTTGGACAGCAGGAAGAAGGGATTCTGGCTATTCCAACAGGGTAGGTTGGTAAGAAAGGGATTAGGTGACTCATGTTTTAAGGAGGTTTGTCACTGTAAAGAACAAAAGGGATATCAGTGGGATCAGCAGTTCTACTGAGTTAATCTGGATATGCCAAAAGAGAAGGGGGGGGTAGTCACCCAGTGAAGAACAGCAGGACTGCAAAAAGTGCAGTCCAGCTTATCAAATGAAGTAGTGATATGTGCATTGTTAATGTTAAATTCCACACACACAAAAAAAACCTCTGGATGCTTCATCTACAGAATATGCTATCATAAATAGGTGAGAAAATGTTACTAATAATTTTTTTTCTTCTGCAAAACTAAAACTGCTTAAATTTATCCAGTTGTGTTAGACACCAGGATACATGGACTCTGGATATGCATGTCAAATGTTAACTTTATGCATGCAAGAGCAGAGAAGTTACAAACATTCACATTTTTGATATTTTTCAGAAAGTTTTCCAAATATTTACATAGTAAAATTTTGAACCCCTATAACTTAAAAATCTCTTTTTCAATTCACTCCGTATTTAAATCATTCTATAAGCATTATGAGAAGGTTATCCATACTAATTTATACATGTCTAGTTCCAAAGGTGCCTGAGTTATATGTAGCTGAAATTTGCTCATGAAATTTCCTGAAAAAAATAAAATGACAGATTTAGAGAACATATCATTTTGAGACAAAGCATCATATTATCATGAAATCTGGTGCACTATTGGAACACCTTTCAACAAGAAATCATGCTAAATTTAAGATCCGTGACCCAATAATTGGTTAAGAGATATGCAGATCAAAAATGTTCATGAAATTTCACACAAACAATCAAATTACAACATTCAAGCACTACAGTTTTGAAACTATTAAACCAAATGACATGATATTTGGGACTGTTTGTGGCCATTGTTCCAAAGAGTATATATTCCTTACTTCAGACCTCTAGCTTGAATGGTTGTTGAGTTATAACCAGATTACTATGTTTTTAAAATTCCATGAAATTTCAATGAAATCACGCAGAATTTCGTTGATGTTTGCAAACTTTCCCAAAATTCTGCTGATCCAGAATTTTCCCATTCTGCACAGCTCTACCCAATATACATGCAAATTTGTTCAAAATAATTTGTAAGTGCTTTCATGATTCTGAATCCAGCGGACTTGTAATGGCTAACAGTAGGTCATCAGCAAAGCTAACACTTTATGATGTTGTTTACCTATCTTGACCCCTAGTATCTCAGGCTGACTATTTATTGTCTGTATTAAAGGTTCAAAAGCTAATATAAATAAATATGGTGATAAGGGGCATCCTTGTCTGGTGCCATTGCATAGTTGGAAGTGAGGGGACCATTTGCTATTATCTGTGCGGATGATTTATCATAAATCAGTGATATCCACGACAGGAACCCTTCTTCAAACCCAAATTCCTGAAGTGCTCTAAATAGATACCACCATTGTAGAGAGTCAAATGCCTTATAAATGTCTAATGAAAGTAATGAGTAGGGTTGTTTTTTGAATTTGGCCTACCACATTATTAAGTAACCTGCGTAAACAGTCTGCACTGGATCTGTTCTTGACAAAGCGCACCTATTCCCTGCCAATCACTTGAATTCTTTTTAGCTAGAATGGTTGTCAAAATTTTGTAATCTGAATTTAGAAGAGAGATGAGCCTATAACTGAAACAATCCAAAGAGTCTTCATCTTTCTTCGGAATGAGGGTAATGAATGCATCTTGCATTGTGGCAGGGAGTGACCTTGCGTTTTTTATAAATTGTATTAACGTATACAGTCTAGGGGTTAATGTATGTGAGAAAGATTAGTAAAACTCTCCTGGTAGTCCATCCAGACCCAGTTTTCTCTTTTAGTTTCCTGGTATCTCATTGTTGAAGCTGTTAGGCGAATCTTTATCATTGGTTGCCTAAGACATTTTGTCACTTTGGACCTCTTGTATCAGTCTGTAGCTATCTCACAGCTAATTGTAGGGGTACAAGGTGTGACAGTGTTGACTATGGCCCTGTCCCAGTTGTTATGGAGAAGAAGTTTAAATGTGAGGATCTGTTCTATTCTCTCCTTTCCTGTCTCTTGTCTGCCTGGTTGTGTGGCAAGGTTTTCTTGTGAGTCCTAGGACTTGATCACCCCTACGGTCTCACAGTTCTATGCCTCATGCTAGCTCTCTGCCTTCATAGATACATAGATACTGTACCTAGATACTGTCAGAAGATAAGGGCCTATGGCCCACCCAGCCTGCCCATTTGAGCTTGTAAGTTCCCTTTAGGTTTTTCTAGATGTCTGTTGCCCCTTACCTATGACCTCCAGGATTCCCTAATGTCTATCTCATGCATTCTAAAACCCCATGATTGTTTTAGCCCCCACCGCTTCCTCTGGCATGGTGTATTACTTGTCCACCACTCTTTCTGTGAAGACATTTTTCTTCACAATTCCTCTGAATTGCCCTCCCATCAACTTCATCCCATGCCCTTTAGAACATCGTTTTTGCTGGAAAGTAATGTATTCTTACACCCTGTTCCTCCATGCAAGGTACTTGTATGTCTCTATCAAATCCCCTCTCTCCCCCTCCACTCCTCCAGGGAACACATATTCAAGTCCTTCAGTCTGTCCTCATTGAACCTCTGATGCAATCCCTGTACCATCTTTGTTGCCATCCTCTGAACCTTCCCCACCCTATGTCCTTACATAGGTAAGGTCTCCAAAACTGTACATTGTATTTCAGGTGGGTCTCACTAGCGTCCTGTACTTAAGAATTATGACCTCCCTTTTCCTACTGGTGATAGCCCTGCCTATGCATCCCAGCACCCTATTTGCTTTACCTGCAGCCTTGTCACACTGTTTTCCTACCTTGAGGTCATCAGAGATGATAAACCCAAGGTCTCTTACCTGCTTGGTGCACGCTATATCCTCACCCCCAAATGATATGTTGATCTAGGGTTTTTGTGCCCCATGTGCATTGTCTTGCACTTCTCTGCACTGAATTTCAACTACCAAACCCTTGACCATTCTTCAAGATTTTTCAGGTCCCTCCTCATTCTGTCCACACCCTCTGGTGTGTCCACTCTGTTACAGAGCTTTGTGTCATTAGCAAACAGGAAAATTCTGCCTTCTATATCCTGCACAATGTCACTGATGAAGATGTTGACTAGGATCGGTTCCAGCACTGATCCCTGAGGTACCCCATTGGTCACTCTTCCCTCTGTGGAGTGACAGCCATTTTTCACCACCCTCTGTGTCCTGCTGCTCAGTCAACTACCCACCCACCGAACTACTGTCCTGTCCACTCTCATATTCCCCAGTTTATTAAATAGCCTTCTATGTGGCACAGTGTAAAAGGCCTTGCTGTAGTCTAGATAGGCCATGAATACTACCCTCCCCTAATCCATCTAACATGCCACCCAGTCAAAAAATTCAATGAGGTTGGTCTGGCATGACCTCCTCTTGGGACACAATGCTACCTTGGGTCCTGTAGTCCATTGGCAACAAGATGTTCCACCAATCTCAGTAAACTGTACCTGTAACTAATTTTCCCACTCTCGTTACCATACCAGGCACTGGTCATCTGTTGGCTGCATTTTGTCTTTTTGTCTTCCTGCAAACTTAACTGGATATCAGAAGACTGTTATTATCGTTCCTTAATTTGTTTAGCTTTTATTTTGATACTATATCATTTTCATGACTGCACTTATAATGTACAGATTACACTGTCATGTATTCACTGTAACTTGTTTTTTTCTCTGGTTGGATATATAGAAACATAGAAACATAGACGTTGATTGTAGAAAAGGACCACAAGGCCATCCAGTCTGCCCATTTTTTTTACTTTATGAATGTGCCATAGACCTTTACTCTATCAATGGCCTATTTATTCATACTCATCTGTATTGCTTCCTTATGCCTATCCCAAACCTGTTTGAAGCCTGCACTGTATTCATATCCACCACTTCCTGAGGTAGGCCATTTCATGCATCCACCAGCCTATCTGTGAAAAATAACTTCCTCACATTACCCCTTAATCTTCATCACTCTAATCTCATGCTGTGTCCTCTTGTCCTGCTATTTTTCTTATATTGAAACATGTTAGACTCTTTCACCTTGTTGATGCCCTTAAGATATTTGAATGCTTTGATCATATCACCTCTCTCCCTCCTTTTCTCTAGGGTATACATATTGAGTTCCATTTATCTGTTCTCATATGTTTTCTGATGCAGACCCTGCACCATTTTGGTTGCCCTTCTCTGTACTGCCTCCATTTTGTTAATGTCCCTGTGCAAGTGAGGCCTCTGGTACTGCACACGATACTCCAGATTGAG
Source organism: Neoceratodus forsteri (assembly GCA_016271365.2). NCBI lineage: Eukaryota > Metazoa > Chordata > Ceratodontiformes > Ceratodontidae > Neoceratodus > Neoceratodus forsteri. Next base: position 52,329,182 of record CM057449.1, on the reverse strand, counting down.
CCTAACCAGTGTCTTATAAAGAGGGATTATAATTACCTCCCTCTTATGACTTGTGATACACAACTTGTGATTAGTAATACACCTCAGCATCCCTCTGGGCTTACCTATTGCCTTAGTGGACTGCTAGGATGACTTCAGGTCATCTTTTTCTTTCCTTGCGATTGCTAGCAATTCCCCTCCCAACCTATAGGTAGCTTCAGAATTTTTCATCCTTAGGTGCATGATCTTGCATGTCTTTGCATTAAATGCCAGTTGCCACTCTTCAGATCATTTTTCCAGTTTTTCCAGATCTCTTCTCATTCTGCCCACCCCATCTGGATCATCTACTCTGTTACAGACCTTGGTGTCATCTGCAAACAGGCAAACCTTAACCTCCAGTCCATCTGCAATGTCACTGATGAAGATGTTGAAGAGAAATGGCCCCAGGACAGATCCCTGTGGTACCCCACTTGTGACTTTCATCTCTTCTGACTGTATACCATTTACCACCACTCTCTGTTTTCTGCCCACCAACCAGTTTGCCACCCAGTTGACCAACTTCTGACCCACCCTGAGCCTACCCAGCTTACTAATCAATCTTCTGTGTGGAACAGTATCGAAAGCTTTGCAGAACTCAAGGTAGGTGACATCAACCGAACCCACTTGGTTCACCACTCTGGTTACCCAGTCAAAGAAATCTATGAGATTAGTTTGACAGGACCTTCCTGTTTTAAACCCATGCTGTCTTGGATCCTGTGCTCCTATGGGTTTCAGGTGTTGCACTATCCTTTCCTTATGGTGTGCCTCCATAATCTTGCCAAATACTGATGTAAGACTGACTAGTTTGTAGTTTCTTGCCTCCTCCCTCCTACCACTGTTGTGGAGAAGGATAACTTGAGCCCTTCTCCAGTCTTCAGGGACCTGTCCTGTGCTTAGTGACTCACTAAACAGTTCTGATAATGGCTCTGCTAGTTCCACTCTTAGCTCTTTTAGTACAATGGGATGTATGCCAACAGGGCCTGTGACAGGGATTAAACCTGTCCCTTGAAGTGGACCTACCTTTTCTTTATTAAACTACTGTTACAACAGTTCTTTTCTGCTTTTTCTACACTATTCTACTGTTACTAGTTCAGATGGTTGGCCACCTCTGGATGCCCCCCCCCATCTTAAAACTTATCTGTCTCCACTGTATATTTCTTTTTCTCCTTGGTCCAATAGCAGGCCCATATGCAGTTTAGCATTGTTTAAATTAATGAACCAGGTGCTTTGTACACACCTGTGGCTATTTGAAAAACTTACCTGAAATAATCAGTTTTGGAACTGCCTAAAATAGGCAAATATAGTATGAATGTCTTTTCTACTTGAACATGTGAATTATCGCATTAGCAAGCCCCCTTCTTACACAGAGGTGCAGCAAAGTATTTTTAATGCATTTTGAACTGGCAAACAGTATGAAGGTATGCTGACAGAAAACAGTACCAAAATGTATGAGACTAAGGTATTACAAGCCTACGGCTGAGCTTTCAACAAAGGGCTGAAACTAGTTGAATGTACCATGCATAGTACTCTTTTGCAGGTTGTATTAAACAGGGACATTTTAGAGCCTATAAAAGTATGATGAAACTTACTTTTCTTATAGAGCAAAATTCTTCAGACTTCTACAAGCAAGGTGTTTTCTCTGTTGCTAGTCATGTTGCTGTATGCCTTCACTGTAGGGTGTCTGCAGCCTCTAGTGTTGGTTTTTATAATGCAGTGCCTGTCCATCACAGCAGAACTGAATGATTTGCATTTACATTTAAGTCTCCTTAGTTAAAGACTGTTTTTGTTTGTTAAATATTGTTTGAATGTTTTAGTTAAAGCCTCCATAGCATTATATATATTACAAGGAGCTCTATAAAGATAAAATAAAAACTTTGATGATGCTGTGAACACATGACTGTGTGGGCGGGTATATAAGGCTTATCTGGTTTGTATGATAACAGATAGGGTCAGTACCTTCTGACCAGTGCAGGTGAAGTACCAAGGGAGTCCTGTCACCAAGTGGAAACTGCTTCTAAGTTTACTACAGATGTGAATTATTTGTTTGTAAAGTCTTTATTTTGCTCACAGTTTGAACTTATTTATTCTTTTCCTTTTGAATAAACATTGAACCTTGCCAATGGTGCATTGAACCATAATTCTGCTTGTTGTGTCCATCTGTTTTCCCACTCCCTATTACAGGGCCTATTGCCTTGTCCACCCTGAGCTTAGTGAGCTCTTGTAGGACCCTTTCTTTTGTGAAGGGACTAGTGCACACTTCCCTCCCCCCTGTGTCCATGGTGCTGAGCTGTGGGCCCTGCCCTACCTTCTCCTCAGGAAATACTGAGCAGAAGTATCTATTTAGGATAGATGCTTTTCCTTGGTCCTCCTCCACACACTTCCCCATATCCCCTTTGATCTTAACAATACCCCCACTGGACTTTCTCCTTTCACTAATGTATCTGTAGAAAGTCTTGTCCCCTTCTTTTACTGTTTGTGCTAGTGTTTCCTCAGTTTGGGCCTTTGCCTGCCTTACTGCCCTCCCTGCTTCCCTTATGGAAGTGTTTTTTTTTTAATTGCTATTTATCCCCCTACATCCTGCTGGCCCCTAGCCTTTGGAACCACCAAGGAGTCATCATCCTGCCTGCCGCTCTACCCAAACTTACATCCTGGACCACATGAAGCTGCAGCTTGCCCCCTGAGTGGGGATGAAGTGGGGTGGCAGACACCTTGTAATTCTACCTTTCGTCAGTCTGTAGGTGGCTGGGTGGGTGAGGCACATCAGAGACACACTCCAGGTAGTCCTTTTTCCTGGAGTCGGCAGTCATTTTCTGTTTACTCCCCTCACACAGTGTGTGCCCCTGACATCAAGGCTCTGCACACTGATGTTCACTGTGTGTCTTTGGCCACCCTTCCGCTCCAAGCAGGGCTTGCTGTACCCTGAGCCTCTGCTCAGGGTCAGGCAAGTTGCAGGCATTGGCCCCCACCCTCCCTCAGAGAAGGTGAGCTATCATGGGATGCTCAAGCCATTCTCCCATGGCCAGCCCTCCAGTGACCCGAGTCCACTCCCAAGCCCAGGTAGCTGGTGTTGCAAGTGGAAATCCAACCACTGCACCAACAGGCTGGCTCCCTTAGGGAAGTTTGATATGCATCCCTATCTTTCTCCTGTTGCGTTATCTTATATTTCCTGAAGGCCAACCTTTTGGCTCTGATCTTTTCTGCTACTGTTTTTGATTACCAAAGTTGTTTCCTCCTTCTTTTGCTTCAAGTATTGCATCCTCAATGCTTGCCCACTTTGCCTGTAGCTTCTCACCTGTATTTCTTCTTGCCAAGGCTCACTTAACTCTGCTGGACATCTTACCAAAGTCTGTTTCATTGAAGTTGCATATTTTTGTCTTGGAATGGGATGATTTAGTTCTAGTGGCTAAATTGAACCATACCATGTGATGGTCACTGGCCCCCAGGTGACCTTCTACCTGGAGATCTGTGATCCTTTTCCAGTTAGTCAGTACTAGATCCAGGATAGCCCTGTCTCTTGTGGGTTGTTTTGCCAATTGTTTGAGGCCCTCCCCCTGCAGAGAATCCAGTAAGTGTTTAGTTCTACCAGACACTCCAGCTGGTATTGACCAAACCATATCTGGCATATGTATGTACAGTATGTTTGAATGTATATATGCTCTCCCTGCCCCCTCGGATGCACCGTGAAATGAGCAACTTGTTGTGCATTGTGCCACTCCTGTTGAAACATTTCAATAAATAACCCTATATTTCAATAAATATATATATATATATATAATATATATATATATATATATATATATGGTAGCACAGTAGTGCTACCACAGTTAGGGTTGAGGAGCCATTTACATGTTAAACCTAAAAGTTTGCACCTTAATAACTTTGCAACCGTTCAATGGATTTGCCTGAAATTTGGAATACATAATCAAGAACCATACCTCTTGGGATCTGCCAACTTTTGTACTGTTCGGATATACGACTACGGAGTTATTAAGCATGATCTGTGCGCACATTTACGCTTTTTTGGAATTCTTTGCTCTTCTCTACAGGTCGCACAGTTTGCACGACCAGTCTGAAAACTTCAAGGAACGTGCGGTCGGGTTAGTCAATGTGCCTTTTGAAGATTTAATGAAAAAATATTAAACAGTTCAAAAGTTATTCAAAAAACAATTTCCCATTATAAGTCAATGGGAAAAGTTAACAAAAAGTTTGACAGTGTCACAAATGCAATTTTTACTTTCGCAAATGGCCCTTTTACTGTCGCAAATCCACCATTTTGTTTTCAGTTGGTCATCAGAAGAATGCTTGGCATTTAAATTTGGGACCCTCTAGCAACCTAATTCTTTTTGTATTCACCTAGTTGGACCCTGAGGATGCTAGGCCTGTCTTTATTTTGGGGTAAAACACCCCAGAAATATGTTTTTCAAATTTCTGGAAAAAGTACTTTCGTAAAGTACTTTCGCATTTGTGACACTGTCGCATGAATTTGCAAAAGCTTTACCAAAGTTCGATGGTACTTTTCCAGGCTGTGGGAAAATGACAGCAATTCATTTGCCACCCTGCTGCAAAAGAACGGTTTGGTATTTTTGGCTGAAATTTGGAGAGAATGCAGCCAACATCTCACAGATGTGCCTTTCAGTTTTTTGGTGAAAAAATATTACAGGGCGACAAAGTTATGGCACTCCAAATGTGATGCTTTTTCCCATAGGATTACATTACTGCCTCCGCCGCATTACAGGAATCATTTGTTGCCCTGCTGCAAAATAACGGTTTCGTCTTTTAGGCTGAAATTTGGAAGGAAGAAAGCCAACATCTGACAGATGCGCCTTTTAGTGGTTTGGTGAAAAAAATATTACAGGGAGCCAAAGTTATGGCACTCCGAACTTCTCTTTTTTTCCCATAAGATAACATTATGGCATTCGCCGCGCATTTCAGGGCCTGTATCTCAGAAACGGTGCAAGATACAGACTTTTTGTCAGAAAAATGCTTAGCCCCCTATCAGGGGCTAAGTACAAAACTAGCCAGTAAAGTCATAAATCATATGACTTTTAAATTTTTTTTATACGTCGTACGGTTCCTGAGATATAAGCAATTTAGTATTCCAACTCCTCATTTTCTGCTCCAAGACCCATTATTATGCATACATTCTTTGTACTCACTGTCTTTCTCTATGCAGCTTTCAACCCTAACACCGAATTTACTCACTTTTGTAGCTGTGGAACAACCCTAACTAATGCATTAAACAGAGTTTTTTGCCTCTAATATATATATATATATATATATATATATATATATATATTTATATTCTTAATGTGGTACTGCACAGCCATCATGTGGTATGCCACTCTGCAAGATGGTTTGTTTCAAAGAGCTTTGGTGGCCAAACATGACACTTTTTGTTTGGTGAAAAAAATATTAAGGCAGTCAAAGGTTATGGCACTTTTAAATTCCCATTATAAGTCAAAGCGAGCATTTATATGTATATCTTGCTATCAAAGAATGGGGGTTCTGGCCATCTGGTCTCACCTGGTGATCAAAGAATTTGCAGCCTCACAGTTCAAGAATCTTTGTTCCCAAGGAATTTTCAAAATTCTTTGACTGCGAGGTCCGCCATCTTGTTTTCAGTTTTCCAATCACACAAACACAAATATCTCGGCTCAGGGGTCACTTCTGAAGTAAACTTCAATGGGTTTTACTCAGGGGACCCTGATCTATCAAGCCATGGCTTTGGTTCCATCAAATCGGTCAAAAAATAGAGTTATAAGCTTTTAAAATCTTAATTCGCGGCTCGCTAATGATCTTTGATCGTGAGCCTGCAAATTCTTTGATCGTGAGAGTCTTTGATTGTGATCCTGCATCGTGACCTAAAACACTAATATCTCAGCTCACGGGTGGGCTAGGGACACAAATGAGGGCATGTTTTGCTCAGGAGGGTCCATTCTGTCTAACCATGCCATTGGTTTGGTTCAAATTGGTGAATGAATCATGTTTAACCCTTTTTTTATTCTTTGATCATGAGCCTGCAAATTCTTTGATCGTGAGGCTGCAAATTCATTGATTGTGAGATTCTTTGATCACGATCTTGCATCGTGAGTGAGGGACGAGATGGCCAAATTTAAAAATCATTTTTCTCAGCCCATGGGTGCCCTAGAAAGTCAAATGAGGGTGGATTTTACTCATAGATACATAGATACATAGACAGTGTCGGCAGATAAGGGCCTATGGCCCACCTAGTCTGCCCATTTGAGCTTGTAAGTTCAGTTTGTTTTCCTAGAAGTCTATTTCCCCTTACCCCTGACCTCTAGAATTCCTTTATGTCTATCCCATGCATTCTTAAATCCCATGATTGTTTCAGCCCCCACCACTTCCTCTGGCAGGGTGTTCCACTTGTCCTACTCAGGGGACTTTGTTCTGTTGAACCATGGTGGTGGTTTACTGCAATTGCTTCTATTTTTTGATTTACTAAATTTTTTATTCTTTGTTCATGAGCCTGCAAATTCTTTGATCATGAGGCTGCAAATTCTTTGATCGTGAGATTCTTGGATCGTGATCTTTGATTGCAAAATAGGGACAAGATGGCCAGATTTTGTATAATGGAAAAGATAGGGAAATGTTGCCAATCTTTGACATTTAATATCTCAGAAACGGTTTGGTCTTTTTACTTGAAATTTGTAGGGAAGAAAGGCAACATCTGACAGATGTGCCTTTTAGTGGATTGGTCAAAAATATTATAGGGCAGCAAAGTTACGGCATTACGAAGTTGGCACTTTTTCCCATAGGATAACATTACGGAGTCCGCCATATTACAGGAATTCTTTGCCGCTCTGCTGGAAAATAATGGTTTGGACTTTTGGGCTGAAGTTTGGAGGGAAGAAAGCCAACATCCTATAAATGTGCCTTTTGGTGGTTTGGAGAAAAAATATTACAGGGTGGCAAAGTGACAGCACTCCAAAATTGATGATTTTTCCCATAGGATAACATTGCGTTTTTCAGGGCCAGTATCTCAGAAACAGTGCAAGATACAGACTTTTTGTCAAAAAAATGATTAGCCCCCAAGTTGGAGGCTAATCACACAACTAGCCAGGAAAGTAAAAAGTCATACAAAATTTTAATTTTTTTTCTGCATCATACTGTTCCTGAGATATAAGCAATTTAGTATTCCAAGTCATACTTTTCTGCTCCGAAGTCAATTATAATGCATACATTCTTTGTTTTCAATTAGTTTTTTCAATGCAGTTTTTGGGGAAAAGAAGGGTGTGCCCTTTTGTTACTGTGACAGTTAACGTTTCCGGGTTGAGCTTCTGTTACCATTCAAATCACTGTTCCCGTCTATGCCACCGTGTTCGTAACTGTTTGCATTTTCATATGCTCTTGTATTTCTGTTTCTGTTTTCTTTACTGTTGCTGTTACTGTTACCATTTATGTTTAGTATTGCAGAAGCATGACCTTATGTGTAACAGTTTGCATTTTTTTATGCACCTGCATTTCTGTTTTTATTGGCTTTATTGTTGCTGTTACTATAACCATTTGCATTTACAATTGTGGTTCGATGAGTGTGTGTGCATTACGGTTTGCGTTTTCATACGTGCTTGCATTTCTGTTTACTTTGGTGTTATTGTTGGTGTTACTGTTACCATTTGAATTTACAATTGTGGTACAGTGAATGTGTGTGTTACTAGTTGCATTCTGTATGCACTTCTGTTTGATGTCTCCGTTTACGTAACTGTTTGCTTCGGTGTCACCTTATGCTTGTGTTTCTATTAACGTTTGCTTTGCTATTTATGTTTGCTTTGCCATGTGCATTACCGTTGCCGCTTGCATTTGCTTTGCAGTTCCTGTTACTGTGTAACAAGACATCACGTGGAAGGAGCGTGGGGCCCAAATAGCCCCGCACTGCCGCCACTGCATTCCTTTCATTATTTATCATCCTCATTCTCAAAAAGAAGGGAAATTAGAGGCAAAAAAACTCCATTTAATGCATCAGTTATGGTTGTTCCACAGCAAAAAAAAGCTAGGAAATTCAGGGTTAGGGTTGAAAGCCCCCCCTGGATCCTCCATGGACCCCCAACTGGCATCAGGTGTGCGTTGGGGTCATCGGTCTAACTCTCACCCCACCCTATACCTCAGCTTCTTTACACATGTGATGGGATGAGAGTTAGGGCTGGCGACTTAATCACGAACCCCATGCCAGTTGGGGGTGGCTGGGGTCCAAGGGGTTTTCAACCCCAACTTGAAATTCTTAGCTTTTTTTGGAACAACCCTAACTGATGCATTAAACAGAGTTTTGCCTCTAATATATATATATATATATATATATATATATATATATATGGTAGCACGGTAGTGCTACCACAGTTAGGGTTGAGGAGCCATTTCTATGTTAAACCCCAAAACTTTGCACCTTAATAACTTTGCAACCATGTGATGGATTTTCCTGAAATTTGGAATACATGACCAAGAACCATAGGCCATGGGATGTGCCAAGTTTCGTACTGATCGGATATACGGCTGTGGAGTTATTCAGCATGATCTGTGCGCATGTTTACGCTTTTTCTGGAATTCTACGGTCGCGCCTACAGGTCGTACAGTTTGCGTGACCAGCCTGAAATCTTCATGGAACGTGCGGCTGGGGTCCCCGATGTGCCTTTTGAATGTTTCATGTAAAAATATTAAACGGTTCAAAAGTTATTCAAAAAACAGTTTCCCATTATAAGTCAATGGGAAAAGTTAACAAAAAGTTTGACAGTCTCGCAAATGCATTTTTACTTTCGCAAATGGGCCTGTTACTTTCGCAAATAGGCCATTTTTTTTCAGTTGGTGATCAGAGAAATGGTTGGCATTTAAATTTGGGACCCTCTAGCAACCTAATTCTTTTTGTATTCACCTAGTCGGACCCTGAGGATGCTTGCCATGTCTTTATTTTGTGGTCAAACACCCCAGAAATATGTTTTTCAAATTTCTGGAAAAAGTACTTTCGCAAATTACTTTCGTGCTCACGAAAGTGTCGAACTTTTTGGCCAAAGCTTTCGCAAATTGCAACAGTAGTTTTCCATCTGTGGGACAGTGACAGCGATTCTTTGGCACTGCGCTGCAAAAGAACCGTTGGGAGTTTTGGGCTGAAATTTGGAGGGAACTGAGCCGACATCTAACAGATGTGCCTTCCAGTGTTGTATTGAAAAAATATTACATGGCGGCAAAGTTACGGCACTCCAAATTTGACGTTTTTTCCCATAGGATAACATTACGGCGCCCGACGCATTACAGAAATCCTTTGGCACCCTGCTGCAAAATAACAGTTAGGTTTTTTTTCCTGAAATTTGGAGGGAAGACAGCCAACAGCCCACAGATGTGCCTTTCAGTCGTTTGGTGAAAATATATTACAAGGTAGCAAAGTTACTGCACTCCAAAGTTGATGGTTTTTCCCATAGGAAAACATTACGGCACCCGACGCATTACAGAAATCCTTTGGATCCCTGCTGCAAAATAACGGTTTGGTCTTTTTTCCTGAAATTTGGAGGGAAGACAGCCAACAGCCCACAGATGTGCCTTTCAGTGGTTTGGTGAAAAAACATTACAGGGAGGCAAAGTTATGGTGCTCTGAACTTTTCTTTTTTTCCCATAGGATAACATTGCGTCGTTCGCTGCGCCTTTCAGGGCCCGTATCTCGGAAACGGTGCAAGATACTGACTTTTCGTCAGAAAAATTCTTAGCCCTAATGGAGGCTAAGTACCAAATTAGCTAGGACAGTTGTAAATAATATGACTTTTAAATTTTTTTTCTACGTCATACGGTTCCTGAGATATAACGTATTTAGTATTCCAAGTTTTCATTTTCTGCGCCAATACTCATTATTATGCATACATTATTTGTACTCACTGTCTTTCTCTATGCAGGTTTTGGGGAAAACCAGCCTGTGCGCTTACATTACTGTTACTGTTGCCCTTTCCGCTTGCGGTTCCGTACCCGTTTCACTTACCGTTGACGTCTGCGCCACCATGTGCGTTATCCTTTGCGTTTTCATTTGCGCTTGCGTTTCTGTTATTTTTTGCCATTTCTGTCTACAGTACTGTTTATCTTTCTGTTTCACTTTATGTCACCATGCCCATTGACATTTCTGTTTGCAGGCACCATGTTACTATGGTTTCTATGTGACAACACATCATGTGGCAGACCGTTTCCGTCTACGCCACCATGTGCGTTACCCTTTCTGTTCTCATTCACGCTTGTGTTACCATGTGCACCACTGTTAGCATTTCTGTTTGCGTTGCTGTCCCTGTTAGTATGCCACAAGACATCATGTGGCCCCGAGCTCCCGCCGCTGCATCACATTCACTATTTCTCATTATCATTCTCAAAAGGAAGGGAAATTAGATGCAAAAAAGTCCATTTAATGCATTAGTAAGGGTTGTTTCACAGTGACAAAAGTGAGGAAATTTGCTGTTAGGGTTGAAAACCCCCTTGACCCCACACCACTAACCGGCATTGGGGTGTGCATTGAGATCGTGGATCCTAACTGTCACCTCATTCTCCTGTACTTCTGCTGCTTTACACATGTCATGGGGTGAGAGTTAGGGCTAGATCATCAATGCACACCCCAATGCCACCACACGGCATCATCCTTTGCGTTTTCATTTGCGCTTGCATTTCTGTTATTTTTTGCCATTTGTGTGTACAGTACTGTTTCTCTTTCTGTTTCACTTTGCGTCACCATGCCCATTGACATTTCCGTTTGCAGGCACCATGTTACTATGTGACAACACATCACGTGGCAGACTGTTCCCGTCTATGCCACTGTGTGCATTGCCCTTTCTGTTGTCATTTACGCTTACGTTACCATGTGCGCCACTGTTAGCGCTTCTGTTTGCGTTGCTCTTCCTGTTACTATGCCACAAGACATCATGTGGTGGGAGCGCGGGCCCTATGTGCGTTATCATTTGCATTTTCATTTGCGCTTGCGTTTCTGTTATTTTTTGCCATTTGTGTGTACAGTACTGTTTCTCTTTCTGTTTCACTTTGCGTCACCATGCCCATTGACATTTCCGTTTGCAGGCACCATGTTACTATGTGACAACACATCATGTGGCAGACTGTTCCCGTCTGTGCCACTGTGTGCATTGCCCTTTCTGTTGTCATTTGCGCTTGCGTTACCATGTGCGCCACTGTTAGCGCTTCTGTTTGCGTTGCTCTTCCTGTTACTATGCCACAAGACATCATGTGGTGGGAGTGCGGGGCCCTTTGGGTCCCGCGCTCCCGCTGCTGCATTATGTGCCAGGAGCGCGGGGCCCTATGTGCATTATCCTTTGCGTTTTCATTTGCGCTTGCGTTTCTGTTACTTTTTTGCCATTGGTGTGTACCGTACTGTTTCTCTTTCTGTTTCACTTTGCGTCACCATGCCCATTGACATTTCCATTTACAGGCACCATGTTACTATGTGACAAGACATCACGTGGCACACTGTTCCTGTCTATGCCACTGTGTGCGTTACCCTTTGTGTTCTCATTGACACTTGTGTTACCATGTGTGCCACTGTTAGCATTTCTGTTTGCGTTGCTGCTCCTGTTACTAAGCCACAAGATATCATGTGGCGGGAGCACGGGGCCCTTTGGGCCCTGCGCTCCTGCTGCCGCATTACATTCACTATTTCTCATTATCATTCTCAAAAAGAAGGGAAATTAGAGGCACAAAACTCCATTTAATGCATTAGTTAGGGTTGTTCCACAGCGACAAAAGTGAGGAAATTCGCTGTTAGGGTTGAAAACTGCCCTTGGACTCCCTCCCACCCCCAACCAGCATTGGGGTGTGCATCGGGATCATGGATCCTAACTCTCACCCCATTCTCCTATACTTCTGCTGCTTTACACATGTGATGGGGTGAGAGTTACGTATAATGACAACCAATGTGCATACTGGTGTTAAACCTTGTTCAGGGAATGGTTTACCTCTTCATGTATGTCAATAAAAGATTAACATAAGGCTGTTAGGATGCTTGCAGGGAATTACAAACCTCCATTTAACACATCACGTGGCAGAGCATTGTGATCTGTGTCACTGTGTGCCTTGCCGTTTATGCTCTCATTTTCACTTCTGTTACCATATGTGCCACTGTTAGTGCTTCTGTTTGTATTGCTGTTGGTGTTACTATGATACAAGACATCACCAGCAGGGTCAGGTAGGCAGTGGAGCACCCAATGTCAGACAAAGTTAGGTAGTATATTGTAATTGTAGGTGTTGCTGGCAACACAGATGTATTTGTAAACTGAAGCATACTGTATACTGTCAGCTTGTATATGTGCCATTGTGTTCTATTTGATCTACTGTTTGCTTTCCGGGTCACTCCTGAAAAAGGGATGTCCGGGGACCTGTGGGCTATATGGTTATTAAAATTCAATTAAGCAATAATGCATGATGCAGGTTTATGTTAATGGTCTGTTAATCACCTTGAAGGGGTGTACTGTGGCACGAGGTGTAGCCGAGTGGCATATGTCCGATAGGGTGATTAACTGACTATTATCATTACCGTTAGTAATGCCTTATTGTTATTATACAATGGCAAGAAAATATCCTGGACTCTGATTGGTCAGTCTTGGGCTGGACCCGTGATATTAATCAGTACAACATCACGGGTCTAGTCTCAGCCTCAATGTGAACCCATTTGGATGACCACCTTGACCATTTCTCTTTTGTTGCATCTCCTCTTAAGAAACGAAAATATTTTTCCTCAGTAAAAAAAACATTCTTTAAAATTATTTTTTTACTATATATACACGAACCATTGTATAATAAGATAATATCGCCCTCCAGGGTGTGTGTCATTTAGATACCTCACCACGCTGTTGGATGCACTCCGCCTGCAGCCTCGTGCCCAACCACCTGAGGCGTGACGTTATCTCAGCATGACACACACCCTGTCAGGCATTATTGCTTAATTATCATAAAAATGTTTTTTAAACTGTTTAAAAGCTTGTTCAGGAAATGGTTAACCTCTGTATGTACGTCAATAAAAGATTTACAGAAGGCTGTTAGAATGTTTGCAGCCGGTCAGAAAGCTCAGTTTCTGAGACCCTTTTTATAATTAATTAATAAGGCATGAGAATGGGTTATGTTAATGGTCTGTTGATGACATTCTAGGGGTGTGCTGTGTCACGAGGTGTGGCTGAGTGGCACATGTCTCTACAGGGTGATTGACTGACCAGTAACAGAATTCTTGGGAGTGACTTATTGCTATAATAATGAAACATGTTTTTAAACAGTTTTAAACATTGTTCAGTATATTGTTAACCTCTTCATGTATGGTAATAAAAGATTTACATAAGGTTGTTGGGATGTTTGCAGCCAATTAGAAAGTTCCATTTTGTCAGACTCTGAAGTACACATAGTAGTGACTGCATGGTACATGTATAGTCACAGCTGTGTACTGGTGAATGATGATATTATGTGGCACTTGGTATAGTAACAATGACTGCATAGGCACAGGAAAAGTAAGTACATTTCTGAGTTTTTTACACTGTTAGGAATTATGTCAAATGTGACATGCAATGTCCCACATGGTTGCATATGCTGTGATACTGACTGTATGTCATAGGTACCAAACAAATTGATGGAGGCACAGTTGTAGCAGTATTAGTTAACATTGATTTGTATGCTTAAGTCATACACACTTATTTTTATGTCATAATGGTATTTAAAGTAAAGAGTCGACACAGGTGGTTATGGTTTGAAAAAAATTATTGCCAATTTGTTAAATGGAGAAAAGGTCCAATCAAGACTGAAATTTAGTTGACAGAAGCAGTCTCACAGTACAATGTTTGTATGTGTGTAATCATTGTTTGTCATATATGTAAATGTGTAAGAATAATAAGAACTGTATAATATGGATTGGAGTAAGTATGTGATATTATAGAAAACTAATCAGGTGTTGTGTGTTTCTAGTCCTGTTTCAGTACTCACTACTCTTTATGTGAGGAAGTAGTTTCTGACATTCGAACTGGAATTCTAATAGTCACGCTGAAGCTGTGGCACTTTATTATATATTTACTATTGAATGTGAATACAGTTTGTAAAAAAATGAAAATTTTTTTAAAATGGTTTTATGTTGTAATTATGTGTAGTGCATTACTTGTGTGGTATGTTAATAAGGCAATGTCAGTAGGTTGTGAACTGTGATTACACACATGATAGACAAGTGTTTAGTTGTAATTGTGTGACTGCTAACGTGGATGTTCCTGGGGTGGGCGAAAAACCATATGCTCACTGTCTAAGTAATACAATATACAAAAATGTTAGTTTTATGACATTTGATTGGTGTTATTTAATAATATGTCACTGACAAGTTGCAAATGGAAAATTCCCACCCAACCCCTCAATTGAGGTGATCATAAATATTGTCAGGAACAGGTATGCAGTGTGTTGTGATCAGTAACAGTGTCTGATTTACAATTGTCAATATTTTTTACATACGTTAGAATTACTTATGTGAAAAGTTGAAAAAATAGAATATTTTTACATGAACAAATGACATATTATCAATTCTTACATTGGCTTCTATGTAAATTCTTAACTTGTAAATACTAAAACTGTGCATGGAATGCATCTTTTAACAAACTTATGGTTAATTAAATGTAGTTAGTATAGTGCTGAATAATATGTAAAACATTCAGTTGCACTTTAGTGTTACATTAGTATTTTTAGTACGAGTATCAAAGTAGTTATTAACAATGTACACCTGAATAGAAATCTTTATATTATGTACAAGTAATTGCAAACACATGTAAAAGTCAGTAAATGAGATTCTGCAATTGGTTCTTATTTACAGTTGTGTAATTCAGCTTCTTGCATTATCAATAAAGGTAGTTATTTTTACATATGTATAATAGTAGTATTACGCATGAAGGCGTGATAGTTCTACACTGTTGCATGGTGAGCGAATGATGTTCTCTATATGTCAAGAGTCAATAGACAAATTGAAGTGTTGATAGACAACTTGTGACAGAGTGGAATGTTTGCTGAATGTTAGAAGTGTTGGTCAGTTATTTGCAATGATAATGGAGAAGTTCTCTTTGTTTGCAAAGAGTAACAGCTTACAACTCATATCAATTTGTTGTTATGTATGAGTTGATACATGGATGATTAAAGATATGTACAGAGGAGGAGAGCTGTAAGTCCTCAGTTTTTAGATGTACAATCTTTGGTAGATATGTAGTCATGGTTTCTCTAGTGACTGTGAATATTGTTGGCGCCGATTGAAGCCACTACAACAGTTTCCATGTAGTCACTGATCCACACAAGATCTTATGTGTAATAGTGTATGGAATGTGTCTGTCAGAATTTCATTTTGTTGAAATTATGGTTTGTTTAGAGTCATATCATGTACAACATTGTAATAGGTATGGATATTTTTAGGACAAAAGTACTCATGTTTTAAATTCAACATGTTTTGTCCTATTCTTCACAAAAATGAAGGTTATCATAATTCTTCAATATTAGAATATCAAACTGAAGTGTTGATAGGCAACTTGTGACAGATGGAATGTTTGTTGAATGTTAGAAGTGTTGCTCAGTTATTTACGATGGTAACTGAGAACTTCTCTTTGTTTGCAAAGAGTAACACTTTATAACTCATATAAATTTGTTGTTATGCATGAGTTGATACATGGATAATTAAAGATATGTACAGAGGAGGAGAGCAGTAAGGGCTCAGTTTTTAGATGTACAATCATTGATAGACATGTAATCATGGCTTCCCTAGTGACTGTGAATATTGTTGGCACTGATTGAAGCCACTACAGCAATTTTCATGTAGTCACTGATCCACACAAGATCTTACATGTTACAGTGTATGGAATGTCTCTGTCAGAATACCATTTTGTTGAAATGCTATGGTTTATTTAGAGTTGTACATTATACAACATTGTAATGAGGTATGAATGTTTTTTGGGACAAAGTAGTCATTTTTAAATGCAAAATGTTTTGTCCTATTCTTCTGAAATATGAAGGTTGTCATAATTCTTCAATATTAGAAGATATGCATTTTCAAGTGTCATGGCAGCCTCTGTTTAAACTGCTTGTAGAGTCGTCACACTTCAACCAACCAGTTCTGCACCTTAGTAAGGAGTGTAATGCCCAGAATGCATGGATTGGCCTATGGTGATAGATTATACTGTGAGTGTCAAACACTGATTGGTTGAAGACTATTCTACTAGCTGTGTAATCTGTGATAGGAGTATCAACTTTGAGCCCGTTGGGGTAAAATCTGTGCAACATAAGCAACAGATATTGAGATGAACTCCTGAGACTTATGGACTGCGTGCATCTGCCTCCACACCTTCCACATGCATGACTACATTCAGCATTGGTGAATAGCTATCGAAATGTGACACTTTTGGTCTGAGGGACAAAGATATTATCCACAGCCTGTCTTGTGTGGCTTCAGCTCTGAATTACCAATGCGAAACACATACATATTTTGTAACATATGTTACTGAGAAATACTACCCCATTGGGTGCTGTCTTCATCCAGGTTGTTTATGAGAGCCATCATAAACTCAGTAGTGTCTTGCTGTATGTTTGCAGCAACCATTTACATCCAGCGTAGTAGCTAACACCTGTCGTAGTGGTGTTAGTGACTGTACATTGTTAGAGTCAGCAAGTCATGTTGATAATCTGCTTCAAAGTGTTTGATAGGGGATTGTCTTGTGAAACGAGATATTGTGGACAAACTGTGGCATGTAGAAAAACTTGCATAGCTGAGTTAGCATAGCAGTTTACTCTACTGCTGTTGTCAAAGACTGGTACAACAGCTCACCAACTGATTTCTGATGAGTTGCTGGTTGTGAATGTTTACTTGAAGTTGTGGCCTTTGCTGAACTCTTTTTTGTTGAATCACTTTTGGAAGCTTGCTGCTGTTTGTTGCTACTGCTAGCTGTGACTGGTGTGTGAGACAGACAGATATGTGGCAGTGGTATTAAAGACTTGTTTAATGACTGTTGTAGAGTATGTAACCTGGTTGCATACTCAAAAACAGCCATCGCTTGTCAACTAAGTATTTTCTGAGGGTGCTAGCAGTAATGACCTGCAATCCAGAAAGGCTGCGTACACGTGAAAGTGTGGCGTAGCTCATGCCATCCTTGAAAATGTCATCAGTACCTATGTCTACCATTGCTGAATCAAACACAATCCCTGAGATTTGTGAATGGAGACAGCATATGCAACACATAATGAGAACTGTTTCCTGTTTACATAGACATCCTTAAAAACCTGGAATTTAACGCAGGTTCAATCTATGAGTACAGAGTGTTCCATGTTGTCAAAGTGCACTACAGGTGTCTCAATATATGTCTTCTGGACATTGTAGACAAAGTCAGTGATGTTTCCCATGGCACCGTTTACCATACCTTGTTCTACAAGTGTGATTATTAGAAGCAGACATAGCAAATTGTCTTCACTGAAAGGCCTGCTTACATCACAGGTGTCACTAGTCAATCAATTGATTCTGGATGGGGCTTGTATCACTGTTCTGTTTAGGCATAATACACAAAGTAAAGTCAGTCAGAGGACCTGCCTATTCCTTTTGGAAGTTGAGAAATTGGCTATACTGCAGAGAACAAACTAGAATGCATTTGAGGAACTGGTAACTTGGTAAACATAATATTGTAGGGACTAGGAAGGTAGCTACACTTTCTACAGAAAGTTTCATTATTTTCTTAATTGGCATTGTTAAAATTTTGGATTCCATTAAAGTGTAGTAATTTGCCAGCCAGAGGGTTGTAATACAACTGAAGTTAGCGATTTCTGTTATTGCTAGACACATAGGATTTGGAAGGATATTTGTGCAATATTTTGGAAGTGTCCTGCTGGCTGAACAGTGAGTTGTGTTTATCCCTGGACTCAGTAGAGTGGTTTGTGTAGGAGCAGTGGTCTAGTACATTGTGGTGTTGGTTGACTTACTATAAAGGCAGTACTCACCAGGGTGGTGGAGCAATGGCATAATTGATTGCTTCTAACAGTCACCAGTGGTTTGGCACACCCACCACACCCTACCCCACTTCACCGGCGTATACATTCCTTTATAGCCAAGGTTCTGACATCACTTCCTCAACAGGTCTTGGAGCAAAACTTTCATATTCTTAATTACCAAGCACAGTGCATAAAGCGTAGCTATACACACAAAAAAAAAAACTTATATTACCATTGTATATTATAAGGAAGAGGGACTTGTGGGGTGGTAATGCACACAGCTGTGGGCAGCAATTTTCGAGAAACATTCTGAACTCACATGCCCTATTTGCAGGCAACTGTCAGCTCTGAGGGGAGGAGGTTGCTCACCCAGGCTGAACTGGCAAGGACTAAGGAGGACTCCCCACCAAAGAGCACCAGTTCCACAACCACCGCCTCAGAGGTTGCCATGTGTGAAAAGCAGATGGACTGAAGTAGGTTCTGGGAGGGTGAGAGTGGTGGAACAGAGGCCTACCAACATTGCACCTCTATACAAATCATATGTAGGTCTGGCAAATCAAAGGTTCCTCTATGATGACACCCTCATTGGAGACCAAAGAAGAATACTGGGGACATCCACAAGGGAGACCCACAAAAGAGTGGCAAGGGACAACACAAGGGAAAGAAACAGCTTCTGATGAGGGAGACTCAATTGTTAGGGTGTGAGACCTGGGAAGGGAGGAGAGAAGTAAGGTGCCTGCCTGGTGCCATGGCTTGGAGGGACAGGGCAGATCCTTGATTGCAGAAGCAGCATCACAGGAGAGAAACTAGAAATCATTGTCCACCTCAGGACAAATGACCTAGCTAGGCATGAGATCAGTGCAGGATGAACTGTGGAGTTGAGGGAGGGGCCTCAGACAGGTAGCAAGCATGGTAACCTTCTCAGAGGTGCTGCCAGTCCATGGCAGGGGTGATGCTAGGGTACTGCACACCATGTGGTTTAATGAATGGTTGCTAAACTGGTGCAGAGCACAGGTCTTTAGCTTCATGGGGACTGGGGATCCACCTGGAGAGATGAAGGTCTATACTGGCATGATGGTCTGCATCTGTCCAGGAAGCGAAACACGCTCCTAGGTGACAGGTTTACAGGCTTCATGGCAAGCTTTAAAACCAGCCAGGGAGGTGCTGATAGGAAACAGGAAAGTTCAAGCCTCCCACAAAGCATGGCAGGTAGTAGGATAAACACTGAGGTGCAGAGCTTGACAGAGGCAGGACAGGAGTAAATGGAAAAATGGACAAGGGCAATAAGAGCAGGGATGGGGTAAAAGGATAAAGCCAACATTAAATGAGTCAATGAGAAGCAATACCGTAGTCTTGAAACAAGCTTCCAGAGCTAGAGTAGCCCTGATGGAAGTGGAACACTTGGATATTGTGGCAGTCACAGAAACATGGTACAGGAGAACCATGACTGGGATGTCAACATACCAGGTACACAATCGACAGAAGGGACAGGAGGATAAAAGAGGAGGTGAGTCGCTCTCACATAAGGGAGGGATCAAAGCAACAGAACTAAAAGGTAAAGGGAGGCCAAGAGGAACTCTGGGTCACATTGGAGACAGGAATGTCACAATCAACACAGGGGTTGTATAACACCCCATCTCAAGGAGGAAATGGACAAAAATGATAGAGGGCATACTCAAAATGGCTGAAAAAGGGAGATACTGTTGATGGGGGACCTGAATATACCAGATATTAACTTCAGGGTATGTGGACTGCAGCCATCAAGAGCAGGGTCATTCTCAATGCCCTACAGGAACATACCTTAGACAACTAGTGGGTGGAACCCATTCGAGTGAGCAATAATAGACCTGGTACTCTCAAATGGTGAGAGGATCACAAACTTAGAGTCAAGTAGACACTGAGGAACAAGCGACCACTGCACAGTGTGCTTCACAATAAACACAACCATGGAGACAAGCCATACAAATACAAGGATACTGGACTTTAGAAGGGCTGACTTTGGCAAAATGGGTGAATACTGTGGAATGCATTAGCAAATGGCCAGAAGGAGGGGTGGAAGAACAATGGAAAAATCAAAACTGCCATCATGGAGGCAACAAGCCTTTGTGTGAAACAAATAAAAAACAAAGAGGAATAAAAACCACTATGACTCTCAAAAGAAGTGTCAGGGAAGGTTAAGGAAAAAAAGGCTGCATTCAAAAGTATAAGGTCACAGACTGAAACGACGAGGGAACTGCTTCAATTAAACAGAAAGAAGTGCAGGAAGGCAGTCAGAAAACTGAGGCTGGGCTTGAGGAAGGATAGCCAACTCAGTTGAAGGGGATAAAACCTTTTATAGGTACATTAAGGAACATAAGAAGGTTAAGGAGGATAGGAAGATTAATAAAGAGAGAAAGGGAGCAGAGGGAGACAGTGAAAAGGCAGAGATAATGAATGAATACTTTTGCTCAGTATTCACAAAAAGAAGAAGAGGAGGAACCTAAACCAAACAGTAGAAGCACTCTGGATAGTGGGGTTGATACCAGTCCATTCAAAGAAGAAAGAGTACTGAAAGAACTTTAAAACTCAAGGTGGACAAAGCAAGAGCCTGACGGGATTCACCCTAGAATCCTAAAAGAGCTAAGGAGAGGACCTAGTGACACCACTGACCACACTTTAACAAATCATGGGAAGATAGGGTGGTACCTGAGAGGACTGGAGGAAGGCAGATGTGATTCCCGTCACAAAAGTGGGAGCAAGGCAGAAGCAGGAAACTACAGACCTGTTAGTTTGACCTCAGTGGTGGGGAAAACGATGGAATCACATCTGAAAAAAGAATTGTTGAGTACCTAGAGGCCAGCGGGGCACTGACTCAAAAGCAGCATGGATTCACAGCAGGAAGGTCATGTCAGACAAATCTAATCGTTTCTTCTTTTGAGCTAAGGTGACCAAGAAAGTAATAGACCGGGGAGGCTGTGGATGGCGGCCTACTGGGCTTTAAGCAAGGCATTTGACACAGTCACTGAATTAATATAAGTTAGCCAGCCTGGGAGTGGGTCAGGGTGGTAGCAAAGGTGAAAACCCGACACATAACAGGACACAGAAGGTAATAGTGAATGGAACACATTCTGAAGAAAGGGGTTACTGGTGAGTACCTCAGGACTCTAGTACTGGGTCCAGTCCTCTTGCTCGTCTTTATGGGTGACATTAGAGGTCTGGAAGAAGGTATGCCTCTTTCAGATGACACAAAGATCTGTAACAGGTTGATACACAAGATTGGGCTAGAAAGGATGAGAAGGGACTTGGCAAGGTTGGAGGTGGTGAGACATATGGCAACTTAGATTCAATGCAAAAGTAAAGTAATGCACCTGAAATAAAAATCCGGGAAGAGTACACAATAACGAAGTATGTAACAACAATAATGGAAAGGGATCTGGGTGTAGTCATATCAAGATGACCTAAAGGTGGGTATACAATGGCGAGAAGTCAGTAGGAAGCCAGGATACTGGGATGCATAGGAGGAGCATCACAAGTAGAAAAAGGGAAGAGGTTATCCTCTATACAGACAGTTGGTGAGACCCCATCTGGAGTACTGCGTGCAGTTTTGGAACCTCATCTATGCAAGGACATAGACAGGATGGAAAGCAGTCAGAGGGCAACTAAAATGGTGCAGGGTCTACATCAGAAACCATATGAAGAGAGACTGAGAGCTTAATATGTATACCCTTGATGAAAGAAGGGACAGGGAGAACATGATAGAAACTTTCAAGTACCTCAAGAGATCGTAAAAGTCAGGAGGTAGCATCTTTCAGAAAAAGAATGTGTAAGAACAAGGGACCAATTTAAAGTTAGAGAGGATGGCTCATAGGTAGTGTGAGGAAATTCATGGCGTGTCATGGATAATCAGTGCTAATTCACTATATGGTAGACCAAAAATTTGAAGTGATAGTGTTCATTACCAAATCTATTACAATTAGTATGTTTTACAATTAGAGGAGAACATACCCTATTACTGTTCAATGACGTCTATAGCACAGTTGCTAATATGGTTGGATATTAACAAAATTTCAATATAGTTGCTGCATATTGTCAACATTGTGTTTTAGTACTCCTGTCTGACTATTAGGCTATGATTGAACAACATGCAAAAAAATTTTTTCTGCACATGTACTGTACAGCTGCAATTGATTGATGAAATCACTGTATGGGGCACGTCACAATTACAATGCCAGTGTTTATGGAGGCGACTTAAAATGAACATGTTGAAAATTGGTGTGAATTCTGAAACATTTCTGATTTACAACTTGCGCCTGCAATTCATGTACACTTGTAAGTTTGTGTATTTTCATGCTTTCAGTTGAGAATGAAAAAATTTTGCTTTAACACAACCTTATGATATTACAGTTGCATTTATGACATCTTGTCAAAATTGTGTTTCTTATGTGCCATTTTGCTAGTTGATGTGAAAATGATTATATGGTACAAATGTATAAAAATCAGAGTGACACTTTATAAAAGAGATCATAAGCTATGTTACATTGGGTGTGCAAATTACAACAAATAACTGTTTCACAGTGTGCATTGCACAGTTGTTATACGCTGGAACATTGTAAATGTTAATTTCTGAATTACAAGTTGAGCAGCTACGCAGCACAAATGTGTTTATAATTGAAAAGTGAGCTATTTCTATTAATCAGAAATTATGGTCAATAAATAGACAGCAGAAAACTGCTGGAAACGCAGTTTATAAAAAGTACTTTCATGCATTGAAGTGTTGCAAATGTGCACCGTGCAGTGACAATATGGTCAAAATACTGTAGAAGTTAACACTAGCAAATTTTACTGTATATGAAGAAATGTCACAAATGTACTTTGTGCATTAAACAGTAAAATACTCTAACACCAGGAGTGCAAAAACATTCATTATCGAATCAGAAAACAGTGTGTTTGGTGACAATAGGTCTACCAATGTAATTTAAGATTGTCAGCCATTTCTCAGAACCAATCAAGACAGACTACACTGAACAAAGTAAACAACAGCCATTTCAATATTGTTGAAACAGTTGAAACTGTAAGTACAATCTATATTCAAATGATTTTTAGTATTAAATAAACGTATAACATGTAAATACTATTAATCAAAACGTTTTATATGTAATCTCATTATGTAACATTATTATCTAACATACTGTATTATTAAGAAAATAGTTTAAAGTGAGAAATCGGTTCAGTACTAACGTACACAGATACAGCTGCAAATGGGTAGATAGGAAGGTGCACATGGAGTTCAATGAGAAAAATCGAACAATCAGACTTGTTTCGATATTGTAATTATTTAAAACTGCCTATGAAAGGATGCATTTTCCCAGTTATCAGTGGTTCAGATTTTGCAGGAACATAGATGTAGTAATACTAGACACATCAATTACATTGGTTAATGAAGCCAGAGCAACAAGGTGCTTTTATTTGATTTGTGTGTTTTGTATGAACCCAGTGAGCTACCTTGAAATAGGAGGAAAATATCAGTTGATTTTCAGTGCTGTCTGGTCCTGCAGGGTGAACACAGCTTTCTTTGTATCTCTATACAGTTCTGAGTTTAAACAAGAATGGCGAAAATAACAAAAGTTTGTGGATAGTTGGAAGCAGTTACATAGACGAGCAGCTGAGTTTACAGTTCATAGTAATTTGGGGAGGGACCTGCAGCTCCCCAATTACTATGTAGATGGACTGATCGTGGTGGCATGAGATGGGAACTTATGCAACATAAGCTGAACACGAAACTCACTCTCCTCCTGACATACTGCTAAACATCTTAGAGCAATGATTTGGGATCAAAACTGGTAGATTTAGTTACAGGCAAATTGGACCTTCTTCAATATGTCTATGTTGTACATATATTATCATGTTTCAATGTTACAGGCGTAGAGTATGGCAACAGAACATCATATGTATCTGATTGACAGAGCTCACAGGAAAGTAAATGTACAAGAACTGCTTTTCTGCATGCATGGAATACATACTATAATCACAGAAATTAAATACTGTAAGATTAGCTATTCCCACCAGATGGTGTTCTCTCATGCTGCGGTGCCATTTCTAAGAGACCTTCAGATGGAATCCTCAAATCCTTTAAGATTGTCAGATTGTTGAAATATTACAGGATACAGAGTTCTTTTCAAACCATATAAATGTGGTCAAAAATAGATCAACTGCATGCATCATAAAACATGGCATATATGGGTTGCTATATTAGAACAGTAGAACACAGCAATAGTAATTTACCCTGCTGCTGTCATTTCACAGTGTATGATGTTATTATGTCTCAACATTTAAACAATAAGGTAGCCAGGGTTACATTAACAGTCTAATCACCCCCTACGGGTGTAATGGCACAGGTGAACGACGCCATGCCCCCAGGGTAAACTCACTAATGTAACTCATGAAAGATGCTGTTAATATTATAAATGTTTTTCCAAAACAAAATGATAAAAGTATCTTATGTATTTCCACATTTAGAAATGCAATAAAATAGTTCTTGGCAGCAGTTTAGAATGGTGGTTGAAAACAGAATGCATCATTCCACACATTCAGCTGTGCACAGGATGGAATACTGACAGGAAGAATCAGCGCCACGGTGATCAGGCTGTACATGACAGTATAACATGGATTGATGTAAGGTTGTTGGAATCTTAAGAGCCAATCAGATTACAGCATTTCTGAGACCCTTTTTATAATTGTATATAGTTTGAGTATGTTAAATGAGTGTAGCATTTACTGTGGTCTTACAGTGTTGTAGTTGTCACAGTATGGTATGTGTGAAGCAAGCAATAACACACGACGAGGTGTGGGTTATCTCCTGATAAGAGCACGCCCAGGTGCATTGTTAGGCATGAGGCGCTTCGCAAGGTGCATAGAGCACAGCTGTGCTATCAGGAAGACTAACCACAACTGGAGTGTGTTATTGTCTTAAAATGGACCCCTAAGTAAGCATTTAATAAAAATAAAAAGAGTAAAAATTGCAAATAGTTTTAAATTGAGGTTTTAATGGGACAGTGGTAAAATAGTCACTCTATTTCTGCATTTACTGTGTGTGTGATGCACTGCATGGTGTGTGTCCCTCTTCACCATCACATACGCGCAGATAGTAGTCATGTTGGAAATGTTCATACTATAAAGTAGTTAATAGAGCAGAGGAGGAGATGATTTTTTATTTTATTTCGAAAGATTTTGTGTCCATAGTGCAGTGACTGAGAGGACTGCTGAACAATTACTTCCGTACTTTCATTTTTTGGTGAACTTTTGAGATCCACAGTCTGTGCTGTGAGAAGATTTCCTGATAATATTTATGTTTGTATTGTATGTGCTTTTGTTTCTGAAGTTGAATGTGAGACACTCTTTTTAGTATATCGGTAAAACTTGATCAAAGTCGAGCACCGAGGATTGACTTCCGGTTTTGCGGTCCGCTTTGTAGAGAGCTGTGGAGTTTTGAGATCACAGTCTGGTTTTGCTGGGTGAGGTTGGGTGCTATAATGATAATGTGAGGTCCATTGGGTGACAGAGATGGTTAGTGGGGTTTTTTTTGTGTGTTTTAATCAAGATAAGAATACACGAGCTGTGATTTAAAAGCCATATCCTCGCGGCGGGGGAATCAGTCGGAGCTCGCAGTCGGTTGACTTCTCTTATGCCGGTTCAGTTTGTTTTACATACTGTATTAGCAAGATAAGCTCAGGTTGTGGAGTGACAGGTACTTAAAAAAATGTATTTTACTGTTAAGTGGTACTACTCCAGAATGAAGTTTTGCTGGGAGGGGGCTACAGTTACGGTGTCGCTCTTCCGGGTGCTTTAGGTGCTGGCACGACAGCTTCAGTGAGCTCTGCTAGTCAGTGTTTGTGTTTACTGTTCACAGAGCTCACTGATTTTTGTTGCTATTGGGCTCAGAAGTGGCAGTAAGTGCCGGTTGGCTACTATATCTTCTGATAAGGACATGGCGAAGAAGATGTAGTAGCCAACTGGATTGCTGGATTTCAAGATCCATTTTATAAACAACAATAAAACGCAGTGGTGCTGTTGAATGTATACATTTCTTTACTGGTATGTCAGAAAATAGAGTTGTTTTTGAATGTAGCGAGATATGGGTAGTGAGTTAGTATATAGAGCTACCATGAATGCACAACAGAGATTATCATACTATTTAATTTTCAATCGGTTTGTGACTGTCTTCACATTTATTAACTGTATTTCTAGGTGTGTGCGCAGTTCTGCAATGTGTGGTTCATCTGTGTTTAACATCACTTTGATATGCTGTGTGAACACTTCAGTGTAATGAGACATGGATATGTGCTGGTGTGTCCAATCTCATATTAGTGCAGTAGCTCCCCACCCTGAGACTACTGGATAACATGGTGGTGGCACACCATAGTGTATGACAGTTATTGTTACTATCGAGGTGGCTGAATCCTTTCTCTGGCCCTGTATAATGTTACTGAGGTGTGTTTCTGCTATATTTGAAGGACATGTGATCTTTAATTTAATAAGTATTATATGGAATCGTTTAAGAAATGATTAATATTGTTAGATGATACTAATGTAGATATTTGTTTCTGTTTGTATTTCAGAACTAGACAATCCTAAAAACAGATAATGAGGCAGTGGACCTTGCGAGAGGTGTGTGCACTGCTTGAGGCAGTCCAGGCTAGAGGTAATGCGAAGGAGTTGATGAGGAGTACAAACCGGAAACTGGATTCGATGTGGAGGCGCATAAATAGCTATCTGCACATTGTTTTTAAAGTAAAAAATAAGACTATTGTGCAGCTAAAGCGGAAGTGGAAGCTGTTGTGCCAACGTTTTTACGTTTTGAAACAGCGTGAGGGGATACCGGACAATGATCGTGCTGTTGGTACCTACCTCGCATATGGGCTTTGGGAAGCTGCTGGCAAACCATATGCCGGGGAGCCATATACTCACCGTAAGTAAATCAGCACAACTTTTCATAATGTATGTACATGTATTCAGAATTTATAACAATAATTGTATACTGCATGATTAAAAGCAAAAGATATGAGCAGGAATAGCGTTAATGGTGTACAAATCACGTTTGCTGGTGTAATGTGTGGCATGAGTGCACAGCCGAGTGCTACATGCCCCTAAGGTGATTAGGTGACCATATTATATAAAACTGAGACCACTTATTAGTATTATCATACCAATATTTTGTTAGTAGTGAGACATTGTTTTGCCTGTGATAGTCTCCACATATATGTTAATCAAAAGATTAACATACAGCTACTATCATGTTGCTACCAATCAGAAAGCCTTATTTCTCACCTTTTAAAATACTTAATACTATAGAAAGGATGCACTACGAAAACATGTACCTGAATTCTTCCATTTATTTACTACTGGCTGTTGTTCAGTCACAAACCACAACTTGCTAAGATAGCCATGCCAGGGTGGGTGGTATTGAGCTATGCCAGACCTTCCAGAACCTATAAGGCCCTCCGTTGGACCTCACATGTAGCCCTAGGCGGTCTGGTATAGAGCAATGCTGCCCACCCTGTCAGGTATTATTGCTTATATAAACCAGCCCTCTCCTCATGAACATATCCCTGGTGGTCCAGTGGACCAAAATGCCCGATCACAGGCGGTAAATGTAATAAACCCACCCCTCCTCCCGGCGTATACCTGGTGGTCCAGTGGAGGCGAAAGGGCCGATAGACAGAGAGACATACAAATGTACATATCAATACTGTTTGATGCTCCACCAGTTACAGACTATGTAGATAATGGTGTGCTGTGCCCCCTTACTACAAAATACAATTGTTATTGGAATATGTGACCATAATGCTTGTGGGCTGTATAATGAGAGCAATGTTATGTATGTAAGTGGCTGATTTACTATTGTTGTAAGGTTGTCAAAACTGTACTGTGATTCACATCTAATACTTACATATTTTTTTGTTTGCTTTATGGTAGAACATGCAGTTCTCCCCCTTCTCACAAGGTAGTACCAGCACAGACTGAAGCTGTGGAGGGTGGTCAGTCGGACACAGAAAGTGTCATTGATGATTGACTCCGATGGTAGAGTTTATTATTACAAATCTGTAATGGTGTTTACAAATAAGAACAAAAGTTTCTTCTGACACAAAAGGGTGGGATATTAAAACTACGCCATTCATAGGCACAAGCCATTCGCTGCACAAAATAGTTGCGCTGGCTGTGTCAGGGCGATATTCAAAGGAGTTCGCTATTGAGCAACTCCTTTAAATATCACCCAACCACAACCACTGTGCATGGCGCAGTGGAACTGTACCACAAGTTGACAGAGTGGAGCATTCAACTGCATTGGCGCCATACTCATGTGCCATACTCAAAACTGATATTCAAAAGGTGACATGCAAATGGGACAATAATTCATGCAAGGTGCAGGGGGGGCATTTGCATCTGATAATAGTGTGATTTGCATGCCATTAGCATGTAGGTGCGCCGATCTCCGAGGACTTGCTCCTGGTACCCTGAAAGGCTGCAGCTGTCGGGGAACGACGCCCCCTACACCCCGATCATGGACAAAACACTGTAGAATACCCCACACCAACCCTCACTGGGCCGATTGCGGTCATGGTTCAATTCCCCCCCATAGCCCGATGGCGGGCAGCAATGTGGCCACCCCCCGAATGTATCCCTGGTGGTCCAGTGAACCAAAAAGGCCAGTCACAGGCAGTAACTTAAATAACCCCTCCCCTCCTCCCGAACGTATTCCTGCTGGTACAGTGGACCGAAAAGCCCAATTGCAGGTAGTAAGTGTGATAACCCCCCCGAACATAGCTGTGGTGGCTACTGTACCACCACCCCACTCCACCAGCCACACCACACCACTCCCGGCAGCCGCGGCTGGTATCATCCGACCTGCCTGCCGCCTGCTGCCCGCTGGAGTGACTGCCCGGTGGTTGCATAGTGCATTGGTGTAG
The DNA here is from genome assembly GCA_016271365.2 of Neoceratodus forsteri. Taxonomy (NCBI): domain Eukaryota; kingdom Metazoa; phylum Chordata; order Ceratodontiformes; family Ceratodontidae; genus Neoceratodus; species Neoceratodus forsteri. The sequence goes on along the minus strand of CM057449.1, from coordinate 52,300,272 downwards.
GAGAAGAGCCATTAGCATGCAGTCACATTCAATGTATGACAGTCCAGATTTTGAATGAATGAATTCATTCACAAATCTGACTGTATGTACAGGCGGGCTGCATGCCCATTGGCTCTGCTCTGCACCAATCGTGCGTAGCCCTACTGGGCAGTCAGTCAGTGGGTGCGGCATGGTGGATGCTGCTGCTCGCTGCCTGTGGGGGAAGCGGGTGGTGGTGGTTCTGCGCAGTGGGTGGGGTGGGACACTAGCCACCAGGGCTATGTTCAGGGGGGGTTATTAAACTTACTGTGCATGATTAGGCATTTCGGTGCACTGGAGCACCAGGGATACGTTCAGGAGGAGGGGGGTTATTTTACTTACTGCCCGCAATCGGGCATTTTGGTCCAGTGGAACATGAGGGATACGTTCGGGGGGGTATTTAACTTAATGCCCCCGATTGGGCATTTTGGTCCACTGGACCACCAGGGATACGTTTGGTGGGGGGACCCACATTTCTGTCTGCGATTGGCCATTTCGGTACAGTGGACCACCAGGGATACGTTCGGGGGTGAGCCACTTTGCTGCCCGCGATATGCTGGTGTTGGGGGGGAGTACACTATGCCCGCGGTCGGGCCAGTGGGGGTGGTGGGTGGAATTTACAGTATGCTGCCTGCGATCAGGCTGCAGGGCGGGCACAGGGACTGGGTTGGGGGCCAGGCACAGGTGGCAGCTGCTGTGTTGTGCCCTGCAATGCAGCAGCTCAGCTGTGGGTGGCCGTCAACTTAGGGCTTTTTTTTCCCTCCAAGTCATGCAGGTGCAGGTTGGGGGTTGCACCTACACAACTCTGCACAACTCCCCTGAATATCAGGCTGTGGAGTTAATGCATGGTTCCTCCCCTTCCAGTTGAGCATGCATTCATTTGCATTGCACTGTTGCTCAGCCTGTTTTCAGTGGTGCAACTGTCTCCTACTGAATATTGCAGAATGGAGCAATTTCGGAGTTGGAGATGTGCAACCCTATTGCGCATGGTGCAACCCTTTTGAATGTCCCACCCAAAATACTTTAAAAAGGTGTTAACCAACTCTAGTGAATCTGCAGTGGCAGCATGGCACAAGATCCTGTACTAGCATAACAAACTGGTATTACTACACATGTGACTGGGATACTATTCTTCATGAATGTGACAATGGATGTATGTCCATAGCGGTACATGTGGTGTTGTGGGGGGGGGGATGTCTTCTCCTATGCTACTTTTGGTGGTGGACTTTTATGTACAATGAGTAATAGATAGCCAATTGTAATGTTGTAGGTGTCTCACTGGTATTCAATGGCATGCTGCTTAATTATCTGTTGCTAATTACGACATGTGCCTAGATCTTATTCACTTAGTATTTCTATATCTGCTGTCAATGTTTCATTTTTATAATTGTTATACTTATTACTTGACAGCATAGAGTGTCTAGATGCTTGTTAATGTGTTGTAATACCCTGTAGGGGTAATATGCTTAATAACACATAAACGACTTGCCATATTCAGCTAGAGGGTCATTGACTGAAGAGTAACATTATAGTAATGTTTGTGTTCTTATTATAATAACACACATTTTGAAACTGTTTAAGAAACACATTGTCTTATAGTTAGGTATACATGTGTGTTAATTGAAGGTACATGTAATGTTTTTAGGATGTTTCTGTGTAACAAATATGCATTATGAGAATGTTATAACTATTGCCATTGATGGGTAGGCAGTGCTTGTTCTGCGCTGCATACTAGCAATAATAGATTTCTGAGTTTTCTTTCAGAGAAAACATTATTGAAGAAACAGTGTTGGGGGAAGCACGAGGAAAAAAATGGATTTCTTATATTAAGTGTTCTGGATTGGATGAACATTAGTCTTGGAAAAATATATACACATGGTGTCATGATTTCAACTTTGCTTGACTTTTTGCAGATGAGAAGACTTGTTATATGTATGTAATACTGACTTAAGAACATACATCTAGCTGGAGAGACAGCTGTTTTTGTAAAGAAATATGTGTTCATATGATAGTTGTATGAATGATGTAGTATTAGAAATTGATGCTTTAAAGAAAAAGTCTTTTATCTTGATATTTCATCTATTAATGTGATCATTTTTTTACTTCTTTGCTTTAATAGAGCCCGGCGGGGAAGCTGCTGCTGTTGAACAAGTGGAGGTGAAGCAGGAAGCCGGCGCCAGCCCACCACGTAAGTGAAATCTGTTGTTGCTATTATCTGCATGCTTGAGAAGTACCATATGGTTGTCAACATTTGTGGTGATTAATGCTCCTGTTGATAACTACACCTTGCTGTTTCACTGTGTGACAGGGGGAGCACACTGTCTGTTGGCATACTTAGTCCAAATGTTGAATTGTGTGGGGTGTGTGCAATACACCTTCGGTGCTGAGCCAGTACCACTTTCTTTTGTTTGTTGTGGGGGGCCCAATCACTGTTGACATTATTGACTTTATATGTGCTGTGACCTTGCAAGGGTGGCAATGTGTTGATGACTGCACATACCGATCCCCCAAAAAACACAACATGGTGGGAGGATATTCTACTGCCTTAAATGGTGTGCAATGCAGAAAGTGTCCAATTATTGATTTTTTGTTTTTTTCTCAATGTACAAGTTCAAAATGTGCCTTGTAGTCTTCATGACCCACTTTTCCCAGTTAAACTGAATTGCTGTGCAGTGTGTCTGTTTTCAGCCTTGCCAACCTCATACTTTCCTGTACAGTGCAGTGTAATGCTGTTCAGTGCACTGTCAACACTCGATGTATTTTTAAAGGTGATCATGAAGTGAGGGAATGTTGATAAAGTAATGAAACAGTGAATAATGGTACTGTTTGTGTGTCAGACTATGAATATCGCACATTTATATATAGCACTATGGAAGTTGTCTCACCACATGTAAAATGTAGTACTATGACTACTTGCAGTGGTGAAAATTCCACTACATCATACGTTGCCTATTACTGGGTTGGGTGCTATTACAACGAGTTCTTGAGTAGTGAAACTGTGTTCAATATTGGCCCACAGACATTAGATTGCTACATTATTCAATGCTACATGGTCTTGCGACACACAGTGTCACACGTTTTATGCTCACCTATACTGCCAAACTGTGTTTTCATACTTTACAATATGATGCTGTGGTTGCTGTGCAAAATCACTTTTTGGCACAGTGTGAGGACATAACAGTGAGACTGTATGTGAGGAAAGGTGGTAATATGTCTATTTAAAACATTTGTTGTGAGATGAGTATACATTATATGATTGCAATCAGGTATTAGATATTTCCCATGCACTATAGTAGGTGTGAAAATGTTGTGTATTTATATACAGAATGTTTAACACTGTAATATATTTTTTAAACTCTAATGTACTGTACAGCTTTTTTTTCCTCACAGCAGTATGAAAACATCTTTTCTGCCCTGCTGTATCTAACAGCCAGAGGGACACACTAATGCCTGTCAGCCTCTGCAGGTGCAGTGCTTTCGCATCAGTAATAAACTTTATTACTATTACACTATCAATGTTAATGATAGGAAATCAATAATTCTAATTGATTATTGTTAATTTCATATAATAGAATGTTAGTGTGTGGACTGCTGTGCTTTACTGGGAGGGGGTGGGTGCAGGAGAAGACAGCAGACACACAATAACATTACAATGGGACTGTTTCTTTAGTCACTGTGCCTGAGCATTGAGAAATCGAATTTAAAAATACTTTTTAAGACTTTTTGTAAAAATTTTTCTTCTATTAGTACCAACAAGACATTGTATTATAGCAATAATGTACTTTGGAGTGTGTGTTATGCTGGGATACTGTAACTTTTGGGGTGATTAGTTGCACGTGGCCTGTGGCCTGTTGTCTAATGACCCCAGGTGCGATGTTATCCCAGCACAACACTTACCCTGGAGTGCATTATTGCTTAAATGTCAGATTCTACATTGAAGAACCTTATTACTGGTGTGCCACTTTGGTTTGAAGATTGTTACCCTGTGGCAGTGCAAAAGCACAGTGATCTAGATATTGTGGGCATCCAACGGAACAGCAATGAATTAAATGTGTTTGTTTTGACTAGATTTTCCCATACTGCATTTTAAGTTTTAGGTTACTTGTCTGAATGTCTTATTGTTATGCTACCTAGAAATCTGTCATTTATGTTTTTTATGTACTTGAAGATCTCTGGCATGCTTGTGGAGCGCATGTCATTTCAGTGATTTAATAATTTACAATAGTGACGTGTGTTGAGGGGCTGAAATACGGCTGAAAAGCTGTTTGCTTTCAAACTATCATTAAAGTGATCATTTTTGTGTACACATGAAAAGTATATAATGATAGTGTTAATGTCAAGGTAGTTTGTTTTTTATTGCAGAGATAACTAGACATTATAGGCAGACATGGTGAAGTAAAAATTCTCACGCTTGATGAGGATCTATTTCAATTCTATGCTATAATAGTGTTGATAATGCAAAACTATGTACATACTGAATATTTATGACTACTGAAAAAAAATAAGAGTAACATTGTATGCCACATCTAACTATGCATTTTTTTATGTTGTCAGCTCATTAGATTATATAGATAATAAAGTATGACAGAGACAGAAATAAGATAGCTAAATAGTTTAGCATCATACTTAAAACTATTATCATAACTTTGAAATGAGTGGATTTGTGATATTGCAGTAGATAAGAAATATTTGAAGTTAAATATTTGAAAGTCATAACTGTTTAATTTGTGTTGTATATTCATCATTATTTTTTTAAATCTTTGTAGGCATGAGGCGACTGCGAAAATGCAGCCCACTGCCGCTGCTACAGGCAGCTGCGCATACCGAGGTTGGCAGTCTGCATGAGGAAAACAGGGTGATCCTTGAGAAGCTGGACAGAATCCAGTCTCTCTTGGATGCACAACAGCGGACTGTCAACCTCGTGCCGAGCCAGTTGTAGCAGTGGCTGGCCAGTCACTGTGGCCAGTAACACAGTCTTCACCTCCACCAGCACCATCTGTTCCTGGAGCTTCCCTGGGCCAAACTGACCACCCTTCATAGTAATCCGGTATCTCCTCTGAGGGCTAACAGCTTCCACTTCCTTTGCCTACACATCGAATCCAGTTTCGAGCCTGGATTGCCTCAAGCAGTGCATACACCTCTCTAAGTGTTACACAAAACTAATAAACAATTATCTACTATTTTTTATATTTTTTATTTATGTAAAGAAAAATTATTTTTATTAAATATTTATTTTTGTGTATGAGGCAATACACACTTTTATAACTGTTTTTTTTGGTGTATACATATTATGTTTGTAAATATATATTTTTGTATTCATAAAAAGAAAAATATTTTGGTTTGTCATTTTTTATATCTAGGATATTTTTATAGTAAAAAAAAGTTAAATTGTACTCTCTTTTGTTTGGTGTGTTATTGTGTACTGGAGATATTGCTTGAAAATAGTGTTAACAAGATTTATACAACTGTGATTTTCTCATTTGCTGAAAGATCATACCACACTATTGTGGTATTGCAGTTGGGATTCTCCATAGAAGTAACTTAGATGTGTGACAATGATACCTTTCACTATTTGTGGCACACTGTTGTTGTTTTATACACCTAGTGCGACACAATGTGTGTATGTGTGTCATGATGAAGATGAGTATGTACTTGCTAGTACAACAGTGAAATGTCTGTGTTGCCATACCTATAACAAAGTTATGTATTCAGTACCAGCAAACCTCTTCCACCTCTCTTCACATGATTGGTGCTACCATCTCAGTTGGTAGTACAAGAATGTCTATCAAATGTCAAGCTACTACAGTAACATATCCATTGGTTCAGTACATGAACTTATGGTGTCCATGTCATGTCATATAGTCTTTTACTTACGTACATCTTTTTCTTTACATATGTGCTCACAAAGAAAAAGAGTAAGACACTCTTACATAAAAAATATTACAAGGAATAACAATGACAAATTAAAATTTATAAAGTTATAAAAACAATATGATTCACAGTGAACCAATGTTACTGTTAATAACAGTAAATGCAACTACAAGAGTTGAAGTATTCCTGATATTGGAACTTTTTTAATGTATGTGCAGTATTCTTACAACTATTAATCATGTACTATAGTGAGTAATAGTTCTTAAAAAGACAGGATATTCATGGCAAAAAACTCCATTTAATGCATTAGTTAGGGTTGTTCCACAGCGACAAAAGTGAGGAAATTCGCTGTTTTGGTTGAAAACCCTAACTCCGAATTCACCCCCACCAGCACCACACACACACAGACACACACACACACACACACATGCAAGTATGGGGGAGGACCAAGTCAACACAACCAATGACAGACATCCAGCAGCAGGTGACAGAAATAACAAACAATTGTCTAAATGTACTACGAGACATCCCCACCCACCTGACCAGGTACTGCATGCTCAGTGGAGATCAACAGCAAAACTGAGGCCTTGTACACCAAATGTACACATCCCTGATTGCAGCTGCACACAACGTACCACACTTAGTAGTTGCATGGCCTTACCTACAGATGCCCCAGACCACACCACAACTGGTACTGTGCCGTTAGTCAATATAAATGCTGAAGGTGCATGATGACAGTTGTAGAAAGGTTTTAACACTAGTGAGTATACATTAATTAAGAGAAGTACATAAATTAACTACAAGACACTAGCATGCTCAAGATAAAAGTAGTGTTACATTTAATAGGTGATTTACATAGTAGTACATTTACTGCAATGGTTTACTCAAGATAGAGAGGCTGATGTAAACGTATGGAAAAGCTTTGCCTGTTCAACGCTGTTAAATTCGTACTGCCAGTATCAGATGCATTCTTACTGATAAAGGTGTACTGCTGATGTACATACATAGACCTTCACTGTGTTTCAATACTAAAGATGCAGTAAGTATTCTTTGTAAGAAACAGTGTAATTGCATGGATCAGGGCAAGCAATTTCGAAATATCATAGCACTACTGAGTCAACAATGACGTACCTGTATTGGAGATGTATATAGGCTAGATTTTCCTGTAGGCACTTACTGAGTATGTTGTACCTGATAAAGACAATCTCATTGCATCTGTGATGACTAACTTATTCAAATAGTAATACGTTTACTATTGTTGCAATGAGTGATCTATCCCACTTATGGACACAGTGTAATTTTTTGTAAGAGTTGTTTCATACTCAGGCTGTATGCCTAGTGTTTGGGTTTGCCACACTTCTGTCACTGATACTATCAAAGTGATAACTATCTTAATTGTGGTACAACAGGAATCAAGCAGGTATAGTGTAGATATAAACAGAATGTCTTTTAGTATTGATTTAAATCACAATGGGGTAAGTGTACTAGGACAGCAGGGGTTATTCTCTATCACTAACTCTGTCAGTTATAATCACACTAAGGTTTCAATGACTGTAATGATCAAGTTACACTGTTCATCTTCATGAGTTCATCATATTCACAGCCATTCTCCAGTAATTAGACAGTGTATGGTGTAACTAGGTGGGACACTGTGTTGCAAAGCTGCTGCAGTGCCTAGGAGAGGAAGAGTATCTACTCATAAAGACAAATAAGCAATAAGGCATGACCAACAGTTATGTTAAATGGTCTGTTAATCACCCTGTAGGGGTTTAATGTTGAATGAGGCATAGCCGAGTGCCACATGTCGCTAGAGAGTGATAAACTGACCATTAACATTATACCTGGGAGTGGCTTATTGCTATCATAATAAAACTGCTTTTTAAACAACATTAAACCATGTTCATCATATGGTTAGGCTCTACATGTATGTTAATAAAAACTAAACATAAGGCTGTTACAATGTTTACAGTCAATTAGAAAGCTGCATTTCTCAAACCCTTGTTATAATCAGAGATATTATACCTGTACAACTCCTTGGTTTTGCTGAACTCTATTGCTCAGGTGACCCACCACATGTGGTGTGGTCTGGTGTGGGGCATAGGTAGGTAAGGCCATGCAGCTACTAAGTGTGGTACGTTGTGTGCAGCTGCAATCAGGGATGTGTACGTTTGGTGTACATGGCCTCAGTTTTGCTGTTGATCTCCACTGAGCATGCAGTACCTGGTCAGGTGGGTGAGGATGTCTCGTAGTACATTTAGACAATTGTTTGTTATTTCTGTCACCTGCTGCTGGATGTCTGTCATTGGTTGTGTTGACTTGGTCCTCCCCCATACTTGCATATGTGTGTGTGTGTGTCTGTGTGTGTGTGGTGCTGGGGGGGTGAATTCGGAGTTAGGGTTTTCAACCCTAACAGCGTAATTCCTCACTTTTGTCGCTGTGGAACAACCCTAACTAATGCATTAAACAGAGTTTTTTGCCATGAATATATATATATAGATATATATATATCTATAGATATAGATATATATATCTATATATCTATCTATCTATCTATATATATATATATATATATATAGATAGTATATATATAATGAGATCTATAGCTATCTCAATATCCAGTGTTCTGATTGTACAAAACACATCACATGACTGTGCGTATATCAGAGCATGACCTCACACCTGCACTTTTACCCCCCTTCAAAACAATTTTGCCATTTTATAAGATAGATAACCCACTCTATGGTGTGCTGTTGTGCTCTCATATATGCATGCCTTTGGTGGTTGATGCACACCAATATGTGCATATATCAGAGTGCAACTGCGCACCTAAGAGTGGGTTATCTATTACATATATTACAGTAGCATGGTAGTGCCACTATAGTTAGGGTTGTGTACCCCATTTAAGGTTAAATCTGAAATTTGGCAGCTTAATAACTTTGCAACCATTTGATAGATTTTCTTGAAATTTGGAATTCATGGTCTGGTACCATAGATCTCAGGATCTGGTAAGATGTGTTACAGTCAGATGTACAGTTGCAGAGCTACAGTGCACCAAATAATGCATAAATTATGCATTTTTGCACATTTCTTTGCTTGCACCTACGGGTTGCATGGTTTGCACAATCAGTTAGAAACCTTCAAGGAACATGCAGCCAGGTTCCTTGATGTGCCTTTTAAAGATTCCGTGAAAAAATATTAAATCGTTCAAAAGTTATTAAAAAAAAACTGTTCCCCATTATAGTCTATGGGAAAAGTTAACAAAATGTTCAAAAGTGTCTCAAATGCCATTTTTACTTTCACAAATGATCTTTTTACTTTCACAAATCGGTCATTTTGTTTTCAGTTGGTGGTCAGAGAAATTGTTACTGTTTAAATTTGGGACCCTCTAGGGACACAATTCTTGTTGTGTTCACCTAGTCAAGCCCTGAGGATGCTAGCCATGTCTTTGTTTGGGGTAAAACACCCTAGAAATATGTTTTTAAAATTTTTGTGAAAAGTAGTGTCGAAAAGTACTTTCACAAATGAGACACATTTGTGATTTTTTTTTGCGAAAGTGTCGTGATTTGCGAAAGTACTTTGAGACATTATGGCCAAAACAACAGGAAATCTTTGCCACCCTGCAGCAAAACAACAGTGTGATCTTTTGGGCTGAAATTTGCAGAGAAGAAAGGCAACATTAAACAGATGTGTTTTTTGGTGGTTTGGTGGCAAAATATTACAGGGCTGCAAAGTTACGGCACTCTGAAGTTGACAATTTTTCCCATAGGATAACATTACGGCATCCGCTGCGCCTTTTGGGTCCCGTATCTCGAAAACACTTTGAGATACAGACTTCTGTACTTAGCCCTGGGGGGCTTAGTGCAAAACTAGCCTAAAAAGTCATAAATAATATGAGGATTTTAATTTTTTTTTCTGTGTCATGCAGTTCCTGAGATATAAGCAATTTAGTATTCCAAGTGGTCATTTTCTGCTCCGAGGGCCTTTATTATGCACACATTCTTTGTCTTCACCATGCTTCTGAATGCACCTTTTTGGGAACAAAAATGTGTGTGTGTGTATGCATTACTGTTACTGTTAGCATTTCTGATTGCGTTTCCGTTTACGTCACTGTGTGTGTTACCCTTTGCATTTGCATTTGCACTTGTGTTTGTGTTACTGTTTGCATTACTGTTTCCTCTTTCATCACCATTGGCATTTCTACTTGCGTTTGCTTTACTGTTACCCTTTGTGTTTCTGTTACTGTTTTCACTAGTGTTTACTTTTGTGTTACCGTGTGCATTACCATTTGCGTTGGTATTAGCGCTTGTGTTTACATTTCTGTTAGCATTACTGTTTCCTTTTGTGTCATCATTGACTTTACCATTACTGTTTGCGTTTCCAATTGCGTTACCATTACCATTTGCATTTTTGTTACCATTTGCATTTGCGTTTCCACTGGCTTTAGCGTTTGCATTTCTGGTTACATTTCTGTTGTCAGTTGCATTACTGTTCCCTTCTGCATCACTGTTGCTATTACTGTTTCCAGTTCTGTTTGTGTTTGAGTTACGTTTGAATTTTGTTACCATTTTCATTACCATTTGCATTTGCGTTTGCAGTTAGCATTTGCACTTGTGGTTGCATTTACGTTGTTGCTTGCATTACTGTCTCCTTCTGCATTGCCATTGCCGTTACAGTTTGCATTTCCCTTTCCATTTCCATTTGCATTACTGTTACTGCTTGCGTTTCTGTTACCGTTTGTGTTTGCATTTGTGTTTGAACTTGTGCTTGTCTTACCATTTGCATTATTGTTTCCAATGCAGCACCATGTGCATTACTGTTTGTGCTTGCGTTACCATTACCGTTACTGTTCTCATTACTGTTACCATTACCATTAACGTTAGCACTACTGTTAGCGTTAATGTTCCTGTTAGGATTGCCATTACTGTTGCCGTTACATTCCTGTTAGTGTTACCATTACTGTTAGGGTTATTACGCACAAATAGGAAGCATGGTGGGAGCATGGGGCCCAAAGAGCCCTGCACTCCCACCACCACATTCCATTCATTATTTATAGTGCACATTCTTAAAAAGAAGGGAATTTCATGGCAAAAAACTCCATTTAATGCATCAGTTAGGGTTGTTCCACAGCAACAAAAGTGAGGAAATTTGATGTTATGGTTCCCACCCCCTTGCACACCACCTCCACCCCACCCCTACTAACAGGCATCGGGGTGTGTGTTGGGGTCACCGGTCCTAACTCTCACCCTATTCTCCTATACTGCACCACCTCTGCTTGTTTGCACATGGGATGGGGTGAGAGTTAGGCCCAATGACCCCAACAAACACTCTAATGCCTGTATGTGGGGGAGGGGTGGGTGTGAGGTGAGGATGACAACTAACACTGACTTTCTTCTTTGTCATCAGAACACCACTGATGATAATGGAGTTTTTGCCATGAATATATATGCATATATATATGTATATATATATATTCATGGCAAAAACCCATTTAATGCATCAGTTAGGGTTGTTCCACACTGACAAAAGCAAGAAAACTCGGTGTTAGGGTTGAAAACCCGAACTGCACATTCCCCACCCCCACCACCACCACACACACATATATTCAAGTAAGCGAAAGACAAAGGCAACACAACCAATCACACTCATCCAGCAGGAGGTGTATACCTGTGTTACTGTAGGAAGTGGAGAAATCCAACTTTAAATATCATACATTATTTACAAAGTTGTTCTTCGAGGTTAGTTCACATAAAGGTGAACAAAACTGGCAGTAGCAAAAATGGTGTACCTCGCTCCGTTTTCAACATATGGGTGGCGAAAGGCATCATGGGTGCCGCAGTGTTAGTATATGTCAAATTGCTCAATTTTGGAAAAGTGTAACTTTGTAATCCTTAAGTATTTTAGCACAGTAGTAGGAAAAAACACATCTGTGAGACCTGGTATTACTACCCTGCAAATTTCAGCCCAAAGGACCCAACCGTTTGCTTGCAGAATGATGGCAAAGATGTGCAGTCATTAGAAGCATAGTTTCACAAAATACTTTTGCAAACATGAAAGTGTCATAGCACGACACTTTCGCATTTGTGAAAGTGATGTTTGAAAGTATTTCAGGGAATGTGCAAAATCCTGTTTTGGATCTTGCGAACACCAAAATACCATATGTGTAGTCTGTGTTATGTGTTGGTGGCAGTGTGTAGTCTAAGTTGTCAAGCTGTCTGTAATGATATGTGTTTAGCAGTGCGTGGAATGTCTGGGATGAGAGTTAGCAGTGACGACCCCATGCCACGGCCTGATGGGAGCATGGGTGTGTGGTTTTGTGGTTTATATAATTGTATGTTATTCCTGTTACCTGCTGCTGGTTGTGTGTGATTGGTTGTGTTGCCTTGGTTCTTCCCCTACTTGCATGTATGTGTGTGTGTGTGTGTGGTGGTGGGGGTTGGGGGAATGCTCAGTTAGGGTTTTCAACCCTAGCACCTAATTTCCTCACTTTTTTCACTGTGGAACAACCCTAACTGATGCATTAAACTGATTTTTTTGCCATGAATTTCCCTTCTTTTTGAGAACATGCACTGTAAATAGTGAATGGAATGTGGTGGTGGGAGCACAGGGCCCACCTTGTGATTTTTTTGTCACTTCGCTGTGCAAAAAATGTATGGCCTACTGAAATGAAAAATTGGTAATGGCTAAAAATGCACTAAAATGGTGGACTGCGAAGTGGGCCAATTTTAAATGGCTATAACTCTGGAACAGAACAGCATTTATTCACCAAACAAAAACTGCCATGCTCCTTGAACAAAGGTCATTCTACCTGCCAACGTTCAGACCAATCAACCACACACTGGCTGTGCTATGTGTCACAGAAGACAGTGCAGAAAAATAGCTAAAATATAATATGTTACACTGCACTAAGCAAACGCAAAACACAAATGGTAATGGTAACGCTAACGGAGATGGAAACAGTGAAGTAAAATAAAATAGTAATGCTAACTGTAATGCAAACGCAAATGGTAACACACATGGCGATGCAAATGTAAACAATGATGCAAATGGTAAGAGAAATGCAAACTCAGACTTTAATGAAGACAGAAATGGTAATGCAAATGGTCATGGCAACAGAAATGCAAATGTTAAAAACAGTAATGCAAATGCTAACGGAAACACAAATGGTAACGAAAATGGAAATGGTAACAGAAACACAAACAGAAATGCAAACAGTAATGGCAAAGGTGATGCAGAAGGAAACAGTAATGAAATCAACAATGGAAACACTACCAAAAACGCAAACGCTAAGGCCAACAGAAACGCAAATGGTGACGAACACGCAAACAGTAACGGTAACGCAATTGGAAAATCAAATGGTCACAGTAACACCAATGATGACACCAAAGGGAAAAGTAATGCAAACAGAAAAGCAAATGCAAGCACATACACAAATGCAAATCAAAATATGCATGGTCAAGGTAATGCAATTAGAAAAAGGCAAAGACTTACGGTAACACTAACGATGACACCAAAGGAAACACAAACGCAAATGGAAACACAAACTGAAGCATGTATGTAAACACAAATTGTAATGCACATGGTGACGCAAAAGGAAATGCAAACAAAAACAGTAATGGAAATGCAAATGTTAACAATAACCCAAATGCAAGCATAAACACAAACGCAAAGGGTAACGCACACGGTGACGTAAACGGGAACGCTAACGCAAACAGTTATGGAAACACAAGTGGAAACGCTAACTGTAACAGTAACGGAAATACACATCCTTCCCCCCCAAAAGGTGCATTCAGAAGCACAGTGAATACAAAGAATGTATGAATAATAATGGGCCTCGGAGAAGAAAATGAACACTTGGAATACTGAATTGCTTATATTTCAGGAACCGTACGACATAGAAAAAAAATGTAAATCTCATATTTTTTATGACTTTCCTGGCTAGTTTTGCACTTAGCTCTCTAGTGGGTGGATAAGCATTTTTCCAACGAAAGTCCGTATCTTGAAGCATTTCCGAGATACGGCGGATGCCATAATGTTAGCCTATGGGAAAAATTGTCAACTTCTGAGTGCCGTAACTTTGCAACCCTCTAATATTTTGTTGACAAATCACCAAAAGGCACATCTGTGGAATATTGGCCTTCTTCCTGCCAAATGTTAGTCCAAAAGACCACACCGTTATTTTGCAGCAGGGCAGCAAAGAATTCCTATTGTTTCGGGCATAGTGTTGCAAAATAGTGTTGTGGTTTGTGACACTTTCACAAAAAAAATCATGAAAATGTCGAATGTGCAACATTACTTTGTGACACTAGTGTTTATAAAAATTTTAAAAACATATTTCTGGGGTGTTTAACCCCCCCCCCCAAAAAAAAGACATGGCTAGCATTCTCAGGACTCAACTAGGTGAACGCAGCAAGAATTGTGTCCCTAGAGGGACCCAAATTTAAATGGCAAGCATTTCTGTGACCACCAACTGAAAACAAGATGGTGGATTTGTGACAATACAGGGATAATTTGCGACACTAAAAACTGCATTTGCGACACTTTCAAACCTTTTAACTTTTTCCATTGACTATAATAGGAAACTTGTTTTTGAATAACTTTTGAATCGTTTAACATTTTTTCATGAAACCTTCGAAAGGCACATCAGGGACCCTGGCTGTATGTTCCCTGAAGGTTCTGGACTGGTCATAGAAACCATGAAATCTGTAGGCATGAGCAAAGAATGCACAAAGATGTGTAATTTGTGCGGTTTTTGGCACTCTGTAGCTCCACAACCATATATCTGACCATTATGAAACTCAGCAGATCCAGAGATCTATGGTACCAGACTGTGCATGCCAAATTTCAGGCAAATCTGTCAAACAGTGGCAACGTTATTAAGTTGCCAAAGTTCAGATTTAACCTTAAATGGGGTTCTCAACCCTAACTATAGTGGAACTACTGTGCCACTAGAATATATAGGACCAAGGCAACACAACCAATCACACAGAACCAGCAGAAGGTAACAAGAATAACTTACAACTATGTAAACCACAAAACCACACACCCATGCTCCCGTTAGGCTGTGCCATGGGCTCATCACTGCTAAATGTCATCCCGGACATTCCACGTATCGCTGAACACATATCACGCTATGACACTTTCATGTTTGCGACAGTATTTTGTGAAAGTATCCTCTTAATTACTGCACATCTTTGCCATCATCCTGCAAGCAAATGGTTGGGTCCTTTGGGCTAGCATTTACAGGGTGGCAATGTTCCAACAGATTTGCTTTTTCCTGCATTACTGATACAATACTTAAGGATTACAAAGTTACACTGTTCCAAAATTGAGCAGTTTGCCATAGACTAACATTGTGGCACCCATGAAGCATCCCCCCCCGTATGTTGAGAACGAAGCGAGGTACACCATTTTCGCTACTGCCAGCTTGCTTCACTTTTATGTGAACTAGCCTCAAAGAACAATTTTGCAAATAATGCATCATATCTGATGTTAGATTTCTCCACTTCCTACAGTGACACAGCTATACACTTCCTGCTGCATGTGTGTGATTGGTTGTGTTGCCTTGTTCCTTCCCCTAATTGCATGTATGTGTATGTGTGGTGGTGGTGGTGGTGGTGGGGAATGTGCAGTGAGGGTTTTCAACCCTAACACTGAATTTCCTTGCTTTTGTCACTGTGGACCAACACTAACTGATGCATTAAATGGAGTTTTTTGCCATGATATGTATATAGATATATATATATATATATATATATATATATATATATAGATATACACACACATACATAAACACACTTATAGCTGTGTGTGTGTGTGTGTGTGTGTATGTGTGTGGTGTGTGTGTATATATATTCATGGCAAAAAATCAGTTTTAATGCATCAGTTAGGGTTGTTCACATGACAAAAAACTAGGAAAGTTGATGTTAGGGTTCCCACCCCTTGCACCCCACCCACCCCACCACACACACGTCCACCAACAGGCATCAGGGTGTGCACTGGGGGTCATCAGTCCTCAACTCTCACCCCACCCCATGTGCAAACAAGCAGAGGTGGTGCAGTATAGAGAATGGGGTGAGAGTTAGGACCGATGACCCCAATGCACACCCTGATGCCTGTTGGTGGGGGCAGGGTAGATGTGTGTTGCAAGGGGGTGGGAACCCTAACATCAATTGTCCTCACTTTTGTCACTGTATAGCAATCCTAACTGATGCATTAAACTGAGTTTTTTGCCATGAATTTCCCTTCTTTTTGAGAATGTGCACTATAAATAGTGAAGTAACAGCAACGCAAACGCAAGCATAAATGCTAATGCACTTGGTGACAAAAATGTGAACGATAACGCAAACGGTAATTGAACACAAGTGCAAACATTAATGAAAACAGAAACGTAAATGCAAGCATGTATGGAAATGCAAACCATAACGCACACAGACACAGTAATGTAATTGGAACTGCAGGCACTTATGGTAACAGCAATGATGACACCAAAGGAAACACAAACAGAAATGCAAATGCAAACAGAAGTGTATACTCAAACACAAATGGAAATGCACATGGTGATGCAAAAGGAAATGCAAACAAAAACAGTAATGGTAATGGAAATGTTAACAGTTACGCAAATGCAAGTGCAAATGAAAATGCACAGGATAATGCACATGGTGGCATAGACGGGAATGGTAACACAAAAGGAAATGCAAATGCAAGCGCATACGGAAACGCAAATGATAACCCACACGGTCATGGTAATGCAATAGGAAATGCAAATGCTAACAGTAACAGCAACGATGACGCCAAAGGAAATGCAAACAGAAGTGCGTATGCAAATGCAAATGGTAATGCACACTGTGATACAAAACAAAATGCAAACAAAAACAGTAATGGGAATGAAAATGTTAACAGTAATGCAAATGCAAGCGCAAAGCAAAATTCAAAGGGTAACGCACACGGTGGCATACACTGGAATGGTAACGGAAACGCAAATGCAAGTGCGTACAGAAACTCAAATGGTAACACTCACAGTCATGGTACTGCAATAGGAAATGCAAATGCTGACAGTAACAGCAACAATGATGCCAAAGGAAATGCAAATGGAAGCGCGTATGCAAACACAAATGGTAATGCACACGGTGATGCAAATCGAAATGCAGACAGAAACAGTAATGGAAATGCAAATGGTAACAGTAACACAAATGCAAGTGCAAACGAATATGCAAAAGGTAACACACATGGTGGTGTAGATGGGAACGTTAACACAAACGGTAATGGAAACACAAGTGGGAATGCTAACTGTGACAGTAACGAAAATGCACACCTTTTTTCCCCAAAAGCTGCATAGTGAAACACAGTGAATACAAAGAATGTATGCATAATAATGGGCCACGGAGCAGAAAATGGCCACTTTTAATACTAAATTGCTTATACCTCAGGAACCGTACTACGTAGAAAAAAATTTAAATTTCATATAAATTACGACTTTCCTGGCTAGTTTTGCACTTATCCCTCTAGCGGGGGGCTAAACATTTTTCCAACGAAAATTCCATATCTCAAAGCAGTTCTGCGATACAGGCCCCAAAAGGCGCTACGGACGCTGTAATGTTAGTCTATAGGAAAAAGTCTTAACTTTGAAGTAGCATAACTTTGCATCCCTGTATTATTTTGTCACCAAATCAGCAAAAGGCACATCTGTGGGATGTTGGCTTTCTTCCATCCAAATTTCAGCCCAAAAGACCAAATCATTGTTTGGCAGAAGGGGGGCAAAGATTTCCTGTTATTTTGGTCATAGTGTTGCAAAGTAGTGTCGCAAATCACGACACTGTCACAAAAAAGATCATGAAAGTGTCTCAAGTGCAACACTACTTTGCAACACTACAGTTTACAAAACTTTCAAAAACATATTTCTGGGGTGTTTAACTCTCAAAAATAGACATGGCCAACATCCTCAGGGTCCAATTAGGTGAACAAAAAAATAATTGTGTCCCTAGATGGTCCCAAATTTAAAGGCCTAGAATTTCTGTGACCACTAACTGAAAAAAATGGCTGACTTATGACACTACAGTGGTCATTTGCAACACTAAAAACTGCATTTGCAACACTGTTGAACTTTTTTTGTTAACTTTTCCCATTGACTATAATGGGAAACAAGTTTTTTGAATAACTTTTGAACTGTTTAATATTTGTTCACGAAATCTTTGAAAGGCACATTGGGGACCCCAGCCGCATGCTTCCTGAAGTTTTCAGACCGATCACATAAACTGTGCGATCTGTAGATGCGAGTAAAGAATGTGCAAAAAAGAGTAAATACACTACAGAATGTCACTTTATAACTCCGCAACCATATATTGGACTGTTACAAACTTGGCAGATCCTGAGATCTATGGTACCGCTCCATGCCTGCCAAATTTCAGGCAAATATGTCTTATGGTGGCAAAGTTATTAAGATGCAAATTGTACACTTTAACCTTAAATGGGGTACTCAACCCTAACTATAGTGGCAATGCCATGCCACTATATACATATATATTATGGTAGTACGGTAGTGCTACCATAGTTAGGGTTGAAGAACCATTTACATGTTAAACCTAAAATTTTGCACCTTAATAACTTTGCAACCATTCAACAGATTTGCCTGAAATTTGGAATACACGATCAAGAACCACATATCTTGGGATCTGCAAACTTTAATACTGTTCAGATATACGGCTGTGGAGTTATTAAGCATGATCTGCATGCATGTTTACGCTTTTTGAATTTTTGCTCGTCCCTACAGGTCGCATGATTTGCATGAACAGTCCAAAAACTTCAGGGAACGTGCGGCCGGGGTCCCCAATGTGCTTTTTGAAGACTTCATGAAAAATTATTAAACAGTTCAAAAGTTATTCAAGAAACAATTTCCCATTATAAGTCAATGGGAAAAGTTAACAGAAAGTTCGACAGTGTCGCAAATGCACTTTTTAGTATTGCAAATGGCCCTAGTAGTATCGAAAGTCTGCCATTTTGTTTTCAGTTGGTGATCAGAAAAATGCTTGGCATCTAAATTTGGGAACATCTAGCAACACAATTCTTTTTGTGTTTACCTAGTCAGATCCTGAGGATGCTAGGCATGTCTTTATTTTGAGGTTAAACACCTTAGAAATATGTTTTTTCCAATTTCTGGAAAAAGTAGTGTCACAAAGTAGTGTCACACTCACGAAAGTGTCGCAAATTTTTTGCGAAAGCTTTCACAAATCATGATACTGCTTTGCGACACTATGCCCAAAATAACAGGAATTCTTTGCCACCCTGCTGCAAATGAACAGTTTGCTCTTTTGGGCTGACATTTGGAGAGAAGGCAGCCAACAACTCACAGATGTGCCTTTTGGTGGTTTGGTGATAAAATATTGCATGGATGCAAAGTTACAGTACTCCGAAGTTGACAATTTTCCCCATAGACTAACATTGTGATGTCCGCTGCATGACAGGAATTCTTTGCCACCCTGCTGCAAAATAACAGTTCAGTCTTTTATACTGAAATTTGGAGGGAAGAAAGCCAACATCCCACAGATGTGCCTTTTTGCGGTTTGGTGAAAAAATATTACAGGGTGGCAAAGTTATGGCACTCCGAACTTTTCTTTTTTCCCCTATAGGATAACATTACAGTGTTCGCCATGCTTTTCAAGGCCCGTATCTTGGAAATGGTGCAAGATACGGATTTTTGATTTTCATTATTATGCATACATTACTTGTACTCACGGTCTTTCTCTATGCAGCTTCTGGGGAAAACCAGCCCATGCGCTTACATTACTGTTACACTTACCGCTTCCACTTGTGGTTCCATATCCATTTCACTTACCGTTCCTGTCTATGCCACCATGTGTGTTACCCTTTGCATTTTCATTTGTGCTTGAGTTTGCGTTATTTTTACCATTTGTGTCTACAGTACTGTTTCTCTTTCTGTTTCGCTTTGCGTCACCATGTGCATTACCATTTGCGTTTGCCAGCACCATGTCACTATGTGACAAGACATCACGTGCGGAGCACCCGCCGCTACATTACATTCACTATTTCTCGTTATCATTCTCAAAAAGAAGGACAATTAGAGGCAAAAAAACTCTATTTAATGCATCAGTTAGGGTTGTTTCACAGTGACAAAAGCAAGGAAATTAGATGTTAGGGTTGAAACCCCCTTGCACCCCTGCAGCCCACCCCCCCAACCAGCATTGGGGTGCACACTGCGGTCATCGGTCCTAACTCTCACCCCATTCTCCTATTCCTCAGCTTCTTTCCACATGTGATGGGGTGAGAGTTAGAGCCAATGACCCCAACATGCACCTCAATGCCAGTTAAGGGGGTGGGCTGGAGTGGTGCAAGGGGGGTTTCAACCCTAACATCGAATTTCCTCCCTTTTGTCACTGTGGAACAACCCTAACTGATGCATTAAACATAGTTTTTTGCCTCTAATATATATTATGGTAGCACGGTAGTGCTACCATAGTTAGGGTTGAGGAGCCCTTTTAATGTTAAAGGGTCAAACTTTGCATCTTAATAACTTTGCCACGGTTCAACAGATTTGCCTGAAATTTTGCAGGCATGGGGCAGTCTGATATAAGGTTGCAGAGTTATTAAGCAACGTCTGTGTGTGCATTTACATTTTTTTGTGCATTCTTTACTCGCACCTATAGGTCGCACAGTTTGTGCGACTGGTCCAAAAACTTCAGGGAACATGCAGCCAGGGTGCCTGATCTGTCTTTTGAAGATTTTGTGAAAAAACATTGAACGGTTCAAAAGTTATTCAAAAAACAAGTTCCCATTATGTCAATGGGAAAAGTTAACAAAACCTGCGAAAGTGTCGCAAATGCACTTTTTAGTGTTGCAAATGTCCCCTGTAGTTTCGTGAGTCAACCATTTTTTTTTCAGTTAGTGGTCACAGAAATGCTTGACATTTAAATTTGGGACCCGCTAGGGACACAATTCTTTTTGTGTTCACCTAGTCAGACCCTGAGGATGATAGCCAAGACTTTATTTTGGGGTTAAACACCCTAGAAATATGTTTTTCAAATTTCTGGAAAAAGTAGTGTTGCAAAGTAGTGTCGCACTTGCAACACTTTTGCAAATTTTTTGTCTCTAATTTCCCTTCTTTTTGAGAATGATGACGAGAAATAGTGAATGTAATGTGGCTGCTCCCACCACATGATGTCTTGTGACATAGTAACAGGAACAGTAATGCAAACAGAAGCACCAACAGTGGCACGTATGGTAACGCAAACTTAAATGGTAAAGGAAACGTTAACAGAAACGCAAGATCAAAGTGATGCCAAAGCGAACAGTGACGCAAACCGACATTGATGCAAGTACATAAACACAACTGGTAATGTGAACAGAGATGGCAGTGGTATTTTAAATGGAAATGTTAAGTGTCACAGCAAAAAGAACATGAAAGGGAACAAACAGAAACGCAAACGGAAGCACACATGTAAACGCAAACCATAACGCGCACAAGGACGGTACCGCAATTGTAAATGCAAATGGTAAAGTTAACATGAAGAATAATTCAAAGGAAACAGAAATGGAAATGGGAACAGAAGCACATACGGAAACGCAAACCGAAACGTGCACGGGCACAGTACCGCAATTGTAAACGCAAATGGTAATGGTAACAGCAACAATAACAGCAAAGGAAACAGAAACAGAAAAGGAAACACAAGCACATATGGAAACACAAACCATAATGCGCACGGGCACAGTAATGCAATTGCAAATGCAAATGGTAACAGTAACAGCAAGGAAGATGCAAAACGAAAGAGAAACTCAAACGCAAACGAAAGGGCTGCAAGGAACACAAATGGCAATGCGCATGGTGATGCAAACAAAAACACAAACAGAAACAGTAGTAGAAATACAACGAAAATGCAAGAGCAAATGACAATGCAAAGGGTAACAGACATGGTGGCGTAGATGGTAACGGTAATGCAAAGGGGGACATGAACGCAAGTGGAAACAATAAGTGTTACAGTAATGGAAGCACATACCCTGTGTTTTCCAAACAGGTACATACAGAAACACAGTGTGTACAAAGAATGTATGCATTGTAATGGGGATCAAAGCTTAAAACAAGCATTGGAAGTACTTTTTTGGTAATATCTCAGCAACTGCACAACGTAGAAAAAAAATTTACATTTCACAGAAATCATTATTTTCCTGGCTACCATTCTCGCGATGAAAAATCTGTATCTCACACCATTTTCTAGATATGAGCCCCAAAAGCTGCGGCATACACCACCATGTTAGACTAGGGGAAAAAATGCCAACTTCGGAGCACCGTAACTTTGCAGCCATGCAATATTTTTTTCACCAAACCAGCAAAAGGCACATCTGTGAGATGTTGGCTGCTTTTCCTCCAAATTTCAGTCCAAAAGACCAAACAGTTCTTTTGCAGCAGGGTGACAAAGAACTCCTGTCATTCTTGCCATAGTCTGGAAAAATACTGTCGAACTTTGCCAAAGCTTTCGCAAAACACACGAAAGTGTCACATGTGCGAATGTACTTTGCGAAAGTACTTTTTCCAGAAATTTAAAAAACATATTTCTGGGGTGTTTCACCCCAAAATAAAGACATGGCTAGCATCCTCAGGCTCCGACTAGGTGAATACAAAAATAATTAGGTTGCTAGAGGGTCCCAAATTTAAATGGCAAGCATTTTTCTGATCACCAACTGAAAACAAAATGGTGGATTTGCAAAAGTAAAAAGGCCATTTGCGAAAGTAAAAACTGCCTTTGTGACACTTTCGAACTTTTTGTTAACTTTTCCCATTGACTTATAATGGGAACTTGTTTTTGAATAACTTATGAACCGTTTAATACTTTTTCACAAAATCTTCAAAAGGCACATCAGGGACCCCGGCCGCAAGTTCCCTGAAGTTTTTGACCGGTCAGACAAACCGTCTGACCTGTAGGTGAGAGCAAAGTAATCTCAAAAAAGTGTCATTGTGCAATTCGTTGTCACTTAATAACTCCACACCTGGATATCCGACTGGTACGAACATTGGAAGATCCCAAGATCTACCATGCCCAATTGTGCATACCAAATTTCAGGTGATCCATTAAACAGTGGCAAAGTTATTCAGGTGCAAAGTTTGACCCTTTAACCTTAAAAGTGCTACTCAACCCTAACTATGATAGCACTACCATGCTACCATAATATATATATATTAGAGGCAAAAAAATCCATTTAATGCATCAGTTAGAGTTGTTCCACAGTGTCAAAAGCAAGGAAATTCGATGTTAGGGTTGAAACCCCCCTTGCACCCCTGCAGCCCACTCCCCCCAACCGGCATCGGGATGCGCGTTGGTGTCATCGGTCCTAACTCTCACCCCATTCTTCTATTCCTCAGCTTCTTTCCACATGTGATGAGGTGAGAGTTAGGGCCGACGACCCTAATATGCACCCTGATGCTGGTTGGGGTGGTGGGCTGGAAGGGTGCAAGGGGGGTTTCAACCTTAACATCGAATTTCCTTGCTTTTGTCGCTGTGGAACAACCCTAACTGATGCATTAAACTGAGTTTTTTGCATCTAATTTCCCTTCTTTTTGAGAATGATAATGAGAAATAGTGAATGTAATGCAGTGGCAGGAGCACTGGGCCCTTTGGGCCCCATGCTCCCGCCACGTAATGTCTTGTCACATAGTAACATGATGCCCACCAAAGCAAATGGTAATGCGCATGGTGACGCAAAGCAAAACAGAAAGAGAAACAGTACTGTAGACACAAATGGTAAAAATAATGCAAACGCAAGCTCAAATGAAAATGCAAAGGGTAACACACATGGTGGCGTAGACGGGAACGGTAAGTGAAACGTACGGAACCGCAAGTGGAAGCAGTAATGGTAACAGTAATGTAAGTGCATGGGCTGGTTTTACCCAAAAGCTGAATAGAGAAAGACAGTGAGTACAAAGAATGTATGCATAATAATGGGTCTCGGAGCAGAAAATGAGGCGTTGGAATAGTAAATTGCTTATATCTCAGGAACCATATGACGTAGAAAAAAAATTTAAAAGTAATATGATTTATGACTTTCCTGGCTAGCTTTGTACTTAGCCAGCAGCAGGGGGCTCAGCATATTTCTAATGAAAAGTCTGTATCTCGCACCGTTTCCGAGGTACGGGCCCTGAAAGACTCGACGAATGCTGTAATGTTATCCTAACATAGAAAAATAGAAACATAGATTTTGACAGCAGATAAGGACCGCTTGGCCCTACCTAATGGATAAGCTGTAGATCCTAGTTAACCAGCAGCCTACTTCTTCCTACCCCACCCCCTAGAATTGCCTTATGACTGTCCCATGCATGCTTGAATTCCATCACTGTTTTTGACTCCACAACCTATGAAACCACTATGGTTCTCAAAGGAAGTGGCAGTGAAGGTTCAAGAGAAAAAGAAAGCATTCAGGAAGTACAAGGAATTGCAGAAGGAGCAGGACAGAGAACTGTATCAGTTAAAGCAAAAGGAGGCTGGGAAGGCAGTCAGAACAGCAAAGGCCCAAACCGAGGAAAAGATAGCAACTCAGTTAAGAAGGGGGATAAAACCTTTTATAGGTACATAAGGGAGCAAAGTAAGACCAAGGGAGGGATAGTGAGGCTTAATAAAGGGAGGGAGGGAGGGTGGGCAGAGGAGACTGTGAAAGGCAGAGATACTAAACAAATATTTTTGCTCAGTATTTACAAATGAAGAGGGGGAGGTACATAAAACAAACAGTAGTAACACTCTGGATACAGAAGTTGATACCAGCCCATTTACAGAAGAAAGGGTTCTGAAAGAACTCTTAAAACTGAAGGTGGACAAAGCAATGGGGCCTGATGGGATTCATCCCAGAATTCTACAAGAACTAAGGGTAGAACTAGTGACACCACTGACTACCCTTTTTAACAAATCATGGGAGGATGGGGTGGTACCCGAGGACTGGAGGAGGGCAGATGTGATTCCCCTTCACAAAAGTGGGAGCAAGGCAGAAGCAGGAAACTACAGACCTGTTAGTTTAACCTCAGTGATAGGGAAAATGATGGAATCACTTCTGAAGGAAAGAATTGTTGAGTATCTAGAAGCCAGAGGGGCACAGGACCCTAGGCAGCATGGATTCACAGTGGTAAGGTCATGCCAGACAAATCTGATAGATTTCTTTGACTGGGTGACCAAAGTAGTAGATCAGGAGGGGCTGTGGACATGGCCTACCCAGACTTTAGCAAGGCATTTGACACAGTCCCACACAAAAGATTAATATACAAGTTAGCCAGCCTGGGAGTGGGTCCCAAGATGACAGCTTGAGTAAAGAATTGGCTGGAGAATAGGACACAGAGAGTAATAGTAAATGGAGTCCACTCAGAAGAAAGGAGGGTTACTAGTGGGGTACCGCAGGGGTCAGTAATAGGACCGGTCCTCTTCAATGTCTTTATAAGCGACATTGTGGAAGGACTGGAAGGAAAAGTATGTCTCTTTGCAGATGACACTAAGATCTGCAACAGAGTTGATGCACAGGGTGGAGTGGAAAGGATGAGAAGGGACTTGGCAAGGTTAGAGGAATGGTCAAATGTATGGCAGCTTAGATTCAATGCTAAGAAGTGCAAGGTAATGTACCTGGGAAACAAAAACCCAGGGGAAGAGTACACAATGGGGGGTGAGATACTAACAACAACAAAAATGGAAAGGGACCTGGGGGTAGTCATATCAGATGACCTAAAGGTGGGCAAGCAATGTGAGAGGGCAGCAAGGAGGGCTGGGGGGATACTGGGATGCATAGGGAGAGGCATCACCAGTAGAAAACAGGAAGTTATTATCCCTCTGTACAGACAGCTGGTGAGACCACATCTGAGTACTGTGTGCAGTTCTGGAGACCCAATCTCCATAAAGACATACACAGGATGGAAGCTGTCCAGAGGAGGGCAACTAAAATGATGCAGGGTCTGCACTGGAAGACATATGAAGAGAGACTTAAGGAGCTGAATATGTATAGCCTCGAGGAAAGGAGGGAGAGGGGGGACATGATAGAAACTTTCAAGTACCTCAAGGGAATCAACAAAGTCCAAGATGGTAGCATCTTTCAAAAAGAGGTGTGCAAGAACAAGAGGGCACAATTTGAAGATAGGGGGCGGCTCAGAGGTAACTTAAGGAAGTATTTTTTCACAGAGAGGGTTGTGGATGCATGGAATGGCCTTCCGGAGGAGGTTGTGGAGTCAAAATCAGTGGTGGAATTCAAGCATGCATGGGACAGTCATAAGGCAATTCTAGGGTGTGGGGGTAAGAAGAAGTAGGCTGCTGGTTAACTAGGATCTGCAGCTTATCCAGTAGGTAGGGAAATGGGCAGACTGGGTGGGCCAAGTGGTCCTTATCTGCCATCAAATTCCATGTTTCTATGTTTATAACCTCCTCCAGAAGGCCGTTCCATGCATCCACAACCCTCTCTGTGAAAAAATTCTTCCTTAAATTACCTCTGAGCCGCCCCCCTTCTATCTTCAAATTGTGCCCCCTTGTTCTTGCACACCTCTTTTTTTGAAAGATGCTACCCTCTTGGACTTTGTTGATTCCCTTGAGATACTTGAAAGTTTCTATCATGTCCCCCCCCCTTTCCCTCCTTTCCTCGAGGCTATACATATTCAGCTCCTTAAGTCTCTCTTCATATGTCTTCCGGTGCAGACTCTGCACCATTTTAGTTGCCCTCCTCTGGACAGCCTCCATCCTGTCTATGTCTTTGCAGAGATTGGGTCTCCAGAACTGCACGCAGTACTCCAGATGGGGTCTCACCAACTGTCTGTACAGAGGGATAATAACTTCCTGTTTTCTACTGGTGATGCCTCTCCCTATGCATCCCAGTATCCCCCCAGCCCTCCTTGCTGCCCTCTCAGATTGCTTGCCCACCTTTAGGTCACCTGATATGACTACCCCAGGTCCCTTTCCATTTTGTTGTTGTTAGTATCTCACCCCATTGTGTACTCCTCCCTGGGTTTTGTTTCCCAGGTGCATTACCTTGCACTTCTTAGCATTGAATCTAAGCTGCCACATTTGACCATTCCTCTAACCTTGCCAAGTCCCTTCTCATCCTTTCCACCCCACCTTGTGCATCAACTCTGTTGCAGATCTTTGTGTCATCTGCAAAGAGACATAATTATCTTTCCAGTCCCTTTGCAATGTCGCTTATAAAGACATTGAAGAGGACCGGTCCTAATACTGAACCCTGCGGTACCCCACTAGTAACCCCCCTTTCTTCAGAGTGGACTCCATTTACTATTATTCTCTGTGCCCTATTCTCCAGCCAATTCTTTACCCAGGCTGTCATCTTGGGACCCACTCCCAGGCTGGCTAACTTGTATATTAATCTTTTGTGTGGGACTGTGTCAAATGCCTTGCTAAATTCTAGGTAGGCCATGTCCACAACCCCTCCCTGATCTACTACTTTGGTCACCCAGTCAAAGAAATCTATCAGATTTGTCTGGCATGACCTTCCCACTGCTAATCCATGCTGCCTTGGGTCCTGAGCCCCTCTGGCCTCTAGATACTCAACAATTCTTTCCATCAGAAGTGATTCCATCATTTTCCCTACCACTGAGGTTAAACTAACAGGTCTGTAGTTTTCTGCTTCTGCCTTGCTCCCACTTTTGTGAAGGGGAATCACATGTGCCCTTCTCCAATGCTCAGGTACCACCCCATCCTCCCATGATTTGTTCAAGAGGGTAGTCAATGGTGTCACTAGTTCTACCCTTAGTTCTTTTAGAATTCTGGGATGAATCCCATCAGGCCCCATTGCTTTGTCCACCTTCAGTTTTAAGAGTTCTTTCAGAACCCTTTCTTCTGTAAATGAGCTGGTATCAACTTCTGTATCCAGAGTGTTTCTACTGTTTGTTTTAGGTACCTCCCCCACTTCCTTTGTAAATACTGAGCAAAAATATTTGTTTAGTATCTCTGCCTTTTCACAGTCACCCTCTGCCCACCCTCCCTCCTCTTTATTAAGCCTCACTAACCCTCCTTGGTCTTCCTTCGCTCCCTGATGTACCTATAAAAGGTTTTATCCCCCTTCTTAACTGAGTTGGCTATCTTTTCCTCAGTTTGGGCCTTTGCGTTCTGACTGCCTTCCCAGCTTCCTTTTGCTTTAACTGATACAGTTCTCTGTCCTGCTCCTTCTGTGATTCCTTGTACTTCCTGAATGCTTTCTTTTTCTCTTGAACCTTCACTGCCACTTCCTCTGAGAACCATAGTGGTTTCTTACATCGTTTCATTTTGTTAATTTGCTTCACACAAAGGCTTGTTACCTCTGTGATGGCAGTTTTTATTATTCCCCATTGTTCTTCCACCCCTCCTTCCTGCCCATTTGCTAGTGCATTCCTTAGGCACTCACCCATTTTGGCAAAGTCAGCCCTCCTAAAGTCCAGTACTTTTGCCTTGTATGGCTTGACTCTATTGCTGTGTTTATTGGAACCATACTGTTCGATGGTCGCTAGTTCCCAGATGGCTACCCACTTCACATCTGTGATCCTCTCTTCATCTCCATTTGAGAGAACCAGCTCTAAGATTGCTACCTCTCGAGTGGGCTCCAATACTAGTTGTCTAAGGCATGCCCCTTGTAGGGCATCTAGAATAACCCCACTCTTTGAAGTGGCTGCTGCAACTGCACTCCAGTTAACATCTGGCATATTCAGATCACCCATCAGCAATATCTCCCCTTTTTCTGCCTTTCTAAGTATTCTTTCTATCATTTCCTTGTCCATTTCCTCCCCCTGAGAAGGGGGTCTGTATACAACCCCTGTGCGGATTGTGGTGCCATTGCCGGTCTCCAAATTTACCCACAGTGCTTCTTCTCCTCCTCCCTATTTTCCCTTTTGTTCTGTTGCTTTGGTTCCTTCCCTTATGTAAAGAGCTACTCCTCCTCCTCTTTTACCCTCTCTGTCCCTCCTGTAGATAGTGTATCCTGGTATGTTTATGTTCCAGTCATGGTTTTGTGTGTACCATGTTTCTGTGACTGCCACGATAGCCAGATGTTCCTCCTCCATCGAGGCCACTAATTCAGGAAGCTTGTTACTCAGGCTACAGGCATTGGTACTCATTGCTCTCCATTTTTTGATGGCTTTACCTTCTTTTGCAGCATCCCCCACTGACCTGTCTACCTCGGTCTTTTTCTCATTTAGTACCCTGTTTTGTAGGGAGAGGCTGGGATTTTCCTGCTGCTTATCAGTGCCTCCCCCCTTGACTAGTTTAAAAGCTTGCCAATGAAGCATTTAAACCGATTGCTCAAAAGACTTGTTCCCTTCCTGAACAGATGCAGACCATCCTGCCAGTATAGGCTGGTGTCCCTCCAGGTGGGACCCCAGTCCCCAATGAAGCCAAACCCCTGTGCTCCACACCATTTTTTCAACCATTCATTAAACTGCATGGTGCAAAGTACCCTCACCTCACTCATGCCATTGACAGGCAGCACCTCAGAGAAGGATATTGTGTGTGCTACTTGTCTTAGGCCCCTCCCAATTCTACAAAGTCCTTCTGCACTGCTCTAATCTCATGATTAGCCAAGTCATTTGTCCCTAGGTGGACAATGACATCCAGCTCAGACTCCGTGCAGCTGTTCTCGTGATCCTGAGGATGCGCTTCCTGTCTCTCCAAGCCATGGCACCAGGCAGGCACCTTATTTCAGTTTTCCCTGCTCCCCCCAGTTCTATCCCCCTAATAATTGAGTCCCCCACCAGGAGCTGCTTCCTTTCCTTGTGGTGTCCTCTGCCTCCTTCCTGTGGGTCTCCCTTGTGACAGTTGTCCTCAGCCTCTTTAGTCTCCTCTGTGGGTGCATCCATAGGGGAGCTATGCTCCCCCAGAATGGTGTATAGATTGTGGTGTGGAACAACTGACTGGGTGTGCCTCTGTTCCACCATCTTCACCCTCCCTGAGCCCACTGTGGTTCAACTGCTGTGCTTTCTTCACAACCTCTGAGGTAGTGGTGGTGGCTCTGGTGCTCCCTGGATGGGGGAGGTTCCCTTCCTACCGTCCAGTGTGGCCTGGAGGAAGGTCCTATCCAATTGGAAAAAAAGAGAAGCTCGGAGTACCATAACTTTTCTGCCCTGTATTATTTTTTCACCAATCCACCAAAAGGCACATCTGTGAGTTGTTGGCTGCCTTCCCTCCAAATGTCAGCCCAAAAGACCAAACCGTTCATTTACAGCAGGGTGGCAAAGAATTCCTGTTATTTTGGGCATTGTGTCTCAAAGTAGTGTCATGATTTGCGAAAGCTTTCGCACAGATTTGCGAAAGTGTCCTGAGTGCAACACTACTTCGTGACACTACTTTTTCCAAAAATTTTAAAAACATATTTCAAGGATGTTTAACCACAAAACAAAGACATGGCCAGCATCCTCAGGGTCTGACTAGGTGAACACAGAAAGAATTGTGTCCCTAGAGAGTCCCAATTTTAAATGCCAAGCATTTTCTGATCACTAACTGAAAACAAAATGGTGGATTTACAACACTACTAGGGCCATTTGTGACACTAAAAAGTGCATTTGCGAAAGTGTCAAACTTTTTGTTAACTTTTCCCTTTGACTTATAATGGGAAATTGTTTTTTGAATAACTTTGGAACTGTTTAATATTTTTTCATGAAACCTTCAAAAGGCACATCGGGGACCCCGGCCACATGTTCCCTGAAGTTTTCAGACTGGTCCCACAAACCGTGCAACCTGTAGGGATGAGCAAAGAATTCAAAAAAGCGTAAATGCATGTGCAGATCATGCTTAATAACTCCACAGCTGTATATTCAAACAGTATAAAAGTTGGCAGATCCCAAGATGTATGATTCTTGATCATGTATTCCAAATTGCAGGTAAATCCGTTTAATGGTTGCAAAGTTATTAAGGTGCAAAATGTTAGGTTTAACATGTAAATGGCTCCTCAACCCTAACTATGGTAGCACTATCATGCTACCATAATATATATATATATATATATATATATATATATATATATATATATATATTTTTATATAAACCCTAACCTAACTAACTAACTAATAAACTAACTAACTAAATAAAGCAATCAATCAATCTCTCCTTCAGTAGTGTTTCCATGGTCTTCCCCACTACTGAGGTTAGGCTGACTGGTCTGCAGTTTCCTGTCTCCTCTTTGTTCCCACTTTTATATAAAGGGACTACATTTGCAGTCCTCCAATCTTTGGTACCTTTATTGCTTCCAGTGATCAGCTAAACAGGATTACCAGAGGTTCAGCCACCACTTCTCTTAGTTCATTTAGGACCATGGGGTACACCCCATCGGGCCCCATTGCTTTATCTACTCTTATTCCTTCCAGTTCCTCTAGGACCCTTTCCCGTGTAAAGGGCCTTGTGTCCATTTATCCACCCTTCCCACCCCTTGCACTCCTTCATGCCCATTACCCTCCTCTTCCTCAGTCAAGACAGAGCAGAAATATCTGTTCAGTATGTCAGTTTTACTGTTGTCATCCTCCACGCTGCCTCATCCTCCCCCTTCAGTCTCACTATCCCTCCCTTTGCCCTTTTTTCACTTATGCACCTGTATAAGGTTTTGTCCCCTCTAACCACTGATTTTGCAATGCACTTTTCTGTCTGCACTTTAACTTCCCTTACTGGCCTCTCTGCCTCCCATTGCTTCTCCTCATACTTCTCCCTATCCTCTTCTACCTATGTCTTTTTGCATTGCCTGAATGCAGTCTTTATGGCTTTCACTTTCTCTACTTCCTTGAAAAACCATACCGGCCACCTCTTCCTTTTCCCCTTGCTAACCTGCTTAACACATAATTCTGTTGCTCTTGTAATCTCTGTTTTAAATATTGCCCTCTGTTCCTCTGATTCTCTCCCCAATCCCCATTAGTGCCTCTTTCAATTATCTCCCCATTTTCCCAAAGTCTGCCCTTCTGAAATCCAGGATACAGGCTTTTGTGTGGTTTGATTCTGCTCCTTCTGTGATTTCAAATAACAGTGACCAGTGGTCACTGTTACCCAGGTGCTCCCCCAGTGTTACCCCATCACACTGTTCCTGTTTGTGAGCACGAGGTCCATTATTGCCTTCTGCTGAGTTGGTTATATGATGAGTTGCTTAAGGAAGGCATCTTGAGGGAAATCCAGGATAAATCTACTCCTGGTTGATGCTGTAGCTGGGAGGCTGCAGTCCACGTCTGGAATATTGAAGTCTCCAACCTGCACCAACTCCCCCTTGTCCACCATCATTTGGATGGTTAGCATTTAACCCCTACCTGTCTCTTTCTCCTCAGATGGTGGTCTGTAGACCACCCTGTGATGGAGGTATCCCCCCTTTTTGTGTTTGTTATATATGCTTGTATGTGTTTCCATTGGTTTGGATTTTTTCTCTTTCTCTTCTTTTCTAACCCCAGAAGTCTGTTGCTCAACAGCAGTCTTTCTTTATCTCTTTGCATGTTCTATTTACATGTTTAATGTCTTTCTAACACAGTAGAATGGCCACCTACTGTGAACTTTTAGTTTGTTTTTCTTCTCTCTATCTCTTTCTCTCCTGTAAACCTAGGCTTTGAGGAAATATGCAAGAATAGGGACCTTAGCTGGAGGTGTACAAGTAGTTACCTAAAGACTCTGTACCAGAGAGCAATAGGTGAATGTTCCCTGGTTTGGTACCCCTGATATATTTATTTTTATTTATTTCAATCTAGGATTAGAAAATACCTTTGAGCACAGTGGAGCTGATTTACAAAGGTTCTACGTCATAAATATAGAGCCCCATCCATCAGAAAATATAAGATAATAAGATATTGGAGGGTGGAAATTGTTTATGTGGCTTGAGATCCCGTAAAGTGTATCTCTGAATAAATGTGCAGTCTGTTCCCCCTACGAGATGTGAGCAGGACAAAACCATGGGGATTACTGGAAGTTTTTTTTTTCATGCCTAACGCTGAACGTAGCTTAGAAATGCATGCCTAATTCAAATAAAGGAACACAAACAAAAGAGAGTGATAGCTAACCTGCCTACCCCTTATAAATCTCCGGTTTGTTTGTTTGTTTCTCTTTTTTTCATGCCACAATATGCTACCGATAATTTGTTTACTCTTGTCCTCTAAGTCAGTAGAATACTGTTGGCTACTGAGGCATAAGACTTGGCACTGGAATGCACCCAGTAGCTGACAGCCCTGACTAAAGGTGGCTGTAATTTCTCTCATGTATGCATTTTAATACATGTTATATTTACCTTTTTGGTGTATGTTCTTTTCCCTGCTAAAGTGGAGAACCCTTGGAGTTTCAGCTTTGCAGCACAGCTCCCCGATCCCAATCATCTTCTTAGCTGGGTGTTTTTGGGCTCCTATAGGGAGACAGCAGCACCTTTCCTGCCATATTTATAGACACCCAGGATGGCTATCACCCAACTTAGGGGTGGAGTTTATGTCTAATGTAGCCCCTTTTGCACTAATAAAAGAAATAGACTGTGAAAGCATAGGCTGTCCTATAATACAAACCCATCACTGCTGAATATTATCATGTTTATTGATTATTGTGGAATTTAATGATGATAATGTTCTAAATAAAAGAGCGTTTTGTGTGAATAAATGTTTATTGAAGGTGGGACGTAAATTATGGGATGAGTAAGCTGGCTATAAATGACTAGTCCAAAGACATCTAATGCAGATGCTGTTAGATATTGAACTGGGTAAGGTCTCCCAGAGTTAGATCTCCTTGGGGAGGTCAGGCACAGACCAATGTTGGGAAGGTAGCTGTTTTACTCCCTAAGCTGTTCATTCTTGTGTTGCTTTTTATTTTCTGTTATGAAAAAGTAATTGTTTTGGAACTACTGTTCTTGGTTTATTTCTTTTTATTACTTTTTTTTGTTTTTAATAAATCTAGACACATCTGCTTGGTGTGTTGTACCTTGAATATTGTTGTTTGTGTGATCTGTTCTACCTCACCAACCACATTTAGTACCAGGAGTGGGGTAGTTTGGTGGTCCAAGAATACTGGGAGATTCCAAGCGAACGATACTGATTTTAGTATCCAGGTCAACTCAGACAGCAGTAGGTACATGGCCCATAAGCTGGATGAAGCTGCAGCTCTTCCAAGAGTCTTGACTAGATCTCAAGTGGTTAATTCTGGAGAAATTTTACTTCCTGGTGTGGGTCCAGTCACTAGGCCCAAGGTTTAGCAAGATACTCCTATTGTTGTGATTAACATGGATGCCAAACCTAAAGAAACCAGAATGACCAAACCAATTGAAGAACCAGAGGATCTTACGACTGAGGATATACCTGCACTACTGAAATGGCTTGCTGTAAAACAGATGGAGATGGACTAAGAACATTGGATTTACAAGAACGGGAACAAGATAAGAGGAGACAGGATCAAAGGTGGACAGACCATGCATGACCTTCAAATTGTTGGGGCTGGGTAGGAAGCAGCTAATACCTACCCTAGAGACATAACATTGACAAAAATGACACCCTCAGATGATATCAAGTTGTACTTAATGACTTTTGAAAGAGTAGCCCAGGCATGCAGTTGGCCCCAAACCCAGTGGGTGGTCCGATTTGCCCCTTATCTGACTGGGAAAGCACAAATGGTGTATAGTAGCATGGACAGTCAGACTTCAAATGACTATGTTGCTGTTAAAAAGGAGGTATTAAAATGCTATGATATTAATGCTGAGATGTACAGACAAAGATTCAGTACATTAAAACACCAAATTCATATTCCACCCAGAGAGACATTTACCCACCTCAATGATTTATGTAATAAGTGGCTCCAATCTGATGGTAAAAGTATGAAGGACGTAATGGAACAATTAGTGTTAGAACAGTTTATTACAGTTATGCCAGCTGACGTTCAACTTTGGATCCATGAACACAACCCTGAAAATGCAGAAAATGCCACAGCCTTAGCAGAAGACTTCCTCTCTGCCCATCAACGTATGAGGAAAGGTTACCACAGGACAGACACTCCATTGCCTATCACTTCTATTACCACCCTGACTACTATTACACCAGTAAGGAGCACAACCTTTCCTTTATCTGGGTCTGGAACTATAAGACAAAGAGGGGGTGAAAGGGATTTTGCTATATGCGGCAGCATGGGTTTGTGCCAGGTAGATCATGTCAAACCAACCTTGTGGAGTTCTATGAATGGGTAACATCAGAACTGGACAGGGGTAAGCCTGTGGATGTATTATTCTTGGACTTCAGCAAGGCGTTTGACTCTGTCCCCCACAATGGTCTGGTGGAGAAACTGATGGGGTTAGGAGTAGGCCCTTTGATGGTCAGATGGATTGAAAACTGGATAGCTGGACGCACTCAGAGAGTAGTGGTCTGTGGGAGCTCTCGAACCCTACAGAGGTTGGTAGTGGGTACCACAGGGCTCGGTCCTGGGTCCAATCCTGTTTAATGCATACATATCAGACATCAGGGATGGTATAGGGTGTGAAATGAGTCTCTTCATGGATGACTCAAGATGGGAGCAGTAGTTGAGGGAGAAGAGGGAGGTTGGCCCTGCAAGAGACCTGGACACCCTGGAAAGCTGGGCTCACACATGGAAATTAAATTCAATATCACCAAGTGCAAGGTGTTGCATCTTGGTCGGGAAACTCTAAACACAGGTACACCCTGGGAGGGAGGTGCTGGAAGCCTCAACAGGGGAAAAGACCTAGGGGTCATGGTGGATACATGTATGAATAACTCTGAGCAGTGCAGGAGAGCAGCTAGCAAGGCAAACAGGATGTTGGGATGCATCACAAGGGGATCACCTCAAGGAGCAAGGAAGTGATTCTGCCGCTGTACAATGGACTGGTTAGACCACACCTTGAGTACTGTGTACAGTACTGGAGACCACACTTGAAGAGGGACATACAGCTCCTGGAGAGGGTACAGAGGAGGGCAACAAAGATGATACGAGGGCTAGGGATTTGACTTACGAGGACAGACTTGAGGAGCTCTGGCCTGTTTTCATTGGAGGAGAGGAGAGACAGGGGACATGATTGAGGTCTTCAAGGCACCTCAAGGGAATAAATAGGGTAAATATGGAGGGATCTTTAGACTAAAGCAGGGAGGCATCACCAGAGGGCATGGTTTGAAGTTGGAAGGTGGAAGGGTGAGGGGGGAAAAGAGGAGGAGGTTTTTCACTGAGAGGGTGGTGGACCCTTGGAATGCTCTGCCTGGTGAGCTGGTTCAGAGATCCACAGTGGAGGGCTTTAAGAGAGGGTGGGACAGACACAGAAAGTGGATGTATCAGATGATGGCCTGTCCCGGGGTGGGGATGGATGATAGGGGTTTCTGGAGCACAAGGGATGGGAGGGTCTCTGCACCCAACTAAGGATCTAGGTTCGAGCAGACTTGATAGACCATAAGGCCTAATCTGCTGGCAAATAGTATGTTAGTATAAGAAAAACTGTTCAGAATGTAAAATGTCATTATTGCCATAGTTTGGGACACATTGCTAGATACTGCCCTAAAATAAGAAAGACTCTGCCTATCTAGCTTCCGTGGACTTGGGGAATTTTGTTGTTAAAGCACACCTTAATGGAAAACCTATAGAGGGCCTTGTAGACTCTGGCTATAGACAACGTCAAGTTCATGCTGATTTAATTCCATCAGTTCCTACTACTGCTATGTCAACCAGAATTATTTGTATTCATAGGGACACATACCAATATCCAACTGTTGAAATAGAACTGGGGCGTGAATGGACATAAAAGTAATCTGAATGTGGGGGTTGTGCCCACATTTCCTCTGCCCTTCATTATCAGATAACACCATCCTAAGTTTAACACATTGGTCCAGTCCTGTGAAAATCAATTAGTGGCTGTAACCAAAAGAGCTGAGAGGAAGAGGGAATAATAGATGGGGACACTTTTTCCTTTTGCAGACAAGGTGTTTGGAACTGTCAGGGGAGCCAGGATTATGAAGGCAGAAAAAAAGGAAGATACAGCAGGAGTGGAAAGAGACACATGATATTAAAAAGACTATTGATGTTATACCAAGTATTCAAATGTCTGATATTGCACAAGAACAAGCTGTAGATGTTTCTCTTAACCCTTGTTTCCAGCAGATAGGGAAAATGGTACCTCCTGGGTCCCCTGTTATGATCCAACAAAACAGAATATTATACAGAATCTGTACTAATCCCAACACCAAAGAACAGGTAGAACAACTGGTTGTTCCTGAAAAGTACAGACTGGATCCCTTATTTTTAGAACATGATTTGCCAGTACTGGGCATGCTGGGAAAGAAAGAACAGCTGCTAGGTTGTTACAGTGTTTCTATTGGCCTATATTACAAGACAAGGTAGCTGAATATTGTAAGAGCTGTGTTGAATGTCAACAGATTAGGCAAGGTAACAAAAAGGAAAGAGTGCCCCTTATGCCCCTACCACTAGTATCCTATCCATTTGAATGGATAGCAATGGATGTAGTTGGTCCCCTAGAAAAAAGCAAAAAAGGAAATGGGTTTATACTCGTTCTCTGTGATTATGCCACCAAATACCTGAGGCATTTTCTCTAAGAACAACTATAGCTCCTAAAATAGCAGAGAAGTTGTTAGAGTTTTTTAGTCATATGGGAATCCCAAAAGAGCTCCTGGCTGATAGAGGTATTAACTTTTCTGTTGAGTTGTTGAGACAACTGTATAAAATGTTATGGGTAACTGCGGTTAGTATATCCCCCTATCATCCACAGACCAACGGGCTTGTAGAACATTTTAATCAGACTTTGAAGCACATGATCCAGAAGTTTGTGGATGATGAAGGGAAACACTGGGATCATTATCTACCTCTCTTTCTTTTTGCCTATAAGGAAGTACCACAAGCTTCCACAGGATTGTCTCCATTTGCCTTATTATATGGATGCAATCCTCATGGACTGCTGGATGTGGTTAAGGGAGCTTGGGAAGGGAATACAATGGTTAAGTACACCAATATATTAGACTACTTGGCCAAACTTCACCAAAGATTAGTAATTTATGTCCAACAGGCACATCAGAATAGTGTAACTGCCCAAGAGAAACAGAAGGTTGTGTATGATATCCAAACCAAAGAAAAACAATTTCAACCAGGGAGAAAGTTTTATTACTCCTACCAACTTCCGAAAATATGTTGTTAATGAAGTGACATAGATACATAGATACATAGACAGTGTCGGCAGATAAGGGCCTATGGCCCACTCAGTCTGCCCATTTGAGCTTGTAAGTTCAGTTTGTTTTCCTAGAAGTTTGTTGTCCCTTAACCCTGACCTCTAGAATTCCTTTATGTCTATCCCATGCATTCTTAAATCCCGTGATTGTTTCAGCCCCACCACTTCCTCTGGCAGGGTGTTCCACTTGTCCACCACCCGTTCTGTGAAGAAATTCTTCTCATGTTTCCTCTGAATCGTCCTCCTCCAACTTCATCCCATGCCCTCTAGTCCTGGAACATCTTTTTCGCTTAAAAATAGTGTTTTCCTGCACCTGTTCCTCCCTGTAAGATACTTGTATGTCTCTATCATATCCCTCTCTCCTCCTCTCCTCCAGGGAGTACATGTTCAGTTCCTTCAACCTGTCTTCATAGGACTTTGATGCAATCCATGCACCATCTTTGTTGCCCTCCTCTGCACCTTCTCTACCCTGTCTATGTCCTTACGTGGTATGGTCTCCAGAACTGTACACTGTACTCCAGGTGGGGCCTCACTAGTGTCTTGTATAGCGGAATTATGACCTCCTTTTCCTGCTGGTGATGCCCCTGCCTATACATCCCAGCATCCTATTTGCTTTACCTGCTGCCTTGTCACACTGTTTCCCTACATTGAGGTCATCAGAGATGACAACCCCAAGATCCCTTTCCTGCTTGGTGCATGCTATATCCTCACCCCCCAACTGATATATTGTGCCAGGGTTTTTGTGCCCCATATGTATTATCTTGCACTTCTTTGCATTGAATTTCAACTGCCAAACCCTTGACCATTCTTCAAGTTTCTGCAGGTCGCTTCTCATTCTGTCTACTCCCTCTGGTGTGTCTACTCTGTTACAGAGCTTTGTGTCATCAGCGAACAGTGAAATTCTGCCTTCTAGATCCTGCGCAATGTCACTGATGAAAATGTTGAATAGGACCGGTCCCAGCACTGATCCCTGTGGTACCCCACTGGTCACTCTTCCCTCTGTGGAGTGACAGCCATTTACCACCACCCTCTGTGTCCTGCCACCCAGCCAGTTACCTACCCACCACACTACTGTCCTGCCCACACCCATATTCCCCAGTTTGTGTAATAGTCTTCTATGTGGCATAGTGTCAAAGGCCTTGATGAAGTCCAGATAGGCCATGTCTACTGCCCTTCCCTGATCCACCTCCCTAGTCACCCAGTCAAAAAATTCAACTAGGTTGGTCTGACATGACCTCCCCCTGGTGAAGCCATGCTGCCTTGGGTCTTGTAGTCCATTGAAAACCAGATGTTCCACCAATCTCTCCTTCAGTAGTGCTTCCATGATCTTCCCCACTACCGAGGTGAGGCTGACTGGTCTGTAGTTCCCTGCTTCCTCTTTGTTCCCACTTTTGTATAAGGGGACTACATCTGCTGTCCTCCAGTCTTTGGGTACCTCCCCTGTTTCCAGTGATCGGCTAAACAGGATAGCCAGAGGTTCAGCCACCACCTCTCTTAGTTCTTTAAGGACCCTGGGTGCACCGTCTGGCCCCATTGCTTTATCAACTCTTATTACTTCCAGTTCCTTCAGGACCCTTTCTCGTGTAAGGGACTTGTGTCCATTTCTGCACCATTCTCACCCTTGTACTCCCTTCAGACCCATTACCCCCTCTTCCTTAGTAAAGACTGAGCAGAAATACCTGTTCAATATGTCAGCTTTACTGTTGTCATCCTCCACGTGGCTCCCATCCTCCCCCTTCAGTCTCACTATCCCTCCCTTTGTCTTTCTTTTTTCACTTATGTACCTGTAAAAGGTTTTGTCCCCTCTACCCACTGATTTTGCAAGTGTTCTTCTGTCTGAGCTTTGGCTTCCCTTACTGACCTCCCTGCCTCCTTTGCTTCTCCTGGTACTTCTCCCTATCCCCTTCTGCCTGTGTCTTTTTGTATTGCCTGAATGCAATCTTTTTGGATTTCACTTTCTTTGCTACCTCTTTGGAAAACCATAATGGTCTCCTCTTCCTTTTCCTCTTGCTAACCTGCTTAATGCATAATTCTGTTGTTCTTGTAATCCCCATTTTAAATACTGCCCACTGTTCCTCAACCCCTGATTCCTGTCCCATTCCCCTTAATGCCTCTTTTAAGCATCTCCCCATTTTCCCAAAGTCTGCCCCCCTAAAATCCAGGATACGTGTTTTTTGGTGGTTTCAAACCACAATGACTGGTGGTCACTGTTACCCAGGTGCTCCCCCACTGTTACCCCCATCACACTGTCCCTGTTTGTGAGCACAAGGTCCCGTATTGCCTTCTGCTGAGTTGGTTCCATGACCAGTTGCTTGAGGAAGGCACCCTGAAGAGAGTCCAGGATAAATCTGCTCCTAGTTGATGCTGCTGCTGAGATGCTCCAGTCCACTTCTGGAATATTGAAGTCTCCAACCAGTACTACCTCACCCTTGTCTGCCATCCTTTGGATGGCTAGCATCAGCTCCCTATCTGTTTCTTCCTCCTGGGCTGGTGGTCTATAGACCACACCTGTGCGGATGACTGTCCCCATTTTCCTTTCCTGCTTAACCCACAGTATCTCTCCCCCATTTTGTTCCTCCTGGATCTCTGTGGCCCTTATGTCATTTTTCACATACAGTGCCACTCCTCCTCCCTTCCTGCCTGCTCTGTCTCTTCTGAATATGTTGTAGCCAGGTATGGCCATCTCCCAGTCATGGTCATCATTACACCAGGTTTCAGTGATGGCCACAATGTCCAGGTCTGACTGTACCATGACAGCCTCAGATCTTCCATCTTGTTGCTAAGGCTCCTGGCATTTGCACACATGGCTTTCCATGATTTGACCTCCCTAGACTGTTTCACTGTTCTACTCAGCCCTTCCTTGGTTGTCATTTATCCCTGGTTCTCCTTGCTGTCTGCCCTTCTGCTGAATTTTGCCCCTTTTCTGCTTATCCACCTTTTGGACACTAATCTCCATCTTTTGCACACTGCTTTGCAGAGATAGCCACTCCTCTGGTTCACTGGTTCCACTGCTAGCTGTGGGGGGTGAGCAAGTAGGCACCCTCCTTGCTGGCCTGCCACCCCCCTTTGCTAGTTTAAATGCTTGTCAATGTAACATTTAAACTTATCATTGAGTGCTTGGATTCCCCTCCAGGATGGATGCAGGCCGTCAGGCTTGAACAAACCTCCATCCCTCCAGGTGGGTCCCCAGTCACCAATGAATCCAAACCCTTCCTCACAGCACCAGTTCTTCAACCATGAGTTAAAGTTCCTGGTGCATGCACTCCTATGCTCTCCCTTGCCTCTCACAGGTAGTACTTCTGAGAAAGTGACAGAAGTAGCTACTTGCTTGAGACCCCTCCCCAGTTTCCTAAACTCTTCCTGAACTTCCTTTGGCTCCCCATTTGCCAGGTCATTAGTACCTAGGTGGATAATGACATCCAGCTCACCCTCCCGCTCTTGCCTTCCCAGTGATCCCCAGGATCTTCCTTCCATCCCTCCATGCCGTAGCACCTGGTAGGCACCTCACCTCCCTGTCCTCCCCCTCCTGTGTTCCTAGCTGGATCCCTCTTACGATGGAGTCCCCCACCAGGATTTGCTTCCTCCTCCTCTGGGGTCCACTGCTTTCCCCGCTGAGGTCACCTCCTTGGCTAACCTCCACATCCTTTCCTTCCACTTTTCTGGGTACCTCTATTTGGTTGTCCTCGTTTGCCAGTGTGGCAAATGAGTTCTTGAGTGGAATAGGATCTGGGATGTGCCTCTGCCTGACTGCTCTAACCCTCCCTGAGCCCACTGTCATCCAAGTGCTCCTCGTTCTCGGCATCCTTTGAGGCAGCTGCATTTGACTGGGTGGTCCCTGGATAGGGGCGATGGTACTCCTGACCCAGTTTACTTCCCTCTGAGTCTGGCTACCTCATCCCACAGTCCAGAGAGATGCATGCAGATAGGGCAGCACCTCAGTGTCCAGAAGGTCTGCCTGAATATGGCTGCCCCACAGCCACTGCATTGCACCACTCCCCACATTATACTGCAATTCCACTACTTGTCTGCTACTGAAGCTCTCCTAGTTCTCTTTTTATTAATTTACTGTACTAAAAATCCTGTCACTAATCCTCAGTTTTGTTTTTTTAAAGGAAAAAGAAACCAATAAATAAATAAATGAGTCAAAACACTTGTTGTGCTTAGGGTGGGCTTCTTCCCCCTTATGCCCCTCCTACTTCACACCCCTTACTATTCCCTGTATTTAGCTCCTGTCAATCAGATTTATCAGGGCATATAATTAAGAGTTGGGGGAAGGGGAGGGGGGGTGAAAATTTGCAGCAATTAAAGACAGCACAGAATTATACCACCACTATGTTTTAAATTTTCAACAGCCCAAAAACAATTATAAGTAAAGACAACAAAGAAAGTATAGTGTCACTAAACGCCCACAATCTAAGTTTAAAAGAAAAATAGCAATTACCAGTTACTCTAAAGCACTGAATTGAATATGTTCCCTTCCTTCCCCTTCTGGCTTCTTCAGGGGCCCTACAGTATTAAAGAATAGACTGTCCCTGTCACGTATAAAACTGAAACCCCTGACAAACGTATGGCCACCAAGATCTATCATGCCAATCTATTAAAGAAATGGAATGATAGACCTGATGGTAAACCATGTTTGTGTGTTTTTACTGAAAACCCTGAAAGAGAATTGGAGATTGCCTACAGGAGACTAGAGGGTCCTAAAAACCTGCCTGATGTAAAAATCAGTCCTGACCTAGCCTATAAGGAACATCAGGAACTACAACTGTTTCACCATTTTTCAGATATCTTTACGAGTGTACCGGATAAAGCAATTGGGGTCTGTCATGAGATCAAATCTAATTCCCCACCCATCAGGCAGAAGCCACATAGACTGCCAGAACATGTTAGAGCTGAAGTACAACAAGAAATTGCTAAACTATTACAGTTCAGTATTATTGAACCTTCTGTCAGTCCTTGGTCTTTGCCTATTGTATTAATACATAAAAAGAAAGGGGGCATACGTCTGTGCCTGGATTTCAGGAAATTAAACCAGGTCTCTCAGTTTGATAACTACCCCATCCCCAGGGCAGATGAGATAGAATTGGCCAGGCTAAGTTTATTTTCACACTTGACTTAACTAAAGGGTACTGGCATATAGCCCTGAGAGAACAATCCAAAGAGGAAAAATGCATTCAGTACTCCTAGTGGTCTATACCGAGTTGTATATGTGCCATTTGGTTTGCATGGGGCTTCCACAACTTTCCAGAGGTATATGGACGAGCTATTGACACCACATTCAAGATATCATTTAGCATACCTTGATGATGTTGTGTTCAGTACCGATTGGGTGACCCATCTGAAGCACTTGTAAAATGTTATGAAGGCTATTCACAAAGACAGTCTAACTATAAACCCTTCTAAATGTATCCTGGACATGAAAGAAACTAAATATCTGGGTTTCGTATTAGGAAATGGGGTAGTATGCCCTGAGATCAAAAATGTAGAAACAGTGGCTCAGTGGTCCATACCTGAAACCAAGAAACAAGTCCAGTCTTTCCTAGGACTTGCAGTATACTACCAGTGATTCATTCCTGAATTTGCCACCATTGATACCCCCTCTAACAGACATCACCAAAAAGAAGGTACCCAACAAGATTCCCTGGTCTCCTGATTGTGATTTGGCTTTTGGTACTATCAAAGCTGCTCTATGTGCATCCCCTGTGTTATGCTCTCCCAACTTCAGCAAACCATTCGAGGTGCATACAGATTCATCTGAAACAGGGCTGGGGCAGTGTTATGCCAGTCTGTCAATGGTGAAGAGCACCCAATTATTTACATAAGTCAGAAGTCACTCCCAAGAGAGTGTAAATATGCAACTATCGAGAAGAAATGTTTGGCAATCAAATGGGATATTGAAGCCTTGAAATTCTATCTGTGGGGAACACAGTTTACTTTGATCACTGACCATAACCCATTATGCTTGCTTAACCAGATAAAAGAAAAAAATACTTGAATCCTTTAAAGGTATCTGACATTACAACCCTATAAATTTGACCTTAAACATCGAACTGGAAGTCAATATAAAAATGCTGCCTTATTATCCAGATATGGTGCAGGCTGATATCCTGTACCAGGAGACAGTTGAAACACATACCCCAGGGCAAATGATGTAATTATGTAATATTGTAATACTGTGATATTGTGTTTAGCATATTGTATTTAGGATGCCCTGGGGTGGAGCTTCTGTGAGGGTGGGTGGAAGCTCCATCCCATTCCCTAGGAATTTATAAACTCAAGGAATGTGGTTTCAAAACCAGTAACTTAACACTGGTTTGTACTTGAGCAGAGAGGCATGTGGCAGAGGTACTCCCCCTTTTTTGCTTGTTAGATATGTTTGTGTGTGCTTCCATCATTTTTTTTCTTTTTCT
Source organism: Neoceratodus forsteri (assembly GCA_016271365.2). NCBI lineage: Eukaryota > Metazoa > Chordata > Ceratodontiformes > Ceratodontidae > Neoceratodus > Neoceratodus forsteri. The sequence goes on along the minus strand of CM057449.1, from coordinate 52,255,876 downwards.
CTTCTTTTCTACCCCTGCTCCCCAAAGTCGGTTGCTCAAAACCACTCTTTCTTTATATTTTCACGTTCTGTTTACATGTTTTATGTCTTTCTAATGCACTAGGATGGCCACCTACTGTGAAAGCTTATTTCATTTTTCTTCTCTCTCTCTCTCTCTCTCCTGTAAACCCTGACTTTGTGGAAACATGCAAGAATAGGGACCTTAGCTGGTGGTGTACAAATATGTACCTAAAGACTCTGTACCAGAGTGCAATAGGTGAATGTTCTCTGGTTCGATAAACTTGATATAGAGACCCTTCAGTCAGAAAATATACAGATAAAAAGGTATTGAAGGGTGGAAGCTGTTTATGTGGCTTGAAATCCCATTAAGTGTCACTCAAGATAAATGTGTGGTCTGTTACCCTACGAGATGCAAGTGGGACAAAACCGCGGGTATTAATAGAAGTTTTTTTTTCACGCCTGCCACTGAATGCGGCTTAAAAATGCATTCTCAATTCAAATAAAGGAACCCAAATAAAAGAGAGTGATAGCTAACCTGCCTATCCCTTATAAATCTCCCGTTTGTTAATTTTTTTTCCTTTTTTCATACCGCAATATGCTTGAAGTCATCTGTGTACTCTTGTCCTCTGAGTCAGCAGAATACTGTCGGCTACTCAAGCGTAAGACTTAGCATTAGAATGCACCCAGTAGCTGACAGCCCTGACCAAAGATGACTGTAATTTCTCTCATGTATGTATTTTAATATATGTTATAAATATTTACTTTTTTGGTGTTTGTTCTCTTCCGTACTAAAACAGAAAACCCTTGGAGTGGCAGCTTTGCAGCACAGCTTTCCAATCCCAATCATCTTCTTAGCTGGGTGTTCTTGGGCTCCTATAGGGAGGCAGTGGCACCTTTCCTGCCATATTTATAGACACCCAGGATGGCTATCACCCAACTTAGGGGCATCGTTTATGTCTAATGTAGCCCCTTTTGCACTAATAAAAGAAACAGACTGTGAAAGCATAGGCTGTCCTATAATACAAACAAAGCGCTGCTGAATATTATCATGTTTATTGATTATTCTGGAATTTAACGATGAAAATGTTCTAAATAAAAGAGTGTTTTATGTGAATAAATGTTTATTAAAGGTGGGACTTAGATTATGGGAGGAGTAAGCTGGCTATAAAAGACTAGTCTAAAGACATCTAAGGCAGATGCAGTTAGGGATTGAACCTGGTAAGGTCTCCCCGAGTTAGATCTCCTTGGGGGAGGTCAGGTACAGACCAATGTTGGGGAGTTAGCTGTTTTACTCCCTAAACTCTGCATTCTTGTGTTGCTTTTTATTTTCTGTTATGAAAAAGTAATTACTTTGCAACTACTGTTCTTGATTTATTTTTTTTAATTTTTTTTGTTTTGTTTTTAATAAAATACTAGACACATCTGCTTGGTGTGTTGTACCTTCAATATTGTTTTTTGTGTGATCTGTGCTACCTTACCCACGACACACCCCTGTGTGGATGACTGACCCTGTTTTCCTTTTCCGCTTAACCAACAGTATCTCCCCCTGTTTTGTTCCTCCTGGATCTCTGTGGCCTTTTTGCTATCTTTCACATAAATCGCAACTCCTTGAAACATAGAAACATAGAAATTGTTGGCGGAGAAGGACTGCTAGAACCTTCCTGTCTGCCCGTAGGCCCTATTCATGTATGTGTCCAATCACCCTAAGTGATCAATGGCTTTTCAACACTCCCTTCCCACCCACAGTTCCCTTGTGCTTGTCCCAGGAATGTGTAAACCCCTCCACTGTGCTTGCCCCATCACCTTTTGTGGCAGACTATTCCAAGTGTTTACCACCCTTTCTGTGTGGAAAAACTTTGCCATGTTACCTTTCAATCTCCCCTCTCCCCTCCGTCTCCCTGCTATCTGTTACTTCTTCTCTCTAAGGACTTCCAGCTGCAACACCTCCATTATCCTGTTCAATTAACCTGACAATGAAACCTCTATCCACCCCCCTGCTTATGGCCTCTCTGACAGGTGTGCTGCTTCTAGCTGACCTCAGCGCCACTGTATTAGCCAATGACAAAGTAGACATATCACATTTCTCAGAGGACTGCCCCCCTCCTGATCCCACACCTGCTCCATCTAGATTTGAATCCACCCCCATCGGTGCCCTCACTCATGCCATCCTCTCTTGCCTTCAGTGTCACCAGCTAACCTCCTTACTTCTATTTCTCCTTTCTCCCCTCCCCTGCCCTCAGCCACTATGCATCTATCTATTCCTACTCTCCTGGCTCCTACTGGCAGGAGACATTGAGGCTAATCCTGGCCCCATGCAAGCTGCATTCAGGTCTACTGACCCCACTTGGGCTAACCTCCTGGATTAAAACTCATCCACATAAATATTTGCAGTCTCCCAGTCAAATTTCCTGAAGTCGAAGCCTGGGTCTCCCTTTAAAACCCCCCAAGTACTATGCCTCACAGAGACCTGGTTGAAGCCACAACACCCTGATACTATGGTCCAGCTAACCTGCTACTCTCTACTATGCAAGGACTGTCCTGGCAAAATAAAGGGTGGTGGTGCTGCCATTTTTATGGATGAATCGATCACCACTACACTCATCCTAAACTCCAACAACTCCCCTAGTTACTGGCTTATCACGGAAATTACACTTGGATCAACAAAAAAAAATTCCTGGAGTGCTTCTATAACCCCCCTGATGGTGGGGTAGAAGACCTTCAGAACCTCTTCAGTGACTACGGGTCACTCTCCTCTCCCAGAGATTCCCTCTTTCTTGGCAACCACAACCTTAACTGGCTCAGCTAATATGAACCTGACTATCCCTACCTCCTAAAGCAACACAATCTAGTACAAATCATAAATATCCTCACACGTGTCGACAATCTTACCTCCAATCACACTCTCCTGGACTGGGTGATTACCAGTTGTGATGACAAGAACACCTATGCCAGCACACTGTCCGATTCCTTGAGTGACCACTCCCCTACATTTGCCATACGGTCCTCAAAGGCCCCCCATCCTCCCCCAAAGTACATATCCATCCGTAATTTCAATCACCCCAATTTGGCCCAACTCACTTAGGACTTTGGTGCCATAAATTGGCAAGACCTCTATGCCATCTCTGATGTATCTCAAGCCACCTCCCGCTTCACAAATGCTCTACTGGCCATCCAAGACAGCCACTTTCCCATCACCACCCAGAGTGTCAAAATTGGTTGCAAATGCTGGATAACCAAAGAGTGCTTGACCCTCATGAAGTCACAAGATAGCAAGTGGGCTGTATATAAACTGGCACCCTCCCTTGCCCTTCGGAATGAGTACCGCCACCTGTGAAATAAATGTAAACACACCACCAAGTCTTTAAAATGCAAATACCTGTATTCTATTAGGCTGCAGAGAGAAAGCTTAGACAATCCCAGAAAATTCTGGGACACCATAGGCTCCCTCCTAAATCCACACACCCTTAGTCCTAACATACATGTGCACGCCCCTTCTGACTTGCTAACTGATCCCCTGGAGTCACTGAAGCACAAAACACCACATTTTCTGACCTGTCTGCCCTTCTCAGCAAGCTACCCTCTAGCCTCCCTAACCCTCAGGCTACCCCCACCACCACCCCACTTTCCTGCCTCACTCCCACCATCGCACAAACCCTGAGCAATATATTCTCTACCCCCTCCACCACATCATCTCCTAGTACACTCTCAAATGCTTCCCCCCACCCCTTTTTTACTTTTTGTCTATATCCCCTAAAGAGACAAACAAAATGCGAAGAGACTACCTAATCAGGGTAGCGCTGGCTCTAACAGCCTCTCCCAGTTCTTTCTGAAACTTGTTGTCCCACTGATCTCCAAACCACTCTTCTTTGTCTTAAACCTTACCCTAACTGCCTCCACCATGCCAGCCTCCTGGAAATCCACTAAATTAGTCCCCATTTTTAAATCTGGGGACCCCCACTCCACTGACAACTACCGGCCACTATCTATCCTTCCCCACCGAAGCAAACTCCAAGAAAGGGTCATACACAGCCAATTAACGGACTACCTCTCCAGACACAATCTCTTATGCAGCCAACAGCATGGCTTCCACAAGCATCACAGCACTGCAACTGCCCTTGCTCTTTTTATAGACCACATCCTCTCTAATACAGACTGAGGGCGCGCCACTGATACCATCTTTGTAGACTTATCAAAAGCTTTCGACATGGTCAAGCACTCTCTCCTCATCTCTAAACTGTCAGCCCTTGGCTGCTCCACCAGAACCAGTCTGGTTCTGAAGCTACCACTCGGGGCACTCACAATCTGTGCGTATTGGTACCACCATTTCCCCTCCTCTATCTGTCTTTTTGGGTGTCCCAGGTCTCCATCCTGGACCCCTTACTCTTCTCTGTATTTGTCAACTCCCACCACACTGACAGCCTCCCCTGCAGCTCTCTGCTCTATGCCAATGATCTTGTCATCTTCCACAGTGACCAGTCCATCTCCCGTATATCCTCCGTCTTATCTGAGAACTACTGTGCAGCCTCACACTGGTTCTCATCCAACCTCCTTCTAGTCAATGTGAAAAATGCAAAGGCCATGTTGTTTGGTTGAAAACCATATCTGGCCAAGACTGCATGCAAATGATGACCTTCTAATTTACCCCCTGATGGCTTTGCCCTTGAGAATGTCCCTACCTTCAAGTACCTAGATGAGTTGCTCGACCCATCTCTCACATACAACAACCACATAAACAACATAGTCCGGAGGGTAAACCTGAAACTGGGTGCTGCTTACTGCCTAAAGTCTTACCTGAGTAATGAGGCCTGCCTTGCTATAGTCTCTGGCAGCCTACTCCCAATCTTTGACTATTGCTCTCCCATTTACTCTAGAACCTCAACCACACTTTAGGCTAGGCTCATGGAAGCCAATAACAATGCTTGTCAATTTGCCTTGTCCAGTCCTACATAGATACATAGACAGTGTCAGCAGATAAGGGCCTATGGCCCACCCAGTCTGCTCATTTGAGCTTGTAAGTTCAGTTTATGTTTTCCTAGAAGTCTGTTGCCCCTTACCCCTGACCTCCAGAATTCCTTTATGTCTATCCCATGCATTCTTAAATCCCGTGATGGTTTCAGCCCCCACCACTTCCTCTGGCAGGGTGTTCCACTTGTCCACCACCCATTCTGTGAAGAAATTCTTCCTCATGTTTCCTCTGAATCGTCCTCCCTCCAACTTCATCACATGCCCTCTAGTCCTGCAACATCTTTTGCTTAAAATAGTGTATTCCTGCACCCTGTTCCTCCTGCAAGATACTTGTATGTCTCTATCATATCCCTCTCTCCTCCTGTCCTCCAGGGAGTACATATTCAGTTCCTTCAACCTGTCCTCATAGGACTTGTGATGCAGTCCATGTACCATCTTTGTTGCCCTCCTCTGAACCTTCTCTACCCTGTCTATGTCCTTACATAGGTAAGGTCTCCAGCACTGTACACTGTACTCAGGTGGGGCCCTCATTAATGTCTTGTATGGGAATTATGACCTCCTTTCTGCTGGTGATGCCCTGCCTGTGCATCCCAGCATCTTATTTGCTTTACCTGCTGCCTTGTCACACTGTTGCCTCTACCTTGAGGTCATCAGAGATGATAACCCCAAGATCCCTTTCCTGCTTGGTGCTTGCTATATCCTCACCCCCTAACTGATATATTGTGCCAGGGTTTTTATGCCCCATGTGCATTATCTTGCACTTCTTTGCATTGAATTTCAACTGCCAAACCCCTGACCATTCTTCAAGTTTCTGCAGGTCCCTTCTCATTCTGTTTACACCCTCTGGTCTCCTTGCACTGCTCACCTCTGTGACCTCTACCTCTCCCTTGGATGGCTCCACTTGCAGGGGCATTTTGACTATACCCTTGGTTGCCTTGTGGATACTGCCACCAGAACTGGCATTGTCTCTCCCCTCACCACCCTCTTCAACTTCAGAACCCCCAACAGGAACCTAAGCTCTTCTACAGAGCCCACCCTCCAGATATCCAAAAACCCTCACCAGTATGGGTGGGAAAGCTCTATCTAGTGTGGCCCCCTTCCCATGGAACCAATTGCCCACCTCTCATAAAGTATCAGATTCTCACTAAATCTTCAAACACAACCTCAAATCCTGGCTCCTGGAGAAATATAACTTTAACTGCCCCTCTCGCTAGCACACACCCTGCCTGCAATGCGTCTTTGACAGTTCTCACTCTTCCTATCTCCCCTGTCTTGCCCTAAAATGGAGGCATCTTTTTTACAGCATATATCTCCTTTGCAACTTTTATCCAAATATGCACTGTTTGCCTACATGCAAATTAAATCTGCTTGTATACATTAATGTAGATTGCAATTGCTACCTGTCTGTGCCATTATAGTGACCACTACTTTATGTATCTAAATTATGTACCTATTACCTACTGAACTGTATTTGTGACTACTACCTGTAACACTACTGTATGTAGCATTACCTGTATTACACCTGCATTGTGATTATTACCTGTAATACCTATGCATGCTAACTGCCACTAACTGGCCTGGTCATGCCTGAAAACAGTAACCAGGATCAGTGCACTTACCCAGTTACCAAATTATAAATAAATAAATCTACCCCCAGTATTATTTCTACATTGGAAAATATCCCTCACCTGCAGCTTGTTTATGCTCCTGAGGTACTTAAAAGTTTCTATCATGTCTCCCCTTGCTCTCCTCTTCTCTCCTCCAGTGAGAACATATTGAGGTCTCTTAGTCTCTCCTCATATGTTTCGTGATGCAAACCATGCACCATCTTTGTCGCCCTTCTTAGGACAGCCTCCACCTTGATTGTGTCCTTATGCATATATGGTCTCCAGTACTGCACACAGTACTCCAAGTGAGGTCCTACCAGTGTTTTATACAATGGCATCACCACCTCCCACCTCCTACTAGTAATACCTCTGCCTATGCACCCCAGCATGCCACTAGCCCTCCCTGCAGCCTTTGCATGCTGCTTTGATGCCTCAAGGTCATCAGATATGATAACCCCTAGGTCTCTTTCCTCTTTGTTGACAGTCAGTACCTCCCCCCATCCTGTAGTTCTCCCCAGGGTTCCCTTACCCAGGTGCATTACATTGCATGTTTTTGCATTGAATCTCAGTTGCCACACTTCTGACCATCTTCCAAGCATCTCCAGGTCCCTCTTCATTTTCTGCACCTCTTCTGGAGTATCCATCCCATTGCAGGTCTTGGTGTCATCTGCAAATAGACAGACCTTTCCTTCCAGCCTCTCTGTAATGTCACTAATATCCATGCTGTGGCATCTGGTAGGCATCTCATCTCCTCGCTTCTTGCCTGCCCTGTTTCTTCTGAACATGTTGTAGCCAGGTATGGCCATCTCCCAGTCATGGTTATCATTATACCAGGTCTCTGTGATGACCACAATGTTAAGGTCTGACTACGCAATGGCAGCCTCCAGATACTCCATCTTGTTGCTAAGGCTCATGGCATTGGCACACATGGCTTTCATTGATGTGAACACCCTGTACTGTTTAGCTGTTCTACTCCAGCTCCCTCTCTGGTTATTCTTTATTCCTGGTTCTCCCTGATGTCTGCCCTTCTGTTGTATTTTGCCACCTTTCTGCCTATCCACCCCTTGCATGCCTACCTCCATCTTTTGCATACTGCTTTGCAGCAATATCTCTTCCTCCTGTTCACTGGTTCCATTGCTAGATATGGGGGGTGGGCAATTAGCTACCCTCCTTGATGGCATGCCCACCTTCTTGGCTAGTTTAAATGCTTGTCAATGTAGCATTTAAACTTATCATTGAGTGCATGGATTCCCCTCCAGGATGGATGCAGGCTGTCGGGCTTGAACAAGCCCCTATCCCCCCAAGGGGGTCCCCAGTCACCAGTGATTCCAAACCTTTCCTCACAGCACCAGTTCCTTAACCATGTGTTAAAGTTCCTGGTGCATGCACCCCTACACTCTCCCATGCCTCTCACAGGTAGTACTTCAGAAAAGGTGACAGATGTAGCTACTTGCTTGATGTCCCTCTCCAGTTTTCTAAACTCTTCCCGAATTTCTTTAGGCTCCCCATTTGCCAGGTCATTAGTACCTAGATGGATAATGACATCCAGCTCACCCTCCCATCTTACCTTCCCGGTGATCTCCAGGATCTTCTTCCCATCCCTCCATGCTGTGGCACCTCATAAGCACCTCACCTTCTAGTCCTCCACATCATGTGTTCCTAGTTGTATCACTCTTATGATAGAGTCCCCCAACAGGATTCACTTTCTCCTTCTCTGGGATCCATTGTTCTTCTCTCTGGGGTCACCTCCTCAGTTGACCTCCACATCCTTCCCTTCCACTTCTCCTGGTGTCTATGTTTGGTTGTCCCCATTTGCCAGTGGGGCATATGAGTTCTGGAGTGAAATAGGATTTTGGATGCGCATCTGCCAGACAGTCCTAACTCTCCCGAAGCCCACCATCATCCAAGCACTCCTCATTCTTGACATCCTTTGAGACAGCGGCATTGAACTGGGTGGTCTCTGGATAGGGGTAAAGGTGCTCCTGACCCTGTTTACATCTGCTATGACTCTAGCTAACTTATCTCACAGTCCAGAGAGATGCCTGCAGATAGAGCAGCACCTCAGCATCCAGAAGGTCTGCCTGAATTTGGTTGCCCTGCATCCACTGCATTGCACCACTCCCCACATTATTCCACACTTATACTGGTGTTCCAATAGTTGTTGTTACTGAAGCTCACCTTCTAGTTTCCTCTTTATTAATTTACTTTCCAGAAAATCCTGCCACTGATCCTCAGATAGTTTTATTTAAAGAAGGAAAACAAGGGTGGGCTTTATCCCCCTTATGCTCCTCCTACTCCACAACCTCTGCTATTCACTGTGTTTGGCTCCTGACAATCAGAATTAACAGGGCATTTACTTAAGAGTGGGGGTGGAAGGGTGGGCAAAAATGTGCAGCAAGTAAAGACAGCAAAGAAATAACAGTACCACTAAAAGCACACCAAACTATGTTTCAGATTTTCAACAGCCCCAAAACAATTACACGTAAAGACAGCAAAGATATACAGTAACAGCATCACTAAACACACACCACACTAGGTATCACATTTTCAACAGCCACAAAGCCATTCCAATTAAAGACAAATAAATAACAGCACCACTAAAAGCAAACCAAACTAGGTTTCATATTTTCAACAGCTTCAAAACAATTTCAAGTAAAGACTACAAAAAAATAACAGTACCATTAAAAAGACAAAAAGGAGGTTTCAAATGTTCAACAGCCCCCAAATAATTCCAGGTAAAGACTGCAAAAAAATAACAGCACCACAAAAAGCACACCAAACTAGCTTTAAAACAAAAACATCAATGAGCAGTTACTGCACTGCCCTGAAATGAATCTGGATTCTTCCTTTTCTGGCCTCTTCTGAGAAGAAACTTGCTGTTTCTGTCTTTTCTCCACCCTTGCATATCTGTGGTTATAAAAATATATATGAAGCTTTGTGTAAAACTGTAAGTGATACTGGGATCCTTTTGTTTGAAAATATATGTAGTTATACAGATGAATGATTGCAAAAAGCTATTTGGAACTCAAGGAACTCAACTAAGAAGCTGGTTTTCAAACTCACTGAGAAGCTGTAAACAAGAGCTCAGTTCTGGGTCACCATGTACCTGTTTTGCTGCACCTGCAAGAAATTGACAAGAACATTTTAGGAAAAGTAGGTTGTCTGTTAATAGGTGAGGGTTGTAAAGACATAAAAACGAGCTACAATTTATTTGTAAGAGAGAGATTGGGATTCTGAGATCTGAAACTGAGATGAAAGACTCAGATGGGCTGTTTCCTCTGTTTATACTGCCTTTGTGAATAGTTATACTGAACAATTTTATTTTTTTATTTTACTGTTATTGGAAAAATTAAAAGCTACTTACGATTTTTATACCTGCTCCTGGGTTTCCAATGCTTCCAGACCTGTCCCTCGACAACAGATGGTCTCAGCCCAAGTAGGATTTACACTGTGCATACTCTAATCCAAGAGTTTTGTGCATTGGTGCTGGACCTAGCACCAGAAAGGCATAGAAGAAGGCATGGATTCTGCAGCAGCAAGCCCAGGAGTGTTTACACAACAAATGGCAGCCAAATTAGCAGAGACAGAAGTCAAAGCTGACAGTGTACAGTCAGCACCAGTGATGGAAAAAGAACAGGCAGTGACAAAATCTGAAAGTCTAACTACCTTTCTCAAATGGTGGGCAATACAACCAAAAGAGATGGAGAATCCATGGAGAGAAGAGATGAAGCAACAAGAGCAGTGATGGCTGGATGCCTGTCTAGCTATACAAGCTGGAAGATCTGGTACTGCTCCAGCAGAGCCACAAGACATTAAACTTACAAAACTGTGTCACTCGGATGATATCAAAGCATACTTGACAACTTTTGAAAGAATTGCTACAGCTTGCCAGTGGCCAAAGCAACAATGGGCAGTCAGACTGCACCCTACTTGACAGGTAAAGCCTAACTTGCTTACAGCAATATGGAAACTGCACAGTCAGAAAACTATGACCCTGTGAAAAGAGAAATCCTGAAAAGATACATCTCAGGAGAGATCTACAGGCTAAGATTCCAGTCCCTGAAGTACAACGCATTCAACATTCCTCAAGAAGCCTTCACCTGACTCAAAGAACTCCTTATGAAATGGCTCCAACCAGAGGGAAAAACAGTTTCTGTTGATACTACGTGGAGAGCAGTATGTGAGAAGTGCTGTCTGTAGCACGCTGTATGCACATTTTATATTGCAATAAACTTTATATGCTTGCGACTCTCTGGTGAGAGAGGTGGTAAGGTGTGCCACTTATTCCAGACCCAGGTTTACACCAGAGGCAGCTCAGGCTGCATGGGACTGTGGGGACTTGGAGGACAGTGAAACCCTCCATGTCCTGGTACCTACTAGTGTGTCAGAAGTCTTGCTGAATATCTATGCAAGCTGTCAGCATTTTACTGGTTTAGCACTAGTTGGGAGGTATTGCGAGTTTCACACAGATAAACTATTGCACTGAATGTAATTGTTTTTAGAACTGCAATTAGCACCACACCAGAGGTATCTGCCCAGTCACTTCCAGTTGGCGACTATTTTAACTCTCACACCTGTGAGCAGAAGAGAGCAGGAGTGGAGCAGTTTTACACACAGAGATGCACGCAGAGACACCCACGTCTTGCGCGCATCTACCATGTCCACCGGGTACACAGGGAAGCAGGGATTGTTCACCAGTAATCGTAAGGACACAACCAAACAACAGCAGTAAGTACCTCATGTGTATATGTTCTGCATATAACAGAGGTCATCATGTCAGTTCCAGGCAATTGTTGTCAAGCATTTCAAATGTATGCTATGGGAAAGCAAATATTGAATTTTATCTTTGATAGAGGCCTGTTAATTCGCACCTTAGAGGACAAAATTTCTCATCTTCTTGCCTACCGGATTGTAAATCCAGTGGTTACAGCCTTAGAGAATTAAATCGATGAAATGGCATCACAACTTGAACCTATGATTCCATATTCAGAAGTTAATGTTACCTGTAAAGGGATCAACTATACAAGGCCACAATTTGGAAGATGAGGCTTGGGCACAAGTCCCCATTAAAACAAAAAGAAGGGGAGGCAAAATATTTAACAGCGCCCCCGTGCTACCCCTTCAAAATAGATATGATTTACTAAATCTCGATAATGACCCAGTAACTTTAAAAAGACACATCATTTGGAGACTTACCAAAGGTAATATCGAAAACTAAACAGATAACACCCTTAAAACAAATGAATCCATAAAGCACACTGCCCCCTTTAGGTACATCTCCCCACTCTGACATAGTTCAAGATTCTTTTTTCCCAGTGTTGCATCCCACTAATACAGATACAAAACCTACACCAATTACCACTCCCAAACAGGTTTACATGTTGGGTGATTCTATAATTAAATACACAGCTAGAGCAATATGTAACCCTGACAAGTTGAACCATACTTGTTCTAGCTACAGGGGTGCTAGGATCTCCGATATCACTAACGTGATTAATAAAATACTTCATCCTGGGGATACCAATTCATTAGTAGTTACTCTTGCTGGAACTAATGATATAAACAGGACACCACTTTCTCAACTGAAGCAAGATATTGTTGCACTAAATAACATCCTGGTAGACAAAGGTTGTGACATCTGCTTTTCTGAGATCCTGCCTGTCCCAAGAGCAACACCCTATATTACCAATAAAATCAAAACCTTGAATGAATGGCTCAGGAAATGGTGTTTTTCACAATAAATCACCTGCCTGACCCACTGGGAGGAATTCCATGATAGACCATCCCTCTTTTGTTAGGATGGTCTCCATCTTAGCAGAAGGGGAAGTAATATTCTAGGTAAAAAAATCTCATCTTTTATTAATATGCATTTTAACTAGTTTCCAGAGGGGAGAGTGGGATCCAACCCAGATCTCTAGCAACTGTTTATAGTAAATTCAAAGCATGCAACGTGCTTTCTTTGACTGCTTGATCCCTTAACACAATTAAAATAGTGAAGTTGGAAACTAAAATACACATATTAGATCTGGGAATTCTAACTGTAACAGAAACCTGCTGGGACTCTGATTCCCAATGGTCACAATCGATCCCTGGTTTCAAACTGTATCGTAAAGACATAGTACATAAAAAAGGTGGGGAAGGGGTTGTCTTTATGTAAGGGATGACATTCAATCCCATGAAATCCCTCACGCTACTCTGACCAAAAGCATTTTGGTCTCTATTTAACTTAAAGGGTACCCCCATGTCACTGTTGGGGTTTGTTATCAACCACCCTCTGCTGACCCAGTTTACACCAACACTTTACTTTACGACATAAATCATTTAGCAACTAATGACAATGTGGTCAGTTTGGGAGATTTTAATATACCTACAATTAACTGGAGTTCTTTGATAGGATCTACACAACACACAAAAAAACTGCTTTCTACCATCATTGATTTAGGCCCTGAACAGCTAATCAAGGAACCTACAAGAGGGAATAATATTTTAGATCTTCTAATAACTGATTCTAATAATAACATACTTAATCTTTCCATTCTTGACCCATTGGGAAGTAGTGACCACAAATCTATTTTCTTTAGTTTCAGATATGAAACCCCAACCCCCACCAGTGGCATACTTTTGAAAAATTATGACAAAGCTGATTTTTATGCTATTAACAAACACCTGAAAGGTACCAATTGGGAAGACCTGCTGTTCCACCTCCCAGTTGAGGAGGCATGTTAATGTTTAAAACATTAGATCTTAGACTTAGAAAACATATATGTTATGACTAAACTAAAATACAATAAGAAAGGTAAAGTCCCCCCCATGTTTAATAAAACTATAAAGAAGCTAATTAAATATAAAGAAGAACTTTTTTCAGCTATGAAAAATGTTCCCCCAACATAAAAGAGGAAATTTTAGCACAATATAGGATAGCAGTTAAAGAAGTCAAAAATGCCAACCTGCTCTCAAAACATAATCTGGAATTCAAAATTGCCCACTCAAAAGACTCACACATATCACTGTTTTCATACATTAACAACAAAAAAGGAATACTAAACAAATAGGGCCCCTACTTCTAAATGAATCAATAATCACTAAAGGTAAGGTAATTGCTGACAAATTTAATAACTATTTCTGCTCTGTCTTTTCCCCAAATAACGATAAAAGTTATCCACTTTCTACACAACAAACCAACAACAACTTCAAACAATATGTAATTTCTGATTGCAGCACTAGTACAGCTTTAAAAATACTAAAGTCTGGTCCTAATCACATAATTAGGTAAATAGTCTGGGACCTAATAACATAAATGCAAGATTTTTAATAGAAACAGCAGATGCAATAATGTTTCTCCTAACCATTATACTTAATGGGCCGGATATTCAAAAGGGTTGCGCCACGCGCAATAGGGTTGCGCATGCGCAAGTCCGAAAGTGCGCCATTCTGCGATATTCAGCAGGAGGCAGTTGCACCACCGAAAACATGCTGAGCAACAGCACAATGCAAATGAAGGCATGCGCAACTGAAGGGGGTGGATCCATGCATAAAGAGTGCAATGCGATATTCAAAGACTTGCGCAATGCTAACAGCCGAATAGAAGTTGCTACTGAAACTTGAAATGGAGCCAAAATAAAAAGGCTCAAGGAAGAGGCGCAAGAACGCTACAGGGATGCCAAGTGGGGAAGAGAGAGAGAGAAAGACAGACAGTGACAGGCCAGGGCAGGCAAGGGAAGCAGTGTGGGCCATAGGCTGCAGAGGCCAGCGGGGGGGTGCCCAGTGCAGTGGAAGTAGCAGTCAGGACAGCGGGGGTAACAGAGCAACATCAGCCAGGGGGTCACAAGCCAGGGAGATGGACAGTGGCAGCTTCCACATGGAAGCTGTAATGAGGGGTGAGAATGCAAGGTGCAGGGGGACGTGGCCGTGGATGGGCCCGTCGGCGGTACGACCCCAACAGGCAGTACCGTGCCGCATCAGCTTTGAGCTGTACACAGATGTAGAGATCGTGGGCGGTACCGCCTGAACAGGGCAATACTGAGGCGGCTCTGTGAGCTGTGCAGTGATGTGATGCAGGCACACTCACGACGGAGTCACGCTCTGTCAGTGGAGACCAAGGTGACAGCCTGCATGTGCCTGCTCACCACGGGCACCTTTCAGAGGCCAACAGGGGACACCACAGGCATCACACAGTTGGCCACGTCACGCATCCTCACCCAATTCCTCAGCGCACTGCTGTCACATGCTGTGGAGCACATCCATTTTCCCAGCACCGCAGCAGAGCGTACAGCAAACATGCAGGAGTTCCACAGGGTAGCACGTATGCCTGGCATGCTAGGGGCCATAGACTGCACCCATGTGGCCATTCGCATGCCACCTGGCCCTGATGGGGCCGCATATAGGAACAGAAAGGGCTTCTCCAGTGTCAACTGCCAGGTGGTGTGTGATGCCACTGGGCGTATAATCAATGTCTGTGCCACACACCCTGGTGGAGCACATGATGCCTTCATATGGCATCAGTCCACACTGTGCCATCGATTCAAGAGTGGGGACATCCTCACAGGCCATCTAGTGGGTGAGTACGCATGTAGGAAATGCAAACTCGGGGCAAGGGTGGGAATGCCACAGGTGCCATGGTAGTGGCACACAGGGATATGGGCAATATGGACCTGAACATGATACTGATCTCCACTATTTCCACACAGGTGACAGTGGATACCCATTCCGTCCCTGGCTGCTCACACCGCACCGGCGCCTCATGACCCCACCGCAGCAACGCTATAATGAGGCACATGCCGCCACATGCAACATCATTGAGCGGGTGTTTGGGATGCTCAAGGCATGCTTCCGATGCCTAGACACCTCCGGCGGTGCCCTACAGTACAGCCCCTCAAAGGCCTGTGGGATATTCCTGGCCTGTTGTATCCTGCACAACATGGCCAAAGACTGTGGGATAGCCCTACAGGTTGAAGAGGGGGACAGCGATGGGGACGCCAGCGGCACTGGTGTTGATGGTGATGAGCAGCCCCCCCTTGGATGGCGGGACCCCCGACTGATCCGGCAGGCCCAGCTGCACCGGGACACCATCATGGAGGAGCATTATGCACAACACAGGTAAGTCAAGAGGCCATGTGCAACCAACACTGTCCTGGCGCAACCCACAGGCACACAGAGTAACATACATGGGGTGTATGACGGCAAAGGGAATGGAAGGGACCAGGCACACAAACACACCATCAGGGAGGGGCGAACAGTCATATGGACACACACACACACCAGGCACAAAGTGTACATGGGCAGGTGCACAGCAGAGCAGGAACAGACATGGCAAACACACAGATCCACAGATCACACCCACCACCTGTACTGTCCAAGTACGTGTGTCAGATGCTGGGCACCCTTGCACCTTGGTGTACAGTACAATGCAGGCATCATCATGCACACGCACCTGTGGAAAGCAGTCGGGATGGTGTGCAGGTGGTCCGTATGTCAGCGTGATGTGCAGGGCACCCACCAGTGCACAGCCCACCATGACGCACAGTACACAGGGCAGCACCAGACAGGGCCCACACTGGGAAACAGGTCAGTCATGTTGCACCATTCCACGGCCACCGTGGATGCGTGGGCGGCCCTGCCGTGACCCAACAGCACTGGCAGGCTGAGCAGGAGCCACATGGGGTGGCACCAATGGACCACCAGGGGTCCCACTGCATGATCGTGACCTTGTCCACACTGGGGTCTGTAGTATGCCAAACATACCTGCACCAGGGGTGCTTAGGATGCCCACAGCAGAACCCGGCATCGACAAGCTTGGTGTCACATGACGCTGGGAATGGGGAGTGGAGAGTGTACTGTGTGGGGTGCGCGGTACAGGAGCACCTGCTTGTGTGCCCAATGCAGCCTCGACAGTGACCAATGCCTGGGTCTGCCTGTCAATGGCGGCGGTCACATCCATCCGTATATGGACCATCTCTGCACAGTCCAGAGCACAGTCCCTGCTGTGCCGCTCCACAGCCACACACAGTGCCTCCACAGATGTTGCAACCCGCCTTTGCTGCTGTACTGATTCCCACAGCAGGCGGGTGTGTTCTTCAAATGGGTACTCTGCCACAACAGCATCCTGTCCCCCAGGGTATGGAAGGTCCTGATGCTCAACACCCCTTGAGGGTGGGCACTGTTCACCAGGACCAGGAATGGGCATATCAAAGGGTGGTGGGCATGTGCCACCGCTGGACACTGTACCCCCAGACCTGGTGGGTGACTGCTGCTGCTGCCCCTCCAACCGCTGTGCCCCAGGGACCACTCGTTCCACTGCTGTGGCCACAACAGTGCTAGACACCTGCACAGCCACCGGTGCTGACAGGCAAGGTCTGGGAGTTTGCTGACATGCTGGCACACACGTTGGAACCAGCTAGGCCCAGGAGCATGTGCTGGCCTGCTGTGTGTCCGTCATGGGACACACACATGTCACTGCCCATTGCAGTCCTTGCATCATCAATGGTGCAGGTACGTGCTACAGCCACAGTCACAGCGTGCTGGCATGCTTGTATGCCAGACTGCTGAGACACAGGCTGTGCACCCCCCACACCCGACTCACTGACACCAGAGTTGGCAGCCCGGCGTGCATGCTGGTGCAGTGCATGATGGCTGGTGACAGAGGTGGATGGACCCTCCTCCATGTCCAGCAGGTCTTCCTCACTGCCTGGACCCACCACCACTGTCCCCTGATGACGAACAGGATCTGTAACAGAAAGAGAGGACATGTGAGTGCATGTGAACAACCTTCCCCCCCACACCACCACCATGTCATACCGTGCAGTGATGGGCTTCCACCTGTCTGGAATCCACCTCCTGGTATGCCCTCAATAGCACTCCGCTGCATTGATGCAGCCAGTCAGTCCTCAGCCGGGGTCAGCTCCACCACCGCTGGCTGGCCCCCGCCAGTGCCAGCACGTGCCACCCTGAGGGTTGCCACCTTCTCCTTCACCCTCCTGTGGTCTGTCCCCATCTTCTTTTTGCATTCCTGCATGGAGCGCTGGTGGCTTCCGTGCAGGTTCACTGCCCAAGCTACCCCCTCCCATGCAGCTGCACGGGCCTGAGGGGTGCCCTGCCGTCCACTCAGTAGTGCCTCCTCATCCAGGTAGGCCTGGAAGAGGGCCTCTGTCTCTGCCATGGTGAAGTTGGGCCTCCTCCTCCGCCCACCATCCTCACCCTCACCTTGGCTCTGCTCGGTCATGGTGATGTGTATGGGTGGAAGTGGACACGTGTCACTGTGCAGTCTACAGCATTATCCCATGACCATTGTCCAGAACATCACACAGCATGCAACCCACCTCTCACCTGCAGTAACCGAATCTGCATAGCGCAGCCCAATGTCGCACATTTACAGCGCAATGCATGCAAATTAGGAGTGGAGCAACTGTAATGAGATGCAAATCGTGCCACTGCGCCTTTGAATGGCTGATCAGATGATTTGCATGTGTCGGCTGAATATCGTGCCGTTGCGATTTGTGCAATACGGTTGAGCCAGCTGAGCCAATGGTGCAGATCTGTGACTGTGTGGTACACTGCATTGCACATGCCCAGGTAGCTTACGCAGGTGTCTGCCATGCTGATGACGTGCTGTGCGTGATTGGCAATTCAGGCCATGGCCACCATTGTGCCAGTGGTGCTACAGCACTGGGCACCATATGGCACTGTGGCACTACTTCGCAATAGTCCACTGTGGCACTGGCACGCAGGTGATTGGTCACGCAGGATGCATAGATGTCAGATGGCGCTGTGCATGGCCTTGAGTCATAGACCCCTAACCTGGTGTCCGACCTTTGCCCCCTGGGGCTGTTCGGCTGCCATGTGTACAGCTCTATTGCGCTGTTTGGTGACAGCACTATGTGAACCGATGGCGCTATACGAACAGTGCGATTGGAACCTATGGTGGTCTATTGCGCAATATTTCCACATGGGGTTGCTGCGCTGCGGGGCACCATATTGCCTGCTGTACAACCCCAATTATGGCATGCAGAAGAGCTCCCCAATGGAGTCAGGTGGAGGTGGCCAACCTGGTGGCCCTGGTTGAGCCCCACTTTGAGGCACTGTACGGTGATGAGCCCCTCACCATGGCCCGCACCCAGGTGTGGCTGCAGGTGGCCACTGACCTGGTGAGGGTCACAGGGCAGTGCCGGTCTGCGGAGCAGTGTAGGCACAGATTTAGTGACCTCCACAGGAGGGAGCCAGATGTGCTGCGATGCCTCAGGTCATGTGCCATGAGGGGCATTGTGCCTAGGCCAGGTGGGTGTACCATCTATGCATCTGTATTCTCCGTAGGGGTGTGACTGTGTTTTGGTGGCAGTGCATGGGGGATGGCTCTGCCATGGTTGGCTGTGTCAGTGTGTGCAGGTGTGAGATGCATGGGTCTGGCTGTGTGGGCAGGCACACTCACTGGGGCAGGGGGCAGTCTGCTTTGGGGTCACACTGATGTTTTTCTCAACATTTGTCACCCACAGGCCTGGTGGAGAGGATGCAGGCACAGGCTGAGGAGGGCCGTGGCAGGGCCCAGGTGGTGGACAGAGGAGATGTGAGGGGTGGGCCTCAGCGGCAGCAGCAGCAGCAACTGCCACAGCTGCTTGATGAGTGTGAGTATCATTACATCATGGATGCTATTGCATGCTGGAGGGGGTGGGCATGACCACCAGCCATGGACAACACAACCATGCATGACACAGGCGACAGTCATCACTGTCCAGTGTCACTGCACGTCTGTGTGTGCGTCACTGGTGGTCCATGCATGCACTGGGCACATGGCTGTGGAACTGGCATCCAACCACATTGCCATGTGACTTGACAGCCTTGTTTGTGCTGTGATGGACATGGGCAGTGTGTGTGTGCAGTGGTGCACATAGCTGGTGCTGCCTGGTTGGGCGTGTCATGTGCATGATCACTGTGGGTGGGTGCATACCATCACAGGTGCGGGGCACTAGGCTATATGCCTTGCAGGATGGGTGGTGTTCAGGGTTGTGGACAGTCACAGCCATTGACTGTGTTCCCTTTTCCTAGGCCTCAGCATCCTATGCAGGATGGACTGTGCCCTCCAGCGGCTGACAAGGGTATCGATCGTGACACATGACATCCTCAGGGACATTCAGTGCCATGGGGTCAGACAATGGCGGAGGAGACAAGGACAGCACCAGGCAGCAGCAGACCAGCCTGCAAGGCGCTAAACGTGCTTCCCCTTCCCACTTCACCCATCCCTCCCACCCTGCCTTCCCTCTCCCAGTTGTTCACCCCTACCCCTTACCCACCCCTACCTTGTACCCCTACCCCCTTGTCTTGTACATATCTGTATATAGTTGTGTTCTTGATCTTGGTGTTGTAATTTCTGTTTTCCAATATATATATATTTTGTTATGAATACTGTGGTGGTCTCTGATTTGCAGCTGGCTATGGTTGCTCAGTTGCATTGGTGTGCATGCCATCTGGGGTGGTATGGTCCTGGGTATGTGTGTGTGTGTGTGTGTGTGTGTGTGTGCATGGGGAGGTGTACCCAGTGTGGGAGTGACCTTCAGTTGGTCTTGCCATCTGCTGCCGCCCACTGCTGGGTGCCCAGGGTGGGTCTGGCTTGTATGGTTCTATGCTACACGAGGTTGACGTGTGCCAGGGGAGATGCATGGTGTTTACTGCAGTGACAGTCACTGCACATGGGTGGAGTCTTGGGGTCACGGTGCAGGTTGTGCTGTGCAGAAGGGGGGGCTGATGTGCACTGTGGTTGTCGACCCCCTGTGTGTGGCAGTCTCAGCCTGACAGTGGTTGTGCTGGGGCATCATGGCCCTGCTGTGCTTTGTTGGCTTGTCCCCATGGGCCAGTGGATCATCCATCCCTCCCCCAGTGATGCTGTGCTTGGGGTGTGCGGGTGTCTTGTTGGTTCTGCAGTGTGTTCCTGTGCCCATGTGTGGCATGGCTGGTGGTGGGCACCAGTCTGCCTCCCTGGTTGTGCAGTTCCATTGCTCTGCTGGGGGTGGGGGGGGCTCTGCTTGCGCTATGGCACCTCTGGACTGCTCAGCTGGGCTAGCCTTGTTGCGCTATGGTGCATCCTTTCTGCTCAGCTTCCCCTTCCTGGTTGCGCTATGGCACAGTTTGTGCAATATTCAGACGTTGGCTGCTTGCGCAATTTGTTTTGCTCCATGTTTGAATATTGCGTCTGTTGCGCCTATGCGCAATTGACTTGTGCTTGCTCCTGCTGCTGCGCACTTTTTCGACGCAGTTTGAATATCCGGCCCAAAAAGTCTATTAACCAACCCCAGGTACCACTTGACTGGTTAACAGCTATTGTTACCCCAATATTTAAAAAACGTTGTTGTTCTAAGGTAGAAAATTATCACCCTATTAGTCTCACATGTATTCCTTGCAAAATACTAGAAAAAAATCATTAAATCCATCCTTGAAGCCGAACTGCATTTGCTCAACCATTATGACCACTCCCAACATGGCTTTAGGCAGGATTCTCAACAACATACACCCTTATCACCTTCTGTAATAACATCAGCCTTGGAATGGACTCTAATACACCCATGGATGTCATCTTGTTAGACTAAAGTAAGGCTTTCGACAAAGTGTCACATAGAATATTGATTAACAAACTATCCCAGCTGGGACTTCCTATTAATTTGCTCAACTGGATAGAGAGCTGGTTGTCAGCAAGAACCCAGAGGGTTAAGGTTAGGGGGTTCTCTCTGACGAAGGCAGGGTTCTAAGTGGGGTTCCCCAGGTATCTGTCCTTGGACCATCACTGTTTAACATTTTCATATCTGACATGAAGATCAATTCATGCAATACTCTCTCAAAATGTGCAGACACTACTAAATTGGGGGGCAGGGTAGACACTAACTCCCATTCCCTCTAAATGATTAAGGATCAGAAAACTATTGAATCCTGGGCACATCATAACGAGATGCAGTTCAACATTGAGAAATGCACTGTCTTACATTTTGGAAAAAACAATCCCAAACAAACATACAGTCTAAACAATATACCCCTTAAAATTGCTAATTTTGAGATAGATTTAGGAATCACTATGAACAATAAGCTGACTTTCAATGATCATTGTACCAAAATAGCCACCACCTCTATTTCACTGCTTAGAAGGATAAATAAAACATTTACTACAAAAACTAAAGAATGTATAATCCCCTTATATAGAACGTATATCTGTCCCTACTCTGATTATGGGTCTCCCCTTTAGAGCCCATACCTGGTAAAGGACATAGACACAATAGAAAAGATCCAGAGAAAAGCCACCAAAATGGTTCCTCACCCAGCCTACCTAAGTTATCCCAAAAGGCTTCAAAAAACTGACCTTAACTCCCTCGAACAAAGGCGAATTAGAGGAGACCTCATCTTTCTCTTTAGAATCCTTCAGTCTCCAATTTTAATGAACCAATACAGAGGTCATTTCACAGAAAGAAAAATTTTCCAAGGCTGCACAACAAACAACTGAATGTTGAAACAGCTAAAACAACCAAAAGATTGAATTTATTTTCCTTTAGATCTCAGAAATTGCAAAATAAACTTCCCCAGGAAATTATAGATTCCAAAACAATTGCTTCCTTTAAAAAAAGGCTTAGGCATTTGGCTTAACACTAACACAACCTGAGTAATAATGTCCCACAACATTGTGGGGGTACAATCTAGATGGGCTTCTGCCTCCTTTTGTCCAAAAATACCGAGTAACCAAGTCCAACAGATCATCGACATATTTACAACGGAGCAATTCATCAACAACCTGCCTATAGATGTGCAGTTTTGGGTAAAAGAACACCAACCAGAAAGTGGTGAAAAGGCTGTTTCTTTAGCCCAAGACTATCAGATGGCCAGAAAGACCATGCAGCAGTCAGGTAACAGCCAAGCACCAGTAAGAGTCTCTTTTTCCTGATTTAACTCCAAATCAAATAAAATCTCTGGTGGGGGTAATAAATCTGCACCCAAAGCCTTTATTTGCTGTAACTGTAACAAGCCAGGCCATATCACAACAAACTACCATAAAAACAAGCAGGGTAACACAGAAGCAGATTTGGCCTTAGCAAATTGGGGCAAGTATTTAACAGATGTCAAGGTGGGAGATAAGACTGTAATGGGGCTTAGTGATTCGGGAAGCAGACAGACCCTAGTGCATGTTGAAGTGCTGGGAAAACACTATGTCAAAGGACCAGGTACTGTTTTTATTTGCATCCATGGGGACACATGATATTATCCTACCTCACAAGTGGCCCTGCATATTAATTGGGTGTTACACCAAATGAAAGTGGGGGTTGTACCCAAGTTATCTGTACCCATGATTATTGGAAATGACTGTCCAGGATTTACTAAAGTAATCTCATAGAAACTAAACCCTGCAGTTTCAGCAACAGTGGTAACAAGAGCACAGGCAAATAAAATCTCAGATGGTGGGGACACATTTCCTTTTGGTGACTTTGATGCAGACTAGTTTGAGCCCAGCTCCAAGATCCAGAAGGCCAGGAAAGAAAGAAGATTCCTGAAACAACAGTGGCAACAAAGACTGGACATAAGGAGTTAAAGCATGAAAATGGTGAAGCCAAACTGACAACTGATTGTGATTTTGTTTCAGAGCAAGCTAACAATGTTTCTCTCCAAGGTGATTTTTAGTAGCTGAGAGTGAAACCAAAACAGGGTGAACCAAAGTTTAAGAAATGTATTTGGTTAAATGACAGACACAGTAACAGACAGAAAAAATGGTTATACAACAAAATTATAGAACTGAATTGTTACAAATAGCACATGATAGTCCTATGGCTGGTCATTCAGAGAGGGATTACACCATTGTCAGATTGCTATGCAGAATTTACTGGCCTGGAATTCATGAAGATGTTGTTACCTTTTGCAGTTCCTCTGCTGAGTGTCAGAAAGTAGCCCCAGTGACTAAAAAAAGAGAAGGTGCCCCTGGTGCCCCTATCTGTGATAGATGTGCCTTTTGAGAGAATTGCACTGGATTTGGTTGACACTTCAGACAAAATGAAAAAGGGTAATTGATTCATTCTGGTAGTATGCAGCTATGCTACTCGATTACCAGAAGCAGTTCCAATGCGTACTGTCATAGCCCCAAAGTGGCAGTAGAGCTGGCCAAAATTTTCAGCAGAGTGGGCATACCTAAAGAAATTATTACTAATCAGGGTAGTAATTTTGGTGCTGCATTCCTTAAGGAGCTATACCAACTACTAGGTATCACTGCCATAAGAGCCTTTCCTATCATCCTCAGACAAACAGTCTTTTTGAGCATTTTAACCAAACCCTAAAATGCATTTTAAAGGGGTTTGTAAAAGGGGAAGGAAAAGATAAGGACCAGTACTTACCTTGCCTGCTGTTTGCTTACAGAGAAATGCCACAGGCACCAACAGGTTTTTCACCATTTGAAATGCTACATAGTGGACAACCTAGAGGGCCACTAAATGTGATAAAAGAAATATGGGAAGATAACCCCACTCAAAAACAATCTATTGCGTCTTATACTGTATGGGTGCCCTGAGAAAGAAGCAGGCAAAATATGCTAAAATTGCCCATAGTAATCAGAAAGAGGCCCAAAATCCACAGAAGGTGTATTATAACCAGGTGAAAAGGTCTTACTACTGTTATCCACTACAGAAAATAAACTGTTAATGAAGTGGCAAGGGCCTTATAAAGTGCTTACACATACTAGCACAGTTACCTACGAGACTGAGACCCCTGATAGGAAAAATCCTATTAAGATAAACCATACAAACCTCCTAAAGTAATGGGTTGAAAAAACACCAAAGGCTGCATTGCTCATTTTAACAGAAACTGATAAAGAAGATACTGATGCAACTTATGATAGACTGGAACAAACTGTAACTGATGATGCTGTGAAAGTTAATATTTCTTTAGCCTCCGAACAAACCACAGACCTTTTAAAAAGGGCAGAAGCTGTTTAACTAATTTAATTTGCTTTTATGAACAGATTAGTTCCGTACTTTATAAAAATATACCATGTGATATAGTATATATTGATTTTAGTAAAGCCTTTGACATCATGCCTCACTGGGCACTAATTTCTAAACTCCATAAACTAAATATAAACAGTATTGTAATTAACTGGATTATAAATTGGCTTCAAAACCATTCCCAGCAAGTCTCTATAGATGGGCACAAATCAGTTCAGGGGTTTGTGACAAGCAGGGTGCCTCAGGGCTCGGTACTGGGTCCATGCCTGTTTCAGGCCTTTATTGCTGACCTTACTACAGGTTGCTCATCTTTTTCCGTCAAATATGCAGATGATGCAAAAATAGGTGGTCCCTGCATTCTGATTACCAAACTAACATTATACAAAGAGGTCTTGATCACATTTCTACATGGGTTAAGACCTGGGATATGTCTTTGAATATCTCCAAATGCAAGGTAATGCATTTAGGTTCTAGTAATTCACAACCCCCTTATTATTTGAATGGTTCAGTACTTGATAAAACTTCAGATGAAAGAGATCTGGGCATAACCATTTCAGACAACCTTTCTTACAATAAACATGTTCATAACATTATTAACAATTCTAATAAAGTCATGTGGGCTATCATACTTAATATTAAATCAAGAAAGAATGACGTGTTATTACCATTATATCGTGCATACGTTAGACCGCATCTGGAATATGCTTCCCAGCTATGGTGTCCATATAAAAAATCTGAAGGTCTTTTAGTGGAATCAGTACAGAGAAAATTTACTAAAAAGATTTCAGGGCTATATGATGTCTCTTATGAGGTTAGGTTGAATATCCTAAAACTTATGCCTTTATCTACACGTCGGCTTCGTGGCGATCTAATGTTATTATATAACATCATTCAAGATCCTTATCTTTTGTGCAAACTCGGTCTAGAATTTAAAAGCTGTTATCATAACATCAGGGGACATCCTTTACAATTAGTCAGAAAACCCTTTGTGAGATCAGGTCGTAAATACTTTTTCACCATTAGAGTTGTTGGTCCATGGAATAGACTTCCGCTTGAGGTTGTCATTAGTGAAACTCGAAGTATTTTTAAAAATAGATTAGATAACCTCATTTGTAATGGGTATGATCTTTCTTACTATACATTGGATTAGAATAGGAGTATCATGGGCTTCGGCCTTCTCGCTCTTATACTTTCCTTAGTATGATCCCTAGTATGATAACTTACTAAAGACATTTAACAGTACTTTTACCCCAGTACCAGGCCAAGCAAAAGGGGCTGAGCACATAATAGTGAAAGGGAATTCTTGCTGTGTTAGACAGAAGACATACAGATTAACAGAGTGGTTAACTGCAGACGTGGTTAAGGGTATACAAAAATGAAAGAAGTGGGTATCATAGAAGAGTTGAGAAATGCTTGGCCTTCACCAATGGTGACTGTAAATAAAAAAGAAGGTGGTTTATGACTTTGCCTTGATTTTAGAAAACTTAATCAAGTGTCAGAATTTGACAGTTATCCTATACCCTGGTTAAAAGATTTGGTGGACAGATTGTGGAGTGCCAAGTAACATCGAAATCGCCCTACTGTCCTAAGTTTTAAAGGAGCCTTGAAGACTCACCTTTTTAATATAGCTTTTAATGATTTATAATAAATTTAAATCTTGTTTATTTATTGTTTTATGAAATTGTACAGGCGCTTTGGTTGAAGAAAAGCGCCTTTTAAAAATAAAGTATTGATTGATTGAAACATAGAAACATAGAAGTTGATGGCAGATAAGGACTGCAAGGCCCATCAAGTCTGCCTATTTTTTCTACCTTATGAATCTGCCATAGGTATTTCCTCTGTCAATGGCCTATCTATTCATACTCATCTGTATTGCTCCCTTATGCCTATCCCATACCTGTTTTGAAGCCCTGAACTGTATTCATATCCACCACTTCCTGAGGTAGGCCGGTTCATGCATCTACAACCCTTTATGTGAAAAAAAAAACTTCCTCACATTTCCCCTTAATCGGCCTCCCTCTAATCTCATGCTGTGTCCTCTTGTCCTGCTATTTTTCTCATATTGCAACATGTTAGACTCTTTCACCTTGTTAATGCCCTTAAGATGTTTAAATGTTTCAATCCTATTACCTCTCTCCCTCCTTTGCTCTAGGGTAAACATATTAGGCTCCATTAATCTGTCTTCATATGTTTTCTGATGCAACCCCTGCACCATTTTGGTTGCCTTCTCTGGACTGCCTCCATTTTGTTAATGTCCTTGTGCAGGTGCGGGCTCCAGTACTACACACAGTACTCCAGATGGGACCTAACAAGGGTCTTGTAAAGAGGGATTGTTACCTCCCACTTATGACTTGTGATACCCCTATTAATACACTTCAATATCCCTCTAGGCTTACCTACTGATTTAGTGGTCCGCTTGGATAATTTCAGGTCATCTGTGATGATGATGCCCAAGTTTCTTTCTTCCCCTGTGACTGCCAGCAACTCCCATCCTGACCTATAGGTGGCTTCAGGGTTTCTCTTCCCTATATGCATGATCTTGCACTTCTTTGTGTTAAACCCCAGTTGCCACTCTTCAGACAATTTTGCTAGTTTATCCAGATCTCTTCTCATTCTGCCTACACCATCTGGATCATCTACTCTGTTGCAGATCTTGGTGTCAACTGCAAACAGACATACCTTACCCTCCAGTATATCTGCAATGTCACTGATGAAGATATTGATGAGGACTGGCCCCAGGACTGATCCCTGAGGTACCCCACTTGTGACTTGCATCTCTTCTGACTGTATACCATTTGCAACCACATTCTGTGCTCTACCCTCCAACCAGTTTGCCACCAGGTTGACCAACCTCTGACCCACCCCAAGCCTACCCAGCTTATTAATCAATCTTCTATGTGGAACAGTATTGAAAGCTTTGCTGAAGTCAAGGTATGCAACATCAACTGCATCCCCTTCGCCCACCACTCTGGTTACCCAGTCAAAGAAAGCTACAGTATGAGATTAGTTTGACAGTACCTTCCTGTTGTAAACCCATGCTGTCTTGGATCCTGTGCTCCTATGGATTCCAGATGTTGAGCTATCCTTTCCTTTAGGAGTGCCTCCATAACCTTGCCCACTACTGAGGTAAGAGTGACTGGTCTCTAGTTCCCTGCAACCTCTATGCTGCCACTCTTGCAGAGCAGGATCACATGAGCCCTTCTTCAGACTTCCAGGATTTCTCCTGTGCTCAGAGACTCACTAAACAGTTCTGATAATGGCTCTGCTAGTTCCACCCTTAGCTGCTTTAGTACCCTGGTATGCATGCCATCAGGTCCTATTGCCTTTGCCACCCTGAGCTTAGTGAGTTGTTGCAGTACCCTTTCTTTTGTGAAAGGACTTGTGCACACCTCCCTCCCCGCTGTGTCCATGGTACTGAGCTAAGGGCCCTGCCTTACCTCCTCCTCAGTATATACTGAGAAGAAGTATCTATTTAGGATAGATGCTTTTCCTTGGCCTCCTCCACACACTCCCCCTTATCCCATTTTGGTCTTAGCAATACCTCCTCTGGACTATCTCCTTTCACTAATGTATCTATAGAAAGTCTTGTCCCCTTCTTTTACTGTTTGTGCTAGTGTTTCCTCAGTTTGGGCCTTTGCCTGCCTTACTGCCTCCCTGCTTCCCTTAGGGAAGTTTGGTATGTCTCCCTATCTTTGTCCCACTGCGTTCCCTTATATTTCCTGAAGGCCAATCTTTTGGTTCTGATCTTTTCTTCTACTGTTTTTGAGAACCAAAGTGTTTTTCTCCTTCTTTTGCTCTTGCTTTTCTCCCTAACACAGTGGGATGTTGCTTCAGGTAGTGCATCCTTAATGCTTGCCCACTTTGCCTGTATTCCCTCACCTGAATTTCTTCCTGCTGGGGCTAGCTTAACTCTGTTGGCCATCTTATCAAAGTCAGCTCTTCTGAAGTCCCATATTTTTGCCTTGGAATGGAATAATTTAGTTCTAGTGGCCAAATTGAACCACAGCATGTGATGGTCACTGGCCACCATGTTACCTTTTTACCTGGAGATCTTTGATCCTTTCCCCATTAGTCAGTACTAGATCCAAGATAGCTGTGTGTCTTGTGTGTTGTTGTACCAGTTGTTTGAGGTCCTCCCTCTGCAGGGAATCCACTATGTGCCTAGTTCTGGCAGATGTTCCTGATGGTATTGACCAATCTCTATCTGGTATTTTGAAGTCTCCCATTATCAGAACCTCCCCCTTTAGCTGTCATGTTTTGTTTATCTTCTTACAGTAATGTATCTATGTCCTTCTCCTGGTCTGGAGGCTTGTAGACAACCCCAGGTTATATGGCTGTCCCATTTCCTATTTCCAGGGTGACCCACAGTTCTTCTGGCTCCTTATGTGTGTCCTGATTTTATGTAGCTTTGGTATTTTCATTGACATAAAGGGTCACTTTCCCTCCTCTTTTTACACCTCAGTCTCTTTTGAACAGTATGTAGCCAGGTACTGAAGTCTCCCAAGTGTGGTTACTGGTGCACCATGTCTAGCTAATGGCTACTATGTCCAGTTTATCCTCTGCCATTGTTGTCTCCAGGTCTTGGATCTTGTTTCCCAGTCTTGGATCTTGTTTCCCAGACTGTGGGCATTTGTGTACATGATTTTCCATGGGCCAGATTTTGGTGCTTTAGATGTTGGTCGAGGTCCGGCATTTCCCCTGTGCATTGTATGGGGAGCTGGGACTTTTTCCCTTACCTGGTGATACAAATGAACTACAAACATGCTGAACTCATGTTTGATCACTAGCTGAGTGGAGGGGTGTTCTTCCCATTCAATGTATTGGGCACTGCACCCCACTTCCCATTAACTAGTTTAAATATTCTGCAAAGACATCAAACTTCTACCTCAATGCACTGACTCCCTCCTTAGTCAGATGCAGTCCATCAAATTTGAAGAATGTTCACTCCCAAAACTGTTTCCAGTTACCTACAAATTTGTGTCCATTTTCCTGGCACCAGCCCTTGAGCCATATGTTTAGCTTCCCTATGTCCCCTTCACTAACCTTCCATTCATCTTCCCCCCTCTCCCAGACCAGCAGGTTCTCAGAGAAGGAGATGCCAGACAAAATTAATGACAGTTTGTCTTCCTGCCTGGTCAGGTGTTCTTTGGTCTCCACAGCTGACCGGCTTGTGAAATTATTAGTACCTATGTATACCAGGAGGCCCATGTTGTCCATGTTTTCTCCTGCTTCCTGCATGATTTTAGCAATGCTGTCAGTTTCTCTCCATGATGATGTACCTGGGAGACATCTGACCATTACCCCTCACTGAAGGTAGGTATCAACTCCCCAAATCAAACAAGCTTGGTATATCCAGCAGACTAGACCTGAGTTTGAGTCTCACAACCTCCACTTGCATACTGTGTGACTCTGAGAAAGTAACTTAACTGCCCAGTGCTCCCAGGTCACCCCTGAAAACAGGCACTTGTTCCTAGTGGGCCTTACTCGGTTACCAGAGACTGAAAAAAAAATCACAGAGTCTTCTATGGTCAGAAGTGTTTTGGATTTCCTTTTTGCTTTTTTGGTTTTGTCTCTGTTTTGGGTGAGTTTTGTTGTGCTAGCTCATGTGCTGCAGTGTCCTGTTCTGCAGTGTCCTCTGCCCCTTTGTTTGATATCGGAGATAGAGGCAGATACCTGTTTGTAGTTTTTGTATGATTTGTGGAGGTGATACATTGGTGAGCATTGATTAATGGGGCACCCAAGCTACCCTTCCTAACCACCTGCCAACCTCCTGGACCAACTGCCCTCTGAGGTCAAGGTGCTTGAGTTGGATGTTGGGGAAATGACTTAGCTGTAGGCAGCAGTGAGACCTCTGAAGCACTTTTGCATTTGTGTCTATGGTTACAGCACAGGTGTTTCTTTCATGCTGAGGGGAAAGCTGCCTAGAGTGATGACCTTTTGTGACCTGTGTGTATAAATGGCTGATATCACAGTAGAGCAGAGGATAAAAATTATCACACTGCAGTGGATGATACACTGTTTTGTCTCACTCATTTACCACTCACCCCAATTGCATATCTATATATATATATATATATATATATATATATATAGATTGTAACAATATATGTCAGCATGTTTTACCAATTGTTGTACTCCATTATGATGTAACAAAATTGTTTTACTGTATTTGTCCTCTTTATGATGAGGTACCTTTGAAAATGAGCCTCTGGCTCAAAGGTTTGTTAACTGATGTACAAATAAGTAAAAAAAAATATACATGCACATATATATTTGTTTGTGTTTGTATAACTTTTTATAACAAATTAAATTAATTGTGTGCCTGTAAGTCAGGTCACTGTGTGGACACCCCTTAGATCCTCCCATTCCTGCTTTGCTACAGGAAATGTCACTACTGTGCTACTCTTTATAAGGAGCATAGCATGGGGTGGTTGGGGATGGGGGGTGGGTGGTTGGGCCCTTCCCCAATAAAAAAAAGATCCATGGACAAAAGAAATGTGTATCCTTGAAAGCTCAGCCTAATGATAGATAACGCTGTAAACCTGTAAGCACCACCTGTAAAAATTCCACAGAAGCTATACCCTGCAAAAACACTTTACTACAGAGAAAAATAAAGCAGTAACAGAGGATATACCTTGCAAAGAAATGTTTGAATCAGAAAAGATTACAGCAGTAATCTGTAAGCACAGAACAGTAAAACCTGTAGGAACACCCTGTAATAATGCAGCAGAAAATATACCCTGCAATAGCAATTTAAATCAGAGAACAATAAAGCAGTAAAATGTAAGCAAAAATCAGTAACAAAACCAGTGAGCACAAAAGAAAATAGTAACGTGCAATAAATCTGCCTAGACAAAAAGAACCTGAATCTTTTTCTTGGCTCTGATAATGCTGTTCCTTGCTCTGTCCTTACAAGCAAACCTAGAAGAAAAGAGTTCCGGTGAAGCGAGGTGCTTTTGCCAGTAAACCTAGTTTTCCATCTTCCAATAATATATCAGTACCATCGATCTCACTAAGGGTTGCTGGCAAATCCCTCTAGCTAAAGAATCCAGAGACAAAACAACATTTGCCACTCCTGTTGGACTCTATCAGTTCACTACTATGCCATTTGGTTTACATGGTGCACCCACTAGATTACAGCAGTACATGGATATAATTTTGTCTGCTCACATTGACTATTGTTCTGCGTACATGGATGATATTCTGGTGTACAGTCCAGACTAGAAAAGCCACCTGGAATGCCTAAAAGCAGTTACACAATCTTTCAAAAATGCAGATCTGACTATTAATCCTTCCAAATGTAGTACCCTCAATCTCAACAAAGGTTACTGTCAATTTCCCCTAGCCAAAGAATCCAGAGACAAAACAGAATTTGCCACTCCTGTTGGATTCTGTCAGCTCATCACCATGCCATTTGGTTTACATAGTGTACATTCTACATTCCAGTGGTACAGGGATATAATTATATCTCCAAATACTACACTAGTTATTGTGCTGCATACCTGGATGATGTTGTGGTTTACAGTCCAGACAGGAAAAGCCACATGGAACACCTACGGGCAGTTATCCAAGCTATCAAAAATGCAAGTCTGACAATTAATCCTACCAAATGTGCATTGGGCATGCAGGAAACCAGATATTTGGGATATGTTTTGGGAAATGGAGAAGTAAAGCTTGAGATTTCTGAGATAGAAATTGTAGCCAACAGCCATGTCCCTAAAACAAATAAGCAGGTGGATAGGAGATCAGTCCTAGGGACACTTGATCCTATCCCTCCCCTGCCAACTCTTGGTGGCCCGGGCTCGCGTCCGAACTTGAGTCACCAGCGTGGCATTAGGTGTAGCGTCCAGTGCCTTAAACCTCAGTGCCGCCAGGCTGGCACAACTGGCACATTTAAATACTTAGCATTTAAAGAGCTTCTTGCTACTAGTTTCACTTAGGAATGCATCGTCTTTCAAGAAAGATCCATACCTCATAAATGTCATCCTTTCCCAGCAAGTCTATAATTTACACTGTTTTTTAACCTGTAAAGACACTATCTGATAAGCACTGCCTCAGACATATGCCAGGTCTTTAGTGAACTACCCAAATTAAATATGTAGCACTCAGCAGGCATTTTCTACTACGCTATTTGGGAAAACATTATATTGAGCTACAGCAAACACACACACACACACACACACACACACACACACACACACTGTACACACTATCATCTTATTAGTAATGGTACAATCTGAAGTTTTGTTTATAATATTCTGCAGTTCCAATGCTTCATCATGAGTATTCACAACAGCCCCTAACCTGAAGTCATCAGCAAATTTGTATAGTCATACCCTAGGGTTATCTGACTGCAGGGAGGCTATACAGACATACATATACTGTATATATATATATATATATATATATTGAACAAGCAAGGTCCCAAAACGGAACCCTGAGGGACACCGCTCAAGGCCACAACATTCAAAATACATACTGCATTCTAATATATTATACAACAATAAATAAACTGTTTTTGTCAGTGAACACAGTTAAGTTCAGTTTAGAGTAGATTTCCTTTGAATATTTTTTATCCTATACTTTGTATCTTGGATGCACACTCACACACACACACACACACACACACACACATATATATACTGTATGCACCATCCTCATGGCCACAACATTCATAATAAATACTGCATTCTAATATGTTCTAAAACAATAATTACACAATGGCAATAAAAAATCCCACAACCTGATTGGCTATCTGCCCTTGGCAACAGTGGTGTTATCTGAGCACAACCTCATTGTATTTATTTGGTGTTGCATTGTTTGCATATTCTCTTAAGAAACAAAGATATATTGCTACACTAAAAATCAAGCAACATTTTTTTTTGACATTGTTTTTTTATTAATAATAATGCCTTAGTGATCCCCATTCTTAAAAAATGGAGTCAGGACGAAACCAGAAAATTTCAGACCAATAAGTCTGACTTCACTAATGGGTAAGATCATGGAAGGGTTATAAAGGATTATATCTTAAGGCACTTGGAGACAAATGGTCTGGTTGACCATTCTCAGCATGGGTTCACTAAGTCCAGATCTTGTCAGACTAACATATTGGCCTTTCATGAAAACGTAAATAGGGAATTGGACCTGGGAAACTCAGTTGATGTGGTGTACCTGGACTTTGCAAAGGCCTTTGATAAATTACCTCATTGTGAGTTATTAAAACTGTTAGAGGAGATTAAATTGAACCCTAATATTTGTAATTGGGTATCAGCATGGTTACAAGGGAGACAACAGAGGGTAACCATTAAAGGAACTTTTTCTAATTGGTACACTATTTCTAGCGGTGTCCCTCAGGGTTCAGTTTTGGGACCTTGTTTGTAATATATATATATATATATATATATATATGTATGTATGGATAGCCTCCCTGCAATCAGATAACCCTAGGGTATGACTATACAAATTTGCTGATGACTTCAGGTTAGGGGCTGTTGTGAATACTCATGATGAGGCATTGGAACTGCAGAATATTATAAACAAAACTTCAGATTGGACCATTACTAATAAATTAGTTTTGAATATTACTAAATGCATAATAATGCACATAGGCAAAAAAAAACAAACATAATAATTACACACTTGCCAATATACCACTTACTGGTACCATTGAAGAAACAGATTTAGGTGTTATAATAGGCCCTGATTTTAAGTTTAGCACACATTGTAGATTTCAGATAAAAAAAAGCCAATCAAAACTTAAATTGTATTTTACGATATATTGCTGTAGGGAGGCCAAAGTGCTAATTCCACTCTATGTAGCCCTGGTCAGACCCCACTTAGTGTATGCCATACAGGTATGGTGTCCTCAAAATAGGGAGGATATTGTTAAAATGGAATCTGTCCAGAGGAGATTTACCAAATCTATTCAGGGGATGAAGGCATTGTCGTATCCAGCAAGATTAGTTTCCCTAAATTTATAATCATTACGTTATAGGAGGTTTAGAGGAGATATGTGCAGGTAATTGGTGATTCCAGCTGTTGTACTGAATTAGGAATTTATCCAAGAATGGATGAACATGGTAGTAGAAGGCACAATAAACAACTAATACAATCCAAATGGAAACACAATATACATATATACTGGTATAGCCAGATGGTGGTTACTCCATGGAATGCCTTACCTAGGGCAATAATTGACAGTGGGAGTATGAACCGGTTTAAGAATAATTTAGATCTGCATTTTGGTAATATGAAAATTCAGTTTTGATGCCAGATATAAATGGGCAAGCTTTACAGACGTAAGTCTAATTGCTTGAAAACGTTTATGAAATCTACGAAACGAGCCATTGTATAATAGCAATAATTCACTCCAGGGTGTGGGTGATGCTGGGATAACTTCACTTCTGGGACATTTGATGCACTCAGCCTGTAACCTCGTGCCCAGCCATCGAGGCATGAGGTAATCCCAACATGACCCACACACTCTTGTGCATTATTTCTTAAAGAAACTATTTGTTTATGTCAGTGAACACAGTGAAGTTCAGTTTAGAGCAGATTTCCTTTAAATAGTTCTTCATCCTATATTTTGTATCCTGGAGATTGCAGGGGAGATGTTACATCTCATTGTCATAGGGATCTGCATTTACACATTTTTGCACTGTATTTACTCAGGCTGTCCCAGGTTAGATGCAATATCTTGTTTTCAGAGGGATCATGATTTTACCATTTTGATAATGTATTTCTTCAGGGTAGCCTAGTCCAGGGCCCCCATATTCAAAGGAGATGTGCAGTGCATCCCTGCAGAAAAGGGAGATGTGCCACACAACTCCAACAATCCACCACAGTATGATATTCAAATGTGAGGGATCTGCCAGCTGCAAGGGAATGGGCCAGGGTGCACACAAACAGTATGCCATGGAAGTACAGGGTGCATTCCCATGCTTATGCAATGCTGTGGCATACTGAGTGGGAATGCGCTCCTCAAAGTACAGAGCTGCGCAGTCCACAGTTAGGCCATGAATAGCTGGCCTAACCCAGTCAGCCACCCACAGGTGGGCTTTGGAAATGCACCCACATACACATTAGCCTGGCAGCCCCGGTGAACTAGAGGCACCCACTCCCATCCCCAATTGATCCAACTCCATCCACAAAGAGCTTCATAGTGTAGGCCCCCCAAACCCAGTCACACCAGAGGAACCATGGTCCATATCCATAGCATACAGGACCCCACTCACCACCTTGGTAAGTAAACACCCCCACTCTCCCCATACCTGACCTGTTTTGGAGACTGGCACTGCCCTCCACACCCTGCCACAGTCAGCCCCCATCTGCACTGGATGCAGGCAGGGGATCTGCACTCCAGAATGAGCCAAGTATCTGTACCATGCATTTAGGTACTACACAAGTTGTGGACCCACCAGTGTATGCAGCCATGTGTATGTCCCAGGCAAACCGTAAAAGGGAAATGACATACCTCCAATGCATGCCTTGTCAATGCTGTAGCTTCCTGCTGTCATACACCACTGCAGGCCCAAACTTTCACCTGTTCCCCTGTGTAACATGCCACCCTCCAGACTGCTGAGGTATCCTGGATGCCATGGGGTGTGGTATCCTGCAATGCCATTTGCAGTGTACACTCCAGGCTATGGATACTATGTCCACAGTTCCCCAATCATACAAATGAATGGGAGGTTGACTGTTATAGGTTTGTTCTGGGACCTGTGTGAGTGGATTCAGCATTGGCTGTCACCCATGCTGAGCAGTGCAATGGCACTTGGACAATGGATCCGCATCCAGGTGCCTGAGGTGTATTGCCACTGGGCATTATTGCCCACACACAGCTCACTCCTATGTATAACACACTCTAGCGTCCTACTGCCAGTGCTCTGCCACCAGAAAATAAGATATAATTTCTTCTGTGGACTATCCAGGCTAAATAGATAGCAATTAGCAGGCATATTCTAGGAAAATACATTGTCAAAATTTGTAAAAGGAAGACCACATTGAAACTGCCTTTCAGCATATCTGCATTGTGCAACTTCATTAGAAATAATGGGTGAAAGGATCCCAAAAGCTTTCCTCAACCATATCGGCTTTGACCAGATTTTGTTTAATATTGCAACATAAGATGAACTACATGCAATATGCATTTACTGATCTGAAATCTAAAACTTTTCTTGCACTGCTCCTCACTCTATTCATGTATTTTTCTACCCCAGATCTGAAAAATGAATTTGTGTTAATATTGGGGGCTAGAGAAGTTGAAACGCCAAGCTGAGTCTGAAACAAAAGGCAGAGTGTCGCTATTAAATGTTGGAAAAGCTGACACACATTCGATGTTTTCTTGGCTCTGTCTCTGGAACTAAAGACTATGGCTTGCCAACAGAAAAACCCTCTAAACAACTGGGCCCCCTCTCTGAGCACAATTTGCTCTTGCAACTACCTCCACCTCATATACTTTATTGGGAGAGTATATTTTCACTTAATTTCTAGCCTTATAAAACTGATTTTAGAGATTGTGTGCCTACTGTGTGTACTGATCCGTATCAGTACACACAGTAGGTACACAATCTCTGAAATCAGATAAAAGAACAGAAAATTATCACAACTTTTTACTTACAAATTTCTTTTGTAAAAACTGGTTGCAATGTTTTGACGCCTCGCACTTTGCACTTTAATTCACTTTCGTACTTTACTTCGCACAGGGTGCTCCAATTGCAGGAGAATCAGGAGTTTATTCCTATTTGGGATTTGGCAGTAAGATTCTAGTAATTGTTTCTAGAGGTGATAGGATCCCCTTGTATGCCTATTGGCTGTATTCGAGTTGGCTATATTTGGTGACGGGGCATCATCCCTATAAAGTGCACGCATGGCATCTGTATTTTAGATTTGCCACCTTTACTACACTATGCCATGCCACAATTCATCGATTGGTTCAGCTGCTCTATTTTGGGCTTTTCGGGTCATTTTTTAGTGCATTTTGGAGAGTCACTTGTGCAGGGCTTGAAATGTCTGAAGCACTTTCTTTTTATGCCTTCACTATATTTTTTTTCATTACTCTGCATTCTCTGATGTCTATTGCTTTCCAGCATCGTTGCTGCCAATATGCCTGTAAGTAACTAAGTGTTACCATTACACAAACTGGTTATCTTAACTTAACTTTGTTGTCCATGCCAGTTTTGTTACCCTGCTTATATATTCACACTATTTATGTCCTACACCTTCTTTTGGATGATTTTTAACTGATTTTGATCTGTTTGAATCAGTGACCCATAGCTCTTTCCATCCTGCTTAGAGAGGTTTGGACCACATGGACTGATTTTGACTTATCACTATTTAAACAAAAATTGTAATTATCTGTTTGGAATTTTGATTTAGCCACTGGTGGCTTTAAAGCACTCATATTTTCAGATAGCGCATAGCTACTTTAGAATTCCTAGCTTATATCTCTCTGTGGCCCTGTTTCCTACCATTCCCTGTTTTCCTGTTTCTTAATAATATCTCCTCTCAGAGGCTAGATTTATGTATCAAAGGGAAGTGTATAGTGTAAAAGTGTATATTCTTAATCCTAAATCCTAATGCCTCCAAACCCCCACTCACCCATGTTATTTATCTGTTTATAGAAACTCTGTGAAGTGAGCTTCAAGAAAGAGGCTGAGGTTTCTGAGTGGCATAATTCTTCTTGGAAGTAAAAGTATATAAAGAAAAAAGGACTGTCTCTATGTGGAAAGGGGAATTTCATTTGGACTTCCCTTCTGTTGGATTACAGTTGGATTGTTGGATTTACAGAACCATACCTAAAGTAGTTTTGGTGTCTATATGACTCTGATATTCATGTCAAGTGCTCTGGATTGAGAAAATTAAGGAAATAAAGAACTAGAAAACAAATAACCATGGGAAATCAAGGGTCCTAAGGGAGCTAATGAAATCTGTGTCCTAAAGGGGTCTGAAATATATTAATTCTTTTAAGACTTGGACAATCTGAGATTTTGACCCTTTTCCCGATATTCTGGACATTTGGAACATTTTAAGTTCCTTTGCTACACTAGGGCCCCCATATTCAATGATGTGTGAGAAAAGGGCACAATTGGTTGCTCCATGCATCTGAGATGCACTGTCCCAAAACATTACAATATTCAGAAGATGCGAGGTAAGAAGATCTGGTGCATCCCAGGCTGAATATACCAAAGATGCATCACAGCATAACCTAAAATGCTCAGGCACATCTGGAAATGCGCTGGAGCATCTGGGCATGGCTGTATATTGCAAAAGGAGCAACCCAGTCTGAGACAGCAGAGCAACAGGGATGGACAGCAGATGGGAAATGAGTGATGTGGAACAGCTGAAACAGGGAGGGAATCATCCCAAGGCAAAATGGTTGGACAGTGGTACTGCAAAAGAGCAAAATGGGCACAGACACAACCCCCATGGGCACAGTATAAGGCACCACACATACACCACTAACCCAGGGAACAACCAGGCACAGTGGGCATGGCACAGAGGAGGGTAGGGACAAAGCACCACAGCACCAGAGGTCAAACTGGACAGCATGGCCTGTCCATGCACTGCAATAACAGTGCAGAGGATCCAGGCAGGGCAGACATGGTAGCCAAACCACAGGCACAGTGGTCCTCAAGCACAATGGCACACAGACTGGTAGCTGTAGGCCACACTGGTGTCACATGCCCAAAGGTACACAGGTCTGCAAACAGCACAAAATAGCAGCAGAAGGACCAGGAAAACAGCAGAGATATGCACAGCTCCAGAACAGGGGCAATATGCAAGTGACAATGTGACCATGACTGAGAGGCAGACCAGAGGACAGCATGACAAACACTGTGGGAGCAAAACAAGGTGGACAGGGTGTACAGTTGTGCAATGCTACAAACACAAATGGGCAGTGATATGCAAGGGGCCATGGGTCAACCATACAACACAACAGGTGAATGTAACAATGGCTAAGGAAGGACCACAGACACAGTCAGTCAGATGCAAATAATTTAATAATAACAATCTCAGAAAACAAGCAAACAGGGAAATAACAACAACAATGGAACCAATACAAACTATACATAGCAAAAAAAGGGGGGTGGAACAGGGTGGAAGGGGGAACATAGGATGCAGAGGGGAACTTTATATAGAGAGGATTGAGGGTGTGGGGATGGGGTAAATGGGGCAATCTACACTTTGCATTGTGCAATTGCAATAGAGGCCTAGCACCCCTAGCAATGTAATGCCTGGCCTTATCTCTGCTGGCCTCCCCTGATCAATTCTACCAGGATTTGACGGACAACTTGCAGAATGCTCACCTGGTATAGGAACATGGCAAGCAGTATAGCCTGCATTGAAACAAGCCAGCCACCCACCAGCATACTTCCCCTCCTCCTCTACTGGGCTCCACTAGCATCCAATCGACCTATGGTGTGGAAACAGAGAACACATACTTTGTGCCACAGCCCATGCAGGTACAACCACCCAATGAGCCTGACATGCATGTGTGATGTTGGTCGGCCTCATGCTGAGAGTCGACAACCTGCCATGCACACCACACACAGGCAACATGCCAGGATACACAACCACACAGTGAATGGGAAGTGGCACAGGAAACAGTCAAGGCCAGCAGGTGCATGCAAAGGATGTCACCAAGGGACATGTGGACATGTCCCTCACAGAGTGGGAACATGTCAACCCTGTGCACCAACCTCGCAGGCTCTGTGGCAAGCCCATGCAAGCAGCGATGGCTGCCCATGATCCTGCCCAGACATGGCAAATGGGTACAAACACACAGGAGCCATGGGCACAGTGGACCTACCACATGCTGCAGAGACAACAGTCCAAGTGTGCGTGACCACCACCACATGGAAATGCACAAGAAGCAGGCAATGGCCTGCTGTGGGCAATGCAACCCCCAACCCTATGAGCATACAGATGCAGCACATGCAGTGCACTTACCTGCCGTACAGCATGGCACATGTGCAGGTGTTCTCCCTCCAGGGCCTCCAGTACCCCTGTCAATGTCCTGACTGGATAAGCATTCTCTGACTTGCTGCTGATCCTTCCAGTCTGCAAGGGAAACACAATGGAACAGCACTGTGAGCAGCATGGAGGAACGGACCCCATCACCATCACAGTGACAAGCTGCAGCACGGCGCAGCATGACGTGTGCCTTGCTGATGGGCAACACACAATGTGGAGTCACAGTGCCATGGCAACACCACCATGGACAACTAGTGCACACAAGGCAACACTTGGCATGCATGCCAGTAATAACCAGGCCCTGCAACCAGGGCCATGGCAACCATGTGGGTAGGGACACATGCACCTGCCGCACACCCACATACTCCCAAGAGTAGGCAAAGAAAGCATGAACATAGTGCATACATAACTGGGCACGGCACAGCTCCTGTGTGGGCCTGTTCCTGCAGGTGGTGCAGTCTCTCTCTGGGTCCCTCTGCCACAAGTCCCCATACCGGTGCCTGTGCTGCTCCCCCATGCATGGCACCCCAGTTCTATGCAAAAGGCACTCTGCCACCCTGGCAAAAACAACAGATCTAGCCTTCTTAAGGGCCTCAGCCAGAAACAACAGCCTTCCAGTGGCAGCACCAGAGCCACAAGGTTGGCCAGCTCAACAGCACTCCAGTTGAGGGCCCTTGGACCAGCAGCCTGCACACGTGGCATGGTGTTGCAGTCACTCCCTGGAGCTGGTGTTACAAGATGGGGCAGTGGACAAAAAGTGGCTGGGCTGGGCCAGATGTGTGATAGGCCAACATTCATTGCTTTCACAGATGCACCATAGGGATGTGCGATATACGGCCAATGGTGCATCACTAAACATGTGCAGAAGAGAATGGCAGGGTGGGAGTCTGGGATCAGGGGTCATTGAGACAAGCACGTGCGACTGTGTGGAAGTGCCATCTTGGTGAGGGAAGACAATGACACACATGCAGCAAACCACATGGCACAAGTCTGCAGATATGCGCCATAGATGGCAATGGTGCATAACCACACAATACTGGGAGATGCATGATACACAGCCGTTGCCACAAGATATGCTCTGCCATCCATGTCAAATATGGTATGCTGTGTCGAGCATGCACAAGAAATGCACCATGCAGAGATGTGCAGCACAATTCAGATAATCCCTGCAAAATGAGATAAGCCTGGAGCAAATCTGCCATATTCAGCCAGGGAATGCTAATGAGCTTATTGCTCAGTTCTGGTGCAACTCAACTGCTTAGCATGTCATTATAGGTTGCTCCACACCCCATTTGCATGTGCCGAGCTATAAATGGGCTGCCCTGCACCACCCCACACCACAGGTGACCGACAGTTTCTGTAGCCTTGAAGGTAAGTTTGTTTACATTCTGCATGCTACAGCTTTTTTCCCTGCAGCCAGTGGGACTTGGCCCACATCCAGATATGCTGGAACTTTGCTCATGCATGCCTCCTTCCTGCCCACAGGCATCAGGATGTCGGACGAGGAAGGCCAGAGGAAGATGCATAGGCTCAACTTCACTGAGGATGAGGAGTGTGCCCTGGTGGAGGCCTACATCCTGTGGGAGCCCCTGCTCTCAGGCAAAACTGACACCCAACAGGAGAGGACAATAGGCTGGGCTCAAGTGGCAGAACACATCAATGCCTATTGGGTCTATAATCACACTCCCCAGGAGGGCATGAAGTGTATGACAACTGACAAATGCTGGGCCAGGGAGAAGCTGGCCACCATAGAGGCCTCCCTGAGTCAGACTGAGGGGGACCACCTACGTCAATCTGACTTAACCCACACAAAGAGCTCTTAGTGGCCACCATTTGCCAAGCTGCTGTGGAGGGTGCTCATGGTGGTGTGTTTCAGACTGGGGTAGTCCATCGCAGCACTGTGAATATGCATGTGTCACCTCCTTTGGAGGTCTGCATGTGACAGCCACACAGGGCCCTGCATCAGGTCCATGCAGCACTGTGCAGAGTTGCTGGCAGTGCACAACCCTGCTGTGGGTACACATGTTCCCTTGTGTGTCATTGTGCTGGCTCAGCAGCATGCAGGAGGACTCAAGGTTAGGTCAGGCCGGCAACATGCCTCACAGGTGGCCAACCATGACCATAGGGGATATGTGCCATGTGAGTTGCCCCCAAACTGTCGAGGGTGCATGGTTGCACTGTTCAGCTATGCTGGGCAGGTGGTCCACAGTATGGCAGCTGTGTCTGTGACATGGCCAGGAGGGTATTGCCGGGCATATTCTGGCCATTGTGGCTCTGCACCACACATATCTCAGTACACCCACTGTCTCCAGCATATGTGCATTGCAGACACTGCTGGTGCATGTGTGCAGTACAGGCCACAATGGTTTCCTCAGGCCTGTGTGGTAGAACAGGCACACCTGTGACACACATGCATGCCTTCCCGCAAATACTTGTCTATCAGAACTATGGACAAGTGTCAGTCACCATGTTATCCATTTTCTCTTTCAGCCCTATCACATTTCTGGGGTGCTGCAGGGCAGGCGACTGTCCTGAGGCACTGGCAAAGGACAAGGCTGGAACATCCAACCCCTCCAGGTCCTGGGCCAATGCTGAGTGTCGTGAGTCATCAATCATGCTGAGTGAGCTCCTGGGTCTGTCGTATGATGACCCACTGTCCGGGCTTGACCTCCCGAATGACCTCAGTGTGTTGGCATCTGCCATGGTGGGGGATGATGATGATGATGATGCCACACAGCTGGGGAGGGAAAAAGACACACAACATTGCTCCAGCCATTGTCCCTGTCCCCACACAGTCAGCTATAGGCAGCATGGGTGGTTCCGCACCCCCACACACCCCTCCACAGAGTACACCCCCACTGCATGCTGCTACAGTGGCAGTGGGTGGCCAGGAAAAGGGTGATGCTGTGGGCCCAGGGACTGCCATCATGGCTAGCAAGGTGCTGTGGTGCCCCAACAGGTAGCAGGGGCCCATGTCGCAATCACCCCTGGGCCCACCGTGGATGCCTGTGCCCAGTCCCCACCCAGACAGTGGGCTGCTGTGCAGTGTTTACAGCCGTTGGTCATGGTAGAGCAGGCCAGATCCCTTCTGCCCCTCAGTGCCCTGCCCCCAACACTTCCCCCACTGACAGGCTCGGCAAGTATGCCTGTCTCCTGCAACTTTGGAGGGTCAGGCATCACTCAGGGAAGAGATACGTGGACTGTGGTTGCAGGTAGGCCATATGGACGTACATGTAGCAATGAGGTATGTGCAGCTGCTTGGTGAGTTATGCCAACTGTGGGCAGGCATGACCGCTGCGCTTGAGAGGATAGCACAGGACCTTGAGGTGGCCTGTACTGCCCTGGTGCATCGTGGTCATGGTGGTTCCTGCTGCACCCCGCGTAGTGCCACCTGCACTCCCAGTGCATGCTGTCAGGTGACCCAATTGATGCTGATGCCATTCCCAGTCAACCACATCCCCAACATACCCAGATCTCACCTGGAATTCAGGATCACAACACCCATGAGCACCTGGTTATGGTGTCATGGGTCGACCCCAGCCAGGGTAGATGCTTCACCCTCTGTAGCTGGTGGCATACCCGATGCATCCACCAGGCCTAGGCATGGCCACCCACATGGCCATAGTGGCCGTAATGGCTCATGGTGATGCCTGCTGGGTGTGGTCACCATGGCTCCTGTACCCTGCTGCCATTACTGCCATGCACCTGGCCAGCAGTGCTTGGCATTGCATGCTGTGGCATATGCATGCTCCAGTGTAACACCTGTCTGAGTAGTCTGTGTGGTGCACTGGACATGGGTGGGGGCACCAGTGTTGTGCTGTGTGGCATGGGTGTGAGGAGTGTGGCTCTGTGTCTGCTGTACATGCATGCCAATGGGAGCCCTCTGATCCATGCCAGCCCCCAAAGTGCAGATGTGTCCCCCTGTCCATGGTGGTGCAGCAGTGGGTGCCCTTGCATAGTTGTATACACCCTACGCTGCACTCTGCAGTGGCTGTGTAGTACCTACCTACCTGCAAATGTGTGTGCCCCCACCCTGTTTTGATACGTGTGTGTGTGTGACTGACCACCCTGTGTGGTCCACCTGTGCTATTCACCTGTGGTCACCAAAGTGTTCCTCCAGAATGCTGTCCCTGTGCCGCCATGCCCTAGTGGCCAGCCATGATCCCTCCTCTCCAGGGTTGGCTGCTCACCACCACCCTGGGGTTCATCCTCATCTGTCCTGTCGCCCTCCTGTGCCTGGACAAGTATTTGATGGTTCATGGCCATGTTGTGTAGTATTCAACAGGCCAGCAATATGCCACAGGCCATATCTGGGCTGTATTGTAGGGCACTGCCAGATCTGTCCAGGCATCTGAATCTTATTTTCCGCATGCTGA
Organism: Neoceratodus forsteri; assembly: GCA_016271365.2. NCBI lineage: Eukaryota > Metazoa > Chordata > Ceratodontiformes > Ceratodontidae > Neoceratodus > Neoceratodus forsteri. The sequence goes on along the minus strand of CM057449.1, from coordinate 52,211,006 downwards.
ACACACACTTGATGATATTGCATGTAGCGGTGTGAGCCTCCTTGTAGCACTCCTCAGACTCACTAGCGGGCTGCCTTATGGGGGTGAGCAGCCATGGCCGGAGGGGCTATACACTATCACCTGTGGGGGAAAGAGCAGTGTGTTAGTCTCACCCATGCATGTGCATTGCCTACCAGAACCCCCTCATCTTGCCTGTTTATGCTGCCACTGCCTGTGCATTTGTGTGTCTTTTGCGCCCCCTACCTGCACAACCCCTGTACCACCATTGTGGGCCCCCACATCTGTTACATGCTTGCATTCTAGCCAAACATGTCCAGGCTGCCTCTCTTCTGTCCTGCCCCACCCCATCCCTGTTTGTGTGGCCTACCTGCCACTGTCCTGTCCAGCTATGGTGTGCTTCTATTTAACTGACATTATTCATTGCTCGGGGCGTGTGTTGCTTGCTGCCTTGCCACTTGTGCCTGCTATGCAAGGCCCCTGCTGTGCTCACCCTAGGCTCTGGAACACCACTGTCACTGTATCTGTGGGTCCCTTTCTGGCAATGCCACCCAGTTCTACATTTCAACCATGGCGTTGGCCCTTGTATGTTCCCTGTCACTGCAACCCCTGTTCTACCACCTGCTGTGTTTTGTGCCACAGAGTGTGTTGAATGGGTATGGTATCCTACCCAACTCATCCACTGGGTGGCCGATAGGTATGTCTCCACTCTCCAAATGGTGGCACAGGGCCGACCGGAGCAAGAAGAAGGCACCATGTGTACTCCCAGAGTGAGTGGCGCAGACATTGGTGATGCGCCATGTGGCATTGCATACCACCTGGCAGTTGATGGGGTGGTAGTTCTTCCAGTTTATGTATGACATGCCCTCTTCACAAGGTGATACCCTGATTGCCACATGGGTGCAGTCAATGGCCCCTAGCATGTGGGGTATGCATGCCACCCTGTGAAATTGTTGTATGGTTTCTGTCTGCTCTGCCTGTGAGCTTGAGAATTGGATGAACTCTGTAGTATGTGGCAGCAGAGTGGTGAGGAACTGTGTGAGGAGACGGGGTGTGGCAGACTGTGTGATCCCAGTGGTGTCACCCACTGATATCTGGAAGGTGCCCATGGTGAGCAAGCACATTGCTGCCATCACCTTGTCACCCTGGTCTCCACCGGCAGAGTGTGATTCCTTTTGTTGGGTTCCAGCAGTTCATTATGGCACAGCTCACACAGCTGTCTTGAATTGCACTGTTGAGTTGGTACCGGCCCACAATCTCTGTGTCAGTCAGTTGTTCAAATGTGACATGGTACGGTACCGTCTCTGTTGGGCATAATGCCTATGGGTCCTTCCATGGCGACATTGCTGTTCTGCCAGTCTCCTCACACTCCTCATTATCCCCACCATGAGAAATGGAGCACTATCCATTTTTCCCCTGCTGCTGTTCTGGTAGCTGTATGTGGGTGGCTTGCACTTAGGCCTGCTCCTTTTATGCCTATCTTTGGGTGATGCATCTTTGGACATGCGCCGCACATGTGCCACCTATTTGTGCTGAATATAGAGATGTGCTGCACATTCATGGGCATGCTCTCACCAGATGTGCTGCATACATTATGGTTGCTCTGAGGTGCATCCAGAGGTGCACAGAGCATCTCTGGTGTTTGAATATTGCAGTTCAGCACATTTTCTGAGATGCGCTGGAGCATCTCCTTTGAAAATATCTCTCTAACTGCCTAATTTTGTGCCCCTTGGAGCTCTGATTTGTTTTCCTTTTTAAGGAGAGTTTTTTCTTCTATTTTACTATTTATTCTGTGATATTGTGTATGCTTTATCAATTCTGCACTTAATTAAGATAGACAGTGGTCTTGACTGAATTTTTAATATAGTTAAATTTATATCTGTCTGTATATCTACTAACAGATACATTATAGATTAACACCAGTAATAGCACTATTTCACTTCAAGGAGGATATTAGCACTTAGAAGGATTTGCTATACAAGGTAATAACCCTTAGCAGGATGGTTAATACAAGAAAAATAAAAGCAAAAAAAATGAACCATATCCCACTTTTGCTAGATAGTATGACCTTGACACTTAAATCAGGTTGTAGCCTAGTGGGGATCACCCCCTCAAGTGAGAGGGGATCTAACCATATGGCCCACAGTACTAAAGAGATTGCTAATAATATGGTTGGGGCTCAGATATGGCAGTTTATCCTGGCAGATCAAGCTCCTTTAGAATTAAGAGCTGATGTGACCCCTATGGTTAAAGGAGCAACTCACAATCATACTGAAAGCCCTACTCCACAGGTGGTCACTCCTAACTTAATCTTCTCTGATAGCTGTGCTAGTATTGCTCGTGCCAAAGATGACTCTATGACTGTTAACATAATACAAGACTTGCAAGTTACCATTAATGGCCTCAAACACTGTAAAGAGCAACTTAATAGAACACAGCTCTGTCAACACTGTCATGTCACTTTAGCAGACAGGCAAAACCTCTAAGTGTGTAAGGCAGATCCCAGTATATGAGTCATGTAGATTACGTGAGAAAATGGTGCTAACTATGGAAAATTCTTATTATGCTAACCTTATTATTATGAATCAGATGATAATCAATAAAGGCATTTTAGACGTGCTGAGAGGAGAAGTCTCTATTAGCAGATTTCAGTTAGACAAAGTACTCTCTAAACTGCCTGAGTTTAACTCTAATAATGATAACAGCATTATGGATGTGGGAAATATAACACCACAGTCATGACCTGATTTTTTTAGCACTGTCTATATACCATATAGGGCAGAAACTACTGGGAAGAAAGATAAAAGAAGCAGAAATAAGAAAAACAAAAGGAAAATAGGAAGAAAAATAAAGCTGGAAAAACTATGCTTTCGGGGGGGGGGGGGGCACATGTCCTGACTGACCAGAACTCTAGCAATAATTTAGAGATGAGTCCTAAGACTTGGGCACTCTCTAATAGTATGAAATACAATACTTTAGAGACAAAAAATGGAGATGATTTACAGCACCCCAGATCAGAGCTTATGAATCACTTAAGAGCTCTGGAAATGGAAGTTCTCCAATTGAATAAGAACTTAGGAGTTCTTCCTCTTACAGAAAAAAATGTAACATAGAAACAAAGAAACTTAGACCTTGACAGCAAGTAAGGACTGCTTGGCTCACCTAGTCTGCTTATTTCTCTACCTACTGGATTAGCAGCAGATCCTAGTTAACCAACAGCATGCTTCCTCCTACCCCCTCCTATCCCCCACTATAATTGCCTTATGTCGGTTGGTCTGATCACTACTCAGTTGGGTTCAATTTTGAGGCTCCCCTGGGTAGGCTGGCCCCTGTGGAGTTGGTCAGGTACCACCCATTGCAGAACGTGGTCCCTGAAGACCTGATGACGGTTATTGACCTCTGGTCATTGGACGAGTTTTGCACTGATCCTGAGCAGCTGGTAGTGGCCTATAATAGGACCATATTGGTAGCACTCAATCAGATTGCACCAGTCCATGTTTGCCCCTTCCACATCATCCTGGTGCCCCATGGTTTGATGGGGCTCTGAGTGGGTTGCGGAGGACAGGGCATAAGTTGGAGCGTCATTGGAGGAAGACGGCCACTGATGCCAACCACCTTATTTTGCTAGAGCATTATAAACTCTTCCAAACAGAAATTTCCCATAAGAAGGCAGAATTCCTGTCCAGGGAAATTTCTGTTACACAGAATCGACCGGCTCAGCTCTTCAGAACTGTTGACAGACTGTGCAACCCAGCCTGTCAGCAGATCCGTCACGTTTTTACTCAAACTGATTGTGAGGAGATTGCTCAATTCTTTGCGAATAAGGTTGAAGACATCAGGACGAAGTGCCTCCAACCTCACTCTAAGGATGTTGCAGTTGATTGGTGCCCTGTCGCAGAGTCTGGAGTTTCCTGGCATGCCTTTGACCTGCCAGATCTCGTAGACACTATGAGGATTGTCCAGGAGATGCGTCACACGTGTTGTAGTTTAGACCCTAGCCCTACCTCCTTGATTTTGGGTTGTAGCGAGATCATGGGCCTGGTCTTAGCTCGAATTATCCAGTGTTCTTTAGATATGGGAGTGTTTCCCAGCTCCCTGAAGAAGGGGGTGGTGATCCCCATTCTGAAGAAAGCTTCTTTAGACCAGGATGGCCTCGCAAACCAGAGGCCAATCTCTAACCTCTCTATTGTGGGGAAGGTTATTGAGAAAGTTGTGGCTGCTCAATTGGATAACCACTTGACCATCCATAGTTTATATGAACCTCTCCAGTCTGTTTTTTGTAAGAAGCATAATCCTGAGACTGCTCTGGTTCGGGTGCTCAATGATCTCCTGATGGCAAAAGATCGGAGACACAGTTCTATCTTGGTTCTCCTTGATCTATCATCAGCTTTTGATACTGTGGATCATGGTGTTTTGCTCAAACACCTGAGGTCCATTTGTGAGCTGTCGGGTACAGTCCTCAGATGGTTTTCATCTTTTCTCACAGGGGAGAACGCAGATAGTGGTCTCGGGTTTGTTTTCATCCGGGGCCTTCTCTCTGCCATGTGGGGTGCCTCAGGGTTCGGTGCTATCCCCCATGTTATTCGCAGTATATATGCTACCCCTCGAGAACATTGTAAGATGGTATGAGCTGAGGTTTCACTGCTATGCTGATGATACCCAGCTCTACCTGTCTTTTGCACCTGACCAGGTTGGCGCTATCTCAGTACTGAACAACTGCCTAGCAGACATCCAAGACTGGATGAATTCCAGCAGTTTAAAGCTGAACCCCAGGAAAGACTGAAGTTATGGTTGTGGACCCAGGTCACAGGGTAGAGGGACTGAGGACTGGTCTTCCCTCCAGATTAATCCTGGGGGTGGACCAGATCATCACCTCTGAATGTCTGCATAACCTGGGAGTGGAGAGTGACGTTGGTTTGACCCTTCGACATCAGGTGTCTGCATTCGTCAAGCTGGCATTTTTCCATCTTAGGAACATTGCCAGGATTAGACACCTTGTTCCACGTAGTGACCTGCCGGTCTTGGTCCATGCCTTTGTGACATCGCGCCTTGATTACTGTAACTCCCTTTACCTAGGACTTCCTGGGGTTGATATCCGCCGCTGGCAGCTAGTGCAGAACGCGGCAGCATGTTTGTTGACTGGGGCTTCTAGAAGATCACATATTACCCCTGTGCTGCGTGCTTTGCACTGGCTGCCAATACAGTGGCAGATCACCTTTAAAGTGGGTCTTTTGACCTACAAAGCCCTACACAGTCTTGGTCCTGATTACTTGAAAGAGCGCCTGGTGCCTTACACCCATCTGCGACAGCTCCGCTCGGCTGACAAGGGGTTGCTGGAGATTCTGAGGGTAAATTTGAAGTTATCTTGTGCCCGTGCATTTGGATTTACTGCACCTACCCTCTGGAATTCTGTGCCCTGTCAGCTCTGGGAGTGCAGGACGGTGGGGAGTTTTAATCAGGCACTAAAGACTTTCCTATGGGAAAAGGCATTTCCTACTTTATTCTAATTTTATATTGTATGTATTTAAATATGTGTTTGTATTTGATTTTATATTGAATGCATTTGAATATGTTTTTATGTATGTTTATTTATTTATTTATTTAGCTTTTGATGACCGGGTAAGTGCACTAGACAAATCCTGCCTATTTTCAGGCACGACCCGGGGGAGGGGGAATACAGATGAATGCCAACTGACCTTGAACCAGATTAAGCTGTTGGTGGTATTTTTAGTGAATGAGGGAAATTTGGCCAGGACACCGGGGAAATTCCCCTACTCTTTTCGATAAGTGCCATGGGATCTTTAACATCCACCTGAACTACCACCGATCCAGGCAGATGGGACCTCGGTTTAACGTCTCATCCGAAAGACGGCACCTCAGAAGTGTAGCACCCCTTTCATGCTGCACTACAGTGTCAGTACTGGGTATTAACCCAAGTGCCAGATGTGGGAACTGAACCCACAGCCCTCTGATCTCCCGGCCTCAGAAGCGAGTGTGCTACCTACTGAGCCACTGACACTGATACTATATTTGCTGTGCAACACCTTGAGATTTTGAAAGGCGCTCAATTAAATAAATGTTATTATTATTATTATTATTATGTCGGTCCCATGCATTCATGTATTCCCCCACTGTTTTTGACCCCAGAATTTCCTCAGGAGGTGCAATGTCTGGTAGTACCAGTCACTGCAAAACTGGAATCTAAACACTCCGACACCTGTCCTAACTACAATCCAGATAACCTAGTTCAAAAAGAGGAGTCAGTGAGAAGATGAAAAACAGATTTCGACAAACCTCTGCCTAGAGTATCTGAACTTAACTCAGAAACTGGCACCTTTACCCTTATCAGATTACTTGGTCCTGTTAACTGGATAAACCTTGAGCAAAGTGAAATGGATCTACAAGTACTTCGTTTTCTTAGGGAAGAACTAGATGTAGGTCTAACCAGAGATGATATAATGGAGGCTAAGGATATTTCTATTGAATCTTCATGGATGCCTTATGTATCAGTAACACCGATTGGGGACCAATAAATACCCTCCCAGATGTCAACTCAGCACTTTACTTTTTTATTTCCATACTCACAAACATCATTGGCTCCCTTGCACATATGAACAACTGCCAAATAAAAGGGGTTAGTGCCCCCTTGCTCTCCTGGGAGCTAAAACATCTTATGACTTCCTGGGACAAAGCATGGAAGGCCTACAAACTCAGCGGCCTCCCCACTGACTGGCATCTATACAGACAGCTAAGGAGCAGCTGCAAAAACTCCATTCAAAAAGCAAAATGCTGCCACTATAAGAAACTCTAAATAGAACACCTGAACAACCCCCAAAGAATTCTGAAGGCAGGTCAACTCACTCTTAAAGGGTAACATTTCTGAAGTACCCAGCTCCATTGTTGCTCAGGGAACAACCCTTGCAAACCCCCTATCCATTGCTTCTAGCTTTAATGAATTCTTCTCAGACATATAACAATGTACCTCCCAATTCCCTAACTCCACTGCCCCCCTCTCACCAGACCTAATGAGTACAGACCTTCACATGGGCCATCCCTCCTTCCACTTACATCTGGCTACACTCAGAGAAGTCCACCATCTGCTTATAAATTTGAAGGCCGATAACTCAGCAGGACATGACATCCTTGAAACCAGATTCCTCAAACTGGGAGCAGAGACACTAGCTCATCCTATCAGTGACCTTCTTAATAAATCCTTCCTAACCTACACTGTCCCAGATTAATGGAAGGTAGCAGTGGTTGTCCGTGTGCATAAAGGCAGCATCCAGGGGTTGTAGAAAACTTCTGCCCAATATCAATACTTTGTCCTCTAGCTAAGATACAAGAACGGATTCTGTATGACCACCTCCAAAACTACCTTGAGCATTATCAACTCCTAACTCCTTCCCAGCACGGTTTTAGGAAGAACTACAGCACCACCATTGCTCTGATCAAGGTCACCACTGACATATACCATGCAATGGATGCAGGTCTTGGCACAGGTACAATATTCATGGACCTGACCAAGGCTTTTGACCTGGTCAACCATGACCTACTCCTTCAACAACTACCTGAACTAGGACTCAATCCAAATGTGCTATTCTGGGTATGAAGCTACCTTATTGTCTGCTCCCAACATGTGAAATAAGTGGGCTCCATGTTGGAGGCATGACCCATCATCCATGGGGTACTGCAGGGCTCTATTCTGGGCTTCTTGCTGTTTTCTTTATTTATCAATGAGATCCCCAACAACTATGTGGGTGCCACAGTTCATCTCTATGTGGATGATGCCATAATCTACCAGTCCTCTTCTGACCCTGAGTGACTCAACAAATCACTAGCAAATGACTTCCACACCCTTGAGGATTGGTTTACTCTAAAGCATCTGGTTTTTAACAAATGCATGCTCTTTTCCCACTCTTCATTCTGTGCTAGCCCCCTTCCCCTTGCAATCCAAAGACATGCTGGCATTACATTATAATCAGTTCAGTCTTTCAGATATCTGGATATCACACTGGATCCCTCCCTCTCACTGGATGTACATGTAGCTTCTCTTACTAAAACTCTCAACCAGAAACTAGGCATAATCTATGGAATCCGCCCTTACCTCTCCTCCACCTCATGTCACTAGATGGCTCTGATAGGCATCCTCTACAGAATCCACCCATACATCTCCTCCACCTCATGTCACAAGATAGCTCATGCCACTCTCCTGCCCCTTTTCATGTATTTCACTGCTCCTTCTCTCTTTATCTTTCTCTTCCCAATCCTGCTTTACACAGGCATATCATCATGTGGATAGGTTTGCCCTGGGAACTGACACAAGGCACCATTACTGTAAGTACTGTCTACCCTTGACTGGCTACCCTTTTAGTCCAAACTTTGTTATGCTATGCTCAGCTTGCTACACAAGATAATTCATCTCTTCACCCCCCCTTGCTTATCAGGTGTAGTCCAGCATACACAACCCCAGCATGCCCTAAGGTCAGCCTCTCTGCCTCTGCTATCTGTACCTAATCTGAGACTCTCCTTATGTCAGAATTTGTTTGCCTATGGGGCTGTGTCCTACTGGAACTCTCTGCCTCCACCAATCCTGGTCTGCTCCTCAATTTTTCAATTTCAGTGTGCTCTGCTATATCACCTTGCTGCTCCTTCTTGTACTTGCTTTAGGTACACTTTTAAGCCTCCATCTCCTCTTCTGCTCTCTCTACTATACTTCTTACCCTGCACCTCTGGCTTCTACAAGCCATCTAGGGGGTCATATGCACACTGTTGTTGAATGTATATAGTAATAATCTAGATGTGTTGTATTCGTTACCTTCTTGCATAAACTGATATCCCTGCTTCTAGATCTTTAATTGTCTGCTGTTACAATCATAATCCAACTTGACTATGTATCCAATCCCCCTGCTCACTTGCTCTCTGTATGAATTTAACCTGTACTACTGATGTATAAAGTCAGCACTATCAATGTATTTGCACTCTCTAGGTGGCCCTGAGAAAAAGAGACTGCCATGTCTCAGTGGGCTTACCCGGTTAACACAATTCAATAAATAAATAAAATAAATAGCATCCCTCAGGTCCTCCAGGGTGGCCAACTCTAATTGGGTAAATTCTGCCTGATTACAAAACACAGAGATAATGATTACCTGCCCCAATGGAACTATTTTTATTAAAGAGAAAGCAAATAAGAGAAAGGTAGAAAAAGAGGAAAGAAATGTGAACTGCATCTAAGTATGTTCAGTATGAATGTTTTAGAGAATAAGAGCTAAACTGAGCAAACTTCTGCAATTAGAGACCTGTTTAAAAATGTCTTACTAGTCCCTATAGATGTCTATGGTAATATATCAGCCCATAGGGCTGAATTCGGCTCTCAGGTGAACATACTGGTGTCGAATATGAAATTAGTAGATTTCCTTCTTGAAAACTCTTCTCAGTTAGATCATTTAGGTATTAACTTGATTGACTCAAGTATTCTGACTTTAAGGGGAAAGTAGAAATCCCAATATGGCTAATGATAGTCCTAAAAGACTTCCCTTGAGTAATCGATGTATAGATCTGCAGGATATGAGAATGAATGACTATTAAGCCCCTCTGAATCAGACTCAGAGTCAATTCTACCAGAGCGTAAGGGCATATCTTATTTATATTGGAATATATCTGGCTGGCCTATGAACAACTGTGATAATGATTGGAAATCTTTTATTTTAAAATTTGATATTTTAAATTTTCAAGAAACATGGCACAGGGAAGGGGATAACATTAATGTTAATGGATATGAATGTTTCCATGTGTCAGGAACTAAAAAAAAACATACACCAGGTAGACCTTCTGGAGGCTTAGCTACTTTCTTAAATATTAGTAGTTTTATCAGGGTTCAGTCTTGGAAATCTTATGCCAACTTCCTGGCTCCTTATATGGAGAGAGAATCCAAGGGCTTAGTCCTGGTCAACTGTTATATTCCACCTGAGAATTCTAACTTCTTTGATTCTATAATCTGGGAAAACCTGACCAATGTTATCTCAGAATCTGTGCAACTTTTTCCTGACTCTAAATCTCTGTTGTTACATGATTGTGATGCTAGAATTGGGGTTTTGAAGGTCTAATATATAATGTGATGTTTTTATACAATTATACTTATGAGTCATTGTATTTGAGAAGGTCAAAATATACAAACATAAATAAGGCAGGTGAAATATTAATAGAAATAGTAACTGAACACAATTTATATCCTCTAAATAGGAGAATTGATGGTGATGATGAAGGACAATATACACGTCTCTGTAAGAGGGGCTTTTAATGTGGATTATGCTCTATGGTCAGGCAAGCCTCCTGTATGGAACAGCCTCCAGGTTAATCTGAGGCAGGGGAGTGATCATTTCCCCCTCATTCTGGAATCTCTATGAAATACAGCTCAAGAGGAACCCTCTGTAATATACCATATTCTATTTACTGATATTAGGGCAAATAAAATAATTGCATGGTGTAATGACTCTGAGGCTCTAATTTCACAAATAAATCAAGATTCAATACTAAGGAAAGAAAATAGAGAGTTGCTCTAAATGAATGGCACACATCTGGCTGTAGCTAGGAGCTATCTACAACCTTTTTGAACAGATAAACTTAAATTAGAATGTCCATCTAAGTCCCCTAGAGGTGATGCATAGTCCGGTTGATTTGACCAAGAATGTAAACAGAATAACAAAACGATCAGAAATCTCAGTACATTATATGGGAGGGAACACAACAAGAATGCTTTAAAATATCTAAAGAAGCCTGGGAAAAGCAAAAACAAATTATAAAACAAAAAAAAAACTGCTTTCTTTGCCAATCGATGGAAAATGATGTTAAAAGTAGTAACAATCAATAACAGTAAAGAAATGTGGCCTTTGGATGCTAAAGGAACACAATACAAAGCTGCAATAGGCACATATATTTATGTATTTATTTATTGAAATTGTTTCACCAGTAAAAGCATACTGAGCAACAACTGCTCGTCTCCTGGTGTGACCTGGGGGGAGGGGTACAGTGGAGAGGATAACATGAAGGTTATCATACATCTTACATATTTTACATACATTTGACAGAATACAGAAGCTTCACAAACCCTGATAAACATCAGGCAGAGTTATCAGTACCCAACTACCAGTCTGCTCCATTAGATCCCTCTACCCTCAGCTGTCCACCCTTCCATTTAAGGCTGGTTAAGGTCAAAGAGGTCCTGGCCTCTCTAACCACCCTTAAAACAAGAGGTTTTGGAGGCCTGGATGGGCTTAAAGCCAGGTTGCTGAAAGATGGGGCTACAGCTCTCGCGCTACCACTCACCTGGCTGATCAATAGGTCACTACTTGAAGAATCTGTCCCAGAGTTGTGGAAGCAGACGCATGTAGGCCCAATTCATAAAGGTAGGCCAGCAGAACCTATAGAGAACTACAGGCCTATCTCCCTGCTGTGTGTCCTGGCTAAAATCCAGGAGAAGTTCATCTATCCCCAACTTAAGGAATACCTGGAGGTGCACATGCTGTTGTCCCCATCCCAACATGGCTTTAGACTCAAACACGGGACAGACACTGCCCTAACCAAATTCTCTACAGACATACTCAGAAATCTAGACTTGGGTTCCATTACAAGGGCAGTTTTTATAGACCTCTCAAAGGCCTTTGACTGGGTGGATCATGGATTATTATTCCAAAAACTCCATGTTATAGGCCTCAATGCCCACGCCCTCAAATGGGCTGAAAGCTACCTCTCTGGACACTCACAGAGGGTCAGGTGGCAGGAGACACTCTCCAAATCATTGTCCCTCAAGGACAGTGTACCCCAAGGATCTATACTTGGGCCACTAATGTTCTCGCCGTATGTAAATGAACTGTGCAATCATTGCGGAAGCAGCAGTGCCATCCAATATGCTGATGATGCCGTCATCTACAAAACCTGGGTCAACTTGGATGACCTTAGCACCTTTCTCCAAAAGGATATTCACATCATGGAGAAGTGGCTCATCAAGAATAAAATGGTTCTTAACACCAGCAAAACCAAAGCCATGCTGTTAGGACCAAGAGCCCTTAGATTAGATAGAACACACCTACTCCAACTCTCGTCCCTTGAGGGTAACAAGCTCAAAGTGGTCTCTTCGACTAAGTACCTTGGCCTTACTATTGACCAAGGTCTCACATTCAAACAACATGTGGACCAAGTCACAAGAGCAATCCATACAAAACTTGGATTACTGTATCAGCTCAAGGAAGTGCTGACCCCAGAAGCTAGGACTGCTATAGCAACTAGTGTCCTACTTCCAACTCTAACATATGCTGCCCAGGTCATTCAGGGTACTGCAAAGCTGGAGTTCAGTAGACTACAGACCCTATACAACAAGGTGGCCCACTTTGCCACCTCATCCCATGCCAGGAGCCACCACTGCGGGGCGTTGGCAAAGCTTAACTGGCCATCTTTCGAATCTCACCTCAGTTACTCTGTACTCTGCCTGGCAAAGAAGATAATTAGTCCATCACCTCCCCCGAGTCTTGGGGGAATCCTCACAGCAAAAATAAACCAGCGCAGCCTTAGATCCTTGGGCCACACGCTACTGGAGGTCCCCAAGGTCAGGACTAAGGCAGGACAAAAATCATTCTCTCATACTGCCCCTTTCTTGTGGAATAACCTACCTGTGGAGATACGAGTCACCCCATCTTTGCCGTGTTTCCGCACAAGACTCAAGACCCATTTTCTATCAACAAGCATATGCCATTGCCTCTGCCCTTGACACTACTGCAGTGATCTCTGCAGACTGCTCACCTAACTATAAGCGTTAGCCCCTAACAATGTTGCATTATCTCTTTCCTCCCCCAATCTGAACCTATTAATGCTTCTGAACTATGTTACCTAGGGAATCTACAGTACTGTCTCAATAATGTCTCTGTCAATGGATTATGTAATGAACAACACTGACCATTCAGATATATCAATCCTGTTTAACAACTATGTGTAAATAGCCGAATACAGTTTACCCTTAAACTATGTCACCTAAGGAATTTAGAGTACTGTCTCACCAATGTCTCTGTCAATGGATGATTTAATGAACAACACTGACCAATCAGATATACCAAACCTATGTCATGTCTGCTATGTGTAAACCGCTGAATACTGTATACCCATGTTAACCTGTACTCCCGTAGGTTTTCTACTGTATATTATATCTTGGACTGTTATTCCTGGGTTGCCCCTGAAAAAGGGACCTTCGGGGCCCAGTGGGCTTACCCGGCCATCAAAATTCAATAAATAAATATATAAATAAGCATGGAGAACATTTTACATACATTTGACAGAATACTGAAGCATGGATACATTAGTTCACTAACAGACATGGTAATGGTAACAATGTGGATAAACAGTTCGGGCTAGCTGCTGGGATATGTAACACTGAATGAAGCACACTAAACTGTCCTCACTCCCAGGCCAATCTACATTCAAAAAGATGCTTGCCGCTTACTTGAGGGAAACTTGCAATTGCTTCAGACAAAGATGATCTTCTTCACCTTTTTTCACTAGGTCTGCAATTAAAACATTTATCAAGGCCCTTCCTCACAGGTGACTTCCAGCACCCATTGCATACTTTCATCTACCCTAGCTCTTCACATCCTCACCATTTCTCTCCTCTACACCGCCACTCCTTTGCCTTCCCTTTTCCGATTACTACCAACAGTAGGAGGTGGTTTAGGACTGATGACTCTCCACACCATCATATAATATTACTATTCTCAAATTGCATTAGCTTGCAATCCTGGCAGGTCAGCTGATGTTGGCCATTTGTGCATATATTGTAAAATATTGCATTCATCTGTGCCCATGCACTTATTATATTGTATGTATTGTATTGCTATATGTCCAGGACCACTTTGAAAATGAGCTTGCTCAATGGTGTTTATGCCTGGTAAAATAAAGTGATTGATTGATTGATTGAAGTGCAGAGCTGGCTAGCAGTAGGACTGTTCACCAGAATGAGAAATCAAGTACAGTAGTTGGGCATTGAGTCAGATAGCGTAATGCACTTGGTGCTGCTGGAATTTAGGGAGGGGGCACACATGGGTGAACAGTGGGGTGTTAGTGCAGGAACAGTTTACTGAGTAGTAGTTGGCAAGGGCAGTGGATAGTGATCAGACAGAGGAGGAATGGCGAATTTGTGAGGGGAGTGAGTTCCAGAGTTGAGGGAAGCAGTGTGAGATGGCGGCCTGATCGACAGAGGTTCTCCGCCTAGGGTTAAAAAGGAGTAAGGAGTCTAGGGACCAAAGAGCATGGATGGACTCTGGGGGGGTGATAGTGTGGAGCCCAGGTAGACTCCTAGCCAGCACTTTGAGGTAAACTTGGTGCACTGTATTGAGCGGCGGTTTTCGAGGGAGGGGAACAGAAGGGAGCGGTAGACCTTACAGTGATGGGTGTGAAGAGGAGCATCTAGAGCAAACTAGTGGAAAGCATTAAAAAGGGTATCTAACTTGGATAAGGCAGTTTTGTGGGCAGCACTGTAGACAATATCACAGTAGTTGAAAGAGGGAAGTATCATCTTCTGGATGAGATCACATTAAACAGTAAAGGGGAGACTATTTCGGTTCCAATATAGAGCCCCAAGCTTGGGAAGAAGTTTTTTCAAGATGGAGTCAGCGTGGACAGAGAAGGTTAGGTGGTGGTCAAGCCAAACTCCAAGATACCAGAAGGAGGTGACATCCTCCAGCACGGTCCCATCGAGGGTGTAGAAAAGAGAGAAGGAGGGGAGCCTGGCTAGATGTTGAGTTGTGTCGAATGTAATAGTGACTGTTTTTTCTCATGTTTAGAGAGAGAGCTGGTGAGAGTTGAACCAGTGCTGGACTTTTGTTGAAGTCAGCCTGGAGGTCAGAGGCAACCAAGTCTGGAGAGGAGCCGGAGGAGAATAGGACAATATAATCTGCATACATGTGGATCAAGGAGGGGGAACAGGTTTGAGGCAGGTCGTTTAAGAATATGGAGAATATGATGGGGCCAAGCACTGAACCTTGGGGGACACCAGTGGTCATGGGAAGGGGTGGGGATGTAGCATCAGCAATCCTTATAGACTGAGTTCAGTCTGTAAGATGGGCAATAAACCAACTGGTAGCAGATGTGGAGAGGCCAGAGTCTGAGAGTCATGACAGTAGCAGGGGATGGGAGACTGTATCGAAGGCTTTAGCCCGATCGATGAAGATGGCAGAAGTGAAAAGACCTCTATCCATTCCAGGTTGGATGGTGTCAGTGAGCCTTAGTAAGGAGGAGGCAGTGGAATGATCTTTCCTGAAGCCAGACTGGAAGGGTGTGAAGAAATTTGAGTCAGAAAGATAGGAGGTTAGCTGGGCAAGCATGAGCTGTTCTTGCAGTTTCGCAAGAGCAGGAAGGAGGGAAATTGGTTGGTAGTTTTAGGTGGAGGTAAGGGCACCTCCTTTGGGGATGGGTATAACAACGGCATGCTTCTAAGACAGAGGGACAGATGCAGTGGTGAATGACTGATTTAAGGGGTAGGCTATTGGGGTAGCTATGGTTGTGGCAGAGAGGAAGAGAAGTTTGGGGTCCAACCCATCAGGGGAATTCCCTTTAGAAGGGTTTAAAATTAGCAGGGCCTCAAGAGTTTCAGTTGGTGAGATTTCCTTGAAGAAGAAGGTACTGGCTCCATGCAGTTGCTTAGGCCCTGACTGCAGTGAGGAAGGTGATGGGGAGGGTAGGGAAGAAAGGAAGGAAGAGGCACAACTGGAGAAATTTAAGTTGAACTCCGCAGTGACTGTACTTGGATCTGAGAGAATGGAGTTGTTTACACTAAGGAAAGGAGTGGGATTAGCTGTGGGGGGATGAAAAGAGGGAGTGGATGACCATCCAGAATTTGGAGGGGCTATTCAGGTTAGACTGGAGTGAGGACCTGAAATATTCTGCTTTAGCAGGCCGAGTTGCTCTGGTGCACTTGTTCTGCAGAAATCAGTAGTAGGAGAGGTCACGAGGTAGGATTGAGGATTTGTAAGCTTGCCATGCTTTATCTCATTATCTCAGGCATTCATACAAGCTAGGAGTTCTTGAGTGATCCAAGGCAGGTGGTTGCCTTGTACCCTGGTACGGCATAGCGGGGTGTGTGTATCCCATACTTTAAGGAATGTATTTTTGAAGTGCAGGAGGGGGTCATCTTTGGAGCTGGAGGGGGGAGAGGGGAGCCAGTTTGCTAGGACTAGGTTGTTGAGTAGGGGTGTGAGACTGAGGGATTTGAAGGACCGTTGGAGTAAGAACTTGGGGGGAGATTTAGGGTGGTGGATTTTTCGAACTAGGTAAATGATATGGTGGTCACTCATGGAGACAGGGAGCAGTCCTGCTTGGATGACTCTGTGAGGATGGGTGGTCAGATCCCAGTCTATAAGGGAGTGGTTGTCCGATTTGAGTTTCAAGCGGATGGGCTCATTAATGATTTGGGAAAGATTTAGGGTGAAAATTTGTATCCAGGTTTTGTTGAGGGCTGGTGTTCACAAGTGTGGTTAAAATCACCCATTGTGCATAAATCCTCCATGGGGGTTAGGGACCTGATTTATGTAAGGGGGTCGGTGACAGTTGTGGCTGGGGTGCCAGGTCAGCAGTAAATTCTGGCAACATATACTGGCCGTGAGAAAAGGAGGGTGAGGTGCAGCAGTAGGAGTACATAAGCTTTATGTTCAGCTTTAGCTATGATTACTGAGTAGCATAAGGCTGAGTTTATGTAGATGGCCCCGCCGCCACCTCAGGTGGCCCTGACCTGATGGGCCATTGTATATCCTGGGATTGAGACTGAAGAGTCAGGAATATTTTTATTTAGCCATGTTTCAGAGATGATGAGGACATCAGGGGCATAGTGGGCTGTGAGTATTTGGAGTTGGTCAAGTTTGAGGGCTAGACTGTGTATGTTTAGGTGAAAGAGGCAGAGGCCTCTGGGGATGGGATCTCCTAATAGTTTGGTGGATACAGGTAACAAGGGGGAAGGGCCAGCAGAGATAGGTGGGGATGGGGTGGTCGGGGGTCTAGGGTTAGGGTGTATGTCCCCTGCTGTGGGGTGTAGGAGGGCAAGAGATAGGTGGTGTGCTAACAGTTGGAGGCATCTGGAAGTGAACAAGCACCACCACCTAAGGAGGCAGGTGTAGGCATTTGTGTGAGCATCAGAGGTGTGGCAGAGAGCAAGTAGGTGCAAGATATTCCAGGAGAGCGAGGCCCTGATTAGGAAGGGGGAGGGATGTACAGTAGAGTGAGATCAAGCAGGAGTGATCAAGAGAGTAGGCACAGGGTTGGAGGGGCAGGAAGAACTTACGATGTATGGCAGGAAAGGGGAGGAGGGCATGGGGTAGGTAGGACACATGGTGGAGAGGAGGTGTGGGAGGCAGGAGATAGGCAAATCAGTAGAGGCAAGTAGCCAGTCGGGTAGGCAGAGGCGCCGAGACTAAAGAGCGGCATCCCGAGTTGTGCAGGCTTGTTGGAGAGGATAGTGAACAAAGGATTGCTTGTGTCATGAGAGAGTGGTTTTGAACCTAAGGAAGCCACAGGTGCCCAATATCACTGAACAGAGGTGGTTAGAATTTTTTACACAAATTTTCTATAAACCCTCAGAAGAAAAAGTATCTGAGTTCATAATTTACAGTCCAACTGAACACCCTATACTGATAGATGAAGTACTCTAAGTTGTTAACACCTTAAAAAAACACAAAACTGCTGGACCAGATGGTATTCCATCTGAAGTATTCCTTTGTTAGACACATGTGTGGGGTAAAGTGTAAACCATCTTCTTTAACAACTGTATTAACTCTGGGTCTTACCCTGTTACTTGGACAGGTGCCAGCATAATTCCTATATGTAAGAAAGAGTATCTGATAGACCCTGCTATGTACTGCACAATAAGTCTATTTGATGTTTGTTTAAAAATCTTTTTGAAAATCATCTTAGAAAGACTGAAAGTGCAAGCTGAACTAACTGGAGGTATTTCTGACTTCCAAATTGGATTTAAGGATAATTATTGCACAATAGATAATATCTATATCCTCAGACATTTTATTGAAAAATATGTTAAACTACATGGTCTAAAACTTTAAGCAGTTTTTATTGATTACTCCGAAGCTTTAGAATCCATTTCCAGGAATGAGCTATGGACCCTTTTATTGGAAAGAGGGATAGATAAAAACTTAGTAGCAATAATGACCAGACTGGACCACAATACCTGGGCTAAAATTAGATCAGTATTAATAAGGGACTGAGACAAGGGTGCATTTTAGCACCCCTGCTCTTGTCGCTTTATATTGATAAAATGCTGAAATATATTGAAACAGTAGTGTATGATTCACCAAAGATTAATTCTCTCTTTTGCCCTCTATTGGCATATGTAGACGACACTGCTCTGTCCTCACTGACTAAACTGGAACTCCAAAACAATTAAAATATGTACATAAATCTTCAGAACTGATTCTGAGGATAAACTTGAATAAAACCAAGATAGTAATCTTCACTAACAAAAATGTGTCAGGGGGGTAATTGATGCTTGGGAGAAGACAAGGTAGGTGTAGTTTCAAACTATGTATACCTGGGAATTACTATGCAAGCTAACTGTTCCTGGAAAGTTCATACCGATGCTGCTATACAAAAAGAGAAAACACTCTAGTAGGACTTAAGTTTAATTATAAATATGGTAGTTCAACTAGTAAACTTCTACCGACTGTGGTAAAAGCCAAACTTAAATCACAATTACTTTATGGCTCCGAAATGTGGGACTGTAAAGGTTCTAACAAAAGAATGGTTCCCCCTCTACAAAGCATTCTGAAGGCTACTCAGGATAGGGCATTCTTGTCCAGATGCCTGTATTAGGGCAGAATTATGATTCTCCAATATTAAGGAGAGATCTGAAATTAAAAAGAAAAACTAAATTACTGGATTAGACTAACCAGATTAACAGACATCTTACCAGTCACTCAATTCTTAAAAGAAAAATAGTCCTGGTACAATATGGGATATAGAGTCAATGTTTGGTTCTCTGAATTGATTGCTCTTTTAAAAAGAAACAATCTTACGACTCTTAAAAAAGCAGTTGAAAAAGGGATCTTACTGAGCAACCAGCACAAGAAATTTGTAACCAAGAAAGTGTCTAATAATTGGAACCAAGAAGACCTAAAAATCATTAAGGAATCAAAGTATTTCTGTTGGTTCCCAAGGATTAACTTTTATTCTGGGTATAAACCCTACTTGGATATTCTTGTAGAACCCCTTTTCCAAACTACATTCATTAGATATAAGTCTGAACAATTTCCCAGTTATATGCTAAAGCATAGATATGATAAAACTCTCTTAACCACAGACAACTGTGATTGTTCACAAGGAGGGAAAGAAGATCATGTACATTTTATGGTCATGAACTTGGTGGTGTAAGAAGAGAATTTTGTGGCAGGGTTCCTTTCAAAATGATATCTACTTGGTTGATCAAAGCACCCTAACTACAGTAACATTCTGTTCCATGCAGAGGATTCATGGAGTACAGAGATTATTAGCTAAATACTTTGTTGCTGTTAGTAAAGTTAAAAGCAAAATCCTACAAAATAGACCATAAGGAATTTTTAGTAGCATTGGCAACTGGGTCATTTTGATGTATTGTTAAAAGCTAGGTTATATGCAGTGGATGAACTTTGATGTACTGTATGCTTGATATGACAAGTGCAATACGTTGCATGATGCATTTTAATTTTTAATGTTTGTAAATTATAATGGCTATTTAGCTACACAAAAAATTGCTTGCTTGATTGATGAATAAGATTCTTTAAAGCTTTCAAATAAACAAATATTTGATAATCACCTGATGCCCCAAATAACAATATTACAAGTAAATATGAAAACAAATATTTATTTTTGCAATTTATGTTTTCTTCCTACATCCCCCTTTTGAATAAAAAATATATTCTGAAATACTATATTTTCTAATTCAAAACTGTAATCCTACTATATGGATATATAGTTTAAGCATCACAGGGAAAATAAACTACAGGACACAAAGTTTCATCATCATGTAATAATTCATGGCATCATCAGCATATTACATAATTTCTAGTGACATCATAATTTATGACATCATCAGATGTGATATCATCAGGTGTGACATCATGGAGATGTATATTTTTGCATAGAAACATGTGCAGTACTACGTGATTAAACATGATTACAACTATGTGCACTTTTCTTTAAATGCTTCATCATTTTGTTTATTGTTTGTTTATTGAGAAGTATCAGAATTACAGCCTTTGAGTATAGGACTCTTTTGCAAAGGCTCCATGTCAGTTTTACATACAAAGCAACAGGCAGCATAACAGCAGAAATATACAACGGAAAATGGGTTACAGAGCTGAGGGTGGAAATACAAACTCTGACTCAATAATTGGTTACAATAATAAGAAACAGCTAGTTGGCATATATGTTCTATAGGGTCTGAGCTGAGGGGGAGGTTTCTTGAGGTAACTGGTCACCAGGGCCTAGGTGTGGTTTGATTGGGAGAGAAGTACCTAGTGGACAGAGGCCTTATAAAGTACTAGCTGCTGCTCCAAAGTGACATCAAGGGGTAGGTCATTCACCCAGAGGGGTGCTCTGTAATAAAAGGAGTATTGACCCATGATGGACATGCAGTGGGGGACAGAGAAGATAGTGGACAGTGAGCTCCTAGTGACCCTCTGGTGGGAGTAGGGTTGTACTAGGTGTCAGAGTCCCTGAGGGGAATGTTCCAAGGTGAGCTTTCTGGCTAGGAGACAGGTTTGGTATCAAAGTCTTCCTTTGAAGTTCATCCAGCTGGTGAGTCTGTTGAGCTAATGTGTGTGGGTCAGTCTGCTACTACCCCAGAAAAGTCGGCAGGCTTTCTTAAGGGTAACCTTGGTGCAATTTAGGGCAGTGGGATCAGCAGAGCCATAGAAGATTATCCCATAATTGATGAGTGATAGTACAAAGGAGATCACTGCAAGATGCAGGGCTTCAGGGGGCAGGCATCCACTATGACTGTATAGGAGTCCTAGTAGTTTGTTAGCGGCTAAGCTAAGCATGTTGATATACTCATGGTATGTGAGGGATGAGTCTATCATGACCCCCAGGTACTTGAATGTGGATACTAATTCAAGAGGGGGGCTTTGGAAGTTATGGATGCAGAAGGGAAAGTAACTTAGGGGATTTTGGCTATGGGCAAAGAGCATGGCCTTTGTTTTTTTATAGTTCAGAACAAGTCTATGCTCAGTGAACCAGGCTTTGGCTTCTGAGAAGCAATGCATGAGGGAGAATGGGAGGGAAATGGGGTCAAGATGGCTGTCAAAAAGGACCACACCATACACACAGAGGAGAATCTGGCCTGCGCAAGCCATGGGTAGAGTGTTTAGGAATAAGGTGAAAAGGAGGGGGCCCAGGATAGAACCCCGAGGACCCCTGAGAAAAGTGGTTTACTGGTAGATAGCGTGGAGTTAATTTTGATCCTTTGGGATCTACCACTAGGGTAGTTTTTGAACCATGAGGTGGTCTCCATGGATAGCCCCATAACAGGCAGGGATTGGAGAAAAAGGGTGTGACTGATGGAGTCAAAAGCCTTTATTAAGTCAATATATGTACAGTAGCTCCTAAAAGGTGTCCTCTATCAAGGGCTTTGCTGATGAATGAGGTGTGTTGAAGAAGGGCAGTGGTGGTGCTATGCCCCTTCCTGAAACCATGCTGTTCAGGGCAGAGTAAGTTATATTTTGTGAGATAGTTAGTGAGTTGGTCCACAGCTATTTTTTTGAGCACCTTTGAGATGGGGGGAATGAAGATGGGGTGGTAGTTACCAGGGGAGCTGCTGTCCCCACTTTTAAATATTAGGGTGATGACAGCAGATTTCCAGCAGGCAGGAAATTGTCTGAGACAGGGGGACTGATTTAGAATGGCTGAGCTGTTAGGGGGATAAGGACAGAATTAAAAGGACTAATTTTAAGTCCAGGGAGTCATTACTATGGTGCAATTTACCAAGGACTTTGGTTAGGTAGGGCCTCTTTTCATGTGTGAAGATAGTGCACAGCCTGAAAGCAGAGATGGAGGCAGTGAAAGGGGGGTTAAATGCCTACACTCTGGCTGGGTCAAAGAAATTGGAGGGGAGAACCCCACTTAGATCGGAGAAAGTGGAATTGAGGGTATCCACAATGGTCAAGGGATCCTGGGATAGGAAGCCATGTACTAGCAGTTGAGCCACAGGGGGAGAGGTGGTCTTGCCATTCAGTTCTTTGATGTTGTTCCAGAACGTGCTCCCTGACCCCCAGGCAGAGGAGAGTGCCTCCTGACAGTGGCAGCTTTAGCCTTATGAAGCTCCCTAGTGCACTTATTCCTGGCTTCCCTATACAGTTGTTGGTCATGGGGGTTGCCAGATGCATTGACTTTGTGCCTTTGGTTATCCCACAGTTTCATGAGATAAAGCAGAGTCTGAGAGAGCCAGGGCATGTCCCAGCCTTTGATTACTTGTTTGGTGACAGGACCAAAGCAGTCGCAGGCTGCTATGAAAGTAGAGATGAAGTGGTCTAGTGCACTGTCTATTGTTGGTGCAGTGTTAATGGGGGACCTGTTGTTAAGTCAGAGGACTTCCTTGAGATAAGGGGGAGAGAGAGATCTCTTTTTAGGCAGCATAAGAAAGTGTATTTGGGAGGTGATTTGGGTCTTTTTGTCAACCACCAACAGAGTACAGGGGAGTGGTCACTCATGGTATCTGGTAGTACTGTGATATCAGATATTCAGGTGGGCCTATTAGTGAGTACAAGGTTCATAGATTCATAGGTTAGGTTCAAGTTCAGAGGACAATCGTCCATAGAAGAACTTGCCATCATGTCAAATTGGCATGGTGGAATTGGCAAATCTTCTATCCCCCATGAAAGAATCAAGTCTCCTCTTAAAACTATTTATATTCTAACTTTCAACCACATTACTGGGTAGTGTATTCCATATACCAATAATTATCTGGGTATACCATTGACTTCGTTTCACAGTTTTAAATGTATCCCCTATTAATTTTATGTTATGTGATCTAGTTATGTTATATGTTACTGTTTTTTTTTGTTAACCCAATTAGTTCTAGAAAGGCATCATCTTTAATAGCTCTAAAAGCTAAACACAAATCACCTCTTAATTTCCTATATTCAACAGAATATAGATTCAGATGTTTTAATCTGCTGTTATAATTCAAATGTCTTACTGTCCTAATTTTTTTGGTTACTCTTCTCTGTACTTTTTCCATCTTGTTATTTCCCAAAATAGAATATGGGGCACAAAATGGAGAATGGTATTCAATATGAGGACGAATCAGTGCTGAATATAATGGAAGTATAACTTCAGCCTCTCTACTTTTAATAGATCTTAAGGTACTTTTGATTATCAGGTTACTTTTTATTATAGTCCTACTTACATGATAGTCAAATTTTAAGTCATTTGATATCCTGACACCTAGATCCTTGTGGTTTACCACTTCTAGTAAGGGGATATTGTTCAATTTATAATGAAAACCTGGGTTATTAGAACCTAAATGCATCATTATACATTTTTGTTCATTAAATTATAGTTTATGTTCACCTGCCCAGTTTGCCAAAAAGTTCAAATTGTCTTGAAATAATTTTGCTGATGATTCATTATGGACAATTGCACCAACTTTACAATCATCAGCATATTTACAAGACCACACCCCCAACAATGTTTGCATTGATGATAGCAAGATATTGAACAAAATAGGTCCCAAGACTGAACCCTGTGGAACATCACTTGTCACCTCTCCCCACTCTGATTCAGGACCCTTTCTAGTTACACATTGAGAACGATTTTTCAACCAAGAATTAATCCAGTTAATTACATTCAGATGAAAATGAAGTGTTAACAATTCTTCAATCAGAATTTTATCTGATACAGAGTCAAACACCTTAGAGAAATCTAAAAATACCACATCTACAGGCATTCCTTTTTCCAGGGCTGCTCTAATGGGCTCAAAAAAGCTCATAAGATTAGTAAGACAGGATTTTCCAGATACAAAACCACGTTGTGATAAATCATAGAATGAGATGCTTTTAAGATGTCCCACAATATATTTTTGCAACAATCTCTCCTAGATTTCCCCCGTACACATGTTAAACTAATTGGTCTGTAATTTTTTATATCATTTTTTTTTAACCCCTTTGTGCACAGGGATGACTTAGGCCATATTTCATATTTCAGTGCACTCTCCTGATTTTAGTGAAGTATTAAATAACATAGTTAAGGGGTCAGCTATCTGATGGTTTACTTCCTTCAAGAATTTTCGGGGGATTCCATCAGGTCCTGCTGAATTATTGTATTTTATAAGTGTTACTATTCCAGTGATATCTGATATTTGAAACATAGGATGATTATCTTGCAGGGAGGTAGATAAGCTGGAATTTTGTCCCTCTTTTTATGAACTCTTAGAAAGTATTCATTAAAGGCATTAGCTATTTCATTTTCAGAATTTAGTACACCATTTTCAACTAAAATTGGTCCTAGTGTTCTATCATTTTGTTTCGGTGAGCCTACATAATTAAATAATTTTTTTTTTATCTCCTATAGTTGATACTAACTTTAGTTCCATGTCTTTTTTTTGCATTTTTTATTCTTGATTTTAGTTCCCTAGTGACCTCTTTATCGGCTGTGATATTTCAGTCAGTTGGAGATTTTTTCTGTTTCCCATATAGCTTTTTCTTTCTTTTAATATTATTTTTGATTTTTCTGTTCCACCAGATTAGTACTCTGCGATTTTTGGAGTATTTGGTTCTAACAGGGACCCATGATTCAATACAAGTATCTATTTTAGTTGATAATATCTCCCATGTTTGTTTAACAGGACAATCTTTTAATTCTACAGCCCAATTCCAATAATTCAAATGTTAATTAATACTATCATAGTCAGCCTTACAAAAATCCCTGAATTTAGTCACACCTACAAAGGGTTTATAGGTAGGTAGCCCGATATCTACAAGAATTACATTATGGTCACTATTTCCTAGGGGTGGAAGAATCCTGGGGCTCTTGTAATTAAATTCAGGATTTATTCAAGAATATTTAGTGTCCTAGTATTTTCCTGTACTATTTGTTCCAGGTTTGAATGAATTATTATTTCAAGAAATCTTTTTTCAACAGTATTTTCTCCTGTGGAATTCACCCAGTCTATAGTTGGAAAGTTAAAGTCAACTAGCAACATTATATCGCTTCTAAAAGTTTGTTCTTCAATTTCGTCCAAAAAGACATGGGTCTCGTCAATGGAAAAATTCGGTGGATGGTAACATAGGCCAAGAACTAAATCATTAGATGCATTTGAAATTTGTACCCAGATAATTTCATTTTGAGCATATAGAATGTTATTGAGTGTTACTTCTACATGTTTTAGATCTTCTTTAATATAAAAAGCAACACCTCCCCCAATTGTATTATTTCTCTCCTTGCTTATCTGACAATAACCAGAAATACTAGTTCCCCAGTCATGTCCTGAGAACCATGTCTCTGTAATTCCACAAACATTTATACTGTGTCAGTCAAGATTAGACTTAGTTCTTAGTTTTATTATTAAGACTTTGTGCATTAGTTAGTAAAAATTTGAAGGACTGAGCCTTCATTGTATTATTTATAATAGTTGGATCCTGTGATAACCCAGGACAATTAGTAACATAGCTATCCCCAGAAGGAGAGCATTCACAAAATACTCTTACCCCCCTATTCTCTAGTTTAAGGTTAAGTAGGGTTGATGTTCCTGTTTTGTGTTTAGCCTAGTAGGGGTTACAATGAGCTGGGTTAGGTCCAGGGCTGCAACAGCATCCTTCTAGGGGGCTGAGGAAGAGGCCAGCCAGTTGACATTGAAGTCACCCATAGCTATGATTTGGCAGGAATTCAGCAGCTGAGATATGCAGTTTAGGACAGAGTTAAAGGCTAATTTTTGGTTCCAGGAGGAATATGCACTGTTACTATGTGGACCACCTTAGCTGATGAGTTGGAATTGCACCTTAACTGTGTGCAGTTGGGCTCTGTGGGAGAGAAGTGTGGGGGTTGTGTATACAGATGCTAGCAGGGAGTCACAATAGTAGAGAGCGCAGGCCCCACCTTTCTTTGATAGCTGATCAGCTCTGGGTCCGGAGTACCCAGGTATGTGGATGGCAGAGTCAGGGGTCTCTGGGTTGAGCCATTTCTCAGTTACTACAAGGATGTTAGGTGGCACATGTTTCATCCAATCTTGGAGGATGGTGTGTTTTTTTGGACACGCTACAGATATTAACAGTGGCTAAAAGGAGCCCATGGGGTAGCCCATGAGGAGAGACGTGGGTGGGGATTGGGCCTGGGTTGAGGTGTATGTTACCCGCTAGGAGGAGGAGTATAAGTAAATGATGGAGTAGACAAGTCTTAGGAGACTGGATTTAACAGCAGGGCACCTGAACCGACTAGGAGAAATTAGGTCAGTCATGGGTATAGGTAGGGTGCGAATAAGCACAACTAGGGGATACACTAGGTGGGAGAAATGCATTAGGGAGTGGGGACAGTGACCATAGGACAAGTGATGCCATGTGGGTGGGTCACAGAAGGTAGTACCCCAGCTAGCGGGGCAGTTAGGGGAGTCATTGGGGTATCAGATGGAGCAGGGGGTAGTGAAGATGGAGAATGTGAGTATTACAAGGGGGAAAATTATTATCTGGCACAAAGGAGTCACTTGCAGTGGCTCCTGAGTATAGAGGGCAAATGTGGGAAATGAACCTTGGCCTTGCTGTAGGACTTAAGATGTGTTAAGTTCCTTCAATTAAGTACTCCAACCAGATAGTGCAGAGGAAAGATCGCTGCCTAGGTTGTAAAGGGTTCACATTTTTTCAGACATCTTACAGTTTACAACAGATTAACTCTTTGTTCATCATCTACAGATATCAGCATTACAATTAAATGTTTCAGTGTAACCGTTGTTCATTACTTCCACTTTTATTTACATTTGAAACATCACACCTAGCTTTTCTGTGTTCGCAGAATGGTCTCAACTGATTAATATGAACTCATTTAGGTGTCATCATTCCAGTGTTCTTCTTCTTGAGTTCAGTTTGGTATGCTACAGGTGAAACTTTATCTGTGATAACAAAGGGCCTTTGCCAGTTTAGAAGGAACTTTTTTTAACCTTAGCTTTATTCATGTTGTAGTTAAGTAAAACACATTGGCTGAGATATTCAAAGGGGTTGTGCCTGGCACAACAGGGTTGCTCCATGGACAACTCCCCAATGTGCCCCGGCACGATATTCAAAGGGGCAGGATGCGCGGAGCAACCCCCAATGTGCCGGGGCACATTGGTAATGTATGCGGCGCAGAAGCAGGGGGCATGCCCATGTATATGCAGCACATCCTGATATTCAGCCTGGGATGTGTGGCACATATGCTGGAGCAACCCCTAAATGAGCCGCACATTGGTGCTCAAAGTTGAGCCGAAAAAAACAGGCTCAAATGCTGGCCACCAACAGGTGGGCAGCTGTATTGCAAGGCACAACACAACTACCACCAGCTGTGGGTTGCCACCCACCTGGCAGGAACACCATCCACAAGCAACTGGATCCTCCCTGGTAGTCTAATAGCACCCCTCCCTGTATGCCCGATCGTGGGCATCTGTACATGTAATAAATGTACCTGGTGGTCTAGCAGTCCCCTCCCTATATGCCCAATCATGGGCATCTGTACATGTAATAAAAGTACCTGGTGGTCTAGCGGTCCCCTTCCCATATGCCTGGATGTGGGCTGTTGTAAAACAAAAGATTTACCTGCTGGTCTAGTGGTGCCCCACTCTCCACACACCCACAGTGGGCTCCCAGCTATCAGCACCCCCCCTGTCATCAGCGGGAGGCAGCACCCCTCCCACATACCGCCTGGCCACCCACTGAATGACAGTGTACAGTATGATCTGTTTGCCTATTGGTCCACAGTGTG
Organism: Neoceratodus forsteri; assembly: GCA_016271365.2. Lineage (NCBI taxonomy): Eukaryota > Metazoa > Chordata > Ceratodontiformes > Ceratodontidae > Neoceratodus > Neoceratodus forsteri. The sequence goes on along the minus strand of CM057449.1, from coordinate 52,183,052 downwards.
GACCAATGGGCTTACAGACCGTACTGGACTACAAGGGATGAGATATGTGAATGAACTCCCTCCAAGGTTACCCTATTGCTACCACTTTCTTGGATAATGATGCACAGGTGCTAGGTATTAAAATGTCCCTAGGTAACCAGGGTAAGTCCTTCACAGTCCTGTCCATTTACATAGCACCCCAAAACCCTAAACTCAACTTTCAATCTATTCTTGACTATGTATTTCAGTTGCCTAACCACGCCAAGGTCATCATTCTGGGTGATTTTAAAATCAGTTGGTCTGCCCCTTCAGCTGCCACTCGAAGAGACACCACAGCTGCACTAAGCCTAGTCCAGGTCGTGTCCTCTCCCATGAAGACCAACTACCAGTCTGGCACAAGTACCATGATTGTATACCAGGGAAGGGATAAAAGTGACAGTCCCACAACACAAGGGGGGAAAAGCAGAGGCACTGTGGGTAACCCTGGAAGTGGGTAGGGGAACAGTGCTTAAAATGGGAGTGATATACAGGCTCCCAGGGCAGGCAGAGGTTGCAGACAGAGAACTGCTGGAGACTATAGAGAACATGACAACAAAGGGCGAATTGCTGCTAACAGGTGACTTCAGCTTGCCAGATGTGGACTGGAGCATCCCAGCAGCAGCCTCAGCCAGGAGTAAGGGATTCCTGTAATCCCTGCAAGAGGCAGGTCTCACACAGCTAGTGAGGGAGCCTATGAGGGAAAATGCAATTCTGGATCTTGTCCTTAGCACTGGGGACAGGATAAAGGAAGTCACAGTGGCGGAGAGCCTAGGGACTAGTGATGATCGAGCTGTGGGGTTCACCATAAGGACATCACAGGAGGCTAGCCACATAAGGACTAGAATCCTGTATTTCAGGAGGACAGACTTTGATAAGATGAAGGGCGAATTCAGAAAGGCTATGCAAGAATATGATGGTGTAAGTGTGGTAGTGGAACAGTGGGATACGATAAGGGAAGCCCTGCACCTGGCAGTAAATCATTGTGCCAGGCCCTGCAGCATGAGAAAGAGGAAACCACTGTGGTTCTTAATGGGAGTAGCAGAGCTAGTAAGAGGAAAAAAGATGTCATTTCTGAGGTACAAGGCAACACAGCGCAAGGAGGACAGGCAAGAATACTTGGAAAAATGAAAGGAAGAGAACAAGGCAGTAAGGGCAGCAAAGACCGAAACCAAGGAAAAGCTAGCTAAATCAGTGAAGGAAGGAGGGAAGGCATTCTTTAGGTATATAAGTGAGAGAAGATAGGCAGGGGTAAGGATCATGAGACTTAGGGAGGAAGGAGGCAGGGTAGTGGAGAAAGACATTGACAAGTCAGCCATCCTCAATAAATACTTCTCCATGTTCAAGGGAGAAGACAATGGAGATTATCCCCCATTAGTGGAAAAGGGCAAATAAAGAGAAGGGGTGGACAATAGACCTTTTTCAGAGGACAATGTAAAAAGAGCACTAGAACAGTTTAGGGTGGATAAAGTTATGAGGCCTGATGGGATACACCTAAGGATGCTAAAGGAGCTCCGGGAGGAACTGGCTTAACCTCTGGCTAAGCTGTTCAGTGGATCACTAGAAAAAGGCTTGGTTCCAGAGGAGTAGAGGATGGCACAAGTGGCACCCTTGCACAAAAGTGGTATCAAGGAGGAGGCAGGAAACTACCGCCCAGTCAGTTTGACCTAGATAGTAGGTAAAATGATGGAAACCCTATTTAAGGAAAGCCTGGTGGACTACCTAGAGACAAGGGGATGCTGGATCAAAGGCAAAATGGATTTCTTCGAGTGGGTGACAAAGGAAATAGACCAGGGAAGAGTGGTAGATGTGGCTTATCTAGAATTTAGGAAGGTCTTCAACACAGTCCCACACAGGAGACTAATCCACAAGCTGGCAGATCTGGGGGTGGGACAGAGGTGGTCACATGGGTTAGAAACTGGTTGAAATAGTTCCTTTATACCTGGGGTTCTGACATCATTTCCTCAAGAGTGCAAGGTGCATGTCACTGTCATATCCTCTCTAGCACACTGCACTAACAATATAAGCATACACATTGTATATTATAAATATATATTTCTATATTACAAACCAATCACACACACAAAAAAAAAAAAACAAATGTGGGGAGTATAGTAATGTAATGGCTGTGGGCAGCAGTCTTCCGGGAGTCTTCTGGAGGCTGAGATGCTGCCCTATTTGCAGACAACTCTGCCCTGAGGGAGGAAGTTACCTGCCTTCAGGCCACACTGACAGTAGTACGGGGACCTCCCCCAGGCCACGCTGGACAGTAGGAAGGGAACCTCCCCCATCCAGGGAGCACCACAGCCACCACCACTATCTCAGAGGTTGTGAAGAAAACACAGCAGTTGGACCACAGTGGGCTCAGAAGGGTGAGGATGGTGGAACGGAGGCACACCCAGTCAGTTGTTCCACTCCACAATCCATACACCATTCTGGGGGAGCATAGCTCCCCTATGGATGCACCCACAGAGGAGACTAAGGAGGCTGAGGACAGCTGTCACAAGGGAGGCCAACAGGAAGGAGGCAGAGGACACCACAAGGAAAGGAAGCAGCTCCTGGTTGGGGACTCAATTATTAGGGGGATAGAACTGGGAGGAGCTGGGAAAACTGAAGTAAGGTGCCTGCCTGGTGCCATGGCTTGGAGGGACAGGAAGCGCATCCACAGGATCACGACAACAGCTGCAAGGGATTCTGAGCTGGACGTAATTGTCCACCTAGGGACAAAATGACTTGGCTCATCATGAGGTTAGAGCAGTGCAGGAGGACATTGCAGAGTTGGGGAGGGGCCTAAGACAAGTAGCACACACAGTATCCTTCTCAGAGGTGCTGCCTGTCAAAGGCATGGGGGAGGCGAGGTAATTGGCACCATGCAGTTTAATGAATGGTTGAAAAAATGGTGCGGAGCACAGGGGTTTGGCTTCATTGGGGACTGGGATTCCACCTGGAGGGACACCAGCCTATACTGGCAGGATGGTCTGCATCTGTCCAGGAAGGGAACAAGTCTTTTGAGCAATTGGTTTAAATGCTTCATTGGCAAGCTTTTAAACTAGTCAAAGGGGGAGGCACTGACAAGCAGCAGAAAAATCCCAGCCTCTCCCTACAAAACAGGGTACTAAATGAGAAACAGACCAAGGTAGAATGGTCAGTGGGGGATGCTGCAACAGAAGGTAAAGCCATCAAAAAATGGAGAGCAATGAGTACCAATGCCCGTAGTCTAGGTAACAAGCTTCCTGAATTAGTGGCCTTGATGGAGGAGGAACATCTGGATATCATGGCAGTCACAGAAACATGGTACACACAAAACCATGACTGGGACGTAAACATACCAGGATACACTATCTACAGGAGGGACAGGGAGGGTAAAAGAGAGGAGGAGTAGTTCTTTACATAAGGGAAGGAATAAAAGCAACAGAACAAAAGGGTAAACAGGGAGGAGAAGAAGCACTGTGGGTAAATTTGGAGACAGGCAATGGCACCACAATCCGCATAGGGTTGTATAAAGAACCCTTCTCAGGGGGAGGAAATGGACAAGGAAATGATAGAAAGTATACTTAGAATGGCAGAAAAAGGGGAGATATTGCTGATGGGTGATCTGAATATACCAGATGTTAACTGGAGTGCAGTTGCAGCTCCACTTTGAAGAGTGCAGTTATTCTAGATGCCCTACAGGGGGCATGCCTTAGACAACTAGTACTGGAGCCCACTCGAGAGGGAGCCATATTAGACTTGATACTCTCAAATGGAGATGGAGAGGAGGAGTCACAGATGTAGAAGTGGGTAGCCATCTGGGAACTAGCGACCATCGAACAGTATGGTTCACAATAAACACAGCAATAGAGTCAAGCCATACAAAGACAAAGTACTGGACTTTAGGAGGGCTGACTTTGCCAAAATGGGTGAGTGCCTAAGGAATGCACTAGCAAATGGGCAGAAGGAGGGTGGAAGAACAATGGGAATAATAAAAACTGCCATCACAGAGGTAAGAGCCTTTGTGTGAAGCAAATAAACAAAACAAGACGATGTAAGAAACCACTATGGTTCTCAAAGGAAGTGGCAGTGAAGGTTCAAGAGAAAAAGAAAGCATTCAGGAAGTACAAGGAATCGCAGAAGGAGCAGGACAGAGAACTGTATCAGTTAAAGCAAAAGGAGGCTGGGAAGGCAGAACAGCAAAGGCCCAAACCGAGGAAAAGATAGCCAACTCAGTTAAGAAGGGGGATAAAACCTTTTATAGGTACATCAGGGAGCGAAGGAAGACCAAGGGAGGGATAGTGAGGCTCAATAAAGGGGAGGGAGGGTGGGCAGAGGGAGACTGTGAAAAGGCAGAGATACTAAACAAATATTTTTGCTCAGTATTTACAAAGAAAGAGGGGGAGGTACATAAAACAAACAGTAGTAACACACTGGATACAGAAGTTGATACCAGCCCATTTACAGAAGAAAGGGTTCTGAAAGAACTCTTAAAACTGAAGGTGGACAAAGCAATGGGGCCTGATGGGATTTATCCCAGAATTCTAAAAGAACTAAGGGTAGAACTAGTGACACCACTGACTACCCTTTTTAACAAATCATGGGAGGATGGGGTGGTACCCGAGTACTGGAGGAGGGCAGATGTGATTCCCCTTCACAAAAGTGGGAGCAAGGCAGAAGCAGGAAACTATAGACCTGTTAGTTTAACCTCAGTGATAGGGAAAATGATGGAATCACTTCTAAGGAAAGAATTGTCAGTATCTAGAGGCCGAGGGGCACAGGACCCTAGGCAGCATGGATTCACAGCGGGAAGGTCATGCCAGGCAATCTGATAGATTTCTTTGACTGGGTGACCAAAGTAGTAGATCAGGGAGGGGTTGTGGACATGGCCTACCTAGACTTTAGCAAGGCATTTGACACAGTCCACACAAAAGATTAATATACAAGTTAGCCAGCCTGGGAGTGGGTCCCAAGATGACAGCCTGGGTAAAGAATTGGCTGGAGAATAGGACACAGAGAGTAATAGTAAATGGAGTCCACTCAGAAGAAAGGGGGTTACTAGTGGGGTACCGCAGGGTTCAGTATTAGGACCGGTCCTCTTCAATGTCTTTATAAGCGACATTGCAGAAGGACTGGAAGGAAAAGTATGTCTCTTTGCAGATGACACTAAGATCTGCAACAGAGTTGATGCACAGGGTGGGGTGGAAAGGATGAGAAGGGACTTGGCAAGGTTAGAGGAATGGTCAAATGTATGGCAGCTTAGATTCAATGCTAAGAAGTGCAAGGCAATGCACCTAGGAAACAAAAACCCAGGGGAAGAGTACACAATGGGGGGTGAGATACTAACAACAACAAAAATAGAAAGAGACCTGGGGGTAATCATATCAGATGACCTAAAGATGGGCAAGCAATGTGAGAGGGCAGCAAGGAGGGCTGGGGGGATACTGGGATGCATAGGAGAGGCATCACCAGTAGAAAACAGGAAGTTATTATCCCTCTGTACAGACAGCTGGTGAGACCCCATCTGGAGTACTGTGTGCAGTTCTGGAGACCCAATCTCTACAAAGACATAGACAGGATGGAAGCTGTCCAGAGGACGGCAACTAAAATGGTGCAGGGTCTGCACCAGAAGACATATGAAGAGAGACTTAAGGAGCTTAATATGTATAGCCTCGAGGAAAGGAGGGAGGGGGGACATGATAGAAACTTTCAAGTACCTCAAGGGAATCAACAAAGTCCAAGAGGGTAGCATCTTTCAAAAAAAGAGGTGTGCAAGGACAAGCGGGCACAATTTGAAGATGGGGGGCGGCTCAGAGGTAATTTAAGGAAGTATTTTTAGAGAGAGGTTGTGGATGCATGGAACGGCCTTCCGAGGAGGTTGTGGAGTCAAAATCAGTGGTGGAATTCAAGCATGCATAGGATAGTCATAAGGCAATTCTGGGGGGTGGGGGTAGGAAGAAGTAGGCTGCTGGTTAACTAGGATCTGCAGCTTATCCAGTAGGTAGGGAAATGGGCAGACTGGGTGGGCCAAGCGGTCCTTTATCTGCCGTCAAATTCTATGTTTATATGTTTTTATGAGTGACAACACAATGAGTGGTGGTAAATGGGGTTAGCTCACAGGAGGGACAGGTAACAAGTGGCATACCCCAGGAATCAGTGGTGGGACCAGTGTGCTTCAATGTCTTCATAAGAGATGTTGCACAAGATCTAGAAGGGAGGGTTAGCCTGTCCATGGATGATACAAAGCTGTGTAACAGGGTAGATACACAGGAAGGTATAGAGAAAATGAAGAGGGCTCTGAAGAGGCTAGAAGACTGGTCCAAGGAAAGGCAGTTAGGTTTCAATGCAAAAAAGTGCAATATTATGCACCTAGGGAGAGGGAATCCTATGGCTGAGTATGAACTAGATGAGGTAACACTGAAGGTCACCACAGATGAAAGGAATCAAGGGATAGTCATAGAAGACAACCTCAAAGTGGCTAAACAGTGCGACAAAGCATTTGGAAAGGCTAACAGAATATTACGGTGCATAGGGAGAGGTAGAACAAGAACAAGAACAAGTAGAAGGAGGGAAGTGGTGGTACCGTTGTAGGACTCCCTAGTCAGGCCTCATCTGGAGTACTATGTTCAATTCTGGAGGCCCCATCTCCAAAAAGACGTAGACAGTATAGAGGCGGTACAGAGTAGGGCAACAAAAATGGTGTCGGGGATGCAGCATAAGTTGAATGAAGAGAAACTCAGAGCTCTAAATATGTACTTCATGGAGGAAAGGAGAGAGGGGGGACATGCTATAGACCTTCAAATATCTAAAGGGGATCAACAGGGTACCAGAGGGGATCATCTTTCACATGAAGGGAAATAGCAGAAAAAGGTGGCACAGCATGAGACTAAGGTGAAAAACATAGAGGGAACTTGAGGAAATTCTACTTCACTGAAAGGGTGGTGGAGAGATGTAACAGTCTCCCCCAGGAAGTGGTGGGGGTGACCACGGTTCAGGGATTCAAGAATGCGTGGGATAGGCACATGGTAATTATCAAGCTAGGAGTGTGGGGGATTGCAGCATCTAGGGTACCTTAGGCATTAGAAAGAGGATAAGGCAGACTGGATGGGCCACAAGGCCCTTATCTGCTGACATCTATGTATCTATGTATCAACCTCATTTTCTCTAACCTATCAGAGAGAATCTCAAGCATCATGGTTTTACCTAATGCTCTAAGTGACCACTTCCCAATCTTCTGTCGATGGTCTGACCCTTTCCCTAGACCACATCCCAAGTTTTCATTCCATCATACTCCCAAAAAAGGCCACCTGAGACATTTCAGTGACTTCTTCCTAAATTGTGACTGGTCCCCTTTGGACACAGCCACCAGTGTTGACAGTGCACTTCCATTCTTCATATCAACACTCAACTCAGCATGCGACCTCTTCGCCCCCTATACTAAGTGGATTATCAAAGGCCTGGTCACTCTCTGGATTTCCCCTGCCCTACTGGGTCTTATGTCCCACCGTGACAACTTGTGGCATAAGACACTCACATCTGGCCTGCCTGCTGACCTGCAAACATGTAGAGTGGCCAGAAACATTTGTACAGGGGAAATCCTCCATGCAAAAATGGCCCACTTCAAAGACAGTCTCTTCTCCACCTCAGAACAAGGGAGAACATTTTGGGCCAAAATTAAGGATCTCATGGGTAAATCTAACTCCTCTCCCCCTTCTAAACTTAACATCAATGGCGTTACCACCCAGGATCCTCAGCTGATTGCTGACACCTTCAATACTGCATTCTCTGACCTTAGTGGTGTCCACCTCGTAGACTTTTTCAATAAGACATCTACCCCAAACCCCTCCCACAAAGGCATTCCTCCTTTCCACCTCCGGACTGTCTCTCCACATGAAGCAAAAAGGTACCTAACCTGGGTCCTGGACAAATCCAGATTCAGTGGAGACTTCCTCGACCTAAAGCTGCTGCATCTAGCCTTTGATGCATCCCCACTAAACTCTCTAACCTCTCCGTCTAAGTCAATTTCTGTTGCAATGGAAGATGGCTGTGGTTACTCCTATTCTCAAGGCTGGTGACAAAACCCATCCTAGTAATTATTGCAACATTGTTATCCTCTCTCCCATCTCTAAGGCCCTTGAGAGGATAGTCAATGACCAACTCTCTGACTACCTTTCTAAACACAACTTACTGTGTCAGCAGCAGCATGGATTCTGGAAGGGCCACAGTACCACCACAGCCCTCCTAGAATATACTGATTATATACATAAAGCACTTGACTGTGGTCATCTTGTTGGGTCTGTGTACATAGACCTAGCAAAAGCATTTGGCACCATAAACCACTCCATCATCTTAGACTCCCATTCATCCCAAGGCCTGTCCCCTGAACCCACCTTCTGGTTTGCTAAATACCTTTGTGGTAGATCCCAGCGAGTAAAGATACAAGACACCCTCTTCTCCTCCCCCCCAGTTCTTTCAGGTGTCCCCCTAGGCTCTATCCTGGGCCACCTCCTCTTCAGCCTCTTCCTTAACACCCTCCCTCTTGCCTGCTCCAGGCAGTTACTACTCTATGTGGACAATGCAGTTAGCTTTTACAGTCACCCTGACACCTCCTCCCTTGACCGTAGTCTCCAGTGGTTCTTCTCTGAGACTGAATTGTGTTTCTCTCAACACAAACTCTTACTAAACTACAAAAAAACTAAAGTTATGCTATTTGCCAACACTCATAACAAACATAAAGGCCAACCGCTATATATCCTGAATAATCAGCAACAACCCCTAGAACAAGTTCCTAGTTTCAAATAGCTTGGTATCACCCCTCGACTCCGCCGTCTCTTACTATGAACATATCAATCTGCTCCGTAAGGCAGTAAACACAAGGACTGGCCTTCTCTAACACCACCAGAATTGCCTAACTCTCAATGCTCTCTGCCTCACCGTAAGCAACTCTGTCCTGTCCATAGTTGACTATGGCATAGTAATTTATGGCTTGGCTGCTGATACTGCACTAGCTCACATTAAAATCACATTGAACAAAGCCTGTCACCTTGTGGTTAATGGTGACAGGCTCACTCACACATGTGATTTATTTATTTATTTTTTTTATTTTATTTAAACAGCAGTTTGGAAAACCTTTGAGCCATAGGCTCATTTACAAAGGTACCTTGTCACAGTAAGACAAACCAAAATACACAGTATAGCAGTACAACACATAAGTATAACAGTAAATTAAGACATAGATACAAACAAGCTGGTACAGGTAAGATGGATGCAAACAATACCAGAGTTATGTATACCAGCAAGCCAACTGGTTAAACCTTGCAGGCAGGCTTACCTACAAAACATGCTTCCTACCCAAAAAGATTACCTCTGGTTTCTACCCTCCCGCTACCCTCCATCTACTTAAGCCTTCATCCACCCCCCTGCTTACCGGAAGCTCCATTAAAGCTGCTTTTCATGTCCCTTTTTGCAGGACAGCCTCAGGGCAGAAGCCTTCATGTACAGGGCCCCATACTGGCTAAATAGCTTACCCCATGAAGTCTCATCTATACATAAAATCGGCATTTTTAAGCTCTCACTTTGGCAACGTCTCCTTGCCTATGGCCACTGTGACTGTATCTAGCTCCCTCATCCCCTGCTATTAACTTGCTCTTCCCACACATTAGTGCTCACCCTAATCCAATGACAAGGTCATCACTGACTGCTCTTTGCTTATCCCTCCTCCTCCCTTGGTCCTACCCCCCCAAACCTGATAAGGTCTTCTGGATTGCGCCCATTCCCTCCAACTCTGCATCTATATTCCCACCCCCCCATTGCCTGCCTTGATTTCTTTGTGTTGAATTGTTTCCAGTGCCTGACATTGCACTTTGTACTTATGGAACTGTTTCCTGTATCTACAAATTTATTGTATCCAGCATTCTTGTGCCTCGTCCTGTATCATGTATCCCTTGTACAATTCCTCATGTAAATCAAACATATTTTGTATTTCTATTTGTTGTTGTGTCTCTGACATGGACTCTTTGCAAATGAGTCGCTGACTGAAAGGTTGTAATTCAGAAAGTTTAATAAATAAATAATTAATTACTATGGACTAAAGGAACCACCCATTTGAGCCCATGCGACTTGATACCAGTTCTTATCAAGTGATCATTCCTTAACTGGAATTTAACTTTTTGGTCAACATAGAAACAAAGACTTTGATGGCAGATACAGAGTGCTTGGCCCACCCAGTCTGCCCATTTCCCTACCTATTTGATAAGCTGCAGCTTCTAGTTTACCAACAGCCTACTTCCTCCAACCCCCCGAACTATAATTGCCTTATGGCTGTCCCATGCATTCTGGAATTCCCCCACTGTTTTTGACCCCACAACCTCCTCAGGAAGGCAGTTCCATGTGTCCACCACTCTCTCCGTGAAAAAATATTTCCTCGTGTTGCCCCTGAGCCGTCCCTCCTCTAACTTTAAACTGTGCCACCTTAATCTTGCACATCTCTTTTTCTGAAAGATGCTACCTTCTTGGACTTTGTTGATTCCCTTAAGATACTTGAAAGTTTCTATCATGTCCCTCCTCTTCCTCCTTTCCTCATGGGTATATATGTTAAGCTCTCTTAGTCTCTCTTCAAATGGCTTCTGATGCAGAACCTGCACCATTTTAGTTGCCCTCCTCTGGACTGCCTCTATCCTGTCTATGTCCTTGCGGAGATGGGGTCTCCAAAACTGCATGCAGTACTCCAGATGGGGTCTCACCAACTGTCTGTACAGATGGATAACAACTTCTTGTTTTCTACTGGTGATGCCTCTCCCTATGTATCCCAGTATCCCCCCTGCTCTCCTTACTGCCTTCTCACATTGCTTGCCTACCCTTAAGGTCCTCTGATATGACTACCCCCAAGTCCCTTTCCATTTTTGTTATTGTTAGTACCCCCCCACACATCATTTCATGGGATTTTGTTTCAGGTACATTACTTTGCACTTTTTCACTGAATCTAAGCTGCCAAACTTTTGACCATTTCTCCAATATTGCCAAGTCCCTTCTCATCCATTCCACCCCCCCTTGTGTATCAACTCTGTTGTAGATCTTTGTGTCATCTGCAAAGAGGCATACTTTTCCTTCCAGACCTTCTGCAATGTCTCCTATGAAGACATTAAAGAGGACTGGTCCCAGTACTGAACCATGCGGTACCCCACCAGTAACCCCCCTTTCTCCAGGTGTGCAGCCAATTTGTTACTTAGGCTACCACCTTGGGACCCACTCTCAGGCTGCCTAACTTGTTTATTAATCTTTTGTGTGGAACTGTGTCAAATGCCTTGCTAAAGTCTAGTTAGGCCATATCCACAGCTTCTCCCTGGTCTACTACTTTGGTCACCCAGTCAAAGAAATCTGTTAGGTTTGTCTGAGATGACCTTCCTGCTGTGAATCCATGCTGCCTTGGGACCTGTGCCTTGCTGGCCTCTAGGTACTCAACAATTCTTTCTTTCAGAAGTGATTCCATCATGTTCCCTACCACTGAGGTCAAACTAACAGGTCTGTAGTCTCCTTCCTCTGCCTCTGCCTTGCTCAAACTTTTGTGAAGGGGAATCCACCCTCCTCCAGTCCTTGGGTACCACCCTTTCCTCCCATGATTTGTTAAAAAGGGTAATCAGAGGTGTTACTAGTTCTCCCCTTAGTTCTTTTAGAATTCTGGGGTGAATCCCATCAGGCCCTATTGCTTTGTCCACCTTGAGTTTTAGGAGTTCTTTCAGGACACTTTCTTCTGTGAATGGACTTGTGTCGATTGTTATTTGATTTTTGTTAACTATTCATCTGCTACAGCGATATCGGCGTTCTGCTGCTATTTGTTGGCTGTTGGTTTTCAGAGCAGCTTTGTTATCTTGCTGCTCTTGAACTTGCTACAACAAGCGGCTTTTCGAATACCAGCCTGTCTGACATTGGCTTTTGGAGCAGCTTTGTTATCTTGCTGCTTTAAATCTGTTACAACAAGAGGTTTTTTGGATATCTGCCTGCCTGACGTCTGTAACATACTGATCTGACATTTTGGGATTCTTGATTTTGGATCCGATTTGGATTTGGCAGTCTGTCCTTGCTCTTCGGCAGTTAGTTGCTTTTTGTGCTCCTGGACGTGGATTTTGGAGTGGCTGGCGGTCTTGTAGATATCGACTGTGGTTTCTTAGCTGACTACCGCTGGAGCTTCATCGGATTTCTATCTCAGGGAGGTGTTTGGAGCCAGACCTGCTGTGGAAATCGTGGATTTTGAACTGGCCTGTGATGAAATCTGGGTGACCGGTCTCTTAGGAATCCCTGAGGGGGTTGAGGCTACCAGTCAGAGGGCTGGTGGATACTCTTCCTCCTTGGCTCCTTACGGCCCCCTAGTTTGACTGGGTGGCTTTGGTGGGCTAAGTGGGGCATCTCTTGTTCCAGGCCCTCCTCTTTTTTCCTTTGGCCAGTAATATTGGTACTATTCTTCCTGAATTTGACTGACAAGGGTTTGCTGTTTTTCAGTTTTCATCATCTTTAGGTACTGTAACCACATTTTTCTTTGGAAAGCAGTGAGAGAGCTTTTAATATTAGGGACTTATGTACAACTTAAACTGCAGTTGGTGGTAGTGACAGCACCACAACTTTTCAGTCTGGATTTATTACCTTTTGTTGTGGCAGTGAGAGTGCCATTTTTCTCACTCTGGATTTATTCTTATCTGTTTTATAATTTTTCAAATGATCTCAGCAACTCACGAAGATTCTGGACATTGTGTCATTTGGACAGTAACAGATGATCAAACTATTGTTACAGTTATCAAAATTGTATTTTATTGTTATTTGGGGTTATATTTTGAGTTGGATTTTATTTTTTCTTTAATATGTAATAGTGTTTGGTTTTTTGTTTGATTCCTTCCTCTGTGAGAGAGAGTGAGGAGTGAATTTATTTATTATATTCTTTTAGTTATTTGATATTGATAGGTTTATTTTTGTTATTATTTTATTTTAGTTTCTGTTTATTTGTTTGTTTATAATGTGTTAGGTAGGTTTAGTGATGGTTGGGTGCTATTCTCCCACCAGGCTGAGGGAATTATGTCCCTTTGAATGCCCTACTTTGTCATCTAACACTTATTTTAAGTGTTGTGCGTTGGGCATTCTCAGGAAGCATAGGTGAAGGTGGAGAGCTGGGCCTGTTGGGGGACAGGAGGGGGCAGGCGGATTGGGGTTTTGGGGTTCAGGAGAAGCCCTGGGGTGAAATGGGGTCAGGATAGAGGTTATTCTTGTCTTGTCCCCATACCCAAGGGTTCTGATTTTAATGGACAGGTGCCGAGGTCTTCCTTGATAGCTCATCCCACCTTGGCAGTGTTATGTAATGCCAGATCTATTAAAAACAAGACAGCTATTATAGCTGATCTTGTTGGATAAACTGATCTGGCTTTCATCACTGAGACCTGGCTGGATGAAAACCCAGGTCGTATATTGGCCTCAGCAATTCCAGCCGGGTTCTCGGTGATACACCGTCCAAGGTTGGATAGTAGGGGCGGGGGTGTGGCCATTAAGTTTAAGACTGAGCTGGGCCTTATGAATATGCCACTGGAAAGTACCAGATACTTTGAATATATCCTTGGAGAGGGTGTTGGCTGTGGGATTCTCCTTGTTTACCATCCACCAGGTGATGGTGGAGATTTCCTGTAGGAGATAGCAGACTTCATCGTCGATATGGTGTTGAGGTTTCCCAGACTGATAGTTCTGGGGGAATTCAATGCCTGGGTCGACGATGAACTCTCACATTTTGGTCAAAATCTCCTCAAGCTGATGATGATGCTGGGCCTAACACAGGTGGTTACCTCCTCGACCCATGTAAAGGGTCATTCATTGGATCTGATCTTCCTTTTGGGTATGGAGATTGCTGATCTGGGGGTGGAAATAGTCAGCTGGTCTGACCATCACACCACAAGGCTCAGTTTCAGGGCCCCCCCAATAGGTCTGCCCGTATGGAGATTGTTCGGTACCGCCCTTTAAGGGGTATAAATTCCAGTGACCTAATGGCGGTACTGGACCTATCGGGCTTGTCAAGTGAATGCATGAGTTCAGACGATCTCGTATTAGCCTATAACAAGGCTGTGGGAGATGCTCTGGACAAGATTACTCCTGTTCGTGTTCGGCCTCTCGACCTCCGTCCAAGGAGCCCTTGGTTTGACAGCTCCTTGAAGGAGTTAAGGCATATTGGGCGAAGGTTGGAGAGAGTCTGGTGGAAGTCCGGTAATGATGCTGACAGGCTTAGGTTGATGGCACATTATGATGGCTATCAATCAGAAATCACCTGTAAGAAGGCAGAGTTCCTCTCCAGGGAGATTTCTGCTGCACAGAACCGACTGACTCAGCTTTTCCGGACTGTGGACAGATTGTGCAATCCAATCTGCCTCCAGCCCAGAGAAGCTTTTTCTCAGCTAAGATGTGAGGAGTTCGCTCGGTTCTTTGCAGATAAGGTTGCTGGCATTAGGTCTGGCATCGGTCCGACCTCTCCTATGGGGGATAGCAGTGGTTGACAGGAAGTGGCATGTACTCGGTCTGTCTGGTCAGAGTTTCACTGGCTGGAGTTCAGTGACATTGTGAAGAGCATCCAAACATTGCAACCAACCAGCTGTAGTTTGGATCCGGGCCCTACAACTCTCTTAGTAGGATGTGTGGAAGTTATCTGCCCAATCCTTGCTAACATTGTCTGGAAGTCTCTGAGGGGGTCTTTCCTGACCCCTCCAAGGAGGCAGTCGTTCGACCACTCCTTAAAAAACCCTCCTTAGATCCAGATTGTCTAGCTAACTACTGACCTATCTCTAACCTGCCATTTGTTGGTAAGGTTTTTGAAAAGGCGGTTGTGTTGCAACTGGATGATCATCTTATAACTCACAATGTCTATGATACTCTCCAGTCTGGTTTTAGGAAGAAGCATAGCATGGAGACTGCCCTTGTCCGGGTATTGAGTGATCTGCTAATGGCTAGAGATTGAAAGGCATGTACCATTCTGGTCCTTCTCAATCTCTCTGCTGGATTTGACACTGTAGACCATGGTGTGCTATTGGATTGCCTGCGGGTTTATTGTGGGTTGTCTGGTACAGTCCTCCAATGGTTTCATTCTTACCTCACAGACAGGTTCCAGAGAGTTGCCACTGGAATTTACTCCTCTGGCGCTCACTCCCTGCCTTGTGGGGTACCGCAGGGTTCCATTTTAGCTCCCATGTTGTTTGCAGTGTATATGCTGCCATTGGGAGAAATCATCAGGCGATACAGTTTGGGTTTTCGCTGCTATGCAGATGATACCCCGCTGTGTCTGTCTTTTCTGCCAGGCCAGGATGATGCACTCTCCGTGCTGAATAATTGCCTTGCTGAGATCAGACTTTGGATGAGCTCCAGCTGGCTGAGACTGAATCCAGATAAGACTGAGGTATTGGTAGTGGACCCAGGTCATCCGGGGATGGGATTGGGAGCTGGACAACCATCAGGTTTGTTACACAGTGGTATGTCGCTCCCTACCTCCGATCAGGTGCGAAATCTGGGCGTTATTTTTGATGGCAGTCTGACCCTAAAATATCAGGTGTCAGCTGTCATCAAATCCTCTTTTTACCATCTGAGGAATATCGCCCGGGTGAAACATCTGGTTCCTCTGAGTGATCTTCCAACATTGGTCCATGCCTTTGTCACTACCCGTCTTGATTACTGCAATTCCCTCTACCTAGGGCTACCTGGGATTGATATCCGCCACCTGCAGCTGGTGCAGAACGCTGTGGCCAGGCTTTTGACTGGGACTTCTAGAACCACTCATATTATACCTGTGCTCTGAGAACAGCACTGGCTGCCTGTTAGGTGGCGGATCACCTTTAAGGTTGGTTTACTAACCTTTAAAGCCCTACATGACCTGGGACCCAGTTACCTGAAAGATCTCCTGATTCCCTACTGCCCCCTCCGTCCTCTCCACTTCACCAATGAGGGATTGCTGGGGATTCCCAGGGTTCGATTGAAGACATCAGGATCTCATGCTTTTCCTTTTTCAGCACCAATCCTGTGGAATTCTCTACCTCATTGGTTGAGAGACTGCCCAACCCATCGATAGTTTTAAAACTGGTTTGAAGACATATTTATTTAGTTTAGCATTTATTTAGTTATGGTTGTTATATTTTAATGCTGTTTTAAAAAAAAAATGTTATCATTATGTATACGTTTTCTGTACAGCGCCTTGGCTTTGAAAGGCGCTATAAAAATAAAGTTGATTTGATTTGATCCTCCACCCAGAGTGCTTCTATTGTTTGGTTTAGGTAACTACTTTTCATATTCTTTTGTAAATACAGAGCAAAAGTATTTATTCAGTATCTCTGCCATTTCACTGTCTCCCTCTGCCCACCTCCGCTCCCCTTTATTAAGCTTCACTATCCCTCCCTTAACCTTTCTTTACTCACTAATGTACCTATAAAAGGTTTTATCCCCCTTCTTAACCGAGTTAGCTATCTTTTCCTCAGTTTGTGCCTGTGGTATTCTGACTGCCTTTCCCACTTCCTTCTGCTTTAACAAATACAGTTCCCTGTCCTGCTCCTTCTGTGATTCCTTATACTTTCTGAATGCTATAATTTTCTCCCTAACCTTCCCCGCCGCATCTTTTGAGAACCATAGTGTTTTTTTTTACTCAGTTTTGTTTTCTTTATGTTTCACACAAAGGCTTGTTGCCTCTATTATGGCAGTTTTGATTTTTCTCCATTGTTCTGCTGCCCCTCCTTTCTGGTCATTTACTAGTGCATTCCTTAGGTATTCACCCATTTTGCTAAAGTCAACCCTTCTAAAGTCCAATATCCTCATTTTTGTATGGCTTGTCTCCACAGTTGTGTTTATCATGAACCACACTGTGTGGTGGTCGCTTGTTCCCAGATGGCTACCCACTTCTAAATTTGTGATCCTCTCTCCATTTGAGAGTACCAGGTATAAGATTGCTCCCGACCGAGTGGGTTCCAACACTGGCTGTCTAAAGCAGGTCCTCTGTAGGGCGAGAATGACCCTACTCTTGGATGTGGCTGCAGTAAAGGTGTTCTAGTTAACATCTGGCATATTCAGGTCCCCCATTAACAATATCTCCCCTTTTTCAGCCATTCTGAGAATGCTTTCCATCATTTCCTTGTCCATTTCCTCCCCCTGAGATGGGGGTTTGTATACAAGCCCTTTGCGGATTGTGGTGCCACTCTCTGTCTCCAAGGTGACCCACAGTGCCTTCTGTCCTCCCCATTTATCCTTTAGTTCTGTGGCTTTAATCCCTTCCTTTATGTAGAGAGCTACTCCTCCTCTTCTTTTACCCTCCCTGTCCCTTCTGTAGACTGTGTATCCTGGTATATTGACATCCCAGTCATGGTTCTCCATGTACCATGTTTCTGTGACTGCCACGATATTCAGGTGTCCCTGTTCTATCAGGGCCACTAGCTCAGGAAGCTTGTTAACCAGACTAGGACATTGGTACTCATTGCCCTCCATTTAATGTTGGCATTATCCTTTTTTGCCCCATCCCTGCCCTTACTGCCTTGACCTTTTTTCCCATTTACCCTTGTCTTGCCTTCTGTTGAACTCTGTACTTTGGTGTTTATCTTACTAAATACCATGTTTTGTGGGGGAGGCTTGGAATTTCCTGCTTCTTATCAGCACCCCCAATTGGCTAGTTTAAAAGCTTGCCAATGAAGCATTTAAACTTATCACCTAGGAACTTGGTTCCCTTCCTGACAGATGCAGACCATTGTGCCAGTATAGACCAACATCTCTCCAGGTGGACTCCCAGTCCCCAATGAAGCCAAAACCCTGTGCTCTGCACCAGTCTTTCAATCATTCATTGAACTGCATGATGCGGAGTACTCTAGCCTCACCCTTGCTGTAGACAGGCAGCACCTCCGAGAAGGATACCATGCATGCTACCTGTCTGAGACCCCTGACCAACTCCACAAACTCCTCCTGCACTGCACTGATCCCATGCCCAGCTAGGTCATTTGTCCCAAGGTGGACAATGATGTTGAGTTCCCTGTCCCATGGTGCTGCTCCTGCAATCCTGAAGGTTCTTTTCCTGTCACTCCAAGCCATGGCACCAGGCAAGCACCTTACCTCTCTCTCCCCTTCCTTTCCCAGTTCTACCCCCCTAACAACTAAGTCCCCCACCAGGAGCTGTTTCCTTCCACTGTGGTGTCCATTGCCACCCTCCTGTGGGTCTCCCTTGTGGAGGTTCCCAGCAACCTCCTTGGTCTCCACTGCAGGTGCCATCATAGAGGAACCTTGCTCTACCAGAATGGCATATGACTTGTGGAGGGGTACAGCTGGATGGATGCACCTCTGTTCAACCACCCTCACCCTCCCAGAGCCCACTGTGGTCCAATCGTTCCTCATTTTGGAAACCTCTGAAGCAGCAGTGGTAGCACTGGTGCTCTTTGGGTGTTGGAGGCTTCCCTACTCCTATTCATGTAGGTGCCCCCTCCAGACCAGGTGGTGTGTGAATGGCCATGTGGGTGCAGTCTATGACCCATATCACACCTGACATGCATGCTACCCTGTGGAAATCCTGCATGTTTGCTGTACGCTCTGTCTGTGTGGCTGGAAATCATATGCACTCCAAAGCATGTGGCAGCAGAGCATTGAGGAACTGTGCCAAGAGGTGGGATGTGGCCAACCAGGTGGTCCCAGTGGTTGTCCCCATTGGTTCTGGAAGGTGCCTGTGGTGAGCAGGCACATTGCTGCTGTCACCTTGGTCTCCACAGACATGGTGTGACTCCTTCTGGTTGGTACTTGCAACCCATCTGGCATACCTTGCAGAGCTGCCTCAGAATGTCCCTGTTCAGCTGGTACTGGACCAATATCTCAACATATCCATTGTTCTCAAAGGTGAGGTGGGCACGGAATCATCTGTGTTGGGCATACCGCCGCTGGGCCCTTCCTCGGCCTCATTGCTGTTCTTCTCTCCTCTCTTCACACCCCTCATTACCACATCCATATGGAATGGCCCTGCATCCATCATTGCCTGTCTCAGTGTTGCACATCTGCTATGTGTGTGTTTGAGCCTCCTTTTATATGTTTAAGTCTGTCTGGTTCATTCTGTGTGTTGCTCCTGACTTGAGCCGTGTTTTTCAGCTGGATATGCCATTGCACTGTTCATTCATGGGAACGCCCCCTTGTACTTGTGCTGCATACATTACTGTTGCACCTCTGCACAGTACATTTTGAGCTGTGCATTCGTATTGGTTGAATACGGCTACGGTGTGCAAGTGTGTGGTTGTGCCTGTGCATCTTGGTTGCACCTTGCGCAACTGCTCTGAATAAATGTGCCCATAGATTACTTCTGCCAGATGTTCATCAGAAGTGTTGTTTTTGATTAGTACATCATCCAGGTGAACCAGATTCCTCTACTTTCAGTATCAGGCATGGCATTGTGCAGAAAGATATTTAAATTTGCAGATGAATTTAAGTACCCAAAAGGACACCTGTCCCATGCATAGTGCCTTCTTCCAAAGGTAAAAGCCAATTTGTATTAATCTTTTGGATCTACTTTCAATGTACAAAATCCATTTGCTACATCTATGGCAGTGAAATATTTTGCACCCTCAACCTTGGCAAAACTTTGGTCCAAATGTGTCATGGGCCAATGATATAAAGGTACCTGTTTGTTTAACTTTCTGTAGTCAATAGTGAGCCTCCACTTTTCTGTAGGCTTTAGTACAGTCCAAATGGGGGAATTATT
This sequence comes from Neoceratodus forsteri, assembly GCA_016271365.2. NCBI lineage: Eukaryota > Metazoa > Chordata > Ceratodontiformes > Ceratodontidae > Neoceratodus > Neoceratodus forsteri. The sequence continues at coordinate 52,163,350 of CM057449.1, read as the reverse complement.
CTTATAGTGTCTAGCTTCATCAATGTATCAATAAATATATAAATGTATAAATAAATAAATGAATAAATAAATGTATCCAGTATCACATCTGAGATGTAGCTACCCGGGATACACACCATTCTGAAGATATCACAAAGGTAAGAAAGGTGGAGGGGTAGCAATGTATGTAAAAAATAGTGGTGAATGTGATGAGGAAGTGAATTCCATAGTTTTGGGAAGTGATACAAGAAAGCAGCCTGGCCTACAGTGGTAGACCGGTGAAGGACAACCAAGGAATGGGAGTCATAGTATCTAAGTAAGTAGGCAGATGGGGGAGGACTGATAGAGAGGAGATGAGATAGAATGGGAGTGATCCAAACCAGAATTTAGAGACAAATTTAGCACAATGATGGCGGCATCTATTTTCTAGTGAGGGAAATGCCAGAGAATGGTAGAGTTGACAGTGGTGGGTGAGAAGAGAGTCCAGAGTGAAGCAACAGAAGGAGTTGAAGAGGGTATCCAATCTGGCTAAAGAGGTCTTGGGAGTGGCACTGTAGAGTTCATCACAGTAGTCTAAAGTAGGAAGGATCATCATCTAGACAAGTTTGCACCAAGCTGGGAGAGGGAGGCAGTTCTGGTTCCTGTATAGCGTGCCAAGCTTGGGGCACAGCTTTTTTAGGATGGCGTCCACATGAGCAGAGAAGGTGAGATGTTGGTCAAGCCAAACACCCAGATATCTGAATGAGGAGGTGTCCTCAAGGACTGTCCCATCAAGGGTATGGAAGGAGGGAATGGAGGGGAACCTAGAGAGTCTCTGCCTAGTGCCGAAGGTCATTGAGACTGTCTTCTTGGCATTTAGAAAAAGTTAATGATAGCAAAACTAGTGCTGAACATTGTTAAATCCTGCTGAGGTCTGTTTGCAATATCAGTGGGGGCTGTCTGATGATGCAGAGAACCCATGTCATCTGCCTACATATGTATTGAGGTTGATGTACAGACAGATGGTAGGTCTTTAAGAAATATGGAGAAAAGTATAGGGCCCAACACGGACCCTTGAAGGACAGCAGCATTGATGGGGGGGATGTGAAGTCAATGATTCTGATTGACTGGGTCTGACATATAAGGTTGGCTCTGAACCAGTTAGTTGCTGAGTCAGTCAGACTTGCTTAGGAAAGGGAGTTTAATAGTAGGGTGTGGGGAAACCAAGTCGAAAGCCTTGGCTAGGTTAACAAAAATGGCAGGCATGATTTGACCAGTGTCCATCCCTGAAAGGATGGAGTCAGTAAGCCTAATCAGGGAGGTGTGGTGGAGTGGTTTTTCCAAAAACCAGATTGGAAGGGAGTGAAAAAGTTAGAGTTAGCGAGATAAGAACAGAGTTTGGTAAGAAACAAAAACTACAGAATTCCTTCCCATAAGACCCCTAGGGACAGTCTCCATTTTAGGTCCCCAGTGGTTCGATTGGTCCAAATACTGGAAGTCCAGGACCTAACATGGTGGCTCCCATTCAAATATTCAAGCTGCAACAAAAGCAGGATAGACAAACATCTCTATCTATACTATAACAGCAATTTTGCAATAAACAATCACAGTTCCTAAGAGGGCTTCTTCTGAGCAAGTAGCGACTGCGGAATAGAGCAATATAACTGACTGTCTGGCGTGGAGCAAGCCTTAAATTACTTGGACCCAGCCCAGACTAATTTCTAGCACAGATTAGCCATTCTTAAAGAGGCATGCAAGGAGGCTCTCGCTAGGGCACTCCTCACACAAATAGATAGCACTACTTAAGACAGACACCAGCCTCACAGTAGGCATTAGGGAGCCCAGGAAGACATTATAGTAAACTCCAATTTGTAGGGGGATTACACTATGGAAACCCAGGGACACAGCAGCAATGCAGAGGTCTTCTGGGTCACCCACGGAGCAGGGAGTAAGTACCCTATCTGAGTTGGGGTTATATATAGACCCCCAGTACAGGATAAAGACTTGAACAGGGAACTTCTGGAGGCAATCCTACAGATGGCAGACAAAAAAGAACTGCTGCTGGTCAGTGATTTCAATCTACCAGATTTGGACTGGCTCTCACACATGGACTCTTCGGAAAGGAGAAGATAATTTCTTCAGGCACTAAAGGGAGCAGGACTATAACAGTTGGTGACCACACCAACATAACAGGAAGGCAATCCTGAACCTCATGCTGTCAAATAGTGACAGGGTCTCTGATACAATGGTGGGCAGCAATCTGGGTACCAGAGACCATAGGGCAGTCTGGATTACCATTACCAGTAAAGGGGAAGTCAGCCACAGCAAACTCAGGGTCCTGGATTTCAAGAAGTCTGACTTTTCTCAAATGAGAGCTTCCATAAAACAAATACTTAGCACAGAAACAGTGGTCACAGTGGAACAGAGGTAGAAAGCCCTGAAGGAAGCCTTACTCACAGTAACTGCTCAGTGCATGAAACAGATCTCTATGTCAAGAGAATGGAGGAAACCACTATGGTATATCAAGGATGTAGAAACAAAAATAAAGGATAAAAGGAAAGTTTTCAAATGATTCAGGGATACAAACAATGAGGCAGATACAGAAGTCTACAAAACCAAGCTAAATGAAGCAGGGAAGGCAATAAAGGCAGCCAAAGACCAGACAGAAGAAAGAATTTCATGAGGATTGAAGAAGGGTGATGCAACTTTTTATAGATACATCAGAGAAAAAAGGAAAACAAAAGGAGACATTATAAGAATAGCAACCAAGGATGCCAAAAAGGCAGAAAATGGTAATGAAAAAGTGGAGAGTCTAAACAGTTTCTTCTGCTCACTCTTCACAAAAGAAGATGGCAGCAATGGACCCCAAATTCAGAACATAAGTGGACTTACCATAGAAGCAGATGCTGGACCATTTACAAGAGACAGTGTCCTAAAAGAGCTACTCAAATTAAAAGCAAATAAAGCAATGGGCCCAGATAAAATCCACCCTAGAACTCTGAAGGAGCTGGCACAGGAAATGTTATGCCCACAGGAAGAATTATTCACATAGTATCTAGAGAGTGGGGAAATATCTCAGGACTGGAGAAGGACCACAGTGCACAAAAGTGGAAGCAGGGAGGAGGCTGGAAACTACCGGCCATTGAGCTTAACCCCAGTAGTTAGGATGCTTATGGAGTTTCTACTTAAGGAAAGAATAGTGAAGTTCCTTACTGAAACAGGGCAACTAGATACTAAACAGCATAGATTTACAGCAGGACAGTCATGTCAAATGAATATGTTTCAATTGTTTGACTGGATCTCCAAAATAGTGGACCAGGGAGGGGCAGTAGACATTGTCTATCAAGATTTCATCAAGGATTTTTACTCTGTCCCCCATATAAGATTGATCAATAAGCTAGAGCACTCCGGGTTAGGGCACAAAATAGTCAATTAGGTTCAATACTGGCTCCACAATTGAATGCAGAGGGTCATAGTCCGTAGAACACTGTCTAGCGAGGGAAGAGTGATCAGTGGTGTGCCTCAAGGATCTGTCCTTGGCCCAGTTCTCTTCAATATATTCATCAGCGACATTGCTGATGGCCTGCAGGGTAAAGTAAGGCTGTTTCTAGATGGCACAAAACTCTGCTACATGGAATATACAATTGAAGGAATGGCAGCAATGGAAGCAGATTGAAAGAGCCTAGAAGCATAGTCTAGGGACTGGCACTTAAAATTCAACTCCTAAAAGTGCAAGGTCATGCACCTAGGTAAAGAAAACCAAAGAAAAAAAAATACACACACAATGGTGAATGATTAAGAGAAACAAAATTTGAATGGGACATTGGAATACTTATTTCTGATGATTTAAAAGTGGGTAGACAATGTGAAATGGAGTAGAAAGCTAGTAGCATCCTCAGATGTATTGGCATGGGCATTACAAGTAGGAAGCCTGAGGTCATATGTCCTCTGTACATGTCATTGCTGAGGCCACATCTTGAGTACTGCGTACAGTTCTGGAGGCCACACTTAGAAAAGGACAGATCACTTGGAGGCTGTACAGAGGAGAGCTACTAACCTGCTTCAGGAACTGCACCAGGAGCAGTATGAATCTAGATTACAGCAATTGCAAATGCATTCCCTTAAGCAAAGGAGAAACAAAGGGGATATAATAGAAACCTTCAAATACATAAAGGGCATATTTAAGGTACAAGCAGAAAACATCTTTCACAAAAATGAGACCACGCGAATGAGGGGTCACAATTTGAGACTAACAGGGGCTAAGTTTAAAACCAACATCCATAAGTTCTACTTCACAGAAAGAGTAGTGTACCCTTGGAATATCTTACTACCAGAAGTTGTGGAAGCCAAAACAGTCACTACTTTTAAGCTGGCATGGCACAAGTGCTGGGGAAATCTCAGAAGAAGAACAAATTAGGGGGGAAGGCAATTGGGGTAGACTAGATGGATCACATGGTCCCCTTTTGCCGACATGTTCTTATGTTCTTATCTCTTCAATATATTCATAAGATGCTAGTGGTATTTTGTACTGGCATATATAAACTGGGGCTTTACTATGGTCTTATGGCACTCTGGTAACATGGAGGTCAGATACTCCACAACTGTGAGCATCTTTTGCAAACATCTCTTGAACTGAAGGAACATTTCATCAACCTTTTTTTGTACTTCACTTTCACAACTACATGCTTGTACAGCTTGTTCAATTTGTTCTTTAAAATCAGGAAAAGGTACATTTTACCTACTTCTACCTTATTCACAATTATCTCAGAAACACTTTTATTGTCAATTACATCTACCTCAATTAATTGTTCTGTTTCATCAACCATAGGAGACAATACAAGATAATCATTTTCAACTTTACATGTATGTATTTCTTTCTCATCTACTGGGCACATTTCTTGCAAAACAATTAAACCACTGAGTAAGGACTTAACTCTTCATCTGTCTCATTCTTCTGAACAATATCCTCTTGTAGTTCCTGAATAAAAGGAACACGTAAATCCAAATCATGAAAGGATTCCCCTATCGCTACCTCTAACTCATAATTAGCTTCCATAGTGATGGGCTACACAATTCAGTTGTGTAGCAAAATATGCATTACTCTGCTGCTCATGTCCAAGCAAGGTGTGGAATGGACCTTTAAACCCATATCACTAAACTGTCAATTAAGAACAACCAATACAGTTTGCTCTGGCACTTCTTGTCCTTTCTTTACATTAACCCTTACTGAAATGTCCTTACATTACCTGGAATTATTGCAGTGAACTCACTCACCACTTGGCACACTTGAGGGGTAGTTTGCCTAGACCTTGAGGCTTGTGGTGTCACTTTAATTGAATATGGGTCCCCCCATTCATTCCTAAAGAATATCATTTGCTGGGTCAACATATATACCCAGTCATACAAGGACATCCAACCCAAGGTACATGGGGGAGTTCAGGCCTTGTACTACTTGCACTGGGTGTTGTATTTTCTTTTGACTTATTTGGAGGTTCAAGTCACTGATGCATATACTTTTCAAACTCTTCTCATGGTTTGGAACATTTTTCAACCACTCCTGTTTCTTTACATATGTTAAACTAGGCCTCCACATCTTTAACACATTGTAAAACAGTTTACTGAGTAGGCAGTGATCTTAGCCTAAGCATGACACACAATTGGCTGTCTGAAAATTCTCTGCTTTGATGGGCACCTTCAATTCACCTTCCCCTGACTGTATGTTACAGAAGAAGGACCAGTGATTCAGTTGTGTTTCTTTTCCACCATCCTCAGAGGAGGTTGGGTACTCAGAATCCAATGTTCCTATATCAGATGCAGAATGGGACTCTTAGACAACAGGGTCCACTTCCTTTCTGAAGAAAGTTAGACCTTTTGCACTAACCTCAGACTTTACCACATCATGCTTTGACAAACAAACCATATCAGCCCTACTTCTCTATGAAGCCAAATTTTCAGAAATACCCAGTACAGATACATCAGGTACAGTACCTCAGAATGTACAAAGTTCAGATTAATTCAGTTTACTTACCTTGTGTAGATGTTTGACTGTTTCCTTAATGTAACCATATTGTATGCCAATTTTGTGTATTGCAAACTGTTGTTTCACATTGTCCTAACAGTAACTCCTTATAAATAAGTGTGTTCAATGGAGTTTTTCTGCCAATAAACTTGAACTTGAACTAATCAGTGCATCATCTTTTTCAAGACAGCATGATTCTGATTGTTTAGCAACCTTAAAACTCTTTCCAAATGCAATGGGCCTGTTTACGTGTGACCACAAAACTCCGTGAAAGTAGTCGATAATAGGCCTAAACCTTTTCAGAGTGTCACCTCCAATTAAGCAATCACCCCCTGTTCTGTGAGTGATATACTCTTGGTGGGTGACTTCCATTTTTCTAAATCTTAATCTTAGCCACTGTTTATCTAGGGTCTGTTGAGCCCGCCCCATCAATAACCAACAACTTGCAAGCCAACAGTGAGGGTTTTCAGCACATTTGAGTCATCTATGACATCAGTAACTTTGTCAAAGAAGGTCTTGGACATCAAGGTCACTTCTGCCCCTGAATCAACCAGGGCTTCATGATTCAGACCATTTTCAATGTTTATGTTGAAGTGAAGTCTATCTGCCTCCCCTTTGGGGATTATGTTGCCTAGGTAGAATTTGTTTTTCTTTATTCCTGGTAACATAGCTGGTCACTGTAACACAGCACATTGTTTGCAGCAGTCACTATGGATACCTCTAGAGAAAGGTCTGACTCAGAGATAGTAATTGGTTAGCAATTGAAATTTCATTTACCTGGGCAGCAATAGAGGGGAACAGAAGCCACTAGATAGTTGGTTTCCAGGCTGGGTGCACCTGTACTGGATGTTGCAGAGGGGTTTTGCACAGGAACATGAAAAGCTGTAGGCAGCTGAGGAGAATGCGGCACATTAATTTGAAAAAGTGACAGGAATGCCCCCATTTGTTTCTCCATTCACTGTTTCATCTCATTCTACATTTCCTTTCTCATTTCATCCTGTGAATTCTTAATCATCTCCTCTAGACTTGAAGAACTACATCTAGATTTGTTTTGGGGCCTGTAACTGCTTTGATCATTGATATAATTCTGATGCCCCCTCCCATAGTTACCTCCTCCACTTCTATAATTATTATACCCTCTATTATATCCACTATGGTCATTACTATCCACTCCCATATCCTTGGCCACATCCTCTGCCAGGGTCATATTCTTCAAAGGAGGGGGCCTTGGTCTTTGGATAGTTGAAGTTGCTGGTATTGCTGAGGGCTTTGGTAGAATTGTGACTCAGATCCAGATTGTGGGTGACAACAGGGGCAGGTTATCAGACAGGGTTGGTTGGTTGAACCATGACTAGAGATGTTGCAAAGTTAAACTTCACCCACGAATTTCACACAAAGTGCTGAAAATTTATGCTTCACAGAATTTGCAGAGTTTTGAAAAAAACTCCAAAACTTTGATTTATGTGATTTGTGTGACATTTTCACCAAAATTCAAAGTTTCCAACCACAAAGCATGAATTTTGTGTGTGAAACCTGAAATTTATGTGTGAAATTTTGCACTTTGCAGTGTAATCTGTAAATTTGCCATCACAGATTTCTCAAAATTGCTCCATGAAATCAGTGACATCCATGAATTACCTCACGGACATAGCACATCTCTAACCAAGACATGGTCAGGTGCAAGCATGGGCTGCTCCACAGTATTTTGTTGTTGAGTTTTATTGCCCTGCTTTTTTTTTTGTCTTTCGTTTTGAGGGGCAGGCAACTCACCTCCTTCCATAGTCGGGGTATCAGGGGTGGTGACCTCTGACTCTTTAGCTTGAGAGGTAGCGTTCCAACTCCCTTTTTCTGTGCAGAGCCATACTTTCCTCTACCAGAATCCCAGATATGCTGATCTTGTTCAACAATCCAGTGTACATCTCTACATTTTTTCTTAAGCTCCAGGGCCAACTATGCTCTAACTGAGGAGGGCACACCATGATAATATACATCTTGGAAATCCTCACAGTCACTGTCAGCACTTTGCTCCAAAGTATACATTCTTCAGCTGGCTATAGAAATCCTTTGGACTTTCATCAATACCACAGTGCATTTTGCAAGTGACATGCCTGTCTTCTCCTTTAGTATTGTATTCACCAGACTCCTTTTTCAGGAAAAGTAGGGAAGGTGTCAAGCTACTCAGCAAAACTGCACATGAAGAACCATGAATGCTAGGTCAAGTTGACAAATATTTTAATGCAAACATTTAAAATCCGAACAAACAAGCAGCACCCCCGCAACCACATGACCAACATTTTACATCACACTGATGCTTTATCAAGGTGTGGATCCTAAGTCACTGAAACACTTATATAGTAAACCTTCTTAAAGTGACAGTAACATAATCAAAGCACTAAAGAAAAGTATAAGGGAAACTGGGGGGGGCGGGAGAGGAAAGAAGGGAAGGAAAGAGATATTGGAAGTCAAGATACTAAATATTAAAGTGCTCAGTGAAAATTACCCAAAAGTGAACAAGTGGTCCACAATCAATTACACAATAATTAAAAAAAGTGATCCATTATATTAATTAAAACATCACCAAATAGTGTAAATATCAAAATAAACAGGTCAGCAAGCAAATCCTTAAACCATCAATTCATATATGCCAGGACATAACATTACCTAATCAACATTCATCTTAATTAAATATATATATTGTTCTAAGTAGAAAGCAGCAAACATATATCTGCCTTAGTCAACCTAATGGCCCAAGTAGCAAACCAAAAAAGGATTTATGATTTTTTAAGAAAAGGTTTCAAACTAAACATGGCATTCAGTCCTTTGTGTCCATGTGCCCTCAAGAAGTATTGCCACTTGCTCTCACAACTCAATAGTCTATTTTCTAAGTGACAGCCATGGATGTTCATGGATATTTGCATACACCATGCAGGAAAGGGATCTTGGGGTTGTCATCTCTGATGACCTCAAGGTAGGGAAACAGTGCGACAAGGCAGCAGGTAAAGCAAATAGGATGTTAGGATGCATAGGCAGGGGCATTACCAGCAGGAAAAGGGAGGTCATAATTCTACTATACAAGACACTAGTGAGGCCCCACCTGGAGTACAGTGTACAGCTCTGGAGACCTTACCTATGTAAGGACATAGACAGGGTAGAGAAGGTTCAGAGGAGGGCAGCAAAAATGATATATGGATTGTATCACAAGTCCCATGAGGGAGAGAGGGGATATGATAGAGATATACAAGTATCTTACAGGGAGGAATAGGGTGCAGGAATACACTATTTTTAGGCAAAAAATATGTTCCGGGACTAGAGGGCATGGGATGAAGTTGGAGGGAGGATGATCCAGAGGAAACATGAGGAAAAATGTATTCACAGAACAAGTGGTGGACAAGTGGAACACCCTGCCAGAGGAAGTGGTAGGGGGCTGAAACATTCACAGGATTTAAGAAGGCATGGGATAGACATAAAAGAATTCTGGAGGTCAGGGGTAAGGGGCAACAGACTTCTAGGAAAACACAAAGTGAACTTACAAGCTCAAATGGGCAGACTGGGTGGACCGAAGGCCCTTATTTGATGGCACTGTCTATGTATCTATGTATCTACATTTTGGCCAGACCTTTAAATCTGGAATTTTGATTCATCCCTTTGCACAAAACAAGCATAGCCAAAGCATTCATTTTATTTTGTTCTTGTATCAAATTCAAATGCTCAGTGATCCTGTGTTTAAAAGGTCTTTTCCTTTTTGTTGCCACATAAATCACATTTGTTGTGGAACGGCTGATAAAGTGCTTATTTTCAAATTTTCTTTTTAAAACAGGATGCTTAAGAATGTTACCTACAGTATGTTCAGGTGAATAGAGAAAGAGCATTTACCACAGCAGAAAGTTCGACAAGGTTGCTTCAGCCTGGATGTTGTCTCTTTTTTAGTTTACAAGCTTCTGGTCACTATGTGTCTGATGTTCTTGCCCCTTTCATAAACCATTAGTTGCATCGAAGATGAGATGTGAAATCTCACCCACTTGGGGAGGAACATGAGGTGACTTTGCCATTTTTTTTCTTGCTATGCTGTTGCTACTTGGCCTGTTCCCATCCTCCTGAACTTTTTTTTTTATGTCTTGCTGTGATTTTCATGAATGCGTGTTTTTATGGATTTTTCTACAATGCAACTGAAAACTGAAAAGAAATAAATGGAATGAGTACTTCAAAAAGGTGTCTTTGGTATGTAAGTACTGTTTAAAATAACAGTACACTTAAGCACATGATTCAGAAGAGGTCTGTACTTGGTGCACTTTTTTCATGTGGTTTACCCCAGTTTGCTTGAAGATCAAATTAAATAGAAACTGACTGGACTACTGGGTTTATAAAAACAATCAGGAAGTGGGCAGGTGATATAGCAGGGGGAGGGACTCCAGGTGTTAGTGTTTTGCATCACTAGGGGTGGGCACCCCAGTATCTTCACCAGTGGGTTTCTAAAAGAGATTGGAAGGAAGGTGGGCTATTTAGCAATGGGGGTGGACTCTGGCTGTTGCATTATGTATGGTCCAAAAATTCTTTTATCAAAGCACTTTGCATGCAACAGGGAAATTCTTGGCTCACAACCTCAAAGCCAGTCATTCTCACTAAGCTGGGCAGACAGGAGTTTGAGGTGCCCAAAAAGTATGTCTGGCCAAATTTGAAAAAGGAAAACATCACAGTCTAGCTAAATGGGTCCCTTTTGCCAAGGTTCAGGTGTTTGCTTTTTTATTATTTTGATTTATTTTTATTTATTAAGGTTTTGGATAACACTTTTGAGCCCAGGGCTCATTTACAAAGGTTCCACATCAGTCACAATCATAAAGATACATTTTAGAGAAAAAAACAGTACAGAGAAACAATTGGTTACAAATTATCAGGAGCCCGCCAGAGTCTTTGTCATTCACAACAGGTTAAACTATGTAGGACAACACTCAAGTTTGGGGTAAGTCCTAGGGCAGACCCTATGCATTGAGATGGTGGTAAAGTGAATCCAGGGTGGGTAAAACAAAGAGAAAGCAAGTGGTAGGGAGGGTGGGGAGAGGGGATAGTCAGCACATTGTCATTACAGATAAAGAGAGATGGTGGGTGGGGTAGATGGGGCAGGGGGAACAGTCTAAGGGGAAGAAGGGGTGGGAGGAGGTGAGTGGGGTGTGAAAAACATATGGAGAGGGTAAGGTAGGTGAGAAGAGGCCACTGTCCCAAATGTGGACTGAGGCAGTGAGGAGAGGGAGTAGAGAGTGGGCATCAGGGAAGAGGTGGTATAGGAGGAAGGGGGTGGTTGGTAAAGAAAGGCAGTGTGGGGATGGAGTAATGAGTGGGTATAAAAAATAGTGGAGGGATTTAAGTGGACGGGGGGGAATGCATGGCTGTTTAAATGTAGCAGTCACAGTAGGCCCTGGTCACCAGATGCTGGCAAAGTTTGCATTTAAAACTGCTGAGATTGGGAGAGTTGGAGAGTTGGAGTTAGTGGAGAGTATCGGCCCATCAATGGACCTATGCTATTAGCATGGGAGCAAGTTACACTACTGTCTTAAATCAGTTGTTGGGTTATTTTTAGTAGTTTATTTGAGTTGGTGGGCTTAAGTCGCCGCACCCCCTATAAAAAAAAAACAAGGGGTGGGTGTGGTGGATGAAGTCCCCCAACTCAAAAAAACTGACACAACAGCAACAGTAAGTGCAAGCACACACTGTATTCACAAACATTTTATGCTACTAGCGTAGCACTTGTCCAATACTCTCCATTATCACCAGAGAGCTCAGCAGGGAAGGAGTTGAACCAGGAAGGGGCTCTAACTTTATAGGAGCACTGTCCTTGTGAGGTCTGGCAGTGGGGAATGGAAAATGATAGGGTTTCAGCAGTTCTGGTCAGGCGGGTGGCACTGTGTGGGGTCAGTAATGACTTGACCCCGGGATGGCAGGTACAGGGTGGTCTTCTTAGCTAGGATGCAGGTCTGGTAATTAAGCTGGTCCAAGAGCTGGAGCCAGTTATCCTGTGCATAGACATCACAGGTATGTGAGAGTCAAGTTGCTGAGGTGAGTAGCCAGCAGATCTTGTTGATGGCTAGGGCTATGTGCTGAAGAGCAGTGTCTGTGGCAGCTCCATATGCCACAAGGCCATAGTCAATTAGCTAGGTGACTGAGCTTTGAATAGCCAGCTTTAAGGCATCATCTGTCAGACAGTGCCTATGCCTGTAAAGTAGATCAGTGCAGGCATTCACGGAGTTAGCAGTGTCATGGATATGATTGTTGTATGAGAGGGTGCAGTCTAGGGTTACACCCAGGTATTTGAAATGGTTTACCTGTTCCAGCACAGATCCTCTGCAGTTATTAATAAGAAGTGTCTGTTCTTTATGCCTGCTGTGGGAACCATGAAACAGCACTGTTTTGGTTTTAGAGTAGTTTAGGATGAGTTTGTGTTCATGGAACCAGGCTTCAACTTCAGGTAAACTTGTCTGGAGCTGATGTTGAAGAAGGGTGGGATCTGACTGGTTTGTGAAGATGATGGCATCATCTGTGAATAGAAGCATTCTATTGTGGCAGGAGGCAGGGAGATTATTCAGAAAGATACTGAAAAGCAGTGGACCTAAAATAGAACCTTGTGGAACTCTAGAGCAGACTGGAAGGGAGGTTGAGAAGAATTCCCCTATTCTAACCTACTGGGAATGGTCATAGAGATAACTTTGAAACCAGAGGGTAGCATCCAGAGAGACTTCTTGGTGAAGAAATTGTTCGATCAGAAGGGAGTAGTAAACTGTATCAAACACCTTTGTCAGGTCTACAAAAGCTGCTCCAACTGATTGGTTTTGGTCCACGGCTTGATGGATGTAGGAGGTAAGGTTGAGGAGTGCTGTGTTGGTGCTGTGCCCCTTTTGAAAGCCTTGTTGCTGGGGACATAGCAGATGATATTTTTCTAGTTATTCAGTGAGTTGATGTACAACTATCTGTTCCAGCACTTTGGAGAGGGGTGGAAGGATAGAGATTAGTCTATAGTTGCTTGTCATGGTTATGTTGCCACTTTTGTGGATGGGGTCACCACGGTGGACTTCCACTTCAGAGGAAACTGACAGTGTCAAAGAGCAGTTTATGATTTTGGTGAGGTGAGGTAGGACTTCATCGATGGTGAGGGCAGGTAGTTTCATGTCCAGGGAGTCAGCACTATTCCTTGATCTCCCAATTACTTTGAGAAAGTGCTTTTTGGCTAACCCTTGGGAGACAGTCTTAAAGTAAAATGGGGGGTGCTGCTGAGTTACTCTGAGGTGATCAGATGGGGTAGTGGCCTGAGTTTAGTCAAAAAAGTCAGGGGGGAGCACATCACTTAGGTCAGTAAATGTGGAATTGAAAGCATTTACAATATTAATCTTATCCAAGATCCATTGATGCAGAGCATAGTGAGGGTGGTTTTGGAATTTTTCACTGTTATTTGGCAGAGATTGTCCCAGAACTTCCTTCCATCTTTCCAGGAGTTAGTGAGTGCGCTCTTGTAGTAATTTTCTTTTGCAAGGTGTATGGATCTAGTGCAGGCACTCCTGGCAGATCTGTAGGCTTGTGTATCAGCTGAAGCACCAGACTGTTTGGCATTGTACCAGAGCTGATCCCTGTATTTCATTTCTTTTATGAGGTTTAGGGACACCCATGGGTTTGAGGTTCCCTTGACTTTGAATTTTTGTAGGGGTGCATGGACATCACATGCCATGTTAAAGATGTTAATAAAGTATTCAAGAGCTGAGTCCACATCCAAGGTGAAGTCAATGGGTGACCAGTCTAACACCTGCAGTTGTATGTTTAGGGGTTCTAGGTGGCCAGGCAGTAGCATTCTGCTGCAAATGGTTCTGGTAGGGGGTTTGTGGAATTTATTTGTCCATACAGATGTTACCAGAGAATGATCACTGGTGGTGTCTGGAAGAACAATGGTCTTTGAGATGTGTTCAGGTCTGTTTGTGAGGACCCATTCAAGGATAGTGGAGGTCCCAGTCCTGTAGTTCTTTCTGGTGGGGGACTGAACCATTTGGGTGAAGTAAGTTGCGTCCAGGGCATCTTAGTATTTGTTTGCACTGGGGACCAAACAGTTGACGTTGAAATCCTCAAGCATAATGACCTCCGAGCTGCAGCCTAGGAAGTTGATGCAGTCCAGGATGGAGGGGAGACACAGATTTTTCAGTTTGGGTAGAATGTAGACTGAGGCAATGGTCAGTGTCTTGTTATGAGCACCAAGTAAAACTTTTGTGGCAAGTATCTGAAAGTCACTCTTAGGCGTTGGTAAGGCCAAGACAAGTCTGATAATTGACTCTCTTAGACAAAGAGCACAGCCAACCCCTTTCTTTGAGAGCTTGTCTTGCCTGAAGACAATGTTTTCCCAGGGATAGCAATCACAGAATCTGGTTTCTTGGGGGCCAGCCAGGTTTCTTGGATTGATATGATGTTGTGATTGTATAGTGAGAGCCATACTGTGAGGGACTCCACTTTTGTGAGGAGGCTGCAGATGTTTATGCTGGCTAAGGATGGGGTCCCAGGGTTACCAGATACCTTATTCACCAGCTGTGGTGGATCTGAGTTAGGGTGGATGTTTCCCGAGATTAGTAGCAGCAGCAGAATTAGGTGCTTGAGGAGTGCTATGTTGTGTTTAATGTACTGACGCCTAGCCCTCTTTTTGGAGTTTGTTTTGTAGTCCTAGTGTAGTGAGGAAGTTAATACCAGTGAGGGGCAAATGTACTTATCAGTTTTCTTAAGAGTAAGGAGCAGCACCCACTGGCTATGTTATCCAGGGAAGAGTTGACTATTGAGGACCAGATCAATGTGGCTGGTATAGGTCCCATAGACTAATAGTTGGTGGGAGTCTAAATTGAGTGTGAGTTGGCATTTTAGGGGCTCTAGATGGCTGCCAGAGTGAGAGATAAGAGCCAGGAGGAAGGCAAGGCTCAGATGGACACTTGCTGGTTGCATTATAGATTAGGCTAGGAGGCAGGTTATGAATAAAATATTGGTGGCCTTTAAGAGAAGACTGAGGGTACAGTTTGGGTATAGTGAGTTAATTAGTGGGAGGGATGTAGATGTATTTAATAGAAGCTCGGGTCTGGAAGGGCAGGCGGGACAAAATATAGGTAGGAGATAGTGTGTAGAAGTGAAAGGAAAGCAGGCTTGCAGGATGTCCAGTCACAGCAAATGGTTTCCCAGTAAGCAGCCAATCAGGGATCGCTGAACGAGAGAGCACCAGAAGTTAAAAAGTTGGACATCTGAGGACCGTACCTTGCAGAGGACTCCCCCAGGAGAAGTCAGCGGCAGTCAGGTAGAGCATTGTGCGGCAGGCAGGAGAGCCATGCCACCTCCCCAGCTGCAGTCACAGGGGCAGGAGCTGTGAGGAGGTAGAAAGGAAAGAGGAGTTACATTAATAGTCACAGGTGGGGGGTGGAGGTAGCAAGAAAGGCCAGCAGACAGTGGGACATCAGTCTGGGTGAGAGACTTAAAAAGGACAATGCAAAAGGTTAATCAGGGGGTGGGATTACAGCCAAACTAGACTGAAAGCTGGGCAGGTCGACGCTGAGCTCGAGTGGAGGGAAGGGTAGGAGTGAATGCAAGGGACCAACAGTTAAGAAATTAAGGGGACTAAGTTTAGTGGAGTGAAATTATAGGCAGAGTGAGCTAATACTGTGTGAGGGGGTGGAGGAGGGCTAGAGAAGTAGGATATGGAGGTGGCTAGGAATTAAGACACTATCTAACAGGGCACAGAAATTATACGTTAGGGAGCAACAGTCCTAAAATTAAATTCTCAAACCTTAGTAATAATTTCTTAAGCCTACAAACAGCATTACACTACAGCATAAACTTAGTTCAGAAAGGCTGTCCATTAATATTTGTAGCTAGGAATAAACACACTGGCTAACGGCATAGAATTAGAAATTAGGTTTCAAGCCTTGAAAAATGAATTCTTAAACCTACAACAGCATATAATTTGTGTGAATACTAAATTCTAATCGGCTGTAACAGTAACAATTGTAGGCTGAACAGCTCAGAAAGTCAGGGCAGTTGCTTACAAGCAGGAATACAAAATATAGGTAGGAGATAGCATGTAGAAGTGGAAGGGAAGCAGGTTTTCAGGATGTTTAATTACAGCAAATGGTTTCCCAGTGAGCTGCCAATCAGGGATTGCTGGACGGGAGAGTGCCAGAAGTTAAAAAGTTGGGCATCTGAGGTCTGTTCCTTTCAGAGGATTCCCCCAGGAGAAGTTAGTAGCAGTTGACTAGTGCATTGTGTGACAGGCAGGAAAGCTGCATTGCCTCCCCAGCTGCAGTTGCAGGGCAGGAGCTTCCAGAGGGCTCCCCCAGGAGAAGTCAGCGGCAGTCAGCTAGAGCATTGTTCAGCAGGCAGGAGAGCCATGCCACCTCCCCAGTTGCAGTCACGGGGCAGGAGTTTCATTAGTTTATAATTTTATTTAATTTTAATACTTTTTATTTAAAAAAAACAACAAACTAGATGGCAGCTGTCAGAGCCCAAATGTTTCTCCCATGACCCCTAAAGCACTAGTTTTGTGAACAGTAAATGTTTGTGAAAGGCAAATTTATGTTTTGTATCAGAAGGTTATGCTAAAACCATCCTGTGCATGCTTAGGAAAAAAAAAACTTAAAAATCCTTATACTGTACTCTGGAACCAATTGTTTTTTTCATGAAACCTTCAAAGGGCACTACCTTGGCACATGTGCCTTCTGTCCTGAAAGATTTGGAAAAAATTCTAAACTAACCATGCTGTAGGTGAGAGCAAAATATATGAGTATATAACATGGCTGCACTTTTCTGTGAACACAACACATCTGGGTATCAGAAACCACATGAGCTACCCTCACAACACTTTCCACGTCTTGAGAACTTGCCTCCCAGACTATGCATGGAAATGGGGTAATGTTGTTAAACAGTAATGGAACAGAAGTGATGTCATGTAATAATTCGCTAGGTAACTGTATGCTATTTTCATTTTCCTTTTTTTATTTTTTATTGCTTTTGTTACATATGGTATGCAGCGTCTGCTGCTGGAAAGAGGCGGAGTTCTTATTAGTGTCTCTGACTAGCTGGGGCCTGGATGTAAATTCATGACTTCAAGGATTTCCAATTCAGACCTGTGAAATATGGCCGAACATTAGAAGTGGCTTTGACATCTGAAACATTCCTGTAAAAGGGGCTCATATTAATTAACTCCCATACTGGTACAAGTTGGTTCTTCTACCAGTTGCCCCAGACAAAAGATTTTGAATCTGTGACATCAGACTTGCATACTGAATGATGTGTCATGCAGGGGCAACTAGGCAGTTTTACAACCCACAGGGCCTCATAGAGTCAGTTAGGCTTGGGCTCAGTTTGAGGGGAATTGTAAAATAAAAACAGTGGAGTAACCAGCATTTAAAAATGTGTGTGCACAATGGGCCCTATTCTCCATGGTGAAGCGTGGAATGCATCACATAACAGAGGGGTGTAAACACTCCACAGCCACTGCACCCCCTGTGCCCAATTCATCAAGGAGATGTGGGGCTGTTACATGCTGATTCCCCCATCCTGTCAGTGATCTCCACATGGGGGCTGTCCAGTGGGTGATGCAGGGGGCGTGCCCACACTCCACGCTATTCTTGAAAGTAAGAAATGCTATGTGAGGCAGGCACAGTCTACACATTATTCAAGCAGTCATAGCCGGTATGCATCCCCCAGGATGCTGCTGCTGGCTGCAGAAGTGATGTAGGGGCATGGGGAACACCCCAACATGTTGCCACCTTCATGGAAGGTGAGGATGGCAACCCTGCCACCTGCCCACCCAGGTGCTCTGGCCACACCACTACCTCCTGCATGCTGTGGCACCCCATGGGTGTA
Source organism: Neoceratodus forsteri (assembly GCA_016271365.2). Classification (NCBI taxonomy): domain Eukaryota; kingdom Metazoa; phylum Chordata; order Ceratodontiformes; family Ceratodontidae; genus Neoceratodus; species Neoceratodus forsteri. Next base: position 52,145,511 of record CM057449.1, on the reverse strand, counting down.
AGTGATCCAGTGGTGGACCAGGTCTGGGCATCCCACTGGATGCCACCCCCACCCATGTCTATGGAAGAGCACCATGCACTAGCATGCTTGGGGGGTCATGGTTGGGGGCTTGCGTGGTGGCCGGTGGATGGGAATACAGCCACAGTGCATTGTTCCATGGGTGTGGGATTCAGCTGGCAGGATACTTGCTTCCAGCGAGATAGTCCTTCCCCTTGGAGAATTCCCCCTAATATGCAAGAAATGAAACTATGGACTTAGGCTCTGGGTTTCTCTTTGGTGTTATTTATAATAGGAAGTATGGGTATGTCTCATAGAAACAAGATGGGGATCCTGTGAGCAGCAACCTTTAAGAGAGCTCCCCAAAGTTGCAATCTTTTTACAATATCCTGATAGTATCTATGATTTGACAGCAAGAACAACTGTGATTGACAAGGGGAAAAACGAATATGGTTCTCCCTCTAGCGGGAAGTTCATCTTGTCTTTAGTTTGCGCTGTGGAGAAATATTCATCAACATCACTCCAATCTGGATAAGTAGTGAAGAAGACTTCTGTTACTGCGAGTAGCACTATTAGCATTAAAAAATGCAGCACTGACACTAGTGTGGTTCATCACCCTCATTTGCACACCATGTTATAACTTGTATCCATGGGACTGAAGTATACAGCTCACAAGCCAAAATCTATAAAAATATATGAACTTTCCTGCCTAGTAGCACATAATAATAGTGAGTAAAAAACAGTGATCACAATAATGGTGAAGGCATTTCAGCAAACGTAAGAACGATGACAGTAAATTTTGGCAAATCCCTTAATGGCGATAATTGCTTTCCTCCCTTCCTAAGGGTGCTATGACCTCGGAGTTGATTATATTAGTTAGGGTGGTGAGGGGGGGAAAAGCCCTCCCTCGCATAAAACAATTGTCACCATTTATGCATGTCCTGAAAGTGACTGTCACCATTCGTACATTTGCTGAAATGCTGTCATCGTTATTGTGGTTTCTGTTTCTACTCACCCTTTTTCATATGGAGCCACTTGCCTTCCTTGAGCCAGAGAGCAATAGCGAATGAATTCAGCACACATTTAAGCAACAACACCATACTGATAATATCCTCAGTTCTCAAAGTTGTAGTTGGGTCCCAAATCTGTATACTGCCTTAGGTTTTTCTAATGACAACTTCTATAATGTTTAAAGCCAAAAACACATACAGTGCATTCACTTAATGTGGCAACTAATAAAATACTTAGCATGCTTAAATAATAGGAAAGAAGGTCTGTCAACCAAAACAGATTTCATTCAAAAAAACATCAATCAAACATAAGAAAGAGTGCACACTATTTGGGGGAATTTCAAGAAAAATACCAAACAAATTGTGACAATGAATAATAAAATTCTGGGCTTGGAAGCGACAAGCACTGCAATGGTAAGAGAAAACTATAATCTTCATTACAAGATAGAGAATCTGCTGATTCAAGTGTAGCACAAAAACTTGAGATTGGTTTGTCATCTAGATAAATTTGATGGAGAATTCAGACAATCAGATATCTCCACTCCTCCCAAACTAGCAGAATCTAGCACCTGGATGAGTTACTTGCTTATAAGTGAAATTGATTACATAGCAGATTCACAAAGGCAGCATGCAGAAAAAAGTCACCATTGAATATTTTTTGTAGTCAATAAAATTGCCTATAGCTTCAAAAAATGTCTGCAATAAAATCCCCTTTATTCATTCTCAATTGTAAAGTCAAAAATGGCTTTAAACACAGTTCAAACTTGCTGTATAATACACTGCTATAAATAGAGATTTGTTTTTCAAAAACAAATTCTTCATCAGAACTTTTTAAATGTGCCATGGAACTGTGAATTGCTCCACTGCAAATAGTGCTTAACATAAGCTCATTTTTAAATGAATCTTTCAACAAAGTGACATGAAATATGTTGTGGAATTAAAAGTGCATTCAAAGAAGTCTGTAAAAAAGATTGGAATCACAATACAAAAAAAACATGTGGTGTATCCAGTAACTATTGTAGAATAAAGCTATTACTTTAACTAGAAATTTCAAACAGCTTTATTTCAGACTCTTTCAGTGCAAGGCATTGTGTGGGAATGGAAGCGAAGAGCTCCTTAATTGACCATGCACCAAAAGTAGTAGACTACGTGCTTAACAAAAGGAATACCTCTACAGTTTATTAAGTCTTTATCCACTGAGCTGGGAGCCAGCATGCCTCACAGATTATATTCAAATGATGTGGTTGTATAGTGATCCTTAGGTTGACTGAAGGGGAGTGGTGCAGAGGAGGGTCCTATGAAAAGCAGAAATTCTAAACAAATACTTCCGCTCAGTATTTACAAAGGAATGTGAAGGGGAAGGAGCAAAATTAGGGAGTATAAACACACATAAAGGAGGTGGACACCAGGCCATTCTCAAAGGACAGAGTCCTAAAGGAACTCTAGAAGCTAAAAGTTGACAAGACATTGGGACCAGAAGGGATGCATCCCACTAGTGGTGCCACTGACAGCCCTATTTAACAAATCACTGGAGGAGGGAGTGGTACCGGAGGACTGGAAGAGGGCGAATGTGGTACTATACACAAATGTAGGAGCAATGTGGGAAGCTGAAAATTGCAGACCGGTCAGCTTGACCTAAGTGATGGGAAAAATCTTGGAATCCATGTTAAAGGAAAGGCTTGTGGCATATCTGGAGGCTAGTGGAACACAAGACCTGAGGCAACATGGATTAACAGCAGGGAGATATTGACGAACAAATCTGATAGATTTCTTTGACTGGGTAACCAAGGTAGTGGATCTGGGAAAGGTGGTGGACATGGTTTCAAAAATTTTAGAAAGGCACTTGACACCGTTCCACACAGGAGGCTAGTAAACATGTTTCACAGTCTGGGAGTAGGTCCCAAGGTGATACAATGGGTGTAATTCACTGAACAACAGGACACAGAGGGTGGTGGTGGACAGACCACATTCCCAGGGTATCCTGTGAGGTGGGCGCATGTGAAAGGGTGTCATCCATAATGGTGAGTCATTCCCCACGAAATCCCTCACAGCGATGGGTGGGTAGGGTGACCCGATGGGGGCATGAAATGGGTGAAAGGATGTCGATATATGTATGCATGCGGGGGGGGAGCAAGCATGGTGAGTGTGGGCTGGGAGGGGGCGGAGGAGCTGTAGGGGGTGGCACTTTAGTGGGTTGTTGAGCTGCATTGTGGCATCGGGGGTTGGCCTGTGGTTGGGGTGGGTGAGGTACTGGATTCGGGTGCGGGTGCAGGTGCTGGTGCGATCTTATTGTGCCCAGCCTGAACCTTTAATTTTACAAGTCCCTCCCTACATGCACCCTCCTGGAATTGGGAATCCTTTAGTGGATGTGTGCAAAGCCTCCCGCATGGGGCTGTGTGAGTGGCACAGCCCCCCCAACAGAAAGCATTGAAATATTTGTCCCCGGGCGCGCTTGTCCCAGGCGCCAGGATGTCAGGAGTGCCAAAAATGTTTTCGCACTATGACTGCATGATAATGGCAATCGCCTTTAGGCTTTCGCCGTTATCACATAGAATCCAACCCCAGTAGGGAAAGAGGTGACCAGTGGGGTTCCATAGGGTTCAATTTTGGTGCCTGCCTCTTCAGTGTCTTCATTAGTGTCATTGTGGAGGGGCTGGAAGGGAAGGTGTGCCTCTTTGCGGATGACATCAAGATCTGCAATAGAGTAGACACTCCAGATGGGGTGGAAAAAATGAGAAGAGACAGGCAAATTGGAGGAGTGGTCAAGAGAGTGGAAGCTTAAATTCAATGTAAAAAAAGTGCATAGTCATGCACTTGGGCCACAAGAATACTGGAGAAGAATACAAAATAGTGGGGGGTGGGGATACTAACAACAACAAAACTAGAAAAAGACCTGGAGGTGAACATAACAAACAACCTGAAGGTGGCCACGCAATGTGAAAAGGTGATGGGGAGGGCTGAAGGGATGCTGGAAGTTTTGTGGCATCACTAGTAAAAAACAGGAGATGGTGATGCCACTGTATAGACAATTGGTTAGGCCACATCTGGAATACTGCGTTCAGATCTAGAGACTGCACCTCTGGAATGGGATTGACAGAATACAAGCAGTCCAGAGAAGGGCAACAAAAATGGTGAAAAGATTGCACCAGTAAACATATGAGGAAAGACAGAAAGATCTCAATATGCATACCCTGGAGGAAGGGAGGGAGAGGAGGAATATGTTAGAGACACTGAAGTACCTCAGGGAAATCAACAAGGTTCAGGAAGTCAGCATCTTTCTAAAAAAAGAGTTGTGCAAGAACAAGGTATCACAATATGAGGCTGGGGGGACTCAGGAGAAATGTGAGGAAGTATTTATTTTTTTTTTTTTTTTACAGAAAGGATGGTGGATGCACTGAACAGCCTTCCAGTGGAGGTTGTACAGGCTAAAGTGATTGGTGAGTTCAAGAATGCATAGGATAGACAGAAGGCAACTCTACTGGTAGGAGAAAGAGGGTAAGCCGCTGATCATTTAGAATCAGGAAGCAAGAAGGTAGGGAAATGAGCAGACTAGGTGGGCCAGGCCATCCTCATCTGCTTTCAAAATCTATGTTTCTATAAGCAGATGTAGTATGGGCTGCATTGCTAACTGCAGCCAAAGTATGCACAACAGTACAACTTCTTTCATTTAGTCAGCACTACAGACTTGTCATTTAATGCTCAGGTCATAAAAATTATCATTGTAAGAGGAGCACTTTGATCGAAAAACAGTGTGCTTTTGTGTGGCCCCCATAACCTCACCCCATACTATTACAATGACAATAGCTGATATTGGTATATCTAAAGCTGTGATTAAAAAGAAAATGAAGGAGAACAAACACTTAGCTTTCACTGTGACGGTAGCTTTCAGCTGAAGACTGAGGGCTGGATTCTCAAAAGGATATGCATGTCGGAAAGTGACTTGTGATAACAGGAATAGCGCAAGTAGCACTTTGTGCCATGAATTCCAATATTTGGGATTCTGAAAAGCAGCCTGTGACATGTCACAGGCTGCTTGCACCAAACTGGTGTTATGCCACCAGTTACAACAAAAAAAACCCACAACATGGTGCAAGGGGGTTTATGGCAGCAGCTGTGCCCTGTTCTGTAAGGGCTGCTGCCAAATCCCCAATAGTGGTATTCTGGAACAATCCCATAGGGCATCCATCAAAGTACACTTACACCAGCTATTTATTTATTTATTTATTAGAATTTTGGATAAATACCTTTGAGCCAATGGTTCTTTTACAAAGGTTCCACATCAGTAGACAAAGAATAGAAGTACAGTTTGTGAGCTACTAGCTGGTGTAAGTGTACACTACATCCACCGGGGGTTGTGCCAATGTGCCTACCAACCCCCCATACATGTAGTCCCCCATGCCCCGGTCTCCCAAAATGTAGTAGAAAAAGCCCCAAAGGGCTATTGATCCCCTCATGCCCCGATTCCCCCAAAATTCAGTAAAAAGGTCCCACAGGGCTATTAATCCCTGATTCAGTGATGAACATTTAAAAAAGCTCTGCAGGGCTAACAGAACCCCTCCCCCCCGAGCTCTGATCCCCGACCTCCAAACCCCAATGCCTGTTTAGGGGCAACAGCTGTAAAAAAAAAGAAAATTCCAACATTCTGGTATCTCTGGTAGTCTAATGGCCCCCCAACCAGTAGTGCCAGACTACCCCACTCCCCCGACCCATACACAGCTGGCAACAGGAACAGCCCACCTCTCACCACTGCAGCCAGACACTGACTGAACTCCAGATGAGTGCATACAACTGTAAGTAGTATGCACTCAATGAATGAGCTTATTGAGCACATACTATTTCCAGTAGTACGCACTCATATGGAGCTCAGTCAGTGACTGGCTGTGGTGGTGAGAGGTGGGCTGTGCCAGTCACCGACTGGGTATGGATAAAGGGTGAGCTGGGTGGTTCCATATAGCTCTTAAACCTCACCAGCATTTCCTGGAAGACATGAGGACTGTCTGTTGGATCTGTTTTAAAAGAAACAATAGGCAGTCACTTAGTTTTCCTCCAAACAGATTTTTTTCAACCCCCTTTACTTGTGTACACTCATGCAGCAGGGCAGTGCTTTGAGAAACTTTTTGTGGGATTTTATAGAGACTTGGAGTGTTTTTTTTTTATACATGTTATCTTTATTTTTTTATTTCATTTGTGCATTTTCATTCTTAAGACTTGCAGTCCACTCTTATTTATTTATTTTATTTATTTAGTTTTTGTTGACCAAGTAAGTGCACTAGACAAATCCTGCCTATTTTCAGGCACGACCCGGGAGAAGGGGGATACAGATGAATGCCAACTGACCTTGAACCAGATCAAGCTGTGGGTGGTATTTTGAGTGAATGAGGGAAATTTGGCCAGGACACCAGGGAAATTCCTCTACTCTTTCAGAGGGGAATACTCTGTCCAAGATGGCGGATGCTCTGGTGACCACGGCAGAGCTAGCTGGTGAGGCAGGGGACTTGGTCTCTGCTCCTGTCTCCGATTTACTAGAGACCATTTCAGACAGAATTTTGTATGAACATGTACTTACTGTGCCTGAAGCTGCTCCCATGGATTGTACTGTTCTTCCTCCTGCTCGATGCAGTAGCCCTGACGGAGATCATAGAGACGCCTCTGCAGTTGTGTCCAGCGAATTGGAGGTGCTGCAGTCCGCTGTGCACAGTGGGCTGGTGGAGGTAGTGAATGCTATGCGCTTGGTGGACGACGGAGAAAACTTGTCTGTGCGGATATCGCAACAAGATACGATGTCTTTTGCGAAGGCAGCCACGGAGGGGGATCGTACCCTGGCAGTTCCTGGATTCCATCCTATTTTTGGACCTTCTGTTGACCCGCTGTTGCCCCGAACTGAGTCAACGTCTTTTTTGTTCACTGCCGTGGCACGGCCGCCCACGCAGCAGAGGGTGCAGAGCTCGGGGATTGCATCACAGGATTCCTCACCTACTATGTTGGAAACTGACAGCCTGATGTCCTTTTCTGAGATATTGCCCCAACCTAAGCCTGTGTGGTCTGTGGAGCAGGCTTTGCAAGGGGCAGGCTGGAAACAGGACCCCAGGAAGAGACAGTGGATCTCTAGTCCATCCCCTATTCAGTCCCCTAAACCTGAAGACTTCCTGGAGGAACAACTGAAGGGATCGGAATTGAATGACTCTCCTGACCCCTTGAGTTTGCCAAGGGAATTGTCACTCACCCAAAACCCTGTATTATCTCTCCTACAGGATACGACCTCTAAGGCATCTCCTATGATGGAATCCATGGATTTTACAGCTGCGGGCCCTGATCTACCTCTCCCTGATCAGGGAAAGACTCCACGTTCCTTTTCTTGCCTCTTCAAGGCACCTGTTGTAGCTGCTAAGGGACATAATGCTGTCCGTCTTATTTATAGAGGTGGACTATCTGACTCCCCGGATCGTGTCTTTGTGGCTAGATCCCTGATAAAAGACTCTTTAAAATTTTTTGCTTATGAGATATATGCCTTGATACATGTGTCTGTGGAGAATCTTCCTTTGACGTCAGTTTTCAGACATCTCGTGGACTTGAACGATTTTGGTCTAGATACCATGCTTTGAAGAATACCCCCTTATGGACCCCCTTCCAGGCCATCCCCCGTCGAAGCCTGCCTTTAACTTGATTACGGTTATGTTCCGTAATGAAGGTGTTGATGTCTCTGATGTGATGTACTGGCTGAAACAGCGCTGCACAGTACAAGGTCAGCTTGAAGCCATTCTAGACACTGAAAATATTTGGACTGGGGTTGAGGTTTCGGTGCTGTTGCACACAAATGACTCAGGTCCTGTGCACCTACCCAATTCTTTTTAGGACGAGACAGGGAGTTTTGTTTTATCCTGGCCAACCTAAGGCCTGTTATAGATGTGGGATCCCCACATCTCAGTAGTGTCTGTGATAAGATTAAATGTAATAATTGTGGTGAAATGGGTCATGTGGGGGTTCACTGTCGGAATGCTAGTAAATGTAACTTGTGTGACGAATTAGGGCATCTATTCCAGACTTATCGCTGGGCTGCACATGCTCAGGAAGACCATGATGGTGGGGCTGATCAACTCTTTGTGATCACACAAGCACAAAAAGCTTGGTTACGTGCATCTGTGGCTAAGCACCCCTCTGATACGGGAGATTCAGCGGTGCAGCCCCTACTGCTAGCACCCCCGCAGAACCCTGTTCCTCAACCTGTCAAGATGGTACCACCCTTGTCAGTACCTGAACCCCCCCGAATGGAGAAAATCAGACCTGTTGCTTCTGACGTGGACTCTGTCCCAGGTCCTAGTAAAATGCTACCTCCCGGTGAACCTACTGCAGGTACTCGCTGTAGGTCTCTGAGAACTGCTTCTCAGCCTTTACCACTTCCTATGGCATCCTTGTTGCCTGCTCCCATACCCCTGTCGAATCCTTTTGAATTACTACAGCCAACTTCAGATTACGCAGGTGGTGAGTCTGACTCATCCTCGGTGGCATCCTCCCCCCGATGGTCCTGCTGACACTGGACCTCCAGTGGGCATTGGACTTTCACAGAAATGTAAGGCTAAAGTTAGGCTGAAAGGGAAGAATATAGTTGGGAAGAGGAAACTGTGATATGTTATACTTTCCTGTTGTCTACATAGCGCAGTTTACTTGTCACACTATTAATGTTAATAGTATGAAACGTGTTCCTAAGAGACGGTTAGTTTTTTCTTTTTTAAGACTTTTACCATTGGGTATTTTCTTATTGCAGGATACCAGACTCCATACAACTCAAGAGATCAGACAAGCGAAGAATGATTGGCTCTTAGGCCCCTCATTCTGGTCCATAGGCCACGATCCCTGTTCAGGCCTTGGCATTTTGATAAATATGCCTAACTTTCGTCTTTTGAAACTACTTGATTTGGTACCCGGTAGGGCTCTGGTTTTGGACTTCACCATAGGTAATTGCCCTTATCGAGTTATCAATATTTATGCGCCACAACTTAAATCAGCACGCATAGCTCTTTTTGCTGAGATCCGCCCTTACTTGCACACTTCATTCCAAGTTTTATTTTCTGGTGACTTCAACTGTGGCTTGAGTCTTTGGGATAAAAGTTCCTTTGCCACTACTAAAAAAACTGTACTGCGACTCACAAGAACTGAGCAAGCTAATACATACTGCCCACTTAGTTGATGCTTATTTTTCTTTTCGGCAACAACATACCCCTACGTTTCATAAAGGTAAATTGGCTACCCGCATTGATTTTGTTTTCTTGTCCCGTACTTTACCAATTGTTTCAGCTATGGTGCAGGCAGTGGCCTTTTCAGATCATAGCTTGCTTTCTGTTGGTGTGGGTACTACAAATCCTTATTCAAAAGGGCCGGGGTTGTGGAAATTTAACACCTCCCTATTTCAGGATAAGATGTTTTTGTCGACCCTTCGGTCCTTCCTTTTTGCATGCAAATCTGTGTTTCTCTGTTATGAAGACCCTATACAGTGGTGGTTTGATACAAAACATGCATTGATATCATCCTGAAATGGTATAGTCATGTGAAAAGTAGGAGCCAACATTTGGACTATTTACAAAGAAGAGCGCATCTTCAATCGCTTCTTTCTTTGTCATATACCACAGGTCATAACCTTTCCTCTCAAATTCAATTGACGCGGGCAGCTATGTTGCACTTCCAATCTCGACAATCACGGCAATTGTACCACCAACATAAATTTCAGGTTACTGGACCTCAGGAGATCATTTGTCCCTTTGAGTCTAACTCTCGTCAGACTGCTCAAAAGATGATATTATGTCTTACAGATTCCACGGAGACTATATGCTCTACTCAAACAGAGATTCAGCAGATAGATGCTAACTACATGACTGCTTTTTTTCCCCCTTTCCTGCTGATCTACCTGACCCTGCTGCCCTGTACAAGAATTTAGAGATCCCACTCCTCTAAAACAGCAGTAGAGATAGCGCACAGTCCATTACGACCTTTGGAGTTGTTAATCTAATATATCCTTTCTGCCATACGTAAAACTCCTGGCCCAGATGGTCTTCCGCAGCTCTCTATAAAGTTCTGGGTGACCACTTACTTATTGAACTTACCTCTGTCTTTAATTCTTTGTTGAACAGCGAGTCTGTCCCTTTAGAATTTACGACTGGTGTTTTGCTTTATATATATAAACAGAAGGGGAAGCCCACCTCTTGAGAATTGGCCTCTTGTGCATGCAAACAATCGACTTTTAAGATATTGATGAAAATAATAGCAAAACGCTTAACTGGTATTGCAGAAACTGTTCTGCATCCTGCTCAATCTTGTTCTGTCCCCAAGAGGAACATCTCGGATCATTTGATTCTGTTCCGTGAATTGTTCTCTCACGGGTACTCAGCTTCGACTTCTGGATTTGTAGTATCTGTGGATCAATGGGCAGCATTTGATTCAGTGAATCATGATTTTTTATGGCAAGCACTCAGTTTTTTGCATATACCGGCTATCATTATCCAATGGTTACGTAATTTTTACAGGACAGCTACGGTCATGCCAGTAGTGAATGGTTGGGTGGGACCTCTGATACTTGTTCGTAGGGGAGTCCGACAGGGGTGTCCCGCTAGTCCATTACTATATGTACTGTTTTTGGACATTTTGCTCCACCGTGTGAATATGCTTCCACAGATACATGCTGTATCGTGTCCTGTAACAACAGCACCTTACAAAGCCATTGCATATGCAGATGATATCTGCTTTTTGGTGGCGGATGAGGATTCGGTGATAGCCTCCTTGCAGGAATGTTCCTTATTTGGGACATATTCGGGAGCTACTCTGAATTTTGAGAAAAGTGTTGATATACAGCTGGGATCTGCTATTGCACCGATTAGGAACATCGGACCATTGCAGATTGTAGATGGCCCTGTTCATATTTTAGGGATTTATTTTGGTACTCGAGCCGATTACATTTATAATTGGACCTCCAAACTACAACAAGGTTGCATAAAGGTAGCCTCATGGAACAGGAGTCAGATTGGGAAAAAGAAAAGAGTCTATTTAATTAAGACATATTTACTTTCCCTCTTTCTCTATGTTAGCTATATCTTTCCTATTCCAAAACAATTGGAAACGGCGATTCTTAGCCTTTTTTTTCAGGCATTATGGGGGAGCAGGTTGAACCCAATAAAACGGGATGTCACCTATCTCCCTCTCACGGATGGTGGTGTTGGCATGACTAACCCCCTTTTGTTTTTCACCAGTATTTTTTTTATGGTGAACATTAGACAGCTTTTCATTAACTCTCAGAAAGGATGGGAAGCGTGGTTCTATGATTCTTGTAAAATATGGTTTCACCAATGGGAACATGACTCGTATTCTTGCGTGCTCGGGAAACACGCCACCTTATGTGAGGTGTAATGCTTTCTACGCTCAGCAATGGCGGTTACCCCACAAATGCTTCCTCACTACCATAAATCCCTGTATAGATTGCTCTTTCCTCTGTGTGTGCAGTTCAGTCCCTTTTTTAAATGTCCTGCCCAATATCTGCTTATTTTGTTGAGTTGTGTGCGAATCCCAATACATATGTGGGACTTCCATTGGTTATCCTGCCATGAGAGAATTAATGTTAAATCGAACCATAAACATAGACAGCTTCAAGACAGGCTGTGTTCTAGGCTCTCCTGTATTGATGAATTGGAAACTATTTCTCATTTATTTTTTGATTGCCCCTTTATACAACGTTGGTGGACCTTTCTAGCCCAAAAATGGGATATGCCATTGCTTCAGTTTGTCTCTTACCCGATGATTATGGATGGAGCATTCCCCCTCAATGGTCTCTGTGGAACACTGATACTTTAAATCTTATTTTTGTTGTAATTAAATGGCATATTTGGATGGCAAGATGCCAGTTCACCCTGCAGCAGAAAACTTGTACATATATAGAAATTGAACAAAAGATTGTTCAGGATTTGAAAACTGTTTATACACGTGAACTTGTATCTCATTCCAGGCCTGGTCTGTTCGCCCTTTGGAAAGCCCTACCTTGGATTACTGACTCGGATGCACCAGTGACTTGAAGGACTTTTGTTCTCTCAGTATCATTTCCTTAGTTTTCTTTCTTTGTTTTCTCCCATACCTTTTGATATGAACACTGTTGTATACTGTCTTGATTTTACCTGGTTTGTTCTTCTTGTGTTTTCTTTATTGTATATTGCCTGATTTCTTGTTTCAATAAAACTTTCCCCTACTCTTTTCGATAAGTGCCATGGGATCTTTAATATCCACCTGAACTACCACCAATCCAGGCAGATGGGACCTTGGTTTAACGTCTAATCCAAAAGACGGTACCTCAGAAGTGCAGCACCCCTCTCATGCTGCACTACAGTGTCAGTACTGGGATATTAACCCAAGTGCCAGATGTGGGAACTGAACCAACAGACCTCTGATCTCCCAGCCTCAGAGGTGAGTGTGTTACCTACTGAGCCACTGACACTGCAATTATACTGAAGGCTGCCACCATTTTACACTTTGTTGTTTCACAAGGACATCCCTGTCCCTTTAAATCCTTAGCTCCTCCAGGTTTGCAGCAAAGCAGCAGTCTCTCACAAAATAAATTTAACTTGCTGCACTGCTGTGGAGAATTGCAAACACTGGTAAGCTCCTTTTATATTTACATATTTCAGAAGACTTGGTTTGCTGGCCAAGGCACCTAGCTTCACCTGAGCTCTTTACTTCTAGGATTGCTTGAAAGGACAGAGCAGAGAACCTTACAAGAACAAGCGAAAAGGATTAAGACTTCTTTTGGCTAAGCAGATTTACAGTATGTTGTTATTTTTATTTTGTACTCGCAGGGATTGCTACTGTTTGTTGCTAACATTTCATTGCTTTATTTTTCTCTGATTCAAATTGTTGTTGCTGTTTTACCTTCTTCTGCATTATTACAAGGTGTGCCTACAGGTGTGTGCTAACAGATTATTGCTGTAATCTTCTGATTCAAATTGTCTTTTGCAAGGTATATCTTCTGTTACTGCTTTATTTTTCTCTGTAGCAAAGTGTTTCTTACAGGGTATATCTTCTGTGAAATTATTACAGTCGGTGCTTTACAGGTTTTACAGTTTTATCTAACGTTAGGATAAGCTTTCAGGGTTACTGCATTTGTTGTTGACTGATTGTTTCTGCTCTTACTTCCTTGTTCTTTCATCTGTGGTTCTTCTTTTTCGGCAGGGGAAGGGCCCAGCAACCCACCTCATCCCCAACCACCCCACACTACACTCCTTTTATAGGGTACCACAGTTGTGACATTTCCTGTGGCAAAGCAGGAAGGGGCGAATCAGTGATGCATCCACAAGGTGAGCTCATTTACAGGGGCATTAGTAATTTAACTTACTATAACTAGTTATATGAAAACAAAACACAAAATCAAACCATTACTTGCATTTTTTCTTTCTAATTACTCTGACCAGTTTATAAACCCAGCAACTTATTTAGAATAGATATCATTAACTGCAGGTACTGTGGAACACTTTTCAGAAGGACAGTTTTACAGGATTTAGGACACTGTCTTACATGCTGGGCATTGGAGATCTTAGGGCTCAGCTCTGGGCAGCATAGGCAGAGATTGTGCACCTCAAATTTCACATTCAAGAGGAAATACATTATAAGAACCACCTGCCATTTCCCCAACATCCAACAGAAATACCTCGACTGCAGAGGGCAGTTGGTCCAGAAGGTTGGCAGGTGGTTAGGAGGGGCAAATCAGGTGCCCCATCACTCTATGCTCTCCAACATATTACCTCCAAAAACCATATAAACACTACAAACAGGTATCTGCTTCTATCTCCAAAATCAAACAAAGGGGCAGAGGACACTGCAGAGCAGTACACTGCAGCACAGGAGCTAGCACAACAAAACTCACCCAAATCAGGAACCCAAAATAAAAAATTTCACAGATTTTTTCGCCGACTTGGCCTTGGAATTGCCCAGATTGATGGTGCTGGGTGACTTCAATGTGTGGATCGATGACGAATCTTTGCTTTTTGGTCAACATTTCCTCCAGGTGATGACATCACTGGGCTTCATACAGGTTGTTTCCACAGCTATTCACAAGGGGGGTCACTTTCTTGATCTGGGTTTCCTCCTGGGGATTGAGCCATCTGATTTGGTGGTGGAACCAGTCAGTTGGTCTGATCATTATTCAGTTGGGTTCAATTCTGAGGCCCCCCCCGGGTAGGTCAGCCCCTGTGGAGTTGGTCAAGTACCGCCCATTGTGGGACATTGTCCCTGAAGACCTGATGGTGGTTATTGCCCTTTCTTTGTTTGATGAATTGTGCTGTGATCCTGAGCATCTGGTGGTGATCTATAATTGGGCCATCTCAACTGCTCTTGATCAGATTGCACCAATCCGTGTTCGCCCCCTTCCGTGCCGTCCCATTGCCCCTTGGTTTGATGGGGCACTGAGAGAGTTGCGGAGGTTGGGGCATAGGTTGGAGCATCGGTGGAGGAAGACTGCCTCTGAGGCCGACCATCTTATTTTGCTAGAGCATTATAAGCTCTACCAAACAGAAATTTCCCGTAAGAAGGCAGAATTCCTGTCCAGAGAAATCTCTGTCACTCGGAATCGACCGGCTCAGCTCTTCAGAACTGTTGACAGACTGTGCAACTCAGTCTGTCGGCGATCCGTCGAGTTTTTACGCAGAATGATTGTGAGGAGATCACTCGATTCTTTGCGAATAAGGTGGAAGACATTCGGAGGCAGTGTCCTCGACCCCACTCTAAGGTTGTTGCAGTTGATCAGTGTTTTATCGCAGAGCCCAGAGTTTCCCACAAGGCAGAGAGAAGGCCCAGGATGAATATAAACCAGAGACCACTCTCTGTGTTCTCCCCTTGAGGTAAGATGAAAACCATCTGAGGACCACCCCTGAAAGTCCGCAAATGGACCTCAGACATTTGAGCAAAACCCCATGATACACAGTATCGAAAGCTGATGACAGATCAAGGGTGCTTTCCCCCATGTTATTCGCAGTATACATGCTACCCCTCAGAGACATTGTAAGACGGTATGAGCTGAGGTTTCACTGCTATGCTGATGATACCCAGCTCTACCTGTCTTTCGTACCTGACCAGGTTAGTGGTATCTCGGTGCTGAATAATTGCCTTGCAGATATCCAAGACTGGATGAATACCAGTGGTTTGAAGTTGAATCCGGGAAAGACTGAGGTTATGGTGGTGGACCCCGGTCGCAGGGTTGAGGGTTCAGGGCTGGGGTCCCCCTCTGGATTAATTCTAGGGGAGGACCAGGTCCCTACCTCTGAATGGGTGCGTAAACTGGGTGTGGAGCTTGACACTGGTCTGACCCTTCATTATCAGGTGTCTGCAGTTGTCAGGATTGCATTTTTTCATCTTAGAAATATCGCCAGGATTAGGTACCTGGTTCCACCTGGTGACTTGCCAGTTTTGGTCCACGCCTTTGTGACATCTTGTCTTGATTACTGTAACTCCCTGTACCTAGGGCTTGCTGGGGTTGATATCCGCCACTTGCAGCTAGTGCAGAATGCAGCAGCACATTTGTTGACTGGGGCATCCAGAAGGTCTCATATTACCCCAGTGCTGCACACTCTGCACTGGCTGCCAATACAGCGGCAGATCACCTTTAAAATGGGTCTTTTGACCTACAAAGCCCTACACAGTTTGGTCCTGACTACTTGAAAGAGCTTCTGGTGCCCTTCACCCATCTGAGACAGCTTCACTCGGTGTATGAGGGGTTTCTGGAGATTCCAAGGGTAAATTTGAAGTCCTCTGGAGCCCGTGCCTTTGGTTTCATGGCTCCTTCCCTCTGGAATTCTCTGCCTCATCAGCTCTGAGAGAGTACAATGGTGGAAAGTTTTAAAAGGGCCTTAAAGTCATTTTTATGGGATAGGGCATTCCGTTATACTGTAATTGATTATTTTTAATATGTTATATTTGCTGTATTGTTTTATTGTTTGTATTGATATGTTGATGAATTGATGCTTTATGTACAGCGCCTTGAAAATTTGAAAGGTGCTTAACTAAATAAATTTTATTATTAACATTATTATTATTATTATTTTCACCAGGGCACCCATCTTTGACAGGGGTCACCCTGTCACATACCTCCCCACCTAACAGGGCAACCATCCCATGGTTGTCTGATAATGTCTCACCTTCCCCTAGAGGGTGTGGTGGAGCTCCGACCCACCCACGCCTTAGAGCTCCACCCCAGAGTCCCAGATGTCTGTTAAACATAGCATTAGCTATCATTCCAAGCTTGTGCAATACAGCATGCTATACATGACTTTACCCTGGGACCAACATATTTCTGAGTTATGCATTCGATAAAATGTTTAAACAACAACACTGGCAACCAATATTCTCTGGGTATCAACATCCAACCTTTTCTCATATGATATCAGGCATTTATTCCAATTGTGCATTCTGCTATCATCACCATGTTTAATCTTTGTAATGTTGTTAACCTTCATACCCTTGGACCATTGAGAAAGAAAAATAGATCAGCACTACAAGAAAAGATCAATAGAGAAGAAAAAATCTTCTGTAGGTGGCCAGCCTATCAAACTAGAAAATTGAAAATAGGTAAGAATAGGATAACAAGACTGTCATGACAGAAGTTTACTACACTGGATCTGTAGAAGAGATGGCCCATATCATTAAATAATAAGTTTCCACCTTCCTTTCCCTGGAAGGGGATGGAGCTAGGCCCACCCTCACCAAAGCTCTGTCTCAGGGTCCCTTAATTACAAACACTTTTAATCAAGCATTTTACTAAGCAGACAATTCCACTTATTTCTTTACACAAACCCTGAGACTTTGACATTGTACCACTTAGTCCAGTACAACACGATGAGGAAGCATGCCACAACATTTTTATGTTGTCCACTGTCTTCCTATACCTAACTAATCATTTGCATAAACTAATTTGATCATTTTTACTTCAGGGCATATACACCCAGTAGTGACAGTTAACTTTTAAACATTCCATACATTTGAGTATTTGAGTATTCAGTCATCCATCATTACCTGGAATCCCTACAATCTCTTCCCAGGTGAGTACAGACTCTAACAGGTATACCCGGGAAATACCCAACTTGTTCCCCTACAGAAAACCTTTGGTATCATGTACTTCTCAAAATGGTCTAAATACTCAATCAGTAATGTACCATAAGGTAACAGAGTCTACCACCTCCCTCTGAGTGGCCTACGTGGTAGTCTCCCTCACCTCCATGAGTGACACTTCATGGTGTTCCCTTCCCTTTGGTACTTTTTCTTTACAGAAACTGCATTAGTATCTCTGCTAACCTAACACCTTCCATTCCCAGTAGTAGCAGGGACCTCTGTCAGATTGCACACATGGCAATTGTTTAGATACACTGTATCTCATCTATACATACCTGGCCAATAATAGAAGGGATGAGTCTAGCCAATGCTTCACCATGGCTCAGGTGCCCACAGGGACTGAAGTGTGCAGCTTCCATTACTTGCAACCGATAGGCCTCAGGTATCACAAACTGTGCGTCTATGCTTTTTGTGAGGGGCTTCGGCCACATATGGTAAAGGACACCCTCTTTCTGTTCATACCACTGACCTGTCTTTGACCCCACATCACCATACTGGCATTCCTCTTCCTGCACAAACAGCAACTGCCGCTGGTCCTTTGAGACATTGTATCCTACTGACACCATGGTTTCATAATTCTGCACCATCACTTCCCTGTGAAGTAAGGTGCCTGCCTGTTGCCATGGCTTGGAGGGACTGGAAGCGCATCCTTAGGATCACAAGAACAGTTGCACGGGAGTCTGAGCTGGACATCATTGTCCACCTAGGGACAAATGGCTTAGCTCACCATGAGATTAGAGCAGTGCAGAAGGACTTTGTAGAGTTGGGTAGGGGATTAGGACAAGTAGCACACACAGTATCCTTCTCAGAGGTGCTGCCTGTCAGTGGCATGGGTGAGGCAAGGGTACTTTGTACCATGCAGTTTAATGAATGGTTGAAAAAATGGTGTGGAGCACAGGGGTTTGGCTTCATTGGGGACTGGGGTTCCACCTGGAGGGACACCAGCCTATACTGGCAGGATGGTCTGCATCTGTCCAGGAAGAGAACAAGTCTTTTGGGCAATCGGTTTAAATGCTTCATTGGCAAGCCTTTAAACTAGTCAAGGGGGAGGCACTGATAAGCAGCAGGAAAATCCCAGCCTCCCCCTACAAAACAGGGTACTAAATGAAAAAAAGACCAAGGTTGAAAGGTCAGTGGGGGATGCTACTACAGAAGATAAAGCCATCAAAAAATGGAGAGCAATGAGTACCAATGCCCGTAGTCTTGGTAACAAGCTTCCTAAATTAGTGGCCTTGATGGAGGAGGAAGATCTGGATATCGTGGCAGTCACAGAAACATGGTACACACAGAACCATGACTGGGACATAAACATACCAGGATGCATTATCTACAGGAGGGACAGGGAGGGTAAAAGAGGAGGAGGAGTAGCTCTCTACATAAGAGAAGAAATCAAAGCAACAGAACAAAAGGGTAAACAGGGAGGAGAAGAAGCACTGTGGGTCAATTTGGAGGCAGGCAATGGCACCAGAATCTGCACAGGGGTTGTATACAGACCCCCCCTCTCAGGGGGAGGAAATGGACAAGGAAATGATAGAAAGTATACTTAGAATGGCAGATAAAGGGGAGATATTGCTGATGGGTGATCTGAATATGCCAGATGTTAACTGGAGTGCAGTTGTAGCAGCCACTTCGAAGAGTGGGGTTATTCTAGATGCCCTAAAGGAGGCATGCCTTAGACAACTAGTATTGGAGCCACTCAAGAGGGAGCAATCTTAGACCTGGTTCTCTCAAATGGAGATGAAGAGAGGATCACAGATGTAGAAGTGGGTAGCCATCTGGGAACTAGCAACCGTCGAACAGTATGGTTCACAATAAACACAGCAATAGAGTCAACTACAAAGACAAAGGTACTGGATTTTAGGAGGGCTGACTTTGCCAAAATGGGTGAGTGCCTAAGGAATGCACTAGCAAATGGGCAGGAAGGAGGTGAAGAAATGGGGAATAATAAAACTGCCATCACAGAGGTAAAAGCTTTTGTGTAAAGCAAATAAACAAAATGAATCGAGGTAAGAAACCACTATGGTTCTCAAAGGAAGTGGCAGTGAAGGTTCAAGAGAAAAAGAAAGCATTCAGGAAGTACAAGGAATCACAGAAGGAACAGGACAGAGAACTGTATCAGTTAAAGCATAAGGAAGCTGGAAAGGCAGTCAGAACAGCAAAGGCCCAAACCGAGGAAAAGATAGCCAACTCAGTTAAGAAGGGGGATAAAACCTTTTTTAGGTACATCAGGGAGTGAAGGAAGACCAAGGGAGGGATAGTAAGACTTAATAAAGGGAAGAGAGGGTGGGCAGTGGGTGACTGTGAAAAGGCAGAGATACTAAACAAATATTTTTGCTCAGTATTTACAAAGGAAGAGGGGGAGGTACCTAAAACAAACAGTAGAAACACTCTGGATACAGAAGTTGATACCAGCCCATTTACAGAAGAAAGGGTTCTGAAAGAGCTCTTACAACTGGAGGTGGACAAAGCAATGGGGCCTGATGGGATTCATCCCAGAAATCTAAAAGAACTAAGGGTAGAACTAGTGACACCACTGACTACCCTCTTTAACAAATCATGGGAGGATGGGGTGGTACCTGAGGACTGGAGGAGGGCAGATGTGATTCCCCTTCACAAAAGTGAGAGCAAGGCAGAAGCAGGAAACTACAGACCTGTTAGTTTAACCTCAGTGGTAGGAAAAATGATGGAATCACTTCTGAAGAAAAGAATTGTTGAGTATCTAGAGGCCAGAGGAGCACAGGACCCAAGGCAGCATAGATTCACAGCGGGAAGGTCATGCCAGACAAATCTGATAGATTTCTTTGACTGGGTGACCAAAGTAGTTGATCAGGGAGGGGCTGTGGATATGGCCTACCTAGACTTTAGCAAGGCATTTGACACAGTCCCACACAAAAGATTAATATACAAGTTAGCCAGCCTGGGAGTGGGTCCCAAGATGACAGCCTGGGTAAAGAATTGGCTGGAGAATAGGACACAGAGAGTAATAGTAAATGGAGTCCACTCTGAAAAAAGGGGGGTTAGTAGTGGGGTACCACAGGGTTCTGTATTAGGACCAGTCCTCTTCAATGTCTTTATAAGCGACATTGCAGAGGGACTGGAAGGAAAAGTATGTCTCTATGCAGATGACACAAAGTTCTGCAACAGAGTTGATGCACAAGGTGAGGTGGAAATGATGAGAAGGCACTTGGCAAGGTTAGAGGAATGGTCAAATGTATGGCAGCTTAGATTCAATGCTAAGAAGTGCAAGGTAATGCACCTGGGAAACAAAAACCCAGGGGAAGAGTACACAATGGGGAGTGAGATACTAACAACAACAAAAATGGAAAGGGACCTGGGGGTAGTCATATCAGATGACCTAAAGGTGGGCAAGCAATGTGAGAGGGCAGCAAGGAAGGCTGGCGGGATACTGGGATGCATAGGGAGAGGCATCACCAGTAGAAAACAAGAAGTTATTATCCCTCTGTACAAACAGCTGGTGAGACCACATCTGGATTACTGCATGCAGTTCTGGAGACCCAGTCTCCGCAAAGACATAGATAAGATGGAAACTGTCCAGAGGAGGGCAACTAAAATGGTGCAGGGTCGGCACCGGAAGACATATAAGAGAGACTTAAGGAGCTTAATATGTATAGCCTCGAGGAAAGGAGGGAGAGGGGAGACATGATAGAAACTTTCAAGTATCTCACGGGAATCAACAAAGTCCAAGAGGGTAGCATATTTCAAAAAAGAGGTGTGCAAGAACAAGAGGACACAATTTGAAGATAGAAGGGTCGGCTCAGAGGTAATTTAAGGAAGTATTTTTTCACAGAGAGGGTTGTGGATGTATGGAACGGCCTTCCAGAGGAGGTTGTGGAGTCAAAAACAGTGGTGGAATTCAAGCATGCATGGGATAGTCATAAGGAAATTCTAGGGGGTTGGGGTAGGAAGAAGTAGGCTGCTGGTTAACTAGGATCTGCAGCTTATCCATCAGGTAGGGAAATGGGCAGACTGGGTGGGCCAAGCGGTCCTTATCTGCCGTCAAATTCTATGTTTCTATGTTTCTAAGCTCCTTCTCCTGCTTGTTTAACATCTTCCACTTCTCTTATGAAAAAGCAACAGCAACATCTTCAAAGGTTTCTGGTACCTCCTGCTTCATGATCCTCTGTTTCAGTCTCCAGCAGCACAAACTGCATTAATCAGAAACACAAACGCTGTTCAAAGCTAGGACTAGAAGAACAAAAGATAACTATCCACAGAAAATAAACAGTCCCCTCTGTAGATCCCTGTGTGCTCAGCTCTGAGCTTCTGTATGTTCTCAGCTCTGTGCTTCTGTCTCTGGCAACTCACAATGCCAGTGGGCACTGGTGACATCATTCTCAATACAGTATAGTATTCTTTGTTTGAGGATTTTTAAACAATAAGCATTTCAATTTATCCCCAACCTTTTACATTGTAGTGTCGATAGAATTAATTGAAGTATTGCTTGATTCATATGTTAATTTCACATATGTTGTGGTGCTATTGATATAGCCTAGAAATTTCTCAAGACTTGCAAATGAACCTGTCCAAATTATATCATCTATGTACCTTTTACACAATCTTATCTCATCAAAAAATGGATTACAAGTTCGATCAGAAATGTGTCTGTTACCCCATTCACCCATATATGACAAAATGTACCATCTTAACAGTCAATTCAGTGGTTCCATGTCAAAACCATGACTGCAGATTGGTGAATCATGACAAGGGTGCCAAACCCACAGCATGACCAGTTTGGGAATTTATTTTTTTCTGGGTTTTTTTTCCCCCTGCACCCCTCCTTGTATCACATCACCCTTGTTTTACATTCCAACTCCAGGGGGGCACCACTCAGGGATGGGGGAACTGTAGGTCACACAAAGGTGTCAGTGCCATGATTCCCTCAAGGTTGTCATAGTCACCATTTGGCAGTCACAGTATTGACATGGTAACAATTCAGTCAGTGGTAGAGTATCCAATGATATGTGTTTACTATTTATCTTAGAGATAGCTGTAAGACCACCCTCATGTGGAATGTTGGTATATAGACTTTCTATTTCTATAGTGACCAAAATGTCAGAAGCACTGGTTGTAAAACCTTTTATCTTGTGTATAACATCATCAGAGTCCTTCAGGTATGCAGGTAACTGTGGTATCTCTAAGACACTTAGTGAACATAGGTCATTGGACTCTCTTCCCACCACTTACGTTATTATTTAAGTTATATGTTTTGTCCCACAATCCAAGTACTTCTTTGTTAAAAATAACAGTTACATAAAAAAAAACTGGTACAGCCATGAGTACCACATTTACACCTAATCTAGCAATCTTATTTATGAGTGAATTGTAAAGCAGACACATTTGTAATAGGAATTGTAATCCATTTCTGATGCGATCAAATTATATAAACTCTACATAGACAATATACTTATAGTTCAGACTGGTTCTCTTACAAAACTTCAAGGAATTTCAAGGATATATTAACAGCATCACAACAAATGTAAAATTTCACATATGAATCAAGCAATACTTCAGTTGATTTTTTGGGACATTACAATATACAAAGATGGGGAAAATTGAAATGCACATTGTTTTTGAAATCTCTGACAAAGAACACTATACTGCATGGAGAACACTGCCACAAAGTGCCACCAATTAAAAATCTTCCTAAATGTCAATTTATCAGAATGAAATGGAATTGCACAGATGTACCTGAATGCAAAAAATATGCTGAAGATCATGGACTCAGATTCAGATTTAGAAAGTATCCAGAAAATGTTATTGAAACTGTAGAACTCAAGTGGATCTATTGGATAAGAATGGGCTTCAAAGAGAGAAAGTAAGATCAACTAACTTTGAGAGGATACACTCATTTTCTATACAATATAATCCAATTGCAAAACAGGTTGATAATATCATCAAAAAATTGGGGATTGCTTCAGGACAATGAAAGATAAAAAGAAGCTTTGGACCTCCCCCAGGATCATATACAAGAGAGGAAAAAATCTACCGTACACCTTGTTTCATGCCACCTTAAAACAAAGTAGAAATCCCATTTGGATACCCAGTTTGCAGGTGTTACAGTCTGCAGAACCCCTCTGTGGACCCTTTTCACTCCCTCTTCAGTCTGCTGCAGCAGCATCCTTCCTTTTACTTTTTGTTTTCTCTTTTTTCTGTTCTTTCACCCTCTTCCAGAATGGCCACCAGGAAAAGGATCTTATCTTTCTATACCTGTTGTTTCTCTGGGTCCTGCAGAGTGAGTTCGCACACTCAACCCCCCCAAGAAAAACCTGTGCAACACAGAGGACACAAAATTATTTATATTCGACGTCCATTGTGGTTCTGAATATAATAATGGTATTCCTTTTGTGTGTTTTCCTGGCTTTGTAGTGGTGCTATCATACTGTTGCATACCCCTAGTTTTTGCTATGTCTGGCAGTGCCTATTTTTGCTCGCTGAGATGCTTGTTGACAATTTTGTCCTAATTCAGCCCTGCACTATAGGCTAGATAAAAGTGGGAACCTGAACTGTTTTCTTTCCCCTTATCATTCCTATAGTTTTAGAAGGAGCAGTATTTCAGGGCTAAATGTCTTTTCACTTACAGGTCGAGTAGCAAGGCTTGAGGGTGTGAGCTATTGTGTTCTTTTGCACTCCTTCCAGCCCTTCACTACCCGACAGGACAGCCAATCCATCTCGGGATCATTACTGTGTGGACAGTGCGCCCTAGTATTGATAGGTAAAGGAGTTTGTATAAAAGTTTAAAGTTTAGTTTGTTTTGTCACCTGCTACTTCATGACTAGAGGTTTGTAAAATAAAATTTCTGGAGCAGACACCAACCGCTGTTCTGTTCTGCCACACCACTCCCTAGTAATGTAGCTGCAGTGCTAACAGAACAGAAACATACGATGTTCTCACATAATAATCTGACATTCATGTGTGTTTCAGATTATCAATAAAGGCATTTAGGTTGGAAATGCTTTTAGCTAATTTATAAAGACTTTCAAGTCTGTTGTAAGCAATGCCTTTTATCTAAGAGGAAACAGAAGTGTTACCCAGGTTATGGTTCAATTTGTCTTCTTTTATTTTGAACTCTTTTATCCCTCTCCAGTGCTGCAGTCTTCACTCTTGGTGCTGCCCAGAACGTCTCTATGCACCAGCAGCCCCTTTCTTCCCCATGTTTATACTCTGGACAGGTAAAAGGGGTGGAGTTGTTCCTGGCTATTGAACAAAAATATATGCAAGCTTTAATTTTGTACTAATCCTCATATAAAAGCATTTATTATAGTTGTCCTTTATATATTTCACTGTATTAAAGAATAATGCTTGTTGGGAGAAGAATTTTATGTTTAAAGAATTCAAGGAGTGGAGTTTCAGAGGTCACATGATCAGCTCCTGGGATAAAAGGAGTGCTACCTTGCATCCACCTCAGATTTGTTTGGGGATCAGTGAAGTGCTGATCCTGGCTAGCACTCTAGCCAGAGCTCTAGCTGCCTTTCTAGAGTTATAGAGTTAATATTGTATGCCTGACTTCTATTTTTTTTTTATTGTTCAAGTCTGCTGTTCATTTTGTTTCTCAATAAAATTGCCACTTGGCCTTGTTGCCTTGCCTTGTACAATTCCATGTATGTGTCCGTCTTTTCACACAAATCCTTGAAAGTGGTGTCAGAAGTGGAATAAAGTTGAGGTACTTGTGCCAAAGAGTGCTTCAGTGAGGATATCTACCAATATTGGGATGGACAATGGATGCAGCCAGTGGACACAATGTAGCCTAGTGGTGTCCTCACTTGAATCATGGCAGAGTGATTGAGAGAAATGCCAGTAGCTGGACTCGAGGATGTGTGAAGAAAGACCACCACCCAGATGAAGAAGGAAGAAGGGGCAGCTTTCAAGGAGCCCCCTGAGGAGGATCCCCCTAAGGATGTTCCCCCCGAGGATATGCAGGGATTGTTATGATGGCTCTGCATGAAGCAAGTAGACATGGTCAGGAGATGGGAATTAGATCACCAGAGGAGTCCAAGGAGGAGTTACCAGCGGGTGGGGAGTGCTGCTAGCCCAGACAGAGGAGGAGAAGGATCTGGGGGTGCTCATTGCACAGTCAATGAACAATTTGGCACAATGTAAGAAGGCAGCTTCAAAGGCCAACAAAATGCTGGGTTGTATTGCAAGGGGGTATATCCTTGAAGAGGTAGGAGGTGATACTGCCACTGTATAGGTCATTAGTTAGACCGCACCTGGAGTACTGCATACAGTACTGGTGCCTGTATCTGAAGAGGGACATTAAGTTACTGGAGGGGGTGCTGCACAGGGTGACAAAGATGATCAAGGGGCTGGGGGACTTATCATACGAGAGGAGGCTGAGGGAGTTGAATATGTACTTACTGGAGGAGAGGAGGGACGAGGGGACATGATTGAAACCTTTAAGTACATGAAAGGAATAAACAAGACAGGTACAGAGGGGCTGTTCAAAGTAAGGGAGGGGAGGGACACCAGGGGCCATGATATGAGACTGGAGGGAGGAAGGTTCAGGAGGGAGATGAATAGACACTTTTTTAAAGAGAGGGTGATGGCTAGGTGGAATGCGTTACCTGCAGAAGTGGTATCCAGTAGAACAGTGGACTGCTTCAAAAGGGGATGGAACAGGACAAGGGGGAGGGTCAATGAAGGGGAAAGGTGGAAGGTGGGGCAGCTGCAGAATAAGGGGTGCTAGCTGCACATTTGAGCATACTTGATAGACCTCTAGGCCTTTATCTGCTGGCACATTTCGTATGTTTGAAGGAGTGAGGCCAGATGGTCAGACTCTTTGAGAGCTATACAGGCCATTGGGACCCACAATCCACCTCCTGCTGACTACCCAAAGGACATCAAAATCACGCAGCTGGATGAGTCAGATGATATTAAATCATACCGCACCACTTTTGAAAGAGTGGCACAAGCTTGTGGATGGCCGAGAGAGCAATGGGTCATCAGGCTAGCACCCTGTCTGGCAAGGAAAGCTCAGCTGGCATATAGGTACATGGACAGTCAACAGGCAAGCAATTACAAGGCCATTCATAGAAACATAGAAACATAGAATTTGACGGCAGATAAGGACTGCTTGGCCCACCCAGTCTGCCCATTTTGTTACCAAATGGATAAGCTGCAGATCCTAGTTAACCAGAAGCCTACTTATTTCTACCCCATCCTCTAGAACTGCCTCATGACTGTCCCATGCATGCTTGAATTCCACCACTGTTTTTGACTCCACAACCTTCTCCGGAAGGCTGTTCCATGCATCCACAACCCTCTCTGTGAAAAATACTTCCTTACATTACCTCTGAGCTGTCCCCCATCTTCATATTGTGCCCCCTTGTTCTTGCACACCTCTTTTTTTGAAAGATGCTACCCTCTTGGACTTTGTTGATTCCCTTGAGAGTTTCTATCATGTCCCCCCTCTCCCTCCTTTCCTTGAGGCTATACATATTAAGCTCCTTTAGTCTCTATTCATATGTCTTCCGGTGCAGACCCTGCACCATTTTAGTTGCCCTCCTCTGGATATCTTCCATTCTATGTCCTTGCGGAGGTTGGTTCTCCAGAACTACACGTAGTACTCCAGATGGGGTCTCACCAGCTGTGTGTACAGAGGGATAACAACTTCCTGTTTTCTACTGGTGATGCCTCTCCCTATGCATCCCAGTATCCCCTCAGCCCTCCTTACTGCCATCACACATTGCTTGCCCACCTTTAGGTCATCTGATATGACTACCCCCAGGTCCCTTTCCATTTTTGTTGTTGTTAGTATCTCACCCCCCAGTGTGTACTCTTCCCCTGGGTTTTTGTTTCCAATGTGCATTACCTTGCACTTATTAGCATTGAATCTAAGCTACCATACATTTGACCATTCCTCTATCCTTGCCAAGTCCCTTCTCATCCTTTCCACCCCACCTTGTGCATCAACTCTGTTGCAGATCTTTGTGTCATCTGCAAAGAGACATACTTTTCCTTCAATTTCCTCTGCAATGTCGCTTATAAAGACATTGAAGAGGACCATCCTAATACTGAACCCTGCAGTACCCGACTAGTAACCCCCCTTTCTTCAGAGTGGACTTCATTTACTATTACCCTCTGTGTCCTATTCTTCAGCCAATTCTTTACCCAGGTTATCATCTTGGGACCCACTCCCAGGCTGGCTAACTTGTGTATTAATCTTTTGTGTGGGACTGTGTCAAATGCCTTGCTAAAGTCTAGGTAGACCATGTCCACAGCCCCTCCCTGATCTACTACTTTGGTCACCCAGTCAAAGAAATCTATTAGTTTCATGTGGCATGACCTTCCCACCGTGAATCCATGTTGCCTTGGGTTCTGTGCCCCTCTGGCCTCTAGGTACTCAACAATTCTTTCCTTCAGAAGTGATTCCATAATTTTCCCTATCACTGAGGTTAAACTTACAGGTATATAGTTTCCTGCTTCTGCCCTGCTCCCACTTTTGTTAAGGGGAATCACATCTGCCCTCCTCCAGTCCTCAGGTACCACCCCATCCTCCCATGATTTGTTAAAGTGGGTAGTCAGTGGTGTCACTAGTTCTACCCTTAGTTCTTTTAGAATTCTGGGATGAATCCCATCAGGCCCCATTACTTGGCTTTGATTACCCTTCCCCTGTTATAGCATTGTTTAGTATCTGACCAGTGTAATATAAACAAGCATTTGTCAATGCTGAATTTTGTCGTGCTGGCATTGGCACTGGTGGAGGTGGAGAGGCATAGCGCTGTGAGTCTGTTAATGTGTCCCAAAAGGTGATTTTGCACAGCGAGCATGCCACTGTGTGGCAGAGCTGCAGAAATGCATTTTGAACAGGCTGTCGAAAATGGCAGCTAGACTGTTGATAATAAGGTGTACACAAATGCCAGTGGTGAAAATGTGGCATGGAAAAATTGCAGATTGACAGTGTTACAAGGGTCCATGGAAACTGCACAATGCACGTTTGCAACACGGTCATAGTCTGGACTTACGCCACCAAATTTTCAACATAGGTATTTTAGGACCGATGCTGTTGAATAGTGTCACCATCATTTACTGAAAGTGTCCTGAAAAGTGATTTCGCACAGTGACCATGCAATTCTGCACTGGATGTGCAAAAACACATTTCAGCCAGCTGTACTGTTCATAAGGAGGTATGGAACAAAGGCAATGATGAACAGCTGGAGAGAAAGTATTGCAAATTCACAAAGTCACTAGCATGCGTGCAAACCGCGTAATGCACGCTCATAAAACACTCATTTTATTGACATTCGTCCTTAAATTTTCAACATAGGCATTTTTGGATATCTGCTAATGAACAGTGTCACTGCCATTTTCATAATGTGTCTCGAACACGGGCTTTCCACAGCGACCGCACTATTGTGCGCTGGAACTACTAAAACAGATTTTGGTCAGGATGTGAAAAATGACAGCTGTACTGTTCATTAGGAAGTGTAGAACAATGGCACTGTTACATAGAAACATAGACGTTGATGGCAGATAAGGACCACTTGGCCCACCCAGTCTGCCCATTTCCCTACCTATTGGATAAGCTGCAGATTCTAGTAAACCAACAGCCTACTTCCTGCAACCCCCCACTATAATTGCCCTATGTCTGTCCCAGGCATGTTTGAATTCCCCCACTGTTTTAGACCCCACAACCTCTCCAGGAAGGTGGTTCCATGCGTCTCCATGAAAAATTATTTCCTCACATTACCCCTGAGCCAACCCCCCTCTAACTTTAAATTGTTCCCCCTTGTTCTTACACATCTCTTTTTCTGAAAGATGTTACCCTCCTGGACTTTGTTGATTCCCTTGAGGTACTTATAAGTTTCTATCATGTCCCCCCATCCCTCCTTTCATCCAGGGTATATATTTTAAGCTCTCTCAGTCTCTCTTCATATGGTTTCTGATGTAGACCCTGCACCATTTTAGTTGCCCTCCTCTGGACTGCTTCCATCCTGTCTATGTCCTTGTGTAGATGAGGTCTCCAAAACTGCATGCAGTACTCCAGATTGGGTCTCACCAACTGTCTATACAGAGGGATTTTTCTACTTGTGATGCCCCACCCTATGCATCCCAGTATCCCCCTGACTCTCCTTACTGACTTCTCACATTGCTTACCCACCTTTAGGTCATCTGATATGACTACACCCAGATCCCTTTAAATTATTATTGTTGTTAGTACCTCCCCTGATATTGTGTACTCTTCTCCTGGATTTTCATTTCCCAGGTGCATTACTTTACACTTCTTTGCATTGAATCTACGTTGCCATATGTCTGACCATTCCTCCAACCTTGCCAAGTCTCTTCTCATCCTTTCTACCCTTCCTTGTGTATCAACTCTGTTACAGATCTTTGTGTCATCTGCAATGAGGCATACCTCTCCTTCCAGACCCTCTGCAGTGTCACCTATAAAGACGTTAAACAGGACTAGATCCAGTACAGAGTCATGAGGTACTCCATTAGTAACCCCCCTTTCTTCAGAATGTGTTCCATTCACTCTTACCTTCTGTGTCCTGTTGTGCAGCCAGTTTGCTACCCAGGCTACCACCCTGTGACCCACTCCCAGGCTGGCTAACTTGATTATTAATTTTTTGTGCAGAACTGTGTCAAATGCCTTGCTAAAGTCTAGGTAGGCCATATCCACAGCCCCTTCCTGGTCTATTTCTTTGGTCACCCAGTCAAAGAAATCGATTAGATTCATCTGACATGACCTTCCTGCTGTGAATCCATGCTGCTTTGGGTCCTGTACCCCACTGGCCTCTAGGTACTCAACAATTCTTTCTTTCAGAAGTGATTCCAGCATTCCCCCCCCCCACTGAAGTCAAATTAACAGGTCTGTAGTTTCCTGCTTCTGCCTTGCTCCCACTTTTGTGAAGGGGAATCACATCTGCCCTCCTCCAGTCCTCAGTTACCACCCCATCCTCCCATGATTTGTTGAAAAGTGTGCTCAGTGGTGTCACTAGGTCCTCCCTTAGTTCTTTTAGGATTCTAGGATGAATCTCGTCAGGCCCAATTGCTTTGTCCACCTTGAGTTTTAGGAGTTCTTTCAGGACTCCTTCTTCTGTAAATGGACGGGCATCAACCCCACTACCCAGAGTGCTTCTATTGTTTGGTTTAGGCAACTCCTCCTCTTCTTCTTCTTCTTTTGTGAATACTGAGAAAAAGTATTCATTCAGTATCTCTGCCTTTTCACTGACTCCCTCTGCCCACTTCCCCTCTCCTTTATCAATCTTCACTATCCTTACCTTAACCTTTCCATGCTGCCTAATGTACATATAAAAGGTTTTATCCACCTTTTTAACTGAGTTGGCTATCTTTTCCTCAGTTTGGGCCTTTGCTTTTCTGACTGCCTTCCCCACTTCTTTCTGCTTTAATTGATACAGTTCTCTGTCGTGCTCCTTCTGTGATCCCTTATACTTTTTTGAATGCAGCCTTTTTCTCCTTAACCTTCCCTGACACCTCTATTGAGAACCATAGTGGTTTCTTATTCCACTTTGTTTTCTTTGCTTGTTTCACACAAAGGCTTGTTGCCTCCATGATGGCAGTTTTGATTTTTCTCCATTGTTCTTCCACCCCTCCTTTCTGGCCATTTGCTAATGCATTCCTCAGGTATTCACCCATTATGCCAAAGTCAGCCCTTCTAAAGTCCGGTATCCTTGTCTTTGTATGGCTTGTCTCCATGGTTGTGTTTATTGTGAAGCACACTGTGCAGTGGTCGCTTGTTCCCAGATGTCTACTGACTTCTAAATTTGTGATCCTCTCTCCATTTGAGAGTACCAGGTCTAATATTGCTCCCTCCTGAGTGGGTTCCACCACTGGCTGTCTAAGGCATGCCCCCTGAAAGGCATCGATAATGACCCTGCTCTTGGATGTGGCAGCAGTCCATGTCATCCAGTTAACATCTGGCATATTCAGGTCCCCCACCAACAGTATCTCACCTTTTTCAGTCATTTTGAGAATGCCCACCATCATTTTCTTTTCCATTCCCCCCCTTCAGATGGAGGTCTGTACACAACCCCTGTGCAGATTGTGATGCCATTCCCTGTCTCCAAGGTGACCCAGAGAGCCTCTTGTCCTCCCCCTTTACTTTTTAGTTCTGCAGCTTTGATCCCTTCCCTTATGTAGAGAGCTACTCCACCTCCTCTTTTACCCTCCCTCTCCCTTCTGTAGATTGTGTACCCTGGTATGTTGACATCCCAGTCATGGTTCTCCATGTACCATGTTTCTGTGACTGCCACAATATCCAAGTGTTCCTCTTCCTTCAGGGCTACTAGCTCTGGAAGCTTGTTTCCCAGACTATGGGCATTGGTACTCATTGCTCTCCAATTAATGTTGGCTTTATCCTTTTTTACCCCATCCCAGCTCTTATTGCCCTTGTCTATTTTTCCATTTACCCCTGTCCTGCCCTCTGTCAAGCTCTGTACCTCAGTGTTTACCCTACTACCTGCCATGTTTTGTAGGGGAGGCTTGAAGTTTCCTGTTTCCTATCAGTACCTCCCCCCTTGGCTAGTTTAAAAGCTTGCCAAGGAATACTTTAAACCTGTCACCTAGGAGCTTGCTTCCCTTACTGGACAGATGCAGACCATCATGCCAGTATAGATCTTCATCTCTCCAGGTGGACCCCCAATTCCCAATGAAGCCAAAGCCCTGTGCTCTGCACCAGTTTTGCAACCATTCATTAAATTGTATGGTGTGCAGTACCCTAGCTTCACCCCTGCCATAGACTGGCAGAACCTCTAAGAAGGTTACCATGCTTGCTACCTATCTGTGACCCCTCCCCAACTCCATAAATTCATCCTGCACTGCACTGATCTCATGCCTAGCTAGGTCATTTGTCCCGAGGTGGACAATGATATCTAGTTCCCTCTCCTGTGATGCTGCTTCTGCAATACTGAGGATTTGCATCCTGTCCCTCCAAGCCATGGCACCACACAGGCACCTTACTTCCGTCTCCTCTCCTCTCCCTTCCCCAGGTCTACATGCTTAATTGAGTCCCCTATCAGAAGCTGTTTCTTTCCCCTGTGGTGTCCCTTGCCACTCTTTTGTGGGTCTCCCTTGTGGATGTCCCCTGCATTCTTCTTGGTCTCCACTGAGGGTGTCATCATAGAGGGATTTTGGTTTGCCAGACTGACATATGATTTGTGTAGAGGTACAACTAGGGGGCTACGCCTCTGTTCCACCACTCTCACCCTCCCAGAACACACTGTGGTCCATCTGCTCTTCACACATGGCAACCTCTGAGGCAGTGGTTGTGGAACTGGTGCTCTTTGGGTGGGGGAGGCCTCCTTAGTCCTTGCCAGTTCAGCCTGGAGGTGGGCAACCTCCTCTCGCAGAACTGACAGTTGCCTGCAAATAGCACAGCAACGCAGGTTCCAGAATGTCTCCTGAAAACTGCTACTCCACAGCCAGTGCATTGCACCACTCCCCACATGTCCCTCTTCCTTATAATACACAATGAGTAATATATAAAATATATATATTTTTTTTGGTTGTTTTGTTTTTTTGGTGTGTACTTACCCTTTATGCACTGTGCTGGGTTATTAAGAATATGACAGTTCTGCCCCAAGACCTGTTGAGGAAGTGATGTCAGAACCTTGGCAATAAAGGAAATGCCACAACCACTGGTGGCTGTTAGAAACAATCAAATACACCACTGCTCCACCACCCTGGCGAGTACTGCCCTTTATAGCAAATCAACCAGTTGAAACTGTGGACTGAAAATATAAGTTTGCGAACTTATGAGCGTGTGTGCAAACTGCGCAGTGCACGCTCGTAACACAGCCATGTTATGTAGAAATGTCACCAAATTTTCAACACAGGCATTTTAGGACCTCTGCTCATGGACAGTGTCACTGTCATTTTCGTAATGTGTGCCGAACAGTGATTTCCCACAGTGACCAAGGTATTCTGTGCCAGAAGTGCTAAAACACATTTCAGCAAGGATGTGAAAAATGACAGCTGCACGGTTCACAAGAAGGTTAGTAAAATGCCAATGTTGAGCATCTGGCATGAAAATATCGCAAATGTGCAAACTTATGAGTGTGCATTGTGCAGTTGTTACACACGCTTGTAAAACCGTTCGATGGGAAATTTTGCATCGGTATGATATTAGTCCAGAGACATATCACCAAAGGTTCCAGACTTTCATGTTTCACACTAGTGATAACCCCTGTGATGCTTTCGCAAGGTTGAAAGAACTGTGCCACAAGTGGCTCCAATCTGGACTAAAAACTCCGGAACAGATGCTGGAGATGATTATTCTGAAACAATTTGTGAAAGTCCTGCCATCTGATGGTCAGATATTGGTTAGGAAGCACCACACAGAAACCACAGAGAAAGCCATCACACTTGCCTAGGACTATTTTGCAGCTTGACCCAACTGGTAGAGGAGATATCCTGGGACTGGTGCCACACCACCCATGGTAAGACCTACAGCTTCATCTGCTAATATCGGGATTACTGGGGGAAATAAGTCTTTTCAGAAAGGGAGACCCTATAACCCTGATATTGTTTGTAGAGATTGCCAAAGAAAGGGACACATTGCCAGATTTTACCCCAAGAAAAAGACTGCACCAACACAATTAGCCTTGCCCAACGGGGAACATTTACTGCTACTTGTGAAAGTTGGGAACACAGTTATAAATGGTTTAATATACTCATGGAGCAGACAAATTCTGGTGTGGGCCAACTTGGTGAGAGGGAAGACCAAAATGATCCCTTGATTAGCGTCACATGTACCCCTGGTGACACCCATCACTATCCTCTCACCAAAATTGACCTACAAGTTAAAGAAGCTAGTCAATGTCTTAGTGTTGGTCTGATTCCCCATCTAACAATTCCTGCACTTATTGGACATGACCACCCAAATTTCAAGACCCTGATAACTGATATTAAGGAGGCCTGTGTTGTTACCCAAGGCAAAACAGGAGAAACATTGGGTACAACACTTCCCTTTTGATGAAGATGTTTATGGACCTCCAGGGAAAACAAAACAGGAGAAAAGAAGGGGCAGAGAACAATGGACACAGAAACATATGGACTCAAAATATAACAAATTGTTACAAGTGGTTAAGGACAATGAATTTAATGGAGAACAAATGAATGACTTAACTTTGAAGCCTTTTTTTCCTATGGTGGGCCAAAATGTATTAAAATAGAAGGGTGCTGTATAGGGAGTGTGTGAATCCTACCACTGGGGAGGTAGTGGAACAGTTATTAGTAATCAGGAAATTCAGAACCCAGCTTTTACATTCAGCCCATGACATCCCCCTAGCCAGACATTTAGGCAGAGACCATACTTTAAGTCACCTCCTTTTGAGATTCTATTGAGCAGGCATCCAAGATCAGGTGGTAGAATATTGATGCAGTTGCTCAGAATATCAAAAGGTGGCCACTATAACAAACAAGCATTTGTCAATGCTGAATGCTGTCTTTCTGACGATGGCATTAGTAGTGTAGGAGTTAGGGAGATGCATAATAGGAATATCAGTGAAGTATGGAACTGACGTCAACCTCACCTCACCCTGCAGAGACTGACAGGCATTGAGGTGTGCCTTTTGGGTCATTGGCCATAATGCTTATGCCGTTTCACTTCACAATACCCTGAAGACTCTGACAAGTGTTACATTGTGCCTTGGGTTTGTCGGGATTTACATTCATCCATTCCATAAGAAAGTAGGTTGAGATGGATGCAGTATACAAGAATGGGGTGAACGTTGGTGCCAAAGAGTCCAAGGCACACCTTGATGCCTGTCAGTGGCTGCAGGTGGGGGGTGGGGGAGGAATGGCATGAGTATTACAGCTGATAATCCAAAGGCACACCCCTGACACCTATCAGTCTGTACAGGGTGGGACATTATGATTAGAAGCTGTAACACCCCGGGTGTTTGTTGGTATTTGCACTCCAAATTTTCAACACTGCCTTTTTGTGACCCCACCTCATGAAAGCTTTTGGGACCTCTGCTCATGAACAGTGGCACTGTGATTTTATTAATCTGTCCCGAATGTTGATTTCCCACAGTGACCATGCCATTCTGCACCACACGTGTGAAAACACAGTTCAGGCAGGATGTGAAAAATGGCAGCCATACCATTCATAGGGAGGTGTAAAGAGATGGCAATGTTTAAAATCTGGAGTGAAAATATTAACAATTCTCAAAGTTACGAGCATGAGTGGAAATTGTGCAATGCACACTCATAACACAGTCATTTTGTGGAATTATTTTACCAAGTTTTCCACATAAGCATTTTGGGACCTCTGCTCATGAACAGTGTCACTATGATTCATTAATCAGTCCCAAACATTGATTTCTCACAGTGACAGTGTCATTGTGTGCCAGATGTATGAAACCACATTTCAGGAAGGATGCGAAAAATGACAGCTGTACTGTTCGTAAGGAGGTGTGCAAAAATGGCAATGTTGAAAATCTGGAGGGAAAATATTAAAAATTCTCAAAGTTATGAGTGTGCGTGGAAACTACGCAATCCATGCTCATAACATAGTCATTTTGTGGAATTTTGTCACCAAGTTTTCAATAGAGGCATTTTAGACATCCGCTCATGAACAGTGTAACTGTGATTTTCTTAATCTGTCCCGAAAATTGATTTCCCACAGCAACTGCATCATTGTGCGCTGGATGTGCAAAAACTCATTTTGGGCAGGATGTGAAAAATGACAGCTGTACTGTTCATAAGGTGTGAAAAAATGGCAATGTTGAAAATCTGCAGTAAAAATATAAAAAAATTCTCAGACTTATGAACATGCATTGGAACTGCGCTATGCACACTTGTAACACAGTCATTTTTTGGAATTTTTTCATCAAATATGCAACTTAGGCTTTTCGGGATCCCACCTCATGAAAGTGACATTGTCATTGTGTAAATCAGTCCCAAAAGGTGATTCCACACAGTGACCGCAAAATCACCTTTTAGGACAGAATATTGAAATGACAATGACTAAATTCATGAGGTGGGGTCCCAAGAACCACATGTTGAAAATCTGGTGTCAAAAGACACAAACATGGCTGCGATATCCACTTAAGTTGAACTCACCCATTGATACCATTATACAGGGTACCAGCATTTCTTCAGTTCACTGTTGGCTTTAAAGAGTGCAGACATGTTCGCACTCCACCAAAGATCATTGCACTGGACTCCGGAGGTAAATATGATGTGAGGGGGTGTGGGGAGGTGGGATACACAGAGGGTGGGTGTGGGGCTGGGGTACAAGAGACAACAACGGACCATTTTCTCTTTTACAGGAAATAAAAATTAAGACATCGCAGGGAAGTTTTTTTTTACAGGTTTCTTTTTGCACACTGAGGTGGGTTCCCAGTGTGTCACCTGTATCTTTTGGGGAGGAGGGGCTGAAGCCAATGGGGATTGGGACTCCCCTCAGCACAGAAAATGTGTCCATGTTTTGGGGTGGCACATGATGCTGAGGAGATTGGCCACCCTCCTCAGTGTACAAACTATTGTTTGTGGAGCACATTATGCTGACAGTTATTAGGCCCCCCCATCGACAAATGAACTGGGGACTGGGCATGCCAACAGGGGTGTTTGTCACCCCTGACATCTTGTTGGGGACTGTGTAAGGCAGACAGCAACAGCTTCTGCTATGTTTATTGAAATGTTACACCAGGCAAGGCATGCCCTGGAAAGAGGGGGAGCTCCCTCATTGCAGTGGTGAAATTGTTTCAAGTTGGTGGCACTCTTTGTGCACTGCTGTCATACACAGCATGCTATTTCATTCATGCCACAAAGTACAGTCCCAACAAGCAGTGGTGCCTTTGGCCACAACATGACCGCACCTCCAAAACCTACTATTCCAAGCTACCACAACATGTTGCTTGCACGTGCGTGCAAGACAACATAAAAAGGAAAAATTGCCATTACACCCTCTTCCTCTGATACCTACACCCTCTGAACACATAGCAATTGATATTGTGGGGCCTTTAGAGAAAAGTTTAAAGGGCAACAGATTTATCCTGGTTATTTGTGATAATGCTACCAGATATCCAGAAGCCCTACACCTAAGAACAATTACTGCAGAAAGAATTGTGGATGAATTGGCTAGACTGTTTAGTGGAGTTGGGATATGCAAGGAATTCTTAACAGGTAACGGGAGTAATTTCTGTTCTAAACTCCTAAAATGGTTATACATGACCCTTGGGATAGAAGCATTACATACTTCCCCTATGATCCACAAATCGATGGTCTGGTGGAACATTTCAAATGGACCATGAAAAAAATCCTAAAGAAGTAAGTACAAGAGGAAGAGAAGACCTGGGATGTACATTTACCTTTTTTGATGTTTGACTATAGGGAGGTATAACAGGCTTCCACTGGCTTCTCTCTATTTGAGTGCTATATGGGAGAATCCCTTGTGGGCTCCTAGATGACATTGAGGAAGATTGGGAGGAAGGAAAGGGGGTAGGTTCCATCAGTACTCTTGAGTACATGATCAGCTTCACCAGCGACTCATGCAGTACATAAAAATAACCCATCAGCACAACGTAGAAAAGCAAGTCACCCAAAAGGTGTGATATGACCAGGGAGTAGCAAATAGAGTATTTCTACCAGGGGAATGAGTCCTCCTGTTTACCATCCACTGAAAATAAGCTAATGATGAAGTGGCAGGGCCCGTTATGGTTTTAAGACAAACTGGCCTTGTTAATTATGAAGTCGAATTGCCTGACAAAAGGTACAAGGAGGGGATTTTCCATGTTAACCTTCTTAAGAAATGGTATGAAACACCCAATCTTGGATCTTACGTTTGCCCAGAGCAAAAGGAAAGTGATCTGGAAATAGCATACCAGAGACTAGAGAGACAAGGAGGCCTACAGGATCTAACCATCAACCCAAGTTTAGACCCATAAAAAAACATGATCTCGTGAAACTCCTATGTAAACACCAGAATAATTTTACAAATATCCCTGGGAGGCTGAAAGGGATAGAACACCACATAGAAGTTACTCAGAACAACCCCATTAGGCAAAAACCCTCTCTGTTGCCAGACAAGATCAGGGGAGATGTAATAGAAGAAGAAAAGAAAATGCAGCACTTAGGAGTTATAGAACCATTCAACAGTGAGTGGGCATTCCCTATTGTGGTGGTTTAGAAAAAGGAAGGAGGAATAAGACAATGCCTCGATTTTTGTAGGTTAAATGCGGTTTTTAAATTTGATCCCTATCCAATGCCTCGGATAGATGATATAATCAACAGGATTGGCATGCCCAATTCTTCAACACTTTCAATCTCACAGAGTGGTACTGGCAAATCCCCCTAGATAAGACCTCAAAATTGAAAACAGCATTTAGTACCACTCTTGGCTGGTTTCAGTTTGTAGCCATGCCCTTTGGTTCACATGGGGTTCCAGCTACCTCTCAGCACTTTATGGACACTATGTTACAACCTCATACATCATGTATTGCACTGCTTATTTGGACAATGTTGTGGTCTTTAGTTCAAATTGGGAGATGCATCTAAAACACCTTGATGCAGTCTTACAAACTATAACTCAAGCTGGTATGACAATAAACCCTACAACATGTTCACTTGGCATGCAAGAGACCAGATACCTTGGTTTTATGACTGGTGATGGGCACATCAAGCCAGACATACATAAAGTTGATGCTGTAGCTAACAGTCCTCGACCCATTATGAAGAACCGTGTTAGGTCTTTTCTAGGGCTAGTGGGGTATTGTCATAGATTTGTGCCTAACTTTGCCACAGTAGCTACACCTCTCACAGATCTTACAAAAAAGAATAATCCCACCAAAGTTAGTTGCACACCTGAATGTGAAGAAGCTTTTTGCACTATAAAAGCTTTTCTATGTGCATCATCAGTCCTAAGGAGCACTAATTTCATCCTGCCATTTATAGTCCAAACTAATGCATCTAATACTGACATTGGGGCTATATTATCTCTAGTGTTTGATGGGGAAGAACATCCCATCATATATATATTAGCTTAAAATTGCATGAAAGGGAGACTAGATATTTCACTAATGAGAAGGAGTGTCTTGCCAAGAAGTGGGCTATTGAGTCACTTAAGTTTTATCTTTGGGGCTCAGAATTCAAAGTAGTACAGACCATAACCCTTTATGCTGGCTTCAGGTAATGAAAGATAAAAATCCACACATAATTCATTGGTACCTGACACTGCAACCTTATAGATTTTCAATTAGACATAGACCAAGTTTAACCAACAAAAATGCAGACTTTATGTCCCACTATGGTGCAGATGTTAATACTCAGGCACAGTTAGAACTCGGGGTAAAACAGACCTATTTATACTCTTAACTACTGCTTGTTTAGTTGTTATGTAGGGACCCAGAGGTGGAGCTTTAGGAGAGGGTGGGATAAAGCTCCAGCTCTCTAGTAGAGAGATCTGACCGTTTGCCTATACTATATGTCTCTCATTGTATTATGCTGGAAACTCACCAATTTAATATCTCCTGGTTTCCTCTTGGGTAAGGAGGAGTATGTTACAGTGTGCAGAACGCCTCTGTAGAACCTTTTCACTCCTTCTTCCTTCTGCTGCAGCAGCATCCTTTCTTTTACTTTTTGTTTTCTCTTTTTCTGTTCTTTCACCCTCTTCCAGAATGGCCACCTAGAAAAGACTCTTATCTTTCTATTCCTGTTTTTTCTCTGGGTCCTGCAGAGTGCGTTCACGCACTTGCTCCCCCCCCCCCAAGAAACACTGTGTCACACAGAGGACACAAAAGTATTTCTATTCATAGTCCGTTGTGGTTCTGAATATGATAATGGCATTTTTTTTGTGTTTTCCTGGCTTTGTAGTGGTACTATCATACTGCTGCATACTGCTCGACGAGATGCTTGGTCACAATCCTGCATTAATTCAGCCCTGTAGTATAGTCTAGATAAAAGTCGGAACCTCAAGCTGTTTTCTTTCCCCGTTATCTTTCCTATAGTTTTAGATGGAGTAGTATTTCAGGGCTAAATGTGCTTTCACTTACAGGTCCAGTAATAAGGCTTGAGGGTGTGAGCTATTGTGTTTTTTTGCACTCCTTCCAGCCCTTTACTACCCGACAGGACAGCCAATCCATCTCGGGATCATTACTGTGTGGACAGTGCACCCTAGTATTAATAGGTAAAGGAGTTTGTATAAAAGTTTAAAGTTTAGTTTGTTTTGTCACCTGCTATATCATGAATAGGGGTTTGTAAAATAAAATTGCTGATGCAGACACCAACCTCTGTTCTGTTCTGCCACACCGCTCCCCAGTAATGTAGCTGCAGTGCTAACAGAACAGAAACATACAATGTTCTCACATAATAATCTGACATTCATGTGTGTTTCAGATTATCAATAAAGGCATTTAGGTTGGAAATGCTTTAAGCTGATTTATAAAGACTTTCAAGTCTGTTGTAAGCAATGCCTTTTATCGGAGAGGAAACAGAACTGTTACCCAGATAATGATTCAGTTTGTCTTCTTTTATTTTGAGCTCTTTTCTCCCTCTCCAGTGCTGCAGTCTTCACTCTTAGTGCTGCCCAGAATGTCTCTATGCA
Organism: Neoceratodus forsteri; assembly: GCA_016271365.2. Lineage (NCBI taxonomy): Eukaryota > Metazoa > Chordata > Ceratodontiformes > Ceratodontidae > Neoceratodus > Neoceratodus forsteri. Next base: position 52,104,852 of record CM057449.1, on the reverse strand, counting down.
CCAGCAGGCCCTTTCTTCCCCATGTTTATACTCTGGACAGGCAAAAGGGGTGGAGTTTGTCCTGGCTATGGGGCAAAAAGATATGCAAGCTTTAATTATGTTCAAAACCTCAAATAAAAGCATTTATTATAGTTTCCTTTTATATATTTTGCTGTATCAAAGAATAATGCTTGTTGGGAGAAGAATTTTATGTTTAAAGAAATCGAGCAGTGGGGTTTCAGAGGCCATATGATCAGCTCCTGTGATAAAAGGAATGCTACCTAGCATCCACCTCAGACTGCTTTGGGGATCGGTGAAGTGCTGATCCTGGCTAGCAGTCTAACCAGAGCTCTAGCTGCCTTTCTAGAGATATAGAGTCAATATTGTATGCTTGTCTTCTATTGTTTTTTTTTTAATTTTAATCGTTCAAGTCAACTGTTAATTTTGTTTCCCAATAAAATTGTTGCTTGTCCTTGTTGCCTTGCCTTCTACAACTCCATGCATGTGTCTATTTTTTCCCACAAATCCTTGACAGCTGGCTGGCAAATTTAATTGTGAAACTGTGTGTTTTGCATGCATACTTTTAACACAAGGACCATTAAACATCCACATGAGAATGCCAGAACTTTTGATATAAAGGGCTTTATCTTCTGCTCAGCAGCTGGCATGGTTTATCTTCTTTGGTGTCTATGTGCTTCATCCTATTTAGGTCAAACCAGACAAATGCTGAAAATAAGAATTTGGGAGCTCCTTACAGCAATTAGGACAGCTAGTATGATCTACTGTATGCAATTGCAGAACAATTTCATGAAATGAACCATGCCCATATTCTGGGTATCTGTTTTCTAGGTATTGAGAAGGTGGACTGAGGACCCAGGGAAGGGACATCTCTGATTTGTTGTGCTGATGAGAATGTTTCTGCATCTACATAGTACTTTAAAAACATTTTTACCTGATGACCTTAATGATGACCTTTCTTTTTATTGATAGTTCAGAAACACATTTGAGCGGAGCTCATTTACAAAGGTTCCACATCACGTTTACAATGTTACAACAGTAGTATTATCACGTACCACACAGTTCATTTGCTACAAAACAACATGATAATTCCTGTTTGTTAGGGTAGCCACTACATTGAAGCCTTGTCTGAGAAGTGTGTGAGAGAGGGAGAGGAAGGGAGGTGTGTAATAAGATAGTGAGTAGGAAGAGCAGCCGAAAGCAGCCTCTGCAGTGACCTGTACAGTGGTAGGATGACCTCTGCCTTTTTAATGGTTATGTCCCTGGCAATGTATCCCAGCCTCCTATTTGCTTTGACCACTGCTTTCCTGCAGTGTGCCCAGTGTTTTAGGTCACTTGTAATGATCACACCCAAGTATTTTTACCCAGCCTGTATTTGGTCTCTGGATTTTTCATCCCCAGGTGCATTTCCTTACACTTTTTGGTGTTGAATCCCAGCTGCCAAATACCTGACCATCTCTCAAGTTTAGCCAAGTCCTCTCTCTTGTTCTGCATCTCTTTTTATGTGTCCACCATACCACATAGCTTTGTGTTATCTGTACAGAGGCATATCATGCATTTTACTCCCTCTACAGTGTCACTGATGAAGATGTACTGTAAAATAACACTTGGCCAAGCACCGAGCCCTGTAGGACACCCATAGTAATTGATCTGGTCCTATATGAATTCACCTCTGACTACCACCTTCTGAGTTCTCTCTTCTTGTCAATGTCTTTCCCACAGAGCCAGTTTCACCCAAATTTCCAAGTCCTTAAACTTACTAATCAATCTCCTAAGGGGAACAGTGCCAAAGACCTTTTTGAAATCCATATACTTTATATCCACTCCTTGGACTTTATCCACTGCCTTAGTATCCCAGTCAGAATGAATCAATTACCTTGGTCTAGCAGGACCTCCCCAACAGAAACCCATGGTGCCTATCACTATGGTGGCCATTTTCATCCAGAAGGTTCACCAGATTTTACTTCAGAATGGTCTCCATGAGCTTCCTCATCATCACATTCTCTCTTACTGGCCTATAATTACTGGGGTCATTACATTCGCTGTTCTGCAGTTTATGGGTAGCACCCCCATTTCCAGAAAGGTGTTGACCACAGGATACACCCTTACTCCAGAAGACCAGCAAGTTGCATGAAAGGATTTGGAACCACCAGCTTCTGCCCTAATCCAGCTCACTAAGCTGCTATGTCTGGACCTCCCACTCTCAATCAAGTGTGATAACTCCTCAGTGTCATCACACTGGTATAGCATAAGCCACTAAATAAGTAAAGCATGTTTTGCCCCCCTTCCCAACAGTAAGTTAATTCAGCCTAGTAGTAATGTATTAAAAACAAGCATTTGTCAATGCCAAATGTTGGCTTGCTGGCATTGGCATTGGTAGTGCAAGAGTTAAAAATACAAAATAGGAATGGCAGTGAAGTATTGAAGTAACGCCAATACCACCCCCTCCCCCACAGAGACTGAAAGGCCGTGGGAGTGTGGCTTTGGGTTGGCCATAACACTGATGTCATTCCACCTCACCCGACTGTGCAGAGAGTGATAGGTGTTGGGGTGTGCATTGGTGTCTTTGGCCTTTATGCTCACCCCATTCCATAAGGAAATAAGCTCAGATGGGTGCAATATAGGAGAATGGGGTGAACATTAGGGTGACAGAACCCAAGTCACACTTCAGTGCTTGTCTGTGGTTGTAGGGTGGGTAGTGGGGGTAGAATTCTACAAACATTATGGCTGATGAACCCAAGATATGTCCCCGAAGCCTGTCAGTCTCTAAAGGGTGGGTGTATAGTTGTAAACCTTAATGCCCAGGGTGTTTGGTGGTATTTTCATTCCAAATTTTCAACAACAGCTTTTTGGGACCCCCACCTCATGAACAGTGATGCTATCATTTAGTTACTCAATCCTGAAAGGTGATTTCGCACAGCTGCGGTGCATTGGGAGCCACAGGTGCAGAAACACATTTCAGGCAGGATGAAAAAAATGACAGCTATACTGTTCATGGGGAGGTGTAAAAAAATGACAATGTTGAAAATCTGGAGAGAAAATTTGAAAAAAATTGCAAACTTAAGAGTTTGCATAGATACTGAGCAACGCACACCCATAATGCTGTCATTTTTTGGATTTTTTTAACCAGATTTTCAACTTGGGCATTTTGGGACCTCTCCTCATGAACAGTTTTACTGTCATTTTGTTACTCTGTCCTAAAAGTTGATTTGCGAAATGACCGTGACCATTGTGTGCCACAGGTGCAAAAACATGTTTCAGGCAGGATGTGAAAAATAACAGCTGTACTGTTCACAAGGAGGTGTGAAAAAATGGCAATGTTATTTAATTTTTATTTGTTTAACCAGGTATAGCACACTAAGCTGAAAGATTTTTTACAGGAGCGACCTGGGAGCACAAGGAGGTTAAGTGACTTGTACAGAGTCACACAATATGCAAGTGGAAGTTGTGGGATTCAAACCCAGGTCTGGTCTGCTGGATGTCACCAGATTTTCAGCTCAGAGCCTTAAACCACTGCCCTATACTGCCTCAGTATGTTGAAAATCTGGAGTGAAAATATTAAAAATTCTTGAAGTTACGAGTGTGCGTGGAAACTGAGCAACACATGCTCATAGTACAGTCATTGTTTGGAATTTTTTCACTAAATTTGCAACATAGGCTTTTGGGGAACCCACCTCATGAACAGTGGCACTGTCATTTTGTTAATCAGTGCCAAAAGTGATTCCATGCAATGACCACAAAATCACCTTTCAGGACTGAATAACTGAATGACAGTGACTGATTTCATAAGGTGGGGTGTCAAGAACCCCATGCTGAAAATTTGGAGCCAAAAGTCAAAAAAATGGCTGAGATATCCATCTAAGTTGAACCCCCCACATTGATGCCATTATACCACTTACCAGAATTTCTTCAGTTTGCTGTCAGCTTTGAAGAGTGCAGACATATTCCCACTCCACCAAAAATCGCTGCACCAACCTCCGGAGGTATGTATGTGGTGAGAGGATGTGGGGAGGTGGGGTGTGCAGAGGGTGGGTGCGGGTTGGAGGGGGCGGCCAAAGACAATGAGGGACCATTTCTTATTTTACAGGGGAAAACACAAAAAAACTTTGGGGGAAGATTTTTGGTTTTACAAGTGACACTAAGACATTTGGGCACACGGGTGGGCTCCAAGTGTGCCACCTGGTTTTTTTTGGGGTGGGAACTGGAGCCAATTGGGATTGGTCACCCCATCAGCAAATAAAATGCATCTGTTTTGGGGGGCCTGATAATGAGGGGGGTTGGGCACCCCCATTGGCAGACAAAACTGGGGGGACATTATGCTGATGGGGATTGGGCACCTCCATCGGCAAACAAATGGAACTGGGGAGGGGGCATGCCAACAGGGGAACTGGGAACCCCCTAAGTGGGCACTCTAGGGATTGTAGGAGGTGGCCGGAGGGAGCCATCACTGCCATGTTTATTGAAATGTTTCACCAGAAATGACATGAAATAGAGGCATGTCAGATCTGCTGCTGCAATGAGGAGCCAATCTCTCAATGCAGCGGCGGATTTGTTCCAAGTCAGTGGCACTCTCTGAAACTGCTGTCATCGGCTGCATGCTCACTGGTTGGTGGCTCAGGGACACACCAGCTAAAGGATCCCCTGGATTCACCACAACACTGACACACCTTTGAAAGAGCTACTACCGCAAAATGTTGCTTGCACATGAGTGCGCAAGCCAACATAAAAATGAATTAATTATTGGTCATGTCAGAAGTCAGGTGTAACACCCCTACAAATGGGGGTTCCTGAAAAGTCTTCCATGAGCTTGCCCAAATTGCTCACTGCCTGGCTAGTGTTCAGCGCTATTGCTGTTTAAGTGTGTTGCTAATGAGTGCCCATGTAGCCTCCGTGTACTGTCTCTTTAAGTGCTGCCTGACTGAAGGTAAAATTAATCTGGGAGGGGGACTGAGTGTTTCCATGCTCAAGTCCTGCCCAGGCTGCCTGCTAGGTGCTCCGTTTCTGCCATTGCTAATTGGGCAGATGGAGCCTTGCTGAAAGATGTAACTAACTGCTTGTAATCATTTAGAGTAATAGTGGTAATGTAGTTTGTTCTAACCTGCCTTATTTGCAGTGAGGGCTGTTCTGTTTGGCTCCACCATTTTGGTCCCGAACTGCTGAATTGGACCAATCAGTACTTGGGGACTCTAAAATGGACCTGGGACTCTGACAATTGTAGTTTTGGACTGTTGGTGCCTTTTTGCACCTATAGGGGGCCCATGTTGTGATTGACAGCTAAATCGGCCAACAGGACCTTTTGGATCAGAGGGAAATTCCCCAGCTGCCTGCAGCACAGGATCAGAAGTGAGTTGGAGCTTGAAGAGTGAGAAGCTGCAGCTCGTGGAGCTGCTGCCCTAAGGGGTAATGAGGAGATTTGGTGGGAAGGCTAAGTCTGGCCTGCCTGCCTTCAGCTCTCCTGCCTTGGAGAGAAAAGGAGAGGAGACACTCATTTTTTGGACCGTTCCTCCGAGCTAGTTTCTTGACGTGCGCTGAGGTTTTGAGCAGATGAACAAAGCAGATCTGAGTTGGGCATCGAGAGGGAAGCAGCTCGTAATAGCTGAGCAGTAAACTGTGTAGTCAGAGTGGGAGGATTGTGGAGAGGCCTGAGCTGAGGCCTGCAAGTCTACTGTTACCCTAAGAGAAAGAGAGAGAGAGAGAGAGAGAGAGAGAGAGAGAGGATTGTTTTGGACTAAATCCTAGCTGTGTGCTTTTGAGCAAGCTGCTGAATTGGGACGAGGCTGCACCTGTAGAAGACTGAAGATTTTTGCTGAATATGATCGGCCTCTCAGGAACTGCAGCTATTTTTGAGCTCTCAGTCTGAGAGGGGATTTTGCGATCGTGACTGAGGAGCACTTTGCCTGGTACTGTAAGATTTGCTGGTATATAAATGTGCTGTGTACTGAATGGGGGTCACGAGTTAGTTACCCTGTTGTGTGAACTGTATGCTGATTGCTGGAAGCTGAACCCAGCACCCAACGCACTACAGACATTGCCAGTGCATGTGGCTGGGCCTTGCCACGAGGTGTCTGCCAGATTACCCTATTGCACAGAGAAGCACCATCGATGAGAGACCACCCCAGGGATCAGCCCTCTGCTTCTCCTGACAATCCAGATAATTCATCTGCTGTCTCAATCCTCATCCTTCCTGTGTCCAGTTTTGGGTATCGTGAGTGGCCAGCAGGATAGCTCCCTGCAACGATCTTTAAATCTAAGTGTGTCATCTAATTGTTTGTTGTTTCTTTTCTTCACGAACTGAGCCATCTGGCTCTGGATTACAAATACTGTATTGTGCAAATGTTTTTCCATCCCAGGGCCCCTACTAGCCGCAATGCCGGCCTACATCAGGGAACAGTGCTGGCTAGCCCACCCTTCATTTAACTGGGTACCCAGAAGTGCGACAGTGCAAGGGAGTCTGATTGCTTACATAACTGTATGATTATTAGAGAGAGTAAGCTAATTAACCTGATTGCCCCTATCCTTGTTAAAACCCGCTGAATAAATCAGATCCACTTTTTTGACTTTTAAACAGTCTGTGGATCCTGTTTATGCCTGAAGTATTGTGTTGCATGCCATTTGCTCTGTTTAACCTTGTTTTACAGGGGTCCCCAGGGTCGAGTTGGAGAAACCTATCCTGGTGGTAAGTGCCAAGAGTGTGAATATGAGTAAAGCATATCAGGGGTATTGTGAAAGTCATTGTTGTATTCTGTGTGGGCCACTAGCAGGAATCAAGAGGGGTTACAGTGTGCCAGAGGGCTGTGCCCAAGTTAGTACGACTACTAACAACCCTGACCTTTGGGTGAAGGTACCCGTTTCAGAACTCAGGCCCCTTAACCTACTGGTTGCCCAGCAGGCAGGGGTAGTAGCCCTTGGGGTAGCACCACCTAGGGTTACACAAGGATACAGACATATGCAGACACTAGGTTGACAATCTTACCTTAATTGACATTACAGCTACAACAGAAACATGTCACTGTAATGTCAGTGTGGGACCCCAGCACTGCTTTCTGGGAGTCTTGAACCCTCTTCCCCTAATCAACTCTGACTCGAAGTTGAATAGTTTAGTTACATGGGGTGCTGGGGGCAGGTTGATTCCCAAAGAAAAAGCAATCTCCAGTGAATGGCTTTATGATGACCACAATTGCAGTAGACATAAAGGCATCACTGTAATGTAGGTCAACAATAAATTTGTCGACTGAACATCATGGTTCCGGAGACAGATTAGTGTCACTGCAGATAGACTGTACTGGATTGGACTGAGGAGTCAGATGACTGCAGGGGAATGGTCATGGCCCACCATCAGCAGTAGATGAAGTGACTCATTCCACTCCCATCTCTTCTAGGCTCAAACAGTCTCATTGTCCCAACAACTCCTCCAGTTGATGAGGTCATCAATAACAGCATACAACAGGAGTATCAATCACTGTCTTCATTTGAATAAATATTTAGTCATTCACCTGACCAAAAACAAAGTTTTTCTTGTTGCTTCCAACAACAAATATTTATGGCCAGTAACCTCCCACCTCCCCCACAAAACTTTCATTTGCTAGTTTAGCTCATGACAGTTTATGACTTTTCTTGTCATTACTATATCCCACATCATCACAACAGAGACATTACCATAAACAAATAAATCACTTAATCTCCCCCTAGGATGCTGGTCTGCCAGAGCAGTGGTCTTGCTACCACTTGTGGTGCCAATGACTCAGGTTCATGAACGAGCCTCGGTCGTTGGGGGCCAGCCAGGGGGAGGAGGATAGAGCATAGGATGTTGACTTCCTTCAGGAAGGGTGACCCACTATTGTGGCTGCAATACTACCACCTGGCTAACTGCAGGTGGCAGCGTAATAGAGGATGCCAGGGGAAAGACTAATGGAAGTCGCTGGTCAAGTGAGCCAGCACACTCAGCATGCACATGCAACTAGCATCTTCTCAGAGTGCCTGTGTCAGAGGGATTAGGAGGAAAGTAAAGAAAAATGGCCCCACCACCCAAGGAATGATGGACTCCATTGACTGGAGAAAGACTGGTCCTGGATCCTGCAGCTGGCCACCGGATGAAGACTATGCAGTATGAGGGGATCTCCTTTTACCTCCACAGGGGCAAGAACCAAGGCAACATGGAGGTAGGGAACAGGATCCAGGTAAGCCTGTCATCTAGGGCTTCCTAAGGGAGTGTGCCTGTTGAAGAACAGGGGGCTTATAAGTAGAGTATTAGAATTTATCCTGGGCAATGGCCCCACTTGCACTGAGCCCCAGATTTTTGGGTCCCATGTGCAATATGTGCACCCTAGTCCCTATAGTATGGGCAAGTGGTGCTTGGATAGTGCCCCTGTGTATCTAATTGGTCTCCATCGGATGGTGGCACTAACGGAGCGTGATTCAATCTGGCATCCAGCCAAATATGGAGAATGGATCCTAGGTCGGATCCTGAGTTATCTGCCACCAGATCTAAGGATCTTATGGTGGATCCTTGGATCTGGCACTGGATCCAGAGATCTGCTACTGAATCCCAACAATGGGTCCAGGGATCTGGCACCAGATTCCTGGATCCAGTGACAGCGTGGGATCTGACTTGGATCTGGGGGGTCGGATCCAAGGGCACATGGCGATGGTATCTGACTGAATCCACTATCCAGCCACAATGGCAGTAATTTGGTGGATCTGGACTGCTCATGATACCATCCAAGCAACACTAGCATGGGCAGCAGCAGATCACACAGCTCCCCACACCATACACACTTAATGTATCCCTGCTCCACAGTACCATCCTTTCACTATCATTCCAGACTGGTCCCAGAAAACCATTCATCTGAAAATCATGGCAGTGAGTCCAACCCCCACACATTACTGTATCCCCTGCACATGCAAGCCTCATTTGAAATCATGCTGGGCTGGGAGCAAGAACACACTTTCCTGGAGCTAGGCCCTTTGGGCTATAGTGAGGGACTAATAGGGTCCAAGTTCCTGCAGGTGGGGAGTTCAATTTTGGGTAAATGCTTTCTTGCAACTGGTTTAACAAACTGATAATTGGCATCATGGGGAGCTTCTCCACAAATGTGCCTTTGACAGAAGGTGCTTGAAGCTGAAGACACTCAGGCTATGAAAGCAAGATGGGTGGGCAAATATCCCAGGCACTGAAGGATGAGCAAGTGATTCACTTGCAAAAAAAATAAATATTTCCATCTTTCTCCATAACCTACACGGCCACCTAGATCATGATGGAGAATGTCAGTGGAGGGGTGGAAACAAAACAAGAAAAAGGAGGCTACTAAGGTAGCCACCTCACACAGTTTAACTGCTCCACTGAGGATAACAAATTTTCTTGATGCTCCGATCACGCAATAACCCATCCTCCCTCCCTCATGCTCCAGTTTACATGCCTGTGATAGGAGGAAGAATAGGAGGAATGTGAATGCATAGCAGCATGGAAAGAAGTAGCCCTGAGGGAGAGTGAGAGAAGAATTGTCTTCTGCTAGTAGGGGGGTGCTGGTGTGGAAGGATGATGTGTCACACATGCCAGTACAAATTTCAAAGACCAATACAAAGTGTTTCCCATGGGAGAAATACAATGGAGTCAAACTACTGGAATCAGTAGTGCTGGCCGTTTAATATTAAACTGTTCATCCTTACAGTTTAACATTAAACTGCCAGCACTAGTAATTTTAGTACTTTGCCTCCTTTGTATTTTTATCAACACCTTACCTCACCGGAGACACTTTGTACTGGCATTTATGGTTGAGGTTGCAGCTGTCTAGCCATAGTGCTTGTCTTTTCCCTTGGAGTGCAAGTTTCTGAGACCACATTAGTTTTGGTCACACCTGCAGAGTCACAGTTCTTGTGGGTTCACAAACAGCAGGTGCAAAATACAATTAACTGCATTCTTAATTGTAGCAAATGGAGTTTGTGAAAAAAATGAATCACAAGTGCTTGTTTAAAAGATGGTCAATTCTATTTTTATAATTGGTTACAGTATTTTTAATTTTAAGTGGAAAATCATTGACCCTCCATTAATGTCTGTACATCTGTCAATCTCCATTTGTAATCCCTGTTACTAGCAGTTCCTCATCTAATGTCATTCCCAGTTTCTTACCGCAGATTAGTTTCTGCACCCCGGTGTCAGTCTCACTTTCTTGCCCCCTTGTAATCTTGATCTCCTATGACATTCCCAGTTTCTTTCCCACTGCTAGCCTTGATACTGCCATCAAGGGGAAATGCTACTTCACTGAAGGGATGGTAGAGGCTTGGGCTGGACTGCCTGGGGGAGGTGGTGGGGGTGAAGCTGGTGGGGAGCTTTGGGAATGCATGGGATGGGTACATGGGTTTGATGGGTGGAGGGATTGGTGGAAGGAGGGACACCTGTGGCCAGATAGGGTCCAGGGTGTAGTGATGGGCAGGCCAAACGGGGTGGACTGGATGGGCATGCCAGTTCTTTTCTGCTGACAAATTCTGTGTTTCTGTGCCAGTCTCAGTTTTTGTCCTCATACTATGCCCTCCAGTGTAATCAACTAACCCAGTGCTATCCTTCATCACTCTGTTGATCTCAGTTCATAATTACCTGTTAGTATCTTCCACATGTCAGTCTAAGTTTCATTCCCATGTTAAGCTTGTGACCACCACCACCACTATTCTGTTATTTTCAGTAAAAAAAAAAGATTTTATATTAGTTTGTGCTGGTTCGCTTAAAATTGATTCAGTAAACACCTGTAATTTGTTTCAATAATCATATCAGATTAGTGGAATTGCATATACAAAGTCACATTTTTGATAAGTATGTTTTGCTCACAATTGCCACTGCATTTGCCTATGCCTGGCCCAATAATTGTATGGTCCATTTAAATGCTGTAACTATGGCTCCGTAAATGTAATTGATATTGAGAATGTGAGTATTTCTTGTTTTTCTGCTTTTGGGGACATGTTTTGAGAAACAAACAATGGAAAGCATTGAAGCAATTGTTATGGTTCCTAGATTCATATGTAAGGTGTTACAAGTCCAAGTAGCTGCACGAGCCATAAACGGACTTGCCCCTAATCAGTGGACAAACTTTCATTTTTTTTCAGCCATGTGCTGATCTAACAGTTGCTTAAATATTTCTATACTACTAGCATTCACCACATCTAAGGGTAGTGAATTCCACATTTACACTATCCTCTGGTTGAACCAATGCCCTCTTTTGTTGGTTCTATATATTTCACCTTGTAATTGATAATTATGGACCCTGGTTGGCCTATCCGGCTCTACCTTTACATTCAGACCCATACATTCGCAGAGCATCTTGTTCCTGAAAGCATTATAGACATAACAGAGGTCAGCTCTGATTCCCTAATATTTCATAGATTATAACCCCAGATCTTGTAGTCTATTATGATATTCTTTATTTTTGACTATGCCTATTCTGTTTATAATTCTCCTGTGAATGATCTCTTTTACTGTACTTTCAAACTCCCACCACTCTGAGGAACACTAAGGGGTGTGCCACACTCCAAGACAGGCCTGACAAGGGCTTTGTCCAGGGGCACTCGGACCTTTTCACTTCTACTGTTTATATTTCTCAAGATGTTGCCTATTATTTTTGTTAGCCCATTGACTGCCTCTGCATTATGTCTGTTAGATGTTAATGTGTTTGATATTATCACACCAAGATTTTTTGTTTTCAGTTCTGTCTATAATTTTATTATTTATTTGGTATTGTACTCTGACATTGTCATACCCGAAATGCATAACTTTGTACTTGGTTTGGTTAAACCTCAGTCTATGAGACTTTGCCCAATTTTCCAAATTACATAGCTGTTCCTAAAACATTTTGATTTACACTGTGTCATTTACAACAGCACCCACCTAGATGTCATCTGCATATTTGCAGAGCCATGCCCCTTTTGACACCTGCATGGTAGAGACAAAGATGTTAAACAAGATTGGCCCCAATTTTGATCCCTGAGGCATGCCACTAGGGACCCTGCCCCAGTCTGACATAAAACCCTGTACTAGGACTCTCTGTACTCTTTCACAAAGCCAAGTGCAACCATCAACCTTTAGAGCCTGTAATGTTTCCAGCAAGATGTGATGGGATACTGAATCAAAAGCCTTGGCATAGTCAAGGTAAATCACATCCACTGATAAGCCCTGATCGAGTGCTTGGCTAACTGTTTCAGTGGTAAAGCTGTAAACATTAAAGGATTGCTGGGAAAAGTGCTAAGGCTGTATTTGCAGTTTGTCAGTTTTCGGAAAGAACTGTAAAAAAAAGTGGTTGTCCTTTCACACAGATCATGTCTTGAAAATTCATAAAATTATAAGAAAATAAAACCATCCTATGATGTGCTTTGTGTTATAATACCCTTTAACTTTAGACTCATAGAAGACGATGGCAGAAAAAGACTAATGGTCCATTCAGTATGCCCATGGGTCCCTATTTAACCCCATGAACTGGCATCAATCAGGGTCTTACCCCTCCCAAAAAGTTATCCTATTCCTTCATCATCATGTCCCTGCCAGTGATGACTATCCCCTTCATCCTATCCTAAGCATGTTTGAAACCACCCACTGTTCCAGCTGCCACCTCCTTGGGCAGCAGGCAGTTCCACAGTACCACCCCTCTTTCTGTAAAGTAATACTTTCTCATATACCTTCTCAACCTTTCCTTTGTCAGTTTCTAGTCATGCCACCTCACTGTCAAGCTGGTGTTCCTTATAAACATTTCCCAGGAGTCCACCTTGTTTATTCCTTTTAGGAATTTGAGTCTCTCTGTCATATCCCCATTCTCCCTTCTAGTTTCCAATGAATACATATTCAGTGCCCTATGTCATTCCTAGTAGGACTTCCCCACTTTACCCTGAATTATCTTTGTTACCTTGTGCTGTACTGAATTCATTTTTTTGAAATTTAAGTTTATTTGGTTTTAACAACAAATAAAACATCAACAAAACAAAACAATCCAAAAAGGTACACAAGGAGTAGCTAAGTAAGCAGTACAACCAAAATACCACTCCCCCACCCACCCAGAAAAACCAACACACCCACCCAGACCCCAGACCCACCCCACACCCATCCAACTACCCAAAAACAGATAAGTCACATAATCTTCAACAGACTAAATCCCATCCATCCAACCCCCACCCCCACCCCACTGGGGCACTCAACAAACAAAAAAAAATAAGATTAAGTCTGGATAACACAGCATGTTATAATAAAATATCAAGACATTGCTATCATAGATGACATGATAGCATAGAAATCAAAGTTTAACAAATGACTTAGCATACAAGGGGACTGGAGTAATCGGGTCACAAAATTATACTATTAAAGCAGACATAAGGCCTGGAGCTTACCCCATCTCTTGCGAAACAGGTCCATACGACCTTTAAAACTAGCAATCAACCTCTCTGACTGAAGATATGATACTACCTCCTTCAACCAGTCGGCAAAGGATAGGACCAAATGATCCGTCCAATGTCTTAGGACCAGCTTCTTGACCGCCATGGACACCAAGGCCATATGATATCGACGCTCAACGCTATCTACACAGGAAAATTCACCCAAAACACATATCTCAGGACAAAAAAACCCAGTCAGACCCAGAAGAGGATCAAGGTTCTCCTGGACCAGGGACCACAATGGAGCAACTTTAGGACAGTCCCAAAAGATATGAATTAAATTACCTTCTCCCTGTAGGCACCTAAAGCACTTCGAATGGGAGACCTTCTTAAGCTGAAAGAGTTTAACAGGAGTATAATAAAGGTTATTCACAATATAATATTGTGTTAACTGCAACCTGTCCTGGGTATAATATCTATGCAGATCCTTCCATATACCAGACCAGTCCGGGGAAATATCGGGAAGAAGGTGTGTCCAAATCTTCGGACCTTCAACGGTCTCTTGAGAACTATAGTTCAGAAGATAAGAATAAATCAACAAAATAGAATGAGATTGGGAGGCAAGATTAATAATGTCAGAAAGGAAAGGGTGAGCAACCGATTCCCTAAAAGTAGTACCGAATTTGCTACCGATTAAATGCCTAAGCTGATAAACCTTGAAAATCCCTCTACTAGGTATACCAAATTTCCCCAAAATATCACCTGAGGAGAGAAGTGAGTCCTGGCTGAACAAATGCTCAACTCTGGCCTCCCTAATTTGTGGGAGCCACTCCAGCGTAATCCAAGAGCTGCCCAACCTAATGTTAGGGTTAAGGACCACCGGTTGTCCCAGGTCCAAAGCACTAGAAGTATGAAAAAACTTTAGGCATTGTGCCAATGATCTAAAGGCACCCATCACCGTACTATCAGACACCAACTGTGAAAGAGCCTTTGGAGGCACATAAAGTAATGCGTATTTATCTAGCTTAACCTCGGAAAGAAAGGCACGTTCAAGCTGGAGCCAAATTGGGCAGGATATCTCTGAATCAGTAGAAAACCATCTCCCTAACTTAGAAAGGTGGGCCGCCCAGTAATACAACAGGAGATTAGGCAACCGAAGGCCACCTTTCTCCCTGGGGAGCGACAGCTTGGCATAGGAACGCCTTACCCCTTTCCCCCGCCAAATAAAACTAGAAAACAACGAATGGAGTTGCTGAAAATAGGAGAGAGGAAGCCAGAGATTAACCAAATTCAGCGGATAAAAAATCTGAGGAAGAACATTCATTTTAATAATATTTATTCGGCCCCAAAGTGAGATAGGAAGAGCTGACCATCGCTGTAAATCCTGGCTGACCTAATCCCTAACTCTATCCAAGTTTAACTTTTTCAAGAGGGAAAGATCGGTGGAGAAGTGGATCCCTAAATATTTGATAGATCTAGAAGTCCACCTCATTCCCAAAGAAGAGAAATCCTGCTTATTAGTATACATATTTAATGGAAAGATCTCACACTTAGAGATATTCAACTTATAGCGGGAGAAAACTCCAAACTGCACAATAATATCAATTGCAGCCTTCAAAGATGCTGAAGGGTCTATTAAATGCAACAAAACATCATCTGCATATGCAGAGAGAACCAGCTCTCGTTGCTGTAGCCTAACACCTCTGACCTGCGGGGACAATTTAAGTCTAATCAGCAATGGTTCCAGATATAAATTGAATAGTAAAGGAGAAAGGGGGCATCCCTGACTGGTACCAGCAAATAAACGAAAAGAAGAAGACAAAACTCCATTACAGTAGATTTTAGCAGAAGGGCAACTATAAAACGTCTGGATTCTATTCAGAAAGGGAGACGGAAAACCCATTCTCTCCATTACTGACCAAAGGAAAGACCAATCGACCCGGTCAAAGGCCTTTTCAGCATCAAGAGAGACCAGAGCAACCCGATACAGGGCTGTTTGAGCATGCTGAGAAATATGTGACAGAGTCCTCAAATGGTCAGCCGCCGACCTACCCGGTACAAAGCCAACCTGTTCAGGGCTCAGCAGCCCAGACCAGACCTTCTTGATTCTTTCAGCTAGTATTTTGGCAAGGATTTTCATGTCGTAATTTTGGAGAGAAATGGGTCTATAATTAGCCGGGTCTGTAAGAACTTTATCAGCTTTGGGAATTAAAACAATAGTAGCCTCAAACAATGCAGGGTCTACCTCAGGGGAAACCGATAGATAGTTATATAGCTTAAGGAGAATAGGTACCAGGTCCTTAGCAAAGACCTTATAGAAGTTTGCAGGGAAACCATCAGGACCCGGCACCCTATCTGGAGCCAAAGAGGCAATGGTTCTCTCTATCTCTTCAACTGAAATAGGAGCCACTAGACTAGCTTGCTGAGCTTCTGATAAACAAGGGATGTATATTTCCCTCAAATATGCCTTAACGTCCGAAATGGGGTAGGACACAGGAGATTCCCTATAAAGGTCCAAATAGTATTCTTTGAAGACATGCGCAATCTCTCTGGGAGAAGAAACAACATCACCAGATGGAGAAGACAAGGAGGGGATGATCCTTGAGCTTTCCAATGCGCGCAAGCATAGGGCCAGAAGTTTCCTGGATTTTTCCCCAAGATCAAAATACTTAGCTTGAGTTTTTATCAAGCAGTATTCTGTTTTCTCCTTCAAAAGATCCATATATTCATTTTTAACTGATAAAAGATCCTTAAGATCCCTTAAAGAGGAGGTTAAGGAAAATTTAGTCTCTAACTCCCTAAGTTTATTCATCAGAGCTAAGGAACTAGCCAGCGCGTCCTCTTCCTAAGGGAGGCCATTTTAATAAATTTGCCCCTAAGATAACACTTCAGAGCACCCCAAACCATATAAATTCTTGGAGTGGAATTCATATTATCTGCTAGAAAAAGGGAGATCAAAGAACTAATGTCCGAAACATTTGATGGTCTTTTAGAATTTGAGTGTTCAGCCGCCACACCGAGTCACGGGAATAAACCGGGTCTAAAGAAAGTCTGATCCAGACTATGGCATGATCCAACAAAATAATTGGCTCAATGCCAGACAGAGAGATATTCAAGAGAAAAGGGAGACTAACTAAGACCATATCCAGCCTCGATTTGGTACCATGCGATTGGGAATGAAAGGAGAAGGCACGACATGAGGGGTTAACAAGCCGCCAAGGATCACATAAGCCTAACAATGACCTCAGATCCTGAAAAGCATGCTGAGCTGGAGAAGGGAGACGCTTATCCTGAGGATCTCTATCCAAAGTAGATGAAAAGGGCAAATTCCAGTCACCCCCCAATATAAACTGGGCAGGGAGGAAGCTGGACAATTTATCAGCAAGGGACATAAAAAAGCCCGGATTCCCACCCACCGGACCATATATGGAACCTAGAACTACATTACCACCATTGAGAGTGCCCTTAACCAGGATGAACCTCCCCTCTGGGGCTGAAACAATCGTCTCATTCGTAAACAACACATGCTTTTTAATAAGAACCGCAACCCCTTTGCTAAAACAGGAGTTTCCCGCAAGATAGGATTGAGAAAAACCAGAACGAGATAGCAGCCTTGTGTCATCATGGCTTAAGTGTGTCTCTTGCAAAAATAGGATATCAATTTGGAGTAATGAGCAATGATTAAAGGCCTGCAACCGCTTGACCCGATCCCTAAGTCCTCGTACATTCCAAGACGCTATTTTAACTGTGTTCATAGCCATTTTAAATACAACATGATACAACCAAACATCCAGACAAATTCAGCAGAATGAAAAAAGGAAAGGCGCACCCACATTGTGAAGGCCAGGGACATAGCAATCCTCAAAGCAATTCTGCCTAAATCCCATGAAAAAATTCCTCTGTCTTACCCGACCAGAACAGAGCCAATACCTATGCTGGCAGGTTAGGCCAACCTGCCTATAAGTCCCCGCAAAACACGACTAACCCCTCAGATATCCGCATCCTATAGAACCCTCTGATCGAATCCAACCACAGTAATCCCCCAAATACAGCAGCCTACCATAGTTGGCCAAAGACCATACAAAATATAAGGGATAGCATTCATCAATCCCAATCCCCCCACACACCCAACAAAGACCAAATACCAAAAAGCCCAAAACAAACCAATCAGTAAGAGAAGGACCCCTCCCCCCACCCCATCGCCAGAAACCCACCATAATCTAACAAGCATCAGACCTGTCCCCCCCCATCAGCATCCAAAGTCCCCAACAAACCCAAAGGTAACTATATACAATGAGAGGCCCGAGCAGGAAAAAACCATAGAACAAGCTAAGGCCTAAAAGCTCGAGCCTCCCGACCCCCATTGCGAACCTCCAACTCCCCAGCATTAAGTACAAGTACCAATGTACATAGCATTTCAAATACAATCCAGTGAAACCAAAAGTCCAACATCCCAGCATGATACTCTCCATCAGCCCCACTATCAGGGAGAGGTTAGCCAACCCCCCAACATATGGCTCACGATTCCACATCCAGCGAGCAGGCACCCCTAGACCTGAGCCCCCACCCCAGCCACCAGTAATCGAGGAGGTAAGCAAGCGGAGGGAAGAAAGAGTAAAGGAAACCTGATAGAGGAGGAGGCAGAAGCATAAAAAAATCACCCCAATGATAAAAAGGCCCATCCACCCCCATTCTGGCACGAGAGTCCCACCCCGCCTCAACCCAGGAGAGAGTAAAATCTGAGTAGCGCACCTACCCGATATCCAGGCAGTCCGCAAAAAAGAAAAAATTCCTGAAGCCCAAAAGGAACAAGGAAGTGCTGAATCCATAAGAACCTCGCACTAGGACCGCTGTTTCCGGAGGGACCGATAAGCTGGAGGGACCAGACCGGTCCACCCACCAGGAAGTCACCCCCGGAAAACAGCAGCGGCAAAAGAAGGTTCCATCGCGGGCAGGCATGGATGAAAATAGCAAGGAGGATCCCCACCACCCAACAGACCAACCCTCCGCAACACAAATCAGGGCGAGCAACCCAGGTAAGAAAAAGAAGAAAAGTAAGAGAGTAGAGGAGACAGAGAGAGCGATCAGAAGTAGAAGGAAAGCAGGAAAGAAAGAATAAGATCAGCAGGCACCCCCAACCAGCTAGTATAGCAAAACATTATACTATTATAACATAGAGCTGAGATACACGTATTTAAAAAAAAGATCGTGACCCCACGGGATCACCACATTCTCATATTTAAATAGTGGATAGTGAGTCCTTCAGCCAGCCGCCTTGAACAAATCAGGTAGCTTAATAGCCAGCTCCTTAAGGGCCGCTTCAGGGGAATTAAAGCTGGTTGTCATGCCTCCCACAGTGACCTTCAGAATCGCCGGGTATATCATCCTAAAGGGAATAGAAGCAGCTATTAACTTCCACACTACGGGATGATAAGCTGCCCTTTTTTCCCTGGTTTCTTTGGGCAAGTCTTGCGTAATCCGAATTCTGGATGAACCCCAGAGGACATCCTTAAGTTCGCGCGAATTGGCATAAACGTGCTGTCTTTCAATATAACTTAAGAACCTGACAATGATAGGATGCAGAGGGGATCCAGACAAAGGCCTGGGCCTTAGAGAGTGATGGGCCAGTTCCAGGTGGTAAGAGGAGCTGATAGGGGATGGGCCCACGACCTTATTCAGAAACCTCTGCAAAAAGGCCATTAAGTCCGTGCCCTCTTCCATCTCGGGTAGGCCCAAAATTAGTAAGTTGTTCCGGCAATTACGCCCTTCCAGATCTTTAGTTTTAGCTTGCAATTTTCTGATCTGCTGTTTAAGCTCTGCAACCTCAATTTCAGTTTTCGACCTCCATTGCTCCGACGAGAAGATTCTGGCCTCCATATCCGAAACTCTAGTAGAGACAGAAGACAGATCACTATGCAGGGACTTAAGCTCGCCAGCCAGCTCTTTCAGAATATCTTTCAGTGGAGTGAGCTCCTGAAGAAACCTATCCTCCGTCAGAGGAGTAGCCAGTTGCACTCTGTCCCCACTTCGATCAGGTTTAACAGCACCCTGATTACGTTGCTTTTTTTGCTGCCTTCTCCGGGGATGCAGGAGGTGTGTGCTTAATGGAGGCCTGCTTCCCATCCACCTCCATCCCGTTAAAATAAGCAGTTGTTTCACCAGCAGAATTCGTTTAATGATAGCAGGCAGGTTAATCAAACATCTCAGAGACAAATTTTGTGTTTAGATGCCCAGATGACTCCAGAAAGAGCCAGAAAAGGCGGCTAGAGGGGAGAGCTCAGAATCCCAGCTGCTGCCTAGCTAGAAGCCATCACGTGACCCCCCCCTGCTGTACTGAATTCAGCTTATCCTTGTCTTTTCTAAGGTGAGGGCTCCAAAACTGGACAGCGTACTCCAGCTGTGTTCTCCCATGGATCTGCAGAGGGAGAGTATCACCTCTTTCCTTCTACAGTTAGCACCCCTCCCTTTACATCCCAGCGTGCTGTTAGTTTCATAAGTTGCATATGAGACAGTAGCTTTCACCAATAAGTCTTGTTATCTAGTGTACTATTATATCTATCTATATCCCTATAAAATCCATCTATGCTGTTCTTGAAAGAGGTTATCATGTTGCTGTTGACAATTTCCGATGGGAGTCTATTCCACAGGGACACAGCCCTTTGATTAACCCAGTGCCCCCTTTTGCTGGATTTGTGTAGTTAGCCCTTCAGTTGGTACTTGTGGGCTGTAGTTGTTTTAGTTACAGTGTTTAAGTCCAGTCCCATGCACTCCCACAAGTCTTTATTTCTAAAGGCAAAATAAACCAGACACAGGTCTCCCCGAGTCACCGGTACTCCAGCGAGCATTGGTTCAGCTCATTCCATCTCTCACTATAAGGGAGAGCTTGTAGACCAGAAATCCTCTTGATTACTCTCTTCTGCACTCTCTCGATGTTCTGTATATCTTCTTTATGGCATGGGTTCTAAAACTGCACCCCATACTCCATAAGCAGCCTCACCAGTGCACCATACAAAGGCAGTAACACTGTTCTAGCCCTGCTTCTGATGTTGTGCCATATGTAATGCCACATTCTGTTGGCTTTATTAACTACCCTAGTGGTTTTCTGCCTAAAAGTAAGATCCTTTGGACCCAGATGCTCAAATCTTTTTCACAGTCTACTTTTTTTTAGTGCTTCACCAGACAGATAGTAACTTGACTGAATATTATTATGACCAAAGTGCATGCCACTGCATTAGTCAACATCGAATTTCATCATGTGGGTAGTTGCCCAAGAGCCTTCTTTATT
Organism: Neoceratodus forsteri; assembly: GCA_016271365.2. Classification (NCBI taxonomy): domain Eukaryota; kingdom Metazoa; phylum Chordata; order Ceratodontiformes; family Ceratodontidae; genus Neoceratodus; species Neoceratodus forsteri. The sequence goes on along the minus strand of CM057449.1, from coordinate 52,084,226 downwards.
TGCTTCTACTTGTAAGTCATATGCATCAGTCTCTATTCTCACTATATTCCCTATTTTACTATTGTCTGCAAATTTGGACATCCAAACACCATTTTGATATCTGGAAGGATGACACAAAGATGTTAAAAAGCACCAGGCCCAGTAATGAGCCTTGAGGGACCCCACTGGTCACCTCCCACCAGTCAGAGCAATATTCTCTGATGCTCACTCTCGGTCTCCCTTTTCCAAGTCATGCACTTATCCACTGAACAATTTGGGGTTCAACACTTAAGCCTTATAGACTACTAATAAGTCCATCATGGTGCACTAAATCAATTGCCTTGGAGAAGACGAGATATGCTACATCTACTGGTAGGGAATCATCAGGGGCTTTACTCACTGTTTCAAAGGATCTCATTAGATTGTCCTGGGAAGACCTCCCTGATGTAAACCCATGTTGAGTGACGTCAGAGTAACCCTGAGTGTGTATGTGAGTTTCTGAATAATCTTTAATATAACCCTCCATTATTTTACACAGAATGCAAGTCAGGCTGATAGGCCCGTAGTTGCCAATGTCTGATTGAGTACCATCTATGAAGATTGGCATGACTGTTGCCAATTTCCATTCCTCAGGGACTACTCCATCTCTCAAGGACCTATCAAACAGTAACTTAACTGGACCCCTCAGTTTGTTTCCCAGTTCCTTTATTAAGCATAGGTGGAGGCCATCAGGCCCCAGGGATTTGTTTGCCTTAATGTTATTCAGTGTGTCTAATAGTTTCTCACTATTAAAGTCCATAACATTGTTTGTACCACTGTCTCAATCTGCTAGACTTGTGCAACATGTTTTGAGATGGAAAACACTTAGGAAATAATCATTAAATGTAGCTGCCATTTGCTTTTCACTATAATTATTTCCCCTCACTTTTGAAGTGGCCCTATCTTTGTATTTCCATTCCTTTGATTGTTTATATAGTGAAGGAAGGATTTTGTGTTGTCTTTTGTTAAATTTGCTTCTCTTTCCTCCTCATTAGCTTTGGAATATTTTATAGTCATTTTACATTGTTTAGCTATTTTTTTTACAGTTATTATTTTCTCTCCTTCACTGCCAGCTCATCCTCAGGAGGGTGCCCCCAGCCCTGTCCCCTGGCATCTACCAGCTGATGCTGACCCGAACTCCAGGGCTTGCCCCCCCCCCTGGCGGGGTCAGTGGGGGTCCCCAGCCCCACCACCAAAGTCAGGATTTAGTGGGTCAGCACTGTGGCTAGCCGGGAGTGAAGCCTGTGAGGCGCCCTCTGCCATTGTGCATGGCAATGCTTTTTTCCTCCTGTTTTCCCCAGGAGTTGGGGCTATGCAATGATACCAATGGAGGGGAGCACAAACGCATCTGCATGCACTCCCTCCAGGTGTCCGGCCTGTCTCATCCCCACATTGAGGTGCAGTGTCCAGTCTCCCAGCCTCCACTGGGGGGTGAACAAGCACCGACCACAGGAAAAAAAACCTCCCCGGAGAAGGAGAGGAGTCTATTGGATGCTCAATCTTTCTTCTCCCCTGATGATCCCTAGTGGCCCGTGCTCATTCCCAAACATGGGTCACTGGCATAGCGTGAGGTAAGGCACCAGCGCTTCAGTCCTCAGCACCACCGGGCCAGCTTGTTTGGCTATTTTCTAAAATTTCTGCCACCTACTAGTTGAGGGGTTCTGTCAGTATCCGATGAAAGCTCTTTTGTTTTTCTTAATAGTCCTCCTCAATGCTGTATTCACCCAAGTTGGGATCCCCCCCGGTATAATATTTAGTTTTTTCAGGGACATGGTGTATTACACACATTTCTGGTTGTTTTTTATGTTATTCCAGCTCTATTGTACATTATACCCTTTGAGTTTCTCCTTTGAGTCCCATGTAGTCAATTGTTTCCTCATTGCTCTTTAGCTGGCTTTGTTCCAATTTCTAATTTTTGTTTGCCTTACTGCAAGACCGGTTTGCCTAGCCTGCTTAAGTGTGTCACTAATAATGACTTGAGGATCACATTCCTCTGCCATAGTACAGTACTGAGTTGTATCCCACTCATCCAATATTCTGCCCTGGTGTTCTTTTTCCATAGGTTCATTCTTTTTTGGCATTGAAATTCAACTGCCAGACATTCAACTGTCTCTTGCCTCTGCAGGTCCTGTTGTATTGTAGCTCTCTAATTGCTTCTGTGCTATCCACTCTTCCAAAGAGCTTTGTGTGGTCTGTGGAGAGATGTAACCTACTCTGGATCCCTTCTCTTATGTCATTGATGAACTTGTTGAAAAGGACCAGACCCAGGACAAACCCCTGTGGTTCCCACCTTGTGACCTCCTTCTCTTCTGATTTCATACCATTTACCACTATCCACTGCTGTCTTTCTTTTAACCAGTTGTCCACCCATTTAACTATAATATATCTAGGCTTGCCAGGGTTCAATTTAAATAGTTAAAAGTCAATAAATATTACATTTGTATGAAGTCCTGAATCTGATAAAAATAAATAAACAATATTGATTTCCTTTTCTTACACCGGGTTCACAAATTATCTTATTTATTCTGAGCTGTAAGTTAAAATATGTGAATCCTGTGCAAAAAAAAAAAAGATCTGTGTTAATTTTTTTATATGTGGCAGCCTGCTAGACAGTGATAACTAACAGTGATTGGGTCCACCAGAGTTTGTTTTGTCAGCTGCAAGCCCTGTAGCAGTCCACATCTCAATCACTGTGTCAGAGAACCAAATAAATTCTAGCTGTCTCATGTACTCATGATATGCATAATGTATAAAGGTAAAGATTTACGTTACCTGTAATTAACTCTGGATCGCCCCTGAAAAAGGGACCTTTGGTCTCACTGGGCTTACCCGGTTACCAAAATTAAATAAATAAATAAATAAATAATGTGCTGACTGCTGCTGATGTGGGGCCACCAGAGTTTGTTTTGTCAGCCACAAGCCCTGGAGCAGTGCTTGTACCATGCCAGTCTGTTCTTCTGCTCCTACTAACTGCTGCTGATTGGGGTAACCAGAGTTTGCTTTGTCAGCTGCAAGTCATAAGCTGCAAGCACTAGAGCAGTGCTCAAACCATGCCAATTCATTCCTCTACTGACTGCTGCTGATTGGGGGCCACCAGAGTTTGTTTTGTCAGCCACAAGTCCTGGAGTCAATCCATTCTTCTGCTCCTAGTGACTGCTGCATGTGTTCTTTTTTCTAATATGCAAAAACCAGCTTTCAGTTAAACAAATGTTTAGAACCCCTTCCCGATCCTTCATGTCCACACTCACAAAGTATATGACTCTTGTAAAAATAAAATAAAGTTACATACTGCAGTTTACATACTGCACCCTTGCTTGCTAGGATTATATTTTTTAACTTTCTGACCAAAATACCAAAGCTTCCATTTTTTACAGGCATCAGAAAAAAGCGAAAAATCTGATTTAAAAGCCAGAATTTCATGCACCGCTCGATAAATACATCGATAAAAATCGGGACCTAGGCTACAAAATAAACATCAATATTTTCAGTCGAAAAGTAAAAAATATAAAAATTAAATCCTGGCAAGCTTTTGTATATCCCAAGCCACTGAAGTCATTCCTACAGTTGTAATAAATGCCCCTACATGGGTCTCTCAGTCCCGAATATAAATGTTTTGGTTCCAACCAGTATGACCTCTAAGCTGGAAAAATAAATACCATAACCCTTTAAGTTTGTCTTGTTAGCTGATCAAAGCTTTTAGCTCAAAGTGTTTGCCTGTCAGTAAAAACTAAAGTTGAATACAAATGGTCTAAATGTTGTTCAAAGCCAGACCGACTGTCTTAGGCAAGCCTTTTTCTTTGACTTTATTTTTGTGGAAGCCAAGCAGATGAGAAAAGGTCTTGCACTGTGAGACAGCTGTTTTGCTATGCACAATATAGATGGATTAATCTACAAAACATTCCAGAAGGGTCTGGGCAGCTGTGAAAAGATATCAGTAATCTTATTATCTTTTCTTCAAGTGGTTTTAAAACGGCATTGGCTGTTGCTTCTTGACTATCACCAGTATACTGAAAAATTGCAGAACTTCATCGATTTTCCTTGGTAGTTAATGCACCATTCATAAAAAGTGACATACTGTAAGACTCATTGGTCTCAAAATTCTAATTTACAAAGCTAACTGTTAAACCTATTGCCTAAGTGCAAACTTAACATATTTGAGTGAAGGCAGAAAAGCCCTTGTGCCAGCAGTTTTGGAATATGCCAGCACCAGATAAAGGTAATCAATAAGTGTTTTAAAAAGGTTATGAAAGATTTTATTTTTGTTAATGTCACTCTTACTTGTACTGCTTGCACCTAATGTTGTCCCATGGTCAGTCCCTGTATACTACTGTACAAGCTGCTGATTATTCTTCCATATGAGCTAACGTTTTAGTAATATGTTTAATGATTACTGTTGATTTATTAATAATTTTGTTTCCTGTCCCAATCTGCCTATAATTCTAAAGTGTTATGTTTCTCTTTTTTATTCCACTGTATACTATAACTTCTGTGTCACATGTTGTGGCCCTGGTCTTGCCTGAAAATGGTCCCTAGGGTCAGTGCACCTACCCGGTTATTAAAGACTTAAATAAATAAATAAATGTATGTTCTAGAAATACACATTGATTCAAAGTTTTTCCTGGGTGCATCATGAGAGCACAAGGAGATTAAGTGCCTTGCTCAGAGTCACATATTATTCCAGATGTGGCTGTGTGATTCAAATCACCTTCTGCTGGGTTCCAAACAGAGATGCAATGATGTTTTTCTTTCGAGCAAATTTCTTTTGAGAAGTTGCCAAATTCTGTAGATCACTACAGGAAGTTTTCCCATTTAATGAAAATTTGCCATTAGTAACTTCACATTTATTTATGTTTTTTTAATTGCAAATGCACTTAAAAAAAGAAGTTTGGACTTATTTTTTTTTTCTCACAGTTCTTCTGTAAGATCATAAGAAAGAACAATTCTTCTTTCGTGAGATCTGAGTCTCTTGAAAGAAGAACCTTGTCTCAAGACAGTTGAGTTAGGACTAAGTTTGTTTCAAAATCTGCTTTTGAGAGACAAGGTTCTTCTTTTGTGAGACTCACAAAAGAAGAATTTCAGCTTCTGAAAGAAGAATCAGGAGCCCTCACTAAGCCTTACACTTAGTAGGATTTCTTTGGCAGCAGACTTTCTTGAACTGTGAAGCCATAGCTGGAGTCATGCTGCCTGCTTCAGTTGGAACACTGAGGCAGCATGCTTAGCAAGGATTCCTATGAATGAACATTACAAAAGAACAGTGCTTCTTTCATATTGTTTTTTGAGAACAGTGGGATTTCCTTAAATATTGAATCCACAGTCGAGTCATGCTGCTGGTTAGTTTGGAGCAGTGAGTCACCTAACCCCTACTCTATCTCTCTTTCTCTGTCACTCTGTTTGTCTATCCATCCATCTATGTATCTGTCTATCTATCTATCTGTCTGTGTGTCTGTCTGTATGCCTATCTATCTATCTATCTATCTATCTATCTATCTATCTATCTATCTATCTATCTGTCTGTCTGTCTGTCTGTCTGTCTGTCTGTCTGTCTATCTGTCTGTCTGTCTGTCTGTATGTCTGTCTCTCTGTCTGTCTATCTATCTATCTATCTATCTATCTATCTATCTATCTATCTGGTTTTCTAATATTTGTGAAGTGGACTGGGGTGACCACTTTCAGTATTGCTTCTTTCTCACCCTCCCCTCCTGGTCTCCCACCTTATTTTCAATGTTTATTTATTGTATATTGTATTTCTTATTCAGCTATAAGTGGACTGCGGTGCCCACCTATGGTACCTCTTGTCTTGCCATCCTCCTCTCCAGGTCACCCACCGCCTTACCATAATATACATGGTGGCACCAGGATACCCAGCCCTGGTGCCATGAAAGATCATCCTGATACTGGTGTGCCCCATCCCCACCCCATCTTCCCCCACTCAGCACCCACCACCCCACACCCTAACAAAACCTCACTTACCTGAATGTGCCCCATGATCAGAGATCAATTTTAACACTGTCATACTAGCCCTAAACCTAGTGCAAATTGGTCAGGGCTAATGCAGCTTACCCTCTACTTGTCCATATTGACTAGTGCAGGTTTTCCACAGCTGGTGATCAAGTTAAAAATACCCCTACTTTAGCAGGCTCTAATCCATGTGCTAATCTCTCTCAGTGTTCCAGTTGGCCTGGTGTGATTAACATCTCATTAACAGCTACGGTAAAGTAGCAGTTCAAAAGTGAATACCACAAAAAGCTCAATGTAAGTCATTATCACTCCACTGTTAAAACATTCAGCTAGTGTCCAGGGTGTGATCAAGGTTAAAGCTGTTGAGGCACTAGCTTCCAGTTTTCTGAATGTGTTTCTATCTGAAAAATTGTCCCATATTATTAAGATCAGTGGCCTTCATCTCCCTACATTGTTATTTGTTATTTATTTATTTAGTTTTTGTTTTTTGAGTGCCTGTATCCAACATTTCAGTGACAAAATGCTAAGAGGTATACAGGGTCTGCTCTGCAGGTGGTGAGTTTTATCCCAGCATCATCATAGCTGCTCCCTCTCCCCTCCAAATCTCTCAACTCTGTACTTTCCCTGGACAACGCTGAAGACCATACTCTCAAATGACTATCCATAGACCCATAGTTGCCATTACGGGCAAGTGTAGTGGACCCCAGCTCTTCTCAATGGATGATGCCAGACAATGCCATTCATACAGTCCCACCTTTATCATACCCAACATGTCCTTTCTTGCTAAAAACAAAGATTTAGAACATGTGTGGTACAAAATACCTTAATAAAATACATTATTTGAGAGGGTAAAATAAGCATTTTGGGGGTGAATAGATCATCCTATATAGAAACAAAGGTAGTCTAGTATCATGCCTGTGTACTGCTTACCCTGGCCTGATGAAAGGAGAATGTTGAAGAAATACATTAATGGTGGGACACAGCATATCAAAATCAATGTTTTATGCCATTTTCTATTTTTTAAAGTTTTTTTCTCCTGAGCCCCTTAGATTTATGTAGCCCCCTTCCCAAAGAAATTCTGGATGTGCTCCTGGCTCACTTCATAATGTATGACAACTTCCAGAAGTGCCAGGCTCCAGCTGATCACAGGGTGGGGGCTAAGAGTGTCTTTCTATGCCTTACTCTGTTCATTGCTATGTGGGTGATGGTGAGGGTATGGTGAGGTGCATGTTGGTGCCAGTAATTGAGTGTGCAGAGCTAGGTCTGCTTGACTGAACATTTGCTGCTGTGTGTTATCCTCTGGTTTGGGGGTGCAGAAAGAGGAAGAGACAAGGCCATGGTATAAAGCAATACGTGGAGAACACTGTATGTGATAGCTTTGAGGTCATTTTCTGGCTGTGGGTGGAGCCCATGCCATGCTATTTGACACTGTCCCCAAACTCAGGGCCTATAAGGAACCCCTGCTGGTGCATGACTCTGGGGGGGCTCTCACATTGACTGTGTCACATCCTTCAAATACCTGGGAGTCCTTCTTGATCAATCCCTTGATTTCAGTATGCACATCCAGTTCACCTGCAAAGCAGCAAATGCCAAACTTGGAATTGCCTGCAAGACTAGTCACTTGTTAACACCATCTGCTAAATTGGCCATTTCCAAAGGTATCCTGCTTCCTGCACTGATATATGGTGTTTCCACCTTTGCAAATGCCCATACAACTGTTCTACATAAATGGGATGTTGCATATAATAATATATGTCGGTATGCCTCCTCTTCCCATTGCCTCAAGCACCACTGCAGACTGTATGTTGACCTAGGCTGGCTCTCTCCATTTGCATACTGACCGTACTTCCTGGATGCCCTCACAGACTCTATAATCCCAAATTAAACCCCCTCTTCCCTTGTGGCACTACTTGTACCACAGACACCCACCCATGGACTACGTTCGGCAAACAAGTTTCTACTTATTATACCTAGGTGTCTTACTTCAAAAGGCTCTGGAGCATTTCAATGCACTCTCCCACCACCACCTGGAACTCCCTCCCTCTTGCCCTGAGGCAGGCAAACTCCCATTCAATCTTCAAAAAAGAACTACATCGCCATCAATCCCAGGACCCCTGCACATGCTTTGATCCCACTTAATGCTACTTTCTACCTCCTCTTATACCAGTTTCACCACTCTACATATCACTATCTCCCATGCTGCCTTTCTCCCATCCCTACTGGCAATCTTCCTGCCTCCCAGGCTACACATTTTGTCTAGACAGCTGCTGCTTAAATCTCACCCTGTCCACCTCTAATACTCCTATTTCTCTCCCAAACTCTTTTCTCTCCAAACTCTTTCCCTCGACTTACTACACCACAGCACTTGCAAATAAGCTATGCTTTATAAATGTTACTAAAGTTGTCCTTTAGCCCAGCTCTGTTACTATTTTTCATGTACTAATGTCAACTTTTGGTTTTCACTGCCTATCTATATGTATTATCTCAAGTACTGTTTGACCTGATCTGCATCTTATTTATCTGTATTAATGTATCTGATTTATCTGTATTAATGCAATATATGTGATTTATCTGTATTAATGCAATCTATGCGTTTCCCAATTTATGTATGTACTCTCCCGGGTCGTGCCTGAATATAGTCAATCTTGGCTAGCGTTCCTACCGGGTAAACAAAAACTAAATAAAATTAATAAATATTGCTTTAGCATGAAGAAAGGGGTTTCCATGGAACACATTTTTTAATAGTTTTCAGTGTATCCTTCCATAACAGAAAATCCCTTTGGCAGTTAAAAAATACTCTTCTCTTTCTGTTTAGATTCATGGTCACAGAATCCCAAGCTGCTTTTCTCTGAGAGCAAATGTGCACACAGTTCAAACAAATCTAAATATCTTTAAAACTATTTAAGGTGCATAAAAACAACCAGTGTGAAAGTTGTTCAGGACAAAAAGACCTTTCACATGGCAGTAGTCAGTGATCTGAATTCATTATATTTTGTAAAATATGGTCTTCCAAACAACCTCATTTTTTCTCTCTCTGAGTGAACACAGCAGGAGTCAAGACAAGCGAATGTAAATATATCAGAAGGTATGTAAGTTACCAATATACAACCAACATGAAAGTTGTTCAGGACAAAATGACCTCTCAAATTGGCATAGTCACTAATCCAAATTCATTAGACTGTTTTAAATATAGCCATCCAAAATATGAAAACTGTGAAAAAAAATGAAAATTCAGGTAATCAGATGGCCATAGTGTAAAACACATAATTAGTGCAGCTTAATGAATAGACTCATTGGAAAAGTATATTTTGTCTTAAACAACTTTCATACTGATGGTTTATGTGTGATGTGTATACTATTTGAGATATTTACACTTGTTTGGCATAACTCCTATGAAAAATTAAAATCGAGGTAATCAGATGGCCATAGCTTAGAAAATATAATTAGTGCAGCTTAATGAATAGGCTCATTCAAAAGATATTTTTGTCCTCAACAACTTTCATTCTGTTTGTTATCTGTAACTTTTATACATTTAAATATATTTACATTTGTTTAGCATAACTCATATTGCATGTCTAAATAGTCTCAGTTTTACAAATTACTATGCCACTTAAGTGAAATTTTAAACCAGACCACATTGTTCATCTCGTCATGCCTAATATAAAGTGAAAAGGAAATGATTACCTATGTGCAGCTGTTTAAAATGTCTTTATTTTCATAAATTATATTTATACCTCTAAAAGATCACTATTTAACTGTGCCAGAATAAAAGCTGAAGCTGTCAGTTGTGTTTTGTATTGTTTTCTTTGCATGGACAGCATTCTGTGAAGCTCCTTTCATGAAATCAAGAATTTGGAGTTTTGACTATGTCACTTCATGGTTTCAGAACCGTGGGCACTGTATTCATAAGTTCATACTAACATTTCTGAAACCATGAAGCCATAGAACAACTTGTTGACGTATTGGTCCTTGTGACACAAGATTCACAGAAATAGATGATTTGATACTTTTTATTATTATTATTAATAATAATAATAATCATTACTTTATTTGTTGAGAGTCTTTCAAATTATCAAGGTACTTTAACAGAAGATAAATAAACAATTAAATGAGCTAAAACAATAAAACCACAATACAATATGCATAAAATCCGTAAAAATCCATAAAATTAGCTCAAGAAGGCTTGTTACCATAAATGGGTTTTTAAGGCTTGATTAAAACCCTCATGGTCATGCACTCCTGTAGCTGACAGGGTAGAGAATTCCAAAGGACCGGGGCCACATACTTAAATGCGTGGGCCCCTGATGACTTAAAGGATATCCCTGGAATCTCTAGCAACCCCTCATCAGCCGAGCGGAGTGGTCATCCAAGGCAGTAGGGAGACAGGAGCTCTTTCAGGTAGTCAGAGCCCTGTCCATGTAGGGCTTTGTAAGTCAGAAGCCCGACCTTGAAGGTGATCCGTTACTGAATAGATAGCCAGTGCAGTTCACACAGCACAGGTATAATATGACACGCCCAATGCGTCCATGTCAACAATTGGGCTGCAGAATTCTGCACCAGCTGCAAGCAGCAGATATCAACCCCCAGTAGCCCTAAGTGAAGGGAGTTGCAGTAATCAAGGTGCAAAGTCACCAAGGCATGGATCAATGTAGGAAGATCACCAGGTGGAACTAGATGCTTAACTCTGGTGATGTTCCTCAGATGGTAAAAAGAGGATTTGAAGACTGCCAACACCTGGGATTGTAGTGTCAGCCCATCATCAAGAATCACCCCCAGATCCTGCACCCATTCAGTGGTAAGAAGCTGGGAGCCCCCCCAGAAAGCCCTATAGGCTGAGCAGCCCCCAACCACTCTATCCGGTGACCCAAATCCACAACCATCACCTCCGTCTTTCCCAAAGGCAACTTCAGCCAGCTGGAATTCATCCAGTCCTGGATTTCAGTAAGGCAGTTATTAAATACCAAGAGTACACTATCCTGGTCGGGTGCAAAAGACAGGTAAAGCTGCGTATCATCAGCATAGCAGTGAAACCTCAGCCCATAACATCTTAAAATGTCTTCAAGGGGCAGCATGTACACCACAAACAACATGGGGGACAACACAGAGCCCTGAGGGACCCCACATGGCAGAGAGAATGGGTCAGAGAAGAAATTCCCAGACACCACCCTCTGTGTTCTGCCAGTGAAGAAGGACTTAAACCACCTGAGCAATGTGCCAGACTGGCCACAGATGAACTTCAGACACTTGAGCAATATCCCATGGTCCACGGTGTTGAAAGCTGAAGAGAGATCAAGAAGCACCAAGATGGAACGGCGCTTCTGATCTCTTACCATCAAGAGATCATTGAGCACCTGAACCTGTGCAATCTCGATACTGTGCCTCTTTCAAAAACCAGATTGGAGAAGTTTGTAGATGTCATGAATGGTCAAATAGTTCTCCAACTGCAGTGCTACTACCTTCTCAATCACCTTCCCTACAAAGGGAAGGATTGAGATAGGTATGTAGTTAGCAGGGCAGCCTGGGTCCATGGATGCTTTCTTTAGGATAGGTGTCACCACCGCTTCTTTCAGTGAGCTAGGAAACTCACCCAGCTCAAGGGAGCACCAGACTATTCCTGCGAGGACCGGGCCAATGGTGTCACAACAACCCATTATCAGAGAAGCTGGGCCCAAATCCAAATTACAGCAGGTAGGATGCATACTGTGGACAATCCGCATAACATCCACAGACTCCAGCTGGTTGAAGATACTCTAGGCAAAGTGAAGGAGAGTGTCCGAACACTGATCACTAGCAATCCCCATAGAGTGTGCTGGTTGGATCTCTGCCCTGATGCCTGCCACCTTATCCGCAAAGAGCTGAGTGAGCACATCACATTCAAATTGTAAAAAAACTCTTCAGGGCTGAAGACAGGCCAGGTTGCACAGCTTGTTCACAGTTCAAAAGAGCTGAGCCAGTTGGTTCTGAGCAGCAGTAATCTCCCCAGACAGGATCTCTGCCTTCTTACAGGTAATTGTTGATTGATAGACTTGGTAATGTTTCATCAATCTAAGATAGTCAGCTTCCAGGGTGGATTTCCACCAGAAGTGCTCTAACCTTTGTCCTTGTTGCTGCAGGTATAGGGAGAGAGGATGAGCACAGACCAAAGTGATAGAGTCCAGGGCCATAGTCAAGTCCTTATTATAGGCCTGAACCAGGCCCTATGGGTTCCTGCTTGCCATGAGAATTTCCAGTAGGCCAAGTATTGCCACAAGGCCATCAGGGTTCACTTCCTACAAAGGGCCGTACTTCACCATCTCCACAGGAGCTGGCCTATAAGGGGAGGTGCATAAAATGAACCTCACAATGTAGTGATTGGACTATCTGACTGGTTCCACCCCCAGCTCAGAAGTTTCAATCTCCAGAGACCAAATCAGGAGAGTGACCATGTTTATGAGTAGAGACATCTGTGGCAAAGCCCCCCAACCCTGCCCCTACACAGATCTTGGTCGATGGGTGCCTGTCCTCCGATCCCACTTGGATAGCTACAGCCTTTAACTGTGCCTTCATCAGTCTCAGCCACATCCTCCATTGCAACTTCTTTGATCCACTTCCTGCCTGCTCCACCACCTCCCCCAGCACACCCTCCCTTTCACCTCTGCTGCATCTCCCCCAGGTCTGCTGAGCCTTACTCAGAAAAGCCATAAGCAACTCCCAATACAGTAGTAACTCCTTAGACCTGAGACTTCTCTGGCTCACTCTTCATGAGTTACTAATTCCCCTCACCCACATTCTCAACTGATCTTTATGTCATGGGAAATGCCCCATGGACTGGAAATCTGCTTCTATTACCCCTATATTTAAAAGCGGGGTCCGTACCACCACCACCCACTATCACCCCATCTCAGTTCTCCCTCCTCTATCTAAGGCACTAGAGTGTAGTGTCTCTGATCAGCTCACTGACCACCTCACCCAACTCAAAGGAGCACCAGACCAGCAGGTAAGAATTGGTACAACCTTATCCAACATGCTGGCAGTCCGCTCCAGTGTCCCACAGGGATCCATCCTCGGACCTTCATTATTTAGTCTCTTTCTTAACTCCATCCCCCATTCCTGCTCTGGCAACCTTCTACTCTATGTGAATGGTGCAGTCCTATACTCCTGCAATCCTGACCCCACTCAGCTCCATCTATCCCTCCAATCCTCCTTTAGTGATGCCAAAAACTGGTTCACCTCACAGCACCTTATTCTAAACTATAAGAAGACTAAAGTTATGTTCTTCCCACACCCACTAAACTACAAGAAAGGCCACTGCCCCTAAGTCTTAACTGCCAATCTGACTCCACTTGAACAAGTGGACTCCTTTAAATAGCAGGGCATCACACTTGACCCAGCCCTTAACTTCCACCAACACATTCATCAACTGTCTCCCACCCTCAGTATCTGGCTTGGCATCCTCTACCGGTTTAAACATTGTTTTACTCCTGATGCCCTTCATCTAGTGGTCTCCTCCTTGGTCCTCTCCCTTCTTGACTATGGTATGTTAATCTACAGTGCATCTAACTCCTCTGCCCTATCCAGACTCCATCTCTCCCTCAACAAAGCCTGTTGTTTCATCCTGGGCTGTGGTCATCTAACCCACATCTGCTCAATATATAAAATTACACACTGGCTTAACCTTGACAACAGAATCAGGTTTCACACTTTCGTCATGGCCAGAAAGATCACCCTTGGTCTCACCCCCTGGTCTCTCACCTCTAATTCAATGAACCCTGTCTCATCAGCACACCCATAGCTTAAGTGGGCAACTCCTTTTGGTTCCCCGCTGTGCATCTCCCAATTCCAAAGGTCCTTTAGTTACATAGCCCCTTCCTGGGTAAATAGCCTGCCTAACTCTCTCACAAATGTGAATAGAATCGGCCCCTACAAAGCTTACCTTAGAAAACATCTACAGTCCTCTAACCCCTGTGATTGGCACTGAACCCAGCCCTTCCCCCTCTTTCCATTGACTAAGGCCTCTGGCCGGCTTATGCCCCCCACCTGAACTCTCTGAATTAGCTCCTTAGTGGAGCTTAAATATGTATCTGTACATGAGACTAATACTATGAATCTACTAGTATCTAAATGTTAGCCTTTTACTGTATATCTGGTACTGTATCATGATTGTTTGCTTGTGTCCTATTTCTGTATTGCTCTGTACTGTAGTAGTCATGTTTTACCTGCTGTAGTAGTAGTAGTAGTAAAAACTGTATTCATCTGAGATACATATTAGTGAAAAGGGACAACTCAACTGGGACAAGCTCATTTCCAGAGAGGCCCTAAATACATCTAAAATAAAACTAAACACAGTACAAATTATAAAATGCCATAATAGATATCATGTACATTAAACATCGTAATAACTACTACATCTAAATCATCCCATTCCAAGGCAAAAATATGGGACTTCAGAGGAGCTGACTTTGATAAGATGGCCTACAGAGTTAAGCTAACCCTGGCAAAAAGAAACACAGGTGAGGGGGTACAGGCAAAGTGGGCAAGCATTAAGGATGCAATACTTGAAGCAACATCCCATTGTGTTAGACAGAAAAGGAAGTGCAAAAGAAGAAGGAAACCACTTTGGTTCTCAAATACAGTAGCAGAAAAGGTCAGAGCCAAAAGGCTGGCCTTCAGGAAATATATGGGAACACAGCGGGATGAAGATAGGGAGGCATACCAAACTGCCCTAAGGGAAGCAGGTAAGGCAGTAAGGCAGGCAAAGTTCCAAACTGAGGAAACACTAGCACGAACAGTAAAAGAAGGTGACAAGACTTTCTATAGATACATTAGTGAAAGGAGAAAGTCCAGAGGGGGTATTGCTAAGCTTAATGGAGAAAAGGAGCATGAGGAGGAGGACCCTGTAAAGGCATCTATCCTAAATAGATACTTTGCTCAGTATTTACTGAAGAGAAGGTAGGACAGGGCCCACAGCTCAGCATCATGGACACAGGGGAGGGAGGTGAGCACTACTCCCTTCACAAAAGAAAGGGTCCTACAAGAGCTTGCTAAGCTCAGGGTGGATAAGGCAATGGGACCTGATGGCATACATCCCAGGGTACTTAAGGAGCTAAAGGAGGAACTAGCAGAGCCATTAGCAGAATTGTTTAGTGAGTCTCTGAGCACAGGAGAGGTCCCAGAAGACTGGAGAAGGGTTCATGTGATCCCGCTCCACAAGAGTGGTAGCAGGGAGGCGGGGAACTACAGACCGGTCAGTCTACCTCAGTAGTGGGCAAGATTATGGAGGCACCCCTTAAGGAAAGGATAGTGCAACACCTGGAATCCATAGGGGCACAGGATCCAAGACAGCATGGGTTTACAAAAGGAAGGTCCTGTCAAACTAATCTCATAGATTTGTTTGACTGGGTAACCAGAGTGGTGGACCAAGGGGGAGCAGTTGATGTCGCCTACCTTGACTTCAGCAAAGCTTTTGACACTGTTCCACATAGAAGATTGATAAATAAGCTGGGTAGGCTTGGGGTGCGAAGTTGGTCAACTGGGTGGCAAACTGGTTGACAGGCAGAAAACAGAGAGTGGTGGTAAATGGTATACAGTCAGAAGAGATGCAAGTCACAAGTGGGGTACCTCAGGGATCAGTCCTGGGCCAGTCCTCTTCAACATCTTCATTAGTGACCTTGCAGATGGACTAGAGGGTAAGGCTTGTCTGTTTGCAGATGACACCAAGATCTGCAACAGAGTAGATGATCCGATGGGGTGGGCAGAATGAGAAGAGATCTGGATAAACTAGCAGAATGGTCAGAAGAGTGGCAACTGGGATTTAATGCAAAGAAGTGCAAAATCATGCACATAGGGAAGAGAAACCCTGAAGCCACCTATAGGCTGGGAGGGGAGTTGCTAGCAGTCACAAAGGAAGAAAGAGACTTGGGCATCATCATCACTGATGACCTAAAATCATCCAAGCAGACCTCTAAAGCAGTAGGTAAGGCTAGGGGGGTGTTAGGGTGTATTAGTAGGGGTATCACAAGTCGTAAGAGGGAGGTAATAATCCCTCTGTACAAGACACTGGTTAGGCCCCATCTGGAGTACTGTGTGCAGTATTGGAGGCCACACCTTCACAAGGACATTAACCAAATTGAGGCAGTCCAGAGAAGGGCAACCAAAATGGTGCAGGGACTGCATCAGAAGACATATGAGGACAGATTAACGGAGCTCAATATGTATACCCTTGAGCAAAGGAGGGAGAGAGGTGATATGATCGAGGCATTCAAAACACCTTAAGGGCATAAACAAGGTGAAAGAGTCTAACATGTTTAAATATAAGAAAATAGCAGGACAAGAGAACACAGCATGAGATTAGAGGGAGGCCGATTAAGGGGAATGTGGAAATTCTTTTCACAGAAAGGGTGGTGGATGCATGGAATGGCTTACCACAAGAAGTGGTGGCTATGAATACAGTGCAGGGCTTCAAACAGGCATGGGATAGGCATAAGGGAGCAATACAAATGACTATGAATAGATAGGTCACTGACAGAGCAAAAGCCGAAGGCACATTTATAAGGTAGAAAAAGAAATGGGCAGACTGGATGGGCCTTGCGGTCCTTATCTGCCGTCAACTTCTATGTTTCTATGTTTCTATGTTTCTATGTTTCTATAAAACATTTATTCTACAAACACACATAATAAATAACACATAACACAAAAACACTAACATTGTTACACCATAGAATTCAAGTATGGACTAAACAGCAATGGGGATACCTCTGACAGTTTTTACGTATCAAGTAATACCCTTCCTAACACTCCTAATAGCTTTCTGTTGGAACCAGGCTACAATTTCACCATGGTATACACCCATAGTCCTTGATCTGTAACCATATGGCACAGAATTCCAAATCTGGGGACCTCTATTGAAGAAATGTGCACATCCAAATGCTGTCCTCATTTTAGGTTGTTTGTATTCAATACCACAAGCAGACCATAGTCCTACTTTTACTTCCCTAATTTGTAGTTCATCCAATATATAGTCAGGGATCTTCCCCTTATTGCACTTTACCATAAAATTTAATACATGGAGTAACCTCCTATCCTTTGGATACACCCACCTCAGCAGATCATATAACTGCTGTCTATGTGCCATTCTCAGGGCTCCCAGGATAAATCTGGCCAATTTATTAAACATCACATCT
Source organism: Neoceratodus forsteri (assembly GCA_016271365.2). Classification (NCBI taxonomy): domain Eukaryota; kingdom Metazoa; phylum Chordata; order Ceratodontiformes; family Ceratodontidae; genus Neoceratodus; species Neoceratodus forsteri. The sequence continues at coordinate 52,067,091 of CM057449.1, read as the reverse complement.
ACCTTAGTTAATACTGTATTTATCATGCCCATATAAACTATATCCCCATAGTCCAGAAGAGGAAGGACTAATGTTGTAACAACATGTTTTATAATATACTCAGACATACACCCTTTAATTCTATATAAGGCCCATAGTCCAAGTGTGTATTCCATTTCATGTCATCCAAATACAGTCCTAGGTACTTATAATTCTGGGTTTGCTGGAGAGGGACACCATCCAAAGTCCTGATCCCTAAAAGGGCCTCCAAGGTCCTAGTTACTCTGTCCCTTGAAATTAGAACTACTTGTGTCTTTTGTGGGTTCTAAATAAATTTAGAATCCAGAAAAAAATGTTGAAGCTCTGAAAATGCCGCCTGTAATGTAATTTCAATCTCCTGAATGGATTTACCCTCTGAATAAATAATGGTATCATCAGCATATATAAGTTTCATAAGATTGTCAAGCAGAATAGATGTACGTCCTTTAATTGCTTTCCCAGATTAAACCATCTTGAATTTGTTAACATAGAAATGATCTAATCTTATTTTAAACAGTTCTACTGTAGTACTGCTTACCACCTCGAGAGGCAGGGTTTTCCATATGGAAGGCACCCTTTGGCTGAAACAACTTTTTCTTTTTTTCAGGTTCCAGTGAGGTAACTCTAGCTGCAAATGATGCCCCCTAGTGTTATACTTAGATTCTTTTTTTTTTTGATAAGGCCATATTCTTTCCATAAAATGTTATCATAGAGTGCCCTATAGAGCATACACAGGTCCCCTCTCAGTCTTCTATACCGAAATGTATAAATATCAAGATATTCTAGTCTTTCCTGATAAATTAATTCTTTAGTCCCTATTAAAACCTTAGTTGCTCTGCATTGGACCCGTTCCAATTTTAATATATCCCCCCTCTTATATGGAGCCCATACTTGGACTCTATATTCCAGGTAGGGCCACACCAGGGCCTGGTAAAGGGGAATAATTACCTTCCTGTCCCTACTTTTTATATGGCAAAATATACAATTCAGTCTTTGATTTGCAAGTTTGGTAATATTATTGCAACAAGTAGTAAATTGTAGGTCAGAGGATATCATAATCCCTAGATCTTTTTCCTCAGTGGTGGTAGCTAGATTGATTTCCCTGATTCTACATACAAATTTTGGGTTGAATTTCCCCAAATGCATGACAACACATTTATTCACATTTAATTCAAGTTTGTTGTTAAGAGTCCAGGTTGCTATGTCTAGTAGGGCATTTTGCATATTATTTTGCTCCTCCCGAGTGTTGACTATAGAACCCAGTCTGCAGTCGTCTGCAAATTTTGGCAACCATATATTACTGTATTTGCAGCCCAGTGGTGATATGTACATGTTAAATAAACATGGACCAATACGGACCCCTGTGGCACCCAACTTTTCACCCATGTCCAATCTGACAAAACTCCATTCACCATCACCCTCTGTCTCCTTCCTTGCAACCATGAGGCAATCCAGTTAACCAATTTGGAATCCGCTCCCAATTGCTGTAAAGTGCACACCATTTCTTTATGGGGCAGTTTGTCAAATGCCTTGGAGAAGTCCAAAAATGCCACATCCACAGCATTTCCCTCATCCAGTGCTTTTGTTACACGTACATAAAAAACTAGCATATTAGTCTGACAAGAAAGGGATTTCATAAAACCATGTTGAGTTGGATCTATTTGATTAGTTACCCCCAGATGTTCTTGAATGATGTCCTTAATTATGCCCTCCAGGATCTTACATATTGGTGACGTCGAACTATTGGTCAGAAGTTACCTGGTTTGGACCTTGAACTTTTTTTCCAAATAGGGACAACCAAGGCGTCCCTCCATCCTTGTACTACTACCCTCATGTTGATAGATTTTTGAAAAATATAAGTTAATGGGGCTGCTAAACATTCTGCCAGTTCCACTAGGATTCTGGGATGAATGTTGTCTGGTCCAGGGGATTTATTGGTTTTAAGTTTTTTTTAACCTATTCAAAACTTCTACGACATCGATTTTTATGTTACCGGAACTCATTTGAAAACTTGCTATAGAGGTATATGTTGTGTTTTCCTGCTTATTAAATACTGAGCAGAAATAGTCATTCAGGATATTTGCTGTTTCCTTGTCGTTGGTTTTCTTTCCATCTGAATTTAAATAAGGGCCAATTGTATGTATATATTTGTTGCTACTGTTTATGTAAGTATAAAACATTTTATAATTATCCTTTGTTTTTGTGGTCAGTTCTACTTCATAGTTAGCTTTAGCTCTCCTTATTGTTGCTTTTACTTCTTTTACTAGGAGCTTATATTTAATCAGATCCTCAGGATCATTTGATTTTAGGAACACTTTATACAATAATTTTTTTTTTATTAATTTCTTTATTTTTGAATTAAACCAGGCAGATTTATGCTTTTTCTTGCCCTGATTTTTATTGCTACTAGGTATATGCTTGGATGTTTCAATTTTTATTTTGGCTGATAGTATCTCCCACATATCATCCACAGATTTATTGTACAGCGTTTTTGCCAATCCCATCTGGCCATCTCTGTTCAAAAAGTATGAAAGTCAGCCCTCCCAAAAAATACATGTATTAGTGTTCTTATTTACAGCATCAGTGGGGGAATCTTCTTTGGGAAAAAGACCATGTGATGATCACTATTTCCTAATGGATGTGAAACTTCTACATTTATTACCTTTTCACTATTAGTCATAATTAAATCCAGTATATTACTGCCTCGAGTACATTTGGTAACATTTTGTTAGAGTCCTATTTGGTCCATCACTTCTACATAAGTATTTTCATTGATAGATATACAGTACATGCGGACCAACCCCCAGATGAGACAAATTATGACTATTCATATATAAATTGAAAAGAATAGGCTCCAAAATAGATTCTTTTTTTTTTATAATTAAATGTACTTTATTTGAACTTCACTCAAGGCAATTTTACATACACTCTCAAGAATTTACAGTAGTACAAAGAAGATGTCTCCAATTCCATTTTTCATATCAATTCTTACAGCTCAACAAGTAATGGAGGGAATGACTAAAGAAGGAAAAAGAGCAACACGAGACACACCCAAACAACCCATCCAACCCCTCCCCCATTCTCCCTCCTACCCACCAACCAAGTGCAATATCTGTCAGGTTAAACTGAGTTCTATCTCTGTCCATTCAATATAGAGACCGAAGAGGTAAAAATATATAGTAAAGGAGAGGGTAGCAATTCTTAGGGTTTCCAAATTGCCAGTGCAGCATCAAGTGGGCCCCACAGGTCTAAATAAGCATTTCCCCTATGCCTTATATAGGCAATGTGTTTTTCTAGTTGTAATGCCAATAGTATTTCTCTATACCACTCTGTTACCGAGGGTGTTTGACCATCCTTCCTGTGTCGTACAATTATCAGTTTAATGTTCGCTGCCACCAAAGCAATGTGGGCTCTTCACCGTGTTGGAGTTACTGGGGGAAATAGGTGTATTAAGCAAGCTTCTGGAGTAAGCAACGACTGTAACCCAAGGAGGGGGTCCATCGCTTTCATCACAGCTTGCCAAAGGGGCTGAATTTTCAGACAGGTCCAAAGCATATGTAACAATGTACCCTCCTCCCCCTGGCACCTTGTGCAGAGAGGTGAGGGGATTAGCCCACACTTGTACAACTTTATTGGCGTATAGTATAAATTGTGCATTATATTAAACTGGACCATCCGGAGTCTATCCTGTTTAATAATTCTATAACAATCTTGCCAAATTCTTTTCCACACATCTATTTCCTGTGTCAATTCTAGTTCTTGCACCCAATGGTAGCATACACCCATGGGTAAGTATGGGTCTAATGTTTGCAGTTTTTTATACATCCAGGATACAGAGTGGGATTGAGATGCAGCCTGAATAAACATCTGCACCTCTGGATCTTCTACTATTTGGCCTACTGTAGTCCCTGTAAAAGTAAGAATTGCTTTCTTAGTTTGGATGTACTTGAATCTGTGCGAGTCCGGTATCTTGTGATGAGACTGGAGGTGGGAAAATGGGACTAACTCTACTTGCTGAAAAAAAATCTATTAATCTAAACTCTTTTAATGGGACCCAAAAGGAAGACAGAATAGGCCTCCCTCCTATTTTAAAGTGAGGATTACTTATAATCAGCTGCGTGAGCAATTGATGCCAATTTAAGGAAAAGTGGCATTGCATTTGGTGAATTGCTCTAAGTGACCATCCTATTGGAGTATTTTGAAGTTTTTTGGGGATGTGGGAAGGCACAGTAAACATAAAGGTGGATAGTGTATATTGGTATCTGGCTACCAAATATTTTTCTGTCTCCACCCATAGAGGCACATATCTGTCCGCACCTAACAAAACATCAGCTTTCAACCAGAATACCATCTTACTCAGATGTTGAGCACAATAATAAGTAAAAAAAGAAGGGTCTGCTAACCCACCCTGTGTTTTGGGAGCTGTTAGCTTATGATATGCTCTCTGGATTTGCTTTCCCTTCCATATAAATGAGTTTAGCATTTTCTGCACTTTAACAAACCAACTTTTGGGGAGATAACAACCTATCATTCCTAAGGGGTATAGGAGATGGGGCAGAATATTCATTTTTACCATACTAATTCTACCCCATAGGGAGAGGGGTAAAGGCTTCCACCAATCCAGGTCGGCTTTCAGGGTCTGAAACAGGGAACGTAGACTCTCTCTTACCAGATAGCTGATATCTCTTGTTATTTTAATACCCAAATACAAGATCAACCTTGACTCCCAGGACAGGTTGTAAGGTGCCACCTGAGCCCGTGTAAGCCAACTATTCAATGGAAGAATCTTAGTTTTGGAGCAATTTAGTTTATAATACGATATCTTTGAAAAGGCACCAATTTATTTTAATAAGACAGGGATAGTTTGCTGTGGTTCTTCAATATGCATGAGTATGTCATCCGCATAGGCTGAAAGTGAGAATCTCTTCTCCCTCACCAGAATACCTGCAATCCCATAGGAATGTAAGAGCTGCCGAATTAAAGGCTCTAAATAAAGGTTGAAAAGAGGCAGAGATAAAGGGCAACCTTGCCTAGTGCCCCATCTGAGGGGAAATGGGTTGGAGAGGATGCCGTTGCTCCATACTCTAGCCGTGGGGAAGGTATACAACAATCAGATCCACCTAATATATTCTTTAGGAAGACTAAAGCGAGATAAGGTTTCGAAGAGAAAGTCCCAGGGTACCTGATCGAAAGCCTTCTCGGCATCTAAGGAAATTAAGGCAGATGGTTTGTTAGAGTCATTTACAACCGAAGTAAGATGTAACAATTTTCTCAGATGGTCTCCTGAGGACCTTCCCGTCATAAAACCAACCTGCTCAGGGCTGACAAGCTCACCCATAATAGGGGCTAACCTATTGGCAAGTATCTTGTCCCATATTTTAAAGTCCGAATTTAACAAGGAAATAGGATGGTAATTCTCTGGATACATGGGGTCTTTCCCTGGTTTTGGAATGAGGGTAATCAGTGCTTCTAAGAAACTCTGGTCTGAAAAACTGTTATCATACCAGTAGTTATACACCTCCTGCAATATTGGTATTAAGACTTTATGACACCTCTTATATAAATTATTAGGCAGGACATCAGGGCCTGGAGACTTATCCGAGGGCAAGTGGTTAATAGCTTGAAGGATTTCCTCTGGAGTAATATAACCTCTAAGTAACAAGACTTGTGTTACTGATATTTTAGGGAGGTTTACCTCATCCAGATACCGGGTGATTTCTACCCGGGATGGGGAGGTATTTGACTCTTCCGAGTATAAGGTCTGGTAGTAAAATTCCAAACCTTGGGCCATCTCCTTAGGATCCATACATACTTGGCTGTTTCCAGGGAAATTAAGGCCTGAGATATAACTGACCACTCCTGCTTGTCTCATTCTGTAGGCCAATAGCTTTCCGTCTCTCTCACCGGATTCCAAATATTGAATTTTGGTACGCCACAGGGCCAGTTCTACTCTCTGCGCCTGAAAGTCTTCATATTCTGCATGCAGCCTGCTTAGTTTAACTTTTTGATCCTCCTTTAGTTGTGCACATGGCACATTTTCCAGTTCCCAAATGGAGCTTAGCATTTCCGAGACATGAGCTCGATACTTAGATGCCCTGATAGTAGCTAATCTAATACACTCACCACGAAGCGCACATTTAAGGGAGGACAAGATCATATCCACTTTAGTAATTGTTCCTTTATTAATTTCCTGAAAGAAGGTAATAAAATCAGTTATGCATTTGAGGGTATCTATATTCTGTAGGAGTTGAGTATTCAGCCTCCATATGGAGTCCTTTTTGACTCCGGGCCCTAACAGATAGGTAATAACTACTGGGGAATGATCAGAGATCACCCTGGCGTGGATGTCCACTGTCAGGAACCCCAGAAGTGTGAAATCACTAATCAGGAAATAATCTATTCGGGAATAGGTACGATGTAAAGGAGAAAAGAAGGTATATTGCCGGTTGTTTGGGTTTAAAAACCCTCCAAACATCCAGTAATCCGGCCAAATCCATTAAGTCTTTAAGGGCTCTCTGGGTTGGGGTTGGGTTGCCCCTTTTAAAGTCTGACCTATCTATGTCAGATTGTATAGTAATGTTCCAATCTCCCCCTAGCAGTGTGAACTTTGTAAGTTCACTCATTATCATGTTAAGGAGGTGTGTGAAAAAAACAGGCGATTCTCTATTGGGTCCATATATAGCTCCCAAAAGCACTGGGTACTCAGCTAGGTAACCATGAATCATGATGTAACGCCCTTCCAGATCCCAAACTTCCTTGTTCAGTCTGAAGGGCGCAGATTTTGCAATCAAGATGAGGACCCCTGCCTTGGATGTGGAAGCGCCAGCTCCAAAAGCCTGTCCTACCCAACTCCTTTTCTATAAGTGAACATCCTCCCTTCTTGTGTGCATTTCCTGAAAGCATGCTAGGGCTACCTTTAGATAACCTAGATGTCTAACAATAATTTGCCTCTTACACCTATCGCGGCCCCCTTTAACGTTCCATGTTATGCAGTTGTATGGTCCCCCCATAGGTTATTCAAAACCTCGGAAGCAGTTGTACCCATCTGCGTGAGATCTATTTAGGTTGCCCTCTGCCCTCATCTCATACTGCATATACACTGGATTTGCACTTGGCGAACCCCCCTCCCAATACTGAAAACCGACATTTAAATCTACCCCACTTCCCCAATCAACTGCTACAACAGCCCCCAATACCCCAGTTCTGTGAAACTGCTTCCTCACATACATGCAGTCAGGGGATGTTACTTTGCCAACCTGGCTGAAGCCGTTGCCCCTCCCTCACCTTGCCCCCTGCCCACCCTTCCATACATCTACCAGTCATCTAAAGCTACTTAAACAATGGTAAACTCTGAACTTTTTAACAATCTATTATGTACATGCGCATTGCCCAATAGTCAGCCCCACATCTCAAATAATACTCTCCCATATTTTGACGCATTCTACTATGGGTTCTTACAAAATACCATATTGAAGGAAGATTAGCCCAATTAGGCTTATGGATCATTTATCCAGCAAAGTGCCATATTCACATAAAGGGCCACGTTCATTATGATCAGTTCCAAGTCCTCCTACCTTTCTAGAGGACACAAATTGAATTATATCTCTTGTCAATTTCTAGTGGAGCTTAGGGCTTTTTTAATATATTATTCATCCAACTATTACCTCTTTTGAATGGATGATGCAGCCTAAAAATCATAAAACAAGCTGTTGGAGAGAGAAAGAAAAAAAAGGGGGGAGGGAAAGGAAAGGAGAAGAAAGAGGGAAAAAATAGGGGGTTCAAGGAAGAGATATTGTTATGTCCACTTCTTGGCATCTTGGGGCTCTTGGACCTCCTCGTTCATTCCATGCAAGGATCTGTAGCATCTAATCCACATTTGCTAAGCAGTTTCCTTATTCTTCACTCTTCCTTGCAGGCATGCAAGCGATGCTGTTATAATGGGATGCTCGGAGGACCATACTGCTTCCTGTTCTGTCCCTCTTCCTTGGCTCGCCATCCTAACTGAGCTCTCAGGATCCATCTATATACATAATCAGGAGTGTAAAAGGGGAAAGGAATAGTAGGAGGAGGCATACAATACTGAGCGCTCCTCTTTAATGAGTCAGATCAGCGGCATTCATGCATATTATTGGTATCATGAGTTAACTGTCCAAGGGATGCTACACCATCACACACTCATTACAGGGCTATGCGTCCACTTTTTGCAACATCACTCAGCCACCAGTAGAAGGCATTTAAAATTCATCTAAAGAGGTCTGGCAACAGTGATCTAAGCTCTTTCTTGGCATGGTCAGAGTTTTCAAAAGAGTGCCATTGCTCGTCATGCTTTACCTGCAGAGTCGCCGGATACTTTACCCGAAATGGTTTCCCCGCCGCTATTAATTTCACCACTATTGGGTGCAATTCCTGCCTCTTGACTTGTACTGAATGTGGGAGATCCGGGGTAATTCTAAGCAGTCTGCCTTCCCACCCAATTTCCTTAAGTTCCTTGATTTTCGTTAAGAAATGTTGTTTATCTAGGAAGTTGAGAAGTTTAAATATGAGGGGTTGGGGGGGCAAGCCAGCAGCTGGTGGGGGACGCAAGGCATGATGTGCTCATTCCACTACATACATGGGACCGTTAGGAGAGGGCCCCACTATTTTTTCGCACAGCTTTTGGATGAATTGAACCAGCTTACTAACCTCCTCCCCTTCTGGGATGCCAATAATGACCAAGTTGTTTCTCCGGCTGCGTCCCTCTAGATCCTCTAATTTCTCCTCAAAATGCTGCATTCTCCTGTTTGCTGATGTTATATCCTGCTCCATCTTTTGCTGCTTACTTTCCAGGGAGGTAACCCAGACTTCAGAGTCCGCCACCCAAATAGTTAAGGCTGCAACCGAGGACTTAATTTGTTGTAGATCTTCTGACATTGCTTTGATCCCCTCCTGTATCGGCCTCATTATTTCCAGGAACTTATCCTCCAACAAAGCTGACTGCCCTGTCAAAGGTTTGTGTGGATTCACTGGCTGCTGCTTTGCCCGCTTTGTGGCCTTGTCTTTTTCTGGGCTCAGTGGCGGAGAGTGCCGGCGCGGAGCTCGCTTCATGTAGACCTCTATTCCAATCTGATTTGTACACCCAGCAGGTAGATCTTGATTTAGACAAGCACTATCAAGCACAACTGGTAGTCAAAATCAATTTTATTTAAGTTTTAAGTAGTTAGAGTCGGGTGGAGAGCGGAGCCGATGTGGAGCACGTCTTAATCCCAGACCACCATCAAGTGACCCCAAAATAGATTCTTGAAGCACCCCTGAAATAATAGTTCTAAATTCTGATTCAGAATTATTCACGACCACCTGTTGTTTTCTACAACTTGGGTACTCATGAAATAATCACATAACTTACATAGATAACTCCAGAGCTTCTAATCTAGACAGGAGGATGTCATGATCCAAGGTGTCAAATGCTTTTGACAAGTCAACAAAAATTGCCCCCACCGACATCCCCCTGTCTAGAGCTTTGGTGATATCTCCCATCACCTTTATTAAAGCTGTAGTAGTACCATGTTGTGGTCTAAACCCAGATTGATGCTTATTCATGATCCCACTTACTTCCAGAAATTTTTATATTTGTTTTCCTATTAATTTTTCAAATATCTTTGCTACAACTGTCAACAAATTATGTTCAATTTTGATTTGTTTTTTAAATACAGGGGTTACCTTGGACTTTTTCCAAAAATCTGGGAGTTGCTCATCCCTAATAGCCTTATTAAAAACAAATACCAAAGAATGAGAAATGACTGGAGCTGCATATTTAAGTAAAATACTATGGATTTCATGTAATCTGTCAGCTTTTTTTATTTTAATTTGTAGCAGGTTTTTTTTGTATGTCTGTTGGGGTTATTAAGTCAAATTCAAAGCCATTAGGTAACTGGTCAATAGTCTCTTGGGGCAAATTAAATACAGAAACCTTATTAGAATTTTGAGGAAGAGATGCTGTGCCCATAGTTACAAAATAATTATTGAAACTATTCACTACTTGTGGACCTGATGGTATTCTGATGTTGTTTATTTCAAAAGTCTCAGGATAGTCCATAGCTTGTACTCCATTTACCTTTTTCAAAATTGTTCAAAACTCACTAGGGTTCCCAGATAAATTAGATGTTAATTCTTTGTTAAAATATTCTTGCCTACAATTCCTAAGTGCAGAGGTATACTTATTTCAGATTTGCTTATATTTAACATAATCAACTTCCTTATTAGAAATTTTAGCAGCTCTCCATACTTTATCTCTCTGTCTTTTTAACTTGCCCTGGATCACCCAGGAACTGACAGCCTGCCAAATTGCCTGGTACAAAGCATGAAGAACCCACAAAACCTCACGCCTCCCAAGCAACCTTGTCACCTATCAGTCTCTATGCAATAGTTGCACCAGAGCAACCCACCTAGCTAAAGAGGAATACTTCAGCTCCTCCCTTCATTCTAACTTAAACTGCCCATCCAAATTCTGAAAAGTTATTCACTCCATTTTCTCCCCCAACTGCCCTCCATCCCCATCTCCTCCTTGTAAACAACTCCCTCCTCACTGCTCACTGAGCCGAAGGATGTCGCCACTGCTTTCAACAAATACTTCTCCTCCTGTGCCTCAGCCCTCCTCTCTTCCCTGCCCACCTAGGTGCCACCCAGTCCTCCTCCCCGTATGTTCTACTTCCAGTGGGACCTTCACCTTCACCTTCAAAGCAATCCTGCCAGTTGACATCCTCGTAGCCCTTCAGGCCCTCAACACAATAAAAGGTAAATCCCCCGATGGCCTCGACTGCAATCTCCTCCTCCTCTCCACCCCAGCCATTGCAACCCCCCTCACCTCCCTCTTAAACCTCTCCTTTTCCTCTGCCACTGTCCTCCAGGTCTGGAAGCAGGCCATCATCATCCCCCTCCCTAAAGGTGGAGTCACCACCTCCCCCTCAAATTATTGACCTATCTCCCTCCTTCCTGCACTAGCAAAGCTGCAAGAACACTTGGTGCTCAATCAACTCACCTCCTTCCTCTCTGACACCAACTTCTTCACACCATTCCAGTCCGGATTCAGGAAGGGCCATTCTACAGTCTCCTCCCTGGTTAGGTTCATGAACTCCATCCTTTCAGGCATGGACAAAGGGTTGATCACCTCCGGCCATTTTCATAGACCTTGCCAAAACTTCTGATATGGTTTCCCATCCTCTGCCACTTCAATGTCTCTCAGAAGTGGGCCTAGCTAGCTTAGCTACCTACTGGTTTAAAGCCTACTTCACTAACTGAAATCAATCAGTAAGAATCGCCAACGTCACCTCTTCACCCCTCCCTATAGCCACTGGAGTCCCCCAGGAATCAGTGCTTGGCCCTATCCTGTTCTCCAACTTTTTAAACAACCTCCCTCTGGTGTGCTCATCCACATCTATTCAAATGTACACAGACAATACTGTCCTCTTTGCCTTGGGCTCCTCCCCAGAAGAGGTAACAGCCAACCTCCAGGCAAATTTCAGCAAGGTAAAGTTATGGTTTAGCTCTCACCAGCTCTCTGTAAATGTGAACAAAACTACTATCATGACCTTTGGCACTTGGCAACATCTAACCAGGCTTCCTTCCCTCCCTATCTTCCATACCCTTGATGGGACAGTACTGGAGGATGTCGCTTCCTTCTGCTACCTCGGGGTTTGGCTCGACAGTCACCTGTCCTTCTCTGACCACATTGATGCCATCATAAAAAAACTGCATCCCAAGCTCAGAGCCCTCTACAGGAACTGCAACTACCTCCCTCTTATGGCCAGGTGTGAGCTAGTGCATAAGATGATCCTCCCCTCTTTTGACTACTGCAACATAGTATACAGTGCTACTCCCAAATCTACCTTAGCCAGACTGGATTTACTTTTCCATGCCTTCTGTCATTTTTCCCTTGATGCCACCCCCCACACCCATCACTGCAACCTCCACCATGCCCTCTCACTCCCTTCCCTCGAAAACCGTCGCCTTCAGCATTGCACTAAATTTGTAGCCAAATTCTGGCATGACACCCTGCCCTCATACCTCTCTACCTTACTTATCCCAGCTTCCTCCACTTCTCATGCCCTCAGATCCCTCGATGATCAGAAGCTTCAAATCCCTAGGCAGAAAACCACTATTGGTTAATCTGTCTTCTCCTACCACTTCCTCAAACTCTGGAATGAACTCCCTCCCCAAATTTTTCCACTCCTCCTCTACCCACTCCTTGTCTTCAGCACTAGCAAACTACCTCTCGGTAAATTGCTCCTGCACATAATACCCAAGGTGTCTCCCTTGTCCCCCCTTCCCCAGACTGCCTGACCAGTGGTACCTAGCTCATGCTATGGAAGCTGGATTATCTATACCAACTTCAGCATTTCTAGTACATGGGCTGTACCCTGTCCTAAACACTCCTTGATACTGCCTGATCCTCACATTACCTCTATTCAGTGTCACACCTCATCTATCCAACACTACGACATTCTGTAATACAATCTATGCCTGCCTACTGTTGTTGTTGAACCGTACTGTTGTCTTGTCCAAGCTCAACACACAATTGTATCCTGCAACTGCATAACTGTATCCTGCAACTGCATAACTTGAATCTTTCTCTGTAAACTGTCAACTGAATCTGCCTACTGTATTGTTGTAATTGTGCTCAGCTATGTTCTACTGTTTTCCTCGTATATGTAACTCTTGATAACCTACGAGTTATCTCCCACTGTACCCTCACCTCCCCAGGCCACACCAGGAGAAGAGCATCTTTTTGCTCATTGTGCCATCCTGGTGAAACAATTTCAATAAATAAATAAATAATGGGTTGTCCTTTATACCAGGGAGAGTTATTTGATTTAACTCTTCTATATATGTGGAATTACCTTGGCTTTCATAGTTCACTTGGGAACATAAGCAGAAGGCTGGTAAGGACAGAGGTCTGGGGTTATATTCTGTTTTAACTGAAATATTTAAATACTTTTGTAAGTGAAATTATTTATATGTGTTAAAAATGATTACCTTGAGTTAGAACTGTTACTTGGGCTGTGATGTTGTAACTTTGGAGGCTTGGGAACAGTTGTTTGGCAGTGATAATTAGAGTGAAATTTAAATGTGTTGTTTGCCTGGTGTTAGGGGGAAGGGACATTAACAGGAATTACCTTGTCTTTGACAGGAATTACCTTGGCTTTCATTGTTCACTTGGGAACATAAGCAGAAGGCTGCTAAGGACAGAGGTCTGGGGTTATATTCTGTTTTAACTGAAATATTTGAATAGTTTTGAATGTGAAATTAGTTATATGTGTTAAAAATGATTACCTTGAGTTAGAACTGTTTCTTGGGCTGTGAATTTGTAACTTTGGAGGCTTGGGAACAGTTGTTTGGCAGTGATAATTAGAGTGAAGTTTAAATGTGTTGTTTGCCTGGTGTTGGTAAGAGCCTCCCACCCACCCACCCTGTTTTGTAGGCTTTCTTAAATACTGAAAAGCCACTGGGGTTGGGATTGAAGGCTGAGTATTTCTGTTTGGGACTGAAATTCGAGCAACAGGAGCTGGTGGGCCTGTGACTTCATACGGTACCTGATGTCCTCACACACCCTGTTAGTGGGACTGAACACACACTGGACTGTATGTGTTTGTGAGACTTGGGAACTTTATTGGTGGGGTTGAAATTGGGTTTGTAAATAACTGCAGTCAGATAGAGAGAAACTGTATTCCAGGGAAAGGGACTGAGAAAAGGGGTGTGCCATTATAAACAGAGGGGTTAAACAGGGTGGCCTTATTCCACCATGGCAGGCATCTTCAGAAGGGTTGTAGGCTGCACAGGCTGTGGGATGGCAATAATTCTCAATTGGGCCTGGAGAGAGGGAGGCTGCCCACTCTGTAGACAGCTATCTTGTATCAGGAGTGAGGTATATTGGTTAAGAAGTAAGCTGGGGGAGCTGGGGGGGTGTCCAAGGATAACGGGTGTGGATATGGGCAGCAGAAGGGTGAGGCTGAGGGGAGGCTGGGGCAACACTATGAAATTACAAGATGTTATGTTAGAGCAAGCAGGAGGGGAGATATGAGGGACAGAGGACCCTTAGATAGGGATGTTGACACTAATGGGAAAGCGTACGGGGTGAACATTCTGAATACAAAGAGAGTGGAGGGGGAAGAGTCAGGAGGGGCTGTTGTGCGGAAGCCTAAAACAGCAGACTGTGGGAAGGGAGATCCTAAGGTGAACAGAGCAAGAGGGGAAGAAGAGGGGCAGTTTAGAGGTGCAGTCAGGGGAAACTCGGGTTACTTGATGGAGGCTGACATGGAGTGTCACAATAAATTTGAGCTACTAAGCAACCTAGAGGGGGAGGAAGGGGTTGGTGGAAATGAGGAAACTTATAGAGTGGCTGGGGGGAGGGAGTCTGATATGCATAGGGCATCACAGACCGGCAATGGAAAGGATAGAAATAGTCCCAGAGGGAGAAGGGGAAACATAAATGTTAAGCAAATGGGGGAGATGCAACATATTGAAGACATGAGGGAAGAGAGCATGTTTGGAGAGAAACTGGGAGACAAGGAGGTGGGAGCGGAGCCCCCCTTCAGCAGGGGGGTCAGTACCAAGGATAGGCCCTAGCTAAAGGGGACTCAGAGAGCCTCTGGAGCAGGGTACTATTACAAGGGGGGAGGGTGGTGGGGAAAAGAAACCATCAGGGCCAGGATAAATGGTTCGGGAAAAGAGAGGTTAAAGGGACACCTATTCAGAGGGGGTTTGAGTTAAGGGAAAAATAACGAGGGAGGCAGAAAGGGAGGGTGACTGGGGTCTCTAATAAGGCAGGAAGACTCCCATGGAATTGAGATCATGAATAAAGGGGGAAGGGGCTGAGAGGGCATAGTGGAGGTAACCATAAGGATGATGGTGGTGTTAAGGTTCTGTTATTGGGAGACTTGATGATTAGGGGTATCCAGTGGGAGGACAGGGGGTGGATGCCATAGCTAGGTGAAGGTAGGTATCTCTGGGCTGACAGTGCACAGAGCAAAGTTCATGGTGTATGAAATGGTTAGGGATTGTGGAGGGAAACCGGATTTCCTGGTGCATTTGGGAACTAACGATCTAGAGGGAAATAGCGTTTTGGAAATCCAAGCTATGTTCCAAGAACTTGCCAGAGTCTGTCGGGATAATGGATGCAACATTTCCTTTTCGGAGATATTTCCAGTACCAAAGGCCTCAGTGGAGAAAAAAATGAAGCTCACAGAGGTTAATGACTGGCTCAGGAAGTGCAGCGAAGAGAGTGGGTTGGGGGTGTTAGGGAACTGGAATGGAGTTTGGGAGGATAAGGGACTATATGCCAAGGACAGGCTTCATCTTGCCCCATTAGGGAAGGAAGTCCTTAAACAGGGGATGGCTGACTACATTCAAGAAAGGTGGGGTTTAAACTTGTGAGAGGGGAGGGATAAGGGAGGTGCTGACCAGAAGCCCTCTCCTACAGATGAGGGTAGTAGCCTTCAAGCCCAAAGGGGGGAGGGGGAAACAGACTGGGGGTGGAGGTTTCAGGAGGAGCAGAGGGAGGATGGAAGTATAAGGAATCTGGGTGGGGTCTGACAAAGAGGATCAGGAATAAGTGGTGGGGGTTGGTGTTAGTAAATGCCAGGAGCTTGGGAAAGAAGTTGCCAAAGTTCCAGGCCATGCTGTTCAAGGAGGGGGTGGATGTGGCGGCAGTCACGGAGTCGTGGGCCAACAAAAACCATGACTGAGACCTAAATGTACAGGGGTACACTATGCTTAGGAAGGATAGAAAGGAGGGCAGAGGGGGTGGAGTGGCTATGTTCATTAGAGGTGACATAGAAATTGTTAGGGTAGAAGAGGCAGAGGGAAATGTGGAGGTCTTATGGGTCACCTTACGATCCCCAGCAGGAGATAAGGTCAAGCTGGGTATAGTATATAGGCCCCCCGGGATGAGTGATGTTCTAGAGGATGGTTTGCTGGACAACATCATTGCCCAGTGTGGACCAAAAGAGGAAGGAGTGGTGTTGATGGGGGACCTTAATCTGCCAGGTACAAACTGGGGAACCATGTCCTCTAAGGTGGCCAAGGAGCAGAGGCTGCTGGACATCTTCCAGGATATGTTCTTAACACAGCATGTGATGGAGCCCACAAGGGAGGAGCATGTCCTGGACGTGGTTCTGGCAGATGGGGATCTGGTAAGGGACCTGGTTGTACAGGACCCCCTGACTGGGAGCGACCACAATACTGTCTGGTTTCAAATAAGCATGGGGGAGGGGTGAGATCTAGGACACTGGCAGTGGACTTCAGGGGCAGACTTTGAGGGCATGGGAAATATTCTCAAGGATCACTTGAAGGATTACATCAATGACAAGTGTGGAAAGGAGATGGAGGTCATAAACGGGACTTCATGAGGCAGTCAGGATCTGCGCTAAGTTGAAACGTCAGGGAGCAAGGTCACATAAACCATGCTGATGGTCCAGTGAGGTACAGGTAGCAGTCAGAGAAAAGAAGGCAGCCTACAAAAAATATAAAACAACAAGAGGGGATAGGGATAAGGAAATGTACCATCTTGCATCTAGAAAAGTCACCCGTATGGTGAGGAGAGCAAAGTCCAGTAAAAAGCAGCGGCTGGCACAGGGGATACAAGGAGGGGAAAAGGGGTTCTTCCAGTACATTGGGGAGTGGAGAAAAACTAAAGGCCATCTCAGCATATTGAGATCAGAAGGAGGGTGGGTGGAAGAGGCGAGGGACCAGGCAGAGGTATTAAACGAGTACTTTGCCTCTGTGTTCACTAGGGAGAGGGATGGGATATCTACAAAGCAAGGCACGAAGGGGATAGAAGTGGCAGTGAGTGGGATCGGGGAGCAACAGAAATGGAGCAAGAGGGAGGGAGAGGTACCCCAGTGGTGTCACATCTGGATAAGGATAAGAAGGCCAGTAAGGTGGAGGGGACGGATGATGCTATCTCCGCCAAAAGGGCATGGTTAGCCCTCAAGGCCCTAAAGAAAGACAAATCTCCTGGGCCGGATGGCATTCATCTGAGAATACTATGGGAATTGGCGGACATACTGGCTGTACCCCTGGCAGAGCTCTTCAACAGGTCACTTGAGACAGGAAGGGTACCTAGGAATTGGCGAGAGGCACATGTGGTGCCAATCCATAAAGGGGGGTCAAAAGAAGTACCAGGTAACTATAGACCCATCAGTTTGACCTCGGTGGTGGGAAATTAATGAAGAGTATACTAAAGGAACAATTGGGGGTGTACTTGGAGGAGGTGGGAGGTCTGGATAGTCGGCAACATGGGTTTGTGCCAGGTAGATCATGTTAAACCAATCTTGTGGAGTTCTATGAATGGGTAACATCAGAATTGGACAGGGGAAAGCCTGTGGATGTATTATTCTTGGACTTCAGCAAGGTGTTTGACTCTGTCCCCCACAATGGTCTGGTGAAGAAACTGATGGGGTTAGGAGTAGGCCCTTTGATGGTCAGATGGAATGAAAACTGGCTAGCTGGATGCACCCAGAGAGTAGTGGTCTGTGGGGAGCTCTCGAACCCTAGAGAGGTTGGTAGTGGGGTACCGGAGGGCTCGGTCCTGGGTCCGATCCTGTTTAATGCATACATATCGGACATCAGGGAGGGAATAGGGTGTGAAATGAGTCTCTTTATGGATGACTCTAAGATGGGAGCAGTAGTTGAGGGAGAAGAGGGGAGGTTGGCCCTGCAAGGGGACCTGGACACCCTGGAAGCTGGGCTCGCACATGGAAATTAAATTTCAATATCACCAAGTGCAAGGTGTTGCATCTTGGTCGGGGAAACCCTAAACACTGGTACACCGTGGGAGGGGAGGTGCTGGAGGCCTCAATAGGGGAAAAAGACCTAGGCGTCATGGTGGATGCATGTATGAATAACTCTGAGCAGTGCAGGAGATCGGCTAGCAAGGCAAACAGGATGTTGGGATGCATCATAAGGGGGATCACCTCTAGGAGCAAGGAAGTGATTCTGCTGCTGTACAATGGACTGGTTAGACCACACCTTGAGTACTGTGTACAGTACTGGAGACCACACTTGAAGAGGGACATACAGCTCCTGGAGAGGGTACAGAGGAGGGCAACTAAGATGAAACAAGGGCTAGGGGATTTGATGTATGAGGACAGACTTGAGGAGCTCAGCCTGTTTTCATTGGAGGAGAGGAGAGAAAGGGGGGACATGATTGAGGTCTTCATGTACCTCAAGGGAATAAATAGGGTAAACATGGAGGGGATCTTTAGACTAAAGCAGAGAGGTATCACCAGAGAGCATGGTTTGAAGTTGGAAGGTGGAAGAGTGAGGCGGGAAAGAGGAGGAGGTTTTTCACTGAGAGGGTGGTGGACCCTTGGAATGCACTGCCTAATGAGCTGGTTCAGAGATCCACAGTGGAGGGCTTCAAGAGAGGGTGGGACAGACACAGAAAGTGGATGTATCAGATAATGGCCTGTCCCAGGGGGGTGGGGATGGATGATAGGGGTTTCTGGAGCACAAGGGATGGGAGGGCCTTGGCACCCAACTAAGGATCTAAGGTTCGAGCAGACCCGATAGACCATAAGGCCTAATCTGCTGGGAAACAATATGTTAGTATATTTAATAGGGGCAAAATGACTACAAATACTCATAAAATCATTGTGGAATAAACTCCATGCATCATGTACAGTGGGAACCATAGCCAGTCTATCCCAATTAAGGGTATCCAACTCAAACATAAACCCCATATAATCAAAGTTTTTAAAGGACCTACATTGAACAGTCTTTCCAGGTTGTTTCCTTTATTCTCTGTTTCCTTATACAAAATATTAATTGGTGGTCAGAAAAAGAATCAGAAAGCACTCCACTATCTACGTCTTTTTTTGGATCAGTGGGAAACATAAGACCCGGGGTGGTTGATGTTTCTGGATGTCTATTATTAACCCTGGTAATTCCCTCAATTAATTGGATTTTACCGACATTTTCTTAATTTTATGATTGGTTTCCACTGTTTTCCAATCTATTTTGAAATCATCAGTTAAGAGGATTTCATATGAGGTTAAGTACTTCCCCAGAAAGTCTTGTAACACATCAAATACCTCATGAGTACATCTAGGTGGCCAATATATCCCGAGAATCAATAAGGGCTTCATAAAAGGGATTTGCATCTCCAAAACCAGAACCTGAGAGCCATACCAATTAAGGTGTTGATCAACCTGCATTACTTGTAAGGTGTTAGATGTATAAATTACAAGTCCCCCTCCCCTTTTGTTTCTGTCTTGCCTCCAAACACCGTATCCTTTATTCCAATTTGATTGTCTGTAGTTTTCTCATTTAACCATGTTTCAGTTGTTACAGTAACATCTGGACCATATTTAGTGCTCCATTCCCTTATATAGTCAATTTTTGAGCAAACTACAGACATTCATATGGACTATACACATACCACCTTGTTTAAATTTAACCATAGTAGTATTCAACAAATCTATACCCAAGGTACTATTACTAATATCACCATGCCCCAAATCAAAAGGTCCAGGATTTGGATGGATGCCCCCTCTTCCCCCAGCAACAGACCCATCACCAGCATTTGTTTACAGAATGTATAAAACAAATGTTTACTATGGTTTCTACCCCAAACAGAATTTGCTTCCTGCTTACTATTAGATGATTTACTCTGTCCCCACCCAGCCAGAACAAATCTCTGCAATGTTACCCAGTATATCAAACTAACTTCCATTTTATTAAACAACATTCCCACCATTATTTCACCAACCCAATTGTGCCTCAAGTCCTCCCACTTTACCTGAGTATTTTTAATATTGTATATATAATCCCTCAATTCTATCTCATACTATTTGCCAGCAGATTAGGCCTTATGGTCTATCGAGTCTGCTCGAACCTAGATCCTTAGTTGGGTGCCGAGACCCTCCCATCCCTTGTGCTCCAGAAACCCCTATCATCCATCCCCACCCCCTGGGACAGGCCATCATCTGATACATCCACTTTCTGTGTCTGTCCCACCCTCTCTTAAAGCCCTCCACTGTGGATCTCTGAACCAGCTCACCAGGCAGTGCATTCCAGGTCCACCACCCTCTCAGTGAAAAACCTCCTCCTCTTTCCCCTCACCCTTCCACCTTCCAACTTCAAACCATGCCCTCTGGTGATACCTCCCTGCTTTAGTCTAAAGATCCCATCCATGTTTACCCTATTTATTCCCTTGAGGTACTTGAAGACCTCAATCATGTCCCACCTGTCTCTCCTCTCCTCCAATGAAAACAGGCAGAGCTCCTCAAGTCTGTCCTCATAAGTCAAATCCCCTAGTCCTCGTATCATCTTTGTTGCCCTCCTCTGTACCCTCTCCAGGAGCTGTATGTCCCTCTTCAAGTGTGGTCTCCAGTACTGTACACAGTACTCAAGGTGTGGTCTAACCAGTCCATTGTACAGCGGCAGAATCACTTCCTTGCTCCTAGAGGTGATCCCCTTGTGATGCATCCCAACATCCTGTTTGCCTTGCTAGCTGCCTCCTGCACTGCTCAGAGTTATTCATACATGTATCCACCATGAACCCTAGGTCTTTTCCCTGTTGAGGCTTCCAGCACCTCCTCCCACGGTGTACCTGTGTTTAGGGTTTCCCACCAAGATGCAACACCTTGCACTTGGCGATATTGAAATTAATTTCCATGTGTGAGCCCAGCTTTCCAGGGTGTCCAGGTCCCTTGCAGGGCCAACCTCCTCTCTTCTCCTCAACTACTGCTCCCATCTTGGAGTCATCCTGCAAGAGACTCATTTCACACCCTATACCATCCCTGATGTCCGATATGTATGCATTAAACAGGATTGGACCCAGGACCGAGCCCTGTGGTACCCCACTACTAACCTCTGTAGGGTTCGAGCTCCCCACAGACCACTATTTCTGAGTGCGTCCGCTATCCAGTTTTCAATCCATCTGACCATCAAAGGCCTACTCTTAACCCCATCAGTTTCTCCACCAGACCATTGTGGGGACAGAGTCAAACGCCTTGCTGAAGTCCAAGAATAATACATCCACAGGCTTACCCCTGTCCAGTTCTGATGTTACCCATTCATAGAACTCCACAAGGTTGGTTTGACACGATCTTCCTGGCACAAACCCATGCTGCTGACTATCCAGACCTCCCACCTCCTCCAAGTAAACCCCCAATCGTTCCTTTAGTATACTCTCCATTAATTTTCCCACCACCGAGGTTAAACTGATGGGTCTATAGTTTCCTGGTACTTCCTTGACCCCTTTATGGATTGGTACCACATGTGCCTCTAGCAATCCCTAGGTACCCTCCTGTCTCAAGTGACCTGCTGAAAGCTCCGCCAGGGTGCAGCCAGTATGTCCCGCCAATTCCCATAGTACTTCGGATGAATGCCATCCGCCCAGGAGATTTGTCTTCTTTGGGCCTTGAGGGCAAACCACACCCTTTTGGCAGGGATGGCATCATCCATCCCCTCCACCTTACTGGTCTTTTTATCCTTATCCAGATGTGACACCCCTGGGGTACCTTTCCCTCCCTTTTGCTCCATTTCTGTTGCTCCCCTGATCCCACTCCCTGCCGCTTCTATCCCCTTTGTGCCTTGCTTTGTAGATATCTCCTCAACACTTATTATATTAGACTGTAACACTTTCGGGAAGCAACTAATCAGATAACATCCCATGACAACTTTTAAAACCCACATGTTCATTTTCATAATACTGATACAAATACTGATACAAATTGTTATAAGGTACTATATTTACTCGTCATATACAAGGGCCTTACAGCAGGAGTATACTTACACTATAGCTTATTACTATATTAAAACATATGGAGTCTCAATTACCCCTAATATTTCTAAACAACTAATCTTACCAACCCTACATATACTAGAACAGCACCTCCACAAAGCCACCGACAGGTAGACTCATACAGCAGCCACTAGTACAAATACGTTTTTATGTTTTTATGTACAAATAGTCTCTGCCCCTCTGTGCACCTGTTACCGCTTAAACCTGCACCGGTAGCCCCCAGCTTACTGGCACTGGGACTCCTGATGTAACTTAACAGTCCAAAAGTGGTAAAATAGCAGCAGGTCTTCCTTCACACACTGCTGTGATGTGGAACCTTTGAAAAGAAGTCTTTCACTCAAAGGTACTTTCTGAATCCTCAATAAATATAAAAAAAGAGGTATTCTGTGTGAGGCCCAGTGATGTCATCAACTGGAGGAAGTCCTGCTCAAATTGCAAGAGTTTGTCATCGACCTAGGCACTGAAGTTGCCCAGGACCTTCAGCATGGATGACTAGAATGCCATGTCGATCACAAAGTCTACTATTTCCTGAAGGAATCACTTCTCATCCCCAGGTGGATGTTAGATGAGGGTGATCCTATAGTCTCCACCTGCTACTATGGTACATTCAAATGACTTGGCCTCATCAACTGATACACTTGTGAGATCCAGTTTGGTCTTGAAGCTGACCACCCCCCGTTGTCCAATCTTGAGGGGTGTATCACAGAGTACTCAGCCAGAATCACAGCCTCCAATATGGGGCCAGCATTCTCATCCAGCCACATCTCAGTGATGCAAGCTAGAGCAGCTTTTCCAACAAGATCTGCAATAATTTCAGTTTTGTTTCTGATAGATCTGGCATTGCTTAACATTGCTCGAGTTGGACAGAAAAGTAAGGCCACCAGAGCTACATGCCCAACAGAAATGGTGGTACCCTTGGGTATGGAAACCAGACATGGAGGACCACATTCTAGAATCCATTTTGCCCCAGGGAGTCTCCTGGACCTAACGACCCTGATGTGAGAGCCCTGTTCACTCATCCTTTACTATTTGCAAATCCCCTACCCAGTGTCCCCAACGGGCAATACCCAGCACTCTACAACACTGGTAGGTTGGAAACTGCAAAGGGGGGGAGACAAATGGGCAGAGGTCACAAAGTTCAGGGGATGAGTAGCACACAACTGGGGGGGGCAGGCCTCCAACACGTTTTTAACCCCAGAACCTAAAATCTACACCCAAGCCCACAATTCCCAGCAATTATCCAAATAAAACTCAGAAAATCACACCCAAAACAATAAACAGCACAATTCAATACTCCAACATCTCTCACTTGATGGGAGATTGAATAAAATAAAAATAAAACAATCAAAATAATCAACAGAGTTGTTACAAAAGAACACAGGTGCTTTTAAGTTTATGTTTATTGGAGATTTGGAAATACCTTTGAGTCAAAGACTCCTTTACAAAGGTTCCAGTTCACAAATATTACAAACAGAGAAAGACAGGTTACATATCAGTACAGCAGTACATAGTCAGGTAGTTACTGTAGCATTTGTGAGGCTAGCAGAGAAAAACTAGGTCAAGTTAGTGCAAACATACAAAACAAATGGCACATATGTGCAGAGCTAGACTAGTGGGACACAGATAGTGGCAGGGATATGAGGTTTAATCCGACCGCAGTCTATGACGGTCGGAATAGTGTAAGATAATTTAGAGGCAATCACAGTGGTTCGAAAACTATAGGAGGGCTCTGTGGGTGGTTTTGTACTGTCCAAGTCTGTTCTCTTTTGGAAGTGGAGTGGGCAGACTGTTCATCCAGGATGGGGCTCTGTAGCTGAAGGACCTCTGGTATAGGGATGTACAGCAATGGGGGACAGAGAGGAGATGCTTACCATGGCTATGAGTGTGCTTTAGTGTCAGGGCCAGTCTTATTAGTGGAGTGAGTCCTGTTGGGCAGAGGCCTAGGGCAATTTTTTTTGCCATGAGGCATGTGTGGAACCTAATCCTGCTGTCAAGGTTCAGCCAGTTGGTATCATTGTATAGAGTGCATGTGTGAATTAGACGGTCACAGCCCAAGGTGAGGCAACAGGCTTTATTTAGGGAGACACGTAGTCTGCTGAGGGCCGATGAGTTTGCTGCTCCATAGATGACTAGGCCATAATCTAGCAGGGAGAGGACAGAGGAGGAGACAACTAGCCTCAATGCATTTGGGGTAAAGCAGAGTTTGAGGTGATACAGGGGCCCAAGCCGCACATTGAGGGCAGTAGATAGGAGGTGGATATGTTGGTGGAAAGTGAGTGCAGGGTCGAGTGTTAAGCCTAGATATCTAAAGGAGTCCACTTGTTCAAGGGGGGTCAGGTTGGCAGTACTTACTTGAGGGCAAAGTTCCTTTCTAGTATTGAATGGATGGGAAAAGTACATACCCTTAGTCTTGCTATAGTTCAGGACAAGACGATGGGAGGTGAACCATTTTTCAGCGCAACTAAAGGAGGAGTGGAGGGAGAGGTAGAGTTGTAAAGGGTCAGAGTTGGATAAATAGAGTACGGCATCATCTGCATGGAGGAGAAGGTTCCCGGAGCAGATAGCTTTCAGATTACACAGAATCCCTCATCAGAAAACATTGGCAGTTGTTTCAGAAGAACATACTTTCTCAAAACCTAGATCATACAAAAAAACAGATGAAAAGCTGTTAAGGACCCCATTGGTTAAAACTGCATTAAAAAAACAACATGCCCATATAAAGAAAGCAAACATTCCATCAAAAGAAAGCTATCC
The DNA here is from genome assembly GCA_016271365.2 of Neoceratodus forsteri. Classification (NCBI taxonomy): domain Eukaryota; kingdom Metazoa; phylum Chordata; order Ceratodontiformes; family Ceratodontidae; genus Neoceratodus; species Neoceratodus forsteri. The sequence continues at coordinate 52,042,538 of CM057449.1, read as the reverse complement.
CAAGGTCAAATGTCACTGACTTGAAAGTTCATTCCCTAAGTAAATTTATAAACCAACTGAAGCTTCATTTTAAAACCATCTGTGTGTGTTTGTGCTAGCATTAGTAAATGACAATGACTAAAAACCACAAGGAAAAATAAGCTTAAAGAGCAGCTGATAACTTCAGGAGAACTTTAACAAAACATAATATTTAGATAAAGTTCAGCTTGCATTTCACATTACTTCTTTAAACCTCTTCCCCATTATTTATTGCTGGGGTCATTTGCATGAAAATGGAATTTTTTCCTCTGAAGAGTTCATCTGTTTCTGTTGCTGTCTCCCTAACTGAGGTCATAATGCACTGCTTGTGACTTCAAAATTATTCTCATGGCAACAGATTGTGATGTCACAACAGAGCATTATGACTTGAAGTAGGGAGTAAGTTGTAGAGGCAGATTAACTTTAAAGTAACTGTAATGGATAAAAATAACGTATTCATGCACATTTCCTAAGTAATGATAATGGGGATGAGAAATCTAGAAGATATGCTGTATATGGAATACAAGCAGAATTTTACTTGTTTGAGTCTTTCAAAATTTTCTTTCATGCATCAGTAGCTCTTTCAGAAATACATGGTAAATAATGTTAAAAGTCTTATAAATATGAACATATCTGTGTGTTTAGTAAAAAGTAGGTTAGAAGACAACATGCCCTAATGTAAATTAAGCATTCACAAGCTGTTTCACACAGTGGTGTCAAGAAAATTTTAAACAGTGTACCTTTCAGATATATATTTCTTAAACTCTGTGTACAATAAGTCCATATGACTAATGAATAGTCAAACTTATACTGTCTTAAAGGGACACTGTCAACCCCCTTAGGCCTCAAAGAAACTCTAAATTGAAAAACATATTTTATGATTGTTCACATTCTATGGAAACTGTTAATGCATCTGGTAGTTTGATTCAGATCCTTTTTTTTAAATGAGAAAAAGATCAAGGTAGAAAGGTCAGTGGGGGATGCCGCTACAGAAGGTAAAGCCATCAAAAAATGGAGAGCAATGAGTACCAATGCCCGTAGTCTGGGTAACAAGCTTCCTGAATTAGTGGCCTTGATGGAGGAGGAAGATCTGGATATCATGGCAGTCACAGAAACATGGTACACACAGAACCATGACTGGGACGTAAACATACCAGGATACACTATGTATAGGAGGGACAGGGAGGGTAAAAGGGGAGGAGGAGTAGCTCTCTACAAAACAGAAGAAATCAAAGCAACAGAACAAAAGGGTAAACAGGCAGGAGAAGAAGCACTGTGGGTCAATTTGGAGGCAAGCAATGGCACCACAATCCGCACAGGGGTTGTATACAGACCCCCCTCTCAGGGGGAGGAAATAGACAAGGAAATGATAGAAAGTATACTTAGAATGGCAGATAAAGGGGAGATATTGCTGATGGGTGATCTGAGTATGCCAGATGTTAACTGGAGTGCAGTTGCAGCAGCCACTTCTAAGAGTGGGGTTATTCTAGATGCCCTACAAGGGGCATGCCTTAGACAACTAGTATTGGATCCCACTCAAGAGGGAGCAGTCTTAGATCTGGTTATCTCAAATGGAGATGAAGAGAGGATCACAGATGTAGAAGTGTGTAGCCATCTGGGAACTAGCGACCATCGAACAGTATGGTTCACAATAAACACAGCAATAGAGTCAAGCCATACAAAGACAAAGGTACTGGATTTTAGGAGGGCTGACTTTGCCAAAATGGGTGAGTGCCTAAGGAATACACTAGCAAATGGGCAGGAAGGAGGGGTGGAAGAACAATGGGAATAATAAAACTGCCATCACAGAGGTAACAAGCCTTTGTGTAAAGCAAATAAACAAAATGAAACGAGGTAAGAAACCACTATGGTTCTCAAAGGAAGTGGCAATGAAGGTTCAAGAGAAAAAGAAAGCATTCAGGAAGTACAAGGAATCACAGAAGGAACAGGACAGGACAGAGAACTGTATCAGTTAAAGCAAAAGGAAGCTGGAAAGGCAGTCAGAACAGCAAAGGCCCAAACTGAGGAAAAGATAGCCAAATCAGTTAAGAAGGGGGATAAAACCTTTTATAGGTACATCAGGAGCGAGGGAAGACCAAGGAGGGATAGTGAGGCTTAATAAAGGGAGGGAGGGTGGGCAGAGGGTGACTGTGAAAAGGCAGAGATACTAAACAAATATTTTTGCTCAGTATTTACAAAGGAAGAGGGGGAGGTACCTAAAACAAACAGTAGAAACACCCTGGATACAGAAGTTGACATCAGCCCATTTACAGAAGAAAGGGTTCTGAAAGAGCTCTTAAAACTGAAGGTGGACAAAGCAATGGGGCCTGATGGGATTCATCCCAGAATTCTAAAAGAACTAAGGGTAGAACTAGTGACACCACTGACTACCCTCTTTAACAAATCATGGGAGGATGGGGTGGTACCTGAGGAATGGAGGAGAGCAGATGTGATTCCTCTTCACAAAAGTGGGAGCAAGGCAGAAGCAGGAAACTACAGACCTGTTAGTTTAACCTCAGTGGTAGGGAAAATGATGGAATCACTTCTTAAGGAAAGAATTGTTGAGTATCTAGAGGCCAGAGGGGCACAGGACCCAAGGCAGCATGGATTCACAGCGGGAAGGTCATGTCAGACAAATCTGATAGATTTCTTTGACTGGGTGACCAAAGTAGTTGATCAGGGAGGGCTGTGGACATGGCCTACTAGACTTTAGCAAGGCATTTGACACAGTACCACACAAAAGATTAATATACAAGTTAGCCAGCCTGGGAGTGGGTCCCAAGATGACAGCCTGGGTAAAGAATTGGCTGGAGAATAGGACACAGAGAGTAATAGTAAATGGAGTCCACTGTGAAAAAACCGGGGTTAGTAGTGGGTTACCGCAGAGTTCAGTATTAGGACCGGTCCTCTTCAATGTCTCTATAAGTGACATTGCAGAGGGACTGGAAGGAAAAGTATGTTCTTTGCAGATGACACAAAGATCTGCAACAGAGTTGATGCACAAGGTGGGGTGGAAAGGATGAGAAGGACTTGGCAAGGTTAGAGAATGGTCAAATGTATGGCAGCTTAGATTCAATGCTAGTGCAAGGTAATGCACCTGGGAAACAAAACCCAGTGGAAGAGTACACAATGGGGTGAGATACTAACAACAACAAAATGGAAAGGGACCTTTGGGTAGTCATATCAGATGACCTAAAGGTGGGCAAGCAATGTCAGAGGGCAGCAGGGAGGGTTGGGGAATACTGGGATGCATAGGAGAGGCATCACCAGTAGAAAACAAGAAGTTATTATCCTCTGTACAGACAGCTGGTGAGACCCCATCTGGAGTACTGCATGCAGTTCTGGAGACCCAATCTCCGCAAAGACATAGACAGGATGGAAGCTGTCCAGAGGAGGGCAACTAAAATGGTGCAGGGTCTGCACCGGAAGACATATGAAGAGAGACTTAAGCAGCTTAATATGTATAGCCTTGAGGAAAGGAGGGAGAGGGGGGACATGATAGAACTTTCAAGTACCTCAAGGGAATCAACAAAGTCCAAGAGGGTAGCATCTTTCAAAAAAAGAGGTGTGCAGAACAAGGGGCACAATTTGAAGATAGAAGGGGTGGCTCAGAGGTAATTTAAGGAAGTATTTTTCACAGAGAGGGTTGTGGATGTATGGAACGGCCTTCCAGAGGAGGTTGTGGAGTCAAATACAGTGGTGGAATTCAAGCATGCATGGGACAGTCATAAGGCAATTCTAGGGGGTGGGGGGTAGGAAGAAGTAGGCTGCTGGTTAAATAGGATCTGCAACTTATCCATCAGGTAGGGAAATGGGCAGACTGGGTGGGCCAAGTGGTCCTTATCTGCTGTCAAATTCTATGTTCTATGTTTCTATGTTTTTTCTTTTAAAAAACTGACTGCTTACCATACTGGTGTTACCACAGCAAAACATGTTTGTTTACATTTCTTGACCAGGTCCCACTGCATCTTTCCTGGACTCAGGAACACCCCCAACACAATGTAGTTACTCATTATGTAGTGGGAGTAAAGGAGACTATTGTATCATGAGCGGCTGCACTCTTTGAGGGTGTTTCTAATGTTCAAGAAGTGTGCAGGAAGAGCAGTTCAATGATTTCAAGCAAAACAAAGCTGGGCATGGTTATACATTACCAAGCATTTCAGTTCTAATAAGCAAGGAGGCAGATAAAACAACCAGCAACATCAGTGAATTTTAGAGAAAGCAAGCAATCATAAAATGTGGGTTTTACCTAAAAATAATATGATGCAAAAAAGGTTGACAGTGTCTCTTTAAACATGATATATCTGCAATTTTGTAACAAGTGACGAGTGTATGTCTATATTCAAAACCCAAACCTAACACAGACCCCCCCCGTGTAATTGAAATCCTGTATGCTAATATATCCAAGTATCAACATTTGTCCATATGTACCTAATCTGCTGTTGTATTAAACAACAGTTCTATAAATCTAAAACCATAACAAAACACAACTGACAGCTTCAGCTTTTATTCAGGCACAGTTAAATAGGGATCATTTAGAGGTATGAATATAATTTATAAAAATTGAGACATTTCAAACACCTGCACATAAGTAATCAATTCCTGTCCCCTTTGACTCATTTAGGCCCAATGTGTGTTTACAATGTTGGAGACAACACTCCAACCTGCTTTTCTTTGAGAATCTTCCTAATGCACTGTGCAGACTTCTTAGCAAATGTGCACACATTCCAAACAAATCTAAATATCTTTAAAACTATTCCAGGTGCACAAAAACAACCAGTCTAAAAGTTATTAAGGACAAAGAGACCTTTCAAATGAGGGTAGTCACTAATCTGAATTCCTTATATTTTGTAAAATATGGTCATCTTATTACCAGTATTTCCATTTTTGGTTTTTACAAAATTCACATTTTTGATGGCTATTAAAAAAAAACATATAAAGAATTTAGATTACAGACTGCCCTCATTTGAAAGGCCATTTTGTCCTGAACACAAAAATATAAAATAATGCACTTAGGGCACAGAAATCCAGGGGAAGAGTACAAAATGGGTGAGTGATATTGACAACATTAAGAAAGCACACATTAAAAAAAACAACTTTTACATACAGTTGATTACTGTTTAACAATATTATGCATCTATGGCTGCTACTGTACATCTGATGCAAACCCATTATCAAGTTCCTCACTTGAAGTGAAAAGGAGGGGAAGGGAGGCTGGAGGCCATAACTGACTCCTTGTTTTTGCGTTAAAGAGCTCATTATTTTTAAAGCAAAAATAAGGAAAGGGGTCATTTCTAAAATGTGCAGACAAGCATGCAGACCACTTTTTTTAAGAGCATGCCACCACCGGCAGCTACCACTTCAAGACTACTACTTCCCCCACCTAATACAATCAGGGAAAAAACAGAACTAGTCTACCAGCACTGAGATCAATATGGTTAAGGCACATTTACCAGAAATTACTGCTTAGAAAAGAATGAGAAAGTAACTGTGATGACGAGCAAATCCCAGGCCAGATCTTTAGTTTGTTAATAGTCTCTTCCTGAGTCTGATTTTTACGTCTGTGTGGGCCAAGCTCCACAGATGTTATACCACCTTCAGATTTGTATAAGAACACTGTGGAAGCACATAGCTGGACCACTGTCTGATGTTCTGCTACAGTGCTCCAGAATAGTTTCCACTGTTTCTGCTTATGCAGCCCTTCCCCTGTGCAAGCCACATTAACATAATCACTTCTTGGTGCACTACTTTTCCTTTCCACAACTGCAGAAGTTACAGCCGCCATGTTCAACATGGTGGCACTGACTTAAACTATGCATGCACGAGTATCATGCATACATATGTGACCCCCATGCCACCTTTGGCTAGCTGGCACCCTCCTTAAAAGAATTACTGCCAACTACACGGCATACAGTTTTCTTTTGGCTGAACTACACTCATGGTACCACCCCTAGTGTCGGATTGTATATCAGACTCATTATCTAGAGGATGGGGGGGTGGGGGTATATACTAAAATGCACCTTTGTATTTACAATCAGGTCCAAGGGAGAGGATGCTTGGCATATGCTAGACCTAATTATTGAGGGGCACCAATAACATTCACACTAGAAGAAACAAGCGGAATGTCCAAAAGCAGTAACTGGAATTTTGCAGTATTGCTTTATTTACAGATGTTATTTAAAGCAAGGGTGGTCCCCCAAAGGTTTGTCATTGCAATACAGGCACACTATCTTTTGCACAACACTTTGGTAGGCAGTACTGTTTTCCACAAAAACATCTTTATGTCTCCTCCAAAGTGTATATCTGTGGGGTGTGGCCCACACTTTAAAATCCTCTTGGTACAAGGTATTTGCCCAAGGAACGGTGGTGCCCATCCATGAACCACTTAGCCCTGCCTGAAAATACAGATGGTATTCCTCCCACTCTTTTCCCCAAACAGCCTCTGCCATTCCTTCAAGGTTACACCAAATGAGTCTCCAGTCCCCAATGAATTGCTAAAGACTCTCAAATTTAACTTTAAATTCAGCACAGTTGTGATGAAAGGGGTCCTGACCAGTGTGATCCAGCCTTATCTAGGACACACACCTCAGACAACTCCCTGAGAGAACAGTCTTAAATTCTGTACTCACTAATTAGTTGTTCCTTCCTCCCAGTCATGGAAAGAACAAAAGGCACATTTATTTCTCTGGTAGCTGTCAGATTCTACTCATTGTTCTTCCTTAAGGCAGTTGTGCACTCCAGGAACTTCAGAGGATTGCCCCTTGGATCCACAAGAATTGCATTCCCTCTCACTCCCCCTGTAGTGAAACTAAAGAGTCCTGCAGGCAAACTGAAGATTTTACCAAACTAGGGTGAGAAATACCAGGGTTTCCTTTGACAGAGCCCCAATGGCAGACCTGCCGCTCTGACTGCCACACTTGAACTTACTGATGAACACTCTAATCTCCCTGAGAGCAGCTGACTCTAAAATGGTTGTGCTGCTAAGAGAGTTCTAGATGACATAATCATCCTTCTCTCAGGCTAGCTGAGTAAACAAAGATGTCATTATGTAGAAAGCCCCCAATGAGCTCCCCACCAGCTGCCTTTTCCTACCTGCCTAAGACTAGTAGTAATGAGATTCAAGTAACCTGAGGGGACTGGGTTGTTACATGTAGTTATGTCAGCACCGCCATGTTGCCCAAGGTTGACTCCAGGGCAAACTGCATATGTGCGAGAATCATGCATGCGCAGTACTATAATCACTGTAGTATTACGGCTGACTCCAGTGCAGCGAGAGCACCACATATTCTTTTTACCGCACCTGCTTCTCCTAAAAGCTCTCCACAGCCTTATTTGCTCTGACCAGAACTTGTTTTCTATTGGGGCCAGAAGCAATGTGGAAGCAGGATAAATGTGCAATAATTAGAGTATTTTCTTGGCTGCATTTTTTTTTCCTGCATAAGTGATAAAATTTACCATTAAAATCGGGGGCTAAAGAGACCATCTGTCGGCTAGTACAATTTTTAATCAATTTGTCCTGCTGGCTAGTGCAAAGAAAAGTTAAGGTTGACCCCTGCCCATGAAGTAGATCCAGTCTCTGATTGAAGACATGTCTTGCTGCCACTTCTCTATATGTGAGATCTCTGAAGGGGTGCCACAGGGCTCAATCCCGGGACCTATACTTTTTTCATTATTTATCCAAGAATTACCCTGCAACTGTGAAGAAATGAAAGTGCAACTTTATGCCAATAATGCAGTGCTTTATAGAACTGGCTCTGACTCCAGCATAATTGAAATGAGATTAAGGGAGAACTTCAGGGAACTCAAAAAATGCTTTACAGTGCATCTGGCCAACCAGTCCTTAACTCAAAGAAAACAAAAGCCATGCTATTTGGGCCCAGAAAACTGGGTTCTGACAGAAAAGAGCTCCAGCAGATTGTTATCACTAGGGGTACTCCATTGGAGGTTGTGGATACTATGGAGTACTGGGTGTTATGCTTGACCAAGAACTCTCTTTCAAATCTCACACTAAATGTGAGGCCAAGCTTCTCACACAACAACTATACTTACTCTTTAGGCTGAGAGTCTGTCTCAAAAATAGAGTATCTCTATCCATAGCCAGCTCTACCCTGCTTTCTACACTTCTGTATTGGCATCTGTTCTGTTCTTGCTGAGGGGTTCTTAGCTCACTAAGCTCAGGACACTGTACCATATGGTAGGTGGGTTTGTAGTGGGTGCAAGCCAGAGAGAATGACTCTGTAATATCCTTGTCTCCCTTAGTTGGACACTCCTGGAAATTAGACTGAGCTATTCTTTACTATGCCTGGCCTACGTGATTTTAAGTTACTAGTTCCTGAATCTAGGGATGTACTGGAGCAGAAGCCTCAGAAGAGGCACCTTTGCTCCTCTCAACCACTCCTAGAGGTCTCAAGGGCCTTGACAACTTCTGGCTGAAGAGCATTCACACCGAATGTCCTTTAGCTTGGAATAAACTCCCATTTCCCATCCAGGAAGGCCTTATGTTTCAGTTGTTCAATAGGCAGCTCAAAGGGGGTCCTCCTCCTAACAATTGTTGGGCTTGTCTCTGCTCCCTTACCAACTGGAGTATCTTACCTTATTTTCAGTATTTTGTCAGAGCAACATAGAAACATAGAAACATAGAATTTGACGGCAAGTAAGGACCGCTTGGGCCACCTGGTCTGCCCATTTTCCTACCTAACAGATAAGCTGCAGAGCCTAGTTAACCAACAGCTTACTTCCTCTTACCCGCCCCTAGGACTGCCTTATGCCTGTCCCATGCATCCTTGAAGTCCCCCACTGTTTTTGACTCCACGACCTCCTCAGGGAGGCTGTTCCATGCATCCACAACCCTCTCTGTGAAAAAATACTTCCTCACATTACCCCTGAGCCGTTCCCCCTCTATCTTCAAATTGTGCCCCCTTGTTCTTGCACATCTCTTTTTCTGGAAGATGCTACCCTCTTGCACTTTGTTAATTCTCTTGAGGTACTTGGAGGTTTCTATCATGTCCCCTCTCTCCCTTTTTTCCTCAAGAGTATACATATTAAGCTCCTTTAGTCTTTCTTCGTATGTCTTCTGGTGCAGACCCTGCACCATTTTGGTTGCCCTCCTCTGGACAGCCTCCACTCTGTCTATGTCTTTGCGGAGATGAGGTCTCCACAACTGCACACAGTACTCCAGATGGGGACTCACCAACTGTCTGTACAGAGGGATAACAACTTCCTGTTTTCTACTATTGATGCCTCTTCCATGCATCCCAGTATCCCCAGCCGTCCTTACTGCCTTCTCACATTGCTTGCCCATCTTTAGGTCATCTGATATAATTACCCCAGGTCCTTTCTATTTTACTGTTGTCAGTATTTCACCCCCCATTGTGTACGCTTCCCCTGGGTTTTTGTTTCCCATGTGCATTACCTTGCACTTCTTTGCATTGAATCTGAGCTGCCATGCATTTGACCATTCCTCCAACCTTGCCAAGTCCCTTCTCATCCTTTCCACTCCATCTTGTGTATCAACCCTGTTGCAGATCTTTGTGTCATCTGCAAAGGGACATACTTTTCCTTCCAGTTCCTCTGCAATGTCACTTATAAAGACATTAAAAAGGAACTGTCCCAGTACTGAATCCTGCAGTACCCCGCTAGTAACCTTCCTTTCTTCACTGTGTACTCTGAGTACAAACTAAATATTTACTGCATGGCTCCAAAATTACCGCAAACACAAGGCCGAATTTCATCTTACATCAAGACCATCACAGTAAATCAAGTATTTTACCTCTAATGTACTACATAAACTTAAACAATTATTATTCAGTTTTCATTTTACAGCAGTGGTACTCCTAAACTTTATTTTGTTCAGGTACCTTGAATGTACTCTTAAATCTCAGTAATGATTATAATGAACCTTAAAATTACTTTAAAAACATTGCCATTTGTGGCATTTAAATATGCTTTATGATCCCCAGCTCCCTATAACATTTTTCATCACAACTAAATAGGACTTTATTTCACCATAAAATGAATGTTACTGCATTAGATTTTTTAATAATAAGTACATTTACATCAAAACAGCACTTGTCTTGCATCCATTTCAGTTTACTGTTATTTTCAGTCTGGAATTTTTTCTATGTGCCTGTCCACCATCTGCTTCAGGTGACCACCCAGCCCTATTGCCTAAGCCTGCAGCCATCATTACTGCTCTTCAGTTACCATTTCATGTATTGTCATTTGTGGTTCCAGTCTCTTTCCCCAAGAATGGGCGAGTTGAGACTGCATGTTTTTTTGTCTCAGTAGCTTTCTATGTTTCTAGCAATCAGCTCCCTGACTCCAAAAATAAGCCCCTTCCCCAGGTATCAGTCTTCTTCCAGCGGTATCAGTCCCCATCCCATACTCAATGAATAGTTTCCAACCATCAATAATCGGTCCCTGAGCCCCAGTAATCACCAACCAATTTCAAGTAACTTCTAGCGGTGATTGCACAAAAGTTTAGTGTTAGCTGATAGTATAGCAATGTTAGGATTTATTTAAATTCCCATTGAATAACTATATATGTACCGCTACCGGCAATGACGCATTACTGCGCAGTAGCACTAAACTTTGCACGATCACCACTGTAGCTCTCAGACTTAGCAAGTAGTTCCTGACTGCAGTAATCATTCCTTCTAACCCACTAATCAGTCACACTGACCCTCAGAACTCAGTCAGCAACTCATGTGAATCAGTCTCACTCATCCCAGAAATCAACCAGACCCCATTAAGTATTTCCCTAAATCTGTAAACATTTCTCTAGAGCCCAGTAATTAGTCCCAACCCCATTAATCAGTGTTCCAGACCCCAGCAATCATCACCCAGCTCCATTAATGAGTTCTGCAGACCACAGAAATTAGCCCTCAAACCCCATTATTCGGTTGCCCAGATTCCGGTAATCAGCCCTCCCATCCCCCTTACCCAATGAGTTTTCAAAGACCCAATAATCAGGCCACTAGTTATTTCCCCAGACACCAGCAATCATTTTCAGCCCACATAAATAATAAGCTCATAGCTGCTTAATTCCATTTCTGTTCCATTTTGTCTCCTTTCACTCAGCCTGAACGATTTTTGTCAAAACTAATGATGAGACACATCAAACAAACTGCATGTACTGTAAACATTTTACTATAAACCAGTGTTAAATCCAGAGCTCAAGATGCTGCCTATGATGAAATGAATATTTCTGAATGCTATGCAAATGGCAATGTAAAAATGCATAAGCTGGCTAAGTCACTGAGTCAAAAAGGAAACAAAAGAATCTGCACCCTGCTACTTATTAAATATGCACGAGTATATTTGCATTATACAGTCCCCTGACACCATTGATGAAATCAGGGCATTTGCTAAGGGCAGTGATGTGGAATGTTTTGTGCATATTTAGCACTGTTCCCCAGCCTCCATTTTCTGCTCAGTACTCCTGTGATTCAGCATTACTGGATGATTCCAAATGATATCCGATTATGGAGGCAGTTGGCACTGCCTCATGCCTCAGCTGCACGAGTGCTGAAGTAACACACAGGGGTCCAATCTTGTCAAAATATAGCATTATGAGCATTCTTCAGATAAACTGGATGTCCAATGGTATGTTTAATATAGTTCAGGGCCTGTCTGCCCTATGCTCCAGAATCAGAAGCATAATTTACATTTATTTATATTAATTTAAATATATCTGTGCCCCTGTGCTTCTGCCCTCTTACTGGAGCTTAAAAATAAATTTGAATAAAACTAAATAGGGCTACGCTCACCTGTGCTCCATTTCTAAAGCAGTTTAGATTTATTTGCATAATACTGCCCACAGGTGGTCTTTACTCTTGGGGCCCTTTCCCTGGAGATGATTATGAAGGGAGGTAAAATGCACTTTCACAGACAAATAAGAATAAGATTTTATTATCTCAAAAAGTAAGGGAATTCATTGCACTAGTTATGGTTAAAGTGATAAAAATAGGGAAAGGTGGCATTAGGGTTCCTAACCCTAACATCCCACCCCCACCCTGCTGGCAGCAACAGTTATAGGGTGTGATTTGGGGTTGTTAGCCCTAACGCTCATCCCATTCTCATATACTGTACCCATCCCAGCTTATCTATTCATGGGATGGGGTGAACATTAGTGCTGACAACCCTAAGGCACACCCCAAGTCTGTTGCTGCCTGCAAGGTATAAACCCTAATGCCAAATTTCCCTAGTTTTGTCTCTATAATCCGAACTAGTACATTAGACAAAGTTTGTTTGCAATGAATATATTATAGTGGTGTGGTGCACTTTAATATCTTACCAGTCAATGGATTTGGACAAACCTTTGCATACACTGTTTAGTGGGGTAGATCTCATGATTTACCAAGTTCTGTTCTGGTCGGATGTGCAGATTCCAAGATGCATATAGTGAAGAAACACAGAGAATTGCCATTTTGTTGTTGTTTTTTGCCATCATGTAGAGCCCAGATGGTTATGAATTTGAGTCTGAACTTGTCTTTCACTTGTTTGGTGAAAAAATATTACTCAGTTCAAAAGTTATTAAATGTTAACAATTCAGGTTCTGAGCATGCTCAGTCAGCACTTAAAAATAGCTAAATAAATGTTTGCATGGGGACCCTTTTTTGTGAGGTTTTCATGGTATTTTTCATATGCTGCCATCTTATTTTAAACTTTTCCCCTAAAAATTCTAATTTGGAAAACCACAACAATGCCATTGTGAAGAGTAACCTACACGTATAGCTTGCTTACCTGGATCCCCATAGCTGGATTTTGCACTAAAGTGCTGGAGAAATGCCCTTGACATTTTTTTTTAATTATACATCTTTTTTGGTAACTAATGATACCACAGCCACACACTCATCTGGGACTCATAGCATAACTGGCACAAAGCAACTCAGTGCATCAGACTCAACAGTTGTTCCTCAGGGTGTTTTGTGCCACTTACCCTCTAGGATCCAGCTCAGATCAAAATTATCTGACCTAGGATCCATCACTATATGACTCCAGATCCTAACTACCTGACCTAGGATTCCTGGATCCTAACTAGGATACTTGGATCCTAACTAGAATCCATCACTATCTGACTCTGGATTCTACATCTGTCTTTGGTAGGATTTCTAGTACGATCCAAGGTAAGATACCAGCAGTATCGGACAGATAGTGGTAGGATCCACAAAAGCACTGTCTTTATTTATTTTTTATTTATTTATTTCAGTACTAGGAGAATACCTTATGAACAAAGTCTCTTTTACAAAGGTTCCACATCATATAACCCATTACAGAACATTAGGAACAAACAGATAAACACTCAAAAGTGCTTACGAAAATACAACAGTCTCAAACATGGATGCCAGCAGAGGCAAGTGCATAATCTACAGGGTTTCTACAGAATTACACACAGTATGTAGCTAGTAGATGTTCAGCATTACAAAAATAGTTTAGTACAGAAGCATTAAGAGCAGGCATTATGATGAAGCCCTTACAGGAACCTTCCATTATATGAGTACTTGTATTGGGAGAAGAGAAAGGAGAAACTGCCCAGGGGGCTTAGCCGAGATAGTCAAAGGAGAACAGTGTGGGCAGAAGTGGAGGGTATAGCTAGTGGAGAGGGAAGGACATAGGAATGGAGAGACTGGGCTGGGGGTAGAGAGGGGGTACCTGACACAGGGTTTGCTCAGAGAGGAGATGAGAGTGATTGGAGTTTGGGAGGGGTAGATTTAGTTAGGGGTGGTAGAGAGAGGTAGCCAGATAACTATGTAAGTGAGGCTTAAGATGCAGAGGCTATGGGGAGGGTAGGGGCCAGGGACCAAAAACAGGGATTAGGAAAGTAGAATAGCTCATACCTGATATACTTAGGTAGGGCAGTCACAATCTGAGCAACATTATGGGGAAATGTAACTTTCTATGTGCCTTTCCATGCACTGGTGCCTGTGGCAGCCCCTCCTTCTCATGGGTGCTCTCTCCATCCCTATCTTTTGCCTCCCCACCCTTCCCAGATCATTACTGTTGCTCCCTCCTCATCCTCCTTCTTTTTGTATCCAGGTTTTCCATCCATGCTTTGGATAGTTCATATATTTTTCAGCCCCCTCATCCACATTTTAGATGGATACATCTTCCTGTCCACTGCATCCAGTAGGCTAATGCATACAGTGAAATACAGTCATGGCACTCCCACACATTGCATCACACTGCATTTTTGTCCTGTTATACCGCATTGGTGAGATTAAAGCTTTTTGTACTGCAATGTTTGCTTCAGCTTTGTTTATTATTTCTATGTGTGGAAGTGTCATGATTTTATTTTTCCTAGAGCCCCGCCTCCCCCCGTCTGATTGTGGCTCGTTTTTTATGAGGCTAATGTATACCTACACCCTTTCTTTGTATCTCTTCATACCTGTTTGCTTTAGTTCCTGGGCTGCTATCCATTTGGCAGGTGATGTATTCCTCCTGCCGCCCTATGCCTTAATTTGCTAGTGGTTCTTTTCACCTATCCATGCCCCACCAGTACCAAATTGCCTTTCCTTATTGGGTGGGCTGCCAGTACTCTGAATTGTCCTCTCACCTGCAGATGAGTGCCTTGTTCTTCATCCCTCAGGGTGTGTTTCTCCATATCGTCCCTTGAGGAGAAAGGAACTGTTAAGAACTGCTTTGGTGGGTTTTGGCATTATGTTATTGAGGGCTTATGCCCCCCACCCCTTTGGTGCCTGCTGCTTTTTGAGCTGTACCTTTAGAGATGTTTACTGCTGCTTCTCATGCCATCAGGAAGTTTTTTGGGGGGCCTTGGTCAGTTTTGACAGACTGTTTCATACCCCTTTCTTTCCTACAAGATTCTTACTGAGTTTTTCTCACTTGTATATGGTTTGTTCTATTCTGAATTGTTGGTTAGTTACTGTTGTTGTTAGAGGTGTCAGTTGCTACTGTTTTCAGCTCATGCCTCCCTCTAGCTATACCAGGTCCCTACACACATACATTTTTCCTACCCCATGTGGTCCCTTGTCAATCTGCCAGTTAGGGATGTAGAAACCATGTGCCCTCATAATGACCATTTTTTCATTCACTTTGGTCGTGTACTCATGGCTTCCCTACCCAGGTTATGGGTGATATGATCTGTGAAATGTCTGTGGTTTAAACTACCCAGTGAAAAGGAAGCAGGTTATCTTGTACTTTGAAAGTCTTAATACTACTGTTGCCTTCTTTCAAGAAAGTAAATTACTTGGTAAAGATCCCACCTGACTTTAGGTGGACTAGGTGGGACAAGTTCTTTATGCCTCTTCCCCTTCTATGAAACGGGCAGTCAACATCCTTCTTCACAAATAACTCCAGTGGGTAGTTTCAGCAGAGAAAAAAGACCCACATGGCACTTAGCTACTATCTCTCATGACTACCCCGGTTGGCCCCATATAACTAGGGAACATATATGATCCTAATAATGATGACCCAAACTTTTCTCATTCATTTGTGCAACAGTTAGTAGACCTCCTTCCCCCTAGTGCTCCCCTATTGATAGGCAGTGACATTAACCTTGTATTGGACCTCCACCTTGATAGTAGCCAGCCTCACTCTAAACCCCATGTTAAGGGCTCTCAAGCTGTTACCCTTGTTATTCAAAACATAGACTAGCAGATATTTGGCATCTCTTTCACCCCAGTGATTGGGATTACTCCTGTCACTCATTAGTGAATGACACTTATATTTGCCTTGATCTCTGGTTGACCTCCCCTTCTATTACACAGGCCTCTATTAGCTCTACCATAATGCCCTTTATTATTTTGTATCATGCACCTGTCCAACTCCACTTCTTGTGGGGTGAGCTTACCCCTAACTTGATCCCTTACTGCTTTGGGACCCTGAGTTCATACCTTGATTTGAGGTGAGGACTGTCTCCTTCATGCAGAAAAAATCAACCCACAAACACCTCAACTGGTGTAACTTGGGAAGCTTGGAAATTCATGATGCGGGGAAAAATTATAACCTTTTCAACACATCATAGGCAACGAAGGAAGCAGTACCTACTTAGGCTAAAAATGGAACTTCAGCCTAAAGAGTCTGAGTATAAGAAACTTCTGCATCCATACCCTATCTCCCCCTACACTCCACCATCATGAGGTTAAGATTAGAGATCAATACCTTCCTATCTTGGAAGGCCAAAATAACAATACTGCATCTTAAACATGAATATTGGGAGGTGTGGGGGAAAACGGGCAAGGTTTTAGCATATTGTCTCCATAAACAGCAAATGGAGAGATTGATTGTTAGCCTTAGGGACCAGACTGGTACAGTACATACCTTCCCAATGTCGATTAACCACATCATGAACCAACTCAATCCCACTTTTACCCTCAGCTTATTCATCCAGCCCAGGTGAGCTTTGTTAAAGGTTGCCTGAGCTCAGACTACCTGCTCTCCTTTGCAGATATCATATACTGTATGCCATTAAAGCCTCCTCCACCCCAGCAGCAGCAGTAGCCGTTGACTTTGAGAAGGCTTTTGATTCTTTCAGCTGGCAGTATCTTTGTACTCACTCACCTGGGGCTTGGCCTTTGTGTCTGCTTCTGTGTTTGAATCCTTTACACCTCCCCATCCACCAGAGTTCTCACCAACTCTCTTCTTCCCCACTCCTTTCTACTAGCCAAGGGCACAAGGCAGGATGCCCACTGTTACCCCTGATTTTTGTCCTGGCAATCAAGCCCTTGGTGGTGACAGTCAAACAGAGAAGGCATATCATAAGCATATCTCTGAGAAAGAAATACTATACCACTGTGCTGTATACCAATGAACTCCTTGTCCTCCATGAAGAAGCATCTAACTCAATCCAACCCCTGATGCTCCTCCTTTCACACTTTAAAACAGTCTCCAGACTTCAACTGAATCAATCAAAAACTGAGGTCCTCCCTCTCAATTGTTTGTGCCAGCCAGACCCTTTTGAAGCTCGTGGTCTCTGGTGGTCTCCCCAGTCTACTACATACCTGGGAATACAGGTTACATCAGACAGCACTAATATGTGCAACACCAATTTATCCCCTTTACTAGCCAAACTTCAATATGAATGGGATCGATGGAGGGCACTGCGTCTTACACTCCACAGCTAAAAAAGCAGCCTTTAAAATGATTTCTGTCCCAAAAATCTTATATGTTAGTGCACATCTCAGCTTGGCAATACCTCCAAAATGGGTATTCCTCCTGGATAAATATATATGTCACTTCATCTGGGAACGTGACCAACCCCATAAAGGAGTGCTAAACTACAGAACCATTGGTCCTGGAGGTGGGATCTCCCCAGGATTACTGACTACCTGCAGACCCTCTGAGCTACACAAACACTGTGGTGGTTCCACTGTCCTCCCTAAAGCTCTGCCCAGTGAGTTCAGATAGAAAGAAATTTGGCAGATTGGAATTCCCTCACTTTTTTGATATACTGCCCCATTCCTAAACATCTCACCTCACAATCTGTTATCAAACTCTCAATTTCTTATTGGCTTAAACTGCATAAAGGGTTAGGTACAGAATCTGAATCCTTGAGCTACACCCCTTTATGGGACAACTCATCCATTTGAATATCCAACATACCCCCTTTGGACCACTTGGAGAAGCACATCAATTTCACATTGCCATAATATTCTGGACAGACCTAACTACGTAGTTGTCACCTTCCAAGAACTGCAAGATAAATAAGGTATTCTCAGATTCAATTTCTGGTGATACTTAGAGAACCAGAGTACAGTGCATCATTTGCTCAAGCTCTTGAGGCCTCTACTGACCTTCTCTCCAATTAAAAAGTGGCTTTCCCACACTAAAGACCATTGTGGTTGTATTTAATAAACAAATAGTTGAAGAACCTATGGGAGGTGGGGGGCGTTCTAGATGTAGTTATAACAAATTTAACTGCGTTCTTTGGTGGGCCAATGATTGTGCCATCTATTGGTTTATCGGACCATAAAGTAGTATTGCTAGCAAATGATCCAAAAGGATACAAGAGGTTAAAAGGAAAGAAAATAACATTCAAATGTAGGAAGATTACTGGGGGAGGATAAGAGTCGGACTTTAGATATATTAGCTGTTAAATTACAGGAAGAAAGATTTCGAGATAGGAATATAAATGCTACATGGATGATGGTGACATCTACAATTAATGAAGAAGTAGATCAAGTAATGCCTATAAAAGAAATAACAAAGGTGGGTGGAGATAATCCCTGGGTTACTGAGGAATATAAAAAATGGAATACTGAGAGGCAAGTAGCTCTTAAGAGGAAGGATACTATAGTATATCATAGGATAAGGAATCAGGTAAATTGTACGGGAAAGCGGTTTCATAGGATTTGTTATGAAAAGAAACTAAATGGGTTAAGGAAATCTGATCAAAAAAGTGGTGGAAAAGTACAACATAATTTTTGAGATCAGGAAAGCAAATGGACCAAATAAAAAGATATGAACAAACATGCAGTTTTTCTGAGATGGATTAGCTTAAATAGATTATTTGGTGAAGTAAGTAAGGATTTATTCCCCACTGGAAAAGAAAGATAGTTTGGGAGTGGCTGTTCCAGATTAGTATTTAGTTTCTGTTGAAGAAATATCAAAATAATTGAAAAATGTTAAGGTAAATGAGGCTGTGGGTCCTATTCCAAATTGGATATGGAAGGAAGGTACAGACTTGGTTGTACCATGGGTGTGTCATATTTTTAAGTGGTGAAATTCCCTTATAGTGGAAGAAGGCAAAGATTGTCCCTCTCCCAAAGATTGTGATACCCAAAAATATGTCAACAGGTTTTAGACCAATTGCCTTAACAAGTACTGTGTCAAAGGTATATGACATTTTTATTTGTTAATGGATTATGGAGTCTGCAGAGGGTGTATCAGATGAAAAATCAGTTTGGTTTTCTCAGGGGGTGTTCAACTACTGAAGCTGCTTTAACTTTTTGGAATTAAGTAGGAGAGCTTGGGATAAAGGAAATAATGTGTGGGCTGTGTTGGTGAATTATAAAAAAAAGTTTGATCTTATTGATCATGGGATGGTAAAACACAAATTTTGGAGTCTAAATGTGTCAGAGTGTATAGTAAATTGGGTGTTTAGTTTTTTTCAGGGGAGACTACAATGGATTGAGATGGAAGGTATAAAATCGGGGGGGGTGGGTGTCCGAGGTGGGGTCCCTCAGGGAACCAGCTTGGAGCCCTTATTGTTTCTGATTATGATAAACAATTTAGAAACTATGGGTCCATGTATAAAGTATGTAGATTACATTACAGTAGTGGATATCTGAGAAAATGTTGAAGATAGTACTCTACAATGTGGCTTGGATTACATAGAAAAGTGACCAAGAAGAAATTGCATGCAAATAAATCCCACAAAAACAAAGGAGATACGTTTTGGTAAGCAGAATAAATTGTCAGAAATCAGAGCTTTATCTTTCGGGGGTGAGGAGGTAGGAGTAGTTAATAAAGTTAAGTATTTGGGACTTATTTTTCAAAATTATTTTTCTTGGGCAGAACAAGTCTTAAGTATGGTGAAAAAAGCAAACAGCAGGTTATATTTTTTAACTGTTATGAGACAGGCAGGTTTGAATCTATCTGATTTAGTTTATTATTTTGTTACAGTGGTTAGACCAATAGTTAAATATGAGGCAGCCATGTGGCATAGTGGCCTTACAAAAAAATGAATCTGAAAAATTGAAAATTGTACAAAAAGGGGCACTTAGAACAATTGTAGGGTTGGCAGTGAGTTATAGGGAAGCCGTGATTAAATGTGGGCTTGATAGGTTGGATATTAGAAGGGAAAAAATGGCAAGGGAGGTTTTATAAAAAAAAATCTGTGATCCTGATCACAAATTGCACTGCTTACTTGTATCAAGAAATATTTCAGGGTACAATTTACACAGGAGAGGTAGGATAAAACATTGGTAAGAACTCAAACTTATAATAAATCATTGTTTGATGCTATTTAAATGTGGTGAAATTAATTTTTATATTTTGTTTCTTTTTTGTATATGGTCCGGTTTTCCCTTCTTTAAATTGTGCTATTTATGCATTGTGCTGAATATGTAAAGATTGTTTTTTTAACTTTGTATGGAACTTCAACCTGTGAATTTGTGCTTGGTTGCAATAATAAGAAATAAAAATATTAACTACCTAACTAATGGGAGATCAGAGATTGTATACCTAATAAGTTCCTTGCTTCCCAATCAAAATAGGAGCACATGCTTTCAATGGCCATTTTGGATAATGACTGGGATAACAGTTGGTCTTTTTGTTGGAGGGCATTCAATGACACCCACAGCACTTTTATCTGAAACAAGATACCTAACTCTTGGTACTGAACCCCACCATTCCTCCATGAACTCAATTTGATGTCCGATGACAATTGTTGGAGATGTCAATCCCCAGGGGGTGACCTTCTTCACATCTTATGGTCCTGCCCCAAGGTAAAGCCCCTTTGGGCCAAGACAGGCCAATTCACTTCAGTGGTCCTGTGTTGCTCCATTCCACACTTGGCGTCACTCTTCCTGTTGGTTCTTATCTCAATTGCCCCATAACTTGATTTTTTTTAACACCGCTGGCTTGCCTTACTTAGTATGCAAGTCAAATGGCATACCTCATCCCTACCTTCCTAGTCTAAGCAATTATCCAGCTTAGCCAAGGTAGCCACTCTGGACTGTGTCTGTCACTTATCCAAAAATACTCTCCCCCATTTCCATAAATGTTGGCAACCTTTAATACATTATATTACCCTCAGAACTAGTTTGGGTTATCCTGCTTTCAGCTACCTCAGTATCTCTGCTGTGTCTGGACTGGGTTCCTATTAGGACAGCACATGCTAGTCCTCATCACTTGTTGCTACCTTGACACCTCAGTTTGGTTTTACTGTTTAGTTTGTTTATTATATAAGTTTTACTGTTTAGTGTGCTTATTGTATATAGTTTGCCTTGTTTTTATTACCCCATGCTCTATTATGCCTTTGATTTTGTACTCTTTGTATACTATGGAATGGTATACATGTAAGCAATAAGCACGATGGGGTGTGCATTAGACAGTTCTAATGCACGGCTAGGTGGATATAGTGAGGCACAAGGCCATAGGCCAAGTGCATCCAGTCCCCTAGCCATGCATTAGAACTGTCTAATGCGCATCCCTGGAGTGGCTTATGGCACTTAGAAAATGGGCCTGTGTATTCTAAATGGGGGTTCTAGTTTTAGCTGTGCATTAGACACATCTATTGCACGCCTGACAACCAATCAGATTGCTTGAAATCTCCTTTGCCCATTTTATAAGCTACCTTTGTCACTGCTGGCTGTTTATACTGTTCATTTTTTCCCTGGGGTTGTTAAAGCTTTGCTGTCTGTGTCAGTATGACTCTGTTCATCACACCGTTTCTCCAGTACCTCTTAGTTCTTCCATGTATTTTTGATGGCACGATTTCATCTGCACATGGCTTTGTATGTCTGTTTGGAAAATTCTAATAAAAAGATTAACTGCAAAACTTACACAAAGCTCCCAAGGAATTTGTAAGAGCTGATGGATGAATTTCTGTGAGTTTCACCTTGGGACATGGAAACATGACAGTGGTGCCCACTATCCCCACTTCTATTTGCATTATAGTTAAAATCTTTGGCCCAAAAAATCAGTTTAGAAAGGGTAGTATGAGGAGTTACCATAGGCAAGACAGAACATGCGGTAAGACTGTGTCACATGTGAATGACATGTTACTGTACCTCACGACCCCAGAGTCCTTGATCCCTAGAGTGGGTCTCTCATAATGGTATATACCGTCATGGTGGGCTACACCCAAAGCACCAACAAAACAGAAATATTCATGCTGAATTATACCCCTTCTACTGCAGGTCACTACAGGATAGACTCCAAATGAAATGGGCCAAGAACAAATTAAATACCTGGACATCATATTAAGACTGAATACACCCACTATTTATCAATATAATTATGTTCCCCTACTTAAGCAGCTACAAGATATTAAAAAGTGGTTACTGCTCCCCCACCATTCTAAGCATACATACAAGAAATAACGATGAATATACTACCTAGATATCTTCAGTGTTTCCAGTGTACTCCAATCCTTCTGTCCAAACAATGGTAAAATGAAATATAAAAGCAACTTTAATAACTTATATTGGCCAATTCCAGGCGAAAGGTCCAAAGTGCTGTACCACTGGCTAGGAAATATTGGGTGGGGGGGCTGGCCAGTCCCTACCCTGGTGGATTACTGGATGGCCACTAAATGAGAATTGTTTTTTCTTGCACAATCCACAAGTTAGAGCTCAAGGGAAGAAGATGGAAAGTGAACCATGGAAAAATAGGCCACTCATGTCATACTTAGGTAAACAGCAGCCACAGACCAAAGGAGAGGAACCATGTAGATCCAGTTATTACAATGTTGTGTGCCATTCATTACTAGCACACCACCTCATTGACTCGTATTGTGTGCATGGGTGTGCTGAACTGTAGTACAAACATGATGGTTCTGTTTTCTGCTTAACAACATGCCACCACTGTTCACTCCCATCCCATTCATTATATTTTACATTTTTATCTATTCTTTATCTGGTTGATCCTGACTTTACAATCTAAAAGAAATATCTGGTTGATCCTGTTGTATGCCTGGACAGAGAAAGACAGCAAGCGTTATCCTGGCCTACAGCCTATAGTGCTTGTTGGGCCATGGTTAGTAACTGCTAATTTAAAAAAAAATCCATACTGGAGAGTGAGAGAGGGAGAGAGATTGTGTGTGTGTGTGTGTGTGTGTGTGTGTGTGTGTATATTTTAGACCTGCCTGTCCAGTAGTCCCACTTATACCAGCTGCTACACATATATAAGAAATGCATAGTAATGCTTTCGCAAGGCTTTACAGCTACTGTTACAGATGAATGTTATTTGTAGTGTAACCTCACCATCTAGTGGTATTAGTTATTATATATTATTATATATTTGCAGGTGCCATTTCTGAAAAGCTCCTTTATTACCAAACTAGTAGTGGTCAGCAGAATTAGTTATCTTTGTGTATGTGTAGAAGTTATCAGCCTTGGGTGTAAGATGCCCACCATAACTACCTATAGTGTATTTTTATTCATGAGAAGACAATTCAGTTCAATTCAATTTTATTTTACCGGGAAAACACCACTGAGACAGCTGATTTGCAAGGTAGTCCTGGAGGACACAGATACAAAACAGATAAAGACTAATAGCATACAAAAAATAATTCTACAAGAGTCACCAACACTTATAAAGCATAAAACCAAAGAATAAATATTAGTACTGATAATTGCAGTTAAGATTGAAGGCATATGCAGATGCCAAACCAGCGAGGTACAAGCAAGAATAAAAAGAATAAACAGAAGTGGGAAGTAGCAGTTAAGTGAGGCTAAAAATACTAGTTTACTCTAAAATAAAGACACAGAATGGCAAGGATCAACAATGGTAAAAGTAATCATAACAGGATATGAAAAGATTAGAGGAGACGCTCAGATGGTGGGATAGCAGGGAAGGCAGAAAAAGGGAAGGGTGAGGGAGCTGATGGCTGTTGGGACAAAGTGAGAGAGGCAGAAGAGAGGGCAGGGTTTGAAGGTGGTGATAAATGGTGTAGAGATATTGGTACTAGGAGACAGCCAAGGGGGGAGTGATTCAAGTATCAGCATGAAGGTTCAAGCAACACAATTACAGTCTTCCGTCAATGTACAGTTAAGCATGGACTTAAAGGTACTTAAACCAATGATATGCCTTAGTTTAAGGGATTTTTGTAAAGTGTCCCAAAGAGTAGGCAAGGCATGACTTATGGGTGAAAAGCCAAACATTGTTCTGATCCTAGGAATGTCAAAAGTTATGTAGGACAATTTTCTGAGTGTGTACACACATGGAGCATGTTTGAACAGGGAGCAGATATAAGGAGGGAGTTTTTCAGTAAGGGCTCTAAAGATCCAAAGTGAGGTACTACGCCACATCCTGTTACTAAGAGAGGGCCAGCCAATCTATGAGTGAAGGAAACAGTGGTGGGTAGTAAAAGGAGCATTAGTGACAAATCTTAAGACCCTGTAGTAGAATGTGTCAAGGGTAGATAAGGCTGTTTTAGGGCAGTGACTGTACAGAAAGTTTGGATAGTCAATTAATGGGAGAAAGGTCAATTGGACCAAACTGAGTTTTGAGTCATAAGCAAGCAAATGTTTTATGCGGTAGAAAAGGTCTAGCCTTTGATGCAGTTTTTGGGCAGTCTGTTCTATCTGTGTGACAAAAGATAGGTTACAGTCTAACCAGAATCCAAGATACTTAATTTTCTTGACTGGTTCAAGTGTCTCACCAAGGATAGTCTTGATATGGTAGTTTGCATCAAGCAGGTTAATAGGAACTTCTTTGTTGTTAGGAGAGAGGAATGTGATTTTTTGTTTTTTTTTAGCATGAAGAAGCAGCTTTAGATGGAGCAGGTTTAGTTGAAGGAGATCAAATTCACATTATAATTCATGGCAAGCGAGTTATAGGGAGGAGGTACATGACACCTCGCTCTCATCAATTCGCTCCCGCTAATTACACTACCGATAATTCACTCTCTTGTTAGCTCACTCACTGGCAAACACGCTCCCGACAATAGGCTGTAGCATATAATTTTTTTTTTTAAAAACAGTGCTTGCTCACTATTGAGTAAAAACCTTTCTATAGCAAAAAATCAGTTATTATAAATTATATGCTTTGTTCCTCACACTAATACCCTATCAATCAGCTGTTGACAAGCAGACACTTAAACTGTTCCTCACCAAGATGCAAACTGACTCTTGTGTCCTGTGATAGCAAAAGAGATGGCGGATGCTGGCTGAAACTGACTGTTCAAGCTGCCTGTGCTAATGTTTTGCTGATACAGATACAGCTAAAACATCTAAAGGGTAATGGTAATGCCAGTTAGTTCAGTTAAAAAAAAAAAAGACAATGTTCCCGCTCAGTTTCCAATGCTGGACACCAAATGTGCCTGATGAGTTTTCCCCATCGAACACTGTCAATTAAGCAAAATTACCAGATTGAAGAAACAAAAATTAGCTGGGGAGTACAGAGTTAATCATCATGCTGGCCTTTCTGACTATGTGCAAGTGCTAGAATAGAGACAGATATTTGCTCCTTGTCTGTTTCGATAGTTAATTATCCACCAGCAGTGAAGGAGACTAAGGCATAGATGAGGTAGAGGATGCAACTGTGGAGGAGTGTCATGAGCATCAGACAGGTAAAACACAGTATGAGATGAAACATAGAAACACAGATTTTGACGGCAGATAAGGACCGCTTGGCCCACCCAGTCTGCCCATTTCCCCTACCTAATGGATAAGCTGCAGTTCCTAGTTAACCAGCAGCCTACTTCTTCCTACCTCCACCCCCTAGAATTGCCTTATGACTGTCCCATGCATGCTTGAATTCCACCACTGTTTTTGACTCCACAACCTCCACTGGAAGGCCGTTCCATACATCCACAACCCTCTCTGTGAAAAAATACTTCCTTAAATTACCTCTGAGCCGCCCCCCTTCTATCTTCAAATTGTGCCCCCTTGTTCTTGCACACCTCTTTTTTTTTGAAAGATGCTACCCTCTTGGACTTTGTTGATTCCCTCGAGATACTTGAACGTTTCTATCATGTCCCCCCTTTCCCTCCTTTCCTCGAGGCTATACATATTCAGCTCCTTAAGTCTCTCTTCATATGTGTTCTGGTGCAGACCCTGCACCATTTTAGTTGCCCTCCTCTGGACAGCCTCCATCCTGTCTATGTCCTTGCAGAGACTGGGTCTCCAGAACTGCACGCAGTACTCCAGATGGGGTCTCACCAACTGTCTGTACAGAGGGATAATAACTTCCTGTTTTCTGCTGGTGATGCCTCTCCCTATGCCTCCCAGTATCCCCCTAGCCCTCCTTGCTGCCCGCTCACATTGCTTGTCCACCTTTAGGTCATATGATATGACTACCCCCAGGTCCCTTTCCATTTTTGTTGTTGTTAGTATCTCACCCCCCATTGTGTACTCTTCCCCTGGGTTTTTGTTTCCCAGGTGCATTACCTTGCACTTCTTAGCACTGAATCTAAGCTGCCATACATTTGACCATTCCTCTAACCTTGCCAAGTCCCTTCTCATCCTTTCCACCCCACCTTGTGCATCAACTCTGTTACAGATCTTTGTGGCATCTGCAAAGAGACATACTTTTCCTTCCAGTCCCTCTGCAATGTCACTTATAAAGACATTGAAGAGGACCGGTCCTAATACTGAACCCTGCGGTACCCCACTAGTAACCCCCCTTTCTTCAGACTGGACTCCATTTACTATTACTCTCTGTGTCCTATTCTCCAGCCAATTCTTTACCCAGGCTGTCATCTTGGGATCCACTCCCAGGCTGGCTAACTAGTATATTAATCTTTTGTGTGGGACTGTGTCAAATGCCTTGCTAAAGTCTAGGTAGGCCATGTCCACAGCCCCTCCCTGATCTACTACTTTGGTCACCCGGTCAAAGAAATCTATCAGATTTGTCTGGCATGACCTTCCCACTGTGAATCCATGCTGCTTGGGTCCGGAGCCCCTCTGGCCTCTAGATACTCAACAATTCATTCCTTCAGAAGTGATTCCATCATTTTCCCTATCACTGAGGTTAAACTAACAAGTCTGTAGTTTTCTGCTTCTGCCTTGCTCCCACTTTTGTGAAGGGGAATCACATCTGCCCTTCTCCAGTCCTCGAGTACCACCCCATCCTCCCATGATTTGTTAAAGAGGGTAGACAGTGGTGTCACTAGTTCTACCCTTAGTTCTCTTAGAATTCTGGGATGAATCCCATCAGGCCCCATTGCTTTGTCCACCTTCAGTTTTAAGAGTTCTTTCAGAACCCTTTCTTCTGTAAATGGGCTGGTATCAACTTCTGTATCCAGAGTGTTTCTACTGTTTGTTTTAGGTACCTCCCACTTCCTTTTAAATACTGAGCAAAAATATTTGTTTAGTATCTCTGCCTTTTCACAGTCACCCTCTACCCACCCTCCCTCCTCTTTATTAAGCCTCACTAGTCCTCCCTTGGTCTTCCTTTGCTCCCTGATGTACCTATAAAAGGTTTTATCCCTCTTCTTAAGTGAGTTGGCTGTATTTTCCTTGGTTTGGGCCTTTGCTGTTCTGACTGCCTTCCCAGCTTCCTTTTTGCTTTAACTGAAACAGTTCCCTGTCCTGCTCCTTATGTGATTCCTTGTACTTCCTGAATGCTTTCTTTTTCTCTTGAACCTTCACTGCCACTTCCTTCGAGAACCACAGTGGTTTCTTACATTGTTTTATTTTGTTAATTTGCTTCACACAAAGGCTTGTTACCTCTGTGATGGCAGTTTTTATTATTCCCCATTGTTCTTCCACCCCTCCTTCCTGCCTATTTGCTAGTGCATTCCTTAGGCACTCACCCATTTTGGCGCAGAGTCAGCCCTCCTAAAGTCCAGTACTTTTGCCTTTGTATGGCTTGACTCTATTGCTGTGTTTATTGTGAACCATACTGTTCGATGGTCACTAGTTCCCAGATGGCTACCCACTGCTACATCTGTGATCCTCTCTTCATCTGCATTTGAGAGAACCAGGTCTAAGATTGCTCCCTCTCGAGTGGGCTCCAATACTAGTTGCCTAAGGCATGCCCCTTGTAGGGCATCTAGAATAACCCCACTCTTTGAAGTGGCTGCTGCAACTGCACTCCAGTTAACATCTGGCGTATTCAGATCACCCATCAGCAATATCTCCCCTTTTTCTGCCATTCTAAGTATTCTTTCTATCATTTCCTTGTCCATTTCCTCCCCTGAGAAGGGGGTCTGTATACAACCCCTGTGCGGATTGTGGTGCCATTGCCGGTCTCCAAATTTACCCACAGTGCTACTTCTCCTCCCTGTTTTCCCTTTTGTTCTGTTGCTTTGATTCCTTCCCTTATGTAAAGAGCTACTCCTCCTCCTCTTTTACCCTCCCTGTCCCTCCTGTAGATAGTGTATCCTGGTATGTTTATGTCCCAGCCATGGTTTTGTGTGTACCATGTTTCTGTGACTGCCACAATATCCAGATGTTCCTCCTCCATCAAGGCCACTAATTCAGGAAGCTTGTTACTCAGATTATGGGCATTGGTACTCATTGCTCTCCATTTTTTGATGGCTTTAACATAGAAACATAGATTTTGATGGCAGATAAGGACCGCTTGGCCCACCCTGTCTGCCCATTTCCCTACCTATTGGATAAGCTGCAGATCCTAGTTAACCAGCAGCCTACTTCTTCCTACCCCTACCCCCTAGAATTGCCTTATGACTGTCCCATGCATGCTTGAATTCCACCACTGTTTTTGACTCCACAACCTCCTCCAGAAGGTCATTCCATGCATCCACAACCCTCTCTGTGAAAAAATACTTCCTTAAATTACCTCTGAGCCGCCCCTTCTATCTTCAAATTGTGCCCCCTTGTTCTTGCACACCTCTTTTTTTGAAAGATGCTACCCTCTTGGACTTTGTTGATTCCTTGAGATACTTGAAAGTTTCTATCATGTCCCCCCTCTCTCTCCTTTCCTTGAGGCTATACATATTCAGCTCCTTAAGTCTCTCTTCATATGTCTTCCGGTGCAGGCCCTGCACCATTTTAGTCGCCCTCCTCTGGACAGCCTCCATCCTGTCTATATCCTTGCGGAGACTGGGTCTCCAGAACTGCATGCAGTACTCCAGATGGGGTCTCACCAACTGTCTGTACACAGGGATAATAACTTCCTGTTTTCTGCTGGTGATGCCTCTCCCTTTGCATCCCAGTATCCCCCCAGCCCTCCTTGCTGCCCTTTCACATTGCTTGCCCACCTTTAGGTCATCTGATATGACTACCCCCAGGTCCCTTTCCATTTTTGTTGTTGTTAGTATCTCACCCCCCATTGTGTACTCTTCCCCTGGGTTTTTGTTTCCCAGGTGCATTAACTTGCATCATCCCCCACTGACCTGTCTACCTCGGTCTTTTTCTCATTTAGTACCCTGTTTTGTATGGAGAGGCTGGGATTTTTCTGCTGCTTATCAGTGCCTCCCTCCTTGACTAGTTTAAAAGCTTGTCAATGAAGCATTTAAACTGATTGCGAAAAAGACTTGTTCCCTTCCTGGACAGATGCAGACCATCCTGCCAGTATAGGCTGGTGTCCCTTCAAGTGGAACCCCAGTCTCCAATGAAGCCAAATCCCTGTGCTCCACACCATTTTTTCAACCATTCATTAAACTGCATGGTGCAAAGTACCCTTCTCCTCACTCATGCCATTGATAGGCAGCACCTCAGAGAAGGATATTGTGTGTGCTACTTATCTTAGGCTCCTCCCCAATTCTACAAAGTCCTTCTGCACTGCTCTAATCTCATGACTAGCCAAGTCATTTGTCCCTAGGTGGACAATGACATCCTGCTCAGACTCCCGTGCAGCTGTTCTTGTGATCCTGAGGATGCGTTTCCTGTCTCTCCAAGCCATGGCACCAGTCAGGCACCTTACTTCAGTTTTCCCTGCTTCCCCCAGTTCTATCCCCCTAATAATTGAGTACCCCACCAGGAGCTGCTTCCTTTCCTTGTGGTGTCCTCTGCCTCCTTCCTGTGGGCCTCCTTGTGAGCAGTTGTCCTCAGCCTCCTTAGTCTCCTCTGTGGGTGCATCCATAGGGAGCTATGCCTCCAGAATGGTGTATGAATTGTGTGTGGAACAACTGACTGGGTATGCCTCTGTTCCACCATCCTCACCCTCCCTGAGCCCACTGTGGTCCAACTGCTGTGCTTTCTTTGCAACCTCTGAGGTAGTGTTGGTGGCTCTGGTGCTCCCTGGATGGGGAAGGTTCCCTTCCTACCGTCCAGTGTGGCCTGGGGGAAGGTCCCCTTACTACTGTCCAGTGTGGCCTGAAGATAGGCAACTTCCTCCCTCAGGGCAGAGAGTTGTCTGCAAATAGGGCAGTATCTCAGCCTCCAGAAAGATTCCCAGAATACTGCTGCCCCACAGCCATTACATTGCACTACTCCCCACATTTTTTTTTGTGTGTGTGATTGGTTTGTAATATAGAAATATATATATATATATTATACAATGTGTATGCTTATATTGTCAGTGCAGTGTGCTAGAGAGGATATGACAGTGATATGCACCTTGCACTCTTGAGGAAATGATGTCAGAACCCCAGGTATAAAGGAACTATTTCCAGGGGTGGGTGGGTGAGGGGTGGGAAGGTTGGGCCTAAATGTGCCCTCACAAAACAATCAGCTAAAAGCTCTGACCCACCACTGCGATGAGTGCCTTCCTGTCAGCAAGATGCCTTAACAATTTGACAGAGAAAATACCCTGCTAATCAAACAGAGAAAAATCCACATATTCAAGTCAGACACAGGTACACCTCCCCAGCCCCAAAACAGGCTTGGTGGGTTGTGCTCTCAAAGCTGTCAGCCCCAAAATAAGTCAGCTGTGCTTTAAACTCTTCCTGCACTGAAAATGTTAAGAATTGTAACAACAAACATAAACCTAGATCCACCTCCCTCTGTTGCTTGAAAGACTGTCTTTTCCTGTTTCGCACTGCAGGTTTTTCCATGACAACTCCTTAACCACAGTAACTTATTTAAAAATAGTTTAACTATCACAAACCCCTACGTATCAGTAAATTATTTAAAAATAGTTTCTGTCCCAAAATCCTAGTAGTCAATCCAGCTACCCCCAAGGGACAAACAAAATGCAGTATTCAAACACTTGTGAAGTTACTTCCAAGATAAGCAGAGTTTGCAAGCTTCTTTTTCAACTCCTCAGCCACCTGTAATTTATTTAAAAATAGTTTAACTGTCAGAAAATCCTAGTAAACAATCTAGCTACCTCCAAGAATCTACCCAAATGCAGTATTTAAATCCTTCTGAAGTTACTAATAAGATAAACAGAGTTTGCAAGCCCCTTCTTGGTTAAACACTAAATAAATATGTGAATAAAATGCAATTACCAAGGGTAGTTAGTTTCACCTCCCACAGAATTAAGCAAAAGTGCATGTTTGTTGCAGATATCAAGTGCAATATAGAATTTCTCACACAGCTCACAGCTGAATAAAGAAGTAGTGTCCTTCCAGGTCCAGAAAATGTGCTTTGTGTCTTTAAAAATTGCAGCCTCCAGTAACTTATAGTAATCTTATCTAGTCTGGATATCTCCACTCAGGGCAATTTGTTGACAATGGTTATGATGCTGCCCTTCCTGTTCCAATACAACGCTTTTTGGTCTGAAAACAATGTCCTGCCCCTAAGGCTGTCTGTGTTTCAATTCATACTGCAGGTTTTGCTATGACAACTCCTTAACCACAGTAACTTATTTAAAAATAGTTTTAACTATCACAAACTCCTACGCACCAGTAAATTATTTAAAAACAGTTTCTGTCCCAAAATCCTAGTAGTCAATCCAGCTACCCCAAGGGACAACCAAAATGCAGTATTCAAACACTTATGAAGTTACTTCCAAGATAAGCAGAGTTTGCAAGCTTCTTTTTCAACTCCTCAGCCACCTGTAATTTATTTAAAAATAGTTTAACTGTCAGAAAATCCTAGTAGACAATCTAGCTACCTCCAAGGATCTACCCAAATGCAGTATTTAAATCCTTCTGAAGTTACTAACAAGATAAACAGAGTTTACAAGCCCCTTCTTGGTTAAACACTAAATACATATGTGAATATGAAGGTTTCCCCTTCCCGATTGTGGTGGCTGGTTTAAGGAAATAAAGTTTTTATTTTTTTTTATTTTTAATCGAGCTATTATTATTTATTTGTTATTTTTGGCAGCTTTGGCTGACTTCGCTTTCTCTGGTTTAATCTGTGCTTGATGGGTGGAGTTGCTGCACTGTCAGAAGCTGTGGTCACATGTGAGAGGTAAGTGAAAAACCAGTGGCTTGACTAACTGCAGAGAGCAAGAATAAGCGTTCTTGATTGTTATTTCCTGCAGCTTTGGCCGATGTCTGGTTTCTTTGGTTCTGATCACTTTTCATTCAGGCTAAGCACATATTTTTCTTGTTGTGTCTTTCAGACTGTATTCCATTGTTAAAATTCATTGATTGATTGATTCCAGAGGACTGGCAGCTGGCCAATATGATCCCAATTCATAAGTATGGTTCTAAAACTAGTTGTTCGAATTATCGTCCTATAAGCCTCACTAGTATAATTAGTAAATTACTGGTATCTATTTTGAAAGAGTATATTGAAAAGGGTGAAGGAACATGGATGTGAGGCAGCATGGATTTGTAGGTTGTAGGTCAGTTGTGACTATTTCCCTGTCATTTTTGGAAATTGTGAGTTCAGCATTGGAAGGTAATTTACCTGTAGATGTATTATATATCTATTTTGAAAAAGCGTTAGACACTGTATCACATGGAGAATTGCTTAACACATTGGGTAATTTTCGTATAGATAGTTTTTTCTTTAGGTGGATTGCTTCTTGGCAAGACAATAGGAAACAGCGTGTCTGTATTAAGGGTCAATCATCAGACTGGACTTTAGTGCCCAGTGGCATCCTTCAGGGATCTGGGCTGGGGTCCATTTTGTTTGGGATATTGGTTTCTTCTTTAAAGTGTGATGATAATGCATGGCTTGTAAAATTTGCAGATGATATGAAATGTGACGTGGTAGTTACTAATCAATTAGATGTTAAGCAATTTCAGGATAATATCAATCTTTTATATAAATCAGCCATGGGGATTAAATTAAAATGTAAATTAAAATTTAATCAATTAAAATGTAAGATTATGTGCTTAGGAAGAAACAACCATGAATTTGAGTATTTCCTAAATGGGGTTAGTTTAATGACTGTAAATGTAGAAAAGGATTTGGGAATAAGGATTAACAAAGAATTAGAATTTTCCTATCACTGTGCAATAACTGTTAAAAAAGTCTATGGGATTTTGGCATCAATTATGAGGAACATTAAAAGTAGAGAGAGAGATGTGATTGTGCCTCTTTATTGTTCTCTTGTTAGACCCTATTTGGAGTACGCTGGTTCTGTATGGCAACCTCATCTCAAACAAGATATGAGGCATTTGGAGGGGGTACAGCAATGGGCTACCAGAAGGATTAAGGGCTTGGAGACTCTCCATTATGAGGATAAACTAAGAGAGCTTGGATTATATTCATTGCAGTATAGGAGATATCATGGGGATATGTGTTTGATTTACAAAGCAAGTAGGTAACCAGTTATATGGGAATCTTTATGTTTACATGGACGGCAAAGCATAGTTACTAACCAGGGGGCATCAATATCAACTAACAGGAGATAGTTATAAAACTAATAAAAGAGGGGCCTGATTTTCACAGCGTACAGTTACCCAATGGAATTCTTTACCTGCTTCTATGGTTTCATGTGAAACTATGAGTCAATTTAAGATAGCTATTAAAAAAAATAAGTTTATTAGTCTTTATCAAATTTTGTAATTTTGACGTGAGGACAATAAAGGCCTAACAACTAAAGTTACTGATTTGTTCCTATAATCCTTGATCCTATTAGGAAATTAAAAAAATACTTACATGGTAAATGCACTAAAAAGGCAGGTGGCGATCTCAACAGAGTGTTTCGGAAATTCATTGCAGTATGAAGTATAATTTGCTTTTTTTATTTTTGTTGATAATCACATTTCCAAAGTAATTAGGATGGAACATGCGTACACTTATGAATAATGAATACTGTTTAATGGGCATAATGCTTTGGAGCAGTTAGAGGAACCAACCAGGATGGGAATGAATTGACAGGAGCAGATGTGATCAGGAGTGAATTGATGCTGGATTAAATCATCAGGAGCAAAATGTGTAGGAGCGAATTGATGGGAGCGAAGTGTCATGTTTTCATAGGGAGGGCCTGGTGATGTATAATACGGTGTCATCTGCAAACAGATGAGCACTCATGGTGCTTAAATTGTCATCGATGTTGTTAATATACACAGTGAATAATAAATGCCCCAGGATGGACCCCTGCGGCACACCTCTCAGAAGAAGTTTTAAGGGAGAGAGAGCACCATTAGCTTTTACCTGTTGCTGCCTTCCAGTTTGGTAGCAAGAAAACCATTTAAGCAAGATAGTGTCAAGTCCGACACTGCTTAACAAGTCCAGTACTAACTGATGATCAACAGTGTCAAAGGCCTTACTTAAATCTAAAAAAGGGCACAGATGTGGTTTTTGGCATCAAGGGGTATAAGCCAGTCATCAGTAACTTTTGTTAAGGCCAAGACCATGCTATGTTTAGGCCTGAACCCAGATTGGAGAGGGTTCAGTAGGTTTTTGGCTTCGAGATAGTCTCTCAGCTGGGAGTTGATTGGTTTTTCCAGAAACTAAGAGAGAGTGGAAAAAAGATATGACTGTAATTATTAAGATAGCTTTGATCGACTGATTTAAACAAAGGGATAACATGAGCAATTTTCCGACCGGAAGGTAAGGCACTTTAGGAGAGTGACAGATTGAGTAATGGGTGGGGACAAAAAGTAGTATCCTAACTTTAAGAAATATGAATCAAGCAAATTGGCTCCTGCACTTTTTTAGGGTCCAAGGGAATTAGAAGATCCTCAGGTTGCTTAATAGTGATAGGGCTGAAGCTAAAGTGTGCAGGGCAGTGGCAAATTTTTGAAGGCGTGGATGGTGGGGTACCAGTAGGGAGCTGGTGGGATAGTTTGCTAGCAGGGGAAGAGTCAAACACAAATCCTGCAGTAGCAAAATGGTTATTTAGCTGGTTCAGGATATTAACGCTCTTCATGTAGGTAATGGCCCCTGTAACTATCTTAGCTGGAAGGGATGAAGGTGAACTGTTCCCTTCAATTTCCCTAATGATTTGCCAAAATTTGGCTGCATTGCTTTTGGATGAACCATTACTCTGGTAATGGACCTTGTTATCTTCGGTATTTGAGTTTATGTTTTTCTTTGTTCTAACGAGTCTCCATTTTGTAACCACCGGTGTTCAGAATTCCCTGAACCCTCTTACTGTGTATGTTAAGTTTTGTAATATCTTTGGGTAGTAATAAACAAATGCTATTACTTTTTCTGCAACACTCGTCTCCTGGTCGTACTTTCTGCCATCTGATTTAGATTCCTGCCTATGAGGAAATAGCCTTCGTAACATTTCTGGTGACTGTGGCAGGATCAGATTGTACAGAACTGAACCAGAACCACAGACAGTGTACAGAATAATGGATATGAGATCAACAAAACGCTCAAACCTGTGCCCTCCCATTCACCCAATACGGCAACTTTTCCAGACCCCCCACACCTTGAATGCAGATGGGAATGATGAAGGTATTCAAACCTATGCCCCTGCTCTTCAGTGAATTGGTCTGGTGCAGTCCATATCCCCAGAGGTATACCTGTTTAACTGGAATCTCAGGGTAGACAGAAATATCCTTTGTCTATGGTTAGTACAGATAAGAAGGGAATCTTTGTAATTATAGCAATCAGCACTGAACTGAAACTTGATGTTTCAAACTTTCTAGTCTCTCATGGAGGCTGGAGTGACTTCGTGCTGGACACGAAAATCGCAGAGTCACCCCATTCAGTATGTGTGCACCCTGTATGGGGAGATCAAGCATATAGCAAAGAAACATGACCAAAAGGGCCTATTGGTAGCCCCACAATCCACAGCCTTAC
Organism: Neoceratodus forsteri; assembly: GCA_016271365.2. Classification (NCBI taxonomy): domain Eukaryota; kingdom Metazoa; phylum Chordata; order Ceratodontiformes; family Ceratodontidae; genus Neoceratodus; species Neoceratodus forsteri. The sequence goes on along the minus strand of CM057449.1, from coordinate 52,006,941 downwards.
AAGTAGTGGAGGCAGAAAATTCAACTTTGAAAAAGGAGTTGGGCTCCAAATCCTGTGAAAAGATTAGGTTGCGACTAGAACTGGAAAAGGAAATACAGAAACTCTGCAGTGATTCTGAGAGCGCAGTGTGTCATGCTGTGCAGGATAAAGAGAAAGAACCATCTATGTTACAAGATGGATGTGAGAAGTTGCTGCAGGATGAAAAGCATGTGTCACAATTGAATGACTTATTGACTGGTATGAATGGTACATTGCGAGCTGAGCATGAGGAGTTGAATGATGAACTAGGGAAGTGTCAGGAAGCATTGGATCAGGAGATTAGGGAAAATTGTGATGTAAACACAGCATACAGAGTATTATAGGAGCATGCTAGCAAAGGACAGCATGGTGGAAAATCAGACAGTCACGGACATTGTAGAGCCAAGATGGCGAAGATGTGTCATTGGCTAGAAGTCCTTGTTATCTTAGATATATAAGTTTATGTATTTCTTTGTTCTAATGAGTCTCCATTTTGTAACCACCGGTGTTCAGAATTCCCTGAATCCTCTTACTGTATATGGTAAACTTTGTAATATCTTTGGGTAGTAATAAACAAATGTTATTACTTTTTCTGCCGCACATCTCCTGGTTATGCTTTCTTCCATCTAGTTTAGATTCCTGCCTACAAGGAAATAGTCCTCATAACTGTGTGTGTGTGTGTGTGTGTGCGTAGACAGTTGGACAATAAAAGAGAGAGAGAGAGAGTGTGTGTGTGTGTGATAGAATTGCTCCACCACCTTTGCCATTCACTCTCTTGCACCAGTAATTTTAAAAATAAGGCTTGTACAAGGTGTGTGTTATGAAGATTTTTCTCACTCTTGGGGTTTATGGATTATTATCACTCACTGTGGGTGTGTGCAAAATTCTCATAACACACACCTGCACAAGTATTATTCTCTATATAAGGAGAATGGGGTGGAGTAACCAGGAAAGGATGAGACATTAAACTGAGGTCCCATCTACCTGGATTGGTGGTAGTTCAGGTGGATGTTAAAGATCCCATGGCACTTATCAAAAAGAGTAGAAGAATTTCCCCAGTGTCCTGGCCAAATTTCCCTCATTCACTAAAAAAAAAAAATACCACCAACAGCTTAATCCGGTTCAAGGTCAATTGACATTCATCTGTATCCCCCCTTCCCCAGGTCATGCCTGAAAATAGGCAGGATGCCTAGTGCACTTACCTGGTCAACAAAAAGTAAATAAAAAATGAATAAAGAAAACACACTATACTGGAACCTATCTCCAGGTGTGACCTGGGAGCATAAGGAAGTTAGGTGACTTGCTCAGGGTCACACAGTATGAAAGTGGGGCTAATGGGATTCAAACCCAGGTCTCCAGGTTTGCAGCTCAGTGCCCTTAACCACTATGCTATACTCTCTCCCATAAATTACTGGTGAGTTCTCACCTAGATTACTGTGCCCAGTTCTGGAGACCCCATATCCAGAAGTACATACAGTAGGCAGAGTGGAAGCAGTCCAGAGGAGGGCAAATTAAATGGTGCAGGGTGTGCATCAAAAGCCAATGTGGAGATTCTGCAGGCCCTTAATATGTATACTCTGGAGGAAGGGAGAGAGGGGGGAATATAATAGAGAAATTCAAATACCTCACAGGTATAAATGACATTCAAGAGTGAAGCCTTTTACAGAGAACAAAATGCTCACGAACAAGGGATTATGCCACGAGGTTTCAGGGGGTAGGCTCGGAGGAGATGTAAGAAACAGTGGTGGATGCCTGGAACAGTATCTCAGCAGAGGTAGAGGGGGCAAAAATTGTAGTGGCTTTCAAGAAGGCATGGGATAGGCTTAAGTGAAACTTAGTGGTAAGGAAAATGGGAGAGAAGCTGGAGATCAAGTAGTGTCTGTGGTATTACATTAGATACAGAAATGGACAGACTAAGTGGGCTATGTGGTCCTTATCCGCCATCAAAGTCTATGTTTCTATGTTTCAGCAGTGAATCCATTAACTTTCCCATCACAAATGTCAGGCTGACTGGCTTGTAATTGCCAGCCTTCTCCCTGCTACCAGTTTTGTGTACTGGGACTATATCTGCCCTCATCTTGTTCTCTGGAACAACTCCTGTTTACAGTGAACTGTTAAATAGAATTGTCAGAGGTGCAGTCAATATTTCCCTGAGCTCCCTCAGTACCCTTGGATGCACCCCATCTGGCTACATTGCTCTGTGCACCTTCAGATTAGCAAGTCCTTACAGTACTTTTGACTTAAAAAAAATTCCACCTTCCTCCCTCTAAAGTTTTTATTACTTTTTTGTCAATCTCCCTTTTTCCTTCCTCAGTGAATGCTGAAAAGAAACATTTTTTCAGAATGTCTGCCTTTTCCTCATCTCCCTCTGCACAGTCCTCCTTCCCCTTTTAACCTTACAATCCCACCCCAGTCTTCCTCTTTTCACTTACATACTTAAACAAACTCTGATTAGAGCCACTATGGCTGCTAATACATTAAATTGATAAGGGTGTTTCATGGCCTTAAACATAAAGATGAATGGCTGTAGTCCTCTTCACGTGTAAATATGTTTGCTGAAGATAGATCATTTATCTGGTTGTTCTTGTGTTTCCCATGTGTTTAAAATGTGAGTGATGAGTGCATGTTATACTATATTTGTAAGGAGAGGGAGCTCCACACTAAGGCCTTTGAGTAATTGTAGAAAGAATGGTGCAGGAAGGAGAGGTATGTCTACACTAGGGATTGTGGGTCAACCTGGAAGGATAAGAACCTATACCGAGGTGATGGCCTGCTTTCATCCAGGAGGCAACCAGAGTCCTCAGTGGATGATCAAAATGCTACTTCTATGGACAATTAATGTAATGGGAGTGATGGAAGAAATATGGGTGGCAGAAAGTGGGTCACCACAAGCTGAGATAGAGAGTAGGGAGATCCCAAGGGAAGAGAGTCCTACAAGGATGCAAGTTATTCAAGGAAGCAGGGTGTTAGCAAAGGAAAAAGGGAGAAAAGAGCAGTCAAAAGAGAAAGATGAGGAAAGGGGAACAGTTAGAAAAAGGAGAAAGCAGCGAGAAGAGAGGAGAGGGCTGTCAAAATGGTTCAATGTCTGCATCAGAAGCCCTATGAAGAGAGACTGAAATAGTTCAATATATACACCCTAGAGGAGAAGAGGGAGAGTAGAGCTATTATGGAGATCTTCAAAATTACACTAGTGCATTAATAAGGTACAGTAGGTAGGTAGATATGTTTCAAAGAGAAAAGTGCTGTAGAACAAGGAGTCTTGATGTGAAGCTGGAAAGAGTTAGATGTGAGGAAGTACTTCTTCACAGAAAGAGTGGTAAATTCCTGGAACAGGTTTCAAAAATGCCTGGGACAGACACATAGCAATCCTAGGAGTAAAGAACTGGGTGGAAGAGACAGTGCTGTAGGGCAAGTTGAGTCTGCAGCAAAAGTGATCATAATTAAAATGAGCAGACTACATGGGCACAGCGGTCATTATATGCAATCAGTTTCTATGTTTATGTAACAGCCCCTTTTTAAGAGATTATTTGTTCTATTCGGCCCTCCCTGGGTTTTTGTGGCTTTATTCAGCCCAGTAGAAAAAAGGATTAATTCTTCTGAGCACTCGGGTGGAGCCTCCCATGGGTAGGGAGGGCACCATGGATGTGTGGGGAGATGAAGCTCCTCAGTTAAGGTGGGAGGGAGAGTTCCAGTTGGAGGAGCGAGTGGCGAGGGAGTGAGGGTGAGTCAGGGCTTGGTGGGGTCGATTTCCTGATCCGGCCCCAGACCAGTGACACTTGGGAGGGCACAGAGGAAGAAGATTGAGCCAGTAACCACAAGCTGCATATTATCTTGGAGGCAGCTAATGTGGAGAGGGGAACCAGCAGCCACAAGTCACAGAATGCGCTGGCAGCCTGAGCTGATAAATGTAGGGATCCTGTGGACAAGAATGTGGCAGGGATTGTAGTGTCCAGACAGCAAGCTGATTTGGAGCTCCATGATAGGTGTCCCTCTTCTCAATTTGTAAAGAGTTACTGCCAGTCTTTGCAAACAATGCAGGGGGTCAAGCGGGAGCCAACAAATCGCCAGGCAATGAGGATTACAAGTTTTGAGGGGGACCTGCTGAGTCAGTATGGAGAGAGACCAAGAGATGGTGATCATTGAGAGTTTGGGTGCCTGTGAAGAATTTTTTTTTTTCCAATTGTTTAACCAGGTGAGACACACTAAGCTGAAAGCTTGTTTACAGGTGTAACCTGGGGGCATGGGGAGGTTAAGTGACTTTGCTTAGGGTCACACAGTATGCAAGTAGGGGCTGTGGGATTCAAACCCAGGTCTCCAGATTTGCAGCTCAGAGCCTTAAACCATTGCACTATACTGCCTAAAATAATGGGCTGTTAGGCACTCTGAACTGTTCTTTGACTTGTACTGCCTTAAAGCTTTTGTTACCATAGTGGTCCCAAGTCAATGCTGTCCTAAAGACTGTGCAACCTCCTCTGTCCAGCTAAGAACTGCTATTATGACCATACTGGCCCTGTGAAAGCTGAATGCATTTCCCACTAATTAACTGTTGCTCCCCGGAGCAATGTGCGACTATGTTTAATGAATTTGGGACCTCTGCTGTTTCTTCAAGTTCCATATCAAAAGGGACTGTTTAATATGCATTAACCTGTTGTTTCCATCCAGCACCAATGAGGAAAAGGGACCCTGACTGTGACATGTGGTCCTGAGTAACATGGCCACTGGAAGTGTTTCTGCTGCTGAGGGTGCCCCTTTCCCATGCACATATTGTATCCATACCCCTAGATACAGAGAGGGAGGGCTACATTTCTATGTATGACAGGTTATGTGGTACAAAAGGATAAGGCACACAGCTGTTCCAGTTTTTCACTCACACTGTTGGTTTACAGAGCAATTTGGATACAAATGTGTGTGGTGCTTTTTGGGGGGAGGTGTAAGGAGATGTGGGCTTGAGGATCAAACAAAAAAACAAAACAAATTAAATACCTGGGCCATATAATACTATGCACTCCATTAAGCTCAGCAGTGATGAACATTACACACAGATTCTGTAGGTTACAGTCAGTGATTTCAGAATTACATATTGTTTTATCCAAGACATCAGCCTCCATTCAGTGCACATAGAGTAGTAAGCTTTATTTCAAAAGGTTGAGAAATCATTTAAAAGTTTAAGTTGACAAAAAAGTCAAGTAAGTTATCACATTTGGTCAGCAGCACTTTTAAGCATTTCCCAATATAAATCTGGTTCCTTGAGAGAGAGAGAGAGAGAGAGAGAGAAAGAGAGAGAGAAGAGGAATGGTGGAGCATGGTTGCCCATCCACTATTCTCGATGTACAGTGCCACACACACACACACACACACACACACACACACACACACGCACACACACATATGCACACAATCAGGGTGGAGCTAAAGGGGGGCTGGGGGCAGTTGCCCCTCCTTGCTGCCCCAGTGTGAGTAGTGGTGCCCCTCCACCATCTTTATTCACTGTTTAGTGCCCATTGTGGAGCCCTTTATTAACTGAATGCCCCCCCCCAGCTCCCAAACCTGGCTCTGCCACTGCACACAATCGGAGGAGAGAGAGAGAGAGAGAGAGAGAGGTGTAATTTAGAAGTGTGAGGTCTTCATGAACTATGATTTTCCCAATCCCCCACAGGCCAAAGGTCTGAAGCTATCAAGTTTTAGATGCATTCTGGTGCATTTTGAGGGTCATTTTGACACTACTTGGCTACTTTTCAAGCCTTCTTTGACTTGTTAGGACCAACCAATATGACTATCAAAATAACTACTTTTTATTTTCTTAAAAAAAAAATGTCAAAGCTAAAGCAGAGAATCCCACCCTGGCCACCCTTTAAACACCCAAATATTTAGCAATTCTCTTGAGTACAGCCAGCTATCACTGCTGCTGGCATTGCACTTTTTACCTTGCAACCTGAACAGCAGACTCTGCCCCCCCCCCTCCAACAATGCACCACACAGTCAGACATACAGGGCAATGATAATTACACAAAAAACACCAGCCTGGATGTGCATGTGTTATGTGTTTGTCACGTGGCAGAAACTTACACAGACCATCCATGCCAGAGAATGGAACTGATACACAGGACCCACTGGAGGGTCCCTTAAGGCCCAACAATGACACAGGATGTATACTAGGGTACAAGAGAGGTTCACCAGGTCACAGCTAATAATAAATATAAATATGACTAAACTAATGCATTTTACCCTCAATAAACACAATATTTCAAAAAATTGCAAATATATACTTTAAAACAAATTCAAATAGAGCATGCAATTACTAATTGTTATTTGGGGGTACATTTTGACTCATTATTGACCTTCAATGGACATATAGATGCGACCATTATTAAACTGAATTAAAAAATAGGATCCTTGAAAAGGACAACTAGATGTTTAAAGTTACAGCACAGGAAAAAGATTGCAGAACAGCTTATACTACCAGTATTTAAGTATGATGAATGTATTTACAGGTCAGTGAATAAACAATTATTAAACAAATTAGATAAACTTTACTATAGGGTCTCTAGGTATGTTCTATGTCGTGACTTTAGAACTCATCATTGCACTTTATTGGCTAGATTATATTGGTTATCCCATGATCTGGAATTTATGAAAAGTTGGCTAACCTTTATTCACAAATACAAAACAAATCACCTCAACCATAATATTTCTAAATTACTGGCTGCCAGGTGCTTTGTTACTAGGAAATGCCCAGCTAGGACTATACATCAAAATAAGATTTATCCAGATAAATGAAGAAATAGGTTCAGAGACAAAACATTGATATCCCAAGCCTCTTTATACTGGAATACACTTTCACCCCCCAAGTGCCAGCTGAGCAAAACCACAAAAAATGTGTTAGGGCAATGAGTAAGTGTTGTGCTCGTACATATACCTGTATGAGGTAACCTCTGTGTTATTCTCACCCCCCCCCCCACACACACACACAGTTTTGTAATTTGGTTTACCCTCTGTCTGTTTTAATTATATTTGTAAATGTTTATATGTCATTCTGTGGTATTTTTATAACTGTATTTATTTAATTTTGTGAAACTTAGTGTACAGGACTGTCTTGTAAACAGGATTGATAAAATCCAAATGACATGTTTTTATTTCTGTATAAAAATACCATTTTTACTACTACTGCTACTATACCAGGTCATGACTGCTTTATCTGCATGTACCCTGAACCGAGACAGTTGGTCTAGGGAGGGTAAGGATCAACAGGGACAGCTGCATGAAATTCAGGACACATACAGTGACATCACAGCCCACAGACTTGACACAGAGCAAGGCTTTCCACAAGCTGTGTGAAACCTCAGCCAGCAGCATGACCACAGCTGCCAGTACTCCTCAGCAGGATGCTGTTTTCCTTCCATATCCTGTATGTGGTGGCCAACCCCAAAATCCCCATATGTCACACAGTGGAACAACAATACCATCAAGCACTCCAGCACAACCCACACATGACAGCCAACCTGCAGGGGTGAATAGTAGGGCTGTGCATGGTCCAAATAGTATTTCCCGAATACCACAAGTAGTGGGCTTGCTGAATATGAAGATGGACGTCCCTAACAGTTAACTATTCGGACGCTATTCGGTATGTACTATTCGGTGGGTGAGATTTCAAAATCTCACAGAGCTTCGCTGGCCAATCAGACGGTGTCTTTGGAGCTCACAGCCAGGAACACCATATGATGTTCTCACTGTGAGTGTGTAGATGAGAGGAGAAAGTCATTTCTGAGAAAGCTAGCTCTGTTTAGTTTACCACTTGTGATTTTTATAACTGTCAAAAACATTTTGTGTGTGATCCAGTTTTGACACCTGGTCACCATGTGACTGCATCTGACTGCAGTTTTGTTTTTCATCCTTGAAACTGGGCTCAGTTTCAAGGAAAAGGAGATTCTGTGTGTGAGTAAATCTGTGTGTGTGACTGTGTGCTGCTGCATGTTGACTCCCCTCCCTCACTGCTTGCAGTTTCACAGTTCAGTTGAAGTAGTGTGATTTTATTTTTTGCTTCAGAAACTTTCTGTTCTATTATAAGTTGTTATCAGGATTTTTTTTTTCAACAAAATCCAGCTTGGCTTCTGCATGTAGTGAATAACTTTCACTGGGCTCAGTAACAGTGAGTGGTTCAAGTTTTTGCTGAGTGCCCCATCTCCACTGCTGTGCTTGCTTAGCTTTTTGTTCCAAATCCACACACGGCCTCTGTGGTATTTTTTATTTCTTTTGTGAAGCAGATTGGTATCTGCTGTCATCAGGTTCCCTGCATAACTGAGGTGAGATTGTCATCTGACTCCCTCTTGTCTATATCATAGCTCACCGCAGTGCATACATCATCTGTGCATGTGTTGTATTGTTGTTCATGTAATCAGTGTCCTGCAAATACACTCACAGTTGTCTACAAGCATTTTTATTTGTGATTTATAAAGAATTATACTTTTTCTCTTTGGGTCAGGCTTGGCCCACTGAATTGTTGCAGACTGTGGTCTGATTCTTGGCTCAGTTCCCTGTACAACTGAGTGAGGAGGGTGTTGCAAGTGACTACTCCCTCCACAGCTCACTGCACTTGAGTGGTCTCCTGCGCATGTGAGTTTTCTCTTTTTTGCGTGTCTTTGCCCCCTGTGTTTGCACTGCCATGAGTGTGCACACGTACATTTTCTGTGAACTGCTTCAATATTTCTGTATGTATCAGGCATGACTCATAGGGTTCTGTGTGTTGTAAGTTGTGTGATGCACCTTCAAAGCTTGAATTACTGTACTGTAGGACTGCACAACTAACACCATACAAGTAAAAGAAGTTGTTTGCTGACTCCATCTCTCTCACTCTCTCTCTCTCTAGTATCAGCCTGACTTTATTAGCTGCTACTAAAGCAGTGTGGGTATTGTTGTTTTCTGCAAGAAGCACCAACATAAACAAAAACACTAATCACAAATAAAATACACAGTAAATTACAGACCATGGCCCAGATATTCAAACTGCGCTCAAAAGTAGCGCAACAGCAGGAGCAAGCACAAACCAGTTGCGCAAATGCGCAACAGGTGCGATATTCAAACATGGAGCAGAGCAAATTGCACAAGCAACCAACGTCTCAATATCGCACATACTGCGCCATCGCACAACCAGGTAGGAGAGGCTGAGCCAAAATGCTGAGCTATGGCGCAACCATGGAAGCTCAGCTGAGCAGTGCAGAGCTGCCATAGCGCAAGCACAGCCCCCAGAGCAATGGAACTGCACATCCAGGGAGGCAGGCTGGGGCCCACCGCCAGCCATGCCACACATGGGCACAGGAACTCACTGCAGAACCCACACCACACTGGCACACCCCAAGCACAGCATCACTGGGGGTGGGACGGATGATCCACGTGCCCATGGGGACAAGCCAACTAAAGCATAGCAGAGCCATGACACCCCAGCACAACCACTGGCAGGCAGAGTGTGCCACACCCAGGGGGTTGACAACCACAGTGCACATCAGTCCCCCCCGTACGCACAGCACAGCGTGCACCGTGCCCCCAAGACACCGCTCATGTGCAGTGATAGGCACTGCAGGAAACACCATGCACCCCCCGTGCCACACGTCAACCCCATGCTGCAGAGAAGCAGACCAGCCAGACCCACCCTGTGCACCCAGCAGTGGGTGGCAGCAGATGGCAAGAGCAACAGAAAGGCAGTGCTATGCTGGTGATACCTCCCCATGGACACACACACACACACACCCACATATACCCAGGACCATAGTAGCCCAGATGGCATGTACACCCCTGCAACGGAGCACCCAGAGCCAGTTGCAAAGCAGACACCAACACAGCAGTTGTACCAAAATAGAAATGTATATTTAAATAAAAACAGTGAACAACAAAGGTCGAACTATGTACAAGTTGGAGACGGGTAAAAGGCAGGGGTGTTCAGGGAGGAATAAAAACTTGGAGAGGAAGGCAGGGTGAAAGGGATGGGTGAAGGTGAAATGAAAGGTGGGCTCACGGCCCAGCTGGCTCCTGCTCCTCCCCTGCTGGCTCCCTCTCTGTGCCTGCGCCGCTCTCCTGGCGCTGTAGGGCTTGCAGGACCTCCTGGTTGTCCAACACCACCTGGGTCAGGGCGCCGAGATCAGCCATGCGCCGCAGCACACTGAGGCCTAGGAAAATGGGAACACAGTCAATGGCTGAGACTGACCACAACCCTGAACACCACCCACCCTGAAACCCATCTAACCCAATGTCCTGCACATGTGATGGCATGCACCCACCCACAGTGAACATGCACATGGCCATCACAAACAGGCGGCACCAGCCATGCGCACCACCGCCCACACACACTGCCCACATCAAGCACAGTACAAACTACGCTGTCATGTGATGTGGCAACGTGGTGCGATGCCAGTTACACAGCTATGTGCCCAGTGCATGCCTGGACCACCTGTAATGCATACACAGGCGTGTCATGATGCTGCACTGTGATGCAGGTCACCTGTGTCACGCCTACATACATGGAGACATAGACAGTGTCGGCAGATAAGGGCCTATGGGACACCCAGTCTGGCCATTTGGCCTTGTACGATCACTCTCTTGTCCTATAAGTCCGTTCCCCCTCACCCCTGACCTCCAGAAGTCCCTCATGGTGAACCCACGCATACATATATCCCGTGACCAAGTCAGCCCCCACCACATCCTCTGGCAGGGTGTTCCACTCGTCCACCACCCGTCATGTGAAGAAACACTTTCTCATGTTCCTCTTAAACAAGCCCCCCCAACTGCATCCCATGCCCTCTAGTCCTGGAACATCCCTTACGCTTACAATATTGTTTCCTGCACTCTGTTCCCCTGTACAATACTTTATGTCCCCATCATATCCCTACACCCTGCTCCCTCCAGGGAGTACATGTTCAGTTCGTCAACCTGTCTGCATAGGACTTGTGATGCAATCCATGCACCATCCATGTCACCCTCCTGTGAACGCTCTCCACCCAGTCCCTGTCCACGCAGGTATGTTGTCCGAACTGTACACTGTACTCCAGTGTGGGGACTCACTACTGTTTTGTATAGTGGAACTATGACCTCCCCTTTGGTTGTGTCCAGCATGGTTGGTGGTCCTGCCCCCCCAGCATGCAATAGCATCCATGAAGTAATGATACTCACACTCCTCCAGCAGCGTGGTCTGCCGCTGCTGCTGCTGTTGCTGCTGCTGCTGCTGCCGCTGCTGCTGCTGATGCTGCTGCTGTGGCCCGACAGCCTGTGGCACTGGGGCCCTGGCATGGCCCACATCACCATTGTCCGGCATCCTCACCATCCGCCTGTGGGAGACATACGGTGAGACAAACATCAGTGTGACTCAAAAGCAGAGTGCCCCCTGCCCCAGTGAGACTGCCTGCCCACACAGCCATAACCATCCATCGCACAGCTGCACACACTGACACACCGATGCACAGCCACCCAGGCACACACACACCCCTACAGAGAATATAGGTGAATAGATGGTACACTCACGTGGCCTAGGCACCAGGCCCCGCCTGGCACGGGAACGCAGCCGCGTCAATAGTTCTGGGTCCCTCCGGCGGAGATCACTGTACCGGTGCCGGCACTGCTCAGCAGACTGGCCCCGGCCAGTGACCCCCACCAGGTCAGTGGCCACTTGCTGCCACAAATGGGTCCTAGGTCCGGTGAGGGGGGCCTCACCATATAGTCCCTCATAGTGGGGCTCCACTAGGGCCACCAGGTTGGTCACTTCAACTGGGCTCCAGGACACCGCCCTCCTCCTAGCCATGGCCCCAACTTTACAGCAGGCAATATGGTGCCCCGCTGCGCTGTGACCCCACGTGGAGTTGTTGCGCAATAGACCAGCACAGGCTCAATCACGCTGTTCGCTAGTCCGCCACTTTACATGGCACTGCAACCAGGCAGCTTAATAGGGACGACACATGGCATGCCCACAGCCAGGGTCAGAGGGCATACACAAGGTCACGGCAATGACGCAAGGCTACGCACAGTGCCATGGGATGTATAGGCATCCTCGCGCGACTGCTAAGCATAGCACCAGTGCCACAGTGGACTATCGCACAGAAGTGCCACAGCGCCATATAGTGCCCAGTGCTGTAGCACCACTGGCACAATGGTGGCCATGGCCAGAATCGCCTATCGCTCAGCAGCAGGTCTGCAGCGCGCGATCGACGACAGTAATCCTGTCAGGGCATGCGCAATGCAGTGTAGCACACAGCCACAAACATGCGCCATCGGCTCAGCTGGACCTTCCCTATTGCGCTAAGTGCAAATACGCGATATTCAGCCGACGTATGCAAATCAGTCGATCAGCCATGCAAAGGCGCAGTGGCGCTGTTAGCATGTCATTAAAGTTGCGCCACACCCCATTTGCATGTGTTGCGCTATAAAAATGTGACACTGGGTTGTGGCGGCCAGATTTGGTTATTGCAGGTGAGAGGTGAGTTACATGCTGTGTGATGCTCAGGACAATGCTCATGGGCAGGGTGCTGGAGGATGTCATAGGTTGAGGGGCTGAGCATGATGAGGGCACTTAGGAAGGGCAGAGGCACCCTTTCCATCAGTATCTGCCATGCGGAGAGGAAAGGGGCTTCTGCCCCGCCCAGCCTGCAGCCATGCTCATGGGGAAATGCTGTGGACTGCACAGTGACAGGTGTCCACTTCCACCCATACAGATCACCATGACTGACGAGAACCAGGCTGAGGCTGTGGACGGCGGGTGTAGGAGGAGGCCGAACTTCACCACAGCAGAGACTGAGGCCCTTCTCCAGGCCTACCTGGAGGATGAGCCGCTATTGAGTGGGCGGAGGGGCACCCCTCAGCAGCGTGCAGCTGCATGGGAGGGGGTAGCTCTGGCCGTCAACCTGCACGGAAGCCACCAGCGCTCCGTGCAGGAATGCCACAAAAAGATGGGGACTGACCGCAGAAGGCTGAAGGAGAAGGTGGCAGCCTTCAGGGTGGCACGTGCTGCCACTGGTGGGGGACCACCGGTGGTGTTGCAGCTGACCCCGACCGAGGAGACACTGGTCGCGGCCATGCAGCCGAGTGCCATTGCGGGTGTTCCAGGCGGAGGATTCCAGACGGGTGGAAGCCCATCACTGCACGGTATGACATGGTGATGTTGTGGGGGGGGCTGTTGTTCACATGCACTCACATGTACTCTCTTTCTGTTTCAGATCCTGTTCGTCTGCAGGAGACAGTGGTGGTGGGTGCTGACAGTGAGGCAGACCTGCTGGACCAGGAGGAGGGACCATCCACCTCCGCCAGCAGCCTGCAGGCACTGCAGCAGCAGGCCGGCTGGCCCAACAACTCCGCCGGCAGTGATACGGGTGCAGAGGGTGCACAGCCTGTGTCACAGCAGTCTGGCATGCAGGTGTGCCAGCATGCTGTGCCTATGGCAGTGGCACGCACCGGCACTATTGATGATAGCAGGCCTGCAATGGCCAGTGATAGGTGTGTGTCCCACGAGGGATGCATGGCAGGCCATCACGTGCCCCTGGCCCGTCCTGCTCCACACCTGTGTACCAGCATGCTGGCACAGTCACAGGCTGGGCCTGTCAGCACCGGTGGGGCAGCATCGGTGGCTGAGCAGGTGTCTGGCACTGTTGACAGCACAGGGGTGGAACAGGTGGACCTGGGGGCTCAGCAGTTGGAGGGGCGGCAGCAGCAGTTGCACACCAGGCCTGGGGGGACAGCGTCAAGCAGTGGCACTTGTCCACCGTCCTTAGATGCATATACCTGGTCCTGGCGAGACAGCGGCCACCCTCAAGGGTGCTGTGCACCAGGACCATCCACACCCTGGGGTCACGATGCCATTGGGGCACAGTACCCTTTGACGTGCACACCCGCCTGCTGCAGGAGTCGGTACAGCTGCAGGGGTGGGTTGCAGAGGTCCGTGGAGCACTGACTGTGTCCGTGGAGTGGCATAGCAGGGAGTGTGCTCGGGACCGGGCTGAGATGGTCCATATGCGGACGGATGTGACCGCTGCCATCGACAGGCTGACCCAGGCAGTGGTCTCTGTGGAGACCGCATTGACCACACTGTCTGGTGACCCTGTACCACGCACCCCACACAGTGCGCACTCCACTCCCCGTTCCCGGCATCATGCGACACCAGGCCTGTCGATGCTGGTTTCTGCTGTGGGCATCCCGAGCACCCCTGGTGCAAGTTTGTTTGGCGGGATGCAGACCCCTGTGCGGGCAAGGTCGCGGTCGCGCACTGGGACCCCTGGTGGTGCACTAGCGCCACCTGATGTGGCCCCTGCGCAGCCTGCCAGTGCTGCTAGGCCATGGCGGGGCCGCCCACGCATCCGTGGTGGCCGTGGGACAGTGCTCCCTGACTGAGCTGTCTCCCAATGCAGGCCCTGTCTGGTGCTGCCCTGTGTGCAATGTGTGTCATGGTGGGCAGTGCACTGCTGGGTGCTCTGCTCACCAAGCTGACACACGGACCACCTGCACACTCTCCCAACTGCTGTCCACAGGTGCGTGTGGATGATGATGCCTGCATTGCACTGTACACCAAGGTGCAGGTTGCCCAGGTCCTGACACACGTCGTGGACAGTCCAGGTGGTGAGGTGGTTGGTGGTGCTGTGTTGGTGTGTCATTTCTGCAGTGCTGTGCTGCTGCCCTGTATGCTGCCTGGTGTGTGTGTGTGTGTCTATGTGAGTGCTCACCCTCTCTGATGGTGTGTTGGTATGCCTGGACCCTTCAACTCCCTGACCTTCATGCCAGTGTGTTCCCCTGTGTGCCTGTGGTTTGCGCATGGACAGTGTTGCCTGCACATGTCCCTTGACTTACCTGTGTTGTGCGTGGTGCTCTTCTGCAATGGTGTCCCGGTGCAGCTGGGCCTGCCGAGTCAGTCGGGGGTCCCTCCGTCCTAGGGGCGGCTCATCACCCACATCACAGGACCACTGGCGCCCCTATCGCTGTCCCCTCTTGACCTGTATGGCTATCCCATGGTCTTTGGCCATGTTGTGCAGGATGCAACAGGCCAGGAATATCCCACAGGCCTTCTGGGGGCTGTACTGTAGGGCTCCGCCGGAGGTGTCCAGGCATCGGAAGCATGCCTTGAGTATCCCAAACACCCGCTCTATGATGTTCCATGTTGCGGCGTGTGCCTCATTGAAACCGTGCTGTGCTGGGGTCATGGGGCGCCGGTATGGTGTGAGCAGCCAGGGACGGAGTGGGTATCCACAGTCACCTGTGTGGAGATAGTGGAGATCAGTGTCAGGTCAGGTCCATATTGCCCATATCCTTGTGTGCCACTACCATGGCACCTGTGTCATTCCCACCCTTGCACAGAGTTTGCATTCCATACATGTGTACTCACCCACTAGATGACCCATGGGATATTCCCACTCTCGAATCGATGGCACAGTGCAGATTGGTGCCATATGAAGGCATCATGTGCTCCGCCAGGTGTGTGGCACAGACATTGATGATCGCCCAGTGGCATCACACACCACCTGGCAGTTGACACTCGAGAGCTCCTTGGTTGCGTATACGCTATGTCAGGGCCAGGTGGCGGCGAATGGCCACATGGGTGCAGTCTATGGCCCCTAGCACGCCAGGCATATGTGCTACCCTGTGGAACTCCTGCATGTTTGCTGTGACGCTCTGCCGCGGTGCTGGGGAAATGGATGTACTCCGCGGCATGAGGCAGCAGTGCGCTGAGGTGGGTGAGGATGCGTGGCGTGGCCGACTGCGTAATGCCTGTGGTGTCACCTGTCGGCCTCTGAAGGTGCCCGTGGTGAGCAGGCACATGCAGGCTGTCACCTTGGTCTCCACGGACAGAGCATGACTCCACGTGAGGGTGCCTGCATCACATCACTGCACAGCTCACTGAGCCGTCTCAGTATTGCCCTGTTCAGGTGGTACCGGGCCACAATCTCGATATCTGTACAGCTCGAGCTGATGCGGGCACGACACCGCCTTGTCGGGCGTATCAGCCACGGGCCCTCCGCGCCACGCCCCCTGCAGCATGCTGTCTCACCCTCATTACAGCTTCCATGTGGAAGCTGACACTGTCCATCTCCTGGCTCCTGCCCCCCAGCTGCTGTTCCTGTGTTACCCCACTCCCCACTGCTGCTTCCACTGCACCGGCACCCCTGGCTCTCTGTCCTCCAGGACCCACTGTCCCTCTCTGCCCTTCCTGCTCCTGTCTCTGTCTCTCTCTCTCTCTCTCTGTCTCTCTCCCCGGTTTGCGGCCTGCTAGAGTTCTTGCGCTGCTCCCTTGAGCCTTTTTATTTTGGCTCACATCCGATTGCAGCATCCTCGGTGAGCCACTTTGCGATTGGGTGCAAGTGTTTAGATATCGGACGGCGCACTTTATGCATGGACCCGCCCCCTTCGGTTGCGCATGCCTTCATTTCCATTGCGCTGTGGCTCAGCGTGTTTTCGGTGGCGCAACTGGCACCTTCTGAATATCGCAGAATGGCGCATTTTTGGAGTTGCGCACGCGCAACCCTGTTGCGCATGGCGCAACCCTTTTGAATATCTGGGCCCATGTCTTTTCAATCTCATAAACATGCATGGTCCAGCCCAAGCAAGCCACCTTCACCACCAGTAGTAAGCGGTGAGGAACAGCGTGAGAGAAGGTCTGTTTGTATTTGCCACTAAAATAGTTTTCTCCTCTGATAAGCCTTCAGGTTCTTGTGTCAGTACGATGGGGGCAGTATTAGTACTACTATAACTACAACTGCTACCACTTCTACTACTAGTACTGCATTTACAGCACCATCATTTTATAAAAGTAGGAGGGCTTTACAGCTCACATCTCCAGTCATACAAGATCAAGGACCCACCCCCACTACCAGTGGTAGTGCTATTCAGACAGCTGCCCCCATAAAGACAACATCACCTATTAATGTGCTCCTCCCCACCACCACCAGTGCCCTGCTTTCAGCAACCAGAGCAGATCCTTTGTGAACTATTGACACCACCACTGCCATAACAGTGTGCACTGTTATTTGTGCTCCTTGCACAATCACTGTCACCACAACCTTTACCTCCATTAGTAGTCCTGAGTGTTCTGCTGTCACCATGACTACTGTTGCCAGTATTACAACTAGCTGTAACATGATGCCAATTTCTTCGACTGTAACTCCTGATAGTAATTCTGGCACCAGGACTACTGTCAACATTGCTACTACCTTGCCAACTGTGGCCATGATCATAGGTACTGTGACTAGTACTGACCACAAAACTGTTACTGTTCCATGTCATAATAGCACCAGCAAAACAGGAATCACTATTATGGCCAATGTATATCGCCAAAAAGCATATTGGCAATATAAACTTTAAGGTGACCTGACTTCCGGATGTTAAAAAAAGTGTTTTGTAGAGGAGAGGGCTGCACACTCCCCTGAATTAGGATTCTTAACTCTGGGGGGGGGGTGCATGTCAGGAAGGGGGCAAAATCAGGATCTTGCAAAATGCTGTGGCAAAATGTAACCACTCTCGGTCTTGAATCCAGTACCTGTTTTGCCAGAGCTAGCCTCAGACATCACCATGCCACACAGCTAGCTCAGTGGTAGCAGGTACACCAGTATCTGAAAAAACGTTCCTTGTCTCTCCTCTTCCCCTCGCTATACCTCCCTTCCATTCGCCCTTCCCCCTGCTTGCTATCCTATACCCTAGCTATTCCACAGGGTAACCCACAATAAAAGCACCCAAATGAGTCTCTATATTTCTAGTCACTCATTTTGGGTTGCTCTTATGACGTGATACCAACTGTTACAATGACCGCACCAATTGTGTTGCCAAAATGTACCATTGCTCAGCCTCATAAGTTTCCTCTTAGCACATTTACTTTTGCTGATGTGGAGGATTCCAAAGAAGAGCATTCATCTGGTTCTGAATATTTACCAGAGCCACAAGACTTGCTAAGTACATCATCTGACAGTGATACCCACTTAAGTGAATTTGGCGATGAGGCCGAATATGCGGCATATCTGTGTGAGAAACATGCCAAAAAATGCAGTGCTGATTGTCATGGCAAGCAGGTCAGTCAAAGTCATCCTCCTCCTCCTCCTAAAAAAAACAAAGAGTCCACCCTGTCCTTTCAAAGAGTTGTGTCAACTCCATCTGAAACACAAAGTAGTTCTACAACTATATCTGTTGCAGAGAAAGAAAGGGGCAGAACAAATGTATCCAGTGTACCCAGGTCTGATAAGGGGAAAGGGGAAAAACATGGCGATGGTCACCCGATTTGGGCCAGTACTTCCACTGTCAGTGGGGGGAAAGTGTGGTGTGGCTATACTTTAGTGTTGTGAAAGATGATGCAACAAAGACAGTATGTTCTATGTGCAATTGTACTATAAGTCATGGCAAAAACCTTTCAGATCTTACAACAACATCAATGATGAACCATCTCCAAATGAAACATCCCCGTGCACTTCAATGATCCACAGCAGTTCCTCCCCTTCCACAACATGTGCCTGTCAGCCCCTCTTCTGGTACTGGTCCAGTAGATGCACAAAGAATTGGAAGTGATTCTATTACTGAGACAGACAGTGTGCCCTCAACTCCCCCTACACCACTTGTAACACTTCCCCATACAGGAGCATCACCCATTTTGCCTTATTCTGCTCAATCGTCTATTACTGTAACACCTTCCACCACAGGTTCAAAGTCAAAATCAATGTGATGTGGTACCACTGTGACTACATCCATCATGCAAACCTTCCATTCCTACACCAAATAACAGGTGTCATACCCAATAGCACAGCAGATCACCAATTTAATTGGTGAGATGATGGCCATGGATCTGTAGCCATTTTCCATTGTAGAAAACATAGGTTTCCATAGGCTGCTGCAGCATTTGCACCCCAGGTATAATATACCATCAAGAACTGCATTTTCATGCACTGTAGTACCCAACATTTACTATGTTTAAAAAAAAAGAAGTTGCCAGACTACTAGCACAGGCTGTTGGTGGAGTTTCCCACTGCAGAAACACAACTGGCATATGGACCAGCATGAATTCAAATCATGCATATATGTCACTGACAGCACACTGGTGTGTTGCAGATGTGGTAGTCACTGGTGGTGATGGTGGTACTGGCACTGTTTTTTTCTCTTCCCCCTCTCCCAGCAGGACTGCTTTGCTAAATGTCAGTGTTATGGAAAAGGATAACTTGTCTGTAAACATGCTATTATTCCTGCAAGAGAAGTTGAGCTCATGGACTGATGGCAACAATTTGCAGGTAAGATTTAAGGTCGTAGACAAGGCCACAAATATGATAAAAGCACTTAGAGATGGCAATTTTGAGGGAATACGGTGCTTTGCTCATAGACTGAATTTGGTGGTGATAAAGGCTTTGGCAAACAAGGCAGAGGCAGATCAAACAGTCAAAGCAGCCAGAACCATATGTAGCCACTTCCGTCATTCTGTGAAAGCCATAAACCATCTGCATCGGTTACAAGAGCATCTTCCAATGCTGCAGCATCATCTCATCCAGGATGTACAGACCCAGTAGAATTTCACCTACTACATGCTGCAAAGGCTTCTGCAGCAGAAGTAGGTCCTTCATGAGATGAGCATAGACACTAACATGGAGGAGTACTTGGGCATTAGGACTATGCTGTGATTGAGGGCTTGGTAAAGGTTTTAGCCCCATTTGAAAAGAGCACTCGTGACCTTAGCTCTGATTCTGCACTGCTACTGTAAATCAGGTTATTTCTGCTGTACAGATCCTGAAAAAAGTCATGAGGAGATTCAGTGAAAATGCTGAGAAAGAGCCAAACCAGACACCAGGAACAGTGATATCCCTTGTGGAAAATCTCGCCACAGAACTAGAAGTTAGATTTTCTGATCTGTGTTGCAACAAAAAGCACATATTTGCCACTATGTTGGATCCACATTTCAAGTGTGAGGTACTACACCACCTTATAATGCCCACTCACAGGATTAGAGTTTTAGAAGCAGATGTGCTTAGAATATAGTTTCTGCATGCTTGGGGTAATAAGCCCAGCAGGTAACTCTATCAATGTGCCAGTCTCAGAATCACAAACTGAAAGCAGTATAGAACACCTTGAGAAGGAGGGTGACTGTTGGGCTGAACTCAGCTCATCACTACAGACTGAGCAACAGAAGAAAACAGAACAGCAGCCACAGTCAGCACCCAGTCTGCTGAACAGTTATTTCAATGAGCCTCTGGAGTCATTCTCCATAAATCCAGTGGAGTACTGAATCAAAAGGATGAAAGCATCTCTGCACTTGGCACATTTGGCCCTTAAATATGTATTTTGACCCCTTCTAGCGCACCATCTGAATGAATGTTCAGTGATGCTGGGGATGTGGTGGAACCTCATTGATCCTCACTTGACCCAGCACACATGGAACAACTTGTGTTTATAAAAATATATCTATCTCACCTTGGGTACATGTATGGCCACTAAAAAATGCATTAAATAATTGTCTTGTACTGGATACAGCATTTGTGTGTTGTGGCATGGACCCATACACAATCCATTCTGTGTTAACCATCGTTGTTCTGTTAGCAAATAAGCACATGTTAACATTTAGTCAAACATGTTCATCATATTCATAGTCATACTAACACAAATCTGTGGCCAGAACCCTTTTTCTTTATTACTTGCATTGTCTTGGTGTATTCTTTTGAAAGTGCATGCCCTGACGTTCCTAAAGCCTAAAACAGCCACCCACCCACCTATTGACTGCTATTCCTAATAAAAAAATCATCCACTGGTGTTGCTACATCTCTCATACCCTGTGTTGCTGGTGCCCATATCCCATCCATCCCTTTTAAACCTTTCCAGATGCCAGTTACCAGTGTGACATCACCAGTCTCAAGTATTTCAAGTGCATAAAATATGGCGGTCAACAGTGTGTCATCTCCAGTCTCAGTGTTTCCCATGGCTGAAATATGGCAGTTACCAGTGTGGCATCACCAGTCTCAAGTATTTCCCATGCCTGGAATATGGTAGTTAACAGTGTGGCATCACCAGTCTCAAGTATTTCATGTGCATAAAATATGGCAGTTAACAGTGTGTCATCTCCAGTCTCAGTGTTTCCCATGCCTGAAATATGGCAGTTACCAGTGTGGCATCACCAGTCTCAAGTATTTCCCATGCCTGAAACTGAAATATGGCAGTTACCAGTGTGGCATTACCACTCTCAGTGTTTCCCATGCCTGAAATATGGCAGTTACCAGTGTGGCATCACCAGTCTCAGTGCTTCCCATGCCTGAAATATGGCAGTTACCAGTGTGGCATCACCAGTCTCAGTGTTTCCCATGCTTGAAATATGGCAGTTAACAGTGTGACATCACCAGTCTCAGTGTTTCCCATGCCTGAAATATGGCAGTTATCAGTGTGGCATCACCAGTTTCAGTGTCTCCCATGCCTGAAATATGGCAGTTACCAGTGTTTCATCTCCAGTCTCAGTGTTTCCCATGCCTGAAATATAGCAGTTACCAGTGTGGCATCACCAGTCTCAAGTATTTCGCGTAGATAAAATATGGCAGTTAACAGTGTGACATCTTCAGTGTAAGTGTTTCCCATGTCTAAGATATGGCAGTTACCAGTGTGGCTTCACCAGTTTCAGTGTCTCCTATGCCTGAAATATGGCAGTTACCAGTGTGGCATCACCAGTTTCAGTGTCTCCCATGCCTGAAATATGGCAGTTACAAGTGTGGCATCACCAGTCTCAAGAATTTGAAGCACCAGCAGCACAGGACAGCCTCTGGCACCAGTGTACAAACCAAATTGAAGTGACCTCTCCATCCTCCTCCTGAAGCACCAGCGGCAGAAGAAGAAGAATCAGCATTTATGTAACACTTTTCATACACAGTGTATCCCAATGCACTTTACAAGCAATGCTAGACTGGCAGTGAATCATCCAAAGGACAGCACACCCCAGCAGTACAGCATCCCCTTATTATGCACTCAGATGCCAGCATTTTAGGTATTAGTCCAATCCCAGTGTGGGATAGAACCCATGACCTTCTGGTTCAGAGGCCGATGTGCTACCAACTGTGCCACACTGGCACCAGTGTAAAAGAAAAAGTGCCATGACCTCTTCATCTTCCTCCTGAAGCATCAGCAGCACAAGACAGCCTTTGGCACCAGTGTACAAGCCAAAGTGCCATTACCTCTCTTCGTCTTCCTGAAGCCATTTTAAGGCATTCTATAGCAATTTTCCATTACGGCAACTTATCTACCCAAATAACAAATACCGAATAACGAACGCCTGGGACCTGAATACAGAATACATGGATGAATATTCAGGAAATGGTAATTGCACAGCCCTAGTGCATAGCCAGCTGTAACAGATGATGACTTAATGCCAAGAATGTTCTGTGCCATGTAGACAACCAAGTCACATGGCAAGGGCATGGGCAATGCCAGCGGTAGGTTATCTCACCCTAAACACCCACTCAGAAGTCATCCTAGACACCAAAGCCAGAAAAAAATTATCTAATGCTTCATCCGAATGCAGCGCAGGCTTTAATACTGAAGAACTGCCATTCACCATCAGATGCATGTGGACTTCACGTCATGGGATCCATGCTCACTCACAGTGGGGGGATGTGAGGCTGGTGGCAAAGATCAAGCTGGGGAGGAAAGAGATCACTTGAGTGGACACAGCCCAGCCCAGCCACTCATCATCAGATAAGACCATCCAATACAAGCAAATTATTAATACAAAACAGCACACTTACCTTGCTGCTCCTTTTATGATATATTCAGGCTGGTTATTAATTCATATTATTTTGTTGGCACCGACCATCTAATTGAGTTAGTCCCGGCCATGTCCTGACACCCAACATGTAAGAATTAATCTCTCACAGGCTCACACGGCACTACTGCTCCTCACTCACACTCCGTATAGTGCCAACAGCACCTCCAGTCACACAAGTACAGTGAGCTGCTCTCTGGGTTAGAGGATTTCTGTAGGACATTGCCTAGATTGCAGATCTATCTTTCACATGAACAAAAAGAACAAACTTCAAAATAAGAATAAAGCTATCACTGCCAGGTTATTAAGTTGCTAAACCTTCCTGGAGAAGATATTTAAATAGGCACTACTGCTTTGCCACATTAAATAAGTTAATTAAATAAATAAATTCACTATTCTGCTCTATCATTGAAAAATGCATAGTAAAAGCTGGACACCAGTGAATATTAGAAAATGCCTCTCACTTGGGTTATCCTGGGTAAATGCATTATAAAAATGGGTAAAAGGAGGCCCCCACTGAAAAAAAAAGATCTTGCATCTCTGCTGTACTATCCTGGGTAAATACAATGAAAAACGTGGTCAAACAGAAACTTGATGCATTTCGGACCAAAATTCATTTTTCTAAATTTTGGTCTGAAATGTGTCAAGGTGTGTGATGTGGTGTGGTGTGTCCTGCACTGGCACCTCAATAAAGACTGCACTGTAATAGAGATGTTCTAAGCAGCATTCTTTTCTACATGGTGGTGGTGAGTGCGGGATTGATTCTGTGCTGAATTTATATCACAATTCAGCTGGGCTATCCTGCATAAATATATTACAAAACAGTAAAAGTGGGGTCCACAGCAGAACCTCACTGAAAAGCAGAAGTTGCTTGAAAGCTGATCTCTCCTGAAAAAATACACTGTAAAAGCATCCAGATCATTCATCCTATAGCTGTCTGGTATATTCTTGATGGACTAGTGGTCCCTCCAATAAAGGTATCTGACCCCTCCCAACTCACCCTCTCAGGCATCTTGCTGGCTCTGGTTGCACAATGCAGACTACAGCAGTAGTGATAACTAGCACAGCCCTCTGCTTACCTCCTCCATGGTTTCCATCCAGCAGTTTCTGAGCAATCACAAGTATTATACAAACACCTACTTATACTGTACTCATGATCACTTACTGACAATCAGATGGTGGTAGGCCAAGGTGATGAGCAGAGGGCTGTGCAGGTTGCTGTCACTATTTTTGTACTTCGGCTTAGGTGTCTTGAATGGGAAGGGGGTGTCAGGGGGATGGTCCTGAGTAGGTGGGTTGACAGAGGATAAGATGCCCTTATGAGTAGAGGAGACCACTAGAATACCAGGAACAGTCAAGGGAGCTACAGAATGGTCAATTGAGGGTGCAGGAACCTGAGTGGGGGTGTGCAGACAGTTCTTATTTAAATCAGACCCCCCCAAAATCCAGCCCTCACTCCAGAACTCAGAAAAATAAGGACTCAGCTGCAGGATTTAGGTTTCAAGGGATATACTATGAAATCCCTAAACTCGGTAACGTTCATGTAACAGGGAGACCCCAATGTGATCTCCAAGGAGAGGCTGGCTCCCTCCCCGATACTGGGGAGGCTTTGTGCACACTTAATTTATAGTCTTCCCTGGTCTCACACACCCAAGACGAGACTCTACTCCCTCTCCCTGGGGAGGCTTTATACACTCTTAATCTTGTTTATAGTCTTCCTGGTCTCACACACCCAGGATGAGACTCTACTTCTTCTCCCTGGGGAGGCTTTGTACACGCTTAATGAGGCCTTCACTGTTACAGTTACTCTCTAAGTGTCTCTATTAGGTCTCTGGGTGTTCCCCTTCGACCTTCCATGTATCCTGCCTCTTTATTAGTTTAATTACTCCTGGTCGCACAGGCAAAGTGCTTTCGTCTAGCAGGCTTAAAATCTATGCCCTTACACAGTTGTCTTGGTATAATAAATCACACTAGTATTCTGAGACTGTTCAGGTATATTAATGACAAACAAAATCACTAAAATTTAACAATCCCTTTCCTTATTACAAGTCTTCATTTAGATAGTATACTAATACCTGGTTTCTTGCATTTTTCTTTGCCCTATGTTCATTACAGTCTGTCACCCAGTGAGTTGATCAGTCTGTCTGTGGACAGAAAATACAAAAATCACACATGACCCCACAATGCAAAGCATCATGGGCTGCATATGCAAATCACCACAGAATGTTATGCTGGTCCAACTTTAAGCAGAATGTCTGTGGACAGATTGCTTCAATAAGGAAAAAAAAAGAGTTTTCCCAGTGACAAAAAAAATTATCGAATGGTCATAAATTCTAGGTGGTTTTTACCTTCAGTTTGGCCCTTTGATTGCCAGCTGCTTTAGTAATCCAACTCATGGCCCCAAATGTAACAGGGACACCCCAATGGGATCTCCGAGGAGAGGCTGGCTCCCTCCTCGATACTCTCTATTAGACCACCTAGATATATATTTACAGACCACACGGAGAACGGAGGAGATTTTATGAAGCTTTACTTGGTCAGGATACAACATTTAATCTGGTACAAAGGTTGTAGCTTCAGTTACAAAAATAAAAAGCCATTCTGTTTTAGGCAGAACTTACAAAGCTTTATATACAATTGAACAAATACAAGATGTGCATCCTGTCTCCAATCAAGGCAATGTTGATCTATTAGCTCTGTAATTGGAAAATTTACTTCTGCATTTCCTGTGGTATGCATTGTAAAATGAAATAAATGTAATAAATGCCAATCCCCACAAGATGGCAGCATTGTATAACTAATGACAGTTTGCTTTTAGCAAATTCTCCATTGACATACATGCATGTAGGCTTAATACATACAATAGCTGGTTTTGTTATCCTACTATACGTAAAACATAAAAATTGCATTGCAGTTTAAACTATAGCATTAACAAGATATACTTACTCTTAAGCAAGTACAGGATATATGGTTCAGATTCTATTAATATCTTGGCAGACAGTTACAAAGAAATGCAATATACTTTATAACCTTATATGTACTCTTTTCCTTAGCAAGCTGCTGTCACATTCTGATAGGTCACTGTGTAACCATGATAAATAAGAGCTATGACAAATGTGACACATAGCATTTATAAGAAATGCCTACATCATTTTGGGGAAATGCAGCACATAACTTTTGATTTGTCCACAATTTCACACTCATAAGTTTTGTTTTTAACCACCATTTTGTAATAAGTCTGTGTTGTAACTGCGTTGTGTATACGTACCTTTTTATACTGTTGTCTTTTTGTGTATTTGCTCATGCACCCACTTACTGGCTTTATCAGATTGTACTTGGGGTTTTGTAGCCTGTCCCCTGCTAACTATTAAAATTTGTGCAAAGACACACATTATAGTAAAATTACTCTCTACAGTTCAACATACGAAGTGCAATGGCCCAAAATCCACAGCCCAAAATGGATCCTATGCCCCACAGAAATATTTTGAGCATTACACAAAAAATAAGTGTAAAATGTGGGGCTTTGCCCCCAGCACCCCTCATCCCCAATAACTAAAATATCTAACTCTGAGGGGGAGCGGACCCTGGAGTAAAATGTTAAGTAGTTACAGGGGGTGCAGTGTATAAAGTGATGTGATCCTGACCAGAACCTGGGTCACACACAGCATGTTGGCTAACCTTCCAGTGGTATACTCCTCCACAACACTGGGGCAGCTGTGCCAGCAACCCCATCCAGCCATCCTTTTCTGTACCGTAGAAGGGATATGGTAGTATTCCATCACATCTGCCACCTTACCCTGTTGGGAGGAATACCATCTGGTTTGCTACCATCAGGATATCCCATCTATCAGGCAATGCTGACTGGGATACTGGTTGTCGGGATACTGAGCTTCAGGATAAGGTGAGTATACTGGTTGCAAGTCCTTATTTATTTATTTTACCTTTATTTTGTAATTTATTTGACCAGGAAAGACACATTGAGCTGAAACTCATTTCCAGGTCATCTTGGGAGCACTATGAAGTTAAGTGACTTGCTTTGCTCAGGGTTACAAATACAAATGGTGGCTGTGGGATTCAACCCCATGTCTCCAAGTTTCTCCAGAAGTCCTTTAATGAGAACATACAAACACTGTAGCCATGAATTCCTTCACATAGCATCCCTCCTAAGTTGTAAATTTCACACACATACACCACCATGTTGTTTTTTGTTTCTATACATAATACAGCTCTTACAGGATTTCATTATAGCCAGTCCCTACAAGGCCAGGAGTTTGATACTCATCCATATCTAAAAATGTTGAATTAGTTATAACCTGGGGAATGTTTTTTTTTTTGTCAAAACTTTTATTTTCACTAAACCCTTTGTTTCTGAGTTGTAATGTGTTTTATTCATAATTTTCTGACTTCACCAGTCAAGTCAATCCAAGCATATCAAAGAGGGAAGATATCAATCAGAGTTAGGCAATAAAGTCTGTGAAGCAATTCAGCAGAGAGTTATAAAATACAGTTGCTTTACACCTCTGGTTCAAAGACTGTTAAGTTGCTGCTCGAGAACTACATGCAAAAAAAAAAAACAGACAGCCTTGCCAGCATGGCATTGTTTAGATAAAATATGTAAAAAGAAGATGTAGGTGTCTTTTAAGACTAAAACAAACTGTCTGTTCTGTTTAAAGAGAGCATATCCACTGATTGCAATTTGATCTGGCATGAGAATGCGACATTTAGGAAAGGACCCCCCCCCCCACCACAGTGATTTCAGGTAGTGGAAGGATCACGATTTAACTCAGATATTGTGTTTTGGAAGGAGTCCAAAGTGCCCTTTTTTCAGAGTAACACCAAAATATCTGCAGGGCTCCACCCATGCAGCCATAAAAATGTCTTGTCCTCTTTCATCATCTCCTGGGCTATTCTCTATTCAGTTTGTGCATTTGCCCTCCTTACTGCTTTCCCTCCTTCCTTCTGTTTCACCCAATGCACCTCCCTATCCTTCTCCCTCTGTGTCTCTTGATACCTTCTGAAAGCTTTTTAGTCTTTTAAGCTTTACCTTTTCAGTCACCTCTTTTGAGAACCATGCACGGTCTTTTTTTTCCTGTTGCTTTTGCTCACTTGTTTGATGCAGAGGTTTGTTTCCTTTATTATGATATCTTTCATCTTCACCCACTGTTCCTACATCCCACCCAAATCATCCACTCCTGCTAGGTCATCCCTGAGACATTCACCCATCTAGTTAAAATATGCCAACCTAAAGCCCTAGACCCTCACCCTTGTATGGTACAATTACATAGCCATCCTTAGATTCAACCACAATGTGGAGTGATCACTGGTCCACCCCATTTTTTGCCATCTTGCCAGTGGCTTCAACCAGTACCATAACTACAGTAATTCTTCCTTTTGTCCTGGAGGTCTGTAGATCACTCCAATATGGATAGTGGCTCCATTACCCATCTCCAGGTTGACCCACAGTAATTCTACCTTTTGCTGTATTCCCTGTATCTGTGTGGTTTTTATGCTTTCTGTCATGCAAGGTACCACACCCTTACCTTTTCTACCTCCTGTCTAGGATGCTGTTTAGCACAGTGGATTAAGGCTCTGAGCTGAAAACCTGGAGACCTGGGTTTGAATCCCACAAACCCCACTTGCATACTGCATGACCCTGAGCAAGTCACTTAACTTCCTTGTGCTCTAGGTCACACCTGGAACCAAGCTTTGGCTTAGTGTTTCTTGGTTAAACACGTTCCCCTTCTTCATCCTGTCTTTCCTGAATAGAGTTTAGTCCAGTATGACCATGTCCCAATCATGCTTTTCAATGCACCATGACTCAGTAATGGTCACAATATCCAAAGTGACCTCTGCCATGCTGGCCTCAAGGTCATGGCCTGTCATATTTTGTTTCCACTCTGCTCTTTGCCCCAATTTTCTGTTTTTTGCCCTCCATCCTTCTCACCCCTCTTTTCAGTGCTCCTGTTGTTTCTCCCTTGATCTCTACCACCCTTCCTCCATCATTAATTTACAGCTTAATCTGGCTGAATTACAGTTGGTGACCATCTGTATCCCTCCTCTCTGGCTGCCCTGGAAAAAGGGACTTCTAGTCTCAGTGAGCCTACCCAGTCAACAAAATTCAATAAATAAATAAATAAATAAATACAATTTGCACCTGGGGTGTTCCTCTCCCCTTGAATTCTCCTAACTCTCTACTTTAGCCTCTGGGGGGGTACTTTCTGACTCACTGATTCCTTCTGCCACCCCCTCCCTCCATTGGCTAGTTTAAATGTGAGATTGTGTGTCAGAGGTAAGTGGCAGTTTTAATTTGTGCAGCAGTAACAAACAGTGCTTGGGGTTAATTAAAACTTGGGCAAGGTAATCGGTACCTGTGAGGAGGCATTCCTGTTCCCCCAAGTTATGAGGGATAGGAACTCAGACAGGCACTAGTGTTTGGGTGCTTTGACAGGGCTCTTTAAGCTTTCTTAAGTGTTGGCTGAGCTGCCTTTTTAAAGGCAGTTCATATACATTGTCTGGCCTGACAGGGAGGTAATTGCGAGCTTCTGTCCATAACAAGCGTTGCCATAGCAATGGTGATGTCAGCTGTGCGGGGATTAAAAAATGACAGTCCAGCAAGTACTGTGTGAGAGTGTGTGTCAGAAGCAAGTGGCAGTTTTAATTTGTGCAGCAGTAACAAACAGTGCTTGGGGTTAATTAAAACTTGGGCAAGGTTATCTGTACCTGTGCAGAGGTGTTCCTGTTCCCCCGAAGTTATGGGGGATGGGAACTCAGACAAGCACCAGTGTTTGGGTGCTTTGAGAGGGCTCTTTAAACTTTCTTATGTGTTGGCTGAGCTGCCTTTTTAAAGACAGCTCATATACATTGTCTGGCCCAACAGGGAGGTAATTGCGAGCTTCTGCTATAACGAGCATTGCCATAGCAACGGTGATGTCAGCTGTGAGGGGATTAAACACCGATGTTCCAGCAAGTGGAGTCGAGTGCAGAGTGGAGGCGATGTGGTCAGAGGCAAGTGGCATCTGACGGCGTCAGACAGAGGAAGGAGGAGAGGTAACATAGGATAGAATATGTAAATAGCTAAATTAGGATACTTAGAAATACATATCTGAAGAGGATTAATTAAGATAGAGAAAGTTAGGGGTTGAAGAAGATCCTGACAATAATATAGATACTAGTATTGCAAGGATAGAAGGTGGTATATCGGGTTTGCAATGTTTAGTCTGTAAAATGATAAACACTGAAGTGGTAAATGAAGTTTTAATATATACCTGTGAACAATGTAGTACGATTTGTGAATTACAAGAAAGTATTGAGAAACTCAGACAAGAATTAGTTAAGTGTAGACAAAAACTACAAGACAATAATAAGGAAAGGGACAATGACCAATTTCAGGATGACAAAATTGAAAAAGATTCAAAAAAGAAGAAGGGAAAGAGATCAGGATGGAGCATAGGTGATGGTAGAAAGAAAAGGAAAAAAGGAAAAATCTTTAAGAAGAAGGGCAATGAATTTCTCTACAGCAAGTGCAAATAGTTTTGATCCTTTAATTAAATTTGAGAATGATTTGCAGATAGGACAGTTGGAAGAGAACTCAGAAGCTAGCTATAATGAAACAATAAATGAGAATGAATTTACAGAAACAAGGAGTTTAATTAAAATTGGAGATGAAGTAGTAAATAATATACCTGAAGAAAGAAAGAAAGAAAGAAAGAAAGGGAAAAAAGATTGGAGTAGACAATACAGAATTAGGATTGTATAACAGCGAAAATCAGGGAGAAGATGAAGAAAATAATGTTGAAGTTAGACAGAAACAAAATACTGAGATGGATGAAGGAAATAATCTAACAGATTATACAGAGAAAAAAAAGAACATTTATATCTTGCGAGACTCAATATCGAAATACACAGATAGATATTCATCCAAAGACAATAAGGAGATTGTAACAACAAGTTATTTTTCAGGGGCAACGATAGGAAATGTTAAAGGAATGTTAAAGAACATTGTTAGAATAAGGGATGGAACTGCAATGTTGATTCTGCATTTGGGGAGAATAATATAAAAACCCCCAAAATAGAGGAGATACAAACTGAATTTGAAGAGATAAAACTAGAGGCAGAGGATATAAAATGTAAAATAATTTTTTCAGAAATATTGCTCATACAGAGAGGAATTGGTAGAGAAAATAGTAAAATAATGAAATTAAACAACTGGTTGAGACAATGGACTTTACATAACAATTTGGAGTGTATCAAACATTAGGAGGAGTATATCTGTGAACCTTCTCATTACTGTAGAGATGGGTTACATCTGAGTAAAAAAGGGAGTACAAAATTGGGGATGGATATTAAAAAAAATAGTGAACAATAATTTAAACTAAATGAGAAGGGGAGAAGGAATTAAATATATTAGAAATAAAAAAGAGAAATGAAGAGAGGAAACAACAACTTAAAAGAAGAAAAGACAACATAACAATATGGTTGTTAAATGTAAGAAGCTTAAATAGTGACAAGAAGACTGAATTGGAAGTTATGTTAAAACAAGAAAATATAGATATGTGTATGGTAGCAGAAACTTGGTGGGATCCGGATATACATTGGAATAAAGATATTGAGGGATATAAATTGTATTCAAATTCGAGAAAAAATAGGAGGGGAGGAGTAGTAGCTGCTTATATAAAAGAGGAAATAAATAGCAGTATTTATAAAGAAAATGAAAATGAAAAAATTGAATCATTACAGATTCAAGTAATAAGAGGGGTGGATAAAAAAATTATTTTTTGGAGTTTATTGCAGACCGCTAAATTTTAATAAGGAAATAGACAAAATATTAAATGATGAAATTGGAGAGGTAGCAACAGAGGGAGATGCTGTTGTAGTGGGAGACTTCAACTATCCAGATATCTGTTGGGAAAATGGCAGTAGTAAGAATGGGAGTAGTGGAACATTTGTTCAAGTAGTGGAAACAGTGGGTTTGGAACAATTAGTTAATAAACCAACTAGAGGAGGAAATGTTTTGAATTTATTATTGTTGAATAGATCTAATATTGTTAAAGGAATTAAGATAAGAGAACATCTAGGAAATAGCGATCATGCTATAGTGGAATTTAAAATAAAACATAACTCTACATGTATTAAAGGGAAAATGGCAAAAAATTATAATAAAGCAGACTTTAAAAAATTAGGAAGAATCTTGAGAAATGGAATTGGAAGTGGAATATAGAAACAAAAACTGTAAAACAAATATGGGACGAACTGAAAAATAAACTATTAAATCAAGAAAAAAGGTATGTACCAGATAAAAAGTTATATAATAAAAGAGGTAGAAAACCCTTGTGGTGTACTGGTAGAGTAATAAAAGCTTGTCTAAAAAATAAAAAGGCATTTAAAAAAATGAAAATATTACAAACAATAGATTCTGTAAAATACTATAGAGATTGTGTAAAGGAAGTTAAATGGATTATAAATTTTGAAAGAAGGAAGTTAGAAACAAATTTGGCTTACAGAAAGGACAATGGGAAAAGCTTCTATACATACTGTATATAAATCGACAAAGGAAAGGTAAACAGGGAATAGGACCATTAGAGGTGAACGGTAAAGAGACTAATGATCCAAGTGAAATGGCAAACAAACTAAATGAATATTTTGGGTTGGTTTTTGAGGATGGAAATGACGTAAGTAAGGTAGAAGTGGATAAGAAATGACAAAATCTGGATAAGGCTACTACTAAAGAGGAAGTAGAAAGGTTAATAAACAAGATAAAAATATATAAATCTGCAGGACCAGATATGTTACATCCAAGGTATATTAAGGAAGTACTACCATTAATTTTAGAAATTTTGGTGTGGATAATTCAAAATCCTTAAAGACTGGTGAGGTGCCAGAAGATTGGAGAAGAGCAATTGTGGTGCCTTTATTTAAAAAGGGAAAAAGATCAATAGTGTCAAATTACAGACCAGTGAGCCTGATGGCAATTCTGGGGAAAGTGGTTGAAAGTATATTAAAAGTAAGAATAGAGGAAAGTATGAAGTTGATAGGATTTGCAGATAAAAAAACAACATGGATTTAAAAAAATAGAGTGTGTGGTACAAATAATTTGTGCTTTTACAAAAAGATAAAGGAGGATTTAAATAATAATATACCAGTGGATATAATATTTTTGGACTTTCAAAAGGCCTTTGACAAGGTGCCTCACAATAATTTGATAAACAAATTAAATAAAATAGGTATAGATAGTAGAATTGCTGTATGGGTGAAACATTGGCTGAGGGATAGAAGTCAGAGAGTGAGAGTATTGGGAGAGCTATCTGAATCAGTGAGAGTGAGGAGTGGGGTACCGCAGGATTTTGTGTTGGGCCCCATATTATTCTCAATGGGCTGGATATTCAAAAGGGTAGCACCATTCGCAATAGGGTTGCGCCTGCGCAAGTCCGAAATTGCACCATTCTGCCATATTCAGCAGGAGGCAGTTGCACCCCCCCAAGTCAAACTGAGCAACAGTGCAATGCTAATGAAGACATGCTCCAACCGGAGGAGACCATG
The DNA here is from genome assembly GCA_016271365.2 of Neoceratodus forsteri. Classification (NCBI taxonomy): domain Eukaryota; kingdom Metazoa; phylum Chordata; order Ceratodontiformes; family Ceratodontidae; genus Neoceratodus; species Neoceratodus forsteri. The sequence continues at coordinate 51,973,670 of CM057449.1, read as the reverse complement.
CATAAACTGCACAGCCGATATTCACGGGCTGTGCAGGTGCAGGTGCAAAAACCCCCAACCTGCGCCTGCACAACTTTGGAAAAAAAAGGAGTAAGTCAGGCCACCCACAGGTGAGCTGCCACATTGCAGGGTGCAACACAGCAGCTGACACCGTGGGTGGCCCTCGACTACTCCTGTACCTGCAGCCCAATCGTGGGCATAATGACCCCCTCCCCCGGCTGGCCCGGTCGTGAGCATAGTAACCCCCGACTGGGCTGATGGCAGGCATAGAGTGTAGTAACCCTCCTACCCCCACTAGCCCAATCACAGGCAAAACCATAGTAACCCCTCCCCGACTGGCCCCATCCGGGCAAACCCATATTAAACCCCTGCCCCGACTGGCCCAATCATGGGCAAGCCATAATAATCCCCACCCCCACTAGCCTGATCGCCGGGCAGGAACAGGTTCAACCCCAAGAACAATATCCTGGTGGTCCAGTGGACACACGGGCCCAATCACGGAGTAGAGTCGGCCCCACCCCCAGGTCCAAGTACCCTGGTGATCTAGTGACCCCCACCCCACCCACCCGGGCCCCACCACCCGCTCCCCATCAGCTGGCGGGCGGCAGCATCCCACCCACCTGCCGCCCGCTGCCCACTGACTGACTGCTCGGTAGGGCTGCACGCCCCTTGGTTCAGAGCAAGAGCCAATGGACGTGCGACCCCATACCTACAAGGCAGTCTAGATATATGAATGTGGGGTGGCAGGTGGTGTGGATGCTCGCCTGCTGGCTGACGGGGAGTGGGTGGTGGGGCTCCATGGGTGGGTGGGGTGGGGGCCACTAGATCACCAGGGTACATGGACCTGGGGGTGGTGGACTCTAATGCCCAAGATCGGGCTCATGGTCCACTGGATCACCAGGGATATGTTCTTGGGGGTTGAACTCTGTTCTGCCCGCGATCGGGCTAGTAGGGGTGGGGGGCTACCTACATGCCACAGTCAGGCCAGTCGGGGAGGGTTACTACATGCTGCGGTGGGCCAGTTGGGGGAGGTTTCCCATGCCGTGAGGTGGGCCAGTCTGGGGAAGGGGATTACAACAGTTATGCTTCACGATCGGGCTGCAGGCGTCGGTCCCCAACGGCTGCTGCCTGGCAGGGCGCCAGGCGCAAGTCATCGAGGATCGGTGCACTACATGCTAATGTCATGCAAATGGGGCCATAAATAGATGCAAATGGCCCCCCCTGCACCTTGCATGAATTATGGCCCCATTTGCATGTCACCTTTTGAATATCGGAAATGTGCGCATGGCGCAATGGAATTTGCGCCACCACATCTTGAATGCTCCACTCTGACCACTTGTGGTGGTGCAAGTTCCACTGCACCATGCACAGTGGCTGTGGCCGGGGGGTGATATTCAAAAGAGCTGCTCAATAGCGCAACTCCGTTGAATATCACCCTGGCCACACCCCTGAGCAACTATTTTGTGCAGTGCAAGGGCTTGCACCACAGAATGGTGCAGTTTGAATATCCAGCCCATTGTATGTTAGTGATTTACTTAAAGGTATTGTTAATCAGCTAGTGAAGTTTGCAGATGACATCAAGCTGTGGGGACCAGTAAGAACAAAAGGACAGCAAAAAAGTATGAAAAAGGATTTAGAAAAAGTGGAAAAATGGGCAAGTCAAAATAAAATGAAATTTAGCTTACAGGAATCAGGAGTAATGTATTTAGGAAAGGAGAGTAGAGAAAAAAGGGGTATATATTAAACGGTAAAGAATTAAAAAAGGTTATAAAGAAAAAGGGTTGTGGTATAATGATTGATAGAGAATTAAAATTTGACAAACAAAGAACAATAGCCATACAAAAAGCAAACAACATGGTAAGAAACATAAAATGCACCTTTAAAAATAAATCATTGGGATGCATGGTGCCAATATATAGGTCTTATGTTAGACCATAGTTGGATTATGATTCCCGGTTGTGGAATCCATATTTAAAGAAAGAAATAGGGAGAGTGGAGAGAGTGCAGAGGAGATATACTAGGATGATAGGGAATTTACATAAATATGAATACAGTGAAAGATTACAAAGGACAGGACTATATAAGTAAGAACAAAGAAGGACAAGAGGAGACTTAATGATGATGTTTTGAATAGTAAATGACCATGAGTTGGTAGAAGAAATGGGTATAAAACTAAAAGAAGGGTTGAGGGGATTGAGAAGTCATAATAAACAAATCAATCTTAAGACAGTAAAAAAAACAGTATATACTATTACTTTGTTAATAGGACAGGGAGAGTATGGAATGCATTGCCAGGAGAAGTGGTGGAAAGTAAAACATTAGAGGAATTTAAAACAGGAATTGATAAATATTTTCTTAGGGAGCTATGAAAGTGGACCAACTATGGTGGGGGACAGTTTATATGAACCTATTGGTCTTCTACTGTTCTATGCCAAGTATAAATACCAAGTATAAATGTTTATTGAAGTTACATTTAAACCATCAACTGAGGACTGTGGTTCCCCTTCCTATGGATTGTGGTTCTTCTCCTCGATGGACTGCAGGTCCCCTTCCTGATGACCTAATGGTAGCCAGAGAATGTGACAAGGTAATATGGAGGACAAATGGGATGCTAGGGTGCATAGGGAGGGGTATCGCCAGCAGAAAGAGGAAGGTTTGTTGCCTCTGTATAGATCACTGGTAAGTCTCCACCTAGAGTGTCCAGTTCTAAAGACCAAATCTCTGGAAGGACATGGACAAACTTGAGGCTGTCCAGAGGAGGACAACTAAAATGATGCAGTGTTTTCATCAAAAGCCCTATGAGAAGAGACTTAAGGACCACAACATGTACACCCTAGAACAAAAGATGGAGTGTGGAGATTTGATAGAGACCTTTTAAATACCTCACAGGTGTAAATAAGGTATGGGGGGGAGTATTTTCTGAAGAGAAGGTGCTCAAGAACAAGGGGGCATGCTATAAAGCTGGTGTGGAAGATTTAGCAGAGATGAGAGGTAGTATTGCTTCACAGAAAGGGTGGAGGATTCCTTGAACAGCCTTCCAGCGAAGGAAGTGGGGGAAAATACAGTGGTGCGGTCCAAGAATGCATAGGTTAAACACAAATGTGCCAATCACGAACAGGTGTGAAATACGTGCCTCTGGCACATACCCTGCCTGCACATCCCTAGACAGGCATGGGGTATGTGGAATTTACTACTGCATGCACCCATAGGGCACCTGTCTGTGGCCCCATAGTGCCAGGACCACTTAGGGCAGCAGGTGGCAAAGTAGTGAACCCAGGCGGGCATCCAACTGGATGTCCGTCCCGGGTCCCAGAGTGGATCACTTGTTTTTGTAGCCATAGGTCCGGGTGTGTGGATAGCTCCCTCAGCACCCAGACCTGTGCAGCCATGATCCAATGTCCCGCAGTCTCCCTGCCTTTCAGCAACATGCCCAGTGCACTGATGTCCCCCCCTGCAGCACAGTGAAATGCAACTCCCCCTTCCCACAAACATCAGCCCCATATCCACCTGTGCAATAGATCCACCCCCACAACATGACAGCCCCAACCTGGTATGAAGAGTTCATCCCCAACCCCACATCATGACAACCCCAACCCGAAATGTGCAAGTTCCCCCCCAATCATGACAGCGACCATCGAACAGTATGGTTCACAATAAACACAGCAGTAGAGTCAAGCCATACAAAGGCAAAAGTACTGGACTTTAGGAGGGCTGACTTTGCCAAAATGGGTGAGTGCCTAAGGAATGCACTAGTTAATGGGCAGGAAGGAGGGGTGGAAGAACAATGGGGAATAATAAAAACTGCCATCACAGAGGCAACAAGCCTTTGTGTGAAGCAAATAAACAAAACAAAATGATGTAAGAAACCACTATGGTTCTCAAAGGAGGTGGCAGAGAAGGTTCAAGAGAAAAAGAAAACATTCAGGAAGTACAAGGAATCACAGAAGAAGCAGGATGGAGAATCGTATCAGTTAAAGAAAAAGGAAGCTGGGAAGGCAGTCAGAACAGCAAAGACCCAAACTGAGGAAAAGATAGCCAACTCAGTTAAGAAGGGGGACAAAACCTTTTATAGGTACATCAGGGAGCGAAGAAAGACCAAGGGAGGGATAGTGAGGCTTAATGGGGGGTAGGCAGAGGGTGACTGTGAAAAGGCAGAGATACTAAACAAATATTTTTGCTCAGTATTTACAAATGAAGAGGGGGAGGTACCTAAATTAAACAATAGAAACACTCTGAATACAGAAGTTGATACCAGCCCATTTACAGAAGAAAGGGTTCTGAAAGAACTATTAAAACTGAAGGTGGACAAAGCAATGGGGCCTGATGGGATTCATCCCAGAATTCTAAAAGAACTAAGGATAGAACTAGTGACACCACTGACTACCCTCTTTAACAAATCATGGGAAGATGGGGTGGTACCTGAGGACTGGAGGAGGGCAGATGTGACTCCACTTCACAAAAGTGGGAGCAGGTCAGAAGCAGGAAACTACAGACCTGTTAGTTGAACCTCTATGATAGCGAAAATGATGGAATCACTTCTGAAGGAAAGAATTGTCGAGTATCTAGATCCCAGAGGGGCACAGGACCCAAGGCAGCATGGATTCATAGCAGGAAGGTCATGTCAGACAAATCTAATAGATTTATTTGACTGGGTGACCAAAGTAGTAGATCAGGGAGGGGCTGTGAACATGGCCTACCTAGACTTTAGCAAGGCATTTGACACAGTCCCACACAAAAAATTAATATACAAGTTAGCCAGCCTGGGAGTGGGTCCAAAGATGACAGCCTGGGTAAAGAATTGGCTGGAGAATAGGACACAGAGGGTAATAGTAAATGGAGTCCACTCTGAAGAAAGGGGGGTTACTAGTGGGGTACCGCAGGGTTCTGTATTAGGACCGGTCCTCTTCAATGTCTTTATAAGCGACATTGCAGAGGGACTGGAAGGAAAAGTATGTCTCTTTGCAGATGACACAAAGATCTGCAACAGAGTTGATGCACAAGGTGGGGTGGAAAGGATGAGAAGGGACTTGGCAAGGTTAGTGGAATGTTCAAATGTATGGAAGCTTAGATTCAATGTTAAGAAGCGCAAGGTAATGTACCTAGGAAACAAAAACCCAGGGGAAGAGTACACAATGGGGTGTGAAATACTAACAACAACAAAAATGGAAAGGGACCTGGGGGTAGTCATATCAGATGACCTAAAGGTGGGCAAGCAACGTGATAGGGCAGTAAGGAGGGCTGGGGGGATACTGGGATGCATAGGGATGGGCATCACCAGTAGAAAACAGGAAGTTGTCATTCCTCTGTACAGACAGCTGGTGAGACCCCATCTGGAGTACTGCGTGCAGTTCTGGAGACCAAATCTCCACAAAGACATAGACAGGATGGAGGCTGTCCAGAGGAGGGCAACTAAAATGGTGCAGGGTCTGCACTGGAAGACATATGAAGAGAGACTTAAGGAGCTTAATATGTATAGCCTCGAGGAAAGGAGGGAGAGGGGGGACATGATAAAAACTTTCAAGTACCTCAATGGAATCAACAAAATCCAAGAGGGTACCATCTTTCAGAAAAAAAGGTGTGCAAGAACAAGGGGGCATAATTTGAAAATAGATGGGGGGCATCTCAGAGGTAATGTAAGGAAGTATTTTTTCACAGAGAGGGTAGTGGATGCATGGAACAGCCTTCCGGAGGAAGTTGTGGAGTCAAAAACAGTGGTGGAATTCAAGCATGCATGGGACAGTCATAAGGCAATTCTAAGGTGTTGGGGTAGGAAGAAGTAGGCTGCTGGTTAACTAGGATCTGCAGCTTATCCATTAGGTAGGGAAATGGGCAGACTGGGTGGGCTAAGCAGTCCTTATCTGCCATCAAATTCTATGTTTCTATGTTTCTACAGTACATGTTGAGATCCCTAATCTCTCCTCATAGGGCTTTTGATGTAACCTCTGCACTATTTTAGTTGCCCTCCATGGGACTGCCTCCACCCTGGCTATGTCCTTTGTGTGGTGCAGTCACCAGAACTGGACACAATACTTTTGGTGGGGTCTCACAAGTGAGCGATTCAGTGGCAACTCCACCTCCCTCCTCCTGCTGGAAATACCTCTCCCTATGCATCTTAGCGTCTCACTGCCCTACCCACTGTTTTGTCACAATGCCCTTCCACTTAAAGATCAATAGATTTGATAACTCCAAGGTCTCTTTCCTGCTTAGTGATTGTCAGTACATCCCCATCCTTTACTCAGCTTTAGGATTCATATGCTCTAGCTGCATAAATGTGCACTTTTCGGCATTGAACCTCAACTGCCATGATCTTGATCAGTCCTTGAGATTCCCAAAGTCCCTGTGCATTCTCTCTACCTCCTCCTAAGTGTCAATCCTATTACAGATGTTGGTGTCATCTACAAAAAGGCATAACTTCCCTTCTAATTCTTCTGCAGTGTCACTTTTGAAGACATTGAAGAGGACTGGTCTCAATACTGAGCCCTGCGGTACTCTGCTGGTCATTCTCCCCTCATTAGAGTGAGTGCCATTAACCACCATCCTCTGTCACCCATCCATTATTTATTTTATTTATTTATTTATTTATTTTTATTTATGCATTTGATAACCAGGTAAGTACACTGGTCTCAGGAACCATTTTCAGGCATGGCCTGGGCCATCTAGATGGTACGTATAGCAAAAACATAAAACAACATAGAGATTACAATTACAATTACAATAACTGACAGCCCTGACCTGATATGTACAGTTCAGTCCCCCCCACATTATGACAGCCCCAACCCAGTATGTACAGTTCAGTCTTCCCAACATCATGACAGCCCTGACCCCAAATGCTCCATTCATAACCCCCACCCACATGTATTCCCAATCCATGGTATGGTACTCACATCATCCCGCCCCTGGTGACACAGACAACCCACCGAAGTGCATACATGTCATTTGGTGCTGCGGGTATAGGCAGCCAGCAGCACAGCCCTCTGCACACTCCTAGGCCACTGGCCATCCAACAGATGCTAGGAGTGTGCATATATATATATATATATATATATATATATATATATATATATTTATATATGCAGCATGTTCCCAGCCTCAGTTGGACAGCTGGTGGCCATGGAAGTGTGTGGAGAGTTGTGCTGCTGCCTGTCAATGCCTGCGGCACCAAATAACAGGTAAGCATTTGGGGGGGGGTTTCGGTGCCATGAGTGGGTGGAGGGACAACTTCCCACCAGTGTGTCCACTGGGGTACTGAGTTCAGGGTCAGAGTCTGTGGATCAGCTCACATTGGGGATTGAGGGGGTGGTCCTGTACAGTGCCAGAAATGGAGACCAGGAGTGTCAGGGGGGTGTTTTCCTTGGTAATGTGGAGCCTTGGCAAACATGTGGTGGAGGGTCTATGCTTTGCATGTACAGGGACAGGATCTCACTGTGTCATGCAGGTGTCTGCTTTGGATGTACAGGGCCTGGACTTCACTTTGTTGTTGGGGTGTCTGCTTCAGTGTACAGGGTTAGTGCAGTCCTATGCTGTTTATGAGGTGGCTGCGATACCACCGCAGGGGCCATGAGTGTGTCCTGTGTTTGTGGGGCAGGGTGTGTACATTGCTTATGGCAGGGTGCCCCCAGGTAGAAACATAGAAACACAGAATTTGACAGCAGATAAGGACTGCTTGGCTCACTTAGTCTGCCCATTTCCCTACCTAACGGATAAGCTGCAGATCCTAGTTAACCAACAGCCTACTTCCTCCTACCCACCAGTAGAATTGCCTTATGTCTGTCCCATGCATTCTTGAATTCCCCCACTGTTTTTGACTCTACAACCTCCACAGGAAGGCTGTTCCATGTATCCACAACCCTCTCTGTGAAGAAATACTTCCTCACATTACTACTGAGCTGTCCCCCCTCTATCTTCAAATTGTGCCCCCTTGTAACCATTACCCTCCTATGCCCCCTATGCACCTTAGTGCATGACATGTAGTGCAGGCATGTTGCCTGCTGCCCCCGGCACATTGCTGTCTATCCGGCCATGGGATCGGGTGCATAAATGACATCTGTGCTGTTTATGAATGCCACCGAAGGTCTGTGGGACCCTGCTGTATGGCACTCACATGTATCTATGGCTATGCGCCTGGTTTCCACAACATGTAGGCATAGTGCATAGGGCCCAATGGAATCATAGTGCAAAGGAAGGGGGGAGAGATCTGTAGATAGGGCACAGCCTGCATTAATGGTGTAGGTAGAGATAAATAGGCAAACTGGATGGGCAATGCTGTCCTTATCTGCCATCAAATTCTGTGTTTCTTTGTTGTCCCTTAACTCCAAAGATTGAGAGAATCATGGCTTGTCAAAGTTGCAATGTTATCCTATGGTAATTTTCATTTTTTAATCTTTATATTTTTTTACATGCCTATATTCAGTTGGTATTTTTTAGGGACTCAGTCTAGTAGTACTCATTGAGATATTTTTTTTATACACTGTGTGTGTGTGTGTGTATATATATATATATATATATATATATGTATATATATATATATACTGTATATATATATCTATATATATAGATATATATATATATATATATATAAGAGATTGTCCCTTAACTCCAAAGATTGCAATGTTACAGATTGTTGAAGATGCAATGTTATCCTATGGGAATTTTCACTTGTTTTCATTTTTCATGTTTTTTACACATTTATTTTCAGTTCATATTTCTTAGTGACTTCATTTTGGAGAAGCATTCAGACATTTTTTATGTATAGACTGTCCCTTAACTCCAAAGATTTGACAGAGTTACAGCTTGTTAAAGTTGCAATGTTATCCTATAGGAATTTTTAATTTGTTAATGTTTACATTTTTTTAAGTCTATATTCAGTTGATGATTCTTTGGATCTTAGTCTAGTAGTACTCACTGAGAACATGTTTTGATGTATAGACTGTCCCCTAACTCCAAAGATTGAAGGAGTTGTAGCTTGTTAAAACTGCAATGGTATCCTAGGGAAATTTTCATTGTTTTAATTTGTATGTTTTTATGTCTATTTTTTAATTTGTATTCCTTAGGGACTTACTCTTGTATTATTTATACATAGCCCAAACTCCTCTCTTGTGTGATCTATGACACTTGTGTAATCTGTTCTTACCTGTGACAATAATGATCACAGTGTGGTCGCTTGCAACCTATGCAATATACACGTCCATCAAAGCAATCAGAACACTCACATGGGTACTGAGGCCAGAGCACACATATTATTGAAGATCACTGGGATGAGTGGGAAAAAAAAGAAGAGGGAAGTGGTAAGTGGAGGTGGTGGAGGTAGTGGCCCATTCGTGCCAGCAGCGGTTCATGGAGCATATAAGAGAAGTTCCTGAGTAACAGTGGGGTACTGGGCACACCCTGTCGAAGTGGTAGCACCTTCTGTTGATGTGTTAAGCTCCTCCTGAAACAACATCACCAGCAGCACCTGCATCACTACCAGTTATTATTATTTTTTTAACAAACAATACACAACAGGAAATTTAGGGACTAAGGGGGTATATGCAAGACAAAACAAATAAGGTAACAATTAAAAATAAATGCTTTGATGTTAGGTCTTCTTTAGGAAATATCTAAAATAGAAAAAAAGCAACGTTATTGAGTACTAATATTAACTTTGCCTTTTTTTTTCTCTTTTAGATATTTCCTGGAGAAGACCTAAGGTTGAAAGGTTGATTTTTAACTCTAATTTTTATTTTTAGCATGCATTTAATATTATCATTTTGTTTTGCTTTCAGACCACATGCTGACACAACACCTTGTTTTTGTTTTTACAAACCAGGTACTTATCACAACATTACCATGTACGCAAGAAAAGCTAACTTCTATTAATAAACAAAACTGAAATTAAGATACTCAAACTACAGTGACAAAAAATATTCAGTAAAACACACCTAACTGTTCTGCAGGACATGCAATAACAAACCAAAGAAACCAAGAACAAAAATCACAGAAAGCTCTGACTACAACAATGTTGCCTGCTAAGACAGAAACGACTGCTGAGCCTGTCTTTTTATGGCTGCATGGGTGGACTCATGCTGACATAATGCTATGACATTGGAGAGAGAAGGGACTGTGGAAGCATATGACCAGATACCTGGACTGTGTCCATCCACAGTGAAGTTATCCTGGCCATTCACCACAGTACTTTTTACCCTCTCCCTCGTGCAATATTTTCTAACTCGGCAATCACTTCCAGTTCACTCCTAAGTTCAGAGCAATATAGATGCTTTTATAAGTTACAGTCATATTGTGAAACCAGTCATTTCATGAAATGACTACAATTTTCAGTCATTTTGCAAAGTGACTATTTCATTCAGTCATTTCGTGAAATGCCTAAAAGTTTCAAGCATTTCGTTAAATGACTAGCGTTATAAGCATTCTATTACACTATATGACTGTGCTTGTTTCACCTGGTCAGTGCATGAAATGCCTAAAAGTTTAAGGCATTTCATGAAATGACTGGCATTATTGTTACAGTCATATTGGGAAACCTGGTGTTATGGGCATTCTATTACACTATTTGACTGATCACTTTAACAATATTTCATAATTTATGTATTTATTTATTGAAGAGAATATAAGACAATTGTCAGAAAATATAGATAGGCTGATTTTTTTTTTTTTACTTTTTATTGTTCATAATTATTTCCAACTGTACAGTACAACAGTGTTGAGAAAATCAGACATGGTAAAGGAGTTATACATTTTTCAGAAGAATTTACTAGTTGATCTTTCTTTTTGGTACAATTATATACATCATACTTGTTCCTGAGGAACCCAAAGTAAATGAAAGCTTTCATCAACATGTCAGGGCTTAACCCTTCTACAATGATTTCTCCATCTACAAACAAGCTTGTTGTGTTCTCCACACTTACCCTCTGCCTTCTGTGGTACCTTTATTATCTTTCCCTTTTGCTTTCCAGGGCAGGCTTGTCCACCACTGGATTTGTTGAAGACTATGGAGTAAATGTTTATCCTGCCTGTCAGCAGTCCACTTCTGTGTTTTCAGTAGTTTATGCCATACGTCCGTGGGGTTCCTTCCTAGCAACTTCTTTGTTAGCTCAGGCTCCTCTGGTTTTTCATGGCATCACCAGCCTAGAATGAGGGACAGCAGCTTTGTGCAAATGAAGCACTGCTATATAATAGAAGAAAACCATGGTGCACTACTAAGTGAGATGGGCCCCACAAAGCTAATGAGGACTGATGACTTCATACAGTATCTGGAGTTTAAACTGTTACCTCATATCTGTCTTATAAATAAACGTTTATTACTAAGCTTGTACATTATCAACATTAACTTTCTTCACTTTGTACCACTTTACTTGTTTCTGTCAGTAATGTTTCTTTTCCTTGTCTTTTCTTTCCCCCATAAAATGTACCACATCTGAAATTCTTCACATACAGTTTCATTTACATACATTTGTTTGTAATAATCAACTTGGCTGCTTTACTTTTATCTTATTCTATATACAAGTACATTATGAGAATTTACTATGACTTAGTTACTTTGAAGAAGAACGTAAAAATAGAACAAAAAGAAAAGAATGGTAGCGCCAGCCCGTCGGCGCATAGCGATTTGAATTTCCGTTCACGGCGCTTGATGACCGGGTTTGGGAGCGGACTCGGGTCGCTGGAAGGGCCGGCCGGGGAGAAGGATAGAGCGCCCTATGGACTGCTCTCCTTTGCCAGGGGGGGAGGATGGGATAGTGCTCAAAGCACTAGTGACCCCTAGCGGAGGCCGGGGTGTCACACAGCTACCGGCACACACACTCTGGAGGCGGGGCGGACGTCTGACATCATTGCATGACCCCGCCTCCCCGAAAAAAAAATGGAAAATGGACGGCTGCCGGCCGCCCTCCATGAAGCCCACCTCGGCTTTAATTAGCCCCCCCAGGCCAGCCCTCTGACCTATTCCCGGTCTCTGCGGGATGTCTCCTCCTCCTCCTCCACATCCTGCAGCCCCACCGTGGGGGGTAAGCCACAGGGTATCGGAGGACCCGATGCCGATCTGGGGGGTGGAAGCCGTCGGCCCATGACCAGGCTGAAAGTACCGGGTGGCCGGCAGCTAGGTGGTGGAGAAAAAAAAAAAAAGAAAGAAATGGTAAGGAAAAATAACCTTGAACTTTGAACTATAGCCAGGAAGTCAACTTAGCCTCTAAGTCCTGAGAGAGTTGAGTGAGTATACTTTATAGATGTCTCTGTAAGCTGCCTGTTTACTCTCCTTCACCCTTTCTTTGCTAGTTCAGGTTTATTCAACCAGCCTATTTGGGATGGGATTGGTATGGCCCAGGTATCACCTCGGTGTGCTAGATGTCCCCTGTCTGTGTTACACTTGTGTCCCTAGTCATTTCCCATCTGGTCCAGCTCGAAAAGTATGCTTGTGATCTGTCTTGGACTGGAAAGGATAGCCTCTCCATTTCTGCTATTTGATCAACTATTCTCTCCCAGTCTGATATCGTTGGAGGTGTGTTTTGTAACCACCTTCTGGTAATGGCTTTGGCAGCTGCCACCAAACACACATCCCAAAGATATAATGCCTTTTTTTTAATGTCATTAAGAGGAAGGTCTAGTACCATAAGTTGGAACCCCAGTGCCTCTGTTATGGTAAAAATCCCATTAAGCTTTTGTATAACCTGCACCCAGTATCTCAGGAGCCTCAGGCAGTCCCAAAATATATGTGAGTATGTGGCCCATGTGGCCCCACACAGCCTTCAGTAGCTCAGTGGTTTGTTACTATTCCACTTGAATTGCATTACTGGCATTATGAAGTATTGAGTGTGGACCTTCTAGATGAATTCTTGCCATTGTGGGGAAGTGGATGTGATACATGTTCTTTGCCAGATTTTCTCCCACTGTGTGGAGGTTAACTGGATTTGTGATTCTGAATGCCATTTATCTACTATGTAGGGAGATTGAGTTAAGTTCTTTAGTAAAATCAGTTGATATTTATATGGGTTATGGCTCCTTTCTGTAGAAAGTTGTTGAGTAGAGGGGTCAAGGATGGGTCCCCCTTCTTTCCCCCCCTCCTCCTTTCATGGACCTTGAGCTGTGCCATTATATAGTTTCTTATTGGAAGTATCTAAATCGATCTATTGTTTTCCACCCAAATTGTGTGCAACACTTTTCAAAAGTGGCTATTGTGTCTCCTTTGATAATTTGATTTGGGCATTTCAGTCCTGCAGTGGACTGTCTCTTCTACCATGGGTCCATGGTAGCTGACCTAAAGTTGGAATCCCACCCCAACCATCTGAATTTCCATGTATCCTGTTTGATGTGTGTGATTGCACTAAATTTCTCCCATGCTCCCCATGAGACTTCCATGGCCCTATATGGGTTTACCCTCTGCTCCTTATTTTCCTTGGAGTCAAATAACAGATATGCCAACTGTACAGCAACACCGTTACAGTTAACATGTCGATGATGACTACATTGACAGATCACTGTAATTGTTAGCCTGAGACCCGCACTCTGTCTCCCAGTTCTGCACCACTCCTGATCGAACTCCAATTCAGAGTTAGAATGCTAGTGATCAGTGCGGGGCAGAGCCCCCCGCATGGGGGGGTTTGAGGTGCAAAGCCCCCCAATAGAAAAAAGACTGAGATCTCCTGCCAGAAATATGTCAACTGCAACCTGCAGTCAACATGATTTAATGCTGTGATGTCGCTCAACAACTTAGTTGTCAAACCGGCATCATAGTGCCCAAATAACATGGCCTTGATGGCCATATTTTCCATTGTGTCCAGTTTTACTGTTTTCCAGTGTGTCTGATGATTATTGTCTAACAATAGTAGAGCATTTTTTACCTGTGCTGACAGACAGTAAGCCTCTAGATCAGGAAAGGCCGAGCCTCCACACGCCTTCTTGGATATGAGCACCCCGCTTTTACCCCTTGGTCTTGAATTAGCCCAGACAAATTTGTATAATGTTCTCTGTGTTCTTTTAAATGATGTCTTGCTCAATTGGACTGGGGCATACTGGACAAGGTAAAGCAACCTGGGGAGTATATTCATTTTTATTGCTTGTATTCTTGACTGTAGTAGGAAGGGAAGGAGAGACCATATTTTAATGTCTGCTTGTATTTTCAGCATTACATAGAAACATAGAAACAGACTTTGATGGCAGATAAGGACCGCTTGGCCCACCCAGTCTGTCCATTTCCCTACCTAATGGATAAGCTGCAGATCTAGTTAACCAACAGCCTACTTCTTTCTACTTCCACCCACTAGAATTGCCTTATGACTGTCCCATGCATTCTTGAAATCCACCGTTTTTGACTCCACAACCTCCTCAGGAAGGCTGTTCCATGCATCCACTACCCTCTGCATGAAAAAAATACTTCCTCACATTACCTCTGAGCCATCCCCCCTCAATCTTCAAATTTTGCTCCCTTGTTCTTGCACACCTCTTTTTCTGAAAGTTATTACCCTCTTGGACTTTGTTGATTCCCTTGAGGTACTTGAAAGTTTCTATTATGCCTCCCCTCTCCCTCCTTTCCTCAAGGCTATACATATTAAGCTCCTTAAGTCTCTCTTCATATGTCTTCTGGAGCAGACTCTGCACCATCTTAGTTGCCCTCTTCTGGACTGTCTCCATCCTGTCTATGTCTTTGTGGAGACTGGGTCTCCAGAACTGCATGCAGTACTCCAGATGGGGTCTCACCAGCTGTTTGTACAGAGGGATAACAACTTCCTGTTTTCTACTGGTGATGCCTCTCCTTATGCATCCCAGTATACCCCCAGCCCTCCTTACTGGCCTCTCACATTGCTTGCCTACCTTCAGGTCATCTGATATGTCTACCCCCAGGTCCCTTTCCATTTTTGTTGTTGTTAGTATCTCACCCCCCATTGTGTACTCTTCCCCTGGGTTTTTGTTTACCAGGTGCATTACTTTGCACTTCTTAACATGAATCTAAGCTGCCATACATTTGACCATTCCTCAAGCCTTGTCAAGTCCCTTCTCATCCTTTCCACCCCACCTTGTGTATCAACTCTGTTGCAGATCTTTGTGTCGTCTGCAAAGAGACATATTTTTCTTTCTAGTCCCTCTGCAATTTCACTTATAAAGACATTAAAGAGGACCATCCTAGTACTGAACCCTGCAGTACCCCACTAGTAACCCCCCTTTCTTCAGAGTGGACTCTGTTTACTATTACCCTCTGTGTCCTATTCTCCAGCCAATTCTTTACCCAGGCTACCATCTTGGAACCCACTCCCAGGCTGGCCAACTTGTATATTAATCTTTTGTGTGGGACTGTGTCAAATGCCTTGCTAAAGTCTAGGTAGGCCATGTCCACAGCCCCTCCTTGATCTACACTTTGGTCACCCAGTCAAAGAAATCTATTAGAGTCATCTGACATGACCTTCCCGCTGTGAATCCATGCTGCCTTGGGTCCTGTACCCCTCTGGCCTCTAGGTACTCAACAATTCTAGGGTGTCGAAGTTATCATCCTAAATATAATTGTTTGTTGCCCTTAAATATATTCCCAAATATTTAAGCTTAAGGCGTCCCCATTTCATTGGGAATACTTATTTTTGTTCCACTGTTGGGGAATATGAGAGAGTTAGAATATCTGTCTTTTCTGCATTAAGGGCATAACCAGACATTTCTGAGAATCGTTTGGTCAGTTTCATTAGTCTAGGGAGGGAGTTAGCAAGGTTTGTGTGATAAACCAAAATATCCTCTGCATATATCCTCAGTTTGTGTTCATCGTGTGCCAACTGGTCCCTGTTATTCCCCTGTTCTCTTGAATCATCTGTGCCAGTGGCTCTGTATAAAGTGCAAATAATACTGGTGACAAGGTATACCCCTGCCTAGTACCCCTACCTAATCTAAATCCCACAAAAGATGACCATTGGCCTGGACGTATGCCATGGGGGCCATATACAGTATATGTTCCATATGTAATTATGGAAAGTGTGGGAAAATCCAAATCCCACAAGGACCAGATTTAAATATGACCAGTCAACGTGTTCAAATGTTTTTTCTTCATCCATACTCATTATTATGGCTGGGACCACTTCTGCCTTAAGATGGTCTGTTATATGTAGTGTTCTGCAGATACTATCTTGGGTCTGTCGGACCAGACTAAACCCCACATCGTCGAGGCCCACTATATCAGGGATTACAGTTTTGCAATCTCCTTATGATTACTGAGGTTTAATATTTGTAATAAACATTAAGTATACAGATGGAACAATATGAGGTGCATTGTGTGGGGTCTTTCCCTGGTTTGGGTAAAACCAAAATAATTGCATAGTTCCACGAGGGTGGAAATTTGCCTGTTTCTGACATCACCTCATTACATGCCCCCTGTAATATAGACAAAATCTCTGGTGTGAATTGCTTGTAAAATTCTGCTGGGAATCCATCTGTGCTTGGGCATTGGCCATTTTTGCTTCCCATAATTCTCTGCTGTATTTCTGCCTGTGCTATGGGCTTCTGCAGTGCTTCAGTTTGTTATTGGGAAACCTGATGGAGGGTTAGTTTTTTTAGAATGTTATCTAGTTTCTAGGTCTGATATGGGAGTGGGTGAGTAAAGACTATTGTAATAGGATCTGAAGGTGTTTGCTCTCTCCTCTGTCTTCTTGACCACCTTCTGTTCTCTTTCTGTAGGAAAGACCGTACTGTTATGGGCCCTGCTTCCTCTTGCTCTTATTCTACAGGCAAGTCATTTCAGTGCTCTTGGTCCTCCTTCATAATACCTTTGTCTGCGGTATTTTAGATTTTACTCGACCTGTAATCCAACATCTGGTTCAGTTTCTTTTTTAGTTTCCCAAGGTTTAGACCCCTTTGCCTGTCTAATCTTACCTGCTGTTGGATTTCTACAGTAAGTCTTTAATTTCTATTTCTAGGTCCTTCTGTTTTCATAGTCTTTTCTTTCTTTCTTTCTTTCTTTCTTTCTTTCTTTCTTTCTTTCTTTCTTTCTTTCATTCGTTCTTTCAACTGGTTGCAATTTTGATTATTTTCCCTTTGACGTTGTCTTGATTGTGTCCCATAAGACACTTAGGTTAACCCCTGGAGTATTATTGTCTATTATGGCTTGTTTTTTTATATTCTTTTATTTGTTTCTGATTATCCTTGTCTTGTAATAAAGAAACATTTAGCCTCCAAAAGGTTGTTTTCTTGTTAATTCCAGTTTGTATGTCAGGGTTATGAGTGCATGGTCTGAGAGACCAATCTGACCTGTTTCACAGTTCTTAATCCTATCTAAAAACTCCCTTGATACTAAGAAAAGATCAGTTCAGGAGTAGATTTTATGTGTGGCCGAATAAAATGTATATCCTCTTGCGTGTCCCTGACTATGCCTACAGGCATCTACCACACCCACGTCAACCAACAAGGCTCTGACCTTTTGTGCCACTCTATGTCCCCTTTAAGGGATTCCTGAGGTAGTGTCAACCTATGGTGAAAAGGTCAGGTTGGTGTCACCCCCACATATGATGTGTCCCACCCCTTTATCCATTAATATTGACAAGAAGCTCCTCTAAAAGCCGAAATCTGCACCAGGTGGAGCATAGGTTGAGGCCAGGGTAATGACTTGTCCCTCACAGTGCCCTGTTATAATTATACACCTTCCCTCTTTATATTTATAAGCATCATGTAGTATGAAAGGAATTATTTTGGAGATAAGAATTGCCACTCCCCTTCTTCTCCCCAAGCAAGATGAGGAGTAATATATTTGCTCATATCGAAATGTAGCTAATTTTTGGTGTTCAGCATCCGACAGGTTGGTCTCTTATAATACCAATTCAGCTGATGTCTTTTTAATGTAAGCCATTATTCTATAGCCCCTCTTCACCAGGTTTGTAAGACCATTTACATTATATAACAGTATTGTAGTTGCGTCTTTCTTCATGGTGGCAGTTTAGAAATTTCCATTCTGATTATTTTTTCTATTCTTTTTGTTTGGTGCCCCCTTGGGGAAATAGTGCAACTTCTTTGCCATCCTCTCTGGCTATCTTAACACTTTTAAACAAAACCTTGTAGGCCAACTGGACCCAAATACCAAAAAAACATTTTGAAACTTCTCTTGTGTAGAGTGCAAATTGGCACTCTTTAGACCTAGGGTAGGGTGAGACAGGACACCACAGTTCACCTATCCCTGGGTTGATAGTGGTGAATTCTTCCCACATTGGTGGGGCTACTATTAGGGCTACTACTATATAGTACGAACACAATGTGCTAAGCACCTGTGATGCACAAGGATGTTAGATGAGAGAAGAAACCGCGAGGGATCCATCTCCCCCAATCCTTTGCCTCTCCAAAAGCGCTCAATGTTTCACTTCTTGATTACCATGGAGGGTGCACAGGCCTCCCCCACCCTGCTTCACCTTTGTTATTACAAAGACACCTTTCTTTTTCCTTGCTCCCCTTTAAGAGGGGTGGGGTAAAAGTAAACTCCTCCAGGGTGACTCATTTTATTGACCAGTTTTCTGCCCTTCTAGATTGAGAACTGGCTCCTCCCTTGTAATAATGTTTTCCTACCGGGGGTGGCTTCCACTCCATCTGTTGTCCTTCTTTTTTCTGTTTCATTACTGCAGCATATCTAGTGTTTCTGAACCACTCAAGACCCTACATGCAATTGAGATCCCCTCCCCACCCCCAATGGGCAAATTAACTTGTGCATTTCCCTACTTCTGCTTGCCTGATATACTGTTGTCCCAGACAAGGAAAGAGACACCATCTTCAGTGGCTAGCAGGATTAATCTAACTTTACCTATTTACAGTTTTGCGTGCCACTCACCTTCTGCTATTAAAGTGGCCCACTGAGGAAGGGCAGGAAGAGGAGGCAACACGCCCCATGGAAAGTTCATTCTGCAAAATCAACATAGTTTAGCATATTCCCAGCCTTGACTACTGCTTTTGCCCAATTTCTGACCGGCCTTTCTTGCGAATGTTCCCAATCCCAGGTGCCGGTCAGGTTATATGTCTCTGGTGTGGCCGGGGGATCCACACTTCAGATACAACATCCCTTCACCCTTCATATGTATGTTGCCCACAGCACCTGGCAGGCCACAAAACTTCTCTGGGGTCTCCCGCCTCCCCCATATCACACTTCCAAACCATGCAATCGTATACTTTGTGGTGATGGTGGTGGTGGGGGGTCTGTCCCAGCCACCCTCTCCCAGTGGAGCTGAATTCACTAAGATCTTTTTCCTTGCAAGATTCCACTCATTGGTCCATGGCTCCCTGGAAAATTGAAACATACTGCCACAGGAACTGGTCATCTCATACTTTCCTATGTCATGAAATTGACTGATGTATCCTTGTGAAGCAGTGTATACCAAAGTTCTGTCACCGCGCCCGTAGTCTTCTGATGAACATGTTCCCTGTCCTGTCTCCATTGTAATTACTTCAACTGGTGGCCCAGATTGAATTTATCCCCCCCCATCGAGGTGGATGGGGGCTCTGAAACCCTTGTCTTTCTCCCAACTGGGAGCGCAGTTCAAAGTAAATATATAATCTTGTCTATATGTTTATCCACTCAGCATACAGTGTTCAAACTCTTTGTGTATTTTCAATTTACAGTTGTGTTACTGTCTTTCTCTGATCTCTGGAGGAGTTCAGGGTTACTTGACAATGTTCAAATAGAGGAGGACATACCCTCCAAAAGAGTGAAGCAGCTCAGCACAGCTTTGAGCAGTTGTTTTATGTCCGCCATAGTTTTAGTTGCAACCCATTGATCATTTTGTCTGGAGTGGGCCTTAGACCACTCTCCTCATGGTGGTCCCTGACTCACGGCCACTTTTGCTTGGCTTATTTGGCCCAGAATTCTGATTTTCTTAGTTTGGAGTGTTTTATAAGCTTCCTTCGGACTGTTATACATTTTGCTGCCATTCACCCAGAACACTCTCAGTCTGGCTGGGTATGGCATTTGAATTTTGATACTTTTAGCTCTGAGGGCCTTAATTATGGGGATATATTTCAGCCTCTGCCTTTGAATGTCACTGGGGTAGTCTTGGTCAAAGAAAAGCCTCTTACCTTTATACCAGACTTCTTTTTTCTCCATGCTTGTCAAAGGACATCCTTTTTAAAAAAAAATTTGTACCACCTCTGTGGATCTGGCAGGGGCTACAACCCCCCCAGAGGGGTATGTCCTCTGGCCCATCACAGCCATCATGGATCCTGCCGGGTCCCGGTACTTTTCCTCCATTTTCTCCCCCATGCCCTCACCAGTGCAATGGGTGCAGCAGCTGTCTCCACCTCCACAGAGGCAGCCAAGCACCCTGGGCATGGGCTGAACCCCTCTTGTTGTGTTGATGCATGCAGCACAAACCCCGTACCCTGAGAAAGGACAGCAGTCCTCCGGATGCTTAATCCTTGCCTCCCCCACTGACCCTCTGCATGATCTGGGTCTGTTCCTGAACCCGGGTCACAGGCATGATGGACATCCTCTTTTATTCTGTGGCTCCCAAATGTCATTATTATCTGCCATGGCCTTGCTGTCAGGTCAGTAGGCTTTGGGATCAAAGCCCTTTGGGTTCTTTCTGTATTAATCTCTTTGCTCAGGGGGTGGTCCAGTGTTTCTCATAGTAAAGCCAGCAGGAACTCACACATACTGCCCGATTACAATAACTCCAGCAGGCCGGACAGTGTTAGGTTGTCTCACCTCCAAGTCGGTGCATTTTTTCCTGAAATGAACCTGAAACCTGCACCAAGGCCTCCACTGCTGCTCCTATGCCACCCATGGTGTCTTCGGAGGATGAGACACATTGTTCCATCTCCACCTGTCATGTTTCAACATTTAAGAGCCTATCGTTGATTTTCCTGAATTCTTCTTGGTTCTCTCTCCTTGATGCCTGAATCTCCTGTAGGATGGTGTAAAATCTATTTCAATTAATTCTCTCATTTTCCAGTCCAGTACCCATCTTCCTGCTACCTAGTACCGGCAGGGGCATTGCTGTAATTATGGTCTGTTTCTACAGTATCAAAGCCATATCTTTGGTTTGCGGGGTTTATTTCTGCTGATTAGTTCTGGATCTGCTATTAATCCTGTTCCTTCACATTTTGCCAACATTAATTTTTTCTCTGCTGCTTTTTTTATCAAATGTAGGTGAATTAAGGTCAGAGGAGAACAGAGCTCAGTTTGTAGCTGCTCACTCAGTCGGTGATGTCACTGGAAGTCCTTTTTTTTTGGTTTCTTAACAATTTTGATTGACTCAGACACACTATCTCATTATCAGAAAGGAAAGGGGGAAGGGGAAATTGTTTTAACAAGGAAGAGCACACTAAGCCAGAGCTTGTTTCGAAGTGCAACCGGGAAGCACAAGAAGTTAAGTGACTTGCTCAGGATAACACAGTATGCAAGTGGCGGTTGATGGGATTCAAACCCAACATTCCAGGTTTGCAGCTCAGTGCCCTTAATCAGAAGAATGACACATTTTCATAAAGTAAACAATTAAAAGTTGATGACTTTAGATAAGGAGTTGTCATCTTACTTCAAGGGGGCTCTTGCAGTAGGCCACACTGGTAGGACTAAGCCACCAGGAACTAGGACCACATGAAAAGGGGACTGCCCACCTGACATCATGTGACTGATGTTGGCCAGTAGTATATAGTGGGTGATAACCCCATGTCCAATCAATTCTTTTCCACCATTGACTTGCGCTTGTTAAACCTAGCAGAATGTTGCTTCAGTCGACCACTATTTACAAGTATAACTTTTATTATTTTTTCGATTACTACAATAGTTTTTGTCATTTTCGTCCATTGGTTACATGTTTTCACCATCTCCTTCAGTGGAATCCTGCAAATCTAAGTATGCCTGCAGCAAACATATTCCAGAAAAGGATGGTCATACCATGTATGTCCTTAGCATAGGTTCAGACCATGACACCAAGGACTGCCAGGCTTGCCAGAAATGTAATCAAGCCAAGAGGGATTTCCATACAAAAATTGGTTATTACACAATGTTTCTTTACTTGCTAACTAAGCTCTGCTTAAGGTGGCTCAGGATTTTGAAATTAAGTTCAGAGAGGAACGTTATAAAAAGTAAGAGAAGTGCCCAAAGTATGTGATACCAAAGAAGGCAGATAGGCTTTTCCATGCCGCTGATGGTAGAGATCATTTTGAGTCACACCTTAAGGTGGACTCCATTGTCATTCGTGCCACCCATGATAGAACCAAGAAATTTAAACACATAAGTGCCTTCCCTCCAGAAAAGGAGTCCAGGCCGCTGGACCACTTTGGACCATCTGCCGTCTTTGGCATAGGAGGTACTGACATCAGTTGTTGCCATATGGAGGATGATATATCATTATGTGGTAGCAATACTACTGGTGTAAGCTTGAGGAGGTGCAGGTGCTTTGCTAGGTCGTGCCGCTGGGGGTCCTACTCCTCTGTTTGCCAGCCTTGAGCTGTTTGGATGAGCCGCATCACTGCTAAGAAAGAAGGGTCCTTCAGTGGTGATTTGGGAAGTTCCATGGCCCAGGGCACCTCTACTGAGGAACTGGACTGGAAACATAATAACTCTGATGAGTCTAATTTGTCATTCTCTGAGAGTTCAAGATCAGGCATTGGGTGTCTGATCTGGCAAGCATCAGAGGTGGCATAAGCCTTGCTACCTGCCCTGCTCTCTGAAGGAGGAGACCTAGGGCCAGATTAGACATGGGCCGGTGTCATAGGTGGGTCCAACTTTGGTACTCTCTGGTGGGCATCAGATGCTGCTGTGTGAAAAACCACCAGGAGTTAAACAGGGCATTGTAATCCACCAGTGCCAGAGGGGGGTGCCGGTTGACAAGGATAGTCTGAAGTCTGATAACCCAGTGTTGGGTAATCTGGCATCAAGTAGATCAATGTAGAGTAGCCTGGATATGGGCCCAATGGCAGACCTGAAGTGGCTGGTGGCAACCAGTAGGGAGCTGGATAACTGGGGGTTGAGCCTGATGGTCCTGGCTGAGGGCCTGAAGGGTAACCCAGCATCACAAACAAAGGGTAATCGGGTATAGAGTCCTGATGGTGGGTGGAGGCTGTGTGTGTTTGCCCCAAGGAAACTGGTATGTTCAGGGGTGAGCTAGAAGGCAGTGCCAGAAACTCTGGCAATAGAAAGGCCTGGGTTGCCCCAGAGGGACACGGCATAGGGCAGTCCAGCATCAGGTATGAGGGAGGCCTGACAAGCAATGGTGGGTGGATCCTGGGGAGCACCCATTAGTGGCAGCTGGAGGACTTCAGGTACCTGAGGGAGGACCCCTCAGGCATAACCTCTGGCCCAGCTGTAGTGGGCAATAGTGGGCATGGGGTCTAGAGGACTGATGATAGATCCCAAAGAAGGATACGGTGAAGGCACCAGGCTAGGTGACCATTAGTAGAATCAATGTCTGACATATCAGTCAAGCCACCTGGCTGAGGACCCTGTGTGGTGAAGGGCCTGAATGACATGGGCAGCGGGGCAGAAACAGAATCCCCAAGCCTGCGGCCTGGAAGCAGACTGTTGCTTGTCCCATTGCTTGTCCCGCTTGTGCTTCTTCTTGGAGGAGTGGAAGGACTGTGACGAGGCCCCTGGTGAGGAAGAGGCACTATGGGCCCACAGCTCTTTTTCCATGGTGGACAGTTTCTGTTGAAGAAGGTGAGCTTACAGAAATTTCAGGTGTTATGTCTGCATGGCCTGATTAGGAGTAAAACAGATCTACCAATAACTCAGATAAGGCCATTTTTGTGTTAGAAGCCCATACAGATAAAATAGGCCCTGACTAAATCGAGTTAAAAGCATATGAGGTGTCTCGGGATCGTATAAGGGTCCTGTTAATCATTTTAAACTTTAAGATATTTTAGTTAGTGCACTGTATAAATTGAGCCTTACATTCTCATTCGGGATGTAGGAAGGGCGTGCTGTAGTTCTGTAAAACAACAGGCTAGAACTGCAAATTGGCGCTGAATTGTGACACTAATAGCTGTGCAGAGCTACATTTTAAAGTACAGAATTTAACAAGAAAACTAGCCAGTATCCTGTGCCTGGACCTCGCATGAGAGGTAGACGCAGAGAGAAGCAGTGCAAGAACAAGTTTAATTTTATTTTAAATTAACTGTTTTGGGACTCTCGATCCCTTCAGCAGCACTTTTGGGTTTTCCTGGGCTATAAACAGCCATCCTGCTGTGAGCAGGCGAGTTAAAAGCATATGAGGTGTCTTGGGATCGTATAAGGGTCCTGTTAATCATTTTAAACTTTAAGATATTTTAGTTAGTGCACTATATAAATGGAGCCCTACATTCTCATTTGGAACGTAGGAAGGGATCGCCATTGTTCAGTAAAACAACAGGCTAGAACTACAAATTGGCACTGAATTGTGACACTGATAGCTGTACAGGGCTACGTTTTAAACTACAGCTTTTAACAAGAAAACTAGCCAGTATCCTGTGCCTGGACTTCACATGAGAGGTAGACGCACAGAGAAGTAGTGCAAGAACAAGTTTAATTTTATTTTAAATTAACTGTTTTGGGACTCTCGATCCCTTCAGCAGCACTTCCAGGTTTTCCTGGGATATAAACAGCCATCCTGCTGCAAGCAGGGTGAGCGGGCAGGGCGGGCGTACCGCCACATGTGGAGATGCGCCGCAGAGACACGCCGTCCACTGCACAGTTGTGTCTACTGGAACGCCTGGGGACCTTGGCCACAAATAATAATATACCCAGAAAAAGCACTGACTGAGGTAGGCCTTTTAAACCATACTGTAAGAAGTAGACAAAACTAGAAGAATGGATTGAATGATAATTTGCAATGCATGCTATATGTACACTGAAGGGGACTAACAACATGGGTTTATATGTGACAAATGTGCACTTATAGAAGTTCTGTAGCAGGAAATAGAATCCTTACAGAATAGAATACAGATACAGCAGGATATAGAAAATTTAGAAAGATACATAGATACTACGGAACCACAAACATTCTGTAAAAAACACGTCTACGGTTGAAGAAATAGGTGATCTAGAAATTCAAATGGCCATAAAGATGGATGGTTTGGAAAAGCAGGATGGAGAGGAAAACAAGGAAGGAGATGAGAACTGGTGCTTAGTTCAAAACAATTACAAAAAAAGGTTGGCAAAATATAGGCAGTCATTTTAATCTACAATTACAAAATAGTTTCAGTATACTGGGAGAAGAAATTCATTCAGACCCTGATAAAGCTTTATATATGACCAACCCCATTCCACCCATGGAGATAGCTTTCGAGCAAACTCAGATGCCAAGAGATATGTTAATTATGGGGGATTCAATGATAAGAAATATAGACTGTATAGTCTGTAAAAATAGAAACGAGCAGACCACAGTTAATACATTACCAGGGGCTGGAATAGGGGATATTAAGCAGCTACTTCCTGGACTCCTGCAGAATTGTGAAAAACCCATCACTATTATACATGCAGGGGTAAATGATGTAGGTAATTGAAACATGTTAGAGATTCAAAGGAATTTTGAGGAAGTGGCTAAAACACTAAAGACTGTGGGAAGTAAGCTTTTTATCTCAGAGGTACTCCCAGTCCCAAGAGCTGGACCAATGAGACTAAGAGAAATAAGACAACTAAATGGATGGTTGAGAAGATGGTGTTTCAAAGAAGGGATGGTTCTGATTGAACACTGGAACAACTTCTCAAACCCCAGATTATTTAGTCATGATGGACTGCACATAAACAAACAGGAGACCAGAGTTATGGCTAAAAAATTCCTATATACAGTTAACCCATATTTAAACTAGAAAATGGGGGGCAGGGGGGTGGGAATACTAGACCACATAGAAACCAAATAGATACAGCTAGGAATACTTCCATATGGAAATGTATGAATATAAGTGCTAGGGTCTGGATTTTCAAACTGCGCCAGGCTGTGGCGGAAGCCTGGGCACAGCTCAACTTTGTTGCACAGGGGTGTGGCCTGGGCGATATTCAACGGAGCTGCGCTATGGCACAGCAGCTTTGAATATAGCACCCTGGCCACCCCCACTGTGCCTGGCGCAGTGGCACAGTGCCAGCGCAAGTGGCCAGAGTGGAGCATGGAGATGTGCTAGAGCAAGTGCCATTGTGCCATGCACATCACCAGCGATATTCAAAAGGGAACATGCAAATGGGGCCATAATTTATGCAAGGTGCACTGGGGGCAATTTGCATCTCATTATGGTCCCATTTGCATTCCATTAGCATGCAGGTGTGCTGATCCCTGACGACTTGCGCCTGGCACCCTGCCAGGCAGCAGTCATCGGGGACCGAAGCCCCCTGCAGCCCGATCGCGGTCATTCATGTAGAAGAAACCCCCCCATCCAATATCCCTGGTGGTCCAGTGGACCGCTATGTGCCAGATCGCGGGCATTTGTCATGAAGATTAAGCCCCCGTCCTATATCCCTGGTGGTCCAGTGGACCGCACTCAGTCCCATCACAGGCATCAGTAATAGAACCCCCCATGTCCAATATCCCTGGTGGTCCAGTGGACCGATCGCGGGCATCTGCAACTCAAAAATACCCCTACTACCCTGGTGGTCTAGTGCCCCCCTCCCACCAGCCTGGGCCCCACGCCCGCTCCCCCGTCAGCCTGCAGGAGGCAGCACCCCACCACCTGGCCCGCCACCCACAGACTGACAGCTTGGTGGGCTGCATGCCCATTGGTTCACAGCGTGAGCTAATGGGTGTGCAGCCCATACAGACTACTCAGTCCAGATATGTGAAAGAATTCATTCACATATCTGGACTGAGTAGTATGGTATGCTGCACACCCATTGGCTCATGCTGTGAACCAATGGGATGTAGCTCACTGAGCTGTCAGTCAGCGGCCGAGGGTGCAGGTGGTGATACCGCCCGCTGGCTGACAGGGGGCGGGGAGGTGGGGCAGTCGGGAGGGGAGAGTACACTCATTACCAGAGTAGTGGAAGTACTGATTACAGATACCACCATCTAACGTGATGGTCCACTGGACCACCAGGGATATTGCATGTATGGGGTTTCTGCACGATGCCTGAATCGGAGGTCGCTCACTGGACCACCGAGGGATATAGGATGAGGCTTAATCTCATGACAATTGCCCACGATCGGGCACATAGAGGTCCACTGGACCACCAGAGGTATAGGAGGGGGGATTTTTCTACATGGATGCCCATGATGGGGCATGGGGGGGCAGCCAGGTGTGGCAGTGGCTCGGGTGGCCACCCACAGGTGGCAGCTGCCATGTTGCACCCTGCAATGTGGCAGCTCACCTGTGGCTGGCCATCACTTGTTCCTTTTTTTTGGCTTAACTTTATGCAGGCGCAGGTAGGGGTTGTGCATGCATGACTCTGCATATCCCGGGCTGAATATCAGGCTGTGCAGGTTATGCATGGGCACACCCCCACCTGTGCCTGCATACATTACTTATGTGCTCCGGTGCATCAGGATTTGTGCGGTGCACTTTTCCCTTTTGAATATCGTGCAGGGACGCATCAGTGGGTTGTGCATGGTGCAACACTGTTGTGCCATGCACAACCCTTTTGAATATCCGGGCCTAGAAGTTTAGTACAGAAATATGACAAGTTAAGATCCACTTTAATTTCTGATAAGATACAAATATGTGCCATTACAGAAACATGGTGGGATGCTGAAGATCAGTGGGAAAGGCAGATCCCAGGATACCAACTGTTTAGTATGGATAGAATCTGTAAAAAGGGTGGTGGGGTAACTGTCTATATAAAAGACAATATTATGCCTGCACAAATACAAATTAAGGCAGTGGATGAAATAGAGCAGTTGTGGATCAAAGTTACACTTGAAGGAAGATCAAAAATCACTATTGGAATAATATATAGACCCCCAAATACCCCCGCCCCCACATATTAACATTCAGCAAATAGGAAGTATGGAAAACAGTGACATACTTGAAAATATATTAATAATGGGAGACTTAAATTTGCCTGGTATAGACTGGAAGGAACACATAGCTAGGACAGCAATGGAAAACAGATACTTGGAGACCTTTGATCTACTGGGTCTGGACCAATATGTCCAACAGGCAACAAGGAATATGAATATTTTGGACATAGTTTTAAGTAATATGGGGGAAAATATACAATTATGTAGGGTTACTTCCCCACTCGGTTCTAGTGACCATGCTAAAGTGGAGTTTGTCATCAACAATGTAGGATCTAAAATGACTGGAGATACAATGATTAGAAACTTCAGTAAAGGAGATTATAACAAAATAAGGGAAGAATTTGATAGATGGGAGTGGGAAAAGGATCTTTGAAATAATACTGTGTCCAATATGTAGGTAATCCTGACAGGAAAAATAAATCATGTGATTGATAAATATGTCCCTGTTAAAAAGAAATATAATAATTCCAGTAAAATACCAGTATGGATGACTGTAAATATGAAAAGACAAATAAATAAAAAGAATAGAGCATATGTAAAAGCTAAAAAGAGTGGCCATGGTAGGGATTGGGAAAAATATAGGCAACTATTATATAGTAAAAAACATATTTTAAAGGCAAAAAGAGCATCTGAATTTAATTTGGCATACAAAGTTAAGGATAATTCTAAGATATGTTATAACTATGTTAGCAGTATGAAAGGAGGACAACAAGAGATCGGTCCTATTAAAGATATCGATGGAAGCCTGATAAAAGAAAATAAACAAATGGCTGAAATATGTAACACTTATTTTATAACTGTATATAATAACAAAACTTCTTGAAATAAACAACTCCAGGAGAAACAAAGCGGAATTAAAATAACAAAGGATGAAATAAAAAAAGATTGCTTAGTCTTAACCCTAATAAATCTATGGGACCAGATGGAATTCATCCCAGGGTGGTCATTGAACTGGCAGAAACCCTGGCAGAACCCTTGACATATTTATTTCAAACTTCCCTGGATCAGGGAGAAGTGGTAGAAGCAAGGAAGGAGGCAAATGTGATCCCTATTTTTAAGAATAGCCCCAAGCAAGAGGTCAGTAATTATCGACCAATAAGCTTAACATCTATTCTGGGCAAGGTGTTGGAGGGTATTATTAAAGACAATATAGAACAGGATATGCGACTCAGAGGAGTTATCGATAATACACAGCATGGTTTTAAAAATGGTAGGTCATGCCAGACAAACCTTTTGAGTTTTTATGAAAATGTAAGCAGGTCCCTGGACGATGGTTGTCCTGTGGATGTTGTTTTATTGGACTTTTTAAAAGCCTTTGATAGGGTCCCACATGGCGAATTAGTGGATGTCCTGATTGAACATGGTAACCCAAGGAATATTACCCGCTGGATTGACTCCTGGTTGAGTAACAGGAGACAAAGAGTAACAATTAGGGGATGCAATTTAGGCTGGTCGGAGGTCACGAGTGGGGTCCCACAGGGACCTGTATTGGGGCCTTGCCTTTTTAAGATATATATTTATTCAATGAAACATGGAAATGATTTGTGGGAGGCTAAGTTTGCTGATGATATTAGACTTGGTCACACAATAAATAGCCAAATAGATAGCGCTATAATACAGGAATCCCTAACCACATTGGAGAGGTGGACACAGGACTCTAAATTGACCTTTAATGTGGAAAAGTGTCAGGTCATGCACTTCGGCACAAATAATTTAGGTGCAATTTATAAATTAAATGGACATACGCTGGGAGTTGTCAAAGATGAAAGAGATCTGGGAATTTGGGTTTCAAATGGCCTCAAGTTCAAACAACATACTATCCTATTGGTAAAAATGCTGGCAACATCTTGAATTGTATATTTAGGCATTTAAAGAGTAGGAGAAACGAGGTTTTGTTACTCTTGTATGGAGCACTGGTGAGACCACACATGGAGTATTGTTCACAAGGGTGGTCACCAGGATATAAAAAGGATATTGTCACCTTGGAGAGAGTCCAGAGAAGGGCAACTAGGATGATTGGAGAGTTAAAGGGTTGGGACTTTCAGGAAAGGTTAAATTGCTTGGGGTTATATACACTAGAATACCAAAGATTGCGAGGGAATATGTGTATGGTATATAAAGCAATAGGAGATACCAGTTTAATGAGATCTCTGTGATTAGAAATATGTGAAGTGCCATACCAGATCAGAGGACATCAATTTCAGTTAAAAAGGGGTTATTCAAGACCACCAGGAGAAGACATTAGTTTAGTGTTAGAGTTGTGCCCCTATGGAGTAATCTTCCATCTGAAGTAGTTAATAGTGTTGATATGCAGGCATTTAAAACCAACTTAGATACATTCCTGATTAGTAATAATATTAGTACCAATTACTAAGAAGTAGTGGTGAGCATATGGACTTTTAGTCTTTTCGCTCTGTGAATCTATGAAACCTATGAAAGCACTGAGCACTTATTCCACTATTATTGTCAATGAGTATAGTGAAGTGATGTGTATTACTGTATTGTTTTAGAAATAAACATAAAAGGAAAATAGTTTTACATATTAGTTTTTGAGTTACTAATCCCGAATGACCAGGGATTCAGCATTTCATATAATGCTAACTACTATTTTCAGCCATTTCGTGAAATGCCTAAAACATTTAGGCATTTCACAGAATGAATGAGTGAAACAGTCATTTCACAAAATGACCGAAAACAGTATTTATTTTTTGAAATTACTAGTTTCACAATATGACTAACATATATAGTACATGACTGAACTTGTATGTGGAGACTCCCGTGTTTAAAAAGAGACGCTGTCAGTTTTTATGCCATTGTTATAAGTGTATGCAGGCATTTATTCTGTTGATTGCTCCATTCTTTACAGAAATAATTGTGTGAAATGTTTTCATGCTGCACACATAAAACTAACCAAGTGATATATATTCTGCAAGTATGAGTTATATGTTAAATTGGAACTGATTGCATGCAGATGGCATGTGTGCAGCAAGCAAGTGTGTAAACCATGATTAATAAGTTAAATTGGGAAAGACTGCATGCATGTTGCATGCATACAATAAAGCAAGTGGTTACTGATAATGGCACATGTAAAAGTTAAGTGACTTGCTCAGAATCATACTATACACAAATGGAAGTTGATGAGATTCAAACCCTAGTCTTCATACCTTGAAGTCTGCTGACCAAAGTTCAGTACTTTTAACCACTAAGCCATACTGTCTGCATACATATGGCTCACTTGTACTTCAATACATATAGTATCTGAATACATATGCATGCATGCGGCATGCTTTTAGCCAGTATATGCTTTTTAGTTTTCTTCTCTCCCTCATCTCATATTCACAGTTGAACTGTAGCACACATACCAATGGAAACACATGTTTTTTCCCACCCCAATACACACACTTAGCAACAAAACCACTTAATTACTTCTTTCTGGCCTCTACTCCTACTATTTGTTCTCTAAAGTTTTGGATGCTTCCATGCAAACAGACTTTAAGGTGCAAACACAAATGTAGTAATAACTTGCCACACTCACCCATCCACATTGCCAGTCCCCCCCCATGCACACACACACTATAGCGGGTATGGCAATCCTGCTACAGACAATCCACAAAGTATAGATATAAGTAAAAAGTCTTTTACTTGAGTACCAGGGAGCCAGAGGCAGAAGTCTTTAAGAGATGATGTCCATAGGTCAGAGTGCTGGGCTGTACCCCCTTAAAAGGAATGGAGTTATTTTCTTTTACTATTTTATATGTTATGACAGTGAGTTGGAGAATAATGAAGGCCACTTTTCTACTAACAAGGCCCTTGTTTGTAGATCAAGGGGATCGAGGCCTCTGATCTGGGTGTGGAACCAGTTGGATAGTCTGAGCACTACACCACGGGGTTTACTTTTAGTACCCCCTTTGTAGGCCTACCCCTGTGGAGATGGTCAGGTATCACCCCTTACGAGATATTAGCTCTGAAGGCCTGACAGAAGTACTTGACCTATCGACCATTCCAGTGGCAAACAGTGACCGAGAGAACATTGTAGTAGCCAATAATATGGCTATTTCAGTGGCCCTGGATGTCGTTGCTCCTGTTCTTGTTTGTCCTCTATCCCTTCACCCTCGCTCCCCATGGTTTGATGGGACATTGAGGGAGATGCGGTGACTTGGACAAAGATTAGAGCATTGTTGGTGGAGATCCTCCCTTGATGCCGACCACCTTAGATTAATGGAGCATTATCGAGCCTATCAATCTGCAATCACCTGTAAGAAGGCAGAGTTCCTGTCCGGGAAGTTTGTGGCTACTCAGAATCAACCAGTTCAGCTTTTTTGCACTGTAGACAGACTGTGCAACTCAGCCTGCCGAAAGTTTGAAAAGTCTTTTCGCAAGTAGAGTGTAGAGAACTTGCTCGATTCTTTGCAACTAAGGTGGCTGACATTAGGGCACTCAATCTAGCACACTCTAAGGGTGTTGCTCTGGATCAGCATGTGGCCGCTGCTCCTCAGCTGTCCAGGAGTAACTTCGACCAACCGGAGTTCATGGATCTCATGCGGATTGTCCAGAGCGTGTGCTCTACGTGCTGTAGTTTGGACCCAGGACCAATCTCCCTGATTTTGGGTTGTACTGATTCCATCAGTCCGGTCCTAGCATGGATAGTCTGATGCTCCTTGGAAACAGATGAGTTTCCTAGCTCCCTGAAGGAAGTGGTGGTAACACCCCTCTTGAAGAAAGCTTCTTCAGACCCCAACTGCCATGCGAACTATAGACCAACCTCAAACCTTCCTTTTTTATGGAAGGTGATTGAGAAAGTGGTGGCCGTACAGCTGGAGAACCATTTAATCATCCATGATATCTATGAACCCCTCCAGTCCAGTTTTCAAAAGAGGCATAGCAATGAGACAGCACTGGTTTGGGTGCTCAATGATCTCCTGATGGCTAGGGATCGGAAGAACCGTTCCATCTTGGTTCTTCTAGATCTCTCATCAGCGTTTGACACTGTGCATCATGGGGTCCTACTTGATCGCCTGAAGTTCATCTGTGGCCTATCTGGTATAGTCCTCAGGTGGTTTACATCTTACCTCACTGGAAGAACTCAGAGAGTGGTATCTGGTGTTTCTTGCTCAGATCCAGTTTCTCTGTCTCGTGGGGTTCATCAGGGTTCAGTGTTGTCCCCCATGTTGTCCGCAGTGTACATGCTGTGGAGACATTGTAAGAAGGTATGGGCTGAGGTTTCACTGCTATGCTGATGATACCCAGCTCTGCCTTTCTTTCACACCTGACCAGGATGGAGCTCTCTTGGTCTTTAATAACTCCCTCACAGAAATCCAGGAGTGGATGGATGCGAGTTGGTTGAAGCTGAACTTGGAAAAGACTGAGGTGCTGGTTGTGGACCTGGCACGCCAGATAGGGAGGCTGGGGGTTGGTTTGCCCTCCAGCCTTTACCTTGGGGGCTTATCACTCCCAACCTCTGAAGAGGTGTGAAACCTGGGGGTACTTTTTGATTAAGGGCTGACTCTGCGTTCGCAGGTGTCTGCCGTCATCAAGTCCTCTTTCTACCAGCTGAGGAATATCTCCAGTATTAATCACCTTGTTCCATCCAGTGATCTTCCTACTCTGGTCCATGCCTTTGTGTCCTTGCACTTGGATTATTGCAATTCCCTTTACCTAGGGCTACCTGGGGTGGAATTCTGCCACCTGTAGCTGGTGCAGAATGCAGCTGCCCAGCTTTTGATGGGAACTTCGTGGTCCAGTCATATTTCGCCAGTGCTGCGCAGACTGCACTGGCTGCCAGTACAGTGGTGAATCACCTTTAAAGTCAGTCTTCTGACTTTCAAAGATCTACATGGACAGGGCCTGGACTACTTGAAAGAGCTCCTGGTCCCTTACTGCCTGGGCGATCACTTCGCTCAGCTGATGAGGGGTTGCTAGAGATCCCGAGGGTGTGCTTGAAATCTTCTGGGGCCTGTGAATTTATGCATGTGGCCCCTACCATCTGGAATTGTCTACCCTGTCAGTTACGGGAGTGCATGATGGTGGAGGGATTTAAACAGGCCCTGAAAACATACCTGTGGTGTCAAGCATTTGGTGGTTAATTTCTCTTTTCTAACTGTATCAGTTGTTTTACATATTTTTTTAAAATTCTGAGATGTTTGATGTGCTTTTAAACTTTGTTATTCTCCTTGGTTTTTGAAAGGCACCATTGAAATAAAGACCATTATTAATATTATTATTGTTAATTGAGCAGTGGCCTTCATTAATCTCTAACTCTCCACCAATAATGTATAAAACAGTAATTAAAAAAATACTCCCATTCATTTCAATGGAGCACATCCCTGCAGTCTCCTTTGCACTTTGTTATAATGTGCCTGAGTTTGAGGATGTGGAGGTCAGTTTCACGGGGGGGAGGGGCATAAACCTGACTATAGTGAGGCTCCAATAGTCTGTGCATACCGTACCACTTAACTGTCTGTGAATTCAAGGGACAGTTCTAGAATGTCTGTAACATCTCTAAAAGGTACAACTTATTTAGTTTGACTGAAACACGATATGCAAATCAGGAAAAATTCAAATGTATAGGGTTCATCTGTATATGCCCCAGAGCATTGAATCAAATTTTGGCTTAAACCAAACCAGTTACCAACAATATTTTTCCTGGCTGAAGTTTTCCCCCACCCAAAAAAATAAATAACTTTGTCCCAATTTTCTCCCTGATGCCATTCCATTCAATACCCATCCCTATGGGTTATGAAGCCACCCAAAGGTTAAGAAATCTGAAAAAACACATCAATATTTCAGTCCTTCCTCCTCCAAACCTCCTGTAAAAAAATGATTTACTTTTACTTACCCAGCCACATGGCTAGACCCTTCAGCCTGGCACAGTGTGCCACCAGCCCAGATTTTAGTCTGTTCCACCTCTTTCCTTCACCAGAAGCAGGATGCAAGAACCGACCATCACAGGTCCCCAACATGGTCCACGATCAAGTCACCTCTCTATAATAAACCATCTGACCTGGGTTGCTTTCTTCTTGCTTGTTTGCTGCTGTAGCTGCTGCCACATTGCACTTATCAAGGCCTATGAAGGCCAACCACACCACTGTCACCACTGCTGCTAAGCCTAGCTTGCTGCCATGGGGGTCTGTGCTTTTTTTTTTCTAATGCAAGCCTAGCAAGGTAAGTAGGTAGCCTAGTCTTGAGTTAGCTTCTAGCTCACCTTCTGCCTCTTCAGCCAACAGGGGAGGTGGAGACTCACTAAGAGCAGAACAACAAAAATATGCTGCCGCAACAGTGCTACTGAGAGTTTAGTGCTCACCAACTCCTCCAAGCTATAGTGTGCAATCTGTCTACTCTGTGGTGTGAAAGACAGTGTCGCACTTGCAAGACTCAAGCGCTCTTTCTTGGCTGGACCTTATCCACATCATACGTGATTGTGATGCCACTAATAGGTAGATAGTGTGGACAACACAATACAGGCACAGTCGAGTCTGGAGAATACCTGCAACATTATCACACACAGGCCAAGGCACTTACTGTGCAAAAGATTAAATCCAAATTTAATGCCATTATTGACACACCATAAGAACAACCAAGGCACAAATACGGAGGGGGCAACTGCCCCAGCCCTACTTAAATGGCACTGCTGCTTAACAGTAGAAATTTATTCTCAGATGCTAATGCAATGGTTTCCATTGTGTTCGGAGGTACCAAAACTCCATGTTTCAAGATGTCTCCTAATCATCATGTGGGTTAGTGTCACTCATTGTCCTTCATTTTGAGTGTCCATGTCCCTCATTTCAGTGACAAAATGTGAGGTATGGTGCATGCTTCCAAGTCCCTACTCAGAACAAAGAGTGCCAAGCATGGCCATAGTGTATATGCTCAATACAGAATGACAAAGGGAAAGTAAGTGAGATAAAACAGTCATGGAGAAACACATTTGTAGCACTAAATATGCATAAGGGACTTGCATAGTCCAAAACAAAAAGGACAGGCTTCTCAACACAGAGGCCCCTCTTCATACATCCGGAATGATGGATGTTGACTGGATATATCCTAGACATTTAATGCAGTAAGCAAACAATACTTTACAAATTCATGGTGGTTTAATGACAAAAATCAAAAGTCATTAAATAACTTGCAAAAGGATCAGAATTAATGAGTTCACCTAATTTTTATGGGAATCCAAATACAAATGAATGTAATGACTAATTGCTAGCAGTAGTATAAGAAATAGAAACTGATGTGTTTTTTTAGATGAGATTTGTACCAGCTTAGCTGCTGCACACATGGCAAGAGTGCAGCATATGAACCTGATGTGATGGTAAAATGATGTTCACAGTAACTTAGCTGCTACACTCATGTCAAGTGTGCAACAAGCTAACCTAATGTAATTTTTGGAAGATGTTCACACTAGCTTACCTGCTGCACACATATCAAGCTTGCAGCATTCAAACCTGTTTTTTTTAGATCTGATTCACTTAGGATTACTTTGTGTATCCAAACTGCATGCAAACATTGTGCAAATAAACATGTGGCATGCATTCTGCATGTACACAGAAACATAGAAACATAGACTTTGACGGCAGATAAGGACCGCTAAGCACATCTAGTCTGCCCATTTCCCTACCTACAGGATAGGCCGCAGATCCTAGTTAACCAACAGCCTATATCTTCCTGTCCCCCACAAGAATTGCCTTATGTCTGTCCCATGCATTCTTGAATTCTCCCACAATTTTAGACCCCACAACTTCCTCAGGAAGGCTGTTCCATGCATCCACTACCCTCTCTGTGAAATAATACTTCCTCACATTGCCCCTGAAACGCCCTCCTTCTATCTTTAAATTGTGTCCCCTTGTTCTTGCAAGTCTCTTTTTCTGAAAGATGCTACCCTCTTGGACTTTGTTGATTACCTTGAGGTACTTGAAAGTTTCTATCATGTCCCCTCTCCCTTCTTTCCTCAAGGGTATACATATTAAGCTCCTTTAGTCTCTCCTCATACGGCTTCTCTTGCAGACCCTGCACCATTTTAGTTGCCCTCCTCTGGACTGCCTCTATCCTGTCTATGTCCTTGGAGATGGGGTCTCAGAACTGGACACAGTATTCCAGATGGGGTCTCACCAACTGTCTGTACAGAGGATAACAACTTCTGTTTTCTGCTGCTGATGCTCTCCTATACATCCCAGTATACCCGACCCTCCCTACTGCCTTCTCACATTGCTTGCAACCTTAAGGTCATCTGATATGATTACCCCAGGTCCCTTTCCTGTTTTGTTGTTACTACTCCCCCCACCCATTGTGTATTCTTCCCCTGGGTTCTTGTTTCCCAGGTGCATTATTTTGCACTTTTGCATTGAATCCTAGCTGCCATACGTCTGACCATTCCTCCAACCTGCAAGTCCCTTTTCATCCTTTCCATGCCTCCTTGTTATCAACCCTGTTGCAGATCTTTGTGTCATCTGCAAAAGGCATGCTTTTCCTTCCAGTCCCTCTGCAATGTCACTGATGAAGACATTAAAAGGACTGGACCCAATGTCTGAACCCTCACGGTGCCCACTAGTACCGCCCTTTCTTCAGAGTGGACTCCATTTACAATTACCTTCTGTGTCCTGTTGACCAGCCAATGTTTTACCCAGGCTACCACCCTGGGACCCACTCCCAGGCTGGTTAATTTGACTAATAATCTTTTGTGTGGGACTGTGTCAAATGCCTTGCTAAAGTCTAGGTAGGCTATGTCCACAGTCCCTCCCTGGTCTACTACTTTGGTCACCCAGTCAAAGAAATCTATTAGATTCGTCTGACATGACCTTCCCACTGTGAACCCATGCTGCCTTGGATCCTGTGCTCCACTGACCTCTAGGTACTCAACTATTCTTTCCTTCAGAAGTGACTCCATCACTTTCCCTACCACAGAGGTCAGACTAACAGGTCTGTAGTTTCCTGCCTCTGTCTTGGTCCCACTTTTGTGAAGGGGAATCACATCCGCCTTCCTCCAGTCCTTGGGTACCACACCATCCTCCCATGATTTATTAAAAAGAATAGCCAGTGGTTTCACTAGTTCCTCCCTTAATTCTTTTAGAATTCTGGGTGAATTCATCAGGACCCATTGCTTTGTCCACCTTCAGTTTTAGGAGTTCTTGCAGAACCCTTTCTTCTGTGAAAGGACTGGGGTCCGACCCCTATCAAGAGTGCTTCTGTTAATTGGATTAGGCACTTCCTCCTCTTTGTGAATACTGAGCAGAAATATTCATTCAGTATTCCTGCTTTTCCCTGTCCCCTCTGCCTCCACACGTTCATTCTATTCAGACTCACTATCCCTCCTTTGTCTTTCTCGCTTCGCTGATGTACCTATAAAGGTTTTATCCCCTTCTTAACTGAGTTGGCTATCTTTCCTCAGTTTGGGCCTTTGCTATTCTGACTTCCTCCCTGCTTCTTTCTGCCTTAACTGGTACAGCCTCTGTCCTGCTCCTTCTGTGTTTCCTTATACTTCCAGAATGCTATCTTTTCTTCCTGACTTTCACAGCCACCTCTCTTGAGAACCATAGTGGCTTTTTCTTTCATTTTGATTTGTTTATTTGCTTCACACAAAGGCTTGTTGCCTCTGTGATGGCAGTTTGATAATTCCCCATTGTTGCTCCATACCTCCTTCTAGCCTGTTTGCTAATGCTTTTCTGAGACTCCTCCCATCTTGCCAAAGTCAGCCTCCCTAAAGTCCAGTACCCTCCACTTTGCATGGCTTGACTCTGTAGCTGAGTTTAACATGAACCACACTGTTTGATGGTCACTTGTCCCCAGATGGCAACCCACTTCTAGATCTGAGATCCTCTCACTGCCCCTGTTTGAGAGTACGAGGTCTAAGATTGCTCCCTCATGAGTGGGTTCCGAAACTAGCTGTCTAATGCCTGCCACCTGTAGGGCGTCAAGAATGGCCCTGCTCTTGGATGTGGCTCACAGCACACCTATATTTCTGTAAGGGTGTAAATTGCTACAGTAAGACAAAAGTTCATTCATGATGAGTTGACTATATTTTTCCATAAATAAAAAAAACAGTGCACCAGGTAGTATTCCATTCGCTGTATTTTGCAAAGCAAACTCAAGTTAAAATGATGCCCTGTAAGTTATTTGGTTTTTTTTTACTGGTAGTTGAAGCTGTGACTTTGAGAATAAATATAAGCATCAGTGCTAATGTGCATGCCCAGAGTAACAACCTCAACATTCAGTAAAAATATTAAATAGGTTAGAATGATCCATTTTAACTGGGATTTGGTTTCTAAAGTGCAGCAAAAGGAATACTTCAAGGCACACTGTTTCTTTTAACTCTCAAAAAATATTCCTATCTCATAATGAGCAGGCATTCCCTCAGATCGTCATTTTAGCTGAAGCACAATGCAGTCCTTGCCTCTGAACAGAGGTTGTCTCTTCCATTCCCCTTCACTACTGATGCCCTTTCTTCTTGCTTTGTTCCTTCCAGTTCTCTTCCAGTAGCAGGTACAGTGGAACCCACTCATACTGTAGGGAAATGAGTGACTAGCAAAAGCTGTAGCAATAGCTAGGGCTGAGCAATCATTCGTTGCAGGGGAGGCTGCACACCTTGACATTCATTGGTGCCATCTCCGCACCAAGACATGCTAAATGTAGGTAAGCAGGCTCCCTCACTGGTGACAGCCCAAACAATAGCGCTGAGCTGAGGCAGCTTGCAGCTACAGCAGTTTGACTGTCCCTATTGCTGCTGTGCTGCTCAGGGGAGGCAGCGGGCTGCAGAGTGAGTGCCAAGATGGGTAGCATTGGGCAGGAGAGGTCCCAGCAGCAGGGGCTGCCTAAGTCTGAGCAGGGACTTGTGTGGAAGCCTGGTGGTGGAGTCCATGCCATACTGAAGGGGAGAAAGTTAGGGTGCGCAGGCCTCCCTATTGTTGCTGTGCCTCTCAGGGGAGGCAATGGGCTGCAGATTGAGTGCCAACATGGCCAGCACTGGGCAGGAGAGGCCCCAGCAGCAGGGGCTGCCTGAGTCTGAGCAGGGACTTGTGTGGAAGCCTGGTGGTGGTGTCCATGCCACACGAGAGGGGAGAAAGTTAGGGTGCATGGGCCTTCCTTAATGCGACTGGGCTCAAGTTTTATTCTTAGACTAGGTGATGAGGACCAAAAATGTGAAGGACCAACTGTAATGTGTGCTCCTCCAGTGAATGCATGAATTCCACTGTAGTAGCGGTGGGAGAACTACTGGGAGTGTTGTAGTTGGTGAGATGGGAAATCATTTATTTTTATTTTTATTCTAATGATCTGTTTTCACTCTTGTGGAGTGGGAGGCACTGTAGGAACTAATGACTTTAAATAAAATAAAATAAAAGCTAAGAATAGAGAGTCTTTTGTTCATGTTGGGCATGTTATGATTCAGAGATGTGATCACGTTTACACAGCCTAAGACCTGTCACACTGTAGTATTATACCATCACATTGCAAATTTAGGATGCTGACTTTTACATTCTAACAGTGTCAGTTTATAACTGTTTTATTAAGTAAGTGTTACTTGCCATTTCACTGTTGTAAAGCTGATGATCATTGAGTTGATCCACTGTGAAGTAGTCTGATATTCCTCCTTACTTTCCAAGTAATTGTAGACTTTTTTTAACAAAAAATATGTTCGCCCAATGACTGGAAAGTTATTCCTGTTAGAACAAGCAGTATAATACAAATAACAACAAACAGAAAAGTCTATTTATCTAAATCAGCAGTCTGCTTGAAAAAGCTTCCATTTGTAATGATTACTGGTAGTATTTTTGCTTAAAAACATGTCTATCTAGTTTACAGAGCAAGAAATAATTCTTTATTAGTACAGAAATATATGTTAGCTGCTCATGGTTTGAAGGTTAACTGTGGTTATATAACTGCACTTATTTACTATTTATTTGCTATTAGTCCTTTGACCGTTGAGGGAGGTTCAGAGGCACTGCTGTGTCAGTGGTGGGTGTCAGAGCTGTGTTTATTGTGGCTTGGGGGGTCAGTGCTGTGGCTGGCAGGTGGGGGCAGTGCTTTGTTTTTTGGAGTGGGGGCAGTGTTGTGAATGTCAGGGGTGGGGTTTACTACTGTGACTCTCTGTGGAGAGTGTCAGGCCTTTAACTGTCAGGAATTCTGGGGAGGGGACAGTTCTACAACTGTGGTGGGGCATGGTGCTGTGACCATAGGGGTAGTGGTCAGTGCTGTGACTGTTGGAGGATGGGGATCAGTGCTGTGACTATCAAGGGTTAGTGTTAAGTGCTGGGACTGAGAGTGGAGTGTGCCAGTCCTGTGGCTGTTGGAGGGGACAGTCCTGTAACTGTCAGGGTTGGGGGGCTCAGTCCAGTGATTGTCGTTGGTCAGAAGGCAGTGCTGCAGCTGTTGTGGGAGGTTGATCAGTGCTGTAATGAGGAGGGAAGGGGGTTAGCTCAGTTATTGTCAGGGAATGGGGATTAGTGCTATGACTGACAGTGGAGGGTGTCAGTCGTGTGACTGACAGAGTGAGGATGCAGTACTGTAACTGATGGGGGTGGGTGCTCAGTGCTGTGACTATCAAGGGTGGGTGTTAAGTGCTGGGACTGAGAGTGGAGTGTGCCAGTCCTGTGGCAGTTGGAGGGGACAGTCCTGTAACTGTCAGGGTTGGAGGGGTCAGTCCAGTGATTGTCAGTGGTCAGAAGGCAGTGCTGCGGCTGTTGTGGGAGGTTGATCAGTGCTGTAATGAGGAGGGAAGGGGGTTAGCTCTGTTATTGTCAGGGAATGGGGATTAGTGCTATGACTGACAGTGGAGGGTGTCAGTTGTGTGACTGACAGAGTGAGGATGCAGTACTGTAACTGATGGGGGTGGGTGGTCAGTCTTGTAAGATGTGGGTGGGCTGTAGTGCTGTAAGCATTGGGAGTAAGGGATTACTGCTGTTACTGTCGTGGAATGTCGATTAGTGCTGTGACTGACTGTGGATGATATCAGCTATGTGACTGTCGGTGGTGAGTTGGGAATGCTGTTACTTTTGGGGGTGGATAGTCAGTGCTGTAAGACAGGGTGGGATGTAGTGCTATGATCATTGAGAGAAGGGGGTCACCACTATTTTGGTGGGGAATGGCAATTAGTGTTGTGACTGATAGTGGAGGGTGTCAGTACCGTTACTGTCAGGGGTGAGGTGGCAGTGCTATGACTGTTGGGGTGCTGTAAGATGGGTGGGATGTAGTGCTGTGAGTGTTGGGGGTTGGGGATTACTGATGTTACTACAGGTGGACTGTGATCAATGCTGTGACTGTCAGAGGTGTGTGGGTATTGCTTTGACTGCTGGATGGGGCCAGTTCTGTGACTGCTGGGAACAGTGAGGAAGTGTCACTCTCAGGGATGTGGATCAGTGCTGTGACTGTCAGAGGTGGGTTGTCAGTGTCATGACTGTCAATGGAGAGTATCAGTCCTGTGACTGCCATGGGGATGGTAAAGTCCTGTGACTGTCGGAGTTGGGGGTCGGTCCTGTAACTGTTGGGTGTGAGGGGGCAGTGTTGTAACTCTCAGGGGTGGATGGTTATTGCTGTGACTGATGGTGGATGATGTCAGTACTGTGACTATTGGAGAAGTTGTATAGTCCTGTGACCAATAGGGTGGGTGGGTCAGTCATGTGACTGTTTGGAATGGGGGTCATTTATGTGACTTTTGGGTGTGAGGGGGCACTGCTGTGACTGTCAGTGGCAGGTGGTAATTGCTGTGACTGACAGTGGGAAGTGTCATTACAATGACTCTCGGAGTGGTGGCATGACCGTTGGGGGTCTGTTTTGTGACTGTTTGGGATGGGGAGAGATGGGGGGGTCATTTATGCGACTGTCAGGGGTGGTGGGCCTTTCACATGACTGTTGGGGATGGGTGGTCATTCATGTGACTGTCAGGGATGGGGGGTCATTCATGTGACTGTCGGGTTTTTGGGTCATTCGTTTGACTTTCAGAGATAGCAGGTCATTTATGTGACTGTTGGGGATGGGGGTCATTTATGTGACTGTTGTGTA
The DNA here is from genome assembly GCA_016271365.2 of Neoceratodus forsteri. NCBI lineage: Eukaryota > Metazoa > Chordata > Ceratodontiformes > Ceratodontidae > Neoceratodus > Neoceratodus forsteri. Next base: position 51,930,831 of record CM057449.1, on the reverse strand, counting down.
TGAGAGTGAAGTGCCCTATGACTGTTAGGGATGAGAGTGCAGTGCTGTGACTCTTGGGGGTGAGGGGCAGTGCTGTAAATTTTGGGAGTGGGGGAAGTGTTATTTGTATTGATATTTGCAGGACAGTCCTGATTTGACCAGATGTGTCCTGAAAAAAAAATGAGATATGAAAAATACTACATGTCCTTACCTTAAAGTTGAAAATATACACCACTTAGTCTTAATTCTGATTATTTAGAGAAAACAAATCTGTTGCATTGGTCAAAACTGAATATTTTTCTGAATAAAAAAGAAATCTTGTTTCAATAAAAAATGCCCCACTTTGGGCTTCATAAAAGGTGATGACCCTAAGGGAAGGGAGTGGCAGTGGTATGACTCTTAGAGGTGCTGATCACCAGGTTGTGCCTGCTCAAATAACATCAGGAGGTGGGCGAGGATGCAGGGGCCATCATGGATATATCAAAGCCCCTCAGGAAGCTGTCACTGTGGCTGCTTTTACCATTTTCTCCCCTGCTGCTTTTGGAAGACACTAACAGATAAGGGGGACCAATGTGCATGCACACGCAGTGTGTACACAGCAAGTTGGGACAAAATGGGCAAGGTATCAGCATATCTGAGTAGGTACCATATCCATCTCTGGTCAGAAGGTCATGGGTTCTACTCCCACATCTGGATTGGGCTAGTATCATAAACATTGGCATCACTGTGCTGTACTGGGAGTGATGCTGTACTGTTATGGTGTGGCATCCTTTGGACAAGGGGTTAAACTGAGATTCCTTCTACCCATCTCTGCTACTATCCTCCTGGGTGTCCTGGTGGAAGTATAACATCCCAAGGCACTAGTGCTGGAAGAGAGGTCCAGTTGATTGGAGGGGGGCAGTGAGATGTTGGTGGCCCTACTCCAGGGAGAGTGCTGAACTTGGGGGCTGGTCTGTGTGCAGCAGGAATGAACAAGAGGGCCATCTTGTGCATAGCATGACCTGCTGTCTGCAATGGGTTGCTAGTACTTTAATAATTTGTTTTTAAGATTTTTTTTCTGTGTGTGAATTTAGCACTCGTGAAAAGTCCTAGATCAACAGTGCAGGAACCTGAAGCCCCCTGCTTATCCACCATGACAGGTACAGCACAGGCGATCACAGTGCAAGCTTCTGTGCACTGTCCTGCCAATGTGCCTCAACCCTATCACAAAGCATGGAGAGCCCTCCACATAGGTGAGACAATAGCTCAGATTCCATGGCTGTTCAGTCTTTGGCCTCTCATGAGACTGCTAACAAAGGTGCCAATTAGTGCCAGTTGTGTTGGTGGTTTTACTCCATTTTAACCTGTTGTTTTCTTTATTTTCACAGGTCTGACAAGATGCTGACTCCTTCTGCCTCAGACAAGTAGTACTATATATTTGATCTGTCTTATCCATCCTACTTACTCTTGAAGAACTAGAGATCCTCTGTGACTCCTTTACTGCATTTTATTTTACAGGTCCAAGATTTGTTGCCCCTGTAAGACTCCTGCCTCACTTCCTATTACACAGGCAAGAGACCCTCCACATATTATCTATACTTGGCAGGTTTACTGTAATAGTATGGTTGTGTCCATTATGGGGGGGGGGTATTTCTGTGTGTTAAGATGATACATACTGCAGCACTGTTTTCCCCTCTGTAAATCTTTTTCCTTGCCATTTACCTCAAGCAGGCTCTCAGCCCTATCTCCACCTCCCCTGTCTGCCACTCACTTGTCCCACATCACTGAGCCCAAAGTCTCCCTTGTTTTATCCTCTCAGAGTGATGGGCCCAGGAAAGGGAGAGCCATTCTTTCTCCACATACTGAGTGACATCCAGAACTGAGCCAATCATCTTGGTGGTTGCATGGGACAGAGGCAGAAGGACAGCACTTTATGGAGCCTGAGCTAGCCATTTTCCCACCCCTCTTAGATCTCTACCTTCACTCAGGAGCAGCCAAAGGCTCAGTCAGCAAGCATCCCCACTCCTGGCCAGTGCAGCTGTTTGATGAACATTCAGTCTTCTAGCTGTCCCTCGGCAACCTGATCATGTTCCTGAACTTGGGTCACTGCTGTTGCCTCAGCTCACCACACCACCAGACCTACCCTATACTGCAAACAAAGGAATGATTTGCTATTAGGAGGACAGGTGATCAGACAATGGGGAAGGGGCCTCTACACACATGGGAATAATATGTTATTAGGACACACATGAGCATGATTTGTTATTAAGCAATAATGAACAATGGGGGTTATGTTAATGTTCTAGTTAATCACCCCTGTGGGTGTAATGTAGCATGAGGTGCAACTGAGTTCCATATTGCCCCAGGGGCTGATTAACTTCAACATTAACGTAACTCCCTGGAGTTCATTATTGTTATTATTGTAATTGGGTTATGAGTAACTGTAGGTTGAATAACTTTGTCAATATTCTTTGCTTATTTTCTTGAGAAAGTGATATAAAATAGTCCTTCCGCCATTCTAAATTGCCTAATATCTGGTTTGCTTGCTGCAATCTTGCAATCAAGTGTGGTCTACACTGATGTACATGCTCATGTCTGAAACAGATTTTCTTTAAAACCAACATTCCATGCACAAGCAAAAGAATGTTGACACAATTACACTAAGTTTTAGTTCTGTTATATTGAATTTTACATACGTTCAAGAAATTACTTATTTATTGAATTGTGTTGACCCGGTAAGACCACTGAGACTTGAAGTCCCTTTTTCAGGGGCAACTGGGGGAAGGGGGAATATAGATGGTTACCAACTGAAATTGAACTAGATTAAGCTGTTGGTGGTATTTTAAGTAAATGGGAGAAATTTGGCCAGGACACCAGGGAAATTCTCCTACTCTTTTTGAGAAGTGCCATGGGAACTTTAAAGTCCATCTGAAAAACCACCAGAACAGGCAGATGGGACCCCAGTTTATCGTCTCATCTGAAAGATGGATCCTCAGGAGTGCAGCATCCCATCATGCTACACTATAGTGTCAGGACTGGGATATTAACTCAAGAGCCTGGTGAGGGCATAGAATCCACAGCCATCTGATCTCCGAGCCTCAGAGGAGAGTGTGCAATCTGCTGAGCCACTGACAACTTGAACATCTAATTCCCACTAGAAACATACAAGGACCCTTGCCTGGCCTCCAGTTGACAGGAAAATATATTTTTATTAACGTTTGCCTCAATTTCTTAGAAAAAATTATTATGTGCCTTGATGGAATCAGCAGACAAGATGCTGCCACTTTCCAAATCAACTATCACGCCCCCACACTGGTATCTTTTGTGATGACAGTAAATGAGGAGCATGGGGTGAATGTTTTTTGATCCAGATGAGTTTAGGTTATATAAATGTCCTGTACATGCAGATCTATAACCAGATGTATGTATTTTTTTTACTTTCTGTCACTGAAAATAATGTACAAACTCTTGAATTTTTTTTTTTTACCTTCAGTTCTATTTTCAATTGGGAGGGGTAGGACTAGGCACGCGGTAATTGACTGTTAACAAAAGTGCACGACTGGGGCCAGGAGAGAAAATCACATTTGCATAGAGATATATGGCAAGAGGGGGTGAAGAATGACAGAATAATAGCCGGGATGGTGCTGATTGAAAAAGCTTCAGTATGCAGAGTTTGCTCAGGCCTGTCATTGAGTGAGTGTTCATTAATAGCAATGTTTTTTCAGTATCTGAAGCTCTACACACTAAAGCCGTTTCATTCAACTTTGTCACAGATGTTGCTCTCTGGTTTTACATCCCACCCTGCATAACCATGTTATCTATTTAAAAAGAAGATGCCAGCATACTTTGAATCGTCTTTTTGGTTCTTTGCATTGTTTATTTTTAAGAAGAAAAAAATACAGAAAACCGAAGGTTACTAAGGCAGTACTTGTCCCACATGCTCCTGTCCCAATTTTTTGCCCAGTTCCACTCTCTTACTGCTCTTGCTACGCTTTATTGTGAAACTAGTTACAAGAAAAAAGCAAGCAGCAATATCACGGTGCATGCTGCGGCAACTCAGTGGTACTGACAGAGATTACACTTCTGTCCTATTTCTGCATATTTATAGTGACTGCCTAAACTTATACCCTGTTTGTGCTTTTATTTTTTTAACTGTTTTGTTTGAAGGGAACTTCTGCAGTTGTTTGTTGGGGACTGTGATGATTGCTTGTTAGTCAATGGTTTCTTGAGTCCTTAGAGTGGCACTTACTGTAATGGCAGATCTCAATTCTATTGATAGAATTTTTGAGAAAAAAGAAAAGTGCCAGGCAAATCACTGCTCCTGTGGTTCAACTCTACAAGTACATTAAATAAGTAGATTAATGTAAGGCTCTCAGAATGCTGACATCCAATCAGATTTCAGCATTTCTGAGACCATTATTATAATGGAATATTAACCCAAGTGCCAGGTGTGGGGAAAGGTCCCACAGCCTTCTGATCTCCCGGCATGAGAGGCAAGTGTGCTACCTGCTAAGCCACCAACAAACTTTTGAACTGCCAGCCAATAACAATATCCACCCCTCATTGCTGGCCCTGTTAACGTTTTCACTTTCCCTGTTGTCAAGTGGTACCTCCCACCATCCGACCACAGGGCCTGTTAATGTTTATATCCCAATATTGACACTGTAGTGCAGCATGAGGGGGGTGCTTCACTGCTGATGTGCCGTCTTTCAGATGAGATATCAAACTGAGATCCCATCTGCCTGTTCTAGTAGTAGTTCAGGTGGATGTTAAAGATCCCATGGCACTTCTCAAAAAGAGTAGGGAAAAGTTTTATTAAGAATATATAACAGAGAAAAATTACAAGGAAATGACACAACAGTAATTACATACAGAAGATCAACTAATCATACAGTACCAAAATATAGTGAGTCCTGTGAACAGTATACTTCAGCTTATCCTATTTTATCTTTCAAAAATGGAAGTTTTCCATCTTGCAATCCATTCATTGTAGAAAAAATGTTGTCTTTCTTACGTACATTGATTATACAGTTCATGTTCAATCCACTCTACAATGTATGTGGGATCTTGATACACTTGCTGCAATACAAATTACATTGTCATTGCCATAAGACAAACATAAAAAAAAGCAAACAAAAGTCTCACAACCCCAGCATCTAAATTGAAATGTGTCAAAGAAAATCCACCCACCACTTCCTCATATGCCACACTCTGCCATGTTGGATCCCTCCATCTAATAGCTATATGCTTCCAAACTTCTTGAACATAAAGAAATTGTATAAAAATGTTTCATAGATTCTTTCTGATCCATGCAAAACTATCTAGGACACATCCTCTCAATTTGACTTTTATGCTTAGCATTACCCTTTACATTAAGTCTACCATGGCTACTTAACCATGTCACATCCCAAATTCTAGGAGGAATCCGATTGTCTTGTAAAGCTATAAGTACCTTCCCATGGTATTGTTCCAGCATTCCTTTAAATTCAGGGGTTATAGCATGTGCTTGGGTTGAATAGAAGAATAAATTAGTTTACTTGACCTAGATATTATCCGTTCAGGTGCCATTTTCCACTTTTTGATTTTTTGGATAGCAGGTTTAAAATATGTTGGACAAACTTTCACAGTTGAAGGCACACCTCCTTGTGAAGTCCATATTCTAAGGAAAGGCCTCAACCAAAGTTCAGCAAATAATGACCAGATTACTATATGAGGTCTGGAAAAATCTGCTTCATTTCTATGAGAAAAATATACCATAACAGGAGGAAATGGGGTTCACTAGGTTTAATCCACCTTGAGCTATAGGTAAGTATAGTATGTCCCTTTTAATAGGATTCAGTCAACTTCCCCAAATAATCTGAAAAACTAGACTTAAAAGTGTTGTTCCAGGGCTTGTGGGATAGGATATACCACACTGAGATATACAAATATAGGAAGTAAAAAGGTTTTAACCACTAAAACGTTTTTTGCTTTTTTGTTTGCTACCATGTTTTCCAAATAGCCACTTTTTGTTTAGCATAATCCAATTTCTGACTTCAATTCAAGGTAGTATTATCTCTCCTTCCCTCCCAAATTTCACTCCCAGTACTTTAAACAGTTCCTTGTATACTGGTATGTCCTGCAGGGAATCTAATAGTGGGGTAAAGTCACTAATGGGATATACAATACTTTTAAGCTTGTTTACATATGCCCCAGCAACTGCAGAGTAGTATTCTATTTGAAATAGAACTCTTTGTCCTGAGTCTGGATCTGCATTAAAAACACAGACATCATCTGCGTATGCTGCAGTCTTAACTTCTTGTGCCCCACCTTTGGGTTGAATACCTTTTATTAACTCATCCTGAAGAATTAATCTCAATAGAGGGTCCAAACAAAACATGTAGAGTAGAAGGATCATAGTGCACCCCTGCCAAACCCCTGAATCAATAGATATATAAGACCCCAGATGCCCATTTACCAAGGGTATAGCTGTAGCCATTTGATATAACAGGGTAATCTAGGAACAAAAGACAGTCAGAATACCATTTGAATGGAGCACATGTTTGATAAAGTGATGTGGTACCCTGTCAAATGCCTTCTCTTGATCCAAAGACATTATGTATCCATTAATATTGTTTTCTTTACCTTGTTCTATAAGTTCTCCTAGAAGAAGGAGATTGACTTCTATAGACCTACCAGCTAATGAACATGTCTGTGACACAGAAATCAAATATGGGGCTGCCATTTGTTAATCTAGTAGTAAGAATTGTCATTAAAATGTTCAAGTCAGTGTTTAATAGATTCAGTGATCTCCAATTATTTAAATCACTTCTATCATTTGTTTTATGTATAAAGATTTGAACAGCTATACACATACGAAAATCCATTTTTTGATTCTGCAAGCTCCAATTAAAAACTTCCACAAGAACATCCGTAAGTACAGAACTAAATTTCTTACAGAATTTCTACAGCAGATCTAATTCTACTTATTTTTTATGAATTGGTGCAGTAAGTCATGGAAGAATATCCACTGGTGTTTCCGGTATCTGTAAAGTAGCCAAGAAGTTCAAAATATTCTGGTCTGCTATATTAGGGGCAGTAAACATAACCTTGAAATAACGTGACACTTCTCTAAGGATATCAGGTGTGGAAGTAACTAAAGTACCATTTAGGGATCTTACTGCTATCATAGTTCTGTTTGCCACCCTTTTACTATAGCTGTCAAGAGCATCCCCAAAACTATGTTCTCCTCGAGAAGAGATTCTATGCTCATTAAGTATGGAGGCTGCTGTAGAATACTTGAGGCCTCCATGTCTTTTTTAACTGCAGTTACTTGAGAAGTCAGGTTTATTCTTTGTGTATTAAAGATGTTGAAAGGGAGAAGGGCAGAGGTAAATGGTGAAAATGACAAAGGGAAAAATGACAGGGATGGGGCAAAAAGGGGTAAGGCCATCAAGAAATGGAGGGTAATGAGTACCAATGCCTATAGTCTGGGCAACAAGCTCCCTGAACTGGTGGCCTTGATGGAAGAGGGATGCCTGAATATCATAGCAGTCACATAAACATGGTACACAGAAAACCATGACTTGGATGTTAACATACCAGGGTACACAACCTACAGGGGAGACAGGGAGGGTACAAGAGGGGGAGGAGTAGCTCTCTATGTAAGGGAAGGGATAAAAGCAACAGAACAAAAAAGTAAACAGGGAGGAGAGGAGGCACTGTGGGTCACCTTAGAGACTGGAAATGGCACCACAATCCACACTGGGGATGTATACAGACCCCCATGTCAGGGGGAAGGAATGGACAAGGATATGATAGAAGGCATCCTTAGGATGGCAGAGAAAGGGGAGATACTGTTGATGGGGGACCTGAATGCCAGATGTTAACTGGAGGAACTTTGATGCAGCTACATCCAAGAGCAGGGCCATTCTTGATGCCCTAAAGGTGGCATGCCTCAGACAGCTAGTTTTGGAGCCCACTCATGAGAGAGCAATCTTAGACCTCATACTCTCAAATGAGGACAGTGAGAGGATCTCAGATCTAGAAGTAGGTAGCCATCTGGGAACAAGAAACCACCAAACAGTATGGTTCATGATACGTACAGCTACAGAGTCAAGCCATACAAAAGTGAGGGTACTGGACTTCAGGAGGGCTGACTTTGGCAAGATGGGAGAGTGCCTTAGAAAAGCACTAGCAAACAGACTAGAAGGAGGGGTGCAGCAACAATGTGGAAACATCGAAACTGCCATCACAGAGGCAACAAGCCTTTGTGTGAAGCCAATAAACACATAAGAATGAAAGAAAATGCCACTATGGTTCTCAAAAGAGGTAGCGGGGAAGGCTAGGGAGAAAAATATAGCATTTAGGAAGTACTTTATAAGGAAACACAGAAGGAGAAGGACAGAGAACTATATAAGTTAAGGCAGAAGGAAGCAGGGAGGGAAGTCAGAATAACAAAGGCCCAAACTGAGGAAAAGATAGCCAACTCAGTTAAGAAGGTGGATAAAACCTTTTATAGGTACATCAGGGAGCATAGAAAGACAAAGGGAGGGATAGTGAGACTGAATAGAATGGACGGTGGGTGGACAGAAAGGGACAGTGAAAAAACAGGGATAGAGAATGAATATCTCTGCTCAGTATTCACAAAAGAGGAGGAGGGGGAGATGCCTATTCTGATTAACAGAAGCACTGTGGATAGGGGGGTCGATCCCTGTCCTTTCAAAGAAAAAAGGGTTCTGAAAGAACTCCTAAAACTGAAGGTGGACAAAGCAATGGGGCCTGATGGAATTCACCCCAGATTTCTAAAATAATTAAGGGGAGAACTAGTGACACTACTGACTACCCTGTTTATCAAATCATGGGAGGATGGTGTGGTACCTGAGGACTGGAGGAAGGCAGATGTGATTCCCCTTCACAAAAGTGGGAGTAAGACAGAGGCAGGAAACTACAGACCTGTCAGTTTGACCTCTGTGGTAGGGAAAGTGATGGAATCACTTCTGAAGGAAAGAATTGTTGAGTACCTAGAGGCCAGTGGGGCACAGGACCCAAGGCAGCATGGATTCACAGCAAGAAGGTCATGTCAGATGAATCTAATTGATTTCTTTGACTGGGTGACCAAAGTAGTAGACCAAGGAGGGGCTGTGGACATGGCCTACCTAGATGTTAGCAAGGCATTTGACACAGTCCCACACAAAAGATTAATAATCAAATTAACCCAGCCTGGGAGTAGGTCCCAGGGTGGTAGCCTCGATAAAACATTGGCTGGACAACAGGACCCAAAAGGTAATTATAAATGGAGTCCACTATAAAGAAAAAGGGGTTACTAGTGGAGTACCACAGGGTTCAGTACTGGGTCCAGTCCTTTTTAATGTCTTTATAAGTGACATTGCAGAGGGACTGGAAGGAGAAGTATGCCGCTTTGCAGATGACACAAAGGTCTGCAACAGGGTTGGTACACAAGGAGGCGTAGAGTGGATAAGAAGTGACTTGGCAAGGTTGGAGCAATGGTCAGAAGTATGGCAGCTTGGATTCAATTCACAGAAGTGAAAATAATGCACCTGGGAAACAAAAACCCTGGGGAAGATTACACAATGCAGGGGAGGTAGTAACAACAACAACAAGCATTTGTCAATGCCGAATGTTTGCTTGCTGGCATTGGCATTGGTAGTGTGGGAGTTAGAGAGTTGCATAATAGGAATGACAGTGAAGTATTGAACTGAAGCCAATCCCACCACCACCCTGCAGAGACTGACAGGCATTGGGGTGTGCCTTTGGGTCATCAGGCATAACGGCCACGCCATTTCACCACACCCTACCCTGCTGACACCAAGTGTCACGATGGTCCTTATGCTCACCCCATTCCATTAGGAAATACGGTGAGATGGGTGCTGTATAGAAGAATGGGGTGAACTTTGGGGCCTAGGAGTCCAAGGCACACCTCAATGCCTCTCATTGGCTGCAGAGTGCGGAATGGTATGAGCATTACAGGCGAGAATCCGAAGTCACACCCCTGATGCCTGTCTATCTCTACAGGATGGGGCGTTATGGTCGGAAACCCTAACGTCTCAGGCGTTCGTTGGCATTTTCACTCCAAATTTTCAACATGGGTATTTTGTGACTCTCACCTTATGAACAGTGGCAATATCAGTTCGTTAGCTGATAGCTGATTTTGCACAGTGACTATGCCATTTGGCACCACAGGTGCGAAAACACATTTCGAACAAGATGTGAAAAATGACAGCTGTACTGTTCATGGGGAGGTGGAAAAAATGGTAATGTTGAAAATCTGCAGTGAAAATATTAAAAAAAACTGGTGAAGTCATAAGCATGTGTAGAAACATGGCAACGCACACCCATAATGCAATTAGTTTGGGGATGTTTTAAAGCAGATTGTCAACACAGGCATTTTGGAACCTCCGCTCATGAACAGTGTCACTGTGATTTTTTAATCTGTCCCGAACAGTGATTTCCCACAGCGACCACGCATTTCTGTGCTGGAAGTGCAAAAACACATTTTGGCCATGGTGTGAAAAATGACAGCTGTACTGTTCATAAGGAAGTGTGGAAAAATGCCAGTGGTGAAAATCTGGACTGAAAATATTAGAAATCCATGAATGTACGAGGGTGTGTGGAAACTGTGCAATGGTTGCTCGTAACACAGTCATTTTATGGACTTTTTTCACCAAATGTTTAACACTGCCATTGTAACACCTCTGCTCATGACCAGTGTCACTTTTCTTTATCAGTTTTCTTAATCTGTCCCAAATATTGATTTCGCACACCGACTGCGCCATTGTGTGCTACATGCGCAGAAACACATTTTGGGTGAGATGTGAAAAATGACAGCTGTACTGCTCATAAGGAAGTGCGGTAAAATGGCAATGTTGAAAATCTGGAGTGAAAATAGTAAACATTCACGAACGTACGAGCGTGCGTAGGAGCAGTGCAACGCATGCTCGTAAAACAGTCATTTTGGGGAATTTTTTCACCAAATGTTTAACATAGCCATTTTAACACTTCTGCTCATGAACAGTGTCACTGTGATTTTCTTAATGTGTCCCAAAAATTGATTTCGCACACCGACTGTGCCATTCTGCACTACATGCACAGAAAGACATTTTGGGCAAAATGTGAAAAATGACAGCTGTACTGCTCATAAGGAGGTGTGGTAAAATGGCAATGTTGAAAATCTGGAGTGAAAATATTGAAAATGTGTGAACTTAAGAGCGTGCGTAGGAGCAGCGCAACGCATGCTCGTAACACAGTCATTTTATGGAGTATCGTCTCCAAATTTTCAACATAGGCATTTTAGGACCTCTGCTCATGAACAGTGCCACTGTCAATTTCTTAATCTGTGCGAAACACTGATTTTACACACTGACCATGCTATTCTGCGCCGAAAGTGCAAAAACACATTTCATCCAGGGTGTGAAAAATTACAGCTATACTGTTCACAAGATAGTCTGAAAAAATGCCAATGTTGAAAATCTGGGGTGAAAATATTGCAAATTCGCAACGTTATGAGCGTGTGTAGCAACTGCGCAATGCACGCACGTAAAACAGTAATTTTTTTGATTTTTCCCACCAGATTTGCAACATAGGCTTTTTGAGAGCCCACCTCATGAACACTGGCACTGTCATTTTGTTAATGGGTCCTGAAAGGTGATTCCGTGCAGTGACCGCAAAATCACCTTTTGGGGCCGATTAATGCCATGACAGTGAAAGAATTCATGAGGAGGGGTCCCTAAAACCCCGGGTTGAAAATTTGGTGGCAAAATTCCAAACAATGCCTGAGATATGCATTAAAGTTGAAGAAACCCTATTTATTACATTATACAGCTTACTGGCATTTCCTCAGTTCGCGGTCGGCTTTGAAGAGTGCAGACATGTTCCCGGTCCACCAAAGATCATCGCACCAGACTCCAGAAGTGAGTATGAGGTGAGGGGGGGTGTGGGGAGGCAGGATGCGCAGTGGGTGTGTGCGGGTTGCGGGTGGCGGGGGACAGGAGACCGCCGAGGGACAGTTTCTTTTTTTACAGGGGTAAAACAAAAAGACTTTGCGCGACTGTTTTTTATTTACAAGGGCATGTGGCACACTGGGGTGGGCTCCCAGCATGCCACCAGAGTCTTACTTTGGGGGCAGCTGTGGCCGATGGGATTGGGCACCCCATCGCAAACAACAAAGGGAATTCCTTTCTGCCGACAGGGATTGGGCACCCAGTTGGCAGACAATAAAATGGGGGGGGTTACAGTATGCCAATGGGGAGTGGGCTCCCCTGCCGGCAGATAAACATGGTGAGGGGTAATATTGTTTGTGAACATGGCGGCAAGCCACTGCCATGTTCACAAACAATATCAGGGTTCCTACATCCCGCCCTGCAATGATGGGTCGCTCCCTCATTGCAGCGGGTGGCTGACACTGCAATGAGGAGGTGGCCCCTGATTGCAGCGGCTGAATTGTCACAAGTTGGTGGCAACATTCCAAACTACTGTCACCAGCTGTGTCACCTATTATTGGTGGACATCACGCATGCCCCAAAATGCCGTGCCAGTATTGGCCTCAACAGTGCCACACCTCCAGAACCTGCTTCGGCACCAAGCTGCCACAATATGTTGTGTCAAAGAAAACTGAGTGACCAAAAGTTTTATCTCATTTTTTGTGTCCACCCACCAAGTACTCAAGTTATCTATTAGACCAGCCAATGTCATATTGTCCTTAAGTAACTCCTGAATAGAATGCATTAGACATTCATTGGCCAGCAATGTAATATTACATTTCCAATATCCTTTTCCATATGGAATGTGAGCCTGTAGGCCTATTAAGGTTGTCAAGATTACATGATCTGATGTTTCAACTGGAATTGTTCTAGCTTGTTGGACATGGACCTGCTTAGTTGTGAAAACAAAGTCAATCCTAGTGGAAAGACTACCCTTAAAAAAGTATGTCCACCCTGTGCATGATAAGATCTATATGTATCTTGCAGCCCACATGTGGAAAGTATATGCTTAAGACAATTGGTATCACAAAAGTCTTTATCAGTGAGTGCCACCTTATCGTGTCTAGCTACAAAGCAATTAAAATCCCCACCCAAATAATATGTTTTGTAGTAAACAGGTATGGTTTAATAGAATTAAATACGTCTACCCTGTCCTTTTTAGAGGGAGCATATATATATTTACTGCTCTCCATGTTGAATTCTCAAAAATAAAGTCAAGTAAAAGAGCCCTCCCAGGCTGGCCCGGTGGCATTGAGGGTTAAGGCACTGGACGCCACACCTCATGCCATGCCGGCAACGCAGGTTCAGGAACGAGTCAGGGTCATCAGGGGTCGGCAGGGATGGGGAAGGATTGAGCATTCTATGGACTGCTCTCCTTCCCTGGGGAGGGGGGAATCTGCTTGCCGCTGCACTGATGACCTCTAGCAGAGGCTGGAGGCATCACAGTGCAAGGTTGCAGAATGCAGGGGTTTGAAGCTGTGGCAGATGTCTTTCAGGGGTGCACGGGAGCTTGCACCTGCTGAGCTGGATGTCATTGCACGTCTGAGCTTCAGGGAGAAAAAAAAAAGGAAAAAACCCTGCCCTCGGTGATAGGCAATGGCACCACCTCCCATCAGCCACACTCCATTAGGCTGGACTACCTCCTGTCCTGGGCTGAGCCCAGCCTGGCCCGAATTGTAGATAGAGTGCCCTGGACAGATAGGGTAGCCCTACCTCGGGGGGCTCAGAGCCAGGAGGATAGCCAGGCTGGTGCCAGGACATCGGAGGAGTTTCAAGCTAGGAGGTAGAGTTGAGGTTAAGGTGGTTGCCGGAGAGAGTTTCCCAAAGAGGCAGTGAATAAATAGAATGTAAAAAAAAAAAGAGCCCTCCCAGACTGAACTTCAACTAACTTGGTTATTTTAAAACCATCACCCTGAAATAAGACTCCCACACCATCACAAGCATCAACTCCAAAGGAGTAGAAAAAAGGGCCCCAACACCAAAATCTCTTTGCAGCTTATACCAAAGATAATATATCTAACCTGGTGTCCTGCAGAAAGCAGATGTCAAATGTTAAATCCTTCAGGACAGTTAAAGTCACCAATCATCGTTGTGCATTTTTGATACTATTTGCGTTCAAAGTAGCAATATGTGGAGCACAGTTATGTGATATCTAGTGGAAAAGGTGGTTAGGTGAACTTCCCCAGTCTAGTACTCCATCTGGGCTTAACCCCAAGTCTTTTAGGCCTTTCCCCACTCACCATATTTTGTGGGGTGTCCCCTTCTGAATCAGAAGAAAGAAGGGGCTGTGAAGAGGTTTCAGAGCCCCCTCCATTTTCCGAATCTTGTGAACCCCTGGACAAGATATCAAATTTTTTACTAAGGGGGATACTTTTTGCTGGAGAGGATGCTTTAGCAATCTTTGACCTCAAGTTCAAGTTCAAGTTCATTGCCGGAAAAAACTCCATTGAGCAAGCTCATTCACACGGAGGTCCTGATACATATATACAGACAAGGCAGATGCTACATACAAACAGTAATTGCATGCATTAAGTGCTCAACAGAAAACAGTGCATCCAATCGCCTAACAAGTATGCTAGTCCCTATATTTAAGACCATTGTAATCAGATGGGCCAAGATAACTCAGATCTTAGCGGCAGCTACACTCATCTTTTATTTTTGCATTAGATAGGAATTTGATAAGGCTGGGCGTGACTAGCTTGGGAAGCTTCAGGGATGTTTGTAACTGGTTCCAGATGGTGGGAGAGGGTGACTGAGAAGGCACGTTTGCCAAGATTGGTGGGGGTATTTCTCAATCTTTTCTGTTTCATTGCTCTTTTTTTGTAATCATACCCATATATGTGGGCAGCATAACCAGTTGATCCTGAGATACCTGTTCTGATACCCCTGTAACTAAGGGCTCCTCTCCTTCTTTCTGAATTGTGAACACCAAATCCGGACCTGTAGGGACCGTATCTTGTTCTAGTAGGGTGTCTGACACTTCAGTGGGGGGGGGGGAGATGTCTGTAGTGGTACAGAAGTGGATGAGTCAGACTGTGTTGTTGAGGGGTGCCTGAGCTGCATTTGTTGGATCTGGGGCAAGTTTATGAGTGGCAATATCCATCTTTTGAGCCTCAGTAAGAATGTTATCCTGGTTTGGATGATCAGTCCTTTTGTGTGTGGCCCATGGACAAGACCTGAAGGCATGACCTGTTTCACCACATAAGTTGCATTTCAACACATTTTGACACTCAGCACTGGAACGACCATAAGAAAGACACAGATTACATTTCAGGCGGTCACGTGCTGAACTTAAATGCATATATGACCCACACTTAAAACCTGTCCTCGGTTGTCCAGCATAAAAACAATGTCCCCTCTTCCTACCCAAAAACAAACTATTAGGTAAGTGAATTAGGCCCGTGTTAGTATGATACAAGCAACCCTATATTTCCACCCCCTGTCCACAAATGTTCTTCATCAAAAATTGGCTGGTGAGTACCCAAAATATCACATCTTTGTTGAAATCAATGAGAAATGGCATGTACTGATACATTTTCATTCCTGAAAAAGATAGTAACATTTTTTATTGCTGAAAAAGAAAAGACTTGGTCAATGGTATTGCCCTAAAGGTAACCAAATTGCAGAATATAATACTTTTTTTCATATTTGGCCTCACGTCTGTCTAGGCTTTGAGGAGTTTTAAAACTAATGTCATAAAGACCATCATCAGAGACATGGATCAATGCATATATTTAGTTAGTAAAAAATCTAATGACTCCTTAATGAGATGTTTCCCCACATAAATCCAATTAGGGATATTAAATAAGTCACCCAAATACTGCAATCTGACAGCATTTCTTCTCTGCATTGGGGGAAGATGTCCAGAAAAATTGTCTCTCTTTCTAAATTCCTCCCGTGAAGATCGAGCTTATTCCTGAGAATCAGACTGAGGGCCCTGTGGAGCTGGTTCTATGTCCATCTTATCCCCCCAAGTGGAAGGTTGAGTACAGTACAAGTCACATTAAACTGTTCCACCAATGAGTTGATTTAGCATTAATTGTTACAGTTGAAAATGCATTGGCAACTCATATTTCATTGTTTTTCGGTGCTTAAACAGCTCAAGAGCAGTGTTTGTAAAATGCTTTTACAACTTAATTATAATGCATCTTCAGTCCAGTCATAGTGCAATGCTAAACTGAGTTTTAACTCTTAAGAAACAGTTTGTGCAGGGCTTTGTACTGGATCTAGCAACACTTATGCAACTCAATCAGAAATGCTAAAGTAACTCATTAGAGGAACAGTTTAATGTGAATTGTACTGTACTGGGGCCTTCATCTTCCAATGAGGAACTTGAAACCAGTGAGATTTTTTCCAACTAATTAGATTCTGGAAGAGTAGGTTGCAGATCTTCTGCATGTAAGTCTAAATCAGATTCAGTCATGAAAGAATTTGTTTGAAAGTGACCCACTACATTACAATCCAAAGTTTCCTGCAGGGTTGCAGTCACAACAGGCCCCCCTAGAATAGGGCTATGAGCAGGATCCAGTATCCAGTAGCCTGACGTTCCATCTTTCCACCCAGCATTTCGTAGGGCATGTTCTAATGATCGAGGAGTTCTGCCCAATCTGCAAGTCAGCATTTCAAAGGGACCCATCGTCCCTCTACGAAGACCCAGTGTCCAAATTTACATCTTGTACAGCGAAAGAATCAGAAACAGTACTGACAGATGCACAGGAAGGTTAGTGATGGGCACTTCAAGTTTGGATGTAGGGTTCATAGAAAGGGTAGAAGCCGCATTCAGTGAAGCGGGGGACTCTGAGTCAGCAGAATTGGACTTCTTTGATGCTAGTGCATCATCACTCTGACAGACAAGCGGCTCATCTGATTGTGACATACTGGTCAGCAGCACTTGTTAGGAAATACTGGAAGGCAATCCAAAGTTCTGTTCTGTACTCACACTAGAGTACAGTCCCAAATCCATGCTAACTGGTAACTCGTTTGAACTAGTAGATGTGGATTGCTCTTCTGCAGAGACTACAGCCAGTACAAGTTCTCTGTTTATTTTTAACATGTTTTTCAACCATAGTTCATCCAATGAATGCGATACAGAAGGCACATTTTCCACAGGATCAATTTACCATTTCTTCAGAAACCAAAGGCACAGTCATAGAAGCGATCTCCTGAGCTGGACCTGTAGGGAGGGAGATCTGCTCACCTACAGGTTCACCAGCAGAATGAAAGTTCTCCTGAACAGCAGCCATAGTGTCAGCAGCTCCCCCTATTGAGCAGAGATGAGGAATTTGTTTTATTGAAAATCATACAGTTGAAACATAAATAATATAAACATCCAAAAGCATAAACACATATCTCGGTTTTTAACAAAAATTGTAAACAAAATAGTAAATCCAAGAAAGACAAAACCATAGATTACCCAAGAAAAGAAAAAGAAAAGATGACAACTGTAACTTCATTCAGGTTATTGGAACATCACTATCTGTGATCCATGGTAAGTTCCTCCAAATCTGAACTAATAGCTGTCTATTGAGGGGTTTTGCCTCATTAAAATAAATCTGCTGAATTTCTTTTGTTGTTTTCCCTAACAATTCTATTAAAGAAATAATTTTCTGTTGCAAGGTAAATACACACCTGATATTCCATAGGTACCATTTTATTACTGCAAAATTAACATTTAAAGTGCCCCATCCCATTTGTTCCAAAGTACCCCATACTTTCCATAAATTAAGATACCATAATTTTAGTCAAAATCTTAAAATCACAATTTAGGAGGCAGATAGGCCTCCAATTTGCAATATCCCTTTTATCCCCTTTTTTATGCAACAGAGTTAACACTCCCATGGACATAACAAAAGGTATCCCAGATGTAGTTAGAAAGAGATTAAAGATCTCAGCCAACTCTCAATATAACTCTGGCCCTATGAATTTGTAGAGTTCGGCCGTAAGGCCATCCCTCCCTGGTGCTTTTCCTGTATGTAAAGCTTTAATTGCTGCCTCCACTTCGTTAGCTGTGATGGGTACCACCATCTCAGCAGCTGTATCTGAATCACAAGATGGAATGTAAACTCTGTAAAAAATCATTTTGTTATTTCTACATTAAAATTTTCAGCTTGAAACAGGGATTTTATATAGTCATAAACTACTGTTAAAATTAGGGCTGTGCAAATACCTTTTTTCAAATATTCGTCCGAATATTCAGTATTTGGTTCTGAAATATTCGTTATGATTAGAAGGAGGCCGATTAAGGGGGAATGTGAGGAAATTCTTTTTCACAGAAAGGGTGGTAGATGCATGGAATAGCCACAAGAAGTGGTGGCTATGAATACAGTGCAGGGCTTCAAACAGGCATGGGATAGGCATAAAGGAGCAATACAAATGACTATGAATAGATAGGTCACTGACAGAGCAAAGGCCGATGGCACATTTATAAGGTAGAAAAAGAAATGGGCAGACTGGATGGGCCTTGCGGTCCTCATCTGCCGTCAACTTCTATGTTTCTATGTTTCTATGATATTCGGTATTTGGTATTCGTAATTGGGTGGCTGGGAGGGGGATATTTAAAATAAAAGAACTGACCAGCATTAAATAAATGTTTTAGCCCTGGTGTCTAGTGGTCCCAAGCCACCCCCCTGACTGATCACAGGTCTAAAATAAAGAATCGTCCCCCCCAGACTCTCAGCAATATTCCCAGTCCTCAAATATATAAAAATAAAAATAGTTCCCTAATTTCCCTGGTGGTCCAGTGGACCACACCCCACCAGATCATGGGCATATGTAAAATATAAAATCCCTGGTGGTCCAATGGTCTCCCCCCACACGATCGTGGGCATATGTAAAATATAAAATCCCTCGTGGTCCAGTGGACCTCACCCCCTTGTCTGATCATGGGTATATGTAAAATATAAAATCCCGGGTGGTCCAGTGGACATCCCCCCTCACCTGATCACGGGCATAAGTAAATTAAAAAATCCCTGGTTGTCCAGTGGACCTCCCCCCCACCCAATCGCAGGCATAAGTAAATTGAAAAATCCCTGGTGGTCCAGTGGACCTCCCCCCACCGATTCGGACATAAGTAAATTAAAAATCCTGGTGATCTAGTGGAACCCCCCCCCCAATTGCCCAATTGCAGACACACACATACAGAATGATCCTAGTGGTCCAGTGGTACCTCCCTCCTTCTCCACCCGCCCACTGCAGTACCCCACCACCCTGCACCCTCCCAGTCAGCGGCGGATGGCAGCACCCCAACCGCAAGATGCCCACTGACTGACAGCATACGGTTTGGCTGTACACCTATTGGTCCACTGCGTGGCCCAATGGACATGCAGTCCAAACTGTACTACACTGTCCCGAACTGTGAATGAATGCTCATTCACAATTTGGGACAGTGCAGTACAGTTTGGAAAGCACTCCCATTGCCCCATGCAGTGGACCAATAGGGCATACAACCAAACTGTATAGCTGTCAGTCCAGGAGGCTTGAGCACGCTGCTGACTAGGGGGTGGAGGTGGTACTGCAGGTGGGTGAGGGGGTCCATTAGACCACGAGGGATTTTTAATTACTTATGCCCGATCGGTGAGGGGAGGTCCACTGGACCACCAGGTATTTTATGTTTTATATATGCCCATGACTGGGAGGCGTGGGAGGTCCCCTGGACCACCACGGATTTTATATTTTACATGTGTCAGCTATCGGGTGAGGGGGGCGAGGTTCACTAGACCACCAGGGAAATTAGGGAATTATTTTAGAAACATAGACTTTGACGGCAGATAAGGACCACTTGGCTCATCCAGTCTGCCCATTTCCCTACCTACTGGATAAGCTGCAGATTCTAGTTAACCAACAGCCTACTTCCTGCCACCCCCACTACAATTGCCTTATGTCTGTCCCATGCATGTTTGAAGTCCTCCATTGTTTTAGACCCAACAATCTCCCCAGGAAGGTGGTTCCATGCATCCACCACTCTCTCCATGAAAAAAAAATTCCTCACATTACCCCTGAGCCGTCCCCCCTCTATCTTTAAATTGTGCCCTCTTGTTCTTACACATCTCTTTTCCTGAAAGATGCTACCCTCCTGGACTTTGTTGATTCGCTTGAGGTACTTGAATGTTTCTATCATGTCCCCCTGTCCCTCCTTTCATCAAGGGTACACATATTAAGCTCTCGCAGTCTCTCTTCATATGATTTCTGATGCTGACCCTGCACCATTTTAGTCACCCTCCTCTGGACTGTTTCCATCCTGTCTATGTCCTTGCATAGATTAGGTCTCCAAAACTGCACACAGTACTCCAGATGGGGTCTCACCAACTGTTTGTACAGAGGGATAACCACTTCCCTTTTGCTACTTGTGATGCCCCTTCCTTTGCATCCCAGTATCCCTCTGGCTCTCCTTACTGACTTCTTACATTGCTTACCAACCTTTAGATCATCTGATATGACTACCCCCAGGTCCCATTCTATTTTTGTTGTTGTTAGTACCTCCCCTGCTATTGTGTACTCTTCTCCTGGGTTTTTGTTTCCCAGGTACATTACTTTGCACTTCTTTGTATTGAATCTAAGTTGCCATATGTCTGACCATTCCTCCAACCTTGCCAAGTCCTTCTCATCCTTTCTACCCCCACTTGTGTATCAACTCTGTTACAGATCTTTGTGTCATCTGCAAAGGCATACCTTCCCTCAGACCCTCTACAATGTCACCTATAAAGATGTTAAAGGACTGGACCAGTACTGAGCCCTGAGGTACTCCACTAGTGACCCCCCTTTCTTTGGAATGTGTTCCATTTACTATTACCTTCTGTGTCCTGTTGTACAGCCAGTTTGCTACCCAGACTACCACCCTGGGACCCACTCCCAGGCTGGCTAACTGGATTATTAATCTTTTGTGCAGGACTGTTTCAAATGCCTTGCTAAAGTCTAGGTAGACCATATCCACAGCCCCTCCCTGGTCTATTACTTTGGTCACCCAGTCGAAGAAATCTATTAGATTCATCTGACATGACCATCCTGCTGTAAATCCATGCTGCTTTGGGTCCTGTGTCCCGCTGGCCTCTAGGTACTCAACAATTCTTTCTTTCAGAAGTGATTCCATCATTTTTCCTACCACTGAGGTCAAACTTACAGGTCTGTAGTTTTCTGCTTCTGCCTTGCTCCCACTTTTGTGAGGGGAATCACATCTGCCCTCCTCCAGTCCTCAGGTACCACCCCATCCTCCCATGATTTGTTAAAAAGTGTGGTCAGTGGTGTCACTAGGTCCTCCCTTAGTTCTTTTAGGATTCTGGGGTGAATCTCATCAGGCCTCATTGCTTTGTCCACCTTGAGTTTTAGGAGTTCTTTCAGGACTCTTTCTTCTGTAAATGGACTGGTGTCAACCCCCCTACCCAGAGTGCTTCTATTGTATGGTTTAGGTAACTCTTCCTCATCTTCTTTTGCGAATACTGAGCAAAAGCATTCATTCAGTATCTCTGCCTTTTCACTGTCTCCCTCTGTCCACCTTCCCTCTCCCTTATTAATCTTCACTATTCCTCCCTTAACCTTTCTATGCTCCCTAATGTACCTATAAAAGGTTTTTTCCCCCTTCTTAACCGAATTGGCTATTTTTTCCTCAGTTTGGGCTTTTGCTAGTCTGACTGCCTTCCCCACTTCTTTCTGCTTTAATTGATACAGTTCCCTGTTGTGCTCCTTCTGTGATGCCCTATACTTTCTGAATGCAGCCTTTTTCTCCTTAACCTTCACTGCCACCTCTTTTGAGAACCATAGTGTTTTTTTTCTCTGCTTTGTTTTCTTTATTTGTTTCACACAAAGGCTTGTTACCTCTATGATGGCAGTTTTGATTTTTCTCCATTGTTCTAACACCCCTCCTTTTTGGCCATTTGCTAGTGTATTCCTCAGGTATTCACCCATTTTGCCAAATTTAGCCCTTCTAAAGTCCAGTATGCTTGTGTTTGTATGGCTTGTCTCCATGGTTGTGCTTATTGTGAAGCACACTGTGCAGTAGTCGCTTGTTCCCAGATGTCTACTGACTTCTAAATTTGTGATCCTCTCTCCATTTGAGAGTACCAGGTCTAGTATTGCTCCCTCGCGAGTGGGTTCCAACACTAGCTGTCTAAGGCCTGCCCCCTGCAGGGCATCGAGATTGACCCTGCTCTTGGATGTGACTGCAGTACATGTCATCCAGTTAACATCTGGCATATTCAGGTCCCCCATCAACAGTATCTCCCCTTTTTCAGCCATTTTGAGAATGTCCTGTATCATTTTCTTGTCCATTTCCTCCCTTTGAGATGGGGGTCTGTATACAACCCCTGTGCAGATTGTGTTGCCATTCCCTGTCTCCAAGGTGACCCAGAGTGCCTCTTGTCCTCCCCCTTTACTTTTTAGTTCTGTAGCTTTGATCCCTTCTCTTATGTATAGAGCTACTCCACCTCCTCTTCCCCCCCTGTCCCTTCTGTAGACTGTGTACCCTGGTATGTTGACATCCTAGTCATGGTTCTCTGTGTACCATGTTTCTATGACTGCCACAATATCCAATTGTTCCTCTTCCATCAAGGCTACTAGCTCAGGAAGCTTGTTTCCCAGACTATGGGCATTGGTACTCATTGCCCTCCATTTAATGTTGGCTTTATCCTTTTTTCCCCATGCCTGCTCTTTTTGCCCTTGTCTATTTTTCCATTTACCCCTGTCCTGCCCTCTGTTGAGCACTGTACCTCTGTGTTTACCTTACCATCCGTCATGTTTTGTGGGGGGAGGCTTGAAATTTCCTGCCTCTTAGTAGCACCTCCCCCCATGGCTAGTTTAAAAGCTTACCAAAGAATTAAACATTAAGGAATTAAGCCAAGCATTTAAACCTGTCACTTAGGATCTTGGTTCCCTTCATGGACAGATGCAGATCATCTTGCCAGTATGTACCTTCATCTCTCCAGATGTACCCTCAGTCCCCAATGAAGCCAAAGCCCTGTGCTCTGTACCAGTTTTGCAACCATTCATTAAACTGCATGGTGTGTAGTACCCTAGCCTCACCCCTGCCTTGGACTGGCAGCACCTCTGAGAAGGTAACCGTGCTTGCTACCTGTCTGAGGCCCCTTCCCAACTCCACAATTTCATCCTGCACTGCACTGATCCCATGCCTAGCTAGGTCATTTGTCCCAAGGTGGACAATGATATCTAGTTCCCTCTCCTGTGATGCTGCTTCTGCAATCCTTAGGATTCACTTCTTGTCCCTCCAAGCCATGGCACCAGGCAAGCACCTTACTTCCCTCTCCTCTCCTTTCCTCAGGTCTACCCCTCTAACAATTGAGTCCCCTATCAGAAGCTGTTTCCTTCCCCTGTGGTGTCCCTTGCCACCCTTCTGTGGGTCTCCCTTGTGGGTGTCCTCAACATTCTTCTTGGTCTCCACTGAGGGTGCCATCATTTTTATTTTTATATATTTGGGGATTGGGAACATTGCTGAGAGTCTGGGGGGGGAATTCTTTATTTTGGACCGACAATTGACCGGGAATGGGACCACTAGACACCAGGGCAAAAATATTTATTTATTGCTGGCCAGGTTGGTGGGAAAGACTTTTTTGTCCTTGCGCATGGCCGAATACCGAATACCAGACAAATAGTGGACTATTCAGTATTCGGTTCCGAATATTCGGATAATCCATTATTCGTGGTATTCGGAAATTAATATTCAGTATTCACACAGCCCTAGTTAAAATACCTTCATTTGAAGTATGTAAAATCTGTTTCATGTCAAATATTGCCTCAACAGTCCGTTTTATTACTCGATCCCTGCAGCTAATAAATGGGCAAACATTATCCATTTTACCTTGTGTCCCATATGTCTGCTGCATCACTAGAGTAGCGGTTTGTTTTAAATGATATGCGTGTAATTCATCTTTCACCATCTGTATTTGTGCAGTGTAATCATGTTTTGTTGTGTGAGCCAAACTCATTAAAGACTGCAACTGTTTCCTGTTTTTTTCTGATATGTTAAATTATCTACATCTGTATGACCTTTACTAAAAGAAATAAGTAGTGATTATAATTCCCATTTAGTAATTTCCCACCATGCAGAAGGATCCTCATAGATATCAAAAAGAGATTTTTTACTGATGATAAAATATAAACTTGGTTGTTTAACAATGTCCTGCAATATTAGAGATGAATTAAATCTCCATATCCCAGGCCCATGCATTTGCCTAGCAGATCCCACAGTAATACATAATTCCTTATGATCAGAATATTCTACCAACTCTGTCAAAGCGTTTTGTACTATTAAAGATTTATTAATAAACAAAAAAACAATTTGTGTTGCCATATTTCCTTTCTGAAAGGTTGGATCAAGTCTATTATTTTTTTGAAAATATACATTCACTAGAGAAACTGTTTTTATAGTATTTTGTAGATAGGTTATATCACAAAAAAAGTTTTGTGTGGTGGTAGTCTTTCCTCTATCTTTTTTCATCAACCCACAATTAAAATGACCTCCCCAAATTATATTTTGTGAAGTGTATAGATATGGTCTAGTTTGTGAAAAGACTGCAATTCTATCTGCCTTTGTCTGAGGTGCATATACATTGATCAATCTATAATATGTATTATCAATTTTTATATCCAATAATAAAGTTCTTCCTGGGATCAAATAAATATGTTTTAGCACAGAGACATCAATATTCTGAAACAAAATGCCCACCCCAGAACAAGTTTCAAGTCCCAATGACCAAAAAGATACTCCTGTGTGCCATTCCCATAAGGTCTTTGATAATTCGGGCACCGTATGCAACCTAGTATCTTGTAAAAAACAGATATTCTTGTTATTAGACCTCTAATGTGAAAATACACAACCTCTTTTGACAAGAGTCTTAATACTATCCACATTAATAGTAAGTAAAGAAAAAAATCCTAACTAAGGATTTGGCAAGAACATCACGGAGGCTACCCTTTCTTCTTTACCTAAACCCCTAAAGACCTTTTTGCTGGAACTGGTTTGTTTAAAATAGTTCTGTCTGGTTGAGATTCTGGGTCACTTAATTACGTCCCTAAAACCCCCTCTGTGATTACAGAGTCAAGAGATGAACTGTCGGAATCATTGTCTGACCTATCCTGCTAGTCAGTAAAAATTTGGAATCTGTTGGAAACTAGGGTTTCAGTGATTTTAGGCAGTTTAGATGCTGGCTGTACCCTACTTGATCTCTTCTGTGTCATGGATCTCTGAGTGCTCTCTAGTATCTCACTGGGTGGGGGAGGGGCATATTAAGAATGTCCTTGTCCTGTTCTGTCCTTTCTATCAAGGGTTCTCTTCCCTCTGAGGAGATCTTGTCCCCTTCTTGAGACTCAACTACCAATGTGGTATCATCTGTTCTAGTCATGGTAGGTGCAGCTACCAGTTCCCCATGGACTTCAGGAACCTTAGTAGGTGTGTGCATCGCTGCTTCCTCATTCAGGACTGAGATGTTACTTTGTGTAGCTTTTGGATCAATCGAACCCTTTCTACCTGTGGTGTGTACCCGCTGTGCTAAAGTTACCATTAAATGCTGCTCCTCACAATCGGCTGTACCAGGTGCTCTGTGCACTGCTTTGGGGCATGTTGTGTACGCATGGCCTCATGTCCCACCATATAAATTGTATACTGTAACTTCTTTACATTGATCACTACTGTGTCCCAATGCGTTACATAAAGTACATCGTAGACGGTCAAATTACTGCTTATATGGCCTGGGGCCCCACAGTTGTAGCAGGTTCGAGGTTGACCCTGGTAAAAAAAGTACTCCCCTATCTCTTCCTAAAAAGAAAGAGTTGGGTAAATAAAATATGGCTTCTGGGTTTCCCACCACAGTTCATCTTTGTCTTAACCAGGACATAAGGTCTGTCACACTCACACCTTCATTTCTGAACAACATCGTGACTACTCTGTGTGCTGGCTGAGTTAAGGGTATTACCTCAAAAGGTGTCCACAAAGGAGTTTTCTTTACTTTCTGATATCTCTCCCAGAATTTTTCTAGTCCACTGTTCAATTTAAACCTAGCATCAAATGTGGACTCCCCGGATATATGTATCAAAGCATATAATTCAGTAATGTTAAACTGTAAATTGTCTTTTAGCAAAGTTTTACCCACATAAACCCTGTCTGGGAAGTGCTGTAGGCCTCCTTTATATACCAATCTTACAGCATTATGACATCTTGCTGAATATACGGGCTGTCTAAAAAAGAGGCATACTGTCTGGGTTGTCTAGAGTCACTCTCTTGCTATATATTTTCATTTTGTACAACCTTGTTTTGTTTAGGCCCAGTTTGCACCTTGTCTATATTTTCAGTGTTTTCTGCAGTAAACATCTCTGCAGGCTGCCCAACATCATTATGGACAGTGGAAGACTCATGTTTGTTACCCAGCACCTGGTCCAGCATATTTAAGGTAGGATGCTGTGTTAAAGTCAAGTCTGGTGGTATTTCTAAATCATCCTGTCCAGTTTCAGCAGCCTGTCCCATTTCAATCTCTCGAACTTCCTCATTACCTTCTGCTATGTCCTGATTTATTTTATTTTTCCCTGTAGAAAGCAGTGGTAGTCAATTGCCCTCCCGGTATCCAAATTGGGGCAAATCCTGAAATCCATCTGTCTTTATCTGGCTCTTTCACCCAGCCAGCTGCTCACAGTGAATGTTCTATGCACCGTGGGCCCTGCACAAGTTCTGAAAGATCTGCCCATGGTTTTCGAGTAGGACAAGCTTGTTTCACAGTTCTGCCATCCCTTGCCGAAAAAGAAAAAACTGTGTTATCCTTCTGTTCATCCGTCGCTTTTGAAAACACTACACTCTCTTGCAACTCGTGAGTCAGAGCAAAATTAAGGTCCTGTACTTTACTTTGCTTTTCCATGCTATGACTTGGCATATCAGTAGCAGTAGCAGTAACATTTTGCCAGCATAATTCCATTTTCTTTTGCTAGAGTCTATTCTCTTCTGTGGTTACCAAATCTCCCAACAGATTATCAGTATTCAGACTTATTGCATCAGGATTACTCCCACTCCATACCTCATGTAGTTTGCATTGCTTGCTTTCCACATTCATTGGTTGAACATCCCAAAACATTGAATCCATTGCATGACCTGCAATTTTCTCCCGGATTCCAGTTACATCATAAAATTCTTCAGTCTCTGCAGAAATTTCAGTTGGGATGGAGGATGACTCCCCAACCATCTGCACATCCTTCATCTTCTCACTCTGAACAGCAAATGGGTCAGCCATCCTCAGATGACTAGAGCTCCCTCTACAGCCCAGTAGGAGAATTTCCCCGGTGTCCTTGCCAAATTTCCCCCATTCACTAAAAATACCACCAACAGTTTAATCTGGTTCAAGGTCAATTGGCTTTCATCCATATCCCCCTCCCCTGGGTCATGCCTGGAAATAGGCAGAATTTGTCTAGTGCACTTACCCGGTCAACAAAAACTAAATAAATATAAAATATAAATATTACCCTGCTTGTGAATCCTTACAAAAAAATCTGTATCACATATATTTTTTTTGATAAATCTTCTATTTTATCTGTAACACCAGGGACATTTTCCCTGGACTTTCTTGTAGATTACATCGTTTCCTCGGAAAGCCTAATTGTTGTATTTTGCTGAATAATCAGTTGAAGGCTGTGGGAACAATTTCCCTGTTGATCACTCATAATCACTGTAAAATTGTATTTTGCAGTCATGCCAGCTCTGACCAGAGTTTCTTCTTGATGGAAGTTGCTGGAGCAAATCTCCCCTCTCTCAACAGCATTGCCTCCCTACACAGAATACAGAAACGAAAAATTACAAATTTAAACTAACTAAATCACCACAAATAATTGGTGATTGAGAGGCAGAGGGCACAGTAGACACTTATTGGACTGATGTGTTGGACATAAATGGGTGTTTAAAATGCTTTCCAAACCATTTTAGGCACAGAGATACAGAGCACACTTAACACCAGCTCTCTATTCCTCACACTTCACTGAATTCAGTCTACACATGGCAATACTGCTCATTGCCACATCATGTGACCTCTAATCCCATGAATTCTTGCAAACTTCACCTCAAAGCCAAACCTTGCAGGTAAAGTTTGTATTTTTAACATTCGTGAAGTTCTCCAGTAAGGCCAAGTAGATATTTGCCTTAAAGGAAAACTTCACAAATTCTGCAAAATTTGTGAATTTCTCCATGAAGTGAAATTTCAGACTTCAACCACCAATTCACCAGATCTGTGCATACACAGCTTAGATAGAGTAGTCCTGTTTTCTGCTGGGCCCCAGAACTGTGTGTACATGGCTCTTTAGACACAATGCTTCTGTTTTATGATGGGCTCAAGGCGTGTGCAATGTGCTTCTTGTTAGATACAATAGTTCTTTCTTAGGATGGGCCCCAGACCTGTGAAACATTGGTAAAGCAGTCTATGCTCTACTCTGAATCACTAACGTGACCCCAGCCAATCCGTGCACTCAGCCACTTTACATCTTATCCAATATACTGTACATTGCAGTATTTTGTAGAATTGGTAGGGGGAATGTGCCACTAGAGTGTCAGGGAATGAATGGCATAAATACATTTTTAAAATCGCTAATTGTATTTTAATTACAAGTCTTCATTTTTTAGATCAGGATAATCAGACTTTTAAATTGTGTTCCAACTGATGTGGAAACTTTGTAAAAGAGCCATGGCTCGAAAGTATTTGTAATCCTAGACTGAAATAAATAAATAAATAAATAAATAACCATACTTTTAAATGACATCACGCCCACCTAGCTAATATGGTATTTTTGGGTACAACCAGGTGGTTGTAATCAGTGCCTGCCACTCAAACAATGCCTACACAGTTCATTGTCTGTAAGTCTCTGTCTGGATGGGCCAAACATCTCTCCCAATATGGCAGGTCCTTAGCTCAGTAACCGAGTTTTTGAACTTATCCTTTCTGTCTCACTTCATGCCATGTAATGTTTTTTACATATTTTTCAATATCTGCAGTACCTAGTTGATACTGCCTTCAAAGTGTATAAAAAAACTATCTAGTTGATCCTGCTGTTCTTACCTCTCAAATGGTGCTCCTTAGCTTCATCTCTATGAGTGAGTGAGTGAGTGAGTGAGAGACATGCTGTGTGTGTGTATGTCTGTGTGTAAGTAAAATAAATGGGGATAAGTAATTAAATAAAATATTACATGAGTGAGTGTGTGTAAAATCAGAGCTTTACACACACACACCCTTGGTTTGGCATGCTTTTATAAACCTCTCAGGCTTCACCCTCAGGGTTTATGTAGCATCCCACACTTCAGGTGTGTGATAAAGTCTGGTCTCACCCATCCACCCATGTATTATTATAGATGGCACATTGTATGAGCATGTAATATTGAGTGCATCCATTTGAGTGACTCAATAATACTACTCACACTGAAAGTGAGTGGCAAAAAACATCCCAGTATCCTGTGGAGTGAGTACTGTATAGCAATGAGCTACACTCACTACTACAGGATAAGGTATGCTGTGTGGCCAGTTCCTGCCAAGCTGGCACTTTAGTGTAGCAGTGTAAGACACTGCTTGCAATGCTAGCAGACCTGGGTTCAGGTCAGGTGTCTGATGAAACAATTTTTTTTCCATGGGAAAGAATAACTTTTCCTTATGTCTGCACTGCTGTGGAGATGATAATTTTAGTCTGAGGGGCTCAGGGGGCTTGCACCCCCACAAAGGGGGTTGTAGTGATAGGGAAATGATGGAATTACTTCTGAAGGAAAGAATTGTCGAGTATCTAGAGGCCAGAGGGCCACAGGACCCTAGGCAGCATGGATTCACAGCAGGAAGGTCATGCCAGATGAATCTGATAGATTTCTTTGACTGGGTGACCAAAGTAGTAGATCAGGGAGGGGCTGTGGACATGGCCTACCTAGACTTTAGCAAGGCATTTGACACAGTCCCACACAAAAGATTAATATACAAGTTAGCCAGCCTGGGAGTGGGTCCCAAGATGACAGCCTGGGTAAAGAATTGGCTGGAGAATAGGACACAGAGAGTAATAGTAAATGGAGTCCACTCAGAAGAAAGGGGGTTACTAGTGGGGTACCGCAGGGTTCAGTATTAGGACCGGTCCTCTTCAATGTCTTTATAAGCGACATTGCAGAGGGACTGGAAGGAAAAGTATGTCTCTTTGCAGATGACACAAAGATCTGCAACAGAGTTGATGCACAAGGTGGGTTGGAAAGGATGAGAAGGGACTTGGCAAGGTTAGAGGAATGGTCAAATGTATGGCAGCTTAGATTTAGTGCTAAGAAGTGCAAGGTAATGCACCTGGGAAACAAAAACCCAGGGGAAGAGTACACAATGGGGGGTGAGATACTAACAACAACAAAAATGGAAAGGGACCTGGGGGTAGTCATATCAGATGACCTAAAGGTGGGCAAGCAATGTGAGAGGGCAGCAAGGAGGGCTTGGGGGATACTGGGATGCATAGGGAGAGGCATCACCAGTAGAAAACAGGAAGTTATCATTCCTCTGTACAGACAGCGGGTCAGACCCCATCTGGAGTACTGCGTGCAGTTCTGGAGACCCAATCTCCGAAAAGAGTAGACAGGATGGAAGCTGTCCAGAGGAGGGCAACTAAAATGGTGCAGGGTCTGCACTAGAAGACATATGAAGAGAGACAAAAGGAGCTTAATATGTATAGCCTCGAGGAAAGGAGGGAGAGGGGGGACATGATAGAAACGTTCAAGTACCTCAAGGGAGTCAACAAAGTCCAAGAGGTAGCATCTTTCAAAAGAGGTGTGCAAGAACAAAGGGCACAATTTCAAGATGGGGCGGCTCAGAGGTAATTTAAAGTATTTTTCACAAAGAGGGTTGTGGATGCATGGAATGGCCTTCCAGAGGAGGTTGTGGAGTCAAAAACAGTGGTGGAATTCAAGCATGCATGGGACAGTCATAAGGCCATTCTGGGACTGGGGGTAGGAAGAAGTAGGCTGCTGGTTAACTAGGATCTGCAGCTTATCCAGTAGGTAGGGAAATGGGCAGACTGGGTGGGCCAAGCGGTCCTTATCTGCCGTCAAATTCTATGTAGGCGGCATAGCCCCCAACATAAAAATACTTCCTCTGCTTTTTGTTTACAGTTAATGTAGCAGCCATTGCTATTTGCAATGGTCATTATGATTTCAGACACTCTTTTGACAAAGGGCTGCGTTTCAGTCACTTTACCTGATCGGCGGTCATTCAGACTCTTCCCTTATCACATAAAACCATTGTTCTACATATAAATCACTCTAGTTAAACTTTTTGGGCAGACAGAACTGTTCTGCTTCACTTCAAAGTCTCTTTCCAAAACCACATGGTCATCTGTTATATCATAAGAGATGCCACTCAGAGGCCCTGTCACAATATATAAATGTTTCTACAAGACAGAAGAGTAACAAACACTACTATTGTAATGTTTAGTCACTCTTGAAGTGTTAGAATATAGAACACAGACTGTAGAACTCCCTAGTATGGACTCTTACCTTACATCAATATATGTATGCCCTGTAGAACATTCTACAGCACAGGAGAGTAACAAACCCTAACTATGCCATGTTTAGTCAGCCTCAAAGTGTTAAATTAATTAGCTGTAGAAATCCCCATTACGGATCCTTACCTCATATCACTGTACAGCATAGATTAATATTATGCAACTGGAACTTTGTAACAGTAATGAGGTCTGAAACTTTCTACTGTTCTCGTGGTGCCTACCCAGTATAATTGCATGACCATGGGCAAGTTGTTGGGTTATTATTATTCCACTCCTTCATTATAATGGACCCTTCAATTTCATCAGTTGTGGGAAAAACAAGGTGCACAATAACACAATGTTAATTAAGTTGTTGATGAAATCTTGAACCCCACCCCCTTCTGCTAGAAATATCATCAATCTAAAAGCATTGATGTATATAAGTTGTAGCACTCTTACAGAATTAGCAGTTTGATTCTGCTCCGAATCCATGCATCTTGGCCATCTCATCTCAGATTCAATTCCATTAAATGGCTTTAGTTTATCAGCTCACACTGCATTCCACTGAAAGACTTTGAGGTTTAATCAAACAACACTGGAGTTCCATAGGCATGGGAGCAACAAGATGACATTCCTGCAGAAGGCACACTGCTGCTTCATGGAATAAATTGTGCTGACTCTAAGTTAATATAAAGACAAACTGGGAACAAAAAAAAAATAGAAAAAGGGAGGGTGGGAAATAAAGCTAATGTGGTTAAGGCATATGTCAGGTAGCATAGGCAAACCAGAAGACATCAAATTTTTCAAGCAGCATATTATTATAATCAGTAGCAATAATAAAATGCAAAATTGTTCTGGATAACTCTTTACAATGTCAAAATAAAAAAAGAAGAAATAAAGTCCTGCATATGAGGGTTTCTGTGCTATTTAAAATCTGAACCTCTCTTTCTCTCAACAAAAAACATGCTCTTCATTTTAAAAAACATTTTTCTCTAGTAGTTAATGTCTGTATCCTAAGCTTATAAATCACAACTCCTGTTTTTAACACTATGCAACAATGTTTTTTTAACCTTCCTTTGACCACCCAAAAGAGTACACTAGTCCCCTTAATAGGTGCCACAAAGTAATGCATTCTGCATCAGGGCTAATGTTATGCTGACAGCTCTGCAGAGGAACTTTTGGAGGTCAAACTGCATCCCAAGGCTAACTGCTGTGTTTCAAACAGCTTTCTGCAATTATTACAAAAATATAATTGTACATATTTGCAAACCAGGTGAACCCAGTTTAACATAAAGATTCCCATATAGGTATTACTAGCCGAGATGCAAAGGAAGAAAGAAAGAGTAGAAACAACAAGTAAAGGAAGGGAGATAACAGCAGGATATTGTGGAGCCATTGGTATGTCTAGTTCTGAGGTTCCACAATCAGACAGACAAGTGATAGAATAGGAGAGGACAGAACAGATCATTGCTTTTAATGCTGTCTGCATAACAAATGGCACAGGGTCTGATCCCTTATCAGGGAACCCATTTTTCTTCTTTTTAAAACACGTCTCCAAAACTTTCTTTTATTTCTCTTATCACCTTGTTACATTTACGTTCTTTGCAGAGTATATGCATTATCCCTTTTTACATGACACCTATTACATTAAGCATTTGAGCTATCACATACATTTGTTTTTTTTTCCAGCCTTCTGAATTCTGAATTACTGAACAACATCTTTGCAGAAAATCAGCACTGACAGTCTCTTTTCTGGTTTGTGCATCACTTAGAATTTAAATGGGTGTAGTGTCAGGTACTACCTTGCGATACTGTGATTATTATCCTTAATTTGGTTACACTAACAGAGTATTGTAATTGCTTATAAGCACAAAGTCAGTTCCTAGCAAATAAATTACACATTTTTCAGCAAGGAATTTTTTCTTAGTAGTGAAGTACTATGTCTCCCTATTACAGAACTTCCTTCTGGTATACAGAAGTGAATGTTCCATCCTATCTATATTCTGATGGAAGACTGCACTGTGGCCTACCACTGATGCATCTGTTTGTAACAGAAATTGATTCTCAAAGTTTGGACTTCCTAAATCAGAGGTCAAACATAATAGAGCCTTGATGGCCCCAAACGCTTCATCACTCTTTGGGGACCATTTCTCATTGTTCAGATACCATTTTTCATGAGTGCACTGCAGGGAACAGCAAACTGGGCAAAATTTAGAACAAATCTCCTACAGCAACCGGCCAGATGTAAAAACAACCTGACATGTTAGTTTGTTTTAGGGATAGGACCTTTAGCTACAGCTTCTGTCTTTGAAATCTCTGGCTTTCTTTTTCCATTTCCTACATTATAACCAAAATATCTGTTTTTTTGCATGCCTAATGCAAATGTGGTAGGGTTAGTAGTCAGACCTGCATGTTTGATAGAATGGATAACTGCTGGTAGAGTTGCAAGTGACTTATCCAGTCCAGACTACACACCATAACATTATCCAGGTAAGCAGCACAATAACAGTTGGAGGGGCTAGAATTGCATCCATGTATTACTGGAATATAGTGGGCACACCATGTAAACCAAATGGCACTGTGGTGAACTGAAAGAATCCAATTGGAGTGGAAAATGTAGTTTTATTTCTGGAAACTTTAGTTAGGAAAATTTGTCAGTAACTCTGTGAGATTGAGGGTGCTGATGTCCTTGGCACTCCCCAATCTGCCCCCCAAATCTCATATCCTGTGTGTAAGATAGCTGTCAAATGTGGACACTTGATAAAGCTTCCTAAAATCGAGGTAGATTCTTACACCCCCTTTTTATGTTGGCTCATGCTTGTGCACCAGCCAACATCTTGCTGTAGTAGCAGATTTGGAGGTGCAGTCACTGGGGGCGAATGCAGGGCATGCATCAGTAGGTGCATCCCTCAGTCCCCAGTAAGACATCATACTGACACCGCTGACACCAGCAATATATAAAGTGGTCACCACATCTAACAAAAGTGCAGCTGCAATGAGAGGCAAGCTTGTCATGCAGCGGCACAATAACATGCCTCCCAACATGCCTTTACTGGTGAAGTATTTCAATAAACATGGTGGCACTGACTGCCTCTGCACACAATGCCAACTTCAGGAGTGCCCAATCCCATTGGCATGCCCTGGCCCAGTTCATTTGCCAGTGGGGAAACCCAGTCCCCATTGGCATAATGTGCCCCCCATTTCAATGGTGTGCCGAGGGGGTGCCCTATCCCCCTCAGCATCATATGCCCCCCATGTTTCTGTGCCAATGGGGGGCCCAATCCCCATTGGCTTCAGTACCCCTCCCCAAAAATGCAGGTGGTACCCTAGGAGCCCACCCCAGTCTACCAAGCACACCGGTAAAAAAAGAAAACCAACCTGTGGTGTCCTTTTTGTTTTCCCCTGTAAAATAAGAAAATGGTCCCTCGAAGTGTTCCAGTGCCCCATCCCCAACCAGTGCCCACCCACTGCGTACTCTACTTCCCCACACCCTTCCTCACCCCATACTTACCTCTGGAGCCCAGTGCGATGATCTTCAGTGGACCGAGAACACATCTGCACTCTTCAAAGCTGACTGTAAACTGAAGAAATGCCAGTAAGCTGTACAATGGCATAAATAGGGTTTTTTTTCAACTTTGGTGCATATCTCAAGCATTTTTGGGAATTTTGGCACCAAAATTTCAACATGGGGTTATTGGGATGCCTCCTCATGAATTCAGTCTGTGATATGGCGTTCATTGGTCCCAAAAAATGATTTTGAGGTCACTGCACAGAATCACCTTTTGGGACCAATTAACAAAATGATAGCACCTCTGTTCATCAGGTGGACTCTCAAAAAGCTTATATTGCAAATTTGGTGAAAATAATCCAAAAAATGACTGTTTCACTAGTGTGCATTGCACAGTTTCCATGTATGCTAGTAACTTTGTGAATCTGTAATATTTTTGTGCCAGATTTTCAACATTGGCATTTTCCCACACCTCCTTATGAACAGTACAGCTGTCATTTTAAACATCCTGGCCAAAATGTGTTTCCGCTCATGTGGTGCATAATGGCGCTGTCGCTGTGATAAATCAGTGTTCTGGACACATTAACAAAATCACAGTGAGACTGTTCATGAGTGGAGGTGCTAAAATGCCTATGTTGAAAATTTGGTAAAACAAATACCCAAAACAGGTGTGCATTGTGCAGTTTCTATGCTCGCTTGTGATGTCACCAATTTTTCATATTTTCACACCAGATTTTCACCACTGTCATTTTTGTACACCTCCTTATGAAAAGTACAGCTGTCATTTTTCACATCCTGCCCGAAATGTATTTTCACACGAGTCACACAATGGTGCGGTTGCTGTGGAAAATTAATGTTTGGGCCAGATTAACAAAATCACAGTGACACTGTTCATGACCAGAGTTCCAAAAATGCCTATGTTGAAAATTTGGCTAAACAAATCCCCCAGATAATTGTGTTATGGCCGTGCATTGTGCAGTTTCTATGCAAGCTCATGATGCCACCAATTTTCCAGATTTTTACTCCAGATTTTCAACAATGCCATTTTTTACACCTCCTCATGAACAGTTCAGATGCCATTTTTCACATCTTGCCCGAACTGTGTTTTCACACCTGTGCCACCAAAATGCAGTCACTGTACAAAATCACCTTTCAGCAAACAAACTCATAGTGCCACAGTTCATGAGGTGGGGTCACAAATGGCCCATGTTGAAAATTTGGAGTGAAAATACCAACAAATGCCATTGGCATTAGGGTTTCCAACTGTAATGTCCCACCCTGTACAGACTGATGGGCATCACAGGTGTGAGTTTGGATTGTCAGCTGAAATGCTTATGCCATTTCACCCACCCTGTAGCCAGTGACAGGTTTTGAGATGTGTCTTAGACTCTTCGGCCCCAATGTTCACCCCATTCTCCTACACTGAACCCATGTCAGTATATTCCCTTATGGACTGTGGTGAGCATTGTGCCTGAAGCCCCCAAGGCACATTGCAGCACTTGTTGGTCTCTGTGGGGTAGGGGAGGTGAAATGGTATGATCATTATGGCCAACAACCCAAAGGCACACCCCAGTGCCTGTCACTCTCTGCATGGTGGGGCTGGGGTCAGCGTCAGTTCATTACTTCACTGCCAATCCTATTGTGCATCTCTCTAACTCCTTCACTACCAATGCCAGTGCCAGTGCCTGCAAGCCAACATTCAACATTGACCAATACTTGTTTTTATTTAAAATCACCGTTGGTAAAGACTGTGTAGTTTTTGATTCTTCTATGATACCCAACTTTATTTTTTGTATTTCTTTAACCACATCTGCTCTTAAACACACTGGTAATATGTATGTGTTTTGTTTGATGGGGGAGCATTTTCTGCAACTATTATGTGCTTGGCCCCTTTTACTCAACATGGCATTTGTGGTTGTTTTCCTAGTCTTTGCAGCATAAGGGATGGTAGGGATATCTGTGCAGTGATCATCCAAGTGTATTCCAACTTTAGAGGACTACAGTGCAAGGGGGAGAGGTAATTATCCAGGTTGTCCAGAACTATTAGCAGGAAGGAAAAGGCTATCAAATTACCACAACAATGAAACTCGGGGACACTTAGCAGCATGGTGTCCTGTTGTGGAGGATTAATTTTGCCTCCTTTAGTTAATACAGAACTACATGGCAGCAGTCTGTAGTGTGTGTCTAATGTAGTGTGTGTGTGTGTGTGTGTGTGTGTGTGTGTGTGTGTGTGTGTGTGTGCGTGAATGTGTATGCACATGCATGTGTCATTCCTTGCATGTTTGTTACATTATTCTTCTTACTATAATGCCCAAATGTTTATTATAAAGTGCCACACAAACACCTTGAGACTTTTCAAATACAGAGATTCTTTATCAAAAAGCATAATTTGAATACACAGAAAGTCACCTTATATACAGACCAGTAAAGATGACATCATGTCAGAAGTGCCAAAGCAGAAATACTTAGAGTGCCAGTGTTAACAAACCAGTATTTGTAAACAAAACACCTATATTATAAACAGTTGAAGTCACATTAACAATATAATAAATATTCATGAACGCAATCAAAATTCAAATAAATAAGTGTATCATAAAAGTCCAGTGAAGCCAAAGCATCCTTGGTAAACAGCATAATGACTGATTTCTATAAAGTTAAAAAAGACAAACTTGTATGAATCATATTAAAAATCTGAATTAGCTAGATTCAAGCTGCATACAGCTATTAATATGTATAACAAAAAAAACCTAGATTGGTAGGAGAAAACAAATATGTGTACCTAAAATTGGAGGAAAAATTGGGGGTTCAAAAGAATATAAACAAATAAGAAAAGCTAGATATCAATGATATCAACAGAGTAGCAGATCTTATACACATTTATTTTAGAAAAAAAATATTATTAGATAACTGTTAAAAGGTATTGGAAATAAAACAAAAACCTAATAAGGCATGAGGGGTAACTGGAGTGAAGCATCTATTAAATAAAATAGTTAACTTCTTTAATCATCCTATATGTATAAAGCACACACGCAGATATTACTAGAAGTATATTTTAATTCACCTCTAAATTGTACAGGTGTTGAAGAAACCTTAATATCTATAAAAGAAACAAACACAAACCAAAGAAAAAGAAAAATGTTGTTAAATAAACAATCTCACCAATAGTTACATTTTTTTCTGATTAATAAACTAATAAATTAAAAAATACATATAATAAGGCCATTCAAAATATTGAGGCTATCCAAAACATTCATGACTTATGTACAGTGTCCTAATAGTAATCTTGGTTTATAAAGTACAGTTAAATTGGAGAAAGATGAACAATTTCAGAATACATCTCATATTATCACAAGATTCATTTTTCCTTTTTCTTTCTTTTTGTCTCCTCATTTTTTATGTTTGCTTGCGTGCATGTGCAAGAAACATATTGCGGCAGCTTGCTGCAGAAGCAGGTCCTGGAGGCTCGGCACTGATGTGGCCAATGCTGCCAGTGCATGGCAGGGCGCGTGTGCTGGCCACCAATAAGGATAGACACTGCTGGTGACAGTAGTTAGAAAGCATGCCACAACTTTCAAAGAAAATAGCTGCGCCAATCCTGGCACTGCTCCTCATACCATCAGCAGACTATTGTCGAGCTGTGAGCAGTAGGTAGGGGTAGCAGTTATGAGGCAGACATTAAAGTTGCTGGCAGCAGAGTACTGTCTGGATAGGGCGGGGGAAAACATGTGAAATCGGGGTAAAAGGTGAAATTGTACTCCGCTGCCATTTCTTGTTACCTCACAATTGCAGTCAGTGTTACAGTTGGCGGCAAGGAGCAGCAGCCTATCCTCGACCCATGAATAGTAGTTAGGGGCAGCAATTATGTGGTAGGGAGGGGTTGTGTGGAAAACAAACATAAAAAACATTTAAATTCGGTGCATCAGGCTACAAGTGGAGCAATACGCAGGATTGCATGGAAAACCGACATCCGCAATATTTAAATGTCTACTTCTCTGTCTTGTGATCTGCAGCAGGCTTTCGGAGGAATACAGACATGTCTGCAGTAGCTGATGAGGAGATATTCGGTTGTTGGGTGTTACCTCACAATTACAGTCACTGTTAAAGTTACCGTAATAGTGTGCTGTCTGTTGACTGATGATGCCTTCTGTCTTTCCCCTGATTTGGAAGGCGAAAGTCAGGGTGCCTGCCTTAATTACAGCGGATGACTTATTTTATTTTTGGAGGCAAGAGAATGCCTGCTTATTTGTTTGTAGCTTGCTCTCCACATTGCACAGTTGGATCCAGTTCTTGTCCTCTTCTAAATAGTGCATACCACCGGTGACCGATTGTGCACCTCTGTGGATATACAAAGCAGGAGCAAGCTGAGACTGCAGCATGTTTAAAATGTATATGTATATTACCAGGCGGTACCGGCTTTTTTTTTTTTTGTTATGCAGCAAAGATGTGCCTTCTGATTGTGACCTTTTCCTGTGAGGCATGCCATTTACAGTTTCCAGTGCATCATATATACAGGTAATTCGTAATCTAGCACCTTACCTTACTCAAGAAGCCCTGAAGGCAGCAGCATCACCTCCAAAATGTGTTAAACAATCCTCCTTCAACACCAGTTGCTCTCTCACGGTGGCACAGAGGGTATTGTATTTTTTTCCTTTCTCTGTGTAACTCTGGGCATCTGTCAGTCTCCGAGACTGGTGTCACTCTGTCACTGCCTGGTGAGTGAGTTGCTGTTGGTAGCCCTGTTCTCCTCCCCTGGTCCACGTTTCATTGACACAAATCTGCAGCTCCTGCTCAAGCTGCAAAACTTTTTCTCCCATGCAGCTTTCCACCTCCGTTACATGCCAGACCCCTCCCAACTGGCTGCTCAGTGACTTTCACTTCAGCTCATGGGAGTAGGGATCTGCTGGGGAGAGAGGGGAAAGGGGGCCCCAGTAAACAACTACATGAATAAAAGAAAGATGACAGGAGTCTACTAAACTGAAGTAACTGTTCGGGAACAAAACTTCTAATGGATGCTGAATGACATCATACAGAAAAAGAATATATAAGCCTGGGGGGGGGGGGTCTTGTTTCAAGGTTTTTCATGTGTTGTTTTTTGTGTATCGGGACTAAATGGGATTTTTTTGCTACACCCCCCCTTCA
This sequence comes from Neoceratodus forsteri, assembly GCA_016271365.2. Classification (NCBI taxonomy): domain Eukaryota; kingdom Metazoa; phylum Chordata; order Ceratodontiformes; family Ceratodontidae; genus Neoceratodus; species Neoceratodus forsteri. The sequence goes on along the minus strand of CM057449.1, from coordinate 51,890,790 downwards.
CAAATCCTGGCTATGTGCCATCAAGTTTTTTCTTTTTTTCCACTCCTTTCCTTTGCCTTTTTAAAAATAAAACACAGACGCCATTACTATTTTAGTTTACAGTAGTAATTCAGCGTTATGATGTGTGACATAAATGTGCCCTAGTAAATTCAAAGGAACATTTCTCACAGAGAAAGATTTCAGTTGAATGTTGTCTTTTCGTCATTTCTGTCCTCACTTTTGCAGTATGTTTTTGAGACAGTTAAACCTGCTCCTTCTCCAGGCTGGTGCTACCCACACCTGTGAAATAGCTGTCAAGTTCAGAACATCAAAAAGAGATGGGGTGAGGGCTGCATTGTAAAGCTCTTGATTTTAAGACAACAAAATGTGCCATTGTTGCGTATTAGTAAGAGGGCCCTCGTAACGCATTGTTTCTTTCTAATTTTGGAGTGTGCCTTCTTGGTTCTCAGAGAATGAGCATTGACAGCACTGAGGTGTGTAAACTGGATCTCCCCTCTCTCTTTCTCTCCTCGTCATATACTGTTTTTTTTTTTGGAGCCGCTCAGAATAAACGTTTTGTTCTCGGTTTTCCAGTATTCAACATACAGTACATGGAGAGGGATAAATACAATAGATGTATAAATCTAAGCACACTGTAGTACATTTATGCTTTGTGTGTTGTGTTTGTGTGTGAACATTGGTAATATAATTATGCATCATTTCATGATTGGCAGTATACTTTTTATTAGGAGGACTAGGGGCTTGCCATTATTAGCTCTTAAAAAAACCAAAGAAAACAAACAACAGAAAACCAAAACCAAAAAAAAAAACACGATTCTGTCTTAAAAGTCCAGAAACAAAATAAATTTTAGGTTATTCAGGGGTGCTCTGGGATACATTTTTCATTGGGGGGGATCACCTGCAGGGCAACATTGCCAGTTTACAAGTTAGAGCCATTTGCATATTTCATGGAAATAATTGTGGCAGATTATATTTCATCTCACCTAATTCAGTTTGAACTGTAGCAATAAAGTCTCCAGTGAAGCTGCATTGCCATTATAGTTCTTTCCTCTAAATAATGCCTAACTTTTTCCCCCTCCCAAAAAAGAAACAAACAAATAAAAGTTCTGTAGCACTTTTTACCGATTTTTGCACTGCTACTGTCCATTCAATTTTATCATCCTTACCTGTTATCTTTTGCTTACTATATTTTTTGCATGTTATGCATTTTTGCATACTGTATGCAGTACCACGTGTATTACTCATATGTACTACCTAATTCCAATGTAATGTTTATTATGCTTTTGTTTTATGTATTCCAAATGTACCTCCCACCCCGGGTCACACCGGGAGATGATCAACTTGTTGTTCAGTGTGCCTTCCTGGTGAAACATTTCAATAAATAAAAAGAACAGCATTGATGTGAAGAATCCAGTGGGTACAAAATCCTTTACTAAAATGAAAAGCATGTATTTGCTTTAGTGGCTTCCCTTAGAGAAAATAGATAAAAAGTGAAATGCACTTTGTTTTCAATGTTTGATGTTGGAAATTATATACATAATCTACTAGAGATGTTATGTTTTATTTTGTATAGTGAAATAGTCAATACATCGATGAGGCAGAAATAGCTCAACATATTTGAACTGTTTTTTAAGATGCAGTGGCGATAGATAGATGCTACTCCAGTGGCATTTTAATTACATCAATAAAATAAGGAAAGGTTAGAAAGCATCATTTCAGTTATTTGCACGCATAGGTTTCGGAAGGATATATGGATATATTTGTGGACCAAAATGAAAGAGAGAACTAAAGGTAATTGCCACCCCAGTAGTTTCTTTAGACTGTTTGAGTAAACATTTAGGCCCATTCTGTTTTTCAATCATAATGATCATACTAAAAATAGTTACTATTTCTAAAACTGCAGATTGGCTTATTAACAAACCCTGCACTGGCAAAATTGTGCTACATTGGTACAACTTATCTTTGATTTCCAAACACAGGAGCTCATATGGGTTTCAATGTTTTTTGTACCTGAACAAATAGTATGCATTCTATTTATGCTTTAATGTACTCTCTGTGAAACAATTTTTTAGATGCAAAGGGGGGAATCGCTTAAGGAATCAGTGTAAAATGAGTAAAATGGAAACTGATGCTAAAATACATTGGTCTGGCATCCAAAGTTGTATTTATTTATTTAGAATTTTGCACCATGGGAAACCCCACATTTAGGCTGAAGAGCCTAGTTTTCTGGGGATTACAATTACAGCAGCAAGTTGTTTATAACAATTGCTGGTTACACACGTATGACAAATGTGTAAAAATACAAATACTAAGATGATATCAATTTATACGTGGAGTAAAGAAAAATCTCCACTGGACATTCAATTTGTTTTGGTTAGCATAATCTACCTGCAGTATACTCCTTTTGAAATACTTTTTGGTTTGCAACAGATTAATCAGTAAAACTGATTGCACCGGCAAGTGCACTTAAAGAGCAGGCATCTACTAAAAAAAAAAAAAATGCCATAATACTATAACTTAATATTTGTATTATATTGTTGTTCAAAACATCAATGTAATATCTATTAACCCACCACCTATTTTATATTATTAACAGCTGACATCTAATTTGCTGCATGTATGATATCAGACTGTCCTATAAATAAAAACTTCAACATTCAGCTTTTACATCGGTTTAATGGAAATTGAGAAATATGGTAAACCCTAGGGGAGTAACTGATTTTTTTTTAGGTGTACAACTGCAACAAACTTTTTTCAAATTAATGTTAACTGAAGTAGTATTTTAAGTGCACTCTGTTCATAATACGAAATCACACATGCCCACATAGTGCAAAGCATCATGGCCTGCATATGCAAATCACCACAGAATGTTATGCTGGTTCAACTTTAAGCAGAATTGCATGGTGCCGAAAGGCCTCTCACACAGTTTGCAGAGGGTACTATTGATGTTTTAAATCCAAGCATCATGAAAACCTGCAGCTGCTGGTACACATTACTGTTTATTTGATGTTTATTCAGTAACAGTTATTATACAGGTAGAACTACTGTGGTGTGGCCTTACAACTGCATTTTTTTAAATAAATGCAAACAAATGAATAAATGTTGTCTGTCTGCTTTAATTGGTTGCAAGAGCTTCAGAAACTCTGAATTCTTGTAGTTCTTTCTTTATCCTGCATTCAGACCTTTGTGTCCATTCATTTTGGGCTTTGGTGGGGAACTGGTTTTACTGCTTGTTTATCTGATTCTTCACTTTAGGCTATAAAGGTTTCTGGCTTTTCCTCTTGTCTGGATCCTGCAGGAGACAAGCAAAGCACAGGCTGTAAATCAAAACACTGACTGTTGTCTGAATCCTTAATGAGCTCTTTCATAAGTAGGCTTGTTGCTAAAAATTCTGTATCTTACAATGGTTCCCTATTATTGACCTCAACTTATCTTGGGGCTTTTTTTGGAATGTTTTAGATATTGTAAAAAAGTGAAAGCATCACAGCAGTCTTACATTAATTGTCTGTGTTCTGGCGGCCCAGTTATCAGGTAGGCTGTGTTCAAACTTTAAGCAATGGAAGATACAGGTAATACTTATCTTGACAATGCTCATTTTGTGATAGGATGGTCATTTTAAAGTTATCATTCCATTTCAAAATGGCAATTTACTTAATTGTTAGCAAGACCTCATTCCAGTTTATGCATTTTATAATGCTGATAGTACTTTCTGACACTAGTGTAATGGAGTCTTTAGCTTGTTATGTTTCTAACTGCATAAGACAAGCACAAGCCCTGAATCAGAACACAGGCTGCTGTTTGAATCCTTAATGAGCTCTCTTATGAACATGCTTGTTAAATTTTGAATCTTGCCAGGGCTCTTAAGTATTGATCTTAACTGACCTCTGTGGCCTGCCTGCCAGGTTACAGGTCAGAAAAAATTCAACATTCTTTATTTTCTCATGATACAGCAGGTTCAGCTTCTACAAGCAACATATACAATCTTTTGAAAGCTGTACTATATCTTTAAGACTCTACAAAGAAATAAAAACAGCAATGAACACAACTCCACTGTCAAAGCTATTAGAACTAAAATTCTGTTAAAGAACAACGTATGATGTTATTACTTTTTCTTGATATAGTGCTCTACAGTATTCCAAAATGGCCTTTTCCTGTGATTCCAATACATGCTTTAATAGTAAGTGAAAGTTTGAAATTACATTATGTGGTGTCCCAAATAACAGAATTATTTGAAGTTAGTTTCAAACCTACACGGCTGCAGCTGGCTCCAGTTGTATGTACTGCTGTCTCTAATTTTTACCGATATTTCTACCATTCTGAAAACCAGTAACTGAACTGTAACTCTGATATCTAAAAGTTATGAAGCATGTTTTACTCTTTCTGCATACACGTAATTCATGATATATTTGTCATAGTTCAAGCCTTCACTGTTTTAAAACATAGTGAACAAGATTGTTTATTTAAACTGGATTCCAACATAAGAAAAGCACACGCTGTAAATCAGAGCACAGAGTGAAATTGGAATCTTTAATGAGCTCTTTTATGAGCCTGCTTGTTGCTACATTGTATAAATCTTACCATGGTTCCTATTTATTGACATTAACTTATAATGGGGCTATTTTGGGCATGTTTTAGAGATTTTACAAACGTAAAAGCGTCAAAGCAATCTTACATTAGTTTTCCATGTCCCACAGTGGCTTCATAAGTTCCCAGGTATAGCTCTTCTCAAATGTTAAGCAATGGATGGCTATAGGTGCAAAAACTCTTAGGTGAGACTTCTTTTAGTGACATAGAAATGGCATCTATTTTCTCTCTTGAAATCAGTTCACACAATCACAGATTTCCTTCTCTGTCACTCTGTTCTAAACCTGGCAATGTTTCAAAAGCAATCTAGGGAAACTTGCCATCTACTCATTTTTATGTTTGCTTGTGCCCATGCACAAGAAACATGTGGCATAGCTTAAGAGAGAAGTGGGCTGTGGAGGTGCAGCACTGTTGCGGCCAATGCTACCACTGCTTTTGTGGGCTTGGCCATGTGTCACCAATTCGAGCACACACACTGCTGGCAACACTAGTTTTGCAATCATGCCACCAACTTGAAACGATTTGGCTGCTGCAATGAGGGGGCAACCCGTCATTGTAGGGCAGTGCCTTGTGTGGTGTAACCAGCGGTGGAATTATGCCAGAGTCAGCTGGGGCTTTGCCCTGGTACCTCATCATGAAACCCCAGCACCTGTATAAAAATCAGTCTATGCTGCCGGGCCAGGGATTTTGCTCTGGGACCTATTTTTTCAATGGAGTTTTTGTCCCAGTAGTTAAAGGCCGTTTCCTCCTTGACCATGTAACTGTGAAGCCAGGGTTGTAAAGGAAAAAAAGATTCTGACATACCTTGCATGCCAGCAATATCTCTGTGTGCCATAAATTTAAGTCCAGCACCTAATTGTTGCTGGCCATGGCAGTCAAGCTTGGCTCGGTTGAGTCTGGAGTGATAGCCAACATATTTATGATCCAATTTACCATTACTGATTGGTCCATCAGTCTACCTTTCATGTGTGTATCTCATGCACACAGTATGGCTAGTGGACCTGGACCAATCAATAATTGATTCTACATCAGGAATGTTGTTTTAAGATTCCTGCTGCTGGCAAGCAGCACCAGTCTCTCCTAAGGTGGTGGTATAACTAAGACTGCCTTAGGGTGAACCTTTTGTAAAGATTCATTTTGGTCACTTGCTCTCACTGCTTCTTGTAAGAAGCTGCTTGAGCCTGCCAGTTTGCTATCCTACCATCCATGCTGCTACTACACTAATAACAGGAGAAGTTCAGTTACCCCTTTGCAAGTGCTGGCTATCGGGGCATATGTCTGATCAGTCAATTGTTTAAGTTGTTTAAGTTTTTGTATCTGCAGCTGCTCACCAGCTCCACTCCAGTTCCATACCGTAACCTGCTGCTACTGATTACTAGCATCTGGTACCCTACCTTCTGCTATTCTACAGTTTGCTCAGAGCCTCTGGCATTTACCATTGTCCCTGCCCTGCAGTGTGCTGCTGCACAGTACTGCTGCTACTAGTGATCCATCCCTCCTGAGGATTGCAATTCTCAAATCGAGTCCCATAGTCCACTGCTGCAAGGTCCAGTGCAGGTACTGCTGTCCTCCATGTCTTCTGTCTGTGCTCCCCCCTCCCCCAATCTCCCAGTTGTAACTGAGCTTCCTGGACTCTGGCCACTGCAAACTAAAAGAGCACCACCTTGGGCCTTGTCCCCCGGTGCAGTCCACCTTTTCATCAGGTTAGTGCTATCGTGTTCATGGTTCTGAAGTGAGTGATGCAGTTCCAAATAGAATGGGCAGAAAATAATGCAGCTTCTTAACTTCACTGGCAGTTGCTGGCTGCACAAGTATAATGGTATTGGCAGTAGTAGTATCAAAACAAAAGCCATTACAGTGAGTTAGAAGAACAGGTCAAAAAGTGTTGCAAATGATTAGTGGACATATTAGACAAAGAGCTGATCTGTCCATGCAGAGAAATAGCATAATAAATACTGGGGGAGGGGGGAATGCACAAGACAAAATAGCGCCACCGGGAGTTCAACCAGTGATCCCTCTAAATGTTCTGCAAAAAGTTGTAACAGTCTTTGTTTGCTAATGGGGGCCCCAATCCCCGTCGGCTTCAGTCCAAGTTTCATTTGCCAATGGGGAAGCCCACTCCCCATCGGCATAATGTCCCCCCATCCACAACAAATTTTCTGATGGGGGAGCCCACTCCCCATTGGCATAGTGCCCTCCCCACACACACACAAAACATAGGTATGTGCCGTGGGGGTACCTAATCCCCCTCGACTATTGCACCCCCCATATGCCGATGGGGGTGCCCAATCCCCCATCAGCTACAGTCACTCCCCCAACAAAACACTAGGTTGACATGCTGGGAGCCCACTCCAGTGTGCCAATTGTCCTGTTAAATGTCCCTGTAAAAAAAAAAACAGTCCCGTGATGTTTGTTTTTTCCCATGTAAAACAAAAAATGGTCCATCATCGAGTCTGGCAACCCCTACGCAACCTGTGCCCACCCTCTGAGCGCCCTGCCTCCCCACACACCCCCCTCACCCCATACTTACCTTCGGAGCCTGGTGCAATGATCTTCAGTGGACCAGGAACATGTCTGCATGCTTCAAAGCCTACCGCGAACTGAGGAAATGCCAGTAAGCTGTGTAATGGCATAAATAGGTTTTTTCAACTTTTGTGCATATCTCAGGCATTTTTGGGAATTTTTGGCACCACATTTTCAACATGGGGTTATTGGGACCTCTCCTCATGAATTCAATCACTGTCATGACATTATTCAGTCCCAAAAGGTGATTTCACTGTCACTGTACGGGAACCACCTTTCGGGACTGATTAATGAAACAACAGTGCCAGTGTTCATGAGGTCGGCTCTCAAAAAGTCTGTGTTGCAAATTTGGTGGGAAAAATTCAAGACATGACTGTTTTATGAGCATCCATTGCTCAGTTGCTACTCACGCTCGTAACTTCATGAATTTGCAATATTTTCACACCAGATTTTCAACACTGCCATTTTTCCACACCTCCATATGAACAGTACAGCTGTCATTTTTCACATCCTGGCTGAAATGTGTTTTCACACTGCTGGCGCAGAATAGCATGGTCACGGTGGGAAATCAGTGTTCGGGACACATTACAAAAGTCACAATGACACTGTTCATTAGCAGAGGTCCTAAAATGCCTATGTTGAAAATTTGCTGATGAAAGTCCATAAAATGACTGTCTTATGAGCCTGCATTGCACAATTTCCATGCGCGCTCATAACTTCTCAAATTTGTAATAGTTTCACTCCAGATTTTCAACATTGCCATTTTTCTGCACCTCCTTATGAATAGTACAGCTGCCATTTTTTACATCCTGGCCATAATGTGTTTTTGCACTGCCAGCACAGAGTACTGTGGTTGCTGTGGGAAATAAGTGTTTGGGACACTTTATGAACATCACAGTGACACTTTCCATGAGCAGAGGTCCTAAACTGCCTATGTTCTACATTTGGTGGTGAAAGTCCATAAAATAACTGTTTTATGCGCATGCATTGCAGTTTCCACATATGCTCAGAAGTGCAACCATTTTTAATATTCCCACTACAGGCGTCCAACATTGCCATCACTTCACATCTCCCTATGGATGCTACAGCTGTCATTCTTCACATCCTGCCCGATCTGTGTTTTCATACATGTGACTCAGAATCGCACTGTCACTGTTGGAACTCACTGTTTGGGACACATTGACAAAATCACACTGCCACTCTTCATGACAAGAGGTCCCAAATGCTTTCATGAGGTGAGGTCACAAAAAGGCCAGTTGAAAATTTGTACTGCAAATACCAACAAGTGCCTGAGGCATTAGGGTATCTAACCATAATGTTCTACCCTGTACAGATTGGCAGGCATCAGGGTGTGCCTTTGGACTGCCGACTGTACTGCTCATGCCATACCACCTCCTCCCCCCAGCCATTGACAGGCATCGAGGTGCACCTTGGACTCATCGACCCCAGACTTCACCCCATTCTCCTATGCTGCACCCATTTCACTGTATGTCCTTATGGAATGGGGTGACTGTAAAGTCAAACACCCTAAGGTACACCTCAACATGTGTTGCAGCCTGCAGAATGTGGTGAGGTGACATGGCATGACCGTCATGGGTGACAACCCAAGAACATACCCCAGTGCCTGTCCATCTCTACAGGATGGAGGTGGGGTTCAAGCAAAGTTCAATACTTCACTGCCATTCCTATTCTGCATCTATCTAACTCCTGCATTTCCAATGCTAATACCAGCAAGCAAACATTCGGCATTGACAAATGCTTGTTGAAGTATGGCATAACATCAAAAGCTCCATTTAAGCCAAGATACACACCGTGCATGCCTGTAATGTAAAGATCCAGAAACCGTGACTTTGTTTAAGGAGGTTATCAAAATCTCCTCCTCTGGTGTTGTACACCTTTGTCTATAGCTCTAAACTGAAATACATGTCTCTGTGGGTCTGCAGCCTGTAGAACATGTAGTGCAGTGGCATATTTAACTTCCTTGTTATTTATAGCCTGGCAGTGATCTCCTACCCTAACTTTAAACTGCAGTTTCATTTTTCCAACATAGTAGGCACTGCAGCTACATAAAGCAACATATATCACCCCTATACTCTCACTGGTAATAACTTGCCTTATGTCAAAGATTTTACCATTATGTACATTCTTGAAGTCTTTACCTGTGAAAATATATTGACAAAAACTGCATTTTTTTACACTTAAAACTTCCTGTTATTCTGTTAGTTAACCAAGTGTCTAGGATAGGTCTTCATTGGTAACTGTGTTTAACATGTTCCTGCTTCTAAGGATTAACCCAAACTCTGGACATCTTTTTAACAATGGAACACCCTCTTTTTGTTTACTCCCCAGGTGCTTAAAATAACATTGGAGAGAAACATTGTTAGTTTGTTCAGAAACAGAATCACAATCAGTTAACATTTTAGTTTCAAAATTATTATATATCAGCCACTTATGTCCATCAGTCTTTTGTTGCCATTGTTTTTTCCATGTGTCTTCCTTTTTGCTGGACTTCTGGATCTTGTAGCTGGGCTCAAAGAAGTCCCTATCAAAGTCACCAAAAGTAAAGAGCCCCACTATGTGAGAGTTTCTTTGCCCATGCCCTCGTCATCACAACTGCTGAGACCACAGGGTTTGATCCCTCTGTAATTCACTTAGTAAATCCTTGAAAGTAATTTTAATAATCACAGATGCAGGTAGCTTTGACACTACCCCAACTTTCATATGGCGTGACATTCCATTACTGTTCAGGGTCACTTGGGAGGTTGGCTAATATCAAGTGTCCATGTGGATGCTGATGACTCCAGTCCCTGGTCCTATTACACAGTCTTTTCCCAGAAATTCAACATGCACCAGGGTCTGTCCGTTTAATGAATCTAGAAACTCCTTTATCATTGTATCTCCCACTTTGACAGTTGTTAAACACTTGCCCAGTATGCTAAGGTTAAATCTGTTCCAGCATTCCCCATCCTTATTTTTATGCCAGTTTCTAGCAACACTGCCTGGCCTATTACAATGATAGCAAATAAAGTCTTTGGGTGCAGATTTGTTACCATCTTCAGAGTTCTTATTTGATCTGGAGTTAAATCTGACAAAAAGATGGTCTTACTTTTCCATGGGTGGTACTTCACTGCTACGGTGTCTGTCAGGCCCTCTTGTAGTCCTCATCTAAAAAGCATCCACGCCCCCATTTTCTGGTCAGTGTTCTTTTTGCTAGAGCTACATGTCTGTGGGAAGAATGTTGATGAATTGTTCCATTACAAATACGTTTATTATCTGGGGGGACTGTTTTTCCTCAGGTTAGAACCATTTAAAGAGCAGTGCTCTGAGTTGGGTGAAGGCCTTCCAAGGATTACCAACTGAGTGGTACTTCTTGAAACAGATGCTCTACTTGTAGGTCTCTCATAAGATGTCATATCTTATAAGAACTTCTCTTTTCACTAGATCATAGCTTTCTGACTGTGCAGTGTCCATAGTGCTGTAGGCGAGTTGGGCTTTACCTGTCAGATGAGGTACTAGCCTGATTGCTCATTGCTGTGTTCACCATCGGGAGGTTCTGGCAGCCCTTTCAAAAGTTGTCAGGTATGCTTCAATATCATCTGAGGGACACAACTTTGTATGTTTAATGTCTTTTAAGTTATTTGTGTTTGTTGATCTGCTGGACCTGTTTCAGATCTTCCAGCTTTGGTAGCCTGCAAGCAGTGCTCCAGATAAGATTTTTGGGTGTGAGTATTGTGCTCCTCAGTTTTAAAGTGAGGTGAGTAAAAACAGCTTCAGAGGAGTACATGTGACTCTGTGCCATTGGCTGATAAGTACATTTTTCGAAATGATCATATTTGTTATGCGTTACTAAAAACAGACATAAATACAGGAAACAGTGATATTGTACTGGTGTTTTCATTGTCAATGTGTGCTTTTTATCATCTCTTAGTATTCCTTAGTACAACAGTTATGCACCATTTATTTCAGTTTGGAAAGTATGATACTAACATTGTACAGACATTTTACACAATAAATTGCATGCTTCTCAGTCAGTAGTACCAATAAACACAGGCAGCACCATTAAGTAAGTCATCGGGGGTGTCTGCACTTGGATACCTGCTGTGTGTAAATATCAAGTCAGCAGGAAAGACTCACCAAATGACAGTGCATCATTATTCCTTGTCTGTAGGCGGGATTAATTTTGCCTCCTAAAAATTGATCACAATCATTAGACAGAGAGTTGTTGCTGTGTTTACAGGGAAAACACTGATTTGTAGCAAGGAGACCTAGATAGGCTGACATACTGTTAGTGTTATTTTACTGCTAACATAAGAGTTAACAAAACAGGTAACATTAGTAAACAGGCAAGTGGGCAAGTTGTGGGCAGGCTGGTGGGATGTCATTACGAGTTATGTATAACTTAAAAGTAACAGGTAGCACCAAGCTAACACTTAACAATGCTACTAGGTGTGACTCAGGAAAGTCTCGTAAAAACATGGTACAAGTTAACCAGGCCACCAGTTCATTGTACTGACATTTTTTATGACTTTCCAGTTGTTTTCTCAAATGGCCTTTGTTTTGGGGGGTGGATCAGTTTGGTCCTATCAGATAATCTTCAGCATAGTCTGACAGGGAGCTTTACCTTTATATAGTGCCTTGGGTGCAAGAGGTTAGTACTGAAATACAATTGAGAACATAAGAATATAAGTAAATGGCCAGCAGAAGGAGAAGTCTCAGTCTATCAAGTCTGCTTGAAATAATATGGGTAGTTTCTGACTTTCAGTTTACATCTGTGACCCCACACCACCCCCTTGAATTTTTCTGTCTTTCCCCTTACAAGGCCTCCTGACATTCCTTTATACTCAACCCAGGCTCTTTTGAAGGGTCCCACTAACTTTGTCTCCACCACCTCCTGTGGCAGCTCATTCCAAGCCATCACCACTCTTTCTGTAAAAAAGTGCTTCTCTATATCCCTCCTGAATCTACCCCCCCCACCAGCTTTAGGCATTGCCTTCTGGTGGTGGTAGTGGTGGCCCTTCTATTGAATAGCTCCCACAGTCCACTCTGTTAATTCCCCTCAAGTACTTGAATGTCTCAATCATAACCCCCCTCTGCCTCCTCTCTTCCAGGGTGTACATCCCCAGGTCCTCCAACCTCTCTGCATAGGAGCTATCCTGCTATCCCCCTATCATTTTAGTCACTCTCCTCTGGACCCTTTTCATCATGTCTATGTCGTTCTTCAGGTGTGGGTGCCAATATCTTACTCCATACTCCAAATGAGGTCTGACCAATGGCCTGTATAGCGGTAGAATAACTTCAATCTTCCTATTGCTAATTCCCCTAGCAATATGCCCTAACATCCTATTAGCCTCTGCTAAAGTCTTTTTGAATTGAGTAGAGTGCTTCAGGTCATTAGAAATTATCTCCCCCCAGATATTTTTCCTCCTCTGATGGAATAACCTGAACTTTTCCAGTGTAGTACTCTATTCTTAGGTTCTTCATCCCATGTACATCACCTTGTACTTTTTGGCATTGAACCCAAGTTGCCATATCCCTACCTATCTCTCTAGTTTGACTAGGTCCTCTCTTATCTCTTTCATCCCCTCCTGAGTGTCCAGCCTTCCACAGACCTTGGTGTCATTAGCGAATATGCACATTTTCCCCTATATGCCTTCCCCATGTCCCTAATAAAGATATCAAATAACACCGTTCCCATCACCGACCCTATGGAACCACACTGGTGACTTCCCTTGTACTGGAGAACTTCCCTCCTACTATCATCGTCTGTGTCTTGCCACTCAGCCTGTTATCGACCCATCTAACCAACATTTCTCCCATCCCTATGTCCATCAACTTTGTGATCAGGGTTTTGTGTGGTACAGAGTTGAAGGCCTTGTTAAAGTTCAGATATATAATATCCACTGCCTAGCCTTTGTCAACTGTCCGGGTGATGCAGTCAATTAACTCAAACAAGTTTGCTTGACACAACCTGCCTGCCACAGACCCATGCTGTTTGCTATCCTGCAGGTTATTTTCCTCTAAGAACTTGACCAAACTCTCATTCAATATTGTGTCAGAATAGTTTACACAGAATTGAGGTCTGACTGGCCATCCTGTAGTTATCAGGGTCCTCCTCCTCCTCCTTGGGGCCACTCTTATGGAGTGGTACAACATGTGCTATTCTCCATTCCCATGGCACCACCCCCTGTATCAAGAGAGCTACTGAATAGTTTTATCAGTGGACCTGCTAGCTCTTCTGCCATCTATTTTAGTAATGTGGGGTGTATTCCATCAGACCCTGGAGATTTTTTCTACCTTCAAATTCATGAGACCCTCCTTCACTTGCTCTGTCCTTATGACCCCAACGGATCCTCACCAGCCCCCTTCCTGTTCCTTGCACTATGCCGTTTTGGGCCCTTTCTTTCTTTGGTAAAGACAGAGCAGAAGTAATGGTTTAATATCTCCACTTCTGCCTCGTCTTCCACCACTATGCATTTCCCTTTCTCCTGCCTGATTATGCTATCCTTTTTGTCCCTTTTTCCCTTGATGTATCAATGAAGGTCTTGTCCCCCTCTTCTATTGCTTCTGCTAGCTGGTGCTCCTTTCTTGCTTTTGCCTGTATTACCTCCCTTTTTGCTAGTTTACCCAGCCTTTGGTACTCCTCTTCATCCTCTTCCCTCACTGTCCTTTTACTTTTCTTGTATGCTGCCCTTTTATGTTTCACTGCCTTAGCCACCTCTCTGCTAAACCAACTAGGTGGTAGAGTTCCAGTCTTTTTTCCCCTCATCTCTGTGCATTTGTTGTGGCATTCTGTATGGCCACTCTGATCATGTCCCACATTTCCTCCACACCCAAGCCTTCCTCTAGGTTCCAAAGGTTTTCTTTAATTCCCTCATTCTCTTAAAATTCATCATTCTGAGGTCTAGCGCTAATGTCTTGATGAGGATGTCTTCCCTACCCATGTTCAGTTTGAACCACGCTGTGCTGTTGTCACTTTCACCCATGGGATCCCCAATATCTATGTCTTGCACATGTTTAACATTGGAGAGCACCAGGTCCAGAATTGCTTCCCCCTGGCGGGACACATACTGCATCATGAAGTTATCCTGGATTGCATCTAGGATTGCCTGGCTTCCTGAACAGGATGTGGCCAGTCTAACCTATTGGATTTTGGGCAGATTAAAGCTGCCTACCACTACTATCTCCCCCTTTTCACTGCATTTGTTAACTGAGTGCTTAACTCCCTGTCCTTGTCCTCACCCTGACTGGGTGGTCTGTATATGACCCACATCCTTACTGTCCTTCCTTTATTTGTCTGGAGTTGGAGCCACAGCACCTCAGTGCTCCCTCTTATAAAATCCTCATCCCTTGCACACAAAATTCCTTCCCTTATGTAGGCTGCCACTCCACCCCCTTTTCCTGTCTCCCTGTTCTTTCTGTACAGCCTGTAACCTGGGATAAATAGGTCCCTGTCCTGGATTGCTGATGGCCAAGTCTCTGTAATGGTGGCAGTGTCTACCCTGCTTTCTGCTAAGGTGCTTGCATTCTGCCATTTTGTTCCCAAGACTGCACACATTCAGCACCACCACTCTCCACTTTGTCTCTGTCATGCCCCTGCTCTTCCTCTGATTTAAACCTACCTGACTTGCCCCCCCCATCTGAATTGCTATTCATCTTTGCTCCATGTTACTTGACTCTGTTGATGTGGGGGGATGCACTATGTCCTCCCCTTTTTTGAGGTTGGAAATGAGAGAAGATGACACTATTCTCTGCTCTACATGATTTGTTTCTCTAATCTTACTTTGAAAATGTCCATAAAGAAATGTTGTTTTGAAGAGAGATACACACATGCCCAGCACACCGCAGCGTGCATGCCACAGACACACATGCATGCATGCATGCATGCAGCAATTCTGCGCACACACACTCACACACACTCTCAATATAACTGCAGCAGGACGCCCTTACCTCCTTAAAGTAATCATGCACAACAGGGTTGCATTCAGTGATGTTTGTATATGTGTAACAGAGCTAGCCTGTGTGACTTTGCTGGCCTTAATTGAACACTCAAATGATGATGAGTGTCACTGGGTGTAGAGAACTTTGTCAATGTAGTATGGATTCATCTCCTCAGCTGTCTGCTAGTAGCACACACTTGCTGGCTGTGTTTGTAGTTTTCCAGCTGTCATTTACTGACAGACAATAAAAATAGGAATACAACACAGAGAACATCAATGTATGTGGTGTGCCACAGTACACACGGGATGACAACTGAAGAAAAACCTCATGAAACATGATATGAGCTATACAAAATCACACATACCCCCATAATGTAAGGCATCATGGACTGTATATGCAAATCAGAACAAAATATTTTGCTGGTTCAACTTTAAGCAGAACTGCATGGTGCCGAAAGGCCTCTCAAACAGTATGAAAAAAGGGTGACAACAGAAGCCTGCCAGGACTCATCAGTGTGCCTCATCTGTATGACATCCCAGTGTAATGAACCAGCTACCCTAAGTTGGTCTAGCTGGGTTGGGTTGTGGTGAGCCCAATAAAAACCAAAAACAAGTTAAAAGACAAAGAACCTTAGTGCAGAAACACTGAGGCAAGAGTTACCCCAAAGGGCATTAGCCAAGAAGCCAAGTTTCAAAGAAATACAAAATCACACATTCCCCCATAATGTAAAGCATCATGGGCTGTATATGCAAATCATCAGAAAATATTATGCTGGTTCAACTTTAAGCAGAGCTCTACGGTGCTGAAAGGCCTCTCACACAGTATACTATAAGTATGAAAGTATGATATAAGTTAACCAGGTCATGGTTCCTTATAGTAAGATTTATATGTGCCTTTCAAGTGAATTGGCTTCAGTTCACATTGCACATTTGAATCCTTAAACAAACATGGCAGCAGTAATTAATGTATTGTGATATGAGAGATTCAAATGACTGGTTGGAAAGTACATACTGACTTCTTGCATGCATTAGCAGAAATGAGGGAGGTATGGTGAGAGACAGATAAACGTACACGATCAATACAGCATGATGCCCCCGGAGGATGAGGACGCTGACTTCATGACTCTATCACTGAAAAGTCTGATAAAAGATGGTATAAGATATCCAGGCCTCCAGTTCCTTGTATTACATTTTTATCTGACTTTTTTGGTGAAGTTCTTTAATGAATTTGCTGTTTCAAATGGACAGTCACAGAGTCACACACACAGCCTCACACATGCATGACCCAGACACCACAACATGCACTGCAGCATCACTGATGTTTCATTGTGCAGGACCTATGTTGCTTTCTTACATTTAGCATGCAGAGCAAGGTAGCATGTTGTGATGTGTGTGCGTGTGCGTGTGTGTGTGTGTGTGTGTGACTGTGTGTGTATATATCTGTGTGTTACACTTGTACGTGCAATTGTTTCGCTGGTTTTGCAGCATGTTGTGCTGTGTGTGTGTGTTGTGTGTCTGTGTGTGAGTGTGTGTGAATATATCTGTGTGTTACACTTGTATGTACGGTTGTTTTCTGGCCTTTGCAGCATGTTGTGTGTGTGTGTGTTTGTGTGTGTGTGTGTGTGTGTGTGTGTGTGTGTGTGTGTGTGTGTGTATCTGTGAGTTGCACTCATATGTACGGTTGTTTCACAGGCCTTTGCAGCATGTAGTGATGTGTGTGTGTGCGTGTTGTGTGTCTGTGTGTGACTGTGCGTGTGTATATCTGTGTGTTACACTCATACGTGTGGTTGTTTCACTGGTCTTTGCAGCATAAGGAATGGTAGGGACATCTGTTTAGTGATCATCCCAGTTTATTCCAACTGTAGGAGACTACAGTGCAAGGGGGAGAGGTCATGATCCAGGTGGTCCAGAACTATCAGGAAGGAAAAGGCTATCACATTACCACAAGAAAGAAACAAAAGGCAGCTTGATGCACAGCACTGTTTGCAGGATAAAGTTTGCCTCTGTAAATGAATCATGCACAGGCAGGCTGCACAAAATCATGCAGGAGCAGTGTGTATCTCAGACTGTGGCTGTGGTATTCTTGACACCCGAAACGGTCACTGTGGACATGATCCCCAAACTACCAATCTCAGTACAGATGGAATGAATTCAGAAAACAGATGACCATAATCACAGATGAGTGTCTGTGTGACTGTCCATCCATAATGTCAACAAAAAGGCAAGCAACACAAAAACACACACACACACACACACACTCTCTCACACAAAACTCAGCAGCATGATGCCATGGTGCCCCATTTTGGAGGCTTAATTTTTTCTCCTTAAGTTAGTACAGCAAACTGGTCAGCATTCTGCAGTGTGCGTCTTGTGTCATATGTGTGTGTGTGTGTGTGTGTGCATGCACATGTGTGTGTAAGTGTGTCTGGCATTGCTTGCATGTTTGTTACATTACTCTGTCACAAACCCACTCAGCAGGTCAGCCCTATACTCCCAAAGTGTCAACCTCCGAGTGCAGTCTTGCGAATGGTTTAACAGAACAAGGTAACCCTCTTGTCAGTTTTGTGAACTCAGATCAACCTTTGGTCTCAAGACTTGGAGGGATTCAAACTGAGAACCTCTTGCTAGTGTACCCAATGCACAGGCTTAGATATTTCTGTCTTCGGGGGCCAGACATCTTTGCCTACGGGCGCCTAACCAGATATACAGAGATGAACCCTTAAAAACTTTAATAAAGACCTCTGATTTAAAATGCTTCTTTTTCCAGTTTGGTATCACCATTCAAGCTTATGCCTAGTGTCTGCTATAACCAAATATACTTTTCTTACAAATGAAAGAAATTCAAAGACAGACCAAGTATGCTCTAAAAAGAGTTTTACTAAAATAGATAAAAATATGTAAAATATAAAATGCAGAACTATTATATCACAAGACATACAAATCTCTTAAAAAAAACAGGTTTTAACAGTGCAATTTCTACTACAGTATTTAGTCTCTAAATACCTGATTAAAGTGCTCACAGATGTTTCCTTGTCAGAGTCTAGACAAAAGTGTATCTGTGAAGTCAAACAGAATAATGTTTAAAATCTGGTTTTCCCCACCTACTTGCATGAGGTCACCTAGCTCCTTCCTATCAGAATATATAAAAAAATATTTATGTAAAAAAAAGGATGTCTTTTCCAAGTATTAAATTCTGCAACCTCAGCATGACTCATTTCCTCCAAATGACATTTCTTTGATCTCTTGATAAGCTTCCCCCTTCCAGGACATGAAAGCATCTTTATGATTTCACACCAGTTTACTAAACCTGGTTTCCTCTTCTAACATCATAAAATGGATATCCTCAACTCAGAACTCTTCCAGCCTGTAATCAACTTTAGATAAAGCAGGATATCCTTGATCAAGGTCTGTTCTACTCTGTCATTAGCTTCAGGCCTGCCATGTAACACCTGGGCCCAGATATTCAAAAGGGTTGCTCCATGCGCAACAGGGTTGCGCATGCGCAAGTCCTACATTGCGCCATTCTGCGATATTCAGCAGGAGGCAGTTGCGCCACTGAAAACAGGCTGAGCAACAGCGAATGCAAATGAATGCATGCTCAACATGAGGGGAGGAACCATGCATAAACTGCACAACCCGATATTCAGTCGGGGCTGTGCAGGTTGCAGAGCACAACCCCAACCTGCGCCTGCACAACTTTGAGCCAAAAAAGGATCAGTTGAGGGCCACCACAGGTAGCTGCTGTATTGCAGGCGCAACACAGCAGCTGCCAACCGTGGCTGGCCCCAACTCAGTCCCTGTGCCCCCAGCAGCCCGATCATGGGCAGGCGTTATCAACCCCAAATCAGCTCCCGATGCCCGATCACAGGCAGAGCGTGAAACAACCCCAGTGCCCGATCGTGGGCAGAATGTATAAAACCCCCTCCAACCGAATATCTCCTGGTGTCCAGTGGACCATAATGCCCGATCGCGGGCAGAATGTCAGATTACAACCCCCAAACATCTCTCTGGTGTCTAGTGTCCCCCACTCACCCACCGCGAGCCTCCACCCGCTCCCCCTGGCAGCCAGCGGCGGCAGCATCCACCGCCTGCCGCCCGCCGCCCACCCGACTGACTGTCTGGTAGGCTGCATGCCCATTGGTGCAGAGCTACAGCCAATGGGTGTGCAGTGCTACCGATATGACAGTCCAGATTTGTGAATGATGTTCATTCACAAATCTGGACTGTCATGTATGGTATGGGCTGCATGCCCATTGGCTGTAGCTCTGCACCAATGGGCGGCAGCCCTCACCGACAGTCACAGCAGTGGGGTGGCAGGTGGTGGATGCTACACCCGCCGGCTGCCAGGGGCAGCGGGTGGAGGGGCTTCGAGGGTGGGTGGGTGGGGGACACTAGACACCAGGGAGATGTTTGGGGCGGTTGTAATCTTGACATTCTGCCCGCGATCGGCATTACAGTCCACTGACCACCAGGGAGATATTTGGGTTTGGGGGCTTTATACATTCTGCCCGTGATCGGGCATCGGAAGATGTGTGTGGAGGGGTGTTTCTGTTACTTTCTGCCCGCGATTGGGCATTGGGAGATGTGTGTGGGGGTGTTTCATGTTACTTACTGCCCGCGACGACATCAGGAGATGTGGGGAGGTATTCAGACATACTGCCCGCGATTGGTTGCAGTAGGCCGGTTCCTCGACGGCTGCTGCCTGGCAGGGCGGCCAGGCCGCAAGTCCTCGGGATCGGGCGCACCTACATGCAATGGCATGCAAATGGGTCCATAAATAGATGCAAATGGCCCCCCCTGCACCTTGCATGAATTATGGCCCCATTTGCATGTCACCTTTGAATATCGGAAATTTGCGCATGGTTCAATGGTACTTGCGCCACCGCAAGTTTAATGCTCAACTCTGGCAACTTGCGGTGAGCGCAGTTCCACTGCGCCATGCACAGTGGTTGTGGTTGGGGTTAATATTCAAAAAGAGTTGCTCAATAGTGCAACTCCTTTGAATATCGTCTTGCCACACCCCTGCGTAACTATTTTGAGCAGTGCAGGGGCTTGCACCTCAGAATGGCGCAGTTTGAATATCTGGGCCCTGGTATCTAAAACCTGTGTGAGTGTGTGTGTGTGTGTGTGATCTCACATGCTGTTTCAGCCTTTTCTCATGGGAGACAGTCCATACACATTTTTATATTTACAAAAAATGATCATACAGCACTCAGAACTGGCTGTCCATGTCACATACTCTTCTTACTATAATCAGTTAATTCTGTTAATTTTGATATCTTTTTATTTGCATGCATTCTGCAGTGTGTGTGGCTTGTGTGTTGTGTGTGTGTGTGTTCGTGCAAGCATGTGTGTGCATGCAAATGTGTGTGTGTGCATGTGTGACATTGTTTGCATGTTTGTTACATTACTCTTCTTACTATAATCAGGTAATTCTGATAATTTTGATATCTTTGTATGCATTCTGCAGTGCGTGGCTTGTGTCGTGTGTGTGTGTGTGTGTGTGTGTGTGCGCGCGCGCGCGCAAGTGTGTGTGTGCATGTGTGGCATCGCTTGCATGTTTGTTACATTACTCTTCTTACTATAATCTGTTAATTCTGATAATTTTGATATCTCTTTGTTTGTATGCATTCTGCAGCTAGCCAGGATGTTTTTGTTTCTTACATGCCTCAGTTTTACTGCTTTGTTTGGGTCATACTCTAAGACTTTGGGACCCAGCAGAACAATTTTCATTAGTGTATCAATGCTTGATCTTGTGAGGAAACACCTGAATCTTGTTTATAGTCTATTTTGTGAACTAAAAGCTCATTTGCATTCAGCCCTGTTCACACAGAGATACACTGTAATATTGCATAGTTTAGCAATGTTGTGCATCAGATTTGAATGCAGGGGAAAGAACACTCTCTCATACTTTTGTCAATGTGAAGTTCTTATGGATTCCTTGTAACATGGCTTGGAGATTTATTTCCTTCCTTAAAGAATTCCCATCTAATATTGCATTACATATTTTTCCTCAGCATTGTCACCCTAATTGTTGTGAATAATTTTCAATTTTTGTTTTCCAAATACACTGCAGATTTCACCTAGTGCTCCTTTACACACTTCTGCTGTGCTTTCAAGTACAGTTGAAGGTTCATGTAATTAGCCTTGGATGGCAAACACATGGCCCTAAGTCATGTCAGTAGCTCAGCAGGTAGCACACTTACCTCTGAGGCCAAGAAATCAGAATGCTGTGGGTTCTATACCCACACCAGGCATGTAGGTTAAATCCCAATACTAGCACTATAGTGCACCATATTGGGGGGGGGGTGCTGTACTCCTTAGTACTATCTTTTGGATGAGTTGCTAAACTGAGGTCCCATCTGCCTGTTCAGGTGGATGTTAAAAATCCCATGGCACTTCTCAAAAGAGTAGGGAAATTTTGCCTGTGTCCTTGTCAAATTTCACCCCATTCACTAAAAATACCATGAACAGCTTAATCTGGTTCAAGGTCAGTTGACTTTCATCTGTGTCTCCCTTTCCCCAGGTTGTGCCTGAAAATAGGCAAAATTTATCTAGTGCACTTAGCCGGTCAACAAAAACTACATAAATAAATGTCAGTCCCTTTATGGACAGTGCTTTAAAAAAACAGTGCCATCATACAGTGCTGATGCAGCCACCATCAAAATCATCAGCAGTGGTAGAGATCGCAAGTGCAATTCACGACAGCTACCACAAGAAAATTTTATTTTTGCGGGGGGGGGCACCTCCCGACGTGGAGTGCTCTGCACTGCACACCCTGTAATTAAAATAATTAAATCCAAGTTGAAGTTGGATTACAGGGGAAAAGTAAAATTGTGGAGACCAGATTAGAACCCTGCTCTTCACCACCATTCCAACAAAGCTGCTTTTGCATTACTACGCCACATCATGGGAGCAGCTCAACCAGCCACCCCCATTCTTCTGCCCTTGTCTTATGCTATAGCACCACAGACAGAGACCAGGAGAACACTTACTACATGGCACTGTAATTCTCCTGTTGCTGTCTGTGGTAGCATAGTATAGACCGCGCTGTATTAGCCTGCGCTATTCTTGTAGCGCTGTTTTGAGTGGGTAGGAAACACACTCTTGTCTCCCTTTGACAGTCTACTTGCAGTGTTTTATATTTAACCCTGGTAATGTACTGGTGTTTCAAATTACTGAACTCTATATCATCATTTGAGTGATATGTCAAGGGCACACCTTTCAACAGAACATGTTCAACATCCTCATCTTCTAGGTCTGTTACTTTGTCTCTCAGATATTTTAACTGCACCCCATCCTCATGCAGTAGCAATTAAAGACTAGTGGAAGTTGCATTTAATAGTGGCTGGATTTCACAGAATACCAAATGTAGTTATTTATGAATCTCCTATTTTTAAACTTTTTATGTAAAGGGTATAGCTGAACAAGAAACTTGAATCCTAAATTCTGTTTCTGTAACTTACAGCACATTACTGATATGACATTCTAGATATCTAGCATTAAGGCAGTACTGACTGTAATTTTGTGGTTACTGAAGCATTAATGCAGGGGATAAAGCAGTAGCACTTCCCTCTGCACCAAGCTCAGATAGTGCTACCAGTACTGAAGGATAACATCTACACATTGTTTCTACTGCATTCCCCAGACTTAGCCATCACACACTGTGCATTTATTTCTATTTTTAGTTTAGGGTATTTCAGTACCTCCTGAATTTTTTCTAGCTTGGTGGGTCTTATTGCATAACTGTGCATTAATGCACATGGGGAGTTAAATCGTGATCGAAAAAATTATGTGTGCTCAAGTCTTCCATGGCATCAGTACATGTTAACCTAAGTCAATGCACTAGACAGTGTCTGCACCAAGAAAGGTGAGAATTTGACCTTAAACTATACACTCATTCCGGTTTTTGTCCCATAATGACAGCAGGACCATCTGTCCCAAGAGATACCATTTTCTCATGTCAAGGCATATGCTTTAACTTTATCTGAAGTGTGTGTAGGACTCCAAAGAGTAGTGCTAACTGTCTGGTCCCCATACCCAAGGGCTCCACCATGGGTGGGCAGATAGCACAGCTGACCTTGGCAGCCCATCATACTCGGGCAATGTTACACAATGTCACGTCCATTAAAAATAAGACAGCAGTGATTCTGATCTTGCTGCATCATCAGACCTGGCTTGCATCACTGAGACCTGGCTGGATGAGAATGCTGGTCCAGTTTTGGAGTCAGCTGTTCCAGCTGAGTTTTTGGTGATACAACTCCTGAGGATGGATTGCAGGTGCAGGAGTGTGGCCATCTGGTTTAGAATGGAACTGGGCCATGTAGATGTACCAGTGGGGGATGCCAAGTCTTCTAATTGTATCATTTGTGCAGGTGTGTGGTGCAGGATTCTTTTTTTCTACCAACCACCCAGGGATGAAAAGTTTTTCCTGCAGGAAGTTGCAGACTTCATCAATATGGTGTTGGTGTCCCCCAGATGGATGACACTGGGTGATTTCAATGCCTAGGTCAATGATGAATTCTCGCAGTTTCTTTAGGACTTCCTCTAACTGATGAATTTGTTGGGCTTCACAGAGGTTATTACCACTGTGGCTCATATTCATGGTCACTCATTGGACCTGGTCTTCCTGCTGGGGTTGGAGACTTCTGACCTGGTCGTGGAGCCGGTCGGTTGAATTATCATACTATAAGGTAACATTTTCAGGCTCCCCCAATAGGCTTAACCTTGTAGAGATGGTCCGGTATCACCCTTTAAAAGGGTTTGACCCCAGATGGCCTTGCTGTGGTGCTGAACCTATCAGTTGTACTGAGTGTAAGTATGGATCCCGAGAATCTGGTACAGGCCTATAATAGGGATGTGATGGAGGCTCTGGATTCCGTTGCTCCTTTCCAGGTTTGCCCACTCACACTTTGCCCTCAGTCCCCTTGGTTTGTTTGGACTATGAGGGAGTTGAGGTGAGCTGGAGGAAGGCTAGAATGATGCTGACGGAAATCCAACCTTGATGCCGACAGGCTTAGATTGATGACTCATTATAAAGAGTATCAATTGGTCATCTCCCATAAGAAGGGAGAGTTTCTGTCCAGGAAGATTGCTGCTGCACAGAATTGCCTAGCTCAGCTCTTTTGTACTGTGGACAGCCAGTGGAATTCAGTCTGTCTCCAGCTTCAGAGAGTATTGTTACAAGAGAAATGTGATGAGTTTGCTTGATTCTTTGCAAATAAGGTTGCAGACATCAGGTCTGGAACCTGTGCAGCTCATTTCAATGAGAGTTGTGTTGGTCAGTGGGAGGTTGCTGCGCCTTGTTTCATCTGATCTGATTTCAACTGCTTGGTGATCATGGATGTTGTGAGGAACATCCAGAGTTTGTTGGCTGACCTGCTGTAGTTTGGACCTACAGTAGGTCCAACTCACCTCCTTGTGGGGTATGTTGAAATCATCAGCCCAGTCTTAGCAGAGATAATTGGGTGTTCATTAGAGACAAGTGTGTTTCCAGACACCCTGAAGGAATCGGTAGTAATGCTTCCCCTTAAGAAACCCTCTCTTGGCCCCGATTGTCTAGTTAACTACAGGCCTGTCTCTAACTTTCCCTATGTGGATAAGGTTATTAAGAAGGCACTTGTGATGCAGCTGGAGGTCGATTTTATCATCAAGAATATCTATGATCCTCTCCAGTCAGAGTTTAAGAAGAGGCATTGTACCGAGACAGTCCTGGTTCAGGTGCTCACTGATCTCCTGATACTGAGACATCATAGGACTTGTTGCATTCTGGTTCTCCTTGATCTCTCTGTGGCATTTGATACCGTGGACAATGGTGTGTTACTAGAGTGCCTGTGGTTCATGTGAACTGTCAGGTATGGTCCTCAGATGGCTCCATTCTTTCCTCATGGGCAGGTCAAAGAGAGTGGTGTCTGGGATTTTTTCCTCAGACCCAGTCTCCCTGCCATGTGGGGTCCCACAGAGCACTGTGTTGTCACCCATGTTGTTTGCAGTATATATACTGCTGTTGAGAGACATTGGGAGATGGTATGGGCTGAGTTTTACTGCTCTACATGTCCTTTGTGCCCGACCAGGATGACACTGGCTCGGTCTTTAACAACTGTCTTTCTGAAATACAGGACTGGATCAATGCCAACTGACTGAGATTGATCCCTGATGAGTCCAAAGTGCTGGTTGTGGACCATGGTCATCATGCTGAGGTTTCATTGGCCGGGCAGCTTCTGAGGCTTTTGCTCGGGGGCAGTCAGCTATTGATCTCTGTCTGGGTGCACAATCTGGGCATTATTTTTGATGATATGTGCTGACACTTGAATTTCAGGTGTCAGTCGTCATTAAATCCTTATTTTACCATCTGAGGAATATCACTTGGATTAAACACATGGTTCCACTTGATGACCTTCCAACCTCGGTCCATGCCTTTGTCACCTCCCATGTAGACCGTTGTAACTTTCTGTACCTAGGTCTCCTAGGGGTTGATACCCACCATTTGCAGCTGGTGCAAAAAATGGCAGCCAGGCTGTTGACTGACTTATCTCAATCTTGCCATGTCATGCCTGTGCTCCGCAGACTGCACTGGCTGCCACTTCAGTGGCGGGACACCTTCAAAGTCAGTTTGCTGACCTATAAAGCCCTACACAGACAGGGACCATGCTACCTGCAAGAACTTCTGTGTCCTTCCCACTCCCTCTGCCCATTCCTCTTTGCAGATCAGGGATTGCTAGAGGTTCCCCAGGGTCCATTAATGACCTCTGGTGCTAGGGCATTTACATTTGTGGCCCCTACCCTGTGGAACTCTCTATCACATCAGATAAGGCAGTTCCTGACAGTGGAGAGTGTTACATCTGCTTTTAAAACACATTTATTTAAGCTCACCTTCTTGGAGTGTGAATGAATTGTGGATTGTTAAATACTGGTGATACTGATGTTTCTATATGCTATTTATGGTTTTAACTGCTGAATTTTTCTTTTCTTTTTGTACAAGCCCTTTTAGATATTTGTTTCATTTGCACTTTTTATAAATAAAATTTGAGATGAGTTGAGACTATGGTGTGTGCTTTCCCATCGTTTATGCAAACATTGCATAAGAAATGAGTAACAGGTGCAGCTTTCTCTGTCATATCTAGTACAAACATTGAGCTTCATTTCTACACCAAGGTCTGCACTCTCATCCAGCATTATTCCAAACACTGGTGATTTCTTGATGTCAGAAAAAAAATCTTATGTTCGATTACTTTGGCAATATTTTGTTGCACCTCTGTTCACTGACCTATGCAGCCAGTACAGTGTTATGCTTGTGCAACTGTGTTAGGTTTGGTTTTGGCCATTTGCACTGTATTCCAGAGGAATTACCACCCTGTAGGGGTTCGAAGGCAAGGAACCCTCAGAGAGGGTTCCACCCCTAGAGGTGCCACGGGACGATTCCCGTGGCTAAAGATACCTTAGAAATACCCCTAAGAAGAGAGTGCTGTCACTGGAGGATGAGGGGAGGATGGTAGGGCAAAGAAAAAATGCTTCACAATGAGACTGAGAGGAACTACTTATATAGCTCAGGAAGTGGGAGTGGCTGGCTGCTTGGCCACTGAACTCCAGGCAAAGTCATTCAAATTCACTGACCTTTGCAGCCAGTATAGTGTTATGCTTCTTCAACTGTGTTAGTTTGGTTTTGGCCATTCACACTCTACTCCAGAGGAATTACCAGTCTTTAGAAGTACAAAGGTAAGGAATGCTCAGAGAGGGTTCCACCCCTAGATGTGCCACGGGACGATTTCCATGGCTAAAGGTATCTTAGGAATCCCCAAAAGATATGTAGTATCATCTCCAAAAAGGAGGCAACATGAAGCATATGAGCAAGCAATAACTGTGACATAGGAGCAGTAACTGTAATGTAGTAGTGGAGAAGCATAGGCAGTTTGATAATGCAATGAGATGCTCAGTTGGATAACATAATGAATATCCAGGCTTGCGTAGCATGATACTGATGGTTTGCATTGAGATTAGGGGATCCCCAAAGGAGAGAGGGAATGGCAGGGCATCCTCCACCTCCATCCAACAGTGGAACATACCTTACGAAACTAGGAGAAACAACTATGCTGACTAAATGTTATGACCTGAGGCAACGGAGAAGAGAAAAAAAACCCTATGAGGAGGAGGAAATCTCTGGGGAACCAAGGCCTAAGTCGCCTTCCCTCCAGGCTTGGGATAGTTTAATTAGTGATGGCTCTGCAGGTGCAATTTGGAAAACCCAATTAAAGGGAGGTGGAAAATATTCCAATTTGGAGGAAGACTCTCAATCAAACCCTCTACCGGGAACGCCGTGGAAGGTTGCAAGAAAACTCTGTAACAATACATGCATCCAAGGCACAGTAGGAGAGCAACAACTGCTGAGGCACTCACCTGACCTACCCACCCTAAATCAAACCAGGTGAACCAGAGGCAGTCATAGGGAGAATGCGATGAAGGTACCTCGCTAAGGAAACCACTAAAGTCAATGGCTAACCATTATAGTGGAACACTAGAGCCAAAGGAGGTAACTTTTTCCACCCTACACCACTAGTCTTAAATTCTATAACAGGAGCTGCTGTCACGTAGCAGGCAGCTAAAGCCAAGCCCAGGGCAAGAACATTCAAGCTATGGGCCAGGTGAGAAGTATCCCACCCCAAGCTGGACATGCTTGAGATGCAGACTAAATGCAGAGTGAGACAGTCGGCTGCAGGAACCCTGCACCAGAATAGAATGGCTGACATGCCCCAGAAATTAATCGAGAGTGAAAAGCTGGTGAGCAGAATAAGCATGGCATGCTGAGATCATAATGAGCATTGAGTGCTGAGACCTTGCAAGGTCAAATGCAGATTGAGTGAAGCAGAATCCCAGAGGCTGAAGCCAAGGGATGGTAGTAGGCATGAAGCAATGGTTTATCTAAGCAAGGAGCAACAGTTACGTAAGCAAGTGTGGACCTGCACGTAGGTCAGTAAGCAGTAGTAACATAGAAACATAGAGGTTGATGGCAGATAAGGACTGCAAGGCCCATTCAGTCTGCCCATTTCTTTTTCTACCTTATAAATGTGCCATCGGCCTTTGCTCTGTCATTGGTCTATCTATTCATACTCATCTGTATTGCTCCCTTATGCCTATCCCATGCCTTTTTGAAGCCCTGCACTGTATTCATAGCCACCACTTCCTGAGGTAGGCCATTCCATGCATCCACCACTCTTTCTGTGAAAAAGAATTTCCTCGTATTCCCCCTTAATCAGCCTCCCTCTAATCTCATGCTGTGTCCTCTTGTCCTGCTATTTTTCTTATATTTAAACATGTTAGACTCTTTCACCTTGTTAATGCCTTTAAGGTGTTTGAATGTTTTGATCATATCACCTCTCTCCCTCCTTTGCCTAAGGGTATACATATTGAGCTCCATTAAGCTGTCCTCATATGTCTTCTGATGCAGTCCCTGCACCATTTTGCTGCCCTTCTGACTGCCTCAATTTGGTTAATGTCCTTGTGAAGGTGTGGCCTCCAGTACTGCATGCAGTACTCCAGATGGGGCCTAACCAATGTCTTGTAAAGAGGGATTATTACCTTCCTCTTACAACTTGTGATACCCCTACTAATACACCCTAACATCCCCCTAGCCTTACATACTGCTTGAGAGGTCTGCTTGGATGATTTCTGGTCATGGATGATGATGATGCCCAAGTCTCTTTCTTCCTTTGTGACTGCCAGCAACTCCCCTCCCAGCCTATAGGTGGCTTCATGGTTTCTCTTCCCAATGTGCACGTTCTTGCACTTCTTTGCATTAAATCCCAGTTGCCACTCTTCTGACCATTTTGCTAGTTTATCCAGATCTCTTCTCATTCTGCCCACCCCATCTGGATCATCTACTCTGTTACAGATCTTGGTGTCATCTGCAAACAGACAATCCTTACCCTCTAGTTCATCTGCAATGTCACTTATGAAGATATTGAAGAGGACTGGCCCAGGATTGATCCCTGAGGTACCCCACTTGTGACTTGCATCTCTTCTGACTGTATACCATTTACCACCACTATCTGTTTTCTGCCTGTCAACTGGTTTGTCACCCAGTTGACCAACTTCTGACCCACCCTGAGCCTACCCAGCTTATTTATCAATCTTCTATGTGGAACAGTGTCGAAAGCTTTGCTGAAGTCAAGGTAGGTGACATCAACTGCTCCCCCTTGGTCCACCACTCTGGTTACCCAGTCAAAGAAATCTATGAGATTAGTTTGACAGTACCTTCCTTTTGTAAACCCATGCTGTCTTGGATCCTGTGCCCCTATGGATTCCAGGTGTTGCACTATCCTTTCCTTAAGGAATGCCTCCATAATCTTGCCCACTACTGAGGTAAGACTGACTGGTCTGTAGTTCCTTGCCTCCTCCCTGCTGCCATTCTTGTGGAGCGGGATCACATGAGCCCTTCTCCAGTTTTCTGGGACCTCTTCTGTGCTCAGAGACTCACTAAACAGTTCTGCTGTTCTGCTAATGGCTCTGCTAGTTCCACCCTTATCTCCTTAAGTACCCTGGGATGTATGCCATCAGGTCCCATTGCCTTGTCCACCCTGAGCTTAGCGAGCTCTTGTAGGACCCTTTCTTTTGTGAAGGGAGTAGTGCTCACTCCCCCCCATGTCCATGGTGCTGAGCTGTGGGCCCTGCCCTACCTTCTGTTCAGTAAATACTGAGCAAAAGTATCTATTTAGGATAGATGCTTTTACAGGGTCCTCCTCCTCCTCACATGCCCCCTTTTCTCTTTTGAGCTTAGCAATACCCCCACTGGACTTTCTCCTTTCACTAATGTATCTATAGAAAGTCTTGTCACCTTCTTTTACTGTTCGTGCTAGTGTTTCCTCAGTTTGGGACTTTGCCTGCCTTACTGTCTTCCTGATTCCCTTAGGGCAGTTTGGTATGCCTCCTATCTTCATCCCACTGTGTTCCTTATATTTCCTGAAGGCCAGCCTTTTGGCTCTGACCTTTTCTGCTACTGTATTTGAGAACCAAAGTGGTTTCCTTCTTCTTTTGCACTTCCTTTTCTCTCTAACACAATGGGATGTTGCTTCAAGTTTTGCATCCTTAATACTTGCCCACTTTGCCTGTACCCCCTCACTTGTGTTTCTTTTTGCCAGGGCTAGCTTAACTGTGTTGGCCATCTTATCAAAGTCAGCTCCTCTGAAGTCCCATATTTTAGCCTTAGAATGGGATGATTTTGATGTAGTGGCCAAATTGAACCATACCATGTGCACGGAGGTTTGCATAACATACTGTATAGCATTAACAGCACTGAATTGGGGGCAAGCCAGTCAGACATGAATAGCCAAATCAAGGTGACAAATACTCTGAGGATTTTTCAGTGGTGAGGCAATTTTTAATATCAAAGCTATATTAACAGCCTCAGTAGGAGCTTAGTTGGCTGATCTCAGAGTTGTAACTGCAATAAAACAGGAAGACAATGCTTGAAAGCAGATATAGCCAGGCAGTGTAATGAAGCTACAAGTAGAATGAGAGCTGGAATGAGCAGCACAGCTTGGGTCAGAGTAAACTGTGCCAGGTGAAAAGAATTGAGTATGCAACATGAGCAGCTATGGCTGAGCTGAAACACACAGATAATGATTGCAGTTGCTTTGCAGTAGTTTGAGCATGGTGCGTATAGTGTAAAAACACAAGCACTGGGTACAGTAGTAATTAAAGTAAACAGCAGCAGTGACTACAGTTGTAGGTAACTGAAAGCAGTAGCAGGAGCTCTGAGTAGCAGTATGCTAGGAGCTTAGAAACAAAGCCTCCCCCCACGAAAAAAAGGAAGGAAGCACACTCAGTCGAAGGCAAAATACAAACCAGAAGCAGGAAAATAAACACAGAAGCCCAGCAGAGACAAGCAGGAGCAGCAAAGGGGGGGTGGCCCCAGCCAGCCAGGGAGGCCCAGGCAGCTCAGAGGACAAACCGACAGAGCCTTTGGCTGCAAAGAAAAAATGCTTCACAATGATGCTGAGAGGAACTGTTTATATAGCTCAGGAAGTGGTAGTGGCTGGCTGCGTGGCTACTGAACTCCAGGCAAAGCCTTTCCAATTACTGTATCCCAAGTTTTTTTTATTGAAAAGTTTCACCAGAAAGGAACGCTGAACAACAACTTGCTTATCTCCCGGTATGACCTGTTGGTAGGGGAACATGAGGATAGTTTACAGAGATTTGGTACACAGTATAAATTTACAGTACATTACATTCAAATAATTTGAGCAGACTGTACAGGACTAATGAAATAGTAGGATGCTAAAAGTTTTGAACTAGATAGATAATACACCAATGCTTTTGGACTAGATAGATACAACAATACAAAGAAAAAATTACTAACCACAGTAATCTTCTTTCTTCCAAGGGGTCCTTTAGCATCAGCAACAAATTTGCACTTAGCTGGATAGGTGCAACTGCCCCAGAGGTGTGCCTTTAAGAGATATTTAAATGAGTGTAGGGTCAAGCCAATGAAAAACAGGAAGGAGTGTGAGCTGAGTGAGAATTGTTGAATGCTTCAGAATTTTTTCAAGGAAAAACTAAGGCAAATGCCCTGAAAAAGAATCAACAGGATTCAAAAAAGATGCAAATGTCCACAAAAGAGGAAATAGAAACAACAGCAACATGAGCTAAAAACTCACCAATATGAAACTCCAAATTTGGTAAAAGGTGACATAAGAGCCCTTCCCTGACAGGTGAACCAGGAAGGAAGGGTGCGAACTCACTGATGCTAAAGGACCCTTTGGAAGAAAGAAGATTACTGCGGTGAGTAATTTTTTCCTCTTACCCCAGGAGTCCTTTAGCATCAGTAACTTTTTGCAGACTACCCAGCAGCACCAAATGGGAGGTGGGCAGAGAACCTACTTAGGAAAGAGGCTCTGCAGAACCACACTGCCAAATCTGGCATCAGATCTGGCCTGCACATAAAAACTAATGTTTCACAACAGTGTGCACAGATTTCCAGGTAGCTGCTTTGCAGACATCCAGTAGGTGAATATCCCTTGCTGCTGCAAGCGAGGCTGCAGTGCCCCTTGTGGAATGGGCCCTGAGCTGGTGGTTGTTGACCAGCTTTCTCATAGCAGAGTCTAATACAAGAGACAACTAATGAGAAACAGTTCTCTTGTTAGCTAGTCTTCCTCTGCCTACATCCCCGTAGATGAGGAACAGCTGAGTGGAAGAGCCTCTGGACTGTCTAGTATGCTCTAGGAAGTGAAAGATGGCTCTTTTGACATCCAAGCTGTGGAGAGTTTGCTCACCAGGAGTGGATGGTGCAGAAAAGAAGACAGGCAGAGTAATGGACTGGTTCAAGTGAAACTCTGAAACCACCTTTGGCAGAAATTTCCTATTTGTCCTGAGCTCAACTTTATTGCTGTGAGGGATGATGTAATTCGGCTCAGTGCACAGGGTATGTAGCTCTGAAATCTTCCTGGCAGACATAATGGCTACCAGGAAGATGGTCTTCCAAGTTACAAATTTGATGAGGGCCGTAGACATAGGCTTGAAAGGTGGATTCATGAGCCCATCTATGCAAAGGTTCAGGCTCCAAGGAGGAACATGATCCCTGGTTGGAGGCTAGAGGTGCAAAAAGCCTTTGAAAAACTATTTAAAATTGTCATGGGAAAAAAATGATTTTTTCTTTCCCACTGAAAGGTAGGCTGAAATTTCTGCCAGGTGTAGCTTGAGTGAAGATGGTTTCAAACCTGGCACCTGTAGGTGTACCAGGTGGTCTAGCAGCTGAGGGTCTGAAGTTGATAGGGGTTTGACCTTTTCGCTCCTGCACCAGAGGGAAAACTTTTTCTATTTGGCTGCATAAGTCTACTTTGTGTTCATATTTTTAGCCATCCTCAGTATCTAAAGGACCTGTTCAGAGTACTGTGAGGATGGAAACTCTAACTCCTCAAGAACCAGGCCTTGAGGTGAAGAGAGTATATGTCTGGGTACTGCACTCCCATCTGAGGAAGGGTCAGCAGGGAGTGAGTCAGAGGCAGGTGAATGAGCCTGCTTCAGGACATTGAGCAAAGGATAGGGTACCAGGCTTACCTGGGCAAGTCCAGAGCCACTAGGATCATAGATGCAGGCTGCTGTCTGAGTTTCAGCAAAACCATAAATATCAGGGGAAAGGGAGGAAATGCGTATAGGAACCTCCTTGACCAGTCCAGGATCAGGGTATCCAGAGGAAGTGTTCCCAGAACTGGGGGCCTGCAACAGTACTGAGGAAGCTGAAAACTGAGAGGAGAGGCAAACAGATCCATGTCTGGTGTGTCCCACCACCTGAATACTGTGACAGTACTTGCTTGTTCAGTGTCCATTCGCTCTCACCTTAACTGATGTGGCTTAGAGCATCCGCCAGAACATTGAGTTTGCATGGGAGGTGAATAGCTGAGAGACTGACTCCCAGGCAGAATACTAGAGACCAGAGCTTCAGAGCTTCCAAACAGAGTATTCCTGATCTGGTACCACCCTGCTTGTTTATGTAGAACATTGCAGTGGTGTTGTCCGTTCAAATTTGAACCGCCTGCCCTTCCAGTCTGGTAGTGAAAGCTTTGAGAGCTAGTAAGACTGCTCTGAGTTCCAAAAGATTTATGTGCAACTTGACTCTTCGGGAGTCCAGTTACCACTTACTGAGGCACTGTCTAAATGAGTTCCCCAGCCCAAAAGGGAGGCATCTGTGGTGATTACCTTTGTGGGAAGAGGAGTTTGAAAAGGAACCCCTGCCTGCAAATTTGCAGGGTTCTTGCACCACAGCAAGTTTTGGAGGAACTGCTCCAACACAGGTATCAACTTTGAAAATGAGTTGCTTCTCTGAGACCAGTGAGCTCTGAGGTAGGCTTGCAGGAGTCTCATCCTGTACCTGACCCCTGGGACTACTGCAGTCATAGATGCCATATCCCAGAAGTTTGAGGAAATGTCTGGCTGGTCTTGACTGTTCCTGGGTGAAAGAATCTGCCACTGAAAGGAAACTCTGAATTCTTTCCTGTTGGAGGAAAGCATATCCCTTCTGAATGTCCAGCTGGGACCCTATGAAAGTGAGCAGCTGGGTGAGTTCCGGGTGAGATTTCTTTAGATTTACCAGAAAACCCAGAGACTCCAGAGTGTGTTCTGTGAGGGAATCATTGCTGTCCTCACTGTCCATTTGACCCAATGCATCCCAAGCTTTCCTGGTAAGTAGCGGGGATAGCTTGAAGCTCCAGGACTCTCTAGAAATTTTTGCCTGAATACAAACTTTTTCAAAAGAATTTAAAAAGGCATCCATATCCTCCCCCTCTTTAAACTTGGCTATTAATTTGGAGTTCAATTTGTAACCCAGTCCTGCAGTCCTAGTTAAACCCAAGCTACTTACCTGCTTTGGTGCTGCTGGTTGGAGTCATAGCTTCTCCAGTCTGTGTTGCCACTGGTGCTCCTCTCTCTTCTCCTCTGCAGCTCGCTGGAGCTCATGCTCCTCACGGTCTGCCTCCCTCTGTTGTTGCTCTGCCTCTCGCTCTTCCCTCTCTGTCTCTCGCTGTTCCCTCTCTGCCTCTCGGCATTCCCGCTCTGCATCTTGGTTCTCTCGCTCCCTCTCTTTCTGGAACTCCAGCTCCATCCTGCGCAAATCAATTTGCAGCCTGGGTATTCCAGATTCAGGATACTGGTGACCATCCCCTGCTGCTGTGGCCCTTCACTGACAGTGGCCCTGCTTTCCTTCTCACTGGATCTGGACACAGCAATGGCTGATAGCCCTGCCACACTCGAGGTTTGGTCCTTTTCAGTCATGGTTGGTGACTCGCTGCTCTGGGTATCTGCTACCATCAGGGCCTCTATGAGGTTCTGCTTTTTGGTTGTCACCTCTAACAGGACTCCTCTGTCCCCGCACAACTGCTTTAAGTATTCTACAGTGTGCCTGCTGTAGTTGAAAGCCATCTTTCCTGACCACTGCTACTCTGACTGGCAATTTAGAAAAAAAGTAAAACAGGTAGGAACTTGACTGTAAGCCAAGGGATATAGTTCTGTTTCCTTTTGAAATAGAACACTGCCTTTCTTTTTTCCAAGTGAGCTGAATAGTCTCAAACTGACACACTGAACAATAAAGCTTATACCACCAAACTTTTTGTGCCACTGCTGCCAACCAATCTGTCACAAACCCACTCTGCAGGTCAGCACTCTACTCCCAAAGTGCCAACCTCATGTGTGAATTGTGAACAGTTTAACAGAACAAGGTAAACCTCTTGTCTGTTTTGTGGGTTCAAGTCACCTTTGTCCCAAGTTCTGGAGGGATTCAAACTGATAACCTCTTGTTAGCATACCCAATTGTCAGGTTCAGATAATTCTGTCTTTGGGGGGCCAGATATCGTTGCCTACGGGCACCTAATCAAGTATTACAAAATGAACCCTTGGAACTCTATGCAAGACCTAGAGAACTCTTATCTGTTTCGCAGTTTGGTACCACGATAAGCTCATGCACAGTGTCAACTATAACCATCTAAGCTTCACTTATAAAAAAAGAAGTTTCAAGGCACACCAGGCAGTTTCTGTTTTTAAAATATATATGTTTACTTTAAAATAGGTAAAATAGGAAAACAGTAAAATACAGAACAAGATATTTCCACACATACAGTCTTAAAAACAAAACAGGTTTAAAAGCGCAAATTCCTACAATCTATACACTCAGACTGGTCTTAGCTAATTGTATTCTTACTTTCTTAATCTTTCAGTGCTTTGATGTTCCTCTCTCTCAGTCAGAAAAATGAATGTCCTTGTGCAAGGTCTGCTCAGTATTTTTAAAAGCAGTCTTGAGCCGGCCTTCTCTCTGAGGTCACCTAACTCCACCTTGGTGTTTTAAAATTTATATTTTATAACACAGGATGTCCTACTAAGATATTTTAAAAAATAATAGGTGACATAAATGTGACTTGCCAAAACCAGTCTGTGATCTGCTTCACATAGGCATCAAAGCCTCTTTGATGTAAGTCTGGCTTCCTTAGATGACAACCTCCAACACATGCATATTGGACTTCTTGAACCAGTCTGGGACCTACTTCACACAAACATCAAAGCCTCTTTGATGTAATCACTGGCTATCTTGGGAGCCACCCCAAAAAAATGCATATGCCTTTTTTCTCATGACACCTAGTGCAAATCAAAGGATTTCCCTGAGGATGTCATGAATGGATATCTTGGTTCCTGCCTTCAAAGCAAACTAACAGGATAATTACACCTCAGATATCTGCAGTTTAAGCTACCACCTGTCCTTTGAACTTGACCCTGGGGGGTTTGATGTATCAATTTCCGCAAGACAGTATTTCTTCCTGACAGACCCTCCCTTACATATTTTATATTGCAGAAAAAATATCACATTGAAATCAGAAACAGCTGTCCACATGCCACAATAGTATCCTCACTCTGCTGTGGTGGCATGAAGCACTGTGCAGTGAGTCAAGATCTATTGACGGCTTTCATCATGATAGTATCCTCAAACTGCATTGGTGGCATGAGGCACTGTGCAGTGAATTGGGATCTACTGACAATTTTTATCATTATAGTATCTTCACACTGCATTGGTGGCATGAGGCATGTTTGCAGTGCAAATGGGTTGCTGGGGATTGGCTGGGGAATAGAATGATCAAGTACCCTAGGGACAGTTGTTCTTCTCCAGGGTGGGGGATAATCAGCTGTTGGTGCTTGCCTGCTCCCTAATGGAGCTAGGAGCTGGCATATTAACATTAGTCACAGAGGTCAGAGGCAGGGCAGATGCCCAATGTGATGAACACGGGATTGTGCAAGGCACCATCATGGGCATCACTGCATGACCCACCAGTGAGGGAAAAAAATAGCAAAAAATGAATCTCTTGGCTAGGTGAAGGAGGGGTTCACAGGTCTTGCTTCCTGAATGGACATGGCACTGACCAGAACTGGATCCAGTCTTCGGTAGGTGATGGGGTACCCCGGCTGACCCTGCAGGGGGGCAAGCCCTGGGGGAAGATGGTAAGCACCGGCCAGTGGATGTCAGGGGCATGGGGTAGGGATCCTTCCTGAATATGGGCCAGGAGGTGGGTAATTAAACAAATAAATAAATAAATTCAAAATGGGTGGTAACTGCTGGACTGAAGCAAGAAAATGGCTACTGCTACTTTGATTAGTTGACTAAACACCTACCCATCATCTATTCAGTAGTGGGTGTTTACTGTTCTCTCCAGTGCTGTTGTACTGCTGCTGCTACCTGCTGAAATGTCTAGTTCAAGATGATAAATGAGAATTACTCAAACATGCATGATAGGGTGTGTGTCATGCTGGGATAATTTCACACTTTGGGTGGTTGGGCATGAGACTGTAGCCTGCGTGTGTCCAACACCTGAGAAGTGACGTTATCCCAGCACGACATGCACCCACTGGGTGCATAATTGCTATTATACAATGGCTTATTATATTTAGAATAAAATAATACACGAAATACACTTTTAAATTTTCTTTTTTCTTTACTGATTTACTGTAGTAGAGGAGTATTTAAAGAAAAAGAAGTTCCTTTTGAGCATCTTCAGCAGGTGGTGTGGTTACTGTGTGCAGTCTGTAGCTCTTTATCCTCCCCCCATGCTGTCTGCCTTTGTTGGTCCATCTCAGATTCCGTGATGTTTGGCCTTTCTTCCTTTCCTTCTGGTTAGCATTATTATTTTCTTTCAGTAAAGAGAGAAACAAAACTGATAGGTGGCAGTTACTGTACAAACAGACAGCAGTTTGGAGTTCAGCTTTATTGTCAAGCTAAGAGTGCAGCAGAGATGACTTGTGCAAGTTTTTTTTCTCTCTGTTTTTCCCACCCCTGTGCAGGTTTTTAGTGCTGCACCCATCTTGCCACTCTCTATGCCCAGGATTACCTCCCTGAGTGTGGCTGCCAGGTGGGTAATCCCTCCTCAAGGTACAAGCTCTCTGTGCCCTGGATTGTCCCCCCAGGGCTGAGACATGGGACTGAGACCCCCCGAGTGGACATTAGTTACAGTGTAGGTGGGGACGACATGAATGGAGCCAGAATTTTTTGTATGCTGGAAATCCCTGGGGGGCAGGGATGTGTAATGACAACAGCATCTGCTCCACTCCCCTTGCATGAGGTGCCAGCAGTGGTGGTACCTTCTGCCTCCACCAGAGGTCCGCAATGTGCCAGACACTCTTCCACATCGCCTCTCAGAGAAGGAGAGCTGTACCTGGGATGCACAATCCTTCTCCCATCAGCTGGCCTTTGATTTCTGAGTCCTACTTCAAGCCTGCGATGTCAGTGCCACAAACAGATGCCTTACCACTCCACTAGTGGTCATCCAGGTTCAATGTGATTTTTAGGTTCTCCTGCCACAGCTTTAAGCATTTATGATTTGTGCAGGGAGAAAACTGAGGAAATTGGTGAAAGTGGTGGCAGCATGGGTGGCCTGAGGCAGGTTGGGTAAAGGAGGATCTGTGGATGTGCACAATATGATCAGGGCAAGCCTCTCAGTGTGGTGGTTTGTTTAATTTGAGGAGAAAAACATACACACTTGTATTTGTGGGAGTACTGTGGGGATAATAGTTTGCTGGCACTGGGTGCAGTTGTGGTTGGTGGCATCAAACAAGTGAGGTTTTTCATGACTGAACACTGAAGACGGGGGGGGCAGTGACATCACAAAGTCCACGACAGCTTCAAAAATAAGGGGCGCAGTGATTTTTTTTTAACATTTAGTGAGGTCATCTTGCTGCTGATCCTTCATACAGTGATGTTATACTCAGATAACACCACTGTTGAAGGACGGCACCACCTAATTAGATCCTAGCATTCTTTCTTGTTATTGTATTATGAATGAAGAATCCCACTGAAACAATCTGCTGGCCTGCTGCTGCTAGCTGCTAGCTACTGGATGGCCACTAGGTGGTCAATCTGATATGATACCTGATGGACTACTGCCGTCTGCATCTGTCAGTCCTTCCCATTGGCTGTTTGTTGTCTACAGTGCTGAAGGGTGAATCACTGCCAATGTGTTGCTGTTCTGAACTTCTGACTGTCTAGTAGTCATACTGAAACAAAGATAAAAATAGTTACTCAATATAAGCAAGATAAAACTAAAATTAAAATACTCTGGAAATAGTAGATTTTTAATATTAACGAAAAAGTGTGTGATGATCATGAATGGCTGGCTGAATAAAGTGCTTCTTCTGATTCTAGCAGTCCTGCCAGTGTGCTCCCTCCAATCCAACGAACTCACCCCACATTAACAGTTGTGGGGTGGGGGTAGCCTGGGCTGCAGAAGTGCACTGAATTCATTACTGAAAGCAGCATAGCTGAGGCACCTGGGCCTGGGGTCTGTCTCACCTCACCTGTGCTGCTCTACTGTGAGCATAAAATTCTGAGTGACACAAGGCATTTCTCAGAATGTGATGTGCCATGAGGGCCACATGCACTGACTGGCAAAAACATACCAAACTAGCTGTTTGATCATCAGCTTCGCTCCTAACAGCTTGTGTTTCTGCACTAGTTTCATGACCAAGTTATTTCCAAAGTTTTACTACATGCCACGCTACATAGGCATCATACCATGCACTATGGCATGGATATCAACTCACACTCCTACTGGCTCATTTGTAAGATGCTCTGACTGGTCAGAGACCTGCCTGCCACACTTCAATCCTATCTACACCTGCCCTTAGTATTCCTAACCTGACTAACTCCCACCTGCATAGCCACATGAAGAAGCTTACAAGAAATTAGCTGTATTTAAATATGATGCATATTCAGGGTAATTTGTTCGTAAGCAGAGTGCACGCATAATAGAACATTTATAATAAATAATAGTAATAAAAACTTTTATTTTTTAGCAGGATAATAACTTTAGGACCAAAGGCCCTGTTTGTCAAAGTTGTCCTGTTTAAGTATACGGTTTCAAAAACAAGACATCATATAATATTACATTACAGGAACAAATCTTACATATTTAAACAGACAATACCACATGCCTATAAAACATACAAGTATACTCAAGTATCAGAGAAATTCAATAAATTTCATCATTCTTTAAATGTGGACTATCCAGACAAATCAGAGGATTAAGTATCTAATAGGATATAAGGGAAATTTTCATTTTCAATGTGTCATTTTGGGAAAACAGAGACAGAAAGGAGAAGAGAGAGAAGAATACGAGAATGTTGTATAACCTACGGAACACCAACACAAACACATCTATCTCTCCAAATACTATTCAGAGAATACTTAAATTTGTTAAAGGTATCAATTTTTCTAATATCTGGATCTATTTCGTTCCATATTTTCGGCAAAAAAAAATGTTGTTGCATTTTACTGTAACCATTTAATTCTAAGGGAACCTTTTGACATCTATGCTTTAAATGCCTTAGATTATATCTCTCAGAGGTAGGGACACCAAGAGAGATCGAACCATATTTAACTGTCCCCCCATATTCACAGAAAGCTTTGTACCCTACAAGTTTTTTCCGATGAATTTCGAGAGAATCCCAAC
Organism: Neoceratodus forsteri; assembly: GCA_016271365.2. Lineage (NCBI taxonomy): Eukaryota > Metazoa > Chordata > Ceratodontiformes > Ceratodontidae > Neoceratodus > Neoceratodus forsteri. Next base: position 51,850,280 of record CM057449.1, on the reverse strand, counting down.
CAAGATCTTGAAGTAGATTACAATGATGTGTATTATATAGGCATTTCGTTACATATCTTGCTATTCTATGATATGTTTTATCTAAGCTATTTAATAAATATTTAGGGGCAAACTGATATATTAAACTACCATATTCTAATGTTGGTAAGAGTAGTTGTACAGTCACTCTATTTCTTGTCTCTCTTGGTAGTATAGATGTTTTCCTTCTTAACACTCCCGGTCTAGAATTAACTTTTTTAGTTATATCTGTAATATGAGAAGAAAAAGTAAGAGAACTATCCATATAAATTCCCAAATACTTATATACCCAAACTTGTTCTAAGATTAAACCCCTTAAAGAAAAAATATTTAATGTCTGATGCGGCAGTTTATTTTTAGTATGAAAAAGCATTACCTGAGTCTTCTTAGTACTAAGGACCATATTTGATTGAATTAACCAATTTTGTAAAATATCAAAATCAGATTGCAACGTTTTTTGTAAATCATCCACATTTTTTGCTTTCCCTATAAGGGCCATATCATTGGCATACAAATAAATCTTACTATTTTGCATATATGATGGGAGGGAATTTACATAGATCAAAAATAATAGGGGACCCAGGGTTGAACCCTGGGGAACTCCCCTAGAGGTATCCTCTTTATCTGACATTATTCCATCTATATATACCTGTTGTGTACGTTCAGTTAAATATGATAATATCCATGCCTGAACAGATTCTGATATACCCATCTGAGCCAACCTTTTCATTAATATATTAAAGTCAACTAAATTGAAGGCTTTCGAGAGGTCGATGAACACTGCCCCGACAGACTCCCGAGCCTCGAGGCCACTTGCCACAGAGTCAAGGAAATCCATCAGGACAGTGTCCGTTGACCTCGCCCGCATAAAACCAGCCTGACAATCAGTCAAAAGTTTATACTTCTCCAGATATTCATATAACTGGGCACAGACCAGGCGTTCAAAGACCTTTGAAACAATAGACAATAAAGCTATCGGTCGATAATTTGATTGATTATTTCTGTCTCCTCCCTTGAAGACAGGAACAATTTTTGAATTTTTCCAGAAATCTGGATAGCTTTTTCGCTGAAGACTAAAATTAAAAATTTTTGTCAATGTTGGACTTATTTGCTCTACTGAAATTTTCAAGAAAGTTGTCTGTATTCTATCCATCCTGTTGCTTTCCGTGAATTTAACTGTCTTATTTGCTTCTTAACTTCACCAATTTTAATTGCTCGAAAATAGAAACATGGTGCATTCTCTCTATATTGTGTCTCAAGGGATCTAATCTGTTGAAGATCAAAATTCTAGTTACAATCTGCTTGTTCTATTTTTATATCTGAGAGACAGCAAAAATACTGATTCAGATTATTTACTGCTTGTGTTGTAGACAACTCCTCTCCTAATTCATTCTTAAGAATTATTTTCAGATGTTTCCCTTCCCTACCCTCCATATCCTTAATTAAATTCCAGTATTGAGCTGGATTTTTAGTTTGATTCACTTTATTTCGATAGTAATTTTTCCTTGCTTTCCTTATCAAACTTTTACTTTTATTCCTAATCCTTTTAAACAACTCCCAATCTTTTACTTCTAAAGATCAATTTGCCTTTTTCTATATCCTATCTTTCCATCTTATATATTTTTAAATTTTTTCATTTACCCAAAGATTATGTTTAAGTCTTTCTCTAGATCTTTTAAAAGGAGCATTTTTATCACATACTTCCAGATAAATTTTTGTGAATTCTCTGACTGCCATATCTACTTCAGGATCAGATCTATACGAGCCCAATTTACTTTTCCCATCTGAGTCTGGAAAACAGATTTATTAAAATTTTTAAGATCTCTAACATATCGACAATTTACAATGTCAGGGATTTCATAATCTTGGTTGATATTACACTCAAGATAACAATGATCTCCCAAATTTGGAGAACCCACTTTATAATCCAATAAATGAAAACCATTTGAAATAAAAATCAAATCCAAAATATTTTCTGCACTAGTATATGTACTTCTACGTGTAAGAATATTTACAACTTGAGTAAGGCCTAACGCCAAAAATTCAGATTGCAATTTAAGACCTCTCTCTGCTCCCCATGCTGCGTTAAAATCCCCAATCAGGAGAACATCCCTTTACCCAATCAACAGATCTAATCTTGAAGCTAAAAGCTCAAAGACTGATGTCTTTATTTTTGGATGAGAGTATACTACCCCAACACACATTTTTATTTTAGTCATATAAACCAATAATATTTCAATACCCTCAATATTGCCTGAAAAGAGCGACTCTACTTGGCCCAAGTTACTTTTGATGTAAAGTGCAACTCCACCTCCCCTAGAAGGCCTATCATATCTATAAAGATCATAATTTTCCTTTTGGAATTCAGAATCTGGATGCTTCCTTAATAACCAGGTCTCCATAATTCCTATAATATCATAGGCATTCTCAGATACCCAGAGATCAAAAATAGACTGTTTTCCAGCAAAACTCCTGGCATTGTCATGTGCTATTTTAATAACATTAGTCTGAAATTCAGGGCCAGGGTTCAATTCGATATCCCCACTAGCTAGTGCAAAAATAAGAAGGGATATCAATCCCCTACTAGCCTTGAGAAATGTGGTATTCTGACCTAAATTTTGTACACTACATTTAATCCTACCTAAGTTCCAAAAAGTATGGAATTTATTTTTTCCACCAACTCCTTCCATAGAAAAATATAGTTTTGACATAGAGATAAAGAAAGAACATGTCCTAATCTCTGAATCTGATTGAAATTTCAAACTTTGTTTATCTGAAAAGGCCAAGAATATCATTCCAAGAATAAGTGCAAATGGAGCCATCTCTTATCAGTACTATGAATCAGGTTTAAATAATAAAAACTACGACTTCAAGTAGTAAGGAGAGCTATTTCTAAAAAGTTCACACAATTTAAAAGATGCCTAAAATAGCAGTATATTAACTTGGTATACAGTCAAAACTTTGTTTCACCTACAGTATGCTAAATCTCATCCACAATCACTATGAAGCTAGACTACAAAATACTGCATTTCAAGTAACATTATAAATATATACTCCAGAAACACAGTAGATAATATATTTAAGCCTTACACTAGTAACGATACAGGCAGTGTTTTTTCTTCTTCCGAGTGGTGCTCACACTACTGTGCTCGCGCAGTATGCGGCACGTTCTTTTGAACTCTCTGTCCCTCCTCCTTTTCTCTGACGTGCAAGAGGTGTTACTCCTCCCTCTCGGTACCTGGATAACACAAAGAGAGACAGCCAGTTCTTTCAGGCAAAGCAGGAGATATTAGCAGCAGTCCCAGTCACAAGACAACACAGTATCTTGCGCTTTCAGATGTAACACAGCAAAACAGCAGGTGAGAATGATGGCAACTGCTGTGCAGTATGCGGCACATTCTTTTGAACTCTCTGCCCCTCCTCCTTTTCTCTGACGCGCAAGAGGCGTCACTCCTCCCTCTCGGTACCGGGATAACACACCGGGAGACAGTCAGTTCTTTCAGGCAAAGCAGGATATATTAGCAGCAGTCCCAGTCACAAGACAACACAGTACCTTGCACTTTCAGATGTAACACAGCAAAACAGCAGGTGAGAATAATGGCAACTTTCTTGGTTAACTGTTAAATGACAACAGTACCTTTGACACTGACAAGCAGCAAACAGTTGCTCATTTAGAAATAGTTCAGATTAGAAATCTGGGTAGAGGACAGATAATAGATCACAAACATCGAAATATAGAAAGAGATGGCAGATAAGGACTGCCTGGCCCACTTACAGTAGTCTACATATATCCCTACCTCACTAAGCCACATAACCTAAATTTATCTGCAGTCTACTTTCCTTTTTCTTATCACTAAGTTTGTGTTCTGTCTCCCAAGAATTTTGCAATTCAACTATTGTTTTATTTATTTATTTAATTATTTATGATCACAGATTAACCATTTGAGCTCAGAGCCCTTTACATAGGTTCCACGTTAGTACAATTAGAACAAGTAGGTGATTATACAGAGGATTGAGACAAACAAGGCAATAGAATTAGAATGAGAACACTTACATACTAACATAAGAAAATGCCAGCAGAATAGGCCTAAAAGCCCTCGAGTCTGCTCGATTTTCAGCACACGCACTGAGGGCTGATTTTGGTGTCCCCCCCTCCCCCTTTGGTTATACCATCCCCAGTCCCAGATGTTCTGTCTGTATTGGGACTGGTCAGATTTACCCTCCCCCTGTACCTGTCCCATCCCCTCTTAAATCCATCCACAGTCTCCACCTCTACCAGCTCCCTGGGCAGTGCATTCTATGGCTCCACCACTCTTTCAGTGAAATAACATCTCCTCCTCTTCCTTCAAAGCCTGCCCCCTTCCAGCTTACACCCATGACCTCTTGTTGCCCAACCCTCCTTCCTTTAGAGCACCCTGACTGGGCCTCCTTTATTGATCCCTTTCATGTACTTAAAGTCCTCAATCATGTCCCCCCTGTCTCTTCTCCTCTCCAGGGTGTACATGTCATGCTCCTTGAACTTCTCCTCATAGGTCCTCTCACCCCAAGGTCCCAGATCATTTTGGTTGCCCTCCTTTGGACCCTCTCTAGGAGTGTTATGTCTCTCTTTAAATGTGGTCTCCAAAACTGTACACAATACCCGAGGTGTGGTCTAACCAAGCAGTTGTACAGTAGAAGGATCACTTCTGCCTTTCTGGAGGTAATCCCCCTGGCGATGCATCCCAGCATCCTATTTGCCCTTGCCGCTGCCCTCCTACAGGTCTCTGAGTTGTTCATTTTGATATCTTCCACTACCCCCAGGTCCCTCTCACCCTCTGTGACTTGAATCATGTCTTCTCCCAGGGTATACCCCTAGCCTGGATTTCTGACTCCCAGGTGCAGAACCTTGTACTTCCCGCATTGAATTTTAGTTCCCATTTTCCTGACCACCTTTCCAGAGCCTCCAGGTCCTCTTGCAAGGCCACCTTCCCCTCCTCCCCATCCACCAGTGCACCCAGCTTTGAGTCATCTGCAAAGAGACTCATCTCACTCCTGATCCCCTCCTGATGTCTGAGATATAGGCGTTGAACAGGAGTGGCCCCAGCACTGACCCCTGGGGAACCTCACTAGTGACCCACCTTGCGGATGAGGCTAACCCTCCAACCACCACCTTCTGAATATGCTCAGAAAGCCAATTTCCTATCCATCTTAACAACTGTCTCCCTAACCCCATTTCCTTCAGCTTAGCCAGCAGGCTACTGTGGGGTGCCGAATCAAATGCCTTGCTAAAGTCCAGAAGGAGGACATCCACTGGCCTGCCCTGGTCCAGGGCCCTAGTCACCCAGTCATAGAACTCAACAAGATTGGTCTGGCACGATATTCCCATGACAAAGCCATGCTGCCTATCATCCAAGTACCCAGCTTGATCCAGTAACCCCCCTAGCCTTTCCTTGACCATACCCTCCATCACCTTGCTGACCACCGATGTCAGGCTAACGGGCCTGTAATTTCCCACCTCCTCTCTTGATCCCCTCTTGTGGATCAGCATGACATGGGCCACCCTCCAGCCTTGGGGCACCCATCCAATCCTCAGAGAGATGTTGAAAAGCTCCTCTAGAGGGACTGCCAGGACATCCACCAGTTCCCTCAGCACCTGGGATGTATCTGATCTGGCCCAGGTGCTTTCTCTGACCAAAGGGACCTGAGGGCTTTCCTTACTCTCTCTACCAGGATTTCAACCTCCATGTCCTCCCCCTTTTCACCCTGCACTGCTGGGCCCCCACCTGTCTGTGGTGGCCACTCCCTTTCCCCGGACCCGTCAGGGCCCCTGATCTCTACTGGTCCCACCCCTTGCTCTGGTTTGCTCATGCTCCCCTTGCAAGACCTAGCCCCTCCATCCTCCCTGGTAAAAACTGAGGCAAAGTACTCATTTAGGGCTTCTGCCTGTTCCTCCACCTCCTGTGCCCAACCATCCTTTATCCTTATCTTGCTGATCTGCCCCTTACTTTCTTTTTTCCCCTATGTATCTAAAGAACCCCTTGTCCCCCCTCCAGATCCCAGTGGCCAAGGACTGCTCCTTTTTTTGCCTTAGCTGCTCTCACCACCCTGGTGACTCTCTTGACTGTCAGCTCATATTCCTCCTGATCTCTTTCGCTCCTTGACCACTTGAAGCACCTATAGGCCGCCTTCTTTTCCCGCATCACCTCCTGTACCTCCCGGGTCCACCAGCAGGGTTTTCTGGCCTTACTGAACTTATGCCTTTCCCTTGCACAGGATCTGGTAACCTCCTGTATTCCCCTCCTAGTGATCCCCACCTTCTGTCAGCATCCATATCTGACCTTATCCTGTCCAGACAATCTTTAAGGATCCTTCCCATCTCCCTGAAGTCTGCACCCCTAAAGTCTTTTACTACCATCCTTTTTCAGCTTTTCTCCCCCCAGGTCCAGGAAGAACCAGACTGTGGCATGATCACTCCCAGCCAATGGGTCCCTCACATCTAGGCTCCTAATCTGATCACTGTCTGCCAGGACCACATCCAGTGTCCGGGCCTCCGTAGTTGGCTCACCCACCTGTTGTGTCAGAAATGCATCCTGGAAGACATCCAGCAGCCACTGCTCTCTGGCCACTGGTGAAATCATAGTCCCCCAGTCTGTTCCTGGCAATGTTGCGGTCCTCCATTACCACTACACTTCCCTTTCCCAATCTACAGTGTCCCTCGAGATGTGCCACCAAACTTTCTTCCGGGACCTCCACCAGTGCTGGTATCCTGTATACCACTCTGACCTTTATTCTCTTACCCCCCTGCATCAGTAAGGTGACCCAAATAGCCTCCACATTCCCCTCTGCCTCCTCTACCCCTCCAATACCCATGTCATTTCTAACAGCGCTACACCCCACCTTCCCTCCTCCCTATCTTTTCTGAACACAGTGTAGCCCTCCAGATTTAGGTCCCACTCATGCCCTTGAGTGGCCCAGGTCTCAGTGACTGCTGCCACATCTACCTCTCCCTCAACTAGCATTGCCTGGAGCTCAGGCATTTTATTTCCTAAGCTCCTGACATTTATCGGGACCACTCTCCACACCTTTTCCCTCCTCTCCTTTCTCCCCTTGAGCTCCCATTTCTCAGCTCCTGCACCCTACCTGGTGACCCATTTCCATAACTCCCTAGCCCCCTAGAGGAGTTGAGACCATGTCCCTCATTTATCATACCTGATGGCACTGCCCCTTTTTTGATCCCTCCCCCTTCACAAGTTAAATTTAACTATGTACTACATATCTGGACTGAGTAGTATGGTATGGGCTGCACACCCATTGGCTCACACTGTGAACCAATGGGCGTACCACTCTAACTGTCAGTTGGCAGGAGGCAGGGTGGCAGGTGGGTGGTGCTGTCACCCACCAGCTGACAGGGGAGTGGGGTGGTGGGGCTCAGTGGGCGGGTGGGAGGGGTACACTAGACCACCAGGGTAGTAGGGGTATTTATGTGTTACAGATGCCAGCAATTGGGCTGCGATCAGTCCACTGAACCACCAGGGATATTGGATGGGGGAAGGTACTATACTGATGCCCGCGATCGGGCACATAGAGGTCCACTGGACCACCAGGGATATAGGAGGGGGGCTTATTCTCTACATAAATGCCTGTGATTGGCCACATAGAGGTCCACTGGGCCACCAGGGATATTGGACAGGGGGGTTTCTTTTACATGAATGCCCGTGATCAGGCTGCAGGGGCATCAGTCCCCGACGGCTGCTGCCTGGCAGGGTGCCAGGCACAAGTCATCGGGGATCGGCGCACCTGCATGCTAATGACATGCAAATGGGGCCATAATGAGATTCAAATGGCCCCCCATGTGCCTTGCATAAATTATGGCCCCATTTGCATGTCCCCTTTTGAATATCGCAGGTGCTGTGCATGGCACAATGGCACTTGCGCCAGCGCATCTCCATGCTCCACTCTGGCCACTTGCGCTGGCACAGTGCCACTGTGCCATGCACAGTGGGGGTGGCAAAGGTGCAATATTCAAAGCTTCTGCACCATAGTGCAGCTCCGTTGAATATCACCCAGGCCATACCCCTGCGCAACAAAGTTGAGCTGTGCCCAGGCTTGCGCCACAGCCTGGCGCAGTTTGAATATCCAGGCCCCTGTATTTAAGGTCCATATCATTTCTTAATTCCTCCTGCTTAAGAATCTTGTATAGCAGTAGAAAAAACACCCTTGCTTGTTGCACCTCTAACAGCCATAAACCCAGTTTGCTTAGCCTAGCTTCATAGGGTACCTTATGTAGCCCTATTATTAGATTAGTTAATTACCTCTGTGGTTTTTTAACTGCCTTAATATCTTTTTCTGAAAAGGGACTCCACCTGGGTGAACAATAATCTAGATGAGGACATATATAGTTTTGAATATGGGTAATAGAATACATTCATTTCTGGAAAAGAATGTCCTTCTGACACAATTTATGAGATCCATTGCTTTTTGCACACATACCTACTCTGTACATCACTTTTCAGATCATTCCCTATAAATACTCCTAAATCTTTTTCACAACCAGAATCCCGCCATCATATCCACTTTATGTAATATTCCTGATGAATGTTATTTCGCCCCATGTGCATCACGGCACATTTGTGTGAGCTAAACTTCATTTTATTACGTATTGCCCAATCATTAATGGTTATTATGTCTTGTCCTAGAATTAGTCTAGCCTCAAAAGTGTCCACCACTCCCCCAAGTTTTACATCATCAGCAAACATAACAAGCTTGTTCCTACTTGTAATACTCAGGGCACTAATAAAAACATTGAACAACAGGGGTCCCAGCGCCGACCCCTGTAGCACCCCACTTGTCACCCTCACCTCACCAGATACATGACCTTGCACCCTCACCGATTGCATCCTCTCCGACAACCAGTGGTTAATCCACATAATTATAGAGCAATCAATGCCTAGTTTCACCATTTTGGCAATCAGAATCCCATGAGACACAGTGTCAAAAGCTCTACTGAAGTCCAACAACACCACATCCACCGCTTCCCCCTGATCTATAAGTCTGCCTACATAATTATAGAAACTTGTTATGTTAGTATCACATGATCTATTATTTGCAAAACCATGTTGCTGCTTATCAAAAAATTTCCTATCTATTTAGGTAGCTTTTGATCTTATCAGAGATTATCCCTTCAATCAGTTTGCCAACAACTGATGTCACACTCACCAGACAGTAGTTTGCCTCATCCCCCCTCTTGCCCTACTTAAAAATAGGTGCCATCGTCACTGTCCTCCAGTCCTTTGGCACAGACCCCCTCCTTCAAAGATCTAGAGCCAATGACTGCTATGATTGATGCAAGTTCCTTGCCTAGCTCTTTAATCAATCTTGGATGGAAGCCATCTGGGCCAGCTGACTTGTCAACCTTGAGAGCCTGAATTTTGCTGTACATCTTCTCCTCTGAAATAGACCCCTTCCTTGAGGAGATACTTGTCACAGGTATAGCACTTTTCATTCTAGGATCATGCATCTGAAAGACTTTGCTAAAAAAGATGTTGAACTATTTAGCCATTTCATCTGGTTTAGAAACTGTTATGCTAGCAATATTTAGTGGTCCAATAGATCTGTTCATCCCCCTCTTATTGTTAACATAAGCAAAGAATCCCTTGGTATCAGTTTGTGATGTTGCTAATCTAAGCTCCACTTGTTTCTTTGCCTTCCTGATTTCTCTTTTAAGTAACTGTAAGACCTTCTTATACCTGCTATTGTTCTACCCGACTGAGACTTTTTAAACTTTTCATAGTATAATTGTTTCCTTTTGATCAACTGGATAATCCTTTTATTCAACCATATTGTTTTTTTCCCCTGTTATTATATACTGTTCTTGTAGGGATATATTTGATCTCTAATTAATTAATTTTTTTTCTACAAACAGGTCCCAGGATTCCCTAGTTGACAAGCCTTTCAGCAACAAGTCCCAATTAATTTCTCTCAGTTCTCTCCTTATTGATGTAAAGTTAGCCCTTTTGTATATTTTGCATATCACTCTTCCCCTTGTAATTCTCCTGGTCTTATTAATTTGGAAGGTCACCAAGTCATGGTCACTTGTGCCTAGAGGAGGGGTTATCCTAATATTTTGGACAGCATCTGGAATGTCTGTTAACATGACATCTAAGGTATTTTCTCCTCCAGTTGGCTCCTGGATACACTGTTCAATCCCTGCTGCAAAGAGGCCACTCTGTATTCTGGTCACAAAAGAACTGTTGTCAGCTGGGGCTCCCCAGTCTATACTTGGGATATTTAAGTCTCCCATCAGTAAAATATCTGATTCTTCCACCATGGTGGTAACATAGTCAATGAATAATTGTGTGTCATTGGTTGGGGTGTCAGGTGGTCTGTAAGAGATTACTAATTTAATTTTCTTGCCTGCTACTTCCACCATATTTACCCAGTTAACCTCAATGTTACCAAAGTTGCATGCTTTGTTACAAAGACATTCAATACTACCCTTGATATAAACGGTGACACCCCCTCCCCTTCTGCATATCCTGTCATTCTTAACTAAACTATAGCCAGGTAGCTATACGTTCCAGTTTGTTTTCTGATTCCACCAGATTTCAACTACCCCTATGACGTCTAGATTTCCCTCACTTACTTTGATCTCCAACTGAGCCAATTTGTCTTTATTTAAACTCCTTGCATTGCAGAACATCACATTTGCCACTTTTCCTTTCCTAATGGTCCTATTGTTATCTAAATTTGGTCACATGCAATATCACCTCATCCCACTTCCATTCCATTTAAACATCTATCTATCTCATTCTTTATTCTCACACGCAATATTCTACTACCCCTAAAGATTAAATGAAGTCCATCTCTTCAGTACAACTTCTGTTTATTATTGAATGCTTCCCCATGCTTAGTAAAATAATATCCATTCTCCTGTGTCCACTTTCTCAACCAGGCATTAGTTAAGGCTATTTTCTTTTGTTTGTATACAGATTCTCTAGGCACCTGAAAATAGTATTTCACATTCTTTCTCCTTTAGTTTTAACCCCAGTTCAATAAACTTTTTTTGAATTCCTTGGAGTGATGTCCTGCCCAAATCATTAATACCCAAGTGTAATACAGTTACTGGTTTTGTTTCATCTCCTTTAAATATATTGTCCGCCATTTCATACAAATCCTAAATATCCACTTCCATTACATTAAAAAAAACACTTTATAGCCAAATGAGTATTAACCTGCACGCTTAAAAAGCTGAACCTGCAGTGCAGCCAGAAACATTCCTCAGCCCCCACACACAGTAACTTGATGTGGTGGATTTCTTGATGCCATGATAAATAGATTTTTGTTTTATGGCACAATCCTTCATTACAAACTCCCATGTGTACTGACTCTGCTGTGTCTCAGTTTCCATCATTTACATTTTAAAAATGCAGTACACCCCCCACCACCACCACCACCACATGACCACATTGCTTCCCTTCCCAGTTTGCATTACTTTTCTGGAACTCCCCAAAAAACAATGTAAACCAGTAACAAGGTGGGAAATGAGATGAGTCAAGCTGGAGTCAGGACAGTGACCAGCAAACATGGCTTTCTCATAGTTAACAAAGACGGACTGGGAGGGAGCACATGAAAATCACAGTGGACCAGCAGAAGCACAAATCTGCATTACAACCACCAAACAAGAGATAACAGGGCCCTTATAACATACAGTACATTACTCATTCATATGCTTGCTTTCTCCCTCTCAGTCAATCTTAACAGGCAGACATCATCCAAAATGATAAAACCAAAGAACAACTATACTTCTGAACACAAGCTGCAGCAATGGGGTGAATGCATAGGGCAGCATCATTACTGAATTTAAAAAAAAAGGTAAAAGAAAAAGATGACATCAATCATCTTTGTATGCATGATCTGCCTAGCATTCTCACAGATGTAAGGTACAGTAAATGTACCCAGCAGAATCACTGTGCTCTGTTTTTGGTTTCCAAATCTGCAGATAGCCAGCTTCTAAAGGAATCAATTTTACATCGACTACATATATTTCTGAATCATATAACTGTGGCAGGGATGAACCAAAAACAACAAATAATACATAATAGAACATGAGAAGCACCAATGGTGCAAAGGTGTGGTGCAGTTGAATAATTATTTAAATTAGTAAAAGAAATTTAAATAGGAGTTGACCAATGTCATCTTTCTAAGTACAGAATTTACTGTTTCCTAACAATCATCAGCCACCTCTGAAAGAGCAAAACTGCACCCTATCTAGCCCAACAGTAAATAAAATCCACGCAAACGCTTGAGAATCTCTCTGTGTGAAATGCACACTTCAGCAGCAATCTGCTTTGCACTGTCAAGATCCTTACAGTGTTAAATTAAACAGCTGAGCCTTTCAAAGTGCATGAGAGCCTATATGACCCACACTGCTACACATCTAGCCTGTGGGCCCACCATCTGTCTGCCGTGCTTGGCAAGGAACTCCTGCCTGATTACCCAATGACAAAGAGTCATCTGACTGAACCAATTGCAGGATAGCATCTGGGTTGGAGGCTGCAAATGCTCATGGGAGACTTATGTTTCTTTGGAATGTTCAATCACTGACACTGTGTATTTGGGATGGGGGACAGAAAGGGAGATTTTTTTCAAGGAGGGACTTTTTGTTGACCTTTGTCTTCAGAGGCTGTGAGTTGGGAGGAATCAAAACAAAATGGCATACACAATTACGTCCTATATGCACCTTATATGGAGTCCTGCTTGCAAGACACCTAGCCATTGCTGCATCTCTTCTTTTATCTGCTGATTCTTTTGATGCAGGCATGCTTTTAGGTTCGGTCTCTGCCGGTTTTTCTTCTGCCGTCACTGGTTCTGGTTGCACAGTCTCTGTTTGGACTTTTGTTTCTGCTTCTAGTTTGGCTAGCATTCTTCTGGTAATCTCTCCTGGGCTTGCTATTGCAGGATCCATACCTTTACTCAATGCTTCTCTGGTTTCCAGGTCTAGCACCGATACACAAATCTCCTGGCTTAGAGTATGCAAGGCATAAATCCCCTTCTTGTCTGACACCAGCTGTTATACAGGCATAGGTCAGGAGGGCTAGACAAACCAGGAGAAGTCATACAATTCATGAACAGCATTTTATTATTAACAATAAAGAATAATAAAAATACTGTTGATCAAAATAGTTCTTTGCAAATGCAGTAGAAACAAAGAAAACAAAGTCCTTCATCTGTGGTTTCTTTTAAATTTCAAATATCACTCTCTCTCTCTCTGTCAAGAACATGTTGCTCCTCCTTTTACAAAAAGTCTTTCACAGGCAATTCATTTGTGCATTCTTAGCTTGTAATTTACAGTATATCTACTGTTTTTCTCAAAATGTAAAAAGATTATTTAATTGACCTTCCCTTGATCAGCCAAAAGAGTATATTAGTCCTCTTTACTGTTTCTGGAGCAGATTCACTCAGCACTTATCTTCTTCAGTTTTGTTGCTGTTTTTATTTAAAAACAACTGGTCACAGTACTCCTCAAGTTATCTGCCAATGTTTCAAAGGAAAAATCCCTCTTCTTCAAGGCAACAGTTACTAAAATGGCAATGGAACAAACATGAAAAACGTATATTCAGTAGTAAAATACTTGTTACTTAATACCTCATGACTGTGTCATGGTACATTTCATTTTCTAGTTCATTGAAATAGACCTTGGCAGACCCTCACGCAATCATTGTTAATGATTGGTTAATGCGTTTTTTGACCTCTTTAGGTGTTCTGGGACTTAAGGTCGTTCCCTAATATTACAAAATTTCTATTCTTCAGACAAAGCAGAAAACTTTTCCAATGCTATGTACCGGCACAAGCAGCCTGCACTCAATGCTTACAGCGGGATTCTCTGGAGCTCCCTAAGGCAGCCCTGGAACCCCTTCCCTCTGTGGACAGCAGCCTGTACTCAGCACTTACAGCGGGATTATCTGGAACTCCCTAAAGGCAGCTCTGGAACCCCTTCCCTCTGTGGACAGCAGCCTGTACTCAGCACTTACAGCAGGATTCTCTGGAGCTCCCTAAGGGCAGCCCTGGAACCCCTTCCCTCTGTGGACAGCAGCCTGTACTCAGCACTTACAGCGGGATTCTCTGGAGCTCCCTAAGGGCAGCCCTGGAACCCCTTCCCTCTGTGGACAGCAGCCTGTACTCAGCACTTACAGCAGGGCAGCCCTGGAACCCCTTCCCTCTGTGGACAGCAGCCTGTACTCAGCACTTACAGCGGGATTATCTGGACCTCCCTAAGGGCAGCCCTGGAACCCCTTTCCTCTGTGGACAGCAGCCTGTACTCAGCACTTACAGTGGGATTCTCTGGAGCTCCCTAAGGGCAGCCCTGGAACCTCTTCCCTCTGTGGACAGCAGCCTGTACTCAGCACTTACAGCGGGATTATCTGGAACTCCCTAAGGGCAGCCCTGGAACCCCTTCCCTCTGTAAACAGCAGCCTGCACTCAGTGCTAACAGTGGGATTACCTGTAGCTACCTAAAGGTAATGCTACTCATCTCCTGCTTCTGTTTGTAGAGGGTGTTAAATGATTTTTTGCCCTCCGAGACTGACTGATTGATTCTCCAGCCTGATGTTTGGCTCCTCGGGCAGGGGTCAGCATACATCTCTCTTGGGACTTTAAGGACAATTTTCTATTGTGTTTCATCTGTTTTCTCTCCATTACACTGAGCCTAGTTTACTTCTAAGTCTTGTTTACTCTATTGTAGCTTGTGTTACTGTTTAGAGCCTTTCTGTTAAGATACTGTGTTTGCTAGCAATTGCCTTGTTTGAGGGAACCAGAGAATCTATGGATAACAATAGGGGCCAGAAACCAGAAACCCAATTGAGTAGGAATAATTTACAGACACCCAAATCAGGAGAAAGCCAGGGATAAGAAAATCCTGGAAACCATCGTCCAGATGTCAGGCATAGGGGACATATTGCTGGTGGGGTATTTTAATCTGCCAAACATAGACTGGAATACCCACACAGTGGCATCACAGAAGAGCGGAGAATTCCTAGTCACACTACAGGAAGCACACCAAAGTCAACTAGTGACATCATCCACATGAGATAACGTGGTTCTAAATCTGATATTAAAGGAATAATGCCCGACAGGGTGGATGTTACACTGGGATAACATCCTACCTTGAGTGGCTGGACCTGAGGCCACTGGTCGAGGGTGTCCAACACCCGAGAAGAGTTGTTATCCCAAGATAACATCCACCCTGGATGGCATTACTTTTATTGTACAATGACTTGCTCTTTTATACAGAATAAAAAATATAATTTTAAAGAATGTTTTTGTTAGTGTGTAAAAATGTTTTTGTTTCTTAAGAGAGCTAGCACAACAAAACTCACCCAAATCAGGAACCAAAACAAAAAAAGCAAAAAGGAAATCCAAAAAACTTCAGATCATAGGAGACTACATGATTCGGGAGTTGATACCCATCTCCAGCCAGAGGTAATGGTCAGATGTCTCCCAGGTACAGCAGCATGGAGAGACACTGACTGCATTGCTAAAATTGTTCACAAAGCAGGAGAAAACATTGATGTCCTAGTACACATAGGGACTAATGATCTCGCCAGCCGGTCAGTTGTGGAGACCAAGGAACACCTGACCAGGCTGGGTGACAAAATATCATCCATTTCGTCTGGCATCTCCTTCTCTGAGATCCTGCCAGTCTGGGAGAGGGGGGCAGATGGACAGAAGGTCAGAGAAGGGGAGATAGGGGAGCTAAACATGTGGCTCAAGGGCAGGTGCAAGGAAAAAGGACACAGATTTGTAGGGAACTGGCAACAGTTCTGGGAGCGAAAGTTCTTTAAATTTGATGGACTGCATCTGACTAAGGAGGGAGTCAGTGCATTGGGGCAGAAGTTTGACGTCTTTGCAGAATATTTAAACTAGCAAATGGGGAGAGGGGTGCAGCACCCCATACGTCGAATGGGAAGAACACCCTCCCCTCAGCTAGTGGTCAAACAGTGATTCAGCATGTTTGCAGTTCATTTGCAACACCAGGTAAGAAAAAAGGTTTGTCTCCCCATACGATGCACAGGGCTAATGCCAAACCTCACCCAACAACTAACACACTGAAATCTAGCCAATGGAAAATCATGTACACAAATGCTCACAGCCTGGGAAATAAGATCCCAGACCTGCAGGCAATAATGTCAGAGGCTAAACTGGACATAGTAGCAATTAGTGAGACGTGGTTTACCAGTAACCACACTTGGGAGACTTCAGTACCTGGCTATGTATTGTTCAGAAGAGACCGAGGTGCAAAAGGGGGAGGAGGGCCCTGTATGTCAATGAAAATATCAAAGCTACAGAAATTCAGAATACATAAGGAGCCAGAAGAACTGTGGGTCACCCTGAAACAGGAAATGGGACAGCCATAAGAACTGGGGTTGTCTACAGGCCCCCAGACCAGGGGGAGGACATAGACACATTACTGTTAGAAGATATACAAAACATGACAGCTAAAGGGGAGGTTCTGATAATGGAAGACTTCAACATGCCGGATACAGATTGGTCAATACCAGCAGGAACATCTGCCAGAACTAAACACATAGTGGATTCTCTGCAGGGGGAGGGCCTCAAACACCTGGTACAACAACCCACAAGAGACAGAGCTATCCTAGATCTAGTACTGACTAACAGGAAGGAACACAGATCTCCAGGTAGAAGGTCACCTGGGGGCCAGTGACCATCACATGGTATGGTTCAATTTGGCTACTACATCTAAATCATCCCATTCCAAGACAAAAATATGGGACTACAGAGGAGCTGACTTTGATAAGATGGCTGACAGAGTTAAGCTAGCCCTGGCAAAAAGAAACACAGATGAGGGGGTACAGGCAAAGTGGGCAAGCATTAAGGATGCAATACTTGAAGCAACATCCCATTGTGTTAGACAGAAAAGGAAGTGCAAAAGAAGAAGGAAACCACTTTGGTTCTCAAATAAGTAGCAGAAAAGGTCAGAGCCAAAAGGCTGACCTTCAGGAAATATAAGGGAACACAGCGGGATGAAGATAGGGAGGCATACCAAACTGCCCTAAGGGAAGCAGGGAAGGCAGTAAGGCAGGCAAAGTCCCAAACTGAGGAAACACTAGCACGAACAGTAAAAGAAGGTGACAAGACTTTCTATAGATACATTAGTGAAAGGAGAAAGTCCAGAGGGGGTATTGCTAAGCTTACTGGAGAAAAGGGAGCATGTGAGGAGGAGGACCATGTAAAAGCATTTATCCTAAATAGATACTTTGCTCAGTATTTACTGAAGAGAAGGTAGGGCAGGGCCCACAGCTCAGCACCATGGACACGGGGGGGGGGGAGGTGAGCACTAATCCCTTCACAAAAGAAAGGGTCCTACAAGAGCTTGCTAAGCTCAGGGTGGATAAGGCAATGGGACCAGATGGCATACTGTACATCCCAGGGTACTTAAGGAGCTAAAGGTGGAACTAGCAGAGCCATTAGCAGAACTGTTTAGTGAGTCTCTGAGCACAGGAGAGGTCCCAGAAGACTGGAGAAGGGCCCATGTGATCCTGCTCCACAGGAGTGGTAGCAGGGAGGAGGCAGGGAACTACAGACCAGTCAGTCTTACCTCAGTAGTGGGCAAGATTATGGAGGCACTCTCCTTAAGGAAAGGATAGTGCAACACCTGGAAACTATAGGGGCACAGTATCCAAGACAGCATGGGTTTACAAAAGGAAGGTCCTGTCAAACTAATCTCATAGATTTCTTTGACTGGGTAACCAGAGTGGTGGACCAGGGGGGAGCAGTTGATGTCGCCTATCTTGACTTCAGCAAAGCTTTTGACACTGTTCCACATAGAAGATTGATAAATAAGCTGGGTAGGCTTGGGGTGGGTCAGAAGTTGGTCAACTAGGTGGCAAACTGGTTGACGGGCAGAAAACAGAGAGTGGTGGTAAATGGTATACAGTCAGAAGAGATGCAAGTCACAAGTGGGGTACCTCAGGGATCAGTCCTGGGGACAGTCCTCTTCAACATCTTCATTAGTGACCTTGCAGATGGACTAGAGGGTAAGGTTTGTCTGTGTGCAGATGACACCAAGATCTGCAACAGAGTAGATGATCCAGATGGGGTGGGCAGAATGAGAAGAGATCTGGATAAACTAGCAAAATGGTCAGAAGAGTGGCAACTGGGATTTAATGCAAAGAAGTGCAAGATCATGCACATAGGGACGAGAAACCCTGAAGCCACCTATAGGCTGGAGGGGAGTTGCTAGCAGTCACAAAGGAAGAAAGAGACTTGGGCATCATCATAACTGATGACCTGAAATCATCCAAGCAGACCTCTAAAGCAGTAGGTAAGGCTAGGTGGGGTGTTAGGGTGTATTAGTAGGGGTATCACAAGTCGTAACAGCGAGGTAATAATCCCTCTTTACAAGACACTGGTTAGGCCCCATCTAGAGTACTGCATGCAGTATTGGAGGCCACACCTTCACAAGGACATTAACCAAATTGAGGCAGTCCAGAGAAGGGCAACCAAAATGGTGTAGGGACTTCATCAGAAGACATATGAGGACAGATTAACGGAGCTCAATATGTATACCCTTGAGCAAAGGAGGGAGAGAGGTGATATGATCGAGGTATTCAAACACCTTAAGGGCATTAACAAGGTGAAAGAGTCTAACATGTTTAAATATAAGAAAAATAGCAGGACAAGAGGACACAGCATGAGATTAGAGGGGGGCCGATTAAGGGGGAATGTGAGGACATTATTTTTCACAGAAAGGGTGGTGGATGCATGGAATGGCCTACCTCAAGAAGTGGTGGCTATGAATACAGTGCAGGGCTTCAAATAGGCATGGGATAGGCATAAGGGAGCAATACAAATGAGTCTGAATAGATAGGCCACTGACAGAGCAAAGGCCAATGGCACATTTATAAGGTAGAAAAAGAAATGGGCAGACTGGATGGGCCTTGCAGTCCTTATCTGCCGTCAAACTCTATGTTTCTATGTTTCTATGTAAGATGTTATGAAATAATAAAAACTGCCATCACAGAGGTAACAAGCTTTTGTGTGAAGCAAATAAACAAAACTAAAAGATGTAAGAAACAATACCAGGCTTGACCCTTACCTTCTCGCTTTCTCAGAAGTACGGCACGACTCATCATCTTCACCTCCTCAACAACAAAAAAAAACCCAACAACAATATCAATGTGCTTGAGTGAACCAAGCTTCCGGGGGGGGGGATGAATACCACAACAATTAAGCCTGTAACAAAATCCTCCTGCAACAGTACCACCTACTCGCCAAAACATGACACACACAAACATTTGTTTTAAATGTCTACCTACACTCATATAAAAACGGTATTAAAATATTTAAAAACTTTATTTTTTTGCATTAAAGGCATAAAATATCAATTGATCCAGTTCATAATAGTAATAAGGCACTCCAGGGTGTGGTATATATTGGGATATCGTCACTTCTCAGATGGTCGGATGCACTCGGCCTGCGGCCTCGTACCCAACCACCCGAGGCGTGACGATATCCCATGATATACCACACCCTGTCATGCCTTATTGCTTAATTATAAAATGGGTAAAAGAAATCCTTCACCCTGATTGGTCAAAAGGCTTGTCCTTACCTATCAACAAACTAAAAGGTGGCACTACTTTCCTAATACCTTAACCTCAAAAGGTGAAAGGGCAGCAATATCATTGAACAACTTCCATTAGTCTCTGCAATCAGAACTGATCTTCCATCACAAACATGGCTGCTACCTTTACACTGTAAAAACCTTCAACTGGGCCATAAAAATAAAACTATCTTAAATAAAACAGAAAACAAATTAATTAAACATTGTTTCCCTGATCATCACACTCTCCTTACACACATAAACAAATCAGAAACATCAAGTATTGTTAATAGTTTTCATTACAACTGTTTCTTTACTAGCAGTGAACAATCCCCCTTCTGTCTTTACCTGCTCATCAGGGAAATCTCTTCTGCTTGCCTTGAAAGTGATATAATTGACTCACTGGCTCTAAAACAGGCATTTGTTGTCTGTGTGTACAGTATGTGGGAGAGTAACATTCTATCAGTGGAACCGAGCAGAATTTTGAATCCCTGTATTCCATGGTAAACATTCCTTGATAAACATTCCGTGTCTTGAATGAAGGAAAAAATAGAAAAAAAAAACAGGATGAAGAAAGTAGGCAATACAGTAATACTTTATAAACAAAAAGAAAAGGTGGGAAAACACAGTTACAGAGGCCGACCCAAACTGTTCAAATACATTGCTGTCCCTCCAACTCACTGGTTTAGCATTTTTCTGTGAGTTGCTGTTCAATCAATTTTACCACTCCTCCACCCAAGTCTGGGGACTATTTTTTCACCATATTTAAATAAAATAACATACTATTATTAAATCTTTAACAATGCGTCCACAGTTTTGTTTGATTGTTATAGAAATAGTTTTACTCATTTTATAAGAGCAACAAGATATTTCAGAGTGTGGGTTGTTGATTGATAAGAGCACTACCCAGCTGCTGTAGTCACTCAGCGCAAGTGCCGCGTGTATAACAATGCACCTGGGGGCATGCTTTTATCAATCAGCAAACCACACCCTGTTGTGTCTTATTGCTTTCATAGTGTATAGGGTTATGGATGTCGAAGTAGGGAACTACCTGGGCAACAGTGATCATAACACAGTGTGGTTCAGGGTAAAAATAACTGTAGACTCCACACACTCCAAACTGAAGGTTCTTGACTTTAAGGGGGCAGACCTCACAAACATGAAGGCCAGCCTAAGAGACATCCTTAGAAACTTGACAGAAGGGAGCATTGAGGAATAATGCCCAAGGCTGGGGGCTGGCCTGTTGGCACTGAGGGTTGAGGAGATGGACGCCACACGTTGTGCCATGCTGGCAACCCGGGTTTGGGAATGGACTTGGGGCGCTGGGTGCTGGCAGGGGAGAGGAAGGATTGAGCATCCCATAACTGCTCTCCTTCCTCGTGAGTGGGTACGGAGTATGTGGCGTGCTGCAGTGGCATCTAGCAGAGACTAGGCATGCTGTCAGTAGTGTGCATTCCAAGGGGAGGGAGCATGGCAGACATCTGCATGGAGGTGCATCAGACATCATTGCACGTCCAGCTCCCTGAGGCAGTAATGGCGTAAAATTGTGGGGCAACCGTGGCAGATCATGGCCGAGCCCCGAGCCCCCAGACATGAGAGGCATGGCCACCTTGTTCCCAGTCATGGCCCTCCAGGGTGGGTGTCCTATTAATTTCATCGGGGCCTTTATGAGTCAGGTGCATGCAGCGCATGCCAGACCTGGTCTTGGGGCTTAGGGGCTGTCTTTTCAGGCTAAAGCAATGAGTACACTCCCTTGCTTGCAATAGTGCATGATGTCATTTCTTAACCTTTTGAATAACTATGCATGTGCTAAAGCACCCAGCAATGTACCAGGTGTAGGGTTCTATGTGGAGAATTAGTTGGGGAGATCACCATCGATCGGATGATGTAGGAGAATGGACTTATTTTAGGAGGAGTCAGGAACGGGGGAAGCAGAGGGATTCCCTTGACTCAGTTCAGACTTAGAATTAAATATAAAAAATAATAAAAAAGAAAACATTGCAGCAGGTGTGGTATTTTTTTGTGGGGGGGGGTGTACTACCTCCACCCAGACCCTCTTAGCATCGAGGTATGGCTCCAACAGCAGCAGTGACTGTGGAATTTGTTTTGTGAAGCCCAGGACTCCTAGCTAGCAGCAAGAAGAGTCAAGGCTCCAGTCGAGCTCAGCCTCGGACAGTTAATGTCTGTTTGTTGCACCACCATAGGATGACTCTGGGAGACCAGGAGGCCCGTGTGTTCTGGACCGGGGATGGAGTTGAAACAGGCTACCACCAATGCCCGAGGACTTGAAGTGTGGAGCCATACTCACTACTGCACCCGCTCAAACCAGAGGAGCAAAGTAAGTAAGCAGTTCATGCTTCTGGCAGGCGGGCTGGGGACAGTGAGGATGAAACCAGTGGCACCTTGGAAGAGTGTTGTTTGTGTCAAAAATGTGGAGTGGCTGAGTAGAGGGGCACAGTCAAAGCCGCTTATATCAGGCTTTTCCATGTTGACCAGTTTTTCCCTATGTAGCAAGTGGACAAAGTAATTAAAAATTAGTAAAATACAGAACAAGATACTAGCAGAGACGTTGGAGGGACTGTTAAGAGCAGTAGTTTGCTGCAGTAGCGATTTTGTGTATGGCAAGGTTGCACAGATAAGATAGCACAGACGTCAGAGGGAGTGTTAACAGTTGTTGGTGCTTGTTTTACAAGCTAGTAATCCATTTTACTATTTAATTGTTGAACAGCCTCACTAATCTCTATCAACATACACTCACCATTCTACAGAATTTAAAACTTTTGAACACAGTTTGAAGCTGAAAAAAGCTGTGTTTAAAAATTAGCATCTCTTACACCTGTTTTACTTCACTCCTGGTGTTTGCAATCATTTAGAATCCATTGCTGAAGTGCTGACAGCTGATGCTCACTCTCTTGTACACTCCCACTGTACTTGTTCTGAGTGACTCCAGCTACATTATGAACTTGTCTTCCCTTTTGCCATGTGCTTTGTGCTTCCTTATTAGGAGTGATCCAAGTATTTGGACATAGGCTACAGCTGTTTGTCTCCTGAAGGGCTACATTGCAAAAAATATAAAATGTGCCTTGACTAACAAATGTCACCCTCCTCCAGTGCAGTGACAGTCAATTGTACAAGTAGGCTTTTATTGGTTGTTTTCCAGTTCGCAGGCTAATCACTTTCTTTTACATGGGGGGCATGACTTTAGACTAAAAGGGAGGAGCGCTGCTGCTATCGGAGGAGTTATCCTGAGGTGGCTGCTGAACTAGTAGGCAAAATAATATATCAGTAAATTACTTGGAGATAAGAAATAAGTTCACTGTTTTTCGTTCCCCCACACAGGGAGCATGTCCTGTATAAGATTAGCTCAGAAACTCAAGCCGTCAATCTGGTGGTGCTAAATGTAATTATACCTTCATTTGATTCTTTGTGATTTTAGTGCCAAACTTCACTTGTCCTCTGGAGGAAAAATTACAGATATTCCTGGGAAATATTCCTGCACTCACCTAAAAAGAAAATGTATGAGCAACACGTCCATGTGCAATGTTGTCAGTATATTTTGAAATTTAGACAAATAGAAAGCAGTTACTGTGTATACTGCATCATCATCAATCCCTTTATTTTTTCTCATGATCTAGTACTATTTTGCTGGTGTATTCACTGTATAATTAACTTTGAAGAAAATATCTGTAGTCTGTAAAATGAGACAATGTTCTGTCTATATGGTAGCAATGTCCTGTTTGTCTGGATTACAAAACAAACTGCTGACTTTGCATGTGGACCTGCTTCTCAAGTTGTTACTTTCTTGTTGAGTGTGGGCATAAGTTATACTTTTCTCTGTTGAGTGTGACCATCTCCTGAACTCTTTCCTTTAATGGGTAAATGTATGTTTTTGATGCAGAACAGAAATAAATAACTGGTACATCATAAGTTGTGGAGGGGGGTGGGGGGGGCCAGGCAGAACAGGGCCATATCAGAAAAAACTCCATATGGGGTCCAGAGGGGGGTGCTGGGAGGGAGATGGCGAAGGAAATCTGGTAGAGTTGTGATGATGTGGGGTTATGATGTGGTGTAAAAAGGAGGACCCTTAGATACTGCTGTGCATAGGCCCATGGCTGTGTAAATCCAGCCCTCCACCACATCCCACTCTCTCCTGTTCTAAAGTTTCTCCCTCCTGTGTGGAGCAGACCACAGCCATAATCTAAGCTCTATATGGGCTGGGGCTAGCGAGTGCCTGAAGGCACTTTTACTGTAAGCGCGATCCGATCATGCTGGCTGGGAGGAGGAGCTTTCCTCACCCGCATCCTTCATATTCCACTGTCTCTGTTATCACACTGGTGGACACCCCTCCCCCCACCTGCCAACATCGGGGTGCTCAATCCCTGTGTAGCTTATATCACTCCCTCACTCTTTAATAGAGCCCGCCCCAGTGTGCCAAATCCTGATGTGATGTTTCCGACACAGGGATGCCCACTCCCACTGTTGGATGTGCCCTCCCCATCACATATCCTCTGGCCTTGGGATGCCTAATCCCAGGGTCAGCACTGATCTTCCTTGAACCCCTCCCAGTACTCTGGCACACTGGGAGCCCACCCTATTGTGCCAAAATCCATAGTTTCCCTGCATGAAACAGAACACAGACCCACAACATCTTTTTGTTTGTCTGATTTAAACCTGAAAAGAAAGAAAATGGTCCCTCGTAGTTGCCGCTGGCCCACCCTCCCTCTGCGCACCCCACCTCCCCGCACTTCCACTCACTCATACTTACCTCTGGAGGCCAGAAGCAGTGATCTTCAATGGACCAGGAACACAACTGCACTTTACAAAAGTCGACCGCAAACTGAAGAAATGATGGTAAGTTCTACAATGGCAGTGAATGGGGGGGGGGGTCCATTTAGTTTGATATCTCAGTCATTTTTGGGAGTTTTGGTCTCATATTTTCTACATGGGGTTCTTGGGAACCCACTTCATAAACATGGTCACTGACATTTCGTTTCTTTCTCCCAAAAGGTGATTTCATGGTCACTGCATGGAATTGCCTTTCAGGACCAATTATCAAAATGACAGTGCCACTGTTCATGAGGAGGTGGGGTCCCAAAAAGTCCTTCTTGCAAATTTGGTGAAAAAAATCCAAAAAATGACTGCATTACAAGTGTCTATTGTGCAGTTTCTATGCACGCTTATAATGTCATCAATTTTTAAGATTTTCACTCCAAATTTCCAACATTGCCATTTTTTCACACATCCTTATGAACAGTAAAGCTATCAGTTTTTGTGTCCCTCCCAAAAACTCCAAAAAATGACTTACAAATGTGCCTCGCGCAGTTTCTATGCACACTCATAACTTGGCCACGTTTTCATATTCTCACTCCAGATTTTCAACATTACCATTTCTTCACACCTCCTCATGAACAGTACAGCTGTCATTTTTCACATCCTGCCAAAAATGTGTTTTCGCACCTGTGGCACCAACTGGCACACTCGCTATGAAAAATCACCATTTGGGACTGAGTAACAAAATGGTACTGGCACTATTCATGAGCTGGTGTCCCAAAAAGCCCATGTTGAAAATTTGGAACAAAAATACCAACAAACACCTGGGGTGACAGGGTTTCCAACCATAACGCACACCCTTAAAATGCAAGACAGAGGAATATACAGAGAAAAAATATGGGAGGCATGTACAAGAGCAATACCAACAGTGAACTTTCGGCATTGACAAATGCTTGTTTATTCTGTTTTAGATTGACCCTTTATCTAATGACTTGTAAGATACCCTTCTTTCCATAATTTGTGATTTTTAGTACTTTTTTTCACATTTGAAATAATTACCTGGTCAACAAAAATGAAAGAAATAAAAAATAAATAAAAGAAGTGCTCCTTTTATTTTGGCTCACTCCAGTTTTTCAACACTATTCCCAGCAGTCAGTGCAGCTGTTGGATTTCAATTTCCGATGCCAGCGGCCCGGGTTTGGGTACAGACCTGGGTCATCAAAGGGCTGGCCGGGGAAGAACGATCGAGCATCCCAAGGACTGATCTCTTTCTCCAGGGGGATGGTGCAGTGTGTGACCGGTGCTTGATGGGCCCCTGGCAGAAGCTGAGGGCACCACAATGATCAGCACCAACAAGACTCTGAGGGGTGGGACAGATGCTGGTGTCATTGCACGTCCCCACTTTTGCTTACAGGTCAGAAATCTAGCTGCTGGGCACCCTAGATGAAGCCAGCCATCAGCTTCAGTGATTCTCCAGGATGGCATCCTTGACCTATCCCATCATCTGTGGCACCATATAGGGGGTCGGTGCCATGGCCCCACCATGGTAGGTAAGCCAGGGGATATCAAGGAGGGGTGTCTAATGTGGAGGTGGAGGTGATGGTTCATGACCTGGCTGAGGTACTGGGTGACTGGCAGCTGCAGAAAGTATAATAAAAGAAAAATCACTATTCCCAGCTGATTTTGAACACCTGCTGGTCCATGAGGTCAGGGAGCCCTGCCTGTTGCATGCTAGTTCATTCTAGTCACAACAGAAGTCATTTTAGACAATTGATGTACAAAAACAACCAAGAACACTAATGAAAACCTGTTCCAAGCCATATTAAAAGGACCACTCCTTTTATTATTTCAGATGTAAAAAAAAAGTACTAAAGTAGACTGAAATTGTGGAAAAAACGGTGTCATACATAAGCAATAATTTCTCCAGGGTGGGCATTATTGAAATACTGTGCGCCCAGGGGTGTAATGAGGTCTCGACACTGCAGGTGAAGGGCATTATAGCCCCTGGAAGGTCCGGTATTTCCCAATAATGCCCACCCTGGAGGGTATTATTGCACTTAGAAAATGGGCATCTTAGTAAATTTCAATAAAATAAGAGAGGAAATAAGCTTAAAAATGAATAAAAGTAGTAGAACAGTTTTTTCTTGAAAAATGGTCCATTTTTTTAAAGGCTGTTCCAGCTTCTCTTGGTTCTCTCCACAGAGCTATTCTAATCTACTGACCCCCCCATACACCCATACACACACACACACACACACCTGAACAAGAAGTGTGTAGAAAACATTCACTCCAGCAGTGTCTGGATACCATCTGTCTCCTTTTACTAACATACTAAAATGCCAGCAGAATAGGCCTAACGGTCTTTCGTGTCTGCTCATTTGGTCAGCCCCCACCCTAGGTGCTGACCTTGCTTCATCCCCTCGCCTTCTCCCTTCCCAGTTCTGGATATTCTTGCTGCCTTGGATTTTGCTTCCAGAACCCTTCCCTTGTACCTGTCCCACTCCCTCTTGAACCCCTCCACTGTCTCTGCCTCCACCAGCCCCCTAGGCAGCACATTCCATGGCTCCACCACCCTCTCAGTGAAGTAGCACCTCCTCCTTTCTCCCCTGAATCTTCCCCCCTCCAGCTTCCACCAATGCCCCCTAGTGGCCCCCTCCTCCTTCCTTTGAAGCACCCTGACTGTTCCTCCCCTATTTACACTCTTCATGTACCTGAAGACCTCTATCATGTCCCCCCGGTCCCTTCTCTCTTCCAATGTGTACATATTTAGCTCTTTGAGCCTCTCCTAATAGGGCCTGTCCCCCAAGCCCCAAATCATTTTGGTTGCCCTCCTCTGGACCCTCTCCAGGAGTTTAATGTCCCTTTTTAAGTGTGGCCTCCAAAACTGCACGCAGTACTCAAGGTGCGACCTCACCAAGCAGTTATACAGAGGGAGTATCACTTCCCTCCTTCTGGAGGTGATCCCCCTAGTGATGCATCCCAGCATCCTGTTGGCCTTGGCTGCTGACCTCCTACAAGTCTCAGAGTTGTTCATCTTGACATCCACCACCACCCCCAGGTCCCTCTTGGCCATCGAGACTTGTAGTATCCCCCCCCCCAGGGTGTACACTTGGCCCGGGTTTCTGGCCCCCAGGTGGAGTACCTTGTGCAAGACTGTTTTTTTTTTGTTTATCCAGTAGCCGTTGGAGGATGCCTGTCTTAAGCGCGTGACTGACCTTGCATGACACTGATGCATAGCTGCATCTGCAATACCGAGGGACAGCTGCGATGTAAATTATTAATTTATTTTAAATTTGAGGCAGCAGGTTAACTAACTGTGGGGACTCTGTGGTATTTGAACCATTTTCTTATACGCGCTTCCTAGCACAAAGCCAAATGGACTTACGGCCTGCTTTTCATTCAGCGTGGTACTGGAAAAGCGTGGTTGGGAGAGTGGTGCCATTGTATAAGAAGACAGCTGTGTGAAATTTCTGTTTTATCACTCTTCCCAACCACAAAGTATCCAGAGTGGGGGATATCTTTTTTTCTTGCACTGAAGTAAGGAGAGTGTGTGTGGGGGGGAGGGGGTTGTAGCTCTCACTAAGTAAGAGAAAAAAATGGCGGGAATTTGAAATTTCACTGGGTGCTTTCAGCCAATGAGAAAGCAGGCTAGGCACCAGTACACAAGGGTACCTGGTAAAGTGGCACTTGGACTGGCTCTTATTTTAAGCTGGGCATCTATTGAAAAATAAATGCCCAGCTTGGAGCCTGTCTCAGCCAATCAAGTTTCAGAATTAATTCTTGCCATGTTCTAAAAGTCAGTAGATGAGGGGCAATCTAAATAGAATGAAAAAGTATAGGTCAAAATGTTCACCATTTTCTTGTGCTGGACTTGACTGGTTGGTCCAAATTAGAGATTTAACAGAAGGTCTTTCAGAAGCAACTTTTACACAATAGTTTAATAGATTTTGTATTGTGTGGTTGGATAAGACGTTGTAATATAAATTAATTATATTAACTTGTAGAAATTGTGAGATGTGCACTTTCATTTGAAATGCTATGTATAAATAGTGGGGGATTTTAATAAAGAACGGGTCCCTTGAAAAAGCACCTGAAAGTGTGTGAAACGATCTTCTGGCATTCTTTCTGTTTACACCCTGGGGGAGATATATCCAAGTTTTTAATATTGTGCAAATAAAAGATGTTTTTACAGTTTTGAAAAAAAAAACAAGAGCTGAGATTTCATTTTTAGCCTCTGGACATAGAGCGGCATTTCTTCCTTATAACAGCATTACTTGGTTTACCACATGCACTATTTTCTAGAAACAGCTGTTTTGTGTGGAAGCTAAGATATAGGACCCAATATTCAGAAATGCACCTGGCAATGGTGCAAGTGGTTGTGCAGTGTAACTCAGTTTTGCTGGAGCAACATAGGGGTATAGTCAAAAATGATGTGCCATACAGCATCTCTTCTGAATATATCAAAGAACACATGTGGAGCAAATACAGTGCACTGGCGCATCCCTCAGACAGGCCTGCCTACTTGGAATGGGAATGCGCCAGTGCAACTGGAGCTGTGCCAGGTACAATTTCTACATATTCAGACCTGTATATACAAATGGTTCCATTATGTATGCAAGGCACAAACAGTGCTATTTGCATATCATTATGGCCCCATTTGCATGAGTTGTACAGGGCTGGCCAGTGAAATGCACCTTGTGCCTTACAGAGCATGCAGTCCCAGTACCAGGTGCCACAGTAGTACCCCATCCCCATCCCATATCCCTGATCACTATAAAAATGGCTGTTCTAAATCCCTGGTGGTCCAGAGGTTCCTCCCTCCCAGCCTGTTCCCCAAATTGCTCTCATTGTGTTTAATTTACATTCCCTGGTAGTCTAGTTCTACCCCTCTCCCGATCCCATAACCCCAATCACCGCTAGAATGTATTTTAAATTTCCCAGGTAGTTCAGTGGCATCCCCCACCCACACAGAGGACCCCCTGCACACCTAGCCCCCCCCCGGTCATCGAAGGGGCAGCATATCCACCCACATATCTCCACAGCTGCTCCCTGAATGATAGCTTACAGTGTGTGCTGCAAGCTCATTGGTCCATGCTGTGGACCAATAGGCTTGCAGAGCACACTATAATAGTCATTCACAACTTTGTGAATTATCGACTTCATTCTCAAAGTTGTGAATGGCTATTACAGTATGCACTGCAAGTTCATTGGTCCACAGTGTGGACCAGTGAGCGTGCAGCACATACTGAAAGCTGTCATTCAGCAGGCAGCTGCAGAGGTATGCGGGTGGGTATGCTGCCCACCGATGACTGGGGGGGTGCTGTGTGGGTGGAGGGTGCCACTGGACTACCAGGCAAATTTACAATACAACCTGACAGCGATCAGGGTTACGAGATGGGGAGGGGGTTACCACTAGACTAGTAAGAAATTTAAAACTGTTATTTTGGGTGATTTGGGGTACGGGATGGGGTGGGGGTTACCACTGGACCACAGGGAATATTGTGGGTGTTTATATACAGTGTTTTGAGGGGAGTGGAAGCTACCCACAGCTGGTGGCTGCTGTGTTGTGCATTGCATTACTGCAGCTTACCTGTGGGTGGCTTCCACTTGAGCATGTTTTTCTATGCTCAGTTTTGTGCTCAGGTATACAGCACATCTCCGGGTTGTGCTGGCATATGCACAGCACATCTTGTCTGAATATCGAGATGTGCCGCATATGCATGGACACACCCCCTGGTGATGCACCACATGCATTATCTTTGTGCCCCAGCACAGTGAGAATTGTGCTGTACAATTCCCCCTTTTGAATATTGCCCCAGGATGCATTTCTGGAGTTGTGCTGGTGCAACTCAGTTGCACCAGGCTCTATCCCTTTAAATATCTTGGCCATTGTGTTTTAATCTTGAGGGAAGCTACAGTGGTGGGGAGCCATGCCTCAAGCTCTGTCTTTGTTTAAGTGTCTCAAGCAAATGTATTTGTCTTGCATGGACTGTGAGAGTCTGGGTCTGCTTTAGCATTAAGGGAAATGCACCCGTCAGTAAATGTCTGTGCCTACAAGCTAAAGGATCATGTAGGTCACACTAGCACCTTGTTGAAATGATGTGATGGTGATCCTTGCAAGCTATTAACATGTCTACATATAAATATGGTGACTATAAATGTGCTGAATGATAGAGGCTGATCCAGATAAGCCTGGGAGACAGCTTAATAGTGTGTCACCTAAGTACTGCCATACGCACTTCCCTCTGAGGGGCGTAGCCTAGATGCAGAGGTCAGAAGTGTGCTGGCCCTGGTCCCTGCCCATTCTGTACCAAATATGACTATAAGCCCAGAGAGAAGGGGCACCAACTTCATGCTGAGAAAGGTATCCAGAAAAGCAAATGGCTACTTCTGTTGTCCAGGTGTCATCCTCAGCTCCTGTCTGTATCTTCAGTAATGCTTCACAATTGTGGATGAGGTCTTCAAAACCATTAGTAGGCAGATTCACCCTCTGCCAACAACTGTGGAACTATAAATAGTTTATTTAAGCTTCCAACAGGGCTTCCAAGTTCAGTAATCTAAAATTTGGGCCAGCATACCTAAAAAGTGAGGATGTTTCTGCCAAGTTCCAGTTTGAAATGTGCCCTAGGAATAAAGATAATGTTAATCAGAATTGTCTTTAAGGGCCCCAATCTGTTTCACTGCTGGCCACCACAGCTGCAACATTAACAGGCCTGCAACTGTAAGAACTTAGTACTGGGTACTGAGAAAAGAAGTTAGGATTGCTGGTCTCTAATACAATCTGGGACTGGTATTATTGTAGGCATCTAATACAGGTTCTGCAATCAATTACAGCTAGCTAGATAGCCAAGTTAGACATCCTGAATACATTAGAGTTTGGTGGGAGGTCAAATGTTCTGAAGAGTTTGACATTTCAAATGAATATTGATTGTTTAAGTCCAATGCCAAACATATCCATTTATCAATGACAAATCAAACCAACTTAAATATTTAACCTCTGCTTTCAGTTAACCCTTTCCTAACCCTTAACCCAATGTAAATAAATTGTTTGCTGTTTTTACATAAATCTGTTGTAAGAAGCATATTATTAGTATGAGCCTTTAATTCAGCAATGTTGAGATGTGAGGTTTTGGTTATTGGGTCATGTCTGGGGTGACTATATGGTAATGTGGGTGGGTACAGCATCCTAGGTGGTTGAACCAGGATCTATTCTAGCCCATTTAAAGGTATACTCTGGGTGAAGACACTGCACAGTACTGTTATCTATGGGAAAGAACCCCTTTTAAAGTTTAAAATAGGAATCCAGTCCCCTCAACCTTGTTTCAGCCAGCAAGGCATGAGTAGTAGCCCTTGGTATAACAACATCAGGGTTGCAAAGCAGTTGTTAGAAAAACAATAGTATATGACTCAATCAAACCCAAAGATTGCTCAGCTTTTAATAATACTAACAGTAAAATAAATAAATACATATATCTATATATATATATATATATATATATATATATATATATATATATTAGGGTAAGAAACCATAAGTGCCAAGGATTATTTTCTTTAGTTAATTTATTTTCCTCCCAGACTCTGGTGGCAGTACTTCCTGTTGGATCCCCCAGCCCCATTACCCACTCACAGCTCAACCTCCAGCTGCCCCACGGCTTGCCCCCTGTGGTGGGGTGGCAGGGATCCCTCTGCCCACCTCACACAAGGATTTGGTGCTGGAGGTGTGTTTCTGCCAGCCATGGGGGCGGCGCCTGTGGGGTCTGACCACCTTGAAGTGTGCCAGGACCTCTTTTCCTCTGGATTTTTTTGTTCCCTCAAGCTGAGGACATGCAATGATGCCCAAGGAGTGAACAAGCATGCTCCCGCACGTGTTCCTCCAAATGTCTGCCTTTGGTTCCCCTGCTGTAGCCTCAGTGCACTAGCCCCCAGCCTCTGCTAGGAGCCAGCAGTGCACTGAGTGCTGGTATCCCCCCTCCCCAGAGAAGGAGAGCAGTCCAATGGATGCTCAATCATCCTCCTCCCGGCCGATCCCCAGTGGCCAGTGCTTGTTCCCGAACATGGGTCACCGGTGTGGTGTTAGGTAAGGTGTCCAGTGCTTCAGCCCTCAGCACCACTTAGCCAGTAAGTGCCAAGGATTATGAACCAGAAAATTCTTTAGAAACCCATCTATGCTACTTACTAGTTTAGCTATTTGAACACAGGACTCACCCAAACCCCGAGACCCATGCAATACATTTCTCTCAGATATACTAGTTGGGTATAGAGAAGGAACAAGATTCCATGATCCTAAAAAAGAAAATTCTAGTTATAAAAATAAGTAAAAGGGCCAGCAGATAAAAAACAATTAGTTAAAGGAGTTACTAAGGGGCATGTTAGTATATGACTAGTTACATTGAAACATAGAAATTGTTGGCATATAATGACCGTTAGGCTGATCCATTCTGTCCATTTTCCCTACCTACTGCAAAAACCACAGACCCCTCTAGATCTCTGCAGGGGCGTCACCAGAGGGAGAAAGTTGGGGGGGGGGCTAATGCCCCTCAGTCAAAATCTTAACCCAACTAGGGGGGTCTGGGGGCATGCCCCCTGAAAATTTTGACATTTTTACCTTCAAATGGTGGCTTTTCCTGCATTTTAATGGGGGGAAAAATATGTTTAAAAAGGATGGTTATCATGACCTCTATTTATTGGTACATGTGGAAACATTTAGTTACTGGACCACCGAGGACGACAACAAGAGAGGCACTATTATCCCAGCAGATCTGCTGGGATGTGTTAAGGATCCCAAATAAAGTTGGAAGGTTACTGGAGACCCCAGAGGAAAACAGACAGACAGCATTATCCCACCAGATCTGCTGGGAAGGTTACAGTACCCTGAGCAAATATGAGACAAGTCAGACAAAAAAAAGGTTATCGCTTAGGCAGTGCTCTGTATCACTGGCTGCCTTGTCTGAGCTTGCTACCCTTGCTTGCCACAAGCACAAACACTCAACACAAATCCATTAGGTAGGCAACTGAGAAAAACGCTGTTAGTTTTCTGATCTCTAGTTATTTCTGTCAAGAAGCTGAGAACAATAAACGGACACTGTCACTGTCAGCCTTTAAGACTAATTTTGAGCTGCCCAAACTGAAGGTTTAGGGAGGAAGCTTCACAAATGTAAAATGAACTAGTAGTAGCATACTTTAATGTAACGGCTGCATACTGTGTATTTTTGTAAAAATATTAAAATTTAGATGGTCTGTCTGCAATTTCGGCTCTGTGCATCCACGAGCTAGACAGGTGAGGAGCTGAGGGGAAATGCGTTCATGCTGGAATTACTTATTTTTAGTCCTGTAACCCCCCTGCAAATGGGGGTTCCCAAAAGACTTCCAGGAGCTTGCTTGAATGCTCCAAGCCTGAATGGTGTTTGGCATTTAAGCCATTTATCAGTGAGTGTTTTTAGAGCCTCTGGTACTGTCTCTTTAAGAGCTGTCTGCTTGCAGACATAATTAGTTTGTATGGGGGGACTGTGTGTTTGAGTACCACTCGAGCTGCTGCCAATTCACTTCATTTTTGCAGTCACTAGGAGTGCAAAGGAACCTATCTGAAAGATGTAACTGTTTGCCAGAAATTATTTAGAGTAATAATGAAATTACAGTTTGTCTGACCTGCTTTCTTTGCAGTCAGAACTGTGTCTGCTAGTTCCCCATTCTAGTTTTGAACTGCTGAACTGGACCAATCAGTGTGGGGTAAGCTAGCTCTAAAATGGTGCCTTGGACGAATCAGAACTTGGACTCATAATCTGAGCCAGCCACAAGAGGATTGTATGGGCAGTGACTCTGGGAGATGTAGTTTAGACTTCAGTGCCTTTTGGACCAACAGCAGCAGTCTATTGTGAGTGACAGCCAATCCAGTCAAGAACTGGGAGGAACTCAAAGGAAGTGCCCAGTTTTGTCGGTTGGAGTTTCATTTGAGCTTTGCAGTGAAGAAGGAAGGAGCCCTGTGCTTTTTCAGTGTGCAGTTTTAGTCAAAACGTGTGTAAGGCCCAGAGTTCCGGTCTGCAGCTTGTGTAACAGCTTGTTAGGACTGAATCCGTCCTGTGAAAAGAATCAAAGGATCTCTGAAGAGTAGAAACCAGGCTCACCCTGTAGAAGACTGGAGGAATTGCTGAAAATTGCACTCGGTCTGTCAGGAACTGAATCTGCTGTGTGTTCTCCCGGTATTGTGCAGTAATTGCGATCGGGATACAGATGCAGCCTGCCTGGTATATGTGCTTTCTTTTATATAGATATGTGAAGAGGTTTGTGTACCTCAAGTGAGCCCTGCTGACATTGAAGGACCCTATCTTATTTGGAGGTCGTGAGTACTAATTCAGGGTCGCTCCCTGTTGAATTGCCACATTAAATCCAAATGGAATTACTGTACTGCTGACTGTTTAATTCTCCTTTTCTCTGTGTGAAAGGGCCCCTACCAGCTGCCACGGTTTGGAATAGCCACTAGGGCTTGGGTACCCAGGGACAGTAACTGATAGGGATAGGCCTGTGCACAGAGCCATAGGTAGATTATTAGAGTGATAAGCTAATTAACCTGATTTCCCCCTGTCCTTGTTATATCCCCTAAATAAATCAGAGCTGCTTGTTTCAGCAAAGTTA
Organism: Neoceratodus forsteri; assembly: GCA_016271365.2. Lineage (NCBI taxonomy): Eukaryota > Metazoa > Chordata > Ceratodontiformes > Ceratodontidae > Neoceratodus > Neoceratodus forsteri. The sequence continues at coordinate 51,815,263 of CM057449.1, read as the reverse complement.
TACTGCCTGAGGTATTTGTCTATGTTAAAGTACTGTACTGTGATTGTTGCACTGTATCTCATTTCACAAGAGGTCCCAGTGCGGAACCAGACCTGGGGTAAGTGTATACTGTGAAGGTAATTCTGATATATTGTGTGGGCCACTAGTGGGAAGAAAGGGGTTGCAGTGTCCCAGAGGGCTGTGACCAAGTTAGTTTAACTATTGCAAACCCTGACCTCTGGGTGGAGGCACCCGCCATTGGATCCAGGCCCCTCAACCTGTTAGTGGCAAATCAGGCAGGGGTAGTAGCCCCTGGGATAGCGCCATCTAGGGGTTACATCTTGGAGGCTCACTGCTGGGATTGTGTGTCCTCTAGTGGCCATATTTACGAACCACTGTTAAAAAAAATGGGTACCCGACAGAAGTGGCTGTGCACCGGCTGGTGGAGTGGTGTACTGGGAGGAGATGACCTCAAAATGCTATGCTTATCCTGGACATCCCCTGGGTATCAATACGGACACTGTGCAGGGAGTACTTTCCAAGGTGGAAGGTTTACAAAACCCTGTGGTGGTGGGTCGGCATGCTGATCTGCTCACCCACACTTTCCTGGCCCTAGTAGATTTTAAGGATCCCATAGATAGCTCCAAAGTGCCACAGACCATTACCCCAGAGGGAGCCCTCACTGCTTGTAGAGTGATAACTAAGGACAGTAAAGACCCGGGGGGGAATCAGCCCCCACCACTATCTGAAACTTTTGAGGAGAAATTTGCTGAATGGTTGCTGGGAGAGGGGAAAACTGTGGAGGACTTGAAGAAACTATTCTTGCCACCTGGGGGTGTTCCTCCCCCAACACCCTCTCCTGCTCCAGTGCCCGTAATGGTGGCTGAACCAATGCAGACTCCTATTTCTGCACCTGCCATTAGTCACGACTCTTACCGAAGGTTGAGGATCTTCTCTGGCACCCTCCCCACCCCCCAAGGGGAGGATGACTGGGAGACCTGGATAGACTATGTTGCCCCCCAAGTGCTAGAATGGCAATGCTCGGAAGGTGAAAAGCGAAAGAGGGTTAGTGAGAGCCTCCGAGGTCCTGCCCTGGCTACCATCCGTGCTAAATGGGCCAGTAACCCTGAAGCGACTGCACAGGCCTATCTTGAGGCCTTGGAGAATGTGTATGGGAGCCCAGATTCTGATGAGGACCTATGGTGAGAGTAAGAAATGCACAACAGTACCAAGGGAGTTGTTGTCTGTGTATGTCTCTCAGCTGGAAAAATTGTTGCAAGAATGCCTCAGAAAGGGTAGTTTGTAGCGATTGAACTGGACCGAACCAGACTGGACAGAATCCTTAAGTCTGCCCCTTCTCAGAACTGCTGTTGCTTCAGTTACGCCTGGCAAATCGACTGGAATCCCCACCCTCCTATGATGAGTTAATGAGAGAAATTGAGGAGTTGAGAAAAGGCGACCTCGGGAGGTACCTGCACCAACAGCTGTGGCTACGACATTCAGTGACTGAGGGTGACCCATCAAGTGAAGTTCAGGGGCAGAGGTTGACAGTCAATGAGTGCTCTGACAAGGAAAAGATATGCCACAATGGGGCGAACTGTTGAGAGAGATCCGGGAATTCAAAAACAGTCCCTTTATGAAGGCCACGCCTGCAATGCACGGGCCTGACCTATATCCGACTGCATCTGTTATGGGGTGGGGGTACCCACCATGTATCTCCTGCTGATAACAGCTCCAAACTCAATTCCTTGACCATGGAAGTGGAGAAACTGACGAGATGTCTCCAAATGCTTATCACGCCGCAGACAGAGATGGCACCCAGGTTTCCAGTTAGTAATACCCCGCCCTGGCTCCCAGTGTGGCGCCTCACAGCTCAAACTCCAGAAAGTATGTTTTGCTATAATTGTGGGAAAGATGGGCACATGAAAGGGAATGCCAGTCCCAAAAGACACTGACAAAGTTGCATATAGGCTACAAGGAGAGCTTGGAGAAGAAATCAGTGGTTAAGAGGTGCACAACATGATCCCAGTGAGGGCACCAAAATGCTAATTCACGTCCTTTGTGGCAAGGTCAGTTGCCCAGGCCCCCACTACCGCTCTCCAGACTGGTCCAGAATAGTGGGTCCCTCCATGGAGACCACTGTAAAGGTGAATGGAGTGTCTACAAGAGCTGTATTAGACAGTGGCTCCCAAGTGACAATTATGTTCCAGGATTGGTATCAGAAGCATTTGTCAGACGTACCTTTCAACCATTAGAAGGACTGCATGTATGGGGTTAAGTGAAGGCCTACCCTATTCCGGTATATCCGAATTTGGCTGTCTTTCCCCACCTCCGTGGCTGGGTGGCTGAACAAGTAGAGACCCTAGCCTTAGTGTGTCCCCCACTGGACTGTATGATGGTGTCCCTTTGTTGATTGGAACAAATGCTCATATGTTCGGAAGGCTGGCACAGTTGTGTTATGAAAACAGTGGTCAAAGACTAGTAAAGCTTTAAGAGTTCCGGCTTTAATTAAGAAGGCCTATGAGGCACAGAGAGATGTGAAAAAACAGAACCAGAGGAACCGTCAGAATTGTATGGAAGAAGGATCCTGAGTCTCTGATCCTGGCGCCAAATGCCCAGTGTACCTTACAGGAGAGGTCCGTATCAGAAAGGATGTTAAGAATAAAATATTAATGTTGGATGCACCAGGTGATGGAAAATTGCCAGAGGGACTGCTGGTCAAGCCTAGTATTTTGCCCGCTAGAGCCCATGCTTATGCCAGAAGGGTAATGGTCCAAGTTCATAATGTGTCTGAAAGAGACATTCGAGTAAACAGAGGTTGCATCCTGGCTAATGTGCATTGTGCAGACACTGCAGTGCTACCCAGCAGCAAGAGTTCAAGGAAGAATGACAGAGTAACGCCTGACTTGTTTGATTTCGGCGACTCCCGCTGCCAGCTGAATGGAAAGTGAGGATCAGTGAGAAGCTTGCCCAGAGAGACCAGGTGTTTTCTTTAAAGGAATGGGATGTAGGATCGTGCAAGGAGCTGAGCACAATATCCGCTGCATGACGAAAAGACCATTTCGTGAGAGGTCTCGACGCCTGGCACCTGCTGACATAGATGATGTGGAGACGGCATCTGCAAGAGATGTTAGCTGCTGGTGTAATACAAGAACCAGAAGCCCTTATGCTTCCCCATTGTGGTAGTGAGGAAAAGAATGGAACAGTAAGGATGTGTGTGGATTATCACACCTTAAACCGGCGGACTATCCCTGATCAGTACACAATGCCCCGCATTCAGGATGCTTTGGACTGCCTAAACGGGAGCAAGTGGTTCTCTGTGCTGGATCTCCGCAGTGGGTACTACCAGATCCCGAATGGCCCCAGAGGACCGTGGAGAAGACAGCCTTTATCTGTCCGCTTGGCTTCTATGAATTCATGAGGATGCCTCAAGGATTCAGGTGCCCCAGCCACTTTTCAACGATTGATGGAGCATGCAGTGGGGACATGAACTTACTAGAGTGCCTGGTATACCTAGATGATGTTATTGTGTTTGGCAGCTCACTGGAGGAACATGAGAGCAGATTATTTAAGGTATTGGACCGACTGGAGGACTTTGGCCTTAAACTGTCCATTGATAAGTGTCAATTCTTTCAAACATCAGTAAGTATGTGGGACACATAGTATCCACCGAGGGAATAGAGACCGACCCAAGTAAAGTTGAGGCCTTGACCACCTGGCCACAGCCCAAAAATCTAAAAGAACTGCAAAGATTCCTGGGATTCTGTGGTTATTATCGGCGCTTCAAGGACTATTCAAGAGTGATCCGCCCTTTACTTAACCTTACTCAAGGGTATCCCCCAACCCACAAAAAATACCAAAAGTCAGCGTCCCTCAAGACTGAAAGAGTGTATTTTCATCCGAGTGAAGTATTTGGGGCCCGCTGGACTCCTGATTGTGAGACTGCTTTTCATGAGATCATATATCAACTTACCCATGCTCCAGTTGTGGCCTATGCCGATCCAAGAAAACCTTACGTCCTGCACACTGATGCTAGCTTGCAAGGGTTGGGGGCTGTGTTGTACCAAGAGCACGAGAATGGCCTGAGACCAGTGGCCTTTGCCAGTAGAAGCCTAACCCCATCCGAAAAGAACTATCCTGTACATAAGTTAGAGTTCCTAGCTTTGAAGTGGGCTATTGTTGACCAATTCCATGAGTACTTGTATGGGGCTAAAATACTAGTAAAAACTGACAATAATCCTTTGACCTATGTGTAGACCTCAGCTAAGTTGGATGCCACTGGCCCTAGGTGGCTTTCTGCTTTATCTACATATGACTATGCTCTCGAATACCGAGCAGGTCTGAACCACATAGATGCTGATGCTCTCTCCCGGAGGCCTGTTTCCCAGAATGATTGGGTCCGATTGGCAGAACCTGACATTCGGGCACTCTGCCGGAAGGTTGACAGGGAGGAACAAATGTCCACGGACGCAGTGGTCTGCATGGTGGATTGCTTGGGACCCTCTGAGAATTGCATACCTGCTGCTTATTGCCACTTTTCTGCAATAGACATTGGTGCACTGCCTCAGCTGGACAATGACAGTATTCGGCGGGCTCAATCCCGCGATCCCATGATCAAAGCAGCTTTAGAAGCCCTCTATGCAGGAAAAGATGTGTCCAAATTACGCTCCACTGATTTGAGAACTGCACTGTTATACAAAGAAGGTCCTAAGTTGAAACTGATCAATAAACTGTTATACAGAGAAACAGTAGACAGAGGGAACAAGTAGACAAAACAACTAGTGCTGCCCATTGCCTTCGAGACTCAGTACTGAGGTCCTTGCACAACCACATGGGGCACCTTGGTATAGACAGAACACTTGACTTGGTGAGATCCAGATTCTATTGGCCTAAGATGGGGGCTGATGTGGAGCAACACATTCGAACTTGTAGTCGCTGCTTACAGAGGAAAGCTTTGCCCCAGAGGGCTGCCCCCTTGTTAACATCACCACCAGTGCACCCATGGAGCTGGTCTGTATTGATTTTCTGAGTTTGGAGTCAGATCAAAGAAATATCAGTAATGTGCTGGTGGTCACTGACCATTTCACGAGATATGCCCAAGCTTTCCCACCAAAGACCAGAAAGCATCCACTGTGGCCAAAGTACTTGTAGAAAACTTTTTGTTCACTATGGGGCTCCACAAAGAATCCATTCTGATCAAGGAGAGACTTTGAGAGTCGTCCTGATCAAAGAGATGCTTTCTCTGTGGGAGTGCGAAGTCCAGAACCACTCCTTACCACCCCAGGGGACCCACAGCCTTGAACGCTTTCAACCAACTTTGCTAGATATGCTAGGCACCCTGCACCCAAAGGACAAGCCTAGATGGAGCCAACAAATTAGCACCCTGGTACATGCTTATAACTGCACCAAAGTGATGCCACTGGATTCTCCCCCTACCGCCTGATGTTTGGAAGAGAAGCTCGACTACCAGTAGATGTGTGTTTTGGGGTCTCTCCTGATGGGGTTCAAGCTGACAACTATTTACAGTATGTGCAAAAGTTAAAGGCCCAGCTAACTCATGCGTACCAACTGGCTCAAACCATGACTGCCAAAAGAAATCTGGCCAACAAAGAAAGGTATGATAAAGGTGAAAGCACAGGAACTCCATGAGGAGATCGGTATTGCTAAGAAATCTGGGACTGCATGGCAAGCACAAGATTGCTGACAGATGGCACCATCTCCTCACATTGTAGTGGGCAAACTAGATGATCTGCCAGTGTACAAAGTAAGGCCTGAGAATAATTCAAAGATGTAAAAACAATGCATAGAAATCATTTACTGCCCATTGGACAAATCTTAATTGAGTCTGAGCCCTAGAAGATGCCCCTCTGGACCAGTGACTAGAGCTGCTGCTAAGAAAAGATCAAGAAAGTCTGCACCTACAGAAGCAAAGTTAAAGTGTTCCCTCCACAAGTCCCAGTTGAGCATGACTGTCAGTCCATATCGGAAGAAAGTGAGAGTGACTTTGAATACTATCCTTCTTACGAACTGAGTCAATTGTTTCTGGGGCAATCCCTAGTCAATACTGGAGACAAAGCTGGGCCTTCTGGACTGTCTAAGCCCCAGCTTCATCCCTGGAGCCAATGCTCCCAGAAAGTGAAGTGCAAAGCATCAGATCAGATGAAATGGAATCATTGTGCATGGTTGAACTGTTTGAGCTTTCAGGAGGAAAATGATAGATTGGGGCAGACTGGTGATACACCGAACAAGAAGAGTATTTTGAGTGCCCTGACAGCCCACTGCCAGTGTCCGAAGCTCTCCATGTGAGCCAAATGTTGTGGACTCAGAAACTGTAACTCCTGGAGCTGAAAGTGCCCCAAGTTCTAGCCTCTCTACCCCCATGGAGACTCCCCTGACAAGTGAGGACAATGCTGAAAATGAGGCTCAGAGTGCAGAGACTATAACAGTTCCCCCTAGAAAGACTGGTCGAGCTGTAAAGCCTGTGGTGCACCTCAGTTATGATTCACTTGGGAGGCCTGTGGACTTGCCTCTCAATGTTGTCCATAAAGGAGTGTATGTGTCCCCGAGCTCATTGCCCAAACTGAGCATCAGTGCTAACTCCAAGTTACTTGTGTTGCCCTCTAGTATGGTGCCCTTGCCCCATCCAGCCCCAAGGTAACTGATAGGAAGGGCCCCTCTCTTCAGGTTTCATGTACAAGAGGTAATAACTTGAGTTATGGTACAATGTGTATGTAATACTGTGTAAAGAGTGACGTACTGCAATGTTTCAGAAATGTGTTCTTGGTAAAATGATATATTGACTGATGATTACATGTGCGAGCCTAATGCAAATGTATATGGTTGCAGTTGAAACTTATGGGTACTTGCTTGACGCGGACGCAGCTTTCCCAGGCCAGGAAGGTGTAACCCCTGCAAATGGGCGTTCCCAAAAGACTTCCAGGAGCTTGCTTGAATGCTCCAAGCCTGAATGGTGTTTGGCATTTAAGCCATTTATCAGTGAGTGTTTTAGAGCCTCTGGTACTGTCTCTTTAGAGCTGTCTGCTTGCAGACATAATTAGTTTGTATGGGGGACTGTGTGCTTCTCTGAGTACCACTCGAGCTGCTGCCAATTCACTTCATTTTTGCAGTCACTAGGAGTGCAAAGGGAACCTATCTGAAAGATGTAACTGTTTGCCAGAAATTATTTAGAGTAATAATGAAATTACAGTTTGTCTAACCTGCTTTCTTTGCAGTCAGAACTGTGTCTGCTAGTTCCCATTCTAGTTTTGAACTGCTGAACTGGACCAATCAGTGTGGGGTAAGCTAGCTCTAAAATGGTGCCTTGGACGAATCAGAACTTGGACTCATAATCTGAGCCAGCCACAAGAGGATTGTATGGGCAGTGACTCTGGGAGATGTAGTTTAGACTTCAGTGCCTTTTGGACCAACAGCAGCAGTCTATTGTGAGTGACAGCCAATCCAGTCAAGAACTGGGAGGAACTCAAAGGAAGTGCCCAGTTTTGTCGGTTGGAGTTTCATTTGAGCTTTGCAGTGAAGAAGGAAGGAGCCTGTGCTTTTCAGTGTGCAGTTTTAGTCAAAAAACGTGTGTAAGGCCCAGAGTTCCGGTCTGCAGCTTGTTAGGACTGAATCCGTCCTGTGAAAAGAATCAAAGGATCTCTGAAGAGTAGAAACCAGGCTCACCCTGTAGAAGACCGGAGGAATTGCTGAAATTGACTCGGTCTGTCAGGAACTGAATCTGCTGTGTGTTCTCCCGGTATTGTGCAGTAATTGCATCGGGATACAGATGCAGCCTGCCTGGTATAGTGCTTTTATATGGATGTGTGAAGAGGTTTGTGTACCTCAAGTGAGCCCTGCTGACATTGAAGGACCCTATCTTATTTGGAGGTCGTGAGTACTAATTCAGGGTCGCCTGTTGAATTGCCACATTAAATCCAAATGGAATTACTGTACTGCTGACTGTTTAATTCTCCTTTCTCTGTGTGAAAGGGCCCTACCAGCTGCCACGGTTTGGACTAGCCACTGGGCTTGGGTACCCAGGGACAGTAACTGATAGGGATAGGCTTGTGCACAGAGCCATAGGTAGATTATTAGAGTGATAAGCTAATTAACCTGATTTCCCCTGTCCTTGTTATATCCCCTAAATAAATCAGAGCTGCTTGTTTCAGCAAAGTTATACTGCCTGAGGTATTTGTCTATGTTAAAGTACTGTACTGTGATTGTTGCACTGTATCTCATTTCACAGGAGGTCCCAGTGCGGAACCAGACCTGGGGTAAGTGTATACTGTTAAGGTAATTCTGATATATTGTGTGGGCCACTAGTGGGAAGAAAGGGGGGTTGCAGTGTCCCAGAGGGCTGTGACCAAGTTAGTTTAACTATTGCAAACCCTGACCTCTGGGTGGAGGCACCCGCCATTGGATCCAGGCCCCTCAACCTGTTAGTGGCAAATCAGGCAGGGGTAGTAGCCCCTGGGATAGCGCCATCTAGGGATTACAGTCCAATATAAATAAAGTGTCTTACCAGATAGGGCTGTGAACACTGACATGCTCAAAAAAAGTCCCATTGCGAAACGAGGGCTGTAAACTGTTTTATTTTAAAGGCAAAATTTGAAGCCATGATTTCCAGACATATGCATTTACCAGGAAGTTGAGGCAGTCACTCGGTTGTATGACCCCCCCCACCCTGTCAGTCACTCCCCTGTGGTCCAATGACTGGCTCACCTGCTGCAGTGCCAACCACCATGCCACTGCCAACCCTGTCAGTCAGTCCAGCCTCCTCTGACTCTGTGAATTTGAATATAATCCCCGCCTTCCCGCCGGTTCTGTCTTCCTCTCACTGTTCAGTGCTCAATAACATCCCATTCCAGAGTCGCTCCCGATCTTCTGAAGCCAGTGACTAAATCCAAACCTGAATGCCGCCTGCGTGCTCATCAGGGATAGACAAATTTCAAAGTTACATGGTAGTCCCAGACAACTGATCTATCCAAAAATGGTAGTCCCACTGTTGTGAGTGGTAGTCCAATGGTCGGAAGGCCATATTTTAAGGAAAACTTCTAAAAAATTATTTAGCAACTAAGTAAATGGTTAAGGCATTGCATTATTCACAGATCTAGAAGGGCTATATAAAACAGTAATAATTAAGATGTATTATAATTGCATGGCAATGATGCAAGGCCAGTGCTCCCATAACTTCTTAAATGTTCCACCCCTTTCACCCAGCATTATACTTGCCCAAACAAAATTGCTTGCTTTGATGTTTAGTGCTACTTTTTTATTTCTGCATTTTGTTACCTTTTTTCACACTACATGTTCTAACATGCCAGGCAGCCACACACCCAAGTCCCCTGTCCCAGCTAACCTGACACAAGTTTTCTTAAGGCAACACACAAAGCCCCTCCCTCAACCTCACTCTTATTTCTCAGCCTTTTATTAATGCTCGTGTTAGGGCAGACAACACACAAAGCACATCACTCTTTCATTTCTCAGCTAGCTAGACTGAGCAAGTCACACACACACACACACTTACACCACAGATCCTTTTCCCTTTGCTCCAGTTCAGTGCTGTGTTTTAGCAGTAGCACAGTTATCTTCTGTGTTCACTCAGTTGTACAGCACTCCTCTCTCCCCTACAACATCAAAGTAACTGCCCACACAAATCGGAAGAAAAAAAAAACCTTTTTCTTTTGTGATGACCTCTGTTGCTCTGTACTGTAGTTTTGTACTACTACTACACACACTAACTTTGTCAATGTGGGTGTAGTAAAGTTACTAATTGGTATACAGTACACTCACTGTACTATTTTTGTTCAGACTTTCCCTTTCTTTTTGGTAGTGTTTTTATCTCTAGCTCAGTGTCCCCTCAATCTTCTAATGTGGCAGAAGTCCACAAGACCAACACAGAGTCAGTCAGGCCCAGACCTCACTCACCTACTTAACTGTCCTACCTTCCACAACCCCTACTTTCACCACCTTATTTTTTTTTTGTTTGTATTTTTTTAAACAAGTCACCCCAATCAAACTGAAATGTTTTTCCTCTTCTTTTTAGCAGTCCCTTTACAGTTTCCAACTTCCACCAGTCCAACACCCACAACAAGCTTGCTAGAACCACCCGGCCCCATCTATTTCAGTGCTTTTCCGATTGCACTGTGATGCATCTAATTCTGTAGCTGCAGTGAAAATGGCACATTGCCTAACTGCCATCAAATTTTCTCCTTCTCCTTTTCCATCAGCCCCCCCACCGGACTGACAGGCAGCTACACAATAATCCATTCTTTGGCTCACCTCAGTCCTGTGGGTAGCACTGGTACAGATGGATCCGGTTGGGCAGGAAGTGGTCTTCTGTGGCCGCAGTGCTCCATCGCACAGTCACGCACAACATTCACCATGTGGGGTTCCATTCCCGGACTCATGATCATGTGACCAGCAGTGGCATGCCACGCTAAGGCATAGAATGAGGACATCGAGTGGCCAAAATCACGCATGGCACAGAAAATAAAAAAAAAAAAAGCCAGGCAGCCAGCACTAAATTGGTTGTCCTGATGTGATTATTTCTCTCAATGGGGAAATGATTGGGGGGGCTTTAACTTACATTGGGGGGGGGGCTGTAGCATCCCCAAAATCAGCCTGGTGACACCACTGGATCCCTGGCTTTACCTGCTAATTCCTATTGCTAGGATTCTCCTTGCACCTCCCATGCATTTTTTAATTATTCCCCTGCGTTTTCCCCCACCACCTCCACAGGGAGTCTATTCCATGCATACTCTACACTTTCTGTGAAGAAATACTTCCTCACATTATGCCTTAGTCTACTCCCTTCCAACCTTGTGTCATGCCCCCTTGTTCATGAACATCTTCTTTTCTGAAAGATGTATTCCTCCGGTACTCTATTTATGCCTTTTAGATATGTGTAGGTTTCTATCATATCTCCCCATCTCCCCACTCCTGCAGGGTATTCATATTAAGGGCTATTAGTCTCTCCTCATATAACTTTTGGTGCAGGCCTTGCACCATCTTTGTTGCCCTAATTTGAGCTGGCTCCACCACATTTGTGTCCTTACAGAGCTGCAGTCTCCAGAACTGGACACAGTACTCCACATGAGGACTCATCATTGCTTTTTTCAGTAGCATCACCACCTCTGTTCTTCTGCTGGCGATACATCTTACAATGCACCCCAGCAGCAGAATGGCTCTCCCCATAGCCTTGGCACATCATTTGGCCATGTTTAGGTCATCAGATATGAATACCCTCAAATTTATTTCCTGTTTGTCAACTGTCTGCATCCCCCCCATCAAGTACTGTAATTCTCACCTGGGTTCTTGCACCCCAAATGCATGATTTTGCACTTTTTTGCATTGACTCACATTGAAGTCATTCATTTATGTATTTGTGAATGACTATTACAGTATGCACTGCAAGCTGTCATTCGGTGGGCAGCCATGGAGGTATGTGGGTGGGTTTGCTACAGCCTGCCAATGATGGGGGAAGGAAGCTGGGTGGGCTGGGGTCCTATGTGGTGGGGGTGGAGGTACCACTAGACTACCAAGGAATTATTAAAATGTTATTTTCAGTGGTCAGAGCTACTGGAGGGGTGGGGGGGGGTACCACTAGACTACCAGGGAATTATTAAAATGTTATTTTCTACAATCTGAGCTGTGCGAGGGGTGTGGGGTACCACTAGACTACCAGAAAATTATTAAAATGTCATTTTTGGTGATCAGAGCTACGGGAGGGATGGAGGATGCTACTAGACTTCCAGGAAATTATTAAAATGTTATTTTCAGCAATCAGCGCTACAGTAGGGGTGGGGGTACCACTAGATCACCAGTGTATTTCAAACAAGGATTTAACAATGATCAAGGCTGCTGGGAGGGAGAGGGGATCCACTAGACTACCAAGGATTTGACAGGCTTTCCTGTCGGGTGAACAGAGGTGCAGGATGTGGGGGGGGTACCACTAGACCTCCTCTGACAGCACCGCATGCTGTGCAGAGTGCCAGGTGCATTTTGCTGGCCAGCCCAGCACAACACATGCAGAAGGGACCATTATGACATACAAATGGCCCCATTTGTGCCTTGAACATATTTTTTCTTTCAGTTGTTTAACCAGGAGTGGCACAGTAAGCTGAAAGCTTGTTTACAGTGCAATCTGGGAGCACAAGGAAGTTAAGTGACTTGCTCAGGGTCACACAGTATGCAAATAGGGGCTGTGGAATTTAAACCCAGGTCTCTAGATTTGCAGCTCAGAGCCTTAAACCACTGTGTTATACTGCCTCCCCATTATGGCCCCATTTGTATACTTCTGGATGAATATCAGGAATTTGGGCACAGCGTTACTCTGTTGCACTTGTGCAGTTCCCATTCCTGGTATTCAGCCCTGTCTGGGGGATGCACCAGAACATCATATTTATGCAGTGTGCATTACCTGATGTATGCAGAGCAGATGTGCCCTGGCTTATCTCTTTTAAATATATCCCTTAACTGCATCAGTGCAACTCAGTCGTGCTGCACCACCACATGCACCATTGCCAGGTGCAATTGTGAATATCAGGGCTCGTGTATAAAACATCGTCATGTGTTAAAAAGTTAAAAACATACAATTTAATCATATCATAGAAAACAGGTCTATCTGGACATTAATTCACTAAGTACTACACATGCAAGGAGGACATTTATTACAGCAGAATACATTTTTACTCTAGCCCAAGGCAGAGCTCAGCCTAGCCAAATAGTTTAACTTGTTTGGTTGCTTCAGATCTGGGTCCTAAGTTACCATTTACCTTTACATTTATCATAATACATTATAGTTTGTGCAAATCTTCATAGTGCAAACAACAAAAGTTTAATATTGTGTAGCAAGGATAGTCATACAGTAGCTCTTTCTGTAGAATTACCCCCATCATTTTCTCATGGGAAGGGAAAATCCATTTTTCCCTAGCCTTGTTTAAAAGTGGACATTGCAATAGCAAATGTGGGACCTCAGGCCTAATATATTCATTACAGGGACAAGATAAAAACTAATTCCTTGCCTTCTCAAACAATTCACATAATGTTTTAACTGTCCCATCCTTATTCTACATAATGCTTTTCTGTGTGCTACATTTTCACAGAAAAGGAGATGTTTTTCTGTAGTGAAAGCTTTTTTAATGTTTTTAAATAGCTTCGGTTCCCAGGAGTCCCGTATACTTGATAAATCCTAACATACTGCTAGATCTAATCTTCTTTGCAAGGCTTCATTTCTGAAAATCTTAGGTCCTGTCCACACTATGCCTCTGTAATGTTACAGAGGGTGTAAAATGTTACTGTAACAGGTCACATTTACACCTGTAACATTACAGGAGGTGATTTTGCAACCGTTACAGAAACCTATCGGGAGGTGGTTTCTACAACGGTTTCTGTAATGGTTGCAGAACTGTAACGTCACCAATGAGCACGTAAACGCTCCACCATGTAGCTGACAGTCATCTGACAGACTGTCAGGCATAGCGCAGCTCAAGAAAAGCTGGTAGGGCTGGAGCAGGGGCCAAGGAGCTCGGAAGGAGACCGCATGTGGAGAGTGAACACCCGCAGAGGGCTGCGGTGGTACAGGAGCAGAGCCAGCACAAAGGTGGGACACCAAGCACCCGAAGCAATGGAGGCACACACATGAACGCGGAGCAGTGGGGAAGCACTGGGATCCCAGTGGGGGGCAGCTGAACAACAGGATGTGTCAGCAGGACACTGATGGTCCCAGGGCAAACAGTGGGACACAGCTGGAAGGCGTAACGACAGCAGGGTAAAAGCGGCAGTCAAACAGACCACAGCACAGACCCATGTGCCACTGGTGGGAAGTAGGCCACCAACAGCCATCAGAGGTGCAACCTAGCCCCCACAGTACAACAGTGCCGGACAACACCACCCTGGCACCACAGCAGAGCCACCCTGACCCCCAAGCACAGCCCATGAGCAAGGTCAACTGATACGCCCTGCTACCCAGACACTGGTGACCACAGCAGTACGGTACCACCCACCCTGTGCTGCATGCCAGATTGAACCATGTCAGACCATGGCGCAACCTGGACAGATGAGGCCACCGCATTGCTGGTGGAGTTCTGATCACAGGAGAAGGTGCAGGTGGAGCTAGCCAGTGCCAGGCACAACACCAAGGTCTACCAGAAGATATCGGACTACCTGTTTGAGAATGGTGTGGAGAGGACGGCAAAGCAATGCCATGACAAAATAAAGCAGATGAAGGTGCAGTACCACAAAACCAAGGACAGCAACAGACGCTGGGTGGTGCATGTTTGGTATGCCCTTCTATGACAAACTAGACACCATACTAGGCACACGGCCAACCATGGCACCAGCGTTCATCCTTGAGAGCTCACAGGTGGGCAGCCCACAACTGGAGTCAGATCATGGGGACGCCACCGGGAACACGTGCCCACACCAGGGGCTGGAGGTGCAGACAGTGTGCATCGGGAGACACCTGACACTGGTATGTACAATGTACACTGCACCCATACGGTGGCTGGGACATGGGGGGCACTGCATGGTGGTGCTGCCAAGGCATGGGGCGGATGTCGATCACAGATGGGTGTTGCACAGTGATAGGAGGTAGTACGGGTGAGCATGGTGGTGCATAGCACACATGCTGTGGCCCATGGGCACGCAACAGGGTAGTGGCACCTGGGGTGTGGCACTGGCCACAGGTGCAGGGGGGGACAGTGGTGTGGGGATGGGGGCTGGGCGTGGCATGGGTGGGTGGGATGACTGCATGTGTACGATGGTGAGTTGTGTGTTCTGCTATTGCAGGGCAAAACCCAGGGGAAGGTACATCTGCAGACACTGATGGAGCAGATGCAACATCAGTGTCCTCAGGCATGCAGGACGAGAGGCCGGGTACCTCCAGTGACACCTCCACCACAGGATGGGGAAGGGCTGCAAGGCAGCGAAGTGGCCAGGAACCCCTGGTGAACCTCCGGAAGAGGAAGTCCAAAGCAGCACGGATGGCTGATGTATTTGGGGTGGTGCTGGAACCAACCAATAAAATACTGCAGGAGCACCATAGGGAGATTCTGGAGCTGGAGAGGGAGCAGGCAAAAAAGGAGAGGGTTATGGAGGAGCGTATGCGGCAACAGGAGGCTGCACAAACACAGCAGTTCTTTCAACAGATGGCCATGTTCCTGGCCATGCAATGCCACCATCCACACCCTGTGGGTGCAACGCAATGTATGGGTGCCACTGCCATGCCCTCCACCACCGCCATCCCATCCCCACCCACCCCATCCCTCAGGGCAGCCCACTGGTTTTGTCCCACCATGCCCATGTCCACAGGGAACCCCACTGGTGTGCAGGCCATGGACATCCAGCACCAGTCTGCCACCAATGACAGCCAGGCAGGCAGCAGGGCACCAGATGACTGCACTGGTGTGCTGCCCCCAACCATGCCTGTGCCCCACAGATGTGCATCCCTTGTTCAGGGGTGTGTGTACACAGGCGGCACCACCACCAGGGATGCCCTGGCCACCACACCCCAGGAACTGCTGTGTCTTGTTGGCATGGCACGGCAGTGCCCCACAGGTGGTGTGACCACCACAGCTGGGCTGCACACTGCTACCCTACCCCTGATGCATGGTAGTGCTGACCAGCTCACTGCTGCTCCCAAGGCACCACTGCGGGCATGCCGAGCTTCACGCAGGACCTGTACGATGATGAGTTCCAGTGGATGACACTGTGATGGCATGGGCCCCCTGCAGGAGACTGTTGTCCATTATGTCCCATGAGCCATCCTGGGTCACCCATTGCGTTCTCCACACTGGTATGGTGATGGCACTGGAGGTGGACCGGTGTTATCCATGCCTGGTGTGGTTTGACACAGGGCTTTGTGCTCACAGTGGCACTCCTGTATTTAGTGTGTTCCCACTGGGGTGTTCTGCAGTGCTGCGTGGCGTTTCTGTCAGATGGTCCACAGGGGTTCAGGCACGAGAGGTCCACATGGGGAGCTGGGTGTTTGCTCATCCTGTGTATGGTACCCCGGGGTGTTGTGTTGGGACATGGGAATGTTGGGTTGGTTACTGTCTGGTTGTACACTGTTGGCCATATTGTTGTCTTGCATAGTGTGTTACATGGCTGGGTCACATGTCAGTCTGTGTCCCGTGGGTGTCCTGCATCCACCAGACAGTGCCTATCACTGTAGGGGGCCTTGGAGGGTGGTGCAGTGTCAGTATTATGTTGTGTGTCCACTGGTGGGTTTGCAGTGGTCATGGGGTTATTACAGTGTTCCTTATGCCATGGGTTCAGTCCTGCATGGGGTTTTGCTGTTGGACGTTGTATGTTCTTTTCATATCCTTTGTGTGCTGCAGCTATGCACAGGGCATGCTGCCTGTTCATGCTTTTGTCTAATGTTGCTTTCCATGTGTTACAGCCACCAGAGGCCATGGTGGCATTGCAATAAAGACCAACATGTGACACAATACTGTGTTGCTTGTTTGCTTGGGTGGGTTACTTGCATGCCCACATTGCTATGTGGGGGCACTGTTGGGCCTCTGCCATCATGGGTCACGGGTGTGGTGGGACTGTGTATACTGCCTGGCAGCCTTGTGTGTGCTGGGCACACGCAGCCTGTGTCTGGAGGGTGGCTGTTTTGCATGGCATGCCTTTCCCAGGTGGTGCACCTCGTAACTGCCTGTGGCTTACTGCTGGGTCACGGTTCCCAGCTCCTGTGGGTGCACCACATCCCTCCTCCATGCCAGGCATCAGGGCCCTCCTCTGCTTTCATTTCCACCCCTTCCGCTGCATCACACCATCGGTCCACCTCGGCCGCCACTGGGCACACATTGCTGTCAGCCCCCTTACCATGTTCTGCCATGCTCTGTGTACACTATCCACCAGATGGCCATGTGGGTGGGTGTCTGTCTTCACAGCTGTCTTCCCCATGTGCACCCTGGGATACGCTCTCCATTCCTGGGTTTGTATCCACTCCCTGTTCACAGCTCAATGTGGATGAGCTGTAACTGTTCTGGACCACTTTCACACCTGTTCCCTGGCAGTGTGGATGTGCTGTACCATTTCAAGTCTGTAATGGTTCAGAACCATTTCAGCATTTTCAGGTGTAGTGTGGACAGGGCCTTAGAGTCCCTTCCTAATTCTAAATTTGAATCCCTCTCTTGTCCCATTTTATTAAGTGATGTATTCAATTTAATAAGCCAGCATTGTTCCCCTCTGTTAAGACTTTTTCCTTTAAGGCATTCTGTTAAGAGATTTGAGTGGGTTAAACTGCTAATCCTAATGTACTACAAACATCTTTCTATCCCTCCTTTTGCTTTTAAAGTCTACAACAACAGTCGTACCCACCCCATTATCTGTCTTCTGGGTAATACCTTTCCTTATTATATGGGATGGTTTTACAGATTTATTCCCCTTTAACTACTCTACTAGATTTTGTATCACCTTTACTTCTTTGTTCCTTATTTATTCTGTTATTCCTTTTTTTGATTTGGCAAAATTTGAATGCTGGTTATTTCTTTCTCTCTCTTTTTTCCCCTCTTTGTCCACATTCATTAACTTCCAGTCTATTGGGGTGGGTTGGGGTGAGGATTCTTACATATTTTTCTTACGAAGTATACTCTTCAGTAATGCAAGTATTTCTATTAACAGCTGATTTCTGTATATGATTTTATCTCTATAAGTGCCCCCAGCCCCACATGCCCTTCTCCATAATCTTCAATTGTAAAAAGATCATGCTCATTTTTTTTCACATATGTTCTCATAGCTTTTCCTTTTCAGACTTGCCTACCCCTAAAAAAGCTGGTTCCTGCTCTTGTTCATATTCCTTACCCCCCCAAAATGAGGGAGATGGGCGGGTCCAGTAACAATCTGTTGGTATATGGGGTTAAAACTCATTTAGAAAGGAACCTGCACCACCCTCTCTATTAGTTCTTACTGTTCTTTCACTCGTTGTTCTCCTTATTGCAGTCTCCTTCATATTGTCTGGCTCTGTGTGCATAATTCCAGTAAAGATTGGTACTGGGAAGTTCATTACACTTTAATTCTATTATTTTATTATTTCTTGCCTTCTTCTTTTTTCTAGATCTAGACATTCCTCTGCAGGAGCAAGATTGTTTCCAGCTACATCATTTTCAAATAGCCTTGTCTGCTTCAACAGGGAATGTTCACTATAATGGGTACCAAAGTTTTCTTTCACAAGAGAACTTAATGAAGGGAGACTTGTACTCTGGATTCTAAGTATCACTTTTCTACCTACTAGCTCAATCTGATTCCTTGGGCCCAGAATGTAACTTGTGATTTTTGTTTAGTTTTTATGTGTACTTTTTACAGTAGCACTTTTCTTTTTAAGCACTGACCCCTTTACTCTTCTCTGACATTTCTTAGTAGGTTTTATTTTGGTTTGTCAAGAGTTCATTTTGAAAAGTTACACAAATAAACACCAGTACCAAAACTTAATCCTTAAATGCTGAAATGCTAATGTGTAAGTATCGAGGAAACACAAACAGACAAAATAGCATGTAATACATTACAACAATAGAAATAATTGATGTCCAGGAATTTTTTTTTTTATTTAGTTTTTGTTGACCGGGTAAGTGCACTAGACAAATCCTGCCTATTTTCAGGCACGACCCGGGGTACAGATGAATGCCAACTGACCTTGAACCAGATTAAGCTGTTGGTGGTATTTTTATTGAATGAGGAAAATTTGGCCAGGACACCGTGGAAATTCCCCTACTCTGTGTGGAGAGAGTGCTGCTGGGTAATCCGGAAGGGTTGCTCAGTAGGCTCTTGGTCAGGCATGGAATCGGATGCTGTGTTGTCTGGCTCAGTGGAGCCTACTACGGAACGGAGACCAGAGCAAAATCCTTACCTCGAGAACCGGAGAAGTGCTTAATATCCAGGAGAAGCCTCAGACTGAATCGCGGTCTGAATCGGGAGCTGCAACTAATTTATTTTCGATATCCAAGTTTTCTGTACCTGTGGAAATCGCAATGTCAGCCAGCCAGGTGACTGATTCGGTCGGCCCTTTGCAGACGCCACGCAGGAAATACAGGAAGGGACTCATTTTGAAGCGCACAGACAATGGAAGCTGCATTGGACCTGGGAATACTACCGCTGGACCCTTGTTCTACACCTACGGCCTCACAGATTCTAAAGCAACAATTTGGCTTGCATAATAGAAAATCATCCTACCCTACTATGGACTGGTCATCGGAGGAGGTTTTACAAGATGCTGGATGGACAAAATCACAAACAGGCATATGGATCCCAGACCCTACATGGACGGACAGTTCTCAGTCTTCCACCATGCATGCCAACGTTTCTACAAACCTGAGCTCAGGTATGGACATTCAGACTTCTGGGGTGGAAACTATTAATGATAATCAGAGTTTGAAATCGTCCTCTCGGCCATACCTGGGCCGAGTTCGGGGGGTATAGGACTTGTACAGGATTTAGCTCAGACAGGGGCACAGGCTGGCTTGCAAAAACCCAGAGCAGTAATGTCTGACTTGTTTAAAAACAAATTAGAACAGGCACCTAGAAGAAACACTGTCCGTTTACGTTATAGGGGTGGCCTTCAAACCCACCCGGATAGATATTATATTGCTAACTCGCTTTTGAAAGGTTCCATGAATTTTCTTCCTGTTGATATTTTTGCATTAATTCACATCTCAGGGGAGGATTCTTATGATATTAGTTTTAAATCCTTTAAGGGCTTAGAGAAATTTTGGGATAGATACTCCATTTTGAAAAATACCCCTTTGTGGGTTCCATTTTGTGCTATCCCCCTTACTAAACCAGTGTTTCGTTACATTACAATCATGTTTAGGAATGAAGGTGTCAGCGTAGGTAATATTTACCAATGGTTGCAAAATAAATGTGAGGTGATGGGACCCCCTGAAGCTATCTTGGACCTAGAAGGTATTTGGAAAGGGAGCTGGAAATTTAAAGTGAAGTTACCCCAAATAAATGGTGAAATTATCCATTTATCGAACAGCTTCTTTCTAGGGAAAGATAGAGGGGTCTGTTTTATAGTGGTCAGCCTCGGCCTGTTATAAATGTGGAGCCTGTACTCATTTAAGTAGCTCCTGTGACCTTTAAATGTCCATTGTGTGAGGGTTTGAGATGTAGCAGAAAGATGTCAAAACATCTTTCAGTGTAATCTTTGTGGTGTTAATGGCCATGCCTTTCACCAATGCCCACGGGCCTCTCATAACAAAGCTGGGGGCTGGGATTCTGATGCCCTAATTAACAAGGCTCAGGGGGAAAACAGTGATTGATCCTGGATCCTTCACATCAGGTAGTCAGGCTGATCCTTCACCCTCTTGGTGGACAAGCCTTCCTCCTCAGAGACTGAGGTGACTCCTTTGGTTGCAGATGTATCTATTTCATCTTCTCCACCTGATATCTCTGACTCTCAACAGGCCTCTTCTTCCATGCCCCCCTTGAGATAGTGAAACTCAGAGGTTTCACTTAGAGCTTCTAATAAAGCTTCCTCTACTACTCCCACTCCAGTAGAAAACTTTGTTTCTTTGCAACTGGAAGGTAGGGACTCAGATTTAGAATCTGATACTTCCCACCTATCGGAATTGATTTCGAAGAGGAAGATAGCAAAGCCACAGACTTAGCAAAAGAAAAAAAGGGAAAGAAAGGAAGAAGAGAAAACTAGCCATTCCTAGAAGTCTGGAACTTAATGGTACTATCTCTGCAACATGGCGACTCTGAAAATAGCCTCCTATAATGTCTGCAGTATAAAGAACTTTAAGAAGAGACTTGCTGTCCTTTCCTTTCTTGGTACTTTAAATGTAGACATTATTCTTTTACAGGAAACTAGGTTATCCTCCTGGCTGAAATCAAACAAACACAGAAAAGATGGGTGTGGGGGCCTTCCTTTTGGACTTTTGGCCTATGCCAGCTGATGGGATTGGGGTTCTCTTTACTTCCACGGCCTTTAGAGTTCCTAAACTGGTCGACATCTGTCCAGGACGTGCCCTGCTCCTAGATTTTTCCTGGCATGACTTTGATTATAGATTATTAAACATTTATGCCCCTCAAGTTAAAACTGCACGTATTAAATTATTTGAGGATGTTAAGCCCTTTCTATATACTCAAAGACACGTTATCTGGGAGGGATTTTAACTGTGATATAGATACTAAATTTAAAGGGGAAGTCCAGAAAAAAATATATTGTGATTCTTTAGCTTTAAAACAGATTATTAAAAATGCTGGACTATTGGACGTTTATAGGTCATTACATAGTACAGGTGGTTCTTCATATCACAGGAACATATTTTCTTCACGTATTGACTATCTTTTGTCTCAAAGTTTCTAAAACCTTCCCTTACATATATTACACCAACTGAGTTCTCAGACCATCACCTTTAATTGGGGTTTTAGTCTAGCAGATATTCCCCTAAACTATATTCAGCTAGCCCCAGATGGCTGTTTAAATGTGTCCTCCTTGGAGGACAGTGATTGTATTTCGAATTACAAAATCTATTTTTTGCCCGTCATTCTACACTTTGTTGTTATGAGAACCTTTTTTCTGGTGGAGAGACACTAAAATAGAGATTAAATCCTTTTAAGTTCTAAGGGAAACACAAGGCCAATTCA
The DNA here is from genome assembly GCA_016271365.2 of Neoceratodus forsteri. NCBI lineage: Eukaryota > Metazoa > Chordata > Ceratodontiformes > Ceratodontidae > Neoceratodus > Neoceratodus forsteri. The sequence goes on along the minus strand of CM057449.1, from coordinate 51,793,687 downwards.
CGATATCTTCAATACCTACATTATCGGATCAATTTTACAAACTGATGTCACTACCATCGAGTGACAAACTCCCTTTGTTGTCTCAAATCTCAGAATTAAAAAAACAGATGGTTGAATATCAGTACAGTAGAGCTATATCACTAGACATGGAATTTAGATTTGGGGTACAAGCCCAACCAACTTCAGATCCCTATTTGGCGGTAAGGAACGCTTGACCGGACTGTAATGTCTAAATTAACCTCTTCCGAAGGTAAAATAGTAACCTCCGAGAAAGATATGATGTCTGTTGTACAGCAATTTGTTTGGATACCTTTGGGGAGAACCGAGCTTAGCGGAATTTGCCTGAGGACTTTTGCCTTATCTTCCAGTGATGGACACCACATTTCAAGCTCAATTATTGAAACCCATTTCTCCATTGGAAGTGGAAAAGTTATCCTATCCCTTAAACTTAAAACATCCCTGGTTTGGATGGCATTCCAAATGAATTTTATAAAACCTTCATTTCGTACATGTGTCTTTTTCTTCCTCTTGTGTTCAATTTTATCTTAACCTCCACCTCCAGGTTTCAGAATTTAATGTGGCCTTATTGAAATTTATTTTAAAAAGGATTCCTCCTTACTTACTAACTGAGGCCGATAAGTATCCTTAATAGGACTATAAGATCTTTGCTAAAATCCTCACAAATAGATTGTCCTTAATTTCTGAGTCCCTATTCATCCCACTCAATCCTGTGCAGTACCACATAGGAGATACAACATAGTTTATATTTGTTAAGAGACTTATTTGACAACAGTGATGGGGAAAAGGGTCGGGTTTTATTATTGCTTTGGATCAGGTTAAGTCCTCGACAAAGTGTGTCACTCTTACTTATTTAATATACTATTAACCTACAAAATTCCTAAACTCTTTGTATACTGGATTTCGATTTTATATTCGAAGCAGTGATACATCCTTTAGTGAATGGAAGAATGGGGCTCATGGGTTCCTGTAGTTAGGGGAGTTCGCAGGGTTGTCCCTGAGCCCTCTTTGTATGTGTTTGTTTTGGACCTATTATTCGATATATTCAGGGCATTCCGAGATTATGGGTTTGACCCTGATGTATCTTGCAAGGGTTAAAATAACCGCCTATGCAGATGATATTACACTTTACGTTCAGGATAGGCCTTCCTTCAGAAAGCCTTACATTGTTTTCAGATTTGGGGAAAAATCTGGATCTGAACTTAACGCTTCAAAAGTTTTATTTTTCTTTACATCCTGAACAGGATACTCTTTGATACTGGGGGTATTCCATTCTCATCACAACCTAATAAAATTTAGGAATTTGGTTTGGGTTAGTGATATGGCTACTTTTAACTGGGAAAAGCAGTTAAAAATAGGGAATCTAAAGTGAATGTCTGAAACAATGGAAATTTGGGAAACGGAAAGGGTTTCTATTGTTAAGCAATTTTGATTCCCATATTTTTATACCTTAGTTATTTATACCACCACCTGTTTCATTAGAAACACGATTGTACAAGCGTCTTTTTCAGATGATTTGGGGAATCGTTTAAATCCAGTTCAGGGATTTCCTTTTACTTACCAGTTAAGAAAGGTGGATTGTCCATGATAAATCCAATTTTTTTTCATTCCATTTTTTGTTTAATTCTTTTAGTTTCCTTTGGAATCACACGGTTCCCTTTGGCATTCGTGGTCTTATTTTCTATGGAGTCCTTACTTCCAGAAATGGACAACGACTCTCAAATTGTTAAACAAAATCATTTGCCCCTGTATGGAATGCCTTCTTAAAAATGTAGGCAGTGGAATTTATTATTTAATGACCTTATTTCACATACTAGGAAATCTTTCTATAACTATATTGTTTTTACTGTACAAGGCTCCATTTTGCTTTTTCCAGACTGTGTGCCAACCAAAATGTCCTTTGCTTTACGTAAATTAACTGACTATAGAATACCATCTTCTATATGGGACATTGTGTGGATATCTTTACATGGGAAATTGAGGAGGGGTAATCTTAAATACAAACCGACAACTGAAAGATACTGTTTAAGGTTCTTCTTGTAACTCTATTGAAGAAAGTTTATCTCACTTTCTTATTGATTGTCAGTTCAAAAGAATTTTGGTGTAAGGCATCTGATCATTGGGGGGTTCGATGCTGCAGCAGATAAATATATAATGCTTTGGTCTTAGGGATTATACAGGTATATGGCAGTCTTATCATCCCAGCACCTTGAATGTTTTTTGCCTTTATTCAATTTTATCTTTGCAGGCCAGATGTCAATATATTTTTAGCAACAATTAGTTTCTATTTCTATAATTTTGTCACAAGTGGAGACTGGTTTATCCTCTGTTAAAGTCAAAGATAAGCAAAAATGTTCTGCTGTTAAATTTGCTTCTTTTTGAAATCTTTTTTTGTTTGACATATATATTTCTGTGTACAATTTTTGTATTGTTGTGTAAGTCTGTTTAACTGGTGATGTTATGTTCTTTTCAATAAAAACTTCCCCTACTCTTTTCGATAAGTGCCATGGGATCTTTAACATCCACTTGAACTATCACCAATCCAGGCAGATGGGACCTCGGTTAAACATCTCATCCGAAAGACAGCACCTCAGAAGTGCAGCACGCCTCTCATGCTGCACTGCAGTGTCAGTACTGGGATATTAACCCAAGTGCCAGATGTGGGAACTGAACCCACAGCCCTCTGATCTCCCGGCCTCAGAGGCGAGTGTGCTACCTAATGAGCCACTGACACTGCTGTGTGAGCAAGACCCTTCAATCAGGCTGCCTTCAGAAAGTTATGTAAAAAAAAACAAGTTTGTCCCACAGTCTTCCACCACCTGAGATGTTATTTGCTATCATGAAAACCAGTGCCTGTCTTATTCTAGCTTTCTCCAGGCGGCAACCTTTCACTTTTCACTTCACCATATTCTCTAGCTTAGGTGTTCCTATATAGATTTTATGGCCAGTTCTTCCATCTGTGCTTGTTATAGTGATAACTTGGTAACTTGGTAACTTGGTAGGCGTAGACAAAGTAGGCCAAGGCCCAATTAATTGTCTCCCACTCCTAGTGGGTTTATTTATTAATATAATGTTTACCATTTGAAAGCAAATGTGCATCCAACTCCCTTTTAAAGGAGTCAAATGTAGATGCTTCTGACACGTGTTTAGGGAGACTATTCCATACATAAGAAGCTCTTGAATTAAAGAAATTTAAATGTCTACTTGTTTTGGGAATATTCATAAAGATTTGATTTTCATGAGATCTTGAATTAAAGGTTTTATGATTCCTTACTATATTACATTGCTCCATTAATGTTACATCTTCTAAGATGTGGTACAGGAAAAGTAAATCTCCCCTAATTCGCCTGAGTTCTAAAGGATACAGATTTAATGCTAATAATCTGTCTTCATATACCCTATTCTGTAATCCATTTATGGATTTGGTTAAACGTCTTTGAACTCTTTCACCTTTGAGTATATCTTTCCTTAAATATGGGCTTCATATAGGGGAACCATAATCCAGAAGGGGAAGTACATAAGTTTTATAAAGTTTGAGCAAGCACTCTTTGTTTCTTGATATGAATCCTTTTTTTATTGAGTAAATGATACCATTACATTTGCCTATCATTTTAGATATATGCATGTTAAAGGATAGTTTTGAATCTATCCAAATACCCAGATCTTTTTCTAAATTGCTATTTTTTAGCTTCCTATTATTCAAGTAGTAGGGATACTTGGGGTTATTTTTTCCAAAATGAATCACTGAACACTTTTCTTCATTAAATTTCATACCATTTTGTCTACCCCATTTTTCTATTATGCTTAAGCTGTTTTTTAATTCTTCAAAATCACCAATGGTTTTGACTACCCCACCTATTTTGATATCATCGACGAATTTAGTTATGTGGGATTTAACCCCATCATTCATATCACTGATATACAACCCAAACAGTAATGGACCCAGCACAGAGCCCTGGGGAACCCCACTAGCCACCTCCCCCTCCTCCGAGAGCACACCATTAATATGCACTCTCTGTATTCTATTTGACAACCAATTTTTAATCCACCTTATTGTAGTTGTATTTATACCAAGTTTTATCAATTTATTTATTAATGTATGGTGGGGAACAGTGTCAAAAGCTTTTCCCAAGTCCAAATAAATAACGTCCATGGGTTTACCTCTATCCAAATTTACACTAATAAAATTATAGAAGGCCAATAGGTTAGTATTACAAGAAAGTCCTTTTTTAAAGCCATGCTGTGTAACATCTTGTAATTTCAACCTTACAATATCTTTTTCAATACTGTTTTTAATCAATCTTTCCAGAATTTACAACAAACTGGCGTCAAGCTAATAGGCCTATAATTTAGTAAACATGATTTATCACCTTTTTTATGAATGGGTACAACTACAGCTTTTCTCCAAACAAGAGGAACATCACCAGTGGAGATAGATTTATTGAATATTAATGTTACAGGCTCAACTAATGCGTCAGCAAGATTTTTCCAAACAATTGAATCAATATTGTCAGATCCTGAGGAAGAGGATGATTTTATTTTAGACAATTCGAACTTAACTGATTCATGACTAATATAAATAGGATCTGAGTTAATTACACCTATATTTTTTATTTTAGCATTGTGGACCTGATAAGTGGTAACACAATACTTGTTAAACCTATCAGCTATTTCTTTGTTGTTTTTTAAAGTTTCCCCATTTACTCTTACTGAAGCAATCATTTTACTTTGTTGTTTGTTATTATTTATATATGCATAAAAGGCCTTGAGATTTTTATTCATAGCTAGTTTATTTTCAAATTTAATCTTACCTTTCTTGATAATAGTTTTGAGCAAACGCTGCTGTTTTTTATATTTGATAAGATTAATATCTGTAGAATGATTTTTGTATTTTTTAAATGCTTTATTTTTCCTCCTGATTTGTTTTTTAAAATCTTTGTTGAGCCAGTGAGGAATAAATCCCTTACTATTGTAAATTTTACGTGTAGGAACCAATTTTATTATAAGTGTTTGTATTTTATTTTTTAATTCCTTCCACATAGAATTTACTCCTAATTTACAAAATGCTTCCCCCAGTCTAATTTTCCAAATACATTCTTAATGTTGTTCCAGTCAATTTTTTTTGTAATTGAAGGCTAATGTGCATTTACTAGTTTGGAAACTATCAGTATGAATAGTACATTCAACAATATTATGGTCGCTAGTTCCCAAATGTGGTAGGATGTCAATTTTGCAAATCCTACCTATAGTATTGGTGATAGCAAGATCCAAAATATTAAATCCCCCTTGTGCTTTTAATGTTCACTTCTTGAGCACTCAGCATGTAAAAAAATATTCAATTATTGGGCATATATTGCAAATTACCTCACTAGGATTAAACTTCAAACCAATAAACTAGATGCTAAGTATTTTGATAACTAGTAGCACCCAATATCTAACAACAAACAGCCTAAAAACTGTACCCCTAGCCACAAAACTCCCCCTGTCCCTCTAAACTCAGATTCAAACTTAAATTATAAAAAAGACACAAATTTTAACTTTCAAAGAGTTATAGTTATCTTACTTTTGTATAATTTTTCTCTTTCACATGGAGCAGGAATCAGAATAGATCTCATCCATAGCCTGCAGCAGAATCTACAGAGTTTGCTTCTTATGATTCCTCATCCAAGAATTAAAATAAGCAATCGGCAGGAAGCACGAATATGGGTCACATACAAAGGAAAATTGGCTTGTTAACAGAAAACTTTCTTTTGAAGATTGTGCTTTAACTATTGGCTGATTCCCTGATGCTGAGCACAAAAGAAAAGCATCATGCTCACCATGTGCTTTCTTAAAAGCAGCAACTTTTGACTTCTGATGATTCCACAAAACAGGTGGTGCTGAAAAAAACACACCAAAAGAAACACAAAACACCAAGGGTGTGATATTCAGAGGGGTTGTGCCTGGCACAACACAGTTGCACCATGCACAACCCACTGATGCACCCCGGCATGATATTCAAAAGGGGAAAGTGGATGGCACAAATCCCGATGTGCCAGGGAACATCAGTAATGTATGCGGTGCAAGTGAGGGGCGTGCCCATGCATACTCCACACATCCCAGTTTTCAGCCCGGGATGTGCTGAGCAGATGCAGGTGCAACCTCTACCTGCACCACACACAGTTGAGCCAAGGAAAAACAGGAGCAACAGCTGGCCACCCACAGGTGAGCTGCTGTATTGCAGGGCACAACACAGCAGCTGCCAGCTGTGGGTGTCCACCCGAGCTCCTGCGGCACCGTCTGTCATGGTAGCGCCCCCCATCCCCAATCGTGGGCATATATTTTTAATTAATACATCCAATATCCCTGGTAGTCTAGTGGACGCTTCCGTCAGTTCGATTACATGTAGTAAATACAATGTAAACCATCCTCGTGGTTGAGCGGTACCCCTCCCACCTGCAGCTGGAGCCCCACCACCCGCTCCCCATCACCAGTGGGTGCAGCTCTTCGCCTGCAAGCTGCCTGGCTGCCCGCCGACTGACTGCATACAGCAGCAGTAGTGCCCATTGAGTCACAGAGTGGGCCAAGGCATTCAGACTGTATCATTACACAGTCCAGATATGAATGGATTCATTCACATATCTGGACTGTGTAGTACAGCAGGTCTGAACGCCCATTGGCCCACGCTGTTTCCACCACTGGGCGCACAGCCGCATCTGTATGCAGTCAGTCGCGGGCGTCAGTCGGCTTGCAGGCAGGGAGCTGTCACCCGCCACTGACTGGGGAGCAGGGGGTGGGGCTGAGTGGGCGGGTCGGAGGGGGTACCACTGGACCACGAGGGATGGTTTTTACATTGTATCTACTACATATGCCCATGATTGGGCTGGAACCAGTCCACTGGACCATCAGGGATATTGGACATTTATTTTATACTTATGCCTGCGATCGGGCTGGGAGCAGTCCACTGGACCACCAGGGATATTAGACAGTTTATTAATTCATATGCCCACGATCAGGCTGGGGGCGGTCCACTGGACCACCAGGGATATTGGACGTTTATTTTATACTTATGCCCATGATTGGGCTGGGAGCAGTCCACTGGACCACCAGAGATTTTGGACAGTTTATTTAATTCATATGCCCGCGATCGGGCATTAGAGAGCGCTGTCAGTGGGGGTAGGGGGCATTGGTCCCCTACGGCTACTGCCTGGCAGGGCACCAGGAGCAAGTCTCCGGGGATCGGCACACCTGCATGCAAATGGAGCCATAATGACATGCTAATGGCCCCATTTGCGACTTGCATACATTATGACCCCATTTGCATGTCCACTGCTGAATATCACGGTTGCTGTGCCTAGCACAACGGCACTTGTGCTTGCGCATTCCCCTGCTCCTCACTGACCACTTGCACTGGAGCAGTGCCACTGCACCATGTGCAATGCGGGTGGCCATGGTGCCATATTCAATGGTGTGGAGCCATGGTGCAGCACCATTGAACATCGCCCAGGCCACGCCTTGACTCATCCCAGTTGCACTGCTCCCAGCTTGCACCCCTGACTGGCGCAGTTCTGAAGATCCCACCCCAGATGTCAACAGAAACACCTGCAAACTGAGCTAAGCTTGAAGGCAATCTGAAAAACTTGGGATCACACCTGAGATTTGGAGTCAGACTATAACATAATCTTCTGATGTCACCCTGGCATGAAAATTTAAATGCAAAAAATGTTGCCTATATGAGGTATAATTATAAATAAATATGAATAAAAATATTTCAAAAAATCTGCATTAGGAACCTTAGAAATGTATTTATTATCTAGAAGAAGCTCTCTCTTTCAGTGCTCTTTCAAACTTCCAATGTATCACAAACATACAAGTTATAAGAGAAATCAGAGCAAAATCTAAATTAAGCCACTTTGTAAAATCCAGAAATCCATATAGAGCTCACATGAACATTATGTAAATCAATTGAACAGTATATAGAGAACAAATGAGTAACAGACAAATACACTTTGGCGGGTTACCCATAGTACACTGTTCAAAACCCACAATGTAGGGGAGATAAATGGGGAAAATAACCAAGGGGTAAAGAGAGTATAATAACTCTCCTTTTATCTCTCTTCTCTTTTCTCTGTTCAATCATCCTTTCCAGATTGTTCTTCTTTCACTCATCGATGTCTCCAACATACACTCTTCCCTGCAGTTAGACCCCTGTGGGTCTCCCTACACTCTTCTTTTGAAGGTGGGCTCCTGCAGCCACCATTAGGATGCCAAGCCTTTTCTTAAAGGAAACAGCACATTTCTAGCTGTCCTGTTCTCTTTGCTCCTCCACAGCAATGCATATGAGCATATGAACATATGAATGTGCCAACAGAAACAGACCTCCTGGTCTATCAACATCTGCTCGAGTGCGTAGCTAGTGGCCCTAAGTTGCTGCTGCCCCATACCTTCCCCTTTTGTCCACCCTCAGCTGTTCTCAGCCTCACCCATCTTTACTTTCCCCTGTTCTCTGTCCCATACCCTCTTAAAGCTACCCACAGTTTTGCATGATATCACCTCTCTGGTAGGGTGTTCCACTTTAGCACCACTCTTTCTGTGAAGTAATGCCTCCTCATCTCCCTCCTAACTCTCCCCCCATTCTTAGCCCATGCCCACTAGTGTCCCATCACTTCCTAAGTTTAAAAACCCTGTCAGCTCTATCCTTGTTGATTTCCCTCAGATACTTGAAAGTTTGGATCATGTCCCCCCATCCCTCCTCTCCTCCAGACTGTACATATTCAGTTCCCCCAGCCTGTTCTTATAGTGTCTCCCCCTCCATTCCCTGTATCATCCTCATTGCCTTCTGCTGCACTTCTTCCAGTAGATTGATATTCTGCCTCAGGTATGGCCTCCAGAACTGCACACAGTACTCGAAGTGTGGCTTGACCAGTGGCCTGTACAGGGGCAAGTTCACCTCCCTCCACCTGGAGGAGAACCCCCTCACTATACAACCCAGCCACTTGTTCACCTTCTTTGCCATTTTGCTGCATTGGGCAGAATTGTTCATGATGCTGTTATCATCACTCCAGGTCTTTCTCCTCCTCAGTGATCCCCAGTTTCAGACCCCCCCATCCAGAATTCTCTCCCTGAGTTCTTTGCCCTGAAGTGCATAACCTTACACTTTTTTGCATTGAACCACATCTGTCACCTCTCCAACTAATTCTCCAGTTTGGTTAGGCCCCCATGCAGTTGCTTCCATCCCTCCTCCTCGTTCACTACTGCACCCATTTTGGTATCGTCTGTGAACAGACTTACCCTGCTCACCACTCTGTACTTGATGTCTGAGATGAAGAGCCCAAATAGCACTGGGCCCAGCACTGAGCTCTGCAGCACCCTGCTCATCACTGGTTTAGGTGTTGAGAATTCCCTTCCACCACCCACTGTAGCCTCCCATGCAGTCAGTTTGTAATCCAGTTTGCCATCTTCGCCCTCACTCCCTTGCCAGTTAGCGTCACTCCAAGCCACCCATGAGGTACTGAATCGAAGGCCTTGCTGAAATACAAGTAGAAGACATCTACTGCATGGCCCCTATCCAGCTCCCTTGTTACCCAGTTGTAATATTGTATTAGGTTAGTTTGACAGGACTTCCCTGTTATTAACCCATGCTTCACATCTGGAAGTAATTGTCCTCTAGAAATGACACTAGCCTCTCCTTCAGTATCATCTCCATAAGCTTGCTCACTGTGGAAGTAAGATTGATCATCCAATAATTGCCCGGTTCATCCCTTGGGACGCTCTTGTGTATCAGCTACACAAGGACCATCCGCCAGTGCTGAGGCACACATCCAGTATCATGGAGGTGCTGAACAGATCTGCCAGAGGTTCCACCAGCACCTCCGCTATCTCCTTCAGCACCCTGGGGTGGATACCATCAGTCCCTGGTGCTTTGTCCTCTTTTAGCTCCCTTAGTCCCTCTAATACTCTATTTCCTTCAATCATTCCATCCGTCACCGCTTCTCCCCACCCTCCCAGTCCAATGTGGGAGTGCTTCTGCTTTTTTCTCTCCCTTTGCCACCCACTCCCCACCCCTCTTTATCCTCACTATGTTAGCCCTGCACTTCCTTTTCTGTCTGACGTATTTGAAAAAGTCCCCCCCCCATTAATTCCCTGTGCTACCCTTAGCTCCCTTGAGGCCTTTGCTTCCCTCACCCTCTTGGTCACTTCTTTGGACCATATTGCATACTTCTCCCTGTTCTCCTCCTTCCTCATTCTTCTGAATCTTTGGTATGCAGCCTTGTTTGCCCTCACCCCCTCCATCATCTCCCTGTTCAGCCAGCATGGTTGCCTTGCTCTGTTCCTTTTACTCTGTAACTTGGTGCAAGCTTCCATCACCTCTGTAATTCCCCATTTAATAATGTCCCATTTATGCTCCACTTCTATCCTTAGCCCTACACCCTCAAGTTTCCCTTTCAGTATCTCCCGCACCCTCCCTAGGTCTGCCCTCCTGAAGTCCATCACCTTTGTTACTGAGCCCCCTGACTCCCTGCTCATTGTGATACTAAACCACACTGTTTGGTGATCGTTATCAGCTAGTGGGTCCTCCACCCTTATTTCCCTCACTGCCTCACCATTCCACAGTATCCGATCTAATGTGTTACTTAGCCTAGGAGGTCTAGTGACCAGCTCTGTCAGGAGTCCCTCCTGGATTGAGTCCAGCAGCTCCTGCTCCCTAGCACTGGAGGTGACCGGAGTGCTCCAGTCAGCCCCTGGCAGATTGAAGTCCCCACGATGACCACGTTCCCCTTCCTACATATCCTCCTGATTTGTCCCCCATGATGATCATGTTCCCTTTCCAACATACCCTCTGGATTTGTTCTGCTAACTCCCTGTCCGGCTACTCTGCCTGGGACAGTAACCTGTACACCGGGAACCTCAGACTCCTACCCTTAGAGTCAAGGAACTGTATCCAAATTATCTCCATTCTCCTTTCCTCCCCTCCTCCCTTTTACATTTGATCCTATTCCTCACATAGATTGCCTCCCCATCCCCCTCCCCACTCCACAGTCCTTCCTGTACAATTTATACCCTGGGATTACTAGATCCCAGTCCCAGTACTCGGTGGTCCACATTTCCATAATGGCTGCAATAGCCACCCTCCCCACAGCCAAGAGTGCCTGTAACTCAGCTGAATTGTTACCTAAGCTTCTCACGTTCAGTGAGACTATCCTCCATCTTGTACCCTTCCCTTCCTTTCTGTAGTTCTCCTCCCTCCTATTCCCCACCTGTGCATCTTCCTTGAATCCTTCCCTGCTTGCTTGGGGGGGGGCTGATTTGGCTCCTCTCCTCTCTTTGGGATTCCTGCCTACCAGCTGTCCACTCACCGGCCCCCACCTACTTTAAATCCGCCTTTGTCACTATATACCCCTCTAACTCCTGCTTTAATACCCCTTCCCTCCCACTCAAGTGCAGCCTATCCCCTGAATACAGATCATTTCTGTTGCAGGCCCTGCCCCATCTGCCAAGTACCCTGTACCCCTTGGATTAGCACCACTCACCCAGCTATGTTCTGAACTCCCTAATCCTCCTTTTCCTCACCGTACTCACACAGGGCACTGGGACTACCTATGAGAAGGCTACAGACTCCTCCATCACCTCGCAGGTGTGCAGTATGCAGTGGCTTGTTCCTCCTGTGTCATTCTTTAACCAGGTAGTGATTTCATAATTTCCACTACTATTGAGGTGAGGCTGACATGCCTATAATTTACAAACTATTCCCACATTTGTGAAGAGGGACTACACCTGCCCTCCTCCAGTCCTCTGGAACCACTCCTGCATCAAGTGACTCATTGAACAGAGTTGTCAGTGGTGCTGCCAGCACCGCCCACAATTCCCTTACTATTCAATGGTGCATGTTATCTAGTCTTACTGCCTTGTTCACTTTCAGTTTTGTGAGTTCTTCTAGGACTCTCACTATTCCATAAATGGACTGGTGGCCATTAGCCTCCCATATTTGCTCATGCTGCCTAGCTGTGGTCCCTCATCTTCTCCTTCTTCTGTGGATACAGAACACAAATGTTAGAGACTGTGTAATAATATGAACCATCGCAGCTCACAGAAGTTGAACACATGGTCAAGATAAGTCCAGCTGTGAATTTAAAATTTATCTGTGAGCTATGGCAAATTTGCCTGCTACACTCAGTCCACAGCAGTTGCCCAGTATGCACTACGCAATTTGCCACAATTGCAGTGGATGTTACTACAATAACCTACATGGGTCTATGTGATAATGGTGAATGCCTAAAGGCGATCACCGTTATTGCTCAGTCAGAGTGCTGAACACATTTTCTGCACTCTGACAGCCCTAGTGCACCAGAACAGTGACACCAGGACATATTTTTACTGCTTTCTGGGGCTACACCCCCACCCCCCATATGGAGGGTTTGATCTACCCCCTGTAGGATTCTCAGCTCTGGGGGTGCATGTGGGGTGAGGTGAAAGCAGTAAAATAAAGTTCAGGCCGGGCGCAATAAAAAGTCACACCAGCGCCCGGACCCGAACCCAGTACCTCAGCCACCTCAGCCACTAGCCAATCCCCGATGCCACAATGCAGCTTGACCAGCAACCACAGCACCAGCCCTACATCCTTTCCAGCCCCTCCCAGCCCACGCTTGCCGTGCTGGCTCCCACCCCCCTGCGAGCATACATATAGCGACATCCAGTTGCCTAGTTCACCTGCCCCCTCATAGAAACATAGAAACATAGACTTTGACGGCAGAAAAGGACCACTTGGCCCACCCAGTCTGCCAATTTCCCTACCTACTGGATAAGCTGCAGATTCTAGTTAACCAACATCCTGCTTCCTGCAACCCCGCACTATAATTGCTTTGTGTCTGTCCCAAGCATGTTTGAATTCCCCCACTGTTTTAGACCCAACGACCTCCTCAGGAAGGCTGTTCCATGTATCCACCACTCTCTCCGTGAAAAAGAATTTCCTCACATTACCCCTGAGCCGTTCCCCCTCTATCTTTAAACTGTGCCCCTTGTTCTTACATCTCTTTTCTGAAAGATGCTACCCTCCTGGACTTTGTTGATTCCTTGAGGTACTTGAATGTTTCTATCATATCCCCTGTCCCTCCTTTCATCAGGGTATACATATTAAGCCTCTCAGTCTCTCTTCATATGGTTTCTGATGTAGACCCTGCACCATTTTAGTTGCTCCTCTGACTGCTTCCATCCTCTCTATGTCCTGCGTAGATGAGGTCTCCAAACTGCACAAGTACCTAGATGGGTCTCACCAACTGTCTGTATAGAGGATAATCACTTCCTTTTTCTACTTGTGATGCCTCTTCCTATGCATCCCAGTATCCCCTGGCTCTCCTTACTGACTTCTCACATTGATTACCCACCTTTAGGTCATCTGATATGACTACTCCCAGGTCCCTTTCCATTTTTGCTGTTGTTAGTACCTCCCCTGCTATTGTGTACTCTTCTCCTGGGTTTTTGTTTCCCAGGTGCATTACTTTGCACTTCTTTGCATTGAATCTAAGTTGCCATATGTCTGACCATTCCTCCAACCTTGCCAAGTCCCTTCTCATCTTTTCTACCCCCTCTTGTGTATCAACTCTGTTACAGATCTTTGTGTCATCTGCAAAGAGGCATACCTTTCTCTCCAGACCCTCTGCAATGTCACTTATAAAGATGTTAAAGAGGATTGGACCCAGTACTGAGTCCTGAGGTACTCCACTAGTAACCCCCCTTTCTTTGGAATGTGTTCCATTCACTATTACCTTCTGTGTCCTGTTGTGCAGCCAGTTCACTACCCAGGCTACCACCCTGGGACCCACTCCCAGGCTGGCTAACTTGATTATTAATCTTTTGTGCGGGACTGTGTCAAATGCCTTGCTAAAGTCTAGGTAGGCCATATCTACAGCCCCTTCCTGGTCTTTTACTTTGGTCACCCAGTCAAAGAAATCAATTAGATTAGTCTGACATGACCTTCCTGCTGTAAATCCATGTTGCGTTGGGTCCTGTGCCCCATCCGGTCGCCTTACCTTTCTGTCGCCGTGAGTGGATTGCACCGGGAAGGAGTCGCCGTAACAGACAATGCCCTTCCTCATGCGCCCACTTCATAGGTTACCAACTGACACAGTTTCCACTTTGAAGTAAATTTTTCACTCGAAGTACACCAATTTGTGTAGTACAACTTGTCACTAATTGTGTAGTGAATGCATAGTGCAGCAATTCATGTAGGAAAATTGCTGATGTCATACAAATTTTGCTTCAGAATTTTTTCACACTACACTAATTGTGGAATTTGTTTCACTTTCACCCACACGTAGTCAAGTTTTTTTTTTAATTGTTAACATGACTGGACTTTGATAAGAAACTTACTACATTATAACATAGAATTTGATGGCAGATAAGGACCATTCCATTATATAATAGAAACATAGAATTTGATGGCAGATAAGGACCGTTTGGCCCACCCAGTCTGCCCATTTTCCTACCTGATGGATAAGCTGCAGATTCTAGTTAATCAACAGCAGGAGGAAGTAAGCTGTTGATTAACTAGAATCTGCAGCTTATTTATCAAGTAGGGAAATAGGCAGACTGGGTGGGCCAAGCGGTCCTTATCTGCCGACAAATTCTATGTTTCTATTATATAATGGAACGGTAGGATTGTGCATTTCTTTATTTAAATTATGAATTGTTTTCCACATCTTTATTTTATTTTATTTTACTCCATGGTAACTGGGTAAGGCCCACCAGGCACAAGTACCTGTTTTCAGGGGTGACCTTGGAGCACTTGGGAGATTAAGTGACTTGTTCAGGGTCACACAGTATGTAAATGGAGGTTATGGGAATCAAACTCCAGTCTGCTGGATGTACCAAACTCATTTTATTTATTTTTATTTCGTTTTTGTTGACTGGGTAAGTGCACTAGACAAATTCTGTCTATTTTCAGGCATGACCCGGGGGAGAGGGATACAGATGAATGCCAACTGACCCCGAACCAGATTAAGCTGTTGGGATTTTTAGTGAATGGGGGGGATTTGGCCAGGGCATCAGGGAAATTCCCCTACTCTACAGTAGGGGGAACCTCTGGTCATCTTTTTCCAAGATGGACGCTCTTTTGGAGATGGGAGGTGGTGGAGAGCTTGTTAGAGAGACAGGAGAGCTAGCATCCTCTCCTGGTCCGATTTCTTTAGAGGCTACTAATTTTGATTCAACAGAAATGGAAGATGTGGATTTACGTGATGGTTATTTTGCTCATGATTTTGGTCTATCACATGATATTTTTGTCCCGGTGAGTGAGGTTGTTGCTGAAAACTCATGTCAGTTTGTAAGTGACTGTGATAAAAAAAAAAAGAAAGAAACTGAAGAATTGTTAGCAAAAGAAACGGAATTGAAACGACTTAGAATTGCGCTTCAAGCTGAATTAACAGAGGATTCCAGCTGTCAAAATGCTACATCTTTGGATGACTCGGCTTCTTTGGCTCAGCTGAGGGATGACGCAGCCACTAACAGTGTTTCAGGGTTGCTACAGCAAAGGGAAAACTCGGAGCCCAAACGCATGGTTGGCAGTTGCATCAGCAGTCGGCTGAGTGCCATAAGCCATGCGATAGTACCTTAAACACCGGAGTTCTCAAAAAGCCAAATCACAGACTAGCAATGGGTAGTCAGGCTCTGATCCCACCTGAGGTCTACAGCTAAAATCTCTTACAGTCACTAATGTTGTGCTTTCAGACGGTAAGAAAACTGGTGACTGTGAAACTTCAGACATGGTTACATGGTCTCCAGCTCGCGCATTACAGGATGCCGGCTGATGTCAAGAAACCAATGGGTCTTGGAGGCCTGACCCAAATGACTCTGATGTACAGCATTATTGCACTGGTATTGATTCCTCGCAAGTAGCTACCACCTCAATGTCTAGACACTTGGATTCTAGGACTGCTACAAGGATTAAACCTGCAGGCATGGGCCCCAATGACAATAGCGCTACAACTGATTCTGTTATAGATAATATGACTGACACTATTATTGATGGCAATATGCAAAATGTAAGAATAGGTCCAGCTGAAGAGATTTTACAGGATTCCTCTCATAAGGCTTGGCTCAACCCTATGTTTAAACTTTCTGATCTTTTCCAAAACAAGGGTGAGCCGGCCCCTCAGAGGAATGCTGTAAGGTTAATTTTTAAAGGAGGCCTAGAGTCTTCTCCGGATATAATTCATATAGCTAAACAGCTTTTGAAAGGTTCCATGCATTTTTTCTCCTCAAAAATTTATGCTTTAATTCATGTGGGTAATGGAAACTACAATATTATTTTCAAGATCGTTTCCAGCTTAAACAGATTTGGGGTCCAATAAAAGTCTGTTAAGAAGTCTCCCTTATTTGGCAATTCCACTTACTAAACCTGCGGTCAAATTAATTATGGTTATGTTCCGGAATGAGGGAGTTCACATTGAGGACATTCTTTTTTGACTTAGGCAAAGGTGCGAGATCTTGGATAAACCCTCCCTGATCCTGGATAGTGAGCAAATCTGGAATGGGGGTTGGAAAGTGAAGATTAAGTTATTCACTACAAATTCTGGTCCTGTTCATCTGCCCAGCTCTTTCTTTTTAGGAAAAGATAGAGGTATTTTATTTTACACAGGCCAGCCCAAATTGTGTTTTAAATGTGGGGCACGCACTCATCTAAGCTCTGCCTGTGACATGCCTCGCTGCAGTCATTGCATAGATTATGGTCATTCCTAGGCACACTGTGTTAACCTTTTTAAATGTAATCTTTGTGAGCATACAGGGCATGGGTTCAGTAAGTATCCATGGGCCTCCCATAATAGAGAAGATTGCCCCCCTCAAGATGGTTTAATCAATAAGGCTCAGTAGCTGCAAGCAAAAAAGACGACCACGGTGGCCCTTTCTACTTCTGTGGTCCCTCCTCCCCTTCCCCCGACCCTGTTTGTCCTATTGAAAGTGTTATCTCTGTGGACATGGGCTCCCCTGTTGTAGGTGCAGATTTTGAATCCAGTGCAGATACCCAGGACCAGATGATTCCTCCACAGATCCAGGAAGTTGCTAGAGTAGCAGCGGACATGACCCCCCCCCACTCCTGTAACTGAACCTAGAAAAGTACTTGCCAAAAAACGGAATAGATCAGGGAACGTGATTAGGAAGAGTGATAGATTAGACACTGGCTCACCAGGAACATCCAGTAAGGGCAGTAAGGGGGGCTGGAAGGTAGGGAATAAGTTTTCAGTCTTGGTTACTGACCAGTCTGATGAGGAGTCTGGATATGAGATCTCTGATTCCTCCTCTAAAACTTCTGTAGATGTCCCCTTGGACTCAGAATTTGGGGGAGATCTCAACATATTTCACAGCAGACTAGGCATAGGAGATGTAGTAAAACCTCTTGATATACAGTATGGCCCCTTTTTTTTTCTTTTTCTTATCATTAGCTCCATTAGATCTCTACATTAAATGTGAACAGTATCAAAAATTGTACTAGAATGCTTACCGTTTTAAGTTCCCTGATGCAAATACGTTCTGACATTATTTATATCCAAGATACCAGGCTTAAAACTACTTATGAAATACAGCAGGCCTCTAAAACCTGGTCCAAGGGCCCTTCCTTTTGGTCTATTGGTCAGGAAACCTGTGATGAGTTGGGATCCTATTTAATATACCTGGACTTAAGGTGTCTAGATTGGTTGATATTGTTCCAGGAAGAGCTTTGTTACTTGATTTTGTCTGTGAATATGAAGGGTTTAGGTTTATATCCATTTATGCACCTCAAACCAAGGCCCTCCGTGCTGCTTTGTTTAGGCAAATCCAGCCATTTTTGTATACTTCTAGAGTTGTCATTTGGCCGGATATTTTAATTGTGGTCTGGATAGAGCTGACAGGAGTAGTATCTAGTGATTCAGTAGCCCTTAACAAGATTATTTCAGGTGCTAAATTAAAAGATTCTTATAGATGCCATGCTCCTTCTGGAGGTAACACTTATTTTAGAGGCTCCTTATCTACCAGGATTGATTTCATTTTTCTTTCCAGTATCTTAGACATTAGTTGGGTTAAATTAGAAGCTTGGGAGTTTACGGATCATAGATCCATTACTGTTAATTTGGTTTGGCTTCTAGCTCCTCGATGCAAAAAAAAAATATGTGGAGACTAAATAATTCAATTTTAGTGGATGAATGTATTCCGAAGGCTTGGAGATGGGAATGGTAGGCAAGGCTCTCAGTTATAGAATTTTATGGGTGCATTGCAACATGGTGGGAGGATATGAAAATATCTTTGAGAGATTTTTTTCAGTCGTATTCTAGAATTAAAGCCTCCAGTACATATAATGAATATCTGAGGTTAAGGTGGCAGTTATAGAACTTGATTTCTCTCACTGAAACACATAAAAGGGATTATGGATCTCAGATAAAGGAATTGAAGCTACAGATGTTTAAAATCCAATACGAAGGGCAAAATTCTTGGAGCAGAGGCTCCACTTTGGGGTTTCCTTGTCTAAAGGATCATTAGTTCCTTTTAAAGAATGCACTATGAGAGTGGACAACAGGAATTTGGCTCAGGTTTTAGATTCATCAAGGCAGCTAGTTAAGGTTCCAGAGGACATTTTACAACAAGTTGACCTTCATTTTAGAAGTATGTTTGAATCTGAATTTGTTCCCTTATCAGATGATTTTTTTAATGGCCAGACCCCACAGATTTCTGATATTAACAAAGCTCTTCAATAGGTACCAATCACTAGTTGGGAAATTAAGCTAGCCATTCAAGGGCTAAAAGTGGACTCAGCTCCTGGTATGGATGGGCTCGGCGCTGCCTTTTGCAAAACCTTTCAGGAAGATTTAGCTCCAGCTTTGGAGATAGTGTTTAATGGATTATTTAAAGAAGGCATATTATCTAAATCCATGTATAAGGCCTCTTTAATTCTCCTATTTAAAAAAGGGTAACTGGAGGATCTTAAAAACTGGAAACCTCTTAGTCTATTGAATACTGACCTTAACATTTTTAGTAAAATTTTACTGAATAGGTTAGTTTCCATCACGGATGACATTATTTCTCCCTTCCAGTCTTGTGCCATTCCAAATAGACATCAACATGATAATCTGATTTTCTTAGGGAAATATTTTTTCAGGCCAAAAACTCAAATATACCAGGATTTGTTATAGGTATCGACCAGGAGAAGGCCTTTGATAAAATTTCGCATCACTTTTTATTTAAGGTACTAAGAGCTTATGGCATTCCTGATGTTTTCATTTCTTGGATCCAAATAATGTACAGTAAGGCCTCCCTTATCCTCAATATTAATGGATGGTTGGGTAGAGAAATGTCTGGTAAGAGAGGGGTGAGACAGGGATTCCCTTTTAGCCCTTTACTTTATGTGTTTTGCATAGATACACTTTTACGTTGTATTGATCTAGCATACGCAGATGATTTGCCTATAGAAATCCTCAGATGCAGTCCTGCAATCAGCTCCATTTTCTTCTTGAAGCTCTGGTGTCAGAGGGAAGCTGGAGAACACTACACGCGATGGTGCCTGTGGAGTGAACAATGATTGGAGAACTACATAGCTTGTTTTAAGTTTAGTACAGGTATGCCATCTAAGCTAGTAAGTTTGTAGTCTTTCCAGACCAACTTATTGTGATCTCCAGCTGGGTCCTTTCCTTTTCCTTTTCCTGCTTTCTACCTTGGTCTGTTCCAGAGATATTGTGTTCCTTTGCAAATGGCAGCAGAGTGATTGAAGAGAGGGGAACAGTGGAGAAGACGGCTATTCGGACCAGTTGAAGAAGAAGCTCTGGTGCCTGAGAAGGAAGTCAAAAATAATACTACAGGGTATTATAGACAGTGCAAAAGCAAAATTGAGGACGTGGATAGTTGAAGAGAAGGCCGACAGTGTGTGCTGAAAGATACTCCTGACAGGTTGTAGACAATCTGTTTTTTTTATCCATCTCTGTCAGAAAGGACTAAAAGGAACATTAAAGGAGCTCATCAATCTTAAAATGAGTGACTGAACATTTGGAGTTTGTAGTGCTTGCCTGTGAGCAGGCTGTGTGTTCAGTGTGTTTTGCGTCTGAAGGGACGATCCTTCTTTTACTGTTTTTATTGTTTTTATCATTTTATTGTTCTTTTTAGCAGCAGTCATTCTTTTTATATAGCAGCCTAAGATTCCGGGGTGATGGCACATGATTGCATGATCAGGTTGCATATTTTAAAGGTTGTTCATAAGCAGCTGCTACAGTTTCACCTAGATTAAGCAGCGGCTGAGCAGCGCTTTGGCATATTGCCTGGGAGCCTTATACTGCACCTTATACTGTGTTGTGAGTTATGAGTTGTCCTACTCTGTTTTTACTTGCTTTTATCTGCATATCTTCATATCTATAGTGCTCTCTTATATTTTAGATCAGTAGCGTGTAATGAATTGTGATGAAAGCAGGTTTATTAATTGTAGCCACTACCATAAGGTGTACAGTTAAATGCAGAAATGGTCTGCATGCTGTAATTGAGGACTGGTACTAGAATATTTAATATATTGTGTTGGAGCATAAAGTTCTTATCAATTTGATCAAGCAATTTACAGCAGACTTTTTGGAAAAGATGGTTCTTACTAGAAAACAACTAGAAACTGTGGCAAATACTGGGCAGCTTAAGGTTTCTGTTATGAGTTTGGACGAAGGACTTATTACAATTAGCCCTAGCAACAACAGAGGTATGAATGATACTAATGATAAAAGGGGTCAGAAAGCCATAGAATTGATTTAAACTCTTCAACTTGCACAGTAAATCAAGACCTCATGGGTGAGGAAAAACATTTTTGCACACAATATAGGGACAACAAAGCAATAAAAAAGAAGTCTGCCAATAATATATTAACTAATAATACTAAAATGCAAAAAAAGCCTACCAAGAAAATTAAAACTAATAAAGTTAGGAAACTAAAGGAAGTTAAGAATGTAGCCATGACCAAAGAGCACATCTCTAATGACACTAAACCAAAACCAAAATAGGCTAAGATTAGCATGTTCTTAACTAAGGCTATTGATACCAATGAGCAAACAATTATACAGGGGGCACTGAAACAGGTAGACCCATCCACAAATGCTTTAGTCGATAATATAGCCAATATGAGCAACTTTGAATTCAGACAAAATCTCTCTAGGCTCTCTTCTACCCCTAAAGGTTTCACTGAAACTGATGTGTTTAACTACACTAATGAAAACAGTAGTGATAGTGGGGACTGTAGTGTTATAACCAAGGATACAACTGTTTCCATCTGTTTTAACAGTTGTAGAAAGTGGAACAAAGGATATGGTGGGGAGTATCTTACCTATACAAACAACTAAGGAAGCATTGATTGATCTTTTTTATGACACTGCATCTGACCTAACGTACTTTCCAGAATTTTCACCTGAACCAATTCCAGACCCAGCTTTCAGCGCTGGGAGGAATGACACTAATTGGACAGCAGATCTGCAAAACATAACATCAGGGATGCAAGAAGCAATTGATGGGTTAAAGATGTTAGACTCCAGAATTATTAAAAATTGATCCCCAAATATGCAATGTTGCTGTACGTACAGGAAAGGTGAGACTAGAAAATATAGTAATGACTGTATTTCTTCCTATCCATTTTGCCTGGATAATGAGTTCAAGAAAACCAAGTGAGATCCTTATGCTGCTCATCTAATGATATTAGATCAATTAGTAGGAGTCACTAATGAGTTAGAGACCCTCAAAGAAAACATTGCAATTAATGGTGCTAGATTGGATGATGTACTTAACAAATTAGATAGACTAGTTCCAATGACAAGGTCACCTTCTATTCCATTATCCGATTCAGCTTCAGCTACTTAACAAGCTAATGAGTATCTGGGTAGGCCAGATTTCTCTGTTATTCACATCCCCGTTACATCTCCCGATAATACCAAAAGAAGCAGCAGGAAAGCTAAGAAAAACAAAACTAAAACTAATAAACAAATCATAAAGAAGGACAGAAGAAAAATAGGGAATGAAAGTATGGTAGAAAGAGAAATAGAAAATTACAATACAGCCCAGACAGCCCAAACCCATCCACACGTTTCAATAGAAAGTAATAGCATTAACTTGGAGGAAATCCACGAAATAGAAAGAATAGAAAATCATAAAATACCTGAAAATATTCCAAAACCAAGTGAGCTATTATGCTCTATCCAGGTAATAAATCAACAAATGATAAACTTGAGACAGGATCTAGGAAACTTGCACGATATACTAAAATATGATCACTTAGAGGGTCTAAATAAAGAGGCTAAACCTGTGAATATGCAGACAAGGACAACCACAATGGAAAATAGTAATGAGACCTTTGCATCTGGTAAATAGATAATTGATTTAAATGAGTGTGCATTTTGAGCTTGTATGGCTATAGATGGAATGTTGGAATTTCACATACACATAATAAAAAGCAGATTGTACACCTCCTGAGGGCAGTTACAGGTGCCAAAATAGTTGATAGTGACATAGTTCAAGTCTGGGAGGACTTAGATCTTGAGGGAAGGAGATGTGTAATTCTTTTCTGTAATAGAAAGAACTGGAAGGGGACAGGATCAGTTGTGTTCCGGGACAGTAGCTGCTGCTGTTGTTTTCACAGGGTTCTTGTGGAATTTACTTGGTAGGTTAGTTCTTTTCTTTCTTACTTCTAAGGGGCTAGCAGGGTATTGTTTTTGGGGATGCTGGATGTTTGTAAACTGATTTGGTGGCTGTAAGTGGGGCTCTTTTTGTGGATGTTTCACTGTGTAACAGGCTGCGTTGGTAGAGGCCTATTTCTTCTGATTTCAAACCTATTTGGTAGGATTTGCTTGGAGATGGTTATTTGAATTGGAGACCTATATCTGTTAATTTCAAGCCTATTTTGATGTGGTGTTAGTGAAGCTGATTAAATTGTAGACCTGTTTCCTTTGGCAGCAAACATATTTTGGGGGCTTTGACTTGAATTTTGATTCCTTGTGCTGACTCCATTAGCTGTAAAGGTTAGTTCATAGTGGGGGAAGGGTGTTAATGGTCTGGCCAGGTCTCACTCAGCCAATTGACTGGAGGCAGGGCTGAATCAGGTTGAGGTGCTAGCTGCTTTGTCTTCTCAGAAAGAACTGGAAGGGGACAGGATCAGTTGTGTTCCGGGACAGTAGCTGCTGCTGTTGTTTTCACAGGGTTCTTGTGGATTTTACTTGGTAGGTTAGTTCTTTTCTTTCTTACTTCTAAGTGGCTAGCAGGGTATTGTTTTTGGGGATGCTGGATGTTTGTAAACTGATTTGGTGGCTGTAAGTGGGGCTCTTTTTGTGGATGTTTCACTGTGTAACAGGCTGCGCTGGTAGAGGCCTATTTCTTCTGATTTCAAACCTATTTGTGGGATTTGCTTGGGCCTGGTTCTTTAGCTGCAGGGCTTGAGGGGAGACACAGGGCTGATACACTCTCTCTGTCAGGTGTCTGCCCAAGACCTCCGTCCCCCACCCTCCTCCCCAGAAGTCTGCAGATTTATAGGGAACACCTGCCCTGCAATTGGAGGAAAAGACTGCTGGTGCAGCTCATGTAGTTCTAGCCACTGGGGGTTGGATTTAAAGGCTGGGAGAGAGGAGCTTAGGGAGTTGTTCATTTCCCTTATAAATTTAATGTGTTGTACTGCACCTAGTAACAGAGTTACTGGTGTACACTGGGACTATCTCTAAGATTAGTGGGTGACCTGATTAGGCAGTAGGGGTATCTTGGACTAGGGGGGAACGTGGTGGCTCACCCAAGGAAACCTATTTGGAAGGGGATGGAACTACACATCATTAGGGCCGGCATCTTTGGGAGGGTGGTGGGGTGCACAGGGTGTGGAGCAGCCATGATACTGGACTGGGCTTGGAAGTTTGGTGGTTGCCCAGTATGCTACCAGCTAGCACAGCTTAGGGAGGAGGTTGCGGGGATGAGGAGAAAGCTGGGGGAAGGGGGGTGGTATGGTTTGGGAAGGGGGCTGGAAATCTTCCACAGGGTTACACCGAGCACTGGGGGTGGGGGTATAGGGAAAGGAGTGCAGGAGAATACTCAGGGGTCACATAGGGACCCTGGCAGAGGGGGTCCAAAAGGACACTACCAAGGAAGCAGGCAGGTAACTAGGGACCCTCACAAAGGGGAGTGGAGGACAACATTCTCTGGGAAGTAGGCAGATGGCCAGGGCTGGACAGAAGGAAGCAAAGGCGGGGAGGTGGATCAGACCTTATGCTCAGTAACGCTAGTTCTCTTCTTCTGCTCAAGGATGAGGGGGTGATGTAGCCACGACAGAGGTGGTTAGAGACGGAAAGGTGGAGTGGGAGGCAGGAGGCAGGGGCCAGATAGCAGGAAGAACAGGGGGACCTGGAATGCAGGAGAATGGGGAGCAGTGAATCAGAGCAGGAGGGCAGGGGAAGAGGAGAAAAGTGCAAGGAGAAGGACCAGTTGGGAGGAAAGGTAAAGGAGAAGGACCAGAAGTACAAGGAGGATTCTGTAAAGGGAGCTGAGGGTTTAGGCCAGGGGAGCACGACGAGCAAGGAGGAACTAAATGGAGACAGGAAGGAAGGGAGGATGAGTCAGGCTAGTTTAGCAGATGGGGGAGAAGGACCAGTTGCGAGCAGTGAGGGGGGAATTAGCAAGGTACAGAAGGATACTCAGGAGGAGGAGAGGCATAGGATTGGAGGGGAGGGAGTGCTATGGTAAATAAGGAGGGTGGTATGTGGCACCCAGATGGGGAGGAACAAGGAGTCAGCTGGGTGGAGGGGCCGGTAGAAAGGATGAGGGACATGGAAGGGGGTGAAGGAAAAAGGTGGTCAGAGTGCTCCTGCTGGGGATTCTATGATCAGGGGATCAAATGGGATAGGAGGGAGAAGCCTGGCCAGTTAGAACAAGATGCTTCCCTGGACTAACGGTTGCACAGGCTAAGCACGAGGTATATCAGCTGGCAAAGGACTGTGGGGTTCCCCAGACATACTGGTCCACCTGGGTACAAATGACATTGAGGGAAATAGCGAGCTAGAGATACAGGCAAGATTCAGAGAGCTCGCCAGGGTCTGTCATGACATAGGATGCACAGTTTCCTTCTCAGAAATCCTGCCAGTGCCAAGGGCTAGTGGGAAACACAAATGGAAAATTAGGGAGATAAACCAGTGGCTCAGGGAGTGGTGTGAGGCCAGAGGGTATGGGTTGATGGGAAATTGGGGGGAGACCTGGGAGGATAAGGAGCTGTATGCTAGAGATAGACTACATCTCAATTTGAGGAGGGAATCCTTAAGTTGAAAATAGAGGAGTTCATTGGTGAAAAGTGGGGTTTAAACTTCAGAAGGGGTGGGATGGGAGAAAAGGCTGTCAAGGGGGTGCCGATAAAGGAGGGACTCTGTCTCCACCCCCCTGGGGACCAGGAGGATTGCAGGAAAAGGCCAACTGGCAAAGTGAAGACCAGAAGAAAACAGAATCCCCATGGGAACACGAGCAGGGGAAATGGAACTATACGGAAAGGGTGGAAGGTAGTCCTGCTAAATGCCAGGAGCTTGGGCAATAAAATGCCTGAGCTCCAGGTGATGTTAACTGAGGGAGCAGTGGATGTGGCAGCGGTCACTGAGACTTGGGCCACTGCAAGACATGACTGGGACCTGAACCTGGAGGGTTACACTATGTTCAGGAAGGACAGGGGGGAGGGAAGGGGAGGAGGGGTAGCTATGATAGTCAAAAACTGCATTGGCATAGGGGAGTAGGAGGCGGAGGGAACCGTGGAGGTGATTTGGGTCACCTTGATAACAAGGGGCAAGAGGTAAAAATAGGAGTGGTGATGACCCCTGCCCTGGCGGAGGAGCTGGAGGACAGTCTGGTGGCAGATGTTAGAGACACTGCAGACTGGGCAGAGGAAAGGTGGTGGTGTTAGGGACTTAAACATGCCAGGAACAGACTGGGAGACTATGACATCCTCTGTGACCAGGGAACAGAGGTTGTTGGATGTCTTCAAGACGTGTTCCTAACTCAGCAGGTGAGGGAACCGACCAGGAGGCACGGATACTGGATGTGGTCCTGGCAGACAGTGACCAGATTGGGGACCTGGATAAGGGACCCATTGGCGGGAGTGACCATGCCACGGTCTGGTTCTGCCTGGAACTAGGAGGGTAGAAGGCTGCACAAAGACGGAAGTAACCGACTTCAGGGGCGGATTTAAGGAAATGGAAGGATCCTTAAGGAGCATTTGGATGGGATTGGGTCAGACATGGACGCTGATAGTAGGTGGAAATCATCAGGAGAGGGGTGCAGGATGCTACCAGCACCTGTGCAAGAGTAAGACGAAAATGCGGTAGGGCCCAAAAACCCTGTTGGTGGACCAGGGAGGTCCAGGAGGTGGTGCGGGGAAAGAAAGCAGCCTATAAGAAATTCAAGTGCTCAAGGAGTGAAAGGGATCGAGGGGAGTGTGAGCTGATGGCTAGAAGGGCCACTAGAGTGGTGAGGGCGGCTAAGGCAAGGAAGGAGCAGAACCTGGCCAGGGAAATTAGGAGAGGGAAAAAGGGGTTCTTTAGATACATTGGGGAAAGACGAAGGGTGAAGGGGCAGATTAGCAGGATTAAATCAGGGGAGAGATGGGCACAAGACCCAGGGAGCAGGCTGAGGTACTAAATGAGTACTTCACCTCAGTTTTCACCAGGGAAAATGGGGATGCTGCATCATACATGGGAGGAGACAGAGATAATGAGGAGGGGGACCCTACCGATCGGCAGGTCTGGGGAGAGGGGCATCACTGGCAGGGGAGGGCTAAGCAGGGATAAGAGGTACCAGAAGTGGAAATCACAGCAGAGAGTGAGGAAGCCCTCAGCTCCTTAAGACAGAAAAGCACCGGGGCCGGATAAATTACATCCTAGGTGCTGAAGGAACTTGCAGATGTCCTGGCGAAACCCTGGCAGAGCTTTCACCATCTCTCTGAGGACAGGGTGGGTACCCCAAGACTGGAAGGTGGCGATGTAGTGCCTATCCACAAGGGGGGATCAAGGGAGCTGGCAGGGAACTACAGGCCTGTCAGCCTGACATCGGTGGTGGGCAAGGTGATGGAGGGCATTGTCAAGGAGAGGCTGGGGGGGATCTGAATAAGTCAGAGTGCCTGGACGATAGACAGCATGGATTCATCCCAGGGAAATCATGTCAGACAAACCTGGTGGAGTTCTATGACTGGGTGACAAGTGCCTTGGACCTGAGTAGACCAGTGGATGTCCTCTTTCTAGACTTCAGCAAGGCATTTGACTCTGTTCCTCATGTGGGCCTGTTGGATAAGCTAGGAGAAATGGGGGTGGGAAACCAGATGATCAGATGGATAGGCAATTGGCTCCAGGACCAGACCCAGAGGTCATAGTTGGTGGATAGTCTCATCCCCAAGGAGGGTCATTAGTGGGGTCCCACAGGGATCAGTCCTTGGGCCCCTTCTGTTCAACGCCTATGTATCTGACATAAGGACAGGAATCAGGAGTGAGATGAGTCTCTTTGCAGATGACTCGAAACTGGGGGCGGTGGTGGATGGGGAGGAGGGGAGGGTGGCCCTGCAGGGGGACCTGGAGGCTCTGGAAAGATGGTCTAGAAAGTGGAAGCTGAGGTTCAATGCAGGGAAATGCAAGGTACTCCACCTGGGGGCCAGAAACCCAGGCCAAGTGTACACCCTGGGGAATGCTACAAGTCTCAATGGCTGAGAGGGACCTGGAGGTGGTGGTGGATGTCAAGATGAACAACTCTGAGACTTGTAGGAGGGCAGCAGCCAAGGCCAACAGGATGCTGGGATGCATCACTAGGGGGATCACCTCCAGAAGAAAGGAAGTGATACTCCCTCTGTATAACTGCTTGGTGAGGCCGCACCTGGAGTACTGTGTGCAGTTTTGGAGGCCACACTTAAAGAGGGACATTAACCTCCTGGAGAGGGTCCAGAGGAGGGCAACCAAAATGATTTGGGGCTTGGGGGACAGGACCTATGAGGAAAGGCTCAAGAAACTAAATATGTACACTTTGGAGAGAGAAGGGACGGGGGACATGATGGGGTCTTCAGGTACATGAAGAGGGAATAGGGAGGAACAGTCAGGGTGCTCTGAAGGAAGGAGGAAGGGGCCACTAGAGGGCATGGGTGGAAGCTGGAGGGGAAGATTTAGGGAGAAAGGAGGAAGTGCTACTTCACTGAGAGGTGGTGGAGCCATGGAATGCACTACCTAGGGGCTGGTGGAGGCAGAGACAGTGGAGGGGTTCAAGAGGGGTGGGACAGGTACAGGGGAAGGGTTCAGGAAGCAAAATCCAATGCAGCAAGAATATCCGGAACTGGGAAGGGAGAAGCCAGAGAAGGCGAGGGGGACAGCAAGGTCAGCACCCAGGTTGGGGACTGACCAAACAAGCAGACACGAAAGACCGTTAGGCCTATTCTGCTGGCATTTTAGTATGTTAGTATGTTAATAGTCCAAGGGCTGTAAACCATATTTGATTCAACAATAGAGAACTGCAGGCAAAAGGGTACTCAGTTGATTTCTTAAACAGGAAACAACTGAACAATTTGCCAAAAAAGTACTCCATAGATACTTTCAATGTATTTTCCTAAAACATTTACTGAATGAAAACCAGGGCAAGCTAAGAAATGCAGTCATTAATCTGCTCATACATGCAATGAAAATTCCAGCCTCAGACTTCAAAATTATGAGTGTATTTAGGCATAAGGCAGTTAATGGAGCAGGCCAGGTTGATGTTGCAATATCAGGTGAAGAGATCTTGGAAAAAGTGATAGAAAAAAGACCTCCACTGGACCCAGCAGGTATTCATATGGTCAGCAGTAAAATCTTCAATCCAATACCTCAGGAGGTTACAGTAAATCATCAGTACTACAGTGATGTTCCCAATTACAGTGAATTGCATCTCTTTGGCTTATGTCATTTAGAAAATGAGTCTAATGGGAAGCTTGGTCTGGTTGTCAGAGATTTACTAGAACACATTTTAAATATAGATGCTGTAAATCAAAATGCCTTAACAGTCCAGAGACAGGGCAATATCTCTGAAACAGATCCAGTTATAATACAGGACAGCAGTCCAAGTCTGCTTGCAAAAATAATGCAAAATAACTCACTATTTGATGGGATGGGGCTGCACTTTATTGCCTATGATCAGTATATGGGTGCAAATATATCTATTTTATCTGAACTGGAAAAGAATCTTGAGCATAATATCGTAACATAGGAAAACCAAGACTCCTCAGGTAATTACTGATGACAGGATGATATTCAATGTAACAGTTTCAAATCAATTTGATTTAGTGGGAGTTACAAATGATTGACTATGGATCCACTCCTTTGCTAGTAAGAATGATGACACTGAAGGAACTGAGAACTTAATGTTAACATCTTGGAGCATTGCTGGTTTGGAAACAAAATTTATAGATAGTGACTGTGTTAATTTCTTAAAACAAACTCACATAATATGTTTGCAAGAAACTTGGCACCAGCCAACAAATGATGTTGCATTGAATGGCTATTTGACCTATCAAGTCTCTGGCCTTAAACATTCTAGATTCAGCCTACTCACCGGTGGTCTAGTTACCCAGTTTAGAATCATGGATTTTATAACTGTAGAGCTTATATCTGCTAATTCTTTCTCACAGGCCTTTTTTGTAAAATACACTCTTTGAAACTCTGCCTAATTAATGTTTACATACCACCTAGTAATTCAAAGTCTTATAGAAGCAGCTTATGGGAGGAGTTAGATGATGTTATTCACAGAGCCTGGGCAACAACAGCATGTAAGAAAATTCTACTCTGCAGGGATTTTAATGCCAGGATAGGCACCCTCGATGGTTTTTCCAATGACGAAATTCAAAATTGGTGCATTCAGAATGCCTATAAATATCCTAGAAGTACTTTAGATCAAAGGACTAATGCTAGAGGACTCAAATTATTGGATATTGCACCATATAATTTGATACCTCTCAATGGGAGGCTCAAAGGGGACACTTTAGGTAATTACACACATTATAACAAACAAGGTCCTTCTGTGATTGACTATGATTTCTGGAATGATGGTATGAATATATGGGAAACTTGCTGTATCCCTACTAGGTCAGATAGTGACCATTTGCCTCCAATATTACATTCCAGAAAATTAGTACAAGAACCCATGGTGTCCGCCTATAACATAGAAACAATGTTAAAATCAGATGGAACCAATATAGCTCATTTGAGTTAGCCCCCTTGATGCAGAAGTTCTTTATTGATAAGGATAATGTCAACTGGAACTTATCTAAATGGTTTAAAGAGCTGATGCAATGTTTTAAGGAAATTAGGGAACTGCTCTCAACTGTTATTAAACAATGACCTGAGGGGAAAATAAATGGTTTGATAAGGAATGCTGCCTGGCCAAAAAACTGTTAAACCAAATAATTAGCAGAGTCAGGTCATTACGAGATAATAAAGAGCATAGACTACTTAATCAAACAAGAGCAACATATAAAAAGTTATTAATGGAAAAACAAAGTCAATTTCAGCAAGTCCAATGGAATAAAATGTTGAATGCTATAAACTGTAATGACCAACGTACATATTGGCAGCTGGTGGCCCAAGGAACAAACAACTCTAAACCTGGTATAGATACATATATCCCCCTTGAGTCTGTGCAAAAACACTATTCAGACATCTTTTTTGATTCAAGTCAGTACAACGACTCTTCAGAGACAGGAACAGTTACAACTTATGCAACATTCTGCAATCAGAAGGATATATACATAGCTATTATTTCCATGAAAAGGCATAAAGCACCAGGACCAGATCAGATGCCATCTGAAGTTTTTCTGGATTCCTCTTATTTGGGCTGCTATATTAATGTCATTTTTTAACTCTCTAGTCAGGCAATTGAAATTTTCTGTTTCTTTGAAGGGAGCCATTATAATTTCTATATATAAAAAAGGTGTCATGACAGACCCCAAAATGTACCGACCGATCTCAATATTAGATAACTGCTGCAAGATTTTTTTCAAAATAGTTTTAGTTAAATTAATGGAGGAAATTAATGCACTGGAGGGTTTGTCGGAATTCCAAGCTGGATTTCGAGCAAATTTTAGTATAGTAGATAATTGTTTTATATTATCACATTTGTATGAAAAATATGTCAGTTTACACAGGCAGAAAGTGTATTTAGCATTTATTGACTTTAGCTTTGCTTTTGATTCTGTGTCACGAAGCATATTATGGAAAAAATGAGAGAGTGGGGTATTTCCAAAGAGATAACTGTAATTATAAGTGAGTTATATCACAATACTTGGGCACAGGTTAAAATAGAAACTGCTGATCAACTCTCCACAGTGTTTCCTACTAATCATGGGGTAAAGCAAGGATGTGTCCTAGCCCCCACTTTATTTTGCATTTATATAAATAATTTATTAATAGAGCTAGATGATTCTTTAACTGATTCCCCCAAAATTTTGCACAAAGCATGCCCAGTATTAGCATATGCTGATGACCTTGTTTTATTATCCCTCACCAAGAAGGGATTAGAGAATAAAGTAGAAATATTAGAGGACTATGCAGGCAGACATAATTTAAATATTAACATGAACAAAAGTCAAATCATGATATTAGGTTCTAACAAAACTACTAAAACATGGAAAATAGGTAATGAAAGACTTATCACAATAAAATTTTACCTCTATTTAGGTCTGCTCTATATGCACGATGGCAAATGTATGAAACACATGGATGCTCTTACCACCAAGCTAAAACAAACAGCCAATTCTCTTAAGTCATTCAACCATAAGTATGGTGGAAATTCTATCAAACCACTGATCACAGCATTAAAAACTAAATATTATGCACAGGCGCTATATCTTCTTTTCTTTTTTTTTTTTTGAACCGTTGTCCACCGTAATTGTAATCTTGTGAAGTGTACTGTATTGTATTTATGCCCTGGATCACCTTGAAAATGAGCTTGCTCAATTGTGTTTCTGTCTGGTTAAATAAAGTGATTGATTGATTGATATCAGTCTGAGATTTGGGGATTTTCTAATTTCAATAAGGTAGAAATTCCTCTTAACAAACTCATTAGACAGTCCTTAGGCCTGAATAACTCCATTCCTGCAGCATTAGTTGGGGTAGAGGTAGGACTAGTTGGGCCATCAGCCTTCGCACAGATAAGCATCATAAACTATTGGCCGGAACTGCTGTCATTGGATCCAAGTAGACCGCAAGTCCTGGCATTAAAAGAAAAATAAACTTGGATTGAAATCAGATGCAAAAAATCAAAATGGCTGACCAATTTGTACTCTACTCTGGAGAAATCTGGACTTACCTTTTTAGAGAGTATGTGGGAAAAAAATTCAATAAGTCTCAAATACAAAACCTATGTAACAAAAAAAATCATGACTCAAACCAAGAAGTCAGACCTGGACATTATCATAAATCTCAGGATTGCTCCTTGGTTAAGACAGCATGATGTCAATTTTTGTTACAGGGATTATTTGGATGTGTTAACCAATATAAAACAGAGACAGCTATTTACTAAATTTAGAATGGAACAATTCTCCAGTAAGGTACTGTTTGCCAGATACAAAAAGGATAGTGAACATGGTTCTGTTCACTGTGTCTGTACTGACACAACAGTGGAAGACATTTTGCATGTCATTTTTGTGTGCCCATGGTACAATGTGGCTAGAGAGAACTGGCTGAACCTGTTGATACTTGGAATTGCAACTTTAAATCAAAATCTTTTATTAAATACATTTTTTAACACAAGCGATGAACACATAATATATAATATGATAAGGTATTTGGAAGCAATCACAAAAATAAGAATGAACATGTGAGTCCCAATTAAATTTATTAAATTAGTAATATGAGAAAGTTGCTTGTATACCTGAAATATGGTTGTGATCTACAATACAAGCACGCATTGTTTTTAATATTTCTTTGTATTATGGACAATAGTCCAAGAATTAAATTTTTTTAATAATATTTGTATGTATTAATGTTTAACATACAGTATGCACAATGTTAAAATGTTATATGTTTTTATATTTTTGTAATGGTCCTTTGATCGAACAATAAAATTCATTCATTTGGATGATTTGGTTTTGTGTAGACATCAAGAAACTTTGGATCAGGAACTGATTAGAATTTGTCATGCCTATTCCTCTTGGTCTGGATCCTTAATTAACCATCCCAAAAGTGTAAGAGTTGCCCTAGGTAATAGTCAGATCCCTGATGGTTTATCCTTTGCAGGAATTAAGATAATTAATGGATGTATTAGCATATTAGGTATAAGTTTTGGAGGTGAAGATATGGCCACAAGGAACTGGGAATTGAGTTTGCAGAAAGTGAGCAGATTAGTGAAGTCATGGAAGGATCAGCAGCTGTCTAAAAAAAAGAGAGTTATTTTGATTAAATCCTTGTTGGTCCCTTTTTTTTTTATATTTTAGTTATGTTTTCTTTCCCACCTAAGACATTTTTATGCCCTTATTTAGTATGTTCTTTCAGTCTTTATGGGTGTGCCATCTTAACCCCAATAAAAGAGAAACTACTTACAGACCATTGGAGGAGGGAGGCCTTAATATGATATATCCCATTGCCTTTTTTTTTAGTATTTTTTATGCTTATAATTTTGGGTGCACATTAAAACCAGGGGCTAAAATATGGAAGGAGGCTGTTTTGAACTGGCATTCCCCATGCTTACCAGCTTGGACTAGGGGAAATCCCTTTGTTCTTCGCTCACTAAAAATCTTCCAGGGGTTTGGCAGATACATATTAAACAGGTTATGAAATGGGGGATTTTGGTTAATTTTACTCAAAACAAATCTTGGAAAGAGATTTATTCTCATATCATCCTTCAAGAGAGAAGACAGGCCATCTCATTGGCTGATTTTCTCCTGGAGGCCATCTAATTTAACTTAGATATGTTAAACTCTGATAGGTTGCCTGTTTTTATTTGGGACACTGTCTGGCTTTGCAGCTTATGGGAAGTTAAATGTTCAGGAAACTAATAAACACAAGCAGGTAGATGATAGGTATTGTTTCAGAGATACATGTTTTAGGACCCTAGAAACTCAGGTACATCTGTTTTTTAGAGAGTCCCTTTGACAAAGTTTTTTGGCAATTCTTGGCAGGAGAATGCAAGGAACCATTATTCAAATCATTATCTTACTCATCTCTTGTATATGGTATCCCTTTAGGAGGATGGGGGAGGTATCATAATGAGACTATCTTAATACTGTTTGCTATTATAAGGTATTATTTGTGGCAGCCAAGATGTGTATGGCTTACACAACAGAAAGAGGTGTCTTACTTTGACATTTTTTGGAATATTACTATTTCCCTTAATACATTATGAAAGTTAGATTGTAAAATGTATTGAGCCCTAAAATGTAAGCTGCTTTGACTTAACTGTGAATCTCTTTTATAAGCCTCCTTAGATATCAGCATTTCCTTTTCTTTGTATAATTTTTGAATTATTTTTTGAATATAATTGTTGCTTGTTATTGATCTATTTTGTGTTCTGATGCATATGTATTTGTTTTCTATTTGAAGTCCTTTCTCAATAAAAATTCCCTTTCTCTGCCTGCAGGGGGCCTTGCTTCCTGTGAGCAAGTCTTCCAAGATGGCCACTCAGAGTGGTGTGTTGGAGAGGATGGAAATTTCTGAGGCAGGGGACCAGGCCCCTTCCCCTGACCTCTTGCTGCAAGAGGCTACCAGTAATGAGACATTTCCAGATTAATTTGAAGAAAAGAAAATAGGATAGGAAATCTTTCTATTAATGGAGAACTTAAGTATAAATACTGAAACCGAGTACTATAAAAATGACAAACAAAATGTGGTTTCTCTGATGGAAGAAAAATAGAAGAAAATGCTGAGAGAATTGGAAGAAGAAGCGTGTAGACACACGTTGTATATGGTCAAACTGAAAGCCGGACTTGCTGAAGTGCAAGAGGAGCCCTGTTTTGACATTGGATGCAGCCAGACTGACAGAAGCAGCAGTGAAGCAGCAATGTCACAGGAGTGTGCCAGGATGCAAACATCACTACTTCCTCAGTTAAAATCAAACCCTCTTTATGCTACAGAACTAGTTACAGAAATAGTGGTTGGTAGCAGAAACGCAGAAGGTGTGTGCCTAGAGTCACAGGGATTAGATTTTGGTAATATACTGAGGGAGAAAGCTAGCACAGTAAACCCAACAAGCCAGAAGGATGAAGAGTGTACAAAGGGGTCAATGAATGCAAATACTGAAATGAATGCCAGTATTGAAGTGAATGCAAATGTTGAAATGAATGCAAATATTACTAATCATGATGCCACGAATGGGCACCCTAACATTATGCAACTAGATAAACAAACAAATGGTCAAATGACACCTGGGTGCAAGCAAACAAAACAGAAAGAAGGGAATATAATTTTTCATTCAAAAACCACCCCTCAGGATGAAACCACAGTTTTTTTCTATCTCAGCAAGAAACCAAGCACAAAAATCTTACTCTAAGGAGGATGAGAAAAACAAAAGGGCTGCTCTCACTTTAGCCAATAGAAATTTAGTACTGAGGCATTCCTCTAGTTCAAAAGAGCAAACAAGAAACATCGTTCCTAGGCTGGACTGGACACATCAAGGCCTATCGACAACAGATGCTTTCCAAAAAGCATTTTCACTGCAACCTAACAATTTAGATCCCTTTGCTAAATGGTCCCCTGAAAAATCCCTTAAGGAAGCAGGATGGAAGAAAATGCCTAGTGGCCAATGACAACCAGATCCAGACTGGCAGGATTCTCCTTCCACAAATACTCCAAAATGGCACCCACCCATTCAAATTCAGGTACCTGTAACAACCTCAAAACTTACAGAGCCTCAGGAGGTACAACACCAAGTGGAGTCTAAAAACTACCCTGTACAGTGAAATACTGTGATAGAAGTTGGTCAGGGGCCCCTCCCAGAGGAGACAACCCCACCCAATGGCCTACAGCATCAGATACAAATGACACAACCCAACGAAGACTGGATGAACAAACAGGGGGGACCCACTCTGGAGATCCTCCCCCACAAAGACCTTTATTATCCGAACTTTTCTCCTGATCAAAAAAGGAGGGGGCCCCTAGGAGGAACGCTGTCAGAATGAGATACAAAGGGGGATTGGACATAAGTCTTGACAGGCAGTATGTTTTGAGGAAACTCCTGAAGGACTCCTTGCACTTCTCACCTAAAGAGGTGTTTGCCTTTATAAATATATCAGGGGAAGATAACTATGATATAAGTTTTAGATCATCCTATGCCCTTGAGATATTTTGGCAAAGGTATAAACAAGTCATATTCTCCCCTTGTGGTCCACCTTTTTGGTAATACCCCTTACAAAACCACTCATAAAATATGTTGCAGTTATGTTCTGGAATGAAGGGTGTCATGTTGAAGATATTACATATTGATTGTCACAAAAATGCTAAGTACTAAGTTCACCTGAAGCACTGTTAGATTCAGAATTTTTCTGGACTGGTGCATGGAAGTACAAGGTGAAGTTGAGGCAGACTGAAAATGAAATAGAACATATCTCAAACTCATTTCTTTTGAGCAGGGACAGAGGAGTATGTTTCTATTCAGGGCAACCCGAAGCATGTTATAAGTGGGGAGCTCGCACCCCCCCTCTCAAGTGTCAGTGATAGACCAAGATACAACAACTGCAGAGAGGTCGGTCACAACAGTATGCAGTGCACAAATTTAACTAGGGGTGATTTGTGAGAAGAGACAGGACACTCATTCTCCGAATGCCCGTGGGCAGCAAGGAATAAAGCCTCAGTCATCAGCCCAGAACTCCTTATACAGCAGGCTCACGAAGAAGCTACAAACCCCCCAGATCCAGCAGAGGTAGATCCTGAGGAACTACTGCCCCACACCCCAACCCCACCCCACCCCAAAACCCATACCCCAAGAGCAAAGAAAAGGGACCCCATCACAGATAAGTCAGTAGAACACAAGGAAGGGGAAGACCTGGACTCCCCCATGCCTTCTCTTCTTCAATGGGATGAGTTCCCTCCTGTTTGTTACTCGGACCACCAGACCAAGGAAGTAACTGGAGGCATAAACCCCCCACACTCCCCAGAAAATCCAGCTCCACTTCCAACAAGGAGAGTGACTAGGAATACAAAACCTCTTCCCAAACCCCTGATAGTTGAGGCAGCTAACCCCTTTTCAGTCCTCGCCTCTACAGGTGAAGAGTCAGACACGGATCCAGTAGAACCAGAATCCCGCCTCCACAGGAACTTGGAGGCAGTTCTGATTTAGTGGAGTACAAAGGGAAGAAAAAAAAGAAATAGAAAAAAGGACCTTAAAATTGAATTATGGAGATGAACAAATTGGTCTTAGGGTCTTGTAATTGTCATAGTTTATTAAATACTTCCAAAAGACAAGGTCTGTTTCAGCACGTGGTGGATATTAAAGTAAATGTTTGCTTCCTACAAGAAACCTGGATGTTTACCTCAGACCATCTCAGATCTTGCCATGCTGAATGGTGATGGGGACCATCATTTTGGTACTTTGGAGCAGGGAGGGCAGATGGAGTAGGGATCGTTTTCAGCTCCTTCTCTTTTAAAATGACTAAACTTATAGATCTAATCCCAGGACATCTGCTTATTTTTGATGGTTACTGGGAACAAGTGCCATACAGGTTTATAAATGTCTACGGTCCTCAGTCTAAGGCAGACAGAGTGTCTCTAATCTCACAAATTCAGCCTTATCTTTACATGGAATCACACATAGTTTTGGATGGAAATTTTAACTGTGTCCTACCATAGCAAAGTAAATGTTTAGAGGGTAAAAAGGCTTATTGTGATGCAAACACACTAAAAAAATGCATAACTGTAGCAGATCTGCTAGACTGTGCACAATATCAGTCTCAAGGTCTTAAATATACTTATGGGAGAGGCAGATTAACCTCAACCATTGACCACATTTTCATGTTTAAGAACCTACCAACTCCCAGCTTTCAAACTTTTTCCATAGAATTTTCTGACCATCTACTTATACAGATCTCCTTCCATACACTCCATCCCAAAGCGAGACAGAATAAGAGATGGAGACTGAATATCTCCACTCTGTCTGACACACATGCACAGCAAGGGATTTTTTTCTCTTCTCTAGGCCAAGACCTCGGTAAGTGATCTTTATGAAGACCTTAGCGAATGGTGTATGGACACAAAGCAGGACATAGCTAACTGGTTCCAGAATTATGAAAAAAAAAACAGAAAGGAGTAAGTTTTTTCATTACCTTAAAATATGAACACAGCTCCAAAATCTGTATACTCTGAACTCTACTTCTGGACAAGACTTTAGTCCACAGATAGAACAACTTAAAGACGATATGAAAAGATTTTAATAAGACAGGGCAAAGACTTTAAATGCAGAATTACAATACGGGACTCAAAAATCCCCAATAGGAGACCCTTTTTGAGGCATGTAAAAAAAGGAAAAATACAATGGCCTTTAGAACAGCTGATGGACAAGTGGGGATGGGTAATAGAAAATATAACAGAGCTACAGCAATAGGTTGAGTTAATAAGGGGATCCCATGAAATGATCCCCCTCTGAGGAGAATATCAGTAGTTATTTAAAAGGATAGCAAATACATTTTTCAGAAGAGGCACTATCTGAAATAAAGTCTCCCCTGACAGTAGAAGGAATAGAATTTGTAATTAAAAACTTAAAACTCGGGAGTTCTCCAGGCCCAGATGGGCTTCTTTACGAATTCTATAAAACTTTCACCAGGGAAATGGCAAGATGTCTTTTGGAAGGTTTTACCTCCTTCTTTCAGAAAGGGTCAGTTCCCATTAATTCATGTCAGTGCTTTTGATTTTTCTGCACAAATCAGGTAATAGACTGGATATTTCAAATTGGAGACCTATATCCCTATTAAATTCAGATTTCAAAATCCTGTCACAGACATTAGACAATAGGTTGAGGAAACTGGCATCCATATTGAGACATCCGGCCAAGTTTAGCAGCCTACCAGAGAGAAAACTGCAACATGCCCTGATGATAATTAAAGACATAATCACCTATATTGAAAAAAACAAGAAGTAAAGCTATATTCTGACTTTAGACCAGA
Source organism: Neoceratodus forsteri (assembly GCA_016271365.2). Classification (NCBI taxonomy): domain Eukaryota; kingdom Metazoa; phylum Chordata; order Ceratodontiformes; family Ceratodontidae; genus Neoceratodus; species Neoceratodus forsteri. The sequence continues at coordinate 51,754,614 of CM057449.1, read as the reverse complement.
GTAAAGCTTTTGATAGAGTGTACCATCCCTTCTTATTTCAAACATTACAGTAGTACTGCATCCCTACGGACTTTGTCAACAAAATAAAATTATTGTTTTCATCTGCAACGGTATATCCCATTATTAAGGGAAAAGTGACAGATGGAATCACTTTTAGTACAGGAGTCAGGCAGGGGTATCCCCTCAGCCCTCTGCTATATATTTTCACTCTCGACCCATTTGTTAGGAAATTGAACAGTTCACATACATGGGAGGGCTTGCAAGGACCCACTGGGTACGACCTCATAAAGATCCAGGCCTATGCAGATGATATTTGCCTGTTCATGGCAAATCCAGAGCAGATCCCAGCCCTAATCAGACAACTACAAGAATATTCTCAAGTTTCAAATTCAAAACTGAATACAGAAAAAGTAAGGGTTTGTTTCTCGGTAGTGCTAGACTAGACCCAGTAATTATAAACAAAATTCACATCTCCATGGAGCCACAAAAAATCTTAGGCATTCATTCTGGGTAATGTAATCTACCTTTAGAAAACTGAGAAACAGAACTGCAAGAGGTTGAGTCTAGGGTAACTAGATGGAAGTCCTGGAAGTTATCTAAAATTAAAAGGGTGCACATAATAAAACCGTTCATTATTCCCTCATTTCTGTATGTAGCAATGATCTCCCCACCCCAACTACACTAGAAACTAGACTGTACTCATGCTTTTTTTCAGATGGTGTGGGGCAGTAGGCTGAATCCGACAAAGAGGTGTTTCACTTGTCTGCCCAAAGCTGAAGGAGGCCTCGGGATGACTGACCCCACCTCCTCCTTCTTCTCTCTTTTTATATCTCAGAATTCTAAAATAGAACTAGCTCCATCACAGAGTCTTCAGTATTTATGATTCAACAATAATCTGTCTAAGTATTTGCTATAATGGGTTGGAAATAGCCCACCAAAACTATCCCCTAAACTGCAAGTTCTAGCTTTTATCAGAACAGCAGTATTGAAACTCGAGAAATGGGAGTTAACTAGGACACACATTTGTAACCTATCAGGGCCACGACTGTATACTTCTATCATGTCTAGAATTTACCCAGCTGAACCAGACTTTAAAAATTGCCTTCCCACCTTAAGAGGAGGTGTTTTTTAAACAGTTAAATAATAGCAGGAGTCCCATACATATGTGGGAGATTCTGTGTTTATAAGTATAAGGCTGTTTAAACCTTTGAGGCAATGCAAAGCATAACACCCAAGAAGAGAGAAACTGCTCACACAATGGGTGTCAAAACATAAAAGAATCCATGGAACATTTTCTCTTTTCATGCTCATATGTCAAGCCCTTATGGTCTTTCCTAGCTAACAGATAGAAGTTAGGGTGGCTAACAAACCTGTCTTATGAGATATTACTTTTAGGAAATTGTCCACATCTTTTAAGTAAATATGACCATAGGACTTTGATGGTATTTTTCTGTTGCCTAAAATATTACCTGTGGCAAGCACGATGTTAATGGACTCTACAACAGAATTTAATGTCTTATGATGCATACAGCATATTAGTTGAACACGCTATGAATACAGTGTATGTTAAAGATGTCATAAACACCCTTACACCATTATAAACAAATGGTGGAAAGGGCTTTATAGACTTATAAGTACAAATAGAGGTCATAGGTGTTAAACAGTAACTCCAATATGAAAGAGAGGAAAAAGGGAGGAAAAAGAGACTAACACTACAAGTGTTAACATTGCAATACACAACAAGAAATATGAATGTAATATACTACAGTACAAGTCACATTAAACTGTTCCTTCAACTCACTGGTGTAGCATTGTTCAATGAGTTTCCTAATCCATGCAGTGTTTAATTCAATGAATTAGTAAAAGGTTAGTATTGGTTTGCATCTAGCTGTCATGTACTATAAGCTTTATTTTCAGCTGAGTGCTTCTGAGTTTCATTTCAGAAGGCAGACTAAACAACTGTTAAGGAATGCTATATTTATAAACAATGTTCTTAAGGAATGCTGTGATATTTATAAACAGTGGCCCAGATATTCAAACTGCGCCACAAAGTAGCGCAGTAGCAAGAGTAGGCGCAAAGTGCAGTGCGCCTATGCACAACACTCGCGATATTCAAACACAGCGCAGGCCAAGATGCGCTTGCGCAACACAACTGAATATCTTGCCAACCACACCATGGCACAACCAGAGATGCACAGTGGAGCAGGGTAGCGGCACATCAGCACAACCAGGGATGTGCAGGGACAGGATACAGGGGTTCACCACCCATGGAAGACATGGGCATAGGAGCACGCAGCAGAACAGACAGCGCCCCTCACACCCCATGAACCGCACAACCTGAGGTGAGCTGGAAGAACCACCAGCCCATGGGCACCGGTAACAATTCCACAGCTGGGGCATGGTGCCCTAGCACATCCCCTGGTAAACTGTGACTGGAATACAAGGAGGTCCAGCCACCCCGTGCTACACCATCCTACCAATGCAGAGCACACCCTGCACAGTGATCCCCAGACACCTTGGCCAGGAGCAGCGCCCAACAGTGCATGTCACCATATACATGCCACCACCCCCGCTGTGACAATGCAACCCTGTGCACCATGGAGCCATGCAAAATGGGTCTCCGCCTCCTGGGTCTGTGTGGTGGCTGCTTGTGTTTGTCTGTGTCTGTAGCTTAGTTTTTGTGGATTTACATGGTTTTCTGGTTGGAGTAACTACACCATTCTTGCTCACTACATCCGTGAAAGTCTCCTAGACTAGATTTCTACAAAGCATCATCACCAGGTATCTGCATTTTTCATTTTAAAATCATTTTAAAATCAACTTGTTGGAAGGTATCCCAAGCAAAACATAAGTGAAGCAACGAAGTCTGACAAATTCAGTGACTCTGGGTCCTGCGTAAAACCACATTTTCATCTGACCTGCCCCATGATCTGTATTTGGGTTTTTCAAGACCTCTTTGAATGACAAAGATACATACAGACAAAAGGATTTCACATCCTGCATATGCACAGGCAGAGTTCATCCCTTTCAGGAATTCTAACACATTCTATGACTGTGGAGCTCAGCTGTTGATCATTTCTTTTAGCTTTTGACTTAACCGCCAGGTATCAACATTTTCAATTGAAATCAACTCTTAATGTACTTGTCTCTAAGGGATATCTGTCCAACAACCATTCTGAAGAACAAATGAAACTTTTGGCCTGTTCTCAAAACCACTGCAACTGTGTCCTTACAGCTCCTTGCTGTTGCTAACTGGTCACTACCTCATGCATCATCCTTATGGAAAGGAACCTGTTAAAAAAAGGGCCCTGCTGCCCCACAGAAGCAACTTTAAACCCCTTTTAAAACATCTAATACTGCTACTGTTGCTCCCCTCAGGCAACATTCACCCTAATCCTGGCCCACCACCACTTGGCCACAAGGTTAACAGCAGTGCAGAGTCACTCTCCTTGGCAAGCATTAACATCTGCAGCCTTCTCGCCAAACTTGATACCCTCTCTGCCTGGGTTTCCCAGCACAATCCGGACATCCTATCAGTGCTGGAAACATGGCTGTCTCCGAAGATACCTGACTCCGCAATAGCAATTCCTGGATATGTAGTTTTCAGATAGGACAGACTTACCAAGAAAGGAGAAGACTGTGCCCTCTACCTTAAAGAGTCCCTCATGGGTCATGTCATGCCCGTGCCCATCCTTGGAAATTACATCCAAATCCTTGCTGACAAAGTACTTCTTAGAACTCATAACAAGATCCTGACTGTTGTCGCTGTCTATATACCACCCAAGTTGAGCAATCCGGGCTTTCACTCCCTCCTTGACTGTATCAACTCCCTGGATCAGAATACAGAAGTTATCCTACTTAGTGATTTCAACATCAACTGGCTGGCCTCTAGCTCAAATAGTCATAAGGATGCCCTAGCTTCTGCTAACTTCTCACAAATGGCCAAATCACCTACTAGAGTAAATTACAGAACAGGGAACTGTACACTTCTAGACTGGGTGCTAACTAATCATCCAGAGCACATCTCTGAAGCAACAGTCCTCCCAGACTCCTTAAGTGATCATTCCCCTATCTTGTGTATCTGGACCAACAAATACACCAAACTCCTCCCCCCCCCAAAACTATTAACAGAAGAATGCTGACCCCCGGTCATCTTGAGTCACTTAAAACACTCCTTTGTGAACATGACTGGTCACCAGTTGATATAGCCCCTGATGTAGACACAGCACTTGAATACTTTATCACCTGTTTCAATTCAGCCTGCGATGTTCATGCTCCGTTCAAGAAGTGTAAGATCAAGGGTGTCAATAACCCATGGATGACACTAGGCCTCCTTACACAAATGAAATCTCGAGACCAGCTCTTGTATCGTGCTAAGGCTACTGGCACCCAGACTGATATCCAGGCTACAAAACAGCAAGGAATGCATGTACCAGAGCAATCCGCCATGAGAAGGTTAACTATTACAGGAATGCCTTAGCCAGCACCTGGAATGATGGGAGTAAATTCTGGTGTAACCTTGCTGAAGTGACTGGAAAGGATCCCAAAACAACACCCACAATGTTGAACATAGATGGTACCATCCCTCTTGACCATGTAATCATTACCAACGCATTTAACACCACTTTTGCTGACCTTAGTCATGTGCTAACCCCTATTTTTTTTGATCCCACCACAGTCAACCCAGCTCCTGTTAGTTCAGGTTTTCCACCAGGGCACCCTCATTTCCATTTCAAAGCAATCCCAGAAAGCTTAGCTAAAAAAACACATTCTTAAAGTGCTTGGAAAGTCTAGGGTCAGTGGTGATTCACTGGATATGAAACTTCTCGCCCTCACCATTGACGAAGTCCTGCTCCCACTAACCAAAATCCTCAACCTTTCCCTCATGCTCTCCCAGTTCCCCCAAAAGTGGAAACTGGCAGTGGTGATTCCAGTTCATAAAAGTGGTGACAAGACTCTCACGAACAACTACAGGCCTATATCCATCCTCCCTTCTCTATCCAAAGCCTTGGAATGGATAGTGGCTGATCAGCTCACGGAGTACCTTGTAAAATACAGCCTGCAATGTTCCCAGCAGCATGGCTTCCACAAAGGGCACAGCACTACCATGGCACTCTTTGAATTCACCGCACATATCCATCATGCACTTGATCAGGGCCAGTTGGTCTGCGCCTCTTTTATTGGCCTGACTAAGGCATTTGACACTGTCAGTCACTCCATTCTCCTCAAACAATTATTCCTCCTTGGTCTTTCAAGTGAAACTACCCTCTGGTTTGAAAGCTACCTCAGTAACCAGACCCAACAGGTCAGGATTGGTGAATTCCTCTCGTCATCCCTACCAGTCCACTCTGGAGTACCCCAAGGTTCTATCCTGGGTCCCTTGTTGTTCAGCATATGTACCCCGAGGTTCTATCCTGGGTCCCTTGTTATTCAGCATATTCCTGAATGATCTCCCTGCCTCCTGCTATGACAGAATGTTACTGTATGCAGATGATACAGTAATTTTCACTTGTCATACCTACCCCCACCTCCCTTCAGTCTCAACCTCAGAAAAGTTTCACAGAAGTGGAAAACTGGTTTTGCTCACATAAACTCATCCTTAACCACAAAAAAACTAAAACAATGTTGTTCCATGGAACCCACAAGTAAAAGGACCATGAGCTCATAATTAACAACCACGATGGCGTCACTCTTGAGCAGGTGGATATGTTTAAATATCTGGGCCTGACCCTTGACTGCTCCCTCTCATATACCAAACACATTGACAATATCGCTAAAGCTGTGAACTCCCGTATAGGGCTACTATACAAGCATAAAACATTGCCTAACGGCTGAAGCCTTGAACCTCACTATCCAGAGCTCTGTTATCTTAATTATTGACTACGGGCTTGTTATCTATGGATCCACTACTAATACTGCACTCTGGCACATAGCTGTAGCCCTTAATAAGGCATGTAGACTCCTTATTTCAGTTGCCCACCTTTCTCACACATGTGACATTTATGAGCAGGCTAGCTGGCTCCAGCTATCCAGCAGGCTAAAGTACCAGACCTGCATCCTAGCTAAGAAGACATCGCTGGGCCTTATGCCCCTGAAGTCTAATCAATATTGACCCCACAGCATGTCCGCCGCATAACTAGAAGACTGGACAGTCTAATCTTCACAATACCTCGCTGTCGGATCTCTCAAGCTCAGCATTCTTACCTTGTCAGAGCCTCCACCTGGTTCAACTTGCTACCTACAAAAATCTCTAACATTGCCATGATTGGTGCTTTTAAGTGTAAACTGTGTCAACACCTCGTGGCTAGTGCCTTCTGTGATTGCTTCTTATAATCCCCTCCAGGCATACTACCCTCAAGCATCCCTCCTCACTGCCTCAGCTCCTCCTCCTCTCCTACCCGCCATTACTGGGTATAGGATGAATCTGTCTCCTTTTCTTTTTCATCCCCCCTTTCCTCCTCCCTTGCTGTTTCCCATCTACCACATACCCAATGCAATGCCCTCCACATTTCTCCCCTCCTCCGTCTCTCTGTCTCCCATGCCACCCTCTCACCACCACTCTTCTTTCTCTTTTCCCACTAACCCACTCCTAACAAAGCTTCACTGAACTGCCTATGACTTGTACTGTATAATTAACTCACAACACAATTCCTTGACAATGCCTTTGGCTGCTATTATTGTAACCTTATTTGTCTTTTTTTTGTAAGTTCCATTGTAATGATCATGTTATGTTTTGTACCTTATTGTCCTTATTGCTTTGATGTGGAAGCTTTGTAAAAGACCCCTCGGCTCAAAGGTGTCATCTGAAATACAAATATATAAAAATAAATAAATAAATGCAAGGCAGCCCCACCGTGAGCACCCCGCAGTGGGTGGCAACTGCCACTGATGCAACAACTGCAGACACAGTGCTACCCTGCATGGCGCTCCCAAGGCATAGCTGAGAGATCAACCCTGTGTCGGCACATGAGGTACCACACATGTGACAGGGCCTTCCTTGGACCCCACCACCAGTGGTACAGCACCCCGCACACCCACTCAAGCACACACCCTGTCCGAGCACTAGCCCCAACAGCCAGCACAGATGCCCACAGTGGTGCACAGAAGCATGCGGCACACAGAATGCAACACAGTGTATGGACAAACACCCACCCATACCCAAGGGCACACCAACACAGGGACACAATAGTGGGGCAACAAACCCACTGGCATGTGGCCACAGCAGCCGTGTACCCATGGCCAGCACCCCTCCATGGTACAGGTGTACCAGCCACCCTGCGCATGCACCATGAATCCATCCCCCACCAGCATGCGGCTGGAGCACAGGTGACAGACATTGGAGAACATTCCCTGCAACAGACACAAGTGACAGCATGGAGGGGGGACAACAACAGTGGAGGCCACAGTGCCACCCAAGGCAGACATGCACCATACTGGTGATAGGAGGCAATCCGGCATTGCACCGGGTACAGTGTGTGGCCAGCATGGACAACCACCACTGACATGCCAGCAGACGTGCATAGCATAGACATGCAAGGGTGTCAGCTGCACAGGCCATGGACAGTCTGACAGGGGCACCATGGACACAGTGCATACACCATGGACCACTGCACACAGGCGTCCAGTGCACAGAGAACAACACACATACTACAGACAGTGACCGAGTCCCCAGCCCACACCATAGGTGGGTCCCTGCCAGACACACAAACACTCCCATGCCTGCACCACCCCTGACACCATGCACATCACTGCAGCCAAACACCTGTAGCCTGCTGCAAATCAGAGACCATCACAGCTGTCATAACAAAAATGTGTGTATTGAACAGTATAAACAATAAAACATATATACATTTATATACAAAGTTGGAGCGAAAGGGCCACAAACCAGGTGGGGGTGGGCATGGGGCAGGGGTGAACAAATGGGAGAGGGAAGAAGGGGTGTGAGGGTGGGTCCAGGGGGTTAGGTCACTCAGGGGGCATGGAGGGCCTATTGCCTGCCCCGCTCTCCACTCCTGTGGCGCCTCCAATGACTGCGGCGCTGGACTCCATCCCGCTCTATCCACTGTAGAATTGCCAGGGATGCTCATGCTAGCTGCAGCATCTCCTGCATGCCATGTTCCATCGCTGTCCAATGATGTCCACCTAGGACAAGGAAGAAGAATCAATATGTGTGACTGTCCATCCCTCTTCAGCCCACCGACTGTGCAAGGCATACAGCCATGGGCCACACCCCTGTGATGGTGTGTGACCACCCACAGTGACTGTGTCCACAAGACCTGCCTACCCAGGCACCCACAGCCATGTGGACCGCTGCACACACCCACCGCCCATGTCCCACATAGCACCACCGTGGCCGTACAGTGACATGGCTATGCTGTGCAAAGGCAGTGGCACAGCCATGTACCCAGTGCATGCATGGACCACCAGTGACACCCACCCACAAATGCAGTGCCACAGGACAGTGCTGAGTGTACCATGTGGTGTACATGGCAGTGGGGCCAAGTGCTGGTGGCCATGCCCCACCGCCAACCCTGCAACACAGCATGCACAGATGTTACAGGAAGAAAAGGCACTCACCTGCATCAAGAACAGCCGGGTGCTGCTGGTCCATGGCCCCTCTACCACGTCCCTGCCGCTGCGCATCATCCCTCTCACGCTGAGCTCTGGCATCCCTAGCTCGACGTCGCTTCTCAGGGCCTAGGGTGCAAACATGGAGAGGGGAACATCAGTACAAACCAGTAGCAAAGCGCCCCCACTGGTGTGTGCGATTCTGCACAGCCCAGCCATGCCACAACCCCACCACCACCACCACCCACTCTGGATGGCCCCCACCCCCCTGCATGCTGGACACATGCACACCATGATACCTGGATGGACGGATGCTACCAGTGTATGGATGGAGCACCTATCTGGCTGTGGCACGGCGCCTTGCCTGGAATGCACCCATACTCATCCCAGCCTATCTGGGTCCCTCCGCCGGAGGTCTCCATACCGATGGTGGCACTGCTCAGCGCTGTGGGCAATCCCAGTAGCCTCCTCCAAGGTCTCTACCACCTCCTCCCACATGGCGCTTCTTGGTCAATCCAGTGGGTCCTCTCCAAACAGGGCCCCAGCATGGGGTTCAACAGTAGCCACAAGGTTGGCCAGCTCTAGCATGCTCCACTGTGGGGCTCTCCTGCGTGGCATTATCCATGCAGGCCAGATAACAAAATGGTGCTCTGTAGTGCATGTCCCCAATGTGCAGATGCTGCACGGTACAGCGCTGCCATTCCCCATTGTGCTGTCACCGAACAGCACGATAGGGGTTAACCCATGTGGATGCAGTGTGTCTAGGGTGCAAAGGTCAACCACAGGGTCAAGGGTCTTTCGCGTACGGACCGCCACAGCGCTATTGGGACTCCCTGCATGTAGCGCGGTAGGGTGCCTGTGTGTTATGCCCTGCAGTGGCCTACCGTACTGTGGCACCATGGCACCTACAGCACTCCAGGGCACGAGCGCCACACGTAAAAACAGCGCACAAGGGTGGCCGTGCCCTGCACTGCCTCCTGTGATCAGCACATCATCAACGTGGCAGATGTCAGCATCAGCACCCCGGGCATGTGCCATGCGGTGCCTGCTGTGCACGTCACAGAGCTGCGCCATTGCCTGAGCATGCTCAACACTATTGCACAAGGTGCAATAGCACGATATTTAGCTAGCATATGCAAATCAGCTCATCAGCAATTTCATGGCACAGCCACTGCATTAGCATTCACTTAAAGTTGCGTCTCACCTCACTTGCATGCCTTGCACTATATAAATGCATCATGGGGCTGCAGAAGACATAGTTTGGTATCTCATTGCCTCCACAGGAGCTCTCTGAGGTTGCGCCACTTGTCTCCTGTATACTGTTAACAGTGAATCCTAAGTCCTTCTAAGCAAAATCAGGCTATAATCAGCATGCCACAAACAAATCCTAATAGCTCAAGAACCATAAGTGATAGACACAAAGTATGAGTGGCAAATTTATTCAGCACACAATTACCTTTCCAATGGTAGTATGCAAATAATAATATGTAATTTCATTTGTTTTCTGTGCTGGTTGGAACAACAAAGAAATGTTTTTTTTTTTTTTCACTAAAATAGGCAACATAAGCCATACATACCATACCATACCATAAACAAATGTGAATAACTCCTAAAGTATACATGATATACACAACATATCAGTGGCAAAGTTGTTCAGCACAAAATTACCTTTCCAACAGGCTATGCAATCAAATATATATTATATTCTGTTATATTATATTAACATATATAAGAGATGTCTCCAGATGTTGCAAGGGCACACAGGAAGTCCGTAGCTGACTTCTGTAGGCTTCCTTTGGACACACAAGTGTATTTTACTGACAACTACAGATGTCTGTTAGGAGACAATGAGGTATTGCAGTCTATTGTGGTGGGTTGCATGCTGTTTGGAAGTGTGGAATGTGGTGTGAGAGATACAAGGGACTGCACAGTCAAAGATAACACCTGTCATTCCCACAGGCTCTATAATGACCAAACCTGAGGAAGTGGAGGAACAGGTACGTGGGAGAAGGAGGAGGCCCAACTTCACCCAGGCAGAATCAGATGCCCTGTTTGAGGCCTATCTTGACAGGGAACCACTGCTCAGCAGACAGTGTGGAACACCACAAGCCCGTGCTGTGGCATGGGGTGAGGTTGTGAGTGCCATGAACCACCATGGCAGCCACCAGCGGTCCATGCAGGAATTTAAAAAGAAGGTTGGCATGGACAAGAGGAGGCTAAAGGACAAGGTGGCTGCCATCAGGGCAGCATGTGCTGCAACCGGTGGTGGACAGCTGGATGTGCCACACCTGATGTCACAGGAGAAGCGGGTGGCCAGCAGCATGCAGCGTTGTGCCATAGAGGGCATTCCAGGTGGTGGCCTCCAGACGGGTGGCAGCCCATCACTGCATGGTAGGTCCTGTGCTGTCACTGTGTATTAGGCGGGGGAATGCCACAGGGTAGGGAGGAGACATTAACGCTACTGTGTTCCCTTACAGCTCCTGAGTGTCTACATGGGTCAGTGGTGGTAGGTGTGTCCATTGAGGGTGATGCCCTGGAAATGGAGGAGTGCCCATCCACCCCCACAGGTGTCTGAGGGACAGGACCACTGCATACCTGCCAGTCTATCCAGACTGAAGATGGTGGTGCTAGTGTGGATGAGGCCCCACCAGTATCCTAGCATGACAGCGCCCACAGACTCCAGCATGATGGGACACTGACTGGTGCCGGATCTGGCACCGATGATGATGGATCACATGTCCCAGACAGTGATACATGTGGGATGCAGGATGGTCCCACAGCAGGAAATGGAATGGGCTTAGCCGTGGGTGGTGCTGCCGTGGAGGCCTGTGTGACATCACAATCCCAGCCTGTGCCTGTATGCCCCAGTGGGGCAGCACTGGTGTGTGTCCAGACCGGTGGGGCTGTTGTGGCTGCTGTGGTGGCACCGGTGAGCCCTGGTGATGGGTGATCGGAGGGGCAGTGCCAGCAGTCAGCCAATGGCAACGGGGAGACAGTGTCGGGGGGGCAGCAGTGCACCGTGTGTGGATGTGCCTTGGCATGGCTCTGGTGTGCAGCACTCATCATCAAGAGGTGCTGCCCAGCAGGCCAAGAACACCATGAGGGACAGCATGCCAAACTGGTGGATGACCTCTTTGATGAGCACAGCTGCCTACTCCAGGCTTCAGTGGATCAGCAGTTGCAACTTGTGACTGCGGTGAATGTACTCAGTGTGGTTCTGCGCCAGGCAGAGGAGCAGCACAGCAGAGACCACGGTCTGCTCCTGGCAGAGATGGCCCAACAGCGGTAGGATGTGACTGCTGCAACTGACAGGCAGATACATGCATTCACAGCTGTCATGGCAACATTGGGCACCCAGATCATTGCCCATGTGCTGCAGACATCATGCAGTGTTGGGTCCACCCCCTATTCCCGGCGTCGTGTGACACCTTCCATGTCAACACCGGGTTCGGCTGTGGGCATACTGACCACACCTGGCATGGGCATGTTCAGTAAGCTGCAGACCCCTGTGTGAACACGGTCGCATTCCCACAGCGTCACCCCTAGGGGACCATCGGTGCCACCCCATGAGGCCAATGGTCAGCCTGGCATGGCTGGCAGATCTTGGAGGGGCCACCCACACATCTGTGGTGGCCGTGGCACTCTACTGCATGACTGACCTGTCTCCCACCATGGCCACTGTCTGACGCTGCCCTGTGTGCAGTGTGTTGTGTGTCATGCGACTCATGGGTGGGGTACCCAGCCCTGCACACACTCAGTCCCTGTGCACACCCTCATGGCTGGCCACTGTGGTGTGTGCATGATGATGCCTGCATTGCACTGTCCAACAGTGTGCAATGGTGCCCAGCGTCTGAGACACGCACAGTGACGACCACTGGGTGTGGTCATGTGTGGACCTGTGTGTGGGTTGGGGTTGCATTTGGGAATGGTGTGACTTCTACCCCTTGTGTATGTCTTGTGGTGTGTGTGTGTGTGTGTGTGTGTGAGCGCATGTCATGTTTGGCCCTGCCCATCCCTGACTGCATGTGTGGTTCCATGCTCAGGCCCATACCCTTGCCACCATCGGCCCCTGGGGTTTGTCCTTGCCTGTCTGTGGGTTGTGCCCTTGCCATTGGTGGTTGCACAAGGCCCCATGACCTGTCTTGGTCGAAGTGCTCCTCTGTGATGGTGTCCCGGTGCAGCTGTGACATCCAGCTTAGGCGGGGGTTCCTTCACCCAGGCAGTGGCTGCCCATCACCGTCTGGACCAGTGTTCTCATTGTCCCCACTGCTGTACCCCTCTTCAACCCCTATGGCTATCCCACAGTCATTGGCCATGTTGTGCAGGATGCAGCAGGCCAGGAATAGCCGGAAGGCCTTCGAGGGGCTGTATTGTAGGGCACCGCCCGACATGTCCAGGCACCAGAAATGTACCTTCAGCATCCCGAACAGCCACTCAATGACATTCCATGTTGTGGCATGTGCCTCATTGAACCTTAGCTGTAATGGGGTCATGGGGCGCTGGTATGGTGTGAGCAGCCAGAGATGGAGTAGGTAGCCACTGTCACCTGTGTGTAGAGGGTGGACATTAGTATGGTGGTCAGCATTGCTCTGCCATGGGCATCAAGGCTGGTATCCATAGCACCTCTGACTTTGCACCCCCCACATCTGCTCATGTTGTCCTGCGTGATGTGCATACTCACCCATTAGGTGGCCAGTAGGGATGTCCCCACTCTCAAACCTGTGGCACAGTATGGACTGGTGCCAGATGAAGGCATCATGTGCTCCCCCAGGGTGCATGGCATAGACATTGGTTATGCGCCCCCTGGCATCGCACACCACCTGGCAGTTGATGCTGGCATATCCCTTCTGGTTTATGTAGGACACACCATCTGGGCCAGGTGGCATGTGGATGGCCACATGGGTGCAGTCAATGGCCCTGAGCATGCCAGGCATACGTGCTACCCTGTGGAACCCTTGTATGTGTGCTGTGCGCTCCGCCTGTGTGCTGGTGAAATAGATGTATTCTGCAGCATGTGGCAGCAGTGCGCTGAGAAATTGTGTGAGTAGACATGACGTGGCTGACTGGGTTACGCCTGTTGTGTCCCCTGTTGGTCTCTGGAAGGTGCCTGTGGTGAGCAGGCACATGACAGCTGTCACCTTTGTCTCCACTGACAGAGCATGGCTCCATCGTGTGGGTGCCTGCATCTCATCAATGCACAGCTCACAGAGCCACCTCAGGATCACCTGCTGCAGGCAGTACTGGCCCACAATCTCTGTGTCAGAGTAGCATTCAAAGGTGGTGCGTGCTCGGTACTGCCTGTTGGGGCATACCACCTATGGGCCCTTCCACGGCTGCGCTCCCCTGCTGCCTGTCTTCTCACACCCCTCATTACTGCCTCCATCTGGAAGCTGGCACTGGCCATGTCCCTGGCAGGTGTTCCCCCCCGGCAGCTGTTTTCTCATTCCCCCTGCTGTCCTTTTGTGATGCTCCCCCTGCACCGGGTACATCTCCGGCCTTTGGCTGTCCTGCCTACTGCCACTGCCCTCAGTCCACTGTAGTACTTCCCTATCACTCCTGCACAGTGGCACAGGCTCCCCACTCCTTTCCTGCTCCTAGTTGATTCCAGGTGTGGTCTGTCCTGCTCCTGCCCAGTCCTGCTTATTGCTACCCTCTGCCTTGTTCCTGTCACCTCCCTCCCACCTCTGGCTTCCCTGTAGCATTCTTGCACCTCTCTCTTGTTCCTTTTTATTTTGGATCATTTCTGCTATTGCGCAACTTCCGCTAGCTCCGCTATTGTGCATGGCACCTGCTGTTGAATATTGCACTGCGCAATTTATTCATGGTTCCTCCCCCTACGGTTGTGCATGCATTCCTTACCATTGTGCTCTTGCGCATTGCAACTTGCACGGCGCAGCTGCCTCCTGCTGAATATCACACAATGGTGCATTTTCGTACTTGCGCTGGCGCATCTCTGTTGCGCATGGTGCATTCCTTTTGAATATCTGGGCCAATGTTCTTAAGGAATGCTGTGATATTTATAAACAATGCCATGGAAATGCAGCTAGATCCATTTCACAAAACAGTTACAAGTGAGTTGAATAGGCAGTGAAGGATGGTTGGAAAATAGTTGAAAGCTTCAACAGTTCAAGTTACCACTGCAGTAGCATCACAAAAACAAAATGCTACACCAGTGAGTTGATGGAACAGTTGATGTGACTTGTACTGTATATTTTCTGATCTTTTTTATGTTTTATTTTTATTTTTTTAATTTTATTTGTTCCCTATTACCCATTAAGGTTATATGCAATTAAAAATGATCACACATGTAATTTATTATTAAGCTAGGTGCTATTATGATTTATTATGGTTATTATGATTTACTATGCCATATTATATTTTTGTAATTATACGAATTGATGTGTTTTTCAATAAAAAATTCCCCTACTCTTTTCGAGAAGTGCCATGGGATCTTTAACATCTACCTGAACTACCACCAGAACAGGAAGATGGGGCCTTGGTTTGATGACTCATCTGAAGGATGGCACCTCAGGAGTGTAGCACCCTCCTCATGCTGCACTACAGTGTCAGTATTGGGATATTAACCCAAGTGCCTGATGTGGGGATAGAACCCACAGACTTCTAATCTCTCAGCCTCAGGGATGAGTGTGCTATCTCCTGACACACTGACACTCATTCATAACTCATTATGTTAACTTCTAGGCCAAACTGCCAGCCCCTGATTGTAAACTGACAAATGTTTCTCATTGTTCAGCAGCTATTTAAAATATTCATGCTTCTGATTTTGGTACATCTGAATAAAGGATGTGGATAATGCAGTTTACTTTCCTATCCTTGCAGTGCCACAAGTGTCAACTGAAGTCATTGCTCTCTCTACATTTTCAATATGATGGCTTGGGTTATGCTGCTGATGCTGCTGTTATCCTCGGCTTTTGTACTGAACTCTCAGAAGGGCTGTAAACTACAGACTGTGGCAGAAAATGGAATTAGTAGGGATGGAGATGTCATCATCAGCGGAATGGTCCCTCTTCACTACACCAACATTTTTACAGAAACAGATTTCACAGAGAGGCCAGATCCAGCCTACTGTAGAACGTAAGGCATTCCTCTTCCTACTGGTTTGTATCAGTGTCCACAATGATGGCCATTTTATGCAGGCATTACTCTTCCAGTTGTTTAGTAACAGGGTCTACAATGATGGCCATTTTATGCAGGCATTACTCTTCCTGTTGTTTAGTAACAGTGTCTACAATGATGGCCATTTTATGCAGGCATTACTGTTCCTGTTGTTAGTAACAGGGTCAACAATGATGGCCATTCTAAGCAGGCATTACTCTTCCTGTTGTTAGTAACAGTGTCTACAATGATGGACATCCATTGTAGGTATTACTTTTCCTACTGGTTAGTAACAGTGTATGCTGTGATGGGCATACTGTCCAGACATTATTCTTCCTGCCAGTTTGTAATGGTGTCCACTATGAGGGCATTCAATGCAGGCATTTCTCTTCCTATTGGTTAGTAACAGTGTCAGCTATGGTCGGTATTCAGTGAAGGCATTACTCTTCCTATTGGTAGGTAACAGTGTCAGCTATGAGGCATTTAGTGCAGGCATTACTCTTCATATTGGTTAGTAGCAGTGTCATTTATGGCAGGCATTCAATGCAGGCATTACTGTTCTTATTGGGTAGTAACAGAGTCAGCTATGAAAGGCATTTAATGCCAGCATTACTCTTTCTCTTGGTTAGCAATGATGACCACTATGATGGCTATTCAATGCAGATATTACTTTTCCTACTATTTAATAACAGGGCCTACTATCCTGGACATTCAGTGCAGGTATTAGTCCTTCCTATTGGTTAGGAACAGTGTCCACCTTGCTGGGCATTCAATGCAGACATTACTCTTCCTATTGGTTAGTAACAATCTCTGTTATGCTGGACCTTAAATGCTGACATTACTATTCCAGTTGGTTAGTAACAGTGTATGCTGTGTCGGATAATCAAGGCTGGCATTTGGAAGGGTAGGAAATACATTGCCTATCTATTCTGAGTCTGAACTGCACTACATTTTGTTACTAGGTAGACAGAACAGCAAACAATGGTGGTATTTTCAAGCAACAAAACAAAAAGAAAGGTCACTGAATTGTTGCAGCTGGCACATAAACACATGTAAGAGAAGGAAGAAAGGAAAAGGATATTTGAGATAAATTAGAAACTATTTATTTATTTAAAAGTTTTACCAGGAAGGCATACTGAGCACTGTAACACTAGATTCCAGACATGTCCTGGGGTAGGGAGCAAGGGAGACAACATGGAGTATAATACATCAGTAATGCACGAGTACAAAACACATTATGTACAGAAATACAGCCAGAGAATTGGATACAGACAGTGTATTACATCATCAAAAGAAATTCTGGTAAATGCAGTCAGGTATGAGAGCAGGGGAGACAACACAGAATATAACACAACTGCAAATGTCTAGGTACAGCACTTCTACATCAGGACTATAATTTCAAAAATAGCCTACAAAATGGATATTTGGGATATAGCCAGGTGGTGTGAGATGGCTAGTTTAACTGCTGGGCCATAGCTACACACTGACAGTGGGGTCTGCCATCCTTGACTAGTCCCGTTTTCAAGTTTCCAGTCGACTATGTGCAGCACAGGACATGCAGGAGTGGGATTTGAGGAGGGAGTTGAGTTAGTGGGAGAGTTGGTTTTGAGCAGAGTTGGTTTGCCGAATTGCCAGTGGGAGGGAATTTCACAGTTTAGGCATGTGATATGAGAATGCTGAATGCTGCCTGTCCTGCAGTGGTGGCCATACGTGGGACACTCAGGGAATGGATGTTGACATTAATGAGGAAATGCAAAGGTGGGGGAAGTGGGAACAGGGCACCAGCGAGGTACAAGGGTAGGGAGTGGGTCCAAAACTTGGCCACAAGTCTGGCGCAGTGAGATAACCTTTGATCCTGCAGTGACAGAAGGTACAATACAGGACACTGTTGAAGGGAGAGGTGAGTATGTAGGGAAATAATTAATGCTAGAAAGATTCTGAGTAGGTAATCTTGGAACACACTATATCAACTCTTTAGGTCTTTTTTTGTCTACTTTTTTTCTATTTTATTTTCATGCCTGTCAGATACACATGTTTCCACAGCACAGCTAAGAAGCTCTTCCACACAGATAGGCATGATGTAATACTGAAGATACATATTTTTTTTTGTTATTTGGTAACTGGCTGAGGCCCATTTAGAGCAGTGACCTGGGAGCAGAAGGAGGTTTAGTAGCTTGCTCAAGGTCATGCAGTATGCAAGTGGTGGTTATGAAAAATCATGACCAAGGTCCACTGGATGTACCAAGCACATTCACAGTTAGTTGCTCTGTTTTATAGGCTATATTTGTTTTCTTGATTTTTTATTGAAAACTTCAGAGATTATGTTTCAGCACTATTGCTCATTTACAATGTTTTTTTGTCAAATATATAGTCACACAAAAAAAATTACAAGTACACTAAGTAGTTCCAGAGGAAATGCAATCAAGTCACTCTCAAAGCATGTAAGGAGAAAAAATTAATTGCAATTGTGAAAAGAAATCCACGCAGACTGCTGTGTAAAAAGTCACAATTTATATGCAGAGAGAAAGTAAATAAAACTATATAATGGTTACAATTGCACTGGACTGTAAAGGCAGACTGCAAACATCTCTTACACTGATTAAACTTGGGGAGACTGAGAAGTATATCATCAGCCAGTTCATCTAACCAGTTAGCAGTCCTAACAGCAAATGACTGCTTGTCAAGCTGAATATGCCTGAAAGGAGACTGAAGGGCATTCTTGGCCATGTTCCTGGCATTGTATTGATTTGGACAGTGCAGAAGCAGTTTGTAACAATCATTTGTCAATGCTGAATGTTTGCTTGCTGATACTAGCATTGGACATGCAGGAGTTAGACAGATGCAGAATAGGAATGGCAGTGAAGTATTGAACTCACACCAACCCCACCTCCATCCTGCAGAGATGGACAGGCATTGGGGTGTGCCTTTGGGTTGTCGCTCATAACGCTCATGGCATTTCACCTCACCCTATCCTGCAGACACCGACAAGTGTTGAGGTGTGCCTTGGGGTGTTCAGCTTTACACTCACCCCATTTCGTTAGGACATATGCTGAAATAGGTGCAGTATAGGAAAATGGGGTGAACTCTGGGGCCAAAGAGTCCAAGACACACCTTGAGGCCTGTCACTGGCTTCAGGGTGGGGGTGGGGGGGTGGAATGTCATGAGCATTACAGCCAGCAATCCATAGGCACACCCTGATGCCTGTCAGTCTGTACAGGGTGGGACATTATAGTTAGAAACCCTAATGCCTCGGGCTTTTGTTGATATTTGCACTATAGATTTTCAACATGGCCTTTTTGTGACCATCACCTCATGAAAGTATTTGGGACTTCTGCTCATGAACAGTGGCACTGTGAGTTTGTTAATCTGTCCTGAATGTTGATTTCCCACAGCGACCACACCATTCTGCACCAGATGTGTAAAAACACAGATTAGGCAGGATATGAAAAATGACAGCTGTACCATCCATAGGGAGGTGTGAAGAGATGGCAATGTTGAAAATCCAGAGTGAACATATTAAAAATGATCAAACTTACAAGCGTACATGGAAACTGCACAATGCATGTTCGTAACAGTCATTTAGTGGAATTATTTCTCCAAATTTTCAACATAGGCATTTTGTGACCACTTTTCATAACCAGTGTCACTACGATTTTCTTAATCTGTCCTGAACATTGATTTTCCACAGTGACCATTCCATTGTGTGTCAGATGTGTGAAAACATATTTTGGGCAGGATGAGAAAAATAATAATAATAATATTAATAATAATATTCTTTATTTTTATGGCTCCTTTCTAAAACCAAGGCACCTTAACAGCAAACTTCACATAAAACAATGCAATAAAACACAAATACGATAAATGCTAAGTTCATAAAATTCAATAAAATCATCAAATACAATATGCCTGATACCCTTTAAGGCCTGTTTAAATTCCTCCAAGGATGCGCACTCCTGAAGTGGACAGGGTAGAAAATTCCAAAACATAGGGGCTGAGTATATAAAAGCATGGGTCACCGAAGATTTAAAACAAAAAACCCTTGGAATCTCTAGCAAATCCTGGTCCACCGAGTGGAGCAATCACCTAGGGCCATGAGGTATCAGAAGCTCTTTCAAGTAGTCAGGGCACAGTCCATGTAGGGCTTTATAAGTCAGAAGTCCGACTTTAAAGGTGATCCACCACTGTACTGGCAGCCAGTGCAGTTCATGCAGCACCAGAAAAATATGACAGGTATGGGGAGCACCTGTTAATAACTGGGCTGCAGCGTTCTGCACTAGCTTCAAGCAGCGGATATCAACCCTTGGTAGTCCTAGATAGAGGGAGTTGCAATAATTCAGGCGCGAGGTCACAAAGGCATTGACCAATGTAGGCAGATTACCATATGGAACTAGGTGCTTAATGCTGGAGATGTTCCTCAGATTGTAAAAGGATGATTTGATGACTGCTGACACCTGTGATCACATTGTCAGCCTGTCGTCAAAAATCACTCCCAGGTTTCACACCCATTCAGAGGTAGGGAGCTGAGAGCCAACAAGAAAAAGTCCTGAATGCAAACCAGCTCCGATCCCCTCTATCCAGAGACCCAGGTCCACAGCCATCACCTCCGTCTTCTCCGAGTTCAACCTCAGCCAGCTCGAATTCATCCAGTTCTGGATTTCAGTGAGGCAGTTATTAAATATCAAGAGAGCTCTATCCTGGTCGGTTGTGAAAGATAGGTAGAGCTGGGTGTCATCAGCACAGCAGTGAAACCTCAGCCCATACCTTCTTACAATGTCTCCGAGAAGCAACATGTACACTGCGAACAACATGGGGGACACCACTGAACCCTGAAGTACCCCACATGACAGACAGACTGGGCCAGAGGAATTAATTTCCGACATTACCCTCTCAGTTCTGCCAGCGAGGAAAGATCTAAACCACCTGGGGACAGTACTAGACAGGCCACAGATGAACCTCAAGCAATTGAGAAGAACCGCATGGTCCACAGTGTCAAACTCTGAAGAGAGATCAAGAAGAACCAAGATGGAATGGCTCTTCCAATCTCCTGCCATCAAGAGATCACTGAGCACCTGGACCAGCGCAGTCTCGGTACTATGCCTCTTTCGAAAACCAGATTGGAGTGGTTCATAAATGTCACGGATAGTCAGATGGTTCTCCAGTTGTATGGCCACTACTTTCTCAATTACCTTCCCCACAAAGGAAGGTTAGAGATTGGTCTGTAGTTGGCATGGCAGTCTGGGTCTAAAGAAGCTTTCTTCAGGAAGGGTGTAACCACAGCCTCCTTCAGGGAGCTAGGAAACTCACCCGTCTCCAAGGAGCACCAGACTATCCATGCTACGACCGGGCCAATAGTACAACAACAACCCTTAGTTGGGGAAGTTGGGCCCAGATCCAAACTAGTAGAGTGTATGTAGGGTGCATACCCTGGACAATTCACATGACATCAGTTAACTCCGGCCGGTCAAAGGAACTCCAGGAGAGCCTAGGGACAGTGACTGGGCACTGATCCATAGCTTCTCCTATACAGGGTGCAGGCTGGAGTGCCACCCTGATGTCAGTCACCTTAGCCACAAAGAAGTGAGTAAGCTCTTCACACTCTACTTGTGAAAAGGATCTTCGAACTTGCAGGCAGACTGGATTGCACAGTCTGTCTACAGTTTCAAAGAGCTGAGCTGGTCGGTTCTGAGCAGCAGCAATCTCCCCAGACAGGAACTCTGCCTCCTTACAGGAGATTGTGGAATGATAGACTTGATAATGCTCCATCAGTCTAAGATGGTGGGTATCAAGGGTGGCTCTCCACTAGCAATGAACTAATTTTCGTCCTTGCCACCGCATCTCCCTCAAGGTCCCATCAAACCATGAGGACCGGGGGTGAAGGGGGAGAGGACGAATATGGACAGGAGAAATTATATCCAGAGCAAAGGAGATGGCGTTTTTTATAGGCCAAGACCAGGGCATCTGGGCATCTGGGTCATTGCTTACTCCAGAAAACTGCGATAGGGTGAGTACCGCTGACAGGCCCTTAGAGCTTATGTCTCACAGAGGGTGGTACCTGACCATTTCTACAGGGGTAGGCCTACGAAGGGGGGGGTGCTAAAACTGCACCCCACGGTGTAGTAATGGGACCATATGACAGGTTCCACCCCCAGATCGAAGGCTTCGATCCCCAGGAGGAAGACTAAATCAAGAGAGTGACCACCTTTATGAGTTTTATTTATTTATTTCAATCTAGGATTACAATACCTTTGAGCCGAGGCTTTTTTACAAAGGTTGCACGCCAGCGTGTGCAACAGTCATCATTTTTAGTTACAAACATATAATTGACTTACAGACATGTAATAACCAGTACAAAGACTTGAGCTATGAGCAAGACAAGGGAAGGGGGGTGGGGGGGGAAGTGAGGGTAGGAGATTGAGATGGGGAAGGAGGTGCAGGGGGTAAGGGGGAGTACGAGAGGTGGTTGGGGTGGGTGCAGGAGTGGAGATACGAGGGGAGGTGGGTGAGGGCTGGAGACAGTGCAGCCAGGGGGCCTTGTTGAGGGAATATGACAGGTAAGGTGCTAGGGGTGGGACGGGCCCCTGGAGCTGTTCGGGCTACCTGCCCACCAATATTGGTGGTGCCCTTGGGTATGGAAACCAGGCATGAAGGACCATGCTCCAGATTCCATTTCACCCCAGGGCATCTTCTGGATCTCACAACCCCAATATAATGGCTCCACTCCTTCAACATAGAAACATAGAAACATAGAAGTTGATGGCAGATAAAGACCGCAAGGACCATCCAGTGTACCCATTTCTTTTTTACCTTATGAATGTACCATCGGCCTTTGCTCTGTCAATGGCCTATCTATTAATACTCATCTGTATTGCTCCCTTATGCCTATCCCATGCCTGCTTGAAGCCCTGCACTGTATTCATATCTACCACTTCCTGAGGCAGGCCGTTCCATACATCCACCACCCATTGTATGAAAAAGAATTTCCTCACAGTACCCCTTAATCAGCCTCCCTCTAATCTCATGCTGTGTCCTCTTGTCCTGCTATTTTTCTTATATTGAAACATGTTAGACTCCTTCACCTTGTTAATGCCCTTAAGGTGTTTGACTGTTTCCATCATATCACCTCTCTCCTTTCTTTGCTCTAGGGTATACATATTGAGCTACATTAATCTGTCCTCATATGTTTTCTGATGCAGTCCCTGCACCATGTTGGTTGCCCTTCTCTGGACTGCATCAATTTGGTTAATGTCCTTGTGAAGGTGTGGCCTCAAGTACTGCACACAGTACTCCAGATGGGGCCTAACCAGTGTCTTGTAAAGAGGGATTATTACCTCCCTCTTCTGACTTGTGATACCCCTACTAATGCACCCCAACATCCCTCTAGCCTTACCTACTGCTTTAGTGGTCTGCTTGGATGATTTCAGGTCATCGGTGAGGATGACGCCCAAGTCTCTTTCTTCCTTTGTGACTGCCAGCAACTTCCCTCCCAGCCTATAGATGGCTTCAGGGTTTCTCTTCCCAATGTGCATGATCTTGCACTTCTTTGTGTTAAACACCAGTTGCCACTCTTCCGACCATTTTGCTAGTTTATTCAGATCTCTTCTCACTCTGCCCACCCTATCTGGATCATCTACTCTCTTGCAGATCTTGGTGTCATCTGCAAACAGACAAACCTTACCCTCTAGTCCATCTGCAATGTCACTGATGAAGATATTGAAGAGGACTGGCCCAGGGACTGATCCCTGAGGTACCCCACTTGTGACCTGCATCTCTTCTGACTACCATTTACCACCACTCTCTTTTTTCTGCCTGTCAATCAGTTTGCCACCCAGTTGACCAACTTCTGACCCGCCCTGAGCCTAACCAGCTTATTAATCAATCTTCTATGTATCGAAAGCTTTGCTAAAGTCAAGGTAGGTGACATCAACTGCTCTCCCTTGGTCCACCACTCTGGTTACCCAGTCAAAGAAATCTATGAGATTAGTTTGACAGGACCTTCCTTTTGTAAACCTATGCTGTCTTGGATCCTGTGCTCCTATGGATTCCAGGTGTTACACTATCCTTTCCTCAAGGAGTGCCTCCATAATCTTGCCCACTACTGAGGTAAGACTGACTGGTCTTTAGTTTTCTGCCTCCTCCCTGCTATCAATCTTGTGGAGTGGGATCACATGAGCCCTTCTCCAGTCTTCTGGGATGTCTCCTGTGCTCAGAGACTCACTAAATAGTTCTGATTATGGCTCTGCTAGTTCCATCCTCAGCTCCTTTAGTATCCTGGAATGTATGCCATCAGGTCCCATTGCCTTGTCCACCCTGAACATATCAAGCTCTTGTAGGACCCTTTCTTTTGTGAAGGGACTAGTGCACACCTTCCTCCCCCCTGTGCCCATGGTGCTGAGCTGTGGGCCCAGCCCTACCTTCTTCTCAGTAAATACTGAGCAGAAGTATCTATTTAGGATAGATGCTTTTACATGGTCCTCCTCTTCCTCACATGCCCCCTTATCCCCTTTGATCTTATCAATACCTCCTCTGGACTTTCTCCTTTCACTAATGTATCTATAGAAAATCTTGTCACCTTATTTTACTGTTTGTGCTACTGTTTCCTT
This sequence comes from Neoceratodus forsteri, assembly GCA_016271365.2. NCBI lineage: Eukaryota > Metazoa > Chordata > Ceratodontiformes > Ceratodontidae > Neoceratodus > Neoceratodus forsteri. The sequence continues at coordinate 51,730,330 of CM057449.1, read as the reverse complement.
GGTTTGGGACTTTGCCTGCCTTACTGCCTTCCCTGCTTCCCTTAGGGAAATTTGGTAAGCCTCCCTATCTTCATCCAGCTGCACTCCCTTATATTTTCTGAAGGCCAGCCTTTTGGCTCTGACCTTTTCTGCTACTGTTTTTGAGAACCAAAGTGGTTTCCTTCTTCTTTTGCACTTCCCTTTCTCTCTAACACAATGGGATGTTGCTTCAAGTATTGCATCTTTAATGCTTGCCCACTTTGCCTGTACCCCCTCACCTGTATCTCTTTTTGCCAGGACTAGCATAACTCTGTTGGCCATCTTATCAAAGTCCCAAAATAAAAAGGATTGGTCTGAATGGTCCATATAAGTTCAAGGAAAAGATGGTATACCAGTCGGCCAAAAGTCCCAATTTAAAGCTTCGGCTCACAGGAAAATAAAATAAAACAATGTGGACTAAACTTAAACCAATAAATGTAACAATGATGCTTACATACTTAAGTACAGTACACCCCTCTCACTTGGTGTACAAAAAGTCAAATAATGACAAATGAAATATGGTGCCCCAGGTCCTCTCACTACCAGGGGACACCAACATAAGGTACGGTGCTCTCCCTGCCCAAATAATAAACCAAAAGCATAAAAGTTTGAGATCTGACAGTAAGTTGTTATCTTGACAGAATTCCTTGGAATAGGGATATCCCAATAGTGGTCCTAGTCTTGCTCGCAGATGTTAAAACCAAGATCCCTACTCATTAGGGCCACAGCCAGAAATATCTGCCCTGCAACCTTGGCCCCTCACCTAATCCAACCCCCAGTAGGCCAAGTGGAGGGCCTTGGAGAACCTAAACTGGCAGCTGTACTGTTCATAAGGAGGTGTGCAAAAATGATGATGTTGAAAATCTTGATTGAAAATATTACATATTCTCAAAGTTATGAGTGTGTGTATAAACTGAGCAATGCACGCTCATAATATAGTCATTTTATGGACTTTTGTCACTAAATTTTCAACATACACATTTTGGGACCTCCACTCATGAACAGCATCACTGATTTTCTTAATCTGTCCTGAACACTGATTTCCCACAGTGACCGCACTATTGTGCGCCAGAAGTGTGAAAATACATTTTGACCAGGATGTGAAAAATAACAGCTGTAGTGTTCATAAGGAGGTGTTAAAAAATGCCAACGTTGAAAGTCTGGAGTGAAAATATTACACATTTGCGAAGTTACGAGTGTGCGTGGAAACTGGGCAATGCATGCTTGTAACACAGTCATTTTTTTGAATTTTTTCACCAAATTTGCAACATAGGCTTTTTGGGAGCCCACCTCATGAACAATGGCACTGTCATTTCATTAATCAGTCACAAAAGGTGATTCCATGCAGTGACAGCAAAATCACCTTTAGGGACAGAATAACCAGATGACAGTGACTGAATTCATGAGACATTGTCAAACTTTTTGTTAACTCTTCCCATTGACTATTATGGGAAAATTGTTTTTTGAATAACTTTTGAACCGTTTAATATTTTTTCACGAAATCTTTGAAAGGCACATCGGGGACCCCAGCCACATGTTCCTTGAAGATTTTAGACTGGTCGCACAGACAGTGCGACCAGCAGGTGACAGCACAGAATGCACAAAAAAGCAAAAATATGACATTCTATGGTGCTATGTAGCTCCGCAACTGTATATATGACTGTTACAAAACTTAGTGGATCCAGAGATCTATGGGACTGCTCCGTGTATGCCTAATTTCAGGCAAATCCAACGTACAGTGGCAAAGTTATTGACCTGCAAAATTTCAGAGTTTAACCTTAAATGGGGTACTCAACCCTAACTATAGTGGCACTACCGTGCCACTATAATATATATATATATATATATATATATATGAGGCAAAAAAATCCATTTAATGCATTGGTTAGGGTTGTTCCACAGTGACAAAAGCAAGGAAATTTGATGTTAGGGTTGAAAACCACCCTTGCACCCACCCCACCCTGCCCCCAGCTGGCATTGGGGTGTGTTGAGTCTTAACTCTCACCCCATCACATGTGTAAAGAAGCTGAGGTGGTGAACTATAGGAGAATGGGGTGAGAGTTAGGACCGACGACCCAAAGCACACCTCACTTTGTCAGTGTGGAACAACCCTAACTGATGCATTAAACAGTTTTTTGCCTCTAATTTCCCTTCTTTTTGAGAATCTGCAGTAGAAATAGTGAATGGAATGTGGTGGTGGGAGCGTGGGACCTCCCACCACGTGATGTTTTGTGACATAGTAATGGTAAGTGCAAGGGAAACGCAACTGCTAAAGGTTGCGCACATGGTGACAGAAACGTAAATGGCAAAGCAAACATTGATAGAAATGCAAGCGCAAAGTGATGCCAAAGCAAACAGTGACTCAAAAGGAGACGCAACCACGTAAGGAAATGCAAACCATGACATGCACGGTCATGGTACGGCAATTGGAAATGCAAATGGTAACTTTAACAGCATAAATAATGCCAAAGGAAACAGAAACGGAAACGTGAATGCAAGTGCACACAGAAACGCAAACCATAATGCGCACGATCACGGTACCGTAATTGTAAACACAAATGGTAAAGTTAACATGAACAATAATGCCAACGGAAACAGAAATGGAAACTCAAACGGAAGCGTGTACGGAAACGCAAACTGTAATGCGCATGGTCACGTTACCACAGTTGTAAATGCAAATAGCAATGGTAATTTAGTTTTTGTTGACTGGGTAAGTGCACTAGACAAATCCTGCCTATTTTCAGGCACGACCCGGGGGAGGGGGACACAGATGAATGCCAACTGACCTTGAACCAGATTAAGCTGTTGGTGGTATTTTAGTGAAATGAGGGAAATTTGGCCAGGACACCGGGGAAATTCCCCTACTCTTTTCGATAAGTGCCATGGGATCTTAAACATCCACCTGAACTACCACCAATCCAGGCAGATGGGACCTCGGTTTATCATCTCATCTGAAAGACGGCACCTCAGAAGTGCAGCACCCCTCTCATGCTGCACTACAGTGTCAGTACTGGGATATTAACCCAAGTGCCAGATGTGGGAACTGAACCCACAGCCCCCTGATCTCCCTGCCTCAGAGGCGAGTGTGCTACCTACTGAGCCACTGACACTGCACAATAACACCAAAGGAAACAGAAATGCAAAAGCAAATGCAAGCACGTATGAAAACACAAACCGTAATGCACACAGCACAGTAACACAATTGAAAACACAAATGGTAACAGTAACAACAACGAAGACGCAAACCGAAACAGAAATGCAAAAGCAATCAAAAGTGGTGCTGGAAACGCAAACTGAAATGCAAACAGAAATAGTGGTGGAAACGCAAATAGTAACAGTAACACAACCGCAAGTGCAAATGAGAACACAAAGAGTAACACACACGGAGGCGTACACGGGAATGGTAACGCAAACAGGTACAGAAACGTAAGTGGAAATGCTAACTGTTACAGTAATGGAAGCGCACACCCTGTTTTTGCCCAACAGCTGCATAGAGAAACACAGTATGTACAAAGAATGTATGCATAATAATGAGCCTCAGAGCTGAAAATGAGCTGTTGGAATACTAAATGGCTTATATCTCGGGAACCGCACAACGTAGAGAAAAAATTAAAATTTCACATGATTCATGAATTTCCTGGCTAGGTTTTCATTGCACATGTAGCCTATAGGGTTACATATGGTCAATGTAAAAATTCTGTATCTCGCACCGCTTCCGAGATATGAGCCCCGAAAGGCACGTCAGATGCCACCATGTTAGTCTATGGGGAAAAAAACTCAACTTCGGAGCACCGTAACTTAGCATCCATGCAATATTTTGTCACCAAACCACTGAAAGGCACATCTGTGAGATGTTGGCTGCCTTTCCTCAAACTTTCAGGCCAAAAGACCAAACTGTTCTTTTGCAGCAGGGTGGCAAAGAATGCCTGTCACTTTGCCATAGCCTGGAAAAGAAGTGTCGCAATTTGCGAAAGCTTTCACAGAAATTTGCGAAAGTGTCGCAGGTGCGACACTACTTTGTGACACTACTGTTCCCAGAAATTTGAAAAACATATTTCTGGGGTGTTTAACCCCAAAATAAAGACATGGCTAGCATCCTCAGGGTCTGACTAGGCTAACACAAAAAGAATTGTGTCCCTAGATGGTCCCAATTTTAAATGCCAAGAATTTCTGTGATCAGTAACCTAAAACAAGACGGTGGATTTGGGACACTGCTAGGGCCATTTGCTGCACTAAAAACTGCATTTGCGAAAAGGTTGAACTTTTTGTTAACTTTTCCCATTGACTTATAATGGGAACTTGTTTTTTGAATAACTTTTGAACCGTTCAATATTTTTTCACGATAATTTCAAAAGGCACATCGGGGACCTCGGCTGCACATTCTATGCAGTTTTTGGACTAGTCACACAAATCTTGCGACCTGTAGGTGTGAGCAAAGAATTTGCAAAAAAATTTAATTGCGCACACGAATGTCGCTTAATATCTCTGCAGCTGTATATCCAACTGGTACACAAAAGTTGGCAGATCCCAAGATCTATGCTGTTAGTCTGTGCCTGCCAAATTTCAGGCAAATCCGTTGAATGGTGGCAAAGCTATTAAGGTGCAAAGTTTCACCCTTTAACCTTAAAAGTGCTACTCAACCCTAACTATGGTAGCACAAACTGTGTATGAGTCTTATCTCTTACTCTGTTAATATGTAAAAATTGTTTATGTATACTTGTTGACCATGAAAATGGATCTTTGGCCCATCTCCAGTTTGTTTGTGGAGGCAGAGAAGCCAGACTTCTGAGAAGTTCTGTGTGATGTAACAGCTGCAGGTAATCTGTGTTTTGCAACTGTTTCAGTTAAATTGAGATTAAATTGATGTGAGCTGAGTTTCTTTGCCTTAGTCTACTATAGAGGTGGGGAAAGCCAGACTTTGGGGAGGTTCTGTGTGATGTACCAGTGTATTTGCTGGACTGGGTTGAGGTACAAATGCTGAGGGAACTGGGCTGGGTAACGGGAACTAGATGGTACTGACTGACTCACTTGAGAGTCAGATAAACCCAACCCACTCTCCCACATCCTTCCCTTCCTGGATTTATCTGCCTTTATAGGGGAGGTGCTGGGTCAGGATTAGCAGTCGGTACACACTGGTGCCATCTTGGGGCTGATTAGTCATTCAAGACCAGTTTAAATGGAGAGTAAGGGAAAGGCAATAACATGATTGGCCCTAGTAAGGGGGGACATCCCATGGGATGGAGCAGGCAGTGTGAAGCGAGGGCAAGCTGGAAGAGAGGTAGGGGTCAAGCAGTGGCAATGGGATAGTAGCAGAATGCAACAACTTTGGGGCAGCTACCTTTTTTAGGGGTCGCATGGAGAGCAGGGGGATGCCTGGTATGCAGGCAACTTAAGCAGCTCGAGGAGGAGAGTAGGTGGTTATGGACAGAGATAAGAAGAGAGAAGGAAACATAGTGGTAGCACAATCCAGGACTGGGGGCATATGGGAGTGCCTCAGAGGACTGCAGGCAAACCAGGTCAAGGGGGATGATGAGGAAGGGGTAAATGGATCAATATTGCCATCTCAGGAACCATTGGGTACAGATGAATGGGGGTGGAGGAGGCTAGGGAACAGGGACAGGAATGGTCCTAGAGCAGGTAGCGAACATGGGCCACTCAATAGTATGTCAGGGAGAACTCAGTGCAAGGGGAGGTGTCAAGCAACAGGTTCTTACTGCTAGCTACACTGGAGGAGATGAATCAGGAGGAACTTGTAGACAAGGCTGGTAAAGAAGAGATTGCTCACAGCCCAGAGGGCACTGGTAGGGTGACTGAAGGGGACAGGGCTTCAATGGGTAAGGATAATGGGGCGGGAGCTAGGAGACTGAACAAGAGGACAGTAGCTAAGGAGAGGGAGGAGGGGAGTTATGAGGAGATTAGGGGAAGGAGGCATCAGGTGGAGGGGCAGGTGGAGCCCAGTGCAGTGGGGGATTTAAATCAGCAGAAAAAGGGATAGGGAAGGGCAGGCCAAAGACAGGGGTGGAAGGAGAAACAGCTGTGATGCATGCTGGAACATAATACCTGACAGTGAGGGAAAAGGGTTGGACAAGGTGAGGAAAACAAGGAAATGAGAGTGGGATCCTAGTACTAGGGGCTTTAATTCTAAAGGGGATCAGATGGGGGGAGCGGGGGGGGAGATGCATAGTCGCGTATGGGTGGAGGCCATGCCAAACATGACAGCAGAAAGGGTGGGTCAGTCAGGCCTGAAGTATGCCAGGAGAGATAGGGAGAAACCTCTCATAGTTCTGCATTTGAGAACCAATGTTCTGGTGGGTCATACGACAGATGTAGTCCAGGGGAGGTTTGAGGAGCTGAGGCTGATTTGTGAGGAGGCAGGAAGATCAGTAACCTTCTTAGAGGTGCTTCCAGTACCCAGGGTGAGCACAGCGAGGAAGCTGAGGATAGAGGAATTTAACACATGGCTATGGGAGTGGTGTCCATCCAAAGGGTATGGGCTATTGGGAGAGTGGGAAAGGACATGGGAGGACAAGGATCTCTATGCCAAGGACAGCCTTTACTTAAGTGGGGAAGGAAAGAAGTTCTTGAAACAGAAACTTGAGGAATACTTAGCAAACAATGAAAATTTAAACTGGTAGTGGAGGGTGGCAAGTGAGCAGGAGTCCAGCATGATCCTCAGGCATGGAAGCCTAACAAGTTTACCACCCATGCTAGCAGCAGGGGTCTTAGGGAGCGGTCTGGAGGAGGTGCTAAAAAAGGAGCGCAAGTAGGGAGAGGGCAAAGGAATTGCGGTAAGGGTATTAACATTGAATGCTAGGAGTCTAGGGAGCAAAACAGCAGAGCTACAGCTCTTATGGCGGATAGGAAGGTGGATACGGCGGCCATAACTGAGATATGGGCCAGCCATGACCAAGACTGGGACCTGGCAGTACCTGGGTATAGGATATTTTGGAGGGACAGGGTACAAAGGAAGGGACAGGGTGGCACTATATGTGAGGGAATATCTGAAGTGTGTGAGGGAGGAAGGTGAGGAAGGCAACAGAATCATTATGGGTGCAGCTCCATGACTCCAAAAGTAGGACCCTGAGGATGGGAGTGTTGTACAGGCCACCATTTCAGACTGAGGAGTTAGATAGGTAACTAGTGGGACAAATCATAAGGACCTACAGAAGGGGCAGTACAGTGATTGTGGGGGACTTCAACCTGCCAGGAGTAGATTGGTGCACCCCAGCCAGTACAAATAGGAGGGAGCATGTACTCCTGGATGCCTTTCAGGACAGCTTCCAATTGCAGATGCTCAACGTGACAACCAGGTTAGGGAATACCCTTGACCTAGTACTGGCAAATGGGGTATTTGTGAGGGGGCTGAGGGTGGAGGAGCGACTGGCAGGGAGTGACCACAATTAGGTGTGGTTCAGGTTAAACATGGGGAAGTGGGAGTAGGATTGGGAACAAGAGTGTTAGACTTCGGAAGGGCGAATTCGGGAGGATGAGAGAAATAGTACAGGAGTATGTGGACAGGATCAATCCAGATATGGACACTAATCAGAGGTGGGAGGTCTTTAAACAAGGTATTGAGGAGGCAACCGCAACACATACAAAGGTCCAAAGTAAGCGTTCTAGGCCCAAGAAGACTAGCTGGGTGAGCAGGGGGGTCATGGAGAAAGTAGGAAAGAAAAGAGCCACCTTTAGACAGTACAAAAGAACAGGAAGGGGGAAGAACAGAAAGGATTACCTGAAGGAGTCAAGGGAGGCAATGAGGGCAGTCAGGGCAGCCAATGCATCCTGGGAACTTGAGCTAGCACACATATGGAGAGAAGAAATTCTTATGGTACATCAGGGAGAAACAATGCTGCAAGGGATAAAAATTAAGGGTAAAATGGAATGGGGGGGTGGGTGGATAAAGGGGCAGAAAAGGCAGAAGTATTCAACGAGTACTTCTGCTCAGTATTTACAAAAGAGAAAGGGGGAGCAACACCCAGGGGAGTTGGGGGTTGGGCACGGGAGGCAAGGAGGAGCTTGACAGGAAAATCCCAGTGAGCAGGGACTGGAGGGCTTGAGAGCACTGAGGGTGGAAAAGGCACTGGGCCTGGATGGCATGCACCCCAGGTTGCTAAAGGAACTAGCAGAAGTCCTGGCAAATCCCACTGCAGACCTGTTTAATGCATCCCTGGAGTTGGGAAGTGTTCCGTAGGCCCCAAAGATAAGCCAAGGAGCTACAGACCAGTAAGCCTCACATACATCGTGGGAAGGCTGATGGAGAAGATCCTGAAGGAGAGGTTGGTTTCTCTTCTACAGGCTAATGGGCTGCAGGACAGCAGGCAGCATGGGTTTGTCGTGGGCGGATCCTGTCAGATCAACCTAGTGGAGTACTATGGCTGGGTAACCAGGCAATAAGACAGGTGCCATGCAGTGGATGTCCTGTACCTGGACTTTAGTAAGGCATTCGATTCGGTGCCACATGGGAGGCTTCATAGTAAGCTGGAAGACACAGGGCAGGAGCAAAGATGGAGGGATGGATAGTCAACTGGATGCAAGGGAGACAGCAGAGTGTAGTGGTGGGAGGGGGGCTCTCATCACCCAGGGCAGTGACAAGGGGAGTGCCACAGGGCTCTGTGCTGGGGCCGGTGTTTGGGATTTTCATAGCAGAAATCTCAATAGGCATCAAGAGCAAGATCAGTCTGTTTGCAGATGACACCAAGATGGGAACAGTAGCGGATGACTTGGAGGGGTGGCAGGGGTTGCAAGAGGATCTGGCAGTATTGGAGGACTGGTTAGACACTTGACAGCTGGGGCTCAATGCCAAGAAATACAAGGTGCTACATTTTGGAGTAAAAAAAAACAACAAGGAGGTGCTATCAGCCAAAGAGGGGATTCAGCTAGCCAAAACAGAATAGGAGAAGGATCTGGGGGTGATCATAATGAAAGCAATGAACAGCTCCACACATTGTAGAAAGGCAGCTGAAAAGGCTAAGAGGATGCTGGGTTATATTGCCCGAGGCATATCCTCCAGGAGGGGGGAAGTGATCCTGACGCTATATAGGTCACTGGTTAGACCACACCTGGAGAACTGCATGCAGTTCTGGCAATCATACCTGAAAAAGGACATTAGGTAACTGGAGGCAGTGCAGCGCAGAGCAACAAAAATGATCTAGAGGCTAGGGGATGTGCCCTATGAGAGTAGACTGAGGGAACTGAACATGTACTCCCTGAAGGAGAGGAGGGATAGAGAGAGAGGGGACATGACTGAAACCTTCAAGTACATGAAGGGAATAAATAATGTGGGCACTAAAGGGATTTTTCAATTTAGGAGGGGGAGGGATACCCGAGGGCACAATTTGAGATTGGAGAAGGAGTTCAGGAGGGGAATTAGAGACTTTTTTTTTACAGAGAGTGTACTGACAGGGTGGAACACTCTCCAAGAGGAAGTGACATCCTGTAAAACAGTGGGCTGCTTCATAAGGGGATGGAACAGGGTAAGGGGGAGAGTCACTGGAGGAGGGGGCAGGAAAGGAGGGGCACCTGCAGTATAAGGGCTGATAGCTGCACAGTCGAACAGACTCAGACCAAAAGGACTATATCTGCTGGCAAGTGTGTATGTTTGTATGTTCATAAATAAAACAAACAAACAAACAAACAATATGAAGAATGAAGTGCTGTGCAGAGTTTTGAAATTCTTGCAGAATGGAATTCAGTGAAAGTTTGAGAAATTCAGCAAAAACGTCTGCAGAATTTCTGCAAAACAGCAATGACAGAATTCCTCCTCAAAATTCTGCAGATCTCTATGTTTTAGATGGAAAAATGTCTGCAACCATATTGCCAAAGTAACACATTATACAATTATTAAATAAAAAAGATACATAGATACATAGACTGTGTATGCAGATAAGGGCCTATGGCCCACCCAATCTGCCCATTTCAGCTTGTAAGTTCACTTTATGTTTTTTCTAGAAGTCGGTTGCCCCTTACTTCTGACCTCCATAGAAACATAGACTTTGATGGCAGATAAGGACCACCTGGCCCAGCTAGTCTGCCCTTTTCCCTACCTACTGGATAAACTGAAGATCCTAGTTAACCAACAGCATAATTCTTCCTACCCCCCCCCAGGAGAATTGCCTTACATCTGTCCAATGCATAAATGCACAATTGGAAAGCATTTAAACTAGCTAAGGGGGGAGGCACTGAAAAGGAGCAGGGAAAACCCAAACTCCCCCCTACAAAACACAGTAGTTAGAGAAGAAAACACCAAGGTAGAGAAGTTAATGGGGAGCAGGACAGGGGTAAATGCAGAAAAAAGGCAGTAAGGACAGGGATGGGGCTAAAAGGGGTAAGGCCATCAACAAATGGAGGGTGATGAGTACCAATGCACGTAGTCTGTGTAACAAGCTCCCTGAACTAGTGGCCTTGATGGAAGAGGGACATATGGATATTGTGGCAATCACAGAAACATGGTACACTGAGAACCCTGACGGGGATGTCAACATACCAGGATACACAATGTACAGGAGGGACAGGGAGGGTAACAGAGGAGGAGGATGAGTAGCTCTCTGTGAAAGGGAAGGGATCAAAGCAATGGAACTAAAGGAAAAACAGGGAGTAAAGGAGGCACTAGGGGTTACCATGGAAACAGGTTATGGCACCACAATTTGCACGGGGTGGTATACAGACCCTGATCTCAGGGGGAGGCAATGGACAAAGAAATGATAGAAGACATCCTTAGAATGGCAGAAAAAGGGGAGATATTGTTGATGGGGGACCTGAATATGCCAGATGATAGCTGGGGCACCCTGGCTACAGCAACATCAAAAAGCAGGTTTATTATTGATGCCTTGCAGGGGGCATGCCTCAGACAGCTAGTGGTGGAACCCACTAGGGAGGTAGCAATCTTAGACCTGGTACTGTCAAATGGGGATGGAGAAAGGATCTCAGATTTAGAAGTGGGTAGCCATCTGGGAACAAGTGACCACAAAACATTGTGCTTCACGATAAACACAGCCATAGAGTCGAGCCATACAAAAGCAAGAGTGTTGGACTTTAGGAGGGCTGACTTTGGGAAAATGGGAGAGTGCATCAGTAAAGCGCTAGCAAACTGGCAAGAAGGAGAGGTGGAGGAACAATGGGGAAAAATCAAAACAGCCATCACAGAGGAAACAAGCCTTCGAGTGAAGCAAATCAGCAAAGCAAAATGAAGAAAAAAAAAAACACCATGGTTCTCAAAAGAGGTGGCAGGGAAGGTAAAGGAGAAAAAGGTAGCATTCAGGAAGTATAATGAAACACAGAAGAAGCAGGACAGAGAACTGTACCAGTTAAAGCAGAAGAAAGTGGGGAAGGCAGTCAGAATAGCAAAAGCCCAAACTGAGGAAAAGATAGCCAACTCAGTTAAGAAGGGTGAAAAAATCTTTTATAGGTATATTAGGGAGTGAAGAAATATGAAGGAAGAGATAGTGAGGCTTACTAAAGGGAAGGGGTGGGCAGAGGATGACAATGAAAAAGGAGGGATACTGAATGAATACTTCTGCTCAGTATTCACAAAAGAAGAGGAGGGGGAGGTACCTAAATCAAACAATAGAAGCACTCTGGATAGGGAAGTTGATACCAGTCCATTCACAGAAGAAAGGGTCCTAAAATAACTCTTAAAACTTGAAGGTGGACAAAGCAATGGGGCCTGATGGGATTCACCCAATAATTCTAAAAGAACTAAGGGTAGAATTAGTGACACCACTGACTACCCTTTTTAGCAAATCATGGAAGAATGATGTAGTACCAGTGGACTGGAGGAGGGCAGACATGATTCCCCTACACAAAACTTGAGAGCAACACAGAGGCAGGAAACTACAGACCTGTTAGCTTTTAAACTAGCCAAGTGGGGAGGTGCTGACAAGAGGCAGGAAATTTCAAGACTCCCCCAACAAAACATGAGAGGTAGTAAGGTAAACACTGAGGTACAGAGCTCAACACAGGGCAGGACAGGGGTAAATGGAAAAATAGACAAGGGCAATAAGAGCAGGGATGGGGGAAAAAAGGATAAAACCAACATTAAATGGAGGACAATGAGTACAAGTGCCTGTAGTCTGGGAAACAAGCTTCCTGAACTAGTAGCCCTGATGGAAGATGAACAATTGGATATTGTGGCAGTCACAGAAACATGGCACACAGAGAACCATGACTGGGATGTCAACATACTAGGGTACACAATCTACAGAAGGGACAGGGAAAGTAAAAGAGGAGGTGGAGTAGCTCTATACATAAGGGAAGGGATCAAAGCTACAGAACTAAAAAAGTAAAGGGGGAGGACAAGAGGCACTCTGGGTCACCTTGCAGACAGGAAATGGCATCATAATCCGCACAGGGGTTGTATACAGACCCCCATCTTAAGGGGAGGAAACGGACAAGGAAATGATAGAGGACATTCTCAAAATGGCTGAAAAAGGGGAGATACTGTTGATGGGGGACCTGAATATGCCAGATGTTAACTGGATGACATGTACTGCAGCCACATCCAAGAGCAGGGTCATTCTTGATGCCCTGCAGGGGGAAGGCCTTAGACAGCTAGTGTTGGAACCCACTCAGGAAGGAGCAATACTAGGCCTGGTACTCTCAAATGGAGAGAGGATCACAAATTTAGAAGTCAGTAGACATCTGGGAACAAGCGACCACTGCACAGTGTGCTTCACAGTGAGCACAACCATGGAGATAAGCCATACAAAAACAAGGATACTGGACTTTAGAAGGGCTGACTTTGGCAAAATGGGTGAATACCTGAAGGATGCACTAGCAAATGGCCAAAAAGGATGGATGGAAGAACAATGGAGAAAAATCAAAACTGCCATCATAGAGGCAACAAGCCTTTCTGTGAAACAAATAAAGAAAACAAAGCAGAGTAAAAAACCGCTATGGTTCTCAAAAGAGGTGGCTGGGAAGGTTAAGGAGAAAATGGCTGCATTCAAAAAGTATAAAGAATCACAGAAGGAGAATGACAGGAAACTGTATCAATTAAAGCAGAAAGAAGTAGGGAAGGCTGTCAGTATAGCAAAGGCCCAAACTGAGGAAAAAATAGCCTACTCAGTTAAGAAGGGGGATAAAACCTTTTATAGGTACATTAGGGAGCATAGAAAGGTTAAGGGAGGGATAGTGAAGATTAATAAAGGAGAGGGGAGGTGGGCAGAGGGAGACAGTGAAAAGGCAGAGATACTGAATGAATACTTTTACTCAGTATTCACAAAAGAAGAGGAGGAGGAGTTACCTAAACCAGACAATAGAAGCACTCTGGGTAGGGGGTTGAGACCAGTCCATTCACAGAAGAAAGAGTCCTGAAAGAACTCCTAAAACTCAAGGTGGAGAAAGCAATGGGGCCTGGTGGGATTCACCCCAGAATCCTAAAAGAACTAAGGGAGGACCTAGTGACACCACTGACCACGCTTTTCAACAAATCATGGCAGAATGGGGTGGTACCTGAGGACTGGAGGAGGGCAGATGTGATTCCCCTTCACAAAAGTGGGAGCAAGGCAGAAGCAGGAAACTACAGACCTGTAAGTTTGACCTCAGTGGTAGGGAAAATGATGGAATCACTTCTGAAAGAAAGAATTGTTGAGTACCTAGAGGTCAGCAGGGCACAGGACCCAAGGCAGCATGGATTTGCAGCAGGAAGTCATGTCAGAAGAATCTAATTGATTTCTTTGACTGGGTGACCAAAGTAATAGACCAGGGAAGGGCTGTGGATATGGCCTACCTAGACTTTAGTAGGGCATTTGACACAGTCCCGCACAAAAGATTAATAATCAAGTTAACCAGCCTGGGAGTGGGTCCCAGGGTGGTAGCCTGGATAGCAAACTGGCTGCACAACAGGACACAGAAGGTAATAGTGAATGGAACACATTCTGAAGAAAGGGGGAATACTAGTGGAGTTCCTCAGGGCTCAGTACTGGGTCCAGTCCTCTTTAACATCTTTATAGGTTACATTGCAGAGGGTCTGGAGGGAAAAGTATGTCTCTTTGCAGATGACACAAAGATCTGCAACAGGGTTGATACAGAAGGCGGGGTGGAGAGGATACAAAGGGACTTGGCAAGGTTGGAGGAATGGTCAAATAAATGGCAGCTTAGATTCAGTGCAAAGAAGTGCAATGTAATGCACCTCGGAAATAAAAATCCAGGGGAAGAGTACACAATGGGGGATGAGATAATAACAACAGAAATGGAAAGGGATCTGGAGGTAGTCATATCGGATGACCTTAAGGTGGGCAAGCAATGTGAGAAGGCAGTAAGGAGGGCTAGTGGGATACTTGGATGCATAGGGAGAGGCATCACCAGTAAAAAACAGGAAGTTGTTATCCCTCTGTACAGACAGTTGGTGAGACCCCATTTGGAGTTCTGCATCCAGTTCTGGAGACCCCATCTCCGCAAGGATATAAACAGGATGGAGGCTGTCCAGAGGAGGCAACTAAAATGGTGCAGGGTTTGCACCAGAAGACATACAAAGAGAGATTAAAGAAGCTCAATATGTATTCACTCGAGGAGAGAAGGGAGAGGGGGGACATGATGGAAACTTTCAAGTACATCAAGGGAATCAAGAGAGTCCAATATGGTAGCATCTTTCAGAAAAAAAAATGTGCATGAACAAGGGGGCACAATTTGAAGGCAGAGGAGGGATGGCTCAAAGGTAATGTGAGGAAGTATTTTTTCATGGAGAGGGTTGTGGATACATGGAACAGCCTTCCTGAGGAGGTAGTGGACTCAAAAACAGTGAGGGAATTCAAGAATGCATGGGCAGACATAAGGCAATTCTAGTGGGGGGGGGGTAGGAGGAAGTAGGCTGTTGGTTAACTAGGATCTGCAGCCTATGCATTAGGTAGGGAAATGGGCAGACTAGGTTGGCCAAGCGGTAATTATCTGCAGTCAAATTCTATGTTTCTATGTTTCAATGAATTCTTGAATTCTCTCACTGTTTTAGACCCCACAACCTCCTCAGTAAGGTGGTTCCATGCATCCACCCCTCTCTCTGTGAAAAAATACTTCCTTACATTTTTGCCACTGAGCACCCCCCCATCTTCAAATTGTGCCCCTTCTTCATGCACATCTCTTTTTCTGAAAGTTGCTACCCTCTTGGACTTTGTTGATTCCACTGAGGTACTTAAAAGTTTCTATCATGTCCCCCTCTCCCTCCTTTCCTAACAGGTATACATATTAAGCTACTTTAGTCTCTCCTCATATGGCTTCTCTTGCAGACCCTGAACCATTTTAGTTGCCCTCCTCTGGACAGCCTCCATCCAGTTTATGTCCTTGCAGAGATGGGGTCTCCAGAACTGGACGCAGAACTCCAAATGGGGTCTCACCAACTGTCTGTACAGAGGGATAACAACTTCTTGTTTTCTACTGGTGATGCCTCCCCCTATGCATCCCAGTATCCCACCAGCCCTCCTTACTGCCTTCTCACATTGCTTGCCCATCTTATGGTCATCCGATATGACTACCTCCAGATTCCTTTCCATTTCTGTTGTTATTATCTCATTCCTCATTGTGTACTCTTCCCCTGGGTTTTTGTTTCCCAGGTGCATTATCTTGCTCTTCTTTGCATTGAATCCAAGCTGCCATACTTCTGACCATTCCTCCAGCCTTGACAAGTGCCTTCTCATCCTTTCCACGCCCACTTGTGTATCAACACTGTTGCAGATCTTTGTGTGATCTGCAAAGAGGCATACTTTGCCTTCCAGTCCCTTTGCAATGTCACTTATAAAGACATGAAAAAGGACTGGACCCAGTAGTGAACCTTGTGGTACCCCACTACTAACCCCCTTTCTTCAGAGTGGACTCCGTTTACTATTACCTTCTGTGTCCTGTTGTCCAGCCAATATTTTACCCAGGCTTCCACCCCGGGACCCACTCCCAGACTGGCTAATTTATTTATGAATCTTTTGTGTTGGACTGTGCCAAGCCCTTGCTAAAATCTAAGTAGGCCATGTCCACAGCCCCTCTCTGGTCTACTACTTTGGTCACCTAGTCAAAGAAATTGATTAGATTCATCTGACATGACCTTCCAGCTGTGAATCCATGCTGCCTTGGGTTCTGTGCCCCACTGGCCTGTAGGTACTCAACAATTCTTTCCTTCAGAAGTGATTCCATCATTTTCCCTACCTCAGAGGTCAAACTGACAGGTCTGTAGTTTCGCCTCTGTCTTGCTTCCACTTTTGTGAAGGGAATCACACCTGCCTTTCAGATGAGATGTTAAACCGAGGTCCCATCTGCCTGGATTGGTGGTAGTTCAGGTGGATGTTAAAGATCCCATGGCACTTATCGAAAAGAGTAGGGAATTTCCCCGGTGTCCTGGCCAAATTTCCCTCATTCACTAAAAATACCACCAACAGCTTAATCTGGTTCAAGGTCAGTCGGCATTCATCTGTATCCCCCTCCCCCGGGTCGTGCCTGAAAATAGGCAGGATTTGTCTAGTGCACTTACCGGGTCAACAAAAGCTAAATAAATAATAAATAAATAAATCCACCCTCCTCCAGTCCACAGGTGCCTCACCATCCTAGCGTGATTTGTTAAAAAGTGTAGTCAGAGGTGTCACTAGTTCTCCCCTTAATTATTTTAGAATTCTGGGATGAATCCCATCAGGCCCCATTGCTTTGTCCACCTTCAGTTTTAAGATTTCATTCAGAACCCTTTCTTCTGTGAAAGGACAGGGATCGACCCCCCTATCCAGAGTGCTTCTGTTAATTGGGTTAGGTACCTCCCCCCTTCTCTTTTGTGAATACTGAGCAGAAGTATTCATTCAGCATCCCTGCTTTTTCACTGTCCTTCTCTAACCACCCACTGTCCATTCTATTCAGCCTCACTATCCCTCCCTTTGTCTTTCTACGCTTCCTTATGTACCTATAAAAGGTTTTAAACCCCTTCTTAACTGAGTTGGCTATCTTTTCCTCAGTTTTGGCCTTTGCTATTCTGATTGCCTTTCCTGCTTTCTTCTGCCTTAATTGGTACAGTTCTCTGTCCTGATCCTTCTGTGCTTCCTTATACTTCCTAAATGCCAACTTTTTCTCCCTAACCTTCCCCGCCACCTCTTTTGAGAACCATAGTGACTTTTTTTTTCATTTTGATTTATTTGCTTCACACAAAGGCTTGTTGCCTCTGTTATGGCAGTTTTTATGTTTCCCCATTGTTGCTCCGCCCCTCCTTCTTGCCTATTTGCGAGTGCTTTTCTAAGACACTCTCCCATTTTGACAAAATCAACCCTCCTGAAGTCCAGTACCCTCACTTTTGTGTGGCTTGATCCTGCAGCTGAGTTTATCATGAATCACACTGTTTGGTGGTCACTTGTTCCCAGATGGCTACCCAATTCTAGATCTGAGATCCTCTCACTGTCCCCATTTGAGAGTACAAGGTCTAAGATTGCTCTCTCCCAAGTGGGTTCCAACACTAGCTGCCTGAGGCATTCCCCCAGTAGGGCATCGAGAATAGCCCTGCTCTTGGTTGTGGCTGCAGCAAAGGTGCTCCAGTTAACAGTTGGCATATTTAGGTCCCCCATCAATAGCATCTCCCCTTTCTCTGCCATCCTAAGGATGCCTTCTATCATATCCTTGTCCATTGCCTCCCCCTTAGATGGGGGTCCGTATTCAACCCCTGTGTGAATTGTGGTGCCATTTTCAGTCTGTAAGATGACCCATAGTACCTCCTCTCCTCCCTGTTTACTCTTTCGTTCCATTGCTTTTATCCCTTCCCTTAAATAGAGAGGTACTCCTCCCCTTTTTCTACACCCCCTGTTTCACCTGTAGGTTGCGTGCCCTGGTATGTTAACATGCCAGTCATGGTTCTCTGTGTACCATGTTTCTGTGACTACCACAATGTCCAGGTATCCCTCTTCCATCAAGGCCACCAGTTCGGAAACTTGATGCCCAGACTACAGGCATTAGTACTCATTTCCCTCCATTTCTTGATGGTCTTACCTCTTTTGTCCCATCCCTGTCCTTATTGCCTTTGTCGCTTTCTCCATTTAGCCCTGCCCTTCTCCCTATCAACATCTCTATCTTGGTGTTTACCTCACTAACTACCATCATTTTTTGGGGGGGTGGGGCTATGATTTCTCTGCTCATTTTCAGTGCCTCCCCCCCTTGGTTAGTTTAAATGTTTGCCAATGAAGCATTTAAACCTATCACCCAGGATCCTGGTTCCCCTCCTGAACAGATGCAGACCATTGTGCCAGTATAGGCCTGCATCACTCCAGGTGGACCCCCAGTCCCGAATGAAGCCAAACCCCTGAGCTCTGCACCAGTTTTTCAACCACTGATTGAATCCCATGGTGTGCAGCACCCTAGCCTCACCCATGCCATAGACAGGCAGCACCTCAAGAAGGTTACTGTGCCTACTTCTTCTCTAAGGCCCTTCCCAAACTCCACAAACTCTTCCTGCATTGCTCTGATCCCTTTCTCAGCCAGGTCATTTGTCCCTAGGTGGACAATGGCATCCGGTTCTCGCCCTCATGGAGATGCTCCCGCGATCCTGAGGATTCACTCCTTGTCCCTCCAAGCCATGGTACCAGGCAGGCACCTTACCTCCCTCTCCCCTTCCTCCCCAACTTCTACCCTCCTAACAATGGAGTCCCCCACCAGGAGTTGTTTCCTTCCGCTGTGGGGTCCCATGACATCCTCCTGTGGGTCTCCTTTGTGGAGGTTCCTAGCATCTTCCTTGGTCTCCACTGTGGGTGCCTCCATAGAGGAACCACACTTTGCCAGAATCACATATCAATTGTGGAGAGGTACAACTGGAGGGATGTGCCTCTGTTCCACTACCCTCATCCTCCCTGAGCCCACTGTGGTCAAACCACTCCTCTTTCTTGGCAACCTCTGAGGCAATGATGGTGGACCTGGTGTTCCCTGGGTGGGAGAAGAGGTCCCCCAAATCCTGGCGAAC
This sequence comes from Neoceratodus forsteri, assembly GCA_016271365.2. Classification (NCBI taxonomy): domain Eukaryota; kingdom Metazoa; phylum Chordata; order Ceratodontiformes; family Ceratodontidae; genus Neoceratodus; species Neoceratodus forsteri. The sequence goes on along the minus strand of CM057449.1, from coordinate 51,711,414 downwards.
TCAGCCTGGAGATGAGCAACCTCTTCCCTCAGCCCAGAGAGGTGCCCGCAGATGGGACAACTCTGCATCCTCCAGAATGTCTCCCAGAAGACTGCTGCTCCACAGCCACAGTACTGCACCACTCCCATCATGTCTTATTTCTGGCCCCTTAACTGTTGTTTTGAATACTTACTCTTTCCTCTGTTTATTTATTTTTATTTTTTTTCTCCCTACTTACTCACTGCTTCTGTGCCCTTTAAGCTCCTGATCTTCCTGTTCTGAGACAAGAAGTTCCTATATTTCTCAGTAGTGTCCTAACTTGCTCAGAGTCAGACCTCCAGCAGCTAGGGGGGATGGAGAGCTACTCTTTTCCTTCTAGGATGGTGAGTTTTTTTGTGGCTCTGTGATCACTCCCTTCCTGCTCCCAAACAGGAAGTTCCTGTTGTCAGTCAAATCCTGTACCAATAAAAATAGAACTTTCTAAGGGGGGGGGAGGGAAGGAGGGCAATATAGTCCCAGTAGAGAAGTATAGTTATGACAGCAGCTCCTTCCTCTTGCTGTTCTCTGCCAGAAGTTTCTAAATCACAAACACTTGACTTCCTTCTAGTTAAGCCACTTCCCCTACTTTACAGCTCCTTCTACACCTAGATAATTGTACAGATAACAATTCACTTCAGCCAACTCAAACACACCAGTTCTTTTTTGTTTTGTTTTTAACCTAAATTGAATGTCTCAGTAGTAGAGTTCTAGTTCTTTAGTCCCAGTAGAGAAGTATAGTTATAACAGCAGCTCCTTCCTCTTGCTCTTTTCCAGAATTCTCTTATGTCTATCCCATGTGTTCTTAAATCCCATGATTGTTTCAGCCCCCACCACTTCCTCTGGAAATGTTTTCCACTTGTCCACCACCCTTTCTGTGAATAAATTCTTCCTCACATTTCCTCTGAATCGCCCTCCCTTCAACTTCATCCCATGCCCTCTAGTCCTGGAACATATTTTTTTCTGGAAAATAGTGTATTCCTGCACCCTGTTCCTCCCTGTAAGATACTTGTATGTCTCTATCATATCCCCTCTCACCCTCCTCTCCTCCAGGGAGCACATATTCAAGTCCTTCAGCTTATCCTCATAGGACTTGTGATGCAACCCCTGTACAAGCTTTGTTCCCCTACACTGAACCTTCTCTACCCTGTCTATGTCCTTATGTAGGTCATATCTCCAGAACTGTACACTGTACGCCAGGTGGGGCCTCACTCGTGTCTTGTATAGTAGAATTATGGCCTCCCTTTTCCTGCTGGTGATGCCCCTTCCTATGCATCCTGGCATCCTATTTGCTTTACTTACTGCCTTGCTGCACTGTTTCCTTACCTTGAGATCATCAGAGATGATAACCCAAAGGTCCCTTTCTTGGTTGGTGCATGCTGTAGCTCACCCCCCAATTGATATGTTGTTTTAGAGTTTTTCTGCAGCGTGTGCATTATCTTGCACTTCTTTGCACTGAATTTCAACTGCCAAACCCTTAACCATTCTTCAAGCTTCTGCAGGTCCCTCCTCATTCTGTCTATACCCTCTGGCATGTCCACTCTGTTACAGAGCTTTCTGTCATCGGCAAACAGGGAAATTCTGCCTTCTAGGTCCTGTGCAATGTCACTGATGAAGACATTGAATAGGCCCGGTCCCAGCACTGATACCTGTGGTACCCCACTGGTTACTCTTCCCTCTGTGGAATGACAGCCATTTATCCACCCTCTGTGTCCTGCTGCCCAGCCAATTACCTACCCACTGTCCAGCCCACTCCCATATTCCCCAGTTTATTTGCCTTCTATGTGGCACAGTGTCAAAGGCATTGCTGAAGTCCAGATAGGCACATCCACTGACCTCCACTTATGCACCTCACTTGTCACCCAGTAGAAAAATTCAATGAGGTTGGTCTGGCAGGACCTCCCCCCATAAAACCATGCTGCCTTGGGTCCTGTATTCCATTGGCAACCAGATGTTCCACCAGTCTCTCCTTCAGTAGTGCTTCCATGATCTTCTCCACTACCAAAGTCATGTTGACAGGTCTGTAGTTCCCTGCTTCCTCTTTGTTCCCACTTTTGTATAAGGGGGCTACATCTGCTGTCCTCCAGTCTTTGGGTGCCTCCCCTGTTTCCAGTGATTGGCTAAACAGGATTGGTAGAGGTTCAGCCACCACCTCTCTTACAGTAGCAGCCACAGACACTACCAGCTATTTCCCAAAACTTCTATGATATTTCCAGACATATCTAATGCTTTCTCCATTTCTACAGTAGGGGCAGCAGAGAGAAACTCTTTAGAAATTTCATGAAATATCTGGGAATAGCTGGCAATGTCTGTTGCTTCTATTGTAGTTCCTTTTGGGCCCCTGGGGTGCACCCCATTTGGTCACATTGCTTTATCGACTCTTATTCCTTCCAGTTCCTTTAGGACCTTTCCTGTGTAATGGGACTTGTGTCAATTACTGTGCCATTACCACCCCTTGTGCTCCTTTCAGGCCCATTACCCTCATCTTCCTCAGTCAAGACTAAGCAGAAATATCTGTTTAGTATGTCAGTTTTACTGTTGTCATCCTCCATGCGCCCCCCGTCCTCCCCCTTCAGTTTCACTGTCCCTCCCTTTACACTTCTTTTTTCACTTATGTACCTGTAAAAGATTGTGTCCCATCTACCCACTGATTTTGCGATGTGCTCTACTGTCTGAGCATTGGCTTTCCTTACTAACCTCCCTGCCTTCCTCCCTTTGCTTCTCCTGGTACTTCTCCCTATCCTCTTTTGCCTGTGTCTTTTTGTGTTGCCTGAATGCAAACTTTTTGGCTTTCACTTTCTCTGCTACCTCTTTGGAAAACCATAATGGCCTCCTCTTCCTTTTCCCCTTGCTAACCTGCTGAATGCATAATTCTGTTGTTCTTGTAATCCTGTTTTAAATATTGCTCACTGTTCCTCAACCCCTGTTTCCCTTCCTATTCCCATTAATGCCTCTTACAAGAATCTCCCCATTTTTCCAGAGTCTGTCCCCCTAAAATCCAGGATACGTGTTTCGGTGCAATTTGGTTTTGCTCCTTCTGTGATTTCAAACCACAGTGAATGGTGGTCATTGTTCCCCAGGTGATCCCCCACTGTTACTCCCATCACACTGTCCCCCTTTGTGAGAACAAGGTCCAGTATTGCCTTCTGCTGAGTTGGTTCCACAACCAGTTGCTTGAGAAAGGCAACTTGAAGGGAGTCCAGGATAAATCTGCTCCTGATTGATGCTGCTGCTGGGATGCTCCAGCCTACGACTGGAATATTGAAGTCTCCAACCAGCACCACCTCACAGTTGTCCTTTGGATGGCTAGCATCAGCTCCCTATCTGTTTCTTCCCCCTTGACTGGCGGACTGTAGACCACCCTTGTGGATGGCTGACCCCATTTTGCTTTCCAGCTTAATCCACAGTATCTCTCCCCAGTTTTGTTCCTTCTGGATCTCTGTGGCCTTTATGCCATCTTTCACATAAAGTGCCACTCCTCCTCCTTTCCAGCCTGCTTTGTCTCTTCTGACTATGTTGTAGCTGGATATGCCCATCTCCTAGTTGTGATTATCATTACACCAGTTCTCTGTGATGGCCACAATGTCCAGGTCCAACTGTACCATGACAGCCTCCAGATCCTCCATCTTGATGCTAAGGCTCCTGTCATTGGCACACGTGGCTTTCCATGATGTAAACTCCCTGGACTGTTTAGCTGTTCTACTCCAGCCCCCTCCCCAGTTGTCCTTTATCCCTGTTTCTCCCTGCTGTCTGCCCTTCTGTTGAATTTTGCCCCTCTTTTGACTATCCACCCCTTGGGTGCTTATGTCCATCTTTTGTACTCTGCTTTGTAGAGCTATCCACTCCTCCTGTTCACTGGTTCCACTGCTAACTGTGGGGGGGGGGGCACTAATTTCAATGTTTTATGCCTGAGTAAGAGAAACCTGATTATCCACTGCATCCTCTTTCTTCTTAATTTATGTTTTGTTACATCACTTAAATCATCAAAAGTACATTGTCATTGGTAGAATATTATTCTGTGGAGATGTCCAAATGCAGAATGCAATTCTACACATAATCTAGTGATGGTTCAGAAATGATCACATGGAGGTGCATTCCCCAGTCAAGTTAACCATGTGACTCACTCAACTTGGACCTTAATGGGCATTTAAGACAGAAGGATATTCTTTGGAGTTCTTACAACAGAAACTTTTCTATCAAATAGTGTAAATCTTGATTTGTAATGTACTTTTACTACAGGGTTGTAGTAAAAGGGTTAGGGGAGTTGGTGGTGTTTCCATACTTGCTTTGTATAGAAAGTCTGTGTATGCGTTCTTTAATTTGCTATACGTTGTCCTCCTTCTCAGGGGACAAGCTCCATTGGCCCTGGCCAACACCCAGCCCCATCATCCACTCCACTGGGATTTATCCTACCAGAGTAACACCCTAGCTTGCCCACTAAGGCGGGGCCTTTGGCAGTAGACTCTTCCTTCCATTGGAAGATGGTATACGGCTCTGGGGGTGCCCCAGTTCGGTGGTGCTAGACCTACAGCTTGAGGTGAGCAGTATCTTGTGGGGTCTGGGTTCCTCTTGTTTTCTCCCTATGAGGTAGGAAATACAATGAGTTCAGTGTTGTGCATGCCGACATCTACCTCACCTCCATGAACTGCTTGCATTGGCTGTCAGGCCACTGATTTCCACCAGGTGTCAGGCAAGCACCAAAATGCATCCCCACTCTGCCCCCTGCAGGAGGAGAGTAGTCCATGGTATGCTCAAACCTCATCCCTCAACTGACCCTCCAATGCTAAGGCTTGCATTTGAACCCAGGTCATCGGCATCACCGGTGGTAATTCTATCACTGTGCAGGTGGGCTGTCCACATTGGTGTGTTCATTGGATTACTTTGTTGTAGCTGGGTTTTCACTCACAGACATAGGGGAAGGGATCACCCTGTACTCAACTCAAGCTGCAGATTCAGAAAAAGATAAAGAAATGGGAGTGTGAGAGATGGAGATTAAGAGGGAAAGGAAGTGTGAGAGTGAAAGGGAATGTGAGATAGGGAGAGTGAGAGGGAAAGGGAGTGTGAGAGATGGAGTGTAAGAGGGAAAGGGAGTGTGAGAGGGAGTTGTAGAGGGAGAAATTTAATATTCAGTCAAATAACGATTTGGCTATGCTGGCTGGCATAAAGCAAACTTTGCCCTTTAGAGTATACACACTCAAATAATTACTCGCATTTACTGCTGGTGTGTGTCACCACATCTTCTGACATTTGAGATGTATTTGTTTTGCTGCTTTAAACACATAAAATGTAAGAAATACTTTTTTTTCCTGGTAGGGAAGGAAATCAAATGTGTTTCAAATTCATACCTTGAATGATAGTAAAATTCCTATGAAGAAATGTGGCTTGTGGCATGATAGCACTTAGGTCAGTTCCATCTGGGTGAGAGGCAATGTAAAAGATGCACATGCGGGCAGTAGCAGAGCAGCAGAAGCATCTGACATGCGTGCTTCACAGTCATCTGTTGTGCATATGCTGGCTGCGTACCCAGCAAAATGAAAGGGAGCTGTTGTGTCATCTGATGATGGTGGTAGTGAATTAACCGGTAGTGGCAGTAGTGCCACTGTGCACCATAGTCTCACTGTAAGAAAACCAGCAAGTGCTGTAGCAGCAATGCTTCTGATGTCCCAGTCACATGGAGATGGTTCTCAGAGTCAGGTTATTGTGGAGTCTGAGAGTCAGTCACAGACTCAGATCATTTTAAAAGATGATTTGCAGGTGTTAGGTGTGGATGGGGAGGAGGAGGAGGAGGCATCAGAAGAGGCAGACTATGGGGTGGAAGACATAAATAAGGAGGAAAGGGAAGTTCTTGTGCAGGACCAGGATACTGATATCAGGAGCAGTGATTTTTGCTCAGAACTTAATGATCAATTCATTGATTTAGACTAGGAGGCAGGTAGAGAGGCTCCAGGATTAAAGATACTGCAAAGTTTTAATTCACTGGCAAATTTCCAGTGAAGTCACCAATCTCACCTCTATGGCCCAATCTGTGAATTTTTTCTCAGCTTGAAAACTCACCTATGTGTCTTCGCAGTAACTTTGCCATTAAGATGGGCAAGCTAAGTATGTTCATTTTGCCAGTGACTTTGGTGGTAAAGACAAGTACGCAAACTCCGTTCAAAATGTGGCTACTTCCTCCAGTGTCTGCGTGGTTCAGTTGGTAGCACATCTGCCTCTGGACCAGAAGGTCATGGGTTCTCATCCCATAACAGGATTTGACTTGTACCTAAAACGCTGGCACCTGAGTGCAATATTGGGCGGTGCTGTACTGCTGGGATGTACCATTCTTCAGATGAGATGTTAAACCATGGTCCCTTCTATCTATCCTTGTGCTGTTCTGCTGTGTGTCCAGATGGAAGTAAAAGAACACAGGGCATTCTTCGCAAAGAGTAGAGGACATTCCTGATATCCTGTCTAACATTCCCCTTCCCATAAAACTGGTTCATGAATTGTCCTGGCTGTGTGTGGGTGTTGATGTGTGATATGGCTGCCACTACATATTCAGTCACTTCATTACCAGTCCAGCATTGCTTGTAAAGCGCTTTGGGATACACTGTGTATGAAAAGTGCTATATAAATGCTGATTATTCTTCTTCTGCCTATACACAAGTGTGTGAGGTCACATGGAAACAACTCCTGCAGGTCACATGCTACTGTTCTATGCAGTGTGACAGCCTTTGTTTCACTTTGCATTGCAAACTAGGAGTGAAAGGAGACAGATTTGCAGTTTTTGCTGCCTAAAAGGTGTACAAAAACACAATGTTTTTACCTTTGAGTTGGCTGTTTTATATATTACTTTTACTTTAAAGTCAGTCAGTGTATGTTTAGTTTACCTATGATTTGTATATATTGAAAACTTTTTGTGGTTACGTTTGACCTCTTTTAGTTTGCTTTTGTACTATGTTTACGCTCCCTTGTTCACTGAAAGTTAGAATGAATGGAGTAGAGAGTCAAAAGGAGAATGGGGTGCAGGTTGTAGAGGGGAGACATGGGTTTTAGTTGAAGAGGACCTGGACCATGCCAGTGTCAGCAGCAGCAGCAAGAGACATCAGCAGCAGCACCCAACCCCACTGCACAGCACAGGATCCTGGCCCCAGCAAGGAGATGTGGGGCACAACCACCAGCACCTGTTGTGCAGCCACCATCACCACCACCAGCAGCACCCAACCCCACTGCACAGCACAGGATCCTGGCCCCAGCAAGGAGATGTGGGGCACAACCACCAGCACCTGTTGTGCAGCCACCATCACCACCACCAGCAGCACCCAACCCCACTGCACAGCACAGGATCCTGGCCCCAGCAAGGAGATGTGGGGCACAACCACCAGCACCTGTTGTGCAACCACCATCACCACCAGCAGCAGCACCCAACCCCACTGCACAGCACAGGATCCTGGCCCCAGCAAGGAGATGTGGGGCACAACCACCAGCACCTGTTGTGCAACCACCGTCACCACCACCAGCACCTGAACACCACGAGATGAGGACCTACAGCCAGGACCACTTCGCTCATCTCTGGCTAGCAGAAGCCCAAGTCCTTTGTGTAGGACTTCTTCAAATTGGATCCCACTGACAACAGCATTACAATTTATAATTGTACCTTACTGCTGTGCAGCGCGGGTGAAGGGTGAGTCTTCCTGGGACAGGTAGGCAGCACACAGACTTGAGAGGGAGGCCCCTGAAAGAGTTAAAGAGCATGTGAGGCAGAAAGGTGATGAGACGGGGTGAAGGTGGTAGCACTTCCTTTGGCAAGAGGAAGAGAATGAGACATGCTGCTGGTGTGCAGGTGTGGGAGAGGGAGAGGGAGATGTAGGGGACAGTGACAGTGATCAGTGGTCAGAGGGGTCACCACCTGAGAGACCAGCCTCAGATCCTTCTCCCCACATCCATCTGTGGTTAAGGGGAACAACTCCACAATGAGGTAGGGGAGCTGTCCTGTGAAGTTGTGCCACTTAGTGAAATGCTGGAGGTGGTGCTTCGCAACAAGTAGATAACTGTTGAGGGTTTGTTGGAAGTGAGAAGAGGCAGACCCAGTGCACACTTTGTTACCAGGCCATAGCTCTTAAATCCTGACATTTTTTTCATATCTTACCTCTGTGTTAACTCTATCTTTTGCTGTGTTTTAAGTCATAAAAATGAAAAACAAAACTTAAAAAGAAAACAGTTGTTCCTCTGGCCTCCTTTTTTTACTCTGTCTATTTATATTTCTCTATTTCTGCTACTGCTGCACAGTCTGTATTTCCATCCTTTCCTATCTGCTTCTGTTAATTGCAGCCGAGGGCAGTGATGGGCAATTCAGTGACCTCACTGCTCCAGTATAGCAAGAGCTTGTTGGCAAAGGTAAGGTTCCTCAAATCTGCCAAATACACATCTACCATGCTTGACACTGCTTGTGGGCCTGTGGCCTCATCAGCCTCCTCCTCCTTTACTTCCATGCCTGTACTTCCCACCTGACATAAACATCCCAAATTGGATATATTATCTTCTCTTTTTAGTTGCATGCTGTCTCAGCCCATTTCTCATCTAATGATGTGATAGCAACACCCGGTCTGTGTGGAGTTTCATACTGTATCTTAGATACATGTGTCTTTAGCATCTCTGCCCTATGTGCCTTTCTTATCAGAAGTTGATCAACTTTTGGTCCTGCTGTCGGCCACCTTCAATTAGTGATGCTAGCCCACTTTTATAGTATGGTCCAAGCACAGTGGCAATCCCAAAATCTTCTGACTGTAGAATACAGGAAACATGTGTGCTGAAGTCTAAGGTATGAAGCATGTGTTCTATTAAGGCACAGCTTCCACTATCACCACCTGGCTCCAGCTGTTGCTGCAAATTCACCAGTTTCTGCATCAGCACACATAGCAGCAGAATGGTTTGATACAGGCAGTGTCCCCACTCACTGCTTGTGTTGTATGTTCAAATGGCTAGAGAATCATGATCAAGCCATTTATATGGTGCCACTACTCTGTTGGCAGACTAATGGGTTCTCCAGCACTGTCAAGGCTTGTTTGTAGCAGCAGATATTCAAATATTGCTTTAAGCCTCATACTGCTTGTACAATGACTCGATTATGTACAAGGTTGAGTTCCATCTGGCAACAACATCCAGCATCATACAGTGCTGAGGCAGTTTGTTCTGTATCTGCAGCTAATGCAGCTGGTCACAGGCCTTTCCAGAACAGGCAAAGTGGACACAGATGTGACGGGCCATAGTCAAAATGTCCTTGATATCCAGATGAGTGACAAACTGCTGCATGAGATTTACACAGTGTGCCAGGAATGGCACCCTGACAGCCCCCCCCCATCACTGATGCATAATTGATGCATTTAAAAACATTTGAGGCATTATTGCTTGCAATAAAACCTGCTTTAAGTGAATGAGGGCGAAGCCACTCATCAGTCTCGGTCAGGTGCAGTTCCAGCACTTTCTCATAACTCTGTGATCCAGATATACTCTTCATTGTCAGTGTGACATGCTGGCAAACACCCAAAATGTTGCAATCACCACAACTGAGTTTAGTGAATTTATCCTACACCCCTAATCAAACATTATTTCAGGTACCTGTGCCCATTGTGCTGTAACGCACAAGTAGGAGCGACTGGCTCTTTGGCCACTGGTCCTCCACATATCCATGCTGAGATGTATGTATGGTGATGCTGCATGCTTCAGGGCATGTTTTACTGTCTCTGACACTGTCTCATACAGTTCAGGAATGGCATGTTTAGGAAAGTATGTTCTTGACGGAATCTGCCATTTGGGACAGGCATGGGCCATGAAACTCTGAAATCCAACATTCTGAACAAAAGAGAAGTGCAACAGATCGATAGCCAGCATTTCAGCAACTGCTGCATTTGGCTGACATGCAGTAGCATGATTGGGAGGGAATTTGGAGTGCCACTTAAATATGCCATGCAGCATAGGCTGGACCTTTCTTGGGACTGGGCTACTAAACAGCTAACGTTATCATAGCAGCGTTGTTGGTGCGATGGTATTTGACTTCTGGGAATTCATATGTACTGTGGTTCAAGTGACACCAATGACTTTTGGGGGTTTCTGCAATGGTGTAACTGTGCTTTTCTGATTCAGGTTAGTACTACAGAACTCAACCCACCACCACTGCTGCAATCCCCACTACTAGGCAGACCCACAGAATCCTCCTCCTCTCTTTAGTCCTCCACACCTGCCCATTCATCTAACTGGTCTATTGCCCAGTCACCTTTGTTTGCCTTGCCTAATTATAATGAGGGACAGGGCCCCCTGCACTGGCTTCCTTCTGGTGTTGACATCATCATGACAGGTGCCTTTTCATCAGATGTGTGTGTTACCCACCAGTACCTAGATGGCTGCCCTTTTTACCCCACTGAATTGTGCTTGATACAGCTGACAGCATCTTTCTCATCAGCTGGGTCAAGTATATAGCAAATCCAAAGTAGGGATTTTGTTACTCTTGTTTTAACATGTTGCCGGGAGTAGGAGAGCAGAGGTGAAGGGGTGGAAATTGGTGTGTTATTTGGGATGACTTGAGAATCTTAAAAATATTGTGAGGGCCTTTGTAGTAGTATCACTAGTGCACACACATCCTCTGCACCATCTGCTTCACCACCCTTATACTTTTTCTTGTCAGGCTCCCAAAAGGGATCCAACACATCTTCATCAGCGCAGCCACTGTTGTCCTCCTCCTCCTCCTCCTCCGCAGGTCTGTCCTCTTTAACCTCACTGTCTGAAGGCTCTATGACACTCCCATCATCAGGAATCTGACTATCATTTTCTAGATCTCCAGCCTCAACCACTGGCTCCACACTATCAGGTTCAACAACAGCAGCACAGCCGGCAGCCACAAGGACACCAACAACCTTTTCCTCGACCAGTGTTTCTTGTCTGCTGGTGCTGTGGCTTCCCTTGTCATCTGCCACAACCTGCACCTGCATAGCCGCCAATGATGTGGCAGAGAAAAATTTGCCTACACTAATGCCACTGCTGTGAAGTAATCCATTGCTACTACCAGCTCTGGAGCCCCGAGAACAGACTGCCACTGCACCTGCAGAAAGTGTGTATTTTTAATTGCAGCACTATTTTTCCCCAAAAGATTTGGAACTCCTCTTTGAAGTCTCCCCGGCACCTTTCCCTTTACTTGAACTTCTCTATTCCCAGTCCTTCTGTGCTGGGTACCTTGATGTTTTTTAAACAGCACAGGGATTACAATGACAGGGGTTAACACGAGTAATTACTATGACACAAAGCAATGGAACACTGTCACTTTATGGAAAATATAACAGCAGGGTAATGACTATGACAGAACACATTTTGTATGCAGCACTTGGATTACAACAATGGGGGTGGGGATTACAGGGGTATTTAGTATAATACACAATGACAGAACACTATCACTTTAAGGCAAATATGACTGAGGTAACAACTGAGACAGAACATTTTGTTTAAACAGCACAGGTATTACTATGACAGATGTTAACATGGGTAATTAGTATGAACCACAGTGACAGAACGCTGTTACTTTCAGGAAAATATAAAGACGGGTAGCAATGGTGACAGAATATTTCTTTTTTTAAAACAGCACATCAGTTAAAACAACAGGGTTTAATAGGTCCAGGTCACACCAGGAGATGAGCATCTTGTTGCTCAGTGTGCCTTTCCTGGTGAAACTATTTCAATAAATAAAAAATAAATAAATAATAGGGGTACTTAGTATGACACGCAGTGACAGAACACTGTCACTTTGAAGAAAATATAACTAGAAAATCACTAAATCTGCTACAGAAATACAGAGACAAAATGGCTTATTTAAAAACAACAAACTCAAATGACAGAAACAAAAATGAGAAATTACAAATACAAAAATAAAAAGAAAGACTGAGAAAATGAAATATAACACGAATCACCTGCTTACAAAATAAGCTCTGTATCTTTCTGGACTGCCTTGCTTGCTGCTTACATTATTACCCTCCCACACAATACAGTTTCACCAACTGCTGAAACAAAAACCACTACTTTAAGCTAAATACTCACAGATAACATGAACAAAAAACAAAAACAAAAAAGCAAACACAAATTTAGGAGAAAAAGGCCTTCTACAAAAATTTGGGAGTATTTTGGATTCAGATTTCTCAGGATTTATATGAAATTAAAGGGGACAGAACATTTATACTAACTGGTGGCACTAAGTTAAGCCAGCAAAAACAATAACAGTGGTGTCAAGAACAGGGCCAATCCAAAACACTGTCCCAAAAACAGTGCCAATGGTAGCCAACGACCGCTTCCATACCAAAACCACAAAATATTAATTTTTTCCAGCAGAATCCACCCTAGACATGGGAGACTCTGATCCCCGCACACTCAGTATTAAAATAATCAACTCCGTGTAGGGAAGAACATGGGGATGTGTAGAAACTTGGGGAAGAGGGCCTTCGTTTTGGAACCAAAAGAAATAACAACTAGATGAAAGAAGTAAGAATCAGGAGAAAGGGGAACAGAACCCCAGTCTTATGCTCAGTGCTGCCAAAGCTGCTCGTGCCTTAGCCCTCTCCGTCATGGGAGCAGCTTGGCCATCGACCACTCTTCCATTTCCTTCATTACTTCCTCCCTTGCCTTTAAAGCTATAGGAGTAGCAGTAATTAACATGCGTTATACTTCCCCTGTTTCTATCAAGGCAAACAAGCTTTTTGAAGTGTGTTTCTTATGGCGCTATATTTGAAGCACTCTTTTCACCCAGTATGCTAATTAGTAGCTGTTTATGAAGTTAGAGTTTATGAAAGGGAACTGGGGTAGTCATATCAGACAACCTAAAGGTAGGCAAGCAATGTGAGAAGGCAGTGAGGAGGTCCGGGTGATACTGGGATGCATAGGTAGAGGCATCACCAGTAGAAAACAGGAAGTTGTTATCCCTCTGTACAGACAGTTTGTGAGACCCATCAGGAGTGTGGTGTGCAGTTCAGGAGACCCCATCTCTGCAAGGACATAGACAAGATGGAGGCAGTCCAGAGGAAGGAAACTAAAATGGTGCAAGGTCTGCAGCAGAAGCCATATGAAGAGAGACTAAAGTAGCTTAATATGTATAGAATCCTGCCGGCAAAAAAGGACCACTAGGCCCATCCAATCTGCCTGAAAGAGATAGCCTACCCCTCCCACCCTTTTACCCCTCACCCCTCTGTCCCCCACCTAGTCCCATGTGGTTATCCCTTGCTCTTTTGAATTTCTCCATTGTCTCCACCTCCACTACCCAAGCGCATAACTTCCTTTATATCAGTGGTTCTGACATCACTTCCCCAAAATTGCTGACAACATACACCTGTTCATATACTTACAGGCACAGCACACTGAATAGGGGGTAGAGACACTCACAAGCTTGCACACACTAAAACAAGAACAAAAAAAGTAAACATCTGAAACAGGAATGGAGACAGATATGTGGGAGTGGTGCAATGCACTGGCTGTGCAGCAGCAGTCTTCTGGGAGATATTCTGGAGACTGCATTGCTGTGCTATTTGCAGGCATCTCTCTGGTCTGAGGGAGGAGGATACTCATCTCCATGCTGACCTTGCAAGGATTCTGGAAACCTGCTTTCCCACCCAGGGACCACCCAGGCCACTGCCACTACCTCAGAGGTTGCCAAGAAAGAGGAGTGGCTGGACCAAAGTGGGCTCAGGAAGGGTGAGGGTGGTGGAACACAGGTGGATCCCTCCAGTTTTGCCTCTCCACAATCCATTCACCACTCTGGCAGAGCATGGTTCCTCTATGGAGGCACCTGCATTGGAGACCAAGTAGGATGCTGGGAACCTCAACAATGGAAACCCACAGGAGGGTGGCACAGGAACCTACAGGGGAAGGAAACAGCTCTTGGTGGGGGACTCAATTGTTAGGGGGTAGAACTGGGGGAGGGAGGGGAAAGGGAGGTAAGGTGCCTGCCTGGCACCATGGCTTGGAGGGACAGGAAACAAATCCTCAGGATCGTGGGAGCAACTACAAGGGGGAGTGAGCTGGATGGGATTATGCACCTAGGGAGAAATGACCTGGCTGAGAATGGGATTGGTGCAGTGTATCAGGAGTTTGTGGAATTGGGAAGGGGCCTTAGACATATAGCACACACAGTAACTTTCTCAGAAGTGCTACCTGTCTATGCTGTGGATGAGGCTAGGGTACTCTGCACCATAGTATTCAATGACTGGTTGAAAAACTGGTGCAGAGCTCAGGGATTGGCTTCATTGGGGACTGGGGATCCACCTGGGGGATGCAGGCCTATACTGGTGCAATGGTCTGTATCTGTCCATGAGAGGAACCAGGATACTAGGTGAAAGGTTTAAATGCTTTATTGGCAAGCATTTAAACTAGCCAAAGGGGGAGGCACTGAAAAGGAGAAGTGAAATTCTAGCCCCCCCCAAAAAAATCAGAATAGTTAGTGAGGTAAACAACAAGATAGAGCAGTCAATAGGGAGAAGGGCAGGGGTAAATGGAGGAAAAAGACATAGGCAGTAAGGATAGGGATGGGGAAAAAAGAAATACGGCCATAAAGAAATTGAGGGTAATAGGTACTAATGCCCATAGTCTAGGTAAAAAGCTCCCAGAAACAGTTGCCTTAATGGAAGAGGGATGGCTGGATATCACGGCACTCACAGAAACATGGTACACAGAGAACCATGACTGGGATGTCTACATACCAGGGTACATAATCTATAGGAGGGGACAGGAAGGGTAGAAGAGGAGGAGTAGCTCTCTACATAAGGGAAGAAGTCAAAGCAACAGAACTAAAGGGTAAACAAGGAGGAGAGGAGACACTGTGGGTCACCCTGGAGACTGGAAATGGCACCACAATCCTCACATAGGTTGTATACAGACCCCTGTCTCAGGGGGAGGAAATGAACAAGGAAATGATAGAAGGCATCTTTAGGATGGCAGAGAAAGGGGAGATATTGCTGATGGGGGACCTGAATATGCTAGATGTTAACTGGAGCACCTTTGCTGCAGCCACATCCAAGAGCAGGGCCATTCTCGATGCCTTACAGGGGGCATGCCTCAGGCAGCTAGTTTTGGAACCCACTGGGGGGAGCAATCTTAGACTTGGTACTCTCAAATGTGGACACAGAGAGGATCTCATATCTAGAAGTGGGTAGCCATCTGGGAACAAGTGACCACCAAACAGTGTGGTTCATGATAAACTTAGCTGTAGAGTCAAGCCATACAAAAGTGAAGGTACTGGACTTCAGAAGGGTTGATTTTGTCAAAATGGGAGAGTGGCTCAGAAAAGTACTAGCAAACAGGCAAGAAGGTGAGGTGGAGGAACAATGGGGAAACACTGAAACTGCCATCACAGCATCAACAAGCCTTTGGGTGAAGCAAATAAATTAAAACGAAAGAAAAAAACACTATGGTTCTCAAAAGAAGTGGCGGGGAAGGTTAGGGAGAAAAAGATAGTATTCAGGAAGTATAAGAAAACACAGAAGGAGCTGGACAGAGAACTGTACCAGTTAAAGCAAAAGGAAGCAGGGAAGGCAGTCAGAATAGCAAAGGCCCAAACCGAGAAAAAGATATCCAACTCGGTTAAGAAGGGGGATAAAACCTATTATAGGTACATTAGGAAGCAAAGAAAAACTAAGGCAGGAATAATGAGGCTGAATAAAGAGGAGGGAGTTTGGGCATAGAGCGACAGTGAAAAAGCAGGGATACTGAATGAATACTTCTGCTCACTATTCACAGTGGAAGAGCAGGGGGAGATATCTAATCTGGTCAATAGAAGTACTCTGGAAACGGGGGTTGATATTGGTCCTTTCACAGAAGAAAGTGTTCTGAAAGCACTCCAAAAACTGAAGGTGGATAAAGCAATGGGGCATGATGGGATTCACCCCAGAATTCTAAAAGAAGTAAGGGAAGAACTAGTAACACCACTGACTAGTCTTTTTAATAAATCATGGGAGGATGGTGTGGTACCTGAGGACCAGAGGAGGGCTGATGTGATTCCCCTTCACAAACGTGGGAGCAAGACAGAGGCAGGAAACTACAGACCTGTCAGTTTGACCTCAGTGGTAGGGAAAATGATGGATTCACTTCTGAAGGAAAGAATTGTTGAGTACCTAGAGACCAGTGGGGCACAGGACCCAAGGCAGCATGGATTCACAATGGGAAGGTCATGTCAGACAAATCTAATTGATTTATTTGACTGGGTGACCAAAGTAGCAGACCGGGGAGGGGCTGTGGACATGGCCTACCTAGACTTTAGCAAGGCATTTGGTATAGTCCCACACAAAAGTTTAAAAAACAAATTAGCCAGTGTGGGAGTGGGTCCCAGAGTGGTAGCCTGATTAAAACATTGGCTGGACAACAGGACGCAGAGGGTAATAGTAAATGGAGTCCACAGTGAAGAAAGAGGGGTTACTCATGGGGTACCGCAGGGTTCAGTACTTGGGTCAGTCCTTTTTAATGTCTATATAAGTGACATTGCAGAGGGAGTGGAAGGAAAAGTATGTCTCTGCAGATGCCACAAAGATCTGCAAGAGTTTGATACACGAGATGGGGTGGAAAGGATGAAAAGGGACTTGGCAAGGTTGGAGAAATGGTCAAATGTATGGCAGCTTAGATTCAATGCAAAGAACTGCAAAGTAATGCACCTGGGAAACAAAAACCCTGGGGAAGAGTACACAATGGGGGGTGAGATACTGACAACTACAAAGATGGAAAGGGACCTGGGGGTAGTCATATCAGATGACCTAAAGGTGGGAAAGCAATGTGAGAAGGTAGTAAGGAAGGCTGGGGGATACTGGGATGCATAGGGAGAGGCATCACCAGTAGAAAACAAGAAGTTGTTGTCCCTCTGTACAGACAGTTAGTAAGACCACATCTGGAGTACTGTGTACAGTTTTGGAGACCACATCTCCACAAAGACATCGACAGGGTGGAGGCTATCCAGAGGAGTTCAACCTAGATGGTGCAGGGTCTGCACCAGACGACATATGAAGAAAGTCTAAAGGAGCTTAAGATGTATAGCCTCGAGGAAAGGAGGGAGAGGGGGGACATGATAGAAACCTTCAAATACCTCAAGGGAATCAACAAAGTCCAAGAGGGTAGCATCTTTCAGAAAAAGAGATGTGCAAGAACACAGGGGCACAATTTGAAGATGGGGGGGTGGCTCAGAGGTAATGTGAGGAAGTATTTCTTCACAGAGAGGGTTGTAGATGCATGGAACAGTCTTCCTGAGGAGATTGTAGAGTCAAAATCAGTGGGGAATTCAAGAATGCATGGGACAGACATAAGGCAATTCTAATGGGGTGTAGGAGGAAGTAGGCTGTTGGTGAACTAGGATCTGCAGCTTATTGATTAGGTAGGGAAATGGGCAGACTAGGTGGGCGAAGGGGTCCTTATCTGCTATTAGATTCTATGTTTCTATGCTCTATGTTTCTGTGCCATGGGCCCACAGCTCTTTCTGAGAAGAAGCATCCCCTTACATCTCCCCTGATATCTGCCCCCTTCCAGCTTGAGTGCATGACCTCGAGTGGTTTTGTTTTCAATCAGTCTAAAGATGCTATCCCCCTTAACCTAATTTATTTCCTTACCCTAGAGGAAAGGAGGAAGAGGGGGGACATGACAGAAACATTCAAGTACTTAAACGGAATGAACAAGAAGGTTGTGTGGTAAAGAAACTGGGTCACACAGGGGTTGGTCCAGAAGTAGTTACATGGGTACAAAACTGGTTACAAGGCAGAACTCAGAGGGTGCAGGTTAATGGAATGCAATCAATGGAAAAAGATCTGTCTTCACATAAGATGCACAGATGAAACACCGGACCTCACCTAACAACTAACTCACCGAAATCTAGCCAATGGAAAATCATGTACACAAATGCTCGCAATCTGGGAAACAAGATCACAGACCTTCAGACAACAATGATAGAAGCTAAAATGGACATAGTAGCCATTAGTGAGAAATGGTTCACCAGTAACAACAGTTACAACCCTCTTGTACCCACTCCCCCCAGATTGCACCGGGAGATGAGCATCTTGTTGCTCAGTGTGCCTTTCTTTGTGAAACTATTTCAATAAATAAACAATATAAATAAATAAACAGTTGGGAGACTTCAGTGTCTGGCTATGTACTGTTCAGAAGAGACCGAGGTGCAAAAAGTGGAGGAAGAAGTGACCCTTTATGTCAATGAAATGTCAAAGCTACAGAAATTCAAAATACACATAAGGAGGCAGAAGAATTGTGGGTCACCCGAGAAACAGGAACTGGGACAGCCATATAAACTGGAGTTGTCTACAGGCCTCAAGACCAGGGGGAGAACATAGACACATTACTGTTAGAAGATATACAAAGCATGATGGCTAAAGGGGAGGTTCTGATAATGGGCGAGTTCAATATGCCAGATACAGACTGGTCAAAACCAGCAGGAACATCTGCCAGAACTAGACACATAGTGGATTCCCTGCAGGGGAGGGCCTCAAACAACTGGTACAGTAAGCCACATGAGACAGGGCTATCCTAGATCTAGTACTGACTAACAGGGAAAGGATCACAGATCTCCAAGTACAAGGTCACCTAGGGGCCAATGACCATCACATGGCATGGTTCAATTTAGCCACTAGAAGTAAATCATCCCATTCCAAGGCAAAAATATGGGACTTCAGAGGAGCTGACTTTGAAAAGATGGCCAGCAGAGTTAAACTAATCCTGGTAAGAAGAAATACAGGTGTGGGGTACTGGCAAAGTGGGCAAGCATTAAGGATGCAATACTTGAAGCAACATCCCATTGTGTTAGAGAGAAAAGCAAGAGCAAAAGAAGGAAACCACTTTGGCTCTCAAAACAGAAACAGAAAGGTCAGGACCAAAAGGCTGGCCTTGAGGGTATATAAGGGAATGCAGTGGGACGAAGATAGGGAGCATACCAAACTTCCTAAGGGAAGCAGGAAGGCAGTAAGGCAGGCAAAGGCCCAAACCAAGGAAACACTCTCACGAACAGTAAAAGAAGGTGACAAGACCTTCTATAGATACATTAGTGAAAGGAGAAAGTCCAGAGGGGATATTGTTAAGACCAAAGGGGATAAGGGGGAATGTGAGTAGGAGGACCAAAGAAAAGCATCTATCCTAAATAGATACTTCTGCTCAGTATTTACTGAGGAGAAGGTAGAGGAAGGCCCACAGCTCAGCACAATGGACACAGGGGGGAAGGAGGTGTGCACTAGCCCCTTCACAAATGAAAGGGTCCCACAAGAGCTCGCTAAGTTCTGGGTGGACAAGGCAATGGGACCTGATGGCATACATCCGAGGGTACTAAAGGAGCTAAGGGTGGAACTAGCAGCCATTATCAGAACTATTTAGTGAGTCTCTGAGGACAAGAGGTGTCCCAGAAGAGTGGAGAAGGGCTCATGTGATCCTGCTCCACAAGAGTGGTAGCAGAGAGGAGGCAGTGAACTACAGTCGGTCTTACCTCAGTAGTGGGCAAGATTATGTAGGCACTCCTTAAGGAAAGGATAGTGCAACACCTGGAATCCTTAGGAGCACAGCATCCAAGAGAGCATGGGTTTACAACAGGAAGGTCCTGTCAAACTAATCTCATAGATTTCTTTGACTGAGTAACTAGAGTGGTGGACCAAGGGGGAGCAATTGATGCCGCCTACCTTGACTTCAGCAAAGCTTTTGATACTGTTCCACATAGAAGATTGATTAATAAGCTGGGTAGGCTCAGGATTTGGTCAGAATTGGCCAACTGGGTGGCACACTGTAGGCGGCAGAAAAACAGAGTGGTGATAAAACGGTATACAGCCAGAAGGGATGCAAGTCACAAGTGGAGTACCTCAGGGATCAGTGCTGGAGCCAGTCCTCTTCAATATCTTCATCAGTGACATTGCAGATTGACTGGAGAGCAAGGTTTGTCTGTTTGCAAATGACACCAAGATTTGCAACAGAGTAGATGATCCAGATGGGGTGGGCAGAATGAGAAGAGATCTGAATAAACTGCAAAATGATCGGAAGAGTGGCAATTGTGGTTTAATGCAAAGAAGTGCAAGATCATGCACATAGGGAAGAGAAACCCTGAAGTAACCAATAGTCTGGGAGAGGAGTTGCTGGCAATCACAAGGGAAGAAAGAGACTTGGGTATCATCATCACAGATGACCTGAAATCATCCAAGCAGACAACTAAAGCAGTAGGTAAGGCTAGAGGGATGTTGACGTGTATTAGTAGGAGTATCGCTAGTCATAAGAGGGAGGCAATACTTCCTCTTTACAAGACACTGGTTAGGCCACATCTGGAGTACTGTGTGCAGTACTGGAGGCCATACCTGCACAAGAACATTAACAAAATGGAGAGAGTCCAGAGAATGGCAACCAAAACATATGAGGACAAATTAAAGGAGCTCTGTATGTATACCTTAAAGCAAAGGAGGAAGAGAGGTGATATGATCAAAACATTCAAACATCTTAAGGGCATTAACAAGGTGAAAGAGTCTAACATGTTTCAATGTAAGAAAAATAGCAGAACAAGAGGACACAGCATGAAATTAGAGGGATGCCGATTAAGTGGGGATGTGAGGATGTTCTTTTTTTAAAGAAAGGGTGGTGGGTGCATGGAACGGCCTACCTAAGGAAGTGGTGGATATGAATACAGTGCAGGGCTCCAGACAGGCATGGGATAGGCATAAGGGAGCAATAAAGATGAGTATGAATAGATAGGCCATTGACAGAGTACAGGCCTATGGCACAATCATACGGTAGAAAAAATAGGCAGACTGGATGGGCCTTGCAGTCCTTATCTGTCGTCAACTTCTATGTTTCCATGTTTCTATGATGGAAAGCAGGGTGACCAGTGGGATGACCCATGGCTCAGTGCTGAGGCCTCTGCTCTTCAATGTTTTTATAGCAGACATCACTGATGGACTGGAAGGGAAGGTGTGTCTGTTCACTGATGACACCAAGATATGTAACAAGGTGGACACATGAGAAGGCATGAGCAGGATAGAAACTGACCTCAGAAAATTAGAAGAATGGTCTGGAGTGAGGCAGGTGAGATTTAATGCCAAAAAGTGCAAGGTCATGCACATAGGAAAGAAAAATCCAAGAAAGGTATATTACTTAGGAGACGAAAGACTCGTGGCCTTAAACCAGGAACGAGACCTAGGAATCATAATCTCAGATGACTTGAAGGTTAGTAAGCAGTGTGAGGAGGCAACACTGAAGGCCAACAGAATGCAGGGCTGCATTAGGAGGGAAATCACTAGCAGGAGGAGTAGAGAGGCGGTGCTACCACTGTATGGATCGCTGGTCAGGCCTCACATGGAATATGGAGTCCAGTGCTGGAGGCCTCACCTCAGGAAGGATATTAACCAGGTGGAAACAGTACAGAGAAAGGTGACAAATATGATTCAGGGTCTGCAGTACATGTTCTATGAGGAAAGACTTAGGGAACTGAATATGTACTCCCTGGAGCAGAGAAGAGAGAGAGGGGGCATGATTAAAACATTCAAATACATAAAATGTATTAATAAGGTTAAGGCATGGGAACTTTGTTACTTCAAGAAGGGCTCCAGGACCACTGGAAATGACCTCAGCCTGCAAGGAGGAAGGTTCTCTACCAACAGCAGGAAGTTTTTCTTTACAGAAAGAGTGGTGCACACCTGGAACAGCCTGCCCCAAGAGGTTGTGGGGGTCAACACTGTGGGGAGATTCAAGAATGCATGGGATAGAAACAAGAGAGCCCTGACTACAAATGACAACTAAAGTATCAAAATTGATCTAAAACAAATGGGCAGACTAGATGAACCTAATAATCTTCTTCTGCTGTCAACTTCTATGTTTTTATGTTTCTTTGTTAACAAAGTCCAAGAGGGTAGCATCTTTCAGAAAAAGAGATGAGTAAGAACAAGGGGGCACAATTTGAAGATAGAGGGGGACAGTCAGGGGCAACATGAGAAAGTATTTTTTCACATTGAGGGTGGTGGATGCATGGAACAGCTTTCCTGAGGAGGTTGTGGGATCAAAAACTGTAGAAGAATTCAAGAATGCATAGGACAGACATAAGGCAATTCTAGTAGGGGGTAGGAGTAAGTAGGCTGTTGGTTAACTAGGATCTGCAGCTTATCCAATAGGTAGGGAAATGGGCAGTCTTGGTGTGCCAAGTGGTCCTTATCTGCTATCAAAGTTTATGTTTCTTATTCTCAGAAGTTATATGCATTCCCCTAAATGATCCATATTTAATTACATCTGAATAAAAAGTGATATGAAAAACTATGGGTCAGATTTTCAAAGCCTTTAGAATGGAGCAAGGTGGTTGCGACCAACATGCTTGGCGCAACAAGCACTTTACGCCATGGTTAGACCTAAGAGCTATTTTATTTATTTATTTATTACAGTATCAGAATTGCAACCCTTTGAGTCAAGGACTCATTTACAAAGGCTCATCTTCATATACGGAATAGAACAGGGCAAGAGGAACATACAGTGAGAGGAAAACAGACAGTAGTGCAGGAACAGTACAATGGCTAAAATATTTACAGTAAAATTTGTACAAATAAAATACAGGTGCGGAGGGCCAAGCCAGTGAGAGAAGAGCCCCATTCTTGCAGGAGATAGGCCTATACATGATGGTAGCTAAACAAGAATGGAGAGATGATTGAGCATATATACTTCAAAGACATTAAATACAGTAAGGGTAGAAGCAGGGCTGCGGTGAGAAAACTAAAAGTTGTAGGAACAGGCCCCAACATGATTGAGGCTCAGTAATCATGTGTTAAGCACCAAACAAATAGGCAGAGGAGGGTGCAAGGGAGGGCCGATGGTAGGTAGTGGAGCAGTAGGGGAGCAATTATTTGCAATTGCAATTTTAGAAAGCAGCCTGTGTCAATCTTCATACTGCTTGCACCAAAGTGTGCTAGCACCAGCCATAGACCACAAACATGGCTGTGGCATTGCATTAGGGGGCCTGTGCCCAGACCTGACTGCCACAACCTGCCATCCAGGAATTTCCAAACCCTCCCCAGAGATAAGAGCTAAGCACCACTGGACCCAGCCTTGGCTGGTCTAATGGTACCCACACAGCCCCTGGTATGGTGTCAACCATATCCTGCCATTGTGTGCCCCCCATCACAATACCCCAGTACAGTCCAATCTCCCCAGCCCCAATGTGTCCCTAACTGTGCTCACCCTTGTGATCCTGCCCCACCCACCACCAAGCCCTGTTATGCCCGTAGCCGGTACCCACAATAGCCTCTATGGCCCTACACTTTAGTTATTATGCCATTGTAAGTACACAACTCCCTGGTGATCTAGTGGCCTCTCACTTACCTGACAGGTATTACTAACCACGCCACCTCTTGTCCGAACCCTGATTTGGTGACCGGTACAGCCCTCTGCACACCATGAGGTCTGGCCGCTGAATGAATTGTCAGAGCCCGTATTGTAATGCTGCAATGTGCTTTGACAATTCATTCGGCAGCTGGACCTGGTGGTTTGTGGAAGGCTATACTGGTTGCTGAATCAGGGTCCGGAGTTGGGGGGTGAGTGAGGTGGTTGGCAATACCTGCCAGGGGGTGGGGGTGACTAGATCACCAGGGAGTTGTGTACCTACAATGGCATAATACCGAGCTTGGAGTGGGGAGGGCACTAGGAGTGTTTATGGGGTACACAGTATGGGTAGATCAGGGTCTGGTAGTGGTGGTGGTGGTGGGAGCACAAGCCACTTATATGCCCCTATCCAAGGGTGTAGTTCACACCACATCCACCCCTGTGGCTGCTGTGGCATTCCTAGTGGAAACATCTGTTTGACACACTGCCACTATTCCCACAAGCCGTGGGTCTTAGGCACCGGGACCCTGTCCATTGTTAATTTGGGTGCAGGGTCCCAAACGCACTGGCACTTCTTGCAAGCTGCGATTGTCGCAGCTTGCATTGGGGCTTTGAAAATCCTGCCCCATATTTTATATTGTTTTGTTTTATGGGCAGTATTCTGTTACAGTTTCCTGTTTATGGAAGCAGTAATTTGGAATTTTGACTCTGTCACAGTTTTGTACTGAATGCTACTTATGAGCTATTGACCTATCAGAACTATGCCTAGAATTCTGTGCGCAAACAGTGACATAGTTAAAACTCCAAATTACTGGTTACATAAAGATAACTGTAGCAGAATGCAAAATTTGTTTTTCCTATTCTTTTTTTATTCAAATACTGTTAAGTAAGAAATAACCCAGGGCAGGGTTCTACGTTTGAAGTCATCTGCATCTTATTATTGAAAGGGGGGATTTAATTTGTCTGAAGTGTATAGGACCAATCTAGTACACCCCAGTTAGGCCACTTGGAGGGAGGGAGAGTTAGTATTCCGGGGGAAAGGACTGGGAAAAGGGGGACGGTCCCATTATAGCTAGAGAGGGAAAACAGAGTGGCCTCAATCCACCATGGCAGGCATCTTGAGACAGGTTGCAGGCTGCACAGGCTGTGGGGTGGCAATAATTCTCAACTGGGCCTGGAGAAAGAGAGGCTGTCCACTCTGCAGGCAGCTATGTTGGATCAGGAGTGAAGTATATTGGTTATGGAGAAGTTGGGGGAGTGGGGGGTGTATCAAAGGATAAGGGGTGTGGTTATGGGCGGCAGATGGGTGGGGTAGAGGTGAGGCTGGGGCAGTGCTCAGCAATTAGAGGAGGCTACATTTCAGCAAGCAGGACGGGGGATATTAGGGAAAGTGGACCTTTAGATAGGGATGTTGAAGCCAGGGGGAAAACTTATGGGGTAAATGTTCTGAATAAAAAGAGAGTGGCGGAGGTAGAGTCAGGAGGGGCTGTTATGGGAAGCCTAGAAGAGCAAACAGTGGGAAGGGCACTCCAAAGGAGGACAGGGTAGGAGGGGAGGAAGTGGGGCAGCTTAGAGGGGCAGTCGGGGAAAACTCAGGTCATTTGATGGAGGCGAGAATAGAGTGTTATAATAGGAATGGATTAGTGGAAATGAGGGAACTGATATAGAGGCCAGGGGGGGGCGGAATTGGATACCCAGAGGGCATCATAGACCAGAAATGGAAAGAATAGAACTAGTTCCAGAGGGAGAAGAGGAAACTTAAATGTTTAATCAGATGGGGGACACAACATATAGCTGGCATGAGGACGGAGAGCACGACTGGAGAGAATCTGGAAGATAAGGAGGCGAGGGAGAGGCCCCCCTTCAGGAGGAGGGTCCGTACCTAGGAAGGGGCCCCTAGGCAGAGGGGACTCACAAAGGGCCACTGGAGGAAGAGTTACTATCATGGGGGAGGGATGACGGTGTGGAAGAAGAGGAAATGATCAGGGCCAGGATTAATGGCTTGGATAAGAGAGGGTTAAATGGGACACCCATTTAGGAGGGGTCCGAGGTAAGTGGGCATAATAAGATAGGTGGGAAGGGGAAGGTGACAAGGGGGTCTCTCACAAGAAGGCAGGTAGACTCTCATGGAAATGGGATTATGAATAAAGGGGGAAGGGGGGGTTGAGAGCGCACAATGGAGTTAACCATAAGGATGATGGAGGTGTTAAAGTTCTGTTACTGGGAGACTCGATGATTATGGTTATTCATTGGGATGGATGGGGGGATACAATAGTCAGGTTAAGGTAGTTAGTATCTCTGGGATGACGGTGCACAGGGCTAAGTTCATGGTGTATGAACTGGTTAGGGATTGTGGAGGGAAACCAGATTTCCTGTGTACTTGGGGACTAATGATATAGAGGGAAATAGCATTTTGGAAGTCCAAGCAAGGTTCCGAGAACTTGCCAGAGTCTGTCGGGATAATGAATGCAACATTTCCTTTTCAGAAATATTGCCGGTACCAAAGGCCTCTGTGGAAACCAAAATAAAGATCATAGAGGTTAATGATTGGCTCAGGAAGTGGGGTGTAGAAAGGGGGTCAGGGGTGTTAGGGAACTGGGAGGGAGTTCGGGAGGATAAAGGACTGTATGCCAGAGACAGGCTTCATCTTACCCCGATAGGGAAGGATGTCCCTAACAGGGAATGGCGGACTATATTCCAGAAAGGTGGAGTTTAAACTTGTGAGGGTGGGGATAAGGAGATTCTGGCAGAAGCCCTCACCTTTAGATGAGGAGTAGCTTTCAAACCCAAGGGGAGGGAGGAAACAGACTGGGGAGGATGAATCAGGAGGAGCAGAGGAGGATGGAAGCATATGGTACCGGGAGGGTTCACAAAGGTGATCAGGGACAAGGGTGGGGGTGTGTTGGTTAATGTCAGGAGCATGGGAAATAAGTTGCCAGATTTCCAGGCCATGCTGTTCGGGGTGGGGAAGATAGATGTGTGGCGGTCCCACGGAAACATGGGCCAATAAAAAACCGTGATTGGGACCTAAATGTGAGGGGGTACACTATACTTAGGAAGGATAGAAAGGAGGGCAGAGGGGGTGGATTGGCTATGTTCATTAGAGATAGCATAGAAATTGCTAGGGTGGATAAGAGGCAGAGGGAAACATGGAGGCCTTATGGGTCACCTTACGAACCCCTGCAGGTGGTAAGGTCAAGCTAGGAGTAGTATATAGACTTCCCAGGCTGGGGGATGTCCTGGAGAATGGTTTGCTGGACAACATTATTGCCCTGTGTGGATCAAAAGGGGAGGGAGTGGTGTTGATGGGGGACCTTAATATGCCAGGTACAAATTGGAGAACCATGTCCTCTAAGGTGGCAAAGGAGCAGAGGCTGCTGGATAACTTTCAGGATGTGTTCTTAACACAGCACAAGTTGGAGCTAACAAGGGAAGGGCATGTCCTGGACATGGTTATGGCAGATGGGGAGCTGATAAGGGATCTGTTTGTAGAGGATCCCCTGGCTGGGAGTGACCATGATGCTGTCTGGTGTCAAATAAACATGGTGGGGAGGGCAGGAGAGCTCAAGGACACTGGCTGTGGATTTCAGGGGCGCAGACTTTATGGGCATGGGAAATATTCTCAAGGATCACTTGAAGGGGATTACATCAATGAAAAGAGGTGGGAGGTCATTAAGCAGGGACTTCATGAGGCAGTCAGGACCTGCACTAAGGTGAAGCATAAGGGAGCAAGGTCACATAAACTGTACTGGTGGTCCAGTGACGTTCAGGAATCAGTCAGGGAAAAGAAGCCTGCCTACAAAAAATACAAAACATTGAGAGAGGAAAGGGAAAAGGAAGCATACTGTCTTGCATCTAGAAAAATCACCTGGCTGGTACGTGAGGCAAAGTCCAGTAAAGAGCAGCGATTGGCACAGTCGAGTGGGTAAATCCTCACCAGCTGTGGTAAATCCCCTGATAGCCCAGATCCCCAAAATGGCTTATTGCGATTAAACCAAGTTGTTTTTTTTTTTTTTTGTAAAAAAAAAAAAAAGGTGGGAAAATAGTGTTTTTATAGTTTGAATCATTGTTTTCTTAAAGTTTTTAGTTTTGTTTTTGTGTTGTAGGGAGCTACTGTGTTATGATCTCCGCTTAGCAGGGAAACAAGATGGTGGTCGCAGTTCCATGATTTTGGCATCGGATGTTGTTTTTTTGAAAGATACAGCTGGCTGGCACCTTTTGCGGTGATTATCAGTAGATTTACAATGGAGGTAAGGTACCAGCCTGCCCATGTCATTGGTTGTTGTTCGAGGTACATGGTATAATCCCCCATAACCCCATACACTGGAGTGGGTATTGCACTTATAACATGGGTCGTAAAATAAGACTACTATAATAAAAAAGATGCATTTTTTTGCTGTTAAAAGTCATTTAATGGTACTTGGTCCTGCCACCTGACAAAGTAGTCCTCAAGAAATAATCCATTGCACAATGGAGTTATGAAGACATACATGCTAGAAATATACTATTGCAGTCGTGGCCAAAAATACTGGCGCCCTTGCACTTTTTCAAATAACTCACAATTTCCTCTAAACATAAGTTGAAATTAACAACAGTACAGTATTTGATCTCCACAATTCTTTATTTCTCTGTTAATATTACATAACCTTTGTTTTTGATTCAGAATTTAATATATCCTTTTAAATCAGAAAATGAAAAGAAATGGCATTGACAAAATTATTGACACCCTAGACTTAATATTTGGTAGCACAGCCTTTGGTCAAAATAACTGCAATCAACCACTTCCTATAGCCATGGATGAGCTTCCTGCACCTCTCTACTGGCAGTTTGGGCCACTCTTCTTGTGCAAACTGCTCCAGTTCTCCCATATTTGAAGGGTGCCTTCTCCCAACTGCTGTTTTCAGATCTCTCCACAGGTTTTCAATGTGATTTAGATCTGTACTCATTGCTGGCCACTTCAGAACAGTCCAGCGTCTTGTCTTGAACCATTCCTGGGTGCTTTTTGAAGTGTGTTTGGGGTCATTGTCCTGCTGGAAGACCCATGACCTTCGACGGAGACCCAGCTTTCTGACACTGGGTTCAACATTGGGCTCCAAAATGGCCTGGTAATCTCCAGATTTCATGATGCCATGCACACGCTCAAGGCACCCAGTGCCAGAGGCAGACAGCAACCCAAACATCACTGAACCTCCTCCATGTTTCACTGTAGGAAGGTGTTTTTCTTTGAAGGCTTCATTTTGTTTTCTGTAAACATAGAGATGATGTGCTGTACCAAAAGCTCTAATTTGGTCTCATCTGTCCACAGGACATTCTCCCAGAAGGATTTTGGCTTGTTCAGGTGTGTTTTGGCAAACCCCAGTCGGGCTTTCTTATATCTCTCTCTCAGCAGTGGGGTCCTCCTGGGCCTCCTACCATACAGCCCCCTTTCATTGAGTTGGCGATGGATGGTGCGAGTTGAAACTGTTGTACCTTGTGTCTGAAGGTCAGCTTGAATCTGTTTAGCAGTTGATCGAGGTGCTTTCTCCACCATTCGAACAATCCTGCACTGCAATCTTCAATCAAGTTTTCTCTTGCTGCCACGTCCAGGGAGGTTGGCTACAGTGCCATGGGCCTTAAACATCCTGATAACATTGTGTACGGTAGAAACGGGAACATCAAGTTCTCTGGAGATTGATTTGTAGCCTTGAGATTGTCCATTCTTGGCTACAATCTTCTGTCTGACCTCCTCAGACAATTCTCTGGCTGTCTTTCTTTTCTCCATGCTCATTGCGGTACACACAGTGACACAAAACAGGAGAATGAGTCCTTTTCTCTATTAAAACTGGTTGAATGAGTGATTTTTATATTGCAGACACCTGCAACTCACCACAGGTGAGTTCAATTCCAAAGTGAAGGAGAATCACCTGCTTGAAATCTAATTATTTCTAACTACTTCTAAAAGGTGCCAATAATTTTGTCCGGGCCATTTAAGGATTTCTGTGTGGAATAAACTAAGACTTAGTAAATTTTTCTGCTTTTTGTGTTTTATTCCACTGCAAACCAAAGAAATACATATGTGGATACCAAAATAATTTTTAATTTCAACAATTTTCTGGAAGGAATGGTGCATTATTAGAAAAAAACTGCAAGGGCGACAATATTTTTGGCCACGACTGTAGGTTAATTTCTGCATTTGTTCTTCATAACATTACTTTGACTATGAGGTTTGCACTTAGTAAGCCTACAGATTGCTCTGCCTTTCTCTTCGTGCTCAGGTGTCCATACTGTCACTCTCTCTCTATCATTGCAGAGGGTTAAAGCAAGGTTGCTCGCAAATGCTGTGTTGTACCTCCTGCTCACTGAACTGATAAGGCAGGACTCACCCTACTGAAAATGAGAACTTGTACTGCAATCATATTATGAATGGCTGAAACAGATATGCAGAGACAGAGAAAGAAAAACACAAGAACTATGCTACAATAATTTTGAATGACATACTCACCTTGTCTGTGTTTCACTCACTGTCTCACTGTCTCTGTCTCTGTCTCTGTCTCTCTCTCTGTCCCAGTGCAGCAGGCGGTACAGGGCTCTGTGCGGCAACACACTGAACACTCACTGCAAAGTGAATAAGAGAGACAGATGTACAGAGACACAGAGAGAGACACACACACACTGTCGGAATTTTGCACTGCCTGTCTCGAGTGCAATGTCACTTTATGTCTCTCTCTCTCTCTCTCTTTCTCTGTTTCTCTGACTCTCTGCACCGCTTTTCCTTGGTCAGGGTTTTGGGACAGTGTTACAACTATTTCTGCTTCATCAACCATGCTGTCTCTCTCCCTCTCTCTCCCCTGCCCCCTGTCAGTCACTGTCACACTCTCTCTCTCTCTCTCTCTCTCCGTGTGTCTCACTGACAGGTGACACTGCCTGAGATCATAATGGCTGCAGTAAAAATGAAGTTAGTTTGAACATCCTTCAAATGTTGGATGCTGCATGTTGTAGGGGCGGGCTGGATGCGGAGGAATGGTCCCTCATGTCAAGATGTAAAAAAATGAAAGTGACATTGAGCATTTGGGTAAGGTTTAGCAGGCTGGGGGCTGCTGGGAGTACTAGCTCAGGGTGTACCATAATATGGGTGACTCAAATTGACCGGGTCAATGACAGGGATTCAATTTGTGTGCCCACAGATTCAGAAACAGTGGCATAAGAGAGACTGTATGGCAAGAGCAAAAGTGACAAAGACCAAAGTGAGCAGCATTGCATGGGGAGAGCGAAGAAGTGTGCTGCTGTGTCCTGAGTGGTGCAGTCTGTGAGTTTGTTATATTCAGGTGCAGGGGCGGGAGCTGAAGCCCCCTGCATACACTCACTGAAGCTGAGACAGAGCAATTGTTGTCAGGAGCAGAGGCAGCTGTTCCAAAGATAAAGTACTGGGATTTGAATGACCAGCTTACTGCGGTGGTGGGCGAGTACACAGTACAGAGTCATTACAAGTACCTCCGTGGTCTGGCTCATTACTTTCATTTGCATGTCTGAGCCAGTAAATTGCTGCCATCGGCTTAGCCGTCTATTTTGCTTGCCCTTTTTTTTGCGGTTGGAGTCATTATTTTTATGCTCATCGATATTTATCGGCTCGGTACTTGGCCACACTATTTTGTTTACTCTAATATGTGTCTCACTATTCAAGCTTCACCATTATCACATAGAACCCTTGTTCAGTGGTGGAGGAAGGCACATAGTAGAAGTGATCAAGGAAAACCTTATGACAGCTTTCTTGATCTGATGATCAGCAGCTACTGGTTAAATGACATCAAATGTGCCTGCACCAGCACTGCACTGATGGCCTGATATAATAGGACTGGGCCACATTAGCGAGGGGTGCAATTCATTGCGTATAACTCATGGATTACGTTTTTAATGGATGCTGAACACCCACTGTCCCATCAACACAATACAAAAAGATAAAGATTTTGAAAAAGAGAGACCCACTACCTAAAACTTTAAAAAGTAGACCAGTTGTGGGTAGCTGTAAATAAGTTTTGGGGGGCAGGGTGTATCAGTTTCTGAGTTCAGGTGCAGACTACAGTACCTTGCACAGTATTCCAGGTGAGGAAGCACACTACTGAAATGTACAAAGAGAGGATCACCTCCCGATTACGGCTTACCCCCCCCCCATGCAAACCAGTATCCTGTTAGGCATGCCCAACTCCCCATGCAACCTAGCAAACTGTTAGCCTTGCCACAGATGTATTATATAATGATGTTGTTTTTAGGCTCTCATAACCCCTAGTTCCATCTCCTTTATGGTCCTTTCCAGCACAACTCCACATGTTTTATATACTGCACTCCTGGGTTCTATTTCTCAAAGTGCATCCCTTCACATTTTTTGCCCATAGCAGCACAGCTTCCTGATTTTTGAATTCATGCAGAAATGGTCCTGTTGTCCATGCCCGATGGCAAAGCACATTGACATTTGTAAATGGCACTAACGTCATGCTGGGACTATTCTACCACAGATTACCAGAGTTCAGCTAAATAGACCTTCTAGTAGTAGAAAGAAAACAGAACTCAGGAAAGTGTTTGTTTTGTGAAGCAGTTGCTAAAGCATAGTTAAATCACAGTCTGAAAATCATGTAGTGATACTGGGTTTGCACATAAACACGTGCATACATACTGTATGCATATGCATAAGCACATGCAAGCAGTACCACGCATTATCCATCTAGCTTAACTCAAACATCATCGAGATTTCTTCTAGAAAACCTCCATGCCGCCATGGCCATCTGTGTGCTGTGGTTTCTGCTTGCCTTTGATATGCACATAGCACTTTTCAAAGCTCAATCAAAACCAGCTCATGGACTTTGTAAATCAGCTGAGCTGATATGTTGTTATTACACAGAAGGGTTCAGCTGCCTTCCTTGACTTTTATACTGTTACAACAAAATTTCACCTGCCATAGAAATCTATACAGACCAAGCCCTGACTATACATTCCAGTACATAGAGAAAACTGGCTGGGCAATCACGCACAACCAGCCTGTGCTGCCACAGAAGGGTTCTGATTACACTGAGAGTGAAGCACAGGCTGGATACGGCATGTGGTTACTCAACCAATATGTTTTATTGTGTATACTTGTTCTTTTTTAGTTATACTGTACTTTTTATTTGAAAAAAAAAAGTGTTTTCACGATTGTACATGGCAGCAGCGAACCTGCCACCAGTTACTGTCCACAACTTGAGAACTGATTACTGGACACAAGGCAGGGCTGTGAAAAGCATCATTTGCCAGAAGGCGTTTCAGTCAGCTGGAATGTTGTTGTGCTACATGTGGACGGGTGTGGGTATGGTAGTCAGGATAACAAAACCATGGCAGACTTAGATTTCAGCTCATAGAAAATGCCAGAAGGCATTTATCATTTTATTTTTCCATAAAAGGCAATAATATTTACAAAAATAAGAAACATGAGTTAGATAATTCACTCAAAATATAAATCAAAACTATAAAAGAACACTGCTTTGTCTTTGCAGACTCTAAGGCTTCACTTCTGCCTTACCAAGATGGCTAGTGTGAGCTCTTACCTCTGTTAGTCTCCTACTGACACCCTATTGCTTATCTAACGCCATGCCCCTAGTGACAGGCTTTTATATTTTCTAGGTGGGGTCACCTGACTAGACCCTTAACTAACATACAGAAATAAAGACTATCTGGGTTAGTCTACAATCACTGTGTGATCCACCATACATTTTTACAAAGTATTCTCCTTGATTTGACAGAAACACCACTTCTAAAAAGTTTATCACAGGGTTATAATAGCCCAAAATATGCTTAATTGCATAGCAACCATTTTAGAACCCTCCTTAGATATCTTGAGTGGCAGGGGACGCTGTATAAGAAGGGGACGGCAGAGGGTGCTACTCCACTAGAGAAAACATCTCATTACATCACAGAAGTCCAGGTAAGCCAGCAGGCCCTTTTTCTTTACCTGGCTATATTGCAGTGCATTTAGAAGCTTCTAAGCTCTTTGGATACACCAGGATTGGGGTAGACACAGACTTGTGGCAGTAAGAGAAAGGTGGTGGGGGGGCGGGGTTCTGGTTACCAGAGCTCTTGCTCATGCTATATTTTAATTCTTTTTTCTTTCCGGAGTATCTGAGCTAGCCAGGGGAATGGGAAGCTGAGGGTGCACTCCTCATTTCCCTTCTCCTGCCAGCTCAGCAAGCCTTCACAACACAGAATGGGATTTTTTTTTATGTTTAGGCAAACCTCTACCCCTTCTATCTCCACATAAAACTGCACCATTTTTTAAGCTTTTAGCATTAAGATTTAGCACCTAAAAGTGCTGTATCTTTCAATAATTTACAGCACAAAAGGTTCTAGAGTATAGCAAGCACTTTTCCTTATTAAATTTCTTTAGGGGCAGCCCTATTCCTTCGTTTAACAAACGGGGGCTTAAAAGACCTTTTATACCTTTATTCCTTTATCGTGGCAAAAGGAAAACATACAGCTTTAATTTTGTACAGGAGACCATCTCCTAAATCTGCACCTTATGTATTTGCATAACAGCAACTGGTGGTCTTACTATTGCAGGGTTACTTCCTATGGTTAAGTGATAAATTCTCTTTCTTTGCACAAGGACAAAGTAAATGAGAGAAAAATTAAAATTAAAGTTCACTCCATGAGTGAACAGAAAGGTCCATGGATTGAAC
The DNA here is from genome assembly GCA_016271365.2 of Neoceratodus forsteri. Taxonomy (NCBI): domain Eukaryota; kingdom Metazoa; phylum Chordata; order Ceratodontiformes; family Ceratodontidae; genus Neoceratodus; species Neoceratodus forsteri. The sequence continues at coordinate 51,677,407 of CM057449.1, read as the reverse complement.
CTTGTAGCTTAACTTTCCACTGCCACCTCACCCCAAGTAAGAACAGGGAGTTATGCACCAGCTAAAGAAGAGAGCACATTGAGCAGCAGGACTGCTCTATTTCTTAAACTCAACAGGATCTACAAACTGATGGAACCTTAATTCCTTCATTCCTACAGAAACAGCTATTTGAAACAATAAGGCATTTAAGTCTTTCAATATTTCCTAACTGTATGAAAACACCAACATACTATTTTAACACTGCCAAAATCTGCTATTCGACAAACAGCCAGGTACAGACCTTTCTGCATCATTTTCGGCTGGGCTTGACTGGTGACCCTTCTACTTTTTTGATCTACTCTGCATCTCTTATCCTGACTGAAATGTGATTTCTAGTTACCTGCTAATCCTGTAATGCCACCTAAAGTCTTTCTTTTGTATTTCAACTGCCTGTACTGTGCCCTGATGTTTGTATTGTACCTGTTGTATGATGTGGAACCTTTGTAAACGAGTCTCTGACTCAAAGGTCTTTCCGAATATTTCTCAATAAACAACAATAAACATATTAAATGCAGGAGGTCAAAAGGTGATATACAGATTACATGTTTGTGGCACTACCTTAAGGATTTTCTTTCATGAGTTACTTTAAAGCATGAAATTAACTGCATGTTAGTTTTTTATTCTTTCTAGTGCCAAGGCAATGATAGCTGAAAAAACAAGTAGATAGGAAAGGGTTCCATCAGTATATTTTTATTTCTCTATGCCCATAAGAATAACTCAGCTTGCGTTAATTAGGGCATGGGGGGAACTCAGTCTTCTACCCAGGGGATAAACATAAAACAGGAGTCACCCTGTCACACTACAGAAGGATACAACTGCATGCCATGACCTTTGAACTGTGGTAGAGTAATGTTTCAGCTGGCATGGAAATCCATGCAGAACAAACCGCCACTATATACTATAACATTACTTATCTCATACCTGGGCCGGGTTGTCACGATGATCCCTCTTGAGCTCCATCACCACTATCCCCTGGTTTCTGGGGTGACACTCTGGCAGCTGGTCTTCCCTCCACTTATTCTGATTGACAAATGACTGTAAGTCAAAAGAGGACATAATTAGATCAACAAGCAACATTATTATTTCAAGATATGTTTCTATATAACAAAAGAAAGACAGAATGTAAGAACTAGGACAACTGTCAAGCCTCATTGTCTTGAAAATGTTCACATTTTCTTTTTTTTTGGTGTGTTATTTCTTTTTTCACCTCCTGCCCACACTGGCCAATCATTCCTTCAGGCAGCCAGGGACTGACTCGTCCTGGGCGATCCCCAACCTCACTGACCCACATCGCAGCCTACCCTGAGGTAACCTGACATATCCCTATCGTCAGGTGGGTCCCCTCCCTGTGGAGGTAATTAGCCTTCCAGCCTGCTTACATTTTGGCCATGGGTGCTGCTGAGATGGGGATCGGGGCTTCGGTGGTGAGGGTCCAGACAGCCATCATCCAAGCAGCTGGTGCATCAGTTTTTTCTGTTTTCTCCGCCTCCCCCTCCACCACGTTCTCAGCCTATAGTGGTGGATGACCTTGAGTGGGACGTGCCGGAGGTATGTCGAGGCCACACATCTCCAAGCATGCACCCAATCCACCCAGAAGGACCTAGGCAGAACCCACCTCTCAGGAGGGAAGCGTCCAATAGACACTTGAAATCCCCTTCCTGCCAGCCTCCACTCCTAGTAGTTCACATTTTCTAAGTGCAATAATACATTTCAGGATGGGCAGTGATAAATTCCCTGACTGGGTGATACTGTCTAATGCTGCCATCCATGTTTTGTATTTAAGCAATAATGAGGGAACAGCCAGTCATTTCCTGTCAATTAATGACTGCCGGTGGGGGGTGAGTGGCCTGAGACATAGCCATGGGCGAACACCACCTAGCCTATCATTAATCAAAAGGAAATGACCAACTGTGAGGTCATTATTGTTATTATAAGTATAATCGCATTGCAAACAGTGAAATGCATCTTTTTCAAGAGTTTACAAATGCTCATGCCACTTTAATGTGTAGTGGGCATTTCTAAAGAATTAACACCTGGTATAGCAGTCAACTGGAGTGCACATTTGTCTGATGAATAATTATTTTGACTTATAATACTGCTTGCATAGCAGTGTTTCATGTTTAGTATGTGTAAATTAACATGCAGCAACACTCACTGTCTGATGTTGGTGTTTGCAGCCCTCAGACTGGGTCACTGCACCAACAAAACTTTGTAGGATGTGTACATCCCACCTTTGAAGGTCATCCCATCAATGCTTCAATTGCTTGATCATGGTTCCATGTGATAATAGGCAACCGTTTTCAGCGACTCACAAAAGAGCTAGTATAGCCTATTGAACACCAAAATGGCATACGACCATATTTGCCAAACACTAAATTGGCGCATATCTAAATAAATGTAAAATGCGGGGTGCTGAACCCCTCGCACTACCCAAACTTTTATAATCATTTCTAAGGGGGGTGTACACTGAAGGAAAGATGTGGGACAGAGGATGGCAATAACTTGAAAAAAAATCCTCCATCTGCCTAAACTAAAATAAAATACCTGTATGTAGTCCTGAACCTGGGACCACAACCACTGCAGCCCAACCCTCTTCCTTCATCTTCCTTTGGTCCTATTGCTATTCCCTCCCATTGCTGTTTTTTCCCATCATCCCTTGATATTCTCTCTTTCGCTATCCCTCCAAAGTCACCAAATCTGAAAGCGACCAAAATGATATGCTCATTTATGAGTCGCTCATTTTGGTACACTATTTTTATGTGATACCTTTGATCATCCATTCCAGATGCTTGTTATTCTCACTAACTTTGGCAACAATTTCTGCCAATATTTTCTCCCACAAGGGGTAGTCAAGCCACTTATCCCCAAACAGGTCTTTAGCATTTTATGTAGCTTCTGCCAATAGGATGCTGATTTACTTATGGGAACATGGAGATGACAGGACCTTGTCTAGGTAGTGGTAGAGGTGCTGGTGGCACTTTTGTCACTTGCCATATTTGGATAATTTGATAAGATTGTATCTCTTGATCTCTCTATCTGTCTTGTAACTGACTCTCTCAGTGTACACTCAGTGAACACACATGATGTGGGGCAGAATAGTGGGAATGCAATCCTTCAGATGTAACTATGATCTGCAAGACAACAGACAGCACGGGTTCATCACTGGCAGATCCTGTCAGACTAACTTGGTTGATTTTTTTTGACTGAGTCACGAGGGCACTGGATGGGGGCAATGCACTAGATGTAGTCTACCTGGATTTCAGCAAGGCCTTTGATTCAGTGCCACATGGAAGGTTGACCTGCAAGTTGAGGAGTCTTGGTATATGGTGGAAGCTAGCCCGATGGGTAGAAAACTGGCTGAAGGACAGGCAACAGAGGGTAGTTGTGGGGGGAGAAGCATCGGAACACGGGGCAGTGACAAGTGGTGTCCCACAGGGATCAGTACTGGGACCAGTCCTGTTTAACATTTTCATCGCAGACATAGCGGTTGCTATCAAGAATAATATCAGCCTCTTCGCCGATGACACCAAGATCTGTGCTGAGGTGGATGGGGAGGAGGGTGGAAAATTACTGCAGGAGGACTTCGCAAGTCTTGAGGAGTGGTCGCACACCTGGCAGCTTGGGTTCAATGCCAAGAAGTGCAAGGTGATGCATTTTGGAGCCAAAAACCTGGGATACAGCTACTGGATGGATGGCATCAAGCTGTCCACATTTGATGAAGAGAAGGATCTGGGGGTGCTGGTGACTAGAGAATTAAACCACTCGGCCCAGTGTAGGAAGACAGCAGCTAAGGCTAACAGGATGCTAGGGTGCATAGCAAGGGGGATTACATCCAGAGGTAGCAAAGTCATATTGCCCTTGTACAGGTCCCTGGTGAGGCTGCACTTGGAGCACTTCATGCAGTTCTGGTGCCCGTACTTGAAAAGGAATATCAAACTACTGGAGGCAGTGCAGCGAAGTGCAACAAAGATGATCCAGGGGTTGGGGGGGTAGAACTTATGAGGAAAGACTAAAATAGCTAAACATGTATACCCTGGAGGATAGAAGAGAGAGAGGGGACATGATTGAGACCTTCAAGTACCTGAAGGGGGTAAACAGAGTACACTTCCATGATGGGTTCACTCTCCAGAATGGAAGAGATACTAGAGGGCACTCCCTGAAGTTAAAGGGGGGGGCAGATTCAGAAGGGGAAGGAGGAGGCACTACTTCACTGAAAGAGTGGTAAAATGGTGGAATGGACTTCCTGAGCAACTTGTATCAGTGCAGATTGTGGGGTGCTTCAAGAGGGAGTGGGACCAATTCAAGGGGAAAGTACATACCGGGGGGCAGTGGGGGAGGGACGTCAGTGCTCTAAACCTCACTCAACATATACTTGAGCCCATGTGCCCTAATCCCAAAACACAAAACCACACCCTGCTTGACTGGGCACTCACAATCCACCTGCACTGCATCATTAAATCTGGTCTACTCCCCGATGCCTTTAGTGATCACAACCCCATTTTCATTGTACTTAAGGTTCATTGCCCCAAACCTCCCCCTAAAATCATACAACTCTGGTCCTTTAAATCCTTAGACCTTATCCCACTCAGCTCTGCACTTGCTTCCACTGACTGGGCCCCCCTTTCCACTGCCATTTCTGTCAACCAAGCCCTTGACTATTTTAAGGATAAATTCATTGCCAGCTGCAATGCCTTTTCTACTTTCAGAAGAACCAGAGTCCGTGGGCTTCACCTCCCCTGGATCACCCCCGAATTACTGTCCTGCTTCAGGGAACATGACTGAGCCTGGAGAAAACACAAATCTGAACATCCAGATGACTACTTCAAGTACAGAATGCTACGCAGTTCGTGCACTAACGCTACTAGACTGGCTAAGTCCGATTATTTCAACACCTCCTTCCTGACTAACATTAACTCTCCATTAAAATTCTGGAAGGTAGTTCATGTCCTATTCTCTCCCCATCCCCCTCCAGTTCTCAAAATTAAAAACTCCCTAGTTTCTGACCCTGGTTCAGTGGCCAATGAATTTAATGCCTACTACACCTCATGCGCCACGACTCTTCTAAATTCCCTCTCCACCTTGCCACCCACTATTTCAGCCCTTCGCCTCAGTCAGTGCCTACCACTCCCCCTTTTTTCTTTTCTACTATCTCCTCTGATGAAGCTCTTAGTGCCTCCTATCCCTCAACCCCTCTAAAGGCTCCTCACTAGATGAGCTTGATCCTAAACTTCTCTACCTTTCTGCTACTGCAATTGCTTATCCTATCTCCCTAATCCTTAACCTTTCCTTTATTTCTGCCAAAGTACCCTCATCCTGGAAACACGCTGTAGTCCTTCCTCTCCCCAAGGGTGGTGACACATTCCCTCCTGGTAACTATAGCCCCATTTCCCTTTTTCCTACCCTTGCCAAACTTCACTCCTGGCAACTATCATTTTCATTTCATTTTTTTTTATTCTTTGTTAACCGAGTAAGGACACTGGACCAAAGGTCCCTTTTCAGGCCCAACCCGGACAAACAACACAAAATTACAGGATAACAAATAAGACAGTTTACATAAAAGAATTACAAACAGTGTCAGCTAATAAATATTGCTCTAACTTCCATTTAAAGTTAGTTAACAAAGTGGACTGGCGAACAGCAGCAGGAAGTTCATTCCAAAAGGTAGGAGCTGCTACTGAAAATGCATGTGATCCAATTTTTAACCTAAAAAAAAGAATACAAAAATGAAATACCATTTGCTGATCTTAAACTAGGCAACACTGGTCTAACTGATACTAAATTGGAGAGTGGAAAGGAAGATTTTAAAAAAGAACACTTAAAATAAGACACCCCAGGGCGTATCTAATCCTATTAATAGGTGACATCCAGCCCAAAGACGTATACAGACTTCAGTGATGGAAGTGTGCGGGAGCCTTAAGAACAAATCTACATATATTGTTGTAAATAACTGCTAAGGAGTGTTGCTCCTTCAACCCAACATTACAATATAAACTCAACACATAATCAAAATGGGGGAGGAGTGACCCAGTAGCAACTATTTTCCTGGTTTCAAAAGAAAAATACGATTTAAGCTTATACAACAGTCCCAGTCTCATATTAATGATTTTAACCACAGACTGAATCTGCAAGGAAAAAGAAAGCCCTAGGTCTAGCAAAACACCCAAATATCTAAACTCGCTTACCTGTTCTAATAATATCCCCTCCTTATCATATAATGTTAAACACGGATTGTCCTCTAACATTGGTGGCATTTCAAACACAATGACTTTTTAAAAACCATTGAATTGTTAGTAAACCATGAGCAAACAGCCCCAAAATCTTTTTCCAAAGCAGAAGATAGTTCAATAACAGACTTCAATTGAGAAAAAATAATTAAATCATCCACATATAAGATAGAACTACTGAACTGACATAACTGAGGTAATTGATTGACAAATAAAGAAAAAAATAAGGGGCCCAAAATGGACTCCTGTGGCACACCACAATGAACTGAGGACACATCCAATGTAACAGAGTCAATTTGTACAAACTGAGTTCAATTTCACCCCATTTCCCTCCTTCCTACCCTTGCCAAACTTAAAGAACATTTAGTTCTCTCAAATATCACCCTTCCTCTCTGATTCCTTCTTCACTCCTTCCAATCTTGATTTCAGAAGAACCAGTCTACAGCCACCTCCCTCCACAGGCTTTCTTACTCCATTCTTTCAGTGACGGACGATGGCCTGATCACCTCAGCCATCTTTGTTGACCTAGCCAAAGCTTTCAATACTGCTTCCCATCCCCTGATTCTTGATTTCCTCCTCTTAGCTGGCCTTGCTCCATCAGCCACCAACTGGTTTAAATCCTACCTCATTGGCAGAACCCAACCAGTGAGAATCCTTGACTCCATCTCACCTCCACTTCCCATCAGCACTGGTCTCCCACAGGGCTGAGTGTTTGTTCCCCATGTCTTCTCCATTTTCCTTAATGATCTTCCCACAGCCTCCTCATCCTTGTCTATTCACATGTACACTGACGATACCATTTTATACAGTTCTGGCAATAACCCTGCTGCTGAAAGCAGCTTACAGCATGACTTCAACCAAGTTCAGCTCTGATTTGCTTCTCACCAGCTTTTTCTAAACACCAATAAGACAGTCTTAATGACCTTTGGCACCCAGCAGAGACATTCTAGGCTCTCAGCCCTACCCACCTTCTACACCCTTGACAGGACCTTCCTGGTGGAAACCTCCTCATTTAGATATCTGGGGGTTTGACTGGACCAGCACCTCAACTTCTCTGTGCATATCGATGCTATCCTGAAGAAACTGTACCCCAAGCTTGGTGCTCTCTACAGGAATCGTAGTTGCATCCCGCTGACTGCAAGGAATGAAATTATTCAGAAGATTATACTCTCCATCTTTGACTACTTTGATGTAGTCTATGGTGCTACTCCCAAATCTTCCCTGATCAAGTTGGACACTCTCTTTAACTCCTTCTGCCACTTTGCACTTGACTCCCCTTCCTGCTCCCACCACTGTGAACTCTATCACTCTCTAACCTTCCTTCTACTATCTCACAGATGCATCTCACACTGTGCCAAACTAACCTCCAAATTCTGGTTTGGAGTGCTCCTCTCCTATCTCTCATCCTCTCTCTCCACTCCACCTCCCCCCACCCACTCTCTCAGATCTAATGACGCCTGCACCTTGACGGTCCCTCGTCACTCCACCCTCCTCGGTCAGACTGGTTTCACCCATCGCTTGCCTAAAATCTGGAATTCCCTCCCCCCTGAAATATGACACTCCTCCAACTACTCCCTTACCTCTGCTCTACACAATTACCTCTCCCTCAGCTGTTCCTGCTTTAACCCTCCTTAATACCTATCCCCCATTTCTGCCTTCCTAACTTGACCCCCCCAGGAGCATTCTCAACATCCTGAAGGGGCAAATCAGGAAATGGCTATCCCTTCTCCTCATATTCAGTTCTTGCCTCTCCCCCTCTCTTCTCCACCTGCCCTTCTGGGTCAACTGTATGCACAACCTATCCCATCCTTTTTACTCCAACAGCACTTGCGTACTACCTTGAGCCTGCTACAGGTACACTCATGCACTATAATGGTTCTATTGCATTATTACTGTTTTCTACATTTATATGTTCTCATAATAACTGGCTTCCCTTTTTTCCCATAGGGAAACTGTGGCATAATTTGCCGTTATAAAGGAGTGTTTATAACAGTAAACATGTGCATGGTTTGCCATGCTGTGCGCATGCACATGCAGCAGCATGACCATTCGAGACTGCTCACCGCTTCTGTCTTGCCCGAAACAAAACTGCCAGAAGAACTCAGAGGTAAGTCCTTTTCTTTTATTTTTTCCACATATACCCTGGAAGCATGCAAAGACCTGCACAAAAAAAACCAAAGTTTAAAAGAAGGCAAATCTCAGTACCGGACAAAAATGAAACCGAACCTAGGATACACTGGCAGCTCTTTATTTTATATAATTGCTGAGGTGAAAAAAAGGAAATCCAGCAATTATATAAAATAAAATATGGGTCTGGGTGTGTGTAAACTCGAATTTACACACACACTCTTGGGGTTAGATGCTTCACATAAACCCCTCGAGCTTCGTTTCGAAACAGCTGATCTAGCTTGCATCACCGAGACCTGGCTGGATCAAACTGCAAGTTCCATTTGGGAGGCAGCAGTTCCAGCTGAGTACTCAGTGATTCACCGGCTGAGACTGGATCTCGGGGGGGGGTGAGTAGTGGTCTGTTTTAAGACCAGATTGAGGCTCATGAGTGTACCAGTTGAGGAGGCCAAATCCTTCGAGTGTACTGTAGTAGCCGGTGTGGGCTGCAGGATAGCCCTAGTCTACTGTCCACCAGGGGATAAGTGATGATTCCTGCAGGAAGTGGCAGACTTCATCACTGATATGGCATTGGAGTCACCCAAATGGTTCCGGGCAATTTCAATGCTTGGGTCGACAATGAATTCTCATCTTTTGGTCAGCACTTCCTCCAGCTGATGTCATCGCTGGGCTTCACACAGATTGTTTCCTCGGCTACTCATAATCATGGTCAATCCTTGGATCTGGTCTTTCTCCTGGGGATTGAGGCCTCTGATTTGGTGGTGGAGCCAGTCAGTTGGTCTGATCATTACACCATGGGCTTCAATTTTTCTGCCCCCTTTCGTAGGTCTGCCCCTGTGGAGATGGTTTGATACCACCCTTTATGGGATGTGTACCCTGAAGACCTGATGGTGGTGTTGAACCTCTCAGAGTTTCCTGTTGCTAGCAAGAGTCCGGAGCCATTGGTTTTGGCTTATAATCAGGCCATCTCCTCAGCCCTTGACTCAATTGCTTTTTTTCATGTTCGTCCCCTCTCACTTTGCCCTCGGGCCCCATGATTTGATGGGTCCTTGAGGGAGCTGCGACGTATGGGACAATGGTTAGAGCATCGCTGGCAGAAATCTGCCCTAGAAGTTGACTGCCTTAGTTTGGAGGGGCATTATCAGCTCTACCAATCAGAGATCTCCTGTAAGAAGGCAGAATTCCTGTCCAGGGAGATCACTGTCACTCGGAATCGACCGGCTCATCTCTTCAAAACTGTGGGCAGGCTGAGCAACCCAGCCTGTCTCCAGCTCCATCAAGCCTTTTCACAAGAAAAGTGTGATGAGATCGCTCAATTCTTTGCAAATAAGATGGCAGACATGAGATCAGAGATCCAACAGTCACACTCTATCGGGGATGCTGTTGGTCGGCTAATGGCCATGGTACCTTGAGCCTCCTGGAGCTCCTTTGTCCAGCCAAAGTTTGAGGATGTTATGTGGATTGTCCAGGGGATGCGCCCTATGTGCTGTAGTTTAGATCTGGGCCCAACCTCCCTTATTTTGGGTTGTGTTGAGATCGTGGACCCGTGTCTGGCTCAAATAGTCTGGTGCTCAATAGAATTAGGTGAGTTTCCTAGCTCCTTGAAAGAAGCAGTGGTAACTCCCCTTTTGAAGAAATCTTCTTTGGACCCAGATATTTTTGCCAACTACAGACCTACCTCTAACCTTCCCTTTGTTGGGAAGGTTATTGAGAAGGTAGTGGCAATCCAGCTGGATGACCATTTAACCATCCACAATATCTATGAACCTCTCCAGTCTGGTTTTCGTAAGAGGCACAGCACTGAGACTGCTCTGGTTCAGGTGCTCAATGATCTCCTGATGGCGAGAGATCAGAGAAATCATTCTATCTTGGTTCTCCTTGATCTTTCCTCAGCTTTTGACACTGTAGATCATGGGGTTTTGCTCAAATGCCTGAGGTCCATCTGTGGACTGTCTGGTACAGTGCTCAGATGGTTTACATCTTTTCTATCTGGGAGAACACAGAGAGTTGTGTCAGGGATTTTTTCCTCTGCCCCTTTCTCTCTGCAGTGTGGGATTCCCCAGGGCTCAGTGCTCTCCCCCATGTTGTTTGCAGTGTATATGCTACCTCTTGGAGATGTTGTAAGATGGTATGGGCTGAGGTTTCACAGCTATGCTAATGATACCCAGCTCTACCTGTCTTTTGCGCCTGACCAGGATAGTGCTTTCTCGGTATTTAATAACTGCCTCGCTGAAATCCATGATTAGATGAATTTGAACTGGCTAAAAGCTGAACACTGGTAAGACCGAGGTTTTGGTTGTGGACCCGGGGTGCAGGGTAGAGGGGTTGAGGTCTGATCTACCCTCCAGTTTATTTCTGGGGGGGAGGATCAGCTCTGTACCTCTGAACGAGTGTGTAACCTGGGAATTGTACTTGACGATGGGCTGACCCTTCGTCATCAGGTGTCAGCAGTCATTAAGTCTGCATTTTACCATCTTAGGAATATTGCCAGGGTGAAGCACTTTGTTCCATCCTGCGATTTACCTGTATTGGTCCACACCTTGGTGACCTCTCACCATGACTATTGCAACTCCCTTTACCTGGGGCTTCCCGGGGTTGATATCTGCCACTTGCAGCTAGTGCAGAACGCTGCTGCTAGGTTGCTGACAGGGGTATCAAGAAGGATGCATATTACCACTGCTTTGCGCGCTCTGCACTGGCTGCCTATACAGTGGTGGATCACCTTTAAAGTAGGTTTTTTGACCTTCAAAGCCCTGCATGGACTTGGCCACGACTGCTTGAAAGAGCTTCTGATTCCCTATACCCCTGTACGACAGCTCCGTTTGGCTGACAAGGGGTTGCTGGAGGTTCCGAGGGTTACCTTAAAATCTTCTGGGGCCAGGGCTTTTATGTTCACTGCCCCAACCCTATGGAATTCTCTGCCTCGCCAGCTTTGGGAATGCACAACCATGGAGACCTTCAAGTGCGAACTCAAGTCCCATCTTTGGAATCTTGCTTTTATTACTTAAGATCATTGCTTTCTGATTTTACTCATATTTTTCTTGCTTTTATTGTTAATTTTTAATATTGTTGTGATTCTGATTTTATATTTGTTTTATTGTTTTATTGTTTCATTTGTACAGTGCCTTGGCACTTGAAAGGTACTTAATAAATAAAGCTTATTATTATTATTATTATGTAGCATCAAACCCCTTGCGTGTGTGTAAATTCTCATTACACACCCAGATCCATACTCTATTCTCTAGTTGTACGTTTTTGGACATGTATTGTAATTTACCTAATGTTTCACTACTGTTTATTGTATGATATTGTGTGTTCCAACTGCTGCACAATCTTACAATGTTGTATTGTTTGTACTACCCAAATACTATTGTAAATGATCATCCTTCACAACCCTATGTAGCCCCCTTCCTCCAGGTTGCACCATGAGAAGAGCAACTTGTTGTTCAGTGTGCCCTCCTGCTGAAACATTTTAAAAAATAAATACAGAAAACAATACTACAATTAATAACATTTTTAATCAAAACATTTTTCATCAACACCTTCTGAAGGTTTCACTGCACACTTTAATAAATGTGGTCTAAACTAAACCCAAATAACTTCCGAAGAGACTTGCATAAGTAGTGACTTTGGCAAACTGCTGTATTTTATGCTATCGTAAATCAAAGAACAATAAATATTCCTAGAGGAAAAGTTGTTAAGAAAAAAAGTCAAAAAGGATTTCTTCATTACCACAGAACTACAGATCATATGTATACCTTATATAATTATTTATTTTATTTTTTACAACTCGACAACTGGAATAGGCACACTGAGCCACAATTCAAGGTTTGACATGAGGGAGAGGATACAGCAGGGGGGGAAACATCAATACCAAATCATGTGATAAAGTGTGAATGTTTATGAACAATGAATGCAAGGTATAAGTAAAGCAATTCAACCTTAAGTACTAATGTAATGTTGCAGTAGTAGGCACCTTATAACCTCAAACTCTTTAAAGCAAGAGATTTCCTACTTTTCAAGGTTTATGAACTTACTAATTTTACTGGTCATGCTCTATATTGTTTTAAAGTTGGAGGGACTTATAATGTTGCAGTTTACATAAACTAGTTTTAAAATGTTATATAGCAGTTTCGGTATGACTAACTGTCTAACTCACATCACTTTAACACTAGACATGTGAAATATGGAACACAAATCCATGTGGTATAGTAGTTGTAATGCTTTCAGATTTGGTGAAAGGTGGTTAAATTGTTTCACAATTTGATGAAACTCAATGAAATGCAAATTTTAGCTCAGTGTTTTGCAATCTATAACTCATTTACCATTAAAACTTGAGGTTTTACACTCAGTATACATATTCATGTGTTATGATCCTTTCAGTCTTGAAACTGAACAAGTTTGGATGGCACTGGAATTGCAGTTCAACATCTGAAAATTACATTTTGATGACATTTTTAGCCTTCTACAGCTTGGCTCCATATAAAGCCTGGGATCTATATGGTCATAGGATCCATATACAGTCTTTCTAAAGTACATTTAAAGCCCTCAGACTACTAACAGAAGTTACAGATGATCTTCCGTGTAGTGAAAACATTCTAAAAAAGGATATCAACATACACTGGCCCCAAGACTTTAAAGGAGGAGTCAAGACGGCCTTATAAAGAGCACATCTTACTCAACTCATTAGCACCCCTACCTGGCAGAATTTGAAAACAGGCAATCACACCACACTAGACTAGCTCTTTCCTTTGAAACCCTTGAACATCACTACCACAGGCATATTTGCTGACTCCATAAGAGACCATGCCACTATTTTTGACATCCAGAAAAATGATTTCTGGAACTCTGGCCTCCAGAACCTTCTTGGTCAGGGGCTTCTCCAGCTTCAATCTATCCTCCTTCCTAAATTAATTTACTGAAAAAAACTGGAACCAAATCAAATTACTCCAGAATATTCGATAATACACTTGACGTCTTCACTTACAACTTACTCTGTGTAGCAAATACACCTGCCCCACTCCGACATATCCATGTCAGAGGGCAATAATCTAAATGGCTATCAAGAGCTCAAAACGCTCATGAAAGGCAGGGATAAGGCTTGGAAATTATATAAATCCTCAGATCTCTCACGTTTATTTATTTATTTATTTATTTTTTTATTTTGAATATTCAGAAACAACCTTTGAGCAACATGCTCTTTTACGAAGGTTCCATGTCAGGTAAACAAAATACATAAAACAGTGAACAAGACAATAGAACAAATGATTCCAGTAATCCAGAGTGGGAGAATAAAACATAAGAAAATCAAAGTACCGTACAGAGGGGGGTGATATAACAACAGTTTGATTGAAAAACAAAATTGTCCCTGAGCCAGAGAGTGAACAGTGCAGTAGACAAGAGCAACTCAGAGCTACAGCATTGTTGAAATGGGGGGGGGCAGGCAGATGACAGAAGACTGAGACAAGATAAGGATGGAAAAGGGGTGGCCACAGATGAAGGAGAACCAGAATGGAAAGGGGATGGAGAAGTTAGACGGTATTAGCTGAGGGGGGTTGCAACAGGGGTGAATTAGCAATTGGAGGTGGGTAACTGCAAAGGAAGTTGAGATGAGGGGAGGTAGCGTATAAGAGAAAGGGGCAGGAGTAAGAAAAGATTGAGTGAAGATGTGGGAGTAAGTGTTAAAATGGGTGAACTTGCAGTCAAGGTGGGGAGAGTAAGTGATGGTCATTTATAAGGCTAGCCTGGGCCTAAATAAAGTAGAATGGTGAGGGAGAGTGTAAGTGCCAGAATGGGGTCACCCAATGTCGGGGAGGGGGTAAAGCAATGGTCTTTTACATGCCTAGACTGGATCTAGAGGATGTGTCCCTTATAGGCAAGCACACACACTCTTACTGATGAAAAACTGCTTTAATTTAGACTTGAAAGTCAGGAGGTCAGCAATACTAAGAATGGCAGCTGGGATCTGATTCAGCCAGAGTGGGGCCCTATAGGAGAAGGAACATTGGCCCTGTGCTGTTCTTGTGAAAGGGACAGTAAGGGAATTCTGAGTTTTGCCACTAGTTTTGTAGTGAGGTTGTGCCACAGAGAGGGAACTAGAAATGCATAGGGAGGAGGTAAGACCAAGAAGGACATTTTTTGCCAGGAGGCATGTCTGGAACTTCAGTCTATTGGGGAAGGTAAGATAACTGGCTTGCTCATACAGGGTGCAAGTGTAAGGCTATCAATCTGCCACTAGGGTAAGCTTGCACACCTTGTTGAGGGCTATGCCTACTCTCTTAAGAGCAGAATCTGGGCCACATGGTAGACAACCAGTCCATAATTGACTGTAAACAGGATAGAGCTCTTGGCACATGGTTGGAGAGCAGTGGGAGTGAGGTTAAGCCTGTGTCTATAGAAAATTCCCAGCTTGGTATTAACTGCCTTAACCACCAGAAGAAAATGCTGTGAGAAGGAGAGGGTGTCATCCATGGTGACACCAAGGTACTTGAAGGACTGCACTTGCATGACTGGATGAAGTACATGAAATTATACAATTCATGTAAAGTTTAAATAAAGAAAGCTAAGCAAAACTACCTTTGTAATCTGTGGGAGCATAACCTAGAAAACTCTAAAGAAATTGGTCATAAGTTAATGATATCTTAAAGGGACAATCAACAGATACAAACTGCAACATCAAAGTTGATGGTTAAACTTGTGTAAGTCCAAGGGAGGCTGCAACAGCATTCAACACTTTCTTCAGCAACCTTGATAGTTACAAGAATCCTTCACTAACCCCCAATAAAAACCCTGACTTCATGGCCAGTAACCTTCAGCCCCCCCCCCGAAATTTTCACTATGTGCTTGTAACAATGAAATTAGTACTTACCCTCATAGCCAAGCTAAAAACAACAGGATCTGCCTGCTATGATCAGCTTGATGCCAAGCTCCTCAGTCTGGGAGTCCCTGTAATTGCTTATCCCATCATGCAACTCTTCAACATCTCTATACGAGAGGGGGTAATTCCTTCTACCTGGAAAGTGGCTCTTGCTATCCCAATACACAAGGGAGGTGATAAAACATTAGATATAAACAACAGACCTACCTGCATCATGTGCACCCCAAGCAAATTACTACAGAGGTTAATTTATAATCAAATCATTGACTACTTCAACCAGTACAACTTGCTTACCTCTGTCCAACGTAATTTTCATAATCACCATTGGAGAGACACTGTCCTAGTCAGCCTGATCACAGATATCTTGGGTGGGCTGGAGACTAGGATCATCACAGGAGCAGTGTTTATTGACTTAACTAAGGCCATAAACCTTATGGACCACCAGCTACTAATTAACAAACTCAACTCATTGGGCCCAGACTGCCTATCCTTAAGGTGGCTCACTGACTACCTGTCAGACAAATCTCACTTCATCAAATGGGAAGGTGACCTATCTGATAGGTGCCTGATCTGGGATGGTGTCCACCAAGGGTCAATACTGGGACCACTACTATTCTCACTTTATATCAATTAAATGTCAACAAACTGCAGTGGAGAAAAACTTCTGCTTTTTGCCAATGACGCAGTGCTATTCCACAACTCTACTAATAACACTACAGTTAGCAGTCTTCTTTCTTTGGATCTAAACTCACTTAAGAACTGGCTCCTAGCAAACAAGTCAGTGCTTAATATTAATAAGACTATGGCCATTCTCTTTGGACAGAAGAGCCTAGGTCCCAGAGGAGCAACTTGCTGTCCCTTTCATTTCTCAAACAGATCGATCATCAAGACAGGGGACTCTCCCGACCACCTGGGTGTTCATCTTGACCATTATATCACATTTAAAGTCCACATTTATCAACTTACTAAAGCACTTTAACCAAAAGTTAAATTGCTATACTGTCGGAGCCTCTACTTCCCTAAAGACTCTCACCTATGTATAGCCTCCTCAATTCTTCTTTCTACCCTCCTTTATGGCTCTCCTTTGCTACCTTTAGCCAGATTCTTGGATTCAGAAAAACATAAATCCCTGTACCACACTATAGCTTGCTATGCAGCTGGTGCCACTGTCTGAGAACATCACAGTGCTGTTCTTGATTACTTTAAATGGTCATCACTTCTTGGTAGGTTCAAATATGCAGTCCTACATCAGGCCTTTAAACTATTCAACCCGAATGCCCCCTGACCTAGACAGTCTGCTAAAGTATAAACCTGATAGATTACTCCTTAGATCCTCTATCAGGACACTTCTTATGGTTTCTAAAATCAACACAGCTGCTGGTAGTAGATCTTTTACAAATTCAGTCCCAACCATCTGGAATTCTCTTCCCAATGTGCTGCAGAAATTATCTTCCTTGGGGGGGATTTAAGAAGATCCTTACAGAGCACCTTCCCCAATGGCCCAAATAGTGACTTCTTGATATCAGTGATTAAAGTAAAGTATCTTAAAAGCTGTGTACATTTGTCATAGATGTTCACATGTTTCCATATTTTGAACTGTTTTGAAGCCACAGTTTAGTTCTGCTGCCCTTGTCTTGGCCGTTTCGGCTACCTGACCGCTAGCTGCTGCTGACATCACTGTACGATGCAGGACTGAGCCACCATGTGTATTAAAGTGAAAGAGCAGGGAATTTGAAAGGGAGAAATGCCACATATACCACAAATACATCAGTATGAAATGGTCATCATTGTTCCCTCTTCCCATCACAAGACACCCTGTTATCAATAAGGTACCCTAACTCCAGTAGGTAAGTAATTTCTTCTGTGACATTGAATGACAGTATAAACTGGTACTGGACACTGTCAGTTTTTCCATCCATGTCAGTGCCCTTGTAGGCTTTAGTTACTCAGTTTACTCGGTTTGTTTAGACAGAAGAAGGCTAAGATCCCTACCAGGAGGGGCTCAGAGAAACCTTCCCACTGACAGCAGGTGTGCTAGTGTGTGCCTGCACTGCATGAGGTGCTTGAGCCTTTTTTCTTTTAAAACTAATATCGATATTTTATCAGCTGTTTGGGTGGTTGAAGAGCCTTTGGGTCATGCTGAGACCGGAGGCTAGACACAGCAACTTCCGGTAGCCTCACTACTTAATTGAGCACTCGAGTGAGTGGGGTGAGCTCGAGCAGGGCACCATGCAGGCCTGCGTGCGGAGACATGTGCAGAGACAAGTGCATCTGTGTGTGTCTGCCATATCAGCCGTGGAAGCCAGGAAACTAGGCCAGAAAAATAAACAGAGCAATGGAACTGACCAGGTACAAAAACAACAAAAGAAATGGTATTCACTAAACTAAGTGGGGGCAAGAAAATACACATTGAGCAAACCAAGTTAGTGGCAAACACACACTACGTAACATGGCCCAAACTAAAACTAAGGCTAAGAAATATCAGAAGCAGTGCACAAAGTGCAATATGTACACTGAAGGGACAAAATGTAAGGACTATTCCTGCGGCAATTGAATACTGATTGAAACATTGAGGGAGGAAATAAAAGAGTTGTATAAAAGACTGGAGGTACACAAAGAAATAAATGAACTAGAAATGTTTCTGGACACGATGGAGCATAACATATCCTTACAAGATCCAAGCAACCAAATAAGTACATCATGTACTGCAAAACAATACCCCAGCCCCAGTTCTACTAGGGAGTACTCTGGTAACTGGGGACCAGTTCAAAAGGGGTGCAGAAGTATAGATAAAACAAGATGTAAATCCCTACAGGATTCCTTTATGATACCAAACCAATCTGAGATACTATCTGAAGATGGACAGCAAGAGGGACTAGGAAATTTAAAGGTTCAGAATGCATTAGATGAAGAGATCCAACCCCTAACAGCTAGGTACCCCTTGAAAAATAAACATGTGGAAGTAACCAGTATGCATATAGACCCAGAGGTTAGGAAGGTAGTTGTTCTGCAGGGCATGGATACAGAAAATAAGACAGAAATGAGACAACAAAGCAGTAATCAACTGAAAAAGGACATCCTCATTATAGGAGATTCTATTACCAGGGGAACGGACACTATTACTGTATATGTAAAGGCAGAAAAGAGAACTCAGTGGTGAGTACACTTCCTGGGGTCAAACTTACAAATATAGATGGATTACTAGAGGGGCTAATGAAAGGGACACACAACCCTCTTGTCATTTTGCATATTGGAACCAATGACATAAGGGAAAATGAAATAATTACCATTCAAAGCAGTTAAAAGCACATTGTTGACAGAGTGATAAACAAAGGGGGAGATATACTGTAATAATATCTGGCATTCTACCAACATGTGGAGTAAATGGTTATAAAAACAGATAAATTACCAGGATAAATAACTGGTTAAGACATTTCTGTAAACTGCAAAAGATTGGCTATATGGACAATTTTATATCCTTCCAAAATAGGGCAGTTTTCAAACCAAATCGACTACATCTGAATAAAATCAGAGTAAGAATACTGGCTACAAAAATGAACGAAGTAATTAAGCTTCATTTAAGCTGGGTAGGCAGAGAAAGATTCACAGGAACGTAAACAATATACCTGATCACATTGCTACATCTCATAACAACTGGAAAGGAATACTAATCAATGCCAGCAGTCTGGGAAATAAAATGGATGAATTTAAATACTGTATATTCTGGAACATAGAGCGATACAAATAGCTATAATAACTGAGACCTGGTGGGAGGATGGTGACATAAACAGGAAGAATATACCTGGCTTAATTTATATTCAAAATCTAGAAAATATAGAAAAGGAGGGGGTATAACCATATATATTAAGAATACCATAATTAGTGAAGAAATTGTCCATGAATATGACAACATGGATATGTTCTGGGTCAAACTATTACCATCAAATAAAGCCAATATTAACCTGGGGTAGTGTATAGGCCCCGTGTATAGGCCCCCTTCAAATTCAGTACAAGCAGATAATATAATACTTAAGCAAATTTCTAAGTTAGACCCCTCAGAAAACAATATCATTATGGGGGATTTCAGTCTACCAGGTATAAACTGGGTAAACCTGGAAGGAGGTTCCAGCATAGATAAACAGTATCTAGAGGCTATAGACAATGCTGGACTGGAGCAAAAAGTGCTCCAGGGTACCAGAGAAAGTAATATACTTGATCTCATATTTACTAATATGGGGGATCGGTTGGGTGATATTGAAATAAGTGCCCCTCTAGGTACCAGTGATTATTGTTCAGTGAATCTTTACATTAAGGAGACAACCGAGAAACACACAAATACAAATTCCACTCAAATATTTAATTTCAGCAAAGCTGACTTTACAAACCTAAAAAGTGATATGAGTAACTGGGACTGGGAGCCAGAGTTCAGAGACACTAACACTGAAGAAGCTTGGGGGCTCCTAGCAAAAAAAATAATAATTAAGGAAGTGTCTATTCATATACCAGAAAGAAGGAAATATGGTAACAAGAGGGTCACCCCAGGGTGGTTCAACAGTAACATAAAAGTTATGATCAAACAAAAGAATAAAGTCTTTAAAATCGTGCATCATACAAAGGACATCCAGGGTATATTGATATATAGAGAATTGATCAAATCAACAAGAAAATCTATTAAAAAAGCTAAAGCTGCTTATGAATTAACACTGGCCAAGAAAGTTAAAGAAAATTGCAAACTATTTTTTGCAGATATAAATTAAAGTAAGCAGGGACATAATAGTATTGGACCATATATGAATAAGGAAGGAAATATTATGGACTGTAGGGAACTAGTAAAGATTCAAAATGATTACTTTTTTTTGGTATTTAACTCCAGTATATCAGGCAAATCAGGATCCATAGCTAAATCAACAGTGGGGGAAATTCAAATCGATGTTGAAGAAGTTAGGAAGAGAGTGATTGAAAAATATCAACAAAAATAAATCACCTGGACCTGAAAACATGCATCCAAGGGTACTGAAAGAAATTGCAGATTATATAGCACCCCCATTGACTTATATTTTTCAGCTATTCCTGGACAGGGGGAGGTAGTACAAGACTGGAAGGAGGCAGTGTTGATACCAATATTAAAACAGGGATCTAGAACCAAACCTGAGAATTTTTGACCAGGGAGCCTTACTTCAGTGTTGGGTAAAGTTTTGGAGGGCATACTAAAGGACATCATAAATAAACACCCAGAGGAAAATAACCTTCAGGATAAGGCAAAATGGGTTCATCAAATCAAAATCATGCCAAACAAACATGTTAGTCTTTTATGAAAAAGCCAGCAGAGCAACTGACCTGGGAGACTCGGTGGATGTGGCTTACTTGGACTTTTTCAAGGCCTTTGATAAACTCCCCCATGAAGAACTAATAATTGTCCTGGAGGCAAACAAACTAAATTTGAATATAATTAACTGGGTGAGAGAATTGCCAACAAATAGAAGACAGTGACTGGTGGTTAATGGGGTCATGTCTGAATGGGCGGGGGTAACATGCAGAGTTCCTCAGGGCTCCGTCCTGGGTCCTTGTTTATTTAATATATATGTGGCATCTCTAAATGCTCACATCCTAATGTCTGGATTACAAAATGTGCAGATGACTGCAGAATAGGGGCAACTGTAAATAGTGTTGGGGATGGACAATCTTTGCAATCAGTACTCAATGAAATTTACAATTGGACAATCAAATATAAATTGGCCCTGATTCTAGATAAATGTGTTATTATGCACATGGGGAGACACAACTTAAATATAGTATACACTGTGGGGCACAGGAACCTGCCAGATACAGCAAAGGAAAGGGACCTGGGAATAACAACAACACCAGACCTCCATTTCAATGAACATTGCAACATGGTGGCAAGCAAGGCAAGTCGTAACTTAAACTGTATCTTGAGGCATATAAGTATTAGAGATAGTGAGGTGATGCTCCCTTTGTACTGTTCATTGGTCAGGCCTCACCTAGAATATGGGGCCCAGGTATGGTCACCCTACAAAAAACGAAATATCATGAAACTGAAAAAATTCAAAAGAGGTCTTCAAAAGCTATATCAGGCTGTAAAGGGCTTACATACTCAGATAGATTAAAGAAACTAGATCTATACACTCTCCAGTTTAGAAGGTCATGGGGGACATGTGCATGGTTTATAAAACACTACAGAATGAACAAATAGCAAATAGTTATGGACTGTCACTAAAGCAAGGAATGTATCAAATCAGAGGCCGTTCATTACACTTAACATTAGAAATATGGAATTTACTGAAGAGAAGGCATTGGTTCAGCCTCAGGGTACCCCCTTTATGGAATAATTTACCAATGGAGTTAGTCACGAGTAGTACCATAACTCAATTCAAAAATAGGCATGATAATTGTATAGTAAATACATATGAAATGATTTTAAATAGTAAGGCAAGCAGAATATGGATGCAAGTTTACTTAATTGCTTGAAAGATCTATGTAATCTATGTCTATGTAATAGCCCATTGAGATTATCCTCCTCAACAAATGTGGGATTTTACCCCTGTAACTATAGCAAATCCACAAATCCAGACCTGCTTTAAAACTTTCAATGTGGTAGCATCAACTAGATCTTGTGATATTGTATTCCAGATTCTATGAGCTCTTAGTGAGAAAAAAAGTTGTGCCTCTTGTTTGTTTTTATTGCTGTTTGAACTTATAATTATTTATTGTGCAGTGTCATGGAAGTGTGTCTGAAGGTGTAGCTAATCCCACACTGATGCATCAAGTTAAAATCTCTGAGAATTTTAAAAAGAAACAGAAAATCACCCCTAATCCTACTAGGGTGAAATGAGTGTAAAACTGTTTTTGTAGTCTAGTTGAATACCTCTTGGAGGACAAGTGCGGAATCATTTTGGTGGCCTTTCCCTGAATGTGTTCTATACGAGCAATACTGCCCTTGAGGTATGGGCTCCCAAATGGGAACCATAATCAGAATATGGCCTCACATGTGTTCAGTACAGTGGTATTAAGCATTGTTCTGATTTATCAATAAATGTATGCTTAATTCTGTATAACAACCCATTAGCGAGTTTTGTAACTTAAAAACACTGATCGGATGACCTTAGTCTGTTGTTTACCAAAATACCAAGATCGCGTTCGGTATTGGAGGACCTGATTGGAGAATTATTTAAGGATTATGTTGCTTTTAGATTATTTTTACCATAATGAAGGACATTCCATTGCTTTGTGCCCAGTATTCAATTTGTTGTAAGTTATTGGTAAGTTTTGCCTGATTTGAGGTATTATCCACTCTCCCACCCAGTTTAATATTGTCTGTAAATTTAGACAAGATACAATGTGAATCAGCCTGCATGTCGCTAATAAAAATTATAAATAATGCTGGGCCTAATACTGATCCTTTAGGGACTCCACTAGTCACTGAACCAGGTATAGACAAGGTTCCGTTTATTGAGACCCACTGTGATTTGGTAGCCATGCCTCCACTCATTTAACTAGGCATGGAGAGAAGCCTAAATTGAAAAGTTTCTGGACTAGTAAGTGATGAGATACTCTGTTGAAAGTTCAACTACAGTCCAGAAGAGTCATATCCATTGGAATACTCTGGCTCTGTCCAAGAACAACATGATCATAAAAGGAGATTAGATTGGTAGTACATGGATGGCCTGGTCTAAAGTCATGTCGTGATGAGTCCTGATATTAAGTACAGTTATTACTGACTCTAAATATGATTTTATTATTTTTTCCATTGTTTTAAATATAATTGAGGTGCAACTAATGGGCCAATAGTTCTCAATATTGGACCTGTTTCCCTTTTTGAAAATGGATGTTATGGTTGCAGTCAACCAATCTAGGGGGATTAAGCTTTGAATAGGGATTTATTAAAGATCATAGATAGTGGGAGTAGTATTGCGTCTGAAACTACTAATATTAATCTGGGGTTAATTTTGTTGGGCACTGGGCTAGTATTCTTCTTTAAGTAGGTTAATGCTTGAGCTATGTCTGATGTAGTAATATAGTATGGGCCGTACTGGGTCATAATGTGGTATGCTTAATAGTGTATGACATTAGAGCTAACCCGAAACAGTGCTGTCCATGACAGCGAATGGTGCAATACTGCGTATACTGCAATACACAGTATCGCACCAGTCGCATAGTCCCAAACAGAGGATGAGACCTCTGCTGGGACTGGGTTCCACTGAGCAGCAGGAACTCAGGGTGCTGCATCTGGGACAGGGTATGATTCCCAGTCCCAGACATTTTATTTTTTTCTGACATTGTGCACTCTCTGAGGTAACCCCCAGAGTTGAAAATCTTTATGGGGTTAACAGCCCCTGTAATGGGGGGCTGGGGGCAGATTTCGCAGTAATATTTTGCCATGTGGCATAATGTCTTGGTGACATTATGACCCTGTGCCAGTATGGGCAGGGTGTGTGAGAAGAAGACTTAGAGGGTTTGGACATCACCTTATTAGAGAACATAGGACAGAAGTATTTATTGAAAGAATCTGTAGTGTCTTTATCAGAGGATAACAGAGATTTGTTAATGATATGGGAACCTATTTGCCTAGTGTACCCTTTTTTACCATTTAGGTATGAGAATAGTGCCCTGTGGCTATCTTTGGAATGAGCAATTCTGAATTCCAGGTTCCTTTTTGAATGTGTAATTAGGGCTTTGAGGTTTTTAATGCCTGTTTGTATTTTATGTTTATTCCATCCCTGTTTTGGTTATTACATGATTTAAGTTTAATGAATAATTTTTCTTTGATTTTAATATGGGATTTGATAGCTTTATTTAGCCAGTTCAGTATTTTACCCTTTTTGTTATAATTTTTTTCTCTTGGGTACATGTATCATTTCTAGTGCAGCTAGAATGGACTTAAATCTGTTCAATGCCTCATCCCCTGTCAGGTCGGACAGGATTACTTCCCAATGAGTATGGTTTAACTGCTTAATAGTCTCCTTTGAATTGGCTTTTAAATAATTATGTGAACCAGACAATTTGCAGGACGGTAATTGTCATAAGATAGATTAAAGTGAAGTGAGTTATGGTCACTGTTACCTAAGGGGTCCCCAACCTGTATATCAGAAATTTGGTTCTTTATATTTGTAAGTAAAAGATCCAATATGTTTTCTCCCCTAGTGGATTCAAAAACAAGCTGCCCCATCCCTAAGCTGGCTATGGTAGAAATTAAGCTTTTCTCAACTTCAGAACTGCCAGATAATGGTCCCATTTTTGTATGAGCAGTGTGTGTGTACTTTATTAAACATACTGACAGTATAAGAATGTATAGGAATTCTGGGCTAATGTATCAGTCTGACAGTGTGGCGTGGAAAGGGCTCAACTGTTCCAAACAGAACACAGATGGTAGTTGTAAAACACTGACAGTACAAAGGGAGACATTCCTACCCTGACCCTAGTCATTCAACAGCCCCTGACTTGCAGGATCACTCTGTGCTGAGAGGAAGAAAGAGACACACACACACACACACACACACTCTCACATGCTGCAATTTGAAGCAGCAACATTAGGCAGTGTGAATCCAAACCTTGATGATCCCCCCATTTACAGTTCCCATGTGATCAATCTGCTATGAGAAAGTGACAGTAATTGCATTTAAGCAGTTCAGCCAATTATTATTATTTCATGCTATTTGTCATGCTGAATAAAATACAGTGTTCCTGATTTTGGTCATTTGTCCCTGATTGTTGGGTGGAGTGTCCCTGGTATTGGTCCCAGCAAGCTGAAAGGTATGAAGGGCACTAACACTGATAACAAAGCTGACAGTGTCCAGTATCAGTTCACACTATCATTCAATGTCACAGCAGATAACCGATTTGAAAAAAAAAAAAATACATACAGAGAAAAGCTGACTTAGCCACTGGAGTTAGTGTACTTTATTGATAACAGGGTGTGTTGTGAGGGAAAGGGGAGCTATTAAGATCATTTTATAATGTTAATGTATATGTGCCATTTTCCCTTTGCAAACCCCCCTGCTCTTTTATAGAAACACACAGTGTGACTCAGCCCTGCTACTCCATATACAGTAGTGATGTCAGCAGCACAGCTGTGAGTCTACAGCAACACCAGGCTCATTGCATAAATACTGTAAGAGCTGGTACAGCATACAATTTTCAGCAGCTTAGACTGCAAAACCAAACTGCTGAGAATATTAAATAAATAAAAAAACAAGAATCAATGCAGAAAGAATGTATGTATCCATGTGAAACGGACTGGGAAAGGTGCTTTTTAAAGCCCTC
This sequence comes from Neoceratodus forsteri, assembly GCA_016271365.2. Lineage (NCBI taxonomy): Eukaryota > Metazoa > Chordata > Ceratodontiformes > Ceratodontidae > Neoceratodus > Neoceratodus forsteri. Next base: position 51,651,862 of record CM057449.1, on the reverse strand, counting down.
TGTTTAGAAAGAAATCAGTGCAACTGTTATCGATCATTAGTATTTAACTCTTTGAATGGATAGGGAACAAGTACTTATGAAATGAGCCTGGTGTTGCTGTAGACTCACAGCTGTGCTGCTGACATCACTACTGTATGTGGAGCATAGTTCCCCTGTGGATGCACCCGCAGAGGAGACTAAGGAGGTTGCAGACAACTGTCACAAGGGAGGCCCTCAGGAAGGAGGCAGAGGGCACCACAGGGAAAGGAAGCAGCTCCTGGTGGGGGGCTAAATTATTAGGGGGCTAGAACTGGGAGGAGCAGGAAAAACTGAAGTAAGGTGCCTGCCTGGTGCCATGGCTTGGAGGGACCGGAAGCGCATCCTTAGGATCACGAGAACAGTTGCACGGGAGTCTGAGCTGGACATCATTGTCCACCTAGAGACAAATGACTTGGCTCATCATGAGATTAGAGTAGTGCAGAAGGACTTTGTAAAGTTGAGGAGGGGCCTAAGACAAGTAGCACACACAGTATCCTTCTCAGAGGTGCTGCCTGTCAGTGGCATGGGTGAGGTGAGGGTGCTTTGCATTATTCAGTTTAAAGAATGGTTGAAAAAATGGTGTGGAGCACAGGGGTTTGGCTTCATTGGGATTGGGGTTCCACCTGGAGGGACACTAGTCTATACAGGCAGGATGGTCTGCATCTGTCCAGGAAGGGAACAAGTATTTTGGGCAACCGGTTTAAATGCTTCATTGGCAAGCTTTTAAACTAGTCAAGGAGGGAGGCACTGATAAGCATCAGGAAAATCCCAGCCTCCCCCTACAAAACAGGGTACTAAATGAGAAAAAGACCAAGGCAGAAATATCAGTGGGGGATGCTGCTACAGAAGGTAAAGCCATCAAAAAATGGAAAGCAATGAGTACCAATGCCCGTAGCCTGGGTAACAAGCTTCCTGAATTAGTGGCCTTGATGGAGGAGGAACATCTGGATATTGTGGCAGTCACAGAAACATGGTACACACAGGACCATGACTGGGACATAAACATACCAGGATACACTATCTACAGGATGGACAGGGAGGGTAAAAGAGGAGGAGGAGTAGCTCTCTACACAAGGGAAGGAATCAAAGCAACAGAACAAAAGGGTAAACAGGGAGGAGAAGAAGCACTGTGGGTAAATTTGGAGGCAGGCAATGGCACCACGATCCGCACAGGGGTTGTATACAGACCCACCTCTCAGGGGGAGGAAATGGACAAGGAAATGATAGAAAGTATACTTAGAATGGCAGAAAAAGGGGAGATTTTGCTGATGGGTGATCTGAATATGCCAAATGTTAACTGGAGTGCAGTTGCAGCAGCCACTTTTAAGAGTGGGGTTATTCTAGATGCCTTACAGGGGCCATGCATTAGACAACTAGTATTGGAACCCACTCGAGAGGGAGCAATCTTAGACCTGGTTCTCTCAAATGGAGATGGAGAGAGGATCAGATGTAGAAGTGGGTAGCCATCTGGGAACTAGAGACCATCGACAGTATGGTTCATAATAAACACAGCAATAGAGTCAAGCCATACAAAGGCAAAAGTACTGGACTTCAGGAGGGCTGACTTTTGCTAAATGGGTGAGTGCCTAAGGAATGCACTAGCAAATGGGCAGGAAGGAGGGGTGGAAGAACAATGGGGAATAATAAAAACTGCCATCACAGAGGTAACAAGCCTTGGTGTGAAGCAAATAAACAAAACAAAATGATGTAAGAAATGACTATGGTTCTCAAAGGAGGTGGCAGTGAAGGTTCAAGAGAAAAAGAAAGCATTCAGAAAGTACAAGGAATCACAGAAGGAGCAGAACAGAGAATTGTATCAGTTAAAGCAAAAGGAAGCTGGGAAGGTAGTCAGAACAGCAAAGGCCCAAACCAAGGAAAAGATAGCCAGCTCAGTTAAGAAGGGGGATAAAACCTTTTTTAGGTACATCAGGGAGTGAAGGAAGACTAAGGGAGGGATAGTGAGGCTTAATAAAGGGGGGGGTGGGCAGAGGGTGATGGTGAAAAGGCAGAGATACTAAATAAATATTTTTGCTCAGTATTTACAAATGAAGAGGGGGAGGTACCTAAAACAAACAATAGAAACACTCTGGATACAGAAGTTGATACCAGCCTATTTACAGAAGAAAGGGTTCTGAAAGAACTCTTAAAACTGAAGGTGGACAATGCAATGGGGCCTGATGGGATTCATCCCAGAATTCTAAAAGAACTAAGGGCAGAACTAGTGACACCACTGACTACCCTCTTTAAGAAATCATGGGAGGATGGGGTGGTACCTGAGGACTGGAGGAAAGCAGATGTGATTCCCCTTCACAAAAGTGGGAGCAGGGCAGAAGCAGGAAACTACAGACCTGTTAGTTTAACCTCAGTGATAGGGAAAATGATGGAATCACTTCTGAAGGAAAGAATTGTCGAGTACCTAGAGGCCAGAGGGCACAGGACCCAAGGCAGCATGGATTCACAGCGGGAAGGTCATGCCAGACGAATCTAATAGATTTCTTTGACTGGGTGACCAAAGTAGTAGATCAGGGAGGGGCTGTGGACATGGCCTACCTAGACTTTAGCAAGGCATTTGACTCAGTCCCACACAAAAGATTAATATACAAGTTAGCCAGCCTGGGAGTGGCTCCCAAGATGATTGCCTGGGTAAAGAATTGGCTGGAGAATAGGACACAGAGGGTAATAGTAAATGGAGTCTACTCTGAAGAAAGGGAGATACTAGTGGGGTACTGCAGGGTTCAGTATTAGGAACGGTCCTCTTCAATGTCTTTATTAGCGACATTGCAGAGGGACTGGAAGGAAAAGTATGCCTCTTTGCTGATGACACAAAGATCTGCAACAGAGTTGATGCACAAGGTGGGGTGAAAGGATGAGAAGGGACTTGGCAAGGTTAGAGGGATGGTCAAATGTATGGCAGCTTAGATTCAATGCTAAGAAGTGCAAGGTAATGCACCTGGGAAACAAAAACCCAGGGGAAGAGTACACAATGGGGGGGTGAGGTACTAACAACAAAAATGGAAAGGGACATGGGGGTAGTCATATCAGATGACTTAAAGGTGGGCAAGCAATGTGAGAGGGCAGTAAGGAGGGCTGGGGATACTGGGATGCATAACATATTCAGAAGAGACAGAGCAGGCAGGAAGGGAGGAGGAGGAGTGGCACTGTATGTGAAAAATGACATAAGGACCACAGAGATCCAGGAGGAACAAAATGGGGGAGAGATACTGTGGGTTAAGCTGGAAAGGAAAATGGGGACAGCCATCCACACAGGTGTGGTCTATAGACCACCAGCCCAGGAGGAAGAAACAGATAGGAGTTGATGCTAGCCATCCAAAAGATGGCAGACAAGGGTGAGGTAGTACTGGTTGGAGACTTCAATATTCCAGATGTGGACTGAGCATCCCAGCAGCAGCATCAACTAGGAGCAGATTTATCCTGGACTCCTTCAGGTTGCCTTCTCAAGCAACTGGTCATGGAACCAACTCGGCAGAAGACAATACTGGACCTTGTGCTCACAAACAGGGACAGTGTGATGGGGTAACGGTGGGGAGCACCTGGGTAACAGTGACCACCAGTCATTGTGGTTCGAAATCACAGAAAGAGCAGAACCAAACCACACAAAACACGATCCTGGATTTTAGGGGGCAGACTTTGGGAAAATGGGGAGATACTTGAAAGAGGCATTAAGGGAATGGGACAGGAATCAGGGTTGAGGAACAGTGGGCAGTATTTAAAATGGGGATTACAAGAACAACAGAATTATGTATTAAGCAGGTTAGCAAGAGGAAAAGGAAGAGGAGACCATTATGGTTTTCCAAAGAGGTAGCAAAGAAAGTGAAAGCCAAAAAGATTGCATTCAGGCAATACAAAAAGACATAGGCAGAAGGGATAGGGAGAAGTACCAGGAGAAGCAAAGGGAGGTAGGGAGGTCAGTAAGGGAAGCCAAAGCTCAGACAGAAGAACACATTGCAAAATCAGTGGGTAAAGGGACAAAACCTTTACAGGTACATAAGTGAAAAGAAAGACAAAGGGAGGGATAGTGAGACTGAAGGGGAGGATGGGGAGCCTGGAGGATGACAACAGTAAAGCTGACATATTGAACAGGTATTTCTGATCAGTCTTCACGAGGAAGAGGGGGTAATGGGTCTGAAGGGAGTACAAGGGTGAGAATGGTGCAGAAATGGACACAAGTCCCTTTACACGAGAAAGGGTCCTGAAGGAACTGGAAGTAATAAGAGTTGATAAAGCAATGGGGCCAGACGGGTGCACCTCAGGGTCCTTAAAGAACTAAGAGAGGTGGTGGCTGAACTCTGGCTATCCTGTTTAGCCGATCACTGGAAACAGGGGAGGTACCCAAAGACTGGAGGACAGCAGATGTAGTCCCCTTATACAAAAGTGGGAACAAAGAGGAAGCGGGGAACTACAGACCAGTCAGCCTCACCTCGGTAGTGGGGAAGATCATGGAAGCACTACTGAAGGAGAGATTGGTGGAACATCTGGTTGTCAGTGGACTACAGGACCCAAGCCAGCATGGTTTCACCAGAGGGAGGTCATGTCAGACCAACCTCATTGAATTTTGACTGGGCGACTAGGAGGTGGATCAGGGAGGGCAGTGGACATGGCCTATCTGGACTTCAGCAAGGCCTTTGACACTGTGCCACATAGAAGACTACTACACAAACTGGGGAATATGGGTGTGGGCAGGACAGTAGTGTGGTGGGTAGGTAACTGGCTGGGTGGCAGGACACAGAGGGTGGTGGTAAATGACTGTCACTCCACAGAGGGAAGAGTGACCAGTGGGGTACCACAGGGATCAGTGCTGGGACCGGTCCTATTCAACATCTTCATCAGTGACATTGCGCAGGATCTAGAAGGCAGAATTTCACTGTTCGCTGATGACACAAAGCTCTGTAACAGAGTAGACACACCAGAGGGTGTAGACAGAATGAGAAGCGACCTGCAGAAACTTGAAGAATGGTCAGGGGTTTGGCAGTTGAAATTCAATGCAAAGAAGTGCAAGATAATGCATATGGGGCACAAAAACTCTGGCACAATATATCAGTTGGGGGTGAGGATATAGCATGCACCAAGCAGGAAAGGGATCTTGGGGTTGTCATCTCTGATGACCTCAAGGTAGGGAAACAGTGTGACAAGGCAGCAGGTAAAGCAAATAGGATGCTGGGATGTATAGGCAGGGGCATCACCAGCAGGAAAAGGGAGGTCATAATTCCGCTATACAAGACACTAGTGAGGCCCCACCTGGAGTACAGTGTACAGTTCTGGAGACCATACCTACGTAAGGACATAGACAGGGTAGAGAAGGTTCAGAGGAGGCAACAAAGATGGTGGCTGGATTGCATCACAAGTCCTATGAAGACAGGTTGAAGGAACTGAACATGTACTCCCTGGAGGAGAGGAGGGAGAGAGGGGATATGATAGAGACATACAAGTATCTTACAGGGAGGAACAGGGTGCAGGAAAACACTATTTTTAAGCAAAAAAGATGTTCCAGGACTAGAGGGCATGGGATGAAGTTGGAGGGAGGATGATTCAGAAGAAACATGAGAAAGAATTTCTTCACAGAACGGGTGGTGGACAAGTGGAACACCCTGCCAGAGGAAGTGGTGGGGGCTGAAACAATCACGGGATTTAAGAATGCATGGGATAGACATAAAGGAATTCTAGAGGTCAGGGGTAAGGGACAACAGACTTCTAGGAAAACAAACTGAACTTACAAGCTCAAATGGGCAGACTGGGTGGGCCATAGGCCCTTATCTGCTGACACTGTCTATGTATCTATGTATCTATGTATAGGAGAGACATCACCAGTAGAAAACAGGAAGTTGTTATCCTCTGTACAGACAGCTGGTGAGATCCCATCTGAGTACTCATGCAGTTCTGGAGACCCAACTCCGCAAGGACATAGACAAGATGGAAGCTGTCCAGAGGAGGGCAACTAAAATGGTGCAGGGTCTGCACCAGAAGTCATATGAAGAGAGACTAAAGGACCCTAATACGATAGCCTCGAGGAAAGGAGGGAGGGGGGACATGATAGAAACTTTCAAGTACCTCAAGGGAATCAACAAAGTCCAAGAGGGTAGCATCTTCTAAAAAAAGAGGTGTGCAAGAACAAGGGGGCACAATTTGAAGATAGAGGGGGGGGGGCGGCTCAGAGGTAATGTAAGGAAGTACTTTTTCACAGAGAGGGCTGTGGATGCATGGAATGGCCTTCCGGGCGAGGTTGTGGAGTCAAAAACAGTGGTTGAACTCAAGCATGCATGGGACAGTCATAGGGCAATTCTAGGGGCTGGGGGTAGAAAGAAGTAGGCTGCTGGTTAACTAGGATCTGCAGCTTATCCATTAGGTAGGGAAATGGGCAGACTGGGTGGGCCAAGCAGTCTTTATCTGCTGTCAAATTCTATGTTTCTATGTTTTGATTGTACTGCAGTCTATCCTTATCTGCCTTATTTACTGTACCTGTGTATGATTCATATGCTTAAACTGATATGTAACCTGATTGTAGTATAAATGTATGTTTATTGCTAACTAGAAATGCAGCAAAGTAAAATTTCACCTGTGAAGTGGATGTGAAGGGGCCACTCCGCATTAGTGTTTCTGATAGAAGGTGACAAGACTTTCTGTAAATACATTAGTGAAAGGAGAAAGCCCAGAGGTGGTATTGCTAAGATCAAAGGGGATAAGGGGTATGTGAGGAGGAGAACCATGTAAAAGCATCTATCCTAAATAGATACTTCTGCTCAATATTTACTGAAGAGAAGGTAGGGCAGGGCCCACAGCTCAACACCATGGACACAGGGGGAGGGAAGGGTGCACTAGTCCCCTCACAAAAGAAAAGGTCCTGCAAGAGCTTGATAAACTCAGGGTGGACAAGACAATGGAACCTGATGTCATACATCCCAGGGCACTAAAGGAGCTAATGGTGTAACTAGCAGAGCCATTATCAGAACTGTTTAGTGAGTCTTTGAGCACAGGAGAGGTCCCAGAAGACTGGAGAAGGGCTCATGTGATCCCATTCCACAAGAGTGGTAGCAGGGAGGAGGCAGGGATCTACTGACCAGTCAGTCTTACCTCAGTAGTGGGCAAGATAATGGAGGCACTCCTTAAGGGAAGGATAGTGCAACACCTGGAATCCATAGGAGCACAGGATCCAGGACAGCATGGGTTTACAAAAAGAAGGTCTTGTCAAATTAATCTCATAGATTTCTTTGACTGGGTAACCAGAGTGATGGACAAAGGGGGAGCAGTTGATGTCACCTACCTTGACTTCAGCAAAGCTTTCCATACTGTTCCACATAGAAGATTGATTAATAAGTTAGGTAGGCTCTGGGGGGGGGGTCAGAAGTTGGTCAATTGGGTGGCAAACTGGTTGACAGGCAGAAACCAGAGAGTGATGGTAAATGGTATACAGTCAGAAGAGATGCAAGTCACAAATACCTCAGGGATCATTCCTGGGGCCAGTCCTCTTCAATATCTTTATCAGTGACATTGCAGATGGACTGGAGGGTAAGGTTAGTCTGTTTGCAGATGACACCAAGATCTACAACAGAGTAGATGATCCAGATGGGGTGGGCAGAATGAGAAGATATCTGGATAAACTGACAAAATGGTTGAAAGAGTGGCAACTGGGGTTTAGTGCAAAGAAGTGCAAGATCATGCACATTGGGAAGAGAAACCCTGAAGCCACCTATAGGCTGGGAGCGGAGTTGTTGGCAGTCACAAGGGAAGAAAGAGACTTGGGCATCATCATCACCGATGACCTGAAATCATCCAAGCAGACCACTAAAGCAGTAGTTAGGTCTAGGGGGGTGTTGGGGTGTATTAGTAGGGGTATCTCAAGTCAGAAGAGGGAGGTAATAATCCCTCTTTACAAGACACTGGTTAGGCCCCATCTGGAGTACTGAGTGCAGTACTGGAGGCCACATCTTCACAAGGACATTAACCCAAATTGAGGCAGTCCAGAGAAGGGCTACTAAAATGTTGCTGGGACTGCATCAGAAAACATATGAGTACAGATTAACGGAGCTCAATATGTATGCCCTAGAGCAAAGGAGGGAGAGAGGTGATATGATTGAAACACTCAAACACCTTAAGGGCATTAACAAGGTGAAAGAGTCTAACATGTTTCAATATAAGAAAAATAGCAAGACAGGAGGATACAGGGTGAGATTAGAGAGAGGCCGATTAAGGGGTAATGAGAGGAAGTTCTTTTTCACAGAAAGGGTGGTGGATGCATGGAACGGCCTACCTCAGGAAGTGGTGGATAGGAATACAATGCAGGGCTTCAAACAGGCATGGGATAGGTATAAGGGAGCAATACAGATGGGTATGAATAGATAGGCTATTGACAGAGTACAGGCCAATGGTACATTCATAAGGTAGAAAAAGAAATGGGCCGACTGGATGGGCCTTGCGGTCCTTATCTGCCATCAACTTCTATGTTTCTATGTTTCTATGATATGTGAAGTCCCCATTTTAAACCCTCACTTCACCACTTCACATTGTAATTATGACTTTGCATTGTGCACACCACCTTATTCCTCCTTAAGGCGGAGTGAGAATTCACAGGAAGCCCACACACATCACATGGCTTACACTATGTAGGTCACATGCTTCAGGCAGGCAGGAGGTTACGGACAGTGGTGGAGCAAGGTTTGGGAGGGTTTGAGAGCTGCGAGGGGAAAACAGTCATTTGTGGGCTCCACAATGGGCACTAAACAGTGAATAAAGATCATGGTGGTACACCACTACTCACACTGGGTCAGCCAGGAGGGGCGACTGCCCCCCCAGCCCCCCTCTAGCTGTGCCACTGGTTACAGGCAAACACACTCTGCAACATGGGTGGACTTACACATTTTGCATGGGGTGTGAAAAATGGCTCTGCTCTGCGAATGGCTGAGTGTGGGATGTGGACTGTGATGAAGAGGGGTGTACAGGTGATAAGACCCCAAATGAAGTTATTTTCTCTGTTTTACATACAGGGGTTGATGTACTACTTGCATTAGACATACTGCATTGACCACCACACCAGCACCACTGCTACTCTGACCACCACTTGACAAGATTTCAAAATCATAATCCTCCCCCTCATCATGCCTGTAGTAATCCTTTGGTGTTATTCCATTGCTACTGCAACCATTCCTACTTGGTGTTACACTCAAGGAGGGGATAACATGCTCAGGTTGATAATGAGGATGAATGCCCCATTATGGCATTAGCTGCCATCTGGTGCCGGGTCCATAGTGCCATCTGTCTGTTCTTAATATGTGTATGCTGGTCCTCCATGCCCAGATGACTCCCCTTTTTACCGTGACTCACACGCACATGGCAAAGCTGGCAGATTGCAACTGACTCATCATTTGCATCTTGGACAAAAAAAATCCCAAACAAGGGATTGTGATCCCCTACTTTTAACATGTCCCTGATGCTGCTTATTGGACTCCATTTTTTTAACCCCTGAAATGAGGGGGTGTGCTACATGATTTTTCAGGCAGGACACACTTGGACTTCAACTAACCACCACGACTACCTATAATTATTACTGGGTCATCATCATTATTCATTATCATCAATAGGAACCGCTAAATCACAGCTTTTTTGAGGGGGGGTGGTTAACGCCAGCAGACCCCGACACAGCCACCTTGACTTTCTTTTTCTCCAGTTCCAAACAGGGATCACTGACATCATCATCATATTCATCAACATCATCCGCATCCACATTTTCAGCTTGGATGCTGTCATGTGTGAACATGCTCCAACCACAGCATTATCATCATCATCATCACCCAATATTTTTGCACCACACTTAGAATCATTGTATGGCAAAGCCATGACCTCAATAGCGCTGGAAGAAATGTAACATTGTGAGTTATTGTCGTCAGGATCAGAATCATGTTCAGCTACTATGGGGATGTTAATTGGGAGTATGACATCATCTGCACTGTCAGTCATAGCTTTAGACTCAACTATAATTTTTGACATGGTTAACTGGACAGAAGTGGCACTTGAGGCAGCAATACTCATGCCAGCAGAAATTGCACTAACACCACCAGCTGGGACATCATCATCTCCTCCAACTACGAGTGAAGCTACAGATTACACTATAAAAAACATAGGTGGAGAAATCACTTTACTGACATCAGCTTTGCACTTCTGTGTACTACCACGCTCACAGACAATCTTGCCACTGGCAGCAGAGCCATGGCCAGAAATAGCTTGGCTTGTGCATCTCTTTGCAGGCATTTTGGGGGATCACCAAGAAAATTGTAAACAAATTTAGATTTCTGAACTTTCAGTCTGGGCCGGTGGATGTGAAGCCAAAAAACAACTGTGGTTTGCAGATGGAGAGTGGGCACTAAACTGATGCAAAAGCCCAGATAGATTAAGACTGCACTGCACAGTCAAGAAGAGATGCAGATGCAAAGTCACAACAGCACCTTAACCAGTGCTTACACGTCACTATCCAATCTGAAAAGAATACCTTTTGCTGGTTTGGGGGGGGGCAGTGCCCACAGTAACAGTCCAAAACCAAGATACCACAAATCAGTACAAAATCATGCAGGTGCAGTGGATAGCAGGTTCACACTGCTGCAATTACTCTGTGGCACAATAAAAGGTGTCTGATTTGATAGCATGCATGGCACACACACTCACACACACACACACACACACACACTAGAAGTAATGCATAGCAAATTGAAAACTTCAGTAATAGAACTACATTTTTTTAAACAAACTGAAATTATACACTGCTGCACCACAACAATCAGCAAAAAAAGTCAAGAATTACTAAAAATATTAGTGTGTGTACATTAGCCCAGTTATACAAGAAAAATATAACCAAAACAGAAAGACTGCCTTTTTCTCCCAGTTCATCTACCTACACCACAGATATGCCCCTCCCCAAAGCACACTTCACAGTACACAGACTAAATGTTCTAAATTAACATTCAAAATCCGCACACAGACAATAAATACTCAATCGATGTACTAAATTTTATGAGCAAAAAAAAGACTCAAAACTGCATTTTTAACAGCTTTTAGAGGTTTTGAATTGCAGAGCTCTGAGAACAAACTGTCTCCAGCTACCACTGTACACACATTACCCCAGAACTGAGACTGTGCAGAACAATCTAGAGCCCATGTGACCTACAACCCCAAGAATCTCCTTAAAATTCTCATTGGAGCTCAATTACAAGGCAAAATGATGTGAAGTACATTGATTTCAATGTACATTGCCTTAAAATTGATGGAGAAGTGGTTTGGGAAAGGTGGAGTAACATGAAGTCATTGGTTTGAATGGACTTCATGTTCCTCATTATGATGCAAAGTACTTTGCTTCCCATTATGGATCATTAGGCGGATTCCGCATTACTCTGAGAATGACTTTGTGGAGCGAATTGTGACCACTTCACCTACCACTATTGCTAACCACTATGTTATCCTGGTCAATTCTTCTGTTTAAACTTTATATCCACTGTTTGTAGAATGTATCCCAGTCTTTAAAATCCATGTAATTAATCCTGAATTGCCTCTGAAAAAGGGACTTTCTAAGGTCCAGCGGGTTTACCCAATCAACAAAATTCAGAAAATCATTAAATAACCCTATACATGTGGGATGGACCTGCACATCAGTTAAATCTAGTAGTATTTGGATAAATGCTTTTACAAATAGACTGACATAACATATTTTTCTTTCATTTTGTCAAAATGTTTGTCTGCCTGTATCTCATCCTTAAAGACTGAGACACAGAACTAAGTATATTTATCTATGCATGTGGTTCTCAAAATCTGGGAATCATTGAGAAATTCAGACAAGTGTGTTTAAAATTAGATGAAAATAACTGAAAATTAAATTTTCCTGACATGTTTCACATCTTATAAATCAGACACTTTTACTCTACGAATTTGTATCTTGATAGAGTTATTTTGTCGGCCCAGTGGGGAGGAAGAGTAAAGCATCATGCCTTACCTCTTGCCATGCTGGTGACCGATGTTCGAGGAGTAAGCGAATCACTGGGGGTCAGCCACGGAGGAGAGGATTGAGCATCAAGATGACAGCTCTCCTCTCCCAGTGAGGGTGGGAAACAGAGACTAGTGCCTGCCTGAAACCTAGCTGTGGCTGGATGTTGGCACACCAGGTCATGTATGATGTGAGTGGAGTCAGAGCAGTCCACCGGTGTGTTGCATATGGATTTGCATGCGGCTTAGCCATTGTGGGCACTGCACGGTCCCCTCTGGTATGGGAAGAACACCGGAAAAATATCCTCCCTGGCCCCACAGATTTTCATTTAGGGCATTCCAATTGGTACTAGCGATCATTTTTGTAACCGAGGAGGTTAACCAAAATCCACACCTGTTGCCAAACCTCACCATTGGATACATGATATATGACTCCTGTTCTGTGGTGGCTATGGCATTACAAGGCTTGACATGGCAGCTTTCAGGAAAAATGAATCCAGTTCCAAATTACAGCTGTCAATCAAGCTCCTCAGCTATGGCCATTGTTGGAGACACTTTGTCAGCAACATCAATTCCCATGGCTAGCATTCTGGGTCTCTACAGATTCCCACAGGTAAGAGGCACACATTTTCATATATTAAATCTAATTTGTTGTCATGTGTGTGATGTACTGCAGATGTTTTAACTAACTACAAACAGATATCAGGCACTTTAATGTCTGTCAGAGAGCAGAAACAAAGATACTGACTGCAGATAAGGACTGCTTGGTTGACCTAGTCTGCTCCTATTTCCATACCTACTGTAAAACTGCAGACCCTACTTGATTTTTTTATGTTTATTTATTGAAATGTTTCACCAGGAAAAGCACACTGAACAGCAAGCTACTCTTCTCATGGTGCATCCTGGGGAGAGGGTGGAGGGCAATACATGTATAATGTATATACATATATTCATACATACATGCATAAATACAATTAAACCAAACATTAGTACATTGTATTCTGTGGAACGTAGGGGTGTAAACTGATTTGAATTACAGAGGATAACAAAATATAATGCACAATAGCATAATACATACAATTAAGCAAGACATTAGTGCAGTTTAATACAGTTGAACTTATATGGTAAACAGTGCTGAATACAGAGGTTAACAAGTTATAAGGCAGTAGTAATTACATTTGCAACAACCCAGCAGATGTAAGTGCTATGACTCAGGATAGGTAGCTGATGGGACAATAAACGTAGGGACCACCATCAGGAGTATAGAGGGGGGAGCTTCTCCACAGGAGCAGTTTATGGTGAGGAAGTTTTTTAGAGCTAAGGAGAATGAGTAAAGTGAGGAGGAGAGGTGAATCTGGGAAGAAAGAGAGTTCCATAATTTAAGGAACTTACTGTATGTGAGAAGGCTATTTGACCTATAGCAGTTAACCTACATTACTGTGTTACCTACTTGATCTCTGGCTTTATCCAACCCTTCCAATCCACTAAGGATCCGTTATTCCTAACCCATGCACTTTTGAGTTCTGTTACCATTTGGGCAGAATAAAGCATAGCATGGCATGGCACGAGATCTGCACCATGAGTTAATGCATACAAAAGTTTTTGTAAATCTATTGAATGGTTATCAAGCTATTCAAAAACAGTCTATATGATCAAAAATTTGTGTATGAATTTTTTGCAAGAAAAAAATCATATGAAAGTTTTGTACCCATATGATCATTTAATACAGCCAATTTGAAGTGCTTACTGAGTACGCTCAGAATTACAGTTGTTTACATTTAAAACTTTAGAACAAATCAGTATTTTGTTGCCAAACCAGCAAAAGGCACATCATGTGTCCAGGCTCTTTCTACCCTGAAAGTTTCAGACCATAATTTTTTTTTTTTTGCAATTAAATATATTTTATTAAATTATAACAATATTACTTACAATGCTGATAAAAACAATAATCTAACCATACATGGCCTAATAAAACAAGACAGGGAGAACTTGAATTCAACTAGTAACAGAAAACTAAGTACTTAAGTCTGTAAACTGTCCACTCCCCAATCCCCCTGCACCCTAATGCATCACCAGTATCCTGAGTCAGACCAACCATTTTGGAAAGTGAAAAGAAAAAGAAGCAGGCCAACCATAGCATATACTGAAAGCTTAACTCAGCAGGCTTGAAAACCAAAAGGACTGAGAGAGGGACAAAAACAACTGAGCCCAACATCTATGCCTTATAATATGAGTAAAATGTTGACCAACAATCCTGGAACTTATGGCATGTATGATTAAATAGGGCAACTGCACGATGTGCATTTAGAGCAGTTAAGAATTCCTGGAATTGTCAGCCCAGTGGTGCTAAGAGTTGAGGCATTGGATGCCACACCTTGTGCCGCACCAGCGACCCAAGTTCGGGAATGAACTCAGACTTCTGGGGGTCAGCAGGGGAGGGAAGGGATTGAGCATTTGGAGGACTGATCTCCTTCCTGGGGAGGGATGCAGGGGTATGTGCCACTCCTGGGCAGCCCCTGCCAATAGTCAGGGTCAGTGCATGGAACTTGCAGCACCAGCAGTTGTGGGGGTAGAGCTGCGGCAGATATCAGCACCTACTGCCGCTGATGTCATTGCATAGCCAAGCTCTGGGGGCAACCAGTACAAGAAAATAATCCCCCCTTGGTCCAGGGAGGTGATGCTAAATCCAGTGGACTGTGCCCACATCCCCAATGCTAGGTCACCTCCCTGAAGGCCACCCAAACCCTTCACTGGATGAATCCTCTAATTTCAGAAAGGTCACCAGGTAGGAGAGACAGGCCTTCCCCTCGGTGGTGATCTGGGGAGGCAGGAATGTCTAGTTGGGGGGTGCTGGAGGGGAGATGGCTTCAGGTAGGAAAGTAGAGGTGTCAGGCCAAGAGATCACCTCTGAGAGATGCCCTGACTATGGGGTGATAAAAATAAATTAAAGAAAAGAATTGCTGGAGCCATTCAGAGTATCAGGGCATCCAGTTGCCCCTTGAGTGTCTCATAATGAGTAGTTTGGTGACTGAGACTAGTTTTTGACAGATGGAATAGATAAATAATCTCCAAGAATACAAACTTTTGCTGTGGAACAAATTGGAGAAGTCAAAGAAGGGAGAAATCTAATTCATTATTGAGGTTCAAAAAACTTTCATCTTAGGACAAGTCAACAACTTATGGCATAGAGTGCCATCTTCCATCCCACAAGTTTCACATGATGGAGAATGCAATTTATTCATCTTAAACAATTTAAATGGGGAATAAAATAAATCATGTAAAATATTGAAATGTTAAAGTCTAAGATGGTCCTGTGTGGTAAAATGATATGTATCAGATCAAATGGTATGCCAATAAGAGTCTGTATGATCAATACCATGAGAGTTCTTCCAGTAAAAAACAATTGACTTATTAAAGCTCCAGGATTGCTGGTTGAGCTCCTGATAGTAAGTGAGAAATGGGCTTGTCTTTAAGAGATATGGCAGATAGCTTATTGAAAATGGAACCCACTGGATTTGCCTATGGGGGGGGGGCAGAATGTTTTTCAATGAATGATGGGCTGGACAAGTTTAAAACAGTATTTGGGGCTAATTGAAAATTTTTTAGTAAGCATGGCAATAGAAAGGAATTTCCGCCTAAATGACTCATTTATGGCATCCACTGAAAGACAACTCCAGTGCCTAGGTGACATCAGAACCCCTGAGATAAGTTACAGAGATTAAGGAGGTTACAAAAGATCTGGCTAAGGGTTTTTTTTTTAATATCAGATGTGCAATAATTTACATTACTGTGAATGGGCCATATTATCCCTACCTATAGGGGTTAGTCAGAATTCTTTAGGTAAATTGGACAGGGGTTGATGTAACTGAGAGGCAAGAAAGAACTTATACTTCTTTGCCAAAGCATGTTCAATTAGTAGCCAATTTAAGGGAGAACTTCCTACACATTCTGGATTACTCTATTGGAAATATTTGGGGTCCATGAAAGGATAGATAAAGAAAACAAAATTCAGGAAGCTGTAACTCTCCCATTTGGTGTGACCTACACAACTTGCTATATGCCCTATGTGTGGGTTTGCCTAACCAAAGAAAGGCAGAGCGTGTACAGTGATTTTTCACAAATAAGATTTGGGGAAAAAAGTAATAAGCATACTTAGTGGGTATAAAAGACATGGTAAACTATTCATTTGTATAGCATTAGCTGTACCCCACAGTGACAGGGGGAACTGATGCCATCTAGTTAAATCTCCTTCCTCTTGTTTAAGGACAGGATCTAAATTAAATAATTTTAATTGGTTAAAATCACGAGAAATTGTAATGCCTAAATAAGACAAGGATTGGGATTCACATTGGAGACCTTGTTTCAGAACTTCATCTTTTGTACAATGGAGGGATAATGAAAAGACCACAGTTGTATGTCTGTTCAGTTTATAGCCAGGACATTGACTAAACTGTTAAATAATATACAGCACAGCCGGCAAAAACATCTTCAAATTGACAATATGGAGCAGGATGACATCCACAAAAGAGGACAACTTAAATTCTAACTTCTCAGCTGAGATACCCTGTATATCATCTTGCAAGATGAATCCTGTATGCCAAAGGTTCAATATAATATATAAATTAAATAAGTAGGGTGACAGAGGACAACCTTGACGTGTCCCTCTTTCCAAATAAAAAATATCTAGAGTTCATTATTACAAAGAATATGTGCTGTAGAGTAGAGATATAAGACTTACATTCTTTGTATACATTCAGAAGTGATTCTATATCTTTTGAGAACTTTAAATACATAGGGCCAGGCCACATGATCAAATGCTTTCTCTGAATCCAGGAAGACCAGCATCAAATCCATTTCAGTTCCCAGTATGCAGAGAAAAGATGAAATATTTTTTGAAAGTGGTCACTGGAGTTCTGGCCAGATACAAAACCTCCCAGTTCCAGGCCAAAGAGTGAAAACCCTACTTTTTATACATGGTAGGCCAGTATCTTGGCATGTAATTTGACATTAATGTTTAATAAAGAAATAGTCCAATAATTTCAGTTTTGGTAGGATCCTTCCCTGGTTTAGGGAGGAGACAGATATGCTCTTCAAATAGAGATTTCTCTTGAAGAGGGGAGGTGCATCAATAATGAAATAATTTTACCAATAAGTGAAGGAATTTCTTCTTGAAAGTTTTATAAAAAAGGGATGAAAAACCATCTGATCCAGGAGCCTTGTCTAAGGGGAGGGAGGAGATAACCTTGGCCAATTCAGCCTCTGATATCAGGCCCAATAGAAGATCTTGCTGATTATTGGAGAGGCAAGGAAGATTCACCTGGATTACAAATTCCTCCAGAAGAACAGCTGGAAAAGGGTCCAAGATAGGAATGGAATAAAGGGACTGATAAAAGTTTTGGAAAATGGCTGTCATTTTCCTGGCAATACTTGTTAAGGAATTTGATTGAGTCTTGACTAAAGCAGAGATCTACCATGAGGCACTTTGCTGTCTGAGGTGCAGTGCCAGGAGTTTGTCCACTTTGTTACCTTGGCCAACGTAGGTAGCCTTCAGATGCAAGGCTGCTCTGTCCACCTTTACTAGAGTATAAGCTGAATAATCAGACCTAAACTGAACCAGTTCTACTTGGATGTCTTTGGAGGAAGAGGTTGATAGTGACTTCTCCAAGGAGTGTATTTAATGAAACCATGTATCTACCTGAACCTGCAGGTTTTTTCCTGCAGACAGTTGCCAGGTAAATGCATTTACCCCTCCAAATGGCTGTTAACATGCCCCCAAAAATATCATAGGCCTAAATTGTGTTTTGGTTGTCTTGTATTGAATGTGTCAAGAAGGCCCTGAAATAAGAAACCAGAGAAGGGTCCTTCAATAATATGTTAAGACTCAGGTATGGGGTCTGGGTGCAAAGTGGGCGATTTCCAGAGACAAAACCACTGGGGAATGGTCGGATAATACCCAGGCCTGAATCTGGCAATCTAGTAAATAGGGTAGCAATTGTTTACAAATCACAAAGTAATTTAGTCTGTAAAGGAAAGGACATCATGTGGCACAGAAAAAAAAACCCTCTAAAGTCTGTCGTGGTGGGGTGTACCAGTCTCCAGGGATCAGTAAGTCCTAATGGTCTAAAAATTCCCAGAAGGCACACTAGGCCTGGGTCAGCCACAATTTTGTTCTATATGACCGATCAAAGTCATTGGCAAAAATGTTATTCCAGCACCCACCAAATATTGCAGGTAAGTGACTGTAAGGGGCCAGGGCAGAGGCTAAAAGAGGAAAAAAGGTAGGGGTGTCTTAACTGGGCCTATAGACTGCTCCCAGAACTATCTCAACGTCTCCCATTCTACCAAGCACAAATAAAAATCTCATTCTGGATCTTTGACTTCATTTAGAAAGGTGATGGTAAATGATTTGGCAATCATCTCCGCAAGGACATAGACAAGATAGAAGCTATCCAGAGGAGGGCAACTAAAATGGTGCAGGGTCTGCACCGGAAGACATATGAAGAGAGACTAAAGGAGCTTAATATGTATAGCCTCGAGGAAAGGAGGGAGAGGGCGGACATGATAGAAACTTTCAAGTACCTCAAGGGAATCAACAAAGTCCAAGAGGGTAGCATCTTTCAAACAAAGAGGTGTGCAAGAACAAGGGGGCACAATTTGAAGATGGGGGAGCGGCTCAGAAGTAATGTAAGGAAGTATTTTTTCACAGATAGGGTTGTGGATGCATGGAACGGCCTTCCGGAGGAGGCTGTGGAGTCAAAAACAGTGGTTGAATTCAAGCATGCATGGGACAGCCATAAGACAATTCTAGGGGGTGGGGGTAGGAAGAAGTAGGCTGCTGGTTAGCTAGGATCTGCAGCTTATCCATTAGGTAGGGAAATGGGCAGACTGGGTGGGCCAAGTGGTCCTTATCTGCCGTCCAATTCTATGTTTCTATGTTTCTTTCATTGCCATGCCCTATGCCATGGACTACTGCCCAGTCCAAAAATCTGATCTACACAGGATTTACATAAATAGGAAGTCTGATTCTCCAAGAGGTGGGTTTCTTGGAGAAAAACAATTTGGGGACAAAATTTAGCCAAATGTCTGAAGACAGCAAGTTTGTTAGCATTGTCCAACCCCCCCCCTTTAATGTTTAACTTTTACAGTGTTAAGCCTGCTAGCAGCGACCGTGGCAGTCCACAACTTGACAGCTGTGGTAACAGCTGCAGAATTTCCACCCATGTGCAGAAAACAGATCCTGCCATGGGAATTGCAGTCTGAGTAGCTGACCACAAACGATGCTATTTAAAAAAAAACTTTATACCATTAGGTCCATCAGTATGCATGCCTTAGAAAAGGCGTTTGTAAAAGATTGCCAGCAGAGATATTACATTTCTGTCAGCCCTGGCCTCAAGTCACTTGCAGTGTACCCCTGCAACACATGCCATGATGTCCAGTGTCTCGTGTCTTGGCCTCCTAACAGTAGTATTTGCTTAAGCTTACATACGTACTAAAGAAAGTCTACTGCATGCACAAGCCCCCAAGTGTCTGGACATTTTTAATAAAATAAATAGTGACACACTATAGCAGCCCCTACTCCTGCCTGTTCACAACAATGCCCACTGCTTTGCTGTGAGACAGCAAATCATCCCTGTCCATCTCATCCCTGTGCATTGCACTCTAAATTGGACTGATGATTGCAGTTTTTTGGGGGGTAAGCGGTACAAAGCTTTCCTATCCTCTGGCTGCTACTTAAACTAATGTCTTTTAAGTGGCTGGAGGGCAAGATTTCAGGTGCTGTCGTTCCTATCTCTGCACTCCCCAATGCTGATGGTGACTTGTCCCTGTGCCTTCTTGCATACCGTAGGCCATCCAAACATCTGCTGCTGGAATGCTGCACAGCAGAGGGAGAGAGATTAATTCTGCCTGCTGGTTGCTAACCTGTGAAACTCGTGACTTGTCTGACTTCATACATAGCAGACAGCGGGCAGAGAATCAAGCAAAAAAATCACTTCCATGTGCAGTCAGATTTCCTCACTTCATTAGCACAATTGGGATTAAAATAAAAAAAAATAATCTTACCCTGCACACTACACACAACCAGCAAAAAATAACCTTCACCTGTAATGGCTCCTTTACAGTTTAAACACCCCGATACCCTACCTTTCTATGCCACCCCTGGGTCTTGTCCCCCTGCTGAGTTGAGACAGATCATGAGGCTGGTCAACATTCTGGTGAATTGCTGTTGCATGGCTTCATTCCTTGCTGCTTACAACTCCTACATGGCCCGGGCGCTCCTCTAGAAAACAAAAAGTTTACAGCCCATAAAGCCTTGATTTTTAGAAGCTGCCCAGGATCGACATTGTAACAGCTAATTGGGTACATGCAGCAGCCAATCAGTTCTGCACTTCACACCGCAGAAAATCATGCACTCTTCGTTCTCTTAGTAGTCTCCAATGGAAGCAAAGTGTGCAATGGTCAGGGTGTGGAGACATGGGAAGTACTGTGCATAAATTAGGGCCAATTTCTGTAGTTTTTCCAAATACTTCCTGGACTAAGAAATGAAGAGAACACCAAGAAGGGGAGGAAGTCACTGAATGCTGAGAATGAAGATCCCTGTGATTGTTCCTGCCATCTTCCTGCTTAGAAAAGGTACTATATGTTGCTCCCTTTGTTTATGTTGAGCTTTGAACTTTGATACTTTACGTGGTTTTTCAGTGACTGTGATTGCTTTGCATTTTGTGATGCAGTGTTACAGTCTTCCTGTTTAAGAAGATTTTGGTAGTATTGTTTCTATGAATTGTATAAATGTATTTTTTTAGTAATTTTTGCTGATAAACAAATAATGGCTTGGGAGGGTGGCCTGCTGCCACTTTTTCTGGTCTTGAATTTGAATTGCTCTGTTGCCTGTTCTTTCTTCTCACCCCTTACTTTATTTTATTTATTTATTTATTTGAATTTTGGTAACAGGGTGGGCCCACTAAGACAAGGTTCCTTTTTCAGGGGTGATCCAAGGGAGGGGTAACAAGAGGAGCAAAAGGAAGTGTACACAGGTACTTTACTAGAACAAGTAAAAGGGGAGTGTGCACAGGCACTTTTTCAGCATTAGCATATAAAGCAATTAACAATTAAAAAGTGCAAATAAACAGTGGATAGTAGACAAAGTACAGACAAAATATTAAATCAAACATCATGTTCATACTGGTGGGGGAGTTTCAGTCTCCTCCTAAAGTATAGTAGGTTGAAACTCAGCCTATAGAGTAACAGAAGAGAATATAAGATAAAGGGGTCGTGGAAAATAGTTGGAAGAGCAGGGGTTAGGTAGAAAGTGAGAAAAGTGGACAGGCAGTAAAGGTATTGCACATTTGTGACAGATGCAAGTAGGAGAAGGAATGAAGATTTCCTTGTAGAGTCTCTTAAAGTGAGGAAGAGAAGTAAAGGGGAGTAATTTGTGTGGGAGTTTGTTCCATTTTTGAGGTGCAGCAACATGGAAGTTATAACATTTTAATTGCTCTTATAATGGAATTTGAAACTGTTTTTAGCATGTGCCTTAACAATTGTACTTACAAAAGTGCCTAAATAATTTGTAATACCCATTTGTGACTATTAGTGATTATAGCTTCTCTGGGACTGTTTTCTTTTTTCCAGTTAGTTTTTCATCTCCAGAGGAAGGCTACAAAGATGAGAGCTGGTCAGCAGGGTAAGGCATATGAGGAGAGGTGAGGGCACTGAACATGATTGGGACCTTCAAGTACTTGAAAGGGATAAATAAGGTTAATAAGGAGAGTCTCTTTAAGCTGAGTGGCAACCATAACATGGGAGCATAGTCTTAAATTGGAGGGTGGGAGGTTAAGGAGGGAGGGAGGGAGGTCAGGAAGCACTTCTTCACAGAGAGGGTGGTGGACACTTGGAATGATTTTCCAGAAGAGGTAATCTCATTGAAGACAATGGGCAGCTTTAAGAAAGGCTGGGACAGATATAGGGGGAGGGTAAGGGTCATGGATAGGGAGGATGGGAGGAGTGGGGAGAGGAGGCAGGGACAGTAGCTCAGCTGTGGACCCTGCAACACAGGTAGACTTGACAGATCAAGATGGCCTTCCTCTGCTGGCTTCTTCATATGTTCGTATGCTCGTATCTCAGCTTCTCTCCTGCTTTTTCCATTTTGCCTCCCCCCCCGGCCTGCTTCCTAGGGCCCTCCCATCTTTACGACTAAATTCCCCTGCCAAAACCCCCTGCTGTTTCCCTGTCTCCCCCTCTCTGACTGTTTCCCCAACCTCCAATGTGGCCTTTATTCCTAACCCTCCTTGCCTTTCCTCTTCCTCTTTCCAAGATGGCGTGCCTTGGACCAGGCTGGAACACTGAAGCTGATCTCCAGTCCGGGAGATGGCATAGCATCAGCCGCTGTCCCCTCTATACCTGACTGGTGTAGAATCCATAAGGTACGGCTCCCAGAGCTGTTTCAGCTCCACTTCTCCTCCAGGCCTCCCCCAGTCGCCGACTGGTATGTGGGTGATGTGTGATATGGCCACCACCACACATTCAGTCACTTCACTACCAGTCTAGCATTGCTTGTAAAGTGCTTTGGGATACACTGTGTATGAAAAGCACTATATAAATGCTGATTCTTCTTCTTCTTCTTCTTCTTCTTCTTCTTCTTCTTCCGGTCTTCACTGCCTCTCATTGGCTGGCTCCTTAGTCTACTTTGGACTATTGCTGCCTGCCTTTTGAACACTTTTTCTGGGCTTGAACTTGAATTGCTCTGCTGCCTGTTCTTTCTTCTCACCCCTTACTTTATACCATTTTAATTGCTCTTGTACTGGAATTTAAAACTGTTTTTTTTTTATTATTTTTTATTGACTTTTCCATTTGCAGCTTATAACTTCTAGCCACTAGAGGGCTATATCTTCTATCCTTGGCTTGTCTGTCTCTTGTAGATTATGGGGATCATGTGACTAAGTGTCAATTTTTGTCCACTTGCTGATTATACTTTACTACCAGCCACAAGGGGTGCATAACTACCTCAACTACTGTTCTGATGACTGGATCCATAGAAAAATATCCTGCCCCTACTTTTATCAGCAGCCTAGACCCATAATCTCTGAAAAAAAAGTATTAATCCAAGCAGCAACTGCAACCTTACCCCTACTACTTGCATTATCTTGCCAAGCAAAGTACTCAACAATGCCACCTTCAGCCTCAAGATTGTACAGGGTGTAATCCTACTCTATCATATTTGCCTCCTGGGGAAGCATGTACCGGTGCCTGAACATTATGGTCGCTCTGGACTGTGCTGCGAAAAGCCCCTTCCCTTATTTTAGTGATAACTGCTCATTAATTTATTAATTTTTTGAATCTGACTAGTGTACCTGAAAGCTAGAATGGAAAAAATCGTTTGACGGAAAGGTTAGTTTTAATTCAGATTAACTGTTACGTGCTTAGAACTGTCAAAAAACATGCCAGCTGGCTGGCCCCATTCTCCACAATCGCCAGGTATGCAGCAACAGCTTGACAGAGAGTTTAGCCCCGCAAATGGCAGCTATGCAAACAAAGAAGATATATCACAATTAAAGGAAGTGTTGTCTGTCATTCAGAAGGATTTGGCTGAGGTAAAAATTACTACTTCTACATTGAGTAAACAAAATGAGGAGCTGGGACCCCATGTAGGATTAAACGAGAAAAAAATAGCAGAATTGACTGGTGTAGTGGGATATTTGGAGCAGCTAACAAACAAACAATCAGATCAGATATCTTATTTAACACAGAAGGTGGATGATTTGGAGAACAGAGAAATGAGGGATAATATTAGGTTTCTTGGTGTTCCTGAGGGTGCAGAGGGACCTGATATGACTTCTTTTCTACAGCACTTTTTGCCTGATCTTTTAGGTCACCAGTGGCCTTGGGCTCTGGAGGTAGAAAGAGCCCACAGACCCTTAGGTCAAAAATTGCCTAACCAGAGACCCAGACCAATTATTGTGTATCTGTTAAGGTTTACAGTAAAAGAGGAAATAATAAGACTGTCCACAGAGTGAAGGGTTTTAAATTGGAGAGGGAATTGAATTTTGATATTTCAAGATTTCTACTGCAGTGGTTGCAAGAAGAAAAGTTTTATGAAATCAAACAACATCTGAGAGAATTGGGATTACAGCATTTCTTTTCATTTTGTGCAACACTTGTTATACAATGTATGGGGGGTAAAACAGTTAAATGTGGACCTGTTAATGAAACATGGCATTTCCTGCAGAATTATAAGAATATTCACTTAAAAGGTAAACCCACAGGCAAGCAAAACAGTCTGCGAGATCAGTTAGAAGGCTCTAACATTGGCTTGCGCATAAGGCACAGTATTCCACAAGGCAGAGAGATAGCTCGAGCAGACAGTCCGATTTTAACCCCTCCCATATGACAGTCATAAGCAACAACTCTTCACCTTTACTCTGTGGCATTACAAGAAAGTACAAATCACACCTGGGGTATAGGAATCCAGCGTAGACCAAGACAAGCAATCGCACCTTCGAACATCCCTAGACCTCCATGTAAAAAGGTCAATCCAGCAAAAAGAGGGCACAGCAGAGAAAGCAGTTGCACTCGATTGAGTGGGGCCTCTCCAGATTCTGAATTGAGACAGGAAATGAATGCTACGGATTCATGTGTAACTGAAGTCTCTGTTTCATGATGCTCTACTGATCTTAAAGGTACAATTCCTGAAGTCATGCTAAAAGGAACTGAAAACTTGCTTAATGTACCCCAGACAATTTATTATGAGACACTTCCAGTTTGATTAACGAACTTCCTAAGAAAGGAGGCCTATTTTGTTTTGATGGATAAAAAGAAGTTGAAAGGCACTGCAAGCCTAAACTTAATATTACTAGTAAAGTAAGAAGAATGCTTGTTTTTTTTTTGTTTTTTTTTTTTCCAATTGTGGTGTTTTTATATACTTTCTGGGTGTAGCTCCCTAGACAAATAATTGTTTACTTACTAGGTACTCACAGTTGGCAAGGATGCAATTTTTAAAAGGATGTTTTACAAGTACTGAACAATATCCAATTTCAAGCAGACACTATTTTATGTACCTTAGATATTGAAGCCTTATATACAAACATTCCCCACAAAGGGGCTTTGGATGTGGCAGCAGAATTTCTTAATCAGCGAGATCAGGCAATACTTCCTCCCACATATTTTGCTGTTAAGTTACTTGAATTTGTGTTGAAGTGCAATGTTTTTTTATTTGACAAGAAATGTGTCTGCAAAAGAAAGGAACTGCTATGGGGGCTACTTGTGCCCCCACCTTTGCCAATCTATATGTGGGTTCATGGGAAACTAAGTTTGTTGTGGATGCAACAAATAATCCTTTTTTCAGTAATATCCTAATGTTTAGACACTTTATTGATGATATATTATTGATTTGGACCAGCGAGAAAAATGTATTTAAAGAATTAATGGATTATTTACACAGTACCACAGAGCATTTAACATTTCACATATGTTACAAGTTGTTCGATGATTAATATTTTAGATCTGAATATTTGCTTAACATCAGAAGGTTATATTGAAGCTGGAATGTTTTGAAAATCCACAGATGGCAATACATTGCTCTTAGCATTGAGCTGCCACCAGAAACAAACGATTCAAAATATACCTAGGGGACAGTTCCTAAGAGCAAGGAAGAATTGCAGTACTTCATCGCACACAAATAAGAGTAGGGGAGAAATGGCTACAAGATTTCAAGAGAGAGGCTATAGTAACACAGTGATAGAACAGGCAAGGGGTTTTGCAATGGAACAAAATAGAGAAACTTTGTTAAGATAAAGAAGAAATAGCCACATTGCAAGATAAAAGATTTAATATTGTGACAACTTTTTCAGTACATGCAAGTGAATTACAGTATATCTTGAGGAAACATTGATCTGTTTTAGCGAGCGATCCAGGGTTAATAGATGTAGTACAGCAGCCTCCCAAAATGGCCTTTACAAGGGCAAAAACACTAAAGGATTTATTAGTGCACAGCCATTATACAGATCCAATTCATACACATACATGGCTTGATAGAGAAGCCAAAGGCTGTGTTACCTGTAAGAGGTACATATACTGTAAAAATATTCTGAACAGTAAAGATTTTTCGAGTGCTAATACATCGAGGAAATTTAAGATTGAACATATCATGACATCTGACACCTCTGGTGTGATTTATCTGGCAACATGCTCCTGCTCTTTGTTTTATGTAAACAAAACAACTTAACATTTAAAAAAAAGAGTAGCAGAGCACATACATACTATAAAATGAGGAGACTGCACGTATGCCACTGCAGCTCATACTGCTAAAAAGCAGCAGAGAACTGATGTTAAACTCACCTTTAATTTTCAGGCAATAGGAAAAGTTTCTGTAACACCAAGAGGGGGTAATTATAATGATCAAGTACTACAAAGGGAGAATTTTTAGATTGTACAATTAGGTGCAGATAGGGAATCAGGACTAAATTCAGGTTTGGATATTGAATCCTATTTAAGAAAGAAGAAATAAATAGAAGACCATTTTGCTTCAGCTTCTAAATGATAATATATGAATTATAAATACACTGGCCTTATGCATTTATATTTAAAATGAGCTTTCTGCTATAAGCGTTTTTTTTACAAAATAGTATATGATCTAATGATTGTTTTCTATATGACTTCTCCCCCCATTTTCTATTCTTTTTTATTTCTTGTTGTTTGTTCTGTGCCTTTTTGTTATTCACATATGTTGATTAGATTGTTTCCAGCTGTAGGATAAACTGTTTGGGGTTCAGAGGTGCTTTAAGTGTGTTTAATTTGTTTGAATTTGTTTAAGTAATTAATTCTTTATGTTCAATTAATTTTATATGTCATTATGATGTCACAGTGGATTTCTAGTATTTAAATGGTGTGTGGTTTCAAGCATTTTAGCTTTTAGTGAAGGATCTAAGCTGATCCGAAATGCATCAGGTGTGTATTTTATTCAATAAAATAGATATTTTTGCTCAGATCTCCAGTGTCCATGTTATATGAGGTGCTGAGTGCTTGGTTCCTGTGTCTGTGTATGTATATATTATAGTGGTGCGGCTGTGCTACTATAGTTAGGGTTCAGCAGTCACTTACATACTAATGTCTAAAGTCTGGGCATTAATAACTTTGGACCCATTCAATGGATTTGCCTGAAATTTGGAATGCACAGTGGGGCATGGCAGATCTCTTGATTTGTCAAATTGTGTTTTGGTCGGACTTATGGTCTTTGTATATGAAAAAGCTGAATAATGCAAAATTATCCATTTTTGGAGGCAGCTTTTGGGATTTGGGACATGGCCCTGTATGGCAGTTGTGTAGCATGCCGCTCTGTGAGATGGCTCATTTGAACGAGCTTTGGTGGCCAAACATGCCACTTTTCATTTGGTGAAAACATATTAAGGCATTCAAACGTTATGCCACTTTTAAGTTACCATTATAAGACAATGGTAAAATTTATATGTATGTTTAACGAATAAATAATGGGATTCTGGCCATTTTGTCCTGCCTGGCAATCAAAGAATGTGTAGCCTCGCGGTTCAAGAATCTTTGTCCCCGAGAATTTTAAAAATTCTTTGATCTCGAGGTCCGCCATCTTGATTTAAAATTTCCGATCGGAAAAACACAAATATCTCAGCTCAGGGGTTACTTCTGAAGTAAAACTTGGATGGGTTTTACTCAGGGGGCTCCAATCTATCGAGCCATGCCTTTGGTTTCATCCAAATTGGTCAAAAAATAGGGTTATGAACTTTAAAATCTTGATATGTGGCTCGCTAAAGATCTTTGATCGCTAGCCTGCAAAATCTTTGATCGCGAGATTCTTTGATCGCAATCGTGCATCGCAAGCAAGCGACAAAATGGCCAGATTTTAAAAAAAATTTCTCAGCCCAGGGGTGCCCTAGAAACTTGAAAGGGGGTGGGTTTTGCTCGGGGGCTTCATTCTGTGTCATCTGAATAAAACAAATCATGTTTTAAATATCCTTGGTAGTCTAGCACCCCTCCCATCATGATAAAATAGATAATCTCTAGTGGCACCCCAATGTTCATAAATATTGATTTTTAATATCCCTGGTAGTCTAGTGGCCCCCTCCCTGATCTTTATATAATTATAATTGTAATTCATATCCCTGGTAGTCTAGTGCCCCCCCTCCATCATTATAAAATATGTAAGCATCTGCAATTTCCTGGTAGTCTAGTGGCCCCCCAATGTGTATTTGATAAATATTGCTTTTTTATATATCCGGTAGTCTAGTGGCCACACCAATCTGTATTAAATTATAATTATTGTTCATGTCCCTGGTAGTCTAGCATCCCATCATAATAAAATAGATAAGCATGTCCAATTTCCTGGTAGTCTAGTGGCTCCCACCCCCACCCTTCCCCAGCAGGCGACTGGCACAGTCCACCTCTCACCTCCACAGCCAGCTGTCGACTGTGTGTATTATGAGCACTAATGCAAAGAGGCACTCAGAAATAATTTCAGATTGCAGTCAAAGAATTTTGAATTTGCAGGGTCGCAATCAAACAATAAAACATTTTAAAAGTCAATTCTTAGGCGGAAATGCATGACACTACAGCCATGCCTCAATAGAACAAACCCCTGAGCAAATCTCAACCTCATCTGGCTTAATAAGCCAACCCTGATCTGAGAAAATTGTTTTTATTTTCAAGTGTCCATTTAGTCACACCCTCGTGATCAAAGATTGCAGTCAAAGAATCTCGGTATCAAAGATTTTGCAGGCTTGCCATCAAAGAATTTGAGGGCCATGATCAAACAATAAAACATTTTAAAAGTCAATTTTGTAGGCAGAAATACATAAAACCACAGCCATGCCTCGATAGAACGAAGCCTCCGAGCAAAACCCACCCTCATTTGACTTAATAAGCCATGCCTGAGCTGAAAAATGTATTTTTTCAGGTGGCCATCTAGTCACACTCTCACGATCAAAGATCGCGGTCAAAGAATCTTGCTATCAAAGAATTTGCAGGCTCGCGATTAAAGATTGCTAGCGAGCCATGATTAAAAAATTAAAAAGTTAAAAACTCTATTTATTGACCATTTTGAAAGAAACCGCAGGCATGGCTCGATAGAGACAAGACCCCTGAGCAAAACCGACCATAGTTTCACCTCAGAAGTCCCCCCTGAGCAGAGATATTTGAATTTTTCCGACCACAAACTAAAAACAAGATGACGACAGTCACGATCAAAAAATTCCTCCTCATATAAGATTCTTTGATCACAAGCCTGCAAATTCTTTGATCGTGAGGTGGGACTAGATGGTCAAAACCCCACTCTCCTTTCACAAAATTTCCCCATTGACTTATAATGGGAAATTAAAACTTTAGTAACTTTTGAATGGATTAATATTTTTTCACCAAATGATAAGTGGCATGTTTCTTGACCCAAACTCTTTCAGCTGAGCAAAGTTGCAGGGCAGCATACCACACAATGGCCATGCAGCGCCATGGACAAAATCAAAAAAGCTGCCCACATAACTGGCGAAAAGTGCATTTTCAGCATTTTAGTGTGCAAAAACTGTAAGTCCAACCAAATTGTAATTTAGCTAATCAAGAGATCTACCACGCCCCACCATGCATGCCAAATTTCATGCAAATCCATTGAAAGGGTCCAAAGTTATTAATGAGCAAAATTTTGGGTTTAACATAGAAGAGGCTTCATAAATGTACATATAGGGGCGTGACTGCGCCCCATAATATATTCCATGGCCGAGCATGCTAATATGCTACAGTAAAGGAGAATGGGAGGAGATTTAGGCCTCACAACCCCAATGACACACCAAGGCATCTGTCAGACTGTGGATGATTGGGGTGGTGCGTGTGAGGGGGGTTGGGGCGCAACCCTAATGTCTCATTTCCTGACTTCTTTTGCTTTTACCCTAAATGAAGCATTAACACAGTTTTTTGCATAGGATTTCCTTACTTTTTGAGAAAAATGTAATATAAGTAGTAAACAACATGTATTGGGGGGGCTGCATAGCCCAGCTCCCACCAAGTTGCCAATTTTTGCATAACAATATGCATCTGGGCCCATGCTCCCAATTATTTATTTATTTATTTAGTTAAACATCAGTTTAGAAACCTTTGAGCCAGAGGCTCATTTACAAAGGTACCTCGTCACAAAGAGGACATCAGAACAGTAGTACAAGGGACACAGTACTTACAAACAAAAAAGTTACAGTTCAATTACAATTTTGTTACAATAGAATATAATCTCCAACGAAGCAAAGATAACAAAAGGTGCAAAACTTATGGTTGGGGGAGAGCTGGTGGGGTAGAAGGGAGGGAGATAGGGAGGAGGAATTATTAGGAAAGGAAGGGGAGGCGCCAGTGAGCATTGTCAAACAGAGTATATATATATATATATTTTTTTTAGTAGGCTAGCAGCAGTTGCATTTGCGAGAGCTAAGCAGGAAGTTTCTGAGCCTGGGCTTAAAGCAAGCTAAGGTTAGTGAGTTTGAGACACTGGCAGGGAGGGAGTTATACCAGTGGGGCGCACGGTAGGGGAATGCCCTCTGACCTTGAGAGGTCCTGGCTCTCGGAATAACTAGGGTAGCTCTTGACGAGCTGCACGTGATCAGGGTCGGTGCAGTACGGTGAATGGAGTTGGATAGGCCTATGGGGGATAGGCCACGCAGGGCTTTAAAGGTGAGCTGGCATGTCTGATACATGAGTCGCTCTTCCAGGTTGAGTAGGGTAGCCAGGGTGTACAGCTCACATGTGAGTGAGTCTGGAGCACCAGTGATAAGTCTGCAAGCCTTATTAACTGTGAGGTGAACCTTGTTGAGGGCAGTCTGATCTGCTGAGCCATAGACCGGAAGGCCATAGTCAATGAGAGACATGACAGAGGAGGTGACAGCCAGGCAGAGTGCATCAGGAGGGAGGCATTTCTTGTGCCAGTAAAGAATGCCTAGCCGTGAGTTGGCGACAGAATTTAGGACAGATATATGTCCATGGAATGAAAGTGCAGGGTCAAAGGTTATACTGAAGATATTTATAGGACTGCACCTGGTCAATGATGAGATTGGGTGTGGAGTGGACAGCTAAGGGAAACTTGCTGTACTTATTTTGGGGGTGGGAGAAGAGCATCGTTTTTGTTTTCTTAAGGTTGATAACAAGTCGGTGCTCAGTGAACCAGGTAGCTGCAGAGTCAAAGACTACTTGGAGGGAGTTCTGTAGCAGCATGGGGTCATTGTGGGAGGCAACGAGAACAGCATCATCAGCATAGAGAAGCATCTTACCCGTACAACTGCTGGGTAGGGAGTTAAGAAAGAGTGAGAATAGTAGGGGTCCAAGAATTGAGCCCTGCGGCACCCCAGAGCGAATGGGGCATGTTTCAGAGAGAGTACCGTTGACTTTCACACATTAGGAGCAGGCTAAGAGATAGCTGGTGCACCAGGAAACAGGTCCTGAGGCAAAGCCTATTAGGTCGAGGGTGGAGAGCAAAAGAGGATGCAAAACAGTATCGAATGCTTTAGACAGGTCAATGAATATAGCACCAGCCAGGGCACCAGAGTCCAAGGAGGCATGGAGGAAGTTGGAAAATTCCAGGAGTGCTGTAGTGGTACTATGACCCGCTCTGAACCCGTGTTGTTCAGGGCAGAGAACATTGTACTTACAGAGGTAGTCAGAGACTTGGGATGCCACAATTTTCTAACGCCTTAGAGAGGGGAGAGGATTGAGATGGTTGGTAGTTACCCGGAAGAGTCTTGTCACCACCTTTATGGACAGGGTAACTGTGGCAATCTTCCAGGCAGAGGAATTGTCCAAGCAGAGTGATTTGTTGAAAATGCACGTAATAGGTGAGAGGACCTGATCCAGGACCTGACGTAAAAGGCAGGGATCAAGTGAGTCATTACCGATGGTGTTATCTTTTAGGGCTTTTAGCAAGTAAGGCCTAGCTTCTTGCATGGTGACATGACGCAGGTGGAAAGAGGGGCGGGCAATGGGTGGTGGTACAAATGGAGGAGGTGGACTGAAAAAGTTATCAGGAAGTACTGAGCTAAGGTCGGTAAAGGAGTTATTGAGGTGGGTGGCAATGAGGGCAGGGTCAGAGGAGACAGTACCATTGATGTTGAGAAGAGAAGGAGAGGGGACTGGGAGTGACCATTCAGTTGCTTGACATTGTCCCAAAGCACCTGGGTTCCCAGGAGAGGTAGAGGCTTGGTAGTATTCCGCCTTTGCTTGCGGATGGCCCAGGTGCACTGGTTGCGGCAGCAGCATAGGACTGCCTGTCAGCTGAACGCCAGTAGCAACAGCAAGGTGCAAGATTGTCGCGTTGCTTGCTGCCACAGTAGGGCAGGGTGATCCAAGGGCATGTTTCACTTGGACCTCTAGCAGTTATGGGAGCAAAAGATATCACAGGCAAAGTTGAAAGTGCTTACAAAGAAGGCCAGGGCTAAGTCAATGTTGGTTGCCCCTCGTCAGAGGGACCAATCAGTGTGGGCAAGGAAGCGCTTTTAAGGCCTAGTGAGTCCCCAGGGCCTAAGCCACCTTCGAGAGGTGGTTTGACTGGGGATGAGGGCCGAGGGGTTTCCCAGTTGAAAAGCACAGGGGAGTGGTCACTGAGGCAGTCAGGGAGGATTTGGATGTTGTGGATGAGGATTGGCCTGTTGGTGAGGACCACATCCAGCAGGGTGCTTGTCCCCCCCAGGGCTTTTTCTAGTAGGCTGTGTGACCAGTTGAGTTAGGTCAATTGAATCGAAAGCCACACGGTGGGAGGAGGATGAGGGGCAGAGCCAGTTTATATTCAAGTCGCCCACCAAGATTTGGTCCGACGAGTTGGGTAGGGAGGTGAGGTAGTCAATCACCAAACAAAAAGTGGCATGTTTGGGCAGTGAGGCTCTTTCAAGGGAGCCATGTCACAGAGCAGCATGTCACACAATGGCTGCGTAGCACCATGGAGAATATCTCAAAAAACTGTCTCGAAATCTGGATAATTTTGCATTAACACCCAACTTCTCCATTAGCTCCTTATATTGTTTTGCCACTAGAGGGAGCCTGATTAAGTTTGAACAATTTGCTCCCAATATCTCACTTGTCACATTTTACTGCTCTCTAGTAGCTGTTTTCCCTTGGTGATCACCCCTTCATCACTCCCTCATCACCCCCTCTCCAATCGTCGAAAGCTATCCCGCCATTGTGCACTCCCCAGATCAGCCCTCCTCCTCCTGCTCCTGTCAGGCAATGTCCACCCCAATCCTGGGCCTGGCAGCACTGGTCCTCCCCCTGAAATCTCCTGGGCTGCGCATTGCTTCTATGAACATCTGTAGCCTCCTGAAAAAACTGGACTCTCTACACTGCTGGGTGACGCTTCATAAACCTGATGTTGTATAGTTACGGTACTCCGAATTTGGCATTTTTTCAAATAAAAGCAAAAACCTAGCCAGGAAAATCATGATTTTTGTGAACTTTAAATTTTTTTTCTATGTCATGCAGTTGCTGAGATATTTGCAATTAAGTACTTCCAATGCTCGTTTTAAGCTTCGATGTCCATTACAATGCATACATTCTTTGTGTTTCTCTATGCAGCTGTTCAGTAAAAACAGGGTATGCTCTTCCGTTGCTGTTACACTTACTGTTTCCACTTGCATTTAGGTCCCGTTTGTGTTACCATTCCCATGTACGCCACCATGTGTGTTACCCTTTGCATTGTCATTTGTGCTTGTGTTTTCATTACTGTTACCATTTGCATTTCCACCTTCTGTTTGCATTGCTGTTCCTGTTACAATGTCACATGACATCACGTGGCATGAGCGCGGGGCCCTTTTCACTATTTCTCATCATCATTCTCAAAAAGAAGGGAAATTAGAGGCAAAAAAATCCATTTAATGCATCAGTTAGGGTTGTTCCACAGCAACAAAAGCGAGGAAATTCAGTGTTAGGGTTGAAACCCCCCTTGGACCCCTCCAGCCCACCCCCTCAACCAGCATCGGGGTGTGTCTTGGGGTTGTCAGTCCTAACTCTCACCCATTCTCCTATTACTCAGCTTCTTTACACATGTGATGGGGTGAGAGTAGCAGATGACCCCAACCAGCACCCCGATGCTGGTTAGGGGGTGGCTGAGGGGTTCAAGAGGGTTTCAGCCCTAACACCAAATTTCTTGCTTTGTCACTGTGGAACAACCCTAACTGATGCATTAAACAGAGTTTTTTCTATATATATATATATATATATATATATATATATATATATATATACACACACATATATATATATATACACATATATATTCCATGCATAAAACTGTGTTAATGTATCAGTTAGGATTATTCTGCAGTGACAAAAGTGAGTAAATTCGACATTAGGTTCCCACCCTTGCACTCTGCCCCCACCCTGTCCCCACCAACAAGCATCGGGGTATGCATTGGGGTCGTCGGGCCTAACTCTCACCCCATCCCATGCATAAACAAGCTGAGGTGGTGCAGTGTAGGAGAATGGGGTGAGAGTTAGGGCTGATGACCCCAATGCACACCCCAATGCCTGTTGGTGGGGGCGGGGTGCAAGGGGTGGGAACCCTAATGTCGAATTTCCTCATCTTTGTCGATGTAGGATAACCCTAACTGATGCATTAATGAAGTTTGTTGCATAGAATTTCCTTACTTTTTAAGAAAGTATAAAAAAGTAGAAGTGCCCCGCGCTCCCACCAACTTGTACTGTAAGTGTCGGGCCACATTACACACCTAATGACTAAAAAGTAGATTGACAACACCAAGGCCAGCCATCAAACAAATGGTAATGTAGTAGAACAATAGAAAACCCTGTCCACAGAACTTAAACTGTGCCACATCATATCTCCACCCAAAAAAAAAATTCTGACATGTAAACACTGTAATTTACATCCACAGGACATGCTGTAAACACCCTCCAAATTTCAAGTAAAAATACTAAACCATGTCCAAGATATAACATGTCATAGTTTGAAATTTTCATTCGTTAGAGTGGCACAGTTCCACACCTCTTGACATTTACCACACACAATGACTGAAAACTACATCCATGACAGTAAGGCTATGTACAGTAGTAGCCACAGACATTGGCAGCTATTTCCAGATTTTTCACGAAATTTCTAAAGAGTTTCTCTCTGCTACCCCTACTGTAGAAATGGAGAAAGCATGAGATATTTCTGGAAATATCACAAAAATTTCAGGAAATAGCTGGCAGTGTCTGTGGCTGCTACTGTATCCTATCAATTTCAAGCCACCCCCACAAGCAAAATGCTGTCCGCATAACGTAAACTACGCTACACCTTACACACCATGTCTCCACCAAACATTTTTTTTCAGACACGTAAACACTGCAATTTACATCCACAGGACATGCCGTAAACATCCTCCAAATTTCAAGTAAAAAGACCAAACCATTTCCGAGACATTCAATGTTAAAGATTGGCAAAATTTCCCTATTTCATTATAAAAAATATTGCCATCTTGTCCCTCCCTCGCGATCAAAGTTGGCAGTCAAAGAATCTCATGATCAAAAAATGTGCAGGTTTGTGATCAAAGAATTTGCAGGCTCATAAACAAAGAATAAAAAATGCTATAAATACAAAAATGGAAGGAATTGCAGTAAACCACCGCCATGGTTCGACAGAATGAAGCCCCCTCAGCAAAATCCACCCTCATTTGACTTCCTAGGGCACCCCTGGGCTGAGAAAATTAATTGTTAAATCCAGCCACCTCATCCCTCACTCACAATGCACGATCGTGATCAAACAATCTCACGATCAAAGAATTTACAGGCTCGTGATCAAAGAATTTACAGGGTCATGATCAAAGAATTAAAAATGTTGTAATTCACAGAATACAAGGAAATGTGGTAAACCACCACCATGGCCCGATAGAACGAAGCCTCCTGTGAAATACCCACCCTCATTTGTATCCCTAGCCCACCCTAAGCCGAGATATTTATGTTTTTATCTAGTGATGCAAGATCGCGATTAAAGACCTCGCAATCAAAGAATTTGCAGGCATGCGATCAAAGATCGTTAGTGAGCCGCGAATTAAGATTTTAAAAGCTTATAACTCTATTTTTTGACCAATTTAGATGAAACCAAAGTCATGACTCGATAGATCAGAGCCCCCTGAGTAAAACCCATCCAAGTTTTATTTCAGGAGTGACCCCTGCGCCGAGATATTTGTGTTTTTCTGATCGGAAAACTAAAAACAAGATGGCGGACCTCGCAATCAAAGAATTTCAAAAATTCTCAGAGACAAAGATTCTTGAACTGTGATGCTGCAAATTCTTTGATCGCCAGGTGGGACCAGATGGCCAGAACCCCATTCTTTGTTCGCAAAACATACATATAAATATTCCCATTGACTTATAATGGAAATTTAAAAGTGGCATAACTTTTGAATGCCTTAATATTTTTTCACCAAATGAAAAGCGGCATGTTTGGCCACCAAAGCTCTTTCAAACAATTGATTTTGCAGAGTGGCATGCTACATGTTGGCCGTGCAGGGCCACATCCAAAATCCCCAAAGCTGTCTCCAAAAATGGATAATTTTGCATTTTTCAGCGTTTTGTACGCAAAGACCGTAAGTCTTGCCAAAACTAAATTTGGCAAATCAAGAGACCTACAGTGCCCCACCACACATACCAAATGTCAACCAAATTTCAAGTAAATCCATTGAACGGGTCCAAAGTTATTAACATGCAAAATTTTCAGTTTAACATAGAAGTGACATCTGAACCCTAACTATATATATATCTTTCTATATATATATATATCTGTGTGTATATATATATATATATATATATATATGGCAAAAAACTCCATTTAATGCATTAGTTAGGGTTGTTCCACAGCGACAAAAGTGAAATTCATGTTAGGGTTGAAAACTTGGACTCCTTAACCCCAACTGGCATTGGGGTGTGCATTAGGATCAGTCAGCCCTAACTCTCACCCCATGACATGTGTAAAGCAGGCAGAAGTATAGGAGAATGGGGTGAGAGTTAGGACCCACGATCCCAATGCACACCCCAATGCCGGTTGGGGGTGGGCGGGGTCCAAGGGGTTTTCAACCCTAACTGCGAATTTCCTCACTTTTGTCGCTGTGGAACAACCCTAACTAATGCATTAAACAGAGTTTTTTGCCTCTAATTTCCCTTCTTTTTGAGAATGATAACGAGAAATAGTGAATGTAATGCAGCGGCGGAAGGGCCCCGTGCTCCCACCACATGATGTCTTGTGGCATACTAATAGGGAAAGCAACGCAAACAGAAATGCTAACAGTGGCACACATGGTAACACAAGTGCGAATGAGAACAGAAAGGGTAACGCACATGGTGGCATAGACGGGAACGGTCTGCCACGTGATGTGTTGTCACATAGTAACATGGTGCCTGCAAACAGAAATGTCAATGGGCGTGGTGACGTAAAGTGAAACAGAAAGATAAACAGTACTGTAGACAGAAATGGCAAAAAATAACAGAAACACAAGCGTAAATGAAAATGCAAAGGATAACGCACATGGTGGCGCAGACATCAACGGTAAGTGAAACGGATATGGAACTGCAAGCGGAAAGGGCAACAGTAACAGTAATGTAAGCGCACTGGCTGGTTTTCCCCAAAACCTGCATAGAGAAAGACCGTGAGTACAAATAATGTATGCATAATGAGTATCGGTACAGAAAATGAGAACTTGGAATACTAAATACATTATATCTCAGGAACTGTACGACGTAGAAAAAAAATTTAAAAGTCATATTATTTACAACTGTCCTGGCTAATTTGGTACTTAGCCCCCATTAGGGTTGTTCTTGGGGCTAAGAATTTTTCCGACGAAAAGTCTGTATCTCGTACCGTTTCCGAGATACGGGCCCTGAAACGCGCGGCGAACGCCGTAATGTTATCCTATGGGAAAAAAAGAAAAGTTCGGAGCACCATAACTTTGCCTCCCTGTAATGTTTTTTTCACCAAACCACTGAAAGGCACATCTGTGGGCTGTTGGCTGTCTTCCCTCCAAATTTCAGGAAAAAGACCAAACCGCTATTTTGCAGCAGGGTGCCAAAGGATTCCTGTAATGCTTCGGCTCGTAATGTTATCCTTATGGGAAAATGTCAACTTTGGAGTGCCATAACTTTGCTGCCATGTAATATTTTTCAATACAACACTGAAAGGCATATCTGGGAGATGTCAGCTGCGCTCCTCCAAATTTCAGCCCAAAACTCCCAACGGTTATTTTGCAGTGCAGTGCCAAAGAATTGCTGTTATTTTCCACAGACCAGAAAATTACTATGCGCAATTTCTTGACTTTTGTAAAGTTCAACACTTTAAGTGACACAGTAATTTCTTGATGCTTTTTCAGAAATTTGAAAAACATATTTCTGGGGTATTTTACCACAAAATAAAGACATGGCAAGCATCCTCAGGGCCCGACTAGGGTGAATACAAAAAGAATTAGGTTGCTAGGAGGGTCCCAAATTTAAATGCTAACCATTTTCTGATCACCAACTGAAAACAAAATGGCGGATTTGCGAAAGTAACGAGCCCATTTGCGAAATTAAAGCACATTGCGACACTGTCGAACTTTTTGTTAACTTTTCCCATTGACTTATATTGAAACTGTTTTGAATAACTTTTGAACGTTTAATATTTTTTCACGAAATCTTGAAGGCACATTGGGGACCCGGCGCATGTTTCCTGAAGATTTGGGCCGAATCACATAACCATACGACCTGTAGGCATGACCATAGAATTCCAGAAAAAGCGTAAATGTGCGCGCAGATCACACTTAATAACTCCGCAGCCGTATATCTGACTGGTACAAAACTTGGCAGATCCCAAGGCCTATGGTTCTTGATCATGTATTCCACATTTCAGGCAAATCCATCAAATGGTTGCAAAGTTATTAAGGTGCAAAATTTTGGGTTTAACATAGAAATGGCTCCTCAACCCTAACTATAGTGGCACTACTGTGCCACTATAATGTGTGTGTGTATATATATATATATATATATATATATATATATATATCTATATATTATGGTAGCACGGTAATGCTACCATAGTTAGGGTTGAGTACCCCTTTTAAGGTTAAATGGTGAAACTTTGCACCTTAATAACTTTGCCACTGTTCAAAGGATTTGTCTGAAGTTTGGCAGGCACGGGGCATAACCATAGATCTTGGGATCTGGCAACCTTTGTACTGGTCGGATATACAGCTGCAGAGTTATTAAGAGTCATTCCTGTGTGCAATTACGTTTCTTTGTGCATTCTTTGCTCGCGTCTACAGATTGCATGGTTTATGAGACTGGTCCAAAAACGGGTCCCTGAAGTGCCTTTTGAACATTTTGTGAAAAAATATTAAATGGTTCAAAAGTTATTCAAAAAACAAGTTCCCATTATAAATCAATTGGAAAAGTTAACAAAAAGTTTGAAAGTGTCACAAATGGCCCTAGCAGTGTCGCAAATCTACCATTTTGTCTTCAGTTACTGATCACAGAAATGCTTGGCATTTAAAATTGGGACCATCTAGGGACATCATTCTTTTTGTGTTTACCTAATCGAGCCCTGAGGATGCTAGCCATGACTTTATTTTGAGGTTAAACACCCCAGAAAAATGTTTTTCAAATTTCTGGGAAAAGAAGTGTTGCAAAGTAATGTCACACCTGCAACACTTTAGCAAATTTTTGTGAAAGGTGTCGCAAATCAGGACACTACTTTTCAAAGTATGGCCAAAATGACAGGAATTCTTTGCTACCTTGCTGCAAAAGAAGGGATTGGTCTTTTGGGCTGAAACTTGGAGGGAAGGCAGCCAACATCTCACAGATGTGCCTTTTGGTGTTTTTTGTGACAAAATATTGCATGGATGCAAAGTTACGGTACTCTGAAGTTGACTTTTTTCTCATAGACTAACATGGTGGCATCCGCCGTGCCTTTCTGGGCTCGTATCAATCAATCAGTCAATCAAAATCTTTATTTAACCAGGTGGGCACCGTTGAGCAGAACTCATTTTTGAGGTGAACCTGGGATAAGGTACAAACTACAGAAAGAATCAACTGGATTGCGATTGCTGCCAACATGGCAGTATAAATTATAACAGATATGAGCAGGCTAACGTAGAGCCATCGCACACAAGAATACTAAATATACAAAAAACAGTACCATAAAAGAAATGTACAAGTTAAGAGCATTCAATAATGCAGAACATTGAACTGGTGTAAGCTACATTACAGTTTTTTTGTTTTTTTTTACAGAGGGCAGAAGATAAGAGGATGCATAGGATAGAAGGGGAGAGAAGAGGGCATGGATTTGGAATAAGGGGTGGCAGACAGAGAGCAGGAATAAGCACAACAGCTGCAGTGTGAGGGATTAAGGGAAGCAGTCACAGGATTCCTTGAGTTGGCAGGTGATTAAAACTTTAAATGCCACAAGCCTGCAAGGGAGGTTTATTTTCTGGGTTTTTTGCAGCTTGTTCCACAGCAAGGGAAGTATATGGCTTATAGACGCCCTGCCGAAGCAGGATCTAACCTTCAGGATTTTCAGGGTTATGTAAGAAGCACTTCTCAGGGCATATTTAGGTTGGGGGTTTAATGGTAGGCAATCTGTGATATAGCTGGGCAGGTTATTCGTAATGGCTCTGAAGGTCCAGAGTACCGCGCTTCTCTGGTGCCTAAGGGTAAGGGAAGGCCAGCCCACAGCAGTATATAGGAGACAGTGATGGGTGGAGTAGGGGAGCTCCGTTATGAACCTTAAGGCTCTGTGGTAGAGTGTATCGAGTTCTGCAAGGGTAACAGCAGGACCTTGGCTATATAGGAAGTCAGCATAGTCTAACGGGGAGAAATGTAGCTTAGACTAGCCGCTTTTTAGCCTCCCTCGGTAGAAGGGTTTTTATCCTGAAGAATAGTCCTAGTCTCTGTCTGAGTTTCTTTATAAGCTCTTCAATATGACCCTGGAAGGAGAGAGAACTGTCGATCCAAGCCCCTAGGTATTTGAAAGAAGACATATATTCCTGCTGATCCCCCAGTATGGTAGTGACAGGGGATAGTGAACCATGAGAGGAAGGGGCAATAGAGTTGGACACAAGAGAGAAGAGCATGGCTTTGTTTTTTTTCACGTTCAGGAGCAACTTCTATTTTAGGAGTTGGAGTTGTAGCAGATCAAATTCGCTCTGGCGAGATGAGAGTACAGTGTCAGGAGATGGTCCACTAGTGTAGAGCACTGTGTCATCTGCAAAGCGATGAATTTTGGCCTTGTTAATGGAGGCATTAATTCTATTAATGTAGATTGCGAAAAGTAGGGGTCCCAAGATGGAGCCTTGTGGAACACCCCAAGTAAGAGGTTTGAGGGGTGAGACCTCACCATCAGCCTTAACTTGCTGGAAGCGGTCAGTTAGGTAATTATGGAACCATCTAAGTGAGGGAGCATCCAGGTCAATATTCCATAGGGATGATAGTAGCAGGGGGTGATCAACAGTGTCCAAAGCCTTACTGAGGTCCAGGAAGACTGCACCGGCAACATTCTTGTTGTCCAGCTCCCCCAGCCACTCATTACTGACTTTGACAAGGGCGGAAACATAGAAACATAGAAACATAGACTTTGACGGCAGATAAGGACCACTTGGCCCACCCAGTCTGCCCATTTCCCTACCTACCTACTGGATAAGCTGCAGATTCGAGTTAACCAACAGCCTACTTCCTGCCACCCCCCCACTACAATTGCCTTGTGTCTGTCCATGCATGTTTGAATTCCCCACTGTTTTAGCCCAACAACCTCCCCAGGAAGGCAGTTCCATGCATCCACCACTCTCTCCGTGAAAAAAGATTTTCTCACATTACCCCTTAGCCGTCGCCCCTCTATCTTTAAATTGTGTCACCTTGTTCTTACTCATCTCTTTTTCTGAAAGATGCTACCCTCCTGGACTTTGTTGATTCCCTTGAGG
The DNA here is from genome assembly GCA_016271365.2 of Neoceratodus forsteri. Lineage (NCBI taxonomy): Eukaryota > Metazoa > Chordata > Ceratodontiformes > Ceratodontidae > Neoceratodus > Neoceratodus forsteri. The sequence continues at coordinate 51,609,968 of CM057449.1, read as the reverse complement.
TACTTGAACGTTTCTATCATGTCCCCCCTGTCCCTCCTTTCATCACGGGTATACATATTAAGCTCTCTCAGTCTCTCTTCATATGATTTCTGATGCACACCCTGCACCATTTTAGTTGCCCTCCTCTGGACTGCTTCCATCCTGTCTATGTCCTTGCGTAAATGAGGTCTCCAAAACTGCACACAGTACTCCAGATGGGGTCTCATCAACTGTCTGTACAGAGGGATAACCACTTCCCTTTTTCTAATTGTGATTCCCCTTCCTATGCATCCCAGTATCCCCCTGGCTCTCCTCACTGACTTCTCACATTGCTTACCCACCTTTAGATCATCTGATATGACTACCCCCAAGTCCCGTTCCATTTTTGTTGTTGTTTGTACCTCCCCTGCTATTGTGTACTCTTCTCCTGGATTTTTGTTTCCCAGGTGCATTACTTTGCACTTCTTTGCATTGAATCTAAGTTGCCATATGTCTGACCATTCCTCCAACCTTGCCAAGTCCCTTCTCATCCTTTCTACCCCGCTTGTGTATCAACTCTGTTACAGATCTTTGTATCTTCTGCAAAGAGGCATACCTTTCCCTCCAGACCCTCTGCAATGTCACCTATAAAGATGTTAAAGAGGACTGGACCCAGTACTGAGCTCTGAGGTACTCCACTAGTGACCCCCCTTTCTTCAGAATGTGAGCCACTCACTATTACCTTCTGAGTCCTGTTGTGCAGCCAGTTTGCAACCCAGGCTACCACCCTGGGACCCACTCCCAAGCTGGCTAACTTGATTATTAATCTTTTGTGTGGGACAGTGTCAAATGCCTTGCTAAAGTCTAGGTAGGGCTTATCCACAGCCCCTCCCTGGTCTATTACTTTGGTCACCCAGTCAAAGAAATCTATTAGATTCATCTGACATGACCTTCCTGCTGTAAATCTATGCTGCTTTGGGTCCTCTGCCCCGCTGGCCTCCAGGTACTCAACAATTCTTTCTTTCAGAAGTGATTCCATCATTTTCCCTACTACTGAGGTCAAACTTACAGGTCTGTAGTTTCCTGCTTCTGCATTGTTCCCACTTTTGTGAAGGGGAATCACATCTGCCCTCCTCCAGTCCTCAGGTACCACCCCATCCTGCCATGATTTGTTAAAAAGTGTGGTCAGTGGTGTCACTAGGTCCTCCCTTAGTTCTTTTAGGATTCTGGGTGAATCCCATCAGGCCCCATTGCTTTGTCCACCTTGAGTTTTAGGAGTTCTTTCAGGACTCTTTCTTCTGTAAATGGACTGGTGTCAACCCCCCTACCCAGAGTGCTTCTATTGTCTGGTTTAGGTAACTCCTCCTCATCTTTCTTTGTGAATACTGAGCAAAAGTATTCATTCAGTATCTCTGCCTTTTCACTGTCTCCCTCTGCCCACCTCCCCTCTCCCTTATTAATCTTCACTATTCCTCCCTTAACCTTTCTATGCTCCCTAATGTACCTATAAAAGGTTTTATCCCCCTTCTTAACTGACTTGGCTATTTTTCCCTCAGTTTGGGCTTTTTACTATTCTGACTGCCTTCCCCACTTCCTTCTGCTTTAATTGATACAGTTCCTGTCGTGCTCCTTCTGTGATGCCTTATACTTTTTAATGCAGCCTTTTTCCTTAACCTTCCTGCCACCTCTTTTGAGAACCATAGTGGTTTTTTCTCTGCTTTGTTTCTTTGTCTGTTTCACACAAGGCTTGTTGCCTCTATGATGGCAGTTTTGATTTTTCTCCATTGTTCTTCCACCCTCCTTTTGCCCATTTGCTGAGTGTATTCCTCAGGTATTCACCCATTTTGCCAAAGTCAGCCCTTCTAAAGTCCAGTATGCTTGTTTTTGTATGGCTTGTCTCTATGGTTGTGCTTATTGTGAAGCACACTGTGCAGTGGTCACTTGTTCCCAGATGTCTACCGACTTCTAAATTTGTGATCCTCTCTCCATTTGAGAGTACCAGGTCTAGTATTGCTTCCTCCCGAGTGGGTTCCAACACTAGCTGTCTAAGGCCTGCTCCCTGCAGGGCATCGAGAATGACCCTGCTCTTGGATGTGGCTGCAGTACATGTCATCCAGTTAACATCTGGCATATCCAGGTCCCCCATTAACAGTATCTCCCCTTTTTCAGCCATTTTGAGAATGCCCTCTATCATTTTCTTGTCCATTTCCTCCCCTTGAGATGGGGGTCTGTATATTTTTTTTATTTTTTTATTTAGTTGTTTAACCAGGTATAGCACACTAAGCTGAAAGCTTTTTTACAGGAGCAACCTGGGAGCACAAGAAGGTTAAGTGACTTGCTCAGGGTCACACAGTATGCAAGTGGAAGCTGTGGGATTCAAACCCAGGTCTGGTCTGCTGGATGTCACCAAATTTGCGGCTCAGAGCCTTAGACCACTGCTCTATACAACCCCTGTGTGGATTGTGATGCCATTCCCTGTCTCCAAGGTGACCCAGAGTGCCTCTTGTCCTCCCCCTTTACTTTTTAGTTCTGTAGCTTTGATCCCTTCCCTTATGTATAGAGCTACTCCACCTCCTCTTTTCCCCTCCCTGTCCCTTCTGTAGACTGTGTACCCCGGTATGTTGACATCCCAGTCATGGTTCCCCGTGTACCATGTTTCTGTGACTGCCACAATATCCAAGTGTTCATCTTCCATCAAGGCTACTAGCTCAGGAAGCTTGTCTCCCAAACTACGGCATTTGTACTCACTGCCCTCCATTTAATGTTGGCTTTATCCTTTTTTCCCCCATGCCTGCTCTTTTTGCCCTTGTCTATTTTTCAATTTACCCCTGTCCTGCCCTCTGTTGAGCATTGTACCTCAGTGTTTACCTTACTATCCATCATGTTTTGTGGGGGGAGGCTTGAAATTTCCTGCCTTTTATTAGCACCTCCCCCCATAGCTACTTTAAAAGCTTGCCAAGGAAGCATTTAAACCTGTCACTTAGGATCTGGGTTCCCTTCATGGACAGATGCAGACCATCGTGCCAGTATAAACCTTCATCTCTCCAGGTGTTCCCCCAGTCCCCAATGAAGCCAAAGCCCTGTGCTCTGCACCAGTTTTGCAACCATTCATTAAACTGCATGGTGTGTAGTACCCTAGCCTCACCCCTGCCATGGACTGGCAGCACCTCTGAGAAGGTAACTGTGCATGCTACCTCTCTGAGGCCCCTCCCAACTCCACAATTTCATCCTGCACTGCACTGATCCCATGCCTAGCTAGGTCATTTGTCCCAAGGTGGACAATGATATCTAGTTCCCTCTCCTGTGATGCTGCTTCTGCAATCCTGAGGATTCACTTCTTGTCCCTCCAAGCCATGGCACCAGGCAGGCACCTTACTTCCCTCTCCTCTCCCTTTCCCAGGTCTACCCCTCTAACAATTGAGTCCCCTATCAGAAGCTGTTTCCTTCCCCTGTGGTGCCCCTTGCCACCCTTCTGTGGGTCTCCCTTGTGGGTGTCCTCAGCATTCTTCTTGGTCTCCACTGAGGGTGCCATCATAGAGGAACCTTGCTCTGCCAGACTGGCATATGGCTTGTGTAGAGGTAAAACTAGGGGGCTTCACCTCTGTTTCACCACCCGTACCCTCCCAGAACCCACTGTGGTCCACCTGCTCATCATACTTGGCAGCCTCTGTGGCAGTGGTGCTCTTTGGGTGGGGGAGGCCTCCTTAGTCCTTGCCAGTTCAGCCTGGAGGTGGGCTACCTCCTCCCTCAGAGCTGCCAGTTGCCTGCAAATAGGACAGCAATGCAGTTTCCAGAAAGTCTTCTGGAAAACTGCTGCCCCACAGCCAGTGCATTGCACCACTCCCCACATGTCCCTCTCCCTTATAATATACAATATGTAATATATATATATATATATATATATATATTTTATTTTTTTCTTCCTTTGTGTGGTGTGTTCTTACCCTTTATGCACTGTGCTGGGTTATTAAGAATATGACAGTTCTGCCCCAAGACCTGTTGAGGAAGTGATGTCAGAACCTTGGCTATAAAGGAAATGTCACGCCTGGGAGGGATGGGTAGTCCACAACCACTGGTGACTGTTAGAAACAATCAAATACAGAAGTAGTACTATGATAAGCCCTGAACCCGGACTGGAGCGTGTTGAGGAGGTTCGCTGATTCCAGGTGGGTCCTGAGTTGGGAGTTAGCAATTTTCTCCAGCATTTTTGACAGTACAGGGAGGAGAGAGATGTGCCTATAATTATTCAGATCACTAGAATCCCCATTCTTGAGTACAAGAACAATATGGGCAGTTTTCCAAATAGTAGGAAGGACACCTTGGGAGATGGATAGATTGAACAAGTGAGTAATAGGCACAGTGAGAGCACGGGAGTCTGCTTTTAGAAAGAATGGATCGATTAGGTCAGCCCCAGGACTTTTCCTTTCATCCAACTGGAGCAGGAGATCCTCCACTCCTTTCAAGGATGTGGCTTGGTGAGAGAAGGATGGGCTAATTACAGAGAGGTCAGTGGTATCAAGCCCAAGCTGTGCCCGAAGTGTACTAGCTGGGGAGGAATCAAAAGCTAGTCCAGCAGTGGCAAAATGATTTTTGAACGAGTCCAGAATAGTAGGTTTATCAGTAACTGAGGAAGTACCAACCCGGATTTTAGCAGGCAGGGGGTTACCAGAAGAATGGTCTTCGATATCTCTAATAGTCCTCCAGAATTTTGATGAACATGTGGAGGAAGCTTCAAGAATCTTGGAAACGGTGCAAGATATGGAATTTTCATCACCCTATCGGCTATGCATTTAGTGAAAACCTAGCCAGGAAGTTAATGAATCATGTGAAATTTTAATTTTTTTTTCTATGTCATACGGTTACTGAGATATTAGCATTTTAGTATTACAACTGCTCGTTTTCTGCTCCGAGGCCATTATTATGCATACATTCTTTGTTTTCACTATGTTTCTCAATGGAGCTTTTGGGGAAAAATATGGTTGTAATGTTCCAGTTACTATTGTGAAACTACACTTGCGTTCCGTGCCACGTTGCGTTAAGCGTTCCGTGTATACCACGTGTGCACATTACCCTTTGCCTTTCCATTTGCATTTGCATTACTGTTACCATTTGTGTCTCCACTACTGTTTATGTTTGTGTTTTGCTTAGCGTCGCTGTACGTATTACCATTTCTGTTGGCAGACACCCTTCCGTTTGTGTTTATCTTTCAATTTGCATTATCGTTGTTCCTCCCGTTACCATTTGCGTTTCCAGTTGTGTTCCCATGCCGTGTGCATTAACATTTGTGTTTCCATATGCATTTCCATTTACGTTTCTGTTTTCTTTGGTGTTATTGTTGCTGTTACCATTACCATTTACATTTACAATTGCAGTACTGTCACTTTGCGCATTATGGTTTGTGTTTCCATACGCGATTGCATTTGCATTTCTGTTTCCTGTCACGCTATTGTTGCTGTTACAGTTATTTGCATTTACAATAGTGGTACCATGTCTGTGTGCGTTACCAGTTGTGTTTCTGTATGCGCTTGTGTCTCCCTTTGCATCACTGTTTGCTTTGGCGTCACTATGCGCCTGTGCTTCTATTAACGCTTGCTTTTCAATTTACATTTGCATCACCATGTGCATAACCGTTACCGCTTGCATTTGTGTTGCTGTTACCATTACTATGTGACAAAAAATCACGAGGTAGGAGAGTTCCATTGACTATTTATAGTCCTCATTCTCAAAAAGAAGTGAAATTAGATCCAAAAAACTCTGTTTAATGCATCAGTTAGGGTTGTTCCACAGCGACAAAATTGAGGAAATTTGGTGTTAGGGTTGAAAACCCCCCTTGCAGCCCCTCAGCCCGCCCCCCCAACCGGCATCAGGGTGTGCATTGGGGTCGTTGGTCCTAACTCTCACATGCTGATGCATTAAATGGAGTTTTGCCTCTAATATATATATATACAGTATATATATATATATATATATCTTATGGTGGCACGATAGTGCCACCATAGTTAGGGTTGAGTACCCCATTGAAAGTTAAAGTGTGAAAATTTGCATCTTAATAACTTTGCCACCATATGACAGATTTTCCTGAGGTTTTTCAGGCATAGAGCGGTACCATAGATCTCCAGATCTGCCAAGTTTCGTAATGGTTGGATATACGGTTGCAGAGTTATAGAGCGACAGTCTGTAAAGCATTTATGCTTTTTTGTGCATTCTTTGTTCATGCCTACTGGTCGCATGGTTTGCACGACCGGTCCAAAAACTTCAAGGAACATGCAGCCAGGGACCCCAGTGAGCCTTTCAAAGATTTTGTGAAAAAATATTAAACAGTTCAAAAGTTTTTCAAAGAACAAATTTCTCATTATAGTCAATGGGAAAAGTTAACAAAAAGTTAGACAGTGTCGCAAATGCAGTTTTTAGTGTTGCAAATTACCCCTGTAGTGTTGAAAATCTGCCATTTTATTTTTCAGTGACTGTAATAGTCTCAGAAATGCTTGGCATTTAAAGGATGCTAGCCATGTCTTTTTGGGGGGGTTAAACACCCCAGAAATATGTTTTTGAATTTTTTACAAACTGCAGTGTCACAAAGTAATGTCGCATCTGCGACACTTTCGTGATTTTTTTTTGTGAAAGTGTCGTGATTTGCGACACTGCTTGCAACACTATGGCCAAAATAACAGGAATTATTTGCCACACTGCTGCAAAAGAATGGTTTGCTCTTTTGGAGTGCAATTTGGAGGGAAGAAAGTCAACATCCCACAGATGTGCCTTTTGGTGGTTTGGTGACAAAATATTACAGGGATGCAAAGTTACGTACTCCAAAGTTGACACTTTTCCCATAGACTAACATTACGGCATCTGCTGCACCTTTTGGGGTCCATATTTTAGAAATGCTTCGAGATACGGAAAGTCATAATTTATATGAAATTTTATTTTTTTTTCCTATGTTGTACAGTTCCTGAGATATAAGCAATTTAGTATTCCAAGTGCTCATTTTCTGCTCCGAGGCCCATTATTATGCATCCATTCTTTGTGTTCACTGTGTTTCTCTATGCAGCTGTTGGTGAAAAAAAGGGTGTGCTCTTTCGTTACTGTCACAGTTAGCATTTCCACTTGCGTTTCAGTTACCGTTTACTTTTCCATTCCCCTCTATGCCACCATGTGTGTAACCCTTTGCATTTTAGTTTGCATTTGCATTTGCATTACTGTTACCATTTGTGTTTCCATTACTGCTTCTGATTGCGTTTCGTTTTGCATCACCGTGTGCATTACCAATTGCATTTGCGTACGCGTTTCCATTTGCATTTTCTTTGGCGTCATCATTGCTGTTACCATTAGCATTTGCATTTCCTATTGCAGTACCGTGACCATGTGCGTTACCATTTGCATTTCTGTATGCACTTGCATTTGTGTTTCCATTTGTGTTACCATTCCCATGTACGCCACCATGTGCATTACCCATTGTGTTTTCAGTTGTGCTTGTGTTTGCGTTACTGTTAACATTTGCGTTTTCATTACTGTTTTTGTTTGCATTTTGTTTTGCTTCTCCATGTGCATTACTATTTGCATTTGTGTATGCACTTCTGTTTGCATTTGCATTTCCTTTGGCGTCATTGTTGCTGTTACTGTTAGCATTTACATTTCCTATTTCAGTACTGTGACCATGTGCATTACCATTTGCATTTCTATATGCACTTGCATTTGCATTTCCATTTGTGTTACCATTCCCATGTACGCCACCATGTGCGTTACCCTTTGAGTTTTCGGTTGTGCTTGTGTTTGCTTTACTGTTAACATTTGCGTTTTCATTACTGTTTTTATTTGCATTTTGTTTTGCATCTCCATGTGTATTGCTATTTGTGTTTGCGTATGCCCTTCTGTTTGCATTTGCATTTCCTTTGGCGTCATCGTTGCTGTTACCATTAGCATGAGCATTTCCTATTGCGGTACTGTGACCATGCGTGTTACCAGTTGCATTTCCGTATGTGCTTGCGTTTGCATTTCCATTTGTGTAACTGTTCCTGCCTACACCACCGTATGTGTTACCCTTTGCATTTTAGTTTGCGCTTGCATTTGCGTTACTGTTACCATTTGCATTTCCATTACTGTGTCTGATTGCATTTCATTTTGTGTCACCGTGTGCATTACCATTTGCATTTTTATTTGTGCTTGCGTTTGCGTTACTGTTAACATTTGCATTTCCATTACTGGTTTTGTTTGTGTTTCTTTTTGCATCACCGTGTGCATTACCATTTGCATTTGCATATGCACTTCCATTTGCATTTCCTTTGACGTCATTATTGCTGTTACCGTTAGCATTTGCATTTCCTATTGCGGTACCATGATTGTGTGCATTACCATTTGTGTTTCTGTATGTGCTTGTGTTTGCATTTCCATTTGTGTAACTGTTCCTGTCTACACCACCATATGTGTTACCCTTTGCATTTTAGTTTGCGCTTGCATTTGCGTTACTGTTACCATTTGCATTTCCATTACTGTGTCTGATTGCATTTTGTTTTGTGTCACCATGTGCATTACCATTTGCATTTTCATTTGTGCTTGCGTTTGCGTTACTGTTAACATTTGCATTTCCATTACTGGTTTTGTTTGTGTTTCTTTTTGCATCGCTGAGTGCATTACCATTTGCATTTGTGTATGCACTTCCATTTGCATTTCCTTTGGCGTCATTGTTGCTGTTACCGTTAGCATTTGCATTTCCTATTGCGGTACCGTGATTGTGTGCATTACCATTTGTGTTTCTGTATGTGCTTGTGTTTGCATTTCCATTTGTGTAACTGTTCCTGTCTACACCACCATATGTGTTACCCTTTGAGTTTTAGTTTGTGCTTGCATTTGCGTTACTGTTACCATTTGCATTTCCATTACTGTGTCTGATTGCATTTTGTTTTGTGTCACCGTGTGCATTACCATTTGCATTTTCATTTGTGCTTGCGTTTGCGTTACTGTTAACATTTGCATTTCCATTACTGGTTTTGTTTGTGTTTCTTTTTGCATCGCTGAGTGCATTACCATTTGCATTTGTGTATGCACTTCCATTTGCATTTCCTTTGGCGTCATTGTTGCTGTTACCGTTAGCATTTGCATTTCCTATTGCGGTACCGTGATTGTGTGCATTACCATTTGTGTTTCTGTATGTGCTTGTGTTTGCATTTCCATTTGTGTAACTGTTCCTGTCTACACCACCATATGTGTTACCTTTGCGTTTTAGTTTGCGCTTGCATTTGCGTTACTGTTACCATTTGCATTTCCATTACTGTGTCTGTTTGCATTTTGTTTTGTGTCACCATGTGCATTACCATTTGCATTTTCATTTGTGCTTGCGTTTGCGTTACTGTTAACATTTGCATTTCCATTACTGGTTTTGTTTGTGTTTCTTTTTGCATCACTGTGTGCATTACCATTTGCATTTGCGTATGCACTTCCATTTACATTTCCTTTGGCGTCTTCGTTGCTGTTACCGTTAGCATTTGCATTTCCTATTGCGGTACCATGATTGTGTGCATTACCATTTGTGCTTCTGTATGTGCTTGTGTTTGTGTTTCCATTTGTGTAACTGTTAACATCCACACCACCGTATGTGTTACCCTTTGCATTTTAGTTTGCGCTTGCATTTGCATTACTGTTACCATTTGCATTTCCATTACTGTGTCTGATTGTGTTTTGTTTTGTGTCATCGTGTGCATTACCATTTGATTTGTGTACATGCTTCCATTTGCATTTCCCTTTGGCATCATCATTGCTGTTACCATTAGCATTTGTGTTTCCTATTGTGGTACCATGACTGGCGTGTTACCATATGTGTTTCTGTACGCACTTGCATTTGCATCTCCATTTACAATACACTTTGCATTTTCATTTGTGCTTGCGTTTGCATTACTGTTAACATTTGCATTTCCATTACTGGTTTTGTTCACGCTTCATTTTGCGCCATCGTGTGCATTACCGTTTGCGTTTGCGTATGCACTTCCGTTTGCATTTCCTTTGGCATCATCGTTGCTGTTACCATTATCATTTGCATTTCCTATTGCGGTACCATGACTGTGCATGTTACCATTTGCATTTCCGTATGTGCTTGCATTTGTGTTCCATTTGCATAACCATTCCCGTCTACACCACCATGTGCATTGCCCTTTGCGTTTTCGTTTGTGCTAGCCTTTGCTTTACTGTTAACATTTGCATTTTCATTACTGGTTTTGTTTGCATTTCATTTTGCATCACCGTGTGCATTACCATTTGCGTTTGCGTATACACTTCCATTTGCATTTCATTTGGCATCATCGTTGCTGTTATTGTTAACATTTACATTTCCTATTGCAGTACTGTGACTGTACGTGTTACCATTTGCATTTCCTGTATGTGCTTGCATTTCCATTTGTGTAACCATTCTTGTCTACGCCACCATGTGTGTTACCCTTTGTATTTTTGTTTGTGCTTGCATTTGCATTACTGTTACCATTTGCGTTTTCATTACTGTTTTTGTTTGTATTTTCCTTTTGCGTCACTGTGTGCATTTCCATTTGTGTTTTTCTATGTGCTTCCATTTGCTTTTGCATTTCTGTTTGTGTTTTCTTTGGTGTCATCGTTGCTGTTACCGCAAGTGTCTGCGTTTCCAATTATGTTACTGTGCCCATGTGCATTATGTTTTGCGTTTCCGTATGTGCTAGCTTTTGCATTTCTTTTTACATTAACATTTGTGCTTGTGTTTCTGTTACCATTTGCGTTATCATTTGCTTCACCATGTACGTTAGCATTTATGCTTGCGTTTTGGTTGCTGTTACTTCACTATTTATAGTGCAAATTCTCAAAAAGAAGGGAAATTCATGGCAAAAAACTCTGTTTAATGTATTAGTTAGGGTTGTCAGTTTTAACTTTCACCCCATTCTCCTATACTGCACCACCTCAGCTTGTTTACACATAGCATGGGGTGAGAGTTAGGACCGATGACCCCAACGCATACCTGATGCCTGTTGGTGGGGTTGGGAACCCTAACATTGAATTTCCTCACTTTAGTCACTGTGGAACAACCCTAACTGATGCATTAAACAGATTTTTTTTGCCATGAATATATATATATATATGTGTGTGTATATATATATATATATATGTGTGTGTGTGTAATAGATAACCCACTCTTAGGTGTGCAGTCATGCTCTGATATACTCACACCTTGGTGTACATTGTATGCATGAGGATGCAGGCTGAGTGCCTCAACCACCCAAGGCGTGCGTATATCAGTGAGCGACTGCACATCCTAGAGTGGGTTATCTATCTTATAAAATAGTCAAATTGTTTTTTGGGGGGAGTAAAAGTGCAGGTGTGTGGTCATGCTCTGATATATGCACGGTCATGTGATGTGTTTTATACAATCAGAACACTGGATTTGGAGGAGGATGTTCTCCATTTTATAAATATATATATATATATTGCTAGATATAAAATAGTGAGAGTAAAGTAAGGATGTACTTGGAGTATCAGATGTTTGTTTGGTTGTGTTTTTTCTCTCTGTTCTGAAATCTTTATATGAAACATATTGCTTTATCTATTACTTTTATTATTTTTATTTTTCTGCATATCTACCTTCAAGCTGGAACATTCTAACCTGGTAGAATTAAGAAGGTCATTATATCAGATAGCGTGCCTCTACCTAATCTAACAGGAGCATACCATTTTAGGAGAAGCTTATGGTTTAAAAGAGCACAGTGTATCAGTGAATCCTCTGCACAGTAAAACTGGTATTACTTTGATCTGCTCATAATTTGTATAGGCTACTTTACTTAAAAAATGGGTAAATCAGTGACAGGGGTTGCAATGGTTATCCAATAGAACAATGTACCTGAAGTGTGGGGGAAGGGTGGACTTGCATTATACTGTATGCTATGCTCTGTTTTGTTTTTGTATTTTATTCTCTCTTTTTGGTTGTTTTTTGTTTTGCTGTTTTATTTGTCTTATGACAAGAATATACATATGTATGTGTTTATTCTAAGCTTTAATCCCTGGGGAAATCACTGTATTACTCAGTATATTACACATATAATTAATGGAATTCTAACTGTAGACTTGATAACTGTGATGGTATGGCTGAGTGAATAATTTTTTTTAAGGAGCGGAAATTGTAGAAGATATTGGGGAAGGGTATCTCTGAGTCTCTATTTAGGTAACTGAGCAACATTTCTGAGTCAGTACTATCTTGGACATCTGTCTGGTGGTTCTTCTCAGTTAAACAGTAGATTACAACCTACCGGTGTTCTGTAACCACTTGGGTTAACTAGATAGTTATAAAAGTAGTTATTTATTTCAATAATTTCTTCAGTTGACTTACTATTCAAGTGATGTTTTCAAGGTTTTTTGATTTTTTTTTTTTTAGCTTTATCTTACTTAATTATTTATAACATTATATATAGGGGATTCATAACCAGCTATTATAAGAGCAGGTAGCTAATCAATAATTGAGAGAGGAATTCTATAGCATACTTGATTGGCTGGTTGTATATTTTATTAGTGCTTATTTGTATCCTTTTTAAGATCTGTTTGGGTTCTCAAGTTAACATATATATATATATATATATATATATATATATATATATATATATATATACACACACACACTTATATTTATATGTAAAAAAATGGTTCAATATAAAGCTACTTCATGGAATGCTAAGGGGTTAGGGTCTCCAATTAAACAAAAGAAAGTACTTACATATTTGAATAAAGAAAGGGTGAATATTGCATTTCTCCAAGAAACACATTTGGTGCAGGAAGAAGCTATGAAATTGCAAAGGGCATGGAAAGGCTTGGCAGAGAGCTGTTGTTTAAACTCCAAAAAAGAGGTACTTCTATCCTTATATGAAAGGGGATTCATTTCTGCAAACATGTACATATTACGAACATTAATGGAAGATTTCAAATATTAGCAGGAGCTATAGATGATTATAAAATAGTTTTATGTAATGTATATGCTCCCAATGAGGAAAGAGAGGCTTTTTTAATATGTTAACTCTAGAACTGAGCAAATTCCTAGATTACGAATTTATTGTTGCTGGGGACTTTAATGAACTACTGACCCAGTGCTAGATAGGTCATCTAATATACCAATACAGTTGATGACTAAATCCAGATTAACTTTTAGTAGAATGCTAGAGGATTTACACTTTACGGATTCATGGAGATTAGTATATCATGCAGACAGAGACTATGGGCTGGATATTCAAACTGCGCTATTTTGTGGCGCAATCCCTTGCACTGCACAAAATAGTTGAGCAGGGGTGTGTCCAGAGTGATATTCAAAGGAGTTGCACCCTTGAGCAACTCCTTTGAATATCACCCCCCGGCCACAGCCACTGTGCATGGCGCGCAGTGGAATTGCACCACCGCAAGTTGTCAGAGGAGCATACATCCCGCGTGTGGCACAAGCAATTACTGCTTCATGTGCAAAATCCTGATATTCAAAAGGTGACATGCACATGGGGCCATAATTCTTGCAAGGCACAGGGGGTGCCATTTGCATCTGATTATGGCCCCATTTACATGCCATTAGCATGCAGGTGTGCTGATCCCCGAGGACTTGCACCAGGCAGCAGCCGTTGGGGACTGACACCCCCTGCAGCCTGATTGCAGGCAAAACAGTGTAGAATCCCCACCACCACCCCTCACTGGCCCGGTCGTGGGCATAGTTTAATTCCCCCCACCAGCCCGATCGCGGGCAGCAATGTGGCTCCCCCCCGAACGTATCCCTGGTGGTCCAGTGGACCATACATCCCGATCGCGGGATGGTAATAAGTAAACACCCCCCCAAACGTATCCCTGGTGGTCCAGTGGACCGTACATCCTGATCGCAGGATGGTAATAAGTAAACACCCCCCCAAATGTATCCTTGGTGGTCCAGTGGACCGTACATCCCGATTGCAGGATGGTAATAAGTAAACACCCCAGATGTATCCCTGGTGGTCCAGTGGACCGTACATCCCAATCACAGGATGATATTAGGAACCCCCAAACACATCCCTGGTGTCTAGTGTCCCCACCCACCCACGAGCCCTACACCCGATCCCCGGCGGCTGGCAGGTGGCAGCATCCCAGCTGCCAGCTGCCCGCCACCACCGACTGACTGCCCAGTAAGGTTGCATGCCCATTGGTGCAGTGCAGAGCCAATAGGCATGCAGCCCATGCGTACATTCACAAAACTGGACTGTCTTATGCGGTATGGGCTGCATGCCGCCAAGTCTTGCAGATGCACCAATGATGCAACTACTGGGCAGTCTGTCGGCGGGCGGCGGGTGGCTGGCGGTGGATGCTGCCGCCCACCGCCGGGGAGGCGTGGGGGGCTTCGTGGGTGGGTGGGTGGGGACACTAGACACCATGGATGTGTTTGGGGTGGGTTTCTAATACCATCCCACGATCAGGGATGTGTACGGTCCACTGGACCACCTGGGATACATTCAGGGGGGAGCTATATTGCTGCCCGCGATCGGGCTGGTGGGGAATTAAACTATGCCCGTGATCAGGCGAGTGGGGGTGGTGGGGGGATTCTACACTGTTTTGCCCGTGATCAGGCTGCAGGGGGGGCACAGGGAGTGGGTGGGGACCAGCCACAGGTGGCAGCTGCTGTGTTGCACCCTGCAATGCAGCAGCTCACCTGTGGGTGGCCCTCGACTTGATCCTTTTTTTTTTGCTCAAAGTGGTGCAGGCGCAGGTTGGGGTTGCACTGCCAGACTCCCCTGCACAGCCTGGCTGAATATCAGCTCGCAGTTTATGCATGGTTCCTCCCCAGTTCAGCATGCATTCATTTGCATTCGCGCTGTTGCTCAGCCTGTTTTCAGTGGCGCAACTGTCTCCTGCTGAATATCGCAGAATGGCGCAAATTCAGACTTGCGCAGGCGCAACCCTATTGCGCATGGCGCAACCCTTTTGAATATCTGGGCCTATATGTTTTTCTCAAGTAGACATATTTCATATGGCAGTATAGATTATATGTTGGTTTCTAGGAATTTAGTCTCCTTCATGATTAATGTTAAGATAAATAGTGTTGTTATATTGGACTATGCCCTAGTTGGAATGATCTTATGTTATGTGCGACTGGAGAGAAAAGTCACAGATGTAGAACGAATACCAGTTTGTTTAAAGAAAAAAATTTTATTAAATGAGTTACTGATCAGTAGACAGAATGTTTTGCAATTACTGATAATAGTGAAGTGTCACAGGCATGCTTATGGGAGACATACAAAGCTTACATAAGTGGGAGGATCATTAGTTATTCATCCAAAAAGAAAAGGGATAGGAAACAACTACTGCAGGATAAAGAGAAGGAACTTAGGGCCCTCGAAAGAACATCCAAAACTGAGAAGACTCCTAATTTAGAACTACTACATAAGATCACTGTCAAAAAGGTGGAAATTAACACCATCCTATCACAAAAAGCAGAGGCCCAGATATTCAAACTGCACCAGGCTGTGGCGCAAGCTTGGGCACAGCTCAACTTGGCTGCAGAGGGGTGTGGCCTGGGTGATATTCAATGGAGTTGTGCCATGGCTGAGCAGCATTGAATATCACATCCTGGTCAGCCCCAGTGTGCATGGCGCAGTGACACTGCACCAGCGCAAGTGGCCAGAGTGGAGCATGGAGATGCGTAAGCACAAGTGCCTTTGTGCCATGCACAGCACCAGCAATATTCAAAAGTTGACATGCAAATGGGGCCATAATGTATGCAAGGCACACATGGAGCCATTTGCATGTCATTATGGCCCCATTTGCATGCAGGTGCGCCAATCCTCGACGACTTGCACCTGGCGCCCTGCCAGGCAGCAGCCATCGGGGACCGATGCCGCCGCAGCCCGATCGTGGGCATTTGTAATAAAATGGAAGCTATTCCATCCTCTATCCTTGGTGGTCAGTGGACGCTACTCTGCGATCGCAGGCATGTTAAACGACATATTCCATTATCCTGGTGGTCTAGCAGACCCCATCTGCCAGATCGCGGGCGCATGTGTAAAAAGTAATATGCCATTATCCCCTGGCGGTCCAGTGATTCATTTAACTAGATCGTAGCATATAATATGTTATTATCTGGTGGTCCAGTGGACATCAGTTTGCTCCATCGCGGCATCTATAAATAGCCTCCAATATCTTCGGTGGTTCAGTGGTACTTCTCACGCCACTGAGTCTTCACCACTCGCTTCACTCGCCAGCCAGAGGGGTTTAGTATCTCACTATTCACCTCACAGAGCCCACTGACTGATTACTCAGAAGGCTGCATGCCCATTGGTTCACAGCGAGCCAATGGGCTTAGAGCAGCTCATAAGCATTATTATTCCAGGTATGTGAATGAAATCATTCACATATCTGAATGTGTATAGGCTGCATGCCCATTGGCTCACGCCAGAATCAATGGGCATGCAGCCCTACTGAGGTGTCAGTCAGTGGGCTCGGGTGGCAGGCGGGTGGGGTACGCCGCCTGGTGCGGGAGCAGGTGGTGGGGCTCAGTGGGTGGGTGGGGTACCACTAGACCATCAGGGATATTGGAATTTATTTTTTACAGACACCCGCGATCGGGTAAACAGCAGTCCACTGGACCACCAGGGATAATGGCATATTTACTTTTTACACATGCCCACGATCAGGCAGATAGGGTCCGCTAGACAACCAGGGATAATGGAATATGTACATTTTACACATGCCCGCGATCGGGCAGATAGGGTCCGCTAGACCACCAGGGATAAGGGAATATGTACGTTTTACACATGCCTGCGATCGGGCAGATAGCGGTCCACTGGACCACCAGGGATATTGGACAGTTTCATTAAATTGTTTTACAAATGCCCACGATCGGGCATGGGGGGGCGCCGCCAGGTGCAGTCAGAACTCGGGTGGCCACCCACAGGTGGCAGCTGCCTTTTTGCACCCTGCAATGTGGCAGCTCACCTGTGGGTGGCCATCAGTTGTTCCTTTTTTTTTTGGCGTGACTTTGTGATGGCACAGGTAGGGGTTGCGCATGCATGGCTCTGCACATCCCGGGCTGAATATCGGGCTGTGCAGGTTATGCATGGGCACGCCATCCCTACCTGTGCCTTCATACATTACTGATGTGCTCCGGCGTGTCGGGATTTGTGCCGCACACTTTTCCCTTTTGAATATCGCACCGGGGCGCATCAGTGGGTTGTACATGGTGCAACACTATTGCGCCATGTGCAACCCTTTTGAATATCTGGGCCAGATTATGCCTTATTTAAACTTTGACAACAATACTGGAAGGCAGGAGATAAGGTGGGTGGACTTTTAGCACTTTGGTTAAAAAAATACAGCAGCAAAATGTAATAGTGGCAGTTAGTGCAATAGGAGGTCAGATAGTTACTAGTAATAAAGATATTAATCTAGCCTTTCATGATTTTTTAGTAATATTTATATGAGTAAGGAAACCAATGTCAAAGAAAGTATGAATACATTTTTTAAGAGTCTTAATTTGCCAATTTTGACGGAACAGGAAAGGAATATGCTAGACAGGGATATCACTTTATCAAAAATTTAGCAAGTCATTCAAGATTTACCTACAGGGAAGAATCCTGGACCTGATGGCTTTCCAGGGGAATTTTTTATTAATCTTTCCTCTACTTTGGCCTCTCAACTTCATCACTCTCTTTTAGAAGCAAAGGCTGAAAAATCTCTTCCTATAACAGTGAGACAAGCCTTTGTTACCTTAATACAAAAAAGGGGAAGGAGTCCCTAGATTGCATTAATTACAGACCAATTTCCCTTTTAAATACAGAATATAAAATATTAACAAAAATTCTAGCAAACTGACTACAAAAAGTACTCACTAACTTACTGGGATTAGAGCAAATGGCTTTTGTTCAAAATAGATCAGGGGTGGACTGTATTAGATGGCTGATTAATTTAATATGGTGGTCCAAACAGAAAAAAGAACCATTCGTTGCTTTATCCTTAGATATCTTAAGGGCTTTTGACTAAGTTATGTGGTCCTATTTGTTCAGGACTCTCTCTGAATAAGATTTTGGGACTAATTTTCCTACCTCTGTATCTATGTTGTATGCTAATCCGACAACCCAGGTAGTAACCAATGGGTACTATCTCCAAAGATTGATTTAGCATGTGGTACAGGACAAGGTTGTCCCATCTCTCCCCATTTGTTTATTCTGGTATTTGAACCTCTTAGTAGGACAATAAATCTACATCCAGGTATTAAAGGAAATAAAGTGGGCCAAGGGGAGAATAAAACATTTGCATTTGCAGACGATTTATTATTAACGTCTAACTCTCCTATTCAGTCTTGCTTTAATACTTGTAAGATTCTTCAAAACTATGAAGAGATTTCAGGTCTTAAGATTAATTGGAGTAAAACCCAAATACTTCATAACAACTTGAATGCTGAAATCAGGAGACAACTAGATGATCTGCTTTGTGCAGAGTGGGTTGTGCCACAGATCACATACCTAGGCTTGCAAATTACTATGGATCTAAACAAAATATTAGTGACTAACTTCAACCCACTTACAGCAGACATTGCAATAGACCTAGATAGATGGGATAAGCTAAATCTTTCTCTATGGGGAAAGGTTAATGCTATTAAAATGGTTGTAGCACCGAGGTTATTTTATTTGTGTCAAAATTTGCCTGTATTACTTAGTCCTAAACTCCTAAGACACTTAGAGAAAATCATTAGAAAATTCCTGTGGGAAAATAAACCACCAAGGTTGAGTATTGGTAAACTGAGAGCTCAAAAAGTATAGGATGCTTTAGTCTTCCTTGATTGGAAAGATACCACTTAGCATTTATATTTAAACAATCTTTATATCATAAGGGATTAGCAGGGAATGTTGAACAGTTACGCCCTTTGTGGGTGCACATAGAGGAATACTTTCTTAAAACACATTATATTATAGAAATATGTCCCTTCCACTTACTATTGGGATAAGAGATAACCCTTGTATAAGAGGCTCAGTAATAGCTCTTAAAAAATCAATACGATTATTATTATTATAGAGGAGACTCCGCTACCATCTTTGCCATTGTGGGATAACCCGGGGTTCTTATGTGGGGGTAAAAGATGTCAAATCCAGTATGATACAAAGTGGGTATTTCTAGGCTTCATCACTTAATCAATGATAAAACAGGAATCCTACTTTCCTTTCAAGAAGTAAGGGAGAAGTTTAATATTCCTAAATTCAAATTTCACTTTTCTCTAAGTATGAGAGAGGCACTTAAAGAGTCAGTTCTACAGGAAGGATATATTCTACCTAAAAATGAAGAATGGTGCCAGTTAATTAAACTAGGATCTTCAAAAAGAGGGGCTAGTAATGTTTATAAATTACTAATTACTAACATTGGATCTCCGTGTCTAAAAAAAACAAGGCCAAAGAAACATGGGAAGAGGGGTTGGCAATCGATCTCTCTCTGCCAGAATGGGAATCTATATGGGACATGGCAAACCAAAGTTTTAAAGAAATACAAGGAAGGTTAATTCAATTCAGAATTCTACACTGACTCTATCTCAGCCCTAGCAAGTTGGAAGCAATGGGTTACATACAAAATTCAGAGTGCTGGAGATGTAAGGCCAATCATGCTAACCTATCACATATGTTTTGGTCTTGCACTAAAATAATAGGCTTATGAGTAGAGATATGTAATCAGTGCTCAAGTATACTTAGAACTAATATTCCTATGACCTCTTTGATATTTATATTAGGGATATTTCCTGTTGATTTAGAAATTATGCTGCACCGAAAAATATGGATTGCTCATGCTTCACTGAGTGTTAAATGTGCTATTTTAAGACACTGGAAGGAGGATCAAGCCCCCACAATTGGGGAATGGTATGACCAAATGGAATTCACTTCCAGTAATGAAAGAATTTACTACCTTTTACAAGGTAAAGTAGATGTATATTCAAATATATGGGTGCCTTTTTAGGAATCTAAGTAAGAAGGGTAATTAAAGGGACACTGTCAGCTTTGCAAGTCGCTTGACAAGCAAGTCTAATTATTCTGCCTCTAGACACATAAGTGTGCAACAGTTCCCACAGAATGCCCCATGTGTAGCCCCCAAAAATGTTTATTACCTGATTCCATGAATAAAGCTTTTATTTCTGTACATACATCTCGAACAACAGTCAGGCGTCACTGGAAGCATAGCCCCTGGAGGAACGCACGTGTGTTCGGCAGCACGGTCCAGAAGTCTACGTTTTTTACATTCTAGTCGAAAAGCTGAGTTAATGCAGCACATTTGCCTATAAGGAAGTGGCCCATGTATCGGATTAGCAAAACCGAGCTCTAGTATTTGCACAAAATTCATTTAAAAACACCTTCCGAAATCGCACGCATGCGGAAGAGCTGTCTGAGCAGAAATCCCACGAGTGCTCAAAAGTGGCACACTCTTGTTCATACATGGGATTTCGGCACCAGCTCTTCCGCTTGTGCATGATTCTGGAAGCAGTTTTTAAATGCATTTTGTGCAAATATTAGTGCTTGGTTTAGCTAATCAGATACATGGGCTGCTTCCTTATAGGCAAATGTGCAGGATTAACTCAGCTTTTCAACTAGCATGTAAAAAAGTACACTTTGGGACCATGCTTCTGAGCACACGCGCGTTCCTCCAGTGGCTATGCTTCTGGTGATGGCGGACTTTAGCTCGGGACAAATGTTCAGAAAATAATGCTTCAGTTCATGGAATCAGGTAATAAATATTTTTGGGGGTTACACAGGGGCATTCTGTGGGAACTGCTGCACACTTATGTGCCTAGAGGCATAATAATTATTCTTACTTGTCAAACGACTTGCAAAGCTGACAGTGTCCCTTTAATAATCTAGAAATATAGACAGGGGGTTAATAGCATGTGGAACTTCATTGATTGTGGTTGTAATTGATGCTGTCTGAAATCCAGCCTTACAAGATTAACTTATTATAATGTTCTATTTATTATTTTTACTGTATTAGAGGTATTGAATAAGTAGTATGGAGGAATATGTATTGTAATGAATATGCTGTATGTATCTGATTGGATAATTTGGGATGTATTATATGTTTAAACAGCCATTTATTCAAAATGTTTATAATGGATTTTGAATTTAAAATAAAAATATCAAAGGAAAAAAAAATATTTGCCTCCTGGGACACCCGAGTACTTTATCCAACCAAAATGGTCATTTCTACCACCCGAGGGTAGTGCTAAATGCCAATGGATCCATAACCTCACATATCACATGGAGGTCAGAAAAAACCCTTCATGCGCTGGGAGTGATCACACCAAATCACTAACCCTCCTATAATTCCTTTCCTTCACGGATATGTTACTCACTTTGGATCCACATTATCAAGACCACCAAGCAAGAGATCACAGTCCCAAACTAACAGACTTCTTCTAGACCATCTAACTTGACTGCTTCTTCTTCTACTGCTACTGTCAAGCAATAGACATCCGGACCTGGGTCCTCCCCGTTGCACGAGTGCACAGTCACAAAAATCAGCCGTGCTTAGGTTGGCCTCAATAAACATCTGAAGCATTCTTCTCAAGATGGACAACCTGAAAGTGTGGTTATCTTGATTTAACCCGGATGTGCTGTCTGTAGTAGAATCCTGGCTTTTCCCTAAGATACCAGTAAAGTCATTGCACTACCTGGCTATACCCTGTTTAGGCAGGGCCACTTCACAAAAAGATTCAGTGACTGTGTCATATACACCGAAGACTATCTGCAGGGGCATGGCCTGCCACCCCAGCATGTGTAACAACCTACAAGTACTGGATGTCAAACTGATCCTAGCTGCACACAGTAGAGTGCTTACCCTGTTCTCAGTATACATCCCACCTAACAGACCACAGCTAGCACCAGCAACCTTATGGACTATATCAGTACCCTCAGCCTCAACACAGAAATTATATTTCTAGGTGAATTCAATATCAGCTGGCTTTCCCCATCATCTGCCAGTATCAAGGACACCTTGCCTGCCATCCACTTCTCCAAAATGATAGAATCTCCAAGAGTCAATTATAAAACTGGCACCAGCACCCTCCTGAATTGGATACTCACTAACTGTCCTGCACATATTGACAATATTACTGTAGTCCCAGACTCTCTGAGTGACCACTCCCTTCACATGAACCTGGAATAACAACTACAGCAAACCTCCTGCCAGAAATATATCAAGCTGTGTCCTCCTAAAAGGCCATCTACAAAAACTCAGAACAAACCTCAAGTACCAAGATTGGTCTGACGTGTATGAAGCCAAGGATGTGGATGCATTCCTTGACCTCTTGATAACCACATTCAGTTTTGTCTGTGACAAGTATGCTCCAATAAAAGCAAGCTCTTCAAAGGACACTACAACCCCTGGATTACTCCAGATCTGCTAGAGCAACTCTCTTTAAGAGATCTTATCTGGCAAGTGGCACAAGAACATGGCTCAGCAGCACACATCCAACGGTACAAATAAGCACAAAATGACTGCACAAAAGCCATCCATCGTGGAAACAGCACCTACTACAAAGAAACGCTTACCAGTTGGTGGAATAGCAGCAAATCCTTTTGGGACAACCTCAGTGACATCACTGGGAAAGACCCCAAAAATGCTTCAACTATGTTCACAATCGATGGGGTTCCATCCTTAGACTCTTTACTCATTGCCAACTCCCTGAATCATTCCTTCATGGACCTACTATAAGCAGCGTGCTCCCAGCTAACTGCTTCAATCCCCTCACCACAAATGATCCACAAGGGAAACGATTGCCTCCCATGACCAACCACTATTTCACTTCAAAGTAGTCTCTGAAGCTGATGCCAGAAAATACCTGGAAAAGGTACTAGAGAAGTCAAGACATAGTGGGGACCTTCTAGACCAAACATTTGTTAGCCAGGCACTTGAGGAAGTTCTTAGCCCATTGATGCAAATTATAAATCTCTCACTCTGTCAGTCACAATTCCCTCAATGCTGGAAATCTGCAACAGTTACCCCAGTGAACAAAAGTGGTGATCGGACTCTGCACAATAACAATAGACCAATCTCAATACTCCCCCTGCTCTCCAAGGCTCCAGAGTGGATCATGGCCGATCAACTTTTGAAGTACCTAAACCACCATTAACTACTGTGTCCTGAACAGCATGCATTCAGGGGTGGCCATAGCACCATCATGGTCTTGCTAGAATTTATGGGATACATCCACCACGCATTGGTCCAAGGCCTCCTAGTAGGAGCCACATTCATTGACCTAACAAAGGCATTTGATGGGGTGCCACATGGGCTCCTCCTCAAACAACTGGCTGACATTGGGCTCTCCTCTGAAACTTTGAACTGGTTCACTAGTTACCTGAGCAATGACTATCAGCAGGTTAGGATTGAGGATGTGATCTCTGACAGCAGACCTGTCAGATCTGGTGTACCGCAAGGATTCATATTAGGACCACTGCTGTTCAGCTTATTCTTAAATAACCTCCTGACCTCTAGCTCATGTCAAATGTTCCTTTACATAGATGATGTGGTTTTATTCACTAGCAGTCAACAGCCTGAACATCTGGAGGTGGATCTACAAAGTGGCTCTGCATCCGCAGAGCAGTGGTTTAAGGACCATAGACTGGTCTTGAGTTATAAAAAGAATAAAACCATGATGTTCTACACCCCACAAAGCAAACACAGAGCCTTCCCACTTGCAATTATGAATGTTGGGGTGGCTCTCTTGAACACGTTCAGCAATTCAAATGCCTAGGCATCACTATCAATTCCACCCTATCATATGCCACGCACATCAACATTACTGCAAGGGCTATCAATACCAGAATCAGGATCCTGTAGCGGCACAGGCTCTGTCTCACACATGAAGCCCTATGCACTGACATCAATAGCTCAATCATCTTACTTATCGATTATGGGCTGGTGATCTATGGATCTGCAATGGACACAGCCCTCCACTGCATCTCAACTGCAATGAATAAAGCCTGCTGTCTCCTCACAGGTGCTGCTAAACTCATGCACACCTGTGATCTCTATACCATGGCTGGCCTGCTTCAGCTCAGTGGAAGAATCGGGTAACATACCTGCATCCTTGCCAAGAAAAAGCTTCCTTAAGACTTCTACCACCAGGAGTATGGAACCTACTGACCCCTTACTGGAGAACATTGCAAACCAGAAGCTCTGCCTCTCAGATGTTCTATGTGCCAAGGTGCCACACTACCTTGGCTCAGCGGGTTTCTCATACCAGGCCCCCCTCGGACAAATGCGCTACCTCAGGACATCTGTGATGCAGCAAAAATTGGCTTTTTTAAACACAAACTGTGCCACCACATTCTCACCACAGGTACCTGTGCCTGCCCCCACTAAATCCCACCTCAAGTCAGTAATCCAATTGCCGTAGTCTTCACTAAACCTCTAGCACTTCTTAACCCTGTCACTGTTCCACTGGGTAGCCCTGACTTTGCACTTCACTGACCTACCATCCTTTCCCATGGCACTGCTACAACCCCCACCTCTTTTCCACATCCCTTCACCTCCTACTCCCACCCACCCCTTTAGCTTACCATTATCTCACCATCTTCTCTCCCCTTCTTCTCCCTCTGTCTTCTCTACTGATTTTTGGCTCTCCTTGACATGGGCATACATTATACAATGCCTCAATATAGTGTAACCATGAACTTTATCTGTATTGTTGTACTGTAACAAGTGTTTATAAATTTGTTATGGTCCAAATCCACTCTGTATTTGAATGTTTAAGTATCACTCTACTAGTAATGTATGTCAAACCAATTAATAAGCA
This sequence comes from Neoceratodus forsteri, assembly GCA_016271365.2. NCBI lineage: Eukaryota > Metazoa > Chordata > Ceratodontiformes > Ceratodontidae > Neoceratodus > Neoceratodus forsteri. Next base: position 51,585,250 of record CM057449.1, on the reverse strand, counting down.
TCAGCTCACTAGTGCTATCCAAGATTTTAAAATAAATAAAAATAAAAAAAAAGATTGTTGTCCCTGGGCCTCCTTTTTCTTCCAATGTCAGCATTAAAATATTTCCAGTGCTGGTGATCTTTTGTTCCAAATGTTCACCACTGTTGTCAATGTCCACAGGTACAGCCCCTTAAAGGCTGGGGGAGGCTTCTATGACCTAGGCTGGTATTGCACCCCTCCAGCCACACAGAGATTGGATCTGTCCTCTGACCTTGATAACAGCAGCCAACACTTGGAACAGACTGCAGCCAGAATAGAAGATATTTTAAAAATATTCTCTACTTATGGTAGTCTGTTGCATATGCTCACTGCTGTTGTCAGTGTCTGCAAGTACACTCTGTGGCTGGCTGGAGAAGGGTCTGACCTATGTTGTTACTGTATTTATAATTCCAGCATCTGAGTGAAAATGTTTCTTGTGATGGTGGACTTCAGTTCTAAATGTTCTCTGCTGATCTTCTCTGCTGCTGGTGGAGTTCTGTTCCAAATGTGCACTGCTGTTGTCAATATCCACAGGTACAGTGCTTGGATGACTGGGAGAGGCTTCTCTGACTTGGCTAGTATTGCACACCCCAGCCACCCAAAGGCTGGACCTGTGCTGCGGACATTGACAACAGCAGTGAATACTTGGAACAGGCTGCCACCAGCACAGAAGATATTTTAAAGATCTTCTATATTGGTGGACATCTGTAGCAAGTGTTCACTGCTGTTGTGAACATTCTCAGATACACTCTGTGAGTGACTAGGGGAGGGTCTGTCCTACATTGTTGCTGTATTTATAATTCCAGCTTCTGCATGAAAATGTTTGTTGTGATGGTGGTCTTCTGTTCCAAATGTTCACTACTGATCTCTGCTGCTGGTAGTCTGTTGCAAGAGTTGCAATGCAGTTTTCAACATCAACAGGTACAACCCTTGGATGGTTGGGGTGGATTCTTTGACCTAGGCTGATATTGCTTCCCCCAGCCACTCAGAGATTGTACTTGGGGACATTAACAACAGTCAGCAGTGAACACATGGAACAGACTGCCACCAGCACAGAAGATATTTTAAAGATCTTCTCTGGTGGTGGAAGTCTGTTACAAGTATTCACTGCTGTTGTCAATGTTCGCAGGTACACTCTCTGGGTGGATGGGTAACTCCTTTGCCTGTAGTCTGACTGGTGAAAGTATTCCCTGCCTTTCTCAAAGTCTGCAGATTTGCTTTTCAGCAGGAGGTGAGAGGGGTCTGCAACCTAGGTATATTCAAGTGAAAAACTATCATCTGTGCTGGTAGTCTGTTCTAGGTGGCATTGCTGTTCTCAAAGTTTTTAGTGCATTTTTGAGACTTGTATGTTTCTGCAAATAAAAAAAGATATATAAATTAATTAAACAAAGCTATCATAGTAACAATGGTTAAGGGAAGTGACAGCCAACATACCACATACTACTCTACTCTGCTCTGCTGAACCCATTACAAGATGTGATTTCAGTCCATCTTCATCACTGGCAACTTGCATGTGAGTATACTAAAAATGTCATGTGTTTCTTGAGTCTAACATGCACGTTTGTTTGGGCTTCATCCAGGCAATTTCTAATATTTATTTGTATATTTCTTTATTAGGACAGAATGGATTGGTTTGTGAGAAAATCTACCCCATTTGACCAGAAACAATCAAAGAAAACCTTGTACTTGATGGCAAAAGATTGCTGCAAGCAGTTTGGAGGCCAGCCACTACATGAAGTTGGGGAAAAGCTATTCTGCACACCCTGCAATGTTGTCATAGAGCACATCCAGAAGTCTACCATCTCTGATCACTTCAGCTGCAAGACACTTTTGCAAAGAGCTGTGGAAACACAATTAGAAAATGCAAGGAAAAAGCAACAAACTCTGCAGACATCCCTAGCAAAAAACACAAATGCCCAGACAGAGTGCATAAAGATTGTTCAGGATTTCACAAAGAGCTTTCTTGAAGCAGACATTCCCCTGGAGAAAACTGCCCATCCAGCAATTCACAGTTTTATTAGTAAACTAATCCCAAATGGGGGTGCCATATCAGGTGCAGATCAAATCCGAGCTGCACATGTGCCGGACATTTATACTGTGGAAATGCAGGATGTGCAGCAAAAATTGACAGATAAAAAGGTGGCTATAATTGTGGATGAGACCAGTAGTATTTTAATATAAAAAGCAATATGTGTTTCTTTTTCTCTATCTCTACAGGACATTCTTTATGACGACCCCCTTGTACTAAAGCTTGAGATTGAACAGGCATTCCTCACAAATGGAAATCAAAACCAATGTGTGAGCTGCTGGATAAATTCCAGTCACAAATCCCTGTAATAACAGATGTAGACACCTTAGATAAGCTGCAGATCAGTCCTAAGATGCATCATCAGCGTGCCATGGAGAGTTGCAGTTCCTTTTTTCATGCTGGTGATGAGGAGGAGGAAGTTCCCACTCACATTCAGACAGAGCTGTTGGACAATTTCAAGGAGCCCGTCTGTAATGCTTCATCCAAACATAGCAAATACTTAACCAAAGAGAGCCTGCCTGGATTAAACTTTTTGAAAGTGACAAGAATCTTTGATCCCTCCAAAGTGACCTTTCTGTCACAGAGCAAAGAGTACTATGATGCTATTCCAGGATGGAGTGATATCCCTGATACAGAATTTGAATTGTAGAAAAAAGTCCTGGCAAAAAACTATGTGAGCAACACAAGCCAGGCAGACATAGATCAGGACTTATTTTGGAAGGCTGCCGCTGTTGTACACCAACAATGTCTGAACTGGCTCTTGTATACAATAATTGTGTGACAAACTGTAGATACAGAATGCATTTTCAGTGTCCACAACACAATATTTACAGAAAGACGTAAGGGGCATTCCGGGGACAGCATTCGAAGGCTGTTTTTTCTTTGTTGAATGCAAAACAAAAGTGTAAAATATTACCAAAATGAAAACTGTGCTGCATTTTACAGTCATCAATCTGACTGTCTCTTATATGTGCAATAAACAGATTAAATGTATAACTTGAGCTGTCCCTTAATTTTCATGCAACAATGCCACAGAATTTTCAAAATCTTGCCACAAAATTACTGCAGAGCCTAGCTTCAGAAAATGACCAGCCCTGCATCAGAAAGTACTGTAGTTTTTCTTTGCTGCAGAATGTCAGTAGGCTTGCCCCTAGCCATAAATACATAGGTAAGGATAAAAAAACCTTCTGGATCCAAGTAGTCTATTGCTGCACAAGGTATCCCCTCCTCCTATAATGTCCCCCTCCTGAATATAACCCCAAAATACTTTAATATAACCCCCCATTTCCACAACAATGAAGACAAAAAAACAGTATACTGTACTAAAAAGGCTACTACCCGGTCCATCTGCCCGATCCCAACAATTATGGTCAACAAATTTGATTAAGAGTGCCTCCATCCAGACCATCATGGGAGAAACATCAAATGGATAAAATAAAATTACCATCTCCCCCTTATCCTCTTCATTCCCCACCTGACAATCACAGTAGGAATAAAATTATTTGTCTTAATAGATAAAAAGCAACACCAATTGAAATGGAACCTCTGGACTCATACCCCATCACTCTATAGACAATTTAAAGAAGAATTATAGTAGTAACCAGAGAAATTGCCAGCTATTTCCAGATATTTCGTGAAATTTCTGAAGAGTTTCTCTCTGCTGCCCCTACTGTGGAAATGCAGAAAGCAGGAGATATTTCTGGAAATATCACAGAAATTTCGGGAAATATCTGGCAGTGTCTGTGGCTGCTACCTTAGGTTACCTCCACTATAGAGGAGAAATTAAATTATCACTGTTTTTGCCATATAAAGCTTATAATGTGGTGGTGCGGGGGAACTGTCCAAGAAGAACAAAAGAAAGGAGCACCTCAGTGATTATGGTAGAGGACAAATCAACACAACTCCATACTTATGTGATCCAGAAACTAATTAGCCCAACACACATTACCCCAGTCAGCTTTGCCCAATAGTGGAGTTAACCCGATGCTACTACACCCAACACCAATGTTTCCTACCAGGTAAGGTAGTAGATGTGATGGTATGCTACCATACCATATCGGAGCTACAGGAAAGGACTGCTGGATGTGGTTGCTGGCCGAGCTGCCCCAGTGGTGTGGAGGGGAATACCACCAGTTGTTTGTCCAGCATACTGTGCATGATCTGGGTTCTGATCTGGGTCACATTGTTTTACACACTGCACCCCCTATAACTGTTATAAGTTTACACTGTAGTCTGCTCCACCTTGGAGTTGGATATTTAAGTTACAGGGGGTGTTGGGGCAGAGCCACCCACATGGTTGGCATGGGGGGCGAAGCTCCCTGTATTTTGCACTTTATTGCACTGAAATGCCCATAATTTGTACATCGGGCATTTCAATGATTTGGGATGGTGTCTTTCGAGCAGGGTTTCTCAGTATGCCGAGCGTCAATGTACCGAGTTTCAGGATTCCATAGTATATCCAAATAAACTTTATTAATGTTAAAAAGCACACAAAAAATATGGAGCACATATGGGAAAAAACAAACAGTCCAAAGACCCTGTCTGGTTTCGCATTGAGTGCGTCATTAGGGGAGTAGCCTCAGTGCTGAATTCAACAGACTTAAGTACAAATTTCATTTAAAGACACAGTACCAATCACCAGTGTACTTATAATATAAAGTGCTTAGTGCAAACAATTAACTTTATACAATCTAGTGACATTAACACCACTACCAGTCCCCAAAAAATCAGATAATCTTAAACTGTTAAAAACAACCTAGTATTCAGATAATAATAAGCAAGGGTAGAATAATAATAAATAATGACATGTGTATGTAGGGACTGGCTAATACATGCTGAAGATTCATTATCAATAATGTGCCCTGTACCCAGTACAGTCCTATTAGTCAGAGAATTCACTTCCTGTTCCTCTGACATCTGGAAAATGGAAAACCTAAAAATTGGGAGTATGATAGTAATAGCCAATCATCTAAATGCATGCATCTATCTAATGAACCTTACAGATGTAAATGAGAGCTTCATGTAGGACAACAATTTTGTTTTGTCACTCAAACCTGGTACTGTCATGGCCCCAAGTGTATAGATTCAGAAATGTTCTCTGTGCTTCAATTTCTCATCCATAGCCCCTCCCCTTGGCCCTAGGCAAACTTTTTCCACCCCACAAAATTTAACGGTGTGACATCTGATACCTACTATTGTGCAATGGATAGCTAAATTATTACTAACATCCTGAGCTACAATGGCACACAAATGTTCTCCGACATCAGTTTATAACCAAGGAAGTCAAATGCCTCCTTACAGATTTAAAACAATCATTGAAGAAAACTATCTTTGAAAACTGTTTTGAAAATAGTATTATAAACCCACAACCAATCTGAGCAGTGTATATGGAAAACACATTCATGGATCCTTTTAAGTGATGGATGCCATGTTACCATAGTAACTATTCCAAACAGTTTTGCTGGCAGAAATGTGCCTATAGCAAGCCAACCCAGTACAGTTGAGCCAGACAGTCAGTCAGGAGATGATGGGGAGAGGGGAGTGATTACAATGCCTGAAATCATGGCTCCATCCACTTTTTACCCCCACAAATTAGTCCCTCAGTAGGAATGTTTTCAAACTGATGCATTCATGACATTAAATTACTTTAAAGAAATGGACCTAAACTACCCCATTGCAATTTATCTAGAGCAGAAAAAGAGGTGATTAAAAATCTATTAGAGGACTAAACCATTGCCATCAAGTCTGCTGACAAAGGGGGTAGCATAGTTATACAGGACACCACTCAATATACCAAGGAGGCATACAGACAACTTGCAGACCCCAGCTTAAATAAAGAACTCACATTTGACCTCACAACCAAAATCAAACAAGAGATAGAGGGATATCTGCTGGAACTGACTGAAAGTGGACAGACCAGTACAGATGAACTATGCTTTCTGTCTGTACAAAACCCATTCAAACCAGCATTTTATACCCTCTCCAAGGTACTCAAAAACAGACTGAGCCACCAGGAAGACCTATAGTGCCTGCTATAGGATGGCTCACCGAACCTCTATCCAAATATGTTGATAGATATCTTAAGACCACTAGTACCCAGCATTAGAAACTATTTACAGGACACTAATCACATTCTGACCATCTGGAAAGATATACAGTTGGAACAAGAGTAGTTACTAGTTACACATGATGTAGACTCTCTGTATAGTAACATATCCAGGGAGAGAGGTCTGGATGCTTTGGAACAGATGCTGTTGCATTCTACCAGTTTGTCATAAAGCAAAATTAACATGATTGTCACACTTACTGATCTGGTGCTCAGCAACATTATATTTATGTTTGAAGGGAGAATCTTTAAAAAAAAAGGCACAGTCATGGGTGCCACACTCACCAGTAGCCAGGCAAATAATTACCTTGGAGAGTGGGAATAAAGGATGATATGCAATGATAGAGCTAATCCATTTTAGGAAACAACAGATGTTAACTGGCTCATTATATATTCTATTTTTTGAGTTTGGAAAGTCACAGTTGAAGAGCTGATAAACTTCATAACTTTTCTAAACCCGTCAAACAAAAATCTGAGATTTAATGTAACATCAGATCTACACTATACACTTTCTTGACCTCACAATCAAGAAAGAAACTGATGGCACTATATCTACAGACCTATACACAAAACCCATGGACACAGTCTCCTTTATGCACAGAGCTGCCATCCACCCCAGCTCATCAGATATTTACCAAATGGCCAATATATCAGAAAAAGAGAAATTGCTCTCATGCAGGCACTTTTAAAAATACATCACAAGAACTGACTAATGAATTCAGACAAAGAATCTACACTGACGGTGACATTAATAGAGCAGTACCACACACCAATGAGGTCACACATGAGGCATTATTGATTCCAACGAACAAAAAGAAAAAAACAAATGAGATTTTGACTTTTGTGACCTCCTATGGGGGAGGCACTAAATATCCAAATAGTTAAAAATAATCTACAGACTTTAAGAGCCATATCTGCCTTAAATAAGATCATATGACAACTGCTCAGAGTATCTCATAGGAGAGGGAGAAATTTTAGAGATCAACACACATACAGTTATCAGGCCAGTCCTAGACTAGTTACCAACAGACTAAAATGGGGCAACAAACCAGACATCTCTCCAGACCTTAAAGGACATTATCACTAATGCTCTCAATATTCATGCACCAATCACCAGTATCAGAACTAAAGCATGATCCTGCCCTTGGTTCACTACTGATCTTAAAGCAGCCTTGTTAACCAGAGACAAACTGTGGAAAAAGGCAAGAAAAACAAAGGATACCAGAGACTGGCTAAATTTCAGAAAAGCAAGGAATTCATGTACAAAATAAATAAGAACTGCCAAAGCTGCCTACTATAGAGCTGAATTGATGCCTCCTACAATAACCCAACCAGACTCTGGGGTACTATAAAAGGAATTCTGGGCCAAAACTCTACTCCTGCCTTAACCTCCAAACTGCTACTGAATGATACAGAAATTACGAGCAAACAAGAAATCCTAAATACCTTCAATGACCACTTCACCACAGCTGGCCTAGCATTTGACTCATCACCTGCAAATCTCCTGAGATCTTCCTTGAACCTTCAATCCACTGTGGGACAAAAGGCTACTTCAACTTTTTCCTTCAACCCAATATCCTTGAAAGAAGTGGAAGACCTCCTCTCTAATTTAGATACTTCTAAGAGTGCAGGTACAGACTCCCTGGATCCCTACTTCCTTAAAATTGCATCACACGTCTTATCTGCCCCTCACTCATCTCTTCAATCTTTCCCTAACTACTGGATCCATTCCTCCACTTGAAAACAGCTCAAGTAGTTCCACTACTTAAATCTGGTGATCCCATGGACCTCAACAATTACAGGCCCATTTCCATCCTATCAGTACTATCCAAGATGCTCGAAAAATTAGTAAACTCACAATTAAGGGACTATCTGGATAACAATAACCTCCTAAATTCAGCACAATCGGATTTAGATCAAGGCATAGCACCATTCTGCCCTAGCCAAAGTAACTAACGATTGGCAGATTGCCTTGGATAAGAAGAACAGTACCTGTGCTGTGTTCCTGGATTTGAGTAAAGCATTTGACACAGTGGATCATGAATCATTAATCACCTCCTTAGCTCACTAGGACTGGATTCTCTCTCACTCAACTGGTTTAAGTGCTACCTATCAGATAGGTCACAACTGGTAAAATGGAAATTACCTATCCACCTTAAAACCACTGCTAAGAGGTACCGCAAGGCTCTATTCTTGGCCCCATCCTCTTGCCATTTATATTAATAATATCGATGCCAACCTCACTCAATCTAACGCTCATCTGTTTGCTGATGATACTGTATTATATGTCAGCAATCCTCATTACCTAAAGCCTGTGAGCTGTTACAATCTGAATTCTCCATCCTGCAACACAATCTACTGAAAAAACTACTTCTAAATGCCCAAAAACAAAAGCTTGTTCTTTGCCACAAAGAGTTGCTCTGCCACTACCCCATCACCCACCACTCTACAATTATCCAACCTACTTGGAGAGAAGCTGGAATTTGTTGATAACTTCAAATACCTTGGAGTCTGAATTGATAATAGGCTTGACTATTCTGTCCATATTGAAGAGCTACTAAAAAACTGAGACAAAGGCTTGGTCTATTTTTAGAATAAAACACTACCTTAACAGAGACTCCAAAAAGATTAATCCAGGCATTTTTCCTATCCTCATTGATTATGCTGACTTTCTCTATGGCCATTGTTCACTCCTCTAAACAAGCTGGACACCCTGTATCATAGATCCGTCAGATTTATTACTGACCTTCCTCCAGCACCCATCATTGCTCTCTTTATATGGCAGTCAACTGGACATCACTACAACACAGAAGAAATAGGAATGCTGCAATCTGGATATTCAAAGCTTTATCAGGCAAACTACCCACCTATATCACAGACTGTTTTACCGAATTACTTCTAGGCCATACACCTTAAGGATCAGTAAACTCATCATACTAAAGGTCCCCAATGCCTGCACCCGGTTTGGGAGGCTGCTATCAGCCACTCACTAGCAGTTGCATGGAACTCACTCCAAAAATCCATGAAGCTAAATAGCCTCTTACCTTTAACATCCTTCAAAGATTATTCTCCACCCTATTTCCAGAGCTCTGCAATTGCTTTATAAGGCCTAATCCCCTACCCTACCTACCCTCCCACCCCCTTTTCCGTGTTCCATTATGTTAGTTCTACTTCTATTTTCCAGTCACCCGATATACTCTCATAAAAGCCAATTAGGCCCTATAATTATATATTATGCCTGCTATACCCATTGTCTCCTTTTTCTTACAGGTTAAATGGTTTTACTGTGCCTTGTATATATGTAAATTGTTGTATATTATCACTTTATGTCATTGTACTACTGTTTATGTTATTCTTGTCTATGTAAAAATACTTGTACTCTTATTTGTATGACCACTCAGGTCCATCTTGTAAATGAGCTACGCTCAATGATGTTCGCCTGACTAAATAAAGATTTTGATTGATTGATTGATTGATTGATTGAAACCCTACAGCTTACGTCATACCTGTTAGTACATATAGAGAACTACAATATTCACTAATCCAAAAATGGTAGAGTGGAAACCATAAAGGGTTCCATTGATTGCAACACTGAAGGTGTAGTCTGTATTTTGAAGTATACAGGTGGGGCTCAATGTTCAATTGTCAGATGCAAGCTGTGACAATGGCAGCTTGTGCCAACAATCCCCACATCAAGGATCCATCACCCGATTCGTTTTTGAACAGGGTCCCTGAGTCTGCATCCTGCAGCTTGTGGCATCAGTGATTTTGCTGCAAAGAAACAGTACAACCACCAAGTATGCCCCAATTTCTGGAGCGGTCAGCAGAGATGAATGTTGTGGTATATCCATCCAGCCCCAATCCACCACTACCTGTCATGAGGACAGTAATTAATTCCCTGCTGATCCTGCAGACACCCCCAGCCCTGATCCCCAAACTAATCAAATATGTGATCCCCCAGCCTGAGCCCCGATCCCTGATTCCTGAATTGCTGTGTATTAAAGTTATGCATAACATTGTCCATTTCTTAGGTTTTTGGATATTACAGTAGCCCCAGTGGTCTAATGACCCCACCTCCCCACATGGCAGTGCCAGACCACCCCACTTACAAAACCTGTACACAGCTGGTGACTGGCACAGCCTACCTCTCACTACCATGACCAGCCACTAACTGAGCTCTGTATGAGCATGTACAGTAAATTGTATGCACTCAGTGGATTACATCAGCTTTTTTGCAAGGCATACTTAAAACTGACACTCCTGAAGGAGAGAGGGGGTCTATGTTTACCTGACTTTTTTTCTATACTACTGTGCTTTTCAAGCAGAAAGATTTTTAAATGGGGCCAACCTCCAGGTACTTTCTCAGACAGAGTTTACTCCACTCTCTGGCTTACTTTGAAATCCCAGATTGATCTTAAACATGGCTTTCATCTGTCTAATTTATTGTTTATCCCATCATTTTCCCTCCCTTTGCAGATTTATAACACTCTGCTGATGTGGTCACATGAGGCCCTGAGACAGGTAGGCCTCTATCTTAACCTGGACTTTTCCAGGGACCTATCTCAACCTATCATAGGTAATCCAAATATTCGCATTGATAATCATCCCATCCCTTTTAACGTTTGTCCCCCACTCATGTATACTTCTTTGGAGTCTTTTATTACCAATGGTAAGGTGGTTTCTGCTGAAATAATTCAACAACGATTCTCAATCCCAATATTGGGATGGAGGAAGGTAGAGGTTTGCTGAGGGGTTGTTAACAGTTTTATTGTTCTTTTTGCTTAGCTCCTTTTTAGGGACCTGGTGTTGGTGATTTTTGACACTTTGACTGTTACTTTGTTCCAGAAGATTTGTCTGTTATGTATTTTTGTTCCCTTTCTTGTAAAAAACTTTAAGCATATTAAATTAAAAATAAATTTTACTTATTTATTTTTGTTTATGCTCCTCCTACAGAACGGGCCCCACAACCTCCGTCCGACGGCATCTGCATCCTCAGACCAGGTCTGGCATGCAAACTATTGCCCCATGCTCACAGGGGTCAGCCTCATCCCTGGCAAGGCATATCTCATATCCAGGGATGCAGGGCACAGCCATTAGCCACTGAGGTTGCCCCACCATTTTCAGCTGATTTTCTCGCCAGGGAGCCAGACGTGCAATGGTGTCAGAGCACACCCGTGCTGACACCCGCCACACTCCCCCCTGCTGTGTACCACACTGTAATGCAGCTGGCCTCTGCCAGTCACCACTGCAGTGCAATGCATTGCCCCCACCCACCTCAGAGGAAGGAGAGCAGTCATGGGACACTTGATCCTTCCTCTCCCCTGCCAGCCCTCGGCAGCCCGATTCCATTCCCATACCCATGTCGCCAATGTGGCATGAGGTGAGGCGTCAAGCACCTCAACCCTCAGCGCCACCAGGCCAGCAACATTTTATTTATTTAAACATGAACAACAATAACAGCAACAATAATAACAAGAACAGGATCAATATAATATACTATAGTAGTATAGTACAATTAAGGAATACCTCTATGCACACTCAGGATATATCACTGATAATAAATGACATAATATACAATAGTACATGTAGGTAATGTTCTGTAAAAAAATCATTATATATCACTAATACATATATACCTGTGAGAGAATGCACATTTTAGATACAGTATACTATTAGCCTGTCCAAGATTCTCACATATTTCCTCAATAATACACACGTATCTTACAGTTTAGGAATACATGAGACATATACAAAATTACTGTCTACCCTAGCCCTCTGACACATTAAAGACATTACTTAGATACCAACATACTAATAGTCTCGCTAGCAATTAAGATAAAATTTAAGAATATCAAATAAGTAATAAGGCACTGTAAGGAAATAACTTAAAGCTAAATACATAAATGATAATATATACCTTAACTCTCACAGGAACATATGCAGTAACAGCAAAATCTACTCAGACAATAACATTAATATAAGTAAACATGGGCCTACAGTGAGTTAAAATGCTGCTGGGAAAATATATAAAGGAAAAGCAAAAACATGAACAATAAGAGGGCATGAAGGGACAAGAAAGGACAAGCTTCAACCATAGGATGACTACGCCATAAGCCTATAGAGCTCAGGCATTACTGTGGATCCATATCACTGGCCCCAGTCATTTGTGGGGGGGGGGGATTATTTTATCAAATTGTAGAGAAACACCACAAAAAGTTAGGAAACTTCTCCACTCACTCAAACTGCTCATATTTACTGTACCTATAGCTTTGTAGGATAATCTCTTATTATTCCCAAACCGGAATATTAACTCCACCAATTCTTCATATGTAGGTGGGATTGAAGAATGGAACTTATGAAGGAGAATTATTTTGGCTTTAGCTATAGCAGCCATAAACCAAATCTTCTGTGGAAAGGTAACTGAGCCTAGCCACTGAGTGTTGTCCAAAACTAAAAGTGATGCATCAGAGGGTATTAAAAACACTAATATCATTCAATAGTTGACATTACCTGGCCCAACCAAACCTCTAGACTGGAACAATAATATAAAAGATGAAGCACATTACTTTTCACCCTGTTACAGCACCAACACTGATTGTGTGATATAAGACCCATAGTTTGTAGAGCAGAATGGGTTTGATACCATAAGGGCAGGGCCTTGAGTTGCATCAAGCACCTGGCAGTCCGAACTTATTATATGACTTTATAGCTATAACTAGAAGTGGGTGAAGTGCATAAAATTCCCTACGCATAGTATTTCACATAGAACCCGAATTCCGCGTAATATTCTGCAAAGTGAATAACTTCACATCATGAAGAAACACAAAGCTCCCTTAGTTTTCTATGAACTTTGCATTACTTCACCTTTGTGGATTTAAAACAGGAGTTGTTTGTGGTCTCTGTCTGCTGAAAGAGAGAGAGAGAGAGTGTGTGTGAGAGAGAGAGAGAGAGAGAGAGAGAAAGCAGCCAAATCTTCCTTAAATCAAGGAGTTTATTTGAAAGACTACACTGAATTTAATTATTACTTTTTGGACCTGTGCATGTAACTACTGTAGTATTTATTCTCTGTTTTTGGGGTTGATGTTTTTTATTTTAACTTTTATTTGCCAGGGAGGAACTGTAGCTGGGAGATATTTGCAGTCATTTGTGACTAGACCTGTTACTTAACCTCTGTGAAATAGGTGTCTGTTAAGGGGAGAAGCTGAAAGGGGCCTGGTTGAACTGTGGATTTAATACAGGAGTTGTTTGAGGTCTCTGTCTGCTGAGAGAGAGAGAGAGAGAGAGAGAGAGAAAGAAAGCAGCCAAAGCTTCCTTACATCAAGGAGGTTATTTAATAGACTACACTGAATTGAATTATTTCTTTTTGGACCTGTGTAAGTAACTAGTATTGATTCTGTTTTTGGGGTTGACTTTTCTTATTTTAACTTTTATTTGCCAGGGAGGAACTGTAGCTGGGAGATATTTGCAGTCATTTGTGACTAGACCTGTTACTTAACCTCTGTGAAATAGGTGTCTGGAAGGAAGGAAGGAAGGGACTCCCAGGGGTAGAGGGTCAGAGTTGCAGTTGATTGTTTCTCGAGGGTATAGGTTTACTCCCACAAACCCTTCCCCTCACCCCACCTGCCCCAAGTGCATAACTTCCTTTATAGCAGGGATTCTGACATCACTTCCCCAAAACTGCTGACAACATACACCTGTTCATATCCTTAAAGGCACAGCACACTGAATATGGGGTAGAGACACTCATAAGCTTGCACACACTAAAACAAGAACAAAAAAAATCAAATCTTTATTTATCCAGGCAAACAACGTTGAGCAAGCTCATTTACAAGATGGAGCTGGTTAAGTCCAGATTATATTGCAACAGCTACATTTACAGTGGGAATAAATCAAAGAAGAAGTGCAAATCAGGATACACAGACGTACATGGCATAACAGTTAGTTTGGGATAATCAATAAGACAAGTGAACACTATGCATAGTAGGAACAGGCAAGTCCACAGAGATACAGAGATGGATATTGATACAGTAATTTTCTTAAAAAAGCACAAGCGAGACCTAGGTAACGCTATCATAACAGTCAGACAAAATAAGTGATAACAGCTTTTCTCTTGACACAGTTCACAAAGAAGTAAAACAGGTATAGTTAGCTCTGAAGGGAGCAGACAGCCTGCCAGGCACTATCATGGCAGCCCCAGGGAGTGCATACATTGGGACTGGGAGGTGGCTGTTCTGCGGCTTGCTGGTAGAAGGTGTGACCGAGGTACTGAGGCAATGGATGGAACAGCACCTACCACACATATTTTCCAGACTAGGTGCTAGCACTGGTTGTCCATATCCAGTGGACCAACAGGCCACAGGTAGGTCACAGGCAGGGAAGGTATGAATACGCTAGGGCTCCTAGGGCCAATCTCGGTCAAAGATTCAAAGAGGAGCATAATCACTCATTCTCCCGATAATTACACTTTAAGACATGGGGGAGGATCACATCGGTCAGGGAAGGAAGCGGTTACAGTTGTTTTAGCAGAGTACAGGCAGACCATTTGATTTTTGCCAGAATTGGAAGGATCACCGAAGAGGAAATGCAGAAGCCAATTGGGAGCAAGAGCAGGAAGGCGCTCACAATCTGATTGGTTAGCGGCTTTAGCGGTGCTTTGCTGGAGAAGAATCCGGGTGAATGGTTTCAGATGGTGGCTTGTGAAGGTGCAACCACCCAGGAGGTAGAGATTTTGTGCTTTAGGTGCAGATGCCCCTGTAAGACTTACCTATGTCAAGCAAGAGGGGTACAGAGGCCAGAAGTGATACATTCTTGTGGATTACTAAAATATGCAAAAAGTAACCTGGCTAAGGCCAGTCTTGGGGGAGCAAGCTAATAGCAGTTAGTGACTAGGAGCCGGGGAAACAGTTGCACGGTTCACCCACACTTTGAGCATATAATGACTTGAAAGCATTAATACTTTGGAGGTAGCTTATTTTCAGTAGTTTTTGCATTTTGTTCCACAGGGATGGCATCGTTAAGCTAAAGACCATTCTACCATAGCTCAAACTCAAAAAGAAAAGCATCTGTAACAGGAAGAGACACAGTCATGTGGGGAGTGGTGCAATACACTGGCTGTGGAGCAGTAGCCTTCCAGGTGACATTCTGGAGACTGTGTTGCTGCCCTATTTGCAGGCACCTCTCTTGTCTGAGGGAAGAGGGTGTTCATCTCCATGCTGACCTGGCATGGATTCAGAAAACCTGCTGCCCCAACCAGGGACCACCCAGACCACTGCCACTACCTCAGAGATTGCCAAGAAAGAGGAGTGGTTGGACCATGGTGAGCTCAGGGAGGGTGAGGGTGGTGGAACAGAGGTGCATCCCTCCAGTTGTGCCTCTCCACAATCCATTCACCACTCTGGTGGCACATGGTTACTCTATGGAGGTGCCTGCAGTGGAGACCAAGGAGGATGCTGGAAACCTCCACAATGGAGACTCACAGGAGGGTGGCACAGGACCCCACAGGGGAAGGAAACAACTCATGGTGGGAGACTCAGTTATTGGGGGGTAGAACTGGGAGAGGGAGGGAAAAGGGAGGTAAGGTGCCTGTCTGGCACCATGACTTGGAGGAACAGGAAACGAATCCTCAGGATCATGGGAACAGCTGCAAGGGGGAGTGATCTGGATGTCATTATCCACCTAGGGACAAATGACCTGGCTAAGAATGGGATCAGAGCAGTGCAACAGGAGTTTGGGGAGTTTTGGAGGGGCCTTAGCCAAGTAGCACACATGGTAACTTTCTCAGAAGTGCTACCTGTCTGTGGCATGGATGAGGCTAGGGTACTCCGCACCATGGGATTCAATGACTGGTTGAAAAACTGGTGCAGAGCTCAAGAATTAGGCATCACTGGGGACTGGGTCTCTACCTGGAGGGATGCAGGCATATATTGGCACAATGGTCTGCATCTATCCAGGAGGGAACCAGGATCCTAGGTGATAGGTATAAATGATCAGAACCATGGATCCACTGAGGGTTCTGCTAGCCGCAGAGGTCACGAGGGCCGGTGAAGCTGCCCCCCTCCACCCCCCGAGAGCAACCCAGGTAAACCGCTGAACAATCAAATGCCAGGACGAGGTGATCAGGCCTCCTAACGCTCACCTGCTCCTGCTAGCAAATCCAAATTTGAACTTGGGCTTCACGCCATTTTACTTGAATGCTGGCATAACACAGGAACTCTTACAAACCACCGCATGTATTAAAAGTCGGCGTGGAAATGGAGATAGTTTTTGCAGTACAACCTACCTGCATTTCTATGGTGTAGAGAGGGTACCTTAATTGATTTCAGGCAAAAGCAGTTTTTTGTTACTTAAAATGTGTTACCTTAATGATGCACTAGGATCCCACTATGATATGCATGCATGCTAAGACTCAGTAAACTGAAGACTATTTTAACCTAAAGAATAATTAATTCTGTACTGTCTAGATGGACTTTAAGATAGGGAGCTAGTGAGAAGTTAGTACAACACTGTCCTGAGTGCTGCTTCTTTAACTGTACCAGATACTAGCACTGTTTTAATTGAAGGGTATTTTTGTATTTAAAGAATAACTAATTTCTGTGTTCTGTAGCACTGTTAGTGTTTTCACCTACCCCCTTTTCTTGCCAGCATATGTCTCTCTCTCTCCACATCTAAACTGTCTCCTCCCCCTCATAGCAGGATATAAAGACTTACCTGCCTTTCTGTTCCCCACAGAACCACAGATCCACTGAGGGTCCTGCCAGCCGCAGAGGTCGTGAGGGCCGGTGAAGCTGCCCTGCCCCACCCCCCCAGTGCAACCCAAGTAAACCGCTGAACAATCAAACGCCAGGGTGAGGTGATCAGGCCTCCTAATGCTTGCCTGCTCCTGCTAGCAAATTCAGATTTTGGACCCCGCCACCCCCACCACCACCCTTGCTCAACTTCTCCTTATGTGTCAGTGACTCAGTAGGTAGCACACTCGCCTCTGAGGCCGGGAGATCAGAGGGTTGTGGATTCAGTTCCCACATCTGGCACTTGGGTTAATATCCCAGTACTGACACTGTAGTGCAGCATGAGAGGGGTGCTGCACTTCTGAGGTGTTGTCTTTCAGACGAGAAATTAAACCAAGGCTCCATCTGCCTGGATTGGTGGTAGTTCAGGTGGATGTTAAAAATCCCATGGCAATTATCGAAAAGAGTAGGGGAAATTAAAAGTAAAAGTAAAGGGGGAGGACAAGAGGCACTCTGGGTTACCTTGGAGATGGGGAATGGCATCGCAATCCGCACAGGGGTTGTATACAGACCCCCATCTCAAGGGGAGGAAATGGACAAGAAAATGATAGAGGACATTCTCAAAATGGCTGAAAAAGGGGAGATACTGTTGATGGGGGACCTGAATATGCCAGATATTAACTGGAGGACATGTACTGCAGCCACATCCAAGAGCAGGGTCATTCTTGATGCCCTGCAGGGGGCAGACCTTAGACAGCTAGTGCTGGAACCCACTCGGGAGGGAGCAATACTAGACCTGGTACTCTCAAATGGAGAGAGGATCACAAATTTAGAAGTCAGTAGACATCTGGGAACAAGCGACCACTGCACAGTGTGCTTCACAATGAGCACAACCATGGAGATAAGCCATACAAAAACAAGGATACTGGACTTTAGAAGGGCTGACTTTGGCAAAATGGGTGAACACCTGAAGAATGCACTAGCAAATGGCCAAATAGGAGGGTGGAAGAACAATGGAGAAAATCAAACTGCCATCATAGAGGCAACAAGTCTTTGTGTAAAACAAATAAAGAAAACAAAGCGGAGTAAAAACCACTATGGTTCTCAAAAGAGGTGGCAGGAAGGTTAAGGAGAAAAAGGCTGCATCTCAAAAGTATAAGGAATCACAGAGGGAGCACTGACAGGGAACTGTATCAATTAAAGCAGAAAGAAGTGGAAAGGCAGTCAGAATGGCAAAGGCACAAACCGAGGAAAAAATAGCCAACTCGGTCAAAAGGGGATAAAACCTTTATAGGTACATTAGGAGCATAGAAAGGTTAAGGGAGGATAGTGAAGATTAATAAGGGAGGGAGGTGGGCAGAGGAGACAGTGAAAAGGCAGAGATATGAAATAATACTTTTGCTCAGTATTCACAAAGAAAGAGGAGGAGGAGGAGTTACCTAAACCAGACAATAGAAGCACTCTGTGTAGGGGTTGATACCAGTCCATTCACAGAAGAAAGAGTCCTGAAAGAACTCCTAAAACTCAAGGTGGACAAAGCAATGGGGCCTGACGGATTCACCCCAGAATCCTAAAAGAACTAAGGGGACCTAGTGACACCACTGACCACACTTTTAACAAATCATGGCAGGATGGGGTGGTACCTGAGGACTGGAGGAGGCAGATGTGATTCCCTTTACAAAAGTGGGAGCAAGGCAGAAGCAGGAAACTACAGACCTGTAAGTTTGACCTCAGTGGTAGGGAAAATGATGGAATCACTTCTGAAAGAAAGAATTGTTGAGCACCTAGAGGCCAGCGGGGCACAGGACCCAAAGAAACATGGATTTATAGCAGGAAGGTCATGTCAGACTAATCTAATTGATTTCTTTGACTGGGTGACCAAATAATAGACCAGGGAGGGGCTGTGGATATGGCCTACCTAGACTTTAGCAAGGCATTTGACACAGTCCCGCACAAAAGATTAATAATCAAGTTAGCCAGCCTGGGAGTGGGTCCAGGGTGGTAGCCTGGTAGTGAACTGGCTGCACAACAGACACAGAAGGTAATAGTGAATGGAACACATTCGAAGAACGGGGTTTACTAGTGGAGTACCTCAGGGCTCAGTACTGGGTCCAATCCTCTCTAACATCTTTATAAGTGACATTGCAGAGGGTCTGAGGGAAAGGTATGCCTCTTTGCAGATGACACAAAGATCTGTAACAGAGTTGATACACAAGAGGGGTGAAAAGATGAGAAGGACTTGGCAATGTTGGAGGAATGGTCAGACATATGGCAACTTAGATTCAATGCAAAGAAGTGCAAAGTAATGCACCTGGGAAACAAAACCCAGGAGAAGAGTACACAATAGCAGAGGAGGTACTAACAACAACAAAAATGGAAAGGGACCTGGGAGTAGTCATATCAGATGACCCAAACGGGTAAGCAAAGTGAGAAGTCAGTAAGGAGAGCCAGGGGGATACTGGGATGCATAGGAAGGGGCATCACAAGTAGAAAAAGGGAAGTGATTATCCCTCTATACAGACAGTTGGTGAGACCCCATCTGGAGTACTGTGTGCAGTTTTGGAGACCTCATCTACGCAAGGACATAGACAGGATGGAAGCAGTCCAGAGGTGGGCAACTAAAATGGTGCAGGGTCTACATCAGAAACCATATGAAGAGAGACTGAGAGAGCTTAATATGTATACCCTTGATGAAAGGAGGGACAGGGGACATGATAGAAACGTTCAAGTACCTCAAGGGAATCAACAAAGTCCAGGAGGGTAGCATCTTTCAGAAAAAGAGATGTGTAAGAACAAGGGGGCACAGTTTAAAGATAGAGGGGGGATGGCTCAGGGGTAATGTGAGGAAATTCTTTTTCACGGAGAGAGTGGTGGATACATGGAACAGCCTTCCTGAGGAGGTCATTGGGTCTAAAACAGTGGGGGAATTCAAACATGCTTGCGACAGACACAAAGCAATTATAGTGCTGGGTTGCAGGAAGCAGGCTGTTGGTTAACTAGAATCTGCAGCTTATCCAGTAGGTAGGGAAATGGGCAGACTGGGTGGACCAAGTGGTCCTTTTCTGCCGACAAAGTCTATGTTTCTAGGTTTCTATGTTTCTAAATTCCCCGGTGTCCTGGCCAAATTTCCCTCATTCACTAAAAATACCATCAACAGCGTAATCTGGTTCAAGGTCAGTTGGCATTCATCTGTATCCCCCTCCCCCGGGTTGTGCCTGAAAATAGGCAGGATTTGTCTAGTGCACCTACCTGGTCAACAGAAACTAAATAAATAAATAAATATAGATAGCAATAATGGCACTGAATGGTTAACGGCTAAACCAATCAGCCCACTTTTCCATCTGCATCCTATACCCAGTCACCACTAGAGGCTGCTCTACTCTGTATTACTCTCTTCTCTTTTTCTCTCCCCCACTACTGCCTATCACCCACCCTCCAAACTCCCTACTCCTCAACATGCTTCTTTTTCTTCTGTCTATCTCTTCTGCTCTGTCCCCTGTGCTCATTCCCCCCTCCTCAAACTCCCCTACCAGTCAAGCTTCTGTAGCCACTGGCTATTCCTACATCCACACTGCCTGGTATCCACAGGCTCCTGCAAAGCACACCAAGGAGAACCCGACCTACACTGCGTCCACCCTCCACCCAGGCTATGGGACCTTCCCCCTACCCCCATATACCACATGCAACTATGACCACTGCCACAAATGGACTACCCTCGCAAGGAC
Organism: Neoceratodus forsteri; assembly: GCA_016271365.2. Classification (NCBI taxonomy): domain Eukaryota; kingdom Metazoa; phylum Chordata; order Ceratodontiformes; family Ceratodontidae; genus Neoceratodus; species Neoceratodus forsteri. The sequence continues at coordinate 51,564,649 of CM057449.1, read as the reverse complement.
ACTACTACATCGGGTAGTAACCTATGAACCCTCTGCCTCCTCTCTCATCCCACCCTCTCCTACTGTCAGCCCCCTGCACACTACCCCTCACTATCCCCTCCCATTCCAACTCACCAGGGACCACAGCACGCATAGTTCATCGTATCCAAAAATCGGCCTGTAACTCCGTGCTCATGTCCCTCCTCTTACTGCTCCTCCTTATATCCGGTAATATCCACCTTAATCCTGGCCCAGTTGCAACCTCAACAACTAACCATATCCCCAATAGCGGGCTTCGCATTTCCAGGCTCAATGTCTGTAGTCTGCTAAAAAGTGGGACTCATACAAGGGTTTGATCCTCCAACACCAGCCCGATGTCATTGCCTTAAATGAAACCTGGCTCTCCGTCTTGATCCCGGACTCAACGGTAGCCATGCCCGGTTTCAACCTCTTCCAAGCTGATCTACAGGGGAAATGTGGAGGGGATTGTGCCATCAATGTTAAGGACACAATACACTGTCAGCCACTTCCCCTTCCCTCGCTAGTTCCCGGGCCACAGGCCATCACACTCAAATTCACAATGGGTCACTCCCAAACCCCCCTTCTCATCACTGCAGCCTACATTCCCCCTAGAGACCAGAAAGTGGCATTCCACTCAATCCTGTCATGTCTTGCCTCCCTCCCACAACAAAATGAACAAATTATTCTTGGGGACTTCAACACCAACTGGCTGGCTAAGTCTGCCACCCAGCTTATAGATGCAGCTACAGCCCAAGACCTCACACAAGTAGTCCCCTTTCCCACTCATCTGTACCCCCGCACCAGAACTTCCTCCCTACTGGACCTGGTCTTCACCAACCATCCCCATAAAATCACTAGCGCCACGGTGCTACCAAATATGATCAGCAACCAATCCCCTGTTCTCTGCACACGGTCCTGCAAAATGACCAAGACCCCCCAAGGTAATTGTCCTTCACAAACTAGGCCCAAGTAAACTTGCTCTCCTAAGATCTCATCTCAGGTCACTGGACTGGTCCTTCTTAACTAATACCCTCGACCCTGACATATCTCTTGACCGCTTCATTTGCACTTTCAACATCATCTGTGACCAATTTGCCCAATTTTCTGAAAGGATGGCCAAAGGCAACCTTGCCCCTTGGCTCTCTGATCAGCTCTGTGCCTTGATGCATACACGTGACTGTCTCTGGCACCTCTCAAATGAGACTGGCCATCCATCTGATAGGCAGAAGTATAGAGAGGCTGGGAACAAATGTACCTGGGCATTACGCAAAGCCAAGGTTGAACACTATAAAGCTGCCCTCACCAATACTTGGGGCTCTGGGCACAAATTCTGGAATAATGTCAAGGAAATCAGAGGCAAATATCCTAACACCCCCCCAACCAGATAGCGGTGGATGGGCACCTGACTTCTGACCCCTCCAGCATAGCCTCGGCCTTCAACCAAGCTTTCACTAACCTAAGCCATGTCCTCCCTCCTAACTTCTTCGACCCACCCCTGCCCACCCCCCAGCTTAACCCTCTCTTCCACCTATGGTGCATCACCCTCAAGGCTGCTAAACCTTATCTCAAAAATGCTCAAAGCCACGCTTACTATAGTAGTGACTCCCTGGATCTGAGGCTTCTCCGGCTCACCCTCCAAGATGTACTCTACCCACTCACCCATATTCTGAACCTTTCCCTCTGCCAAGGTAAATTCCCCTCCACATGGAAATTTGTCTCTATTACCCCCATATTTAAAAGTGGGGACTGTACTGACACCAATAACGACTGGCCCATATCTATCCTCCCCCCATCCAAAGCTTTTGAGCGCATTGTCTATGACCAGCTCACTGACCACCTTAATAAACATGATCTTCTCTGTAAACAGCAGCATGGCTTCCGCAAAGGGCACAGTACTACTACCGCCCTCCTGGAATTCACTGCACACATCCACTCTGCATTAGACAAAGGCCACACCACTGGCAGTGTTTTTGTTGTCCTCTCTAAGGCATTCAACACTGTAAATCACTCCCTCTTGCTAGTCACACTCTCCAACATTGGCTTTTCACAGGATGCCCTACACTGGTTCACTGACTACTTAACAGACAGGTGCCAACAGGTCAAAATCAGCACTACCCTATCCAATAGTCTCCCAATGCTCTCAGGGGTCCCCCAGGGGTCCATTCTTGGTCCCCTTCTTTTCATTCTTTACCTAAACTCCCTCCCTAGCACCTGCTCTAGCAACCTCCTGCTATATGTGGATAATACTGTCCTTTATGCCTCCAGCCGTGACCTTTTGCAACTCCACCAAACCCTCCAGTCCTCCTTTAATGAAGCTGAACAGTGGTTCACTGCACAATGCCTCATACTGAACTACAAGAAGACCAAGTTCATGATTTTCACCCACCCCCAAAACACTAAGCAGAAACGTTGCCCCCAGATACTAACAGCTGACCTAACCCCTCTTGAGCAAGTGAACTCCTTCAAATATCTAGGCATCACCCTGGACCCGGCTTTCAATTTCCACCAGCACATACACCACCTGTCCATGACCCTCAATGTCCACCTAGGACTGCTATAACATGTTAAACACTGCCTTACCCAAGATACCCTCCGACTTGCAGTCTTGTCCTCTATCCTCTCCCTCCTCAACTACAGTATACTTGTTTATAGTGCTATCACCATCTCAGCCCTCAATAGGCTCCATCTCTCCCTCAACAACACCTGTCGCCTTGTCCTGGGCTGTGAAAGCCTTGCACACACCTGCTCTCTATATAACTCCACTAACTGGCTTAACCTTGACAATAGGATCTAATTCCACACCTGTCTTATGATGAAAAAAATCACCCTAGGTTTCTCTCCCCTCCAGGTCTCACTACCCTAATCTACTTGTCCACAAACCCAAAAGTAACTCATAACTCCAGCAAGCAACAACTCACAGTTCCCCAATGTCATACCACCCAATTTCAAAGGTTTTTTAGCTACAAGACCCCCTCCTGGATGAATGGCCTACTCAGTTTCATCGCAACCCAAAACTGTATCGGCCTCTTCAAAACCCACCTTAAGGGTCACCAACAGTTCTCAAAGTGTTGTGACTGCTACTGACCCTGTCACAAGTTCCTCCCTCTGCAATGACAATGGCCTCTGGCTGGCTTTCCCCCATTTTCCTTTCTTTCTTTCTTTCTTTCTTTCTTTCTTTCTTTCTTTCTTTCTTTCTTTCTTTCTTTCTTTCTTACTAGATGCTTATCTGTGCCTCCATAAGTCTGTTAGGTCATGACTGTGAGCCTTATTTCTTATGTTTACCATGTATCAAGTGTGTTTATGTTCCCTGCTCTGTATGTTACCTTAACTTTGTACTGTTTAACTCATTGTATCCTAGCAGATGCCTGTAGTCGTCAGTAAAATACACTGGTGTGTCCGGAGGACATCTGCAGAAGTCAGCTACTGACTCCCAGTGTGCCCTTGCAACATCTGGAGAAGTCACATATATATTTTAATATACAGTGTAACAGAATATAATATATATTTGACTGCATAGCACTGTTGGAAAGGTAATGTTATGCTGAACAACTTTGTCACTGATATTTTGTGCATATCATGTATACTTTAGGAGTTATTTGCATTTGTTTATGGTATGGTGTGTATGGCTTATGTTGCCTGTTTTAGTGAAAAAAATATTTTTTTTTGCTGTTTCATCCAGCTTAAAAAAAAAATTACACATTAGTATTTGCATACCACCATTGGGAAGGTAATTTTGTGCTGAACAACTTTGCCACTGATATTTTGTGTATATCGAGTATACTTTAGGAGTTATTCACATTTGTTTATGGTATGGAGTGTATGGCTGATATGTTTTCCATCAAGATTCACCCAAGCAGCTTGAATAAAATTCACCTTTTTCGGCACTTCAGCAGGAATAAAATAAAAACCGTATTGATTACAACTGGTTGCATAGCACCATTGTAAAGGCATTTTATGCTAATCAACTTTCATGCTGATACTTTGTGTGTATCATGTATACTTTTGGAGTTATATGCTTTTGTTTATGATATGGTGTGTGTGGCTGAGATTTACCCCTCAAATCTCACCAAAGCACCTTGACTAAAATGGGGAAAAATTACATTTTATAGTAAAAAGATATCTTTTTTTTAACAAACATAATATTAAAACACCATCCAATGTCTGTATGCTTAATTTGGTGTTGATATTTTACATATTTTCCAACAAAAAATGGCTTATGTTGCCCTTATTTAGTGAAAAAAAATACTTAGTTTGCTCTTTCGACCAGCATAGAAAAAAAAACAAACTTACTTATTATTACATGCATGCCACCATTGGAAAGGCAATTTTGTGCTGAATAACTCTGACACTCATACTTTGTGTCTAGCATGTACTGTTATTGAGCTATTAGCATTTGTTTGCGACATGCTGACTATGGCTTGATTTTGCTTAGAAAGGCCCAGGATTCACTGTTAAAAGTATACAGGAGATTCAGGAGGCAAGTGGTGTAATCTCAGAGTGAGCCTGTGGATGCAATGAGTTAATATATATGACGTGGAACCTTTGTAAATGAGTCTCTGACTCAAATGTACTTTCCAATCTCTGAATAAATAAATAAATAAATAAATGCTTCATTGGCAAGCATTTAAACTAGCCGGGGGGGGGGGACTGAAAAGGAGAAGGGAAATCCTACCCCCCCCAAAATCAGGGTAGTTAGTGAGGTAAACACCAAGATAGAGCAGACGATAGGGAGAAGGGCAGGGGGTAAATGGAGAAAAAGACAAATGCAGTAAGGACAGGGATGGGGCAAAAAGAAATAAAGCCATAAAAAAAATGGAGGGTAGTGAGTACCAATGCCCACAGTCAAGGTAAAAAGCTCCGAAAAAATGGTGGCCTTGATGGAAAAGGGATGCCTGGATATCATGGCAATCACAGAAACATGGAACACATAGAACCATGACTGGGATGTCAACATACTGTACCAGGGTACACAATCTACAGGAGCAACAGGGAGGGAAGAAGAGGAGGAGGAGTAACTCTCTATGTAAGGGAAGGGATCAAAGCAACAGAACTAAAGGGTAAACAGGGAGGAGAGGAGGCACTGTGGGTCACCCTGGAGACTGAAAATGGCACCACAATCAGCACAGGGGTTGTATACAGACCCCATCTCAGGAGGAGGAAATGGACAAGGAAATGATAGAAGGCATCCTTAGGATGGCAGAGAAAGGGGAGATATTGCTGATGGGGGACCTGAATATGCCAGATGTTAACTGGAGCACCTTTACTGCAGCCTCATCCAAGAGCAGGGCCATTCTTAATGCCCTACAGGGGGCATGCCTCAGACAGCTAGTTTTGGAACCCACTCGGGAGGGAGCAATCTTTGACCTGGTACTCTCAAATGAGGATGGAGAGAGGATCTCCAATCTTGAAGTGGGTAGCCATCTGGGAACAAGTGACCACCAAACAGTGTGGTTCATGATAAACTTAGCTGTAGAGTCAAGCCATGCAAAAGTGAAGGTATTGGACTTCAGGAGGGCTGATTTTGTCAAAATGGGAGCGTGCCTCAGAAAAGCACTAGCAAACAGGCAAGAAGGTGTGGTGGAGCAACAATGGGGAAACATCAAAACCGCCATCAGAGAGGCAACAAGCCTTTATGTGAAACAAATAAACAAATCAAAATGAAAACCAAAAACACAATGGTTCTCAAAAGAAGTGGCAGGGAAGGTTAGGGAGACAAAGATAGCATTCAGGAAGTATAAGGAAACACAGAAGAAGCAGGACAGAGAACTGTACCAGTTAAAGCAGAAGAAAGTGGGGAAGGCAGTCAGAATAACAAAGGCCCAAACTGAGGAAAAGATAGCCAACTCAGTTAAGAAGGGGGATAAAACCTTTTATAGGAATATTAGGGAGCAAAGAAAGACTAAGGCAGGGATACTGAGACTGAATAATGAGGAAGGTGGTTGAGCAGAGAGCAACAGTGAAAAAGCAGGGATACTGAAGGAATACTTCTGCTCAGTATTCACAATGGAAGAGCAGGAGGAGATACTTAATCCAGTCAATAGAAGCACTCTGGATAGGGGGGTTGATATTAGTCCTTTCACAGAAGAAAGGGTTCTGAAAGAACTCTTAAAACTGAAGGTGGATAAAGCAATGGGGCCTGATGGGATTCACCCCAGAATTCTAAAAGAACTAAGGGAAGAACTAGTAACATCACTGATTACCCTTTTCAATAAATCAGGGGAGGATGATGTGTTACCTGAGGACTGGAGGAGGGCAGATGTGATTCCCCTTCACAAAAGTGGGAGCAAGACAGAGGCAGGAAACTACAGACCTGTCAGTTTGACCTCAATGGTAGGGAAAATAATGGAATCACTTTTGAAGGAAAGAATTGTTAAGTACCCCATGGCCAGTGGGGCACAGGACCCAAGGCAGCATGGATTCACAGCAGGAAGGTCATGTCAGACAAATCAAATTGATTTCTTTGACTGGGTGACCAAAGTAGTAGACCAGGGAGGGGCTGTGGAAATGGCCTACCTAGACTTTAGCAAGGCATTTGACACAGTCCTGCACAAAAGATTAATAAACAAATTAGCAAGCCTAGGAGTGGGTCCCAGGGTGGTAGCCTAGGTTAAACACTGGCTGGACAACAGGACACAGAGGGTAACAGTAAATGGAGTCCACAGTGAAGAAAGGAGGGTTACTAGTGGGGTACCACTGGGTTCAGTACTGAGGCCAGTCATTTTAATGTCTTTATAAGTGACATTGCAAAGGGACTGGAAGGAAAAGTATGTCTCTTTGCAGATGACACAGTGATCTGCAACTGGGTTGATATGCAAGGTGGGGTGGAAAGGATGAAAATGGACTTGACAATGTTGGAGGAATGGTCAAATGTATGGCAGCTTATATTCAGTGCAAAGAAGTGCAAAGTAATGCACCTGGGAAACAAAAACCCAGGGGAAGAGTACACAATGGGGGTGAGATACTGACAGCAACCAAAATGGAAAGGGATCTGGGGGTAGTCATATCAGATGACCTAAAGGTGGGCCAGCAATGTGAGAAGGCAGTAAGGAGGGCTGGGGGGATACTGGGATGCAAAGGGAGAGGAATCACCAGTAGAAAACAGGAAGTTGTTAGCCCTCTGTACAGATAGTTGGTAAGACCACATCTGGAATACAGTGTACAGTTCTGGAGACCCCATCTAGGCAAAGACATAGACAGGGTGGAGGCTTTCCAGAGGAGGCAACTAAAATAGTGCAGGGTCTACACCAGAAGACATATGAAGAAAGACTAAAGGAGCTTAAGATGTATAGCCTCAAGGAAAGGAGTGAGAGTGGGGACATGACAGAAACTTTCAAATACCTCAAGGCAATCAACAAAGTCCAAGAGGGTAGCAACATTCAGAAAAAGAGATGTGCAAGAACAAGGGGGCACAATTTGAAGATAGAGGGGGGACGGCTCAGTGGTAATGTGAGGAAGAATTTCTTTAAGGAGAGGGTTATAGATGCATGGAAGAGCCTTCCTTAGGAGGTCTTGGAGTCAAAAACTGTGGGGGAATTCAAGAATGCATTGGACAGACATAAAGCAATTCTAGTGGTGGGGTAGGCGGAAGTAGGCTGTTCGTTAACCAGGATCTGCAGCTTATCCATTAGGTAGGGAAATGGGCAGATTAGGTGGGCCAAGAGGTCCTTATCTGCCATCAGATTCTGTTTCCATATTTCTTTGTTTTTCGCTCTCTAAGGTAAATTATGTAGTGATTCATGGGATGTAAGGTGCATGGTCTCTATATTGTCTTGCAGAGCCTCAGTTCAGCGTAGTGTGTGAAGTGAAAAGCTGAAGACAGTTTTCTCTTAGAGCTCTGAGAATCAAACCATCAAAAAACCTTTAAAATGCATTTTTACCACAATATTTTGTGTCAGAATTTAGTACATCAATTGTAGTAAACCCTTGTGTGTTTATTTCAACAAGCATTTATTGATTTGTGTGAATATTGAATGTTAATTTAGTACATTCAGTCTCTGTACCAACAGATACTGTAAAACTGTGCTTCGGGGGAGGTGTGGATCTGTGGTGTAGAAGGGAGATTAGTCAGAAATGCAGTTTTTCCAATTGTTGTTGGCTAGTTTTTTTATTATATGCGTGTTCAGGTACTTACAACACAACTTCACTTTATTTTTATGTTTGCTTGCATGCGTGCGTAAGAAACATTATGTGACAGCTTAGGAGAGAAGCAGGTTCGGGAGGCGCGGCAGTGTGGCAGCAAAGGGAGGCATTGCATTTGGGGGCTTGGCTGTGGTGTACCAATGGAGGCAAAGTGTGCTGATGACACTGGCTTCCAAAAGTGCCACTAATTTTTAACGTTTTTGGAGCAACAGTCACGGGCTGCCTCGTCATTGCAGCGTCAGCGATTCGCTGCAATGAGGGAGCGACCCGTCATTGCTGGGTGGAATGTTGCTACTGTAACATTGTTTGTGAAGATAGCAGTGCCTTGCTGCCATGTTCACAAATAATATTAATCAAGCCCCAGTGCTGAGGGGGTGCTCAATCCCCTTCAGCAGCATGTGCCCCTCGCCACAGCAGCGTGTTTTTGCCGACGGGGGCCCCAATTCCCGTCAGCTTCCATTCCGGTGCTAGTTGACTTGCTGACAGGGAGCCCACTCCCCATCAACATTATGTCCCCCCTCTCTGATGTGCTGACGGGGGAGCCCACTCCCCTTCGGCATCAGGTTTCCCCCCCCGAAAGAGTAGCGGGAGAGTTGTGCCGAGGGGTGCCCAACCTCTGCTCTTGCACCCCCGCTTTTGTGCAGACAGGTGCCAAATCCCCATCAGCTACACACCCCTCCAAAACATTCAGGTGGCTTGCTAGGAGCTCACCCCTGTGTGCCCAATGCCCCTGTAAAGAAAAAAACGTTCCGCAATGTTTTTTTTTTAAACCTGTAAAAAAGGAAATGGTCCCTCGTGGTCTCCCTGCCCCCCCCACATCCCACTCCCACCCACTGTGCACCCTGCCTCCCTACACCCCCTCACCCCATACTTACCTCCAGAGGCTGGCGTGACGATCTTTGGTGGACCGGGAACACGTCTGCACTCTTCAAAGCTGACCACGAACTGAGGAAATGCCAGTAAGCTGTACAATGGCATAAACAGGGTTTTTTTCAACTTGTTTGCATATCTCAGGCATTTTTTGGAATTTTGGCACCAAATTTTCAACATGGGATTTTTGGGACCTCTCCTCATGAATTCAGTCACTGTCATGGTGTTACTTGGTCCCGAAAGGTGATTTTGCAGTTACTGCATGGAATCACCTTTTGGAACCGATTAACAAAACGATAGTGCCAGTGTTCATTAGGTGGGCTCTCAAAAAGTGTATGTTGCAATGTTGGTGGAAAAAATCAAAATTACTGTTTATTTGTAGCTTGTACTAGTAGTTGCTACACACTCGTAACTTCACGAATTTGCAATATTTTCAGTCCAGATTTTCAACATTGCCATTTTTCTGCACTTTCTTATGAATAGTACAGCTGTCATTTTTCACATCCTGGGCAAAATACGTTTTCACACTTTCGGCGCAGAATAGCGTGGTTGCTGTGGGAAATCCATGTTTCAGACACATTACAAAAATGACAGTGACACTGTTCATTAGAAGAGGTCCTAAAATTCCTATGTTGAAAATTTGGTGACAAAAGTCTAAAAAATGACTGTGTTATGAGTGTGCATTGCGCTGTGCCATGCATGCCGTCAGAATCTCAACACATTTACAATATTTTCACTCCAGATTTTCAACATTGCCAGTTTTCCACACCTAATTATGAACAGTACAGCTGTCATTTTTCACATCCTGGCCAAAATGTGTGTTTGCACTTCCGGCGCAGAATTGCGCAGTTGCTGTGGGAAATCAGTGTTCGGGACACATTTTGAAACTCACAGTGACAGTGTTCATTAGCAGAGGTCCTAAAATGCCTATGTTGAAAATTTGGCGATGAAAGTCCATAAAATGACTGTGTTAAGAGCGTGCATTGCTCAGTTTCCACGCATGCTCATAACTTCGCATATTTGTAATATGTTCACTCCAGATTTTCAACATTGCCATTTTTCTGGCCCTCCTTATGAAGAGTACAGCTGTCATTTTTTACATCCTGGCCGAAATGTGTTTTTGTACTTGCAGCACAGAATAGCACGGTCACTGTGGGAAATCAATGGTGAGGGCACATTAAGAAAATCACAGTGACACTGTTCATTAGCAGAGGCCGTAAAATGCCTATGTTGAAAATTTGGTGATGAAACTCCATAAAATGACTGTGTTACTAGCGTGCATTGCGCAGTTTCCAGTCACACTCATAACTTCGCACATTTATAATATGTTCACTCCAGCTTTTCAACATTGCCATTTTCCTCACCTCCTTATGAACAGTACAGCTGTAATTTTTCACATCATGGCCAAAGTGTGTTTTTGCACTTCTGGCGCAGAATACCGTGGTTGCAGTGGGAAATCAGTGTTCGGGACACAATAAGAAAAATTACAGTGACACTGTTCATGATCAGAGGTCCTACAATGCCTATGTTGAAAATTTGGTGATGAACATTCATAAAATGACTGTGTAATGCACATGCATTGTGCAGTTTCCATGTACTGTATGCTTAGACGTGCGAACATTTTTAATATTCCCAGTACAGATTTTCAACATTGCCATCTCTTCACACCTCCCTATGGATGGTACAACTGTCTTTCTCCACATTCTGCCCTATCTGTGTTTTTGTACATGTGGCGCAGAATGGCACTGTCAGTGTTAGAAGTCAATGTTCGGGACACATTCACATAATTACACTGCCACTCTTTATGAGAAGAGGTCCCACATGCTTTCATGAGGTAGGGTCACAAAAAGGCCATGTTGAAAATTTGTAGTGTAAATACTAACAAATGCCTGAGGCGTTAGGGTTTCTAACCATAACATCCTACCCTGTACAGACTGATAGGCATTGGGGTGTGCCTTTGGATTGCCGACTGTACTGCTCATGCCATCCCACCCCCACCTCCAGCCACTGACAGGCATCGTGGTGTACCTTGGACTCTTCAGCTCCAGACCTCACCCCATTCTCCTATGCTGCACCCATTTCAGCATATGTCCTTATAGAATGTGGTGACTGTAAAGCCAAACACCCTAAGGCACACCTCAACACGTGTCGCTGTCTGCAGAATAGGGTGATGTGACATGGCATGCCTGTCATGGGCGATGACCCAAACACTTACCCCGATGCCTGTCCATCTATACAGGATGGAGGTGAGGTTGGCGTGAACTTCAATACTTCACTGCCATTCCTATTCTGCATCTGTCTAACTCCTGCATTTCCAATGCTAATACCAGCAAGCAAATATTCGTCATTGACAAATGCCTGTTTATAAGCTGCTTCTGTTTGCTGGCTATTTTTTCAGGTGTTGTAAAAGACTGTGTTGTAGGCAGTTTATGGAACAGTTAAAGTTTCTGTGCCTGATGTTTAATCTTATTGTGACACAGCAATAGCAGTACTCTGAATTTCGCAGAAAGTCTGCAATATTTTACTCTGATTCTCTGCAGCTACTAACTACTGTTGTACCCCCCTTGCAAAACAAGGCATTGTTTTTGGACTTTTGGATTTTTGAAGACTGGTTAAGGTATTGTGTTGTGCCTGTGCAGCTGCAGCTCTTTCATTTTTTGCTTCTCATCCCCAAAAAACTGCAGACACATAAAGTTGCTGGTAATGTTCTGTGTAATCTTATAACAATGCCCATAAGAGACAGTCATGCAAAGCTGTTTCTGGCTGTGGTGCTGCTGCCGAGAAGACTATTATCAGTGGAAGTTGTTGTGATGATGAGGCAGGTTCATCAGGGGCTAGCAAGTCTAGCAGTGCTAAGAAAGTCATGGCCATGGTAGTATACAGCAGAAGGAAAAGGTAGCAGTTACTGCAAGTAAAGGGATTTCTCTCATCTGTTTTCACAGTGAAATTGGTCACTTCAATGCTGGTGTGAGATGCTGTTGTCCAAGCTGGTAGTAAAGTTAGTGACTGTTTGGTTGATAACAGCATGAACACTGCTACAAGTTCAACCCGGGCAAAGTCATCAGGTGGGGAAAAATGTTGTTGAATCCGCAGACATCAGTGTAGTTGATGCCCCACTGCCCACAGTAGTTGACATGATTCTGATCATGCTAATGACTCACAGTCTCACTTTTCCATTGATCTTGAGGTTAGGCCATTCAAACATTCTGATGTTGATGAAAACATTGTGGATGATAATACTGAGGTTGTTGTTGGAATGTATCCACAGGAGGATAGCATCCAAAGTGAATTTGTGGATGATTATAATGATGATTCTGGCGATCCCATTTGGGAACCAGACAAAAATAAAGTGAAGGTGGCTGTTTGTAAACAGTCTGTTAGTCAATCCCTGCCTCTTCAAAGTTCTGATGTAGCTGTGTCTGTTGATAACCCTGAAATAATAGTCATAGGCTGTGATCTTCAAAGTTCAAGTGTGCACAACACCAGAAATCATGCAGCACCCCCCCCATTTCATTGCCACCCAAACTGCCATTCCATATGCAGCACCAGCAGTGACATATGAAGAGTACGGCATTAAAATCCTTAGTTTGAGATTTTTCCATACAAGATGATAGTGATGAAACAGTGGTTGTTATTCCACAAGAATCAACAGAACATCCTGTTAACAAAGAATCTTGCAGGATCGACACCTTAGGTAAGCAAGTCTTTGCTGCTTCCACCTAATGCATGAGCATTGCTAGTTACCAGGGCTATTTCTCTCAGTATAAGTACATACTCTGGCACTCACTCAAGTCTATGTGAATGACTATTACAGTATGCATTGCAAGACCATTGGTCAACAGTGTGGACCAATGGGTGTGCAGCTCATGCTGTACGCTGTCATTCAGCTGGCAGCTGTGGTAGTATGTGGGTGGGTTTGCTGCTGCCCACCGATGACTGGGTGGGCTGGGTGGGCAGGGGTCCCTTGTGGATGGGAGTGGTGGGTCATGCCACTGGACCACCAGAGAAGTGGCTTCCACATATGATTGGTAATCTGGGTCATGGGGGTGGGGGACCACTAGACTACCAGGGAATTGCAACTTATATATTCTTACAGGGATTGTGGCTTCGGGATGGGTGGGGAACCACTGGACTACCAGGGGAGTGCAACTATATTATTCATATGGGGAGCAGAGCATCGGGAGGGGTGGGAGGACCACTAGATTACCAAGGCTATGTCTAATGCCTTTTCGGTGATTGTGGCTATGGGGAGAGAGGGGGATACCACTAGACTACCAGGGATATGTGCTCCTTTAATTGTCAGTGATTGTGGCTACAGGGAAGGGGGGTACGACTTGATCCCCTCATGCAGCACCACATGCTGTGCAGGGTGCCTTGCATACATTATGGCCCCATTTGCACCTTGCATACATTATGGCCTAATCTGCATACTGCTGGATGATATCAGGAATTTGCACACAGCGTAACTCTGTTGCGCTGGCGCAGTTCCCATTCCTGGTATTCAGCCTTGTCTGGGGGGATGCGCCAGTGCATCATATTTCTGCAGTGTGCATTACCTGATATATTCAGAGGGGATGCACTATTGCTCATCTCATCTCATTTGAATATATCCCTTAGTTGCACCAGTGCAACACAGTTATACTGAACCACCACATGCACCAGTGCCGTCCACAATTCTGAATATTCTGACTATAAAAACAGTCAGATTTGCTCAAAGTCTTACCAGAGGTCAATAAACAAATAAAATAAGTAAAATTAGTGAATAAATCACACAAAATGGAACCCTGTGGTAACTATGCATGCCTCAGATTTATGGCCAGTTATATGAACTCTACAGGAAAAATCTACTGTATGTTAGTGCCAGGCAATACTTTGATAACTAGAACTAACAACTATAGACATCACTAATTCAGTGGGTAAATATTAAGATGTTATGACATGTCTCAAATATATTTCTGATTTTTCACATCAACTCAGCATACTAAGATGCATCATTATTTTAGATCAGCAATGCCGCTACAGTTCCTGTTCTCAGTGATAAAATAAAGTTTCCTTCATTTTTCCGGACCATACCAAATCAAGACTTTGAATCATTGGCAGTCATCGAGTTAATGCTGCACTTTGGCTGGACCTGGGTTGGGATTTTACTTCAGGACAATGATTTTGGACAGCTAAGTGGGCAAATTCTGAAACAGGAAATGATTAAAGCTGGCATTTGCATCACTTTCTCAGAAATAATGCCTCTGCACTATTCCAAATGGAAAATTCTCCAGATTGTTGAAGTAATAAAGAAGTCATCAGCAAATGTGATCATTGCCATTGCCAATGAACCCATCCTTCTTCCATTAATGGAGGAAGTTTCTAAGCAGAATATCGTTGGAAAAGTCTGGATTGCTTATCACAGCTGGTCTGATACACCAATTGATTCAAAGGAGTTTGTTAAATCATTTATGGGCACTATTGATACCAATTTTCATAAGTGGATGGATCCCTGGGTTTCGAAAGTTCTTCCTTGATATTCATCCATCCATGTCACCAAATAATGATTTTACTAAAGCCTTCTGGGAAGAAACATTTGGCTGTAAATGGCCCAGATTAGATTTAAGTGAAATAAAAACATTGGGGGAAAATGATACACTTTGCTCAGGAGATGAGAAATTAGAAAATGTCCCTCAGCTTTTCTTTGATGAACATAATTTAAGAAGTACTTATACAGTATATACTGCTGTTTATTCCATTATACATGCTCTCCATGATCTTCTCTCTTGCAAACCTGGTAATGGACCATTTCTAAATCGCACTTGTGCAAATTCCCATGACGTTCAGCCATGGCAGGTAAGTAGAATGTGTACTGCTGAAATTACCAGAGTATGAAACAAATATGGCGGACAGTGTAAAACGAAGTCATCGTGGATGATCAGAAAGTTAAACAGAAATAAATAAAGGCAAAATAAATGAATCTTAGATTTTGCAAGAAACCAAGACAACCTTCTCAGAAACAGGGAACTGTAACTGTTAGCACAGTGGGAGTACAAATAAAGGTAGGGGGCAAGGAAATAGATGACAAAGCAATTGTGAAGATGTTTAGAGTACAATTACACATTTCTAATTACTATACAATACAGGAAAAATAAATGCATGAAGAGGAGAAGGAAAAGAGATGGTCAAGCTTCTAGTAGAAGCCATCCATAAAATGGAAACCAAAGGGGAAGTGTTGTTAGTGGGTGTCTTTAGGCTCATTCACACAGCATCGGCACCATGTTGAGTGGTGTGACCATGCTTGATGAAATGCTGTAGATCAGCATTCAGACGGCATGGCCAGGGCATCACTGAATTGTCTTCCATCAATGTTCCAGCAATTCCAGGAGGGTTCCAGACAGAAAGGGGGTGTGGGTGTGGGTCGGACTCTCCATGACAGCGGCCACAGATTAGGAATGGGTCTTCTGACCTGAGTTCAGCTAGACTGTTTTTCTGGGTTTGGGAACAAAGTTGAACTTGGGGAAGTGTTTTTTTATTGCAAACCAAGAGCTACATAGTGGGGATAAAAAGCACAATCAAGAGTTGAGCCTTGACACTGGGCATGCGAATTACAAATATGCAAATACACATGCCCAGTGTCAAAGCTGAACTCTGAGCATGTGGTTTTATTTTCTACTTTTCAGCTCTCGGTTTATAATTAAAAAACACTTCCCCAAGTTCAGTTTTGTTCGGAAACATTGTGAGAACAGCTGCAGTGACAAGCACAAGTGCAGGCTGGGAAAATCCTGTCAGAGCATTGTTGGTGGTGTGGGTGGTTCACATGGCAAAGTAAACTGCCAGAAAATCCCCACACCACTACACAACCCCAGAAAAAGAACTTCCCCACATTACCCCTTAATTGGCCTCCCTCCAACCTCATGCTGTGTCCTCTTGTCTGGCTATTTTTCTAATATTGAAATTGTTAGACTCTTTCACCTTGTTAATGCCCTTAAGGTGTTTGAATGTTTCGATCATATCACCTCTCTCCCTCCTTTGCTCAAGGGTATACATATTGAGCTCCATTAATCTGTCCTCATATGTTTTCTGATGCAGTCCCTGCACCATTTTGGTTGCCCTTCTCTAGGCTGCCTTAATTTAGTTAATGTCGTTGAGAAGGTGTGGCCTTCAGCATTGCATGCAGTACTCCAGATGGGGCCTAACCAGTGTCTTGTAAAGAGGGATTATTACCACCCTCTTACAACTTGTGATACCCCTACTAATACACCCTAACATCCCCCTAGCCTTACCTACTGCTTTAGTGGTCTGCTTGGATGATTTCAGGTAATCTGTTATGATGAAGATGTCCAAGTCTCTTTCTTCACTTGTGACTGCCAGCAACTCCCCTCCCAACCTATAGGTGGCTTCAGGGTTTCTCTTCCCTATGTGCATGATCTTGCACTTCTTTGCATTAAACCCCAGTTGCCACTCTTCTGACCATTTTGCTAGTTTATCCAGATCTCTTTTCATTCTGCTCACCCTATCTGGATCATCTACTCTGTTGCAGATCTTGGTGTCATCTGCAAACAGACAAACCTTACCCTCCAGTCCATCTGCAATGTCACTGATGAAGATATTGAAGAGGACTGGCCCCAGGACTGATCCCTGAGGTACCCCACTTATGACTTGCATCTCTTCTGACTGTATACTGTTTACCACCACTCTCTGTTTTCTGCCTGTCAACCAGTTTGCCAACCTGTTGACCAACTTCTGACCCACCCCGAGCCTACCCAGTGTATTAATCAATCTTCTATGTGAAACAGTATCAAAAGCTTTGTTGAAGTCAAGGGAGGCAACATCAACTGCTCCCCCTTGGTCCACCACTCTGGTTACCCAGTCAAAGAAATCTATGAGATTAGTTTGACAGGACCCTCCTTTTGTAAACCCATGCTGTCTTGGACCCTGTGCTCCTATGGATTCCAGGTGTTACACTATCCTTTCCTTAAGGAGTGCCTCCATAATCTTGCCCACTATTGGGGTAAGACTGACTGGTCTGTAGTTCCCTGCCTCCTCCCTGCTACCACTCTTGTGAAGCAGGATCACATGAGCCCTTCTCCAGTCTTCTGGGACCTCTTCTGTGCGCAGAGACTCACTAAACAGTTCTGATAATGGCTCTGCTAGTTCCACTCTTATCTCCTTTAGTATTCTGGGATGTATGCCATCAGGTCCCATTGCGCTGTCCACCCTGAGCTTATCGAGCTCTTGTAGGACCCTTTCTTTCGTGAAGGAACTAGTGCTCACCTCCCTTCCCCTGTACCCATGGTGTTGAGCTGTGGGCCCTGCCCTACCTTATCTTCAGTAAATACTGAGCAGAATCATTTATTTAGGATAGGTGCTTTTACATGGTCCTCCTCCTCACAAGCCCCCTTATATCCTTTGATCTTAGCAATACTCCCTCTGGACTTTCTCCTTTCACTAATGTATCTTTAGAAAGTCTTGTCACCTTCTTTTACTGTTTATGCCAGTGTTTCCTCCTTTTGGGCCTTTGCCTGCCTTACTGCATTCCCTGCTTCCTTTAGGGAAGTTTGGTATGCCTCCGTATCTCCATCCTGCTGTGTTCCCTTATATTTCCTAAAGCCAAGGCTTTTGGCTCTGACCTTTTCTGCTACTGTTTTTGAGAACCAAAGTGGTTTTCTTCTTCTTTTGCACTTCCTTTTCTCTCTAACACAATGGGATGTTGCTTCAAGTATTGCATCCTTAATGCTTACCCACTTTGCATGTACCCCCTCACCTCTATTTCTTTTTGCCAGGGCTAGCTTAACTCTATTGGCCATCTTATCAAAGTCATGTCCTCTGAAGTCCCATATTTTTGCCTTGGAATGGGATGATTTAGTTGTAGTGGCCAAACTGAACCATGCTATGTGATAGTCACTGGCCCCCAGCTTACCTTCTACCTGGAGATCTGTGCTCCTTTCCCTGTTAGTTGGTACTAGATCTAGGATAGCCCTGTCTCTTGTGGGTTGTTGTACCAGTTGTTTGAGGCCCTCCCACTGCAGGGAATCCACAACACAGAAGAAATAGGAATGCTGCAATTTGGATATTCAAAGCTTTATCAGGCAAACTACCCACCTATATCACAGACTGTTTTACCCGAATTACTTCTAGGCCATACAACTTAAGGATCAGCAAACTTATCATTCTAAAGGTCCCCAATGCCTGCACCCGGTTTGGAGGGCCGCTATCAGCTACTCACTAGCATTTGCATGGAACTCACTCCAAAACCATGAAGCTAAATAGCCTCTTACCTTTAACATCCTTCAAAAGATTATTCTCCACGTATTCCCAGAACTCTGCAATTGCTTTTAACAAGGCCTAATCCCCGACCCTACCTACCCCACCCCTTTTCCGTGTTCCATTATGCTAGCTCTACTTCTTTTCCAGTCACCTGATATACTCTCATAAAAGCCAATTAGGACCTATAATTTATATATTATGCCTGCTATACCCATTGCCTCCTTTTCTTACAGGTTAAATGGTTTTAATGTGCCTTGTATATAAGTAAATTGTTATATATTAGCACTTTATGTCATTGTACTACTGTTTATGTTTTTTCTTGTCTATGTAATAATACTTGCACTTCTTGACCACTCAGGTCCATCTTGTAAATGAGCTACGCTCAATGATGTTCGCCTGATCAAATAAAGATTTTGATTGATTGATTGATTGATTGATGTGTCTAGTTCTGGCAGATGTTCCTGCTGGTATTGACCAATCTGTATCTGGCATGTTGAAGTCTCCCATTATCAGAACCTCCCCTTTAGCTGTCATGTTTTGTATATCTTCTAACAGTAATGTGTCTATGTTCTCTCCCTGATCTGGGGGCCTGTAGACAACCCCAGTTCTTATGGCTGTCCCATTTCCTGTTTCCAGGGTGACCCACAGTTCTTCTGGCTCCTTATGTGTATTCTGAATTTCTGTAGCTTTGATATTTTCATTGACATACAGAGCCTCTCCACCCCCCTTTTTGCACCTCGGTCTCTCCTGAACAGCACATAGCCAGGTACTGAAGTCTCCCAAGTGTGGCTACTGGTAAACCACGTCTCGCTAATTGCTACTATGTCCAGCTTAGCCTCTGACATTATTGCCTGCAGGTCTGGGATCTTGTTTCCCAGACTGCGAGCATTTGTGTACATGATTTTCCATTGGCCAGATCTTGGTGTGTTAGTTGTTGGGTGAGGTCTGGCACTTCCCCTGTGTGTCATATGGGGAGCCGGACCTTTTTCCTTATCTGGTGATGCAAATGAACTGCAAACATGCTGAACTGCTGTTTGACCACTAGCTGAGGGGGGAAGGGTGTTCTTCCCATTTGACGTATGGGATGCTGCACCGCTCTCCCCATTTGCTAGTTGAACTATTCTGCAAAGACGTCAAACTTCTGCCCCAATGCACTGACTCCCTCCTTAGTCAGATACAGTCCATCAAATTTAAAGAACTTTCGCTCCCAGAACTGTTGCCAGTTCCATACAAATTTGTGTCCTTTTTCCTGGCACCAGCCCTTGAGCCACATGTTTAGCTCCCCTATCTCCCCTTCTCTGACCTTCCGTCCATCTGCCTCCCTCTCCCAGACTGGCAGGATTTCAGAGAAGGAGATGCTGGACAAAATAGATGATAGTTTGTCACCCAGCCTAGTCAGGTGTTCCTTGGTCTCCACAACTGACCGGCTGGTGAGATCATTAGTCCCTATGTGCACCAGGACATCAATCAATCAATCAAAGTCTTTATTTATACAGGCGAACATCGTTGAGCAAACTCATTTACAAGATGGACCTGTTACACAAGGTGACAAAAAAGCAGATACAATCCAAACAATGTAATGATACACAGTTATGAACATATAAGGAAAAAAGTTCAATACAACTTTAACAATAACAAGTGCTCGAGTGCAAGTCAACATGGACATGGTTCCATTTGGAGATGGCCAATACAGGCATAACATAGACAAACTTGTGACGCATACACGATCAAAAGATATATAGGAGACCTACTTGTTCTCGTGGGCCCAGGAGAGCAGGAGATGGGGAGGATAAGAAAAAAAATAGGGGCAGGATGGCAAGGGGGATAGGGGATGTGACTGGGACAGCACTGATATGGGGAAGAGGGATATACCAGGACAAAGGGCCACTGACAAGGCCCATGGCAATGAGCGTGTAGCGCAAAGGTGAGCTGGGGAAGAACATGGATGGCCGTATGAGCTAGGCTGAATTGCGGGGCCCAAGTGGGCGTAGGTGGTCATGGTGCAGTTTTTGTTTTTTAATGATGGGGGAAACAGCTGAAGAATTCTTTCACTAAGCAGTCATATAGGGTCTTAAAGGAGAATAGGCTGATCGGGGAGCTGAACGACAAAGTTTTTTGTACAGTATTCCACAAAGAGGGCAGTGCAAAACTTATGGCCGATCTCCTGAGATGGGTTTTTAGATTAGGTACCTTCAGGTAGATGAGGGAGTAGCTTCTTGGGGCATAGGCAGCAGGTTCGCATAGCGGTAGACAAGTGGAAATATACGGGGTAAGTTTCTTAATAATAGCTTTGAAGGTCCAGAATATAGCATTTCTGTGTCTCCTGAAGTGAAGGGAGGACCACGCCACGGCTGTGTAAAGGGCACAGTGATGAGTGGCGAGAGGTAGTCCAATGATGAATCTCGACAATCAATGTTTTCTCTTGCTTCCTGAACAATTTTAGTAATGCGGTCAAGTGTCTCTCCATGCTGATGTACCTGGGAGACATCTGACCATTACCCCTGGCTGGAGATAGGTATCAACTCCCCGAATCATGGAGTCTCCTATGATCAGAAGTTTTTTGGATTTCCTTTTTGCTTTTTTTGTTTTGGTTCCTGTTTTGGGCAAGTTTTGTTGTGCTAGCTCCTGTGCTGCAGTGTCCTGCTCTGCAATGTCCTCTGCCCCTTTGCTTGAATTTGCAGATTGAGGCAGATACCTGTTTGTAGTTTTTATATGGTTTGTGGAGGTAATATGTTGCAGAGCACTGAGTGATGGGGTGCCCGATTTGCCCCTCCTAACCATCTGCTAACCTCCTGGACCAATTACCCTCTCAGATCGAGGTGCTTCTGTTGGATGTTGGAGAAATGGCGGGTGGTTATTATAATATATTTCCCCTTGAATATGAAATTTGAGAAGTGCAATCTCTTCCCATGCTGCCTAGAGCTGAGCTCTAAGATCACCAATGGCCAAGCATGACCATTACCCCTGGCTGGAGATAGGTATCAACTCCCCGAGTAATGGTCAGATGTGTCCCAGGTACATCAGCGTGGAGAGACATTTGACCGCATTGCTAAAATTGTTCAGGAAAATCCCAGCCTCTCCCTACAAAACAGGGTATTAAATGAGAAAAAGACTGAGGTAGAAATGTCAGTGGGGGATGCTGCAACAGAAGATAAAGCCATCAAAAAATGGAGAGCAATGAATACCAATGCCCATAGTCTGGGTAACAAGCTTCCTGAATTAGTGGCCTTGATGGAGGAGTATCATCTGGATATTGTGGCAGTCACAGAAACATGATACACACAAAACCAAGACTGGGAAGTAAACATACCAGGATACACTATCTACAGGAGGGACAGGGAGGGGAAAAGAGGAGGAGGAGTAGCTCTTAACATAAGGGAAGGAATCAAAGCAACAGAACAAAAGGATAAACAGGGAGGAGAAGAAGTACTGTGGGTAAATTTGGAGACAGGCAATGGCACCACAATCCGCACAAGGGTTGTATACAGGCCCCCTTCTCAGGGGGAGGAAATGGACAGGAAAATGATAGAAAGTATACTTAGAATGGCAAAAAAAGGGGAGATATTGCTGATGGGTGATCTGAATATGCCAGATGTTAACTGGAGTGCAGTTGCAGCAGCCACTTCGAAGAGTGGGGTTATTCTAGATGCCCTACAGGGGGCATGCCTTAGACAACTAGTATTGAAGCCTACTCAAAAGGGAGCAATCTTAGACCTTGTTCTCTCAAATGGAGATGGAGAGAGGATCACAGATGTAGAAGTGGGTAGACATCTGGGAACTAGCGACCATCGAACAGTATGGTTCACAATAAACACAACAATAGAGTCGCTTCATACAAAGGCAAAAGTACTGACTTTTAAAGGCTGACTTTGCTAAAATGGGTGAGTGCCTAAGGAATGCACTAGCAAATGGGCAGGAAGGAGGGGTGGAAGAACAATAGGGAATAATAAAAACTGCCATCACAGAGGTAACGAGCCTTTGTGTGAAGCAAATAAACAAAACAAAATGATGTAAGAAACCACTATGGTTCTCAAAGGAAGTCACAGTGAAGGTTCAAGAGAAAAAGAAAGCATTCAGGAAGTACAAGGAATCACAGAAGGAGCAGGACAGAGAACTGTATCAGTTAAAGCAAAAGGAAGCTGGGAAGGTAGTCAGAACAGCTAAGGCCCAAACCGAGTAAAAGATAGTCAACTCAGTTAAGAAGGGGGATAAAACCTTTTATAGGTACATCAGGGAGTGAAGGAAGACCAAGGGAGGGATAGTGAAGCTTAATAAAGGGGAGGGAAGGTGGGCAGAGGGAGACTGTGAAAAGGCAGAGATATTAAACAAATATTTTTGCTCAGTATTTACAAATAAAGAGGGGGAGGTACCTAAAACAAACAGTAGAAACACTCTGGATACAGAAGTTGATACCAGCCCATTTACAGAAGAAAGGTTGTGAATGAACTCTTAAAACTGAAGGTGAACAAAGCAATGGGGCCTGATGGGATTCATCCCAGAATTCTAAAGAACTAAGGGTAGAACCAGTGACACCACTGACTACCCTCTTTAACAAATCATGGGAGGATGGGTGGTACCCGAGGACTGGAGGAGGGCAGATGTGATTCCCCTTCACAAAAGTGGGAGCAAGGCAGAAGCAGGAAACTACAGACCTGTTAGTTTATCCTCAGTGACAGGGAAAATGATGGAATCACTTCTGAAGGAAAGAATTGTCAAGTATCTAGAGGCCAGAGGAGCACAGGACCCAGGGCAGCATGGATTCACAGTGGGAAGGTCATGCCAGATGAATCTGATAGATTTCTTTGACTGGGTGACTAAAGTAGTAGATCAGGGAGGGGCTTTGGACATGGCCTACCTAGACTTTAGCAAGGCATTTGACACAGTCCCACACAAAAGATTAATATACAAGTTAGCCAGCCTGGGAGGGTCCCAAGATGACAGCCTCGTAAAGAATTGGCTGGAGAATAGGACACAGAGAGTAATAGTAAATGGAGTCCACTCTGAAGAAAGGGGGGTTACTAGTGGGGTACCGCAGGGTTCAGTATTAGGACCGGTCCTCTTCAATGTCTTTATAAGCAACATTTATTTATTTATTTTATTTATTGAAAATTTCAGAATTACAACCTTTGAGTCAAGGACTCCTTTGCAAAGGCTCCACGTCAGTCATGACAGGACAATTACAACAAGACAGTATGGACAATGTTCTCAAAACAGAGAATTTACAATTCGACAAACATTTAAAATCATAGCATAAGTCAAAGGCTACACGTCAGTTGCAGTACTGAATTTTACACAGAGAACACAACTTGTACAGAAAAATTGCCAGGACATTACAAGAGTTTAACAATCACAGTAAAGGGTATTGCCAAGACTGAAATAATATCTGAGAGTTGAGAGTGTTTCTAGCGATGTGGTGGCCCTGGTGCCTGACAACCTATGCGAAAAGATGGAAAGCAGCTACAGGTCTCCGAGTTAAGCAGATACTTCTTGATCTCTGTTTTGAATAGTCTTAGACTGGGGGCAAGTAAGATGGAAGATGGTAGATTGTTTAGCCAAAGTGGAGCACGGTAACGGAAAGATCTTTGCCCCAGAGAGGTTCTGCAATGGGGGACTGCATAGGAGGTCCCTTCCAATCGTCTAGGGGTGCCCCTATTGGGGGCTGGTTGGATGAGGTGATGCAGACAGACAGGTGCGAGTTTCATTAGGATTTTCTTGGCTTGAGGCAGGTTTGGTATTTGAGCCTCCTTCAAAGGTTAGCCAGTCCGCTTGATAATAGAGCAGGCAAGTATGCGTTTGTTTATTGCTGCTGGTGACCATGCGGCAGGCTTTGTTTAGTGCTATATTAATGCTGTTTAAGGCTGATTTGTCAGCAGTGCTGCATATAGTTATTCCATAGTCGACCAATGAGAGGACTGTGCTAGTAACGGCTAAACGTAGAGCCTGAGGAGGAAGGCAGTGTTTGTGTCTGTAAAGAATGCCAAGTCGGGTATTAACTGAGGAGGAGAGAAGTTTAATGTGATGGTGATAGGTAAGGGACGTATCCAGAGTGATACCTAGATATTTAAAACGGGTGACCTGCTCAATGTGGTTACCCTGGAGGTTTGAGATTGAGAGCTGGGAGTTATAGAGGGGGTTTTGTCGATGGGCAAACAACATGGATTTAGTTTTGTCATAGTTAAGTATTAGTCGGTGGTCAGTGAACCAGTATTCAAGTTCCTAAAACAGCCTTGAAGGGTGTTTTGGAGATGTAAGAGGTTGGAGTGTTTCAGTATAGCACAGCATCGTCTGCATATAGTAAATAGCTTCACCACATGCTAGGGGGAGTGAGTTCAGAAAGAGAGAACAAGAGCGGGCCAAGTATTGACCCTTGAGGGACACCCGCAAGAACTGGTAGTTTGGAGGAGAGTGTTTTCCTAATTTTTACTTCCTGCGTTCTGTCAGTCAGATAGTTCTTGAACCAGGAGATAGTTTCAGGAGCAATATGGAGGGCTGCAAGGGCATGAAAAAGAAGCTCATGATTGACAGTGTCAAATGCCTTGGTCAAATCAATAAAGATTGTACCATTGCAGAAGGACTGGAAGGAAAAGTATGTCTCTTTGCAGATGACACAAAGATCTGCAACAGAGTTGATGCACAAGGTGGGGTGGAAAGGATGAGAAGGGACTTGGCAAGGTTAGAGAAATGGTCAAATGTATGGCAGCTTAGATTCAATGCTAAGAAATGCAAGGTAATGCACCTGGGAAACAAAAACCCTGGGGAAGAGTACACAATGGGGGGTGAGATACTAACAACAACAAAATGGAAAGGGACCTGGGGTAGTCATATCAGATGACCTAAAGGTGGGTAAGCAATGTGAGAGGGCAGCAAGGATGGCTGGGGGATACTGGGATGCATAGGAGAGGCATCACCAGTAGAAAACAGGAAGTTATTATCCTCTGTACAGACAGCTAGTGAGATCCCATCCTGAGTACTGTGTGCAGTTCTGGAGACCCAATCTCCGCAAAGACATAGACAGGATGGAAGCTGTCCAGAGGAGGGCAACTAAAATGGTGCAGGGTCTGCACTGGGAGACATATGAAAAGAGACTAAAGGAGCTTAATATGTATAGCCTCGAGGAAAGGAGGGAGAGGGGGGATGTGATAGAAACTTTCAAGTACCTCAAGGGAATCAACAAAGTCCAAGAGGGTAGCATCTTTCAAAAAAAGAGGTGTGCAAGAACACAGGGGCACAATTTGAAGAAAGAAGGGGGCGGCTCAGAGGTAATTTAAGGAAGTATTTTTTCACAGAGAGGGTTGTGGATGCATGGAATGGCTTCGGAGGAGGTTGTGGAATCAAAAACAGTGGTGGAATTCAAGCATGCTTGGGACAGTCGAATAAGGCAATTCTAGGGGAGGGGTAGGAAGAAGTAGGCTGCTGGTTAACTAGGATCTGCAGCTTATCCATTAGGTAGGAAATGGGCAAACTGAGTGGGCCAAGCGGTCCTTATCTGCTGTCATATTCTATGTTTCTAGGTAGGACAGTGTCCTAAATCCTGTAAATCTGCCCATCAGAAAAGTGTTTCACAGTACCTGCAGTTAATGATATCCATTCCAGATAAGTTGCTGGGTTTATAACCTGTCAGAGTAATTAGAAGGAAGAAAATGAAAGCAAAAGTTTGATTTTGTGTTTGTTTGTTTGTTTTATATAACTTGTTATAACAAGTTAAATTACTAGTGCCCCTGTAAATGAGAGTCACTGTGTGGATACCCTCCTGATCAGCCCTTTCTTCTTTGCCACAGGAAATGTCATGACTGTGCTACCCTATAAAAGGAGTGTAGTGTGGGTGGTTGGGGACGTGGGGTGTGTGGCTGGGCCTTTACCTTGTGAAAAAGAAGAACCACGGATGAAAGAAACAAGGAGGTAAGAGCAGAAACAATCAGTCAGCAACAAATGCAGTAACCATGAAAGTTTATCCTAATGATAGATAAAACAGTAAAACCGGTTAAGCACCACCTGTAATAAATTCACAGACGATATACCCTGTAAGAAACACTTTGCTACAGTGAAAAAGAAAGCAGTAACAGAAGATATACCTTGAAAAAGACAATTTGAATCAGAAGATTACAGCAGTAATCTGTTAGCACACACCTGTAGGCACACCTTGTAATAATGCAGCAGAAGGTATACCCAGCAACAACAATTTGAATTGGAGAAAAATAAAGCAATACAATGTTAGCAAACAGTAACAATCCCTGTGAGTACAAAATAAAAATAACAACACACAGTAAATCTGCCTAGCCAAAAGAAGTCTTAATCCTTCCCCTTGCTCTGGTAATGTTCTTCGCTCTGTCCTTTCAAGCTACCTAGAAGGAAAGAGCTTAGGTGAAGCTAGGTGCCTTGGCCAGCAAACCTAGTCTTCCATCCTAATTTTTAGGGCACTCATTCCCGGGGGGGGGTGTCTCTGAGCACCTTAACAGTATTCAATAAAAAGGAAAACACATTAAAATACAACAAAAATCCACATAAATAAGCAATATAATAATAATTCTGCAACTTTAAAAACTTTGGTTTGCCAATAAACAGACTGGACAAGACTGATAGAATTCGGCAGTCTACAAAACAAATGTAAGAGAACAAGAAAATCACTGTGGTTCTCAAGGGAAGAGGCTGCACGTAACAGCAAAAAAGTTGGCTTTCAGGAAGTACAAGGAAACACAGAAGGAGGAGGACAGGGTAGTGTAGCTGGGCAAGCAGAGGGAGGCAGAGAGGGTAGTCAGGGTTGCAAAGGCACAAACAGAGTTACAAATAACCCAGACAGTAAAAAAGGCAACAAGACACAATTTTATGGGTATGTTACTGAAAGGAGGAAGACAAGGGGTAGGGTCATAAGGCCTAAGGGACAAGATGGGGAGTTTTGGAAAGGAACTTGGAAAAAGCATCAGTGATAAATATTTTTGTTCACTGTTAAGAGAAGAGAGGGAAGGTGAGGGACCATAATTAAGTGGAAAGAGCAATCAGGGCAGAGTGGTGGACACTAGTCCATTTACAGAGAAGAGAATTCTAAAGGAACTCGCAAAACTGAAGGTGGACAAAGCAATGGGATCAGATGGGATACATCTCAGAATATTTATTTTCCCCTTGTATTTATCCCCCCTTATCTGCTGGCCCCCATCCACTGGTCCCTCCAGCTCCATTACCCCTGCGTTCACTGGGATTCACCTCTCTTTCACTTACTCCTCCTCTTATCTGCCCAACTAGCTTGGTGTGGAGCCTGTGGATACCAGTGTCATCCTTCCGGCCAGCTGCCATTTTTGCCATTTTTCTTCACCCCGAGTACAGCGCAGGAGTGTGCAATGACACCAATGGCTGAGTCTTGCATGCTTCCACAGAATGCATGCCGGGTGTCTGCTCCATGTCCACCCCTCTGTGGGTCCACTGCGCCAGTCCCCAGCTGCCACTAGGGGCCAGGCAAGCAGCAGGTTCCATTCCCATCCCTCCCCAGGTGAAGAGAGCTGGCCTCGAATGCTCAATCCTCTCCATCCCCAGCCGGCCTCCAGGGACCCACTCACAAAGCAAACATGGGTCACCGACAAGGCAGGAGGTAAGACAGTGATGTCTCAGCCCTCCACAACACTGGGATGGCTACATCCCAGAATATTGAAGGAGCTTAGAGAGGTGGTGTCAGCACCACTGGCAACCCTGTTTAATGAATCGCTGGAAATAGGAGTGGTTGCAGAGGACTGGAGTAGCTTCTCTACACAAAAGTGGGAGCAAGGAGGCAGCTGGAAACTATAGACCAGTCAGCTTGTCCTCGGTGGTAGAAAATAATAGAATCATTGCTAAAAGACAGGATAATGAAAAAAAGTTTAAGGCACACACAAACCTCCTAAGAGGGATGCAGGCTTCAAAATGAATTAAATAATTAAAGCCAAACAGTAGAAATAATGCCACTCATGCCTAACATGTTTCTGACATAGTGTCCTTTATCAAAGGCTCTCAAAAAAAGGACTGTGGAACATCTTGAATCCAGTGGAGCACAGGATGTGAATCAACAATGATTCATAGTGGGAAGGTCATGTCAAACAAATCTGATAGGTTTCTTTGACTTGAGTGACCAGGGAAGTGGATCAGGGTAGAGCGGTGGATGTGGCCTACCTGGATTTCAGCAAGGCTTTTAACACTGTTCCACATAAAAGGCTTGTAAGCAAGTTTGGCAATGTCAGAATGGGCTACAAGGTGATGAACTGGATTAGAAACTGTTTGAGGAACAGAGCACAGAGGGAGGTGGTAAATGGGTTCTCAGCATCCAATAGGGGGCAGACCAGGGCAGACTGCTCAGCTTTGTGTGACTACCCGTAGCTGTTACTTCACTTTGACTGTTTGCACTTCTGGTATAGCTTAATTAACTTGTTGTGTCTGTGTTACTCCTAACTAGTTTACCTTCGATACAATAACTAATTTTCCATTCTATCATGTCCTGCTCAACTGGAGTCACAAAGGACTTGCATCCTAAATGAAATTTCTGTGACGTATCTAATTTCAGTAGTTATCACTCTACCCTATAGTTCATAATTGTTAGCATTCCGGTACTTCATTGTTCGCTGTACAGTATACTCGCCAGTATCCGCTTGTATCCATATATACCTCTGTGTAATCCTGTGTTTAAATGTAAGTGTCTGTTATCTTGTGTTTTTTATAAATCCCTGTGTGCAATCCTCATGTTCCCTTTCCCTCCGGGTTGCACCGGGAGACAACAACTTGTTGCTCAGTGTGCCTTCCTGGTGAAACATTTCAATTAATATATTAATAGTAAATGGAGCTCATTCCAAAGAAAGCAGGGTAACCAGTTGGGTGCACAGGGGTCTGTTCTGGTGTCAGTCCTATTCAATGTCTTCATAAGTGACATTTCAGAGGGTCTGGAAGGTAAGGTATGCCACTTTGCAGATGATACTAAGACCTGCAATAGGGTAGAAATTCCAGAAGGGGTGGAAAAAATGAGGAGGGACCTAGGTAAACTTCAGGAATGATCAAGAGTGTAGCAGCTAAAATTCAATGCTAAAAAGTAGAAAATCATACACTTGGGGCACAAGAACCCAGGGGAGGCTTACATGATTGGGGAGAGATACTGACATTCAAGAAACATAAAAGGGAACCAGGGGCAGTCATACCAGATGATCTAAAGCTGGCCAAGGCTGTAGGAAAAGCCAGTGGGGTACTGGGGTGCATAGGGAGAGGTATAGCCAGATGAAGGAAGGAGGTGGCAATGCCACTATATAAATCATTAGTGAGACCTCATCTAGAGTATTTGTCCAGTTCTGGGTGCCACATCTCTTTAGAGACATAGACAGGGTAGAGGCAGTTCACAGAAGGGCAACAAAAATGGTGCATGGCCTGCACCTCCATGTGATATGCTACAGTAAAGGAGAATGGGATGACCCCAATGGCTCACCCTGGCATCTGTCAGTCTGTGGAGGATGGGGGTGCGGGGTGTGGGGGGAGGATTAGGGGCTCAACCCTAATGTTTGATATCCTGACTTTTTCCACTTTAACCCTAAATGATGCATTAAACACAGTTTTTGGCATGAGTTTCCTTACTTTTTAAAAAAGTGTAATATGACTAGTAAAAACATGTATTGGTGGGAGCATGGGGCATTTCAGGCTTCATGCTCCCACCAACTTGCCAGTTTTTGCATAACAATATGCATCTGTGTAAGCACAGGCCCTCTGGGCCTGCGATCCCACTTATGCATAGCTACAGAGCCATACAGCAGCCCTATAGGCCACCAACCCCTTTTAACAACAATGGGGAATCATCAAAACTGCCATCACAGAGGCAACAAGCCTTTGGGTGAAGCAAATAAACAAAATCAAAACGAAATTAAAAGCCACTGTGGTTCTCGAAAGAGGTGGCTGTGAAAGTCAGGAAGAAAAAGATAGCATTCCGGAAGTATAAGGAAACACAGAAGGAGCAGGACAGACAGCTATACCAGTTAAGGTAGAAGGAAGCAGGGAGGGAAGTCAGAATAGCAAAGGCCCAAACTGAGGAAAAGATAGCCAACTCAGTTAAGAAGGAGGATAAAACCTTTTATAGGTACATCAGCGAGCGTAGAAAGACAAAGGGAGGGATAGTGAGGCTGAATAGAATGAACGGTGGGTGGTCAGAGGGGGACAGTGAAAAAGCAGGGATACTGAACAAATATTTCTGCTCAGTATTCACAAAAGAAGAGGGGGAAGTGCCTAATCCAATTAACAGAAGCACTTTTGATAGGGGGGTCGATCCCAGTCTTTTCACAGAAGAAAGGGTTCTGTAAGAACTCCTAAAACTGAAGGTGGACAAAGCAATGGGTCCTGATGGAATTCACCCCAGAATTCTAAAAGAATTAAGAGAGGAACTAGTGAAACCACTGGCTACTCTTTTTAATAAATCATGGGAGGATGGTGTGGTACCCGAGGACTGGAGGAAGGCGGATGTGATTCCGCTTCACAAAAGTGGGACCAAGACAGAGGCAGGAAACTACAGACCTGTCAGTCTGACCTCTGTGGTAGGGAAAGTGATGGAGTCACTTCTGAAGGAAAGAATAGTTGAGTACCTAGAGGCCAGTGGAGCACAGGACCCAAGGCAGCATGGGTTCACAGCGGGAAGGTCATGTCAGACGAATCTAATAAATTTCTTTGACTGGGTGACCAAAGTAGTAGACCAGGGAGGGGCTGTGGACATGGCCTACCTAGACTTTAGCAAGGCATTTGACACAGTCCCACACAAAAGATTAATAGTCAAATTAACCAGCCTGGGAGTGGGTCCCAGGGTGGTAGCCTGGGTAAAACATTGGCTGCACAACAGGACACAGAAGGTAATTGTAAATGGAGTCCACTCTGAATAAAGAGGGGTTACTAGTGGGATACTGCAGGGTTCAGTATTGGGTCCAGTCCTTTTTAATGTCTTCATCAGTGAAATTGCAGAGGGACTGGAAGGAAAAGTATGCCTTTCTGCAGATGACACAAAGATCTGCAACAGGGTTGATACACAAGGAGGCGTGGAAAGGATGAAAAGGGACTTGGCAAGGTTGGAGGAATGGTCAGAACTATGGCAGCCAGGATTCAATGCAAAGAAGTGCAAAATAATGCACCTGGGAAACAAGAACCCAGGGAAGAATACACAATGGGTGGGGAGGTAGTAACAACAACAAAAAAGGAAAGGGACCTGGGGGTAATCATATCAGATGACCTTAAGGTTAGCAAGCAATGTGAGAAGGCATTAGGGAGGGCTGGGGGGATACTGGGATGTATAGGGAGAGGCATCAGCAGCAGAAAACAGGAAGTTGTTATCCCTCTGTACAGACAGTTGGTGAGACCCTATCTGGAGTAATGTGTCCAGTTCTGGAGACCCCATCTCCGCAAGGATATAGACAGGATAGAGGTAGTGCAGAGGAGGGTAACTAAAATGGTGCAGGGTCTGCAAGAGAAGCAGTATGAGGAGAGACTAAAGGAGCTTAATATGTATACCCTTGAGGAAAGAAGGGAGAGGGGGACATGATAGAAACTTTTAAGTACCTCAGTGGAATCAACAAAGTCCAAGAGGGTAGCATCTTTCAGAAAAAGAGACATGCAAGAACAAGGGGACACAATTTAAAGATAGAAGGAGGGCGGTTCAGGGGCAATGTGAGGAAGTATTATTTCACAGAGAGGGTAGTGGATGCATGGAACAGCCTTCCTGAGGAGGTTGTGGGGTCTAAAACTGTGAGAGAATTCAAGAATGCATGGGACAGACATAAGGCAATTCTTGGAGGCGGTAGGAAGAAATAGGCTGTTGGTTAACTAGGATCTGCGGCCTATCCTGTAGGTAGGGAAATGGGCAGACTAGATGGGTCAAGCGGTCCTTATCTGCCGTCAAAGTCTATGTCTATGTTTCTATGTAACAGTAATTTGCAGACATATTGTGAACCGTAAGAGCTAGAAACAAATGTCAAGTGTCATTGTAATTGTGACAGTGAGTACTTCTTGCAACATTAAAGACTGAACCCATATCTTGCATTGTTTCTAAGATATGGGCACTGAAAAGCACTGGACAGTCACTCTTTGAACCCTTGTGACAGTAATTTCACAATATCTCTTGAGTCATGCAATGTATGGAAAAAATTCCACAGCAGGCTTACTTTACAATTTCACATTTTTTTTCCACAGCATAGATCACCTGAAGGTGATCTGTAGTGAAAAGTCTCAATGCTTAGTTTCTGAGGTAACGGCGCTGAGGAAAATGGCAACTTTGTCATGGAATATCTCTGCCATCAATTAATTCCCCAGCAGCTAAACAACATAATTGACATCAGTAGGGCATCCCCTCTAAACCCTAAATATTTTCATGTAAAAAGACAGAAGCAAGGCAATATAATCCTGTGAGGAAAAAATCAACTTTGTCATGGAATATCTCTGCAACCAATTAATTTTCCAACACCTAAGCAAGCTAATTCACATCTTTAGAATATCCCCTAAAACTCCTGAAAATTTCAAGTAAAACAACAAAATCGTTTAAGAGTTATTTAATTCTTTGACCACGAGCCTCAAAAAAAATCGGCTTCGATCGCAGCCGAAAATTCCTCTTTCGTAAATCATACATATAAATTTTCCCTTTGACTTATAATGGGAACTTCAAACTTTAATAGATTTTGAATGGATTAATATTTTTTCACCAAATAAAAAGTGACATGTTCCTTGACCCAAGCACTTTCTATGTCCCAAGCTTCAGACCAGCAGACCACACAGCTGCCGCGCAGCTCCACAGACAAACACTGTGCAAAACTGGTGAAAAGTGCATTTTTTATTTCTTTGCTGCACAAAACCTGTATGTCTGACTGAAATGCAACTTGGCAAATCAAGAGACCTACCATCCCACACCATGCATAACAAATTCCATGCAAATTCATTGAACGGTTGCAAAGTTATTAACAAGCAGAATTTGAGGATTAACATTAAAGTACCTACTCAACCCTAAATATGGGGGCGCAACCCCACCCCATATACATATACATTATACTGGCATGGTAGTGCCAGTATAGTTAGGGTTGCAAAGCCACTTCTAAGTTAACCCCAAATTTTGCACTTTAATAACATTGTCACTGTAGGACGGATTTGCCTGACATTTTGCATGTACAGTCTGGCACCATAGATCTCTGGAACTGGCAAGTTGCATTACTGTCAGATAAGTGGTTGCAGAACTGCAGAGTGGCAGAATACAGACCCAAATACATTTTTTGTGTATTTCTTTGCTCGTGGCTACAGCCCACACAATGTGTCTGTTTGGTCTGAAATCTTCAGAGAAGATGCAGTCAGGGTCATTGATGTGCCTTTCAAAGATTTGGTGAACAAATATTAAACCATTCAAAGTTTATTTAAAAAACAAATTTCCCATTATAGTCAATTGGAAAAAAATATATGTGTCTCTCGAAAGCTGCCACCCCTAGATTTTACTGATGCAAATGGCCCTTTTACTGTCATGCAGTGGACATCTTCTTTTCAGTTAGCAACAGAGAAAAATGCCTGGCATTTCAGTTTGGGACCTGCCAGGTAAACACTGACTGCTGTGTTCACCTAGTCGGTTCCTGATTATGGCAGCCCTATCTCTTTTTTTGGGGGGGGAACAGAAATGGTGTTTTAAAAATTGGAGCTCCAGCACTGTTGCAAATTGTGACAGAAAGGGCCACGACACTTTAGCAAATCATGAAAGTGTTGTGCTATTTTTGCAAAACTGTTGCAATTTGCAACAGTACTTTCCCCAAAAACAGCAAATCTTTGCCATCCCCTGCAGTTAAACGGTAGGGGCTCTTGAGCTGAAATTTGCAGGGTTGCAAGCCCTGGTCCCGCACATGTGCCTTTTGGTAGTTTGGTCTTCAGATGTTCAATGGGCCCATAGTTACAGCATTCCAAATTTGAGAAATTTCCCATAGGCTAATATTGCAGTGCCCATGACTACTTTTGGTGCCCATATCTCGGAAATGGTGTGAGATATGGATTTTAGTTTTTAAGTCATACATTACACATGCAGTGGAATTGTTCTCCTACTTGCTACAGTTATGGAGATATTGGCAAAACATGCTACAAGGGTTCCTTTGGAGCACTATGGCGCTGCTGTATGATTCTGTAGTAATGTGTGAGTCAGAGCACAGGGCCCAGAGGGCCCACTCTCCCACATACACATACCATTATGCTAAAATGGGCAATGTGAAGGGAGTGCAGGGCCCAGAGGGTCTGCGTTCCCACTACCACATACCAGTTACCAGTTACATTACACTTTCACAAAAAGAAGGAAAATTTATTGCAAAAAAACTCTGTTAATGCATCAGTTAGGGTTGACAGCACAGCAACAAAAGAATGGAAATGTGATGTTAGCATTATACCCCTACCACCCCACCACACCCACCCTCCACTCATCAACAGACATCCAGGTGTGCATTGGTGTCATCAAACCCAGCTCACACTCCATTCCATGTGTAAACAAACTGACATGCTACAGCATAGGAGAAAGGTGAGAGGCCTGACGATCCCATGGGACACTCTGATGTCTGTTGGTGAGTGGAGGGAGGTGGGAGTGGTAGTGGTTTAACCCTAACATCATATTTCCATACTTTTGTTGCTGTGCTATGAACCCTATCTGATACATTAAAGGAGTTTTTTTGCAATGAATTTCCCTTCTTTTTGATCCAGAAGCAAACCAACCGCTCCACACTAGAATAAACTTGCACAGACATACTATTGCTCTCAAGATGACTGAAAAACCAGTGGGGCAACACGTCTCTTCACTGACCACTCAGTGTCAGATATGTCAGTATGGGTCTTAAAAGGAAATCTCGAAGTACACAACAGATGCTTTTGAGATCAAACTTATTTTACTTCTCAATATGGTAAATAATGGCATTAACACAGATTTGGGATTTATGGCACATTACAGGACTTAAACATACCCAGACCTTTTCTTTAAAGGATAGACATATTATAACAATTCAGCGTCTCCTTGGGTATATGTGTGTGTGTGTGGGGGGGGGGATATGTGACCGTAGTGTGTGTGGGGATTGCTATTATGTTGAGTTGGACTTGTATTTAGGTACATGACATAATGGCATTACAGTGTGTTATGACTCTTTGTTTATTCCCATAATGAATATTATTTCCTTTAATAGCTATCTTCCCTGGGGATGGGGGTAAGGTTAATGCCATTGGGTCTTATTTAGATTCCTAGCCTGTTACTCTTCATGCAGTTTTTTTTATTATACTGTATACTGTCACATTTTTGTACTCTGAACATATTGGAGCACAGGATCTCATTTGCATGGGGGTCCTTGACAGATTAAATTACATTGGACTAATATTATAGTGATCTGTCTCACATACATATAGTGTGCATTCTTTTTTACTTGGAGGTTCAGAACAAGTTTAATTCCTTTGGAAAACATTTTAATTGATTGATGTGAATGATGGTGCATTAGGACGTGTGTGTGTGTGTGTGTGTGTGTGCACGCGTGTGTGTGTGTGTTCTTACAACTAGTTATCCCCCCCTCCAGGGGGGGTGAATTTAATTTAATTCCTATGATTTATTATTCAGATTCCTTAGACATTTTTAGTATATCAAGTTGAAATCTGTATATATCAGATTGAATGGTCTTAGTTTCTTGGTAGTCCTTGACAAGCATCTTTTTGTTTGGCTCTTATACTGCCAATTTATATTATAATGTATAAACTCCTGTTACAACACTAAAGAACTTAGGGTTTATGGAGCATAATAACCAGTTTGAGAGTATAGTTGGGGAATGTTTCCCACTAGTACTCACATTAGGTAAACTTTACTTTAAACCCATTGTATGCCATGTATATTTATTTTTTGTAGTTCTATTTTGTGTGCTTATTTTTAGCTTGCAATTATGGCACTCCAAGTGGGGTTTGTTTTTCATGAACTGCACTCATTATTGAGCTATACATATCATTTATCCAGATGTCCTCATCTTACTCTGAAGGTATCTCTAAGTCACTTTAATTTATGTGCAGTACACTCCTCGCATGATGCTAGGCTCTAAGCACATCTGACCTTTAGGCTTTTTCAGATAAAGTTGTAGTAGTATTTTTCAGCTTTTCTGATGTGTCTTGTTTTTTTTAAATGAATATTTTAAACCAGTGGGAATTATTTCTGTTTTGTTTTCTGCATGATCTGGGTGTTAAAAGTATGGGATTTTCTAAATAACTGTCATTACACTTCCAAGAAAGGACTGGGTTGGTCTGAAAGCTAAAGCACTTTGTTCTTTTTGTTACATCTATGTTGGTCCAATAAAAGTTATTAAATCATTTGCTTCTGGATCTATTCTTACAAGGACCAATACGGCAAGGACTAAATCTATAAGGCCTTCTTTTTGAGAAAGTGTAATGTAACTGGTAACTGATAAGTGTTAATGGGAGCATGGGCCTTCCTTCACCTCCTAATTATCCACTTCCCCAGCACCCACCACCCCAAACTACTCCACAAATACTTGGCCCATCATAAATGTCACAAACTCAACTTCCTCATAATTGCTCTCTTACTTGCATCATGTCATTTTCACACTAACCCTGGCCACACCCCCACATCTTCTAGCTGCAATCCTACCACTAATATACTTACTTCCCCCACCCCTTCTGCCCTCCTTAAAGGGCTGAAAATACTTGACTTAAACATATGCAGCCTTGTCTCTAAAATTGACCTTTTACAACCTATGGTAATCTCCCTCACTCCTGACATTCTAATATTTATTTATTTTTTATTTAAAAGTTTTACCAGGAAGGCATACTGAGCAGAGTACTGCTTAATTCCAGATGCATCCTGTGGGGCAGGGGCATAGGGGAATACATAGTTACAGAGAGTAGATAATATAGGAAAAAGTTACAAGAAAGGTTACAGAGTATACAGAGCATATACTGTACATAGTCCATGTGTTACAGGGCACAATGAGTAAAAAGAACAACCCTGCAGCTGCTACGGTAGGTGTACACTACTGTAGTAGATAGTTGTAGTGCGAGGCACTATAAGATAAACGAGTAGAGTACAGTGCATATACACCATCACCAGGAGATGCTTGGCTAGTGTTAGAACAGGTCCTAGTCACATGTGCAGGCAGAGGTAAAAAGGGTTTTGAGGAGGAAGTTGAGGTGCTGGGTGTGGGGGGGACTCACATTTTCACTTTTTTAACAGAAACTTACTTAAACACTAAAATTCCAGATCTCTCTATAGATATCCCTGGTTACTCCACAATCAGGCAGCATAGGAAGGGCAGGGGAGGTGGTGTAGCCATGTATATCCAGTCCCCAATTCAGCATTTAACCATTTTTTTATCCTTCCTCCCCACCCCACCACTTATGAAGCCCTTGTAGTAAACATTGTTTTGCTTTTCTCATCCCCTATCTTCATAGCTGGTATCCTTTGTCGCCCCAGATCCAAGACATCTGACACCATGGATCTCATTACCTCCATAACTTCCTTCTCACATAAATGTAAACTTTACTTTTTGGTAGATGTAAACATAAGCTGGTTGTCCCCAGCCACTTCAAAAACATGAAATGACATCTCAGCCCTCAACCTCTCCCAAGTCATCCTGGAACCTACCTGCTTAAATCATAAAATGCATATTCATTCCCTGATTGACTGTGCTTTCATGTTCCATCCCCACTGAGTCATAAAATCAGGCATCTCCCCCAGATGTCCGCAATGATTATCACCCAGTCTTCATCATCAGGAAGATCCATTGACCAAAATCGCCACACAAAATGCTGCTACTCTGCTCCAGCAGCTCCCTACACCTAAATCCCTCTCTAAATGAGCTGTCCTGCTCTGATTGGGCCCAGTTGCCTTTGCCCCTTCCGTTGACCATGCCCTCGCCTGATTTAAACATTAGTTTCAAGATACTTGGAACTCTCATGCTCCGTTCAAAAGCACTAGAGTATGTGGCAACCATCATCCCTGGGTCACTCCTGAGTTACTGACCTGCCTAATGGAGTGAGACAAAGCCTGGGGGAATCATAAGACCTCCCGGCTTCCATCAGATTATGTTAAATGTCGCATGTTAAGAAATGCCTGTACAAAAGCAACCAGACTAGCCAAGTCCTAATATTTTAAATCATCTTTCCTCAAAAACATCAATACCTCCTCCAAATTCTTGAAAGTGGCCCATGCCCTATTCTGCTGCCCTTCTCGTCGCTGCCCCCAGTGTTTAATATAAACAACACATTGGTTTTCGACCCAGCCTCAGTGGCTCAAGAGTTTAACACCTACTAAACCTCCTGTTCCACAGTCCTTCTTAAGTCCCACCTCTCAAACTTCCCTCCTCACCCATCTCCACCCTACTGCCTCCAGTACTCCACCCATCCACGCTCATCCTACTTTCTCCTTCTCTGCTGTCTCTGCTGTCTTCCATGAGGAAACACTAACGACCCTTCTCTGGCTCAATTTTTCCAAAGGCTCCTAACTGGATGACCTTGATTCTAAACTCCTCTACCTTTCAGCTTCTGCTATTGCCTACCCTGTCTCCTTAATCCTAAATCTTTCCTTCATGATCGCATCAGTCCCATCATCCTGGAAACATGCGGTGGTACTCCCTCTCCCAAAAGTTGGTGACCCCTCCTCCCCTGCCAACTTTATCCCAATCTCCCTCCTCCACTCCCTCACCAAGCTCCAAGTACACATGGTCTTTCTTCACTGACTCTTTCTTTTTCACCCTGTTCCAATCTGGGTTTTGGAAGAATCACTCCACTGCCACCTCCCTCCTTAGGTTCACTGACTCCATCCTCACAGCGATGGACAATGGCCTCATCACTTCTGCCATCTTTGTCGACCTCGCCAAGGCTTTCATTACTGTCTAGCATGCCCTGCTCCTCAAATGCTTTATGGCTCCTAGTTTATCTACCTCTGCTCACAACTGGTTCAAAGCCTACCTCTCAGGCAGAACACAATCAGTTAAGATCCAGGATGCCATCTCTCCCCCTCTCCCAATCACCGCAGGAGTCCAACAGGGCTCTGTGCTTGGCCCCATTCTCTTCCCCATCTTCCTTAGTGCCCTACTCTCAGTATGCCCCCCTCCTCCTCTATCCATATGTATGCTGACAATACCATCCTGTTCTTCTATGGCAAATGCCCCACCAATGTTGCAACCATCCTCCAGCATGACTTCAACCAGGTTCAGCTGTGGTTTGCCTCACATCAACTATTCCTTAATGCCAAAAAGACTGTCTCCATGACCTTTTGCACAAGGCACGTATTCTCTTGGCTGCACTCCTTACCAACTTTCCATACCCTTGATGGGACAATCCTAGAGGACACGTTCTCATTCAGATACCTTGGGGGTCTTGTTGGACCAACATCTCAATTTCTTGGGTCGCATTGACACTATCCTGAAAAATCTGCACCCCAAGCTTGGTGCTTTATTTAGGAACTGTAGTTGCATCCCTCCTATGGTGTGGCATGAACTCGTCCAGAAGATGATCTTCAACATTTTTGACTACTGCAATGTAATCTACGGTGCCACTCCCAAATCCTTCCTAAGCAGTTAGGACACTGTCTTTAACTCCTTCTGTCACTTTGCCCTTGATGCTCCATCATGTACTCACCACTGGAACCTCTACCATGCTCTGTCCTTTCCCATGCTTGCCAACAGGTGCCTTGCTCATTGTGCCAAACTCACTTCTAAATTCTAGCTAGGAGGACTTCCCCTCTACCTCTTGTGCTCCCTCTTTCTTCTCCCCCAACTCCCCCAGATTCACAGACACTCATACCTTGCTTGTCCCCTGATGTTCCACTCTGATTGGATAGTTAGGTTTCACCCATCATTTCCAAAAATCTGGAACTCCCTCCCCCCAAAATACATCACTCCTCCTCCTCCCACTACCTAGCCTCCACCTTACATAACTTTCTCTCATCTAGTTGCTACTGCTTTAATCCTCCTTAACAGCACTCAAAGGAGTCTGCTCCTCCATGCCTCACCACCCCTTCCAAACCTCTACCCCACTCTGAGCCTACTGTTCAGTGTGCTCCCCTTCCCCTGCACTTACCCCAGTTGCTCTTTCCCCAGCCCTTGAATCTACCCCCCATTATCTTCCATTACAATCTTGCTGTTTCTTATTTTGCCCCCTGGCAGGATTTTCAGCATCTGGGAGGGGTCTAGCTCGGGGCAAACATCTACCTTCCCACCCCCAACCACTCTATCCTTTCTTCCCAACTTATCCTCACCTGATTCCACCCTCTGGCAGGGTGCTCTGCATCCTGGAAAGTCCCAGACTTAGACAAGCTTCTCTCACCTCCTATCCTTTTTACCCAATTAATCCTCACCTGATTTTGCCCCCTGGCAGGGTTCTTAGCATCTTGGAGGGGATTAGCTCTGAATACGCCTCCCCCTTCCCTTCCCTCCCCCCCCTCTATCCTTTATACCCAACTAATTCTCCCCTGATTCTGCCTCTGGCAGGGTTCTCAGCATCCTGGAGAGGCACAGAATTGAGCAAGCTTCTTCCCTCTCTCCTTCACCACTTTTACCCTCCACCTACTCGTTACCCACCTTCCTAAGCTATCTTTCCCCCACTTCTTTGTCCCCCTTATTCACAGAGTCATTGCCTCTATCTGGCCCTGACAAGGTTCTTTGCATCCTGGAGGGGCCAGCATCTAGGCATGACTTGTCCATCCTACCTAATCCCTCATCCCATCTCTCCTACCACTACCCTCTACCACATTGCTTTTAAATAGTCATTAGTTCACTTACGCTAATTACTTAAACTTGTGTTCTACTTGGGCTGCTCCCTGCTTGCCCTAGCCCTGTACTAACTTGTCCCTCACAACTGTTTTTTTTTAATTTTCCTCTGGCTATGCTACTCCAACTTATTAGCTCCCCCAGCTGGCATTCCCTGTCCTCCCTCTCCTGGATTTGCTGCTCCCCAATCACTTTTGCTGTATCAACTCCTGCTTAAATTGCAATGCAATACCACTAGGCGTTGTTCACAGCGCTAATCAAATATCTGTATTTTGATAATCATGTATGCCTAATGAACTGTAATTATACAATGGCAAGAAAAAATCCTGGACTCTGATTGGTCAGTCTTGGGCTGGACCCATGCTGTTATCCCAGTACAACAACACGGTCTAGTCTCAGTCTCACTGTGAACCTGCAGATGATTTTTTGGATGATGAGCTAGATGAGCTCATTTTTACATCTCCTCTTAAAAAACAAAAATATTTTTCCACACTAATAAAAACATTCTTTAAAATTATTATTTTTTTTTTATTTAACAATGAGCCATTGTATAATAGCAATAATGCCCTCCAGGGTGTGTGTGTCGTTTGGGATAATGTCACGCCTCAGTTGTTGGACTCACTCGGCCTGCAGCCTCGTGCCCAACCACCTGAGGTGTGACGTTATCCCAGCACAACACACACCCTGTCGGGCATTATTGCTTAAATATACTCTGCAGATATGTTAAATAATAGCTGAATGTTAAGTATTAACTGTTTGTCATCTCACAAATGTAATTGTATGTTTATTTTTCTCAGCAATGTAAATGTAAACAGTTTGCTTTATGTCAATCATCCTATTGTACCCCCTCCTCCCAAGTCACGCTGGCAGACAAGCAACTTGTTATTAAGTGTGCCTTGCTGGTGAAACATTTAAATAAATAAATAAATAAATAAAATTGGGGTATGTGCAATTTGTGTTTTCTTTAAACTGTGGCTGTATGACCAATATCCTTCAAGATTACCCTTGCCCCAGCATTTGCTCTGGGGATGTGTGTGTGTGTATATATATATATATATATATATATATATTATAGTGGCACAGTAGTGCCATTATAGTTAGGGTTGAGTACCCCATTTAAGGTTAAATTGTGAAACTTTGCATCTTAATAACTTTGCCACCACATGGCAGATTTGCCTGACATTTGGCAAGTGCAGAGCAGTACCATAGATCTCTGGATCTGCCAAGTTTTGTACCAGACAGATATACAGTTGCGGAGTTATAAAGCAACATTCCGTAGCACATTTACGCTTTTTTTGCGCATTTTTTGCTCATGCCTACAAGTCACACGGTTTGTATGACTGGTCCAAAATCTTCAGGAAACCAGCAGCCAGGGTCTCTGATGTGCCTTTTGAAGATTTTGTGAAAAAATATTAAACGGTTCAAAAGTTATTCAAAAAAAACAAATTTCCCATTATAGTCAATGGGAAAGGTTAAAAAGTTCGACAGTGTCTCAATTGCAGTTTTTAGTGTCACAAATGACCCCTGTAGTGTCGTGAGTCAGCCATTTTTTTTTCAGTTACTGCTTACAGAAATGCTTTGCATTTAAATTTGGGGCCCTCTAGGGACACAATTCTTGCTGCGTTTGCCTAGTCGAGTCCTGAGAATGCTAGCCATGTCTTTTTTGGGAGTTACACACCCCAGAAATATATTTTTCAAGTTTTGTAAACTCTAGTGTCACAAAGTAGTGTCGCACTTGTGACACTTTCGTGATTTTTTTGTGAAAGTGTCGTAAATCACGACACTACTTTGCGACACTATGGCCCAAATAACAGGAATTTTTTGCCA
The DNA here is from genome assembly GCA_016271365.2 of Neoceratodus forsteri. NCBI lineage: Eukaryota > Metazoa > Chordata > Ceratodontiformes > Ceratodontidae > Neoceratodus > Neoceratodus forsteri. The sequence goes on along the minus strand of CM057449.1, from coordinate 51,521,840 downwards.
CCCTACTGCAAAAGAACGATTTGGTCTTTTGGGCTGAAATTTGGAGGGAAGAAAGCCAATATCCCACAGATGTGCCTTTTGGTGGTTTGGTGACAAACTATTACAGGGTTGAAAAGTTACAGCTCTCTGAAGTTTACACTTTTTCCCATAGGATAACATTACGGCGTCCATTGCGCCTTTTGGGGCCCGTGTCTCAGAAACGCTTTGAGATACAGACTTTTTGTCAGAAAGATGCTTAGGCTAAGTGCAAAACTAGCCAGGAAAGTCATAAATCATATGAAATTTATTTTTTTTCTAACGTCGTACGGTTCTTGAGATGTAAGCAATGTAATATTACAAGTCCTCATTTTCTGCTCTGAGGCCCATTATTATGCATACATTCTTTGTATTCACTGTGTTTCTCAATGCAGCTTTTGGGGAAAAAAGGGTTTTCACTTTTGTTACTGTTACAGTTACTGTTTCCACTTCCGTTTCCATAACCGGTTGCGTTAGTGTTCCCGTCTAAGCCACCGTGTGCGTTACCCTTTGTGTTTTCATTTGCACTTGTGTTTGCATTACTGTTACCATTTGCGTTTCCATTACTGTTTCTGTTTGCATTTCATTTTGCATCACCGTGTGCATTACCATTTGCTTTTTTCGTATGCGCTTCCATTTGCATTTGCGTTTATCTTTCCTTGGGCATCATCGTTGGTGTTACCATTAGCATTTGCATTTCCAATTGTGGTACCGTGACCATGCGCATTACCAATTGCATTTCTGTATGTGCTTGCGTTTGCGTTTCCGTTTGCGTTACTGTTCGCTTTGGCGTCCTCGTTGCTGTTACTGTACCTGTTTGAGTTTCCAATTGTGTTACCATTACTATTTGCGTCTTTGTCACTGTTTGCATTTCTTTTGGCCTTATCACTTGCGTTTTTGGTTGCATTTCCATTGTCGATTGCGTTAATGTTTCCTGCTGTGGCACCATTGCCATTACCATTTGCATTTCTGTTTGTGTTTGTGTTACTGTTTGCATTTTACTTACCGTTTGCATTTCCATTGGTGTTAGCATTTGCATTACTGTTTTCGTTAACATTTGTGTTTCTGTTACCATTAGCATTTGCATTACCATTTGTGTTACCATTTCTGTTATCATTAATGTTTGAGCTTGCATTTCTCTTATGGTTTGCGTTATTGTTTACGTTTGCATCACCATATGCATTACCATTTGCACTTCATTTGTATTACCGTTAGCATTACTATGTGACAATAAATCACATGTTGGGAGAGCGGGGCCCAAAGGGCCCTGTGCTCCCACCACCACATTATATTCACTATTTATAGTGCTCATTCTCAAAAAGAAGGGAAATTCATGGAAAAAAAACTCTATTTAATGCATCAGTTATGGTTGTTTTCACAGTGACAAAAGCAAGGAAATTCGGTGTTAGGGGTTGCCACCCTTGCCCCATGCCCACCATCCACGTCGGGGGTGTGCATTGGGGTTGTCGTCCTAACTCTCACCCCATTCTCCTATACTGCACTGCCTCAACTTGTTTCTACATGTGATGGGGTGAGAGTTAAGGCTGATGACCCCTAACGCACACCCCGATGCCTTTTGGTGGGGATGGGGTGGGCATGGGGTGCAAGGTGTGGCAACCCTAACACTGAATTTCCTTGCTTTTGTCACTGTGGAACAACCCTAACTGATGCATTAAATGGAGTTTTTTGCCATGAATATATATATATATAATAGTGGCATGGTCGCACCACTATATTTAGGGTTATGAAGGCACTTCTTCTATGTTGCAATCAAAATATTGCAAGTTAAAAAGTTTGGACCTGTTCAAAGTATTTGCCTGAAATTTGGTATGCATGGTGTGGCATGGTAGATCTCTTGATTTACCAAATTTCATTTTGGTCAGACTGATGGTCTTTGCTCACCAAAATGCTGAAAAATGCAAAATGATTGCGAGATTCTTTGCATTGTGAGCGAGGGACGAGATGTCCCTTTGAAAAATTCAAATTTCTCAGCCCAGAGGTGGCCTAGGAACACAAATGGGGGGGGGGGTTTGCTCAAGGAGCTTCGTTCTATCAAGGCATGGTGGTGGTTTCATGTACTGTAATTCTGCCAAAAACTCGAGTTTCACCATTTTTTATTCTTTGATTGTGAGTCTGCAAATTCTTTGATCGTGAGATTCTTTGACCGTGATCTTGCTTCACAAGCAAGGGATGAGATGGCCCTTTGAAAAATTCAATTTCTCAGCCAGGGGTGGCCTAGGAACACAAATGAAGTTGGGTTTTGCTCAGGGGCTTCATCCTATCGAGGTATGGTGGTGTTTTCATGTAATTCTGCCTAAAACTCAAGTTTCACCATTTTTTAATATTTGATCATGAGCCTGCAAAATCTTTGATTGCGAGCCTGCAAATTCTTTGATCGCCATCTTTGATCTCGAGGCAGGGACAAGATGGCCGGATTTTATAATGGAATAGATAGGCCCATTTTCACAATTTTTAAGTTTAAATATCTCAGAAATGGTTAGGTCTTTTTACTTGACATTTGGAGGGTGTTGTTGGCATGTCCTGTACATATGAATTACAGTGTTTATGTGTTAGAGAAAATATTTTTTGCAGAGATATTGCATGACACAGTTTACGTTTTGCGGACAGTGTTTTTCATTGTGGTTGTGCCTTGAAATTGATAGGGTACCTAGCCTTAGTGTCATGGATGTACTTTTCAGTCATTGTGTCTGTAAAATGTCAACAGGTGCAGAATTCTGCAACTCTGATGAATGAAAATCTCAAACTTTAACATGTTATATCTCAGACACGGTTTGGTCTTTTACATTGAAATTTGAAGGGTGTTGATGGTAGAGACACGTTTACAAGTTGGTGGAAGTGCAGGATCCAAAGGGCCCCCACTCCCACCAACTTCTGCAAGTTCTTAGTTTTCTATTCTTTCTCAAAAAGTAAGGACAGTCTATGCAAAAAACTGTGTTAATGCATCATTTAGGGTTAAAACACAAAAAGTCAGGAAATGAAAAATCTTTAGGGTTGCCCCTCCCCCCCATGGACCCACCAATCAAACCAAGAATGACAGATGACGGGGTGTGTCATTGGGGTTGTGAGGCCTAAATGTTGCCCCTTTCTTGTTCACTGTTGCTTCTCATTATGATTACACAAGGAATGGGGTAACATTTAGGCCTCACAACTTCAATGACACACCCCGTCATCTGACAATCTTGGGATTATTGACGGGTCCGGGGGGGGCAACCTTACAGATTTTTAATTTCCTGACTTTTTGTGTTTTAACCCTAAATGATGCATTAACAAGGTTTTTTGAATAGAATTTCCTTACTTTTTGAGAATGAATAAAAACTAAGAACCTGAGCAAGTTGGTGGGAGTGCAGGCCCTTCAGGCCCTGTGCTCCCACCAAGTTGTGAAATGTGGTGGGAGCATGGGCCCTTTGGGCCTTGCACTTTCACCAACTTGTAAACGTGTGTACCATCCACACCCTCCAAATTTCAATATGTGACACCAAACCATGTCCGAGATATAACATGTTAAGATTGAATTTTCAGTTATCGAGATGCGAATTCCACCTGTTATGGGTGAACATCGACTACATCCATAACACAGACTGCCTAGCAATTCAAGCCCTAGCACAATGCAAAACACAATCCGCCTTACGTCGTCACATATCACAAAATTTCTCCAACACAAAACACTGTAATCACATCACGGACTGCAACACCCCTCAAACCAGTACAAACCAAACCATATCGGATATAACATTTGAAAATTTGAGATTTTCATTTGTCAGACTGGCACAGTTCTGCACCTGTTGACATTTAACAGACACAACGACTGAAAACTACATCCGTGACACTAAGGCTAGGTATCCTATCAATTTCAACCCACCACCACAATACAAAATGCTGTCCGCAAAACGTAAATTGCGCCATGCAATATCTCCACAAAAAAAATTTCTGACATGTAAACACCGCAATTTACATCTACAGGACATGCCATAAACACCCTCCAAATTTCAAGTAAAAAGTCCAAACTGTTTCTGAGATATTTAATGTTAAAGATTGGCAAAATTGCCCTATCTATTATAAAAAGTCTGGTCAGCTTGTCCCTATTTTGTGATCAAAGATCGCAATCAAACAATCTCGCAATCAAAGAATTTGCAGGCTCATGATCAAAGAATAAAAAATGCTGTAAATCAAAAATTTGAAGGAATTGCTGTAAACCAATGCCAAGGTTCGACAGAACACAGCTTCCTGAGCAAAACCCACCCTCATTTGACTTCCTAGGGCACCCATGGGATGAGAAAATTGATTTTTTAATTCAGCCATCTCGTCCCTTGCTCGTGATGCACGATCGCGATCAAAGAATCTTGGGATCAAAGCATTTGCAGGCTCATGATCAAAGAACAAAAAATGCTGTAATTCAAAAATTACAAGGAATTGCAGTAAACCACTGCCATGGTTCAACAGAATGAAGCCCCCTGAGCAAACCCCACCCTCATTTAACTTCATAGGGCACCCCTAGGCTGAGAAAATTGATTTTGTAATTCGGTCATCTCATCCCTCACTCACAATGCATGATCGCAATCAAGGAATCTCGCGATCAAAGAATTTCCAGTCTCGCGATCAAAGAAATTGCATGCTTGAGACCAAAGAATACAAAATGGTGAAACGCGATTTTTTGACTGATTTAAATGAAACCAACACCATGCCTCGATTCAACGAAGCCCCCTGAGAAAAACCCACCCTCATTTGTGTCCCTAGCCCACCCCTGGCTGAGATAATTGTGTTTTTTAGTTCATGATGCAAGATCGCGATCAAAGAATCTCGCAATCAAAGAATTTGCAGGCTCGCGATCAAAGATCGCTAGCAAGCCACGATCAAAGATTTTAAAACCTTGTAACTCTAATTTTTGACCATTTTGGATGAAACCAAAGGCATGGCTTGATAGATTGGAGCTCCCTGAGTAAAACCCATCCAAGCTTTACTTCAGGAGTGACCCCTGAGCCGAGATATTTTTGTTTTTATGATTGGAAATCTAAAAACAAGATGGCAGACCTCGTGATCAAAGAATTCTTGGGGACAAAGATTCTTGAACCATGAGGCTGCAAATTCTTTTACTGCCAGGTGGGACAAGATGGCCAGAACCCATTCTTTGTTCACAAAACATACATATACATTTTCTCATTGACTTATAATGGGAACTTAAAAGTGATATAACTTTTGAATGCCTTAATATTTTTTCACCAAACGAAAAGCACCATGTTTAGCCACCAAAGTGCATTCAAACTAGCCATCTTGCAGAGCGGCACGCCACACAATGGCCGTGCAGGACCATGTACAGAATCCCAAAAGCTGCCTCCAAAAATGGATAATTTTGCATTTTTCAGCATTTTCGTGTGCAAAGACTGTAAGTCCAACTGAAACGAAATTTGGCAAATCAAGAGAACTACCTTGCCCCACTATGCATACCAAATTTCAGGCAAATCTGTTGAACAGGTTCAAAGTTATTGATGCACAAAATTTTGACTTTAACATAGAAGTGACATCTCAACTCTAAATATAGTGGCACGACTGTGCTACTATAATATATATATTATAGTGGCATGATAGTGCCACTATAGTTAGTGTTGAGTACCCCATTTAAGGTTAAAGTGTGACATTTTGCAGCTTAATAACTTTGCCACCGTATGACGGATTTGCCGAAAATTTGGCATGCATGGAGCAGTATCATAGTTCTCTGGATCTACTAAGTTTCTTAATGGTTAAATATATGGTTGCTGAGCTTTATAGCACCATAGAAAGTCATATTTACACTAATTTGCACATTCTTTGCTCGTGCTTATAGGTCGCACAGTTTGTGCGACTGGTCCAAAAACTTCAGGGAACATGCAGCCAGGGTCCCCAATGTGCCGTTTGAAGATTTTGTGAAAAAATATTAAACGGTTCAAAAGTTATTTAAAAAACAAATTTCCTGTTATAGTCAATGGGAAAAGTTAAGAAAAAGTTCGATAGTGTCGCAAATGCATTTTTTAGTGTCACAAATGACCCCTGTAGTGTTGTAAATCCACTATCTTGTTTTCAGTTGGTGGTCACAGAAATGCTTGGCATTTAAATTCAGGACCCTCTAGGGACACAATTATTGCTGTGTTCACCTAGGCAAGTCCTGCAAATGCTAGCCATGTCTTTTTTGGGGGGATAAACACCCCAGAAATATGTTTTTAAAATTTTTGTAAAAAGTAGTGTCACAAAGTAATGTTGCACTTCTGACACTTCTGTGCTTTTATTTGTGAAAGTGTAGTGATTTGCGACACTACTTTGCAACACTATACCCAAAAGAATAGGAAATCTTTGCCACCCTGCTGCAAAAGAACGGTTTGGTCTTTTTGGCTGAAATTTGGAGGGAAGAAAGCCAAGATCCCACAGATGTGCCTTTCAGTAGTTTGGTGACAAAATATTACAGGGCTGAAAAGTTATGGTACTCTGAAGTTGACAATTATTCCCATAGTCTAACATTATGGCGTCCGCCATGCCTTTTGGGGCCCGTATCTCAAAAACGCTTTGAGATACGGATTTTTCGTCCAAAAAGTGCTTAGCTCCCCATTAGGGGGCTAAGTGCAAAACTAGCCTGGAAAGTCATAAATAATATGAGATTTTAATTTTTTTTCTACTGCATACAGTTCCTGAGATATAAGCAATTTAGTATTCCAAGTGTTCATTTTCTGCTCCGTGGCCCATTATTATGCATACATTCTTTGTATTCACTGTGCTTCTGAATGCACCTTTTTGGGGAAAAAAGTGTGTGCATTTGTGTTACTGTTACAGTCAGCATTTCTGCTTGCGTTTCGGTTACCGTTTGCATTAGCCTTTCTGTTTACATCACCGTGTGCGTTACCCTTTGCGTTTGCGTTACTGTTACCATTTGTGTTTCGATTACTGTTTTTGTTTGCATTTCCTTTTGCATCACCATGTGCATTACCATTTGCATTTGCGTATGGGCTTCTGTTTGCATTTCTGTTTCATTTGGCGTCATTGTTGGTGTTACCGTAAGAATTTATGTTTCCAATTGCGTTACCATGAACATGCATGTTGCCATTTGCATTTGCTTACACACTTGCATTTCTGTTTGCATTTGTGTTTCGTTTGGCATCATCATTGGTGTTACCATAAGCATTTGCGTTTCCAATTCTGTTACCTTGACCGTGCGCATTACCATTTGTGTACACACTTGCATTTGTGTTTCTTTTTGTGTTAGTGTGCCCTTTGGCATCATCGTTGGTGTTACCACAGCCATTTGCATTTCCAATTGCGTTACCGTTACTGTTTGCGTGTTCATCACCATCTGCATTTGCAATACTGTGGGCCTTGGCATTCGCATTTTTGGTAGCGTTTCTGTTGTCGATTGCATTACTGTTTGCTTCTGCGTCACCATTGTTGTTACCGTTTGCATTTCTGTTTACATTTCTCTTACCATTTTCATTTTCATTACCATTTGCGTTTGTGTTTCTGTTGCCGTGGGCATTTGCATTACCATTTGCATTAACATTTCTGTTTTCATTAATGTTTGCATTTGCGTTTCTCTTACCATTTGCGTTATCTTTTACATTTGCGTCACCATGTGTGTTTCCATTTGCGCTTGCATTTGCGTTACAGTTAGCATTACTATTTTATTTTACCTCACTGTTTCCATCACCGTTTGCGTTAACATTACCCTTTGTGTTTTTGCATTTGTGTAGTGCACTGCACTGTCTTCTGTGACACATAGCACAGCCAGTCTGTGGTTGACTGGCCTGAAACTTGGCAAGTCGAAAGACCCTTGTTCAACTAACATGACTTTTTTTGTTTGGTGAAGAAATGTTGTTCTGTTCCAGAGTTATCTCTATTTGAAGTTGCCATGCTTCACAGTCTGCCATTTTAGTACATTTTCTCCATTTTCTACAGTAACATAGGTATACACCTCCTGCTGGATGTGTGTGATTGGTTGTGTTGCCTTGGTCCTTCCCCTATTTGCATGTATGTGCATGTGTGGTGGTGGTGGGGGTGGGGGGGATGCGCAGTTTGGATTTTCAACCCCAACACCGAATTTCCTCACTTTTGTCATTGTGGAACAACCCTAGCCGATGCATTAAATGATTTTTTTTGCCATGAATATACATATATGTACTGGCGAGGTAGCGCCAGTATAGTTAGGGTGAAACAGCACTTCTATGTTAAAGTTCAAACTTTAAGCCTTAATAACTTTGAAGCCTTTTAATGGATTTGCATAAAGGTCGGTATGCATAATCTCCATGGTAGGTCTCTTGACCTGCCAAATGTCAGGGAAATCTGTCAAGAAGTTTCTGAGATATAAAGTGTTGAAAAAACAGAAAATTTGGGATTTTTTGACATTTTTTTGCTCACCTGTATCTCAAGAATGCTTTTATGTTGTGGTCTGAAATTTTCAGACTAGAAAGCTTTTTGGTAACAGATGTGCCTTTTGAAGGTTTGGTGAAAAAATATAAATACATTCAAAAGTTATGACCTTTTTAAGTTTCCCATTGGAAAATGTACATGTCAGGCACGAAAGGAAAAATAACTCACCGCAGTAATCTTCTTTCTTCCAAGGGGTCCTTTAGCATCAGTAATTTTTTCCACTTAGCTGGCTAGGTGCAACTGCCCTGGCAGTATGCCTTTAAGAGATATTTAGATGAGCTTAGGGCCAAGTCAATCAGAAGAAAGAAAGGGGGTGAGCTGAGTAACAGCTGTTGAAGGCTTCAGAATTTTTTCAAGGAAAAACAAGGGCAATTGCCCTGAAAAAGAATCAATAGGATTCAAATCATGCAAATGTCCACAAAAAGTGGAAATAGAAACAACAGCACATGCTAAAAACTCATTAATAAGAAACTCCAAATTTGGTAAAAGATTAATTAAAGAGCCGTTCTCCAACAGGTGATCCAGGGAGGAAAAGTGGGAGCTTACTGATGCTAAAGTACCTCTTGGAAGAAAGAAGATTACTGGAATGAGTAATTTTTTTTTCTTACCCCAGGAGTACTTTAGCATCAGTAACTTTTTTGCAGACTACCGAGCAGTACCAAATGGGAGGTGGGCAGGAAACCTACTTAGGAAAGAGGCTCCGAAGAACCACCCTGCCAAATCTGGCAACCGATCTGGTCTGCATATCCAAACTGAAGTGTTTCAAAAAGGTGTGCACAGATTTCCAGGTAGCTGCTTTGCAGATATCCGGTAGGGGAATGTCCCTTGCTACTACAAGTGTGACTGAAGTGCTCCTGTTAGAGTGGGCCCTGAGTCACACTGGAGGTTGATGACCAGCTTTCTCATAGCAGAATCTAACAAGAGATCAACCAATGAGAAATTGTTATCTTGGCAGCTGGTCTTCCTCTGCCCACATCCCTGTAGGTGAGGAACAACTGAGTGGATGAGCATCTGGACTGTCTAGTGTGCAGTAGGTAGTGAAAGATGTCTCTTTTGATATCCAAGCTGTGGAGATTTTGCTCACCAGGAGTGGATTGCTCAGTAAAGAAGACAGGCAGAGTATTGGACTGGTTCAAGTGAAACTTTGAAACCACCTTTGGCAGAAATTCCGTAGTTGTCCTGAGCTCAACTCTAGCGTTGTGAGGGATGATGTAATTCAACTCGGTGCACAGGGCCTTTAACTCTGAAATCCTCCTGGCAGAGGTAATGGCTACCAGGAAGACTGTCTTCAAGCTGCAAACTTGATGTGGGCCATAGACATAGGCTCAAAGGGTGAATTCATGAGCCAGTCTATGCAAAAGTTCAGACTCCAAGGTGAAACAGGCTTCCTGATTGGAGGCTGGATGTGCAAGAGGCCTTTGAAAAACTGTTTAAAAATGTTGTGGGGAAAAAAATGACTTTTTCTTTCCCACCAAAAGGTAGGCCGAAATTGCTGCCAGGTGAAGAGAGTGTATGTCTGGGTACTGCACTCCCATCTGAGGAAGGGTCAGCAGGGAGTGAGTTGGAGCCAGGTGAATGGGCCTGCTGCAGGACATTGAGAGAAGGAGAGGGTACCAAGCTTGAATGGGAAAAAGATGTATGTGTGTGTGTGGTGGTGGTGGTGGTGGGGAATGCGCAGTTAGGGTTTTCAACCCTAACACCAAATTTCCTCACTTTTGTCACTGTGGAACAACCCTAACTGATGCATTAAATGGAGTTATTTGCCATGAATATACATATATGTATTGTCGATGTCGCGCCAGTACAGTTAGGGTGAAACAGCACTTCTATGTTAAAGTTCAAACTTTGAGCCTTAATAACTTTGAAGCCATTCAATGGATTTGCATAAAGATTGGCATGCATAGTCTCCATGGGTAGGTCTCTTGAAATGACAACTGTCATGAAAATCTGTTAAGCGGTTTCTGAGATATAAAGTGTTGAAAAAAAACAGAAAATTCTGGATTTGTTGAAATTATTTTGCTCACCTGTATCTCAAGAATGCTTTTATGTTGTGGTCTGAAAATTTCAGGCAAGAAAGCTTTTTGGTAACAGATGTGCCTTTTGAAGGTTTGGTGAAAAAATATAAATACGTTCAAAAGTTATGACCTTTTCAAGTTTCCCATTGGTAAAATTTTCATGTCACGCACTAAAGAAAAAATAACTCACTGCAGTAATCTTCTTTCTTCCAAGGGGTCCTTTAGCATCAGTAATTCTTTTCCACTTAGCTGGCTTGGTGCAACTGCCCTGGAGGTGTGCCTTTATGAGCTATTTAAATGAGCTTAGGGCCAAGCCAATCAGAAGCAGGAAAGGGGATGAGCTGTGCGACAACTGTTGAAGGCTTCAGAATTTTTTCAAGGAAAAATGAGGCCAATTGCCCTGAAAAAGAATCAACAGGATTCAAATCATGCAAATGTCCACAAAAAGTGGAAACAGAAATAACAACAACACAAGCTAAAAACTCATCAATAAGAAACTCCAAATTTGGTAAAAGGTTAATTAAAAAGCCCTTCTCCAACAGGTGAACCAGGGAGGAAGGGTGGGAGCTTACTGATGCTAAAGGACCTCTTGGAAGAAAGAAGATTACTGGAATGAGTAATTTTTTCTTCCTACTGCAGGAGTCCTTTAGCATCAGTAGCTTTTTTGCAGACTACCAAGCAGTACCAAATGGGAGGTGGGCAGGAAACCTACTTAGGAAAGAGGCTCCGAAGAACCACCCTGCCAAATTTGGCATCAGATCTGGTCTGCATATCCAAACTGCAGTGTTTCACAAAGGTGTGCACAGATTTCCAGGTAGCTGCTATGCAGATATCTGGTAGGGGAAAGTCCCTTGCTACTACAGGTGTAACTGAAGTGCTCCTGTTGGAGTGGGCCCTGAGTCCCACTGGAGGTTGGTGACCAGCTTTCTCATAACAGAATCTAACAAGAGATCAACCAACGAGAAATAGTTATATTGGCAGCTTGTCTTCCTCTGCCCACATCCCTGTAGGTGAGGAACAACTGAGTGGAAGAGCCTCTGGACTGTCTAGTGTGCAGTAGGTAGTGAAAGATGTCTCTTTTGACATCCAAGCTGTGGAGATTTTTATTTATTTTGTATTTTATTTATTTATTTTTATTTATTTTATTTGTACATCAGTTTACAACCTTTGAGCCAGAGGCTCATTTCCAAAGGTACCTCATCACATTGAGGACAAATACATTACAACTTTTTTGTTACATCATTGAGGTTACAAAGTTTAGCAATCACATGCCATTACAATCATTTGTACAGGAACAAACAGTTTACTTATAATGGCATATTATTGTACGCAGTAACGTGCAGAAGCAGCATGGTGGTAAACAGTTCAATGGGCACCGGGGCGAGGTTGGGGTGTGGTGAGGTGAGGTGCCGCTCAGAGAGCTTTGTCAGTGCATAGTGAGCTATGCCACCTTAGAGACAAGTGCAGCTACACGTATTAAATAGCTGGCTCTGAAGTGCAGTTTTGAAGCAGGAGATCGTGGTGGTGTCAGAGATGGAGGTAGGGAGCATGTTATACCAGGAAGGCGCTCTGTAGCAGAAGGACCTCTGTCCATAGGTAGTCCTGGATCTTGGGATCAGTAGTATGGCCTTGCAGGAGGTTCATGTTTGAACCAAAGGTTGGGCTTGGTGGATGGAGGCTGTCAGCCCAGGAGGGGATGGCCCAAGAAGAGTTTTTTTTGTTATGAGGCAGGTTTAATATCTAAGCTGTTCGTCCAGGTTAAGCAGCATTGCCATGTCATAGAGCTGGCAAGTATGAGTGAGTCTGGGGGCCCCCGTAATTAGCCTACAAGCCTTATTCAGGGTGAGGTGAATTTTATTGAGGGCGGTCGAGTCCGCAGCACCATATACTGGCAGGCCATAGTCCACAAGGGACAGTATTGAGGATGTAACTGCTAGTCAGAGGGCATCGGGGGGAGACAATTTTTGTAGTGGTAGAGGATACCTAGCTGCACATTGGTAGCTGAGAAAAGAGCATCAATATGGTCATGGTAGGTGAGGGCTGGGTTGAAGGAAACCCCAAGGTACTTGTATGAGCGGACTTGCTCAAGAGGTTGTTTGGAGCTAGGGGGGATGTGGAGTGAGAAGTTGCTGGCTTTGTTTTGGGGGTGGGTAAAGAGCATAGTTTTTGGTTTTTTTGAGATTAATGACAAGTCTATGCTCTTTAAACCACGTTTCGGCATCATTAAAGGATAGTTGTAGGGTGTCCTGAAGGGAGATGGGGTTGCGGTGGGTATCAAAGATGATGCCATCATCTGCATACAGCAGAATTTTTCCAGTGCATGCGCTGGGCAGGGTGTTAAGGTAGAGTGAGAAGAGTAATGGTCCCAGGATGGAACCCTGGGGAACACCTGAGTGGATGGGACAAGTTTTGGAAAATGTCCCATTGATTTTAACACACTGGGAGCAGGCAGATAGGTAGCTAGTACACCAGGAGACCGGCCCAGTAGAGAAGCCGCTGTGGCTGAGGGCATCCAGCAGGAGGGGGTGGGAGACAGTGTCGAAGGCCTTTGAGAGATCAACGAACACTGCCCTAGCTAGGGAGCCAAAGTCCAGGGAGGAATGTAGGAAATTTGAAAACTCAATTAGTGCAGTGCTGGTAATGTGACCTGCACAGAAACCGTGCTGTTCTGGGCAGAGGATGTTGTGTTTGGTCAGGTAATCAGTAATTTGAGTGGGCCACCAGTTTTTCTAGGGCTTTGGAGAGGGATGGGAGGATGGAGATAGGTCGGTAGTTCCCGGCTGAGGCCCTGTCACCTCCTTTGTGTATGGGCATAACTGTGGCAGTTTCCATGCCGATGGGAATTGCCCCAGGCAGAGGGATTTGTTGAGAAGGCTGGTGAGTGGAGCAAGGACCTGATCCAGCACCTGACAGAGGATGCTGGGGTCCAGGGAGTCTCTGCCAGGACTATTGCTCTTTAGTGCTTTGATCAGGTGGGGTCTGACTTCCTGGACAGTTCCCTACGTAAGTGGAAGCTAGGGCTTTGGATGACTGGAGCAGGTAGGGAGGGGGGTGGGTCAAAGAAATTGCTAGGGAGGACTGAACTAAGGTCCGTAAAGGATGTGTTTAGGAAGTTAGCTATGCAGGCAAGGTCGGTAATGCAGGCAGGGTCGGTAGAGATAGAGCCGTCTATGGTGATCTGGGATGGGGTAGGGGAGTGCACGTTCCCGTTTAATTGCTTTAATGTTGTCCCAGAATGTTCGTGCACACCCAGAGTGGATTGCTCAGTAAAGAAGACAGACAGAGTAATGGACTGGTTCAAATGAAACTCTGAAACCACCTTTGGCAGATATTTACTATTTGTCCTGAGCTCAACTCTATCGTTGTGAGGGATGATGTACTTCAGCTCGGTGCATAGGGCCTTTAGCTCTGAAATCCTCCTGGCAGAGGTAAAGGCTACCAGGAAGACTGTCTTCAAGTTGCAGACTTGATGTGGGCCATGGACATAGGCTCGAAGGGTGAATTCATGAGCCAGTCTATGTAAAGGTTCAGGCTCCAAGAAGGAACAGGCTCTCTGATTGGAGGCTGGAGGTACAAGAGGCCTTTGAAAAACTGTTTAAAAATGTTGTGGGGAAAAAAATGACTTTTTCTTTCCCACCGAAAGGTAGGCCGAAATTGCTGCCAGGTGAAGAGAGTGTATGTCTGGGTACTGCACTCCCATCTGAGGAAGAGTCAGGAGGGAGTGAGTTGGAGCCAGGTGAATGGGCCTGCTGCAGGACATTGAGAAAAGGAGAGGGTACCAACGTTGCCTGGGCCAGTCTGTAGACACTAGAATCATTGATGCAGGCTGCTTTCTGAGTTTCAGCAATACCTTGAATTTCAGGGAAAAGGGAGAAAATCCATATAGAAACCTCCCTGACCAGTCCAGGATCAGGGCATCCAGAGGAAGTGTTCCCAGAACTGGGGGTCTGCAACAGTACTGAGGAAGCTGAAAATTGAGGGGAGAGGCAAACAGATCCATGTTGGGTGTGCCCCACTGCCTGAACACTGTGGCTAGTACTTGCCTGTTCAGTGTCCATTTGCTCTGGCCTTGACTGATGCAGCTTACAGCATCTGCCATAATATTGAGTTTGCCTGGGAGGTGAATAGCTGAGAGGCTGACTCCCAGGGAGAATGCGGAGACCAGAGCTTCAGAGTTTCTGAACAGAGTATTCCTGATCTGGTACCACCCAGCTTGTTTATGTAAAACATTACAGAGGTGTTGTCTGTTTGAATTTGAACCACCTGCCCTTCTGCTGTATGCTGGTAGTGAAAGCTTTGAGAGCTAGGAAGACTGGTCTGAGTTTCAAAAGATTTATGTGCAACTGTGACTCTTTGGAAGTCCAGTTTCCACTTACTGAGGCAATGTTCAGATGTGCTCCCCAGCACAAAAGGGGGGCATCTGTGGTGATCACCATTGGGGGAAGAGGCACTTGAAAGGGAACCTCTGCCTGCAGATTTGCTGGGTTCTTCCACCACAGCAGATTTTGGAGGAACTGCTCTGACATAGGTATTAATTTTGAAAATGTGTTGCTTCTCTGAGACCAATGAGATCTGAAGTAGGCTTACAGGAGACGCATCCTGTACCTGATCCCTGGGACTACTGCAGTCATAGAGGCCATATGTCCCAGAAGTTTGAGGAAATGTCTGGCTGGTCTTGGCTGTCCCCGGACGAAAGAATCTGCCACTGAAAGGAAATTCTGAATTCTTTCCTGCGGGAGGAAAGCATATCCCTTCTGAGTGTCCAGCGGGGGCCCCTATGATAGTGAGCAGCTGGGTGGGTTCCAGGTGAGATTTCTTTTGATTTACCAGGAAACCCAGAGATTCCAGAGTGTTTTCTGTGAGGGAAAAAGATTTCTTGACCTGGCAAGGAGACTGTTACTATGAGCCAGTTGTCCAGATAGTTTGGGGAGGCAGTATAGCACAGTGGTTTAAGGCTCTGAGCTGCAAATCTGGAGACCTGGGTTCGAATCCCACAGCCCCCACCTGCATACTGTGTGACCCTGAGCAAGTCACTTAACTTCCCCGTGCTCCCAGGTCACACTTGTAAATAAGCTTTCAGCTTAGTGTGCTACTCCTGGTTAAACAATTGAAAAAACAAAATAGTGGTAGTCAGTGACACCCTGTCTCCTGAGATGTGCTGCTACCACTGTGAGACACTTGGTAAAGACTCGTGGGACCAAGGACAGACCAAAGGGCATTGCAGTGAACTGATAGTGACCCGAAGGAAGTCTGAACCTGAGAAACTTCCTGTGATATCTCCTTATAGGTATGTGGAAGTAGGTGTCCTTTAAGTCTAGGAAGGCTAGCCAGTCTCCCTGCTGTAAGGACTGCTTGACCGGTGACAGTGACCATTTTGAATTTGTTTTTTTTTCAGATGTTTGTTTAAATATCTGAGATCTAAGATAGGTCACTACTCACTCACAGTTTTCTTTTGTGTCAGAAAATACCTGGAGTAGAAGCCCTTGCCCTTCTTGTGGGCGGAGACCCTCTCCACTGCTCATAGAGCCAGAAGGTTTTGTACTTCCAATTTCAACAGCGGTGTCTGTATTGGGGACAGAGATCTTGACACCTGGGTGAGCTTGAGATCTGGCATCTGCTTGAACTGTAGTGGCAGATCCTTCTCCACCATCTCCAGCACCTTTTTGTCTGACATGATGAGGGACCAGTGCTGAAGATAGTGGGAAAGTCTGCCTCCCACCGACTGCGGGGAGGTGACCTGGACACTCACATCAGGAGTTAGACTGAGAGGCAGATTGCTGGGTAGAAGTGGCTTTTCTTTGGCCCCTTCTGCTCCTACCTCTGAAAGACCCCCTGTATTGACTGAAGTCAGACTGGGAATAGGGATTTTAAGGCCTGGGAATAAAACTGCTGCCCCACCACCGCTTGGATGGGATCTCTGAGGGGTGGTGATCTTAGGTTTGGATGAGTGGCTCTGCCAGGAGGCCTTGTACTCATCAATGTTTTTCATGTAGTCAGTGGTTCTGTAATCAAACAACATATTTTGATCACAGGGAAAATCCATGGCCTTTTTCTGAGTGTCTGCGGTTAGACTGGTTATTCTAAGCCAAGTGAAGCATCTCAGAGAGATGGCATAGGCCATAGCCCCAGAGGCTGCATCATTGTTGTCATCTGCCATGTAAGATTGGTACATAGTACAGGTAGCTTCCAGGGCAGTTTTTGATGTTTCCACCTGCTCCTGCAACATAGAATCTGATCTGTTGTGGGCAATAGTCAGGGCAGATTTCCAAAGGGCTTTCTGATATTTGGCTGTGAACACCATGTATGAAGAAAGTTTGAGAAGCAGGGAAACTGTGGCATACATTTTCTTTGCTATAAAGTAAATTCTATTGGAATTCTTGTCCAGGGGAGAGGGGGACAAGGAGACTCCAACTTTCTCACAAGCTGCCTGCTGCACAATACTCTCATGGCCAGGGTGTGCAGACAGGAACTCAGTATCATTTTTAGACAATTTATATTTTCTCCCAAGTCGCTTATCAACCCCTGATACTGAAGTGAGGTGTTGAAACAGCTTTATGGTATTTTTCTAAATGCACTATAGATACAGACAACCAGGGTCTTTGGGTTGAAAGACCTCTGATCTCCCTAAAATCTTCATTGACATCCTTGTTGGACTCCTGTGAAGGGAGGTCCAGGGTGTCCAGCATATTTTGTATAAAAGTAAACACAGAGGAGGGATCCTCCTGATCTTCCGGGCTATCCCCGAAATGAGGGTCTGAGGACTCCTGGGGCTCAAGGCCCTCAAAATCCATGTCACGGGCATCATAAAATTGTTCTTCATCATCTGCGTCACTCTCACAGTCTATAGAAGAGAGAACTGTGGAAGAGTGCTTGCTAGCCCCAGTAAACAGAGGACCCATCTTTTGAAGGGTCCGAAACAGTTGCCATGCTTTTTCCATATCTTGCACTGATGGAAGAACCTGTGCAGACTTGGTTTGTAAGTGTTTTGTTTTTTCTGTATGCTACAAGCCTGTTGACTCGCTAGTGGCTTTCCCAGGAGCAATGGGAGCATTTTTGTCTTGACAGAGTTTCTTGTTAGCCAGTTCATTAGATGCTTGATCAAGCTTCCTTTTATTGTCATTTCTATTATTCTTTATTTTGTGAGGAACTTCATCTCTGGAAGCTTTATTTTTGGGCTGGGATCTGGAGGGTTCCTCAGCACCTCTGCTTTTAGTATTAGTTCTTTTGGGTGGCCCCTCATTGGAAGCCTTTGATTTGTTCTCAGCCATAATAACCAAAGGTTTGCCTGCTATATTTTGCCAATTTAAGCAAATCAAACCAGTCCTGGACCTACAAACTGAGTGCAGGGTTCTATGAAAACACCACCGGCCAGTTCTGACCACATTAATGAACTCTATTACTAGTGCCTTTTTTAATTTGGTTGTAGAACTGGGATCTATAGCAGTGCCAATCTTAATAGAAATTCAGTAGTTCTGGTCAACTGCACACAAGTGGCTGCTGGACCCTTACAGACAGTCCTGCGACAGATGATAACAAGGTCCGTAATATAATAAAAAAGGTTCCTCATAATTGCCAGTCTAGAGAAAAAAAACCCAGGCACTGTTTAGATCTGAAATCTGCTGCAGGTGCCTCGTGGTAAACCCTGCGAGGACTGAGGTAAGAAACTAGGCAACTGTCTCTGATTTGATGGTTCCCACAAGAATTTGCCCATAAATTAAGAGAACAAACGAAAATAAGCACCTGCAATGAAATTAGGGTTTAAAATGAATAGTCAAGGTAAAAATAAAATCAAAATAGTGTGGAAGCGCTAAAAATAAAAATGTTGTGCTGCGCTAATGGAAAAGTAAAACTTTCTCTCAGCACACTAATAGAAACAAAATATGAGGAAAACTTTACCCAGATAATCACTAGGAGGCTATCAACAAGGAAAGTTGAGAGTCACCTCAGGGCAATGCTGCTCAGTCCAGTGGAGAAGAATTCTAAAGCCTTCAACAGCTCTCACTCAGCTCACCCCATTTCCTGACGTCTGATTAGCTTGGCTCTAAGCTCATTTAAATATCTCTTAAAGACACACCTCCAGGGCAGTTGCACCTAGCCAGCTATGTGCAAAAAAGTTACTGATGCTAAAGGACTACTGGGGTAAGGAGTGATAATTTTTGCAAATTATGAGTATTGTGCAAAAAAATAGCAGCTTATTTTTGAACAATAGGACTAGTGTGTGAAAAATACTGACTTCTTTTCATAAAGAATGATGGTATTTTTCACACAGTTCACAGTCCTGCGATCAATTGAGCTGTGTTGTGGCCACCATCTTGTTTTGCCACTTAGCAAGGATGTTGAAGTACCAAACATTTTAAATACAAAAAAAATCAGAAAACAGCTTAAGAGAACCTCTTTAGGTTTTTTCTGATGATTTTATTGTGTTTTAAGCTGGGCCCAAAGAAGTTGTTCTCTTGGGGTCCAGCTTATACAGAGAACGGCTTGGAGTCTGTTCTCTGTGTGAGAGGAGTGGTATTTTCTTGACTTCTGCAGCTGCATCTGGAACTCGTGCTGCCAGCTGCAGAGACATGGAGGACGCCCTCTGTGCACTTTGTGCGCACAATACATGGTGTCTACTGGGCATACTGGGAACCCACCCCAATGTGCCCAAATGTATATTTATGTATGAAAACCTGTGAAAAGAAAAATAAAACATCCCCATGTGGTCTTTTCTTTGATGCAGAATCCAGCACTGAAATGTGCACAAATTTCGATACAGGATCCTGCATCAAACTACTGTAATGAGCCACACAGTGCTTTCCTATACAAAAGCATTGTGCATCGTATTACAGTACTTCAATGCAGGATCCTGCATCAAAATTTGTGCACATTTAGATGCAGGATCCTATATCTATCTGGTCTACCTATCCTGTTCTCCAACATGGGGGTGCCCAATCCCCATGTGGATGTGTATTCCCCCTTCCCCAATATTGTGGCACACTGGGAGCCCACCCCAGTGTGCCAACATATATCCATATTTAAAAAAATATTTTCTGACACCAGGATGCCCACTCCCAGGGTTAGATGACCTCCCCAAGCCTACTCTTATTACCAATTGGGGTGCTCAATCCCCCTGTTGGCATCACAACCCCCCTTTAAGTTTGGTGGCACACTTTGAGCCTACCCCAGTGTGTCCTATTACTTTATTTATTTTAACCTGTGAAAAAAGGAAAACATTCCCAGTTGTCTTTGATGCAGAACCCTGCACTGAAATTTGTGAAAATGTCAATGCAGGATCCTGTTTCCATGTATTTCCGGTTGGGGTGCCCAATACCCCTGTCTGCATCATGACCCATCCACCAACTTTGGTGGCCCACTGGGAGCCCACCCCAGTGTGCTCAATTATTCTTTTTATTTTCATCTTAGAAAAAAGAAAACTGTCCCCAAAGTATTTTTTTTATTTTACCCTGCAAAAAAGAAAACCATCCCTCGTCATCTACCCACTCCCTCCTCCCCATCCCTCCCTCCCTCCCTCTGCGAACCCACTTCCCCACAACCCCATCCATACTTACCCTCCAGAGGTCAGGAGCCACAATCTTCTCTGGACTGGAGACATCTGCGCTCTTCAAAGCCGAACTACAAAATGAGGACTCTGGTAAGCATTGTATTATGGGACTGAATGGTGGGTCAACTTAGGTTGCTATCTCAGCCAATTTTAGGAATTTTTGCCCCAGAATTTCAACATGGGGTTCTTGGAACCCCTCCCCATGAACACTGTCACTGTCATTTTGTTTCTCAGTCCTAAAAGGTGATTTTGTAGTTGCTGAGCAGAATTACCTTTTAGGACTGATTCACAAAATGACAGCACCACTGTTCATGAGGTGAGGTCCCAAAAAGCCCATGTTGCAATCCTGGTGAAAAAATTCCCACACAAATTACTGCATTACAACCGTGCATTGCACAGTTTCTATGCAAGCTCGTAACTTCACCAATTTTGAATATTTTCTCTCCAGAATTTCAACATTGCCATTTTTTTAACACCTCCTTATGAACAGCACAGCTGTCATTTTTCATATCCTACCCAAAATGTGTTTTCACACCTATGGCACAGAATGGAGTAGTCACTGTGCAAAATTAACTTTTGGGATGGATTAACAAACTGACAGTGCCACTGTTCATGAGGGGAGGACCCATAAAACCCATGTTAAAAATTTTGTGAAAAGATTCCAAAAATGGCTGCTTACGGGGGCGCATTGGACACTTTCTACGCACGCTCGTAACTTTGCCAATTTTTCATATTTTCTCTCCAGAGTTTCAACATTGCCATTTTTTTACACTATCTTATGAAAAAAACTATTGTCATTTTGCACATCATGTTCAGAATGTGATTTTTGTACCTGTGGCACAGAATAGCATGGTCGCTGTGCAAAATCAACTTTTGGTATGGATTAACAAAATTACAGTTGTACTGTTCATGAGGGGAAATCCTGTAATGCCGATTCTGAATATTTGGTAAAACAATTCCAAAAAATGAGTGTGTTATGAGCATGCATTTCACAGTTTCTACGCACCCTCATAACTTTGCCAGTGCTTCCTATTTTTCATATTGTTGCACTATCTGGATGGATGGATGGATGGGAGCACAGGGTCCAAAGGACCTTGGTTTCCACCGTAACATATGGGTACTGTTGTACTGTCTTGATGGACGAACTCTGTACTTCCGAAGTAAAATGAGGATACAATTATACTATCTGAAAAAGAAGGAAAATTCTTTGCAAAAAACATCATTAATGCATCAGTTAGGGTGGATACCACAGTGACAAAAGCAGGGAAATGAGGCATTAGGGTTTCCAACCCCAACACACCACCCCAGGGATCCCACCCCTACCACCCCACCCAGTCCCCCAATCTCCATACAGCAACAGGCATTGGGGTGTGCCAAGGGGTCATAAGGCCTAACTCTCTGAATGTAATGTAATGATCAAACTTTAAGCCAAATGCATGGACCAGATGTCACTGGGATTGACATGGAACCACAGTGACACCACCTGGAAAAGGTAAACTGTTGTACCCGAATATCTATATTGTCCTGGAATCATTAACCCCACCCCAGAGAAAAAGATAAGGCTGGTTTGTCCTAAAATGACCTCCCAGTGTATTATTTGACACACTTCGAATGCAACGTAGTTGAAAATCAGTTTAGTTGTAAGGCAGATCATCGGTTCCAACCTGCATATACTTTTAGACCAGAAGTATATGTGTAGGCCTGGAAAAATATCAAAATCCAGTCCTGATTGTGTGGAAAGTTTGACTTGCCACATACTGAACAGAAAATTCTGATTTTAAAATCAGAATTTTGGAAACCAAGACTTTCCAACAAGGGTAACATCTGAAGACTTTTTAAAAGGACATCCAGAGACTTGGATCGATGACTTGCTACAAAATTCTATTGTCTAATGAACTGTCATCTCTACCAGGACTTTTGAAATCTTGTCTGTACTTTAACATCAAAACAAGGTATAGTTTTGAATACAGTATCTAGTGTTTTCTGTAAACAATCCAGTTTTACTTTTGTTATCATCTGCATTTCATAGTTCTTCCAAACTGTAGGTTTTTCTTTATTGTTTTTATTTTAAGTAAACTTTTATGATTTTCTTATCAACTCTGCTTGGGGTCTGGTTGTGTGATTTAACATTTAAACAGAAGGGTTTTGAAAGGACTGTGTGCCTAAAAAGATAAAATCAGCTCTGCTATCATATAAAACTATATAGGCATGACATAGCCAGTGGCCATGGTGGGATTCAAATACTGAAAGTAGTGCAGAGTCATGGGATTGCAAAACTATAGAATCCACCCTCCCACTGGGAAAAGAAAGCTTGAAAAGTCTTCCTGAACCCTTAGTCCTGCTAACAAGTTCCTGAATAGGAGGATTCTCTCTGCAAACAGGAGGTCCTGCCATGGTGCCCGAGGTTAGGAGGCCTGAGACACATGACAGATTTGATGCCAGCTACTGGGATTTTGAATGGTCTTGCAAAACCATCACACAATCAAAGGCAGAATTTGGAAAGGAGAAAAAGAAATTTGCAGACAATAGATCCTATCTTGTTTGAATTTTTTTTTTTGAACAGAGTAGTGTAGATAGACGAAAATCTGTTCAGTACAGCAATATGAACTTGGAGCAATTGAGGAAGGTCTGTGGGGAGAAGGGCATTGCTAGTGAAAACAGAAATAAAAGGCAACTCAATTCACGTGATGAACCTGGCATGAGAGGACGTCTTCTGTGCTGCTCCTAGGCCCAGTTTATCTAAACTTGCTTTGTCCTCCATTGAGACCCTTCCAACACCAGCTTAATACCTTTCTCTGTTTTGCGAGGTACACTCGAGGAGTTTTCAGTACTGAAAAGCAGTGAGTAAAGCGGGTGAAACTGACGGGTGTTGTCCTGATATTGCGTTTTCGGCAGTGGTAACAGGCCGCACTCTCACAGTGAGATGGATGTGGAAGCTTTAGAGCCCTTGGCCATGCATACACCTGCAGTAAAGCACCCAAAACCTCTATCGCCGGTGCCAAAAGAACAGGCAGATCAGGATGAAGTGGAAGGGTGTGCCACAAAGACCATGAAGGTTATTTTGGAAATTAAACAAATGCTGCAGGGGCTGGTTGTGGATTTCGCGACTGTGAAACCGGCTTTGCATTCTCTGGCTCAGAGGATGAGAGACGTGGAAGCCAGAGTCTCCTCATAGGAAAGGAAAGTCTCTACCATGGATCAAGAACTGATCGTAGTGTGCAGACAAGTTAAAAAACTAGAAGAGTGGATGGAGGACCAGGAATCTAAAAGTAGGAGAAACAATTTGATATTAGCAAGGTTACTGGAGATGGTGGAAGAGGCTGATTGTGTATCTTTTATTCAAGATCTCCTGCTCAAGCTTTTGGGCCCCATGCTGTTCGGTGATGCTTACAATCTGGAAAGGGCTCATAGAGCTCTACAAGAGATGCCCCCACCAGGGGCAAGGACAAGGGTCATCATAATGCAATTTTTGAACTATAAAGAAAAATCCCACATTCTCTTTAATGCTAAAAAAAATAAATCTCTGCAATGGAATGGGGCATCCCTTTGGCTGTTCCAGGATCAAACGCCATCGGTCAGGGAGAAGCAAAAAGAATATTCGGAAATTTAAAAAAACTTTACTTAGCTGGAATTAAGTTACATCTACAATATCCTGTGCTGCTGATAGTTAGACTCCAATTGGGGGAAAAGCAGTATCTCACTGCAGCTGATGCCATGGAAGGGCTGCGTGTGGAGCTCCAGGGCTATTTAAATTGATGACCTGAGCGCTGGTTGGTGAGATGTTAACTGGTATGATCTACACAGTTGGGACTTTGGCAATGGAAAGGAGTTGCTTTATTTGTTTCTGATTATTCAAAATCAGAGGGGAATGGTTTATGTGGGAGTTTTATGTTATTTGTTTAGATTAATAATGTGGGATTGGAATGGTATTAATGGGGATTGGCTACCATTATAATACAGTGGGTTATAAAATGGGGCCTGGTGATATACAGGAGGGCAGGGGAGCTCTGTTTATATAGGCAAGGGGGGGGGACTCTGCAGTCTATGAAGGGAGCAGTGGTTCCTTGGGTATGGTGATCTGAGTTTGAGCTATGAGGGAGGGATGGATAAGCTGGGCTCTAGCACAGTTGGAAGTTGAGGGCTATATTTTAATTTCTTGAAGTGGGGTCTCTATTGGAGTATGTGAAGAGGAGTGTTTTGGGGTTCTGAAAGTTAGGGGTTAAGACTAAGGGAACATTTCTCCTGCAGTAATATTTGTTTCTGTGAGGGGTGTGGACCTGAGGAGAGCCTAGTCAATTTGAAGGGGCAGGGAGGGGCACACAGAAAGGGGCTCATCCATGTATCAATGATTGATGGAAGGTCGATCCAAGGATCAGGGTTGGGGGGGTTTGTAGGGGGTTGGAAAGAGAGAGAGTCCATAGTGGTGTATGTGCAAGACGCAGACTTGGCAAGGGCAAAGTGTGATGGTTCTGTTCTAAATCTTTTTAAATTTTTTTAATGTCATGTACTGTGGAAGGTTGCTAAGGTCATCCCTGTCCTTAAACATGGCAATCCAAAAGATGTCAATAATTATCACCCCATTGCTATACTATGCACTGCCAACAAGCTCCTCAAAAAGGCGGTTGCTTCGCAACTCTCTCACTACCTCCACGGACATGATGTTCTATCCCCTACCCAGCACGGTTTCCGAAAGGGACACAGCACATCGACCGCCCTGCCCGTGGTCACCTCCCAGTTCCGGTCCGCAACTGACTAAGGCAAATTGACAGGGGCCATCTTCATTGATCTATCTAAGGCCTTTGACTGGGTGGACCACCCCCTCCTCCTCTCTGCCCTGCAGTCTCACGGATTCCCCCTCCATGCCCTTGACCGGTTCACCAATTACCTAGGGGGCAGGCAGCAATACACCTGCTTTAATTGAACCCTTTCACCCCTCTCCCCAGTGAACAGCAGGGTGCCCCAAGGATCTGTTCTTGGTCCAATCCTGTTCTCCCTGTTCATTAATGATTTGCCCTCCGTCACTACCAATGGGCACCTTACTCTTTACGCCGATGACCTAGTCATCCTAGCCAGCTCACAGAACATCATCTCCATCAACTCCCAGCTCAACTCTGATTTCTGTCATGTCAGGAACTGGCTTGATGGACACAAACTTACAGTGAACCTGAAGAAAATGCAGGCCATGCTCTTTGGCTCTGTGGCCAAAACCTCCTTCTGCATGATCCCCCTAAAAATCCATGGGTCAAGTGACTCCCTCCTTCCGAACACTGACTCTGTAAAATACCTAGGCGTCACTCTCGATCCTCAATTTGATCTCTCCGCGCACATTCGGACCATTTGTAAAGCGATGAATGGCAAGCTTGGCCTAGCCTATAGAGCTAAGGACTACCTCACCCCAGCAGCTCGACTTGCTATAGCTAAGGGGATTCTCCTTCCCACACTCTCCTATGGGCTTGTTGCCTTTACACCTGTACCAACCTCTAGCCTCGCCAAGTGGGACACCACATATAACAACATATGCCGCTTCGCACTCTCGGCCCTCCACCTCACACATCACTGTGAGCTCTACTCTTGACTAGAGTGGCTAGCCCCTGAGAAGTTCCGGACCTACACCCTTGGCAACTTCATTGACAATATAGTTAGAACGGCCACTCCCGCCTCGCTCGCCCTTCCACTGAAACAAGCCTCCACTGTCTACAACCTCAGGTCGTGTGCAGCTAAGGCCCGTCTGGTCCCCAAGACCCGCACCCTCACAGGTGATCGGGCTTTCACCGTCCATGCACCAAAATTGTGGAACTCCCTCCCAGCTCATGTTCATGACTCCCCCTTCCACCCTTGCTTCAAATCTTCCTTATGGAACTTCCTAAAAACTGAATCCACCTGCCTGTGTTAAGCATACACCTGGCCCCCCCAAGCATGCAGTTTCTCCCAATGTAATCTCCGCAGCTGACTACCCTCCTTAGGCACTTACCGCTCCAGGTGGAATGGCGTTATCTCTCTTAATCATTCTCCTAACCTGGTCTAGTACCAAGTCCTCCTTCTCTTTACAGGCGTCTAGGCCAGACTATTACACACCTATGTACTTCTAACTATTTTGATGTTTTTCTCCTGCTTATATTGTTCTTGCTGTATACTCCTAACCGCTATTTGATGTTATTTCACTCATGTTCTCCAAAACACTTTGATGTTCGGCTCCTGCTTCTGTTGTTCTTGCTGCGAATTCCTAACTGTTATTTGATGTTATCTCTGTATTACTCTATGGCGGAGCATGTTGCTCCTGTGTGTAACCTCTACTGTATTACCAACTGTTGGAGCACGTGGTTCCTGTATGTAATCTCTACTGTATTACCCACTGTTGGAGCACGTGGCTCCTGTATGTAATCTCTACTGTATTACCAACTGTTGGAGCACGTGGCTCCTGTATGTAATCTCTACTGTATTACCCACTGTTGGAGCACATGGCTCCTGTATGTAATCTCTACTGTATTACCAACTGTTGGAGCACGTGGCTCCTGTATGTAATCTCTACTGTATTACCCACTGTCAGAGCACGTGGCTCCTGTATGTAACCCATGGCTCCTTCATGTTACCCCTACCCTATATCTTGTGTCTCGTGGACACTCTGTAACTCTCCTGGGTTGCTCCTGAAAATAGGCACTTTGCTGTCTAGTGTGCTTACCTGGTTAACAAAAGCAAATAAATAAATAAATTAATTAATTAATTAATATTATCTCATGGACTGTTAAAGGTCTCAGGGGTAGATGGAAAACAATGGTAATTTTGAGGCATATTGGACAGATGGAGGCTCACATTGCTGCGCTACAGGAGACCCATCTTCTGACAGAGGAGCTGAGCTTCCAAAAGAGGCTGTGGGTGGGTCAAGTTTATGGGCTAGGTAAAGATAAAGCCTCAGGGGGGTGTGGTGATTTTAATAGGGGAAAACCTGCCCATATACTATAGCCCAGGTGACTATTAGGGATGATAGTAGAGGGATTTATCTTACGGGCACTCTAGGGGGCAGAGACCTCACAGTTGTTTCTATTTATGGTCCCACCCCCTCTAATCCTGAGTTTTTTGCTTCATTAGAGTTGAATATTCCAGCATTCTCTCAGCACTCTCTCATTTTGGCGGGTGATTGGAATCTATGTTTTAATAAAAGGGAGGACAGGATACCTCCGTCAGGAAGGCCTTTGTCCAGAGCTCAGAAAGCTCTGAATAGATTTTTGGAACTCACTGCTCTGGTGGATACACTCTGAATTTATTCTAAAGGGGGCAATAACATGACCTTCTATTCGGCAGCCCACAAATTTCAATCTAGAATAGACTTTTTTTTGGTTAACAGGGTGGCACTGGGTGAGGTTAGGGAGTTAGTAACTTGGGGTAGAACTTTCTCGGATCATGCTCCGATTCAGTTGACCTGGGAGCCTAGAGCTGCTTCCCCCTGACCGTATAGATGATATGCTTTTGATGGACCCTACAGCCCTGGGTAATCTAGAGGATGCCCTCCTGGAGATTATACAGAAGCAATTGCCTACACTGCAGAATGCACACTTAGCATGACCGACTTGTAAGGTGTTATATGCAGGTGAAGCCCAGGGTCTTTCTGCACGAAGAAATAAAATAAGACGTGAGAAAGAGGAGTTTATCCTGGGGGCTATAGAATCACTGGCTCTTCAGGAGGGATCCTCTGAAGATATAGATGTGGAGCTCCAAAGTTTGAGAAGAGAACTGTCAGATATGGTGTACGGTAAAATAGAGTTTTGGTTGGAAAAAATTCAAGCTAAATATTTAATGCAGGGAGATGTACCTGGACACCTTCTGCCAGCCAGAGTTAAGGAATGGGAAGCAGCTCAGACTGTTATGTCCATACAATATGCAGGGAAACGCTTAACAGACCCTCAACAAAAAGCGGATGTGTTTGCCTCTTGCTATAGGGATATATACCAGGCTGAACACATTGCTGGGGAGACGGCAATTAGGTCCTTTCTGGAGGGAATACCCTTACCGGTTTTAGATGCCACGCAGGTTGGAGAGCTGGCAGCCCCCATAAGAGAATCTGAGATAATAAATGTGATCCATTCTTTGTCATCTGGTAAAACTCCGGGGCCGGAAGGGTTATCAGCTACATTTTATCAGACTCATTTATCTACTATACTCCCCTTGCTCAAAGATTTTTTTAGCCAAGTTATGCAGGAGGGGGCGTGTCACCCTCCCCTCTACCAGGTGCATATATCCCCGGTGCCAAAACCAGGCAAGCCTTTGGATTTGCCAGGCAGCTACCAGCCTATAGCTTTGATGAATCAAGACAGTAAGATACTTACAAGGATTATAGCTAATAGAATATTGAATATTGCCCCGACCTTAATCAGCCAGGAGCAGGTGGGATTTATGCCTGGTAGAGGGGCACAAGATGCTATCAGGAAACTCCACCATACACTTGGTCAGGCATCGGATTCCCAACTTTCCCTAGCTTTAATATTTTTAGATGCTGAGAAGGCCTTTGACATGGTCTCTCACCCATTTCTATTTGTTACAATGGAGAGGATGGGTTTTTCCAAAAGCCTCATTAGAGGCATCAAAAATTTGTACGCAGCCCCTACGGCTAGAGTGCTGTGTAATGGGTATTTTCACAGGAGCTTTGGTTGGAAAATGGGACCAGACAAGGATGCCCCCTTTCCCCAATATTGTTTAATACTTATTTGGAACCACTCCTGTGGGCAATCAACAATGATGCCAGCATTGAAGGGTTCATGTTTGCAGGGCAGGACTTACATTTTCGGTTTTTGCTGACGATATTTTGTTGCAGTTACAAGACCCAGCCTCCAGTTTTAAGAGGACAGTTGAAATTATTGAACAATATTCTGGGGTCTCGAATTATAAGCTAAGTTTGAGCAAGATGCAAATTCTCCCCTTGACACCACATGTCAATAGTGCAGATTTTGAACCTTTACATTTACATTGGGTGCCAGATAAGCTTAAATATTTAGGTATATGGATCACAGCTAATATGGCAGATGGTGCAACAGTAAATATGGATGGGATCCTGATGGCGATCAAAGGGGACGTACTTAGATGGTACAAGCTTCCCTTGAACTTTGCTGCTAGTCTGGGTTTAATTAAAATGAACCTTCTACCCAGGTTACTATACCCAATACATTTAGCTCCATGTTACATAGAAACATAGAAACATATAATTTGATGGCAGATAAGGACCGCTTGGCCCACCTAGTCTGCCCATTTTCCTACCTAACAGATAAGCTGCAGATCCTAGTTAACCAACAGCTTACTTCCTCCTACCCCCCACTAGGACTGCCTTATGTCTGTCCCATGCATTCTTGAATTCCTCCACTGTTCTTGGCTCCACGACCTCCTCAGGGAGGCTGTTCCATGCATCCACAACCCTCTCTGTGAAAAAATACTTCCTCACATTACCTCTGAGCCGTCCCCCCTCTATCTTCAAATTGTGCCCCCTTGTTCTTGCACATCTCTTTTTCTGAAAGATGCTACCCTCTTGGACTTTGTTGATTCCCTTGAGGTACTTGAAAGTTTTTATCATGTCCCCTGTCTCCCTTCTTTCCTCAAGGGTATACATATTAAGCTCGTTTAGTCTTTCTTCATAGGTCTTCTGGTGCAGACCCTGCACCATTTTGGTTGCCCTCCTTTGGACAGCTTCCACTCTGTCTATGTCTTTGCGGAGATGGGGTCTCCAGAACTGCACACAGTACTCCAGATAGGGTCTCACCAACAGTCTGTACAGAGGGGTAAAAACTTCCTGTTTTCTACTATTGATGCCTCTTCCTATGCATCCCAGTATCCCCCCAGCCTTCCTTACTGCCTTCTCACATTGCTTTCCCACCTTTAGGTCATCTGATATAATTACCCCCAGGTCCCTTTCTATTTTTACTGTTGTCAGTATCTCACCCCCCACTGTGTACGCTTTCCCTGGGTTTTTGTTTCCCATGTGCGTTACTTTGCACTTCTTTGCATTGAATCTGAGCTGCCATACATTTGACCATTCCTCCAACCTTGCCAAGTCCCTTCTCATCCTTTCCACTCCATCTTGTGTATCAACCCTATTGCAGATCTTTGTGTCGTCTGCAAAGAGACATACTTTTCCTTCCAGTTCCTCTGCAATGTCACTTATAAAGACATTAAAAAGGACCGGTCCCAGTACTGAACCCTGCGGTACCCATCTAGTAACCCTCCTTTCTTCACTGTGTACTCCATTTACTACTACCCTTTGCGTCCTGTTGTCTAGCCAATTTTTTATCCAGGCTACCATCTTGGGACCCACTCCAAGGCTGGCTAACTTGTGTATTAATCTTTTGTGTGGGACTGTATCAAATGCCTTGCTAAAGTCTAGGTAGGCCATGTCCACAGCCCCTCCCTGGTCAACTACTTTGATCACCCAGTCAAAGAAATCTATTAGATTTGTCTGACATGTCCTTTCCATTGTGAATCCATGCTGCCTTGGGTCCTGTGCCCCACTGGCCTCTAGGTACTCAACAATTCTTTCCTTCAGAAGTGATTCCATCATTTCCCCCACCACCGAGGTCAAATTAACTGGTCTATAGTTTCCTGCCTTTGTCCTGCTCCCACTTTTGTGAAGAGGAATCACATCTGCCCTCCTCCAGCCCTCGGGTACCACCCCATCCTCCCATGATTTGTTAAAGAGAGTAGTCAGCGATGTCACTAGTTCTACCCTTAGTTCTTTTAGAATTCTTGGGTGAATCCCATCAGGCCCCATTGCTTTGTCCACCTTCAATTTTATTAGTTCTTTCAGAACCCTTTCTTCTGTAAATGGACTGGTATTGACCCCCATCTTCAGAGTGTTTCTCTTGTTTGGTTAAGTACCTCCCCCTCCTCTTCCTTTGTGAATACTGAGCAGAAATATTCGTTCAGTATCCCTGCTTTTTCACTGTCACCCTCTACCCACATTCCCTCCCCTTTATTAAGCCTCAGTATCCCTCCTTTGGTCTTTCTTCACTCCCTAATGTACCTATAAAAGGTCTTATCCCCCTTCTTAACAGAATTGGCTATCCTTTCCTCGGTTTGCGCCTTTGCTATTCTGACTGCCTTCCCAGCATCTTTCTGCTTTAACTGATAAAGGTCTCTGTCCTGCTCCTTCTGTGTTTTCTTATATTTCCTGAATGCTATCCTTTTCTCCTTAACCTTCCCTGCCACCTCTTTTGAGAACCATAGCATTTTTTTACTTCATTGTGTTTTATTGATTTGCTTTACACAAAGGCTTGTTGCCTCTGTGATGGCTGTTTTGATTACTCCCCATTGTTCCTCCACTCCTCCTTCTTGCCTGTTTGCTAGTGCTTTTCTGATGCACTCTCTCATTTTCCCAAAGTCATCCCTTCTAAAGTCCAATACTCTTGCTTTTGTATGGCTTGATTGCATGGCTGTGTTTATCGTGAACCACACTGTTTGGTGGTCGCTTGTTCCCAGATGGTTACCCACTTCTAAATCTGAGATTCTTTCTCCATCCCCATTTGAGAGTACCAGGTCTAAGATTGCTCCCTCCCAAGTGGGTTCCAGTATTAACTGTCTGAGGCATGCCCCCTGTAAGTCATCAAGAATGACCCTGATCTTGGATGTGCCTGCAGCAAAGGTGCTCTAGTTAACATCTGGCATATTCAGGTCCCCCATCAACAATATCTCCCCTTTTTCTGCCATTCTAAGGAAGCCTTCTATCATTTCCTTATCCATTCCCCCTCCCCCTGAGATGGGAGTCTGTATACAACCTCCATGCGGATTGTGGTGCCATTTCCTGTCTCCAGGGTGACCCAGAGTGCCTTATCTGCTCCCTGTTTACGCTTTAGTTCTGTTGCTTTGATCCCTTCCTTTACATAGAGAGCTACTCCTCCTCCTCTTTTACCCTCCCTGTCCCTCCTGTAGATTGTGTATCCTGGTATGTTGACATCCCAGTCATGGTTCTCTTCCCAAAATCTGGTTTGTTAAAATAAGGAAACTGCTATCGGACTTCTTATGGAATTCCAGGCCTCCTAAAAGAAAGCATAGTGTCCTGTATCTGCCACTTAATATGGGAGGGATTAAGCTGCCTGATCTTCACCTATATTATGTGGTGGGACAACTGGGTCTTATGAGTCAGTGGGTTAGGCATATAAAGAGATGGTCATATACCCCGATATGGATTCAACTGGAGAAGCAATTTTTTCAGGATTTAGCCCTCTCTCCAGAGGTGTTTCTCTTTACTAACCCAGAGAAATACCTGAAACATGCATCAATGGCTCCAATTATTAAATCAGCTATGGTCTGGTGGTCATTTCTTACCCCTAGTCAAAGAAAGGATAAAGGGAAGACCCAAGAACAACTGCTATTGGGTAATCCTAATTTTTTAATAGGGATAAGAGCCTTACTAGCCGTTGGGCAGCTCAGCTACAGGGTCTCCAATTTAGGGATGTTGTGCAGGACAACAAGGTGACCCTCCCGAGTAAATGTGATACAATGTCCTTTTTTAGAAGGTTACAGCTTACTAAAATGTTGGAGGGGATTCAGAGAAGATTAGGAAGACCACAGGAATATTCTTTCACATGGGAGAATCTTAAGGAGGTGGATCCTACTTCTCATCATTTGTCTAAAGTTTATAAAGTGCTTCTGAAATATGTTAGCCTGAACTCTACTATAAAGATACCTTACTGGGATAGAACATCGGCCTCCCAGAGAATTAACTGTGATAATATTTGGAGGACTTACAAATATATATCTGTACCCAAGTATAAGATTATGCAATTCTTTATTATTTCTAATATGTACTTTACCCCAGTGAAACTATGTGATAGACACCTTGGACAAACAGACCTGTGTTTTAGATGTCGAGTGGGTTCTGGGGATATCTTGCACATGCTGTGGGAATGCAGCAAGATAGTGCCTCTATGGGCTGAAATTAAACAGCAAATGGATCCGCTATTGGATTACTCAGAATTTATATTGCCAGAAATATGCATTTTATGCGATATTTCGTAGGTATCAGGGATTACACCTAAATACCATTTATCTTTGATTGCTGCGACAGTTAAATCTGCTATATTGAAACATTGGAACGATGATTACATTTATACCTATTATCATTGGGTGAGGGACCTGATTTGCACCCTGGGGAGAATAAAAAGGTATTTGCTTATGGAGGGAAAGAAAGGGCTGCATAAAAAAAGATGGTCGGCACTGGAGGCTATTTACTCTCAAAAAGTTTTAATATTTAATCACATGCCTGTCTGTCAGATTGTGATTGGTGTAAGATTATTCTTTTCGAGACATGTATAGTTTTGATTTAGATTGTTCTGTTTTAAAGGGATTTATTTTGCTATTCACACTTGTCTTTGGGTTGGGTTGATGATGGTAAAAAGGTAACATAATATAGTATATGATGGGTCTGCTTTAGGACTAGGGTGGGATGGACTCTCTCTTTTTCCAGGAGACACGGCAGGGGTCTACCTGCTGGTTGCAATGTTGTCCAGGAAGGGCTCAGTTGTTTTACCATTACTGGGATGTATTACATTGGCTGCAGGTTTTTTTTTTCTTATCTTCTTTTTCTGGGATTGAGACTAGTAGGTGAAAGGGTTTCTCTAACTGGAATGTTACAAGAACTGGTTATTAATACAGGGGTTAGCCGCATTTGCTGTGTGTGTACATAGTTGGGGTTGTACATAGTTTCACAATCAGTTGTTGGATTGTGACTCCCGGCTATGTTTGGGATACTTATTTTGTATGTCTGATAATATACAAAAAAAAACATTAAAAAAGATATATTCAAAAAAAGAAACAAAAGACAACTCATGGAGACCCTTCTGGCAGTTGAGACAGAGGAAGTGACACCCCACTTAGTGCCAGAGATGGTGACATCAGAGGTCCAGAACCCAGAGGAGAAGGAGTCATCTACAGATCAAGAGCTTGAGCTGAGGAGGCTGCAGAAGCAGGAGAAACAGACTGAAAATGAGCAAAGAAGGTTTGAGATGGAAATGGAGGACTGATGGCAACAGAGAGAGGTGGAGGAAGAATGGTGACAGAGAGATGCAAAGGAATGATAGCGCTAGGCAGAAGAACACTAACACATGGCGGAGGTGTAAGAATGGCAGCACCAGAGGGAACATGAGCTGAAAAGGCTGACACTCCAAACAACAACAACCCCTAAGCGGGCAAGTGGTGAAGTTGGTTCTGAAACTCCAGTACTTGGGTACAAGTTAAATTCAAAATTAATTGCTGAGTTTAAAGAGGGGAGGATATGGACATATGTTTAAATTCATTTGAAAAGGTCTCTATACAGGCCAATCTGCCCAAAGAGGCCAGGAGCTTTCACCTGCCTCCACTACTTATTGGCAAGAGGAAGGAAGCGCTGGGGCAGATGGGCAATGCTGAAAATAAAAATTTTGATGAGTGAGAAACTGCTTAATTAAAAAAATATGATCTGAACCCTGATGCATAAAGAACCAAGTTCCAGAAACTCCAAAAGGGGTCCAGAAATGAGTTTTGAGCAGGTAGGCACAAAACAGCAGCAATATTTAAAATGTTGGTGGGGGGGAATGAAAGCAGATTCTGTTAAAGCTATTGAAGGGGCGGTATTGCTTGAACAGTTTTATTGGATATGCTCACCTAACTTGAAGTTTTGGCTAGAGGACAAAGATCCTAATACTGCCAAGCAAGCTTCAGAGCTGGCAGATCACTGTGTTCAAAGCAGGGCTGCTCCCAAGGGGAATTCAGGGGTGAAAAGTGGGCCTTTTGGACAACCAAAAACAACAGAGCCCCACAAAAAGAAGGAAATCCCCTGGTGCCAGGGAGTTTTTTTTTTGTTTATTTTTCATATTTTAATCTTTGGTAACTGGGTAAGGCCCACTAGGCACAAGTGCCTGTTTTCAGGGGTGACCTGGGAGCACTGGGCGGTTAAGTGACTTGTTCAGAGTCACACAGAATGAAAGTGGAGGTTGTGAGAATCAAACCAAGGTCTGGTCTGCTGTATGTACCAAGCTCATTCACAGCTCGTTACTCTAACCTCTAGGCTATACTGCCAGACCCGAGGTTGGGGACAAGAAACATGATGAATGCTGATATTGTCACCAGATAGGCCATCTGTGTAGGCAGTGTCCTAAGAAATCCAAGAAGGTAAAAGAGCCTGTGCAATTGGAAACAATAGCCCACTGTATTACTGAGGCTTTTCCTGACAATATGAGGGGGCATATTCACCCAGTCACAGTGAATGGGTACAAACTAGGGGACAAAGGGATACGGGAGCATCTCTTACCCTCGTGAAAGGGGATTTGGTGAGGGCTAAACAAATACTGCCAAATCATTTTCTCTCTGTAAGGGATTATACAGGAGAAAGGAAAACTTACCCATTAGCCAGTGTTACCCTGGATTGGGGAGATGCAGGTGAAGGGGTAAGGAAGCTGGCAGTAGCTGAAAAACTTATTCAGATGTTATTGTGGGGAATGATGTTCCACAGGGAGTGGTTTGCGCTGTGACCAGGCACCACAAACATAGAGGCTCCTGTGATCCTCGGGACCTCTCAGAGATTCAGACATAAGAGGCTGTGAGACAGGCTGGCCAACTTATAGCTCTTGTAAAAGAGGGTAATAACAAGGGGATGAAACTTCCCCTAGTGGCAGTTAACCCAACTGCTACTGAAGGTTGCTGTCAGGAGGGAGGGTGACACATAGCCCAAGGGAGAGGGAAGGCTATGATACTGAGTCCCCTACTGCCACAGCTATGGACCTCATTCTGGGAACTGATGAGGGTATGCCCCAGGCTCTGGATAAGTTGGAGGACTTAGCAGCAGCACAATGGACAGACCCTAGCTTAGAGAAATTGAGGGCCCATGCAGAGTCTGCTGGAACACAGGGAGGTGATAGAAAATATAGGGTGTATTGGGAAAATGGACTGTTATACACACAGGCCATCAGGGCAGAGGGAGGGGTGATGGGCAGGCAGCTTGTTGTTCCCCAGGAGTATTGTGGGTTATTGCTCAAGGTAACTCATGATATCCCCATGTCCGGATATTTGGGCATTGCTTGCAGTATTTAGTGCTTAGCCCACAATTTCTATTGTTCCAATATTACCAAGCAGGTGAAGGAATACTGCAAATCCTGCCACTGGTGTCAAGAAATGGGGAAGGCTGGAAACAAAGCTAACGCTGCCCTGATTCCATTACCACTCGTGGAGGAGCCATTCCAGAATGTTGGAATGGATATTGTGGGTCCTTTGAATACCCCAAGTTCCTCGGGAAGAAGGTATATATTAACTGTTATTGATTATGCCACCCGCTATCCCAAAGCCATTGCTCTGTTCTCCACTAAGGCAGACAAAGTGACAGATGCTTTGCTGTGGATTTTCTCCCATGTTCACTTTCCACAGAAGATTATCTCTGATCGAGGGGTTAACTTTATGTCAAACCTAATGAAGTGTTTGTGGGAGAAGTATAGTGTCATACAGAGGCACACAACGCCTTACCACACATTAGCCATCGGTTTCATAGAGAGATTTAATGGGACCCTAAAAAAATGCATGAGTAGGACTGGGAGAAATACCTACCCTACCTGCTGTTTGCCTACAGGTAAGTGCCACAAGAATCAACTGGGTTTTCACCCTTTGAGATCTTGTATGGATGCATGGTGAGGGGGCCCCTTGATTTCATATGAGAGGACTGGGAAGGTAAGCATGCCACCCAGGTGACTCCCATAGTGGAGTATGTGTTAAAATTCAGGGAGATGCTGAAGGAGCCTATGGGAGTGGCCCAGAGCAATCTACCAGCTGCCCAGCACCAACAAAAGACCTGGTATGATCGTGGAGCCAGAGCTCACTCATATGGGGCAGGACAGGAGGTAATGGTTCTGATCCCGGTCCGAAAGGGCAAGCTGCAAGCTGAGTGGGCAGGGCCATACAAGGTAGTTCAGCAGGTAAATTATGTTAATTACATTGTAGAGTTACCTGACCAAAAACATACTCACAGGACACATCATGTGAACATGATAAAGCCATATTTTAATAGGGCTGAAATGGTACTTGTGGTTTGCAGTCCTGGAGAGGAGCTAGGTGGGGAAGACCCCCTTCTCGACTTGTTAGCTGAGAGCAAACAGGTGTCATCTGTGGATACCATCATGCTGTCACCCCAGTTGACACCTGGACAGGCACAAGAATTGACGACCATTTTGCAAGACATTGCTCCTTTATTTATAGCACAGCCTGGATAGACACCACTAGCGATGCATGATGTAGACATGGGGACTCAAAAACCATACATAGGACAGATTACCGTGTGTCACAAACACTCCTCAAGGACATTAGGAGGGATGTGGGGGAGATGCTGGATCTAGGGGTGATTCAGAAATCCCACAGCACCTGTGCCTCACCTGTAGTCCTTGGATCAAAACCGGAACTACACGGTTCTGCGTAGATTATCGTGGAGTTATTGCCATCATGAAATCTAACACCCACCCGATGCCATGCACAAAAGAACTGCTTGGCAAACTGGGAGGGATGGCATACCTGACTACAGTAGACCTGACAAAGGGGTACTCGGAGGTGGAACTGACCGACAGGGCTAGGGAAAGGTCAGTATTAAGAATGCCTTCGGGATTCAACAGCCCAAAGACACAAATAAATCCTGGGCCTATTACACACTAAAAGGATTGGGATGGTTTCAAGATCCAGCTGTGACGTGGCTTCCTGACCCTACCTCAGACCCTACATCATTTTCTCAAGCATCAGTAACTCCGGAATGGTGCCCTCATGTTGTGTCACAGGGTGACGCCAGCCTGGACAGTAATATTCTTTCCCTACCTGACAACCCTTGCCTTGGTGAAACCCCAGCCTCCAAGGTCCCCCTCCCCCTCCCCAACAGCTATTGGCATGCCCAAACCCTTGGAGTTAGGCCATATGGTCAGGATTGACACTCATAGCCCTCAGACCCAAAGACATGATGGTTCGTGTTTGCCTTATATTGATACAGCAACCCCAACCTTAAATGATAAACTGTTACCAGATGGTACTGCGGAGTCACTACCCCTGCAGGAAGACACAGGTTTCTCATACTCCTCAACTCAAGAACCAGCACAGGAACAACCTCAGTGACCCTTATTATCAGAATTATTCAAAGTAAATAAAACAGAACCATTGCATAGAAGACACGCTGTGCATCTCAAGTACAAAAGGGGGCTGAATCCCCCATCCAGGCAGACAATATGTTGGCAAAACACTTATAAAGGAATCTCTAAATTTTTTCCTAGTGGTCATATCTCTGGAGAAGACACCTTCGATATTAGATTCAGGACAGCATACCTCTTGGATCTTTTTTGGACAAGATATAATCAGTTAGCATGTTCCCTTACTTTGGACTACTTTCATAGCAATCCCACTTACAAAGCCACTAATCAAATCTGTGACAATCATGTTTAGAAATGAAAGTGTAGCGGTAGGAGATATCTACCATTGGCTGCAACAGAAAAGTGAAGTCTTGAGTGTCCCCAAGGCAATACTGGACAGAGAACAGTTCTGGACAGGGTGATGGAGATTTA
The DNA here is from genome assembly GCA_016271365.2 of Neoceratodus forsteri. Taxonomy (NCBI): domain Eukaryota; kingdom Metazoa; phylum Chordata; order Ceratodontiformes; family Ceratodontidae; genus Neoceratodus; species Neoceratodus forsteri. The sequence continues at coordinate 51,483,333 of CM057449.1, read as the reverse complement.
AAGTTAAACTTAGAGAAACAGAAGAAGACATAATACATATTCCAAACTGTTTTTTTCCTAGGGAGGGACTGGGGGGTCTGTTTCTACCCGGAACAGCCAGAGGCATGTTACTGCTGTGAGTCCAGGATGCACCTCTTTAGCAGCTGCGACAAACTTGGATGCAGTCTCTGCAATGCAGTGGGGCATATTAGCTCACAATTGCAATAATCACTCAATATGTAACCACTGCAAAGAATATAGCCACCTTTACAAAAACTGCCGATGGGCATCAGCCAATAAGACTCATGACTTGAATCCTGAAGGCCTAATTAATAAGTCACAATCAGAGACCCCCCCAGAGACGACTCTCCCCCTTCCCCTCCATGAGACTCTACAAAGCGGCCACAACATCTGACCTTACCTCCACTTCTAGCGCTATAACGGACACAGAAGTTCCTTCTGTTTCAGACTCAGAAAAGAATATCATAGACACAGCAGCTGATCTACTCCAACCGGTTTGCTATACGGACCCCCAAGAAAAAGGATCACCAAAAATACCATCCACCTCACAGGACTTTGTGTTATCAAAGAATCGGAGGTCCTCCAGATTACAGAAAAAAGAGGAAACAAACCAGTCTTTCGACACTGACAATCCATACGAAGTTCTTTCAACCCCATCTTGTGATGAGTCAGAACTGGAAGAAAAGCTAGTCAATACAATGGATTTGGAAGTCCCACCCCCACAACCACTGGAGAAGATGTATAGTGGAAAAAAGAAAAGACAGGAAAGAAGATGTACTAGTCAAACTTAATATGTAATTACTGGCTACCATACTTAATACTAAGGTGGCTATAAATCAAACAGCATCATTACTTTTAATTATTCCAAGTACTGCACACAGCATGAACACTGGAGATTTCCTCAGATATAATTTCATTGCAAATAATTTGTGGAGCAGTTTAAAGAGTAGTCATATGTGACTTCTGGAAAGTAAAGAATTGCCCACTTTTATAGCCCATAATCTCATGAGCTTTCATAGAAACATAGACTTTGATGGCAGATAAGGACCGCATTGCCCATCCTACCTATTGGATAAGCTGCAGATCCTAGTTAACCAATAGCCTACTTCCTCCTACCCCCCCCACTAGAATTGCTTTATGTCTGTCCCATGAATTCTTGAATGTCCTCTCCTCTCTCCCCACACCTTTCCCCTACTCTTGCCCCCCTTTCTTAACCCTCTACACCCCTTTCTGAAATCTGTAACTACCTGTCTGTGTCAAAGGACCTCCTTATCAATGAACTTGCTCAATGGAGTTTTCCTACAATAAACTTGAACTTGAACGTTGTTGCTCATAAACTATTCCCCTTGGGCGTGAATTGGCACTTAAGTAACTTGTGCTCAGCCTCGAATTCTAGCATTTCATTTGTGTTATGTGTGTTTACCCAACCAGTGTACTACTCTGTTATGCAACAGGCCATCAGTGTTTTGTAATAGTTATTGTACTTTATTTCACTTTCCATAAGTATTTGTTTGCTCTCCCAACGTTTGTAACCCCCTCCACCCAGGACACTTCTGGAAACAAGCTGGTTACAGCTCATGTTGTCTTTCCTGGTGAAATATTTTGCAAATAAAGTAAATAAATAAAATTAATTCCTCCACTGTTTTTAACCCCTACTACCATTTCCATGAAAAAATGCTTCCTCATGTTGCCTCTGAGCTGTCCCCTTCTATCTTCATATTGTGCCCCTTTGTTCTTGCATATCAATTTTTCAGAAAGATGCTACCCTCTAGGACTCTGTTGATTCCCTTGAGGTACTTGAATGTTTCTGTCATGTCCCCCCTCTCCATCTTTTCCTTGAGGGTATACATAGTAAGCTCCTTTAGTCTCAGTATGGCTTCTGGTGCAGACCCTGCACCATTTTGTTTGCCCTTCTCTGGACAGCTTCCACTCTGTCTATGTCTTTGCAGAGATCGGGTCTCCAGAACTGCATGCAGTATTCCTGATGGGGTCTCACCAACTGTCTGTACAGAGGGATAACAACTTGTTGTTTTCTACTGGTGATGTCTCTCCCTATACATCCCATTATTCTCCCAGCCCTACTTATTGCCTTCTCACATTGCTTGCCCACCTTTAGGTAGTCTGAGATGACTACCCAAAGTCCCTTTCCATTTTTGTTGTTGTTAGTACCACCTCCCCATTGTGTACTCTTCCCCTGAGTTTTTGTTTCCCAGGTGCATTACATTGTATTTCTTTGCATAGAATCTAAGCTGCTATACTTTTGACCATTTCTACAACCTTGCAAATCCCTTCTCATCCTTTCCACCCCCCTTGTGTATCAGTCCTGTTGCAGATCTTTGTGTCATCTGCAAAGAGGCATACTTTCCATTCCAGTTCCTCTGCATTGTCATCTATAAAGAAATTAAAAAGAACCATTCCCAGTACTGAACCCTGTGGTGCTGCACTAGTAACCCTCTTTCTTTGGAGTGGACTCCATTTACTATTACCCTCTGTGTCCTGTTGTCCAGCCAGTGCTTCATCCAGGCTACCACCCTGGGACCCACTCCCAGGCTGGATAACTTGTTTATTAATCTTTTGTGTGGAATTGTGTCAAATGTATTGCTAAAGCCTAGGTAGGCCATGTTCATAGCCCTCCCTTTGGTCACCCAGTCAAAGAAATTGATTAGATTCATCTGACATGACCTTCACACTGTGAGCCCATGCTGCTTTGGGTCCTGTGCCCCAGTGGCCTCTAGGTACTCAACAATTCTTTCCTTCAGAAGTGATTCCATCATTTTCCCTACCACTGAGATCAAACTAACGGGTCTGTAAATTCCTGCCTCTGTCTTGCTCACATTTTTGTGAATGGGAATCACATCCTCCCTCCTCCATTCCTCAGGTACCACACCATTTTCCCATGATTTGTTAAAGAGGGTAGTAAGTGGTGTCACTAGTTCTCCCCTTAGTTCTTTTAGAATTCTGGGGTAAATCCCATCAGGCCCCATTGCTTTGTCCACCATCAGTTTTAGCAGTTCTTTCAGAGTCCTTTCTTCTGTGAATGGACTGGTATTAACCCCCCTGTCCAAAGTGCTTTTATTGTTTGGTTTAGGTACATCCCTCTCCTCTTCTTTTGTGAATACAGAGAAGAAGCATTCGTTCAGTATCCCTGCTTTTTCACTATCACCCTCTGCCCACCCCTTCTCTTTTATTAAGCCTTACTATCCCTACCTTGGTTGGTTGGTCCGAAAGGTTAGACATTGTTTTATTTTTGTAACATCTATGTTGGTCCAATAAAAGGTATCAAACCATTTGCTCCTGGATCTATCCCTCACTTGGTCTTTCTTTGCTCCCTAATATATTTATAAAAGGTTTCATCCCCCTTCGTATCTGAGTTGGCTATCTTTTCTTCAGTTTGGCCCTTTGCTATTCTGGCTGCCTTCCCTGCTTCCTTCTGCTTTAACTGGTACAGTTCTCTGTCTTGCTACTTCAGTGTTTCCTTATACTTCTTGAATGTTACCTTTTTCTCTCTAACCTTCCCCGCCACTTCTTTTGAGAACCATAGTGTTTATTTACCTTGTTGTGTTTTGTTGATTTACTTCACACAAAGGCTTGTTGCCTCTGTGATGGCAGTTTTGATTTTTCCCCATTATTCTTCTAACCCCACTTCTTGCCCATTTGGTAGTGCTTTTCTGAGGCACTCTCCTATTTTCCCCAAGTTGACCCACCTAAAGTCCAGTATGTTCACTTTTGTATGGCATGACTCTATGTCTGTGTTTATCATGAACCACACTGTTTGGTAGTGGCTTGTTCCAAGATGGCTACACACTTCTATATCTGAGATTCTCTCTACATCCCCATTTGAGAGTACCACATCTAAGATTTCTCCATCCTAAGTGGGTTCCAATACTAGCTGTCTGAGTTGTGCCCCCTGTAGGGCCTCCAGATTGACCCTGCTCTTGGATATGTCTGCAGCAAAGGTGCTCCTGGTAGAATCTGGCATATTCAGGTCCCCCATCAACAATATTTCCCCTTTCTTGACATTTTAAGGATGCCTTCGATCATTTTCTTGTCCATTGACTCTCCCTGAGATGGGGGTCTGTATACAACACCTGTACAGATTGTGGTGCCATTTCCTGTCTCCAGGGTGACCCGCGGTGCCTCCTCTCCTCCCTGTTTACCCTTTAGTTCCATTGCTTTGATCCCTTCCCATATATAGAGAGTTCCTCCTCCTCTTTTACCCTCTCTGTCTCTCTCAAAGTTGCAGATAATTTGGGGGGGGGGATCAGGGACACACATTTCATTTGAAGTGACAGTGTACTGTTTTCACATACGAGTTATCAGTAGTTGCTATCCATAGTCCGGCTCTGTAAAGATGGCAGGAGGCTGCTGTTCATCTAATTTATAGTTCCTGTGTAAATCCACTATGTCCCCTTTGACAGATTAATACTCTGTGACCAGCCACCCCACAACAGGGTGTGCTGTCAAGCAATGTAACCTTCAAATCTCAAAACAGGCCAGCACTACCCACCAGTAAAAAAAGGCAATGACACAAGATAAATGACTAAATATTGCAGTTTAATAATACTTCTCTAAACATGAAAGGTGCAAAATACACAAACCTCATACATGCCGTTAGCACAGGATGGGACAGCAGGGCAGGGCCCAACTAACTTCTATCGATTTCACAGTAACCTCTTCAGGAAGTGTCCCAAGGTACTCTCCCAGCATGTGCTAACAGCATGTATGAGGTTTGTGTAATTTGCACCTTTTGTGTTTAGAGATGTATTATTAAACTACAATATTTAGACATTTATTTTGTGTCATTCCCTTTGACAGATTGCCATAAGTACATTTATAATGCATGAATATACATAGGTTTTGACTACAGACCCTGGCTGCTCTTCTTGCCCAAGTTACACATGTGTACCAATAACACCAAGACCGAGACATCTGTTTCAGCTACTGCTCTTTAGTCACGCTACATTTCATTTTACACAACTGTATTTTACTGGTATTTCTCTAGCATTGTGAATGTGTAAATAATAAACATCAGTAATAAAAATCTCTGATGACCTCAAGGTAGGGAAACAGTGTGACAAGGCAGCAGGTAAAGCAAATAGGATGCTGGGATGTATAGGCAGGGGCATTACCAGCAGGAAAAGGGAGGTCATAATTCCGCTATACAAGACACTAGTGAGGACCCACCTGGAGTACAGTGTACAGTTCTGGAGACCATACCTACATAAGGACATAGACAGGGTAGAGAAGGTTCAGAGGAGGCAACAAAGATGGTGCATGGATTGCATCACAAGTCCTATGAGAGACAGGTTGAAGGAACTGAACATGTACTCCCTGGAGGAGGGAGGGAGAGGGATATGATAGAGACATACAAGTATCTTACAGGGAGGAACAGGGTGCAGAAAAACACTGTTTTTAAGTGAAAAAGATGTTCCAGGACTAGAGGGCATGGGATGAAGTTGGAGGGAGGACGATTCAGAGGAAACATGAGAAGGAATTTCTTCACAGGACGTGTGGTGGACAAGTGGAACACCCTGCCAGAGGAAGTGGTGGGGGCTGAAACATTCACAGGATTTAAGAATGCTTGGGATAGACATAAAGGAATTCTGGAGGTCAGGGGTAAGGTGCAACAGACTTCTAGGAAAACAAACTGAACTTACAAGCTCAAATGGGCAGACTGGGTGGGCCATAGGCCCTTATCTGCCGACACTGTCTATGTATCTATGTATGTATGTATCTATCTAAAACAGGAAAAAAATGGACCCTTGATTCTTCTTGTCCCTTTTGTCCTTAGTGGTCATCAATGGGTGTGTTATGTGGCATCCTTATTTTTTGTTAATGTGCTATAATGTGTTACATGATTTACCATGAGATGAATGCTACACATGATGTTTTTCTTTTTTTAAACTTGTTTTTGTGAATTGCTATTGGGGGTTAACTGAAGAGTACAAGGAGAGGTATTATGAGTGAATAGTGAGATGTGAATGAGCTTTATACATCCTGCAGACCTGGGTTTGATTACCACAACTTCCAATTGCATACCATGTGATTCTGAGCATGTAATTTAATCACCCCAGTGCACCCTGGTCATGCCTGAAAACAGGCACTTGTGCCTACTGGGCCTTACCCAGTTACTGAAAGACCAATAATAAGGACTATACTAGTAGAGCTCTGCACTAACTGTTCTCTGACGGATCTTCATGTTCTTCATGTCTTCCCTGAGTCATCTCCCATTATAGTACTGTTACTGGCACTCACAAGCTCTTACCTATTTATTTATTTATTGAAATGTTTCACCAGGAAAGGCACACTGAGCTACAAGATGTTCATCTCACGGTGTGACCTGGGGGGGGGGTTACAGAGGAGAGCAGGGCATACATAATATAGTACATAGCATTGAGTTACATATTGGAGACATGAGTAGGGAGTAACATTACACAAATGATTATATACTTCCATTACTAACATTAATCACATTGAATCAGGTAGGGTTACACATTGTTTACAGGGTTTTAACTGCCTTGAGTTTAAGAGGGGGATACATGAAGCACGGAACAGTGTAGGAAGGTTTAGAAGGTTTGGAAGCGAGGGGAGAGCAAGGAGTAAGTCTTGGACATGGACTGTGATAACTATACCTGGGAGACAGTCACTGACTAAGGGACTACATTTGACAGGGAGACCAGGCAGAAGTGCAGTATGGGGTAAGTGCTGAGGTTGGTAGGAATATGTGCCCGCATATATAACCAGTAGCTAAAGCCGCCGGTCAGGCCATCCAGGATGTGAGGGGAGCGAGGGGGTGGTACCAGTAGGAGAGGGGGGAGGGGGGTTGGCTGAAGAGTTGGGGAGAGAAGGTCAGGAGCATGAACAGTTTACCACAAAGTAGTTTAGGAGGGCAGAGGATAGAGAATGCCTAGAGGATGAATTGCAGATTTGGACTGGCAGGTCATTCCAAAGCTTCGGGAGATGGTAGGAGAAGGTGGATTGCCCTGCAGTGGTCCGACGGTAAGGGATTGCCAATAGTCGGGAGTTGGTAGACCTGAGGGCATGGGAGGGGGTTGGAGGAAAAGATAGGGAGGAGGTGATGCAGAGTGGAAGGGAACCAAGCCAGAAGTTAGAAGCAAATTTAGCGCTGTGAAGTAGACTCCAGTTGCTAAAAGGTGGGAGGGCCAGAGAGTGGAGAAGCTCACAATGGTGGGTGCAGGGGGAGTGCATCAAGGGCAAAGCAGCAGAAAGCATTGAAGAGAGGGTCCAGTCTGGACAGGGTGGACTTGGGGGCAGACCTGTAGATTATATCGCAGTAGTTGAAGGTAGATTAATTTTCTGCACAATTTCACGTCTCACGGGTAGTGGGAGACTACTGCAATTTTTATAAAGGGCACCAAGCTTAGGGCACAGTTTTTTCAGGATAGCGTCCACGTGGGCTGAGAAGGATAGGTGCTGGTCAAGCCAGACCCCTAGGTACCTAAAGGAAGACACATCCTTGAGGGCTGTTCCATCAAGGGTGTGTGTGGAAGATCAGGGGTAAGATAAGTCTGGATAGTCTCTGCCTAGTGCCAAAGGTCAGGGAGACTGTCTTCTTGGCATTGAGGGTGAGTTGGTGGGAGTTAAACCAGAGCTGTACCTTGTTGAAATCTACCTGTAAACCTAGACCAGTGCATGATGAAAAGTTATGATTAATACAGAAAAACATGCTAGGCTGCTGCACAACGATAAATATAATTACATTACTGGATTGATCCATGCAGCCTGCACAGTAAACAACACAAAAGTCAGAAAACTGAGCAAGCTGCAGGATCCTGATCAAGAAATGGCTTACCAGTGAAAGGAAAACGGATTAAAATGATAAAGAAAGAAAAAGAAAAACCGCATGTGTACTGCTGTTAAAGCAAATATACAGTCTCAGGGGGAATGCTAGTATAAGTACATTTTTATATCAAGTTGTACCCCAACTATTAGAGTAATTATTAGAACTCCTCAACTTTGGTGCACCAATGTCTATTGTAGGTACATACTAAAAGCTGGAGCAGAAGAAATCTGCACAGTGGAGGTCATACCAGCTGTCTTGGTGAGAATGAAAATTTATAGACACTTTCTGTAATTAGGCATTTTCTTCACGGTAGTATTTATTTTATTACATTCTAAAAAACTTACATTCAGTTTCAGCAATGTCAATACAAAATTGATAAAAAGTTGTTCCCACCACAATGAAAATCCTCATATGCAATAAAATGACCTCTGAATGTAACTGGTGGCACTCCTATAATCATTCTGCCAGTATCATCGGAGGTGAAAATTCACGTTACTTTTCCAGTGCAAAAGCATGCAAGGATGTACAAAATGATGCAAAGTGCATTGAAAGATTTCATAATCAATTTCTTTAAAAGTAAACCTGTGATGGACCACGTGATGCAAGCAGCCTAGCGCTAGCTCCATTTTCTCGCTCCAGCCACCCGCTCACTTTAGCGTCTAATTTTCCGAGTTTAATCTCTTCGAAAAGTTGTCTAAACCTACTCAGAGGACATCTGAAGGAGTCGGGTCTACAATATTACAGGGATTTGTCTCTTGGAAGTCGAGATGAGGAAGGCTTTGCCAAAATGCACTCCTCCGACTACACCCGAAAAAGGCCCCAAAAAGTCTAGAGCTTCTTCTGCTACCGATACCGAAGATACTCTCAGGATCTCACCTGAACTGGAACCACTTACCGTAGCGGGTTTTCTGGTGAAGTTTCGCCATTCAAGGAGGAATTACGATCCATGACATCGGAAATTAAATCAATCTCGAAAGCTCTGGAGGATATATTCCGCCGCACCTCTGACTCCGAAGCCTGTATTGCATCTGTTGAAAAGCGCGTCAACAAGCTTGATTCTGAGCTAATTGCAACCAAACAGAAACTCACAAGAATGGAACTCAAGATAGAAGATCTCGAGGGTAGGAGCCACAGAAATAATGCGGTGCTCATTGGGCTGCCTGAAACGGAGGAAGGGCATGATACCATATTATTTATTCAAAAATTTGTGGAGAAAAGTTGCCGGTCCTTCGCCCTTTGGCCCTAAGTATGTCATTGAAAGGGTGCACAGAGCCCTCAGACCGACACCTCCAACTGGATCCCCTCTGAGACCAATCATGTTTAAATTTCTCAACTATCTAGAGTGCCAACATTTTCTTTCTAAAGTTAGAAAAATCCAGGAAGTTCGCTGGGAGGGAGTTACGGTCTGGATTGCCCAAGATCTACCGGCCACCATTCGGCAGCGCCGTATGGCTTTTCACCGCCTAGTACCAAAGTTGATAGTGGCTGGAGTTCATTTCCAAATGAACTACCCCACCAGACTACAGGTTTTGGTAGCAGGTTCTTGGCAATCATTTGAGGACCCTGAAAATGCTTGTACCAGTCTTAAGGCTTCTCTACTGGATCTCTTTAAAGATACCTGACTTTCCATGACAAAAATGTGTTTATTTCCTGAAGTCAGCTTTTACTTTTAATTTAAAAGTATACAAGCTTCTTATTCACTTTATGCATGCAGCATAGGAAGTGAAATGCAACCTAGAAACTGCCTTATCCTGCTTGAAATTGGGTGAAGAATGTTCCGCTCGATGCAAGGGCGCTACAACAGCTACCACTGAGACTCAATGTCTGGTCATACGATCGCTTGTTTTAAAATAAACTGGTAGTCTTCTTTTCCTTTTTTTTTCCACCTACATAGTCCGGCTCAAAGTATACGGGCTTCTTATTTGCTTTGTGCATGCAGCTTAGGAAGTGCAATGTGACCTAGAAACTGCCTTATCGTGCTAGAAATTTGTTGAAGTATGTTACGCTCGATGCAAGGGTGCTACAACAGCTACCACTGAGACTCAATGTCTGGTCACATGACCGCTTGTTTTAAATTAAACTGGTGGGCTTATTTTGCTTTTATTTTTCCACCTACATAGTCCGGTTCAGCTCTGCTGAATATAAGCTTATTGTTTCCTGATATCACAGGACTTCTTTAATGCATTATAATGTACACTAGAGGTCACCAGTTCTCTATGTTCTTTCACCTAGCATAGTTTTCAAAGTTTGTGTAATTGTTATTAACGGGGCCTCGCGGAGGCTTTAGAGATTTTACCAGAACTTTGCATGGCTTTATAATATAATTCAGACTATTCTTTAGACGGGATATGAATAGGGGGTTATAATTAATTAGTTAATTAGTTTTCGGTTTCTTGTAGTGACCTGTTCTATTACATATTATAAGGATAAATGTTCATTACCTATAGGTTTTACAATTTTCAAGTGTATGTTTAACTTTGAACGTATTTCCAATGGTTTGTTTTAAGAGACAAGTTAGGGTGGCTGGAGGGAAGGAGCTATGATGAAGGCGAACTGTGGAACGCAGTCTGTAATAGTAATGGGATATGGGAGGGTAGGGTTCTTTTCCCTTTTTGTTCCGGTTTCCTTTTACAGATGGGCTGATTGGGAGGGTATAAGGGAGGAGAGTTTAAGTTTGGGTATACAGCAGAGAGGAATCTTTAACACTGATGCCTGGATTGGAATGTTATTGGTAGGATCATGGTTATATTTCAATTTCCTACATGTTTTTTGTAAGAGATAAGGTCAATGTGGGGGAGGGCCAATTTAATTAAGATGAATGTGTTCCCTAGACTGTTCTATCCCTTACATTTACTTAACATCTGGTTACCTTTTTCCTGGTTCAATGAAGTTCATGGGCTTATCACAAAGTTTATCTGGTCCAATAAACAACTCAGGCTCGCTTATTTTAAGTTGGCAGCCCCCAAGGACAAAGGAGACCTACGTTTACCATATTTAACATTTTACTATTGGGCCAGTCATGCCGTCAAATATTTCAGGTGGTTATCCCCTAAAGAAGAGGTGTTTGCTTCACCCTCATCTCCCCAATGGCTCAAAATTGAATTATCCCTTTTTCAAGCTCACGCTTTAACCCCAGCTGCTCTTTTACATATTAAAGCCAAAGCACTTCCAGCTGAGCTAAAATTAACCCCTATTGCCACATCCATTAAAATCCATTCACAATTATGTAGCTTTCTTAAATATAATCATGTTCAGGATCCATCACAGCCCTTGTGGGGAAACCCAAATCTTAAGATTGACAACAAGATACCCGCAGCTAATTGGATACCCCACATGCCAGATTCATCTCTTTCCACGTTTATTTCAGAGGATAGCTCTTGGCTTTCCTCTATGGAAATTTTAGAAACCTACAACATACCTGCTAAATATATTTTTAAAGTTTTCCAATTAAGACATTTAATATTGAAAATTTTCGGACTCATTCCTCAGCAGCAGGGTACCCTTTCCTTTCGAAGTGCATTAGGTCAAACTACAGGCTTCCAATTTTCTGTATCCAATTGCTACAAAATATTGTACAACAAAGCTTACCCATGTTTTGCTCCATCGACCTGTTGGACGCCCTTTTTCTCTGTCTGTGCAGTAGACTGGACTATCCTATGACAAAACTGTCATAAATATATCACCCAAGACAGACTCCATCTCACTCAATTTCATATATTACATAACATATTATTCTGACCAGAAATTATTTAAATTTGGTCTCCTTCGCACTCCCATTTGCACCCATTGTATAAAGGAAGAATGTTCCCTATATCATATTTTCTGGACTTGCTCTAAAATTACCCCACTCTGGAGAAGTATTCAGCAAAAAAGCAGACCCTTTATTGGGCCTGAGTGACTTATTCACTGTGGAAATTTGTTTATTAGGTGATTATAATGAGGTCTCTGTATCTATCAGAAGATATCATATGGCACGTATTTCCATTTCTGTTAAAAAAATAGTTTTACATCACTGGAAGGACTCGGATGACATCTCTTACTCCGAGTGGCTCAATGAACTCCTGGCAAATCTCCAGACTGAGAAAGTGATAGCAAATCTTAATAACAAGCCTGAGAAATATATTAAAATTTGGGGGCCTTTACATATGCTGTATTCCCTTTAATATCATTATCTAAAGAATTTTCATTCCAATATCATGTTGTACTGTAACTGTATACTGTGTTGAAGAGAGGGGGGAGATAAGAGGGAGGGAGGGAATTGGAGGAAGGGGGTGGGTGGAGGGCAGATCCTCTGTATTGTACAATTAATGTCAAATGTGCACTGTTTTCATGGACCTGTTCTCTCTCCCTTTATTAAAACTTAATAAACTTTAAGTTGGAAAAAAAAAGTAAACCTGTGCCAATCTGTGGTGCCTTTATGATCTCAGAAGTAGGGCAGCTCGGTCACAGACCGAGGTCATAGGAACATGTGATTATATGAAAATTAGTGACAAGAAAAGGTTATACTCTCATCTAGATTGTCATAGGTGAAAAGCAATCCTTTGATTATTGACATTTGCTGAGTTCAGTGCAGTATGAGTGTGGCAGAACTGGGAATTTTGACCACGTGTGACAGATTATTTATTCATCACTAACTCCTGGGACGCAATGGTGAACAGCAGCAAAAGGTGGATTGGTGGACCTCTGACACATTATCCCTTTTTTGGGATTTTGTATTCCCCTACAATGTACACACAGTCCAACATGGTTAGACATTTCATTGCTGGTCTAACAGCCAATGTGTCATTTGGTTGAGAACTCAGAGTGTAGTGTTCATAGCTGACTATTTAGATGTGATGCTCTGACAGTCACTGTTGAAATTATATTAGTCAATATGGAATTGAAATAGTCACTCATATTGAGCCATATGCAGTCAGCCAGCACAGCTGTAAATGTTTACCATCTGCTATGTATAACTAGTGTAGGCATACTATAGAATAGTTTGCAGGTGATTGACATTCAATTTGCCATAATAAGCAACTGACACCAATAGAGTAAATGAGCAGCAATTGGATTGCCGTTACTGAGAACTTTGTAGTACAAGCACACAATAAGAATGTGTGTCTTTGATGGATAACTGAAACCAGGAGATAAGGGCAGTAGATCAAGAACTCGGTATTATGTGCATTATGCACATGGTGGACCATGTTGCAGATCAAAATACACTGCAATGCATGCCATCAAAAAGTAAGATCTGCTTAAGGTCACCATCACAATGACAAGGCAGCAATGGATGGCAAAAACGTTGCTCACAGCCAGCACACACAGCTCAGATGGCAACATGTGCTGAACAAACAGTGTGTGTTTCTCTATCATGGCACTACTGGTTCCATTAACATGCTTAGGGTGCTGTCTTACCAGTACACATGGTAAAACACGTACTGCCCATCAACCATGTCCAACATCTACAACATCCTCTAATTCAAACATGACACATAGCACTATAGGCATACTACCACATTCAGCGTCACATTTTGACATAACAGCATACTGAAGTAAAACACCCAAGAAAGTACTGCATTCACAGTCTGGTAGTGCCCCCTTCCCCAAGAGTCACTCCTCCTGCACTGCTGATTCCAAACAGTGGTGCAACAACATACAGGTGTACAGCGTTAACATGAAAAACATGCAGCTCCCTACCAGTAGGCATGGACTGGACCGCCTGCTGCGTCCTGTGTGAACATTGTCCCCCATGATCTTGCACGATGCCCAGACAGTCGATCACCACACTGTTGTCAACCCCTCATCTGTGTAAATCCATGCCCACACACACACACACCACGCACAGGTGGCATGACATACACACAACACAACCATGCAAAATTATGAACAGTTTTGGGGTGGTGGGGGTACAATTGGTATTAGGCGTAACCTCCTAAATGTTGGAAATTCTGTGGGTAGTAACTATATGTGGTCCAAGGAGATGCTGACAACTTATAGGGGTCCCGGTATCAAAATGGATGCAAGATTTCAGCTTTTTTCTTTGTCTTTCAAATTTTTATCTTTATGGTAATAATAACATAAACTGTCTCTGAAGTACATATGGAATGGACACATTACCACTAACCACATATTTGGATATATTCGGAGGGACTGCGTGAAAGTTCAGTCTCAAAGTTTAAAATCAATTGCCCCATATTCAAAAGTCCCCTGCAAAATTGAGCAAGTGTCTGCGCCAAGCATTTGAGTTGTGCCGGCACAAAATATTGGCATTTTCAGAAGATGCACCCTAGAATGCTATTGCGCATGTCTGGCTGAATATCCTGAACATGTTTGTTCACACAATTGAAGATGTTAGGCACATCTCAGGCAGGCCGAACAGTGCACTACAGGCAGAAACACAGGGAAATGCACTGTGACAAGTGAGATGGGCATGGCAAAGCTTTGCAATATTCAGCCAGGATATGCAAATGGCCTCATTGCACATTCCATGTCCAAACCCCACATATGAGAGTTCATTACTGGAATGCATGCAGGCCATTTGCATACCCTCTGTATGCTCAGTTCCAGCTTTGCAGGGCTGCTCCACCACTCCACAAAGGTGAACAGGAGGAACTGCAGCCTAGCAGGCAGGGGAGCCAGGATGTTTGTATGTGGGTGGGTGGACTGCAGTGGCCAAGGTACAGTGCTACACCCAATAGCCATGTAGAAGGCTGGACAGGGTACAGGGGACCCACCTTGACAGTGGCCACAGGGGCCACATGGACATGCAACTGGGGGGTGCAGGGTGACACAAGCTACGTGGGATACCAGATGCATGTGATACACCAGCTTCATATGCTGTTTATATTCACCTGCAGTGCCCCACATCTCCCCATATAGGGGGTAGCTGTAGGGAACTGTAAGTGATGGCAGTGTGCAGTCTGTGACCAGGTACCTGGGTGGGTGGGTCCCACCTGTGTGCACCTGTGGTGTACCACCATGGGTGCATGTCACAGGATAGTCCCTAGACCACGCCATGTGGGAACTAGTGCAACCAGGCTATCCTGACACAGTTACCATGGACATCATTCTGGGTATATGCCACCACCAGGTACCGCCCTGCAGGCCACATGGGTGCTGGTCATGGCCCCTGGTGTGTGTACAGCAGTGAGGATGTCCACCCAACAGGTGTGCTGGGAGAGCAACTGACAGCACTGGCATGTGGCTGCTTGGTGTCTACATCCAGGCTGCAGTGAGTAGGGGTTGCTCCTTGGACAGTGCCAGTGGTGACATGGCTCCTGTGGCTCATGGTTAATCCATCCTGGCATGGCAGCTGTGTGGGTGCCTGGAGTATGTCCCGGTGCATCTTTGAGGGCTGTGTTCAGATGGACTACCTGCAGTCCTGCAGCCTACCTGTGGGTGGCTGGCTGATTTCGGCATGCTTTTTCCATACCTAACTTTTGGCAGGTCATTTCTGAGATGCATGGCAGATGTGCCTCACATTTGGCTGAATATAGTGATGTGCAGCGTATTCATGGGAACACCCCCTCTACATGTGCCACAGACATTATAGTAGCACAACAGCGGATCCAGAGATGTGTGACACATCTCTCCCTTTTGAATATCGCACTTCGGTGCATTTGCTGTGATGGGCAGTGCATCTTTACTTTGCGCTACACATCTTCTTTGAAAATGTGGGCCTTTAATTCTTGTCATAAGAAAGTGCAACTAGCAGAATATAGTACATTATGATCACGAGTGGGAAAGTTCATTTATTTGTTTAGTTTTTCAGTTGTCTTTTACCATGTGTGTCAGTGTGTTGTCTGGTTAGGTTAAATGCTAGTGGTGAAAGAGCAACAATTAATGGCCAACAAAATTTATATTCAAAATGTAACCCCTTCCCTGCTATATGCCGCCTCAGATGGCTTAACAGTTCTTTTGTTTTCTAAAAATTGTCACTTTCCTACCTTTTTTGGGGGAGAGAGGTAGGCGTTAACCACAGTTCGTAAAGGTAGGGGAGACTGACTCTCAAACTCATGGATGAATTTTCCAGTGGCTACCTCCCTCCCTTCCCCATCTAGTGGATGATAGTATTGACTCTGAGAAAGGGGGAGGCACCAATGATGAGTTTGCGCAGTTGAAAAATATTTATAGCAGGGAGAACAGTACCTTAGTCCTCAGAAACAGCTGGATTCCTGGTGACTGATGGATTTCTGTCTGGCTGATTGATGACTCTTCACATCTCCACAAATGTCTGGCAAAGCTGGTAGAGATGCCAAGAGCTGTAAAACACTTAGCAGTAACACAACATCTCACAACATTTCATTTCTGTATAAAATTCAGTCCAAACAAACTTGCAATCAGCAAGCAGCATTTTATTATATTACTGTAAAAAGGCTCAAGCCACACTTGCAGGGAGATCTCCAGGGTTATTTACAGTTCATTTTCACTGGCACAAAACAACAGCAAGCCACCGTGGCACCACACTTCGTTTGGGGACCTGTGATTCAAACCCAGAACCAGTTATCTCTCGCTTTCTCCTCAAGAGCCAAAATGGGCTCCTGTGCTTTGACCGCCCAGAGGGAAGTGGAGTGCACACTTCCATCTTGAGTCTCATTTCAGTGTTATTGCAGTCCAGACTGACAAAGCACTGCTTTTCATCAGTACACTGTTAATACACTGCATTGACTTTCTGCTACATTGTTGTATCACTGCTCAATCTTTCTTATTTTTTGATGTAGACAGTAGGAGCACTGCAAATAACTAGTAGATTTTCATGCACACTTCTTTAGCACTGCATTTCCTTCACTAGTTTTTGCTGCACACTGCAGCAGTACTGCTCAATCTTTCTTATTTTTTGATGCAGACTGTAAGAGCACTGCAAATAATTATTAGATTTGCATGCACACTTCTTTAGCACTGTATTTCCTTCACTAATTTTTGCTGCACACTGCAGTAGTAGTGGTAACACTTTATAATTTTTATCACACTTCTTTAGCACTGCATTGTCTCAGCAATCTGGTTACCCTTACTGAATTTGTCACAATGGCATTACAGTGGTATAGCAATGGCAATACTGTGGTCAGCTGAAAAATCCACAATAGTACCACCCAGTGGTACTCTGGTATCACAGTGGAAGGTGATATATAGATTTTCCTCTGTGCATTGGTAGTGTACTGGCAGAATGGTATCCCTATGTTACCATTTTCTCTCTCTCACACATACATTGGTAATACAATGGTATCATAAAATTTTGAGATTTTTTTCGGATCCCACAAATACTGGTACACTGGTAGCACAATGGTACTTCGTTATTTTGACATTTCAGTATTTGGTACCTCTCACAGCAACCCTAGACTCATGTGGTAGCACAGTGGTACCAGTATTAATCTCATTATACTATGTACTCTAATGCATTGTAAAGATAAATTACAATATCAACCTCATGGAGAACAGCTCTCAATTCCATATTTTTGTTTGTTCACTTGTCTTTATCTTACTGGTAATGGACTGTTATTGTTCACATAGACCAGAACATTCAAAGAGCATTTGCGATTGCTAAATGGGTAAGTGACTCTCAAACAACATTTTGCACCCCAAAAACAGGGTAGGATCACAAAATGATATCTTGAATAGCATAATTAGTGAGAATCTGACCAGTTGGTGAATGGCTCTAAAAGATGTTGCCTCCCTAAACCAGGTATTATCACCTCTGCCTCCTACCCCTGCCCCTTTGAGCTCCTACCATCAGTAATATCACACTTCCCCTGGTGTTCAGTGGTGCTGCTGTCCATTCTGTACATTGGACACTGCCAATACCTACCTGCCCACCCAGTCCCACTGCTCCCACCATTCATGGCCCCCACCATATGTTTATGCACTCTCCCCACAGTGGCAATTGGCAGAGACACTCTGCTAACCTCTGTGACCAACTGAGGACAGAATGCCAGTTTTGCACTCATGTGCCTACTGTATAAACAGCTGTGTACAGTTAGCACATGATTATGAACTATCATCCATTTTGTGCCTGATCAAGGAGCTGAGAGGATGGTCTGTGCCGAACGTGGAAAGGTGTCAAATATATAGTAAGCCTGGGGACCGGGGGTAGTATTTGCTGTAAGAACTAACTGGGTCATGCTGGGGACTTTGGATATACAGGGGGAAAGAGCTTCCACTCAACACACCACTGCTCACTCTATCAGGCCCTGTGCGGGCTTCCGCCATCAGCCCAATGGACCTATCTCCTGGCCAGCACAGTCAATAAGGCCATCCAAAACTGAGCTACTTTTCCACAATCCCACCTCTTTTGGCCAAAAGTGTTTGTTCAAGAGCTCTGCTTCACTGCTGGCCCCAAGCTTGAGTGCCCCCTAGTCTCCACCTGTATGGGTAAATGTGCATTCTCATCTGCAGCACCTTTCCTTTGGAACAACCTGCCCACTTCACTTAGCACCACTGACTCTCTAGGACTCTTCCACTCTCTCCTTGGATCTCACCTTCTGTCTTCCACTCCTTGCTCCTGCCTTCCCAACTTATTATCATGCCTCAACTTCCCTTCCCTCCTTTTCCTTCTTCGTCTATACTTACACTGCCGTGATGCACTTTTCCTTTACTCATCTCAGATCATGCCTAATTTGTATTACAACTTGGCTACTACTGTACCTGCTATTGTCATAAATGTTATTTACCCATTGTGCTGCAAGTTTATATATATCTTCATATAAATATCCTGTATATTTTTATTACTGTCTATTGTATGCCTTGTCCCATCCTCCTTTGTACTTGCCCGTATTCCTGTGCCATCCTCAGTGGCCCAGGTCATGCCTGAAAATGGTTCTCGGACCAGTGCACCTACTCGGTAAACAAATGAAAGAATAAATAAATAAATGGGAACTGCTGGACATCAGGGATAGTAACAATCTACTGCATATCTGTGGGATGATTGTAGGATGGGGTAGGACTGGAGAACAGGTAAATTAAGAACCTGGACCTGTGGGATAATTAGCGGAGGGGGCCCAGTGGAGACTGACTGTTTCCCAGGGGGGTGCTTTGGTGGTGTAACTCCCAGGATATGTTATGTTTGGTGCTGTAATGTGGCCTGTGCTGTAATCGGCATCAGCAACATGGCTGTCACACCAGCATGGGTGAACCCTTTCTCCACACGCTGAGTGTCCACCCTATAACAGATTTTGGTGGCATCTGCAAAAAGACATACCTTCCCATTCAGTTCTTCTGCAATTTCACTTATGAAGACATTGAAGTGGCCCACTCCTAGTACTGAGCCCCACGCCTCACCATGCCTTTAACCAACTGCTGAAAGCAGATGCGGAGAGTACTATCTTCTCCCCAGATGTATATAGGCAACCTTTTGGCAAAAGCCACCATGCATGCTTGAGGACCCTCCCCTATCCCTGAAATTTCCCTGCACTACCCCTACCCCATCCCTTGCTAGGTCATTTGTCCCCAGGTGGACAATGACATCTAGCTCCCTCTCATCTCCTGCTGCCTAATGATCCACTGTATCTGCTCTCATCCCTCCAAGCCAAAGTACCTCTCAGGTATTTCACCTCCCTCTCCTTTACCCCACCCTGCTCGCAAGTCTATCCCCCAATTAAGTCCCCCACTAGCAGTTGCTTCCTACTCAGCTGGGGGCCTCTTCCTCCCTCCTTGTAACTGTGGAATGGTCCATGGACAGTGCTTTCCTTGGGGAAGGTTTCTCCAGGGGCCAAAAGGGTGGTTCAGCTGCAGGGAGAGTGGTTGGCTGGGCAGAGCCCATTTCAGATGCAGGGAGAGTGTTTAGTAAACAAAGCAGGTGAACTCTAACTCTGACAGACAAACCGGCACAGGGGCAGAAAATGCAAGCCCCATAGGAAAGAGCACAGTGAGGGCTACAATAGGTCATTTACCAGAGAAGTCACAAGTCAGGGAACTACAGCTGAAGAGAACATGGAGAACAGGCAGGCATCAGAAAATGATGCATTGGGACAGCGGATGGATGTGCACTCATGACTGCATGCATGGGAACTACAGATGCCAGGATGCCAATGCTGGGGGGTGCAAAGGCCAGCTTAGGTAGGTGAACACTGTCCTGTAGGTAGAGTGCACAGCACACAGGGACCCCTGCATGCTGGACAGCAGGGAAGTGTACCATGGAGCATAGCCCTGCTGCAGCACAGTAGCTGATGGGAGCCCAGGACACTGTGGACACAGAATTTGAATGTGACCATGGTGCACAGCACAGCCATGAAGCACTGGGACTGTGGGCAGACAGTGGAACTACAGTACTGGTGCAAACCACCCACAGACAAGTAGCAGCTGCCACAGGTGTGGCCCGTGGAGTGTGATGTGCAAATGAAGTGCAATCACACCTGCATGCCTAAGCTGGAACCAAAGCCGGTCAGTGTTGCACAGTCCTCTGGCACAATGGAGTACAGTGTAGAAGCCATGGAGGGGCCAGGGTGCTGAACTGCAACCCCAACAACAGGGACAATCTTTGAGGTGGTACCATCCAGGAAGGGAAAGTCCAAGCTTAATGTGAATGGCTACCTCCTGGTCCATGAATGGATATGCAATGAGACAGTGTACTGTTTTTTTATCATATCATATTTTTCACCTGCTGCTGCACACACTCTGGCTTGGGGAATCCAGTTGCCAGCTCCACCCACCTGGAGAGCTGGGTAGCTCAAACTGCACACAGGAGGATCAGGGATGCCCATCATGCCATCCTGCTGGAGGGCTCCCCCTCTGCCTCTACCAGCCAGGACAGCCCCAGACCCTCCCCAACAGGACTCCTCCAAAGTCCTCCAGGTGGCTCAGAGCACAGCCTTCAAACTGCAAGGTCATGCCCAGCCATTTTCCTTCAATTGGCCCCTGTAGCATGGACGTGCAATGACATCCAGGCGCAATGTGCAGACATCTGCCATGCTCCCCATCTAGTGTCACTGACACTAGTAGTGCCCCTGGACATCCTCAGAGGGCTGCTACAGCATGGTGAAGTTTCCCAGCCCACCCCAGCACTGGGAGAACAGTCTATGGAAGTTTGATCCCAGTCCTCCCCTGCCGACCCCCGACGGCCTGGGCTCATTCCTGAGCCTGGGTTACTGGTGTGGCACAAGGTGTGGCATCCAGTGCCTTAACCCCCAGCACCACTAGGCCAGCTTGAGACAGTGTACTGGTGCTGCCAGCACCATAAGTCCAAGTCCTGCCCCAGCCAGGCCATCACACTGCTCCAGGATGGCCAGCACCACCTAAAGAAAAAGAATGAGCAGAATCATGCTCTGGAGATGACAGATGCTCTATCAGCACAGGCACTGGCTGGCATCAAGTAGAAGGCACACAGCACCATGGCTAGCCCCGCATAGCTACTGCAGAGTGAGGCAACTGCGATGATCACTGAGCTGCAGCAACAGTTGCCAAGCAAGAGGGTCCTGCTGCAGATTGTGAACAGGACCTGCTGCAAGGACCTCTCACCAGAACCAGTGACACTGGCTGACCTCACTACCCCCAAGCAGCTACAGATGGTGACTGGATGGCCATGGTACAGCAGGATCATCAGCAGCACCACCCACCAGATCCTTCTACTCACCACAGAGGACAACATCAGGGACCTGGCACAGGCACCCTTCTGGGTGATGGATAGTACATTCAAGACTGTGCCACACCTGTTCACTCAGTTGTACACCATCCATGCACCCATGGGGACAGGCCCTAACAACCTCATCATGTCATTGGTGTAGACACTGATGATGACAAAGAGCTGGCAATGTTACTGAACCTTGTTCCAGGAGCTGAATAAATATGCCAGTATACAGTCCTGCACCCTCAAACCACCTACAATCATCACTGACTTTGAGCAGGCTGCAATCAATGCCTGTAAGATGGAATTTCCGCAAGCCATGAACAAGGGTTGCCTGTTCCACTTTAGGCAGATTGTGTGGCAGAAGGTCTAGAGCTTTGGCCTTGCACCACAATATGGAAGTGACCCAGACTTCAGCCTGAAGATCCATGAACTCGTGGTCCTCGCCCATCTCCTGGCACAGGACATTCAGGCAGTATTCAGTCTCCTGAAGCCAACCATTCTGCCCAATGCACCATACTCCTCTATTGTTTCGAGCAGACACATGTGCTGGGCAGGATATGGCTGTACAGTAGGGTGGCCAAGGTGCCCATGAGATACAACCCCATGTTCCCACCTCAGCTGTGGTTGGTTGCAGGTCTCAATGAGCAAGGTATACCATGGATCCAAAGCAATGTCGAGATCTGGCACTGCCATCTCCATGCCCTGCTCAGGAAGGTGCATGTAGGGGTCATGACAATGCTAGCAGAGCTCCACAGGGAACCGCAATGGACTGATGTCACCAGGGAAGGCATTCGTTGTGGACTGCCATGGACACCACCCAAGAAGAGCTATGAGGAGTGGATAAGAATGGTACTGGCATCCAAGAACAAGGGCAAGCTGCTGAAGTTCCTCTGTGGCATGGCACACAACACCACCCTGTAGGGTTTCCATGGTGACATGGCACCTGACAGTTGTACACTCACAGTACACATCATTCACAGCCACCAGGTTGCCACTGTGGCCCCTTACTGTTGAATAAAGTTTCAACACCACTTTTCACATGCACCCCAACCTGGTGGCCATGTCTCATCACAACACTGCTGGGTATCGCAAAGCAGCCCACTGCACACTGCCATGTCTGCACTGTGTGAGTCGCATGTTGCACAGGCCTGACTCTGTGTGAGCCCCCCAAATTCTTTCAGCTGTTCATGTGTGCCACACGTTGCACAGACCTGAAGCTGTGTGAGTGCCACCAATCCTTCCAGCTGTGTAACTGTGTGGTAACAGCATTCCCACAATGGGCCCTTGTGGACCCCCCCACAACACACCTGGCAGCCTTCATGCCACAATGGGCTCCTGTGGCACAGGCCCCCCCAAACACCTCCAGACATTTTTCTGTGTGGTTACTGCAAGCCCATAGTGGGCTAGCATGACACGGCCACATGCACATATTGCATGGTTGGTGCAATGGCATGCTGCTCTGTGTCCTGGCATCCACATGTGGTGTTGCTGTGGACCATTTCCTGGTGTAGCTATCCATGCTCTCGCTGTGCCTCCGCTGTGTGCCTGCAGTGTCATGCATGCACCAACTAACAGGCATGGTACTCCAATTCCTTCATGCATGCCCAGCTGGCTGGCTGGCTGTCAGCTGACATCATCATGCATGCAGGGATGAATGGACAGTCCACCATGCTGCCTGGGATGGCTGGTCAACACACTGGGGCATGCACGGCTATTTGTTTCATCCCTGTCCCATGGATGGTGAGACAGTCATCCTTCCCTTGGGTCTGTGATCAGGTCAGTAGTCCTCAGAGGGTGCACCACATAGGGGGTGGGTGTTTTCACATCGTCTGTGCTGTTCAGTATTGGCTCAGGTCCTGGGACGGGTGGCGTAGATCAGGATTGGGTGCTTCATGTGTTTGTAGAAAATCCACTCAACAGCCGCACAGCATCCTGACCTTCTCTGGCTGGACAATGTGTCAGGTGCTGTCCTGGGTCAGGCCACTGTGTGTCGGGCTGCTGGGGCTGTTGGGTTGTTGTGTGTGGGGTGCAGCATGTCAGACTAGTAAGCATCAGGATTATAAAAGGGTACCTAGCAGGGCAGGGTTTTCTATGTGCAAGGAGAGTGGTCAGTGGTGGGATGGGCAACTGGTATGTGGGCAAGATGAGTAGTCTGGGTGGGTCCAGCTGCAGGAAGAGTAGTTATCTAGGGGGTGCTGGTCCAGATCTAAGGAGGGGGCTTTGTTTGGTGAGGCTGGGAGGTTGGTCCAGCTACAGGGAAGGTGGTCTACTGAGGTGGGGAGGCAGGTCTGGGGGGGTTCCATCTGCAGGGGGATCTTGTCTGAGGGTAGGAAGGATGGCCTGGAGTAGCCAGCTACAGGGAGGGTGATAGTTGATGGGGAGAGGCTGGTTTGGGGCTTGTAGGGTGGACTAGTTGCAGGCAAGGTACACAGCTTGTGAGAGGTCTATTGGGATGTTGATATGGTTGTCCAGCTGGGTGGTCATCTGGGCAGGGGGTGATCAAGATGTGAGTGGTCATGGGGGTGCAGGCCCAAAGGGCTGTACTTGGGAACCCTCACTGAAGTCAAATACTAAATTTAGTATTAAAGCATTCATTAATTTGCCTTCAAAGACTAATTTTAGTTATTTTTAATAATCTTTAATCAACATTCAAAAATACAACCTCTAAGAATACTAAATTCTAGGAAGTATTTCAGCAAACTAGTTGTTCAAGAGTAAGTTATTGCTAAATGAGGATTAGAAATAGATCTGCAATGCTCTTAAAAGTATTTTTTTTTAATACTACTGAATCATAAATGAAGATTACAGTCAGTGGAGTAGTTTTAGGATTTTCATTAGCCAATCAAGGCTGGGTACATTACCGTGCATTTCAGTTCTACTAAGCAAGGAGACAGATAAAACAACCAGCAACACCAATGAATTTTAAAGAAGGTAAGCAATCATAAAATGTGGGTTTTTACCTGGAAATAATATGGTGCAAAAAAAGTTGGCAGTGTCCCTTTAAAAGTCTATTCTAACCTACATTTCCCATAAGTCTACTCAGTCAGAGACCTGCATTTTCCAGCTCACTTGCTGCCTGTGTCCAGCCTGATGAAACTGCACGAGCACTCTGTGGTCTCCATTTTTGAACAACTGGGGTTTCCTACAGCTAAGATTTACATGTTAAGGTAAGAGCTTATGTTTAAAAAGTACATCTTTTTAACTCCCTGAAATGTCAAATACAGTAAGGGAATTATCACTCAGGTGTTTTTTTTTCCTAAATGAAATGCTGTGCAGGTTTCATTATCAGTGTTTTGTCTTGAAAACATTTTCTCTTCTCTGAACTCGTGGCTAAACTTTGAAATGCACGTGTTTTTTTCTATCAACTCCCCCCCTTAAAGTGTCTAGGATGCATTGTGCCTCTAGATTACTTGTTATTTGTGGAGTTTTTGCTGATTTAGTTACTTTAAAGTAGTGGGGGTGGGGCAGGAGAATGAACAGCAGGAAGATTGTATAACTGAGCAAATTCAGAATGCATTTTCTGTGTGTATCCATTTAGTAACCTATTTAAGTATATTTACAGAGAAAATATTACAACATTTTTTAATTTTTTGAGAAAATCTGGACTTATCTGCAGATAAAGGAAGAATTATTTACTGCAGATATTTGAGTGTGTTTGTGGGGGAACTGTTTTTTTGTATTTAATATTTGTATTTAACAGTTGCATGTATTAATCCATTTTGTAATCTGGGGATCAGTGTATTTTTTTTTCCTTTGCTGAAGACTGCATTAATTTATATTTTATATTTATTTTATTTCATTTTTGTTGACCGGCTAAGTGCACTAGACAGATTCTTGCCTATTTTCAGGCATGACCTGGAGGGAAGGGGATACAGATGAAAGCCAACTGACCTTGAACCACATTAAGCTGTTGGTGGTATTTTTAGTGAATTGGGGGAAATTTGGCCAGGGCACCAGAGAAAATTCCCCTTCTTTTTTCGAGAAGTGCCATGGGATCTTTAACATTCACCTGAACTACCACCAGAACAGGCAGATGGGACCTCGGTTTACTGTCTCATCTGAAAGACAGTGCCTCAGGAGTGCTGGCATCCCCCTCATGCTGCACTACACCCTCAGTATTGTGATATTAACCCAAGTGCCTGGTGTGGGAATAGAACCCACTGTCTTCTGATCTCCCAGCCTCAGAGGCGAGTGTGCTACCTGATGAGCCACTGACACTGCAAATGCAATATGCAATAAGTTAGTGTCACATATTTTTTTTAATACTATGTTGAGAAGTATGGGGTCCATGGTTGAGGAAGGGTGATCACGGGAGGTCTAGGTGTAGGGAGGTTCTGCTCTGGATGGAGGGTGTGTCCAGCTTTTGGAAAGGGTGTCCAGCTCTTGGGAGGTTACTCAACCAGCAGAGGGGAGGGGGAGCTGGTCTGTGGGTGGGAATGAACACAGGGGTCCAGCTGCAGGGAGGATTGTCTGCTGGGGGAGGCTAGTCGAGGGCATGAAAGAGTGAGCCAGCAGCAGGGAGGATGGATGGTGGTGGTGGTGGTGGTGGTGGCGGGGCTAGTTCAAGGTTGGAAGTGAGGTCCAGCTGCAGGGTGGGTCGTTGGATGGTGAGGCTGGTATGGGGCTTCTGATGGATCTAGCTGTAGGTTGAGTGGTTGGGTGGGGGACTGCTGGTCCAGGGGCTTGGAGGGACAGCTTCAGATAAGTGGTCTGTTAGAGTGGAGGCTTGGGGTGGTGCTCCAGCTACATGGAGGTTGTACAGAATTTTGTTGGAGGCTGGTCCAGATGTATGGAGGGTGGCTGGCTGGGTAAGTGGCTGGCCTGGAGCCTGTGTGGTGCTCTAGCTCCAGTGCTCATTATGTGAAAGGCTGGGGCTAGAAGGGTTGCCCAGCTGCATGGAGGATAGTCTGGTGACTGGAAGGGTGATCTAGCAGAGAGGAGGGTGGTTGACTCTTTTGGGGGGGTGGGTGAGGCTAAAGAGATTGATCAGCCTAGGAGGGATCCAAAGTGGTGAAATTAATTAGAAACTGGTTAACATGTCTGCCCTTCAGCTTAACAGTAGCGCTGTCACCTGCTGCGGAGGTGACCTTAGTTCAGGAATGAGCTCGTGTCAGGGGCTCTCTGGGGAGAGCAGGAGGATCAACTGTTATACAAGAGGCTCTCTTCTGGGGAAGGACAGCCAGCTCAGCTGTAGTACTGCCAACTGAATGACCACAAGTGGCAGTGCAGGCGGGAGCAGCCCATGGGAGGGCCAAGACATTGACTGGTGCTGTGCCACACATGTCTGTGCATGTGTTTGTGCACTCTTGCTGCTTATGTTCTAGGAGATGGAAGAACATGCAACTGTGTCCTGACTACCTAGGCAGCTCCTCCACATATTGGATTCATTCTACGGTGGAGCAAGTCCTGGCAGATGCCAGAGTGATTGTGCTGTGGTAGCTGAACAGAAGGGTGGTGACCAGAGATGCAGGTTGGAAAATAGAGCAGTAGCTGGGGGTGGGGGTTAAGGTGTCAGAGGGTGATGGTTAATGGCATTCATTACAGTGATGGGACAGTGAGCAGCTCAGTTCAGTACTGGCACAGATCCTCTAACAGAGTCTTCATAAGTGACATTTCAGAAAAACTGGCAAAGAAGGGAATGCCTTTTTGCAGACAATACCAAAATTTGTAGGGTGGGCACTAAGAAGGGAGCAGGGAGCATGCACATGCCTCTTGGAGAAACTCGAAAAGTGGTCAAGATCAGGGCAGTTGGGGTTCAATGACAAAGTGCAGAATCATGCACCTAGGGCATTGGAAACCAGGAGCTGCTTTATAGGGTTGGGGAAGTACTAATGATCACTAAGCAGAAGGGACCTTGGGGTTTTTATGATCTTAAACAGACTCACCAAGATACTGCCCTGCACCATACCCATTGCTGCCTTGTCGTCAGAAGACCCCAAGGAAGTTAATATGTCCCTAAATTTATAAGCCGTTAAAAAGTTCTGTCCCTCATAAAATATACAAACCCGGTCCCAAGGACTTCCTGTTTTTTTTCTTTTGCACCAGCTCCACCCCCATGCTCACAAGCAGGAAGACGAGATGCCAGTGAGAGCTTGGGGGCATGCTCCATTATATGTAATGGGCGGCAACGTTTCTATTGATTTTAAACAATAAAGTGGCTACCTGGCAATAAAATGTGGGCACCGTTCAACTAACAAGGGCCTTGTTACTTGACCGATGCCCATGTTTCAGTGCCAGGTGCCCACTAGATCATTTAAAATCAGTAGAAATGCTGCTGCCCATTACAGATGAAGAAGAGCACCCCTGCACTCTCACTGGCATCTCGTCATCCTGCTAGTGAGCGTGGGAGCGGAGCTGGGGCAGCAGCAAACAACTGGGAAGTCCTTGAGACCTGGTTTGTATATTTTTACAAGGGACAGAACTTTTTAACGGCTTAAAAATTTGGGGACATATTAACTTCCTTGGGTCCTCTGGCAGCAAGGCACCAATGGATATGGTGCAGGGGCCAACTCAGTTACCTTGGTGAGTCTCTTTAAAGTTGCTGGGCTGTGTGACAAAGCAGTGGGTAGGGCTAGGAGGATGCTGGGACTGCATAGGGAGGGGTATCTTCAGCAGGAAGAGGGAGATAGCGGTGTTGCAAGTAATCCCTTGTTAGTGAGATCTGACTTAGAATACTGTTTCCAGGTTTGGAGGCTGCACCTTAGAAAGGCCATAGGGTGGAGGCAGTATAAAGGGCAACTAAAATTGTACAGGCTCGTCAAAACCTCGCAGGATCTCAAGCATACTAAAATCCCCTGAAGAGAGGGACATGATGGAGACCCACAAGTATCTTACAAGGATGAACAGGTGCTGGGGGCTCCTTCAAATAGGAAAAAGACCATGGGGCATGTGGTAAAAGCTTATGGTGGGGGTAAGATGGATGTGATTACTACTTCACTGAAAGGGTAGTAGACACCTGGAACAGACTGACAGCATTATAGCGTTGGAGGTCAGGAGTGAAAAATGGTAAGGGGGGCTTAAAACATGTGTGGTGTATAGACATAGGGAACTCTCAGTAAATAAGCAGGGAAGAGGGAGGGCCATAAGGGCCACAAGAGACCATTTAGAGTTTGCAGAGAAGGACTTCACAGGAGCCTGTGGTTGCAGTTGTAGCGAGCTCTGGAAACCACAGCAGAAGTGTGACCTAGAGTGAGGGCTCGTCAGCAGTGGGGGTTGCGAGCATGCAGTTTAAGGAAAAAAATATCTGACAGATTCTGTGTGTTGGGGGAGCTCTGGTGGCAGTTGTAGTGAGGTTGGGAAACCAGAGTGGAAGAGTAAGAGTGAGGGATTATCAGTTTTTGAGGAAGCAGTAAAAAAAAGTCTGTTTTGAATATCGAGAGGTGTGGCGAGGACACGGCAGCAGCATGCAGTGGAGTGTGACAGCTGGAGCGTAGCTTGGAGCAGCCAGTTGAAAAAGGTTTGGTAAAAAAGCAAAAAACTAAAACTGCTAAACAGAAACAAATGATCACTGTATGATAGTGGGAAGAACGGGGAGAGGTAGGACTAAATGGCAGGTGGCGTGGCTGAGGGACGGGCAACCTGGAAGAAACAAAACTAAAAGCAAGATAGCAGTAAGCAGTGTCAAACAACGGGGGTGAGGGATGGGGATGTGTGACGTAGTCCACTATGCACATTAGTCGAGGATGACGTAACAACTCTATGTATAAATGTAAGATTCTGCATGTATACACGTACATGCTCAGATAAAATGGATTTATCACACTCCATTTATGTCCACCCCATTGCATGAATTTACTTATTTATAACCCATCAGGGCTCTTTTTACTGCTGTGTGTTTTTAATTGTGAGCTGTCCTGGACCTTGTGCTGTTCTTTTCCTCCCCTAAATCCTTTTGTTAGCCCCTGGTACTTTGACATTAGCTGCTGTGCAACTCTATTGTATGCAGTGCTTGCTGCTTTCATAGTCCCTTCGGGGAGCCCACTGATTTCCCTTGTTTGCCTCCCACCCACAGTTACTTTTAAGTCAATTTCAGGCATTGCCCTTCAGCTGCACTGTGGATTTTCCTTTGTGGGCCCTATCTTGTGCATTTGCTCTCCCAGTCCCTTTCTACCAGGCCCCTCAGGGCACCTACAGTCTGCTACCATGCAGCTTAACTAAAGGTTCCTGCCACCTACTGCTGGCCGCCCACCCTCCAGACCCTCTTAGCCTGCCCCGTGGGGGCTCTTCACATGCCACTTTGTGGCTGATGGGTAGAGGGAGGCATATTTGCTCTAGCCTCCTCCACCTCCCAAAAATATCCCATCTTCATTCCCACACACATGGAACAGGCTACAGCCATAGTTCTGTGGGCAGAATTATAGACACATAGACCTTGATGGCAGATAAGGACTGCTTGGCACACTGAGCCAGCCCATTTCCCTACCTAGTGGATAAGCTGCAGATCCTAGTTATCCAACAGCTGACTTCCTCCAACCCACCAATAGAATTGGTTCATGTATGTCCCATGTATTCTTGAAGTCCCCCACTATTTTTGACCCCACAACCTCCTCAGGAAGGACATTCCATGCATTCACCACCCTCTCTGTGAAAAAATACTTCCTCATGTTGCCCCTGAGCAGTCCCCTCTATCTTCAAATTCTGCCCCTTGTTCTTGCGCATCTCTTTTTCTGAAAGATGCTACTCTCTTGGACTTTGTTGATTCCCTTGAGGTGCTTGAAATTTTCTATCATGCACCCCCCTTTTCCCCAAGGGCATACATATTCAGCTCATCTCTCTTTGTATGGCTTCTGGTGCAGACCCTTCGCTATTTTAGGTGCCCTCCTCTGGGCTGGCAGTTGAAAGTGCCTGCCATTACTGTCACTGTAGCTGTCTGCATTTTTTATTCCATCTCTAGTTTCCTTACTTTGACCTAGTTTGTCTTTTCCTCTAAAACTCCTCTTCCTTTACTCCTGTGCTATATACCCTTTTTGTATCTCTCTACTCTTGCTACTATAACTTCCCCATACTGATCTATTTTTCCCTTTATTTCTACAGGTCTGGCCAAACATACCAATCAGATAAGTATCTTTGTTTAATTCTAATACTCTTATCTCTCCTCTAGCACCTCCAACCCTTTGTGTCTCCTCAACCTTCTCTGTTCTTCCCTTTCAGGTCCTACCAGAATACCCTGAACCAAGGACACCCCAACTCTGGACTCCCCTACTCTGATGGAGCAGGTAAGTCCTAATTACTTAACTGCCTTAGAATCATAGAAATCTGGTGACAGAAAAGGACCATTTTGGCCAATCAAGTCTGCCCTTACCCCCCATCATCTTTATCCAAGAGACACCTACTGCCCACTTGGTCAGCTCCTGGTGTCTGTCCCATGCCCACTTGAATCCTTTCACCATTTTTGCGCACACCACCTCTTCTGGTAGTCTGCTCCAGGACTCTACCACCTTCTCAGTGATGTAATGCCCCCTCACATTGCCCCTAAACCTTCCTTCTTCTAATCTTAGTTTATGATCTCTAGTTCTAGCACTTATTTTTCTTGCAAATAAGCTTCCCACTCTCACCATAGTAGTCTCCAGCGGGTACAGATCCAATTCCCTCTCCTCATAGGGCTTCTTATACATAGCGTGCACCATCTTGGTTGCCCTTGTCTGAACCCTTTCAATCCTATCTTATGTCCTTGTGTAGGTGAGGCCTCCAGAACTAAACCCCATACTCCAGGTGAGGCCTCACCATGGATTTATAAAGGCACATCAGCATCTCCCTCTTTCTGTTTTATACCCCTTCCTATGCACACCAGCATTCTATTCACTTTGCCCACCACTGTGCTGCACTGGTTCCCCACCTTAAGGTTATCTGAAATTATAATCCCCAGATCTCTCTCCTGCTGAGTTTCCTCCCCCCCCCTCATGTGTAAATGGTTTGCTGGTTGTTACACCCACATGCATTACTGTACACTTTTTGGCATTAAATTTCAGCTGCCAAGTTTCCGACCACCTCTCCAGAATCTTTAGGCCCTCCCTCACTGCCTCCACCTCCCCTACCAGGGTGTCTACTCTATTGCAGATTTTTGTATCCTCTACAAATAGGCACACCTTCCCCTGCAGTCCCTCTGCTATATCTCATAGTAAAAGCCAGGAGAATAGGCCTGATGGCCTGTTGTGTCTGCTCGGTAGCCAGCCTCCTAATGGGTGCTTTTTTTCCCACCCAGCCCCAGAGAGGGGCATCCTCCACTTCAATTTACCCTTGTACCTGTTCCACTCCCTCTTGAAGCCCTCCACTGTGCCCTCCTCCACCAGACTCCTGGACAGTGCATTCCAGGGCTCCACCACCCTCTCAATGAAGAAATGTCTCCTACATTCCCCCCTGTAATTTCTCCCCTCTAGCTTCCACTCATGTCACCTGGTTGTTCCCCACCTTCTTTAGTCTGAACATCTCTTTGGCACCACCCCTGTTTATTCTTTTACATATTTGAAGACCCCTATCATGTCCCCCCTGTCTCTCCTTTCCTCCAGTGAGTACAGCCCAAGCTCTTCCAGCCTTTCCTCATAAGGCCTTCCTCCCATGCCCTGAATCATCCTGGTTGCCCTCCTCTGGACACTCTCCAGCAGTGTTACATCCTTCTTGAGGTGAGGTCTCCAGAACTGCATGCAGTACTCGAGATGTGGTCTGACCAAGGCATTATACAGAGGGAGGATCACCTCCCTCCTCCTGGACATAATCCCCCTGGCTATGCAGTATCCGGTATGCTTTGGTTGTTGTTCTTCTGCAATTTTCAGTGCTATTCATATTGACATCTACCACCACCCCTAGATCCCTCTCACTCGTTGTGGCCTGCAGTGTGACTCCCACCAGGGTGTATACATGGCCTGGGTTTCTGACCCCCAGATGCAGCACCCTACATTTCCCTGCATTAAACCTCAGTCCCCACCTCCTTGACCACCCCTCCAGGGTATCCAGGTCCCTCTGGACTGTCTCTCTGTCGTCCCTGTTGCCAATGCTCTCAGTTTGAGTCATCCCACAAAGACTCATCCTACTCTTACTTAACTACCCCATATCCAAGACATAGGCATTGAACAGGGAGTGGCCCCAATACCAGAACATTGGGGACCTCACTGGTGACTTTCCTGGGAGAGGAGACTACCCACCCACCACTACCCTCTGTATTCACCCTGTTAGCCAATTTTCTACCTATCTGAGCAACTGTCCTCTCATCCCCATCCCCCCAATCCCAGAGCACTGCCCGCCCACCCCCAGTCCTCCAGCTTTACTAGCGAGCCCATTTTGGGGTACTGAATCAAAGTCACCATCAGAAATCCAGGTATAGGATCGCCCCTCCGGTCTATGCCGGTCCAGTGTCCCAGTCATAAAAATCTATAGGGTTGGTCTAACATGATCTCCCTGGGACAAAACCACACTGTTTGTCATCCAGTTGCCCCAACCTTTCCAGCTGCATCCTCAGCCTATCCTTGATAATACCCTCCATTACTTTGCCCACCACAGACGTTAGGCTGACAGGTCTATAATTCCCCATCTCCTCTCTAGACCCCCCATTTGTGGATAGGCATCACATGATCCACCCTCCAGTCTTGAAGCACCCATCCTGTCAGCAGAGAGGTGTTAAAGAGTGCTGTCAGTGGTGCTGCTAGCTCATCCGCCAATTCCTTCATAACCCTTGGAGGCAGCCCATCAGCCCGGTGTCTTATCAGTTTTTATCAGTGTCGAAGGGCCTCCCTCACCCTTTCACTGTGATTTCTCCTCCCAGCCCACCCCTCATTTAACTACCCATCCCTTCTAGACTTGACCAGCCTGTACCCCAGCTTCTTTCGGTCCTCTAGACTCCATCTAACCTCTCGACTCTGCTGGCTCCCCTTCCCTTCCATTGGACTGGAGGGATCCCCTGCCTCCCCCTGTAATTATCTAAAGTACTCATTTAGCACCTCTGCTTGATTCCCCCGCCTCCTGAGTCAATCCCTCCTCAGTCCTAATCATGCTGATCTGTGCCTCCCTTTTCTCTTCTCCCTTGTGTATCTATAGAATCCCTTCCCCCCCCCCGGATATCCCTAGCCAGGTTTGCTCCCTCCTCACCTTGGCTCCCCTCACCACTGTGGTGACCCTTCTAGCCATCAACTCATACCCCTCTCCCCATCCTCCTTAGAGCGCTTAAAACATGCATAAGCAGCCTTTTTATCCCTCACTGCCTCCTGCACCTCCCTGGTCCACCAACACAGCTTGTTGGCTCTACAATGCTTACGCCTTACCTTTGTACAGGAGTTAGTAGTCTCCTGCACCCCCTTCTTAATGGCCTCCCATAAGTTGCCAGCATCCATGTTCAGCCTAATCTTGTCCAAGCTCCCCTGTAGAATCCTGCCCATGCCCAAGAAATCTGCCCCCCTGAAGTCCACTACTACTGTATTAGAATGGTTATCCTCCTTCCCCCCAGATAGAGCAGAAACCAGACTGTAGTGTGGTCACCACCTGCCAGCGGGCTGCACATCTCCAGGCCCTTTATCTGGTCACTGTCTGCTAGGACAACGTCCAGTATCCGCTCCTCCCTAGTAGGTTCCCCCACCTGCTGGACCAGGAAGGCATCCTGGAAGACGTTCATCAGTCTCTGTTCCCTGGCCACAGAGGATGCCATAGTGTCCCAGTCTATCCCCGGCACATTAAGGTCACCCATGACCACCACCATACCCTTTCCACGGTCACAGTGCCCCTTGATGTTCTCAACTAGTTTGTCCTCCAGGGCCTCTTCCATCGTTGGGGGGGTCTATACACCACCCCTATTTTCAATCTTTTACCTCTCCTCATTTGTAGGGTCACCCAGATCTCCTCCACCCCCCTTACAGCCTCCTCCACTCCACTAACCACTATGTCATTTTTGACTATCAGCGCTATACCCCCTCCTCTACCCTTTCCTCTGTCCTTCCTGAATATTTTGTAGCCCACCAAATTTAGGTCCCAATCATTTTTCTGAGTGGCCCATGTCTCAATAATTGCTGCTGCATCCACTGATCCCTCAACCAGCATTGCCTGGAGCTTGGGCATTTTGTTGCTCATGCTCCTGGCATTGATCAGGACCGTCCTCCACCCCGATCCCTCTCCCTTCTCCAGTCATCTTGGCCCTGAGCAGTCCCTAGATGCCCTTTCCTGCACAGCTCTGGATGGATTTACATTGCAGTCACCTGCTGCCTTTTCATGCCCTAGACCTGGACCCTCGAGCAACCCTCCTAGAGCCACTCTTTACTTAAACCCCCCCTTTACAAGTTTAAACTCCACCTCTCGACTATGAATCCAGCAAGTTTTAGTTTCAAGATCTCCCTCCCCTCCAAGTCGAAGTGTAGCCTATCCCTGGCATATAACCCCTTGTCCTCCCATGTATCCCCCAGTCCCCCACCAGTCCATACCCTTCTGCACTGTGCCAGTCCCTGACCACTGGTTCCACACCTCTAAGTTATGTTTGGTCTCCCCGGACGCCCTAGGTACTGGCAGAATCTCAAAGAAGGAGATGTGCTTCCTATAGAGTGGTAAACCCTGGCCAGTTCCCGGAATCTCTCCTGGATTTCTAGTTCACTGTTCCCTTCTAAGTCATTTGTTCCCAGATGTATTAGGAAGTCTGGGGATTCCCCGCATTCCAATGCTATCTAGTATAGCTGGAATTTGGCCTTGTGTACAGTTAGGCCTGGGATACATTTAACCTCGACTGGGCTGCTTTTTCCCTCCCCCGCACCCTCCCACTGGATGCCCCAGGTCATGGAGTCACCCAGCAGAATCACCTTCACCCCCCCCCCACTTTACTGGCCTGTTTGATTCCGTCAAGGCTCTTCCTTCTGTCATCAACCCCCAGCATACTTCTCTTGCTCCCCTCAGCCTGGGGATCATAAGCCTGTGCTTGCCCTACCATGCTCATTCTTCTACCTGTAGCTCCCAGCTGATCCTCACCCCCCAACCTCCTGGGTGGTACAGATTGCCCCCCCCCAGATCTCCCTGAACTCTCTTTCTGGGCTGGTATCCTCAGATCCCCTACCCAGGCTCCCTTCTACTGCTTCCCTCCTTGCCTCCCCCCCAAGTTCTGCATCCTTCACCCCATCTGCTATGTTTCTCCCTACCCCCATCTCCCCCCTCCTCTCCACCTCATCTGATTTCTCCCCCAGAGCTGGCCTATCTACACTACTCCTTATTCTTGGACCGACTTCCCTAACCTGGATGCTTGCCCAACCTAGTCCTCCCTCCTCCCACCCTGGCTTCATTCTGCACTCCCCCATCCTCCCACCTCCTTCCACCCTCCCTTCTGTGTATCTGGCTCTCTCTCTACCCCACCCCCAGCTTACTGACCAAACCCTCTCTGTCTGCCTGCTCCCTCCTCCCACCAGGCATCTCCACCTCATCTCCCCGACATAGCAGGGTGAATCGATTAGTAAGTGTGATGCTTGCCCCCGATTTGCTCTCTTCTGTCCCCCCTCCTTCTGGTCAGCCACCTCCCTACAAAGTGATATCCATACATTGCTTGTTTCGTGCCCCACCCCTCCTGAGTAACCATATGATCCTTGCCACCTGTTCCCTGGGTTATGCCATATTGGCCTCGTCTACTCTCATGAGGTCCTTTCCACACCTTTCTCCCCAACCCTCCCGCCTTCCAGCTGGTTTCTGATCCCCTCTACCTCCTCCCTAAGACCTGCCAATTGAAAACACACTGGGCACCCTCTGAACCTCCATGCCCAATTTAATATTATTGCCGCCCCGCACCCTGTACACCCAGTCACTCTACCAAAGGTACCCGCTTTGGCCACCCCCAAGTCTGCCCTCATTTTAGGTGAGCAGTGCGGCCCTCTAACAGAAATAATTCAGTCAGTGTTATACTAAAACCCAAGCAGTTTGCCCCCTTCGATTACAGCAGTTTTCCCTCTTTCTTGACAGTAGCCAGTTTCTAGCCCTAGCAGTAGACAGTTCACAAGCAAAATTAGCCCTCCACAACACTAGCCAGCTCAGAGGCCCTAGCAGTAATCAATTCACACACAATTTGCCTACTACCTCAGATGCAGTTGGCATACACAGTCATTTATACAGTTTGCTTCATTATGCCCCTTCCTGGTAGTAGTCAAATGTTGCCCAAGCAGCACAGCGTACAGGACCCTTTTCCCCCAATCAATAACAATCCAGCTTCCTAGTGTTCCAGTTCACCCAATCTCGACTTGCCCTCCTCCAAGGCTCCACCCTCACCAACCATTTAATAGAGGTCGGGGCGAGGGTGGGTGGTGCAGAACAAAGAACAGCTCTCCTCCTCTGATTGCGACTGGACTATTTACCTTTTATGGCCCAGTCACACAGTCAAAGGTTTGCGCCCTATTCGCTGATTGGCCAATCCTTCCTGAGTCGCCAGCTTGCAAAGTTGTGGCCTATGTGGCCCCGGTATGCATGGCCTGTCCTCCGCCAACAAGAGCTTCCTTGTCAATCACTGATGTGATCTCATCCTCTCCCACCGCCGATGCAGCCCCAGAATGCCTGCCCTGACCCCTTCCAGTGACAAGCCCCCATCTAGAAAGAACAGCTGTCCTCCCCTGATTGCAACTGGGATAATTGTTGCTATAGATATT
Source organism: Neoceratodus forsteri (assembly GCA_016271365.2). Lineage (NCBI taxonomy): Eukaryota > Metazoa > Chordata > Ceratodontiformes > Ceratodontidae > Neoceratodus > Neoceratodus forsteri. Next base: position 51,446,408 of record CM057449.1, on the reverse strand, counting down.
AAAAAAGGATGGGTCCCAGCACTGACCCCTGGACACCACTCCTCCCCCCTGAAAGGACCCCATTTACCTTACCACCACCCTCTGGTTTCAGTCCTTCAACCAGTTCTCCACCACCTTGTGTTGTCCTGTCCCATCCCTAAGCCTTCCAGCTCATTTACCAGCCTTGTATGTGGCAAAGTGTCAAAGGCCTTGCTGAAATCTGGGTAGGCCACATCCTCCTCCATCCACCTTCCTTGTTACCCAGTCAAAAAACTCAGTTAAGTTTCTCGGGCACAACCTCTCTCCCGTAAAACCAAACTGCCTTGGGTCCTGGAGACAGTATAGCACATTGGGTAAAGGCTCTGAGCTACAGATCTGGAGACCTGGGTTTGAATCCAACAGCCGTCTAAGTGCATACTGTGTGATCCTGAGCAAGTTACTTAACTTCCTTGTGATCCAGGTTGCATCTGGAGACAAGCTTCAGATTAGTATGCTACTCCTGGTTAAACAATGTTCCCTTCCCCCACTTCCCCTGTAGACCATTAACAACCAGGTGTTCCACTATTCTTTCCTTCAACAGTATTCCATTACTTTTCCCACTGTTGTGGTCAGACCCAGCCAGTATGTAGTTCATGCATCCTCCCTGTTAACACTTTTGTATAGTAGGGACCACATCAGCCCTCCTCAATCCCTGGTCATGTCACCAGTTTACAAGATAGGATGAACAGGGTAGTCAGACCCTACTAACACCTCCTTAGCTCCCTCAGTGTCCAGGGTACATCATATATGGCCATAGCCTTATTGCCAGTTGCATGAGATCCTTTCTTTTTGCAAAGGGACCTGTGTCCTTTTCTGTGATCTCTCCATCCTTATTACTTAATGCTAGCCCATTTTTGCCCCATCCTTTGTAAAAACTAGACACAAGTATTTGTTCAGTATTTCTACTTTGGTGGTCATCTTTTACCCTCCCTATCCACCTTTTCAGAACATAATCTCCCTTGCCTTCTTTTCTCCCTGATGTACCTGCATGTAAAAGGGTTTGTCCCTCCTTACCACAATACCCACTGGCTGGCTTGTGCCTAGGGTCCCACACAAGTGTGGGTCTGGTGCTAATGTGCACTTTGCATGTGGAGCCATTTTGGTTTGCCTGCTGTGTACTGTAGTGTAGTGGATTATGATGAACTGGTTTTGCTTGATTCTGCACTGACAGCTTCATTTGCAGCAGATCCTGGAGTCCTTTGAGGTGGGAGAATGTCCTACAGTGCATGTTAAGAGTTTATATAGGCTTTCATCTTTTGTTTACTGGCCTTACTGTACTCCCTGGGCTAAGGTCTGTCACAGACTGACTTATCCCCTAGAGAAGAGCAGAAGTGGAAAACATCTGATCAGAGATTGTGGAAGCTCAAATGTGCACTGCAGGCTATTGGAACTTCTAGTGCCTGTTGCTCTGGAGCCAGCTGCAGGGAGTTCTGAGGCTGGTTGTGGCTGCGGATATCTGCCTAGAGATGGTCACAGTTGGCCTGATGCGATGTGCTATACTGCAAGTTGGAAATTCCAAATCAGTGGGGGGGAGGGGAATTTAGAGGAAGGATTAGGAAGTACTTCTTCACTGAGAGGGTGGTGGACAACTGGAATGGGCTGCTGAAGGAAATGGTGGCAGGGTTCACGAGGGCATGGGATAAGCACAGAGGGCAACTGGCATGGGGGGAGGACTACAGAAAAGGCCTAGTGGATATCTAGGCAAACTGGGCAGACTAGGTGGGCTTATGGTCCCTTTCTGCCATCACATACCTATGTTCCTATGTATTCTACAGGCAGATTGGGAAAAGGGAGGTGAGATCCACTACACCACTAAGGAAGCATTCATTGTGCCTTGAATATCTGTCCCTTGGTGTCTTTATCCTGCCCTGTGTTGGCTGATGTGTGGAGCAACATGACCGCCAACCCCCAAAAAAGATCAGTTCTAGAGGCACGGGGCAAGGAGTCTTCCTCCCTCCCCCAACCGTGACATCCCCTGAATGACCGAGTCCATTCTAAAAACTAGGTTGATGGTGTGGTACAGGTCTGGTATCCCTTCCCCCCAACCCACTTTTTTTTTATTTTAACCTCTACAGAGCCTTCCCAACTGACCCAGCTGATCAGTATTTTTATTTTTCATACTGACCCATTTTCCTTTTTATATATACATTTCTGACAGGACATTGATCAGGAGTAGGAGGACACTGACCATATGTATCAGATAAGTATTGTTTTTTTGTTTACCCTACATTGTTTGTCATATAGTAGTTCATAACGAGCTGCAAATCCTTTGTGAGCCCATTGCTGTTCTTGTTTTACAGGTACGAATGGCTGTTATAGGAGAGCATGAATGGGCTGTACCTTGTGCTTTAGAAGAGGCTATGGGCTGGGGGGTATGGGATGGGCATTAAGGTTGGGAACTCCAGGAACACCACACAACCAATTTGCCAAGACTCGTGAGGCTCAAACCCTGTTTCGCTTTGCTTTGTGTGCTTTGCATTCTAATGCCTGCATTAATGTAGTGTTTTTGTTTTGCAACAAGTACTATCTCATATATGTGTGTGTGTATGTGTAATAGATAATCCAGTGTAGGGTGTGCAGTCATGCTCTGATATACGCATGCCTTGGTGTGCGTTGTTACACATGAGGCCGCAGGCCGAGTGCATCAACCACCCAAGCTGTGCGTATATCATTGTGCGACCACACACCCCACAGTGGGTTATCTATCTTATAAAATGGCAAAATTGTTTTGGAAGGGGTAAAAGTGCAGGTGGGTGGTCGCACTCTGATATATGCACGGTCACCCGATGGTGTTTGTCCAATGCGATTGATAATCCCATTACAGATATTATATATATATATATATATATATATATATATATATATAGATAGATATATATACACACACACACACACACACACACACTCTTACTTCACTCGAACAGCCCCTTGATACCGAAAATCATTTTTCTCACCGTGCAAGTGCTCCCAATCCGAAGAGGCTCTCTTCTCCTTTTAAAATAAACCTGGAAATACTGGTGAGGCCCTGCATGTCAGGGAAGCTCCCATACCATTTCCTGTAGAGCAGAACCATCCATTTTTCACAAATCCATTTTCTGCAAACCAGAACCATTGGTGGTCATTCCTTTAACTAAATGTCCACCCCATTCCTTGTGACTTTGAGTCAAACATGGGGTAACAGACTTTAGTACCTCCTATAGACATAGCCCCCAAGATCTCCATCTTCTTTGGAATTCACAGACAACTTTCTCACTCAGGAACCCTTAAGCAAAGCTTCCTCTGCTGAGGTTGCAGATACTTGCAAATGAATACTTGTGTTTTTGTTGAATTTTATGCAACACCATATTTAATGCAGCCTAATACACTGAAACAGAACTGCAAAACTGCTGACAGGAGTGCTACTAAAATCACACTGTACACTGAAGTGCACTACAGGTGTTGATGCAGTGCTAATTAACATAATTCGCACACACTGAAAAAGCAATGAAACACTGCTCCAGGCAGTGTTGCTGACACAACACTGCTTCCGTCAGTATTGCTACACCAACACTGCTTCAGGCAGTGTTGATGACAAGCCACTGCTACTTGCAGTACTTTTACAGTGAGATTGCAGTGCTAATTAACATAATTCGCACACACTGAAAAAGCAGTGCAAAACTGCTTAAGACAGTGTTGCTGACATAACACTGCTTCAGCCAGTATTGCTGCACCAACACTGCTTCAGGCAGTGTTGATGACAAAATACTGCTAATTGCAGTACTTTTGCAGTGTGATTGCAGTGCTAATTAACATAATTCGCACACACTATGTCAGCACTGCATGCACACCAACAGAGATCTGAAGATGCACTAATTAAACACTGATGGACTGCACTATGGAATGAAGCGTGCAGGAAGTGTACACTGCTACTGTAACACTGACATGACACCATATAGTGACTGTTTGAACATTTCACTTCCCTCTGGGCGTGCTCCTGCCTTTATATTTCTTTGTCAGTTCCACACATAATGACTCTCCACCAGTGAGAGCGGCACACTTTAACCCAACTTCGGGCAATTCTCCCTTATCTCAGGGCTCTGATGACATTTATGGACACAGTGCACGCTCTTAAGACTGTCCGGACCTGGTGATCATCGGACAGACTTGAGGTCACTATTCCTCTGCATTGGCATCCCTCCTACCTCCTCCACACAGCTTCCAGTGGTGGACACAGCAAAGCAACAGGACTGGTCATCACTCTGATACTCCAGTCAGCATCTCTGCCACTCCACTTCCAGGGCCCACAAGGGCAGCCACCCTTCCAGGCCCCTTCTGCTCACAGAGCCAACTGGGCTCCATATCTCAGGGCACTCCTTCCCTTTCTGCCTTCAACTGCTGGTGCCATCCCACCAGTGGGTTGATGGGCTACATATCTCAGGGCATGCCTTCCCTTTCTGCCTTCAACTGCAGCTTCCATCCCACCAGTGGGTTGATGGGATCCATGTCTTGACATGGGTTCAGGAGCCAAGTTCCCCAACCTGACCCCGGCTCCTCAGGCCCGACTGGTGAAAACACAAACCTTAGCATGCTCCCGCTCACACCGTACAACTCCTTTCAACCTCTGTCAACTCTCTCACTCATGCCTGTCAGTGCCTCTCCATCGTGATGCCCAGGTTATGCCCTCTGGACAGCCTGGCATCCCACGCACCTCCCGATGGCAACAGGGCACCCATTTAGTAATGCCCAAAATGGCACAGTGGTTACATGTTTCACCAGTAGAGATGCCTCACCTCCCAGGGAAGCTCCCTGAACTGGCTAACCATGGCTGCTGTGCTCCATGGGGTAATGCACACTCTCCCACAGCCCACAATATCCAGGCTCCATCAGCTTGGCTGCATAGCAGTAGCCAAATGCAAACTAGGTGGGGTACACCCACCTACCTGAAGTTCCCTGGCTCCACTAGAGGACATGGTAACCTGACCTGACTTCTCAATATGGATTGCTAGTACATCAGGTTGGCGTCCCACCCAAAATCACCCTTAAAAGGACACCCCCCACACTTTTTCCCATATCGGACCCAAAACTACCCACCAGGGCCAATTTTGGTCCTCCCCTGAACCATTTCAAAAACACATTTTCCAAATCATTTCTTTAATGCAACATTCCTACCTATCTACTGCTAAACACTACCATTTTTTTCCTCCACCAATGGAGGTGGAGAAACATTCTCAAATGTTTTTAACTGTGACTGCCTCACTAGACTGACTGACACTGCTACTGTTCCCCCCACAGAGATTCCAGGCTTCTACCTGGCATAAACATTTTCTAACTAAGATTATCATATCCAAAATATGTCAACATGTCTAACTGATTAACCTACCATCTAGGCTACTTAATAGTGGGAAGAGGGTGGGTCCAGGATTAAACACATACTCTTTATTTTCAAAGCACTCACAAGTAGCCTGGCAAGTGCATAGGTAACAGTCTCTTTTATTTTCTTTTGAGTCCAGACCTAGGTTTTACACCAGAGGGTGTAGTTGAGCGCAATCCTAGAAAAGAAAGGAGGGGGGTCCCTACTTAAAAGTCATTACTTACCAATCCTAATTTGTCTATTAGGTAGAAGCATACCATACTAAACCTAAACTATCTGACTAACATTTCAGATGTTAGAAAATAAGCATTTAGATTTTTTCCAAACCATAAATCATTGTCCGATTGCAATACTACTGTCCATGTTAAGTGTAGAATTAAATTTTTTTCCCAGAAACATATTGAAACAATCTCACCACGTATAGCTCAAAGTCTCTCTGGGAAAAGTCTCTCAGCACCAGTGGGCACTGACTTCTAACCTCTTTTTCCACTGCTGTGCCTTGGATCTTGTGGAGGGATCATCAGGAGCGTAATAGAGATAAGGATAAGGCTTGGTGCATTCCTTCCCACAGCCGTCATGGCTGACCACATAGTACTTCAGTCCATGTCTAATTGTATTTTGCACCATGATAAAACTTTTAAAGAAGGTGGTTCCTTCCCTCACTGATGGCACACACATGGATCTGGCCAAGGAAAGTACTTTCTGCTTGTCATAAGCTGGATCTTGGGGGTCAGATTTGTCCCACAAATGTACCTTCTCCACCGCTCCATGGAAAACCCATTCAGACCTCTGACATTAAGTGAAGTCACAGGTATGCTCACTATCATAGGGGTAGTTCTCCCGGGGCACTCCAATTTTAAGTAGCGTGTCACCCACCTTTCAGCATGGCTCCAGTTTGTGATGGATCTCACACTGGACCATGGGGCTAGTCCCTTTGATAACCAAATTCCATCCCTGTAGTTAATCACACATAAGTCCAGCTGATGCTTAGCATCCATACTTACCATATGATGTCGGTATAGGTCTGCAAGCATAGGGGTAATTCCCAGCACCCACAAGATGCTCATCACGTATGGCTTAGGTATGTTTCTTTCTATTACTAAGTCCACAAGCATATGGGTCATGCCCTCTTTTGGCTGAGAATAAACAGATACAGCTTCTGTTGGGTCACCTGTACTGTCCTTATCAGAACCGGGGTCCCTTTCCACAGTTTTGATGTTACCATCTGGGTCCTCAGCACTTTGGGGTACCTCCGGCATCATGGGGAGTGGGGTATCTTCTTGAGTGGTTTGGCTTCCTCCAATTTCTTTTGGAGCATTTTTGGTTTAGCTACTGGCACTTGTAAGCTGGCTTCCTTTGCAGGTAACAACCTCTTTTCCACCAGGCCAAGCACCACAGCCTCAGGAGACCTCAGCTGCTCAGGTCCATCCCTCACATACCCTGCAGCAGTATACTTGATGTTTAAGGCTATCCTGTGGCCCCTCCCTCAGCCACGGAGAAGTTCTTGGGAACTGACTGGAGGTGCAAGCCTGGGCAGATGGCTGGGCTCTGTTACCACCTCCAATCACATTTCGCCTAAATTTCACTGGCAGTGTCAGTGGCCCAGCTGGTAGCACACTCACCTCTGAGGTCGGGAGATCAGAAGGCTATGGGTTCTATCCCCACATTAGGCACTTGGGTTAATATCCCAATACTAACACTGCAGTGCTGCATGAGAGGGGTGCTGCACTCCTGAGGTGCCCTGGCCAAATTTCCCCCCATTCACTAAAATACCACCAACAGCTTAATCTGGTTCAAAGTCATTTGGCATTCATCTGTATCCCCCTTCCCTGTGCCGTGCCCAAAAATAGGCAGAATTTGTCTAGTGTCTTACCCAGTCAACAAAAACTAAATAAATAAATAAAGTGACAGTCATAACCTTCTATAGTTCTGTGGGATCTATGGTGAAGACCTCGCTGGTAGCAGGAGACAACTTCTTTCCTTCTTGTGGACAAACCAGTACGGTGCAGACAGTGGCACAGACATCATTGGAGGCACACTAATCCATGGGGCACCACCACACAAACAGGAGAAACACACAGGCTGCCACATAACCCCACTCCCTTTAAATCCACAATAAATACATGACTCACCAGAGCCACTTCTCTCCACCATAATCCACTGCCAATTTAGCAATCCCTCAGGTATACTCACCATCCAATCCACTGGGGACACTGGAGGAGCAAAAACTATTCTAGATGTTTGAATGGGGTTGCGTATGGATGCACTTTATGCCTTGATCTGCTCCTAAATTGCAGCCTCAAACTTGTCTCTCTCAAGTAAGCAGTCCTTAACTGGAACTGCACTACTTTTGAGTAAAGTTCTCCTGATGATATTTCTTCACTAATTTCAGTTGCATCTACACACCAATGGGAATCTCTGTTCTAAACTTCTCCCTCAAACTCTTCCATGCATATCTCTCAGCAGTTTCTCAGAGCTTACATGGTCTTCTTCCATCCTGCAATAGAATCCCAGAAAGCTCTCATTAATTATGCATTCATCACATTTTCACATATGCATTTCTGGCGCCATCTTGCTCCTTCACAATGCACTGAATTCTAACTGTCTCCAAACTGTGACAAGGGCCTTGGGGCCACCAATGTTCCATAGAAACATAGAAAAATTAAAACATAGAATTTGATGGCAGATGAGGACCACTTGGGCCACCTAGTCTGCCCATTTCCCTACCTGATGGATAAGCTGTAGATCCTAGAGAACCAACAGTCTACTTCCTCCTACCCCCTACTAGAATTGCCTTATGTCTGTCCCATGCATTCTTGAATTACCCCACTGTTCTTGACTCCACGACCTCCTCAGGAAGGCTGTTCCTTGCATCCACAACCCTCTCCATGAAAAAATACTTCCTCACATTACCTCTGAGCCATCCCCCTTCTATCTTCAAAGTGTTCTTGCACATCTCTTTTTTTGAAAGCTGATACCCTCTTGGACTTTGTTGATTCCCTTGAGGTACTTGAAAGTTTCTATCATGTCCCCCCGTCTCTCCTTTCCTCGAGGGTATATATATTAAGCTCCTTTAGTTTCTCTTAATATGTCTTCTGGTGCAGACACTGAACCATTTTGGTTGCCCTCCTCTGGACAGCCTCCACTCTGTCTATGTCTTTGCAGAGATAGGGTCTCCAGAACTGCACGCAGTATTCCATGGGGTCTCACCAACTGTCTGTACAGAGGGTTAACAAGTTCTTGTTTTCTACTGGTGATGCCTCTCCCTGTGCATCCCATTATCCCCCCAGCCCTACTTACTGCCTAGTCACATCTGTACCCCCACCTTCTCCCTTCTCCAGGGGTTCATAAAGCACCTGACACTCTTCCCCCCTGCCCCCAGAGAAGGAAAGCAGTCCACAGGATGCTCAATCCTTCTCCCCCAACTGGCCCGCTGACTCCTGGGTCCATTCCTGAACCCGGTTGTTGGTGTCACAAACAGAAATCCAACCATTCCACCAGTGGGCTGGCCCCTGATGTAATATTTTTTATATTGCCAGTATTTGTAAAAGATCACTTGATGAGAGTTCTTATTTCTGCTGATTGTGTATTGGAGATGGGGATGTGGACTGTGGGGACACCTACTGTAAATTGTCAAGTATCACAATAGATTTCACCAAAAACGGTACCACCTGGTGCATTTTAGTTGCCTATAATGGTGAGACAATTAATTCAAAACTAGGCATACCACAGCAGATACTTAAGTCTTTCTGACATGGTAATGCCACATTGCTCTTTACCAGTTGGTATACCAGTCGGTATACCACGAATAATGAAGTACACTGAGGTACTGAGCAACCTATCTATAATTACCACTGTCTGCCACAGACCATCAAATTCAGTTTCATTTTTTTATTATACTGAAAGGCATGTGAGCAAGAATTGTCCATTTTCATAATCGTTCGGTTTAGGACATACAAAACAGTTGGAAATTCACTATATGCAAGAAAGTGCAAAACAAGGACAACAATAAAGCAATTACATTCATTCCAATACATATACAATACATTTGTGAGTACGGAATAAAGTGCTGATTTAAATTCAAACAAACATTAAGCTTCAGATATGGGACTATGGGATCACCAAAGACATACAGGCCAGCAGATTAGGGGATGGCAGCAACAAACAGTTGCTTTCATCAGCAACAGGTTGAGCATCTAGTGAGGACATCAGGCAATTACATGTACTGGATCAGGAAAGGCGTTTCTTAAGGTTGTACTTAAAGGAAGCAACTGAGGGACACTGGATTAGAGATGGAGGGAATTGTTGAGCAGTTTGGTGTCCTTTTAGGACAGAGTGTTTTGGCTTTGGGAAGTGTGACAAAGGGAGGGAGAAGGAAAGGGTGGAGGACCTTCTGGTGATCAAAGAGGGGGCTAGCTTAGGTAAGAAACATAGAAACATACAATTTGATGGCTGATAAGGACCACTTCACCAACCCAGTCTGCCCATTTCCCTACCTAATGGATAAGCTGTAGATCCTTGCTAACCAACAGCCTACTTCCTCCTACCCCAACCCCTAGAATTGCCTTATGTCTGTTCCATGCATTCTTGAATTATCCCACTGTTTTTGACTCCACAACCTCCACAGGAAGGCCATTCCATGTATCCACAACCTTCTCCATGAAAAATACTTCCTCACACTACCTCTGAGCTATCCCCCTTCTATCTTCAAATTGTGCCCCCTTGTTCTTGCACATCTCATTTTCTGAAAAATTCTACCCTTTTGGACTATGTTGATTCCCTTGAGGTACTTGAAAGTTTCTATCATGTCCCCCTGTATCTCCTTTCCTCGAGGGTATACATATTAAGCTCCATAAGCCTCTCTTCATATGTCTTTTTGTGCAGACCCTGCACCATTTTACTTTCCCCTCCTCTAGACTGTCTCCATCCTGTCTATGTCCTTGCAGTGATTTGGTCTCCAAAACTGCATGCAGTACTCCAGATGGGGTCTCACCAGCTGTCTGTACAGAGGGATACCAACTTCCTGTTTTATACTGGTGATGCCTCTTCCTGTACATACCAGTATTCCCCCAGTCCTCCTTATTGCCCTCTCACATTGCTTGACAACCTTTAGGTCATCTGATATGAATACCCTAGGTCCCTTTCCACTTTTGTTGTTGTTAGTATCTCACCCCCATAGTGTACTCTTCCACTGGGTTTTTGTTTCCCAGGTGCATTACTTTGCACTTCTTAGCATTGAATATAAGCTGCCATGCATTTGACCATTCCTTCAACCTTGTCAAGTCCCTTCTCATCCTTTCCACCCCACCTTGTATATCAACCCTGTTGGACATCTTTGTGTCATCTGCATAGAGACATACTTTTCCTTCCAGTCCCTCTGCAATGTCACTTGTAAAAATATTGAAGAGGACCAGTCCTAGAACTGAACCTTGTGGTACCCCACAAGTAACCCCGCTTTCTTCAAAGTGGACTCCATTTACTATTAAACACTGTGTCCTGTTCTCCAGCCAATTTTTTTACCCAGACTATCATCCTGGGACTAGAGATGCAGCAAATTTAAATTCCGCTGGTGAAGTTAACACAAAGTGGGCACTTCACATTGCCACTTCACTATGTGGAGTGGGTAGTGCAAAGTGCTCACTCCGCCTTGTCATTACTACTTCATGTTAAGGCGGAATGGCAATGTGAAGTAAGGCGAAGTCATTGATTTTAATGGACTTCATGTTCCTCATTATGATTCTAAGTGATCCACTTGGTGTTTCAGATTTGGCAGCCCCCTCCACACATCACATGGCTTACAGTACTGTAAGTCACATGCTTTTTAGCTAGGCAGGAAGGAAGTGAGTCATACAAGCAGACACTTTTACTTTCTCCTGTGCACAGGGAGAGAGAGGAGTATGTTTTGTGACTGCAGATACTTTGAGATCAGAGTGAGGAGAAGATTGAAACTTTGATTTAGACCCAACAGCTTTTTTAAAAGCTACATTCTTTTGTCTTTTCTGTACTCTTTCTTACTTAATTTGTTCTTTCAGTAAATTTTATTTTTCTTACCTTTATAAGTAGTTAGTTGTTTGTCTGTGTGACTTTGTGTGTGTTGTGTGACAGTGTGAGTAGTGATTGCTAGGTCTGAGGAAGTTCAGTAGGAGAGATGGACCTGAGTGAGGGAATGTCTGGGGTGGGGGCAGCTCTGGGAGAGCTTGGTAGTTGTAAGCGGCGTACTGTGCACTTGCGTTGGGGGCATGGGTGCCCATTCCTGTTGGACCACTCAAAACTTGTGAGTGCCCCCCCAGAAACATGACCAGCACCATCTCCTGTCCTGACTCTGAGGCAGTTGAACCACCATCAAGTCCAGCACCAGGTCCTCTGGAGCAGGATGTGCCTGTTTCCCCGGGCCCAGGTGTGGAACCCATCCCTGTTCAGCACCATGACCAGCTGGCTGCCAGTTCATCTGACCCTCCCCTGCCTGTGCCTGGTCCTCCCCACACCTCTATTGTTTGTCATTTTTTTGACACTGTTGGGGGGGACAGCAGTGTGGTCAAGTGCTGCCTATGTGGGTTGGAGGTGCACCATGGCCCCCAGGGGACTCACCTGGGGACTGGGGGCAAGCACACCCATATGCTCAATCACCACCGGTTGGAGTGGCAGGCTGCCACAGAACGGACCATGCCTGCACCTGCTGGCCATTCTGTGGCAGAGGGTGCAGCTGTGCATGGCAGCATCCCTAAGAAGAGGAGGGCCACAGCAGCACCTGCTGCTCCACCAACACCCCCACCACTACCACCACCAGTAGGTCAGCCTGTAGAACATGAGGACCCCAGAGAACTGTGTGAAACACAGGCTGACTTGGCAGTTCTCTGGAGTGCTGTTGAGGAGAACAACGAGAGGTTGAGTGCTGTGGAGCAGTGAATGGATTACATAGAGGGACATCAGTTGCAAATTATGTCCATGCTGGAACTGCTGCTGGATCACCATGGGATCCCACATTAGTTTTTTTTCCTCACACCATGTGCCCCTCCACACATTTCTTGTTGTGTTATAAAATGTTTTCCTTCACCATCCCTGACTCTTGTATGTAATCATGCCCTTTTTTGTTGTTTTCTGTATGCGTGACACTTTGTATTCTGAGCAGTGCAAGTATACTGTGCTAAACTGCATGTGTGCAGTCAGTCTTCTTTCCGGTCTGTGTATGTACTGCAGATACTGTCCAACTCCCTGACCTAAAAACACTTATTAATGAGTACAATGGTCGGATGGTGAAGCCTGGAGAGATACTACAAAACAGGCTTACAAGACATCCAAGTAACTAGTAAAAAAAATTAATGTTGTGATTCGTGACATAATTGTAAATTGTGATTTGTGACTGCATTTGTGACCATGATGATGAAGAAATGTGAATGTCTGCGGCTGTACTTCCCTGGGCCCCGATGAGGTGAGGCACAAAACTCCCTGACTTAAAAAAACTCATTAATGAGTACAATGGTGGGGTGGTGAAGCATGAAGGGATACTACAAAACAGTCTTACAATACATCTAAGTAACTATTAACAAAAATTAATGTTGTGATTCATGACATGATAGTAAATCATTTCATGAAGAAACGTGAATGCCTACAGCTGTACTTTTCCTGGCCCCGATGAGGTGTTGCACAAAACACCCTGACTTAAAAATGTCCCCAGTGTCCTGCCCAAATTTCCCTCATTCACTAAAAAATACCACCAACAGCTTAATCTGTTCCAAGGTCAGTTGGCATTCATCTGTATCCCCCTCCCCCGGGCCATGCCTGAAAATAAGCAGGATTTGTCTAGTGCACTTACCCGGTCAACAAAAACTAACTACATAAATAAATAAAAACACTCATTAATAAGTACAATGGTGGGATAGTGAAGCATGGAGAGATACTACAAAACAGGCTTACAACACATCCAAGTAACTAGTAAAAAAAAAATTAATGTTGTGATTCATGACGTGATCGTAAATCATGATTTGTGACTGCATTTATGACTGTGATGATGAAGAATGTGATTTGTATCACGAGTGACTCGTGATGATGATCCTGACTTAAAAATGCATATTAATGAGCACAATGTTCATGCAGAATTATGCACCACACCTGCCCAGTACTCTGAAGGGAAGCCAAAGAAACAACTGTGACTTTAGTTAGAGATGGAGATTGGGCCCTAAAGAGATGCAAATGCACCGACAGATTAAGATTGCGCTGCACACTGAAGAGATGCAGATGCAAAGGCACAACACCTAACCAGTGCTCACCATCAGAAATTCAAATCTGGAAAAGAATACCTTTGCCGGTTGGGGTGGGTCGTGCGGGGGCAGTGTACTGCACTGCTGCAGTAACAGCCACTATTGCTAGTACCAGTAAAGATACCACAAAGAAGTACAAAAATTACACAGCTGCAGTGGATAGCAGGTTCACATTGCTGAAATTATGTGGCACAATAAAAGGTGTCTGATTTGATGACAAGCATCACACACATAGTCACACACACACACTAAGAAATGCGTAGTAATACTTCAGTAATATAACCACATATTTTAAACAAACTAAAATTATGCACTGCTGCACCACAACAATCAGCTAAAAAATGGCAAGAATTATTGAAAATATTACTGTGTGTACATTAACACAGTTATACAGGGTTCAGTATTAGGACCAGTCCTCTTCAATGTCTTTATAAGTGACATTGCAGAGGGACTGGAAGGAAAAGTATGTCTCTTTGCAGATGAGACAAAGATCTGCAACAGAGTTGATGCACAAGGTGGGGTGGAAAGGATGAAAAGGGACTTGGCAAGGTTAGAGGAATGGTCAAATGTATGGCAGCTTAGATTCAATGCTAAGAAGTGCAAGGTAATGCACCTAGGAAACAAAAACCCAGGGGAAGAGTACACAATGGGGGGTGAGATACAAACAACAACAAAAATGGAAAGGGACCTGGGGGTAGTCATATCAGATGACCTAAAGGTGGGCAAGCAATGTGAGAGGGCAGCAATGAGGGCTGGGGGATATTGGGATGCATAGGGAGAGGCATCACCAGTAGAAAACAGGAAGTTATTATCCCTCTGTACAGACAGCTGGTCAGACCCCATCTGGAGTACTGAGTGCAGTTCTGGAGACCCAGTCTTCGCAAAGACATAGACAGGATGGAAGCTGTCCAGAGGAGGGCAACTAAAATGGTGCAGAGTCTGCACCGGAAGACATATGAAGGGAGACTAAAGGAGCTTAATATGTATAGCCTCGAGGAAAGGAGGGAGAGGGGGGACATGATAGAAACTTTCAAGTACCTCAAGGGAATCAACAAAGTCCAAGAGGGTAGCATCTTTCAAAAAAAAAGTTGTGCAAGAACAAGGGGGCACAATTTGAAGATGGGAGCGGCTCAGAGGTAATTTAAGAACTATTTTTCAGAGAGGGTTGTGGATGCATGGGACGGCCTTCCGGAGGAGGTCGTGGAGTCAAAAATAGTGGTGGAATTCAAGCATGCATGGGACAGTCATAAGGCAATTCTAGGGGATGGGGGTAGGAAGAAGTAGGCTGCTGGTTAACTAGGATCTGCAGCTTATCCAGTAGGCAGGGAAATGGGCAGACTCGGTGGGCCAAGCGGTCCTTATCTGCCCTCAAATTCTATGTTTCTATGTTTCTATGTACAAGAAAATAACCAAAACAGAAAGCACAGTCTTTTTTTCCAAGTTAATCTACCTACACCACAGATACGCCCCTCTCCCAAACCACACTTCCACTGTCTCTCAGTACACAGACTGAATGTTGTACATTAACATTCAAAATCAATATACAAACAATAAACGCTCAATAATATGAGCACAGGAGGGTTTGCTATAATTGATGAACTAACGTTTCAGCCAAAAAAATGACTCAAACAGGCTTTTTTAACAGCTTTTAGAAGGTTTCAATCACAGAGAGCTCTCAGAGCAGATTTTCTCCTACAGCTTCCTACACACACTACCCCAAACTGAGGCTGTGCAGAACAATCTGGAGCCCATGTGACCTAAAATCCCATGAATCACTGCAAAATTTATCTTTGGAGCTTAAAAACAAGGTGAAGCAAGGCGAAGTACATAGTTTTCAATGTACTTCATCTTAAGAATTGGTGGAGTAGTGGTTTTGGAAGGCAGAGTAACGTGAAGTCATTGTTTTCAATGGACTGCGATTACCCATTATAACGCCAGCACTGCTCATGTTGCAAAGCACTCTGCACCCCGCTTTCACTCCGTGAATCACTTCGTGAAGTGAATTGGGACCACTTTGCCCATCTCTACCTGGGACCCACTCCCAGGCTGGCTAACTTGTATATTAATCTTTTGTGTGGGACTGTGTCAAATGCCTTGCTAAAGTCTAGGCAGGCCATGTCCACAGGCCCTCTCTGATCTAATATTTTGGTCACCCAGTCAAAGAAATCTATTAGATTTGTCTGACATGACCTTCCTGCTGGAATCCATACTGCCTTGGGTCTTGTGCCCCTCTGGCCTCTAGGTACTCAACAATGCTTTCCTTCAGAAGTGATTCCATCATATTCCCTATCACTGAGGTCAAACTAATAGGTCTGTAGTTTCTTGCCTCTTCCCTGCTTCCACTTTTGTGAAGTGGAATCACATCTGCCGTCCTTCAGTCATCAGGTACCACCCCATCCTTCCATGATTTGTTAGAGGGTAGTCAGTGGTGTCACTAGTTCTACCGTAAGTTCTTTTAGAATTCTGGGATGAATACCATTGAGCTCCATTGCTTTGTCCACCTTCTGTTTTAAGAGTTCTTTCAGAACTCTTTCTTCTGTGAATGGGCTGGTGTCAACCCCCTATGCAGAGTGTTTCTGTTGTTTGATTTAGGTACTCCCCCTTCTTCACTTGTGAATACTGAGCAAACATTTTTTCTTTAGTATCTCTGCCTTTTCACAGTCACCCTCTGCCCACCCCCTCCCTTTTATTAAGCCTCACTATCCCTCCTTTGGTCTTCCTTCGCTCCCTGATGTACCTACAAAAGGTTTAATCCCCCTTCTTTATTGAGTTGGCTATCTTTTCCTCGGTTTGGGCCTTTACTGTTCTGACTGCCTTCCCTACTTTCTTCTTCTTTAACTGATACAGTTCTGTGCCATACTCCTTCTGTGATTACTTGTACTTCCTGAGTGCTATCTTTTTCTCCCTAACCTTCCCTGCCACCTCCTTTGAGAACTGTAGTGTTTTTTGACATTGTTTTGTTTTATTTGCTTCACACAAATGGTTGTTGCCTTAGAGATGGCAGTTTTGATTATTCCCTATTGTTCTTCCACCCCTCCTTCCTGACCATTTGCTAGTGCATTCCTTAGACACTCACCCATTTTGGCAAAGTCAGCCCTCCAAAAGTCCAGGACCTTTGCCTTTGTTTGGCTTGACTCTACTGTTGTGTTTATCGTGAACCATACTAATCGATTGTTGCTAGTTCCCAGATGGCTACCGAGTTCTACATCTGTGATCCTCTCTCCATCTCCATTTGAGAGTACCAGGTCTAAGTTTGCTCCCTCCTGAGTGGGTTCCAATACTAGTTGTCTAAGGCATGCCCCCTGCAGGGCATCTATAATGACCCCACTCTTTGATGTGGCTGCAGCAAATGCACTCCAGTTAACATCTGGCAAATTCAGATCCCCCATCAACAATATTTTCCCTTTTTCTGCCATTCTAAGGCTATCTTCTATCATTTCCTTGTCCATTTCCACCCCCTGAGATGGGGGTCTGTATACAACCCCTGTGTGGATTGTGGTGCCATTGCCTGTTTCCAAGTTGACCCACAGTGCTTTCTTTCCTCCCTGTTTACCCTTTTGTTCTGTTGCTTTGATCCCTTCCCTTATGTAGAGAGCTACTCCACCAATGAGTGAGGTGATGTTGTTAGGAAGGAATCCTATGTGAATCTGTGGTAACTGGTAAGGATTTTGCTATTAAGCCTGTCCCGTGGGGGTGGCAGTTAACGAGTCTGTAAAGGTTGCAGAGGGGATGATGAGGTGGACTCAACTTCATTTTTAGAGGAAAACAGTCCTGAAGGGACATGCAGCTCTGAAGATGGACAAAGTTATGGGACTGGGGGAGACACATCCAAGGGTGCTAAAATAACTCAGACTGGTGATGCCTGCCCTGCTAATGGTTTATGCAACTGCTCACTGGAACTGGGTGTGGTGCCAGAGCACTGGAGAAGAATAGATGTTGTCTCTCTAGAAAAGAGTGATGGGGGAAGAGGCTAGCCACTATGGGCCAGTGAGCCTCAGCTCAGTGGTGGGAAATTAATAGAAATGCTATTAAAGGAAAGGTGTTTAGCATAACTTGAATAAAATGGGCTGCATGACAAAGGGCATGATGGATTCAAAGGACAGAGGTCATAGCAGATATGACTGATTAATTTCTTTGACTGGGTGGCCAGGGAAATAGAACAGGAGTGGGTAGTTGACATGGCCTATATGGACTTTAGCAAGGCCTTTATTACTGTGCTAGACAAGAGACTGATTAAAAGATTTAGCAACCTAAGTCAGCCCGGTGGCACTGAGGGCTGAGGCTCTGAATGTCTTACCTCATTCCACACTGGAACAGACTCGGGTTGCTTAGGGGAATGCTGGGGTGAGGAAGGATTGTGCATCCATAGACAGCTCTCCTTCCTCAGAGGTGGGGGAGATGCAGCACCATGCTGTAGACTTACACCCAGCGGAAGCTGTATGTCAGCACAGGTACAGCACTAGAATGGGGTGGACCCATGCACAGAGCATACGACTGCCTCTGCAGAGGTGGAGACAGTCACCCCGCCCATTGCACATGTGTGGGTCTGGGGAAAAAAAATGGAAAAATGGGTCAGAGCTTACAGGCTCTGTGATGGTGGGCTGCACCTGTGCAGGAAAGCCTACTGGAGAGCCGAGTCCCCTCCAAGGGAGGGGCCAGAGCTGCCTGTCAGATCCGGAGCAGGAGGAGAAAAATGAATAAAATTAAAAAATTGAGCAGACTGGGGGGGAATCCAAAGTGGTAAATTGGGTTAGAAATCAGTTAACAGATGACAGAAGGATGGTTAAGGGTAGACAATCTAAGGATGGAAGAGTGACCATCAAAATGCCGCAGGGCTCAGAAATGGGTCCGATCCTCATCAGTGTCTTCTCAAATAACATTACATATGAACTGGAAGGGAAGGTTTGCCTTTTTGCAGATTATAACAAAATCTGTAATAAGACAGAAAATCAGAAAGAGCGGAAAGAAGATGTCGGGATCTTGAGAACCTTGTGGAGTGGTCAAAAACATGGCAGTTGATGTTCAACACCCAAAAGTGCAAAATTATGCACCTGGAGTATAGGAACCCAGCAACCGAGTAGAGGATATGGGGAGGTACTGTTGGACACTATGCAGGAAAGGGACCTTATGCAGGGCAGTGTGTCCAAGAAGCGGGTAGGGCCAGTGATGTGCTGAGATGCATTGCAAGAGGTATCCCCAGCAAAAGAAAAGAGGCAGTGTTGCCACTATATCACTCACTGGTGAGATCCAATCTGAAATATTGTGTCCAGTTCTGGAAGCTGCACCTTAGGAAGGACATAGACAGGGTAGAGGAAGTCCAGAAGAGGATAAATAAATGTTTCTGGGGTTGCATGAGAAGCCCTAAGAGGTGAGACTTTAGGGTCTCAGTATGTACACCATGAAATTGTGATGGGGTTGCATGAAATGCACTAAGAGGAGAGACTGAGGGAATTCAATGTCTATACCCTGGAAGAGATGAGCATGAAAGGGGGCACCATAGAAACATACAAGTATCTCATAAGGGTTAACAGGAGGTAGGAGGGTGTCTCTTTCAAAAGAGAAAGAGCACCAGGACCAGAAGGCATGCCATGAAGTTTGAGGGGGGAGTTAAAGAGGAATGAGAGGAAGTACTACCTTAGTGAAAGAAGGTTAGACACCTGGAATAGACTGCCAGTAAAAGTAGTGGAGGTAATGACAATAGAGCTCTTCAAGCTTGTGTGGGATAGGCATAGGGTAATATTATTGAATACTGTAGGTAGGGAGGAGGTAGTATCACTGGAGACCTGTTAGGGTTTGTGGAGGAAGACAAGAACCATCTTAGCAGACTCAGTGGGCCAAGCTGTCCTTATCTTTATTTTATATGCTTGTTTGCCTCTAACTCAACTGGTGCACATCTGTCCAGCCATCCAAGCAGCCCCACCAGTCGCCATCTCCAGGACTTAGTTTTGCCTCACATGTTCACTCACAGATAACTCCCTGCGGGAAGGGCTGCCTTGTACCAGCCTCATAAACCCACTGCATTGTTGAAACTTTGTTGAGTGAGGTGGACAACCCAAATTGCAATGTGTAGACTGCAACAGGCAGTGGACTGCATCATGCATCTACTGAGGGATTTTTTTTAACTTTTTCTGTTCCTCCCCCTGACCTCGTGAGGCCTTGCTGATGCCAAAGTGCCATGCCATCAACTTC
The DNA here is from genome assembly GCA_016271365.2 of Neoceratodus forsteri. Classification (NCBI taxonomy): domain Eukaryota; kingdom Metazoa; phylum Chordata; order Ceratodontiformes; family Ceratodontidae; genus Neoceratodus; species Neoceratodus forsteri. Next base: position 51,426,593 of record CM057449.1, on the reverse strand, counting down.
CCCTCCTTAGATCCATGGCTTCAGTTGTCCCTCCACCTGTGGTAACCCAGGTGGTGGTGTTGCAGCACAGGTCATACCATCCCTCCTCAGTGGAAGTGAGTTTCCCTTGGACATTCAGACATCCACTCTTTGGCTGGCCCTCTGATGATCCAGGCTTGCTCCTAAACTCAGAAAATTGGTGTCAAGAGTAGTAGTTCTACTGATGCCCTACTGGCCAGCCTCAGACAGTCCTTTTCCAATCTCAAATTCCATGTTTCCATAGTTCTAATATTCTTTACAGATTCATATATTAGGATCACATCACCCCAGTCCTCCTACGTTCCCAAGTTAATAAACCTATGTATTCCATTCTTTGCTCATAGTTTAATCCCTCCACTCCTGTCATCATCTTGTTGAAACTTCTGTGAACCCTCTTAGCTCTAAGACTTCATCAGTTATGGCATGGGAACCAAAACTCTACTCCACATTCTAAGTTGCTACACACCAAGGATTTGTACAATGTCATATGGTCTTCTTATGTCTACTTATTATATGTTACCTGATATTCCCGATTATCATATTACATTTTTATTTACTGCATCCACATGATGGTCAAAACGTACTGCATTGTTTATGTTAACACCTAGGCCCACATCATTTTCACATTTCTGTTTTTATAACACATGCTATACAGTACTGTGTCTTAGTGTTATTCATTCCAAAATGCTTGATGATACTAAAACTCATTTAACTGTATAATTGTTTTTTACTGCCTCCTCACAAATACCTATTGTACACAGCTAGTGTTTTACTCTTTTCTCAGGTGTTCCATTATGTGAAGAATGTACAATTTAAAACACTGTCTGATGAATATATCTTTTTTGTTGTGAATGGGGACCCCCCAGCTGTATTTGATATCATCAACTGGCAGTTATCAGCTGATGGCAACTTCCAGTATGTCAAGATAGGTATCTTAAACTACAGTGCTCCTCTGGGTCAACGGTTCAAGCTCAGTGAATGTATTGTATGGAATGAAGTATTACAGAAGGTGAGGAACTGTAGATAGAACTTCTACTTCGCCAGTCACATCTCCTTCATCAGCAGGCCATTGAGTCCTCAATTGTAAGACAAGCAAGGTTCTGAGAATTTTAAAAGAAGGGCCAATGTGACGATAATATGGATATAGTTATTCTAAAGCATAGAAATAGTATACCTACAAAAGCCTATATCAGCATAATAAGCACTTGCAGCCATTAACATTGTCAGATATTGCCAGATATTTCACAATACTTGTAAAGAGATGTCCTCTAGAAACAAAGAACCATAGATGCTGATGGCAGATAAAGACCGCTTGGCCCACCCATTCTGCCCATTTCTCTACCTATTGGATAAGCTACAGACTCTAGTTAACCAACAGCCTACTTCCTCCTAACCCCACACTAGAATTGTTGTATGCCTGTCCCATTCATTGCTGAATTCCTCCTATCATTTCTGACCCCACAACCTCATCAAGAATGCCATTTTATATGTCTAACACCCTCTCTGTGAAAAAATATTTCCTCATGTTGCCCCTGAGCCATCCCCCCATCTTCAGATTGTGTCCCCTCGTTCTTGCACATCTCTTTTTTTGAAAGATGCTACCCTCTTGGACTTTATTGATTCCCTTGAGGTACTTGAAAGTTTCTATTATACTCTGGAGGGAGGAAAAGGAAGACAAAGGACCTGGAACTGCTGGAGAGATGATCAGATGCCAGGCATCTATGGTTTAATGCAAATAAATGGAAAATCATGCACCTAGGGAGCAGGAACCCTGGAGCAATCTACAGGTTGGGGGAGCTGTTGGCAGTTACTAAAGAAGAGAGGGACTTGTAAGTCATAATCACAGATTATCTGAAGGCCGCAAGGCAGATGACCAAGGTGGTGGGGAAGACCACTGGAATGTTGGAGTGTATTGGAAGGGGAATCACAAGCTTAAGGAGGGAGGTGATAGTTTCACTGTACAGGACACTGGTGAGGCCTCCCTTGAGTACTCTGCCCAGTTCTGGAGGTCACACCTTCATAAGGACATTGACAAAATAGAGACGGTGCAGAGGAGGTTGACAAAAATGGTACAGTATCTGCATCACAAGCTTTATGAGGAAAGAGTCTGAGACCTTAATTTGTACATGCTGGAGCAAAGAAGGGAGAAAAAATGACATGATAGAGATGTTCAACTACTTCAATGGCATGAAAAAGGTGGAAGAGGACACTATACTCTAGTTTAAAATTAGTGCCAGAACAAGAGGTCATGATATGAGACTGATGGGTGGCTGCATAAGGAGTAATGTCAGGAAGTTCTTTTGTACATAGAGGGTGATAGATGCATGGAATAGCCTGCCCCAGGAAGTGGTGGCTACCCATATGGTTGCAGGCTTCAAACACACATGAGACAGATACTAAGGAATATTACAGATGGGAGGAAGAAAAGGCTAAAATCAGTGACAAGATAGGGTCGCTGACCGCTTTGTCAGGTAGCATAAATGAGCAAACTGGATGGGCATGGTGGCCCTTATCTGCTGACAGTATCTATGTAGCTTTGTGTCATGTCCCCCCCCCACTTCCTCCTTTCCTTGAGGTTATACATATTGAGCTCATTTAGTCTCTACTTACGGCTTCTGGTGCAGACCCTGCACTATTTTATGTACCCTACTCTGGATTGCCTCCATCCTGACTATGCCCTTACAGAGATGGGTTCTCCAGAACTGCAATCAGTACTCCAGATAGGGTATCACCAACTGTCTGTACAGAGGGATGATAACTTTCTGTTTTCTACTGGTGAGGCCTCTCCCTATGCCTCCCAATATCCCCCAGCCCTCCTTACTGCCTTCTCATATTACTTTCCCACCGTAAGGTCATCTGATATGACTAACCCAAGGTCCCTTTCTATTTTTGTCATTGTTAGTACTTCCTACTCCAGAGTACTCTTCCCCTGGGTATTTGTTTCCCAGGTACATTACTTTTCACTTCTTTACATTGAATCTAAGCTGTCATACTTCTGACCGTTCCTCCAACCTTACCAAGTCCCTTTTCATCCTGTCCACCCCACCCTTGTGTATCAGCCCTTTTGCAGATCTTTGCATCATCTGCAAAGAGGTGTACTTTTCCTTCTAGTCCCTCCTCAATGTCACCTATATAGACATTAAAGAGGACTGGACCCAGCACTGAACCCTGCAGTACCCCCCTAGTAGCACCCCTTTCTTCAGAGTGGACTCCATTTACTATTACCCTCTGTATCCTGTTGTCCAGTCGATTTTTTTTTACCCAGGCTACTACCCTGCGACCAACTCCAAGGTAGAGATGCAGCAAATTTTTAATCTGCTGGTGAAGTGAACACGAAGTGGGCACTGTAAAGTGCTCACTTTGCATCATCATTATTATTTTGCGTTGCCATTATGCCTAAGCAAAGTAAGGCAAGGTGACATGTAAATAGGCAGCCCCCCACACATCACGTGGCTTACAGTACAGTAAGTCACATGCTTTAGCCAAGCAGGAAGGGAGTGTATGAGAGGAGCAATTTCACTTTCTCCTTTGCATTCATAGAGAGAGAAGGCTTTGTGAGAGAGCAGTGTAGGAGTCAGTGACAAAGTGCTTTATTGCCTTTCTGTGAAGAAAACAGTTTTTTAAAAGCTATATCTTTATTTAGTTTTTGTATTGTGTTTGTTTTTTGGTAATCTTTTTTTATAAGTTTTGTTTTGTTTTGTGTGTGTGTGCCGGGGACTTGTGTGGGAGGGATGGACCCTGGAGAAGGTGAGTCGCTGGCCCGTGGGTGTGGTCAGAGGAGGGGAGTGCGGACACGTGGGGGCGGTCATGTGATACTGGACTGCTCCCAACTCCTGGGTGTTGGTTCCCCCCCAGTGGAAACAACAGCAGCAGCAGAAGCAGCACCAGTGCCGCCAGTGGCTGCTATGAATCCACTTTCTCTGCCACTACCTCCACCACTGGTAGCAGCTGTAGGGGCTCCAGCAGCACCCCCTCCACCACCTCCACAGCCACAGGAGGTGCCCCTGGAAACCATAGGTGGCACGAGGACTGTCTGGCCCCCCCCCGCAGCTCCCCAGTGTGGGAGTTTTTTAACTCTGTGGGAGGAGACAGCACAGTCATGGTGTATCATCTGTGTGATGTGCTGGTGTGCGATGGCCCCTGGGGCACATATTTGGGGACCAGTGGCCAGCGCACCCACATGTTCAACCACCACAAGTCAGAGTGGCAGGCTGCCACAGAAGGGGCCTTCTGTGGCAGTGGCCGAGGGTGCTGTTGGGGTCAAAGTTGTGACTCACTGCAGCAGGAGGAGGGACAGTACAGCAGCTTCACCACAGCCACCAGCACCACCCTCTCCACCACCACCTCTACCTGGATTTCCACCTGCAGTGGACCCTGCCACAGTCCTTGCAACAGAGGCCGACATCACCCTGGTGTGGGTGTCCCTGGAGGAGAGTAATCTGAGGGTCAGTGCTTTGTAGCAGCAGGTCGACACAATACAAGAACAGCAGCAGCAAATACTGACAATGCTGCACCTGCTGCTGGACCACCACGGCATCCCACGGCCACATTAAGGGATTGTTTTCTGCCCGCCCACTACTGTGTTGTACTATTTTTGTGTGTTTTTTCTTTGTTGCTGTTTAATAACACACATTTTCCCTTCCAAGGGAATCTTTCTTACTCCACATAATGCGATACATTTCTGTGAAAACCGCCTGTAATTTCATTACAGTGTGTCACGTGATGGAGTAATTCCCATTCTGAAAAGCCACCCACATTCTACCCACCTTCTCAGCAACATTAGGATGTGATACTAGGGAGAGCACTGGTGCGTGCTCCATTACAGTAAATGTCTGATTGTCAGGCAGCTTTCTGAATGTTTCTTTATGTTATAATGGTCAGTTTGTGGTGAAACAAGTGGGCATGTTTCCAGTAAGAAGAGCCTTGTTTGTGGAAACGGTCCCACATTTCACCTCAAAGTGAACCATATAACATAACAAAACATTGGGATAGCTGCTGAACATTCACTATAGTGGAGCATGCACCTTGCGCTTTCCCGTCATCATGTCCTAATGTTGCTGAGAAAGGGGGGCAGCTTTTCTGAATGGTAATTCCTCCGTCACGTCACACACTGTAATGAAATTATGGGCGGTTTTCTCAGAAATATATTGCACTCTGTGGAGCAAGAAATATTCCACTGGAAGTAAGGCCCCCACATATTAGGTTATGTGCATCACCATAACTATGTAACTTGGTGAATCTCTATAAAGCAGCAGCACAATAATCTGTTGAGAACTCTGACCTATATTTTTTTAATGCTATGTTACAACTTCCTTTACTTACATCCTGACTAGAATTATACGAGAATTTCCAATAGTTGAGTCTGCAGTACTACCTTTGTTCATGTGTGAAATAATGAAAGGAGCATTCCTTTTAAATTGGTGCTGACCAGGTATTTGTCATTGTTTTCTTCTGCTTTTCTCCATCACATCAGATAGTTGTTATATATCACTTCTGTTTGAAATTAACAGTTATGCAGCAGGCAGTGTTTTATGACACCACGGAACAATATTTATTGAAAACCAGCTGCAAATAAATACAAACCTAGTCAGAACAATATTGAAAGGCGTGCTCATTTTTTTTTCATACATGAAAAAAGTAATCAACTAAGTAAAGCAGACAGAAATTGTGAAAAGAAGCATATCATTCAAGTCACGACTCAGAGTAACTAGTGGCTGTGGCAATGTAAAGTAGCATAAAAAAGTACAGTTCAAAATTGTCACGACATTCTTGCAATGCTGCTTTAAGTGATAATGTCAGTATGACATCATGAGCTCACAACAATCACACAACACACAAAATGCATCCCCAGAATTAATGGCACACTCAGTCATGTGCGTAGTGGTGGCACAGAGTCCCCAGATTTTTTCTGCAGGTCCAAAATGCATCCTCCTTGTGTGCAGAAAATTGACAAGTGGTAACCAAGTGAAAAGAGACTGTTTCAGCACATACAAAGTCCCACAAAATTAATGGCACACTCAGTCATGCGCACAGTGGTGGCACAGAGTCCCCAGATTTTTTCTGCAGGTCCAAAATGCATCCTTCTTATGTGCAGAAAATTGACAAGTGGTAACACAGTGAAATGGGAGTGTTTCAGCACATACAAAGTACCCGAGAATTAGTGGCGCACTCAGTCATGTGCACAGTGGTGGCACAGTCAATCAATCAATCAATTAAATCTTTATTTAACCAGGTGATCATCACTGAGCAAAGCTCATTTTCAAGATGGACCTGGATAGCTTTGAGATCAGTGTACAATACAAATAAGACATCAAAGTTCACAATGGTTACAGTATTCAGAAAGAGTGTCAACTAGAAAGCAGTAGTATTAGCGAGCACAATGAATTTGGTAAATGATGACAGTATATACACAAGAGCCAGCACAAGAAACATAAGCATAATTACAGGTATATTACAGCAGATGTCCACAACATATCTCCAGCAGTCAAAAAAAATAATAATAATAATTAGTAGGACTATGAGAGCACAGCAGGTGAAGAGGGGGCAAAGTACCTTGAGGGCAATAAGGAAGGTTGGAAGGGGGAGGGTGAAAAAAGGTATAAGGGCAGTAAGGTTGGGGAGTATTAAGGGGTTAGGTGCCAAGGTGCTGAAATGGGGTATAAGTTTCAGCAACCATAGATTACTGTTCCTGCCTAATTAGTGGTAGGTAGGGCAATGATGCATGGCTATGGGAATCAAAAATATTTAGGTATCAGCACAATGACCAAAAATAAGGTATTTAGGAGCTAAAGGTGAGAAGATGGAAGGGAACAAGTGGGCAGAGGTAGAAGCAAAGAAGCCAGATAGGATATAGAAGTGCACTACCTATAGCAAATGGGAAGATTAGGGATGAGGAAAGCATTCACAGGATTCCTTAGATGAACGAGCATATCGAGTCTTGAAGAGAGACAGGTTGATAGGAATGATGAGTTCCAATGTTTTTAGCAAATTGTTCCACAGAATGGGCAGCACATAACTTATGGCGGCCCTACCAAAGTGTAATTTTACCTTTGGTACTTTCAGCAAGATATTGTTGATACTTCTTAGTGCATAGGTACCTACTAAACTTAGCGGAAGGCAGTCAAAAATGTACTGGGGCAGTTTTTTGGTAATAGCTCTATAAGTCCAAAGTGCAGCATTTCTTTGGCATCTATAGGGTAGGGAAGACCACCCCACAGCTGCATATAGGGAACAGTGGTGTGTTGAGAAGGAGAGGCCCGTGATGAACCGTAGTGCTCTATGGTACAGTGTATCAAGCTTGGTAAGCATTGCGGCAGGACCCTGGCTATAGAGGAAGTCTGCATAATGTATCAGTGAAAGGAATGTAGTTTGGACTAACCTCATCTTGGCTTCTTTAGTAAGAAGGTGTTTGATCCTAAAAAATAGTCCAAGTCTCTGTCTTAATTTTTCTGTCAGTTCCTCGATGTGGTAGGTGAAGGATAGTTGATCGTCAATCCAGACTCCCAGGTATTTGAAGTTTGTTCCATATTCTAATGGTTCGCCAAGTAATGTAGTAATGGGTGGAAAAGATCCAGAGTTGGTTGGGTTTGGAGCCTGAATATAGGGTGAGAATAGCATTGCTTTCATTTTTTTAGCATTTAAAAGCAGCTTTTGTTTTATGAGCTGGATCTGCAGCTGGTTGAAGTCAGATTGGAGGTCACAGTATGCAGCTTTAGGTGTTGGTCTGCTTATGTACAACACTGTATCATCAGTAAATAGGTGTATACTGGCCTCTTTTATGCTTGTATCAATATTATTGATGTAGATTGCAAACAACAAAGGTCCCAGGATGGACCCCTGTGGCACTCCTCGCAGAAGAGGTTTGAGAGGTGAGAAATCACCTTTGGCCTTTACTTGCTGTAGCCGGCCTATAAGGTAATCGGCAAACCAGCTCAAGGAAAGTTGGTCCAGACCAATGTTCAGAAGGGAAGAGAGAAGTAAACTATGGTCCATAATATCAAACGCCTTGCTTAGATCCAGAAATACTGCACAGACAGAGTTCCTATCATCTAGGTCCCATTGCCAGTCATTAGTCACCTTGGCAAGGGCTGTGCTTGTACTGTGTTGAGCTCTGAAGCCTGACTGCAGTGGGCTTAGCAGGCTATTGTATTCTAAGTGGTTCTTTAGCTGGGTATTCACAATTTTCTCCAGTAACTTGGACAGTATTGGAAGAAGAGAAATTGGCCTATAGTTGTTTAGGTCACATGGGTCACCAGATTTAAAGGTAGGGATGACGTGGTCTGTTTTCCAAATGGGAGGTAGGGTGCCCAAGGATAGAGATAAGTTAGAGATGTGTGACTGACACAGCTAAAACTTAGTAACCAATCTTTATGAAATACTGGTCTATAAAATCTGCTCCAGCGTTTTTTTTGGGATCCAGTTGTAGAATGAGGTATTCAACCTCTTTCAGAGTAGCAGGCTGAAACATGAAGGATGGTTTGGGGTCGATGGATTCATGGTCTTGCACACTAAGTTGTGAGTATAAGGAACAAGCAGGTGAGTTGTCAAAGGCAAGCCCTGCGGTTGCGAAGTGATCATTGAGAGCAACAAGGATGGATGGTCTACCAGAGATAGTGGAATTGCCAGACGTAAGTTTTGCAGATAGAGAGTTTTCAGCAGTATGACCTGTTAAGTCCTTGATTGTCTTCCAGAATCTAGAAGGGTTGTTAGAGGCAATTTCAAGTTCAGCATGGTAATAGCTAGCCTTAGCCTATTTGATCATCTTGATGCAGGTGTTCCATGCCCTTCTAACCATACACCAGTCCTTTTCAAGCTTAGTTTTGTGCGTGGTTTTCCAGAGCGAGTGCCTTTTCAACATAGCATCCTTCAGCTCTGGTGAGAACCATCAGCAGGATTTATTCCTCACCCTAGTTTTTTTCAGTAGTGCATGTCTATTTAGTGCCTTGGCCACTATTTCATGAAAAATACCATAAGCCCCACTCACTGTCTTAGAAAAGTAAAAGTCCTGCCAACACAAAGAATCTCTTAGCTCAGTGATGAAGGCCAAAGGATCAAAGTTATGTCTGCATCTCTTAAGGGTAAACTTAGATGAAGACATAGTCATGGAATTTGATCTTACACAAGCAATAAAGCAGTGATCACTGATATCAGAGAAAAAAGTGGCAGCATGTGAGAATAAATGGGGCCTATTTACTTAAATGACATCTAGCAATGTACTGTTGTTCACATCATTTTTATTAGGGCGTGTAGCTTCATTGATAAATTGTGACAATCCAAGGGAGTCGCGAAGTGATTTTAGTGGTTTAGCCACATTGGAAATCCAGTCTAAGTTAAGATCCCCTAGTATGGTAACTTCTGGGGGATCAGGTCATAGGATATTACTTAAGTGCTTTAGAAGCTGAAGTCCAGCAGAGGGAGGCCTATAACAACCAACCACACACAGTGAGATGGAAGAAGAGATCCCAACTTTTAGGGACAGGCATTTGAATTTCTTTGGGACAGAGGTCAAGTCCAGGATAGTGGCTGAGAATTTATCCTTGACATAGATGGCCACACCACTGCCTCTGGCCTTTCTGTCAGTTCTAAATATAAAGTAGCTGGGAATCTTCACGTCATCATCTGGCATGCCTGCTCTGAGCCATGACTCTGTGACTACCAGAACATCAGGTGTTGTATGACATATCCTTGCCTGGATAGAAGATATCTTCTTTAGCAGGCTACAAACATTGATGTGCATAAAGCTCACTCCTTTAAGGCTAGGCAGGTCAGATGGAGACGCAATGGCTGCAGGAGGGCCAGGGTTAAGTTCAACATTGCCTGAGCACAATAACAAGAGGAGCAACAGTTTTCTGATGGCACGAAAGGGTAATTTACAATTCCTGCTCCTTGCATATTTGCAGGGATTAATGGACTTGGATGGTGAAGTGCCACAACATGGGCATTGTTGCCCTAAAGCTGCTTCGATTAACACCCTAACTGCAATGATTAAAGTGGAGAGGTCATCACATGCAGAGGGAGACTTACCCTGTATAGTCAGCATGGTATGCATTCCTGCATAGTGGGATTTTTGAGTTGAGAGCTAGAGGAAGGGAAGGTAATGGGTGCATAAGTACTGTATGCTGGAGCTAGAGCTCACAGGGCAAGCAGCTGAGGTATTGTCCTCTCTGATGTAAGGAGATTGCGTGAGCAGGTATGTGTCAAAATAAGCAAGTAGGATAAGGGTTGTGATAGATAACCAACAACAACCCCTCATATATAAGCCATGAGACTGCATTCTCAGTATCAAGTGATGGCAATGATACCTGTCCATAAAAATATTGTGAAAATATAACCCTGTATTTTCTCTTCTTAACACTTCGTGATCTATGATAAGCTGGATAGAAGCTAAGACTCTGACAAAGCCAGATCCCTATATACGAAATTATAACCATGTATTTTCACTTCTTAAAACACTGCATGATCTACGACAAGCCAGGAAAAAAACTAAGCCTCCAACAAAGCCAGAGCCCAATAACCGGACAAGGGTAAGAGAGTATATTAAATTTAATGAGCTTGCTATGTAGAAACACACAGCAACTTGTGACTGAGAAATGTCCCTGATAGTACAGGAGCCAAGAATGTATGAAGAGAGATAGCTTAGGGGAGTGTACTAGAAGGGATTGTAACAGGGACCAGCCTAATATGGTTAATTTAAGGAATAGGTCAATGAGCGGGTGGAGCCAGGATCCAGCCAATCCTGTTGCTTCACTGGAAAAAGGTGTGGTGGATGAGCATTTAAGGTGGCCTGGGGGTGGGGGTGGGAGAAAAAGTCCAGGAACCCCACGAGTCCTGTGCAGCTGAGGTACAGATTTAAATTTGGTGCTGGGCGGAGAATGCTCATACACGGCTGCCGAATTTAAGAGATTTGTACTGCCAGTGTAAACCAAGCTACAAGGTAGTTGGTGCAGATGGTCTTTACACAGGGAACAGGATTAAAACTAAAACGGCTTCGGAGCCAGCATGGGCAAGGCCAGCAGGAGCCGAGGCTGTGTTTTTCATCCATACCTGCAGCTAGTCTTTTGGGCGTGGGCACTGACAGGCTTTCAGCTCCATGGAGGAGCTGAACTCCAAGACAGCCTGCTGCTTGTGGTGTGAGCCCAAACAGGCTGTGAGGGTGCCTGCAGGAGGAAGGTGCCAACAGAGAAAAATTAGGACTGCAGGATCAGTGGGAGGGTTTGTGCTAACAAAAGGGGACACAAAAGAACTAGAATTACAAAGAATCAATAAATCTTAGGGGTGGGTGCAGCCACAGTCAAGGCACCAGCTAGGTCTGTTGAATCTCAGGATTAGAGATTCTGGGGGTTGGGACAGCAAAACTATAGCAGTAATCCTATCACAAGAATTTAGTCTTAACACACTTGCATCAATAAACAACTATAAGATCTGACAACTTAGCACAGTATTATTAAACACATTTTTTTTTTTGGCAACAACTGTGCTCTATGAAAAAGTCCAGGAACCCCACGAGTCCTGTGCAGCTGAGGTGCAGATTTAAATTTGGCGCAGGGCACGAGAATGCTGACACACAGCTGCAGAAGTTAAAATATCTGTACTGCCAGTGTAAACCAAGCTACAAGGTAATTGGTGCAGATGATCCATACACAGGGAACAGAATTAAAACTCAAAGGACTTCAGAGCTAGCATGGGCATGGGCACAGAGTCCCCAGATTTTTTCTGAAGGCCCAAAATGCATCCTCCTTGTGTGCAGGAAATTGACAAGTGGTACCACAGTGAAATGGAAGTGTTTCAGCACATACGAAGTTCCCCAGAATTAATGGCACAGTCAGTCATGTGTGCAGTGGTGGCACTGATTCCCCAGATTTTTTCTGCAGGCCCAAAATGCATCCTCTATGTGTGCAGAAAATTGACAAGTGGTAACACAGTGAAATGAGACAGTTTCAGCACATACAAAGTCTCCCAGAATAAAATGATGACCGTGAGCATCCTGTAGCTGGTCCAATGTGTTCTGCGAGGCGATTCGAGCAAATGCAATGTGATCATCTCAACTGGATGGAAGGGTGGCCTTTGGCTGTACACTAATAGTAGCCTTGGTGAGTAGATATATATAGATATATGTTTGTGTATTTTTTTAAGTGAGGAGGGGGGTTGACATGGACATGTACTCATGGTATTGTTCTGTATCACAGGTCACAGAAACTGTTGGTGTGCACATTCCAGTGCTCAATGAGAATTTTTTGCGTTGAAATTGGAAACGGATAACTCTCAAGCAAATGAAGGTAAATATTTTTTTTTTGGCGGGTGGGGGAAGCATATTTGCAGGTTTGCCTGTAATGGTTTCTTATTTTGTTACTTCTTCACAGATTTCATCTGCATCCTTCTGGAGTCCGGTTGTTAATGATGGTCATGGTCATCTAATGAAACGACTTCTGCGTGTTGCATGTGTGCCCAAGCTCGGGGGAGGGAGGTGCTTGATGATGTTGAAGAACTTTTTTGGACAAGGAACACTCTGACAGAACAACAAAGCATCTGGAAGTTTCCTAAAAAAAGAAACTAATGACTTCTTGCAACTTCATTGTTATTTGTCACTCCCTGGTTTTCAATCTCAAGTCAAGTTACATTTCAAACCCACATCTTGTCAACTAACACAACCTGTGTGCAATATTTGCTGCAGTCTTTCCAAAACAATGAAATGGATGAAATAAAATCTTCGTACTTACCAGACTGGATTTCACATGGATATTCCACAGGTTCCTCTCTGTACAGTACAGCTGCAGTACTATTCCCACAGAGTTTTAGCGATGGAGACTTTTTTTGTTAACCTGTACAAAAAAAAAAAAAAAATGTAACTTATGTGTTTTACCATTGTGGCTCTGAAAAGCTACAGAAAACAAAACATACAACTAAAGGAAGTGAAACAGCATAACAAACATGAGTACACATACTCACTTTATGGTTTAAATATTAAGAAGCTTTGTGTCTCTGGCTGATGGATGAGGTGGTCTGGACAGACTCGTGCTCAGTGGTGGCAATGGCTAATATCAGTCCTGGTGGTGGTGGTCCAGGGGATGGACAGACTCATGCTCAGTGGTGGCAGTGGCTAACATCAGTCCCGGTAGTAGTGGTCGAGGGGGTGGACAGACTCATGCTCGGTTGTGGCAGTGGCTAACATCAGTCCCGGTGGTGGTGGTCCAGGGGTCAGACAGACTCATGCTCAGTGGTGGCAGTGGCTAACATCTGTCCTGGTGGTGGTGTTGGTGGTCTGGGGTGGCACACCGCCTTTTAACAACTTCAGTTAAAACCTGCTAACATTAACCATATCATCATCCTCATAAAGAAAACTTCCCTCACAGTCATCTATGTCTGAAGTCTGACCACTGGGAAATTCTTTCTCCATTGTGTCATCATCTACGTTAGTGGTGGGCCATTTCAGGCAACCACTGCCAGTGCCACCACGATGGTCCAGTTGGACATTTCCAAACCACCATGACTAGGCCGGGGTACGAATACCGAGGTTGTAGTCTGTGCTGGTATGTGCCTTTCATTCATTTTAATGAATGTTAGCAAACTAACATTTGCAGGAGACAGGTTTGTCCGACGATCCATGACTATTGCATCTGCTGAGCTGAATACCCTCTCAACACTTACATTGGAGGGTGGGCATGTGAGGTACTTCAGTGCCACTGCAGTCATCTCTGGCCATTCACTGACCTTTCCACTCCAGTGCAAAAGAGGATCTTCAGTTATTGTCAGATACCTGTTTTCAGACAAATATGACTCAGCCATTCTCTGAGCCACACTAAGTCCAGTTGTTGATGCATCATCCTGTTCTCCCGAATCATTTATTTCACAAATACCCACTTGGGACAAAGCCTCCCATAGCAGGTTGACACCAGCCACTTTGGATGACAGACCACCTGGAACTGCTGTCCCCTTCCCCATGCAGGATATGCTTAATAGTCCTACAGGTACACCTTCAGCCGGATTATGCTGCTGAGATTTGCTGACCTTGGCACATGACTTCTGTGCCCCATGAACCAAGTACACCAGTTGACCACTGATATTTTTTACCTCTTCAGGCCCCCCCTCCATTACTGATGCAATTCCATGTTTGTATCGTGGGTCCAGCATTGTTGTTATAGCAAAGTTGTCACTACGCTGAATGCTCACGTGACAATTCTGGTCAAATACTGTCAGCATGTGTTGCAGCAACATATTGCTACCACCGTCTCTGGCAACATCAAGGCCACGCTGTACATTACCCAATGTCTGCCTTAGCACCTGCAGCAGTGGAATTATTGGCTAATGGAGGCAGACTCACCACTCACTGCCTGTGTGGCATGTTCAAAAGGCCGCAAAATTGTTATTGCAGAGTCCATGAGGCACCACTGTTCAGTCATCATTGACATGGATGCCCCAGAACTGTCACGGCTTGTGTGCATCACAAGATATTCTGAGATGGCTTTGTATTGTTCATACAGCCTCTCTGCCATGTATAAACTGGAGTTCCATTGGGTGACAACTTCCAGCTTCAAGTGGTGCTGAGGCAGACTGTTTTGTATCTGCAACTGCCGCAGTTGGTCACGGGCCTTTCCAGATCTTGAAAAGTGAGAGCAGATACGTCATGCAATGGTCAGCATTTCCTTTACATCAGGGTGCAGCAGAAACTCCTGCACCACAAGATTTAAACAGTGGGCCATGCATGGAGCATAAAAAAACCACCATTCGTGATGCATTTCACCACATTTGACCCATTGTCACTTGCTATGAACCCAGCTCTCAGGGACAGAGGGTTTAGCCATTTGTCAATTTCAGTCAGTACCACATCCAACATGTTCTCACCAGTGTGTGAACAGGTCACATTGCACAAAGCAATCGTTGCATGCTGTCGAATTCCTGGAAGATTGATACCACGACAATCCACCTTACTGCACTGATTATTCACACTACCAACATCACAAACAACCCCTGGCACCTGCGCCCAGTGTGCAGTTATACACAAATATGAACTCCTTGCTGTTTTGCCACTTGTCCACGTATCCATACTTAAATGGATGACTGGAGAGGAGGAATGTTGAAGGGCATGTCTTACTGAGTCGGACACAGTGCGGAACAACTCGGGGACAATACGGGGTAGAAAAGAATGTCCTGGATTGGACTTTCCATTTTGGACAGGCACATGCAGCAAACCACCGGAACCCAGAATTCTCCACAAAAGAGAAGGGCAAAAGATCAATTGCCAGCATTTCCGCTACAGCAGCATTAAGTTCACGTGACACTGTATGATTCGGGAGGGTACTTCAGCTTATGCGCAAAAACACTCTGTAATGTGGGCTGACTTAAAAGTTTTGCATGGGGTGTGAACACAAATGGATGTGATTTGTGATGAATGGCATTTGCAGGGGATGGAGTGTGAACGTTCGATGAAGATGGTTGCACAGGTGATGATGACAAACACAGAAATGCAGTTATTTTGCTAGATTTGCCAAACGGGGTTGATGTACCACTTGCACTAGACATACTGCATTCACCACCACCACCTGGTGACATTTCTTTTGAATGTGCTGTTGTAGCAGGTGTGGGCTATCTAATTGCTCTCATCTACCATCCACCAGGAGATGAGAAGCAATTTCTTAAGAAAGTGGCAGACTTCATTGTCGATCTGGCATTTGAGTCACCAAGGCTGATGGTCCTGGGTGACTTTAATGCATGGATCGATGATAAACTCTCACAATTTGGACAACACTTCCTCCAGTTAATGGATTCACTGGGCCTAACACAGGTGGTTACCACTGCTACACATAAAGCTGCCCATTCTCTTGACTTGGTCTTCCTCCTGGGGATAGAGGCCTCTGATGTGGGGGTGGAATCAGTCAGTTGGTCAGATCACTACACTGCGAGATTCAATTCTGGTGCCCCTCCTTGTAAGCCTACCCCTGTGGAGATGGTCAAGTTCCGCCCCTTGTGGAATGTTTCCTCTACTGGTGTTACGGTGGTTCTTGACCTATCAGAACTTTCTGTGCAAAGCAATGATCCAGAGGCGTTGTTTGTGGCTTATAATAATGCCATTACCTCTGCCCTGGATTCTATCGCTCCAGTTCATGTGCGTCCTCTCTCCCTCCGACCTCGGAGCCCATGGTTTGATGGGGCCTTGAGGGAGTTGCGGCGACTTGGATGCAGGTTAGAACATTGTTGGCAGAGGTCCAGCCTGGATGCCAACCACCTTAGACTGCTAGAACATTATCAATTCTATCAGTCAGAAATCTCCCGTGAAAAGGCAGAGTTCCTGTCTGGGGAAATTTCTGCAAAGCAGAACCGACCTGCTCAGCTTTTCAGAACTGTGGACAGATTGTGCAACCCAATCTGTCTACAGCTCCATAGAGCATTGTCACAATTGCAGTGTGATGAGATTGCTTGGTTCTTTGCTGATAAGGTGGCCGACATTAGGGCAGACATTTGTTTGACACATTCTATGCTAGTTGCAGATGGCCAGGATCAGGTCACTATCCCTTTGATTTCCTGGAGCACCTTCGACCGCCCAGAAATCGTGGATGTTATGTGGATTGTCCAGGGGCTGCATCCTACCTCCTGTAGTTTAGTTCCAGGTCCCACACCCCTAATTTTAGGGTGTGGAGATTCTATTCTACTGGCTCTAGCACAGATAGTCTGGTCCTCTCTTGACTCGGGTGAATATCCCCTGTCCCTGAAAGAGGCAGTGGTGACACCAAATCATATTTGGACCCAGAGTGTCTGGCTAACTACAGACCTATCTCGAACCTCCCCTTTACAGGGAAAGTGATCGAGAAGGTGGTAGCAGCCCTGTTGGAGAACCATTTGACCATCCATAGCATCTACGAACCTCTCCAATCAGGTTTCCGTAAGAGGCATAGTACCGAGACTGCACTGGTTTGGGTGCTCGATGATCTCCTGATGGTGAGAGACCAGAGAAAATGGTCTATTCTGGTTTTACTGGATCTATCATCAGCATTTGACACCGTCAACCATGGGGTTCTGTTGGAGCACCTGAGAAGTATTTGTGGACTCTCTGGGGTTGTGCTCAGATGGTTCACATCATACCTCACCGGAAGATCTCAGAGGGTGGTGTCAGGGTTTTTTTCCTCTGATCCCTTCTCTCTTTTTTGTGGGGTCCCTCAGGGCTCTATACTGTCTCCCATGTTGTTTGCAGTGTACATGCTTCCCCTCAGAGACATTGTGAGATGGTACGGGTTGGGATTTCACTGTTATGCAGATGATACCCAACTGTACCTGTCCTTTGCACCCGTCCAGGAAGGAACTGTCTCGGTATTTAATAGCTGTCTGGAGGAAATCCAGGATTGAATGAGGTCCAGTTGGTTGAAGTTGAACTCTGGGAAGACCGAGGTGTTGGATTTGGATCTGGATCGCCGGATAGGGGGACCTGTGGCCAGCTCCCCCTCTGGGGTGTTTTGTGGGGATGTCAAGTTACCGGTCTCTGAACAGGTACGAGATCTAGGGGGGATCTTAGATGCTGGGCTGACTTTATGATCTCAAGTGTCAGCAGTGGTAAAATCTTCGTTTTATCATCTGAGAAACATCGCCAGAATCAAGCACCTCGTTCCATCCGGCGATCTGCCAACTCTGATCCATGCCTTTGTGGCCTCATGCCTGGACTATTGCAACTCGCTTTACCTTGGGCTTCTGGGGGTTGATATCCTCCGCCTCCAGCTGGTGAAGAATTCCACAGCTCAAGTACTTACAGGTACTCCTAGATCATCTCATATTACTCCGGTGCTGCGGGGTCTGCACTGGCTACCAGTTCAGTGGCAGATCACCTTCAAAGTCAGATTACTGACTTTTAAAGCCCTACATGATCTGGGTCCTGACTACCTAAAAGATCTCCTAATTCCTTACCTCCCTATGAGGTCGCTCCGCTCAGCCGACGAGAGGTTGCTAGAGATTCCTAGGGTTATATTGAAATCAGCTGGGGCCCGGGCCTTTATGTTTGTGGCCCCATCCCTTTGGAATTCTCTACCCTGTCAGATAAGGGAGTGTACGACTGTGGGGAGCTTTAAACAGGCTCTTAAATCCTTATTATGGAATAGGGCCTACGGTGTCTCTGAATGATGTCTGTATTTTTTAACAGTTTTTATATTATTGTTTGTATACTTTGTTTGTGCGCAATCTTTTTGGAATGCACCTTGGTATTTGAAAGGTGCAATATAAATAAAGATTATTATTATTATTACCACCACCACAAAAACTGCTACTCTCACCAGCACTGGACAGCATTTCAAAGTCATCATGGTCCTCCACCTCATCATGCCTGTAGTAATCCGCTGCTTTCATTACCTCAGTACTGCACACGTTTAATTTATTACAGGACTTAACAGTCATGAAGTGGATAACATGCTCGCTATGGTTGCCGCTGATGAGGGTGAACGCCCCACTGTGGTATTAGCTGCCAGCTTGTGCTGGGTCCACAGTACCAAGTGCCTATTCTTAAGATGCATATGCTGTCCTCCTGTGCCCAGATGGCTCCTCTTTTTACCTCGACTCACAAGCACATGGCAAACCTGGCAAATTGCAACTGACTCATCATTTGCATCTTGAACAAAAAAATCCCAAACAAAGGATTGTGATGCTCTGCTTTTAACATGTCCATGAGGTGGCTTATTTAAGTCTGTTATTTTAAGCACTGAAATGGGGGGGGCACGTGATGATTTGGGCACTGCACACCTGGACTGCAACTTACCACCACGACTGCCCATCATATTTTTTACTGGTCATCATCATCAACTAAAACTGGTAAATCACAAGTTTTTACGGGAGGGGGGGATTCCTGCAAACAGACTCAGGCACAGCCACTTTTAATTTCTTTTTCTCCGGTTCCCAACTGGGGTCAATTACATCATCATCATATTCATCAACGTCCCACACATCCACATCTTCTGCTTGGATGCTAGCATGTGGACTGCATGTTGCAACAACAGCAACAACATCATCATCATCATCATCACATTCATCATCAGCATCTACACCACCATCACCTGATATTTTTTCACCACACTGTGAATCACTGGATGGAAAATGTGTGAATTAACTGCCACGGTGGATGGAATATCACATTGTATGCTATCGTTGACATGATTATCAGAATCCTCAGGTTCAGTTACTGGGATGTTACTGGGAAGTATGACATCATCTACGCTGCCTCTCACTTGCACTGCTTCACACTCAATATTTTTGGATATGGTACACTGGTCAGAATTCGAACTTGACGCACCAATACTAATACTACCACCACCACTAACACCAGTAATACTAACACCACTGGCTGGGAAAACATCATCTCCTCCAACTATGAGTGAAGCTACTGATTGGACTGTAAAAAACATTGCAGGAGAAATACCTTTCCTCACATTAGCAATGCACTTCTGCATCTGCCTACTACCACCCCTACAGACTATCTTACTGCCAGCACTGCCATGGCGAGAACCAGCTTTGCTTGCACATCTCTTTGCTGGCATTTTGGGGGATCAACCACAATATTATAACCAAATTTTGATTTTGATACGTTCGCTCTCTGATTGGGGGGATGTTGGATGTGAAGCCAAGAAAACAACTGTAGCTTCAGCCACAGATAAGAGACTAGTCTGTCACACAATGAAAACAACTTCAGTAACCAGTGGTGCTGATGAGGTCACAAAAACAATCCAATCTGGTAAAAAATTCCTTTTGCCAGTGGGGGTGGGAAGGAGCACTGACTGCAGGTTTTTATGGCAGTACAAGCAGCAAAACAAAGAACAGATACCATGATCGCAGTACAAAATCAGGCAGCTGCAGTGGGTAGCAGGTTCACACTGCTGCACCTGCAATTACACTAGTCTTTGACACAATAAAAGGTGTAATATTTGATGTCACGCAACACTGCACACTCACTCACACACAGAACAGTTTGTCTACAATGCTGAACGAGTAATGCATAGCAAATTGAAAAGTTCAGTAATATGCCATGTATTGTAATGTAAACAACTGGAAATTATGAACTGCTGCACCAGATCCACACAAAACACAATCAGCAAGAAAATGTCAACAATTACTGACAATGTTACTGTGTGTACATTAACACAGTCAGCTATATAACAAAAATAAAACAAAAAAAAATGAAATCACTATTTCTTCAACTTAAATCTACCTATACCACAGATACACCCCTTCCCCAAAGTACACTTTCACTTTCTTTCACTACACACACTCAATGTTCTACATTAACATTCAAAATCCACACAAAAACAAAAATGCTCGATGATATGAGCACAGGAGGGTTTCCTACAATCAATTAACTAAGGTTTGAACCCCCCAAAAAACACAACAATGCTTTTTTAACAGCTTTTAGAAGGTTTCAATCACAGACAGCTCTCAGAACATACAGTCTCCTACTCCTTTCTACACATACTACCCCGAACTGAGGCTGTGCAGATCAATATTGAGCCCATGTGACCTGAAATCCCATGAATCACTGCAAAATTCACCTTTGGAGCTCAAAAACAAGGCTAAGTAAGGCAAAGTGCATTGTTCTCAATACACTTCACCTTAATAGTTGGTGGAGTAGTGGTCTGGGAAGGCGGAGTAACGTGAAGTCATTGTTTCCAATGGACTTCATGTTACTCATTATAATGCGTAGTACTCTGCTTCGCGTTGCAGAGTGCTCCACGAATCCACCTTTGCTCTACGAATCACTTCGCTGAGCGGATTGAGCCCACTTCACCCACCACTACTCCCAGGCTGGCCAACATGTTTATTCATCTTTTGTGTGGGACTGTGTCAAATGCCTTGCTAAAGACTAGGTAGGCCATGTCCACAGCTCCTCCCTACTCTACTACTCTGGTCAACCAGTTAAAGAAATGTATTAGGTTCATCTGACATGACCTTCCTGCTGTGGATCCATGCTGCCTTGGGTCCTGTGCCCTGCTGGCCTTGAGATACTGCACAATTCTGTTCTTCAGAAATGGTTCCATCATTTTCTCTACCACTGAGGTCAAAGTAACAGGTCTGTAGCTTCTTGCCTCTGTCTTTCTCCCACGTTTGTAAAGGGGAATCATATCTTCCCTCTACCAGTCCTCAGGTACCACAACATCCTCCCATGATTTGTTAAAAAGGGTAGTCAGTGGTGTCACTAGTTCTCCCCTTAGTTCTTTTGGAATTCTTGGATGAATCCTGTCAGGTCCCACTGCTTTGTCCACCTTCCAATTTTTGGAGTTCTAATGGCCCTAAAGCCATACTTTAGGCAAGAAGGAATTTTTCTACCGGCATAACAGAAGTTTCAGGAAATATCTGACCATGGTATTGGTTATAATTGTATTTGTGAATATTATATTTTCTTGTCTAATCTAAGGCTGTAAAGGGTGTTGACCTTTTCCAAAAAAATTATGATACAAGAATTACATTGGAAGGGGTGTCAATATCAGGTACTTGAAATTTCAAATATAGCGTTCTTTACTAAAGAGATTTACTCCTCAGCCATACATTTTGGTTACTGATGTAGTGCACTAGATGGTTAAATGGCTGTTTTCAAGAACAAACTGTTCAAGAAACTGGTGTGAACCCCTGTACCTCATACACAAAGTCTGTGAAGCTCCTGAATTGCAAAATAAAGGATTTATTCCAATTTGGTCCAACAGATAAATTCTCCCATATTCACACTGCCCTCGCACTTGGACTACAAACCTTCCTCAGGAGGTGTGGCCTCAGTAACACATATCATCACTTTTATAGATCAACAGTAAGTGGCATTGTGCTTTAATTCATGCATAGACCATGTCTCTTGTTAGAATTTTCTTCACCTTACTATACGTAATATAATGGAAATAAAAGAAATTAAAAATAATGTCAAATAATATAAAAATGTTTTACTTAAATGCTGCAATGTTAAGGTTTAAATAATTTTTATACTTAAGCTGGATGTTCCATATTTATAACTGATCTAATGTGATCACATAGGCAGCAATTAATCACGGATCGAGCATCACACATTCTAATAAATCAATTCAGCTTATAGGTTCAGTCTTGCTCCCTAATGTGAGATACTTATAGAAGGAAAAGGGAAAACATATCAGAGGAGCCGCGCTGAATAACAAGGTGATTCAGTACATATGGAAGGCCATGTCTTTGGAGGGATGAAATGGTAATTGTTATGCAAGTCCCTTAAAAGAGAAAGAGAAACATATTTAATTAGTGGTTATTTTCTTTTTCAGCTGAAACAAAATTCTGAAACCTGTAAGTACTAACATACTATTTAAATTAAGGTTGGGGCACCAGGGGTTTGAGAAAAGAGGGGAGAAAGGGGGAAGGGAGGAAAGGAAGTGAGGGGGCAAGGAAGGGAAGGTAATGTTCTGAGAAGTGTGGGGTGAGAATCTTTAATATCTCTAAGAAAGGGGTTTGGAGAAGAAGGATTGGGGTGGTTGTGAAAGGAAAAACTGCAAGCAAGGTCACTAAGATAGAGTGGAGAAAATAAACTGGCATTCCTCAAGGATCTACCTCTCTTTCCTTCTCTACCACATTGTCCCCTAATTTATCCATGGCTCATCCTCTTTTCTGTCTTCTAAAATGATCTCTTGTCTATCTGCATCTCTTCTCAAATCCACATATACATTGATGACACTATCCTCTGTGCCACTGGTCTTATCCCATGAGGTTGAAACCACGGTCTAGAGTGACTTCACCAGTGTATTAAGCTGGTTACTAGAGAACCACCTCAATGTGAACTCCAAGAAAACCATCTTCATGTCCTTTGGCACCTCTCAGAAACTAGCCAAAACTTCCCACCTCCTCTCCTTTTACACCTGTGACAGTACCACTCTTGAAACTGTCCCTTTCTACAAGTACCTAGGTGTTTGACTGAACAGTCGACTTGACTTCACAATGCACATCAATGTCATTTACCCTAAACTCCATCTAAAACTCGGTGCCATGTACAGAAATAAAGACACCCTCCTCCTCCATGGTTCAGCATGAGTTACAAACAAAAATGATCCTCCCAGTGTTCGATTACACTAATGTAGTCCTTGGATCTGCTCTAGCAACCTCCATCACTAAGTTAGAAACCCTTTTTAATACTTTCTGCCACATTGCTTCCAATGTTCCCCAAGGTACTCACCACTGTACTCGTTACTCCTCCTCCTGTCACTTCCCTTCCTCCAAGTATACTGCCATCACCACACCTCCACCCTTATTTCCAAATTCTCTTTTCACACACTCCCTTCCTACCTCTCTTCACTATTCTCCCCATGTCCCTATTTTCTTGTCAGCTCCTCTCCAGAGACCCTCATACCTTCTCTGTTTCTCACCCTCACTCCCGTTCTGGGCAGGTGGCTTTCTCCTATAGACTCCACTCCCTCTGGAACTCTCTTGCAAGCTCCTCCTGGCTATTTCCATCTCTGTACCTAGCTAGATGCTCTCTTTCCCAAGCATTTTCCTCTGCTTGTACCCTCCCCTCCTTCTTCTGACATAGCTTTCTCTCAGCACTCCCTCCCACCACACAACTCCCATGCTCTTTAGTTTTCTCCTTCCTTAACCCCTCCCAATATCTTTGAGCTATTCCTATATTTCCCACTCCCACCTATCATCTTATGCTAACATACAAACATATGTTAGTTCCCAAACCAATCTTGTATAATGCCTCTTTTGTACCAACTTTTGAAACATGTATACTACCTAAATTGTAATTGAATTAATTACCTACACCTTGTATAATATCTAATGTGTTGCAGCTTTCATAAGCATATCCTACAAAACTGTTTCTATACTGTAGTTACACTACTTTAATATATTTTTGTTTTCCACTTCCCTGTCCCCTCAGATTGCACTTGGAAATGAGCCTCAACTCAATGTTCCTCTCCTGGTTACTAATTTCCAAATAAGTAGCATAAATAGATACATAACAGGCAGATAGACAGTTGCAGGGTCAGCGTAGAGATCAAGTAGAAGGAGGGATGTATTAACACCAGGATCCTAAGAAGCATACTTAGTAAGCTCCAGGTAATGATGGCACACATAGAGTTGGACCTTGTGGCCATCACAGAAACATGAGCCACAGAAAATAATTGAAATATGGTGGTGCCTGGATATGCATTATTTAGGAGAGATTACAGGACAGGCAGGAGACTCTTGCGCTCTTTATCAGTGAGGGCAATGAAGTGACAGAGGGCGGGAGAATTAGAGGCAACAATGGGGAAACTGAGTCTATATGGGTGCAACTCATGGTGGCCTCAGGCAGGAAGATATGATTTGAGGTGGCTTGTAGACCTGCAGGTCAAGGGGAGGAAGGGGACAGAGAACTTGGGGAGGAACTTAAAAGAGGACTGACAAAGAGAGAGGTGGTTGTCATGGGGGACCTAAACTTGCCAGATATTGACTTTGAAGTCCTGGAGGCCAAGAATGCCAGGAGTCAGTCACTGCTGGATGCTTTTGAGGACTGTCTCCTTGTACAACTAGTTAAAGAACCCACCAGGCAGTCCTATACATGGTACTCACCAACACAGAGCTGATGGGTGCTGTGAGAGCAGAGGAACCACTGGAGAATAGTAATCACAGATCTGTGTGGTTTGAACTGGCCCTAGGGGATGGTAACCACACTTAAAAACTGAAGTCCTTGACTTTAGAAGAGCAGACTTCTATAAGATGATGATACTTGTCATAGAGAAGTTAGTTGGGGTGGGGGGGCATACGTGGGGCAGAGGAGAAATGCAAGGCACTCAAGAAAGCTGTCTTTGAGGCATCAAAGACATGCACTAAAGCAGTGACAAAGACAAATGGGTCAATGAAACCACTACTGTTCTCGCCAACAGTTAGGGAAGTTGTCTGGGCTAAAAAGATGTCCTTTTATAAATACAAGAGCAAGCAAGGCTAGGCAGAATGAGAAGAATACCTTCAGAAAGCAAGGAAGGCCAAGACCACCATTAGGGATGCAAACTCAGAAACAGAACTGTGCACCAGAAAGGGGGTGAAGAATAGGGACAAATAGTTTTTTAGATACGTGTGTGTAAAATTTTAAAAGGGGGGGTTGTACAGCTGATGGAGGGGGATAGAGGGCTAGATGAGGATTGGCAAAAGGCAGCCTTTCTGAATGGCTATTTTTGCTCAGTCTTCACTAAGGAAAAAATTGGGCCACCGCCTGACAGCAGCATCAAAGCGGCCTCAACGGCAATCCCAGAAATAAGATTGCCAGCGTTTACTAGGGAACTAGTCCTGAAGTGGCTGATAGCCCTCATGATTGATAAGGCCCAGGGTACGGATGTGTTGCACTGCACCTGAGGATTCTGAGTGAGTTAGCAACTGAACTGGCTGATCCACTAACTGAGCTTTTCAACAGCTCACCCAGGACTGGGGAAGTCCTAACAGATTGGAAGTTAGCAGTTGCAGTGCCACTTCATAGGGGGTATACAAGAAGCAACCAGGGAATTAATGGCCTCATAGTCTGTCCTCATCATTGGAAAGCTGATGGAATCCCTGATTTAAGAGGACCTCATAGAATACCCAGAGATCAACACACTCCAGGATGATAAACAAAGAGGATAATGGATGGATATCAGTGAAGAACAATGCTGTATTCACTAAAAGAGGTTGTCATGACAACGAGATAAACCTTGTGATGAAAGCTTAAGATTTCAATTGTAGTCATGACAACACTGAGAAGTGAACTCTGCAGTGTTGTTTACTGATAGCCATCCATTGTCTTTTATAGTGTATGGGAAAAACTGCTAAGGAGCACAGTGAATTGTAACTCTGCATGGCAAGCTTCACTGGAAAGGGAACATTTAGAAAGGTACCTTGAGAAAAAGAAACATTACAGTAATTGTCATTATCTGTTCAAGAGAGAGATTGGGGAGATGAGATAAGTGGCAGAAGCTGCAGAAGCCTTTACCAATCACTTGTTTTTCCTCCTTTCAATTGTTACTGCAAACCTGGAAAAAAACAAATGATCAGTGAGGCTGTCAGGGTAACAGGAGCATGAGGGCATTCCAACTTGAACGATCCTAGTGACATACTCAGGATGGTACAACAACATTCTGATGTCACTATGACGGTACAACAATGCTAGAAATTAACTGAATTCCATTGGCAATAGCACTTTCCCATACTATGACACCCTTGTCATAGGAAGATCATGTCAGATGAACATGATAGTCTTCTTTGACTGAATATGAAATGAGATAGAGAAGGACCATGAGGTGGACTTGTTCATTGCCCTTAATAATGCCTTTGATTCAGTAACACACAAGACATTGCTTAAGAAAATGGTGGACCTGGGTGCAGCTAGAACTCAAGTGAGCTGGGTTGGAAACTGTTAGCAGGAAGGTGACAAAGGCTGATGGTAAATCAGGTCAAATCGGAGGAGAAGGAGGTGACAAGTGGGGTTCTGAAGGGATCAGTCATGGGCCCAGTCCTCTTAAACATTTTCATTTCTGACATTGGTAAAGAAATCCAGGGCAAGTTGTGTCTGTTCATGGATGACACAAAAGTATGCGGAAGGGTGAATAGAGAAAAAGGAAAGGGAATATGCAGAAGAACCTGCTAAAGATAGAGGGATGGTCAGTGGTCTGGCAATTAACATTCAATGCAAGAAAGTGCAAGGTAATGCACCTAGGGAGAAAGAATCCCATGATGGCATACTGGATAGGAGAGGGGTAGCACTACCACTCTACAGAGCTCTGATGATGCCACTTCTGGAGCACTATGCCCAGTTCTGGAGTCCTTATCTCCCAAAAGCGAGGGACAAGTTAGAGATGGTACAATGCAGAGTGAACAAGATGATGCATGAGAAAAAAGGTAAATCCTATGAGCAGGATCTCAGGGCACTAAATTTGTACTTATAGGAAACCAGAAGGGAGAGGGGCTATATAGTTGAGACTTGCGAATTCCTCAAAGGAATTAATAACATGAACTGCAGGGAATTATTTAGCCTGAGAACCAACTAATGATCACATGGTCATGAATGGAAGCTGCCAAGTGGGAAATTCAGAAGAGACATAAGGAAGTGCCTCTTAACAGAAAGGGTGGTGGTGCCATGGAACAGTCTGCCAGCAGCGATCATGGGAGCAAGCACAGTAAGGGGGTAAAACATGCCTGGGATAGAATAAAGGGAATAGTGGTAACCTGGGCCAACAGGACCAAAATAGGGAAGGGTCTGGGAGGATTTATTTATTTATTTAGTTTTTGTTTACTGGGTAAGTGCACTAGCCATAGCATGAGTATTTTCAGGCATGACCTGGGAGACTACAAAACAGCATAACATACAGAACATTTTATAGGTGCAGGAAAATAATACATAGGGTAGGTCAAAAACAGTATCAATGAATAAGATCAACACACAGGCAATCAAAAATTAACTCTATATGGGAAACAGTTTAGAGAAATAACTTCATATAGAGTAGAACAGAACAGATTGTAAATAGAAACAGCATAAAACAAGAGGTAGACTCAAAGATACAGTACGGTAAGGGGGGGTCAGTGTAGGAAGAAGCAGAGGAGGGCAAACAGCTTACTAGGATGAGAGGAAATGGGCCTTAGTTTGAGGGAGAGAAGAGAAATGGGCCAAGAGGCAGCAGGACTAGGGTTATTGGGAGTAGAGGGTAGGTATAGCAATGTGTTTTTTTGTGGTTAGAGAGTTTGAAGGTGACATAAGTGGGACTGAGAGTGAAAGGGCCTAGTGCCATCAAGTGGAGTCAAAACAGGTGCATGAGTTAGCCAGAGGCAGATAACGGTGCAGCTCTATTTTAAAGCAAAGAGGGGATTTTGACTGCCTTAGGACAAATGGAAGATCATGCCATAGCTGGGGTACCACATGTTGGAAGGCACCAGTACCTGTGGATGTGAGACACCTAGATACGTTGAGTAGAGATTTTTTAGCTGACCACAAGTCTTGGGAGGAACTTTGGGGAACCAGCAACACTGTAAGTGAGGATGGAGTTTGAAGATTGATAATAGAATCAGTGAGAGAGCCGAGATAGTATTGGGTGGTAGCAGCGGGAGAGAGCCATCCCAAGTCCCTGTAGAGTTGACAATGGTGCCTGAGTCGAGGAGATGAGGAGGTGTATGCACAAATGTTATTGGCACCCCACCAGTAACCCTTCTGTCCTCCAATTTAACTCCTTTTACCACCACACTGTATGTTCTATTACTCAGCCAATTACTGATCCATTTTACCACCTTGAGATCCACTCCATGATTGTCCAACTTGATTTTTACTAACTTCTTGTGCAGGACTTTGAGGCCAGAGGGGCACAGGATCCAAGGCAGCATGGATTCACTGCGGGAAGGTCATGTCAGATGAATCTAATAGATTTCTTTGACTGGGTGTCCAAAGTAGTAGACCAGGGAGGGGCTGTGGACATGACCTACCTAGACTTTAGCAAGGCATTTGACACAGTCCCGCACAAAAGATTAATATACAAGTTAGCCATCCTTGGAGTGGGTCCCAAGATGGTAGCCTTGGAAAATCATTTTTTGGAGAACAGGACACAGAGGGTAAGAGTAAATGGAGTCCACTCTGAAGAAAGTGGGGTTACTAGTGGGGTACTGCAGGGTTCAGTACTATAGATACATATAACATATAACATATGAATGTGCCAGCAGAAACACCCCTCCTGGTCTATCAATGTCTGCTCAAGTATGCAGTTAGTGCCTCTAAGTTGCAGCTGCCCCACCACCCCTTTTGTCCACCCTGGGCCATTCTCAGCCTCACCCAGCCATACTCTCCACTGTTCTCTGTCCCCTGCCCTTTTAAAGCTACCCACAATTTTGCATGATATCACCCTCTCTGGTAGGACGTGACACTTTGACACCACTCTCTGTGTGAAGTAATGCCTCCTCATCTCTCTCCTAAATCTTCCCCACTCCATTCTTAGCCCATGCCCTTTACTGTCCCCTCCCTTCCTTTCTCAGTTTAAAAACCCTGTCAGCTCCATCCTTGTTGATTCCCCTCAGATACCTGAAAGTTATGATCATGTCCACCCATCCCTCCTGTCCTCTAGAGTGTACATATTCAGTTTGCCAAGCCTGCTCTCATAGTCTCTCCCCTCCATTCCCTATATCATCCTCATTGCCCTCCACTGCACTCCCTCCAGTAGCTTGATATCCTGCCTTAGGTATGACCTCCAGAACTGCACACAGTACTCCAATTGTGGTTGACCAGTGACCTGTAGAGGGGCAAGATCACCTCCCACAGCCTGGATGAGAACCCCCTCGCTATACACTCCAGCATCTTGTTCGCCTTGGTTGCTGCTTTCCTGCATTGGGTGGAATTGTTCATGCCCCCTGTTACCATCACCTCTATTCCTTCTCCCCCTCGGTGATCCCCAGTTTCAACCCCCCCAAACCCATATTCTCTCCTTGAGTTCTTTGCCCCGTAGTGCATAATCTTATGCTTCTTCACATTGAACCCCAGCTGCCACCTCTCCGACCACTCCTTTAGTTTGGTTAGATCTCCCTGCAGTTGTTTCCATCCCTCCTCCTTGTCCACTACTGCACCCATTTTGGCATCATCTCTGAATAGATTTACCCCACTCACTACTCCATGCATGATGTCCGAGATGAAGAGCTCAAATAATACTGGGCCCAGCACAGATCCCTGAGGCACCCAGCTCATCACTGGTATAGGTGTTGAGAATTCCCACCACCCATTGTACCTTCCCATGCAGCCAGTTTGTAATCCAGTTTGCCATTTTTGCCTCCACTCCCATGCCAGTTAGCTTCCCCCCATTCCGCCCATGAGGTACTGAATTGAAGGCCATGCTGAAATCCAAGTAGAGGACATCCAGTGCATAGCCCCTATCCAGCTCTCTTGTTACCCAGTCATAATATTGTATTAGGTTAGTTTGACAGGACATCCGCGATACAAACCCATGTTGCCTCACATTCTGGAGGTAATTGTCCTCTAGAAATTACACCAGTCTCTCCTTCAGTATTGTCTCCATAAGCTTGCCCACTATAGAAATGAGACTGACTGGCCGACAATTGCCCAATTCATCCCTTGTGCCACTGTTGTGTATCAGCACAACATGGGCCATCCTCCAGTCCTGAGGCACACATCAGGTATCCATGGAAGTGCTGAACCAATCCACCAGCAGTTCTGCCAGCACTTCCGCCATCTCCCTCAGCACCCTGGAGTGGATACCAACAGGCCCTGGTGCCTTGTCCACTTTTAATACCCTCAGTCCCTCTAATCCTCTACTTCCTTCAATCATTCCGTCCATCACCTCTCTCCCCCACCCTTCCGGTCCACGTTAGTAGTGATCCCTCTTTCTCCTGCATGAACACTGAGCAAAAGTATTCATTTAGTGCTTCTGCTTGTTCCTCTCCCTTTTCCATCTACTCCCCAACCCTCTTTATCCTCACTATGTTATCACTGCGCTTCCTTTTCTCGCTAACGTATTTGAAAAGCCTCCCCCCCTTAATTCCCTGTGCTAACCTTAGCTCCCTTGAGGTCTTAGCTTCCCTCACCCTCTTGGTCATTTGCTTGGACCATCTTACATACTTCTCCCTGTTCTCCTCCTTCCCCATCCTTCTGAACTTCTGGTACGCAGCTCTCTTTGTCCTCACCCCTTTCATCACCTCGCTGTTCAACCAGCATGATTTCCTTGCCCTGCACTTCTTACTTTGTCATTAAATATATGACTTACTGTAGATCAGATAGCTCAACTTAAAATCTGCTTGTCCCTCACCCTTTTAAGATTCATGTTATGTACCTATGGTGCAGTTTTTATTTTGACTATTGCCTTATTTTAATTGATTTGTGTATTATTACCATGGTTATAGTGATTAACATGAAGGAATGTATATGACGTGATCAAGTAGACAACATATAAAAGGGGTTCAAAGGCCGGCCCACCGGTGCAGCAGTTGGATTTCTGCTTGCGATGCCAGTGACCCGGGTTCGGGAATGAGCCCGGGAGCTGGAGGGCCAGCCGGGGGAGAAGGCTTGAGCATCTTCAGGACATCTCGCCTTCTCCAGGGAGGGAGGGGGAATAAGGTCCCGGCGCAAGACTGGCCCCAGGCGGAGGTCTGGGGCACAGCATGTGCAGCGACAAAAGAGAGGGGAGTATGTCGTGGACATTGGCGCTATGTGCCCTGACATCAGGGGTTCACACGATGCCCACAGAACACCGTAAAAATCAGCGCAGGAATGCCGAGGGGAAGGAGAGCCACTGCAGACCCTAAAATGCTTCCTCCTGCCTGGACTGACAGGGACCCGATGAAATCAAGAAGCATCGGGGTGTTCAGGCCCCACCTTGTACCCACCTGGGAGGTATAGCCATGGCTCCATGGGGTTCCGCCACAGAACCAGGTAAGGAGGCAAAGCAGGGTGGCATCTGAGCTTCTCCCAATGGAGCGGGGTTCTGGTGCAGGGGGAGGATGCAAAAATAGAAAGTAAAAAAAAAAAGAAGGGGTTCAACCCCTCACAGGGACATCCCCCTGAGAAAAACCTTGAGTGGTTGAAGCACTGGGGATCTTTCCAGTATATCTCCTGACTGCTGTTGGATTAAAGCTTTGAAGCTTATCAGATGTTGTGCAAGCATGGTTTTGCTCTTGAGTACAAGCTCCCTTACTGTACCAGGTCCACCACCACTGTCTGTCCCCCTCAAGGTTCAGTTCTTGGTCCTATTCTTTTCTTTATTTTTCTAAACGACCTTACTAATGCCTGCACAACTACCACTATCCACACATACGGGGATTATACTGTTTTGTATTCCTTTGGTACTTCCCCTCAGATGGGGTGAATAGAATTCAACTGGATTTCAACAATGTCCAGTGCTGGTTTTGTGCAAATCAACTCTCCCTCAATGCCAAAAAGACAGTCTCCATGACAGTTGGCACTAGGCAAAATCTCACCAAGGTTGCTGCCACCTTCCTCCTTCCATCCCTTGATGGTTCTGTACTTGAAGATGGTATCCAGTGATGATAGTGACTGAAAATGAGTAATTACAAAAATAGTGACTTATTTTCAGTACTATCATTCTGGGCTTCTACAATAGTAGCGACCCTATGCGAAAGCGAGCATAGAGAAGGGTGACCAGAAGGAGGAAACAGCGAGGGGAAGGGGAAGGACAGGGAAGGGATTTTAGGGGAATAGTGTGGCTGTTGCTTCTGAGCTAGCTGTGTGGTGGTGTGGGTGGCTAGCTCTGGCTCAGCAGGTAATGGGATTGGGGCTGGGGACCAGGAGCGTGGAAATTTTGCCGCTGCCTGCGGCTGTGGGACTTATTTTTTTTGCAAATCCAGACTGTGCCCCCTCTCCAACATGCACCCCCCTGGAGTTAATAGTCTAAATTCAGGGTGGGGGGCAAAGCCCCCCTGTGAGGGGGAACGTGGGGGGCATAGCCCCCCTCCACAAAAATACTTTTTGTTGTTCCGGATGTCATGTCGCTGTCAACTGTATATATTGATGATTTGCTTCTTGGTGATATACAATTGCCATAATAGTGATCACTGTTTTGCTATCTCTGTTATGACATAGAACCCTTGAAGATGTTTCCTCCTTCAAATAGCTCAGGCTCTGGCTTGACAAGTATCTCAATTTTGCAGGGCACATAGACACTATACACAAAAAGCTACTCCCTTAACTTGGTGCTCTGTATAGACACCACACCTGTCTTCCCCTTCCAGCTCAACAGAAAATTGTCCAGATGACCCTTCCTATCTTTGACTTAGGAGAAGTAGTCCATTGTACTGCTCCCAAGTCCACACTTATCAGATTGGACACCTTATTAAACTCATTCTGCTGTTTTGCTCTTGACTATCCACCACATACCCACCACTGAGACCTCTATACTTCTCTCTCCTTCCCTGCTCTTAGTTCAGATGCCTTGCATATAGCACTTCTTTAATTGTAAAGTACTGGCTTCCACCCTACCTACACCCCATTTTTCTCCCTCCCTCCCTGCCTCCCTCCTATGCCCCTCTATTTGCTCCGCAACTCCACCCATAGAATACGATTGCTCTGAAAATGGACGACCGCGGAACACTTCCATTTTGGAGTTTCAGAAGTATCCTTCCAAAACTACAAAACAGCTTGCAACAGTGCACCATGGCTGCTCACTACAGTGCTACAACGGCACTATTTTAACTGCTACTTCAGCATTCTGACATGAACTGCACATAAGCGCGTGGTGCACATGCACAGTTCCACCTGTGCTGTCATCTTTGGAATGGCATTATGCCTTTCAATGAAACTGCACATCTGTGAGTATTGTGCATGCACAATTCCATCACCACTGCCATCTTGGGGATGGCATTCAGGGGGGCACTTGTTCCTCTGAGCTTCTCCAAGCTAGCCACAGCTGTATTGGCTCTGGCTAGAGTTTGTTGTTAGAGTATTGCAGTCAAGAACTACACTCACACAGCAGAATGATCTGCTGGTCTGTTATTTAACTTTCACTAAATGTGCTTTATTTAATACATTCATAATACTGATGGACTCATTTCCTGCTTCACCACTGCAATCCAGTCTACTGACATGCATTTTTAGTTAAAGGTTCTGCTTGGCTGGTATCATTTGTTTGAGCTGGGGAACTACACACACACACACCACCACCACCACCATCATCCTCATCACAGACACTCAAATTTGTGAGAGAGATCGAGAACCTGCTGCTTTTGTGAGCAGGACAGTTCAGTGATTGAGTAAAATATTCCCAAATCTCTTCTTCCAATTCAGAGCCCCCCTATCCATGCTCATGGGGTCTGGTATGACAGAAGGCATCTACATGAGTAAAATTAAAATGAGAAAGAAAATTGTTTTACAAAACCCTTAACTTTTTACCTGGCCTGTCATCCACTCCCACTGCTGCCAATGTTACTGTAACCATAGACTGGTCCACACATTTCAGTTTCTTATTAAACAGAACATAAAATCTTAGAGCAATATATCAACCCCATGTCAACTCCATCTGGCCAAAGGAGAGTACATAGAAAAGAACGGAGTTCAAATGTTCAATAGGACTGTACCCACTGCTTAACTCTCATGCAAACTCCATCCAGTTAAAAGAGATTAAGCAGAAAACAACAGAGTCCAAATGTTTGATAAGACTGTATCCACCACTGAACCAACATGCCAACCCTATCCAGTTAAAGGAGATTATGCAGAAAAGAACACAATTCAAATATTTGATACATCCATGCCCTCCATTGGTCAGCTGTGAAGTCAGTTTAGGCACATTGAGAAGGAGCATTGCAGCTTCACATGAAAGGTCACCTTTTCAAGCATGGTGTGTGTGTGTATATATGTATGTGCAGGCCTGTGTGTGTGTGTGTGTGTGTGTATGTATGTATATATGTATGTATGTGCAGGCCTGTGTGTGTGTGTGTGTGTGTGTGTGTGTGTGTGTGTGTGTGTGTGATGCATAGCAGATCTTACAATAGATCAGCAGCTAATGCAGCAACTCCCTTGCTGTTTCATTCTTCTATGGGCAGTACTCAAAGTAGAATGTAGTGTGTGGTTAGTTGGTTGGTGTGGTTCAGAAAAAGTGTCCTGTATATCATTAAAAGTACCTTTCTGATCTTCGGTACCTTTACCTTTTACAAGCTTCCAGCACCTCTGTGTGTCTATGACCTTTGGTACCAGCCAGAAACTGGCCAGAATCCCATATCTGTGTATCAATGACAAAAAACAGCATGAGTTCTCCTCTAATCACTCCTGGGCAACTAACTTATTTCTTTTTACAACTC
Organism: Neoceratodus forsteri; assembly: GCA_016271365.2. Lineage (NCBI taxonomy): Eukaryota > Metazoa > Chordata > Ceratodontiformes > Ceratodontidae > Neoceratodus > Neoceratodus forsteri. Next base: position 51,391,880 of record CM057449.1, on the reverse strand, counting down.
GGTCAGTGTCAGTATCGACAATAGTAAACCAGTTGATGTCCTGTCACTAGACTTTGGAAAGGCCTTCAATAAAGTTCCTCATAAAAAACTCATCCCAAAACTAATATCATTAGGCTTAAACTCCACAACCACCAAACGGGTACATTTTTATTTTTTTTTTATTTTATTTTATTTAAACAGCAGTTTGGAAAACCTTTGAGCCATAGGCTCATTTACAAAGGTACCTTGTCACAGTAAGACAAACCAAAATACACAGTATAGCAGTACAACACATAAGTATAACAGTAAAATTAAGACATAGATACAAACAAGCTGGTACAGGTAGGATGGATGCAAACAATACCAGAGTTATGTCATCCTTAGCAGCTTAATAAGTCAACTTTGTCATAAGTATTAGTCTGACTTTGACTAGTGGCAGTTACAGCATCAATTTTAATAAGGTAGTTACGTAAGGAAGTTTTGAAGCATGATATAGTTGGAGCTTCGGAGATGGAGGGGCAGTGTGTTGAACCAGGAGGGGGCCCTAAAGCTGAAGGCTCTTTGGCCGTGAGAGGTCCTAGCTCTAGGGATAACAAGAGAGGTTTTCCCAGAGGTCCGAGTGTGAACTAGTGGGACAGAGCGGCGTATGGTGGTGGTGGTCAATCCTGGTGGGGAAAGCCCAAGGAGGGTCTTTTTTGTAAGGGTACAGGTAACACATTTGAGGCGTGGGTTGTCTCTGAACTCAGAGGGTCAGAATTCATGGATGGATGTCCAAGACAAGAAAGGTTACTAGCGGGGTCCCACAAGGATCCATGTTGCGTCCAACAGTCTTCAACATATTTATAAAAGATAATAATACCCTTCATAATGGCATTGCAAAATTCACAGATAATATGAAACCCACGAGTGAAGTGTACACTTTCGATAAACATCTGACAATCTCTAAGGACCTGGAAATGATTAAGCACTGGTGGAAAACTAACAAAATGTCACTAAACTTTGATAAATGTGTTCTACATTTTGGGGTAAAAATTCAAATTATGTGTATACCCTCAGTAATCAGATTCTTAAACCATCTGAAAAGAAGAGAGATCAAGGTATAATTAAGTGATAACATTCAGTTAGTTGGAGTATACGAAGCAATAACCGACTTCTGTGGATTGGCTGAGGCGTTTAATCATCCACTGGAGCCAGCTACCGTGATTATACTTCAACTTACCGAATGTTATTACTATTATACAAGTTGAAGTTGGTTCTGAGTATAGTTTAGCAACTGCAATGCCATTTTCACAGAGGTGCAAAAACCTATTCCTGGACTTGAAAAATGACAGCTGTGGTGTAAATGGGGTGGCATAATATGAAGGCTGTTTTAAAAATCTGGCATCAGAAATTTTGAAAGTTATGAGTATGCAAAGCATGATTTCAACTTATAGTCATAACTTTGCCATTTTTGCAAATTTTGACTCCAGATTTTTAAGGTAGCCTTCTTATGACTTCATCTCATGAAAATAAGGAAGTATAGCGCAGTTGTTTAAGGCTCTGAGCTGCAGACCTGGAGACCTGGCATTGAATCCCACAGCCCCCACTTGCATACTGTGTGATCCTGAGCAAATCACTTAACTTCCTTGTGCTGCCAGGTTGCACCTGTAAACAAGCTTCAGCTTAGTGTGTCTCTCCTGGTTAAAAAAAAAAAGGGCATGAACAATTTTCAAATCCCGTCCGAAAGCTGAATTTGGCAACTGACTGCAAAATCACCTTTCAAGAGGGAGTTGCATCATTATAGTGGTATTGTTCTTGCGGTGGGGTCTCTAAAAGGTTATGTTGAAAATTTGGGGTCAAAAAATGGCTTAGTTATGCAGAAAAATTGTAATACATTGGACCACTTTTGCCTTAGTTTCTCTTTTTGCAGTTGGCTGTTGCAGCAGGAAGACACGTCTTCCATTGGAATGAATCTTAAATCTGGGGCCTGTTAAGTGAGTGAAGGTGTCTGGGGATGTACTGGCAGGAGCGGTGTTGTGGATGTTCAGTAGAAGGTGGATCGGGGGTGATCATCGAGGGACCATTTTTTTATAGCTTTGAGAAGTGCAGTAAATAAAGAATGCCGATGGACTGTTTTCTATATTACAGAATGTTTTAGAAATGGGAGCATAGGGGGTGGCAGTCAGAAGCAGGGAGTATGGGTTCTGAGAAGGGGGCCTTTTACTGTTAAGCATTTGGACATCTGAGTACTGCAGTGGCACTTTAAAGTGGAGTAAATGCGGAAAAGACAAGGGATCTGAGTACCGGAATGGATGTGGGTACAGCACTACAAATGGGATCAGGAACTGAAATGGGGGGCTGCACCAGCCGCCGAGGAGTATTTGTTTTGAAAAGGGGAGGTTAACTGTGGAAAAGAGGGGCACATTGCAAAAAGAGTAAAATTTTTATGTAGATGGAACAAATACCAGAATGGAAAGGAAGCTCAGTACCGGAATGGATGGGGGCACAGTTTTATGGATGGGAGCGGGAACTGTAATGGGGAGGGGGGTATTTTAACACAAATGGGTGGGAGAACATGAAAAAATGTAGGCAGCTAAATCTTTGTGGGAGCGATAGTCAGAATAATGGGGCATATACATTTAAATTTGTGTGAGAGGTGGCATGTATTGGGGCACATACATGTGAATGTCAATAAGCAGCATACTGGATGGAGGAGAACCGTGTGTATGAGATTTGTAGTCACTGTATTAAAACACAGAGTGCATTTTCATTATTTAAAATGAATGGGAGCTTGATTTTCCTGCTTGAGGTTTGGTCATGCATTGTTCCTGTTTTGGGGGGGCACAGTCGCGCGGTATGGTTGAAAGGGTTTGTGATGGACAGTTTTTTGAGGGTTTTTTTTTCATAAGAGGGAAAGTTTTAAGAATGTGTGTTATGTCTAAAAATGTGTTTCTATGTTTTTGGTTTAGAGTGTGGTGTTGTCATTAGTGCCTGTGGTACTGGGGAAACAAAGTTTTTTCATTCATTTCATGGGGGACAAGTTTTGATATGAATGTAATGGCAAATACCTTTAAATATGTTTGCTGCCCATATAGGTTATTTTTTGATAGTTTTTTCATCTTTTTCTGACAGGATTGTTGCTTTTTCTTCTTCTGTCAGACTGAAATCATCTGGTTGAGTGCTCAGAAGCTGCTGACGTGGACAGCTGTTCTGATGCCATTTTTTGCTTTTTTTTCTCTGATGTCCGAGGTGTGATTAACCAACTCTGGGCAATGCTATTATTTCATTAACTGACTGTGGGTGGGGTTTACATGAATAAATTACTCTAGGGGTATTGCTTTGAAGTTTATGGTAGAATGACAGTATTTCTTAACAGTGACTGGCTAAATCAAGATACTTCTCATATAATAATGAATAATAAATTAACCCCCAAAAGACCAATGCATAAAATGGCTCTGATTGTTAATGCACCTCTGAATAAGTTTAAAATAACTTTTGTAAGTAGAACTCAATGCTTCAGTGTCCCACTTTACTGTATCTATGCAGTATAAAACCATATCTGGACTCTAGTTCCTCATTTTGGAACCCTGACCATATTGGATATAGAAGTATTGGAAACAGTTCAAAGAAGAGCTACTAAGCTTGTGCCATCTTTACAGCCTCTGGGATATCAATCAAGATTAAATAGGACAGGCCTAGTTAGCCTGCAAGATACAAGATCTATGGGATCTGTTGCAGCTGTTTGATTTAGCGGAACAATGGGAATTGAGATATGCAGTAAAAAAAGGATAATACAATAAGCCACAATAGGCAACTTCTCATTCCTAAAGCAAACACATGCAAGAGAGACTGTTTTTTCACCATAAGGCCAGTTAAGGCCTGGAATTCCCCTTCCACAAGATGTGGTGACTCATACTCTTTCTCAAAATTTAAAACCCTTTTGAACAAACACCTAATCTGGCCCAGGAAAACCCATAGCTAATATGCCTTCTTGTGTCTAACAAAGTCGAGTAACCGAGTAACTCTGATTAACTTCATCACTTTAGATGGCACCCCTCTGAAGTGGTTCAATTCATTAAGTACCTTATTGCATGGCTAGACAGAAACTTGACTTCTCTGCTCACATCGAAGCCATCCATGCTAAGCTTCACCCTAAACTCAGTGCCTTGTACCACAACAAAGTTTGTCAGTCTCGACATGTGTACTGTAAGTTTGTCACCAGAATGGTGCTCCCCATCTTTGACAATGCAGATGTGGTCTATGATACCTCTCTCTCAACCTCACTGGTCGGACTGGACACCCTCTGTCTGTTGTTGTCATTCAGAGGCCTGAGGATATAACTATGTTCACATTGATATCATATTGTTTTTTATGTTTTTGTGTGTCATTTATTTGATCTGCTTGTATATTTTAGCCATTCCCTTGTGCTGAAATTGTGTCTGGAACTTAGTATGTAATCAACAGGATTGCCATGAAAACAGGGCTTTTTTGGCCCTATGGTAAAAAAAATTGCTTGTATAAATAAAGTTATTTTACTACTACTACTACTCTGCCACTCCTTCTGCTGCTTTGTTAACATCTCCCCCTCCCATACTCATCCTTTCTCACTTTATTCCTCTTTATCCATTCTCCATCTACCTTCATGCTGTCAGCACCACCATACCTTATTCATACCCAAATACTGTTTGGGTCTCTTCCCTCTTATGTCTTATCACTCCTCTCTAGAGGAGGGTGAAGTCCATTAACTTTGCTACGTGGAGTATTTTGCATATAACTCACATTTTGTAAAATACTCTTCAAAGCGAAGTGAAACTCATTACATTTCATATTAATGCTAAGTTTCCATTGTTTTATATAGACTTCACATTACTTTACATTTGTTTATCTTTAATGCAAATTTGGAGCTGATTCATGGCATGGCAGGTCAATTTTGCTCTCTATATTGGCTTGCACAGCCTCAGTTCAGCATAGTGTGATGATGATAACATTTTATTTTTATACAGTATACATACTGTTGGGTTAATACCTCAATTTCAACAATGCCCTGTAGTCCATATATAACAAAAAAGAAAAGAAAAAAAAAATACATTATAGTAGACAAATCTTAACATATAAACATATTGGAACATATTTCAGCATATTACAACATATTATGTCATTCATTCATTCTTTCATTTGTATAAAGGAAAATTATCTAAAAACTAACTACTACCTGGAGAAAGAAAAAAGCAATTGAGAACTATCCATTACCCAAAGCTGGTACAGTCAGAATGTAAGAAGTTCTTCAGAAGTTTTTGGAACAATGTGTGTCCATGGATCAGCTTTGGTTCTTTCGGTAATCGATTCCAATGGGTTGCCAAATTGTTTTGTAGGGTAATGTCACCCAATCTACTGCTCGCTATAGTTCTAGGAATGAGCACATTTTTGTGCCTGAGAAAGGTTCTTACAGGGCAAGATGACACCAAGGTAACAACCTGGCTTACTGGATGGGTTTCTTTATTATAAATTAGCTTGTGACACCACGTTAACCATGGAAATATTATTTTCAAACCTGGTTGTAACTAGCCCAACTTTTCATAGATATTACAGTGGTGAGTTCCATACTTAGCTTTTACAACAAATCTTCCTAGCCTCTAATACACTTGATCAATCCTATTTACAGAGGACTGCATGAAATTCATGTATAAGCATGAACCATATTCCAGAACTGGAATTAATAATTGTTTGACTAGTTTTACTCTTATTTCAGTAGTAAGGCAACCAGACACAATTCTTAAGGCTCCCAACCTCTGATGTACTTTTTTTACCAGAATAGAAATATGGTCAGAGTAAGTAACTTCAGTGTCTACTAAGAATTTAGATATTTATAATTTCTCACATTAATCATTTGAGTGCCATCCACCAAACCAAGTTTTAACTGGTATGGTGTACTCTTTTTTTGGACGTGCTGTAAAAAGTATAGATTGAGTTTTCTTAGTGTTAATCTGTAACTAGAAACATATAATTTGATGGCAGATAATGACCGCTTGGCCCACCCAGTCTGCCCATTTCCCTACCTAATGGATAAGCTGCAGATCCTAGTTAACCAACAGCTTACTTCCTCCTACCCCAACCCCTAGAATTGCAGCATGTCTGTCCCATGTATTCTTGAATTCCCCCACTGTTTTTGACTCCACAACCTCCTTAGGAAGGCTGTTCCATGCATCCACACAACCCTTTCCGTGAAAAAATAATTCCTCACATTACCTCTGATCCATTTCCCTTCTTCAAATTGTGCCCCCTTGTTCTTGCACACTACTTTTCTGAAAGATGCTATCCTCTTGGATTTTGTGGATTCCCTTGAGGTACAGTACTTGAAAGTTTCTATCATGTCCCTCCTGTCCCTCCTTTCCTCGAGGGTATACATATTAAACTCCTTAAGTCTCTCTTCATATGTCTTCTGGTGCAGACCCTGCACCATTTTGGTTGCCATCCTCTTGACTGCCTCCATCCTGTCTATGTCCTTGTGGAGATTGGGTCTCCAGAACTCCATGCAGTACTCCAGATGGGGTCTCACCAGCTGTCTGTACAGAGGGATAACAACTTCCTGTTTTCTACTGGTGATGCCTCTTCCTATGTATCCCAGTATCCCCCAGCCCTCCTTACTTCCATCTCACACTGCTTTTCCACCTTTAGATTATCTGATATGACTACCCCCAGGTTCCTTTCCATTTTTGTTGTTGTTAGTATCTCACCCCCACTGTGTACTCTTCCCCTGCATTTTTGTTTCACAGGTACTTTGCACTTCTTAGCACTGAATCTAAGCTGCTATACATTTGACCATTCCTTCAACCTTGCTAAATCCCTTCTCATCCTTTCCACCCCACCTTGTGTATCAACTCTGTTGCAGATCTTTGTGTCATCTTCAAAGAGGCATACTTTTCCTTCCAGTCCCTCTGCAATGCCTCTTATAAAGACATTGAAGAGGACTGGTGCTAGAACTGAACCCTGCGGTATCCCACTAGTAATCTCCCTTTCTACAGAGTGGACTCCGTTTGCTGATACCCTCTGTGTCTTGTTCTCCAGCCAATTTGTTGCCCAGGCTACCATCTAGAGACCCACTCCCAAGGCTGGCTAACTTGTATATTAATCTTTTGCCTGGGACTGTGTCAAATGCCTTGCCAAAGTCTAGGTAGGCTATGTCCACAATCCCTCCCTGATCTACTACTTTGGTCACCCAGTCAAAGAAATCTATTAGATTCATCTGACATGACCTTCCTACTGTGAATCCATGCTGCCTTGGGTCCTGTGCCCCCCTGGCCTCTAGGTACTCAACGATTCTTTCCTTCAGAAGTGATTCCCATCATTTTCCCTATCACTGAGGTCAAACTAACAGGTCTGTAGTTTCCTGCCTCTACCCTGCTCCCACTTTTGTGAAGTGGAATAGCATTTGCCCTCCTCCAGTCCTCAGGTACCACCCCATCCTCCCATAATTTGTTAAAGAGGGTAGTCAGTGGTGTCACTAGTTCTACCCTTAGTTCTTTTAGAATTCTTGGATTAATCCCATCAGGCCCCATTGCTTTGCCCACCTTCAGTTTTAAGAGTTCTTTCAGAACTCTTTCTTCAGTGAATGGGCTGGTATCAACCTCCCTATCCAGAGTGTTTCTATTGTTTGGTTTAGGTACCACCCCTTCTTCATTTGTGAATACTGAGCAAAAATATTTGTTTAGTATGTCTGACTTTTCACAGTCACCCTCTGCACACACCCTCCCCTTTATTAAGCATCACTGTCCCTCCCTTGGTCTTCCTTCACTCCCTGATGTACCTATAAAACATTTTATCCCGCTTCTCAACTGAGTTTGGCTATCTTTCCTAGGTTTGGGCCTTTGCTGTTCTGACTGCCTTTCCTGCTTCCTTCTGATTTAACTGATACATTTATCTGCCCTGCTCCTCCTGTGATTCCTTGTACTTCCTGAATGTTGTCTTTTTCTCCCTAGCCTTCCCTGCCACCTCCTTTGAGAACCATAATGTTTTTACATTATTTTGTTTTGTTTATTTGCTTCACACAAAGGCTTGTTGCTTCAGTCATGCCAGTTTTGATTATTCCCCATTGTTCTTCCACCCTCCTTCCTGCCCATTTGCTAGTGCATTCCTTAGACACTCACCCATTTTGGCAAAGTCAGCCCTCCTAAAGTCCAAGATCTTTGCCTTTGTATGGCTTGACTCTACTGCTGTGTTTATCATGAACCATACTGTTTGATGGTCGCTTGTTCCCAGATGGCTACCCAATTCTAAATCTGTGATCCTCTCTCCATCTCCATTTGAGAGTACCAGGTCTAAGATTGCTCCCTTCTGAGTGGGTTTCAATACTAGTTGTCTAAGGCATGCCCCCTGCAGGGCATCTAGAATGACCCTGCTCTTGGATGTGGCTGCAGCAAATGCACTCTGGTTAACATCTGGCATATTCAGATCCCTATCAACAATATCTCCCCTTTTTCTACCATTCTAAAGATACCTTCTATCATTGCCTTGTCCATTTCCTCCCCCTGAGATGGATGTCTGTATACAACCCTTGTGCGGATTGTGCTGCCATTGCCTGTCTCCAAGTTGACCCACAGTGCTTCCTCTCCTCCTGGTTTACCCTTTTATTCTGTTGCTTTGATTCCTTCCCTTATGTAGCTCAGACTCTTTAAACCACCACTTCATGATAAGCAAATCTACCTGTAGATGGCACTCCACTTGTTCATAACTGTCAGCTGATGACACCAATACAGTGTCACCAGCATATAAGCAAATTTTGCTAGTTGCTATTTTAGATGGTAGACTGTTGACATAAAAATTGAACATCAAGGGGCCCAATATTGAGCCCTGGGGGACCCCTCAATTGACCCTAGCTAACTCCAATATCACTACTCTATTGGACACACACTGTAGCCTTCCTGATAAATAGGACTTGAACCATTCTAGTGGTTCTTCTAGAACCCCCACTTCACACAATCTCTCCATCAGCCTTCGATGTTCCACTAGGTCACATGTCTTGCTGAGGTCCATGAACACCACATCCATCTTTCTCCCCAAACATAGGGTTGAAACCACCAAGTTGTTGAAATCAATGAGTGTGTTGTCCGTGGACCTCCCAGCCCTGAAACCATGTTGATAATTTATCATCAGCTTATGTTGTTCCAAGAATGAGTTCAATTGGCTATGTGCCAATTTTTCCAAGACCTTGGAAAAAAATTGGAAGGCAGGCTATTAGCCTATAATTAGATGGAACAGTGGTGTTTCCTCCTTTAAATATTGGAATTATTTTACCTTTCTTCCATAGGTCAGGAAAAACAAAGGAGCTCAAGCTCCAAATAATTAAGTGTGTTACCATGGGGGCCAATATGTCTGCTCCTATCTTCAAGAACCTAGACTCTATTTCTTCCAGCCCCTCTGCTTTGGAGATATTCAAATTTCGAAGTTCCTTCTCCACATTCCAAATAGTAATCATAATTTCTTTAAATCTGGCTTGACCAGTGGCACTGAGGGTTGAGGCGCTGGATGCCACACCCATGCTAGCAACCTGGGTTTGAGATCGAGCCCGGAGCTGGGGATCGGCAGGGAGGGAGCAGGATTGAGCACCCAGAGGACAGCTCTTCTCTCCCAGGGGTGGGATTCAGGGGCATCCCTGCACAATAGTGACCTCTGGTGGAGGCCGGAGGTGCTGCAGATGCTGGGAGCACATCAGGGATATGAGCGGCTGATGTCTATGGATACTGCCGTGCTGACGTCATTGCACAGCCATGCATGTAGGGTCACAAAAGCATGAATAAACTCTATCTGGGTGCACTACATGATGGCTGGTCTATTGGCACTGCCTGGCATCAGACTCTGGATGCTCCCCCTGATCTGGACACCCCCGGCTTCCACAGTGGTGGTTACGTACCCACCGCAAGAGAAGGATCACTGTGTAGGACCGAGGATGAGGTAGAACTTGGGGCTTGGGGTTGAGTCGGGCTGTGAGGTCAAGCCGGACTGGGGGGGAACCATAGGTAACACCACCCAGCCGCAGAGGCGATATAAATTATATGTAAAGAAAAATAATAATTTCTTTAAATCTAAAACTTGGTCTGGAGAAACTCTCAGGACTTTTTTCAATTTCTTTATTCACATCTTCCACAAGTTTGCTAATTGGAATGTCAGAGGTTTTTGTACCTGACGATTTTACCGTTATGTCTGGAAGGTCTACAAAGCAGCGGTTGAAAATTTCAACCTCTTCTTGTTGGTCTTCCACCATTTTATTATTCTCTATCTATAGTGTGTGCAGCTGAAAGCTTGAGTTAATTTACTCTCAGAACTCTGAGATTCAAACCTTCAGAAAACATTCAAAAAGGCAGTTTTCAGTTGGACTTTTGAGTCCAAATTTAGTACATCGAGTGTAGTAAACCCTTGTATGTTCATATCATTGATAGTGTATTGATTTGGTATGAATATCGCATCTTAAATAAGTACAGTCAGTGTCTGTACCTGGTATCTGGAGGACTCTAACATGGTGCATATAAACATACAGCATACAGCATAGGAATAAGTGCTAGAAAGGCTAAGGAATTATGGAGAATAAAGTAAGACAGGGAGAATTAGGTGGGGAAGGGGTGGACTGAGACATTGGTATGGGGTGGTTTACCTGTAAACCAAGATGAGACATGCTGGGGTGGGACTAGAGGACAGGATAAGTTGATTGAGGGACCAAGAGTAGCTGAGAGGGAGAATGTTGGGGTAGGCTAGGTGTTTGGGAGGGGGATGATGGGGAGGAGGAGATAAGTGGGGAGATAATGTAGTATGAAAAAGGGAGGATGGAGGGGAGGGGGGATGGGAGTTACATGCGTGGGAACCATACCCGAGTGCCTGGGGTGGAGGAGAGGGTGGGAAGGAGAAAGAGTAAAAGATATGAATGAAAGAGAGAAGGGGATAGACAAAGGAGTCAAGGTTAGAGTTAAGTGCATGTACATCAGGGAAGAGGTGAGGGTGGTTTGGAGATGGGATAAGGGGAAGAGATACATGAGGAAAGGGGGAGGGTAGCAGGAGGTGGGAGAGAAGGGAGTGTGAGAGCAAGGGGAAGGTAGTAGGACGGGGAGGGAGGAGGGGAGGGGAGTGCAAAATCAAGGGGCAGAGGGAGTAGGGAAAGTGGGAGATGGGGTGGAAGGGAGTCAGATGGAGAACAGGAGGAGAGGATTGGGAGAAGGAAGCAGAAAGGGGGAAGGTGGGGTGGAAAGGTGGGTAGGAGGTAATGAGAGAAGATGCTAGGTCCAGTGGCAATTGCATACTTCTTTAAGCTCTCTTGTGGCTAGAGATTTGAAGAATTTTATGAAGACAGTGCTGGTCAGCTTGAGAACTGCCTGGAGACTGTTGCAGGCTGCAGGGAGGGCATAGGAGACAGTGCTTTTACAGATTGAAGTGCGTGTCTTTGGCGTATCCAGGTGGATGTAAGCTGACTTCCTCTGGGAATAAGTACTGTTGGAAATATGGATGAGAGAGGAGATGTACTCTAGGAGATTATTCAGGAGTATTTTGAGCATCTACGTACTATAGTGTATCAAGAGCCTGGTTGACAGGGACGTCCATCCAACAATAGCATAAAGGTCTCAGCAGTGCATTTGATAGGGAGCATTGATGACAAAGTGCAATGCCCAGTGGAATAAGACATACAGTTTGTGCAGGTTGGCTACTGAGGTGCAATTATATATTGTGTCACTGTAGTCAAGGAAAGGAAGGAATGTAGCCTGGATGAGTCTTAACCTTGCCTCAGGGGAAAAGAGTGCCTTATTTGTAAAGAAAAACACTAACCTGGTTTTTAGTTTGTTGGCGAGACTCTCAATATGAACACTGAAACAGAGCTTGCTGTCAATTCATAGACCTAAGTATTTAAATTTGTTGACCACCTCTAAGGTTTCACCTAGGGTGCTTAGGATAGCTGCATCCTTAGTATTTGTGGGGATGGGATGGATTTGCTGTTAAGAGTAAAGAACATGGCTTTCATTATTTTTTTGAATTTAGAAATAGTTTAGAGTTAATGAGATTCTGTTTGAGCCTCAAGAAATCAGTTTGTAGCTCCTTGCAGACTTCCGTCAGAGTTGGTTTTTATGTGTAGAGAATAGTGTCATCCGTGATGAAATTAAGCTTGGAATTGACAATGTTAGAGGCAAGGGTATTAATGTATAGTGAAAAAAGTATAGGGTCAAGAATTGAGCCTTGGGGAGCACCCCTTGTAATGAGAAGGGGATCTGAGAGGAGACCATTAGCTTTGTTTTTTTTCTATTCTGTCTAAGAGGTAGTTAACAAACCACCAAACTGTAGAGGTAATCACTTAAGTTTGAGAGGCTAAGGAGAACAAGGATATGGTTGACAGTGATAAATGCCTTGCTAACAACAAGAAAGATGGCACTTGTGACTTTTTTGTTGTCATAGGCTGTGAACCAGTCATTAGTGACAGAAAGATAGCACCTGTGACTTTTTTGTTGTCATAGGCTATGAACCAGTCATTAGTGGCCTTGGCAAGGGCAGAAATTTATTTATTTACTTATTGAATTTTGATGACCGGGTAGGCCCACTGGGCCCCGAAGGTCCCCTTTTCAGAGGCGACCCGGGAATAACAGTACATGAATAATTATAAACAGTTGAACATAAGCATATACAGGTTATCATGGGTATACAGTATTCGGCTGTGTACACATAGCAGTTGTGATAGTGGTTTCATATATCTAGTTGGTAAGTTGTTATTATTTCATTATATTCTCCTTTGTCCTACATATTAGTGAGACAGTACTAGGGATTCATTAGGTATCATGGTTCTAGAGCATCAGGATAGTTCAGAGAGGGGGAGGAAAAAGTTAGTGCTACCTTGTTAGGGGGGTTAGAGATTTTAGTTTGGTAAGCAGGCAAGTTGTGGTAGTTGTAGTAGTGTCAGCTGCAGTGGCACTGGCATACGCTTGTTGTCATAAGATAAGTCTTGAGTCTTGAGCGAAAGCACGGCACCGATTGGGTTTCTCTTACCTCCAGAGAAAGGTTGTTCCACAAGGCAGGGGCAGCATGCGTGAAAGATTTCTGTCCTGCCTTAGTCCTAACCTTGGGGACCTCTAGTAACGGTGGCCCGAGGACCTAAGGCTGCACTGGTTTCTTTTTACTGTGAGGAGTCCCCCAAGACTCAGGGGAGGCATGGGGCTAATTATCTTCTTTGCTAGGCAGAGTACAGGGTAACTGAGGTGGACTTCGAAGGATGGCCAGTTAAGCTTAGCTAATGCCTCATAGTGGTGACTCCTGGAGTGGAATAAGGTGGCAAAGCGGGCCACCTTGTTGTATAGAGTCTGTAATTTACTGTACTCCAGCTTTGTAATACCCTGAATGACTGGGGCAGCATATATTATTGTTGGAAGTAGGACACTGGCTGCAATAGCAGTCCTGGCTTCTGGGGTTAACTGTTCCTTGAGCCAATACAGCAATCCGAGTTTTGTATGGATTACTTTAGTGATTTGTTCCATATTGTTTGAGCGTGAGACCTTAGGTGATGATGAGGCCGAGGTACTTTGTCGAGGGGACTACTTCCAGCTTGTTACCCTCCAGGGATGAAAGTTGGAGTAGTTGTGATCTATCTTGTCCAAGGGCTCTTGGTCCGAATAGCATGGCTTTGGTTTTGTTGGTATTAAGGACCATTTTGTTCTTGATAAGCCACCTCTCCATGGCGTAAATATCCTCTTGGAGAGAAATGCGGAGGTCATCCAGGTTGTCTGAGGTTTTGTAGATAACAGCATCATCCGCATATTGGATTATGTTGCTGCTTCCACAGTGTTTGTGCAGTTCATTTACGAACAACGAGAACATAAAAGGCCCAAGTATGGACCCTTGGGGTACTCCATCCATTAGGGACTGTGGTTTGGAGAGTTTATCCTGCCACCTAACCCTCTGTGTGCAATCAGAGAGGTAGCTTTCCACCCATTTGAGGGTGTGGACATCAAAACCTGTCTTGAGGAGGAGTTTTTGGAGGGTAGTCTGTGATCCACCGGTCCGAGGCCTTGGAGAGGTCTATAAAACCACCCCTGTATTGGATCAGAGTCTAGGTCTCTGGTACTCAGAGGAGGAGTTTGGTTAGGGCAGTGTCTGTCCGTGTTTGGCTCTAAAGCCATGTTGCGATGGAGACAACAGCATGTGTGCCTCCAGGTATTCCCTAAGTTGGGCATAGACGAGTTTCTCCTGTATTTTTGCCAGGGTACACAGCAGGGAGATAGGTCTGTAGTTTTCATTTGGTTCTACAGGCTCTCCCTTATGAATCGGTACCACATGCGCCTGCTTCCACAGCTCTGGGACAGATCCTTCAAGTAAGAACCTATTGATCAGCCAGGTGAGTGGCCGCGTGAGTGCCGTGGCCCCATCTTTTAGCAATCTAGCTGTTGTGGTTCTGCCTGAACCCTGACTGGGCAGGGCTGAGCAGGGAGTAGTGTTTTATATGTTCTTTAAGTTGATTATAGATCAGTTTTCTAGTATTTTGGATAGGACTGGCAAGATGGAGATGGGTCTGTAGTTGTTTGGGTCACTAGGGTCATCGGATCGGAACAATGGCAGAATATGTGCTGATTTCCAAAAGGCATGGATGGTGGCAGCAGAGATAGAGAGGTTGAAGATATGGAGGATGGGTGCTTTGAGGTGATGGAAGCCTATTTTAAGGAAGAAAGGCTCAATCCATCCACACTAGAACCCTTTCTGGTGTCAATTTTGTTAAGGTGATCTTCCACATCTTTGTAAGAGATGGGATGGGATGGAGCTGCAGGGTGTGTGGGGGCAAGGATGTAGTGGGAGTGAAGGCATCCGGGGAAGGCAGGATAGCCCAGTGTAGGGGGAGAAGTCAAAAGCCACTCCAGCAGTAGCAAAGTGGGAATTAACTTCTGCCAGGATGCGGATCCGATCTTCGTTTTTGGCTTGATTTTGGAACAAAGGTGGCAACTTTACATCCTCCAATAGATTTAATAATCTGCTAGATCTTGACTGAGTTCCCTTTGGCATGCTCAAGGGAATCAATGTAGAAATTAGCCTTGGCAGTGCAAATTAGTTTGACACAAGTGTTCCTTGCAGCTCTAAAAGTCTACCAGTCGGTCAGGTCCTTTGTGCACCTTGCACGGGACCAGAGATCATCATGGCTGGTTAACGAGCTTTGAGGTCTGGTGTGACCCAAGGGTGGGAGAATTTGTGGACTCTGGTTTAATAAGGGGGGGCACGGGCCTTTTGGGTGGTATCTGGTGTGGACTACAATTCCATGGTCACTCAGCGGTGTGCAGGATTTTATTGGGGTGGTTTGTGATAATGATATCCAGGATCAAGCTGTTTGCCTCGTTAGAATTACTAGTCCTGGTAGGTTCTGAGATGAAATGAGAAAGCCCTAGTTCATCAGAGACTTTTGAGCCTACTAGATTTGGAGGAGAACCAGTTCAGGTTTAGGTCACCTAGGATGATTGTTTCATTGCTGCAGGGGACTATAAGGGATTTCAGGGTTGAGATTATGTGGCTGCTCCAGTGGGGGAACTGTAGTTTTAGAATAGGTGTGTTCAGTTCTGTACACAGGTATACACAGTAATACTTCTAGTAATTTTTCATAAGTGTTTGCTGTTTGTAGTGCATTTGTTCAGTCTGTTTAAAAGACTGTGTTGTAGTTTACTGAGCTGCTTCTGCACAGTACCCTTAGTCAGTGTGTATGCCATCAGGTCATATGCATTTTATTGTACCACTGCAATAGCAGTACTCTTAATTTCTCAGCCTGTCTGTGGTATTTGTTCATGCTTCTGTCTATCTACTGTTGTAAATCCCCCCCACTAGAGATGCAGCAAATTTAAAATCCACAGGTGAAGTGAATGCAAAGTGGCTGCTTCGCATTAGTGTAATGCTACGCAAAGTGGCTGTTGAGGAGTGCTCACTTTGCCTTGTGATTATGACTTGACCGGGTTGTTATTCTGCCTTAACGTAAAGTAAGGTGGAATGACAACAATAGGCACTTTAGGCAGCCCTCCCACACACATCACATGGCTTACAGTACTGTAAGTCACATGCTTTAGCCAGGCAGGAAGGAAGTGAGTCATACCAGCAGATACTTTCACTTTGTCCTTTGCAGAGGTAGGAAGAAGGATAGTGTATGAGAGGAGTGTTTATCTGCTGCTTTCTTAAACTTCATAAAAACCAACAGCTTTTTTAAAAGCTAATTCTTTAGTTTTTGCTGTACTGTTTTGTGAGTTCTTTTTTTGTGACTGATTTATTTGTTTTATAAGTTTTGTTATGTGTAAGTGTGTGTGTGACTGTGTGTGTGTGTGTGTGTGTGCGTGTGTGAGACTGTGACTGTGTGTGAAGTCAGTTGTTATCATCGCATGACGCGTCAGAGTGGAGAGGGAAGGAGAGTTTTGTTGGGTTATGGACCAGGGACAGTCTGTGGCCTGTGGTGGCCAGAGGGGAGTGCGGACATGTGGGGGTCAGCGTGGGTGGGTGTAGCTGGATTGCTCCCAATTATTTGGTCCTGCCCCTTCCAGAAGCAGCAGCACCATCAGTGCCATGCCACATCCAGCAAGTCCGCCACCACCACCACCACCACCAGTACCAGCTGCAGGAGCTCCAGCAGCACCACCTTCCACTCCACAGCAGCAGGTGGAGCCCCCCCCCAAGTGCATGACAGTGCTGCTGGCAATGCATCTGCCCCTGTTGTGCCTGGTCCCTCCAGGCAGCTCGATAGTCTGGCAGGTTTTTCAACTGTGTTGGGGGGGGACAGGAGCATTGTGGTGTGCCTGTTTTATGGTGTGCAGGTGCTCTGTGGCCCCGGGAGACATATCTGGGGACTGGGGGCCAGAGGACCCACATGCCAAACCACCACAAGGTGGAGTGGCAGGCTACCACAGAATGGGCCAGGCCTTCACCTGCTGGCCCTTCTGTGGCAGTGGGTGCTGCTGTTCTGTGTCACCAGAACAGGAGGAGGGCCACAGCAGCAGCTGCTGCTCCACCACTACCCCCCACCACTGCCACCAGCACCACTCAGATCACCACCAGTACCTGGCTTTCCTCCCGCAGCAGTGAACCCTGCCACAATGCCTGCAATGCAGGCCAATATTGCACTGCTGTGGGCTGCGATAGAGGAAAGTGATCAGAGGATGGGTGCTGTCCCGCAGCAGATGGAGCGGATCGAGCAAGAGCAGCTGCAAATAGTATCGATGCTTCATCTGCTTCTGGAACATCATGGAATCGAGCATTAGGTTTTATTTTCTGCACACTCCCCCCCCCACTGCTGTACTGTTTTGTATTTTGTTTGTTTAATACCAGACAGAGGGAAGGCCACAGTATTAGCTTAAAGGGAAGCAGTCAGCAACAGGAGTGCCTGCATCCTGCTCCCTGCAAGGCGTACCCTTCGGTTAAGCCTTTTAAATATGTTGCAGCATTTTTCTCACACCGTAACATACTTTATTGTACTAAAGAAACGTCAGTGACCCAGAAGTATAGCGATGCTATGGGGGCTCCATTATGTGTAAAGGTGCAACGGCGATGCACCATGCACTTCAATACAAAAGTATTTGAAGTGCATGGTGTGTTTCTGCCGCAACTTTCCTTTACGCATAATGGGGCCCCCATAGCATCCGCCATCCTTCTGGGTGGCTGACCTTTCTTTACTAAAATAAAGTATGTTGCGGCATGAGAAAAATGTGGCAACATACTTAAAAGGCTTAACCGGAGGGTAAGCCTTGCATTGGGCAGGATGCAGGAGCTCCTGTTTCTGACTGCTTCCCTTTAAATTTATACATGCACATACAGTCATACATGCTCCTTATATGGATGCCTTACCTCCAGGGTAATCTTTCTTGCTCCACATGTCCTTACATTCCGTAGTGCAATACTTTTCTGGCAAAAAACGCTCATAATTTCAGTAACCCAGGTCCTGGAGGACTTCCCGTTCTGAAGAGCTGCCCAAGTTCCTCCACCGTGCTCAGCAATGTTATGACGTGATGCAGGGAGAGCACGGGTGCATGCTCCATTATAGTGAATGGCCGGCAGCTTTCCGAATGTTTCTTTATGTTATAATGGTCAGTTTGTGGTGAAACGTGGGCGCTGGTCGACTAACAAGGCTCTTGTTAGTTGAAACATGCCCAAGCTTCACCACAACGTTGCTGAGCGTGGGAGCGGAACTTGGGCGGCTCTTCAAAACGGGAAGTCCTCCGGGACCCGGTTTACCAAAACTACGAATGTTTTTGCTAGAAAAGTATTGCACTATTTAAGGACATGTGGAGCAACAAAGATTCCCCTGGAGGTTAGGCACCAATATATTGGGTACAATACCATCTGTAACTATGCAACTTGGTGAACCTCTTTAAAGCAGCAGTGCAACAATCTGTTGAAAATTTTGACCTATACTTTTTTATCTTATTTTGCATTGCCACTTTACTTACATCCTGACTTGTATGATACTATTCTTTCCAGTATTTGAGTCTGCTTTCGTACTTTTTTTCATGTCTGAGATAAAAGGAGCACTCTTTTTAATATGGTGCAGACCAGGTCTTCGTCAGTATTTTGTGCTGTTTTTCTCCATCAGTTGTTATATATTACTTCTGTTGTCCAATTAACAATTATGCAGCAGGAAGTATTTTATGACCTCACAAAACAATAGTTGTTCAAAAACAGCTGCAAATAGTGCTAAGAACCTGGTCAGAACAATATTAAATGTCTTGCCCATTTTTTATTTTCTGACATGAGAAAAAGTAGTAAAGCAGACACAAATTGTGAAAAGAAGGGTATCATACAAGTCAGGAGGTAACTAGTGGCCGGCAATGTAAAATAGCATAAAAAAGTATAGGTCAAAATTGTCAGCCCATTGTTGCAATGCTACTTTAATTTATAATTTAAGTATGACATTATGTGCTCACAATCGTAACACACAAAATGCATCTGTCTTCTGTCCAGAA
Source organism: Neoceratodus forsteri (assembly GCA_016271365.2). NCBI lineage: Eukaryota > Metazoa > Chordata > Ceratodontiformes > Ceratodontidae > Neoceratodus > Neoceratodus forsteri. Next base: position 51,372,990 of record CM057449.1, on the reverse strand, counting down.
AATTGACAAGTGCTAAGGAAGTGAAATGGGATCGTCACACCACATGCAAAGTCCCCCAAAATTTATTGCACAGTCACTCATGCACACAGTGGTCACATAGAGTCTCCAGATGTTTTATGCATGCCCAAAATGCATCCGTCTTGTGTCCAGAAAATTGATAAGTGCTAAGGAAGTGAAATGGGATCATCACATCACATGCAAAGTCCCCCAGAATATATTGCGCAGTTACTCATGCTTGCAGTGGTCACACAAAGTCCCTAGATTTTTTCTGCATGCCCAAAATGCATCCACCTTATGTCCAGAAAATTGACAAGTGCTAAGGAAGTGAAATGGGATCGTGACACCAGATGCAAAGTCCCCAAGAATTTATTGCGAAGTCACTCGTGCACGCAGTGCCCCAGAATAAAATGATGACCGTGAGTGAACTGTTGCTGTTCTAATGTGTGTTGCAATTCGAGCAAATGCAATGTGATCATCTCAAGTGGATGGAAGGGTGCCCTTTGGCCCTACACTAACAGTAGCCTTGGTGAGTTGATATATATAGATATGTATTTCTGTATTTTGTAGGTGAGGGGGGTTGACATGGTCATGTACTCATGGTATTGTTCTGTATCACAGGTCACAGATACTGTTGGTGTGCACATTCCAGTGCTCGATGAGAACTTTCTGCATAGAAATTTGCAATGGATAACTCTCAAGCACATGAAGGTAAGTATTTTTTTTTTGGGTGGGGGAAGCATATTTGCAGGTTTGTCTGTAATGGTTTCTTAATTTGTTACTTCTTCACAGATTTCATCTGCATCCTTCTTGAGTCTGGTTCTTAATAATGGTCATGATCATCTAATGAAATGACTTCTGCGTGTTGCATGTGTGCCCTCTGGCAGAGGCGGGCTGATGTTGAAGAACTTGTTTGGATAAGGCCACTTTGACAGAACAACAAAGCATCTGGAAGTTTCCTAAAAAAAGAAATTAATGACTTCTTGCAACTTAATTGTTATGTGTCCCTTCCTGGTTCTCAAATCTCAATCCCTAAAGTCAAGTTACATTTCAAACCCACATCGTGTCAACTAACACAACCTGTGTGCAATATTTGCTGCAGTCTTTACAAAACAATGAAACGGATGAAATAAAATCTTCATACTTACCAGAATGGATTTCACATGGATATTACATAGCTTCCTCTCTGTATGGTACGAATTTTAGCGATGGAGCCTTTTTTTGTTACCCTGTAAAAGAAACAAAAGAAGTGTACTGTATGTGTTTTACCATTGTGGCTCTGAAAAGCTACAGAAAACAAAACATACAACTAAAGGAAGTGAAGCAGCATAACAAACATAAGTACACATACTCACTTTACGGTTTAAATATTAAGAAGCTTTGTGTCTCTGGCTGATGGATGTGGTGATCCAGACAGACTCAGGCTTAGTGGTGGCAGTGGCTAACAGCAGTCCCGGTGGTGGTGGTCTGGGAGTAAGACAGACTCATGGTGGCAGTGGCTAACATCAGTCCCGGTGGTGGTGGTGGTTCAGGGGGCAGGCAGACTCATGGTAGCAGTGGCTAACATCAGTCCTGGTGGCGGTGGTCTGGGGGTCAGACAGACTCATGTTGGCAGTGGCTAACATCAGTCCCAGTGGTGGTGGTGGTTCGGGAGACAGACAGACTCATGATAGCAGTGGCTAACATCAGTCCCAGTGGTGGTTATCCGGGGGACAGACAGACTCATGGTGGCAGTGGCTAACATCAGTCCCAGTGGTGGTGATGGGTCGGGGGGCAGACAGAATCATGGTGGCAGTGGCTAACATCAGTCCCGGTGGTGGCGATGGTCCGGAGGAAAGACAGACTCATGGTGGCAGTGGCTAACATCAGTCCCAGTGGTGGTGGTCCGGGGGGGCACACCGCCTTTTAAAAACTTCAGTTAAAACCTGCTAACATTAACCACATCATCATCTTCATAAAGAAAGCTGCCCTCACAGTCATCAATGTCTTAAGTCTGACCACTGGGAAATTCTTTCTCCATTGTGTCATCATCTACTTCAGTGGTGGGCCGTTTCAGGCAGCCACTGCCAGTGCCACCAGGGTGCTCCATTTCCACATCAGCAAGACCACCATGACTGGGCCGGGGTATGAATACTGAGGTTGCAGTCTCTGCTGGTATGTGCCTCTCATTCATTTTAATGAATGTTAGCAAACTAACATTTGCAGGAGACAGGTTTGTCCGATGATCCCTGACTATTGCACCTGCTGAGCTGAATTCCCTCTCAACACTTACACTGGAGTGTGGGCATGTGAGCTACTTCAGTGCCACTGCATTCACCTCTGGCCATTCACTGACCTTTCCACTCCAGTACAAAAGAGAATCTTCAGTTATTGTCAGATGCCTGTTTTCAGACAAATATGATGCAACCATTCTCTGTGCTGCACAAAGTTCAATTGTTGATGCATCATCCTGTTCTCCCGAATCATTTATTTCACAAATACCCACTTTGACAAAGCCTCGCAAAGTGGGTTGACGCCAGCCACTTTGGATGACAGACCACCTGGAACTGCAGTCTCCTTCCCCTTGCAGGATATGCTTGATGATCCTCCAAGTACACCTTCAGCCAGATTATGCTGCTGAGGTTTGCTGACCTTGGCATGTGACTTCTGTGCCTCATGAACCAAGCGTACCAGTTGATGACTGATATTTTTTACCTATTCAGGCCCTCCCTCCAGTACTGATGCAATTCCATGTTTGTATCGTTGGTCCAGCATTGTTGCTATGGCAAAGTTGTCACTACACTGAATGCTCACAACATGACGATTCTGGTCGAATACTATCAGCATGTGTTGCAGCAACATACTGCTACCATCGTCTAGGGCAACATCAAGGCTATGCTGTACATTTACCAATGTCTGCCTCAGCACCCGCAGCAGTGAAACTGATTGGCTAATGGAGGCAGACTCACCACTCACTGCCTGTGTGGCATGTTCAAAAGCCCACAAAATTGTTATTACAGAGTCCATGAGGCTCCGCTGTTCAGTCATCATAGATATGGAAGCCCCGGAACTGTCACGGCTAGTGTGCATAACAAGATATTTTGAGATGGCTTAGTATTGTTCATACATCCTCTCTGCCATGTATAAAGTGGAGTTCCATTGGGTGACAACTTCCAGCTTCAAGCGGTGCTGAGGCAAGCTGTTTTGTATCTGCAACTGCCACGGTTGGTCATGGGCCTTTCCAGATCTTGAAAAGTGAGAGCAGATACGTCTTGCAATGGTCAGCATTTCCTTTATATCAGGGTGCTGTAGAAACTCCTGAACCACAAGATTTAAACAGTGGGCCATGCATGGAACATGAACAAACACACCATTCATGATGCATTTCATCACATTTGACCCATCGTCACTTGCTATGAACCCAGCTCTTAGGGACAGAGGGTTTAGCCATCTGTCAATTTCAGTCAGTACCACGTCCAATATGTTCTCACCAGTGTGTGAACAGGTCACACTGCACATAGCAATTGTTGCATGCTGTTGAATTCCTGGAAGATTGCTACCACGACAATCCACCTTACTGCACTGATTATTCACACTACCAACATCACAAACAACCCCCGGCACCTGCACCTAGTGTTCAGTTATACACAAATATGAACTCCTCGCTGTTTTGCCACTTGTCCACATATTGATACTTAAATGGATGAATGGAGAGGAGGAATGTTGAAGGGCATGTCTTACTGAGTCGGACACAGTGCGGAACAACTCGGGGACAGCACCAGTAGAAAAGTATGTCCTGGATGAGACTTTCCATTTTGGACAGGCACGTGCAGCAAACCACTGGAACACAGAATTCTCCACAAAGGAGAAGGGCAAAAGATCAATTGCCAGCATTTCTGCTACAGCAGCATTGAGTTCACGTGACACTGTATGATTCGGGGTGTACTTCAGCTTATGCGCAAAAACACTCTGTAACGTGGGCTGACTTAAACATTTTACATGGGGTGTGTTGATCACAAATGGTTGTGCTATGTGATGAATGGCATTGGCAGGGCATGGAATGTGGACATTTAATGAAGACAGTTGCACAGGTGATGATGACAAACCCAGAAATGATGTTATTTTGCCAGATTTGCCAACCGGGGTTGATGTTCCACTTGCACTAGAGATACTGCATTCACCACCACCACCACCACCACAAAAACTGCTACTCTCACCAGCACTGGACAACATTTCAAAGTCATTATGGTCCTCCACCTCATCATGCCTGCAGTAATCCTCTGCTCTTATTGCCGCACTACTGCACACGTTTAATTTCCTACTGGGCTTAACAGTCATGGAAGGGGATAACATGCTGCCTATGGTTGCCGGTGACCCGGGTGAATGCCCCGCTGTGGTATTAGCTGCCAGCTTATGCTGGGTCCATAGTGCCAAGTGCCTATTCTTAAGATGTGTATGCTGTCCTCCTGTACCCAGATGGCTCCCCTTTTTACCTTGACTCACACGCACATGGCAAACCTGGCAGATTGCAACTGACTCATCACTTGCATCTTGAACAAAAAGATCCCAAACAAAGGGTTGTGATGCTCTACTTTTAACATGTCCATGATGTGGCTTATTTAAGTCCATTATTTTAAGCACTGAAGTGGGGGGGGCACGTGATGTTTCGGGCACTGCACACCTGGACTGCAACTGACCACCAAGACTACCTATCATATTGTTTACTGCGTCATCATCATCATCAACTAAAACCAGTAGATCACAAATTTTTACAGGGGTGTGTGGGAGGGTTGGTTGGATGAAGACACAGAAGGCGAGACAAGTTCTTTTAAAATGTCCCATAGGGCAGTGCACTTTATTACAGAAGGACTTCACACACTTGGCAATACCATAAACAGTCCAACAATGCAGCTCTGGAACTTCTGTGTTGCTCATACTGATTGACTAGTCAGGATGATCTTCAGCAACTGTAATAAAGCATGGCTTATAGGGCTGTTGGTTCCCACTCAGCCAGTAGGCTCACAGGGACAAATCCAGTGCCTGAGGGTGGTCCTACTTGTACCTGCAGTTTTGCAGCCAATACTTTAGGAAGACCAATCACCCCTCTAGCTTCTCAACTCAGCTCTGGTTCAAAACATCCCAGCCTTGACTAGAACCACCACTGGTCAGTCTTTCTGAGACTGCTTCCAACATCAACTACTCCCCTCTTGCATCAGCCAGTTTCACTCCTATAGACGACTGCTTTCTCCACAGCTCCGATCTTATCTACCAGACTCTGCTCAGCCAGCTCCTTTTATAGGGCTGAAGATCATGTGACCTATCAATCATAACTTTAAATGTTAATTAAATGTTTGCAACAATTTTAAATATGACTATTTCATACAAAAAAGTAAGCAAACATGAAAAATAATAGTTTAACACAGATCAGCATTTAAACAATCAAAAAATAAAGCAATAAGAAAATAAAGAAAGGAACTTCCTGGCAGGAAATCCCACCTTTCTTGTTCCCAGACTCCCTCATGCTAGAGCTCTATAAAGCCCACAGAGCTCAGCCAGCCTGAGCCCCTCGTAATCTACAAAATGGATGCCAGCAAACTAAAGCACATGGAGTCAGGCATTTCCCAAACAGGTACATTTTCCTCAACATATAGCAATGTGTACAGTTTTGGCTTAAAGAAACATTTCATCTAATATCAGGAAAATATAAATGAAACCAATATAAAGCAAAAGACATTGCTTATTCATTGTTCGGTAGCAGTTTGTAAAACATGTGTTTGGTACATTTCAAACAGCAAGAACTTTGAGATTCCTAATACCTTCCATACAAAACTAAAGGTGGTTTATTGTAGTTCTTCAGAACTTTATATTTTATAGGGCCAAAAAACACTTTCTTCCCCAGGTTCACTATTTTGCACATGGAAATTTAACAGGGGAATACAGCACCAAAGTACACAACATTTCCTTCACCCTAACTGTGCTAAGACAGCTCTTGTATACTTAATGCTAGCTGTGTATGTGTGTGTGTGGGGGGGGGCAGAAAGAGTATTGAAGTTTCAGTGCTGGGTGATCAGTCCAGCAAAGGCAAGATAGAAAAGTAGCATAGAAGAAAGGCTGCAGCCAAAAGGATAGGAAAGAAACATTTATTTTGATATGCTGCAAGACTATTCCTGCACTGAATATCTCAGGTCTCAACAGGCTCTCATTTTTATTTGATACCTTAAATCAGACTTATTGTGGCTGCAAGGCTTTCCTGCAGCCCCTTAAAAACTGATTCTCTATTTTCATTAATCCAAAATACAGTAGGAGGATTTCACCCTGCTACAAGGGGGATTCCTGCAAACAGACTCAGACACAGCCACTTTTAATTTATTTTTCTCCAGTTCCCAACTGGGGTAAATTACATCATCATCTTATTCATCAACATCACACACATCCACATCTTCTGCTTGGATGCTAGCATGTGGACTGCATGTTGCAACAACAGCAACATCATCATCATCACATTCATCATCAGCATCTACACCACCATCACCTGACATTTTTTCACCACACTGTGAATCACTGCATGGAAAATGCATGACATTAAGTGCCACGGTGGAGTGAATATCACATTGTATGCTATCATTGACATGATCATTAGAATCCTCAGGTTCAGTTACTGGGATGTTTCTAGGAAGTATGACATCATCTACGCTGCCACTCACTTGCACTGCTTCACACTCAATATTTTTGGATACGGTACACTGGTCGGGATTAGAACTTGATGCAACAATACTAATACTACCTCCACCACCACTAACACCAGTAACACTAACACCACCGGCTGGGAAAACATCATCTCCTCCAACTGTGAGTGAAGCTACTAATTGGGCTGTAAAAAACATTGCAGGAGAAATACCTTTCCTCATCAGCAATGCACTTCTGCGTCTGCATACTACTACCATGCCCACAGATCATCTTACTGCCAACATTGCCATGTCGAGAAACAGCTTTGCTTGCTCATCTCTTTGCAGACATTTTGGGGGATCAACCACAAATACTATAACCAAATTCAGATTTTGACACGTTCACTCTCTGATTGGAGGGATGCTGGATGTGAAGCCAAATAAACAACAGTGGCTTCAGCAACAGATAAGAGACTACTCTGAGACTGTCTTGGAATTAAAACAACTTCAGTAACCAGTGGTGCTGATGAGGTCACAAAAACAATCCAATCTGGTAAAAAATACCTTTTGAATTTGGGGAGGGGGGAGCACTGAATGCAGACAGTACAGATTTTTACGGCACTACAAGCAGCAAAACTGAGAACAGATACCACGATCGCAGTACAAAATCAGGCAGCTGCAGTGGATAGCAGGTTCACACTGCTGTATTTGCAATTACACTAGTCTGTGGCACAATAAAAGGTGTATTATTTGATGCACGCAACTCTTCTCACACACTCACACACAGAACAGTTTGTGTACAATGCTGAACGAGGAATGCATCGCAAATGCAAAAGTTCAGTGCTATACCACGTTACGTATTGTAAATTTGTAATGTAAACAACCTGAACTTATGAACTGCTGTACCACATCCACACAACAAACAGCAAGAAAATGTCTACTATTACTGACTATATTACTGTGTGTACATTAACAAGTCAGTTATATAACAAAAATATAACCAAAAAACAAATAAATCACTATTTCTCCAACTTAAATCTACCTACACCACAGATACGCCCCTCCCCCAAAGCACACTTTCACTGTCTTTCACCACACACACTCAATGTTGTAAATTAACATTCAAAATCCACAGAAAAACAAAAATGCTCGATGATATGAGCACAGGAGGGTTTCCTACAATCAATGAACTAAAGTTGGATCCCCCAAAAAAAGCACAAATGCTTTTTGAACAGCTTTTACAAGATTCCTATCACAGACAGCTATCAGAGCACACTGTCTCCTACTCCTTCCTACTCATACTACCCCAAACTGAGGCTGGGAAGATCAATATAGAGCCCATGTGACCTGAAATCCCACGAATCGCTGCAAAATGTGCCTTTGAAGCTCAAAAACAAAGCGAAGTGAGGTGAAGTGCACTGCCTGCAATGCACTTCGTCTTAAATTTGACAGAGTAGTAGCCTGGGGAGGCGGAGTAATGTAAAGTCATTGCTTCAATGGACTTCATGTTCCTCATTATAATCTGAGAAATTACTCTGCTTGGCGTTGTGGAGCACTCCCGCATGAATCCACCTTTGCTCCACAGAATCACTTGTGGAGCGGATTGAGCCCACTTCACCCACCACTACCCCACACACACACAAAATAAGATATTGTTGTTCCACTTTTGGATTTGTGAAGACTGGTTAAGATGTTGTTGTGCTTGTGCAGCTTCATCTCTTTAGTGCCCAGTTTCCATCTGGAAGTCACTATTGTTCTTTTGGCTTCTTATCCATTAAAAACTAAAGAAATATGACATTACTGTAAATTGTTTCTGTTCAGGCTACTGAAATTGTCACTGTACAACAATTGTGTGTTTCCCCATAGTACCCTGAACACCGTCTCTCAGTGCATATTATGGAGTTTAAAGAAAAGAAAACAGACATAATAAAAAAAAGTACCTTTTGCAGTATTTTTGTTGTACTGTCTTGTGAATTCTCTTGGATTTGTTACAGCAACATAAAAACCCAGAAAAATCACTTTTTTGTGGTGCAGGTGTTTACTTTCTTGGTGACTGTCTGTGTAATCTTACAAAAATGCCTGGAAAGAGACAGTCATGCAAAGCTGTTTCTGTCTGTGGCACTACTGCCAAAAAGACTATTGTTTGTGTGCCTCCAAATGCTGTTCTGATGTATAGTTCTATATAAATATAGTTTGTATTTACTAGAATTTCCACTCTTGTTAATAGCATTGTTGATGTATAGTTCTATATGTTGTTATACCTCTGTTTTTCTTGCCATACTCTTGTAACCCCTTCTCCCAGGTCGCATCTGGAAATTAGCTTCTGTTCATGGTACTTTTCCTGGTCATCAACTTTTAAATAAATAAATAAATAAAATACCAGCAGTGGAAATTGTTATAATGATGTGGCAGGTTCATCAGATGCTAGCAGTGTTAAGTGTGGTCATGGATGTGGTAGTATGCAGCATAAGGGAAAGGTAGTAGTTGCTGCAAGTGAAGGGATTTCTGTGACTTAGATTTTCTCGGCAAAATCAGTCACTTCAATGCTTGTTGGAGATGTTGGTTTCACAGGTAGTACAGTGAGTGATGGCAGTATTGGTGCCAGCTTGAGTATTGCTACAACCTATGCAAAGTTATCAGGTGGAAAACATTGTGGACTCAGAAGACTCGAGTGTAGTTGATGTCCTGCTCCCCGCAGTAGTTGAACGGGATCCTGATCATCATGTTTCAGTCTCATGTTTCCACAGATCCTCAGGTTAGGCCATCCAAAGAATCAGATATTGACAAAAAAGTGTGGATGATCACAGTGAGGCTACTGTTGTAATATCCTCATCGGATAGCATCAGAAGTGAATTTGTGGATGATTATAATGAGGATGATTTATCCCCCATATGGGAAATGGACAGAAAGAAAGTTAAAGTGGCTGTAGGTAAGCAGCCTGTTAGTAAATCCTCCCCTCAAAGTAATTCTGATGTAGCTCTGTCTGTGAATGACCCTAAAGTCATACTCATAGATTGTGGTGTTCAAAGTGCATGTTTGCATCACACCTCAAATCATGCAGCACACCTCCAATTTTACCTCCACGAAAATTGCAGCCCCATATGCAACAACAGCATCATTTGAACTGTAGGGCAGCAAAATCCCTAGTTTGTTTTTTTGTAGAAGATGAAAAAGATGAAACATTCAATCTGCCAGCTTTGTCAAGCACATGTGAGGTGTGGTAAAAAGGGTAGCCATATTGGCACTTGGGGTCATCATACTCATCTCAAGAGCAGGCACATGGCACTGTGGACTCTGCACCAGAGGGGAGCTGATGCTGTAGTGGGGCATTCATCCTCATCCACCTTAGTGAGCATGGTATCCCCTTCCCAAGTCAGTGTAAGTAGCCATGTAGGTAAAAGTTGTGAATTAACACTGGAAGATTACTACAGGCATGAGGAGGAGGAGAACTTTGAATGTTCCTGTAGTGGTCAGAGTAGCAGTAGTGGTCCATTTAATAATTCTACTACATCAAACCTCTCTGCTTAAAATAGGTAAAATAACAACATTTATTGGATTGTCACCTGCACACCCACCATCCCTTGTCAAAGGCAGTTTGCTGTGCAGAGATGTTTGGCACATCATATGCAAAACACCAAACAATGCAACCCACATTACTCAGCCATTATTTTTATTGCATTTTCTATTTCTTTTCCAGTGTATCAGGGCATCTCTCGGGAGTGCCCTCTCAATCCCTGGCCTCCTCTCCTGGCCTAAAACCATCCTTCCCAGGAGACATGTTAGTGAGTGCCCCCACCCCAGAACCATGGACTTATTGAGCACCGCAGAGCCCTCCCAGATCACCCCTGGGATCACCTCCTTAGTGATGGCCAACCCCACCTACCTGGCATCCTTTTCTATGATTAGAAGAATGGACTCTGGACCTGGTCAAGGAGCTCAGAAGAAACGATGGAGTGTTGGTCCAACGATGGGATGTGGGCCTCAATTCCTGGGGTCTTCATCGTCTCCCTGGTCCTCTGTTTTTTTTTTTAGCTTGGTGTTCCCTCTTGGGACAGGGGGTACAATGATTCCTGAATGGCTTCCACCATTCCTCTGCTGCTGCAGTCTGCTGTCATCCAGTCCCTTGCTCCTATGCTTCCTCCAGTCTCCACCAGAGGCCATTACAGAGCTGGGAACTCCCTGCAACCCACTACAGGGAAGGAGAGCAGTCCTCTGGATGCTCAATCCTCTCCCTCCTCTGCCAACCCCAACAGCCCAGGTCCATTCCCGAACTGGGGTCACCAGCATGGTGTGAGATGTGGCGTTCAGCACCTCAATCCTCAATGCCACCAGGCTGGCTTGCTCATTCTTTTTAAGCACCACAGTAAACAGCCACCAAATCATGTGGTTATGTGTGAATTCAACTTTGCCATAGCAAGAATGCTTGCAATTGACCTGTTGCCATTCTCCTTTGTGTAGCTTTCAGGATTCTGATGCTTTGTGGCATACACATGTCCTAAATTGAAGATCCCATCCAGGACATACTTTGCCACCCACGCTGTCCCTGAATTATATCATACTGTGACAGAGTCTGTGAGACATGCTGTTCAGCATTCCGCATCACCTTACATTCACTTGAGTGTGGATATGTGGACAAGCAGCAAAATGGCGGGGAGTTCTTATCTGTATATTACTGCACATTGTGTGCAGCTACCAGGGATTGTCTGTGATGAAGGGATGGGAAAGCACTGTAATAAGGCAGACTCTGGTGATAATCATCATGGCATTAGACAGCATGCCATGCTAGTAATACATAGATTAGCAGGGTTGCATACAGGCAAAAACATGTTAGACCTGCTACTGACAGAAACTGATGAGTGGCTGCAACCCCTGTCCATAAAAGTTGGCTTCATAGCAGGTGATAATTGGGTCCAGTGTTGTTAAATGTATCAGCAATGGTGGCTTAGTGAAGGTTCCCTGCATGGCCCACTGTTTAAATCTTATGTGGTACATGAGTTTCAGCAGTACCTGGAAATCAAGCAAATACTGACTGTTGCATGCTGCATTTGTGCCCAGTTTTCCTATTCTGGAAAGGCCCAAGACCAATATAGGCAGCTGCAGATCCAAAACAGCCTCCCTCAGTGCTGCCTCAAGCTTGAAGTTGTCTTGAGATTGAACTCCACTCTTTACATGGCAGAGCACTTGTACAAGCAGTACAATGCAATCTCTGAATACCTTGTTATGCACACTAGCCTTGACAGTTCCAGGGCATCAGTGTCTATGACAACTGAGCAATGGTGACTCATGGATACAGTAATAGTAATTGTGAGGCCATTTGAACATACAACACAGGCAGTGAGTGGTGACACTGTATCCACTAGTCAAGACATTCCACTGCTATGAGTGCTGAAGCAGGCATTGTTGAATAATAATAATTATAATGAATTTTATTTAATATAGCGCCTTTCACAAATCAAGGTGCTGCACAGTCACATAAAAACAAAATACAATAAATATGGACAAAATCACAGAAGTTCGGGGTATACTTTACCCCACAAAAAGGTGTTGAGTGACTGCGTAAAGCACCCCACTGTCCTGCACTCACGTAGCTGATGGGGCAGAGAATTCCAGACGATAGGGGCAACAAACCCAAAGGCACTAGCACGGGATGACTTTAAACTAACCCTCGGAATCTCCAGCAACCCCTAGTCAGTCGAGCAGAGCTGTTACAAAGGGGTGTAAGGAACCAGAAGCTCTTTCAAGTAATCAGGACCTTGTCCGTGTAGGGCTTTGTAAGTTAATAAACCTACCTTAAAGGTAATCTGCCACTGAATAGGCAGCCAGTGCAGATCGTGCAGCACTGGGGTAATATGGGTTCCCCTTGATACCCCAGTCAATAAACGTGCCACAGTGTTCTGCACTAGCTGCAAGTGGCGGACATCAACCCCAGGAAGTCCTAGGTAAAGGGAGTTGCAGTAGTCAAGGTGCGATGTCACAAAGGCGTGGACCAAAACAGGCAGATAGCTGGATGGAACAAGGTGCTTGATCCTAGCAATGTTCCTAAGATGGTAAAAGGCCAGCTTGATGACTGCCGACACCTGATGTCGAAGGGTCAGACCATCATCGAGCACCACTCCCAGGTCGCACACCCACTCATAGGTAAGAATCTGAGCCCCCCCAGGACTAAACCAGAGGGGAGATCAGTCCTCAACCCCTCTGTCCTATGACCTGGGTCCACAACCAAAACCTCAGTCTTTCCTGGGTTCAACTTCAACCACTGGAACTCATCCAATCTTGGATTTTTACAAGGCAGCTGTTCAATACTGAGATAGCACTAACCTGATCGGGGGCAAAAGACAGGTAGAGCTGGGTATCATCAGCATAGCAGTAAAACCTCAGCCCATACCATCTTACAATGTCTCTGAGGGGCAGCATATACACTGCAAATAACATGGGTGACAGCACCGAGCCCTGAGGTACCCCACAAGACAGAGAGAAAGATTTGGAAGAAAATATTCCCGAGACAACTCTCTGCAATCTACCGGCCAGGAAACATGTAAACCATCTGAGAAATGTCCCCGATAGCCCACATATGAGCCCCAAATGCTCGAGCAGAACCCCATGATCCACAGTGTCAAAAGCTGATGACAAATCAAGGAGTACCAGGATGGAGTGGTTTCTTCAATCTCTCACCATCAGGAGATCATTGAGCACCCGAACCAGAGCAGTCTCAGTAATACGCCTCTTACGAAAACCCGATTGGAGAGGTTCATATGAGTTATGGATGGTTAAATGGTTTTCCAGTTGAGCTGCCACAACTTTATCAATAATCTTTCCCACAAAAGGAAGGATAGAGATAGGCCTGTAGTTTTCTACGTTTTCCAGGTCTAAAGAAGCTTTCTTCAGGAGGGGTGTCCCCACCGCCTCCTTCAGGGAGCTAGGAAACTCACCCGAGTCCAAAGAGCATCGAACAATCCGATCTAAGACCGGGCCAATGATATCACTACAACCCAAAATCAGGGAAGTAGGGCCCAGATCTAAACTACAGCAAGTGGGATGCATCCCCTGGACAAACCTCATAATGTCCACGAACTCTGGCAAATCAAAGGTACTCCAGGAAACTCCAGGCTCTGTGACCAAGCGCCGACCAACAGCATCTCCCATAGAGTGAAGCTGATGGCACTCCAGCCTGATGTCGGCCACCTTATTTGCAAAGAAATGAGCGATCTCATCACACTCATTTTGTGAATAAACTTGATGGAACTGCTTACAGGCTGGGGTGCACAGCCTGTCAACAGTTCAGAAGAGTTGAGCCAGTCGATTCCGTGCAACAGCGCTTTCCCTGGACAGGAATTCTGCCTTCGTATGGGAAATTTCTGTTTGAATATACAACCTAGCCTTGATGTGGCTAGAGATAAGGTAAGCTGTGCATTACTCAAACACATGATTACAATCTTAGACAGCAGTAGACACATCACCACCATTAGGCAATCTCCGGAATTTGGAATAGCTGCAATGCTGGATGCACACTACAAACATAGTATTGAATCCATAGTGGAGGGAGGGCGTGATCAGGTTCAAATTCTCACTGGACAGCTGGTCAGATTGCTTCATGAGGCATAGCCATCACTTTCAAAATTCTGCAAACCACAGCATAACAAGGCTGAAGGTCATTGTGGACACAGTGCATCCATTAAGTTGGCTGAGAAGCAAGAGGTTGTGTCAGCTGCACAGTTGACCATTAATCCACATTGGGTGCCTTGTCCCAAGTTGAAATTTGTGACCTAGATGTATCTTGTGAACAGGTGGACAACTCATCAGGAATGCATGCATCACAGAGAATGGTTGAGGCCTATTTGGCAGAAAATAGGCATCTGAAGATATTGGACAATCCTCTGGTGTACTAGAGTAGCAAGGTAAATGTATAGCCAGCTCTGACATCAGTAGCACCAAAGTACCTGACCTGCCCACCCTCTAGTGTAAGTGTGGAGAGGGTACTTAGTTCTGCAAGGGCCACAGTGCATGACCCTCGTACCAACCTATCACCTGCAAATGTCAGTATGCTGACATTTATCAAAATGAATGAAAGTCACATACAAAGCAGGACAAGCTCATCTATGTTTGACCCAGTCATGATGATGCTGGTGCCGACGAGGGCAAAGCAGACCATCCTGGTGGTAGTGTCAAACAGTGTATAATTGAGGTTGATGATTCGCTCATGGAAAAAGAATTCTGAAGTGGGTACAACTTCAGCACTGAGGATTGCAAGGGCTGCTTCCTCATTGATGATGATGAGGATGATGGTGGAAGGACATAAAGAAAAAATTGGCATTAAAGTACTTCTTCATGTTATAAGTGTCATATGACATGTCATTAGGGCTTGCATTCACCCTCCTTGCTTTTGTCAGTACAGTTCACAGAATGTGTGCTGTCATTATTATCTGCAATCCTCTAAACACGTCAACTTGTAGCTACTAGTCACTGACATCATGCTGATTAAACGTCAGATATCCTGACACTGAAATACAGTAACACACCCTAGCCAGCCACCCTGCTTTTTGAGAGTGAGAGAGACAGACATTGCACTGTGCCTAATGTACAAACCCTCAGGCAACCATAGCCACTCTGCTTCTTGTGAGAGAAATCGAGAGAGAGACAGACAGACATTTTACCTGTTACCATGTGATCTGCAGAGAGCCAAACATGTGATCTGTGGGTTGTTTCTCACAAACCTCATCTTCTCCAAATGTAACCAAAAGTTAATGAAAAGTTTGCAATGTGAAGTCCATTTAGACCTTTTAATGGAAACTTCACGTAGTGATACACGGATGGGAAGTTGGGCACTTTGCATTAACTTTGAGGGTGTTGTAAATCTTTGCTGCATCTCTACTTCTCTCCCCTCTCAATCCTCCCTCAAGTCTAAGGATCCTTGCCCTTTTATCATTCCTTATCCCTGCTCCTCTGCTGGGCAAACTGTCTTTTGCTAACATCTTCCATAACTTTGGAGCCAACTACAGTACACTCTTCCTTCAACTTCAGTGCCACCCCTAGCTCTGTCAGACCTCAGCTGAAACTCCTTTCCTCCCCTGCTTGTGTTTTCCTTCTACTTCACTGTTCCACTTGCATTTGCCTCCTACCTCTATGTAGAGGTGGATCCAACGTCTTATTTTGTAGCATTTACCTTGATTTCTCATTTACTCCTATAATTATTCATTGTGAATGGCCTGATATATCCTACAGTATCATTGTTTAAGTATTTAGAAATACAGAAAAGAGAAAACAGGAGAGGGTGACTAGATCTGAATGGAATAGGGCAATTCTGAATTTGTGAAATTTTAAAAATTTAGCAATTTGGTCATAACTCAGTCACTGTGTAAACTAGAGCTCTGATATGTGGCATGTTTACTCAATGCATAGAAGGCCACACATGACCCAAAATCTTAAAATTTGGATATATGGTTTCAACATTATAGGTACTCCAAATCTGTAATTTTTGTGCAAAATTTCATGAACAATTTTCTCTGCATATAGCTCAGTTATCTATTGGGTTGGAGATCTTAAATATGGTATGATTCCTTTATGATAGTCATTTTAATAATGTGCCAGATTTCATGACAGTATGATGCATTGTCTCAATTATACGTGCTCAAAATCAGATACTTTCTTTTTTGTGGGAAATTTCATGACAAAGTATAATTTGCAGGATTCTCAGGCACCTTTGGAGCTAGACATGTGTAAATTAGCACAAATAACCTTTTTGTGATGTATACACGGTTATCTAAATATCAAGATAATTGGATTAGAGATTGTTAATTGACAGGGCTTCAAACTTTACTCATAGAAACATAGACTTTGATGGCAGATAAGGACCACTTGGCCCACGCAGTCTGCCCATTTCCCTACCTACTGGATAAGCTGCTGATTCTAATTAACCAACAGCCTACTTCCTGCAACCCCCCACTATAATTGCCTTATGTCTGTCCCATGCATGTTTGAATTCCCCAACTGTTTTAGACCTAATAACCTCCTCAGGAAGGCGGTTCCATGTATCCACCACTCTCTCCATGAAAAAAAAATTTCCTCACATTACCCCTGAGCCGTTTCCCCTCTATCTTTAAATTGCACCCCCTTGTTCTAACACATCTCTTTTTCTGAAAGATGTTACCCTCCTGGACTTTGTTGATTCCCTTGAGGTACTTGAAAGTTTCTATCATGTCCCCCCGTCCCTCCTTTCATCAAGAGTATACATATTAAGCTTTCTCAGTCTCTCTTCATATGGTTTCTGCTGCAGACCCTGCACCATTTTAGTTGCCCTCTCTGGACTGCTTCCATCCTGTCTATGTCCTTGCGTAGATGAAGTCTCAAAACTGCACACAGTACTCAGATGGGGTCTCACCAACTGTCTGTATAGAGGGATAACCACTTCCCTTTTTCTACTCTATGATGCCCTTCCTATGCATCCCAGTATCCCCTGGCTCTCCTTACCAACTTTTCACATTGCTTACCCACCTTTAGGTCATCTGATATGAATACCCCAGGTCCCTTTCCATTTTGTTGTTGTTAGTACCTCCCCTGCTATTGTGTACTTTTCTCCTGGGTTTTGTTTCCAGGTGCATTACTTTCACTTCTTTGCATTGAATCTAAGTTGCCATATGTCTGACCATTCCTCCAACCTTGCCAAGTCCCTTCTCATCTTTTCTACCCCCTCTTGTGTATCAGCTCTGTTACAGATCTTTGTGTCATCTGCAAAGAGGCATACCTTTCCCTTCAGATCCTCTGCAATGTCACCTATAAAGATGTTAAAGAGGACTGGACCCAGTACTGAGCCCTGAGGTACTCCACTAGTAAACCCCCTTTCTTTGGAATGTGTTCCATTGGCTAACTTGATTATTAATCTTTTGTGCAGGACTGTATCAAATGCCTTTTAAAGTCTAGGAAGGCCATATCCACAGTCCCTCCCTGGTCTATTACTTTGGTCACCCAGTCAAAGAAATTAATTAGTTTCATCTGACATGACCTTCCTGCTGTAAATCATTGCTGCTTTGGGTCCTGTGCCCTGCTGGCCTCTAGGTACTCAACAATTCTTTCTTTCAGAAGTGATTCCATCATTTTCCCTACCACTGAGGTCAAACTTACAGGTCTGTAGTTTTCTGCTTCTACCTTACTCCCACTTTTGTGAAGGGGAATCACATCTGCCCTCCTCCAGTCCTAAGGTATCACCCTATCCTGCCATGATTTGTTAAAAAGCGTGGTCAGTGGTGTCACTAGGTCCTCCCTTAGTTCTTTTAGGATTCTGGGGTGAATCCCATCAGGCCCCACTGCTTTGTCCACTCTTTCTCCTTAACCTTCCCTGACACCTCTTTTGAGAACCATAGTGACTTTTTACTCCACTTTGTTTTCTTTATTTGTTTCACACAAAGGCTTGGTGCCTCTATGATGGCAGTTTTGATTTTTCTTCATTGTTATTCCACCCCTCCTTTTTGGCCATTTGCTAGTGTATTCTTCAGCTTTTCACCCATTTTGCTAAAGTCAGCCCTTCTAAAGTTCAGTATCCTTGTTTTTGTATGGCTTATCTCCATGGTTGTGCTCATTGTGAAGCACACTGTGCAGTGGTTGCTTGTTCCTAGATGTCTACTGACTTCTAAATTTGTGATCCTCTCTCCATTTGAGAGTACCAGGTCTAGTATTGCTCCCTCCCGAGTGGGTTACAACACTAGCTGTCTAAGACCCGCCCCCTGCAGGGCATCGAGAATGACCCTGCTCTTGGATGTGGCTGCAGTACATGTCATCCAGTCAACATCTGGCATATTCAGGTCCCCGATCAACAGTATCTCCCCTTTTTCAGCCATTTTGAGAATGTCCTCTATCATTTTCTTGTCCATTTCCTCCCCTTGAGACGGGGGTCTGTATACAAGCCCTGTGCAGATTGTGATGCCATTCCCTGTCTCCAAGGTGACCCAGAGTGCCTCTTGTCCTCCCCCTTTACTTTTTAGTTCTGTAGCTTTGATCCCTTCCCTTGTGTGTAGAGCTACTCCACCTCCTCTTTTACCTTCCCTGTTCCTTCTGTAGATTGTGTACCCGGTATGTTGACATCCCTGTCATGGTTCTCTGTGTACCATGTTTCCATGACTGCCACAATATCCAATTGTTCATCTTCCATCAGGGCTGCTAGCTCAGGAAGCTTGTTTCCCAGACTACAGGCATTGGTACTCATTGCCCTCCATTTAATGTTGGCTTTATCCTTTTTTCCCCCATCCCTGCTCTTATTGCCCTTGTCTATTTTTCCATTTACCCCTGTCCTGCCCTGTGTTGAGCTCTGTACCTCAGTGTTTACCTTACTATCTGACATGTTTTGTGGGGGGAGACTTGAAATTTTCTGCCTTTTATCAACACCTCCCCCTTGGTTAGTTTAAAAGCTTGCCAAGGAAGCATTTAAACCTGTCACCTAGGAGCTTGGTTCCCTTCGTGGACAGATGCAGAACATTGTGCCAGTATAGACCTTTATCTCTCCAGGTGGACCCCCAGTCCTCAATGAAGCCAAAGCCCAGTGCTCTGCACCAGATTTTGCAACCATTCATTAAACTGCTTGGTGTGCAGTACCCTAGCCTCACTCCTGCCATGGACTGGCAGCACCTCTGAGAAGATTACCATGCTTGCTACCCATCTGAGGCTCCTCCCCAACTCCACAAATTCATTCTGCACTGCACTGATCCAATGCCTAGCTAGGTCATTTGTCCCAAGGTGGACAATGATATCTAGTTCCCTCTCCTGTGATGCTGTTTCTGCAATCCTGAGGATTTGCTTCCTGTCCATCCAAGCCATGGCACCAGGCAGACACCTTACTTCCTTCACTTCCTTCCTCAGTTTTACCCCCCTATCAATTGAGTCCCCTATCAGAAGCTGTTTCCATCCCCTGTGGTGTCCCCTGCCACCCTTTTGTGGGTCTCCCTTGTGGATGTCCTCAGCATTCTTCTTGGTCTCCACTGAGGGTGCCATCATAGAGGAACCTTGTTCTGCCAGAATGGCATATGATTTGTGTAGAGGTATAACTAGCGGGCTTCACCTCTGGTCCACCACCCGCACCCTCCCAGAACCCACTGTGGTCCAACTGCTCTTCATACTTGGCAATCTCTGAGGCAGTGGTTGTGGCAGTGGTGCACTTTGGGTGGGGAAGGCCTCCTTAGTCCTTGCCAGTTCAGCCTGGAGGTGGGCAACCTCCTCCCTCAGAGCTGACAGTTGCCTGCAAATTGGACAGCAATGCAGTTTCCAGAATGTCTCCCTAAAAACTGCTGCCCCACAGCCAGTGTATTGCATCACTCCCTACATGTCCTCTCCCTTATAATATACTATATGTAATATATATATATATATATATATATATATATATATATATATATATATATAATATATATTTTATTATTTTTTGTGGTGTGTACCTACCCTTTATGCACTGTGCTGTGTTATTAAGAATATGACAGTTGTGCCCCAAGACCTGTTGAGGAAGTGATGTCAGAACTTTGGCTATAAAGGAAATGCCACACCTGGAGGGGTGGGGAATGGGGAAGTGTGGGTGGGTAGTCCTCAGCCACTGGTGACTGTTAGAAACAATCAAATACACAACTGCTCCACCATCCTGGTGAGTACTGTCCTTTATAGTAATCCAACTAACACCACAATTTACTAGACCACTGCTCCTACATAAACCACTCTACTGAGTACAGGGATAAAAATGAACTCACTCCTCAGCCAGCAGGACACTTTCAAAATGTTGAAAAAATATCCTTCCAAATCCTAGGTCTCAACCCCATCAATCAAGCAAATTCAGTTGTATCTCACTCCCTCTGGTTATAAAATTACTACACTTTTAATGGAATCCTGCAATTCTCTGCTTAATGCCAATAAGGAAAAAAAATGAAACTTTTTGTAGAAAGCGTAGCTCCACTTCTTAACAAGTCCACAACAATATTATGCCTTACCAGGTTTCCAGGTCCTAAATGGAGTTACAGTTTGTTCTTTGCAGTGTAGCAAAGTTCTCAGCTTCCAACAGACAACTCAAAGTCAGTCTGACTGGCTCCTAACTGTGATGGATGCCTAAGGCAGCACAGTGATGAAACCCCACCCAGAGCCAATTGATTGACTAGTGACACCTGTGATGTAAGCAGGCCTTTCAAGGTAGGCACTCTGTTATGTCTGATTCCAATTCACAAAACCTTTCAGTGAAAACTGGGATACAAACTTAACTTCTCAGCCAGCAGGACACTTGTAAAATGTTGCAAAAAATATCCTTCCATATCCTAGGTCTTAACCCCAGAAATCGAACAAATTCAGTTGTATCTCACTCCCTCTGGTTATAAAATTACTACAGTTTTAATGGAATCCTCCAATTCTCTGCTTAATGCCAATAAGGAAAAAAAAATGAAACTTTTTGTAGAAAGTGTAGCTCCCCTTCTTAACAAGTCCCCAACAATACTATGCCTTACCAGGTTTCCAGGTCCTAAATAGAGTTATAGTTTGTTATTTGCAGTGTAGCAAGGTTCTCAGCTTCCAACAGACAAGTCAAAGTCAGTCTGACTTAAATATTTGTAAAATGATGAGAAAACTCTCAGAAATGTGGATGTTCATAACTTCTCTGTTCTTGCAGGCCGAGATTTAACATTTAACATGCGTATTAATAGACTGTGTATCCTGGTGTCTAACAGTGGTGATTGTATAAAAGTTTGGCAGTGCTGAGGTATACCTCATGGTACAAGGTACCTCCTCAGCACTGCCAAACCTTTATACAATCTCCACCTGAACTTGAGTGCCTCAGTGGTACCCTGAGGTACCTCGCGGTATGCCTCAGCACTTCCAAACTTTTATATGATCACCACTTGTATGTGAAATATCCAGAATTCTTTTTGTAGAATTTAACATTATCAATGCATGCATTACTACTTTATTTGATAATCTGGGCTGAGCTATTTGAAATTCTGCTGTTTCTCTATGGGTGACTACCTCCCCCACCCTTCTCTTTCAGCAGAGCTAGACTGATCCAGTAGAACTACTAATGCCACTGGTATCCATTTCATTCTATACACTGACAAAATCCCTTAAAATGTGAGTCACCTAATCCTTTTCCTATTGACCTACCCTTTTGTAATGGGCAGAACTATTCCTTCATGCTGAGCCAGGCATTGTTTTCCCCATTACATATTTTTAATGACTTCTAGGTCCCACATGTGCATGTGCATCAGGCTCCCAGTATTATAAATTTACTGGATGTGATCCTGAAATATTTTGCATTCAGGTTGGAATATTTGATGCCTTGTGCATCCTTGCTCCAACCTGGGGGTCTTCCACTGTTGCTCTACCAAGCTCAGCTGTCCGTTTCTTTGAAAAACTGTGCATCTGTCTCAGGAACCTGGTGAGCCCCCGCACTATCTGCTTCTCATACACCTATCCTTTAATAGAATAGCCTAGATAAGGTTGAAAGAAATTACCAACTTTTAGTTTTGTGGAATTTTTAATGAGATTCCTCAGTTTTTACAAATACAAAGAAGATGTGACTTCAACTTCAGATGTTATTTTGCAATGTCTGGCAGCAAGCAATTAATACAATTGGCACACACAGTTTCCTTTAAGATATAAGAACCTGCCAAATGTAATGGTATTGCATTCTCTAGTTTTAATGTTTCAGGGGTTTCTAAATTTGTTATTTACATTATTGTTAAATTTAATTTTCAAATGTTGTGAACGTTTGTCAACTTTGAATTCAATCCCATTGAATGCTGCAACTATGAATTTTTTTCAGAAAAGACAATGTGGTAAAGTACATTATTTGAAATGTTTAAACTCTGGTTACATTTTGATAAGTTGCTTTAAAATGTGAGGGAAATAACTGAAATTCAATTTTTTTTCACCATGTTTGGTAGGCTATTATTCAGTTCCTTTTGAAGTTGTAAACCTGACACTATGCACATGTGGAAATATAGTGATACCCTGTACACCTGTCAAATTGTATAACATTTTAATGAATACTATCAAAATGATACAAAAATTAGAGAACTCTAAATTTTGACAAAATGTTTGGGTACCTACAACTCGGCGATTATTAAAGCCGGAGATGTAAAATGTGGTGCATATACAGGTACCCATGATGGTTGCTTCTTTAACTCTGTCATTGTGGAGAAATAACCAAAAATGAATCTTTCATTAAATGTTTGGCCACCCATAACTCTGTCACCTTTCAACACACTACTTTGCAATTTGGTACACGTCTGTAGGCTGTAATGTACTGTTATTTAGATGTGTATTTTGAAAATAATAGTGGAATAACTGAAATTTAAAATCTGGTGAAATTCTGCAGGATTTTCACAAACATTCCACAGAATTCTGCAGAATCAGAGTGGTCTTTCCACTGGCTTTCTGAAGTTTGTATTTTATATTCTACACAGCTTTAAGGCTGTCCCCTCCTTTTGTCTGTTTTGGGCAGTAGAATAATTTTCTATCCTGTGTCCCTTGTTTCACCCCTGGACTCTGGCCAGACAAGGTTTCTTGTGCATCTTTTTCTGTCCTATATCCTCTCTTTTCCCTCCCCTTCCCAGAACCTACTGTACTCCCTTCCCTCATTAGTTGGGCAGTTTTCCCTGGTACCAGTGCTCAAACAGTTTTGCCCCATGCTGGGACAATTGGTGTTATCACAAGTGAGATTTACTGGTTGTTCAATGGTTAAGGTGCAGAGCCAGGCATCACAGAAAGCACATTGTGGACGTTGACAGTGTTTTGATTTTGTCATTGCAACTAATCTGTCATCATTTTGGATGCAGTTAGACATTCTCTTTATAAGATTTCCATGATACTGCCAGTACCCTGTCATGTGTTCAGATCTGTCTTTTTACCTGTGGAGTTAAAACACTCAGATGATATGTAATCAGCTAGCAGAAGTGTTGTGATGGTAAACCAACACCGTCCTTATGTTTTGCCATCTTCACGAGGGGACTTCATCGGCGGATGTAAAACTGCATCATTGGTAACAATTTAAAATAACATACAGCCAATGGCATGTCTTACAAATTGCACAGCATGGTGGTGTGAAATTAATCAAGGATTCACCCAGCAGTGTAGAAAAAGGCCATCACATAAACGAGAGTTCAGTAAAAAAATCAAAGACTCCATTTCTTAAGTAAAGCAAAATTCTCTATTGGTTTCCAAAACATCCACATTGTGGAGCTGTGACTCTGTAAAAAAGATACAGTATCATCAAAACATGTCAGCAGACGTTAAAACAAATGCTAAACAATGTAGTGATGTTTCTGAGGCTGAATAAAGTAAAAGACACTACTTATTACTTTTCAGCATAACCCTTATGGATTTGGGGGGGAACTAGTTTTGGGTTTAGGTAACCCCATATCATCATTGGGCTACGTTTATTTTTTACCCAACAATGGTTTAATCTCCAACCTGCCATTTAATCCTGACTTTTTAAGAGCATTCAGATGGAAAATCCACTCTTGCTCTCTTGGAAACATAGAAATTGATGTCAGATAAGGACCGCAAGGCCTATCCAGTCTGCCCATTTTTTCTACCTTATGATTGTGCCACAGGCCTTTACTCTGTCAATGGCCTATCTATTCATACTCATCTGTATTGCTTCCTTATGACTATCCCATACATGTTTGAAGCCTTGCACTGTATTCATATCCACCACTTCCTGAGATAGGCCATCCCATGAATCCACCACCCTTTTTGTGAAAAAGAACTTCCTCACATTACCCCTTAATCAGCCTCCCTCTAATCTCATACTGTGTCCTCTTGTCCTGCTATTTTTCTTATATTGAAACATGTTAGACTCTTTTATCTTGTTTATGTACTTAAGACATTTGAATGTTTCAATCATATCACCTCTCTCCGTCCTTTGCTCTGGGGTATACATAATGAGCTCTATTAATCTGTCCTCATATGTTTTCTGATGCAGTCCCTGCACCATTTTCATTGCCTTTCTCCGGACTGCCTCCATTTTGTTAATGTCATTGTGCAGGTGCGGCCTCTAGTACTGCATGCAGTACTCCAGATGGGGCCTAACCAGTGTCTTGTAAAGAGGGATTATTACCTCGCACTTATGACTTGTGATACCCCTACTAATACCCTCCAACATCCCTCTAGCCTTACCTACTGCTTTAGTGGTCTGCTTGATTGATATCAGGTCATCTGTGATAATGATGATGTACAAGTCTCTTTCTTCCCTTTTGATTACCAGCAACTCCCATCCCAACCTATAGGTAGCTTCAGGGTTTCTCTTCATTATGTGCATGCTCTTGCACTTCTTTGCATTAAACCCCTGCTGCCACTTTTCAGAGCATTTTGCCAGTTTTTTCAGCTATCTTCTCATTCTGCCCACCCAATCTGGATCATCTACTCTGTTGCAGAGCTTGGTGTTATCTGCAAACAGGCAAGCCTTACCCTCTAGTCCATCTGCAATGTCACTGATGAAGATTTTGAAGAGGACTGACCCCAGGACTGATCCCTGAGGTACCCCACTTGTGACTTGCGTCTCTTCTGACTGTATACAATTTACCACCACTCTCTGTTTTCTACCCACCAACTAGTCTGCCACCCAGCTGACCAACTTCTGACCCACCCTGAGCCTCCCCAGATTATTAATCAATCTTCTATGTGGAACATTATTGAAAGCTTTGCTGAAGTCAAGGTAGGCAACATCAACTGCACCCCCTTGGTCCACCACTCTCATTACCCAGTCAAAGAAATCTATGAAATTAATTTGACAAGATCTTCCTGTTGTAAACTCATGCTGTCTTGGATCCTGTGCTCCTACAGATTCCAGCTGTTGCACTATCCTTTTGTTAAGGAGTGCCTCCATAATCTTGCAAGTACTGAGGTAAGACTGATTGGTCTGTAGTTCCCTGCCTCCTCCCTGCAGCCACTCTTAAGGAGTGGGGTAACATGAACCCTCCTTCAGTCTTCTGGTATCTCTCCTGTGCTCAGATACTCACTACACATTTCTGTTAATGGCTCAGCAAGTCCCACCCTTAGCTCCTTTAGTACCCTAGGATGTATGCCATCAGGTTCCATTGCCTTGTGTACCCTGAGCTTGGTGAGCTCTTGTAAGACCCTTTTTTTTGTGAAGGAATTTATGCAACCCTTCCCGCCCCGTGTCCATGGTGCAGAGCTATGGGCCCTGCTCTACCTTCTCCCCAGTAAATACTGAGCAGAAGTATCTATTTAGGATAGATGCTTTTTCTTGGTTCTCCTCTACACATGCCCCCTTATCCATGTTGATGTTAGCAATAACCCCTCTGGACTTTCTCCTTTCACTGTATGTCTCTATAGAAAGTCTTGTCCCCTTCTTTTACTATTCATGCTAGTGTTTCCTCAGTTTGAGCCTTTGCCTGCCTTACTGCCTTCCCTGATTCACTTAAGGGAGTTTGTTATGCCTCCCTATCTTTATCTTGTTGCATTGCCTTATATTTCCTGGAGAACAACCTTTTGGCTCTGATTTTTCCTGCTACTGTTTTTGAGAACCAAAGTGGTTTCCTCCTTCTTTTGCTTTTGCTTTTCTCCCTAACACACCCTTAAAGAAATAATTGTATGAAATGTTTCATGCTGCACACATAAAACTACCGAAGTGATATGCCATGCTGCAACTATGATTTAAATGTTAAATTGGAACTGATTGCATGCACATGGCATGTGTGCAGCAAGCAGGTGTGGAAACAATGATTTTTATGTTAAATTGGGAAAGACTGCATGCATGTGACATTTGTGCAAAAAAGCAAGTAGTTACTGATAACTGCACATGTAAAAATTAAGTGAATTGCTCAGGATCACACCATACACAAGTGGGAGTTGATGAGATTCAAATCCAGGTCTTCATGAATCCAAGTCTCCTGGCTTGAAGTTCAGTGCCTGTAACCACTAAACCATACTGTCTGCACACATACTGCTCACTTGTACTTCAATGCATATTGTATCTGAATACATCTGTATGCACACAGCATGCTTGTAGCCAGTGTATGCTTTTCAGTTTTTGTCTCTCCCTCATCTCATTTCAAAGTTGAACTATAGCACACATACCAATGGAAACACATGTTTTCTCCACCCCAATACACAAACCTACCCACTAAACCACTTAATTACTTCTTTCTGACCTGTACTCCTACTATTTTATTTCTCCATCGTTTTGAATGCTTACATACAAACAGACTTTAAGGTGCAAACACAAAGGTAGCAATAACTTGACAAACACACCCACCCACATGTCCAGTCCCCCCCCCCGATGCACACACACTGTAGCAGGTATGGCCATGCTGCTACAGACAACCCACCAAGTATAGGTATAAGAAAAATGGCTCTTACTTGAGCACTAAGGAGTCAGATGCAGGAGTTTTTATGAGATGATGTCCATAGGTCAGAATGCTGGGGCGTATCCCCTTGAAATGAATGGAGTCATTTTCAATTACTATTTTATACATTACAGTGGTGAGTTGGAGAATAATGAAGGCCACTGTTCTACTAACAAGGCCCTTGTTAGTTGAGCAGTGGCCTTCATTAATCTCCAACTCTCCATAATAATGCATAAAATAGTAATTCAAAATTATCCCCATTCATTTCAATGGTGCACACCCCTGCAGTCTCCTTGGCCCTTTGTCATAATGTGCATGAGTGTGGGGATGTGGAGGTCAGCTTCGCGGGGTAGTCGCATAAGCCTGACTATAGTGGGCTCCAACAGTCCATGCATACCACACCGCTTAACTGCCAAGAATGCAAGGGACAGCTCTAGAATGTCTGTAACATTTCTAAAGGGTATAAATTATTTGGTTTGACTGAAATGTGATATGCAAATCAGGAAAAACTTAAATATATAAGATTCATCTGTATATACCCCACAGCAAGGCATCAGATTTGGGCTTAAACCCACCCAGTTACTAACCAATTTTTTTCCTGGCTGAAGTTCACCCCCCCCAAAAGAACTTTGTCACAATTTTTCTTCCTGTCTTCGTTCCATTCAATACTCATCACCTATGGGTCACGAGGCCACCCAAAGGTGAAGAAACATGAAAAACACATTAATATTTCAGTCCTTCCTCCTTCCCCAATCCTCCTGTAAAAAAAATGTTTACTTTTACTTACCTGGCCATATGGCCAGAACCTGCAGCCTGCCATAGTCTGCCACCAGCCAAGTTTTTAGTCTGCTCCCCCTC
Organism: Neoceratodus forsteri; assembly: GCA_016271365.2. Taxonomy (NCBI): domain Eukaryota; kingdom Metazoa; phylum Chordata; order Ceratodontiformes; family Ceratodontidae; genus Neoceratodus; species Neoceratodus forsteri. The sequence goes on along the minus strand of CM057449.1, from coordinate 51,345,173 downwards.
TCTCTTTCACCAGAAGCTGGTTGCTAGAATTGAGGCATCACAGGTCCCCTGCGTGGTCCACGACCAAATCACCTCACCACACAGATCCACTCAACCTGTTGTTTTTCCTTCTCGCTTGGTTGCTGCTGTGGCTGCTCCCACACTACACTGATCAAGGCCTATGAGGGCCACCCATACCACTGTCACCACTGCTACCAAACCTAGCTTGCTGCTGTGGGGGTCTGTGCTGTTTTCTTTGTAAGGCAAGCCTAGTAGCATAAGTAGGTAGCCTAGTCTTGAGTTAGCTTCTAGCTCACCCTCTGCCCCTTCAGCCACCAGGGGAGATGGAAACTCACTAAGAGAAAAACAACAAATATATGCTGCCACAAAACTGCCATTGGGAGTTTAATGCTCACTAACTCCTCCAAGCTGTAGTGTTCAGCCTGTCTACTCTGTGGTTGGAAAGACAGTGTTGCTCCTGCAAGACTCTTGCTCTCTTTCATGGCTGGAGCTCATCCACATCACATGTGATCATGCCATTGTTAATAGGTGGAGAAAGTCAACAACACACAACAGACACAGTCAAATCTGGAGAGTACCTGCAGTGTGAGCACACACAGGGCAGGTGGGCACTTATTGTGCCAAAGATTAAATCCAAATTTAAAGCCATTACTGCCACACCATAAGAACAAGCTAAGCAGAAATATGGGGGGGGGGCAACTGTGCTTCTCTGCCCTACCTAACTGGCACTCCTGCTTAATGGTAGAAATTCATTCTCAGATGCTAATACAATGGTTTCCACTGTGTTCTGAGGTACCGTATCTCCATGTTTCATGATGTGTCCTGATCATTGTGAGGGTTAGTGTCCCTCATTTTGAGTGTCTATGTCCCTTATTGCAGTAACAAAATGTGAGGTATGGTGCATGCTTCCAAGACCCTACTCAGAACAAAGAGTGCTGAGCATGGCCATAGTGTATATGCCTAGTGCAGAATGAGAAAGGGAAAGTAAGTGAGATAAAACAGCCATGGAGAAACACATTTGTACTCTAATTATGCATAAGGGATTTTATTTATTTATTTATTTGATTGATTTATTTATTTATTTATTATTAAAATTTTAGTAACCGGGTAAGTCCACTGAGACCATGCAGTCCCTTTTTCAGTGATGACCTGGGTGAGAATGGTGAATGCAGTACAATAGATAAATACAATAATAATATACAGGATATAGAGAGATTTAACAATGTTGCAAAAATTATTACAGTGGAAAGTCAGGTAAGTAACTTAAAACAGATAAGGTATCGAGCATGTCTAAATAAACAGGATAACTAATATTATACAATATATACATAGCAGGAACATGGGAGCAGGTTGATTACAAGACACATTTATCTGAGTAACATAGACTAGGCATTAATGATGCTATAAGAGTTATTTAAAACAATTGCAGAGGAGGGCTGGTTAGTAGGAAAGAGGTAAGCTCTTTTTTGAAGGAGGATAGGGTGGGGCAGGAGAGTAAGTTAGGAGGGAGGGAATTCCAAGCAGAGGGAGCTGAGAAGGATAATGAGCACTTACCCGATAGGCGGTGTGTTTTCTGGATTGCTAATTAAGGAAGTATATTTAAGCATGTGTGTAGGTGCTTTTTTTGTAAACGATTCCCCTTAGGCAAGGTGAATTAAAAGGCTTGGTAAGTTTGAATACAAGGCATAAGGTGTGAAACAGTAACCTTCAGTCATAGGTAGGCCAGTAGCAGTGTCAGTGGCTCAGCAGGTAGCACACTTGCCTCTGAAGCAGGGAGATCAGTAGGCTGTGGGTTCTATCCCTACAGCAGGCACTTGGGTTACTATCTCAATACTGACACCGTAGTGCAGCATGAGGGGGGTGCTGCACTCCTGAGGTGCCATCTTTTGGATGAGATGTAAAACCGAGGTCCCATCTGCCTGTTCTGGTGGTAGTTCAGGTGGATGTTAAGGATCCCATGGCACTTCTCAAAAAGAGCAGGGGAATTTCCCCAGTGCAATGGCCAAATTTTCTCCATTCACAAAAATACCACCAACAGCTTAATCTGGTTCAAGGTCAGTTGGCATTCATCTGTATCCCCCTCCCCAGTCGTGCCTGAAAATAGGCAGGATTTGTCTAAACACTTACCCAGTCAACAAAAACTAAAATAAAAAAAATTAAAATTGAAGAGAATACAGGGCCTCACAGTGGTGTTTTCTGGAGTCTGCTCCAAGGGCAAAATGTCCAATCCTATGATAGAGTTGACACTCCTATGCAAGGGAAGAGGATTGGGTGGAGAGTAGTATAGGGGCACCATAGAACAAGATAGGGAGAAGGGATGTTGACGCAATTTTTTTTACAGGAGATGTTGGATAAAAGAGGGTGGAGGCAGTATAATAACCCAAACTTCTGGTTTACTAGTTTGGCATGCTGAGTTGCATGATGCCGTATTGAGAAGCAGGCATCTAAGTGAACCCCAAGGTATTTAAAAGTACTAACCACCTCTATCAGGTCTCTTGACTGTGTTCTGATCTGGAGCTGATTGGTAGGTTTGGGGGACGGGTTATGGAAAAGCATAGCTTTTGTTTTTTTCATATTTAGAATTAGGTGATTATCAGAGAACCATGTCTCGAGTGCATAGAAAGCAGAGTTAAGGCTTTGGTTAAGCCAGTCTATATTGTTAGATGAGCAGTACAAGATTGCATCATCAGCATATAATTGCATGGACACACCTCCGAAGAAGTTAGGGAGCTCATTGATAAAAAGCAAGAATAGTATCGAGCAAAGAATAAAACATTGAGGTACTCTGTGTGAGATAGGCCTTGAAGAGGAGAGTGAACCAGACCATTTTACCCTTTGCCATCTTCCACTGAGGTAGTAATGGAACCATGTGAGTGCTAAGCGATCTAGACCTAATTGATGCAATTTACCAAGGAGAAGGTGGTAGTTGACTAAATCGAAGGCCTTAGTCAAGTTGAGAAATACTCCACCAGTTAGAAGACCAGCATCACTTGCATTAAGAATGTCAAATGAGACTTTGACAAGGGCTGTGATAGTACTATGGCCCTTCTTGAAGCCATGCTGGCAGATTGTGAGAAGATGATGTAAGTCTAGGTAGGATTGTAGCTGAATGTGCAGGATCCGATCCAGGATCTTAGCCAGTGGGCAGAGAATTGAAATAGGCCTATAATTTTCCACAGTGTGGGTCCCCCCCTTATGGAGGGGGACCACCACAGCCACTTTTCACAGACTTGTCACTTCACCAGAAAGGATGGATCTATTTAGAAGATCACAGACAGGTGCAGTGAGTGCTGCTGCCCCTAGTTTAAGAAATCTAGGACTGGATTCAGAAAGGTCCGTCACAAGCTGTAGCAATGGCAGCTAGTGGTGACCTGCCCTGTGCCCTGGTCCATGCACCCAACTGAGGCTCAGAGCAGGGGCAGCATTTTGTGTCCTGCGACTTGTGGTAGCTGCGCAAGGTAGGGCGCAGCACCGGGAATGCCGCAGGTCACAGGACAACAGTTGCACCTGTCAAAGGCCACCATGACACCCCATGCCCACCTCTGAGGCCACATATGGTGTGGGCACCAGCCCCGAGCCATCTTGTCATGGACCCTACCAGAACATGGACCCTTACCTGCCCTGGTGACCCAGTTGTCCCCCACCCCCAACACACACACACCTGGTGGGTGTGTTGGTGACTGGACCTGGTGGTGAGGCAGGGCTGTGCCAGTCACTGGTGGGGTATTGGGGTGTGTGGGGCTTGCACTGTGGGGTGGGGACACTAGACTACCAGTGGGTTATGGGGATGGTGGGGGGTCATGCCCAAGGGCATGGGGGGCTCACAATGTGTGTGTGTGTGTGGGGGGTCTGGGCATTGGGGGTGTGCCACACATCCAGTCTGGCATGGTACGTGCTATTCCTGGGACTTGGAGCCCATGGGGGTTCTGTACCCACAGGGGTTGTGGGGCTGGGGCACAGTGGCAACCTCCAGTGGACAGCAAAGACCAGTAAGACCACCTTTTTGTTGGCATAAATGGTCTTTGATAGATGTTCACTGGTGGTTGTCTCTGAATCCCATTAGTGGACGTAGTGGCCACCCTACCTGAATAGGGTGCAAATGCTGCCAGAAACCCCTTACACCATGTCGCAAGGTGGTTTCAGGTGCATATGTGCTGCTGGGCTCAGGCAGCCTGCCGCATGTCGCAGGCTGCTTATGTGAATCCCGTGGGGATGCAACGCAAGACACGTGTGAGCTGCACCATATTTTCCAATGCAAGTTGCTTGCATCCTGCATTGGCTTCTCTGAATCCAGCCCCTTGGTTCTAATGTGTCATGGCCAGGGGAGCTCTCTGACTTGAGACTTGATAACATGCTAAGGACTTCTCTTCTAGTCGCTATTTTTGGGTGGAAAGGGGGTCGGGAGCCAAGAGCAGCATGATGCTGAATAGGGATAGAGAAATTCAAGACTGGCGGTTGGCGAGCTGTATATCTATGTATATATCTATATATGTATATATGTATATATATATATGTATATATATATGAAGAAAGACTAAAGGAGCTTAATATGTATACCCTTGAGGAAAGAAGGGAGAGAGGGGACATGATAGAAACTTTCAAGTACCTCAAGGGAATTAACAAAGTCCAAGAGGGTAGCATCTTCCAGAAAAAGAGATGTGCAAGAACAAGGGGGCACAATTTGAAGATAGAAGGGGGATGGCTCAGAGGTAATGTGAGGAAGTATTTTTTCACTGAGAGGGTTGTGGATGCATGGAACAACCTCCCTGAAGAGGTCGTGGGGTCAAGAACAGTGGGGGACTTCAAGAATGCATGGGACAGGCATAGGGCAGTCCTAGTGGGGGGTAGGAGGAATTAAGCTGTTGGTTAACTAGGATCTGCAGCTTATCTGTTAGGTAGGAAAATGGGCAGACTAGGTAGGCCAAGCAGTCCTTATCTGCCATCAAATTCTATGTTTCTATGTTTCTATATCTGTGTATATATTTGTATGGTCCAAAACAAAAAGGATAGGCTTCACAACACAGAGGCCCTTCTTCATACATCTGGAATGGGGGATAATGACTGGCTATATCCTAGGCACTTAATGCAATAAGCAAACAACACTTTGTAGATTAATGGTGATTTAATGACGAAAATCAAAAGCCATTAAACAACTTGCAAAAGGATCAGAATTAATGAGTTTACCTAATTTTTATGGGAATTCAAATTAAATGTATTTTAATGACTAATTGCTAGCAGTAGTATAAGAAAAAGAAACTGATGTGTTTTTTAGCTGAGATTTGCACCAGCTTAACTGTGGCACACATGGCAAGCATGCAGCAAATGAACCTGATGTGATGTTTAAATGATATTCACACTAGCTTAACTGCTGCACTCATGTCAAGCATGAGACACACGAACCTGACGTAATTTTTTTTTTTTTTTTTACAATTTAAACTTTATTAAGACATTTCCATTATAATGGGCAGTTACATCAAATCAGGTGATGAGACATAATTCTAGAACAGAAAGAACTGCCCAGCCACCCCTCCCACCCCATCCCCCTTACAGCAGCAACAAAATTAGGTCGCCCTAACATGCAGTGCGTGGATCAATGGTACGTATGGGTAAAACCGGAGTGTGATATAAGTTCAGTGAGGTAACAAGAGTAAAGAATGAAGGGGATCCCATATCTTGCTATATATCTCTAGTCTGTTATGAAGGCTTCCAATTGCCTTCTCTGTTCAAAGGTTGGCAGTGATTTCATGTAACCATTCCTGGAAGGAAGGAACCGATTTTTCCTTCCAATGACGTAGCATATGTTTCTTAACAGAGAGTGCAACCATAGAGATGTGATATTTCCTAATTCTAGCATTAACCAGGGACATGTCCCCTTGAAGACATACCTCTGGAATGAAGTACTCCTGTAGGCCCAGTAGGGGATCAAGAAATATCTTAATTGTATTCCATAGGGAAGAAACTTTAGGACAGGACCAGAACATGTGCAAGAGAGTACCCTCTTCTTGCAGGCACTTAGTACATGTACTAGAATTCGAGACGCCCCAATTTTTTAATTTGATGGGGGTACAATACGTGTTATGTAGAATGTGGTATTGCATGCCTATCTTGGAAAACATACTTATGACAGGATCTCCTTAGGGATTGCCAGTCCACCTGGTATTGAGGGAGGAGTGAATTCCAGAAACTAGTAGGTCCAAAGGTGTCTCCATACTTCTTATAGTACAGCACCTTGTATAGCTTGGATATTATGCCAGAAGAACCGGACAATTGGGAGAATTCAGGAATCAGAGCTGATACCTTCTGGGAGGGGGGAGAACTCCCCAGGGCTACAATGAGAAGGTGTCTTAACTGCATACCTTTAAAATGAGCTGAGTCTGGAATATGGAACTTGTCGATAATTCCATGTGAGGACAACCAGTGCCTTTCCCTGTCTAACAGGGAAAGCAGTTTTCCATCGCCTAGTTGAGGCAGCCAGTTTGAAGGAATCCACTTTCCGCTAAGAGTGAAAGATGGGAAGTTCCAAATGGACTGAGCTAAGTCAGTCTGAGGGGAGTAATGAAGAAATAAACATAACTGTGTATATACTCTTCAAGAGGTACTTATTGTGGTACAGTTAACCATCTTTACATGAGACAACTTGAGATAAAATAGGTTTGAGGGATCCAGGCGTTAAGTTTTAATTGTGTCTAACTCAATCTTAAGCCACACTGGTTGTACCGCTTCAGGGCCTGGGGAGATCCATCTCAGACAATATGACAGATGACTGGCCCAGTAATAGAGTGCCATATGGGGAATCCTCAGCCCCCCTCCCCCCCCCCAGATTTTGGGGCAGCTAGTTCATGGTAGGCCAACCGAGGATACTTTTCTGCCCAGATAAATCTGGTAACTATACTGTGCAGTTTCTTAAACCAGTGTATGGGGATAAAAGAGTTGAGAAGAGATAAGGGGTAATAAATTCTAGGAAATACATTCATCTTAATGATGTTAATCCTACCCTATAATGATATAGGAAGTTTAGACCATCTGTCGAGGTCATGTATAATGACCTGTGAGAGAGAGTCCAGATTATCTTTGACTCACTTCGAAGGGTTACGGGATAGTTTTATACCCAGATATTTAATTAGTCTAGGAGTCCAACCTAAATCTAAGGGGCAAATATCATCCTTAAATAACTTGTGATTTAGTGGGAAAAATGAGGATTTACTTTCATTCAACTTGTAGTTGGATAACGCACTGAACCTAGCTATTTTGTTCATAGGGGTGGTATTGAAGAAACCAGATGGGAGAGATATATCAGCAAATCATCTGCGTATGCTGTGAGTTTAATATGATGATGCCCAACTCTGATACCTTGTATAGAGATGTTTTGGAGGATTTTTTGGATGAGGGGTTCCAGATATAGGTTAAACAAGAGAGGCGAAAGGGGGCAACCCTATCAGGTGCCTGAATGAAGTGAGAAATAGTCTGAGAAGGCACAATTAGCTGAGATTCTTGCTATAGGGGATTTATATAGTGCAGCAACCCAGGAGATGAATACCAGGGGAAAGTTAAAGGCACTCAAAACCTTGAAGAGAAAACTCCAATTCACCCGGTCGAATGCCTTCTTGGCGTCTAAAGAGACCAAGCCTGCAGGGAAGTCAGCATCTCTGGAGGTCGAGAAGACATGGGATAACGTACGCAGGTGATCTGCCGAAGAGCGTCCCTTCATGAAACCTACCTGATTCATACCTATTAACTCGGGTAGCACCATGGATAGCCTGTTAGCTAAAATCTTTGAGAGGATCTTGATATCCTGATTTAGGAGAGATATAAGCCTGTAGCTCTGGACAAGCTCAGGGTCTTTATCCGGCTTAGGGAGGAGCACTATCAAGGCTTCAAAGAGATGGCGATCAACTTCTGACCCGGATAAGATGTGCTGGAATAAACTATTAAGTGTTGGCAATAGAAGTTCCCGAAATGTTTTATAGAAAAGGGAGGAAAGTCCATCAGGGCCAGGAGTTTTATCCGAGGGTAAACCACTAATAACCTCAGAGATTTCCCCCTGAGTTATGGGAGAGACCAGAGAGGCTATGTAATGTACTGGAAGGGAGGGTAGATGTGAGTCTGTCAGGTACTTCTCCATGCTTTCTGGGCTGGGAGGGAGCTCCATGTCCCCGTAAAATGATTTATAGTATACTGCAAACTCTTGAACTATCTCTGTGGGAGATGTTTTCAGGGATCCATCATCAGAAGCCCTAACTGATGGGATAAATCTTACTGATTCTTGTTGTTTGATGCGAAGTGCCAGACGCCGCCTGGCTTTTACACCTTGATCAGTATAACTAGCTTTAGTATGTATGATAGCTAACTCTGCCTTTTCTCAGAGTAGTTCTAAATACTTATCTCTCAGCCCTAGGATCCTCACCTTGTCTTCCTCCGAGGAGTTAACCGAATCATTGGATTCCAGAGCCCGAATTTGGGATAACAAGGACAGTAATTCTCTCTCCCTAACTCTTTTCCTAGCCACCGAGAGGCCGATGAGAACTCCTCTCAAGTAAGCCTTGAAGGCCCCCATATAATATCTGGCTTTGCACTATTTAAAGGGTTGGACAGAAAAAAGGCCTCAATGTGCTCCCTTATGGTATTGCAATAATTAGAATCTTTAAGCAATTGGTCATTGAGCTTCCAACGTGTTTCTCTCCTTGACACATCATGACTTGAAAGATCACACAGCACCAGAGAGTGATCGGAGACAGGGCTAGGTTGTATCGATGAGGACTTAACCCCAGGCAGAAGAGTCTGAGAAATGAATATGTAGTCAATGCGGGACTGTGAACCAAAGACCTGAATGTGAACTCCTTGGAATCAGGATTTAAAACATGCCAGACATCACAGAGCCCACATTGATCTACTAATTCTCTAAAAGCCCTCTGACCTGGGGAGATCCCCCCCACCCCGATACGCCTCCCAACCTGTCAAGATTGGAATCTGCAACTTGGTTAAAGTTGCCTCCCAGGACAATCATTATGGGAAGGAAAGGCAGGATTGAATTTGTAAGTCTCATGAAGTACACGGGGTCATCAGTGTTGGGACCATATATACTGCCCAGTAGCAGAGGTATTGACCAGAGAGTACCAATAACTAAAACAAACCTACCCTCGGGATCCCTGATAGTATGAGTTGGGATGAATGGTATGCCCCTGTTAATGATGATCATAACCCCACAGCTATTTGAGGAGCCTTGCGCCTCATACACCATCCCCACCTGTTGCCTCCTCACTTGTGAGGCTTCTGTTTCTAATAAGTGCAATTCCTGTAGGAAAGTAACCTAGATACGTAAAAGACTTAAGTGTTTGAGAACCTGGTATTGTTTAGATTTTTTCCTGATCCCCTTGACGTTCCATGTTGGAAAATTCACCTCCTTAGCCATCTACTTAAGGATTCTGAGTGTACTAGAATCAGCCTTGCACTCAGGGTGTGTAACCTTAGTAATCTAACCCCCCCATTGCTGCTGTAAGGTCCTCCCACCATCCTAACCCCCCCACAGAAAGCCCCAAGTCAAACCCTCGTACACCCCCAGCCCCCAACAAGACACGTACCCCTCTCCCCCCTCCCAACCCCCACACTGTCGCAAGCAACCAGCACAGCACTGGATCTTATCCTCCCCCTCCCACCCTCCGAATGTGTCCCCTGCAAGTGCTCGCCCTTATAATTCAAAATATAAAGCAGCCAATAGGCTGCATTACTGAGGGCATACAGTCAACGAGCGGTCTCAGGCTTCCAGGGCCTATTAACATCTGCTGGTGAATCCACTAATGAATGAGAGAGAGAAATAGAACTAGATGCCATAAATGTGAGTATGAAAAAACGTCACTCGAGTCTTGAGAGGGAGATGAAAAAAGCCTGTTCCCTGCAGTGAACTATTTCTTGAACCAGAACCAGAGCGAAAAATAACATGGAGGGGTGAGCCCATCATCGAGATAAAAACCTGAAAAAACAAAACCGGATGAGAAGTGAGATAAAATCCAGAGATGGGAAACCTGTGGGAAAAACTACCTAGGGGATGTGAACCCCTAGATCTGAGAAGACTCCCCTACGAAACCAGCACGACTTAATAACAAAAGCAATCCCTCTCAAGGCTGGATGACCTGAATTGCATTAAACGGGTGGGCCACCCCCTCTTGTGGACATAACCTGATCCAGCCCACGATTTGAAGGTGCTCTGAAAGCCCAGAATCACTCGAAAATCTGAGTTCCCATCCTCCAAGGACTAAACCAGAGGCATAACCCAAGACCTAGCCCTGTGTGTTTCCCCCGGATACTGAGTAAGCGATGTTATATCTGATACAGTCCAAAACAAACCCTGCAGGAGCATCCCCAGGACTCTCCCTGTAACACTATTCCCATTAACAGGCCAGGGCCTGTTAAAAGTAAGGTTGAGCCTCTACTAGTAGACCAGTTCTATTAGGAAGCATAAGTCAAGTGAAATCCGTCACTGGAAAGAACACTGTCCATACAAAGATCCGAACAACAGTTCGTTCTGAAGTTGCAGTGATCCCAGAAGATCATGAGGCCCTCTCAGGTCATGCGAAACAGGTCTGGCAATGCTGACTTAAGGTTTAGTAACGCAGCATCAGGATCCTCGAAATTAAGCCATTAGCCATTTACAGAGACTTGTAATTTCGCTGAGTACCCCATCCTGAACTTTAATCCAGCCGCTATAATCTTGAATACAATCGGGTGGAAGGCTTTCCGTTTCAGTCGAACTGAACCAGGGATATCCTGAGCAATTCTCAACTTCACCTTCTGCCATCTGATTTCTTGCAAGGCCTTGGCTTTCTGTAAAAAAATGCTGCCTTTCCAGATAATTGAGAAAGTGGAAAATGATGGGGTGAGGAGGTGCATCAGGTGGGGGTTTTGGTCGCAAAGATCAGTGGGCCCATTCTATTATGTAGTTTGGGCCAAAGGGAGAGGGGCCAGTGACTTTTTCTACCAACTTCTGAATAAAGACAATGGTATTCTGGCCTTCTTCCCCCTCGGGCAGCCCAAGGATTACCACATTATTTCTCCGACTACAGCCTTCCAGATCCTCGAGTTTTGCTTCTAATCTAGACAACCTCTGTTTCGTTAGTAGGAGGCTCAGGATCCATGCTTTCCAGCTTTCTCTCAATTGAAAATATTCAGGCAGTGTTGTCTGATACTATCATGGAGACTTCCTCTATCTTTCTGGAGAGGGATTTCAGGTCGGTTGCCATATCTTTCATCTCCTCCCAGAATGGTTTGAATTTCTCTAAAAATCTATTAAGTGTTAGGAGTTCTTGGTCCCCAGCTTGACACGCAGATTCAGGCTTGTCTGGGCCATTCAAGGCTCAGGATTTCTTCGAGGCCTTCTCGGGGGTGGTGGGGGGGGGTATGTTTCTGCGGGGCTTTCTTCATGTAAGCCTCCATTTACCACACAGGAACCCAGTACAGGAGCACACACTGTTCAGAGACAAGAAAACTCTTGAGCAGAGGAATTAGATGAAATTTAATGATATTAAATAACGATTTTGTATTCGGAAGGCAGAAGCTTAGAGGAGGAGCATCTACTCAGCACTCTGCATCACATGATCCTCCAAACCTGATGTAATTTTTAGAAGATCTTCACACCAGCTTACCTGCTGTGCACATGTCAAGCTTGCAGTATGTGAACCTTATTTGCCTTTTAGACCTGGTTCTCATATGTTCACTTAGTGTATGTGAACTGCATGCAAACATTGCACAATTAAGCATGTGGCATGCATTCTGCATGTACACAACACACCTATATTTCTGTCAGAGAAAATGGGATGTTGCTTCATGTATTGCATATTTAATGCTTGCTTGTTTTGCCTGTACCCCCTCACCTGTATTTCTTCTTGCCAGGGCTAGATTAACTCTGTTGGCCATCTTATCAAAGTCAGCTCCCTGAAGTCCCATATGTTTGACTTGGAATGGGATGATTTAGTTCTAGTGGCCAAATTAAACCATACCATGTAATGGTCACTGGCCCCCAGGTGACCTTCTACCTGGAGATCTGTGATCCTTTCTCCATTAGTCAGTACTAGATGTAGAACAGACCTGTCTCTTGTGGGTTGTTGTACCACTTGTATGAGGACTCCCCCTTGCAGGGAATCCACTATGGCCCAGATATTCAAACTGCGCCCAAAATGAGAGCAACAGCAGGAGCAAGCACAAACCAATTGCACATATGCGCAACAGGTGCGATATTCAAACATGGAGCAGAACAAATTGCGCAAGCAACCAACGTCTGAATATCGCACATACTGCGCCATAGCGCAACCAGGAAGGAGAAGCTGAGCCGAAATGTTGCGCTATAGCACAACCAGGGCAGCCCAGCTGAGCAGTCCAGAGGTGCCATAGTGCAAGCAGACCCCCAGAGCAATGGAACTGCACATCCAGGGAGGCAGGCTGGGGCCCACAGCCAGCCATGCCACACATGGGCACAGGAACACACTGCAGAACCAACACCACACCTGCACACCCAAGCACAGCATCACTGGGGTGTGACGGATGATCTACTGGCCCATGGGGACAAGCCAACAAAGCACAGCAGAGCCATGACACCCCAGCACAACCACTGGCAGGCTGAGGTGCCACACAGGGGTTGACAACCACAGTGCACATCAGCCCCTGTATGCAAGGCACACCCTGCACTGTGACCCCAAGACACCACCTATGTGCAGTGACTGGCACTGCAGGAAACCATGCATCCCCCCCAGCACACGTCAACCCCGTGCAGCACAGAAGCCTACAAGCCAGACACACCCTGTGCACCCAGCAGTGGGTGGCAGCAGACGGCAAGACCAACAGAAAGTCACTGTCATGCTGGAGATACCTCCCCATGCACACACACATGCACACACACACACACATACCCAGGACCATACCACCCCAGATGGCATGTACACCCCTGCAACTGAGCACCCATAGCCAGCTGCAAATCAGAGACCAACACATTATTCTTATCAAAATAGAAATGTATATTGAGATAAACAACATAACCATAACAATAAAAACTATTTACAAGGGGGACGGGTACAAGGTAGGGGTGTTCAAGGGGTAGGGATGACAAACTTGGAGAGGAAGGCAGGGTGGTAGGGATGGGAGAAGTGGGAAGGGCAACAGAGAAGGTATGGGCAGCCGGCGGGCTGTCTTCTGGCTGGTGTCGGCCGTCCCGTGCCGCCTCCTGCGAAGGCCATGTCAGTGTATTGATTGCAGGATGGCCTGGTTGTCTGCCAGCAGCTATCTGAGGCCCCGGACATCCCTCCCAATGCGCTGGAGAACCTCGAGGCCTAGGAAAATGGGAACACAGTCAATGGCTGTGACTGACCACAACCATGAACTCCACCCAACCTGCAAGCCATATAGCCCAATGGCCCGCACCTGTGATGGCATGCACCCACCCACAGTGAACATGCACATGGCCATCACAAACAGGCGGCACCAGCTATGCGCACCACTGCACACACACACTGCCCATGTCCATCACAGCACAGACAAGGCTGTCAAGTGACGTGGCAATGTGGTGCGATGCCAGTTACACAGCTATGTGCCCAGTGCATGCATGGACCACCAGTGATGCATACACAGACCTGCTGTGATACTGGACAGTGATGCATGTCACCTGTGTCGTGCATACAGACATTGAGACATAGACAGTGTCGGCAGATAAGGGCCCTATGGCCAACCCAGTCTGTGCATTTGAGCTTGTAAGTTCACTTTGTTGTCCTAGAAGTCTGTTGCCCCTTACCCCTGACCTCCAGAATTCCGTTATGTCTATCCCATGCATTCTGAAATCCCGTGATTGTTTCAGCCCCCACCACTTCCTCTGGCAGGGTGTTCCACTTGTCCACCACCCATTCTGTGAAGACATTCTTTCTCATGTTTCCTCTGAATCGTCCTCCCTCCAACTTCATCCCATGCCCTCTAGTCCTGGAACATCTTTTTTCACTTCAAAATAGTGTTTCCCTGCACCCTGTTCCTCCCTGTAAGATACTTGTATGTCTCTATCATATCCCCTCTCTCCCTCCTCCTCTCCAGGGAGTACATGTTCAGTTCCATCAACCTGTCTCCATAGGACTTGTGATCCAAGCCATGCACCATCTTTGTTGCCCTCCTCTGAACCTTCTCTGCCCACTCTATGTCCTTACGTAGGTATGGTCTCCAGAAATGTACACTGTACTCCCAGGTGGGGCCTCACTAGTGTCTTGTATAGTGGAATTATGACCTCCCCTTTCCTGCATGGTTGTATTGTGTAGGGGTACTGGTCTCCACCCCCAGCATGCAATAGCATCCATGAAGTCATGATACTCACACTGCTCAAGCAGCTGTGTCTGCCGCTGTTGCTGTTGCTGCTGCTGCTGTTGCTGCCGCTGCTGCTGCTGTTGGGGTGCAACCCCTGCTGGCACCGGGGCCCTGACACGGCCCTCATCAACCTGGGCCTGCATCCTCACATCCCGGCCTGTGGGAGACATATATTGAGACAAACATCAGTGTGACTCAAAAGCAGACTGCCCCCTGCCCCAGTGAGAGTGCCTGCCCACACAGCCATACCCATTCATCTCACAGCTGCACACACTGACACAGCCAACTGTGGCCGAGCCATCACCTATGCACAGCCACCAAAACACACACACACCCCTACAGAGAATACAGGTGCATAGATGGTGCACCCACCTGGCCTAGGCACCACGCCCCACCTGGCACGTGACCGCAGCCTCGCCAACATGTCCGGATCCCTCCGGCAGAGGTCACTGTACCGGTGCCGGCACTGCTCAGCAGACCGGCACCATCCAGTGACCCCCACCAGGTCAGTGGCCACTTGCTGCCACACTTGTGTTCTTGAAATGGTGAGGGGCGCCTCACCATAAAGTGCACCATAGTGGTGCTCCACTAGGGCCACCAGGTTGGCCACTTCAAGTTGGCTCCAGGACACAGCCCTCCTCCTAGCCATGGTACCAACTTTACAGCAGGCAATATGGCGCCCCACTGCGCCGTAACCCCACGTGGAGATGTTGCGCAATAGACCACCACAGGCTCCAATCGGCGCTGTTGAACAGCGCCATCACTCGCTAAGCGCTGTCACCAGACAGCGCACATGAGCGTACACATGGCAGGCGAACAGTGCCAGGGGGCAAAGGTCATACACAAGGTCATGGGCAATGACGCAAGGCTACGCACAGCGCCATCTGACGTATAGGCATCCTGCGCGACCGACCAGCTGCGTACCAGTGCCACAGTGGACTATTGCGCAGTAGTGCCACAGCGCCATGTAGTGCCCATTGCTGTAGCGCCACTGGCACAATGGTGGCCATGGCCTGAATGGTCGATCGCGCTCAGCATGTCAGCAGCGTGACAGACGCCTGTGTAAGCTATCTGGGCATGCGCAATGCAGTGTACCACACAGTCACAGATCTGCGCCATTGGCTCAGCTGACTCATCCGTATTGCGCAAAGCGCAGATTCGCGATATTCAACTGACACTTGCAAATCATCTGATCAGCAATTCAAAGGCGCAGTGGCGCGATTTGCATGTCATTAAAGTTGTTCCACTCCTAATTTGCATGTATTGCGCTATAAATGTGCGACATTGGGCTGCGCTGGCCAGATTCGGTTACTGCAGGTGAGAGGTGAGTTGCATGCTGTGTGATGTTCTGGACAATGGTCATGGGAAAATGCTGTAGACTGCACAGTGACAGGTGTCCACTTCCCCCCATACAGATTGCCATGACCGAGCAGAGCCAAGGTGAGGGTGAGGACGGTGGGCGTAGAAGGAGGCCCAACTTTACACCAGCAGAGACAGAGGCCCTCTTCCAGGCCTACCTGGATGAGGAGCCAGTACTAAGTGAACGGAGGGGCACCCCTCAGTCCCATGCGGCTGCATGGGAGGGGGTAGCTCAGGCCGTTAACCTGCACGGAAGCCACCAGCGCTCCATGCAGAAATGCAAGAAGAAGATGGGGACAGACCGCGGGAGGTTGAAGGAGAAGGTGGCAGCCTTCAGGGGGCGCGTGCTGGCACTGGCGGGGCCCACCAGTGGTGTTGGAGCTGACCCGACTGAGGAGACACTGGTCACATCCATGCAGTGGAGCGCTGTAGGGCGTACCAGGAGGTGGATTCCAGACAGGTGGAAGCCCTTCACTGCACGGTATGACATGGTGGTGGTGTTGGGGGGGTTGGGGGAAGGTTGTTCACATGCAGTCACATGTGCTCTCTTTCTGTTACAGATCCTGTTCGTCTTGAGGATACGGTGGTGGTGGGTCCAGGCAGTGATGATGACCTGCTGGACATGGAGGAGGGTCCATCCACCTCTATCACCAGCCAGCAGGCACTGCAGCAGCATGCACGCTGGGCCGCCAACTCTGGTGTCGTTGATACGGGTGTGGGGGGTGCACAGCCTGTGTCTCAGCAGTCTGGCATGCAAGCATGCCAGCACGCTGTGACCATGGCTGTAGCACGTACCTGCACCATTGATGATACAAGGACTGCAATGGGCAGTGATAGGTGTGTGTCCCATGACGGACACACAGCAGGCCAGCATGTGCCCCTGGGCCTTTCTGGCTCCAACTTGTGTACCAGCATGCTGGCACAGTCCCAGGCTGTGCCTGTCAGCACCGGTGGGGCAGCACCAGTGGCTGTGCAGGTGTCTGGCACTGTTTCCAGCACAGCGGTGGAACGAGTGGACCCTGGGGCACAGCGGTTGGAGGGGCAGCAGCAGCAGTCACCCACCAGGTCTGGGGGTACAGTGTCAAGCGGTGGCACATGTCCGCCGCCCTTTGATCCGCCCATTCCTGGTCCTGGTGAACAGCGCCCACCCTCAAGGGGTGTTGTGCATCAGGATCTTCCACACTCTGGGGGACAGGATGCTGTTGGGGCACAGTACCCATTGGAGGAGCACACCCGCCTGCTGCAGGAATCAGTACAGCTGCAGAGGTGGGTTGCAATGTCTGTGGAGGCACTGTCTGTGTCCATGGAGTGGCACAGCAGGGAGTGTGCTCTGGACCGTGCTGAGCTGGTCCGTATGCGGATGGATGTGAACGCTGCCATTGACAGGCTGACCCAGGCAGTGGTCTCTGTCGTGGCTGCATTGGGCACACAGTCAGGTGCCCCTGTACCGCACACCCCACACAGTTCACTCTTCACTCCCCGTTCCTGGCATCATGTGACACCAGGCCTGTCGACACCGGGTTCTGCTGTGGGCATCCCGAGCACCCCTGGTGCAGGTTTGTTTGGCATGCTGCAGACCCCTGTGCGGGCAAGGTCGCGTTCATGCAGTGGGACCCCTGGTGGTGCAACAGTGCCACCCCATGTGGCCTCTGCTCAGCCTGCCAGTGCTGTTGGGTCATGGCGGGGCCGCCCATGCATCCGCGGTGACCGTGAGACAGTGCTACATGACTGAGCTGTCTCCCAGTGCGGGCCCTGTCTGGTGCTGCCATGTGTGCAATGTGTGTCATGGTGGGCAGTGCACTGCTGGGTGCTCTGCTCACCACGCCGACACACAGACCACCTGCACACCCACCCAACTGCTGTCCACAGGTGCGTGTGCATGATGATGCCTGCATTGTACTGTACACCAAGGTGCAAGGGTGCCCAGCATCTGACACATGTACTTGGACAGTACAGGTGGTGGGGGTGGTCGGTGGTGCTGTGTGTTAGCAATGTCGGTTCTGCAGTGCTGTGCATCTGCCCATGTACTCTCTGTGCCTGGTGTGTGTGTGTCCATATGAGTGCTCACCCCTCCCTGATGGTGTGTTTGTATGCCTGGACCCTTCCACTCCCCTGACCGTCATGTACCCCTGGTGTGTTCCCCTGTGTGCCTGTGGTTTGCGCATGGACAGTGTTGGTTGCACATGTCCCTTGACTTACCTGTGTTGTGCATAGTGCTCCTCTGTGATGGTGTCCCGGTGCAGCTGGGCCTACCGGATCAGTCGGGGGTCCCGCCGTCCTAGGGAGGGCTGCTCATCACCATCAACACCGGCGCCACTGGCATCCCCATCGCTATCCCCCTCTTCGACCTGTACAGCTATCCCATGGTCTTTGGCCATGTTGTGCAGGATGCAATAGGCCAGGAATATCCCACAGGCCTTTTGGGGGCTGTACTGTAGGGCACCGCCGGTGGTGTCTAGGCATCAGAAGCGTGCCTTAAGCATCCCAAACACCCGCTCTATGATGTTGCGTGTTGCGGCATGTGCCTCATTATAGCGTTGCTGCACTGGGGTCATGGGGCGCCGGTACGGTGTGAGCAGCCAGGGATGGAGTGGGTATCTGCTGTCACCTGTGTGGATATAGTGGAGATCAGTCTCATGTTCTGGTCCTTATTGGCCATCTCCCTGTGTGCCACTACCATGGCACCTGTGGCATTCCCACCCTTGCCCCGAGTTTGCATTCCATACATGTGTACTCACCCACTAGATGTCCTGTGGGGATGTCCCCACTCTCGGATTGATGGCACAGTGCAGACTGATACCATATGAAGGCATTATGTGCTCCGCCAGGGTGTGTGGCACAGACATTGATTATGCGCCCAGTGGCATTACACACCACCTGGCGGTTGACACTAGGGAATCCTTTCTGTTCCAATATGCGAGGCCATCAGGGCCGGGTGGCATGCGAATGGCCACATGGATGCAGTCTATATTTCTTGCATGAGCATCGTGCTACCCTGTGGAACTCCTGCATGTTTGCTGTACGCTCTGCCGTGGTGCTGGGGAAATGGATGTACTCCGCGAGCATGTGGCAGCAGTGCACTGAGGATGGGTGAGGATGCGTGACATGGCTGACTGTGTGATGCCTGTGATGTCCCTGTCGGCCTCTGGAAGGTGCCCGTGGCGAGCAGGCACATGCAGGCTGTCACCTTGGTCTCCACCGACAGGCGTGACTCCGTCGTGAGGTGCCTATCACATCACTGCACAGCTCACAGAGCGTCTCAGTATTGCCCTTTTCAGGCGGTACCGGCCCACGATCTCTACATCTGTACAGCTCAAAGCTGTTGCGGAACGCGTACTGCCTGTCGGGCAGCTACCGCCGACAGGCCCTTCCGCAGCCACGTCCCCTGCAGCATGCATTCTCACCCCTCATTACAGCTTCCATGTGGAAACTGGCACTGTCCATCTCCCTGGCTTCTGACCCCCTGGCTGGTGTTGCTGTGTTACCCCGCTGTCCTCACTGCTACTTCCACTGCACGGGCACCCCGGCTGGCCTCTACAGACTATGGCCCACACTTTCCTTGCCTGCCCTTTGCTGGCTGGCTGGCTGGCTGGCTAGCAGTGTCTCTCTCTCTCTCTCTCTTTCTCTCTCTCCCACTTGGCAGCCTGGTAGCGTTCTTGCGCTGCTTCCTTGAGCCTTTTATTTTGGCTAATTTCGATAGTCGCAATTTCTGGCTGTGCAGCTCTTGCGCATCGTGCAGAATCTTTGAATATCGCATTGGGTCTTTGCATGGATCCACCCCTTGGTTGCGCATGCCTTCATTTTCATTACGCTGTTGCTCAGCATGTTTTCAGGGCGCAACTGCCTCCTTCTGAATATCGCTAAACGATGATGACTTCCATGACAAGAACTCTGTTGCTATGGCGCAACCCTTTTGAATATCCGGGCCTATGTGTCTAGTTCTAGTGGATGTTCCTGCTGGTATTGACCAATCTGTATCTGGTATGTTGAAGTCTCCCATTATCAGAACCTACCCTTTAGCTGTCTTGTTTTGTATATCTTCTAACAGTATTGTGACTATGTCCTCCCCCTGGTCTGGAGGCCTGTAGACAACCCCAGTTCCTATGACTGTCCCATTTCCAGGGTGACCCACAGTTCTTCTGGCTCCTTATGAGTATTCTGAATTCTTATATTTAAAGGATTCTCTAAATCCCCCCCAATGTTTTAGGGAATGGCTTCTATCCCCAGAGCTTTGACTTTATCACTTGTTCAGGAGTGCATTACGTATGTGGGAAGCATTGGCATGTTCCATATTATGGTTCTTGATGGGCCGGAGCTGCTCATTCACTCTCTGCTTTAGCCTAATTTTTGTTTGTGCCATATAATAGCATTCATATGGGCAATTCAGCAGATACACAACAACTTCAGTATTACTATCAATAGCTGAATTTATAGTTTGCAGTTCCCTGTCTTGGGATTCCTAAACTCATTACATTTGATCATGCAAGAACACATGTTGCAGATACCACCTTTTTAAATGCCCACCCTTCTTTTTGCAACAGTTTGTGTTTTTTGGGGCTTGGTAACTCTTAACCAGGATATCTCTGAGGTTTTGCCCCTTTTGTATGATACCATAATGGGTTCTGAGAGTAAAGATTGAAGCTGTGATGTGCCCCTGAAAACAGTGAGGTTGCATTTGAAAATTTCACTCTCTTCTTTTGTACCTCCACCAAATGTAGTTACATACTTCAATCCGGGTTCAGTTTTTTTCATCTTATTTCTGGGGTAACGTCTCTCCCTCTCCAAGATATCAGCATCCTGCTCTGTTCTCTCTAGTTCAACAATATTGTACTCTTTTTTTCAAAAGATTGTCAGTAAGCTCATCTGCGCTTTGTCTATACATTTCCTGGTCCCCACAGTTTCTCTTCATGTGCAGTTATTGCCCTTTTGGTAAGTTCCTGGTCACATGCATAGGATGGCAACTGTCAGCATGAAGCATATTGTTCCTGTTGGTGGGCTTCTTATGTGGCTCAGTATTTAAAGAACCATCCCCTCTTTTGTTAATGGTTAGATCTAAAAAGTGTATAGAGTTTCCATCAGATATGACTTTGAATCTAAGATTATGATTTGTAGATTCTATGTACTGGATACATTCTGACAACTGATCTTTTGTGCCCCTCCAGATCATTATGACATCATCAATAAATCACTTATACAAATCAATGCTGTCTAAAAAAGAGTGTTTCTGTTCATTGAATACATGCATGTCCTCCCATTTGGCTTAAATACACATGATGGCAAGGAGAGAAAAGGTCACCCCATGGCTATGCCTTTCACCTGCTTAAACAGTTTCTCTTCAAAAAGAAATATATTGTTTTTTTAAAACAAGATCTGTAAGGTTAGAAAGTGATTTTTATCAGAGTCTGTGTATTTTAACAGATGATACTTGGTACTACTCAATGGACTGTATTCCTCCCTCATGTGGGATGTTAATATAATGGGAGTCAACGTCCACCGTGACCAGTAACAAATCCTCTTCACACAGTATGTCTTTTAATATTGACAGGACCTGGCTGGTGTCTTTTAGGTAACTCCTGATTTTTGGAAACCAATTGAAAATGTTGCTTTACTTAGGAAATAGAGACCGAATTTTTTACAGGTACTCTATTTGATGGACTTTTTCCTCAATGCTGGCTGTTTCCTTGGTTAATTACACATGACCATGATTTGTAATTTGTATAAACATGCTACTGGCTATATGTTATTTTACATAGAAACATAGAAGTTGATGGAAGATAAGGACCAAAAGGCCCATCCAGTCTGCCCATGTTAAATTGTTACCAATGACACAGGTTTTCATCCTCTGATGAAGCCACATAGCAGTGGGAGTGAAATGTAAGGATGGTGATGATACACCATCACCCCACTTCTGCTAGCTGTTGTTGCTGAAAGGTGATGTGGCAGTTCAAATAAAGTGAATTTTCTTTGAAGAAACTAAATCTGAGAGTCTCCTTTAAGAGGAGTGAGTGCAGTCATTTAGTCTCTATGAGTTAACAGTTTCTGAACTGCACCAGCACCCTTAGTGCCTGCTACCACTCAACAGTTCAATGTATAATCAGAATTATAAGTGAGATAACCTGACTCAGAGTTGCACCTTCTGAATACATGTCCCTCATAACTGTCTGAAAAAGAGTTAGGATGCAGCACACTGTCTTCATTAACTTCCATTGCAGCACAGACAGCATAATGCCATCACCAATAATGTAATGGAGCAATATTCATATACAGCTTGCTTTTTATTTCAAGATGTGCTGCAGCATATGAAAAGTTGAGCTCCACTGAGTGGCAACATTTTGAAACAGCGTTTGGTGGGACAGCTGGTATCCCATGATATGGGTGACTTACACTGAGTCAAGAAGAGTGACTCAAAGGTGGTCCATCATTAAGGAAGGAATACTGGTTGCCACAGATAAGTGCATTAGGCTCAGGGGGAAGAACACAAGGGGCAAAGAACCCAGCTAGGTCAGTTTTTGGGTTGCCCAGTCAGTAAGGAAAAAGAGGTTGGCCTATAGAAAATTCAGGAAGAACAAGAAAAAGATGTGGGTAGGGAAAATTACCTAAAGTTGTCTAGTGAGGCATGTAAGGAAGTCTGGAGAGCAAAGGCACAGAAGGAGCTGCAGATACCTGAAGGAATTAAGAAGGGGAGAAGGCTTTCAATATGTAATTGAGAAAAGGGACAAGAAGGAAGGGATTATTAGGCTTAAGAAAGGGTTGGAGTGGGTGGAGGATAATGGGGGAAAAGCAGAGATACTAAACAAATACTTCTGTTCCATCTTCACCAGGGAGAAGGATGGACCAGTGTCTTCGGGAGGAAAAAGAGGAGTGAGGGAGAGGGGAAAACAGATGTAATGATAGAGGAGGATAGCTTGAGGGAGGGGCTGCTAGTATTAAAGGTGAACAAATCACCATGCAGAACAGAGTACATCCAAGGGTACTAAGGGAACTGGCTGAGGAGCTGGCAGGGCCACTGGTAGACCTATTCAATAGTTCACCAGAGTCAGGCATGGTACTGCAGGACTGGAGCACAGCACATGTAGTGCCCCTCTACAAAAGAGGTCCCAAGAATGACCTAGGGAATTACAGAGCAGTCAGTCTGACCTCCATTGTGGGCAAGCTCATGGAAACCATGCTAAAGGAAAGGTTGGTGGAATATCAAGAGAAGCATGGTCTCCAGGATGACAGGCAGCATGGGTTCATGAAGGGATCGTGTCAAACAAATCTGATTGACTTCTTTTACTTTGTCACTAAGACAGTAGACAGGGGCCTAGTGATAGACATCCTCTATCTTGATTTCAGCAAGTCCTTTGATTCTGTGCCCCACAAAAGGTTGATCAGGAAGTTGATGGATCTTGGGGTTGGGGGAAAAGATGGCCAGATGGGTGGAAAACTGTCTGAGGGACAGAATCCAGAGGGTAGTTGTGGGGGGAGAGTCATCTGGCACTAGAGAGGTAACCAGTGGGTCCTGCAGGGCTCGGTGCCCGTGCCACTGTTGTTCAATGCCTTCATCAATGACATTGGAGATGGCATTAAGGGCAGAATGTGCCTATTCATAGATGGCACAAAGCTCTGTGGGAGAGTGGACACAGCTGATGGGATACAAGACCTACAGGAAGATTTGGAAAGTTCAGGGAGGTGGTCTAAGATCTGGCAGCTTGGCTTCAATGCCAAGAAATGTAAAGCTATGTATATTGGAGCAAAGACTCCCAGGACAGAGTACTACCTGGGTAGAGTATGAGTATCTGCATCACAGGAGAAGAAGGACCTGGGAGTGATGATCACTAGTGATATGAAGCACTCCACACTGCAAGAAAACAGCAGCAAAGGCAAACAAGTTGCTGAGATGTATATCTAGGGGGATCAGTATTAGGAGATAGGAGGTCATATTACCCTTATGCAGGTCACTGGAGTTCAGAACTGGTGCCCACACCTCAAAAAGGACATTAGCCTGCTGGAGAAGGTCCAGAAGAGGGCTACAAAGATGACAGCTGGTCAGCAGGGTAAGGCATATGAGGAGAGATTGAGGGCACGGAACATGTACTCCCTGGAAAACAGGAGAGAGATAGGGAACATGATTGGGACCTTCAAGTACTTGAAAGGCATAAATAAAGTTGATAAGGAGAGTCTCTTTAAGCTGAGTGGCAACCATAACATGAGGGGGCACAGTCTTAAGCTGGAGGGTGGGAAGTTTAGGAGGTAAGTCAGGAAGCACTTCTTCACAGAGAGATTGGTGGATATTTGGAATGCGCTGCTGGAAGAGGTCATCTCATTGAAAATAGTGGGCAGTTTAAGAGGCTGTGATAAGCATGGGGAAGGTAAGGATCGTGGGTATGGAGGATGGAAGTAGTGGGAGGGAGGGAGGGCAGGACATGAGCTCAAGCTGTGGACCCTGCAATACGAGCAGACTTGATAGATCAAATGGCTTTCTTCTGCTGGCTTCTTCGTATGTTTATATGTTCAGTCTGAACGCTTGTAACAACAGCAATAGTGGGAAAATAGCTTATAGGTTTAACAGCGATGGTCCAAAAATATCTGGTGTGATGTCCAGGATGCAAAGGTGAAGTGTGCTGTGCTACTGGAAATATTGTGCAGTCTATGAGTCTGTTATGTTTACTAAGCATGGGGTGCAGGGGGTAAGGGGGACAAAGTCCCTTTTTATATCTTGGAGTGTCCTCAGTTTTCATGCTTGCAGTGTGTTTGGAATAGTTATCTAAATTGGGCTGTGTGATGGTAAAGCAAAGCTTTTGGTGGTTCGTGGGGGTATGCTGTACTGGGAAGCTGTTAGTGATGAGCCATTCAGATGTTGGTGATTTACACCTGTGGGTGATTTTGCCTACTTTGTTGGAGGCATGTATGTGGGGTGCATCAGTGATGTGGCACTGGCAGTTTTCATGCAGCTGCTTTAGGTGGTGTGGCAGACATGGTTATGTCAGTTAAATATTTTTGGAATCAAAAAGGTCGACCACTGGTGTATCATGGCTAACTGTATCACAGGAACAAGGAGGTGTCCCTGAATGTATACTGGTGTTGTGCCAGATACCATTAGTTCAAGTGTCTGGCTCAGCTAAATACAGTTGTGGACCATGTGGTGAGCATGATTAAGTGTCATAACCGTGTCTCTGATGCCAGTGAGGTTGGAGGCCACTGGGTGCTGTGTAACTTGTGAAAGTGGGCTCAGTCTAGTGTGGAAACCTCTTTGCAAGTAGTGCTGTTGTGTACCTCTAGGGTGCAAGATGCCATGGATGGTTGGCTGCTTGGAGTATGGTTCATAAAAAGGACTATCAAGCATATATGGCAGAGCAAGATGGGATGTTGGTTGCTCTGGTGGAGGAGTTGTGTATTCCGTCCAACTTTGCACTGACTTGTTCTGGAGAACAATTCCTGCTGTACAACAGTGGCCTGGAGTAGCCTGCATCCTGATGTTTGCCACAGAGAGGAATATACCCTTTCTTGCAAAGCATGGTGCGTGGTTCATGGATGGTACATTTAAGTCCTGTCCAGCTCTCTTTAGCCAGCTTTACACTGTGCATGGCATGAGGGCTGGGTTGGTTATTCCTTTGGTGTAGGTGTTGATGTGTTTCTGTATGGTGCACCCCTACATGAGAGTACTTTCTCAAGTGAAATGCTTGAGTTACAGCTGGTCCCCTCACAGTACTGTCATGAACTTAAAACAGGCTGCCTGAAAAGTGTTTTCCTTTGTGCTTCCTGCTATCCACATAAGGGGTTGTTTTTTCCACTTTTGCTGTGGAGAACAATTCAGCAGTTCCCTGAAGTGCATGCATGCTATGCTACAGATGCGGATTTTGCACTTCATATCCACATGTTGTTTTCCTTGGCCTTTGTCCCAGAGGCAGATATGGTGGACATGTTGGAATGGAGTTGGATTTCTTTTTCTGCAATGATGAGGTCCTACAGCCTGTAGTGGCCTGTCTTGAAAACACATTGATAGGTCATCCTCTCAGTCATTCCAAATATAGACAACCTGTTTTTCTATTGTCCTATTGGAATTGTTATGATACTACTTAGCTGGATCTCTCTTATACTAATAATGCAGTGAAGGTCTGGCATAGGGGCTTCAATACCCATCTTGATGCATGCCACCCTAGCAGATGGCAAATGCTTGAATGTTTGAAGGAGGAGCAGCAGATGAGTCGGGTTAAAATGGAGCAGTTGCTGTTCTGTGCTGAGTCAGTGACAGTAAAGAAAAAATGCAGGGATTTAAATTGGAGACTTGCTGCCATTGTGTCAAAGTTTGGGGCATGGAAATATAATGACTCTCTGTTTCCAGTTTCAGATGTGAGCTGCTGAGTTGCTTTGCCATGGTTGTCCATGGTGGTTGCTTTCCATTGTTTGTTGTTTTATTCGAGAAGTCGCTACTTTCACAGTCACAATTATTGGTCTGCACTCTTTTTGGATTCGGCAATTTCTTTTCACCCATATGTTACTTATTAGTGTTTTTTTTTTTACATATTCTCATAGAACTGGACAACATGTGTTTCTTTTGCAGTTCAGGTAATATCCACATAGCCTTGACTGAATTAGAAAAGTGAGTTACATTTTTTCTGCAAACAGCAATCATATTATTAGCTTGAGTTTCATTGTTCAGGAACACAGTGACAAATGTAAGCAGTGTGCAAAGCATGAAGCATGCATGAACTCTGCATTCTGTACTGCTTTCAAGATGTTGGTTCCATTTTTACTTACTACACAGCCACATTTTGACCATAAAAATGAATCCAGTCATTAAAGAGCTCATTTAGTTCTTGGAAGATATTTGTAGGTGTATGACTTTGCCCCAAAATCTTTATATGCAGCAGCGCCATCTTTTGGTGTGTTTGTTTTTGAAGAATCACAAGAAAAACTTACCCACTGATCAGTAAGGGATGTATAATCTGTATTCTGACTGCTGGTCCACATATCCATCTCAACATAAATATCCCCACCCTCTATGTTTTTAAGAGCAAGCATCACTGTCACATTTAATTCCTGTTAAATATTTGGTGTTTCAACATACAGTAGGCAAACTACCTTCAAATGAGAAGCATTGTAACAAGGCTCTGCAAGTTTCATGACTTCCGTAAAATCTCATGGTCTACTAAAGAGTACAGGAGAAGGGCTCCAGCTAACATTTAATCAATTTTATGATTAAGATGAAGACTTTAGGAATTACTTTTTTTTTTAAATATTCTCCCTTTAAAATGCCTTGAAACAAGGTTAGCTGCTTATGACATGTCCCCACAAGTTTATTTAGATGCTGTGTTTTGTTTAACGGATAGATCTTGGGGTGGTGGACTTGTACATTCAGTGGCATCACTGGATGTGCATGTAGTGCTAATGGTGTTGAATGTGAAATGGTAATTCACTGGTTCTGTCTGCCCCAAATTCCCCAAATTTAGTCTGCAGTTCTACATCATGATCCTTCTCACCTGTAGTCTGTGAGGTGGAAGACATAGTTTTTTGGCTGATCAAGCAATACTGAATGTTTGTTTTTCTTTCAGATGGTATTTAAGAGCTGTAGTGTCAAGATATGAAGCAACTTTACCATGGCTTACACTTTGTTTAGATAGAGAAAATAATGCTCTGCATAGATCAATTATACTGACAGAAAAATAATTCCACACTTGTGAAGTGACAGACATTGTTCAAGTGTTAAGAAAGCAACTAAAAACTGTTGTTTCATCTGTCTTAGCAAAACCCAGGCCATCCTCGTTGCTAGAAGAGTGAGCATTTGAATTTTTTTTTGTGTACAGTGTAAAAGAAGTAAATTTACTGGACATGTCATTCTTATTGCCACCAGTTGTGGATTTATTTGCAACTGCACTCCCTGATTCATTGTCAGCAGACTCGATTATTTGGCTTGATTGATGGACTGATATTACATCACCAGTCAGAAGAGTGTCAGACTCAAGGAATTACTTTCTGAGTCAGATGTTCAGTCATTGCCACTTGCACATCTCTTATTGCTTCCACAGGAATATTAAAAGCAAGAATGGCATTCCTCATGGTGCCTCTCCATGTGACACCAGCAGCTGCACAAATTTTCTTAAAGGGTGCCCTTTTACCATGGTTCATTTTTGCTCTTTTGCTGTCTGTTTTATTTTTATCACCTGAAACATGTTAATTATTTTTGTTGCAACCAGGATTTCTACTACCACCAATACCTGATCCTCCAGGACTTAATGCTTCATCTTTGTTCCCAGCCATAGTAGCACCACTTGTTCTAAGGTGTACACTACTCCTGCATTACAAAATGCTGTGGATCACTGCAACTCACAAAATTGATTTTAGTTTTATTACAGTGTGTTGCAGTAGACTGAAAGTTAATTGAATATGCAACTAAATGTGGATCTCAGTTTCAAGGCTTACAAAATGGATTTGGCATAAGCACAGGTAAAACTGGGCAAGGCAAAATGTCAGAAGTTATAATTCTGAATAAAAACATTATTGTTTCACTATTGAAAAAACAACCTTTTTTATATTATATTTCAATATTTCTTTAGTATGTTTTACTTTTTTATGCAAGATGATATCATGTCAGAATGCTGGGTAGCACATGGTCATATGCTGTGTACAATACAGCAGTCAAAAGGCACACAACAGGATGATGGACAGTACACTATATTGAAGTCACACAAGAAACAGAGTTTTTAGTTATTGAGTAAGAGATTTTTCTCTCTTCCCTTAGCCTATCCTTTAGTAAATATTAATGGTATTTCTTTAAAGATACCACACAAATGAGTGATGGGCTGCACAAAGTCACACACTGGGTACAGTGCAGCAGTCAGAGGGCAAACAGCAGGATGATGGCCAGTATGGCACATACGGTAAGAGTAACACACGACATACATTTTGTTTTTGTTTTACTGTGTAAATGATTTTTCCCTCCTCTATGAGTCCCTTTTCTCACTACATATTTCTGACATTAATTTAAAGACACCATGCAGATAAGTGCTGGGCTGCACACAGTCACACACAAGGTATGGGTACAGTGCAGAAGTCAAAGGTCACACAGCACAATGATGACCAATGAGTACACCATATATAAATTACACATGACATAGAGGTATTATTTTTAAATAAGTAAGAATTTTTCTCTCCTTCCCAAGTCCCTTCTCCCAGTAAATATTTCTGTCATTATTTAATGGTACCACACAACTGAGTATTGCAGCAGTACACATGGTCAACCAAAGGGTACAGTGCAGCAGTCAAAGGGCACACACACATCAGGATGATGGCCAGCCCAGTACACCATGTAGGAGTCACACAAGGCATAGAAACATAGAATGTTTTGGCAGATAAGAACATCTAGGCCCATCCAGTCTGCCCATAAGCCCTATACTTGTAAGCTGCCTCTGACCCTAACTGGTCAGTGGCTTTTCATCACCTCCCCCCACACCAAGGTTCCCTTGTTCCTGTCCCAGGCATGTTTAAGGATACCGATTTTTTTGGAAAAAGGATTTTCTCTCCTTGCTGACTCCCTCAGTAAATATTTTTTGCATTTATGGTCACACACTGGTTAGAGTTCAGTCAAACAGCATAAAGCAGGATGATAGCCAGTACACCATGTAGGAGTCACAGAAATGTATGGAAGGGATTTCAATCTTCCCCAACTTCAGCTACTTGTAATATTTGTAGGAGATGAAACAGCAAAAGGGACCCTCCTAATCAGTCCATAACCTCAATCAGTCCCTTCACTCTCCCTACTCCCTTTCTAAATCTTGAAACCACTTCAGTTTTATTTCAATAAAAAAAGATGTTGCAAGCCATTTATCTTGTTTGCTACAGTAGCAGCGAGTTCCTCTCAACCTCGCTCATGCCACTGCCAGGCTGCCTTGCCTGCCTGACAGTCACCTTTCCCTTTCAGTTGTTTTAATTTATTTTCTACCCCAAAAATATACTTTCATAAGTACTGTCCTGCAGTAAGTCCTCTGCCTAGCACCTGCCTCTGCTCGCTACTGAGTTTTTTCCCCCGATAACCATGAGATACGAGTCTCAAGATGAGAAACACATCTGCTTACCAATCCAGCTCTGCCCTATCTGCAGTAATTATTGCCGCACTATCAGTTAACTATGAGTCACATAGACTTAAGTCTCAAGCAGAACACAAGTTACATTAGTTTAGAGGTGCTACAAAAAAAGACCAGTATTGTAATAGTCTGTTCCTCCCAGCTCCCAGTCCCTCTCACTGCCCCCCCAATAGTTGTTTTTTCATGCTGGCCAGACTGCCCCACCCCTATGACCAGACGACTCACCTACTGCCCACCTCCAGCAGATGAGAAAGCACAACAAGGATGCAGCAGGCAGTGGA
This sequence comes from Neoceratodus forsteri, assembly GCA_016271365.2. Classification (NCBI taxonomy): domain Eukaryota; kingdom Metazoa; phylum Chordata; order Ceratodontiformes; family Ceratodontidae; genus Neoceratodus; species Neoceratodus forsteri. The sequence goes on along the minus strand of CM057449.1, from coordinate 51,315,145 downwards.
CACTGGGGCACATGCGTGGGATGGGTGAGCTCAGCTGATTTAAAAAGTTTCAATCTCAAATCATAAAGGTCTGCATATGCACTTGAGAAGAATGGCAACCTAACACGTGAGCTCAAGTACCTATAGGAAATCTGATGAATTAATTAAATATAATTTTACATTTTAGTTTAACCATACAGCTCTATTCATTAGTATTCATTTTGGGGAAACAAACTTTGTCACATGTGGTGTAATGTTTTTGTTTTTTTCATGGTTTAAACTCATTTCAGAGTGCAGCATTTGTCATCATGGATGGTGCCAGGTAACAGTAAATGAAACTCTGTACACACCAACTGTCAGAATGTGACAACTTCACATTCACTAGAAAAGCAAGTGTTTCAGGTAAATCTGATATGGCATATGTCAAAGAAATGTTAGTCTCCATTAAAGAGGACACGGTGAACTTGAAACTGAAAGATTTACAGACAGATAAACAAATGAGATATTTAACATAGCAAAAGGATCTGTCCATAGTTATAACTTTGCACATAGTTCATGGTTGTATCTTTATGTGATACACTGGAAGATTTTACAGAAGGGGAAGCTAGATAATTTGGAAGACTATCTGTTTAACTTGTTGATCTAGAGAATAGTTCTTGGAGAGATAGTTTACATTTTGTGGGTGTACCTGAGAATTTAGAAGGAACTGACATGATCATTTTTTCAGACTTTTATCCCAGCTTTAGTAAACTAACAATGGAATCGGGTAATGGAAATTGAAAGAGCCCAGAGAGCCCTTATGGCCAAACCAAAACCTGGACAGAGACCATAGCCAGTAATATCTAGTTTTTTTTAAAGTTTTTCTATAAAAGAAGAAAGTCTGATGGTGACCAGATGGAGAAGGTCTCTATCTTGGGGAAATGACAGCATCTTTATTTTCCAAGTCTTCTTAGCAAAAGGTGTTGTAAAAATGGCAGTCTTTTACCCCAGGCAGAGCAGCATTACAAATGCTAAATGGCCAATATTTCATTAAATATCCTGCAGTTGTAATGGTACATAATGGATGTGGATAACATGTTTTAAAATTAGTTGCAGAGGAGGCTTGGGACTTCATTAATAGAAACAGGATGGCATCTTCTCAGCAAACTACCACCATATTCCTCAAGTGCACAAGCTAACACATTATCTCCATTGACACTTGAGAGCACAAGACACAATTCCTCACCTGCTACAAAGGACTTAATCACACAGAACTAAGATTCACAGCTTGCCAGGCATCATCCTGTAAATAATTCTTCTAAAATAAATTCACAGTTTACTCAGATGCTCCCAGAAAAGTCTAAAGTAATTTATAAATGTGTGGTATGATCAAATGAATCCTACAGTAAAATGATCGCATTCTCAAAAAATAGACATCACCCATTAGAAAGTACAACTCAGATGTCAGGCAAAACAAACAAGAAGGGAATCAATGGAATGTCCAGCACAGACACAGCACTAAATGAAGAATCAGATGTCCCACAAGATCCAATAGATGAAGTGATCAGTTCAGAAGAACATTTCCCACATCCGTAGATGATTGGTGCTGTACATGTCCTTCTATGGTTCATGCTAAATCCCTTGACTTCGGGCAATAAATAATTACTAATGCTATGTCTATGAATTTGGTAATGCAACCTCTGAAATGCCAACGTCTTCTGCTATTGCTGACTCTCATCCACAAGATTTGCTTCCTGTTCATTCATTTATTATACCCTTACATATGGCCACAAACTGAATGTTTTAATTATAACAAGCATTTGTCAGTGCCGAATGTTGTCGCACTGGCATTGGAGGTGGCAGAGGTGGAGAGGCATAGCGCTGTGAGTTTGTTAATGTGTCCCCAAAAGGTGATTTTGCACAGTGATTATGTCACTGTGCGGCAGAGCTGCAGAAACGCATTTTGGGCAGGCTGAGGAAAATGTGAGCTGGACTGTTGATAATGAGGTATGCACAAATGCCAGTGGTGGAAATGTGGCATGAAAATATTGCAGATTGACAAAGTTACAAGGGTGCATGGAAACTGTGCCATGCACGCCTGCAACACAGTCATTGTCAGGACTTTTGTCACCAAATGTTCAACATAGGCATTTTAGGACCTCTGCTGATGAATAGTGTCAGTCATTTCCTCAAAGTGTTCTGAAAAGTGATTTCGCACAGTGACCAAGGAATTCTGCACTGGACGTGTGAAAACACATTTCAGCCAGCTGTACTGTTTATAAGGAGGTATGGAAAAATGCCAATGATGAACAGCTGGAGTGAAAGTATTACAAATTCAGAAAGTCATGAGCGTGTGTGCAAACTTTGCAACGCGGTCTCATAAAAAGACACTAATTTTATCGACTTTCATCCCTAAATTTTCAACATAGGCATTTTAGGACATCTGCTAATGAACAGTGTCACTGCCATTTTCATGTGTCTCGAACACGGGCTTTCCACAGCGACCGCGCAATTGTGCGCCGAAACTGTGAAAACAGATTTTGGTCAGGATGTGAAAAATGACAGCTGTATTGTTCATTAGGAGGTGTAGAACAATGGCACTGTTGAAAATGTGGAGTGAAAATATTATACGTTTGGGAACTTACGAGCGTGCATGCAAACTGCACAACACATGCTCATAACACAGTCATTTTATGGAGTATTGTCACCAAATTTTCAACACAGGCATTTTAGGACCTCTGCTCATGAACAGTGTCACTTTCATTTTCCTAATTTGTCCCAAACAGTGATTTCGAACAGCGACCACGCTATTCTGCGCCGGAAGTGCAAAAACACTTTTCGGCAAGGATATAAAAAATGACCGCTGTACAGTTCACAGGAAGGTGGGGTAAAATGTCAATGCTGAGAATGTGGCATGAAAATATTACAAATACACTAACCTACGAGCGTACATTGCGCAGTTGCTACGTATGCTCGTAAAATAGCCATTTTATGGAATATTGTCCCCACATTTTCAACACAGGCATTTTAGGACCTCTGCTCCCGAACAGTGTCACTGTCACCTTTAGAATGTGTCCCGAACACTGATTTCGCACAGCGACCTCGCTATTCTGCGCCAGAAGTGCGAAAACATTTTGGCCAGGATGTGAAAAGTGACAGCTGTACGGTTCACAAGAAGGTGTGGTAAAATGCCAATGTTGAGAATCTGGCATGAAAACAGTGTGAATGCACTAACTTACAAGCGTGCATTGCACAGTTGCTACGCACGCTTGTAAAACAGTCATTTTTTGGATTTTTCCCACCAAACTTGCAACATAGGCTTTTTGAGAGCCCCTCTCATGAACAGTGGCACTGTCATTTTGTTACTCAGTCCCAAAAGGTGATTCTGCGCAGTGACTGGAAATCACCTTTCCGGACTGAATAACGCCATGACAGTGCAAGAATTGATGAGAAGGAGTCCCAAAAACCTCATGTTGAAAATTTGGGGCCAAATTTACAAAAATGCCTGAGATATGCAATAAAGTTGAAAAACCCTATTCATTCCATTATACAGCTTACCGGCAATTCTTCAGTTCACGGTCAGCTTTGAAGAGTGCAGACGTGTTCCCGGTCCACCAAAGATCATTGCGCTGGACTCTGCAGGTAAGTATGGGATGGGGGGTGAGGGAGGCAGGGTGCGAGATGGTGGGTGCAGGTGGGGAGGGCATCGAGACTACGAGACTGTTTTCGTTTACAGGAAAAACCCATCATGGGACAGTTTTTTTTTTTTTGCAGGGGATTTGGCACACTGGGGTAGGCTCCCAGTGTGCCACCTAACTGTTTGGGGGGTGTCTGTAGCCAACGGGGGTTGGGCACCCTTGTCAGCACACAACACAGGAGGGGTGAGGAAGTAATGCTGACAGGGACTGGGCACCCCTGTCAGCACACAAAGAAAGTGGGGGGGTGAGCCGAGGGGTAATGGGCACCCCCCTTGGAATTCAACAATTGGGGAGGTTTATGCCAACATGGCGAGTGGACTCCCCAATCGGCACACAAAGAAAGTGGGGGTGGGTTAACCGACAGGGGTATTGGGCACCCCCTAAGTTGGCAGTAGTTGGGTGGCCACCCGCTCACTGACCATGCTCATAATGTCGGCGAGCACGTAGTAAGGGTTCGCTGCATATGACAAGCTTTGCTCAGATTGCAGTGGACCTTTTCTAAGATGTGCTCATCACATTATGTATGCATGGTGTGGCGCTGGCATGCAGGCTGATTAGGGAATGAGGGATGCACCTACTGGCCCATGTCCTGCATTCACCCAACAGCGACCCCGCCTCCAAAGCTGCACTGTCCCATGATGTTGGCTGCACAAGCGAGCCAACATAAAAATGTATCTGTGTTTTTGTTACTGCCACAGTTCCTATAAGTATTACACCAAGGACTGATTTGCTGCTCAGGTCTTAAATCTTGCTTTATCTAACCATTATTAGATGCTGACATTTGAAGCCTTAAACTAGTTTTCAAAACCTGCTTAAGATATGAAAAATCTTCACTGGGATAAATCATACTTAATCCCAGATATAAATGATGCAAGGGATTTTTTTCTCTTGATGAACTGAATACGGTATGTGATAAGCATTTCCCTCTGCTATCAAAGAGAGTTAAACAAGGCTCTGAGGTGTGGTTGAATTTGTGCCTATTGAACATAAAGCAGCAGTGCAAGAATCCGATGAAAATTTTGACCTATACTTTTTATGCTCTTTTAGATTGCCATTTACCTCCTGACTTGTATGATACCTTTCTGTCCACAATTTGAGTCTGCTTTAGTACCGTATGTGTTCCTCTGTTTGTGACTTAGCTCTCCAAGATGGTGGCTGTGCTGGGCTTGCCGTAGGACACAGTAGCAGCATCAGCAGTGATTTGATTTGGTTTTTAGTTTATTTTACCATTATTATATGTTTATCATTATTTAATTTATTTTGTTGTAAATTCGTTGTGTCCGTTTGTTAGTTCATTGTTTTAACTGGACATTTTGTTCGTGTATTTGTTGTGTTTAATGCAGTGTCTTTTTCATCAACTATTTGCGTGAGCTTGGACCGGGGACAGTACATCACGTTATTCCACAAGTCAAGCTGACTTGGATTTGTTTTTTAACTATATAAGCTAACTGTGGAAGCTGCACTCTTTATAAGGGTTTACCTGGATTTGGAGAAATAGTGATTGACTGGACTGGATGACAGAGTGGCTCGGCCTGGAGGTGCCTTGGGGCATGGAACATTCCGTGGTCTGGAGCTGGGGGCTGTCAACTCTGGGCTCCTTTTGTTTTCAAGTTGTTGGAGTATCTGACCCTTACATCAAGGAGGATTTTACCTGTGGTGTGGTGAGGGGTGTGATCCTTCAAGCCATAGCTGTGAGGTGTCTCGGTCCCAGCTGCTATCACTGGGGGGACTAAGAGATTGATCAGAGGATTGATCATTCTCTCAGTCAGGCCTGTTGGTCTCTGGGGTTCCCCTGGCTAGGTTGGGTGTTCCTTGTTCACCTAAAGTGGAGAGGGTAGCGGGGTCTGTATTTCCTCTCCTGGTCTGGGCTGGGTAGGAGTTTTCATACCCGAAGAATGAGATAGTTGCAAATTGAGTCCATTGATTTGATACCCTTGTTGGTTCTATCTTTGTGTTGGGAAACCTGAGAACCAAGAACTACCAAGTAGCCTCTCTGTCTGGACTATCTGGTACTACCTTGGGAATTGGGTGGTGAGAGCTCCCTCTTCCACTGCAATTGTCAGGAGGTTGCAGTTGGCTCTTAGTTCTGGTACAGTGAGAATGCACCAGACTAAAAAGTGCCAGGACTTTACATTTACATTTAGCCAATTCGGTGGTATATGGACTTTTGTGAGCTGGAAATCCTGACTATCTTGCAGTTTGGTCTTTCATATAAATTTTCTATATTTAGTGTTATCAATTTAATCTCTGTTAGCTGGGCTTGAAGGAATGTGCTACTCTAACATTAATATCTAGCCACATGACAGGGGGCCTAGAAAGTCTTTAAAAAGCTCCTTTTCCTGCAGGGGTGAGTGCACTGTGTGTGGGGGGGGGTAGAGAAATAAAATCAAAGCCATTAACTGGAGACCTGAAGGACTGTTTGGGGGCATTATAGTATTATAAAGTTGCTTGACTGATAAGGGTTAATATATTATATATTTTAAGTAAGGGTATATGCATGGTTGGATAGATAAATTGTTGGAAATTTGAATAGAGGGGGAAGGAAGTGTATTGAGTGAGTGGGGGTGTGAGTGAGAATACTGGTGTGTGAGGAGTGTCTGAAACATGCTGGGGTATCAGGGACATGATCAGGCAGTACTCCCCCTCAAGACTAAAGGATCTTCATCCCTTTGAACATACTCCACTCCCTTTTGAAGTTTATAATAGATGTCGCGCTTTCGGTATCTTGAGACAAGGGAGAGGAAGGAGCCGGGGACCCTGGAACTCTTGAGAGGATGGGAAAGGAGTGGGTGGATAGAGACAGTGAGAACCAGGAGACAACCTGGGGTGAAATGGACACAGGAATGAGGTTAGCCTTGCCTTGTGCCCATATCCAAGGGGTCTGACTTTGTCAGGTAGGAAGTGGGGCCTTCCTTGGATTCCTGTCCCTTTCAGGTGGTGTTAAGCAATGCTAGGTCAATTAGGAATAAGACCACAGTGGTTGTGGATCTTGTTGCTTCAGTTGACCCGGCTTGCATCACTGAGATCTGGCTGTATGGAAGTGCAGACCCTATTTTGGGGTTCATGCTCCAGCTGGGTTCTCGTGATTCACTACCCGAGAGTACCATAGGGTGGGGGGTTGCAGTCTATTTTAGACAGGAACTGGATCTCAGGGAGGTGCCAGTTGGAGGCAATAGCTCCTTTGAGTGTATTGTGGGTGCAGGTACAGGCTACAGGACCCTTCTCATTTACCGTCCACCAGGTGATGTGAGGGAGTTCCTGAAGGAGGTTACAGAATTCATCGACATGATGGCATTGGAGTCCCGCAGATGGTTAATTCTGGGGGACTTCAATGCCGTGGTCAATGATGAACTCTCACCATTTGGACAAAACCTCCTCCAATTGATGGATTCATTGGGTCTGACATGGGTTATTACCTATGTAACTCATGAAGGGGGGCTCACATTGGACTTGGTGTTCCACCTGGGGATGGAAATCTCCAATGTAGAGGTGGAGCCAATCAGTTGGTCTAACCATCACACCCTGAAATTCAGTTTTGCAGCCCCCCGAAATAGGCCTGCCTCTAAGGAGTTAGTGCAGTTCTGTCATTTGAGAGCAGTTACCTCAGAAGGCCTAATGACAGAGCTGGACTTCTCGGGACTTCCAATGGATAGCATTGACCCAGAGCCCCTGGTGTTGGCCTATAATTGGGCTGTTGTGGGGGCCATGGATGTCATTGCTCCAGCTCATGTTCGCCCCCTTACCCTTTGCCCGGGGGGCCCCTGGTTTAATGGGGAGATCTGTGAGCTGAAGAGACAGGAGTGAAGATTAGAAAGACACTGGTGGAAAACTTGCCTGGAGGTGGATAAGCTTAGATTGCTGGATCATTATAAAATTTACCAATCAGCAATTTTGCATAAGAAGGCAGAGTTCTTGTTCAGGGAAATTGCTACAGTGAAGAATAGGCCAACCCAGCTCTTCCGGACTGTGGACAGACTGTACAATCCAGGCTGTCTTCATGCCGGTCAAGCATTGTCACAAGTATAGTGTGAGGAGTTTGTGCAATTTTTTGCTGATAAGATGTCCACCATCAGGGGTGAGATCAGCCAGTGCCTTCCCACTGGACCTTGCACTGATCAATCGGATGGTACTAATGCCCAGTTGACTCAGTTCACCTTTAGCCAACTGGCAGTCATAGATATACTAAGGATTGTCCAGACTTTGCAGCCAACCTACTGTAGTTTGGATCCAGGCCCTACACGCCTACAAGTGGGTGTGTAGGGGTCATCAGCCAAGTCCTGACTGGGATAGTGGCAGTTTCATTGGAGAGGGGGATCTTTCCAGATCCCTTAAAGGAGGCAGTAGTATGCCCCCTTTTGAAAAAAACCTCCCTTGACCCCAACTTCCCAGCAAACTATAGACCAGATTCGAACCTACCTTTTATAGGGAAAGTTATTGAGAAAGTGGTTGCTGCAGCTGGAGTATTATTTGATCAACCACAATATCTATGACCCTTTCCAGTTTGGCTTCAGAAAATGGCACATCATCAAGATGGCCCTGGTGCAGGTACTAAATGATCTCCTGATGGTGAGTGATCAGAAAGCCCATTCCATCTTGGTTCTCCTTGATCTCTCAGCAGCATTTGACACCGTGGATCATGGAATGATGCTTGAGTGCCTGTGGTTCTTCTGTGGACTGAGGGGGGCAGTCCTCAGTTGGTTTTGATCTTTCCTTAAGGGCAGATCTCAGAGAGTGGTGTTGGGGATTCATTCCTTGGCCCCTCACTGGCTGCCCTGTGCGGTTCCACAGGGTTCAGTGCTGTCCCCCATGTCATTCGTGGTGTATATGCTCCCATTAGGGGACATTATAAGATAGTATGGGCTGAGTTTTCATTGCTTTGCTGATGACTCTCAGCTCTACATGGCTTTTGTGCCTGAACAGGAGTCTGATTCAATCACGGTGTTTAATAACTGCCTGCTGGAGATACAGAACTGGATAAGTACTTGTTGGCTTCGGTTGAACGCAAGTAAAGCAGAGGTACTGGTGGTGGACCCTGGTTTTAGGATGACAGGGGCATGGGCAGGGAAACCCTCAGGTTTATACCTTGGGGGGAACCCGCTTATGGCCTCAGGCCAGGTACATAACCTGGGCACAGTATTTGATGAGGGCCTGACCCTGAGGGTGCAGGTTTTGGCTGTAGTCAAATCTTTCTTTTTTCATCTAAGGAATATACCCGGGTGAAGCACCTGATCCTTCCCTAAGACCTTCCTACCTCGGTCCACACCTTTTTCACCAGTTGTTTTGATTATTGCAATGCCCTCTATCTAGGGCTACTGAGAGTGGATAGCTGCCACTTGCAGCTAGTGCACAAAGCAATGGTTGTTGACTGGAACCCCTAGATCCAGTCATATAACACCTGTGCTGCGTGAACAGCACTGGCTGCCCATACAGTGGTGGATCACCTTCAAGGTCACATTGCTGACATATAAGGCCCTACATGAGTTGGGACCTCACTACCTGAAAGAGCTCCTGTTTGCTTACTGTCCACCCCGATCACTTTGATGCTCTGGCGAGGGATTGCTAGAGATTCCCAGGGTATCCCTGAAAATATTTGGAGGAATATCTTTTGCTTTTATGGCACCTACCCTGTGGAATTCTTTACCATGCCAGATACAAGATAGTCTGAACGTGGAAGGATTTAAAAAATCCTTAAAAATGTACTTGTTTAACCAGGCACTTTAAGGGACTTACTGACTGATTGTTACTGTTTTATCGATTTTAAATAAAATATTGTTACCGTATGGTATATTGTAAAGGTGCCCTGAGCCCAGGAAGGGCACCTTATATGAATAAAATTTTACTTTACTTTACTTACTTTATTTCATGTTCAAATTAATGAAAGGAGCGCTCCTTTTAATATGGCTTGGACCAGGTCTTTATCAGTATTCACAGTTATTTTTGTCTATCAGTTGTTTAAATATCACTTCTGTTGTGATTAAAATAAACTATCATGCAGCAGACATGACCCTATGGAAAATAGGTGTTCAAAAACACCTGCAAATATAGATGAAAACCCGGTTTGAGTCATATTGAAAAGAGTGCTCCTTTTAATGTTTCAAATGTGAAAAAGGTACTACAGCAGACTCAGACTGTGGAAAGAAGGGTATTTATTTTTATTTTATTTTATTGAAATCTAGGATTACAAATACCTTTGAGCTGGAACTGCTCGTTTACAAAGGTTCCACGTCGAAGGAATGGGGGGTATACATACATACAAAGGTTAACATAATAATACATAATTACACAATGAAAAGAAGTAAGAGACTGAGGCTTAGGAAATTCCAATAATTCAAAATGTATCATACAGGTCAGGTGGTAAGTGGCAGTCTAAAATAGCATAAAAAGATTGCAGGCCAAATTGTTCACCGGATTCTTGCACTGCTGCTTTAAGGAGGGGAAAAAAAACAATATTGGGAAATGGCCAGGAAATCAGAGGGCCTGTCAACTTGCAAAAATATAGAAATGTTGCAAATAAATTTGTTAAAGAGATCTGACTGGAAAAATAAAATTACTTTAAGATTAAGACTAGTGATTAGTGTGGGACTCAATTAAAATTTGGAAGAGTATTAATATGTTGAGTGAAAAAGATAAGTAGGGATGTCATTAAAATATTGGAAGATGAAAAAAAGTTCAACTTAGTTGATTAACTTCCAGATCAATTAGATAGAAACATAGAATCATAGACTTTGATGGCAGATAAGGACCGCTTGGCCCACCTAGTCTGCCCATTTCCCAATCTACAGGATAAGCTGCAGACCCTATTTAACCAACAGCCTATTTCTTCCTACTCCCCACAAAAATTGCCTTATGTCTGTCCCATGCATTCTTGAATTCTCTCACAGTTTTAGACCCCACAACCTCCTCAGGAATGCTGTTCCATGCATCCACCACCCTCTTTGTGAAAAAATACTTCCTCACATTGCCCCTGAGCTGTCCCCCTTCTATCTTCAAATTGTGTCCCCTTGTTCTTGCACATCTCTTTTTCTGAAAGATGCTACCCTCTTGGACTTTGTTGATTCCACTTAGGTACTTAAATGTTTCTATCATGTCCCCCTTCTCCCTCCTTTCCTCGATGGTTTACATATTAAGCTCCTTTAGTCTCTCCTCATATGGCTTCTCTTGCACACCCTGCACCATTTTAGTTGCCCTCCTCTGAACTGCCTCCATCCTATCTATGTCCTTGCGGAGATGGGGTCTCCAGAACTGGATGCTGTACTCCAGATGGAGTCTCACCAACTGTCTGTACAGGGGGATAACAACTTCCTGTTTTCTGCTGGTGATGCCTCTCCCTATACATCCCAGTATCCCCCCAGCCCTCCCTACTGCCTTCTCACATTGCTTGCCAACCTTAAGGTCATCTGATATGATTACCCCAGGTCCCTTTCCATTTTTGTTCTTGTTACTACAACCCCATTGTGAAATCTTCCCCTGGGTTTTTGTTTCCCAGGCGCATTACTTTGCACTTCTTTGCATTGAATCCAAGCTGCCCTACTTCTGACCATTCCTCCTATCTTGCCAAGTACCTTTTCATCCTTTCCACACCTCCTTGTGTATCAACCCTGTGGCAGATTTTTGTGTCATCTGCAAAGAGGCATACTTTTCCTTCCAGTCCCTCTGCAATGTCACTTATAAAGACATTAAAAAGGACTGGACCCAGTACTGAACCCTGTAGCACCCCACTAGTAACCCCTCTTTCTTTAGAGTGGACTCCATTTACAATTACCTTTTGTGTCCTGTTGTTCAGCCAATGTTTTACCCAGGCTACTACCATGGGACCCACTCCCAGGCTGGTTAATTTGACTACTAATCTTTTGTGTGGGACTGTGTCAAATGCCTTACTAAAGTCTAGGTAGGCCATGTCCACAGCCCCTCCCTGGTCTACTACTTTGATCACCCAGTCAAAGAAATCAATTAGATTCATCTGACATGACCTTCCTGCTGTGAACCCATGCTGCCTTGCATCCTGTGCCCCACTGGCCTCTTCGTACTCAACAATTCTTTCCTTCAGAAGTGATTCCATCACTTTCCCTACCACAGAGGTCAAACTGACAGGTATGTAGTTTCCTGTCTCTGTCTTGGTCCCACTTTTGTGAAGGGGAATCACATCAGCCTCCTTCCAGTCCTCAGGTACCACACCATCCTCCCATGATTTGTTAAAAAGGGTAGTCAGTGGTGTCACTAGTTCTCTGCTTAATTTTTTTTAAAATTCTCGGGTGAATTCCATCTGGCCCCATTGCTTTGTCCACCTTCAGTTTTAGGAGTTCTTTCAGAACCCTTTCTTCTGTGAATGGACTGGGATCGACCTCCCTTTCCAGAGTGCTTTTGTTAATTGGATTAGGCACCTCCCCCACTTCCTTTTTTGTGAATACTGAACAGAAGTAGTCATTCAGTATCCTTTCTTTTTCACTGTCACTCTCTGCCCACCCGCCATCCATCCTATTCAGCCTCACTATCCCTCCCTTTGTCTTTCTATGCTCCCTGATATACCTATAAAAGGTTTTATCCCCCTTCTTAATCAAGTTTGCTATCTTTTCCTCAGTTTGGCCCTTTGCTATTCTGACTACCCTCCCTGCATCCTTCTGCCTTAACTGGTACAGTTCCTGCTCCTTCTGTGTTTCCTTATACTTCTTAAATGCTATATTTTTCTCCCTAACCTTCACCACCACTTCTTTTGAGAACCATAGTGGCTTTTTCTTTCATTTTGATTTGTTTATTTGCTTCACACAAAGGCTTGTTGCCTCTGTGATGGCAGTTCTGATATTTCCCTATTGTTGCTCCACCCTTCCATCTAGCCTGTTTGCTAGTGCTTTACTAAGGCACTCTCCCATCTTGTCAAAGTCAGTCCTCCTGAAGTCCAGAACCCTCACTTTTGTATGGCTTGACTCTGTAGCTGAGTTTATCATGAACCACACTGTTTGGTGGTCACTTGTTCCCAAATGGTTACTCACTTCTAGATCTGAGATCCTCTCACTGTTCCCATTTGAGAGTATGAGGTCTAAGATTGCTCCCTCATGAGTAGGTACCAAAACTAGCTGTCTGAGGCATGCCACCAGAAGGGCACCAAGAATGGCCCTGCTTTTGGATGTGGCTGCTGCAAAGGTGCTCCAGTTAACATCTGGCATATTAAGGTTCCCCATCAACAGTATCTCCCCTTTCTCTGCCATCCTAAGTATTCCTTCTATCATATCCTTTTCCATTCCATCCCGCTGACATGAAGGTCTGTATACAACCCCTGTGCGGATTGTGGTGCCATTTCCAGTCGCTAAGGTGACCCACAGTGCCTCCTCTCCTACCTGTTTACTCTTTTGTTCAGTTGCTTTTATCCCTTCCCTTACATAGAGAGCTACTTCCACCCTTCTGCCCTCCCTGTCTCTCCTGTAGGTTGTGTACCCTGGTATGTTAACATCCTAGTCATGGTTCTCTGTGTACCATGTTTCTGTGACTGCTACAATATCTAGGCGTCTCTCTTCCATCAAGGCCACCAGTTCAGAGAGCTTGCTGCTCAGACTACAGGCATTGGTACTCATTACCCTGCATTTCTTGATGGCCTTACCCCTTTTTGCCCCATCCCTGTCCTTATTGCGTTTGTCACTTTCTCCATTTACCCCTGTGCTTCTTCCTATTGGCATCTCTATGTTGGTGTCTATCTCACTTAGTACCCTTATTTTTTTTGGGGGGGGCTAGGATTTCTCTACTCCTTTCCAGTGCCTCCCCCTTGGCTAGTTGAAATGCTTGCCAGTGAAGTATTTAAACATATCAACTAGGATCCTGGTTCCCCTACTGGACAGATGCAGACCATCACACCAGTATAGGCCTGCATCCCTCCAGGTAGACCCCCAGTCTCCAATGAAGCCAAATCCCTGAGCTCTGCACCAGTTTTTTCAACCACTGATTGAATCCCATTTTGTGGAGCACCCTAGTCTCACCTGTGCCATAGACAGGTAGCACCTCTAAGAAGGTTACCATGTGTGCTATTTGTCTAAGGCCCCTCCCCATCTCCACAAATGCCTCTTGCACTGCTCTGATCCCTTTCTTAGCCAGGTCATTTGTCCCTAGGTGGACAATGACATCCAGCTCCCTTCCCTGTGCAGCTGCTCCTGCGATCCTAAGGATTCACTCCCTGTCCCTCCAAGCCACAGTGCCATGCAGGCACCTTACCTCCCTCTCCCCTTCCTCCTCCAGTTCTACCTTCCTAATAATGGAGTACCCCACCAGGAGTTGTTTCCTTTCCTTTCCCTGTGGGGTCCCATGCCACCCTTCTGTGGGTCTCCTTTGTGAAGTTTCCCAGCATCCTCCTTGGTCTCCACAGTGGGTGCCTCCATAGAGGAACCACACTTTTCCAGAATGGCATAGAAATTGTGGAGAGGTACAACTGGAGGGGTGTGCCTCTGTTCCACCACCCTCTCCCTCCTTGAGCCCACTGTGGTCCAACCGCTCCTCTTTCTTGGCAACCTCTGAGGCAATGGCAGTGATCATGGTGATCCCTGGGTAGGAGAAGAGGTCCCACAAATCCTGGCCAACTCAGCCTGGAGATGAGCAACCTTCTCCCTCAGCCCAGAGAGGTGCCTGCACTGGTCTACGGTTTCCCTGGTTTTTGGGTTTTGACAAATTCTATATAACTTTTCCTGATGCAGTTTATACGTTGGAGGTGTACCACACACTTCATCAGCAACAACCTGGGAAAACAAAGGGGTTAGTGTAGGGTCATTATTTTGGTCACTAATAAAAGAATCCAACATTACAGTTTTCATCATAGCATCATCACAACCTAAGTCCTTTGTTTTATTCCATGTGCATTTTTCTAGTTTCTTTTGCCTTCTAGACTTAAGAGTCTTTCCAGGATCATCAAATATCTCATCATCAAAAGGAAACAGTTCACTGTTCATTTGTTCTTGAGATGCTTGAGCTCCTGTAGCCACAGCAGAAATGGATGAAGAGGCAGTCAATAAGTTTTTGAATATAGGAAAGTCATGACCCAGTATCACAGGTACAGGTAGTCTAGGAACCGCACCTATCTTCAAATGATGTGCCATGCCTTGTGCAGTAATAGTGGCTTCCTGCACAGGATAAAAATGAGTGTCCCCATGAACACAAGTAACCCCCATTGTCTCCAAGGGTGTCTCTATTTGGGCATCACTGAGTAGATCGGTATGTACCAGGGTTTGCTTACTGCCTGAATCGATTAACACCATCACATCCTGTCCTCCAACATTAACAGACACAGTATATTGTCTCTAATTTTCCAAGGCCAGGTAGGAAGGATCTGATTTCTTCTTGGGGCAAAATCTAGCAATGTGTCCTTTAGTCTGACATTCTCAACAAATAATATCTGGGTTAAATGTTCTCATACATTTTCTTTCATTAGAAGGAGAAGACTTAGTAGAAGGATGAGTAGGTGGATGTTTCACCAGTGATGGAGAGGTATTTCCCCTATGACACCCTTTTTGACGTTGTGGGCAAGCTGTAACAAAATCCGCAGCTAAACTGACAACTTTTTCGGCTGTGTCAGGTCTATGTTCTCTTACTCACATTTGGACTTCATAAGATAGTATTTTTATAAATTGTTCTAAGACAACTGACTTGACCACTTGATTTATGGTGTGCATTGTGGGTTGTAGCCATTTAGTGCAAAGATCTTGTAATCGAGCATAAGCTTCTTGTGGGGACTCAACGGTATGATATCTAAGTGTTCGAAACCTTTGGCGACACTTCTCTGTCCTAATGTCATACTGTTTTAATATGACTTGTTTAACATGATCATAGTTCATAGCATTCCCAGTTTCCACATGGCTATAAGCTAGCTGAGTCTTGCCTGTGAGATACGGGGCTAGACGAATAACCCACTGGTCCCTGGGCCACCCACATGCTGTTGCCACTCTTTCAAATGTTGTAATATATGCTTCGATATCATCACTGTCCATTAGTCTGGATATTTTAATGTCCTTGGACCCACTACTAGGTGGGTTAGGTCTGGCAGTGCCAATAGCCTGAAAAGCTTTAAGGGTCTCCACCCACTTGGTCTCATTTTGTAGACGGTCTCTCTCTCTCTCTCTCTGCTTCTCCAAATCGATCTGTCTCACACATAGCCATCTCAGCAGGTCTGGTACTTTGGAAGGGGGTTCCTCCTCTTCTTCTTTGATGTCTTCACCCCCCAGTAGCTTCCTCCACTGTCTTTGGTTTTCCAGTCTCCTTCCATCTGACATCACCCAAACCGGCAGCTAAGGGTAGCTGAAACTTGTCAACCATGGTCCTGGTCCATGCACCTTCAGGTACAGCTATTTCCACTTTTTCCAACTTCTTCTGCTCCTCCATAATGGCTCTGGACTATATCCACTAAGAAGACGGCTCTCCTTCCCTTGAATATCCCACTTCTGACACTAAATGTGCACATGGGGTGTCCAATAAAGTCCAGAAAAACAGTCAGGATCCAGTACTTCCAGATTTATTATAAGCAGAAGAAAATAAAATGAAGTGAAAGCAGAACTTAAACATAAAATAAACCAAATAGTGCCCAGGAAATCATAAATTAACACAGGATTCTTGCCAAATAACACCTAGGATCAGGCTAGGCATCTGGTAGGGTTGCTTTCCTACCACACACTGATTTAGTACTTCACATTCACTCCCTTTATATAAGTAAAAGGAGCACATGACCTGGATAACTCCTCCCAAAACAGTTTACATCTTGAATATATCACAAAATTAGTTTAAAATCTGTCTTGAAATATATGTCAGTCATGCACACCTTATTTTCATTCATTTTTGTTATTCCAAAGTAAATTTTTTACCATGTTGTGAGGATTTTTCCTCTATCAGATCTTTACTAAGCTCCTCCCTTAAACCTTCGTCATAAAAAGGGGGAAACAAGGGCTGGCCAGCTCTATAGGAAGGTGGACTGAGAGAAGGAATGAAAGCTACATGCAAGTAAGAACTACATCCTTAATTTCTCACACAAAAGTAGGAACCTTTGTTTTTAATTCCCCTTTTCTTTTATTATTTGTATACCCATTCCTTTTCTATAACCCGTCTTGCACAGCCTAAACTTTTAAAAGGGACTTGAAAAGGGTTTAAAGGCATTTACTCACTTGAGCTTTGAGTTTCAGGCTGCAACAGACGCAAGAGAATCCCTGATAGCGTTTTAAACACAGCCTGTTTTGAGCGTCTATTTTATTTGAGAAACAAGGGAACACATTCAGTGAAAAGTAATAACTTTACTAAGTAGAACCTGCATAGAGATTCTCAAATTAGCAAGAACGCTCATTTTGGACAATTTTTAAGCATTTTCACACATTCGCATGATCGCACAGTCGTGCAGTGCATTCGTGTGCATGTTTGTGCAGGGATTCACTAAAAGCTGCAAAAGTGAAGCTTCCTTAATCACTAGGGCTTAAATACTAAGAAAAATGAGCTGGAAAAGAAGAAAAGGGACTGCAAGACTACTCATAGGTGGCCATACTTTGAGTAGAGGAATAACAGGACTCTTAGCAATAGCGAAGGAAAGAGACATCATGAAAGAAGACTGTTGCAACAGATTTTGTTTGTTTTTAAGAAGGGAAAAATGTATTTAAAGCCCATATGAGTTCTCAGACTAAAACAAACATTGCAGACACAATTGATTATGCTCTATAACTTCATGAGCATATACAGGTTCTGGGGGGGTTACAGACCCTATTACAGTTTGTATAAGTGAACTACGCTTATTTTGAAGGTCTTATGACAGGAAATCCAGCACCTATACCATTGTAGATCAGCTATGTTGTAATTTAGAAGCTGGCTCCCTTTGTTTTTAGCTGTATAAGATTGATCTGGAATTATATCTCTGATATGTTTGTAAATTGTACTGTTCAAATTGGATGAGGATTTAAGCCATTGCGAGATATATTGATCATATAAGAGTTGTTGGGGTAAATATTGAAAATAGGAATTGCAAGCAGTGCAAAACTGTAGATATTTCCAAAAACCCTATTTTACAAGTTTCCAAAGGGTATAAAGATCAGTAAAAGACAAGTCTGAGGTCATTCGGTTCAAGTACATCCTTTAAGAAGAAAATACCTGTTTTTCCAGTTACGGCAGAAGATTGGGTGATTGTCCAGAGAGATGTTTGTATTGACCCAAATCGGAGTGTCTGCTAGAGGTACAGGATTAGATTTAAGGTGTTTATGTATAAGTTTCCAGTAAAATACAGATGAAGAGATTGTGGGATGTGATTTTAGTTTAGGAGGGAGAGTGTTATAAATATGAGAGGTAGTGATGCTCCCAGGGCATAGGGAGGCTTCCATATTGACCCATAATGGTGATTTGCCTGTTGGTTTAAGAAACCATTTTACAGTTTGCGCTGTACAAAAGGCCCACAGATAGGCTTGGAACCAGAGAAGCCCGAAGCCTCCTCTCGACCAATGTGAGCGAAGTTTGATATGACTAAATCTGGGAGGTTCCCTACCCAAAGGATGCTTACAATTAATTTATCTAGTTTAACTAAAAATTTGAAGGGAAAAATTAAAAGAATGTTAGCAAAAAAGATATAAGATTTTGGGAGAAATGGTCATTTTAATGGCAGAAATGTTATCGTTGAATGAAAGATTAAGGAGTTTCCATCTATCAAACATAGATTTAATAGTAGATAGTAAGGGGGTAAAGTTTGTGTCCCATATTTTATCCAGCTTTGGGGTGAAAGAATCACTTTTGATCCAATAATTTTGTTCCAGATTTAGTACATTGACTGTAGGAAATCCTCCTGCGCTTAGATCATCAAGTGTTGAATGTTTTTGTGTGCAAAACACAAAAGCAAACTTTTGCTTTCATTTTCTTCCTTCTAATTACTCTGACCAGGTTATAAACCCAGCAACTTACCTGGAATGGATATCATTAACTGCAGGTACTGTGGAACACTTTTCAGAAGGGCAGTTTTACAGGATTTAGGACACTGTCGTACATGCTGTGCCATTGGAGATCTAAGGGCTCAGCTCCAGGCATCATGAGCAGAGATTGCATGTCTCAAATTGCATATTCAAGAGGAAATATATTATAAGAACAGCCCGCCATTTCCCCAACATCCAACAGAAGCACCTCGACCGCAGAGGGTAGTTGGTCCGGGAGCTTGGCAGGTGGTTAGAAGGGGCAAATCAGGTACCCCATCACCCGGTGCTCTCCAACATATCACCTCCACAAACCACATAAAAATTACAAACAGGTGTCTGCCTCTATTTCCAAAATCAAACAAAGGGGCAGAGGACACTGCAGAGAAGGATACTGCAGCACAGGAGCTAGCACAACAAAATGCACCCAAAACAGGAACCAAAACAAAAAAAAGCAAAAAGGAAACCCAAAAACTTCTGATCAGAAGAGACTACATGATTCAGGGAGTTGATACATATCTTCAGCCAGGGGTAATGGTCAGATGTCTCCAAGGTACATCAGCATGGAGAGACACTGACCACATTGCTAAAAGTTTTTCAGAAAGCAGGAGAAAACACTGATATCCTGGTACAAATAGGGACTAATGATCTCTCCAGCTGGTCAGTTGTGGAGACCAAGGAACACCTGTCCAGGCTGGGTGACCAACTATCATCCATTTCATCTGGCATCTCCTTCCCTGAGATCCTGCCAGTCTGGGAGAGGGGGACAGATGGATGGAAGGTCAGAGAAGGGGAGCTAGGGGAGCTAAACATGTGGCTCAAGGGCTGATGCCAGGAAAAAGGACACACATTTATAGGGCACTGGCAACAGTTTTGGGAGCGAAAGTTCTTTAAATTTGATGGACAGCATCTGACTAAGTAGGGAGTAAGTGCATTAGGGAAGAAGTTTGATGTATTTGCAGAATATTTAAACTAGCAAATGGAGAGAGGGGTGCAGCACTCGAAACATCAAATGTGAAGAACACCCCTCCCCCCTCAGCTAGTGGTCAAACAAGAGTTCAGCATGTTTGTAGTTCATTTGTATCACCAGGTAAAGAAAAAGGTCTGGATCCCCATACGATGCACAGGGGAAATGCCGGACCTTGTCCAACAACTAACACACCAAAATCTGATAAAAGGAAAAACATGTACACAAATGCTCGCAGTCTGGGAAACAAGATCTCAGACCTGCAGGCAATAATGACAGAGGCTAAACTGGACATAGTAGCCATTAGCAAGACATGGTTTACCAATAACCACACTTGGGAGACTTCATTACCTGGCTATGTACTGTTCAGAAGAGACCGGGTGCAAAAGGGGGGGTGGAGTGGCCCTTTATGTCAATGAAAATATCAAAGCTACAGAAATTCAGAATATACATAAGAAGCCAGAAGAACTATGGGTCACCCTGGAAACAGGAAATGGTACAGCCATATGAACTGGGGTTGTGTACAGGCCTCCAGACCAGGGGAAGGGCATAGACATGTTCCTGTTAGAAGATATACAAAACATGACAGCTACAGGGGAGGTTCTGCTAATGGGAGATTTCAACATGCCAGATACAGATTGATCAATACCAGCAGGGACATCTGCCAGAACTAGACACATGGTGGATTCCCTATAGGGTGAGTGCCTCAAATAACTGGTACAACAACCCAATAGAGACAGGGCTATCCTAGATCTAGTACTGACTAACAGGGAAAGGACCACAGATCTCCAGGTAGAAGGTCACCTGGGGGCCAGTGACCATCACATGGTATAGTTCAATTTGGCCACTAGAACAAAATCATCCCATTCCAAGGCAACAATATGGGACTTCAGAGGAGTTGACTTTGATAAGATGGCCAACAGAGTTAAGCTAGCACTGACAAAAAGAAATACAGGTGAGGGGGTACAGACAAAGTGGGCAAGCATTAAAGATGCAATACTTGAAGCAACATCCCAATGAGTTAGTGAGAAAAGGAAGTGCAAAAGAAGAAGGAAACCACTTTGGTTCTCAAACACAGTAGCAGAAAAGGTCAGCGTCAAAAGGCTGGCCTTCAGGAAATATAAGGGACCGCAGCAGGATAAAGATAGGGAGGCATACCAAACTTCCCTAAGGGAAGCAGGGAAGGCAGTAAGGCAGGCAAAGGCCCAAACCAAGGAAACACTAGAACGAACAGAAAAAAAGGTGACAAGATTTTCTATAGATACATTATTGAAAGAAGAAAGTCCAGAGGGGGCATTGCTAAGATCAAAGGGGAAAAGGGAGTGTGTGTGGAGGAGGATCATATAACAGCATCTATCCTAAATAGATACTTCTGCTCAGTATTTACTGAAGAGAAGGTAGGGCCGGGCCCACAGCTCAGCACCATGGACATGGGGGGAGGGAGGTGTACACTAGTCCCTTCACAAAAGAAAGGGTCCTACAAGAGCTTGATAAACTCAAGGCAATGGGACCTGATGGCATACATCCCAGGCTACTAAAGGAGCTAAGGGTAAAACTAGCAGAGCCATTATCAGAACTGTTCAGTGAATCTCTGAGCACAGAAGAGGCCCCAGAAGACTGGAGAAGGGTTCATGTAATCCTGCTCCACAAGAGTGGTAGCAGGGAGAAGGCAGGGAACTACAGACCAGTCAGTCTTAACTCAGTAGTGGGCAAGATTATGGAGACACTCCTTAAGGAAAGGATAGTGCAACACCTGGAATCCATAGGAGCACGGGATCCAAGACAGCATGGGTTTACAAAAGGAAGGTCCTGTCAAACTAATCTCATAGATTTCTTTGAATGGTTGACCAAGGGGGAGCAGTTGATGTTGCCTACCTTGACTTCAGCAAAGCTTTCAATACTGTTCCACATAGAAGATTGATTAATAAGCTGGGTAGGCTCGGGGTGGGTCAGACGTTGGTCAACCAGGTGGCAGACTGGTTGACGGGAAGAAAACAGAAAGTGGTGGTAAATGGTATACAGTCAGAAGAGATGCAAGTCACAAGTGGTGTACCTCAGGGATCAGTCCTGAGGCCAGTCTTCTTCAATATCTTCATCAGTAACATTGCTGATGTACTGGAGGGTAAGGTTTGTCTGTTTGCAGATGACACCAAGATCTGCAACAGAGTAGATGATCCAGATGGCGTGGGCAGAATGAGAAGAGATCTGGATAAACTAGCAAAATGGTCGGGAAGAGTGGCAACTGGGGTTTAATGCAAAGAAGTGCAAGATCATGCACATAGGGAAGAGAAACCTGAAGCCACCTATAGGCTGGGAGGAGTTGCTGGCAGTCCAAGGGAAGAAAGAGACTTGGGCGTCATCATCACCGATGACCTGAAATCATCCAAGCAGACCTCTAAAGCAGTAGGTAAGGCTAGAGGGATGTTGGGGTGTATTAGTAGGGGTATCACAAGTCAGAAGAGGGAGGTAATAATCCTTCTTTACAAGACACTGGTTAGGCCCCATCTGGAGTTCTGCGTGCAGTACTGGAGGCCACACCTTCACAAGGACATTAACTAAACTGAAGCAGTCCAGAGAAGGGCAACCAAAATGGTGCAGAGACTGCATCAGAAAACATATGAGGACAGATTAACTGAACTCAATATGTACTGTATACCCTAGAGCAAAGGAGGGAGAGAGGTGATATGATTGAACCATTCAAACACCTTAAGGGCATTAACAAGGTGAAAGAGTCTTAATATGTTTCAATATAAGAAAAATAGCAGGACAAGAGGACACAGCATGAGATTAGAGGGAGGCCTATTAAGGGGTAATGTGTGGAAGTTCTTTTTCACAGAAAGGGTGGTGGATGCATGGAACAGCCTATCTCAGGAAGTGGTGAATATGAATACAGTGCAGGGTTCAAACAGGCATGGGATAGGCATAAGGGAGCAATACAGATGAGTATGAATAGATAGGCCATTGACAGAGCAAAGGCCTGTGGCACATTCATAAAGTAGAAAAAGAAATGGCCAGACTGGATGGGCCTTGCGGTCCTTGTCTGCCATCACTTCTATATGTTTCTTTATGTTTTTATTTTGAATATTAAATTAGAATATTCAGCCTGCGTATTGACAGACACTGTTGAAGTGTGTTTCAGGGAGGGGCGTATCTGTGGTGGAGTGAGATTCACATGAGAAAGGCAGTCTTTCTGTTTTGTAATAGTAGTGTGTGTTAGTATTTGTGTGTTTACGTACACACAGTAATACCTGAATTCATTGTTGATAATTATTTTCTGTTTGTTGGGGTGCAGTGCATATTTTCATTCTGTTTAAAAGATTTGGTTAAATAGTGTACTGCACTATTACATTTTCTGTGTATTACCTGTAGTCTGTGTGTGTGCCATCAAGTCAGACACATTTTATTGTGCCACACAGTAATCACAGCACTCTGAATCAGTTATCCATCTGCAGTATTTTTTACTGATTCCTTCTATGTAGCTAGTGGACTGCTACTGCTGTGCCCACCCCCAACCCCCAAAAGGTATAATTTATTTTTCTGTTCTGGATTAGTGTCAAGGTGTTTTTGTGCATGTGCGGCTGCATCTCTTTATAGTGTGCAATCTGTGTCTGTGCATTTGCATTTGTTTAGTGCCCAGTCTGCATCTGTAAGCCACCGTTGTTGTTTTTTGGCTCCCCATCCACCACAAATTTCAGAAATCTCAATTTATTGTGAATTTTCTGTGTTATCCCCAAAAATGCCTGCAAAGAGACATGCATGCAAAGATGCTTCTGCCCATGGCACTGCTACCGTGGCAAGAGTGGACGAGGGCATGGTAGTATGCAGCAGAAGTGCATAGTTGATGCCAGTAAAGGGATTTCTCTATGATTTTCACAGCACATTCAGGAGCTTCAGTCATGGTTGGAGATGTTGTTGTCCCTGCAGGTGGTAGCGAAGTTGCTAATAGCATGAGTATTGCCAGAATTTCAACCCATTACAACAAGTTAACCAGTTTCCAAAATATTGTGACGTCTAAAGCTTAATATGTATAACCACAAGGAAGGGGGGTGGGGCATTATAAAAACTATCAAGTACCGAAAGGGAATCAACAATGTACAAAAGGATAGCATCTTTCAGAAAAAGAGATATGTGAGGGAGATCACGTGATGCAGAGTGCTGAGTAGAAGCTCCTCCGCTAAGCTCCTGCCTCCCGAATATAAATTCATCTTTTTACATCGTTAAAACCTATCTAATTCCTCTGCTTACGATTTTTTCGTGAGTTTAAACATCCTGTGCTCCAGTGTTGGGTATCAGAGCAGTAAATGGAGGCTTATATGAAGAAAGCCCCACAGAAACATCCCCCCCACCACTCCTGAGAAGACCTCAAAGAAATCCCAAGCCTCGAGTGGCCCAGACAAGCCTGATCCTTCGTGTCAAGCTGGGGATCAAGAACCTTTAACTCTTAACAGGTTCTTGGAAGAATTTAAGCCATTTCGAGAAGAGATGAAAGATATGGTGACCGATTTGAAATCCCTCTCCAGAAAATTGGATGAAGTCTCTATCGCGGTCTCAGATAATACCACCTGAATAGTCTCGATCGAGAGAAAACTGGAAAGCCTCGATCCTGAATTTCTATCAACGAGACAAAAGTTATCTCACTTAGAAGCTAAACTCGAAGATTTGGAAGGCCGTAGCTGAAGAAATAATGTTGTAATACTCAGGCTTCCAGAAGGGGAAGAGGGCCAGAATGCAGTAGTCTTTGTGCAGAAGTTGGTAGACCGGGTTGCTGGTCCCTCTCCCTTTGGCCCAGTGTACACGATAGAGTGTGCTCATTGGTCCCTCCAACCAAAACCCCTCCCCCGATGCTCCCCCTCGTCCCATTATCTGCCGCTTTGTGAATTATCTGGAAAAGCAGCATTTCTTGCAGAAAGTCAAGGCCTTACAAGAAGTCAGATGGGAGAAGGCGAAGTTGAGAATTGCTCAAGACATCCCTGGCTCGGTTTGTCTGAAGCGGAAAGCCTTCCACCCTATTGTATCTAAGATTATAGTGGCAGGGTTAAAATTCAGGATGGGGTACCCAGTGAAGTTACAAGTCTCAGTAAACGGATCTTGGCTTAATTTTGAAGATCCTGAAGCTGCGCTACTAAGCCTCAAATCAGTGCTGCCAGACTTGTTCCGGACGACCTGAGAGTGCCTCTGGAATATCAGGATTCATTGAGAGCTGCTAAGTGATCTGTTACTAGTTTCTTTCATGGAGAAAGCTTTTTCCAATGATCGAGTTCTGCTGTGTTTATTTTCCCAGTTGGAACTGGGCTACTAATATACGGCCTGACTCTTACCATTTTCATGCACTGGCTTTTTGGTGTTAATATTGTTTCAGGGCGAATCCTTTTGGGGGTTCTGGTGATGGCTTATTTGGGACTGCATTCCAGAGAACACTACATATTCAGTTTCTGGGGGTAGCATGCGGTGGGGAAGGCTTTTGGTTAATGGCTCCTGATTAGATCTTATATGTTAGTTTTTAGGTTTCTGAGCAGTTTCAGGCTTTCATTGCACTCTTGGCAGGCCAGTTGGACTGGGATATGACCACAAGAGGGCGCGGTTTGCCCATTTAACATAGGTCAGGGTGATTTTGACTCGAGAGGGATCTCTTTCAGTCTCTATGTCATTCTGGCTTTGCAGGGGTTTTTTTGGAATTAGGGGTTGGTAACCCCTGGGTAATCACTCCTGGTTGTTTTCTTATTTCAGGATCTCATTTTGGTTGTCATCCTGTTTCTCATTTTTTCATGTTCTCAGTTCAAATTTGGGGTTACCCCTTTGTACTTCTTTCTCCCCAGGCTCTGGTTTTTGGTGCAGTTTTCTAAGGGGGACAGGCAATTTTCAATTCTCATTTTGGAGTCTCGTGGATACCTGCCATATTCACGTCTCTGATGTCTGGTCTCATTTTTCTTCTCTAGTTCTATTGGATTCATTGTCATATGTCCACAGGCTCTGGAAGCCCGAGACCGCTCCTAAGGCATTAAGGGCTTGTCAATGTAATTCAAAAACTACTTTATACTTAGATACATGTGGGTGATCATTAGCAGAGGATATTCTTGGGGGGACCGGAGGGGGAGAATATGACCCAGTGCTGTGCTAAGCAGTGCTTGTGACAGATTGAGGGGTTGGGAGGGGGTGGATGCTATGGGTTTTGTTGGGGGTGGGGTGTACTGGGGGCTTAAAGTTGGGCTTTTGATGGGGGTTAGGGTGGTGGGAGGCCTTACAGCAGCAATGGGTAGGGTTAGATTACTCGTGCTATATACCCTGAGTGCAGGGCTGAATCTATTACACCTAGTAGTCTTTAGCAAGTGGCCAAGAAGGTGACTTTTGCAACATGGAATGTTAAGGAGATCAGGAAAAAATCTAAGCAATATCAGGTTCTTAAACATTTAAGCCTACAACGCTCTCAGATAACTTTCCTACAGGAATCGCATTTATTAGAAATGGAAGCCTCACAAGTGAGGAGACAACAGGTGGGGATGGTGTATGAGGCTCAAGGTTCCTCCAACAGTTGTGGGGTCATGCTTATTATTAACAGGGGTATTCCCTTTGTTTCTACACAAGTCATCAAGGATCCTGAGGGTAGGTTCGTTTTAGTTATAAGTACTCTCTGGTCAGTACCATTGTTACTGGGCAGCATATACAGCCCTAACGCAGATGACCCTGGGTACTTCATGAGACTTATAAATATAATCCTGCCTTTCCTTCCTATAAGGATTATTCTGGGGGGTGACTTTAATCAAGTCATAGACTCAAACCTCGACTGGTCAGGTGGCAGATCGGGGGGGGTCTCTCCAGGTCAGAGGGCTTTTAGAGACCTACTGGATCAACATGGGCTCTGTGATGTCTGGGCGTGTTCTATATCCGGATTCCAAGGAGTTCACCTACAGGTCATTGGTGCACGGCTCGAAGTCCTGCCTTGATTACATTTTCATTTCTCAGACTCTCTTGCCTGGGGTTAGGACCTCATCGATCCAACCTGGTCCTGTCTCCGACCATTCTTTGGTGTTGTGTAAACTGGCATTTCAGGATGTTTCAAAGAGAGAAACAAGATGGAAACTTAATGATCAATTGCTTAAAGATTCTAAATATTGTAAAATCATAAGGGATCATATTGAGCCCTTTTTTTTGTCCAACCCTTTAAATAGTGCAAAACCAGACATTATATGGGGGGCTTTTAAGGCCTACATGAGAGGCATTCTTATTAGTATGGCGGTGACTAGGAAAAGAGCTAGGGAGAGGGTATTATTATCTTTATTATCCCAAATTCGGGCACTTGAAATTAATGTTTCGGCCAATACTCCAGAAGAGGATAGGACGAATCTCCTATTGTTGAGAGATAGATATTTAGAATTACTCCGGGAAAAGGCAGAGTTAGCTATCATATGTACTAAAGCTAGTTACACGGATTAGGGAGAGAAGGCAGGGTGCCTACTGACACTCCGTATCAATCAACAAGAATCTGTGAGATTCATCCCTTCTTTCAGGGCGTCAGCTGAGGGGTCTCTGAGAACATCACCTACTGAGATAGTTCAAGAATTTGCAGTATACTACAAAACACTGTACGGGAACATGGAGCACCCCCCCCAGCCCTGTAAGCATGGAGAAGTATCTGATGGATTCCCACCTGCCCTCCCTCCCAGCATGTCACAAAGACTCTCTTGTCTCCTCTATATCACAGGAAGAAACTGCTGAGGTTATCAATGGTTTACCTTCAGATAAAACTCCTGGTCCTGACGGATTTTCTTCCCTTTTCTGCAAGATGTTTCGAGATCTCTTACTACCAATACTTAATAGATTATTTCAACATATTCTTTCCGGGATGGAGGTTGATTGTCACCTCTTTGAAGCCTTGATAGTGCTTCTCCCCAAGCCAGACAAAGACCCAGAGCTTGTCCAAAGTTACAGACCTATATCTCTCCTAAATCAAGACATTAAAATTCTCTCAAAGATTTTAGCTAATAGACTATCTGTGGTACTCCCTGAGTTAATAGGCATGAATCAGGTAGGATTTATGAAGGGATGCTCATCGGTGTGGACCACTTCGATGCATTATCTCATGTCTTCTGGCCTACCAGCCCGAGTTCCTCGCAGGCCTGGTCTCTCTGGATGCCGAGAAGGCGCTCGGTCGGTAAATTGGAGTTTTTGTTCCAGGTATTGAGTGCCTTCAAATTCCCTCCGGTATTCATATCCTGGGTTGCTGCACTATATAAATCCCCTACAGCAAGAATCTCAGCTAATGGGGCTTTCTCTAACTCCTTCCCACTCCATTCTGATACTAGGCAGGGCTGCCCCTATCGCCTTTGTTATTTAATTTATACTTGGAACCCCTCATTCAAAACATTCTCAAAAATTTCTCTATACAAGGTATTTGGGTTGGGCGCCATTTTATTTATTTATTTATTTAGCTTTTGTTGACCGGGTAAGCGCACTAGAAAAATTCTGCCTATTTTCAGGCATGACCCGGGGGAAGGGATACAGATGAATGCCAACTGACCTTGAACCAGATTAAGCTGTTGGTGGTATTTTTAGTGAATGAGGGAAATTTGGCCAGGACACTGGGGAAATTCCCCTACTCTCCATTGGGGGCTTGCGGGCCATCTGTGAGAGATGAACACTTCTCCAGGAGCAGCAGAAAGGGAGGACGTTTCTAGGATGGGAGCTCTGGCCTCAGCTCCTGTCCTGTCTGCACAGGAGGCCATAGGTGTTGCGACGACGATTGCTGACTTCTCTCAGGAGCAATATATGGTTATGTCAGAAGATATTACGTCCACTTCAGCGGACCTACCTGTTTTGACTGCTGGGTTTGATCTGGGAGAGCCCCCTGCAAATCCGGCCTTTTCTCGTCGGCAGGCGCTTTTGCGTTTTCAACAGGATTTGAATGAAAAAAGTGCAGTCATCGAGGCGGAACTACAAGAGCTGCAGGAGGCTTCACAGGGGTCCCAGGATGTTTCAGACTGGATAGAGTTTGTGTTCCGGTCAGACACCACTCAGGAGGCTGATGTACTTCCTCCCCCAGTGGAGTCATCAGATTCTCGTGTATCTAGTGACCCAGTTGGTGTTCCTGCGGTGTGCTCACAATCAAGTGCTTCTTCGGCTGTTCTTGCCCCACTAGACTTGCACGCCAAGAAAACTTGACTAGGGATGACGAGGTTGGTCTCAATCCCACCAGTTACTGTGACTACTTTTCTGGTAGATACAGAGCAGACGTTTTCCTTTTTGGATCGTAGCAAACCACAGAAATGGGGTGATTTAGCCCCTGAACCCCCTACCATACGTAATGCATCCTGATCACCTGAAAGAGCTCTGACAGAGGCTGGTTGGATCCTGGGGGCTTCGGGTCAATGGACTTCAGACCCAATGGACCCCTTCTTTCTGAAACTGTGTACTTCTTCTGCTGCTGTGGCCACTGACGACAGTTCTTCAAAGAGCTCCACCATACCCCGGGGTAATCCTTCGATTGCATTGCCAAACGTTTCTGTTTCTCCTCTTGATGTTTCTACCTTACCAGTTGTTCAGGATAAGGGTTTACCGACTGCTGTTGGGAGGGGGTCTAGTTCAGTTCTTAGGGATAACACTCAGGTTTTGCCCCCTAAAGCTCCCTTGTTTCATCTAGCTGATTTATTCCAGCCGACTGGGGACCCTGCTCCTCGGAGGAATGCAGTTCGCTTGCTATATAAGGGGGGCTTAGAACAACCACCAGATAGGTTGTTTATAGCTCGGACTTTGTTAAAACAGT
The DNA here is from genome assembly GCA_016271365.2 of Neoceratodus forsteri. NCBI lineage: Eukaryota > Metazoa > Chordata > Ceratodontiformes > Ceratodontidae > Neoceratodus > Neoceratodus forsteri. The sequence continues at coordinate 51,285,871 of CM057449.1, read as the reverse complement.
CCATGAAATATTTCTCATCAGAAATTTTTGCATTGACTTCATTAGGGAATGGAAACTATGATGTTAGTTTCAAACATGTCTCAAATCTTAACAGATTTTGGGCACAATATGAGACCTTTAAGACTGACCCTTTATGGGTTCCGTTTCAGGCCATTCCACTCACAAAACCCTTGATTAAAACCATAACTATCTTATTTAAGAACGAAGGTGTCAATATCGAAGACATCCTATTTTGAGGAGGCTTACTCCCTCTCTGGATAGTGAAAAAATATGGGATGGCAGTTGGACGGTTAAAGTGAAACTTTTTTCTACTGATTCTGGACCAGTCCATCTACCTAGTGTGTTTTTTCTTGGGAAAGATCGGGGGTCCATCTTCTATGTTGGGCAACCTAGATCCTGTTTTAAGTGTGGGTCTCGCCTGCATCTAAGTTCGGCCTGTGACACCTCTAAGTGCAGTCATTGTTTGGAGTATGGGCACTTGGCTTCTGCTTGCCTGAACCTTTTAAAATGCAACCTATGTGAACAGACTGATCATGCCTATGGGCGATGTCCTTGGGCCTCGCACAATAGAGCTGACTGTCCCTCCCATGATGGACTTATTACTCAGGCACAGCGGACTTTTTACCAGAAATCTGACAAGGTTGTGCCGCAGGCATCAGACTCTGTTCAGGTTCCAGCCCAGGCTGCTCCTCATCAAGCCAGCCTAACTGACACGATGGACGTTACTCCCTCCGATACATCAGTAGATGCAGCTTTGCCTTCACTTCCTGTTCCTTCTGTTGACCTGTCTGTGGAGGACCCTGTGGCCCACATGCCCCCCTCCCCCCATCTGAAACCCCATTCAAGACTGTGCAACCTAGGAAAAGGAACAGACGTGGCAAAGCTATGTCAGAATTTAAACCCCCCTCACAACCCTTGCCCAGAGAGAGCCGGTTAAATTGGGGAATGTTTTTTCACCTCTTGAGGACGATATGGGTGGGGATTCAGGAGATGACACCGACTCTTCGTCGGTTGTTTCTAACACGGATTCCAAAAACAGAATCAATGATTCTATTGTCAAACAAACAAGACGTAGGCAACTGGGTAAACCCCCTTGAGGTTCTCCCTTTGTTTTTTGTTTTTTTCCAATCACCCTTCTTTTTTTCCTGATATGTCTTCTTTAAAGCTTTCTACTTTAAATGTCAATGGTTTGAAGGGTGTGAAGAAGCGTATTTTTTTTTCACTCCTTAAAACTTTTGACTTGGATGTTATTTGTCTACAAGACATCCGACTGAAGACCTCTCAGGAACTTCAACATGCTTCTCATAGTTGGACTTTGGGCCCATCATTCTGGTCTATAGGGGAGGACCCCTGTGATGGTTTGGGCATATTGTTTTTTAATTCTGCAGTTTCTGTGTCCAGATTAGTGGATATTCACCCTGGGAGGGCATTATGTTTGGACATCTCTATTCATACAGCTAGATTCAGGATTCTTTTTGTCTATGGCCCACAAACAAAAGCTCAACAGATAGCTCTTTTTAAAGAGGTCCAGCCCTATTTACATACTTCCCGATTAGTAATTTGGTTAGGTGATTTTAATTGTGCTTTATCGACTGCTGATAGAGGTCTCCAAACTGATAAAATGTTTTGTGATTCAGTTGCTTTACATAAAGTAGTGTCTACAGTTCATTTAGTAGATGCTTACAGGGTTTTGTATCCTAAGGGAGGCTTTACTTATTTTTGAGGTAGCCTTTGGACGAGAATAAATTTTGTTTTTGTATCATCAGTTTTACAAATTGTTCAGGCCTCCTCTAGACCTATAGAATTCTCAGATCATAATGTTCTTACAGTTTTTCTTTCTTGGGATGGAGCCTTGAGATGTCAGAAAAACATTTGGAGATTAAATGAAAGTTTATTGGAGGACCATACCCTTAAACGGTTCTGGTTGAGAAACTGGACAGCCCAGGTGTCTGTTGTGGAATGCTATGATTCCATCTTACAGTGGTGGGAGGATACCAAACTGGGTTGGAAACATTTTTTTCAATATTGGGCTCAAGTTAAAACCCAGAAAGGCTACATGAAATATTTACAGCTCAGACATCAGTTACAACGTCTCATATCACTGGCTGAGACAACGACACATAATTATAGTGCTCATATTACTACTCTGAAAAAACAAATGGTGGAATTACAGTATAACAGGGGAGGTCTTTGGATCAAGAGTTGAGATTTGGCACACGATTATCCAAACATTCTATGGACCCATTCAAAGAAAGTCAGAAAAGAGTAAACTCCAGACTTATTACCTCCCTCACTGATAAGACAGGACACCTTGTGAGTGACCCACATGGACTTTTGCATGTAGTGGAACAATATTTATCCTCTAGTTTGGCCCCAGATACTATTTTGGATGATACTGCTATTAACAACATTTTACATGACTTACAGTTGCCTGGTCTATCTAGGGATCAACAGCAGGAACTAACAGTAGATATTACTCTGGAAGAAGTAAAATCTGCAGTATGTATGTTGACCTCTCACATGGCCCCGGGCACGGATGGTCTCAGTGCTGGGTTTTATAAAACCTTTTTACAGACCATCGGCCCTGTTTTGGTTATTCTTTTTAATCATGTTTTACATTCTGGATCTTATGCTCCCTCTATGAGAGAGGCGATCTTGCTTCTCATTTATAAAAAATGGAATAAAACAGATATCAGTAATTGGCGTCCACTTGGCCTTTTAAATACTGACATGAAAATTCTTAGTAAAATTCTTTTGGCCAGTCTTGCAAGGATCACTCCACTACTGTTTCATCCTGCACAGACCTGTGCAGTTATGGGCAGAACACAACAGGATAATCTGATATACCTTAGAGAGTTTTTTTGTAGAGGGGACCTTGAACAATTGCAGGGGTTCGCTTTTGGACTAGATCAAGAGAAAGCCTTTGATCGAGTTTCTCACAACTTTCTCTTTTTGGTATTGAAAGCCTTTGGGTTGCCAGACACATTTGTTTTTTGGATTTCTGCAATGTATCAGGGGGCAGTACTTATACCTAATGTTAATGGCTGGTTGGAAAAGAAGCTGGCTATTACAAAGGGAGTTAGACAAGGTTGCCCACTGAGTCCTACTTTATATGCCTTTTCTACTGATATTTTTATTAGACTATTACAAGCAAACACAGCGATACAGGGTCTTGACGTGTTCAAGAAAAGGCCACCACAGTAAGTATTAGCTTATGCAGATGACTTAGTTTTATTATTACCCCCTCATTTTTCCGTATCAGCAATACAAGACTCCATTCACCTTTTGTTAAGTATTTCAGGTTCCAGAATTAATTATAGTAAGTGTACTGGAGTTGTTATAGGCTCCACGCCAGTGCCTGAGACCGGGAGTATGGCTGGGATCTCAGTTTCCAGAGCCCCTATTAACATCCTGGGGGTATTTTTTGGCCCAGGGGATATGGCTGGATACAATTGGGAAATGGCATTAGCAAAGGGTTTCAGACTAGTGGGGGAATGGAAAGGCATGCCACTCTCCAAGAAAAAAGGGTTTTATTGATTAAAACACTCCTAGTCCCTGTATTTTTATATATTAGTTATATTTTTCTGCCCCCCTTGTGTATGTGGACACAGCTTTTTAGTGTTTTTTTCCAAGCGTTCTGGGGGTCTCGACTAAACCCTATTAAAAGAGAAGTCACTTATCTTCCTATCGCTGAAGGTGGGGTTGCTATGATCCACCCTGTTGCCTTTTTTTCAGTCTTTTTTTACATATAATTTGGGATCAGTCTTTAAACCTGGGTGGCTTATTTGGAGACCTTTCATGGAGCATTGGATTGATCTATGTCAATCAGGGTGGCAGGAGAAAAAGCCTAGATTATTATCCTGGCTGGCAGAGTTACTAATGTATATGAAATAATGTATGAAGCAGCTTATCAAATGGGAGGTTATCATGCAGTTGTTGCAGACTTATGACAGGAAGAAATTGTATAAACATATACTCTCCACGGAACGTACCTCTGAGGTTCTGTTCCCAGACTGCCCACTGGACAGGCAGGCAGTTATTTTACAGTATCTTACAAATAAGCGTATTCCACCGTATACATGAGATTGTGTATGGTTGGGAAATTATGGTAAATTGGGAGTTAAGGGCAATAGTAAACAAACAGTTATCGGAAAGGTATTGCCCTAGGCCTGCTTGTATTCAAATCCTGGAAACCCAATGTCATTTATTTCTAGACTGTTCTTATATTAAACCATTCTGGGTCTTACTGGCAGACTACTGGAAGATTCCTGAATTTCAGTCCCTTGATTATTCTACGATTATGTTTGGCCCGTTCCCTAATACTTTTGTTAAATATCATAGTGCAACTATTTATGTTATATTGTGTATTTTGAGATTTCACATTTGGCAATCTAGGTGTCTTTGTATTCTGCAACAGAAAACCATTACCCCTGCGGAACTGGTTGCCACAGTTTGTAAAGCAGTGGATAGACTTATGAATTATAACTCCACTAATGCACATAATGAACAGTTTCTGAGTTATTGGATTAATTGTACTACATGGACTAATTGATTGTTTTTGTTGCTTTCTCATTTTTGTACACTGATCTTTGTTTGATTGTTTATTGTATTTGTTGTAATGAAGTCCATTTTTTCAATAAAATTCCCCTACTCTTTTTGATAAGTGCCATGGGATCTTTAACATTCACCTGAACTACCACCAATCCAGGCAGATGGGACCTTGGTTTAACGTCTCATCCAAAAGATGGCACCTCAGAAGTGCAGCACCCCTCTCATGCTGCACTATAGTGTCAGTACTGGGATATTAACCCAAGTGCCAGATGTGGGAACTGAACCCACAGCCCTCTGATCTCCCGGCCTCAGAGGCAAGTGTGCTACCTACTGAGCTACTGACACTGCTAAATTAAAGTCACCGCGTATGCAGATGATTTGTTGATACACCTCTCCCATCCGGTTTCATCAATACTGCCCTTACTGAATGAAATAGCCAGATTTAGCAAGTTATCTAATTATAAGCTGAATGCCAGTAAATCCTTATTTTCCCATTAAACCACAAGGTATTCAAGAATGATATTAGTCCCCTAGGCTTATGCTGGACTCCTAGAGCAGTTAGGTATTTGGGCATTAAGTTATCCCGCAACCCCTCAACATGGTTTAAGGATAACCTGGATTCTCTCTCACAGGTTATTATTCATGACCTTGACAGATGGTCTAAACTTCCCATATCATTATGGGGCAGGATTAACATAATTAAGATGAATGTCTTTCCTAGAATTTTCTACCCCCATCCCTTCTCAATTCTTTTATCCCTATACGCTGGTTTAAAAAATTGCATGGTATATTTACAAGATTTATTTGGGCTGATAAATCCCCCCATTTGGCTTATTATAAAATAGCTGCCCCAAAATTTGAGGGAGGGCTGCAGATTCCCCATATGGCATTATACTACTGGGCCAGTCACCTAGTAAAATGCGTGAGATGGATATCCCCGGGCCTTGAAATGGAACAACCAGTATGGCTTAAGATTGAATTAGATGCAATTAAAGCTAAAAGCCTGGATCCCTTAACCCTATTTTACCTCAAACTGTCACATGTAAAGACAGCTGACTGTCCTACAGTAGGTATCTCTTTAAGAGTTTGTGCACAGTTATGTTTATTTCTTCATTACTCCCCTCAGACTGACTTAGCTCAGTCCATTTGGAATTCCCCATCTTTTACTATTAACAAGAAGCAGATTCCCAGTAAGTGGTTGCCCCAGTTAGGTGATGGAAAACTGCTTTCCTTCATGGATGGGGAGGGACACTGGTTGTCCCCAGGTGGACTTATTGAAAAATTTCTCATTCCGGTTTCATCTCACTTTAAGGTCATGCAGTTAAGACACCTACCACAATAGTCCTTGGGAATACCCTCCCAGAAGGTACAGCCTTGATACCTGAAATCTCCCTACTGTCTAGATCTTCAGGCACCATATCTAAATTATACAGAGTGTTGTATTATAAAAAATACAGGGACTCCTTTGGACCCACTAGATTCTGGAACTCACTCCTCCCTCAGTACCAGTTGGATTGGCAATCCCTATGGAGATCCTGTAATAAATGTGTTTCCCAGGACAGAATGCGTCTCATGCAATACCATATATTACACAATATGTATTGTACCCCTGTTAAACTAAAGAAATGGGGTTTCTCGAATTCTACTATATGTACTAAGTGCATGCAGGAAGAAGGAACGCTCCTTCATATGTTTTGGTCCTGTCCCAAAGTTTCCCCTCTATGGAATTCAGTCAAGATGTCTCTGGATCCCCTTCTGGGCCTTCAGGAGCACTTTATTCCTGAGATATGTCTCCTAGGGGACATGTCCCTTGTCAGGGTCAGAATCAGGAAATTTCATATTTCCACGATCACTCTATCTGTTAAGAAACTCATTTTACACCATTGGAATGACAAATCCACCCCATCTTTCCAAGAGTGGTTGCATGAAATCATTGCTAATCTCCGAACAGAAAAGGCGATTGCAAGCCTTCATAATAGACTTGCAGCTCATAGCAAAATATGGGATCCCCTCCACTCCTTACTCTCATTGTCTCTCTTATAATTATGCCACACCTCAGTCTTTCTCATATGTCCAATGGAAATAATCACTGCACTTTAGGGTAATATGGTCTTGTTGCTGCTGTAAGGGGGGGGATGGGTGGAAGGGGTGGGCTGGGCAGTTCTTTCTGTACATGTGGTATGTCACACTTAGTCTCACTGTAACTGCCCTTTATAAAGGAAAATGTAGTAATAAAGTTTAAATTATAAAAAAAAAAGAAAAAGAGATGTGTATGAACAAGGGTGCACAATTTTAAGATAGAGGGGAGATGGATTGGGGCAATGTTAGGAACTATTTTTTTAAGGAGAGGTTGGTGGGTGCAAGAAAAAAAATAATGATCAATTTTATGGTGTGAGAGCAGCAGTTGAAGAATGCTCATTATTTGGAATTGGTGCCTCTCCATGCACTCCAACTGCTGCTCCACATTGTCAATCCGTTGGTTCACATGGTCCAGCTCACTCCACATCAGGCCCAAATCAGCATTTGTGTGGCAGGTATTCATGCAGGGTTGCCACCATTACCTGCAGGTTGTGGAGCAGCCACTTGCTCCACGGCATGCCCCCACTTGAGACCACGTGCATGTGGAGGCAGTGCTGCCAGCTGTTGCCCAGTCATGCCTGCAGGCACATTCCTGCCCTGCTTGGCAAGCTTGGCCTGCCAATCTGCACAGTGGTAGTTGTATTGGTGGGTGCACTCGCCACCTGTGCCCAGTTGACTTCCCTTGAGGACACAGCACACTACCTCACCACACAGATTGCACTTCACTGCACTGGTGTACGTAGGCTCTGTAGTGAAGAACTCCCACACTAATGAGCTGCAGGGAGGACTGGGCACAGGCAGGGGGCCCAGATCTTGTTGTCAGCTGCTGCTGGTGTTCAGCTTGGGCCAGGGGTGGGGAAACCTGCTGCTGTGGCTCCTCCCTCACTTCCTGCTGAGCTTCTGGCACAGAAGGCATGGCAGGTGGGGGCACTGGTGGGTGGTGCGCTGGTAGGTGCCACCAGAGGTGGTGCTTGCATGGCACCACTACCTCCTGCTTCAGGGAGGGGACCACTAGCCCAGAAGGTGCTCCAGTTTAGATGCGGGGTTTATATTTTTTGCTATTTCTCTGTCTCCTCTCAAAGCAGGGTTTATATTTTTTGCTATATCTCTGTTTCCTTTCAAACACAGCTCTTTCTCCCACACTAGGTTAGGCGAAAGTGAAAGTCTTTCACTCTCTTACACGATTAACTTCCTGGCTGAAGTATGAGACCTGCAGACTGTGAAGCATGTGATCTGTGGGCTGTTACAATGCTTATTCACTCTGCCTTTAAAAGAAAATAAAGTGAAATAACGTGGAGTCATCATAATCCAAAGCCATTATGATGATAAGTGGTGAAGTACTGCATTTCAATAGGCACTTCTAGTAGCTATATGTCGAGGCAGTGTTGGCCATTTTGCCTCTACTACGCTAGCAAGGTTAAGCTCCTCTGCATCTCTAATTACATAACAATGTCAGAGTTTATAAGGCAATACCATCTGCAAATAGCAGAATAAATAAAATAGACAGCCAACAACTTTAAACACGAAGCATAAGAATAAGTACAAAGTAGACTGAGGACCCAGATAGAGAGGATAGTAGAGGAATGAGGAAGGTGAAGATGAGAAGGTAATGAAGGATTTGCAAGGAAGGGATAATAAGGGAAGTTACAGGGGGATACTAAGGTGGTGCAGGGTGAAAGAGAAAAAAATATAAAAGGGGAAATATGAGAGAAAAGAGTGGGGAGAATCAGCTGAACAGACCAGGGGGAAAGTGGTGGAAGTGTAAAAGAGGGAAAAATGGAGGAGCTAATGAGACTAGGGTCCAGAGATTAAGTGTAAGAGTGGCAGCAAGGGTGGGTGGTCAGGAATTTAAGGGGAAGGGAAATATGAGTGGGAGGAAGGGTGGGAAATTTTGGATTAAGGCAAATGGCAAGGATGGGAGGGGTAGGGGCAGGGTGGGATGGGGAAGAGGTGTGGGAAGTGAGGGGAGGTAGGCAGAGGGACAAGGGAGAGAGGACAGGAGTGGGGTAGGGAGAAAGGCATTGTAGGAAAAGAATGTGTGGGGGTGACAGGGGAGAGGATTGAAAGGGGGAATTGTTAGGTAGGCAAGCTGGTGGTAATAAGATGTGGGATGGGGCAATGACCTATGGCAGTTGCATATATCTTTAACTTTTCTTGCAGTTAAGGCTTTAAAGGCATTAATCGAGACAAGACTGGATAGTTTGAGAACTGTCTGCAAACTATTCCAGGCTACAGGAAGGGCATAGGAAATAGCCCTCTTACCAAGGGAGGTGCCTGTTCTTGTCACATCTAGGTGGATATAGTCAGACTTCCTTAAGGAATATGTACAATGGGAGATATGGATAAGGGAGGAAATATAACCCAGGAGCTTATTTAGTCAGATTTTGAGCATCTTGATTGCAAAATGAACCAGAAATCTAGATGAAAGGGATGTCCAACCAACAACTGCATATAAATCACAGTGGTGCATTCTAAATGGAGCTTTGGTAACAAACCGCAGAGCTCAGTGATACAAGGCATCCAATTTGTGCAGGTTAGTGTCAGAGGTGGGGTTATAAATAATATCGCCCTACTCAAGAAGTGTTAGGAACATGGCCTGGACAAGCCTTATTCTACTCTATGGAGGAGAGATCTATTTCTGAAGAAGAAACCTAATCTGACTTTGATCTTGTTGATGAGTTGTCTATGTGGGCATTAAAGGAATGCTTGCTGTTGAGCCATATGCCTTAATATTTAAATTTAGATACCACCTCGAGAGATTCTCCTAAGGTGATAGCAACGAAGACATTTAGTGGAGTTTGAGATGGGGGGGGTTGCTGCTACAAGTGAAGTACATGGCCTTAGGTTTTGTTTTTTTTGCATTTAGGAGAAGTTTTGAGTGGATGAGGTTCAGTTCTAGCTTTTTAAAATCGTCCTGTGGTTCGTCGCAGACTTTGGTCAGAATTCGCTTAGATATATACAGCACTGTGTCATCTGAAAAGAAAAGCAGCTTGGAGCTAACAATATTGCAGTTGAGGTTATTGATATAAATGAAAAAGAGGATAAGGCATAAGATCAACCCTTGTGTGACACCCTTGTAATGGGGAGAGAATCTGGAACTGGGCCATTAGCTTTGATTTTTTGAGATCTACCTGAGAGGTAGCTGATTAACCACTGTCCTGCAGAAGCATAAGCATCTAGGTTAAGAAGACTAAGATGGGCTAAGTGATCATTATCTGTAATTACTTTCTGTATTTGTATAGTCCTATGTTATTTGTGAGGTTGTATGGTTCTATGGCGTCTTAGATGTTCAGTGTTATCCTATGAGAATTTTGATTTTTTAATGTTTTTTATGGCCCCTGTTTGTTTTTTTTTGTTGGTTGTTAAGTGTTATTCTTGTAGTGATCATTACGCTATTTGTTTCAATGTATAGATTGTCCCTTAACTGCAAATATTGATGTGTTATGGCTTGTTGAAATTGAAATGTGGGAAAAAATTAAGTCCAAATTCTTTTTTTGTATTAATGGATCCTTTTTTGGATGTAAGAGACAACCTCACAAAAAAGGATCCCTTCATTCAAAAAAGAATGTGAAAAAATAAGTCTAATTTATTTTTGGTATAAAGCAATCATTTTTTCCTGAGGTTTGTTTATTCATACTAAAAAGGATCTTGTCATATGAAAAAAGAATCTGAAAAAAAAACTGAGTCAAAATTATTTTTTTCATATGAAGGCATCCTTCTTTGTACTAATGGAAAAAACTCATGAAAATGTATCCTTTCATACAAAAAGAGAATTTGGATTTCATTTTTTTTTTCAGATTATTTTTTTCTTATGAAGGAGATCATTTTCTGTCAGTTCATTTTGTTCATACAAAAAAGGATGTCTTTATACAGAAAAATAACCTAAAACAAAACTATGTCTGAGTTTCTTTTTCATATGAAAGGGTATTTTTTCATACGTCCCAATTTCTGTTTTGTATAGCCATATGAAAAAAGAAAAGACATAAAAAATATTTAAAAACACATTTCTGAATTGTATTTCCAAAACGTATGTCCAAAATCAGCATAATGGGATCTCAGTTAGTACGATACATGTGTATGTATGTATCTCTGCGGGATGTGAGTTTTGGGGGTTTTCAAAAAATGTTTTTTTTTATTAATGGAAACAAGAGCCAAAAAAATAGAAACAAGGTACAAAAAGTATATATTTATTTCTCACCAAAAAGTATTACCACCATGTGTAAAAGGATCTCTTTTCAAATGTTTCAAGCAGCTAGTCAAAAAAACATGCTGAGCATGATACAAACCCACATTTCAAATTCTTATAACTTTGGAATAGATTAATATTTTTTAGCCAAAACAGAGAAAGGCACCGCCTTAGCACAAACTCTTTCTACACTGAAAATTTCACAGCAAAATTCCAAACCATCTGGGCACTAGGTGCTGACAAAAAAGACTGCCCCAGCACCATTTATTCCCTTTTTTTTCACTATCTGAATCACGGAATCCACAAATCCAACTGGAAAAAAAGTGTCACATCAGGAGACCTTGCCCCCAAAACTGTGCTTGCAAAATGTTGTGCAAATTTATTGAACAGATGCAAAGCTATTAAAATACAAAAAGTGTGATTTAACATATAAATTCCTGCTCAACCCCGATCTATACCACTCTTAATAGATGATACAGTACTCAGGATTTCAGGGCCACATGGGTCCCTTAAGTTGGTTCTTTGATTTGTGAATTGTGTGATACAACAATATTTTACAGTATATACTGTAGATAACATAGTACACATGATTTCAGGACCATAAAGTTGCATTGATTTAAAGATAGTTTAGTAAATTGCATTGGATAAATGCAGGTATTTTAAATGGGTGGTACAGTACACATGATTTTAGGCCCTCATAGGCTCCTTCATCTGGTGACTTACTTTTTGGATAATGTGATACATCAAATTTGCTCAACAAAGTTTTTTTTCTATAATATAGTACACATTATTTCTGGGCCCCACAGGTTCCTTATTCTACAGCCTTGCTTTATGTGCAGCATGATAAATCTTTCTGGATCAACACAGATATTCTAGTTGGATGTTCTAGTACTGTGAATTTTGGGGCACTCCAAGTCCTTGATGGCTAGATTAATGGGTACAAAAGCACATTTTTATTGGATCAATAAAGCCAATATGCATAGACAACCAGATCAATGTTTCAGGGGCAATGCTTGTTGGGTACATCTGTAGTTTTTGTGAAATTAATCAGAAAACCTAATCAGATTTTACAGTGAATTAGCATTCTTTGTCTCACATGTCACTTTGTGAATATCTCTTGGAGAGCATAATAATGGACAACTCAGAAATTGTGAATAAATGTCATAGTACACATGCTTATCTAGCCACAAAGTTCTCTTTCTATTGCCCCAGGTGTATAGCTGTAATACAATATACTTTTTTCTTTCCAGACCCCTCATTCTGTCTGTAGTGACAGCTGCCTCCCTGGATACCGTAAAGCAGTTCATCAGGGAGAGCCAGTCTGCTGTTTTGACTGTATCTTGTGTTCTATAGGGGAGATATCCAATCAAACTGGCATGTCATTTAATCAGAATAATCAATTAAATACACTCTGTTATTCCAACAAGTTTACCCCTTGATTGTAAGATTTAATGGTTTAAAATATGGTTGTATATCTCTGCTTGAGTGTAAACAGTGGAGAGGATTTTGAAACTTTTTACAGTTTCATAATATTTAACCTTTGCTGTTTGGGGCTGACAAATACCATGCTTTAGAATATGGTCTTGATGGTGTAGTAGGAAGAAGATTCAGAAAAAAGATTACAAAGTGAACTGCCTATGGACTGCAAACTCTAGTCAGCTAGTTGGTAAGAAAGAGAGGTCTAACTGGGAGTAAAACTGAAAAAAAAAAGAAATTTCTTTGTACTTACCATAATTTCCTTTTGTTTTACAGTAGGTCCTACATTGTCAATGGGTAATCATAACAACTGGGTCATTGTACACCCCTGTTAGGGGAAATGGAACAACCCAAAAGGCTGAATCAGACTCATAATGTTGGGTACATGAGGATTCCAGGCAGCAGCAACTCTCCAGTAACTATTGCCCAAGCAGTGCCTCTAAATGTGGAAATAAACAGCATCCCAATCGACAAGACACACAAGGCACAAAAGAACTGTCTACACCGATTTGACTCAAGCCCAAAGAAAATACAGTGAAGAGTGGCTTACCTCAACAGCTGAAGGAAGAAGAGTGATCGAAGGTTTGTCTTCCAACAACTATGAAACAACTTGAGAGAAAATAGTTATTGCCAAAAGGAGAACTGCATGTGTTGTAGGCACACATCTGCAATGAAGGAGGCACCGTTAGTTAAACATCAAAATTCAAACCTGTTCAATCTGCGAGACAGCAACCAGCATTATACATTGAAAACTGCTCTCTGTATTTGTTGCATATCTCTACAAACATACTGTTAAGTTTAGCAGGCAAATTATAAGGGATGTCTGTACTGAGTTACAATCAGAAATTATAGAAGAGATGAACATCCCCATGCTGGCTTACTGGGCAATATTCACCTGCAGAACAAGGCTGCCAGGTGGGTCCCATTGACAATGTAGCAGCTAACAGAAAAGGAAATTATGGTAAGTATGAAGAAAGTTTTTTTTCCTGTATCACTCCATATTCTGAATGGGTAGTCATAACAACTGGGTTCTACGAAGCAGTATCCAGACCAGAAACCAGGTGGGAAGAGAATATCGCCCCATATGTCAAACGTTAACAGGAAGAATTACCTGCTAACTACTACCTGCAAACTCTATGACCAAAAGCAATATCAGTAGAGCTTTGAACATCCAAGCTGTTCTGCATGGTGAAACTGTGGATGGAGGACCACGTAGCTACCTCACACAAGTCTAAAACAGAAGCCTCACCTTTCTCTGCCATGTAAGTGACAATAGCCATGGTGGAGTGAGCCTTGATGAGAGCAAGCGGCCTCTCCTTTACTGTGATATAAGCCTTGACAATGCAGGCCGACACCCACTTAGCTAGGGTGACCTTGGAGGCTTTTGATCCCGCTTTGCTGCTCGAAAAATTATAAATAACCAGTCTGATTTTCAGAACTAAGCAGTCCATCTAAGACATATCATAATAGTCCTTCATAAATCTAACTTGTGCCGTTCCCTCTCCTTTGGGTCAGTGACATGCAGTCAGAAGCATGGGAGACAGATTTTCTCATTCATATCAAAGTCAGTGGGAATCTTCAAAATGAAAGAAATAACTGTTCTGAGCATCATCTTGTTCTTATGCATGACAAGGCATGGTTCTTTGTGGGACAAAGTATGGAGCTGACCAATCCTCCTTGCTGAACACATAGCAAATAAAAAACATACCTCATAAGAGAGCACATCCAACGGTACTGACAAGAGCAGATCAAAAGTCTCCTTACAGAGAACATTCAGAACCAGATTCAGATCCAGTGGTGGAACGTGGATCAGAACACAGACTGAGACAGTCTGACAGCCCACAAAAAATGAATGACCTCTCAGTTAGTCCCTAGTGACAAACACACGGAGGTTCCAAGAGCTAACACCTGACCTATCAGGCTGCTCAAGGACAAACCTTTTTCCATCTCTTCTTGCAGAAAATATGAAATCTGCAGAACTGTGGCTTTAGAAGGATTGATTTTCCTTTTCCTGGCAGAAGCTGAAGAGATGATCCATATGTGTGCATAAGCTACTGATGTGGAGATCTTCCTGACAGCCATCAGGGTGTCCACCACCTTCTTAGAGACGCCATGCTTCAGGAGTCTCCTCCTTTCAGGAGCCTGGCTGTGAGTTACATTGCTCCTGGATTTTGGTTCAGAATGGGGCCCCGTGACAGAAGATTCTCCTGCACTAGAAGGCAAAACAGAGCTCTGGCCCTCCTTTGTTCTCTCCTTGCTCCACTGGCACCATTTGCCCTGCGCCCCCTCCCTCTCTTGTAATCTAATTTCAGCCTCCTCTCTCACACCTTTTTTTTTTCCTTCTCGCACTCCCTCTCACTCGTTATGTTCCTGCCCAGACCCTTCCCACCAATTTAGTCTCCCAATGTCCAAGAATCACAGTCTTCAGGGGCCACTCCAGAGCTATTAGAAGTAAGATTCCTCTTGAGTGCCTTTTTTGTATATGACCTTGGGGAGGTGAGGATCAGGAGGGAAGGCATATTACCTGCCGAAGCTCCATACTTGTGACAGGCCATCCACTGCTTCCACCTGTTGATAATGGTAATGGCAGAAGAACCATTGAATTTGAGCATTCTGGGTGTAGGCAAATGGGTCAATCTGACAACAACCAAACCTTTGAGGCAGAAGGTTGAAAACCTCTGGGTCTCTTTCAGGACTCTGCTGCCCGAATGCAAGTGAGCTCTCCCATGGTTTTGCAAAGAGGCCCCTCAGCAGCTGGCTGTGCCTGCTTCTTTGCCTTCCCTCCAAGACCCAGGAGTTTGCTGCCCAAATGCAGGCAGGTGCTCCTACAGGTCCGCGAACTGGCCCCTCAGCAGCCAGCCACAGCTGCACCTTTTCCCACCCTTTCAAGACCCAGGTATGTCACGGACACACTAGATAAGCTGGATCCAAAGCTGCCATTTTTATTGGTTGCAGGTGGACTGAACTCGGTTCCTCACAGGCTGATCCCTCTCACACTGCTTTCTCCTTACTGGCTATTGTAATTCAGCCTGGTACGGTGGCACCAAGATTTATAAATCGGAGCTGTTTCAGCTTGTGCTGCTGTACTCTTTAGAAGTATTTGTTTTGAATTATTGTTGGGCTTAAATTTAAGCTTACTGTAATTTTTCCTATATTGCATACCTGTTTAATTTGAATTTCAAAGCTTGATGTAATGTTCACACTTTAAACTTTGAGTAGTTACAGATTCCTTAGAGCATTAAGAATGTATATACCTGCTAATTCCTTACAGCATTAAGAATTTGTTCTTGCATGCTAATTTACCCGTTAGCCTAGAGTGCTTAGATTCTCCCTCTTTCCATCCTCTCTGTCTGTTACCCCTTGGACCCCAAGACTACCCCCTCCCTGCTTCTCTTCTTTGCTTGTTTTCCCCTGCCTGACTCTCTCCACTTAGATTTCCTAGCTTGCCTAGCCCCTTCTCCTTTGGCCTTGAGAGCAACCCAGCCTCTCTCCTGCTTTCCTAGTGACCACAGCTTTCTACTTTGTGCCCTGCTTGTCTCCGCTATCTAGCCTACATTACCTCTGCCTCCCCCCGCTGAACCTCCTGGCCCTCCTTTGTTCTCTGCTTGCTCCGCTGGCACCTTTTGCCCTGCACCCCCTCCCTCTCTTGTAATCTAATTTCAGCCTCCTCTCTCACACACTTTTTTTTTTCCTTCTCGCATTCCCTCTTACTCGTTATTTTCCTGCACAGACCCTTCCCACCAATTTAGCCTCTTGAATTTTATCTACTTCTCTGACCCCGACTTCTCTCTCCTTTCAGGACTGCTGCCCGAATGCAAGCAGGTGCTCCTACAACTCTGTGAACTGGCACCTCAGCCACCAGCCTGCCTGCTCCTCTGCTTTCCCTCCAAGACCCAGGCTCACCACAGACATGCTGGAGAAGCTGGACCCAAAGTCGCTGTTTTAATTGGCTGCAGTTGGATTGAACTCGGCTCCTCACAGGCTGACCCCTCTCAAACTGCTTTCTCCTTGCTCGCTATTGTAACTCAGCCTGGTACTGTAGCACCAAGGTTTAAAAACCAGAGTTGTTTCAGCTTGTGCTGCTGTATTCATTAAGTGTATTTTCTCCCACCCACCCTCCTGACCCCGACCTCTATTAAATACTCCTCTCCCTCATGGTACCACCCCAACTCTTATCCAATATGTATTTACCTTGGTTGGTCTCTCTTAAAGGACCTCCCCTACCCTAGGATAAGAACTACCCAGTATTCTCTGTCCTACCCATTTTAATCACTGCTGTTCAGTAGCAACTGCACCTTAATAATATGTTTCTTTTCTTCTCCAGGCCACAGCATCTACCTCATCATCCCCCACCTCTTCTGTCTCACCTTAGATATCTGCCTCTCTGCTTGGGGCAGTGTTGCCCACCTTAATAAATTATCTAGCTCCCAGAAGCATGTGCTGCTCTCTCTGCTCACACTCTCTGGTGAAGCTAGAGACTCTGAGCCCACACAAGCCCATCTGGCTGTGGAAACTGACCTGCTTACTACCTACAGCAAAGTAACCTTCACCCCATTCAATGTTACCTTTACTCCTTACCTGTGCTGGGACATAGCTACACCTTGGTGCTGGGGCCGATAGTCTGTCATCCCTCTCTGACACCCCCCATTAATCTTCCCTTGACTCATCACCACAAGGAAAAATCTTGAACCACATTGCACTCATACTAGGTGCTGCAAAGTCAACAACAAGCTACTTAAGGTATACATTTTGAGACAACTCTTCTACTGTTACTCTTGGGTAATATACATCCCAACCCGGGTCCCACTCTACAGCAATCTGCACCCCCATAGAAAACTGGATGTCTTACATTTGCATTACTCAATATCCGCAGCCTCCCTTCTAAGCTGGACCTTTTACAAGTTTGGGTCTTGCAGCACAGCCCCAACATTCTCTCCATTGTTGAACCCTGACTTACACCCAAAATACCAGATGCATCTATCTTGATTCTGGGCTACTCAGTCTTTAGGCAGGACAGACTTACTTAGTGAGGTAGTGGATGTGTGATCTACCTTAGGGACAACTTACAGGGTCATGCAATGCAACTGCCAAGCACAAGGGACAACATGCAAGCACTTGCCAGTAAAGTGCTCCTTGGTGCTCACTATAGAGCAATTACTGTGCTCTCTGTTTATACAGTATCTCGCCAAGGCAGACAACCCTAGGCTTTGACTGACTCATGAACTTCCTAGGTAGCATGAGCCTAAATTCAGAAGTCATCCTACTGGGAGACTTCAATGCCAACTGGCTATTTTCAGAAGCTAACTCCTTCAAGGACGTAGTCTTGGCAGTCCACTTCACTCAGATTTTTGACTTCCCAACCAGAATTAACAATAGAACTGGCACCTGTACCTTACTAGATTGGGTCCTTTCTAATCTCCCTGTGCACATCTCCGATATCTCAGTTCTCCCCAATGTTATCAGCAACCACTCACCTGTTGTGTTCTGCTGGTCAAATAAATTCATCAAGCCCCCCTGCCAGAAAAATAACTAATAGGGTCATCATCAAAGGACACCTTAAACCACTAAAACAGACCTCCACCACCTTGACTGGACTTCAGTCTACTTAACCTGTGATGTAGACATGGCTCTGGAACAGTTCATCCACAAATTTAATGCAGCCTTCGACAGGCATGCACCATGAAAAAAGCATAAAATCAAAGACTATTGAAATCCATTGATCACTCCTGACCTAATTGAGAGTTTACATCTCAGGAACTACCTTTGGCATAGGGCCCAGGCCACAGGTAAAAGATCTGACCTACATGCCTATAACAAAATCAAGAAATGACTGCACCAGGGCCATCAGAGCAGCAAAAAGTCAGCATTACAAAGAAACCTTATCTTGCTCCTGGAATGATGGAAAAAAAGTTCTGGAGCACTCTGAAAGATGTCACTGGAAAGGACCCCACATTAGCTCTCACGATGCTCAATTTTGATGGCACCCCATCCCTTGACCCAAGTCTCATTGCTAACACATTTAACAACACATTTACCAATCTCAGCAGTGTCCTCCTCTCAGACTTCTTTACCCCCAGTACTAACACTAACAACCCCAAGAACCTTGACGGTGCCCCCTTGCACCCTCCATTCTTTTTTTGCAATTTAATAAACTTTATTAGAAAGAAGAACATTTTTAAGGTACATACAATACCGCATGCAGTTACATCAGACATGTCAAGATGTCACAAACATTTCTTCCCCTCCCTCCCTCCCTCTCCCCCTCCCCCCACTCCCTCTCCCCCAACTCCCTTTCCCCTCCTTTACCTGGTCTTTATAGCCAAATAAATAAGCACTGTGGTCCACCCTCAGACCGTCCCCCTCCTTTGGCTATTCAAAGACCGTTCAGGAGAAAATACTCAATGGAATAACCTTCTTTCAGCAGAATGCCTTCCTTATACTATGACATATCTTTTTAATACCGATCTAATAGGTCTAGGAGAGTTGAAGCACTAATCCTTCTGCATACTTTCCCACCTCTCAGCTATAAAGGCAGTGAACTGCTCCCATCTCTTATTAAAAATACCAAGGGTATGATATTGGATAGCTATTGCTCTTTCTGCATTTATGGCAACATACAATTCCTGTATCCACTTCTGAATTGGTGGTGGAGTATCTTTAATCCAATATCTCATAATGAGGAGCAGTGCCATAGCCCAAATTAATGTCAGATAATATTTAAATAGGTTTGGGATAGCAACTGAGAGGTGTCCGAGAACACATATCTCAATAGTAAAGAAATTGTTCTCTCCGAAAAGTGGACTACAAGACTCTTTTTAACTAACACCAAAAATTTTGAATTTTGGGGCAGGCCCAGATCATCTGAATAAGGGAGCCCAAATCCTGGTGGCATCTTTGGCATGTTGATGACTGCTGTTTGCCCATGAGTTTCAGCTTTACTGAGGTGAGGTATAAATTGTGGAGAAGACTAAATCGAACTAGACGTAGCCTATCTTGTTTGAGGAATTTATAATTGTGGGTCCAGATTGACTCCCACCTAGTCAAATCATAAAATAGTTTGGCAGCCAGTTGCCAATAAGTGGCATGTGGCAAGAGCTCTGTTTCAACCTTGGCAACTAACTGCTTACATAAATGTGATATTGGTCAGGGTCGAATAGCGTTCTTTGACAGATCTGTAAAGAATAGAGCTGCCTTCAAAGACCATTGGGCCTTATTTAAGACCTTGCAGACACATTGTTTAATCTGGAGGTATTTAAATATGGATAGAACTGGGAGATGGAAAGTTCACCTGAAATCCTAGGGAGAGATAAATTGATTCCTATAACTAATTCCGATAAATTCGCCACATGGCAATCTTTCCAGAATGCCTGAGTAATGACCTTACTTCCTAATAACTGGTTCATGCAATTATCCAGGCTGTGTGTAGGTGATAATGTGTGATATGGCTGCCACCACACATTCAGTCACTTCACTACCAGTCTAGCATTGCCTGTAAAGAGCTTTGGGATACTGTGTATGAAAGGCGCTATATAAATCCTGATTCTTCTTCTTCTTCTTCTTCTTCTTCTTCTTCTTCTTCTTCTTCTTCTTCTTCTTCTTCTTCTAATAATAGATTTAGGTTGTTGAATAATGGTTGCCCTAGGTCATGGGTATGGTCTAATTTATAAAAATTACATAACTGGGCATGACCATTCACCGACCATGCCAGAGGGGTGTGCGGCCAGATCTGAGGTATCTTCCTACAGTGTGTAAATAATAAAGAGGTTAAGGATATACTATGAGAGGAGGTCATCTGTCTTTCTATCTTAAGCCAAGCTGGGCTAGTTGAGATGTTTTCCTGTGGCTCTAACCAGGGTGCACCCTCCATTCTGCTTCAAAGTCATCTCACAAAATGTAGAAAAAAAATATTTCCTTAAGGTTGTTGGGAAAGTCAGATACAGTGGGGATGATTTTGATCTCAAATTTATGTCCCTTACTCTTGATGAAATCCTGGCCTCACTTACCCACATAGTTAACCTATCTCTTAGGTACTCGCAATTTTCACAAAAATGGAATTCTGCAGTGGTAACACCAGTGCATAACAGTGGGGACCGCGCCCTTCACAGTAACTACAGACCTATTTGGATTCTCCCCCTTCTATCCAAAGCTCTTGAACAGTTAGTGGCTGACCAGCTGGTCGACTACCTGGAAAATATCAGCTCCAATGCTAACAGCGACACAGGTTTAGGCACGGATACAGAACCATGACAGCATTACTTGAGTTCATATGTTTCATTCATAACTCCTTTGAACATAGTCACCTCATTGGTGTAGCTTTTATTGATTTAACCAAAGTCTTTGATATCGTGCACCATGCCCTTTTGGTTGACCTGCTCACAGCTACTGGTCTCTCCAAAGATACCATGGCTATATGCTATCTTCTTAATTGCACACAACAGGTAAAGATTGGGTCAGTCCTATCTGACAGAAGACCCATTCATTCAGGGGTACCACAAGGGTCCATCCTGGGACCGCTCCTGTTTACCCTCTTCCTCAACTCACTCCCATCCACCTGTCAGGGTCACTTCCTGCTATATGCAGATGATGTGGTTATCTTTGCCAGTGATCCGGACCCCAAGGCCTTAGAGACCAAACTTCAATGCCACTTTGCTGAAGTTGAAAAATGGTTTAGCAAACAGACACTCATTATGAAATATAAGAAAACAAAAATGATGTTATTCACCAACCCCCAAAATAGGCACAGAACCTACCCACTCTCTATTCATAATGTAGTGGGCTCCCCGCTGGAACTTTTATTTATTTTTTTTGTATTATTTATGACTTTGTTAACTGGGTAGGTGCACTGATCCCAGCGACCGTTTTTTGGGCATGACCCAGGCCATGTAAGGTGGCACAGAGTAGAAACATCAAAATAACAAGAACATAACAAGAGCAGATGATACATAGTGAAAGGGTACAGTTGTTACATTTGGTAATACATGGTGGCAGTAGTTGAGGGACAACAAATAACAAAGCAAAATAAGGCACATGGTGGTACTGTTCCAGTAAATAAGAGAACCTATGTGTAGTTCCACACTTTAAATATATAGGTGTCACTATTGACAGCACCCTATCTTATGTTCTCCATATCGACAATATCGCCAAGGCAGTCAACATGTGAATTGGCTACTCTAAAGGCATTTATTGTCTATCCCCTGAGGCTCTCAACTTTGCTATCCATAGCTCGGTTGTCTTACTCATTGATTATGTTCTGGTCATATATGGGGCAGCCACAGACACTGCCCTCCACCGCATAAAAGTAGCTCTCAACAAAGCCTGCTGCCTCCTAACAGGATTTTTGAGACTGAACCACACTTGTGACCTGTACACTTAGGCTACTTGGCTCCCACTCATGGGAATACTCTCATACCAAACCTGTCTATTAGCAAAAAAGGTCAACTTAGGTTTTATGCCGCCAGGGATACAGAAGCTCCTTACTACCTCTGACAACCTGCAGTGTATGAGAAGTTCCGATAGCCAGACCTTTAAAATCCCTTGCTGCAGTACCTCCCAATGTCAAAGGTCATTTATTTATCAAACCCCTCTTCGTTTTAACTCTCTTAGTAGTGACATATTTTCAGCTAACACCCTGGGCTTATTTTAGAGGAAACTGAGGCACCAACTCATTACTGTCACCACCTGCGACTGCTTCCATTAATCAGGACTACTCCTAGGCCCAGCACTTATTCTACCTGATCCACCCTCTTGCCCTTACTGACTTGTAAGCACTTCAACATGATCATCCTTCTCATCCCCTCCTCTGTCTCTACACCCCTCACCTTCTTCCTCACTCTCCATCAACCTCCCTCCTTGTTCTCAACTTATTTGTCCTCGCTCCAGTCTATACCATCAATTTTTTGCTCCTTCTTCCCCTTCTCTCCTTCCCCTTCCAACAACCCCTCTACCTACCCACCCAACCTCCACTATACACCCTGATACATGGCTCTTGCCCATTCCTCTCTTTCCTTCACAGTAGTCCTTCCCCTCCCCCATCCTGTCTTCTTAATTTGTTACTTATTCTTTCTCACTATGTGTCAGACTAGGCCTTATGGACTGATCCCCCCTCTGTTGTTTAGACTATATCAATAACGTATTGTTTTGCCCACTGACTCTGTAGTGTTGCTGCTCTTCTCACTACTTGTAACTGCTATTTTACCTTAAATGTTGTAGATGTTGTCAGCTACCACTGGCTACATACCCTCACCTCTTCTGTAACTCAATATGATGTAGAACCTATGTAAAGAGCTTCGCTCAAAGGTATTTCCACAAAAATCTAATAAATAAATAAACATCCACTCTCCTGGATGAACACTTTTGCAGCTTAGCCAGTCAGCTTGAATGTTCAACTCACTCACTCAGTGGATTGCTGACAATGAAAGAAGATTCTCCTCTGCCCACAGTAGAAGATCGGTGGCTTCCTTTACCATTTCCCTGCTCTTTGTGCCTCCTTGATTGTTTCTGTATGCCACCATGACATTATTGTCCCACCTTACATTTATGGCTTTTGACTGCATCTGACATTGAAAGTGAAGAAGAGCGAGGAGCACCACCCTCATCTCCAGCACATTTCTGTGTAGGTGCTGCTCCTGTGCTGACCAAATCCCCTGAATGGGAATGTGGTCCAGGTTGCCCCAACCTAACAGGCTGGCATCAAATGTCAGAATCAACTCTGAAAGAACTTCCAAGGGGAACCCTTTGCAGAGATTCTGCACATTCATCCACCAATTCAGAGACTTTTCCAGTAGTGGTCAGAGGGAGATCCTTGCCTGATAATCTACTGAGTCAGATGCCAGACAGATATTAACTGCATCTATATGGGCTGCATGTGATGGTGAGCACATGGGACTAGTTCTATCACCACTGCCATGGGACCCAGACTCTGTAGAGGGCAGAGAGCTGAAGTTGATGATTGGGTTCTCTGCCACTGGACCTCTCTCTCAATAAGGTCTCCTTCCTGGCTGATGAGAGAAAAACTTTCCCCAAGTCCATTCTGAACAATGATCTTATGTGTTCCAGGGTCTGTGATGGCTTGAGAGAGCTTTTCTCCTGATTCACAACCCAGCCATGAGACTCCAACACATCCAGAGTCCTGCAAACTGACTTTCTTGCTAACATTGTAGTTGGTGCTCACATGAGCAAATCATTCAGGTGGGGCAGACATGATGTTCCTTCTGTAAAAGTTGAGTCACCAAGACTATGAGCACCTTTGATGAAACCCTGGGGGCTGTTGCCAACCCAATGGGGAATGATCTGTACTGGGAGTGTTGCCCCAGAAACAGGAACCTGAAAACCCTCTGATGAGACTGTTGGATGAAGGTGTGAAAATATGAATTCCTCAGATCTAAGTGAGCCTGGAAATTCACCTACTGGATAGTTTGGATTATCAAGCACAGAGATTCCATCTTGAAGGTTGTGTGACACAAACTTGCTCAGGTGTTCCAGATCTAAAATGGTCCTGAAGCATCCTCATGTCTTGGGACATATTAAATGCATTGAGTAGTATCCCTGTCCTCGCTCATTAGGAAGCACTGGTACAGTCATTCCTATTTGACTGAAGTGATCTAGGGTCGCTGGCACTGCATGCCTCTTCATGGGGTTCCTTGGAACTGGTGATGGCAAAAATCAGACTTTTGAGGGGATTCTTGAAAATGTTATTGCATAAACTAAAGCCAGAATTTCCAAAGCCCAAGCATCTGATGTTGTCCTGGCCCATCTTGTGTATAAATTATGCAGTCTTCCACCAAGGAAAGGGAGGCAGAGATGGGCCTGTGTACCCTCATTGTGAGGAGTCCTCTTCTCTTTCTAAACCTCCGTTGTGTCTTTTGGCAGGGGAATCTCTGTTATTTTTGACACTGTAGCCTGAATTGGGTCCTTTTCCCTTCTGGATCTTGAAGTTCTGAAAGGCATGAAAACCACCTCAGAACTGTTCTTGTGAGGTTGATGCATCCTTCTTCTGTTGTTTTGACACTGAAAGGTGGCTCTATTTATTCTGGATGTCCTTCAAAATATCATCCAGGCCAGAACTGGACAACACACCTCTCTCAAAGGGTAAATTAAACAGCCTGGTCTCTGAAGATTGATCAGCTACCCAGTGCCTAAGCCATACACCTGAACCAAGAAACAGCGGTGGGGAGAGGCCGGAGGCACTGATTTCATTAAGTAGGAGAGGATGGAAGATGGAATCAAAAGCCATTGCAAGGTCAATGAATAAGGCAGAGGTGACCTACCCTTGATCCATACCTGAATAAACAGCATCTGTGAATCAAAGGAAGAAGGGCATGGTAAAGTGAAGTCTTCTAAATCCTGATTGAACAGGGGAGAGAGTGTTGGAAGCTAGGAGGAAATCATTTAGCCTTGCTAGGGCAACATATTGTTGGATCTTTTTTTTTTTTTTTTTGTATATTCTGTTTTTTGCACCCTACCTTTGGGACATCTCTTCGGTTCCCATACACAGCTCCTTGACTCAACCACCCACTTGAACCACTCTCCATAACACTACATCGGTTATGGGGGGGCTCCAGGCTCTCTCTGCCCAATGGAGAGGCCCCAGAGTCCCAGGGGAGAATCAGAGAATGGCCGACTTTGGACATGTGGCCAGAGCTACTGATGATCGCCATCGCCTCACCCAATGATAGGGGGATTTTTTTCATATCTAGGTTTCTTTCTTGGTTTTCACCCCTGGAGATCTGACATGAAATAACATCCAGCTCAGTGTGTGCATACTCCCGCGCACACCTGAAGGATGTCCACCGCAGCTCCAAGCCCCTGCATTCTGCTGCTGTGCATTGTAAGAATCCCAGCCTCTACCAGGGGCTGCCAGTGCATCGGCTAGTGCTAACCCCTTCCCTGGGGAAGGAGTGCAGTCTTGGAGATGCTCTATCCTGCCCCATCTCTGCCAACCCCCAATGACTTGTGCTCGCTCCCAAATCTGGGTCATCAGCATGGCACGGGGTGTGACATCCAGTGCCTCAACCCTCAGCACCACTGGGCAGGCTAGACAGATTGTTGGATCTTGGCTAGTGAGGAGAGAAGAGATATTGGGCAATAATTGCCCTCAAATCCCTTGAAGCCATCACAAACAATATGGCTATCAAGGTAACAATGGAGCAACTAATCCTGGGTGACTTCAACATTAACT
Organism: Neoceratodus forsteri; assembly: GCA_016271365.2. Taxonomy (NCBI): domain Eukaryota; kingdom Metazoa; phylum Chordata; order Ceratodontiformes; family Ceratodontidae; genus Neoceratodus; species Neoceratodus forsteri. The sequence goes on along the minus strand of CM057449.1, from coordinate 51,260,402 downwards.
GGGCCCAGGACCCTGGTCATGCCTCAAAGTCACTTACCCATGAAGCAGGTCTGATGCAGGTCATCTCTGAACTGACCAGACTTAATTACAAAACTGGGAACCACACCACCCTTGACTGGACTTTGGTGTCTAACCCCACTATAGAGTGCTGGCACAATGGCAGACTCCCTGAGTGACCATTCCCCAATCTTCTGTATATGGAAAAACAAACCACCCAAGGGCCAACCTAGAATTCTCTCCGCCCGTGACTTCTCCAAGTTCTCTGAACTACAATACAATCACTACCTAGGTAGTCTGGACTGGAACCCCATAAATCTTCTCCCTACTCTTACTGAGGCTGTGCAATACTTCCAGGATGAACTAACCACAGCGGTCAACCTCTTTGCTCCAATGAAGAGAATGAGGGCTAAAGGCAGCTGCTATAAGTGAATCTCTCCCTCACTCAAAGCCCTAAAGGCTACTCGGGAAAAAGTCTGAAATAAGTTTAGGTTCTCCTCCCTTCCGGCAGATCTCGCTGAATACAAAGCCCTGAGGAACAAAGCCAAGAGAGCCATAAAACTCACTAAGAGAGATTACTTAACACACCTCCAAAAAACCAGCCTGGGCAACCCCAAGCAATTCTGGAATCATAGCAATGACCTGATCAATGGCAGCAAAAAGGCCGAGTCCTGTCCCATGAAGATTAACGGTCAGCTCACAACTGACCCTTCTCAAATATCGGCTGCCCTTAACAGGCACTTCTCAGACTTTGAGGCCTACAAGACCTGCCTGTCTCCCCAGACTCTCCCCCCCACCTCAGATGAACCACCTCCCATGGAAAGACCTCCATTTCACCTGAGACTGGCTAAATGCACTGAGGTACTAAACCTCCTAAGGAACCTGAAACCGAAAAGGTCAGGGTGACCTGACGGTATCAACCCTTGGCTACTCAAGGCAGGAGCTACCTCCTTAGCCTGGCCTATAACCATGCTCCTCAATCAATCACTGAGGGAAGAAGCAGTCCCTGACCCATGGAAACATGCCAATGTTGTCCCTATTCACAAAGGGGGGCTCAGGGAAAAACTCAACAACTACAGGCCCATCTCCCTCCTCTGCTCACTTGCTAAGATGCAAGAAAGAGTAATCTACAATCAACTCAGGGACTACCTGAAAGCTCATCAGCTCCTTGCCCCCTCCCAACATTGATTTAGAACAAACTATGGGACTGACACTGCCCTCATTAACTTCATGGATGAAGTTCTCAGGGCAATGGACAAAGGGATACCCACTGGTGCAGTCTTTATAGACTTATCCAAGGCGTTGGACCTTGTAGACCACAACTTGCTGCTACAGAAGCTGCAAAATATAGGCCTAGACAATCATGCCCTGAAGTGGTTTGGGAGCTACTTATCAGGCAGGAGCAGAGGGTCTCATGGAAAGGGACCATGTCTGACCCACTACCCCTACACCAAGGTGTACCTCAGGGCTCAATTCTAGGCCCCCTCCTGTTTTTCTTGTTTACCAATGACCTGCGTACCCACTGCTGAGAGAGCTCAGTTGTGCAGTACGCTGATGATACTGTCATCTTCCAACCCCTGCATGACATGGTTGCCCTAGGCCCTCTACTCCAAAAGGATCTCACTTCACTAGAGACTTGGCTATGTAAGAACAGAATGGTCCTAAATGCCGACAAGACCAAGGCAATGCTATTCGGGTCAAGATCCCTGGGATTTGACAGGTCCTCATCCCTCTCCTTAACCTCACTCTCTGGTAAAGCCATTAATGTAGTCCCTTCCCTTAAATACTTAGGCCTCACATTGGATCAGAATATCACATACAAAGAACACATGGACCAGGTCACCAGGACCCTACATCGGAAACTTGGCACCCTGTACCGACTCAGGGACCAACTCATCCCTGAAGCCAGGCACTCCATAGCCACCAGCATCCTTCTACCCAACCTGACCTTTGTGGCCCCTATTATACAGGGCATGGCTAAACAAGAGATTACCACGATGCAAACCTTATATAATAAAATAACTCATTTCGCAACCTTAGACCACCCGAGATGTCACCACTGTGACACTTTGGCCAATCTTTGATGGCCCACATTGGTCGCCTGCCTCCAACACCCCTTGCTTGTCCAGGCCTACAAGCTTCTCAAACCCCATGATCCGTCAAGCATTGCCAGGACCATAACCCTCAAACACAACCCAAGGAACCTAAGGACCTCAGATAGAACATTATTAGAAGTCCCTAGGGTAAGGACAAACGCTGGCTGAAGATCCTTTTCCTTCCAAGCAGCCTGCCAATGGAACAAGCTCCCTCCCCAGGTCCAGGCCTCCTCCTCACTCATGAACTTCCACACCAGGCTTAAATCCCATCTGCTGACCTCAAGCACATGCCATTGTCACGGCACTTAAAGCTCCTAAGTTACTCCCCTCCTCTCCAACTCCCGTCTTCTAGCTTAACCTTCCTACTACCTGCCTTCTACAGAATGCTTGCCAGAGGCCACATGTAACTCCTGAATAAACTATATGCAAAGTACTACCAATTGCTTACATGTCATGATGATAACCATGCCTGTACCCATGCCTGCATCCACTGCTTTTCTTTTACCGTGCCTGTAAGCCATGCTTGTATCCACTGCTTTTCTTTTACCAAGCCTGTAACCATGCCTGTATCCACTATTTTTCTTTACTGTAACCACCTCATGCTGTAACTCACAATGTCCTTGTTCATTCTTATAACTTGTATTGTTATCCCTGGTCGCCCCTGAAAAAGGGACCTTCGGGGCTCAGTGGGCCTACCCGGTCACCAAAATTTAATAAATAATAAATAAATAAATTTAACAATAAGCATAGTAAAACAGTGGAACAGGTGGCATATGTCTAAGTTGAAAGAAATCTATTTGGTGAAAATGTATTTATTAACATTGCTGTTACACTTACGTGCCATCTATCCTCCCCCGAAACACCTTGAGACAACATTATACAGTAGTTTCTTTAGAAGTATTTGGGGGTAGTCATCTAAATCCTGTTAAAATAGGTATTAGTACTTAAAAAGGACAAAGGGAGGACTAGATATGATTAATCCTGTAGCTTTCTTTTTTTGTATTTTTATATATTCAAATAAAAAACACTTTCAAATACTCCTTGGATCCCATGGGTCTTAGACCATGTTGAGCTGTGGAGTACATCATGGCTGGAAGATTTGTCAATCCCCAATAAAAATCACTTTTAAGGATGCCATCTTATTTGCAATCCTGTTTTGGGAAATTGAGTCTTTGGTTGGTGTCCAAACAGATTGTTTTTTTTTTCTCTTTCTAGAAAAGCTTTTTACAAAAAATGAATGCCTGACTTTTTTCTTGATACACCACATTTTGGAAACAGACTGTCAAATGATCAATAATCAATTGGAAGAATGTTGACTAATACGCAGACACCGGAACATATGTGGGAAGTTCTATGATTAAGCACCATTGGCAATAAAGAAATATATTGTCCCAGAGAACCATGTGCAGAGGTCATAGAAACAATGGGACATCTATATTTGACTTGCCAATACATTACTCATTTTTGGAAATTAGTACAGTATGGCTGGAGAGGTTACTTATTTACATCATTTGCTCATGACATTTTATTTTTAGGTTTATTCCCATTCAGTGGCAAAAATATAATTACAATATGATGCAGGTTATTCTAGTATGTCTTAAATATGACTTATGGACCACAAGATATTGACTAACATTACAACGAATATAGCTTTCACAAGACCAGCTCTTTAATCTCACAAGGAACTCTATCCTAGAAATTTGGCACAGGGAGAAACAAATAGTTTCCTCAAAAAGTTTTAATGAATGGTGGGGAAATCTATTTTAGTTACTCTTGGAATATATTCTGTCATTTACACTCTATTACTGTTAGAAACATAGAAAATTGTCAGCAGAGAAGGACTGCCAGGCCCATCCAATCTGCCATGTATATATGTTTTCTGAAATTACAATATAAAATGAATTAATTTACAGTGCTCTAGGATTGGGAAAAGAGCGTCATAGATTATTAGCTAGTACTTATGTTTCATATTTTGTTATGAAAATATTTCATTATTAAAGATATATGACAGGTCATCAACAAAAATGTTGTCAAATGACTGGACGGTGAAACCATCATGTTGGCGACTTTTGCATTCAGCATACAGTTTCTAACAGACTAACATGTTTTCTTACATTGGCTTTGCCCCCTTAACCCCCCACCAAATAGAATCAACTCTAAGTCAGAGATGATTAGGGGAAGGGGTGCAAGACCCCGCTAATATCCCCCAGAGAATTTCCGCTGTGTCCTGGCCAAATTTCCCTCACTCACTAAAAATACCACCAACAGCTTAATCTGGTTCAAGGTCAGTTGGCATTCATCTGTATCCCCCTCACCCGGGTCATGCCTGAAAATAGGCAGAATTTGTCTAGTGCACTTACCAGGTCAACAAAAAAAAACTAAATACAGTGCTGGCATCCAGTGCTGACACTACAGTGACCTGGTGCTGTAGTCGCTGTAGTGTCGGTCGATGTCAAAGTTTTAACGCCGGGTGTGTATACCCATTATTTCCTAGAATTATTTTGTCCCCTTTATGAAGCTGTTTGCTTGTAGTTTTTTGGATTTAGTTGCTGTTGTTGTTTCTGATTCAACAAAAAAATTAGCCTACTCTTTAGCAGGATTGTATGCATTAACACCCTTTTTTCATAAAATGCTGTGTACAATATTTTTTTGTTATTTGACAATAAAGAGATGTATATGATTTTGGTTTGGATTTTTAATGAAAAATTCCCCTACTCTTAAGTAGTAGGTGGGTGGTAGGGCTATATGCATTAATACTTATTGGATATATTTTATGATTTGTATATTATTTAATGTGAACATGGCATTTTGTATTATGATTTGTTTTTGAATTCTTAATAAAGAAATTCCCCTACTTTTTCTAAAAAGTACCATGGAATCTTTAATGTCCACCTGAACAACCTCCAAAACAAGCAGATTGGACCTTGGTTTAATGTCTCATCCAAAAGACAGATTATTATACCCAGAGGATTGTTAGACTTTGGAATGGCTTGCCAGCAGATGTAGTACAGAATGATCATTTTAATACATTCATAAATATACTGGATACTTACATGACAAAAGTTGGGAGTAAGAATTACTATCATTGATGAAGAAGAATAATCAGCACTTATATAGCACTTTTCATACACAGTGTATCCCAAAGTGCATTACAAGCAATGCTAGACTGGTAGTGAAGTGACGGCCATATCACACATCATCACCCACACACAGCCTGGATAATTGCATGAACCAGTTTATGGGAAAGGGAATGTTGGCCAGGACACCGAGAATGTCCCCTATTCTTTAACTTTCACCTGGACACCCACCGGGACAACACCAGGATGGGTAGAAGGGACCTTGGCTAAACTTCTCATCCGAAGGACAGCACACCCCGGCAGTACAGCTCCTCCCTAATACTACACTCAGATGACATTGTTTTTAGGTGCAAGTTCAATCCCAGTGTGGGACGAGAACCCACAACCTTCTGTCCCAGAAGCAGATGTGCTACCAACTGAGCCACACTGACACCGTGTGGAAGGGCAATAATAATGGACAATTGTTTCTTCTGCTTTTCTTAAATTCCAAGTGAAATGTAAGTGTATGGTCCAATATCATCTAAGGGGCATGGCCAGTTTAATGTCTTTTAAGTTTTTTGTGTTCTGTTGATCTGCTTTGACCTGTACCAGATCATTGGACTTTGATAGATTGCAAGGCATCAAGCCATCATTTCTCTGTCTCTGTCATATAGCCCATCTTTTGAGGAAGGCAAATTTGCTTTCAGGTTCTGTCCTGGTCAGTTCTTCTATTTTCATCACTGGTGCCAGATATACAGTCTTAGTTTGAACTTTTTATTTCTGCTTCTAATTTGGCTGCCATTTTTCTACTAATCACTCCTGGGCTTGCGGGTGTGGATCTATATTGTTTTATATGCTTCCATGGTGCCAGGTCTAGTACCTATGTACAAAACTATTGCCTTAGAGTATGCATGGCATTAGTCCCATTTTGTCTGACACCAACAGTCATTGACAAATACTGTAGGTCAGGAGAAATATACAGACCAAGTGAAATTATAAAATTCTCAAGCAGCATCTTATTCGTGTCATTAACAATAACATTAAAATAATTAACTATACAGGATGGTTCTTCATACAGGCAGTACAAACAAATAAGTCCTCTATCTGGGACTCATTTTAAAATCTCAATATCTCTAAACAAAATATTGGTCTCTTTATATACAGTACAATGTCTTTCCCTGGCATTTGCCTGCATCATGTTCTTCTGTTACATCTCCAGCCTTTCATAAACTGTACTAAGGCTTTGCAAGTTTCTTTTCTGTGACCAGCATGAAGAGTGCATGCATTCTTAATAGGTGCAATAAAACAGAACATTCTGGACCCAACTCACAAAGGCCTAAAATTGATGCAAGGTGCCTGCACCAAACATAAATGGCACAAGTGGCACCTTATATCAAACAATGCCCTTTGAGATATTCCCAAATACAGCCTGTGATAAAAGCAGGCTGCATGCACTAAAGGGGATGTACACCAGCTGTGTCCCATAAAATGAACTTTGGCATAGAAACATAGGAGTTGATGGCAGAAGGAGACCATTAGGTCCATCTAGTCTGCCCATTTGTTTTAGACCTATTCTGACACTGTAGTTGCCCTTTGTAATCAGGGCTCCCTTGTGTCTGTCCCATGCATTCTTGAATTCCCCCCACACTGCTGATCCCCTCAACCTCTTGGTACAGGCTGTTCCAGACATCCATCACTCTTTTTCTGAAGACAAACTTCCTGGTGTTGGTAGAGAACCTCCCTCCTTGCAGCCTGAGGTAATGTCACCTGGTCATGGAGCCCTTCTTTTTTTTTTTTCTAACTTTATTTATTCTTCTACACCCCCAGGCATCCTTCAGGAGTACCCACTCGGAGTTCGTCCTACTCCCAGCCTGCACCCCTCTCTTCTCCCCTGATCACTCCCAAACAACTGCAGGCAGGCCCGACCCCCGGTACCATCTCTGGTGCTGATTACCACCCTCCCTTGGTGGCAAGCTCCTAAGTGTGAGGTACCTACCTGCATGTTGCCGGGTTGCTCTGGATGGAGATCCTGGGCACGTCTGGGCTGATATTTGGGATGTGGGTGAATCCACTGGGGCCACCGTCATCTCACCGATGGTGAGGAGGCTTTTTTTCCTTGTTGTTTCCCCCTACGTGCATGAGCGTTCAATGGCATCACAACTCAGGTGGAGCCCCGTAAGAAACCTGTCATGCACATCCCCATCAGAACCCCTAGCAGGTGAAACCCCCAGTCTCCACAGGTGGTCACTACTGCATCAGGGAGTCCCTGGATCCCACCCTAGGGGGAGGAAAACAGTCCCTTGGATGCTCAATCCTACTCCCTCCCCCACCGACCCCCAGGGTCCAGGCTCATTCCTGAACCTGGGTCACTGGTGTAGTGCGAGGTGTGGTGTCCAGTGTCTCAACCCTCAGTGCCAGCGGGCCAGCTCCCTGGAGCCCTTCTTGAAGTGAAAAAGTTCCTCTGCCTGTACCTTGTTAATGCCTTTTATGTATTTGAAAGTTTCAATCATGTCCCCTCACTCTCTTTTCTGCTCCTGGGAGTACATATTCAGTTCCTTAAGTCTTTCCTCATAGAATATGTACTGCAAACCATAAATAATTTTTGATGCCTTTCTCTGTACTGTTTCCACTGTACGGGGTCATAATGTTGCAAGACATTATGCTGCATAGCAAAGTCGTGCTGCCAATACAGCGTAATTTATGCCATGAGGCGTAAGTCTTTTTTCTGTTGGGGGCTCTGCCCCCACACCTCCCATTATGGGGTGCTGCACCCCCGGACCCCTCCACTAAAGATTCTCAACTCTGGGGGGGGTCCAACTAGGGGAGCGCACAAGTCATAAAAAAACTAAAATGTTCTGGGACTGGAAATCAAACCCAGTCCCAGACTTAGCACCTGGGCTCTGACTGCTGTGGCTTAGTCCTGTGAGCCACAGCTGCCACTCATCAGAATCCACTCCCAGCAGAGGTCTTATCCTCTGCCTGGGAAAGTGCTACTGGTGCAATACTGCATACAGCAGTATACGCGGTATTGCACCAGTAGCAGTAGAATACTGCGCTGTACTGGGTTAGCCATAATGTTGTATGCTATTAAGCGTGTGACATTATGATCCAGTAGGTGTTTCCACCTGGTCAATGTCCTTTTTCAGATGAGGCCTCCAGAACTGGACTCCATATTCCAGGTGAGGCCTGACCAGCGATCAATACAGTGGTAGTACCACCTCTCTCCTGCCCGTGATTCCCCTCCCAATGCAGCCCAACATTCTGTTGGCTTTAATGTTGCCTTCTCATACTGCTTACTAACCTTCAAGTTATCTGAGATTATGATTCTAAGATCTTATTCCTGGTTTAAGGCTGCCAGTCTTTTGCCTCCTAGGTAATACTCCTTTCTTGGATTTTTCTCTCTTATATGCATGACCTTGTACTTTTTGGAATTAAATCTCAGCTGCCACAATCCAGACCATTCTTCTAGTTTTTTGAGGTCAGCTTCCATCTTGCTTACTCCTTCTGAGGTGTCCACCCTGTTACATATCTTGTTGTCATCTGTGAACAGACACACCATCCCTTCCAGTCCATCAGTGATGTCTGCTATAAAAACATTGAAAAGCAGATGCCCCAGCACTGATCCCTGAGGCATCCCTCTGGTCACCTGGCCTTCCATCAATTGTGTTCCATTAACCTGTACCCTCTGGGTTCTGCCTTGTAACCAGTTTTGTACCCATCTGAATACTTCTGGATCAACCCCAGTGTGGTCAAGCTTCTTTACTAGCCTTCTGTGTGGAACTCAGTCAAAGGCCATACTAAAGTCTAGGTAGACCACATCTACTGCCCCACCATTGTCCACTATTTTATAGCGTAGTCAAAAAAACTCAAGCAGATTTGTCTAGCATTATCTACCTTCTGTGAAGCCGTGCTGTTTAGGGTCTTATTGGCCACTAGTTTTGAGGAAGGTTTTGATCCTCTGTTTAAGTAGAGTCTCTATTATTTTCTCTATTTCCTTAGGCATGGAACTATGAGGGCTTGTGGCAGCCACCGGCTACAATATCCCTGAAAGTGGAATTCACAAAACTCACCCAAAGGGAGTATTTCTAATAAGGATACTAAGAATATGAATTACTTAGAATAAGGATACTTAGAATATGTCACTCTGGGACAGTTGTATACTACACTGAACTGAATTATTCATTTTTGGGCCTGTGTAAGTAAATAGTTTTGATTCTCTGTTTTGGGGGTTGACTTTTCTTAGTTTAACTTTTATTTGCCAAGAAGGAACTCTAGCTGGGAGATATTTTCAGTCATTTGTGATTAGACCTGTTACTTAATCTCTGTGAAATAGGTGTCTGTTAAGGGGGGGAGCTGAAAGGGGCCTGGGGAACTGTGGATTTAAAACGGGAGTTGTTTGTAGGTTTGGTCTGCTAAGAGAGAGAGAGAAAAAAAAGCAGCCAAAAGCTTCCTTAAATCAAGGAGGTAATTTAATACACTACACTGGATAGAATTATTAATTTGTGGGTCTGTGTAAGTAAACAGTTTTGTTTCTCTGTTTTGAGGGTTGAATTTTCTTAGTTTAACTTTTATTTGCCCGGGAGGAACTCTAGCAGGGAGATATTTGCAGTCACTTGTGACTAGACTTGTTACTTAACCTCTTTGAAATAGGTGTCTGAAAGGAAGGAAGGAAGGCACTCCCTGGGGTGGAGGGTCAGAGATGTTAATGATTGTTTCTCGAGGGCACAGGTTTACTCCATCCCATCCTGCCCCTCACCCCACCCACCCCAAGCACATAACTTCCTTTATATCAGGGGTTCTTACATCACTTCCTTCCTGTCCATATCCTTAAAGGCACAGCACACTGAACATGGGGGAAGAGAAATTCACAAGCTTGCACACACTAAAACAAGAACAAAAAAACACATCTGAAACAGGAAGGAAGACAGGCATGTGGAGAATGGTGCAATGCACTGGCTGTGGAGCAGCAGTCTTCCAGAAGACATTCTGGAGATTGCACTGCTGCCCCATTTGCAGACACCTGTCTTGTCTGAGGGAGAAGGTTACTCATCTCCATGCTGACCTGGCAGGGATTCGGGAAACCTGCTCCCCCACCCAGGGACCACCCAGGCCATCGCCACTACCTCAGAGGTTGCCAAGAAAGAGGAGTGGTTGGACCACAGTGGGCTCAGGGAGGGTGAGGGTGGTGGAACAGAGGCACTTCCCTCCAGTTGTGCCTCTCCACAGTTCATTCACCACTTTGGCAGAGCATGGTTCCTCTATGGAGGCACCTGCAGTGGAGACCAAGGAGGATGCTGGGAACCTCCACAATGGAGACCTGCAGGAGATTAGCACAGGACCCCACAGGGAAAGGAAGCAACTCTTGGTGGGGGACTCAATTGTTAGGGGGTAAAACTGGGGGAGGGCGGGGAAAGTGAGGTAAGGTGCCTGCCTGGCACCATTGCTTGAGGGACAGGAAATTAATCCTTAGGATCGTGGGATCAGCTGCAAGGGGGAGTGAGCTGGATGTCATTATGATGATAATGATAAAACTTTTATTTTTATATAGGAACATACAGATTAGGACCAAAGACCCTGTTTTCAACTAAAGTCCTGTGTTCTTTAAATACAAATAAATGTAATAAAAACAAAAAATACCATACAAACATCCTTGGTACAAACTATAACATGCAATTTACATACAGCAAATCTACCTTTTGTAAATCATCAGCTTTCTTAACATATACAATCAGTCTGCAAATATTCCTTCAGTGCAATTTTAAAAATAGGAAGATTATTTTTGTTCCTTAAATACGTTGGTAGTGTATTCCAATGTCTAGCTATTTTATTTTGTATCTTTGTCTCTCCAAGTTTATTGTGATATTTTAACATTGGAATTTTATCATTCAATTCCCCTACTGGGTATCTCAAATCCTTTGATTGATGGAACATAACAAATTTTGCTAGGGGATGATAATTTTTGGTATTTATAATTTTATGACAAATGATTAGCCAAATGTAGATTCTTTGTGCTTCTGGATTTAACCAATATAACTGATTATAAACTATACAATGATGTGTTCTATTTTTATCCCTAGTTATAAATTTACCCAGTCTGTGGTATACTTGATTTACCTTATTTAATAATATTTGGGCAGAATTCATATAACGGGGAGCTCCATATTCTAAAACTGGTAACAACATCTGCTTAACGAGCTTCACTCTAACTTCCTTTGAGAATACACCCACCACTCTTCGTAGGGCCCCCAACCTTTGATTTACCTTCCTAACTTGAATATTAATATGTTCTTTAAAAGTCAAGTGGGAATCCATTTGCACACCCAAGTATCTACTGTATATCCGTTAACCTGTTTCACTTTAGCAACATTTGATAGTTGGATGTGCAATTGTAGGCCACTCTCTTCTCGACCCGAGTAGAAAATCATACACTGTTTTTTTTTAAAACTTAAGAGCAATCAATCAATCAATCAAATCTTTATTTATCCAGGTGAACATCATTGAGCAAAGCTCATTTGCAAGATGGACCTGATAAGGTCAAGGTTCAGTTACGTAAAAAATATAGTACAATTCAATGAACACAACACAATGAGGAAACAGATTATACAGGACATAATAGCATTGAGGATACCAATACATAGATATATACAATTGTACAAGATCTATTAACACCAACTTACATATTTACATAAAATAAGGAATAGGCAGCGCATGAATTTGGTCATAGAGTGAGAATATGTGGAGATTGAGGTATAAAGTATAAGGTATAAGGGGTTTGTCAGAGGTGTAGGAATGGATGGTGTGTTGTTTGGGTAGAGAAGGAGGTGGTTCTACAGGGATAGGTGAGTCGGAGGGTTATTACAAGGAGGGCTGGGTGGCAAGAGAGATAGACGGTATTGATGGTCTTCGTGGTGACTGTTGGCACTGCCGATAGAGAAAGAGAGAAGGGAGGGGTGCAAGTAAGCAGTAAAGGATAATGGAAGCCAGTGATGGGGAAGTGAGGAATGTGACAGAGGGGAATAGTGTGGTACTATATGGAGGCATAGTAAAATAAAAAATGAGAGGAAAGTATGAATGCAGAATCTGGGGAGTAGCGGAGAGCCTTGAAGGATGGGACAGACTAGGAGATGAAGAACAGGAAGAGGATTATTCGCTACTACTGTCAAAAATAGTTACATTTTTCCTTGATAAGACCAGAGTACAGGGAGATGAAGGATGTACTGGATATAGGTTTGCTCACTTTCAGTATTTTCTGCATATTGTTCCATAGGGAGGATAGCACAAAACTAATGGCAGATCTTCCAAAGCAAGAATTGAATTTGGGCACTTTAAGCATGATAAAATTGTAGCTTCTTAGGGCATATTTACTTGAAGTGGCTTGTGTGAAGCAGTCTGAAACATATTTTGGCAAGTTCTTGGATATGGCTCTGTAGATCCATTGTGCAGCATTTCTGTCCCTTCTAAAGTGGAGCGAGGTCTATCCAACTGCAGCATAGAGGGAGCAATGGTGGATGTTGAAAGGGAGTTCTGTGATAAACCTCTGGGCCCTATGGTAGAGTGTATCCAGTTTTTCTAGGTATGAGATGGGGCAATAACTATATAAGAAGTCAGCATAGTCGATTACCGAAAGAAATGTGGCCTGGACCAGCTTTTTCCTAGCCTTGCTTGTGAGAAAATGTTTTATTCTGTAATAAAGTCCAAGTCTTTGTAGAAGTTTTTTAGTAGTTCTTCCAAATGTTCTATGAAGGAGAGTCTACTGTCTAGCCAGACACCCAGGTATTTGAATTTTGTGACAAAGTCAAGGTTTTCACCAAGGACAGTGGATATGTGAAGGAGAGTGCTTGGGATAGAATACCCTGCATGTGTGTGGGGAGAGAAAAACATTGCCTTTGTTTTCTTTGCATTGAGCAGAAGTTTTTCTTTTTTAGTAGTTGGTGTTGGAGTAGGTTGAATTCTGCTTGTAGTTCTTTGCAGGCTGTCTGAGGAGAAGGGTGGCTGACATACAGCACTGTATCATTGGCAAATAGGTATACAGTGGCTTTGGTGAGATTATTGTCGATACTGTTGATATAGATGGCAAATAGGATCGGACCGAGAATAGATCCTTAGGGTACTCCTCTTTGCAGAGGTTTAAGTGGGGGCAGGTCCCCTTCAGTCTTCACCTGCTAGGTCCTTCCCGTAAGGTAGTTGTTGAACCTTCGTAGGGAGTTTGAATCAATTCCTTTGGATTTCAGGGAGGAAAGGAGCAGATCGTGGTCGACCGTGTTGAATGCCTTACTCAGGTCTAAAAACACAGTGCAGACACAATTTTTTAATCCAATTCTAGTTGCCAGTCATTGGTTACTTTTGCAAGGGCTGTAATGGTACTATGTTTGGCTCTAAAACCAGATTGTGCTTGGTTTAAGAGGTTAGCCGATTCAAGGTGTCCTCTCAATTGTGTGCTTACGATCTTTCACAGCAGTTTGGATAGCACAGAAAGGATGGAAATTGGTCTGTAGTTGTTGAGATCTGAAGGGTCCCCTGATTTCAATAGTGGAATGACTTGGGCGGTTTTCCAGATCGATGGGATAGTTTCTAATTGTAATGAAAGGTTAAATAAGTGTGTTATCGGTACTGCTAATACTTGTACGGCAATCTTTAAGAAGTAGAGGATGGGGGAATCTGCACCTGCACTTTTCTTGATGTCCAGTTGGGATATTAAGTCTTCCACTTGCTTCAGAGTGGCTGGTTTGAAGGAGAAGGTAGAGTTGGTTACCAGTGTTTCGGTACTTTGTATGCATAATTGGGATCATATTAGGTAAGCAGGAGAGTTGTCAAATGCTAGTCCTGTGGTCATAAAGTGATTGTTAAAGGACTCCAGAACTTCCAGTCTGTCATTGATGATGTTCGTCCCGATGAGTATCTTGGCTGGGAGTGAATTACTTGGGTCATGTCCTACTATGTCATTTATAGTGTTCCAGAACTTGATGAGGTTATGGAAGGAGGATTCTAGCTCAGCCCAATAGTAAGCAGCCTTTGCATCTCTGACCTTCCTGGTACATATGTTTCTGGCCTTTTTGAACTGCCCCCAATCTGATGGCATCTTAGTTTTGCGTGCCTTTTTCCATAACATGTCTCTCTCTAGGAGGGTGGATTTAAGGTCTGGTGTAAACCAACAACAGGTTTTGTGTTTGATACGCACTTTAGATACTGGTGCATATTTGTTAAGGGCTCCTGTGATAATGTCATTAAGAACATCATATGCTATCTCCACTGTATTTGCTAAGTAATATTCTTGCCACGGTGTGGAGTACTTTATCTCTTCCAGGTATGCATAGATGTTAAAATTCTGCTTTGGTCTCCTCGCTGTGAATTTAGTGGGGGATTAAGGTTTATAGGATGTTCTTATGCTAACAATGAGGCAGTGGTTGCTGATATCACTGAAAAGGACTCCAACGTGGGAGAATAGGTGAGGCTTGCTCACCAGAATAACATCCAAAAGTGTGCTATTACTTGGTGTCTTATTGTTGATTCTTGTATGCTCATTGATGAGTTGTGTAAGCCCATATGTGTCACAGAATGATATTAAGGGGGTAGCTGCCTTGGAGAGCCAGTTTAGATTTATGTCTCCATAATTATAGTTTCTACAGACACCTTTTCGATTATCTCACCTAGATGTGATAATAGCTTGAGACCAGCAGAAGGAGGCCTGTAGCAGCCTATTACCTGCAGCAATGTGTTATGTGAGATAGCCACTTTAAGGGATAGGCATTCAAATTCTTGTGTCATGGAAGATGAGGTGAGGCAGGTTGCAGTTAGGTTGTCCTTTATGTATATAGCTACACCCCCTCCTCTAGATTGTCGGTCAGCTCTGAAAAGTCAGTAATTGGGTAAATTTATATCTTTGTCGGCTGTGGCAGGCTTAAGCCATGTCTCAGAAACCATCAATATATCTGGTCTGGTATAGTTAACCCAAGCTTGGATCATCGTGATCTTTTTCAATAGGCTGCACACATTAACATGGAGGAAGCTTAATACTTTAATCTTGGCTAGGTCTGAGGGTGCAGTAATAACCTCTGGGGGCCCTGGATTAAGTTTCACATTTCCTGAGCATAATAGTAGTAAAATCAGCAGTTTCATGATTGCAGCAAGAGACAGTTTGTATAGTCTTGCTTTTGCCATCTTTTTTTTGTTCTGGTTCAGCTTTCTATGATATCCAGGTGAGAAGCTTTGTCCTCCTAGTAGAGCAATGATTAATACTCTGACAGATAGGAGCAGCAAAGATTTTACTGTATAGAGGGGGAGATGTGTGTCAGGCAACAACAAGACTGACTGCGTCCCTCCGTAGCAGCTTGACCATGGGTGATGATGTAGTAGGGGGAAGTTATATATACATACCCAGTCACTTGATGCTGTTGAGGTATTGCGGTAGAACAAGGACAGCATCCAGTCCCCCTGTGTAGCATCCTGTGATTGGTTGCAATTTCCACAGGGATCAGGATATAGAAGGAGTACAAGGAGTATCCAGAGGTTCCCCCCATTATGAGTGATGTGGGGGAGGGTAATATATGATCTAAGGCTTTATGCCTGTGCTGTCAGTTGCACAATAATGTGTTTATAAAAAATGTGTTTAGGAATGACCACAATAATTGTCCTGTCTAGATAACATCAAGGAGAAAAGATCTTGAGACAGTGTGGACCAATCCTTTTTGAGTGAGGAAGGGTGGAGTAGCGCTTTAGGGAGACACCTAGAAGAGTAATTTATCAAGCATATGCTCAAGCGCAATCAATAGCAAGGGTTAATGCACAAGGGGATGGCCAGAGTAATAAAGGCCATTTAGGGAACTGGTTATTGGTTGATGTTAATGAGATGGAGTAGAGGCCATAGGGTAGCAACGCACAAGGGGGCATGACTTTTAGTGGAGGTGGGAAAGGGTCTATATAAGAAATGGCAGGGAGGGGGAAGGGTGGGTGGACATAAAAGTTACAGCTTTGCCGTACCTTGCGAGGGTAGCTAGTCTGGGTTGGTGTGTCCGAGCAGCAGCTGAGGAGACTGACCACCTGCTGGCAGAGTCTAGCCCCGGCACTTGGCTTGGGGGGCACTTCTTGGAGGTCCTTGGCTGAGGAAAAAGGACAGAGGCACTTAGATTTAAAGGCTGTCCAGAGACAAGCATCAGCAGTGTAGCAGGGGATCTGAATTAACAATTGAAAGGCTTGTAACTGGAGCTTTGGTGCCTAAGCATCTGGTCCAGATTACAATACACAGGAAGGGCTGAGATCACAATAAGTATCCTTTTTTTTAACAGACAGTTTCCCCAGACCCCACAATTACAGTGAGAACAGCTTTCTTTTTGAGCAGTTTTAATAATCAAATCCCAAATAAACACAGTTAAAGGCAGAACAGAGCAAGTGAAGTGGAGACCAATCAGAAGCAAAGCCATAGAGGGCACTTGCTTTCTGATTGGTTGCAGCTTTGCCGTACCTTGTGAAGGTAGCTAATTCAGGCTGGTGGGTCTGAGTGGTGGCTGAGGAGGCCGACCACCCACTGGCGGAGTCTAGCCCCGGTGCTCAGCTTGGGGGGGGCGCTTCTTGGAGGTCCTCGGTTGAGGAAAAAGGAGAGAGGCACTTCAATTTAAAGGCTGTCCAGAGACAAGCAACAGCAGTGTAGCAGGGGGTCTGAATTAACAATTGAAAGGCTTGTAAGTGGAGCTTTGGTGCCTAAGCATCTGGTCCAGATTACAATACACAAAAAGGGCTGAGATCACAATAATTATCCCTTTTTTTAACAGACAGTTTCCCCAGACCCCACAATTACAGGGAGAACAGCTTTCCTTTTGAGCAGTTTTTACAATCAAATCCCAAATAAACACAGTTAAAGGCAGAATAGAGCAAGTGAAGTGGGGACCAATTGGAAGCAAAGCCATAGAGGGTACTCACTTTCCGATTAGTTGTGGCTTTGTCTACCTTGCGAGGGTAGCTAGTCCAGGCTGAGTGGGTCTGAGTGTGGTGGCTGAGGAGGTGACCACCCACTGAGCCCAGCCTCCCAGCGCCAGCTTTGGCTGTGCTTGGAGGTCCTCGGCTTGCGAGGGTAGCTAATCCGGGCTGGTGGGTCTGAGTGGTGGCTGAGGAGGCTGACTGCCTGCTGGCAGAGTCTAGCCCCGGTGCTCAGCTTGAGGGGTGCTTCTTGGAGGTCCTCGGCTTGTGATGGTAGCTAGTCCAGGCTGGTGGGTCTGAGCGGTGGCTGAGGAGGCCAACCACCTGCTGGCAGAGTCTAGCCCAGGCGCTCGGCTTGGGAGCAATCCAGAATCACTCATCCATTTTTCCAATTGGTACAAATCCCCCTGTAATTTCTTTTCTAATTCTCCTATAGTATTAGCTGAGACTAATAACACTGCATACATTCTAATTTCCCCATGTTTATCCACCTAGTGACAAATACCTGGCTGAGAATGGGATCAGAGCACTGCAAAACATGAGTTTGTGAAGTTGGGGATGGGCCTTAGACCAGTAGCTCACACAGTAACTTTCTCAGAAGTGCTATCTGTCTATGGCATGGATGAGGCTAGGGTACTCCACACCATGGGATTCAATGACTGGTTGAAAAACTGGTGCAGAGCTCAAGGATTTGGCTTCATTTGGGACTGAGGCTCCACCTGGAGGGATGCAGGCCTATACTGGTGTGATGGCCTGCATCTTTCCAGGAGGGGGGAACCAGGATCCTAGGTGATAGGTTTAAATGCTTCATTGGCAAGCATTTAAACTAGCCAAGGAGGGGGGGAGGCACTGAAAAAGAGAAGGGAAATCCTAGCCCCCCAAAAAATCAGGGTAGTTATTGAGGTAAACACCAAGATAAAGCAGTCGATAGGGAGAAGGGCAGGGGTAAATGGAGAAAAAGACAAAGGTAGTAATGACAGGGATGGGGCAAAAAGAAATAAGATCATAAAAAATGGAGGGTAATAAGTACCAATCCCCATAGTCTAGGTAAAAAGCTCCCTGAAATGGTGGCCTTGATGGAAGAGGGATGTCTGGATATCGTGCCAGTCACAGAAACATGGTACACTCAGAACCATGACTGGGATGTCAACATATCAGGGTAAACAATCTACAGGAGGGACAGTGAGGGTAGAAGAGAGGAGGAGAAGTATTTCTCTATGTAAGGGAAAGGATCAAAGCAACAGAACTAAAGGGTAAACAGGGAGGAGAGGAGGCACTGTGGGTCACCCTGGAGACTGAAAATGGCACCACAATCTGCACAGGGGTTGTATACAGACCCCCATCTCAGAGGGAGGAAATGGACATGGAAATAATAGAAGCCATCATTGGGATGGCAGAGAAAGAGTATATATTGCTGATGGGGGACCTGAATATGCCAGATGTTAACTGGAGCACCTTTGCTGCAGCCACATTCAAGAGCAGAGCCATTCTTGATGTCCTACAAGGGGCATGCCTCAGACAGCTAGTTTTGGAAACCACTAGGGAGGGAGCAATCTTAGACCTGGTGCTCTCAAATGGGGACAGAGAGATGATCTCAGATCTTGAAGTGGGTAGCCATCTGGGAACAAGTGACCACCAAACAGTGTGGTTCATGATAAACTTAGCTGTAGAGTTAAGTCATACACATGTGAAGATACTGGTCATCAGGGGGGCTGATTTTGTCAAAATGGGAGAGTGCCTCAGAAAAGCACTAGCAAACAGGCAAGAAGGTGGGGTGGAATGACAATGGGAAAACATCAAAACCGCCATCACAGAGGCAACAAGCCTTTGTGTGAAGCAAAAAAAAAAAGGAAAAGGAAAGAAAAAAACACTATGGTTCTCAAAAGAAGTAGTGGGGAAGGTTAGGGAGAAAAAGATAGCATTCAGGAAGTAGAAGGAAACACAGATGGAGCTGGAGGGAGAACTGTACCAGTTAAAGCAGAAGGAAGGGGGGCATCTTGGTCGGGGAAACCCTAAACACAGGTACACCCTGGGAGGGGAGGCGCTGGAGGCCTCAATAGGGGAAAAAGACCTAGGGGTCATGGTGGATACATGTATGAATAACTCTGAGCAGTGCAGGAGAGCAGCTAGCAAGGCAAACAGGATGTTGGGATGCATCGTAAGGGGATCACCTCTAGGAACAAGGAAATGATTCTGCCGCTGTACAATGGACTGGTTAGACCACACCTTGAGTACTGTGTACAGTACTGGAGACCACACTTGAAGAGGGACATACAGCTCCTGGAGACAGTACAGAGGAGGGCAACAAAGATGATACGAGGCTAGGATTTGACTTATGAGGACAGACTTGAGGAGCTCTGCCTGTTTTCATTGGAGGAGAGAGAGCAGGGGACATGATTGAGGTCTTCAAGTACCTTAAGGAATAAATAGGGTAAACATGGAGGGATCTTTAGACTAAAGCAGGAGGTATCACCAGAGGGCATGGTTTGAAGTTGGAAGGTGGAAGGGTGAGGGGAAAAGAGGAAGGGTTTTTCACCGAGAGGTGGTGGACCCTTGGAATGCACTGCCTGGTGAGCTGGTTCAGAGATCCACAGTGGAAGCTTCAAGAGGGTGGGACAGACACAGAAAGTGGATGTATCAGATGATGGCCTGTCCAGGGGTGGGGATGGATGATAGGGGTTTCTGGAGAACAAGGGATGGGAGGGTCTCGGCACCCAACTAAGGATCTAGGTTCAAGCAGACTTGATAGACCGTAAGGCCTAATCTGCTGGCAAATAGTATGTTAGTATGTTAGTATGTAAGACAGTCAGAATAGCAAAGGCCCAAACTGAGGAAAAGACAGTCAACTTGGTTAAGAAGGGGGATAAAACCTTTTATTGGTACATTAAGGAGCAAATAAAAATGAAGGCAGGGATACTTAGACTGAATAAAGGGGAAGGTGATTGGGCAGAGAGTGACAGTGAAAAAGCAGGGATACTGAACGAATACTTCTGCTCAGTATTCACAATGGTAGAGTAGGGGAAGATACCTAATCCAGTCAACAGAAGCACTCTGGATAGGGGGGTTGATATTAGTCCTTTCACAGAAGAAAGGGTTCTGAAAGAACTCTTAAAAATGAAGGTGGATGAAGCAATGGGGCCTGATGGGATTCACCCCAGAATTCTAAAAGAACTAAGGGAAGAACTAGTAACACCACTGACTACTCTTTTTAATAAGTCATGGGAGGATGGAGTGGTACCTGAGGACTGGAGGAGGGCAGATGTGATTCCCCTTCACAAACTTGGGAGCAAGACAGAGGCAGAAAACTACAGACCTGTCAGTTTGACCTCAGTGGTAGGGAAAATGATGGAATCACTTCCGAAGGAAAGAACTGCGGAGTACCTAGAGGCCAGTGGGGCACAGGACCCAAGGCAGTATGGATTCATAGCACAAAGGTCATGTCAGACAACTCCAATTGATTTCTTTGACTGGGTGATCAAAGCAGTAGACCAGGGAAGGGCTGTGGACATGGCCTACCTAGACTTTAGCAAGGCACTTGACACAGTCCCGCACAAACGATAAATAAACAAATTAACCAGCCTGGGAGTGGGTCCCAGAGTGGTAGCCTGGGTAAAACACAGGCCAGACAACAGGACACAGAGGGTAATAGTAAATGGAGCCCACAGTAAAGAAAGGGAGTTACTAGTGGGGTTCCGCAGGGTTCAGTACTGTGGACAGTCCTTTTTGATGTTTTTATAAGTGACATTGCAGAGGGACCAGAAGGAAAAGTATGTCTCTTTGCAGATGACACAAATATCTGCAACAGGGTTGATATGCAAGGTGGGGTGTAAAGGATGAAAAGGGACTTGGCAAGGTTGGAGGAATGGTCAAATGTATGGCAGCTTAGATTCAATGCAAAGAAGTACAAAGTAATGCACCTGGGCAACAAAAACCCAGGGGAAGAGTACACAATGGGGGGGGATGAGACAATGACAACAACAAAAATGGAAAGGGACCTGGGGTAGTCAAATTGGAACACCTAAAGGTGGGCAAGCAATGTGAAAAGGCAGTAAGGAGGGCTGGGGGATACTGGGATGCATAGGAAGAGGCATCACCAGTAAAAAAGAAGAAGCTGTAGTCCCTTTGTACAGACAGTTGGTAAGACGACATCTGGAGTACTGTGTACAGTTCTGGAGACCCCATTTCCGCAAAGACATAGACAGGGTGAAGGCTGTCCAGAGGAGGGCAACCAAAATGGTGCAGGGTCTGCACCAGAAGACATATGAAGAAAGACTAAAGGATCTTAAGATGTATAGCCCCTAGGAAAGGAGGGAGAGGGGGGACATGATAGAAACTTTCAAATACATTGCGGGAATAAACAAAGTCCAAGAGGGTATAACATCTTTCAGAAAAAGAGATGTGCAAGATCAAGGGGGTACAATTTGAAGTTAGAGGGGGATGGCTCAGAGGTAATGTGAGGAAGTATTTCTTCACAGAGAGGGTTGTAGATGCATGGAACAGCCTTCCTGAGGAGGTCATAGAGTCAAAAACAGTGGGGGAATTCAAGAATGCATGGGACAGACATAAGACAATTCTAGTGGGGGGTAAGAAGAAGTAGACTGTTGGTTAACTAGGATCTGCAGCTTATCCGTTAGGTAGGGAAATGGGCAGATTAGGTGGGCCAAGCATTTCTTATCTGCCATCAAATTCTATGTCTCTATGTTTCTATGTCACAATGTGGCTTTGGTCTTCCCTCTCCAATCCTTGAGAATTGAAGCAAGTCCCTTCCCAGGTGGTATACTGCCCCCTCCTTAATCGCCAAAGTGGCCCATAGTATACTTATTGAATATGGTGCAGGGCTTCCAACAGACATGGGATAAACATAAGGGAGCAATACAGATGAGTATGACTAGATAGGCCATTAACAGAGTACAGGTCTATGGCACATTCATAAGGTAGAAAAAATGGGCAGACTGGATGGGCCTTGCGGACCTTATCTGCCATCAACTTCTATGTTTCTGTGTTTCTACAGCCATTCTCCCTGTGTTATCTAGATACCAGCTCTTGAGTAAATAATAATACAGATTTTTGTATGTCTACAGTGTCAGCCAAAGAAACATTTGTACACAAGCAGGAGTAATAAGATCAGGGGTCACGGCGGGGAGGGGTTATGATTTACATTAGATACAACTTGGGTTCTTCTGAGGTAATATATACAGGAAAAATAGAAGGAATTGAATGTTTGCTGTTGAAATTCCATATGATTAATCTTATTGTAGGAGTTGTTTACTCTCCACCAAAGATTAACACTAGGTCTTTTGAAAAATTTTCACATACTATTAGGGGCTGCATAGGTCAAACTGATATGATAATGATGGGTGATTTTAACGCTGCTTGGGGATTCCCAAGGGGTTGGGCTTTGGAAAATTCTATGAAATGTTTAAATCTGGTGCAGATAGTTGATGTTTCTACAAGAAAAGGGAAACTAACAAGTAAAGGTAGTATATTGGACTTGTGTTTTGTATCCCCCGAAATGATTGTAGTAGATAAGGGAGTCATGGAACCAAATTTGGGGGACCATAATGTAATTAGATGTGTTATAAACTTGAGATTTAAAAAAGTTCCAAAAATGAAGACATCAATTGAATATAAAGAAGTTATGCTAAGTTCAACAACAACTTATTTCGAAAGCATCTTCAGGGATTACCATGGCATAGAATTTTCCTAATACCTGACCTAAATTTAGCAGTACAGGAGTTTACACATATGTTTATTGCTGCATGTGATCAATTTGCACCTTGGAGGAAAGTTAAACAGAAGCAGAATCATCTGCCCTGGGTGACTCCTACCATAAAGAAGTTAATTAGGGTAAAAAATCAACTTTGGAAAAAAGCTAATAGGACCTTGAAAACTGAAGTATGGGATAGTTTTAAAAAAGTAAGAAATAGGGTGATCCACGAAATTAGGAAATCAAAAGCTAAATATTATAAACTAAGGATAAATGAAACAACCAAACCCAAAAAATACTGGTCTTTGACAAAGAGTCTTATAAATCCTGGTAAAAATCAAAAAGAAATAAAATTGAGACAAAATGGGTCTATCTTTGAAGCTGAAAGAGTGGCAGAAATGTTAAATCAATACTTTATTGAACTTCTAGACTTGGATACTGAACTTGAACCTAAAAAGAATAATGTGCAATATACTGACTCAAATATAAAATCTGATAACAACAAAGAAAATCAAATTCCAATGTTTAGGTTTAAAGTAGTGACTATTTCTGAAGTACATAAAATAATAAGTAACTTAAAGATCAATAAGGCTATGGTCCTGATGAGATAGAAAATAGATTTTAAAGGAAGCTGTACAAGAAATAGCACCCATTTTGACTGGTATTTTCAATTGGAGTTTAAGGAGGCATTTTCCTCAATATGAAAGCAAGCAAAATAATTCCTATAGATAAAGGGGGTGACTCTATGGCTACATCTAATTATCGTCCTATAGCACTATTGTCAACTGTCTCAAAAATCTTGGAAAAAATTGTTCATGGACAATTAATGCAGTATTTGGAGAAATATCAGAAAATAACCCCGTTTCAGTCAGGTTTTAGACAGGGTAGGTCCACTGATACCTCCCTCATGGACTTCCTAGATTTAGTTGGTACTCCCTTAGGGGAAGGGAGGTCAGTGGGTGCGGTATATGTGGACCTATCAAAGGCTTTTGATTTGGTGAATCATTGTACCTTGATCAAAAAATTGAAGAGCATGGGAATAGAGGAAGAGACTTGTGGATGGTTTACATCATATTTAGATAAGAGGACTCAATTTACTATAGCAAATAGTTATAAGTCTGGATTGGATTATGTGACCAGGGGGGGTACCCCAAGGGTTCCAATCTAGGCCCCTCTTATTCTTGGTTTATTTGGATGACTAACCGAAATTGATAAAAAATTCACAAGTTAGACTTTACGCAGATGACACAGTTTTGATTGCATCAGG
The DNA here is from genome assembly GCA_016271365.2 of Neoceratodus forsteri. Taxonomy (NCBI): domain Eukaryota; kingdom Metazoa; phylum Chordata; order Ceratodontiformes; family Ceratodontidae; genus Neoceratodus; species Neoceratodus forsteri. The sequence continues at coordinate 51,236,369 of CM057449.1, read as the reverse complement.
TAAAAATTCTGAAGAAATTGTACAAAAATTACAAGGTGATTTCTTAACAATGCAATATTTTTTTTCTTCACTTGGACTCTTGATAAACAGTAAAAAAAACACAAACTATGCTTTTTGATAGTGAGAATAAAAATCAAGTGTCCACAAAATTAATAATTAAGACTCTGGAAGGAAATATTCTAGAACAAACACAAGTCTATAAATATGTGGGTATAAACATTGATCAAGGTTTAAATTTTGAATGACATATAACAGAATTAATAAAAAAAACAAATTCAAAACTAGGGGGTATGAGAAGGATTTCAAATTGTCTATCAAAAGAAATGTGATTAAATATAGCAAATCAACTTATATTACCAATGATGGATTATGGGAGCCATATTTATAGACATACTTCCAAAAAACTGTTACATCATCTGGATGTTCTTTACAATAAAATAGCAAGATTTGTATTGAAATGTGACATTGGCACCCACCATTGTGATATGTATACAGAACTAGGTTGGAATTCATTACATCAGAAAACTGAGAGAAATTGGTTGAACCAGATAAAAGGATTAATGTAAAAATTCATCACAGTACTACTTGACTAAAACATTAATAAAACCTGATCATGGATTAAATCTGCGGAAACAAGGTGCTAGAGATTTTCTGCTCCCAAAAATTAAAAATGGTTTTGGTAATATTGGAGGCAGTATAGCGCAGTGGTCTAAGGCTCTGAGCTGCAAATTTGGAGACATCCAGCAGACCTGACCTGGGTTTGAATCCCCCAGCTTCCAATTGCATACTGTGTGACCCTAAACAAGTCACTTAACCTCCTTGTGCTCACAGGTCACTCCTGTAAAAAAGCTTTCAGCTTAGTGTGCTATACCTGGTTAAATAAATAAAAAATATGACCTTCCAATATAAAGTTTCTTCAAGTTGGAACAGACTTCCCCCTTACCTTAGAGACCCAGACTTGTCTTTTACAGAATATAAAACTGCAATAAAACATGAATTATGTTTTAGATGTTTGTGTAATAGGTAGTTATATGTTTAAGAGGTTTGACTTATGTCTTGTATCCTTTGATGTAATGTGCATTGAGTGTTATGTATATTCTGAATGATATGTTTTTGTACATTTTGTGATTATTTAACAATTTTTACAACACAGGATTGCCTTGTAAATAGGGACTTTTTGAACCCTAATGGCAAATTTCTCCGTATAAATAAAATTTTACTACTAATAATAATAATAATGATAATTTACTGCAGTACTTACGCCAAGCAAGTGACACAGAAAATCACAAGAAAGAATGGGTTTCTCACTAGTCTCCTGAAGAATGCACATAATCTACAAAATTTCCACAATCTCCATGTAGAGCTGGGTTACACAAGGTTATATACTACATATAACATCAGACACTAGATATAAAGAATATGCTATATTGGTTCTATACTGTAAACAATGCGGTACAAGACATTCTCCATTGGATAATGACTTGGGAGACAGAATTAATAATGAGCATCACGTGAGACAAAGTATATGCTCCTGTCAGCATGAAGCTTGTACAAAAGAAATGCTAACAGGCCCAGACTACATGTGGCATTACTTGCCTAATGTAAGACAAAACAAATTATTTCTCTATTTTAGCTTAGACAAAGCGAAGTGCTGACAGGCCACTACTACATATGATTATATGAGAATATATGTAATATTCAAAGTAATCACTGATGATCCCTAAGAGTCAGTATATCATTGATTAGGTAGATTATATATGGAATATATGTAAAAGACAAACATAATGCATTATAGTGAGGTATAATAAGCATGCATGATATAATCCTATAAAGGATGTAAACATTAGCATATATTAGCAGCAAAGCACATTCCTGGCACTCTTGCTTATATGATGGGTGCCTAAATCTACATATTAGTGCAAAATAGCTGTATGACAGTATAATAGACCAGGAATACAGTACATGTTGTATGTGTGATGATAGGGGGCTCAACCCAGGTGCAACACCTGGCAGTATAGTGCCCCCTTCCAGAACCCTGATTCTGTCCTTATTATTTATTATATATCCTGTCCCCCTTGTGGTGGTATAGGATCCTCCTTCCTGAACCCTGATTCTGCCTGTATTATTTATTAAATGTCTTGTCTCTCTTGTGGTGGCATAGTGCCACCATCCCCAAAGATGCTGTACTATATATTTAATAAAATGCCCCCACTTTCCCGATCCCAGATACTGACATTTTATGTAATACTTAAAATGCCCCCTCCCCAATTCCTGATACTGCTGTTGTCATCATATGATGTAAGACCCCCTTACACTGGTGATCTAGTGGCTCTCCATCCCTCCTACCCAAGCTGGTAGTGCCCACCACCCAGCTCCCCCTTACTGTAACAGCACCAGCACTGGCACAGCCCTCCTCTTACCTCCTTGGCTGGCACTGACTGAACTGTTAGTGAGTTCTTCTGTACTGTACTGGATACAGATGTGAGAGGAAGACTGAGCCAGTGCCAGCTCAAATACAGGATGGGGGAAGCTGAGTGGTGGGTGCTACCTGCTTGGGTTGGAGGCAGAGTGCACCTCAATCACTAGAGTAAGGGAGTCTTATGTCATATTATGAAAACAGTGGCATTAAGGGGGGCATTTTATGTGTTACATAAAATTGTGGCATCAGCGATGAGGGCACTATACTGCCATAAGGGTGACACTTTATTTAATAAATTATATGGGCAGCATTGAGATTCCAGGAGGGGGGCACTAGACCACCAGGCAAAGTGGTTTTATTTCCTGTACTTGTGGATTAGGGATGGAGGGACCATTTACATTTGGGTAAGAGGCATTGGGAAGACCCTTCCCATGCACCAGATGTTTGCTGCATGGGAGGGGTTGCAGCATTTGTCCAGACTTTGCTGCCAAGACTCTGCTTGTGCCAGAATCTGGTGCAGGGTCCTTGGAGCACTGGACTATGGTGCAAGCTGCTGGTTGCTGCAGCTTGCACTGATTCTAGCCCTGTTTGTGAATAGTGCCCTCTGAATCAGAGTTAGTCTTCTATTGACAAGTCTGTAAACAAGCTTATGGAAGTCATAATATATCTGAAGGTTAACCCTCTGGGTCCCAGACTGACATCTCCTCTAATAGCTTTTTGCAATGATTTGAACTATAAAAGAATAGAAACAAGTGCAGGAAGAGAGATAACAGGGAATCATGGGACCACTGGAGTGGCCAATTCCTAGGTGCCACAAGAAAATCTGATTGCACAATCAGATGGGCAAAAGACAGACAAGTGGCAGAATAGAAGATGACACAATAGAGGCTTGCTTTCAACTCTCTCTGCAAAACAAATGGATTAGGATCTCACTCAACTCTGTCAGAGTTGAGGCCTTAGTAACTCAGTCCTCTTATAGCTATACAGTACATTGAATATGGCTTGGTTTATAAGAGAGACATAAGGCAATTATAGTGGGGGTAGGAGGAAGTAGGCTGTTGGTTAACCAGTATCTGCAACTTATCCAATAGGTAGAGAATTGTGCATTCTAGGTGGGTCAAGCGGTCCTGATCTGCTGTCAAAGTCTATGTATCTATGGTCATTTTAAATGTCTAAACCCTTATTCCTGCATTTTGTTTTGTTTGTTTTGTTCTATTTTTTTTCTGCTTTATCTTTTTATTGAATTTTTGCGTGCATACAAGAAAAGGTAAGCAATCAGTACCTTACAACGCAGTACAATTGGAAGATATCCTCCATATGAGAGACAGGACATCACTCTATTTATGAAAAACAATAGAATATAAAAATGAAAATATCTGATTTTGTCATAGTTCTTAGATCTAGAACCATAACAGGTATGTATATATGTAATAGCAGGGTAGAAAACAAATATGGTAACTGTTGATTCTAACAGGGTCCATTGTATATGAAGAAAATTATAATAGTTGCTTTGATTGGGTTTAGAAGTAAATTGCCTAAAGCAATGTACATAACAGTACGATAGTGCATAATAACTGGAGGGGGAGAATAGAAGGATAGTGTATAAAGAAAAGAGGGAAATAGAAAAAGAAAATGAAAACAAGAAAAAAAAGACAGTAGGGAGATAAAATCGAAGAGCTAAAACGAAGAAGAGAAACAGAAAGATATCTGTGTTTGGGAATACAATGTCCCTACCCTAAGGTTGGTGTAATAGAGACAACTTGAATATCAATGTATTATGGTATAAAAGAACCAGAGGTTTTGATGTACTTGAAGTAGTCCTGCCAGCATCTGTCATATGCCATGAGTCAGTTATGAGTGACATGAGATAATCTATCAAGGGATGTGTACTGGGAGAGGCTTTGAAGAACATCTGAAATAGTTGGAATAGAGACTCTTTTCCAGTTCTTGAGGATCAAACATTTAATGAGGAGAGATAGAACATTTAACCTTCTGAAATGTGCATGAGACAGTGGGGGATTATCTGAGACAAAGATACCTAGTAAAAAGAGTATAGGGTCTAGGGGAATTCTTTGTCTGATAATTCTTTTGGCCAAGGAATAGACTTTGAGCCAAAGCTTATTAATGAGAACACATGACCATAGAATGTGAAATAAATCCCCATTAGGCAAGTTACAGCACCAGCAGTTGTTATTGTTTAAATGTCTCATGCGGTGAAGTACAGCAGGGGTTTTATACCATAAGTGTAGGATTTTCATTTGTGTTAGAGAACTGCGAGCATCTTTAAATATATTATGAGACAGAAGCCAACATCTACGACATTTTCCATCTGTAATATTGCAATTAAGTAGTGCACTGCATTTATTTTTGGCTGGGATAGAATAGTCAGGTAGGTTGTCTACCATGTCCCTATAGATGGAGCTGTTCCACTTTGCTGATAAGTTAGCCCAGTGCGAGATGTATTGGTCTTGTAAAGTATGTTTATACACATAATGGGAAAGAGAGGTGTAAGCATCCCTAATTTGTGAATACTTCCAGAAGTCTTGTTTAGGGATCTTCCTGTCATGCTGTAAATCTGAGAACATTTTGAGCATGAGTGTGTTCTTGTTTAGAATGTCTTCTAGGAAAAAAATACCTTTATTTTTCCAAGTACAGCAGAAAATTGGATGATTCTCTAAGGTGAGAATCGGGCTGCCCCAAAGGAGAGCATTTATCTATGGAGTTGGATTAGATTTCAAAATTTTAAGAATTAGTTTCCAGTAAAGAATGGAAGATGATATGGTTGCATGGGATTTTAGCTTAGTGGGAAGAGGGTTAAAGATAAAGGAAATGAGAGCTCCTCCTGGGCAGAGTGCAGATTCCATTGCTACCCAAAGCGGAGAATGATGTGATGGCTTTGAATACCATTTAATGGTTTGAGTTGTGCGGAAGGCCCATAGATAACCTTTAAACCATGGGAGTTTTAATCTTCCTTTTTCTCTTTATGCCCAAAGTTTATTATAGTTAAATCTCGATGGTTTCCCATCCCAAAGGAAGTTATCAATTAATTTATCAATTTTGTGATAGGAAAGAAGATGGTAAAAGTATGGGAATATTGGCTAAAAGGTAGAAAATCTTGGATGAGATGGACATCTTGATGGCGGTAATTTTCCTTATGAGAGAGAGATTAAGAAGCTTCCACCTATCAAGAATTGTTTTAATGTTATCAAATAAGGGACTAAAATTAGTATCCCATATTTTTTCCAGATTTTGGGTTATTTTGATTCCTAAATATGTGATGCCGTGTGGTGACCAACAAAATCCGAGGGGTTTGTTCGTAAATGTTTTACAGTAATCATTAAGAAGTAATATTTCTGATTTCCCATAATTTAGAGCAAGGTCTGAAATATATATTTTTATAATTTATTTAAGTCTAGGATTACAACATACCTTTGAGCCAAGGCTCTTTTACAAAGGTTCCACATCATAAAAACAGTACAATACAATAAGTACAAAACAGAATAATACAGTAAGGTAGCATAACTAACAACCATGGGAGAAACAATGCAATAGACAGGATAAACAATATTAGTGTGAGGTAACATAGGAGAAGAAACAGTGTAACAAACTGGTATGGGGTGGAGAGGAGGGAAAGGGGCACAAAGGAAAACACAAAGTGGGTAAGGTCACATGAGGGGAGGTGAGAACAGCCAGTGGCCTTGTCAACAGCACAGAGCAGAGGTATCATAGCTAAACATAACAGGGTGAAGTGCTAAAGGAGGGAAGGGTGGGGGAGCCAAGAAAGGGGAGGGAAGTGGAGAAAGGGGAGAGAAGGGGGTTAGTAAGTGCTCAGGAGGAAGCGGAGAATAGAGAGTGGATTATGGTGACTATAGGTTACAGTCACAGCAGCTAAAGTCAGTAAGATGGTGGTGGAGCTTAGATTTGAATGAGCCAAGAGTGGTAGTGGAGGAGATGTCAGGGCTGAGCTCATTTAGCAAGCTGGGTGCTCTGTGGGCAAAGGATCTTTGGCCCTGGGAGGTGTGACAGCGGAGGACCTGGAGAAGCTGGGATTCAGAGCCCCTGGTGGTACGAGGATTCAGTCTTTGGCTCAGTAAGGTTTGAACTCCAGGAGGGGCAAGGCCCATGGTGACTTTCTTTGCCATGATGCAGGTTAGATACTTTATGCGGTTTGAAAGTTGAAGCCATCAAGATTGGGCATAGAGGTCACATGTATGGGAGCCCATGGTCAGCCTACAAGCCTTGTTAAGGGATGTCGATATTCGCCTGAGGACAATGGTGGAAGCAGAGCCATAGAGGATTAGTCCATAGTCAATGATGGAGACCACCGAGCTCTGGATGGCGATCTTAAGAGCATCTGCCGTGAGGTGTTGTCTGTGACGGTATAGCAGGCCTAAGCGCATGTTTGCAGCTTTGGCCACACCGTCTATGTGGTCCACATAGGAAAGATTTGTGTCCAGAGATATCCCTAGGTATTTGAAAGACTGCACCTGTTCAAGGTCGCTTCCAAGGCAGGTTGAAATAGTGAGTGGGTGAAGTTTATGTCTGTTGTGGGGTCTGTTAAAGAGCATTGCCTTGTTTTTTTTTATGGTTGAGAACCAGCTTATGACTGCTAAACCAATTTTCCACAGAGGAAAAGCCTTGCTGAAGATTGAATTGTAAGATCACTGGGTCTTTGTGGGAGGAGAAGATTACAGTGTCATCTGCATAGAGGATAAGTTGTTCAGGGCAGGATTTTGGGAGGGTGTTAAGGAAAAGGCTGAAGAGTAGTGGACCCAGGATGGACCTCTGAGGGACTCCAGAGCGGACCGGTCTGGAATCTGAGATGACACCTGCAATTTTTACTCTTTGCAACTGATTTTGCAGGTAGCTATTGAAGCATGCTACTGCATCGGAGGAGAATCCTGTAAGCTGGAGTTGTTTAATCAGTAGACGATGGTGGACAGTGTCAAATGCCTTCGTCAGATCGACAAATACTGCCCCTACTAGATGACCCTTATCCAAGGAGCTGTGTAGTGCTCCAGTGAATTCCAATAAGGCAGATAAGGTACTGTGTCCTTTTCTGAAACCATGCTGTTGTGCACATAAGAGATTGTGTTTTTCCATGTAGTCAGTAAGTTGGTCGGCTACTATGCATTCGAGAGCCTTAGAGAGCGGAGGTAGTATTGAAATTGGTTGATAGTTCCCTTGGATGGTCTTATCCCCACTTTTGTGGACTGGTGTAACTGTAGCAGCTTTCCATTTGTCGGGGAACTGACTGAGGCTGAGGGAGAGGTTGATAATATGAGTTAATGGGACTAGAACCTCTTCAAGGGTGAAAGATAGCAGTTTGAGGTCTAGCGAGTCCCCACTAGTTCTTGACTTAGAGATTGAGATGTTGATGTGTTTCCGGGCTTTGTGCAGTTTAACTGATTTGAAGTAGAAGGGTGGGTGATTGGAAGGGGTGGGATGGCCACAGGGGGTAGTGGAGGTTGCATCCAGGAAAAAGTCTGGGGGAGGAGAACGCTGTTTAGGTCAGTGAACATGACATATAAGGTCTTTGCAATGACCAGGGGATTAAGAGTGATGGACTCGTCAACCTTTAGCATAGTTGGGGAGAATTTTGGTTGCTTCCCCTTGACTTCTTTGATGTTTTTCCAAAACTCAGACCCATTACCCCAGGTGTTGGAAAGCGCTTCTTTGTAGTACATGCTTTTCTGCAGTCGAATGTACATGTAGTTGTTACGGGCACGTTTGTAGTTTTGTATGTCATGCTGGGCACCGGAGGCCCTAGCTAGAGCCCAGAGGTGGTCCCTGGATTTTAGTTGTGCTGGAAGCTCACGAGTTAGCCATGGGTTGCAGAGCACCTTGACTTTTCATTTTTTGAGTGGGATGTTGCAGTCACATGCTGCACTGAAGGAGGAGATAAAGTAGTTGAGAGCTGTGTTAATGTCTGTAGATTGGTAAATAGGGGACCAGTCCAGCTGGCAGAGGCAGGATTTAAGGTGATTTAGTTGTCCTCGCAGGAGGACTCTACTGGTGATGACTTTAGGCGGAGGCTTGCGGAATTTGTTGGACCATACACAGATAACAGGGGAGCGGTCGCTTAGTTAGTACGGAATGACAGCGGTGCTGGAGATATGGGAAGGATGACTGGTGAGAACCCAGTCTAGAAGGGTACTGGTGCCTGTTTTGTAGTTTTTTTCTGGTGGAGGAGACAGCCATTTGCAAGAGGTTAGCTAATGATATAGCATCCCGAGATACAGCAGCATCAGATGCATGCCAGTTTATATTGAAGTCTCCTAGTATAATAGTATCTGCCCCTCTAGGTTGGGTTTTGATAAAGTCCAGGACAGTTATAAGGCTTTTTCCTTGGTCTTTTGGTGGGATGTAAACCATGATAACTGTGAGGGCTTTTTTGTGTGCCCCTAGAAGTATTTTAATTAGTAGGATATGAGCTGCAGAGTCGTGGAGAGGGGTTGTGATGGGGCACCCCATGAGATAGTCTTTGATGTAGATTGCACAACCCCCTCCGCTTTTGGACACGTGATCCAGCCAGTGCACATTATACCCTGATAGTTCAATTACCAAGTCCGGAATTTTAGGAGTCAGCCAAGTTTCAACAATTGTGAGGATGTCAGGTATGTGTTGGTTTACAAAGACTCATACTGCATCAAGCTTGGGGATCGGGCTGCAGATGTTTATGGTAGCAATAATCAGCCCCCCTGAAGATTTTGCATGGCATGCAGTGCTAGTAGTGCTGGGCCTGGGTTAGGGTTCACATTTCCTGATATCAGCAGGAGGAGGAGCAGGAGTTTCAGTGTACACAAATGGAGTTTCTTGAAGGAGAGATTACAGGTTCATTACTTGTAATGACATATTTGGTAGTGCTGGTGTTTGTCCCAGAGCAACGTCATGTATGACAGAGGAGATAGAAGGCTCCATGGCCTGAATCTAGAGGACATGCGGAGTGGCCAGTCAGAGGCCTGAGAGGTCCTTGAGGGAGAGTAGTGCTCATAGTGTAGCGTGCCTAGGTGGCGATGAGGGGTAACAAGCTGGTAGGTAGGAGGGGAGGAGGGGTAGCAGGCTCCAGGTAGGTAGGAGAGGTGAAACAGGGAGGTGAGAAAAGCAATATAGATTGACATATTTGGGAGGGTAATCATGTTCTGTAGGCATACGCGAGGTAGCAGAGCAGTGGCACCAAGAATTCGAAAGGAGAGCATGAGGAGGGGCAGAAATCAGTAGAAGGAGAGAAAAACCAAAAAACAAAAAGAAAGACAGGATAGGAGGAGCAGAGAGGGAGGGTAAGATGGGTGGAGGGATCAATTAGAGAGAACTGATAGGCAGAACCTTGGAAGGGACCAATGGAGATTGAAGCAGGGAGGATCAGGAAGGGGATGAGTGGTGCTAAGGTCTATTTAATAAAGGAAGGAGGAGGTTGGGGGCGGGCACACATTTTTGGTGCTTTCTACTGAAAATGAATGGGCTCTAAGCCCAGGGAAGCACAGAGAAAGAGGGGCCAATCAGGAGCAGAGGTCTAGTCGAGAGTCCAATCAGGGGTTCCTGTCCTGAGCAAGCAACCAATCACAGCTGCTCTCTGCTTCCCCGGTCCGGGCTGAAATTAGTGAATTTATTAAGTAAATCGACCAGTGGAAGTTCAGCCTTGTTTAGATTTTTGAGTAGGATTAGGAGGTCATCTGCATAAGAGAGGGAAACATATCTTGAATTACCAACCGGGATGCCTTTGATGTTTGGAGACTGACATAAACTAGCAGTCAGAGGTTCCATGGCTGGAATAAATAGGGAAGGTGATAGAGGGCATCCTTGTCTGGTGCCCCTTGCCTATTGAGAATGAGAAGAGAGGGTAGAGTTAGTCAGGATATTTGCCACAGGGGAGGTATATAATCATTGGATTTGTTTGGTTTATTTAACATCTGGAAAAGTCCATGAGCCAATGACCTGTTTACATGTGTGACTAGAACAATAAAGAAGAATAGAATCCAAACAATGCACAGTGTTCAAGGCATCATTCAATAAATATACATGAGCAGTGAAACAAATGTAACCAGTGAAGAATTTGCAGTTACAGTTGGAAAAAGATGGAATTTCAAAGCATGCCTGGAACTGTCTCAAGAAATACTAGCACATGTTATGGCTGGTAGCAGTGCATTGAAAAGGCTGCAAATGATAAAATAATGTTTTTACGAGTTGTGGGTCTCATCTTGGGATCTGAAATTTAATAATTAAAAGATAACCTGGTTCAGACAGCGCTTGTATTTTTTTTGAAAATGGAATGAAATGATTTTGAAACTCTATCTAACATTATTTTTTTGCCAATGATGCCCAGCTGGAGTGAGAACCTCTGATCAAGTTGTAGCCAACTGACTTGTTACTACAAGTCATAGTCGGGGGTACAGAATGGCAGCTGAGCAGCAGATCGTGTTATGTTATATTCAATCTAGTTATGGCTACTCATAGATTATGGCTCAGGTTGCTTACCATCTATATCTTATGTCCTGTCTCTTATTTAGTCTTGTTACAGCTACTCATAGATTATGGCTCTGATCGCCTAATATCTACATCCTACTTCACATCTGTTATTTAGCCTTGTTATGGCTACTCATGGGTCATTGACTCTGAAGACATTGGGACGGATTCACAAAAGACAACTCAGGACGCAAGGCAACTTGCATTGGAAAAAATGGTGCAAGTAGTACTTGGGTCCTGAGTTGCATCGTGGTGGGATTCACAAAGGCAGCCTGTGACATGCTGCAGGCTGCCTGTGACCAACTGCACCAATGTGCCTTAAACCCCTTTGCAACAGGGCGTAAGGGAGTTTAAGGCAGCAGTTGCACCCTATTCACAAAGGGTGGCTGCTACATCTCACATGGGGATTCAGGAACAATCCCCGGTGGACATCTGTCAGAGACCACTTACACCACCTATGAGGTGAGTGTTCTTTGCCATCCTCAGGGGGTTGCCACTATGCCCCAGCTCTACAGCCCCCCAAAAGCCACAGTTCCCAGGTATAGCACCTATTGTGCCAAGATGGGTGTGTGGAACACCCCCATGCCCAAACCCCCCACATACATGTTGAGAGCCCCCTCATATGCCCACTGCCCACACATGCCCTGGGGCAAGATCCCCCCATCCATTCCTAGCAGCTGTCATTCACAGAATGCGTATTATTACAGTATGCGATCTTAGCACAGTTCAGTTGGTGGCTTGCCATGATGGTGAGTGGAGGGCTCTGCCAGTCACTGACTCACCCACCAAGTGTGTATGTGTGGGGGGGTGGGGGTATCACATCGTTGGGTGGGGGGAGGTGGGTCACTAGACTACCAGGGAGTTCTGGGAGTGGATGGGGGCTATACAAGATGTCCAAACCTGACAGGCAGTGGGGCAGGCATGGGGGCACCACAACTCTGTTCTGCAGTGCATCTGCTGCCTACCCCCATCCTGCGCTTGCAGCATACATGAGGGCTGTGCCCTACCATCCACAGATGCCACAAGTCGCAGGACACAGACTCCTGGACCATGCTAATTTCTGCATCGGGCACAGGGTCCAGGATGCAGGGACCATTGCTGCAAGCTGCCATTGTCGCTGCTTGTGGCAAGCATTTTTGAATCCGGCCAATAAAGTCTACATCCCACTTCTTTCCTTTTATTCAGCCTTGTTATGGTACAGTAGCTCATGGATTATTGCTTGGAAGACCTAAAGCCTACAACTTACAAACTGTCTTCTGTTCATCCTTTTGTGACTACTCATCATTTATTTCTGCAATGGTATATCCCCCTCCCTTTGTCATTAAGCTATTCATCACCTTCTCCTCCAATGCATCTTCCACTGAGTTGCTCATCCTAGATAACTTTAACTTCAATTGGCTTTTACCTGCCCATTGTAAATTTGGCCAAAACATAAAATTGCTCAACTTTACCTTGGATCCAAGTAGAACTCAATCTTTTGCTGCCTATATCTATCGTCATTGATTGCTGACCTGATGGCAGCTGATTACTCCCACATACTAAACACCTACAACATTAACACAGCTCTCGAGTTCTTTAATTTCAAATTCCTGTCTGTCTGAGATCATTACATCCCATCATGTGAAAAACTCAGGTCAAAGGTTAAAGGTTCACACATCACTTGGATAACGACTGAGTTGCTGGCCTGTCAACATGCACATGTCCTTGCCTGACATACCCTAAAGTCACTTTGTATCACCTGTATCAGATCTAGATTTGAAAATCTAGCTTCTCTATCCCTATCTGGCCCCTCACCTCCTTACACACACACCTGCTTCCCCTCCCCCCTCCTCTCCAGTTTTCCTGCCCTACCTGACTACCCCCATACCCCTCTTTACCCATACTTCCGACCTCCCCCATCGCCAACAAGGCCTCTGGCTGCACCTGTACTCTGTTAATTTCTAGCTTTTTCTCCCTGCCTGTTACCTAGAATATTTGCCAACCTGAAGCATTCGTCTCAACATGATTATACCATTTTCAGCCCTAAGCTTACTCTGACAAGACCTCAGTTGCACTAATGCCTTGCCCACTGTTTCCTTACTCCTCTCCCTTCTAATCGCTTTGTTACTTGCTACCTGTACCTACCATGAAACCTTTGCTGCTCTACCTTTGGCTACACCATTCTATTGCATTACATTTATGCACCTTCCTGTATTTTACAGTGCTTATTGTATTTGTACCTTATTATAAGTTAATGTATGGGTATTGTAATCCTTGATGTAGGACCTTTTCAAATGAGCTTATAACTCAAAGGTATTGTTAATGTGAGAAAGAAAGAAAGAAAGAAAGAAAGAAAGAAAGAAAGAAAGAAAGAAAGAAAGAAAGAAAGAAAGAAAGAAAGAAATCTCAACTTTTTTGCATTCATGCACCAGAACAGTCTTAACCATGACTTAGATTTTTAAAAGGTCAACCATATCCTCTTCTGTTTCAGAGTTCTAAAATGTCAACCATATCCTCTTCTCTCTACCCTTCCAGGCACCTGTCTTCAAGGTTGGAAACTCCCCCATATCTGATCCCACTGCAGCTGCCTCATCTTTCAACTCTTTTTTTTTCACCACCTGTGCATTCTGCCTCCTTCTCTGCACCTTCCCAACACCTTCTTCCTTTCTGCCCCAACTCACTGCTCTTCTCTACCACAATCCCTTTCCTTCTCTTCACCCTTTCTACCCCCTCAGAAACCTTCAAGGCCCTCATTTCTCTCAACCTACACAAAGTAGGAAGCCACAATGGCCTTGACCCCAAGCTCCTGTCTCTCTTTCTCCACCCCAGCCATTGCACTTCCCACCACTTATCTCCTCTATCACTCCTTGGTACTCTCCTCAGTCCCTGATCTGTGAAAGCAGTACTCTTTTATTCCCCTTCCCAAAGAAGGAGTCTGCTCTCTCACTGGCATCTACCGTACCATATCCCTTCTTCCCTCCTTTGCTAAACATCTGGAACACCTGATCCTTTCCCAGCTTTTCACATTCCTTGATGACCCTTTCCTATTTCACTCTTTCAATCAGGTTTCAGGAACTCTCATTCCACCACCACCTCCCTTCTTTGCTCACTGTCTCCGTCCGTTCTGGCATGGACAGGGGGCTGGTCCACTTACTAGTTTTGTTGATATAGCCAAAGCCCTCAGTACTGTTTCCTACCCCATCCTCCTGTGCAATCAAAAAATGGCTGGACTCTCCTCCTCCTCTGCTTTTGAGTTGTTGTGCTCATACCTTGAGGGTAGGTCTTAAGATATCCATATAGGTGATGCCATCTCTCTTTCTTACCCTATCTTCTCTGGCATCCCACAAGGAACTATCTTTGGTCCCATCCTATTTTCTATTTCCTTAATGACTGTACCCTAGCTTGCTCCTCTGCATCCATTCATATTTACCCAAATAGCATGATTCTATATGCCTCTGTTTCCTTTGCATCTAACCTAACATCTCATCTCAAACTGGCTTTTAACAAGATCCAGCGCAGGTCTGAGATGAAAAATCTGTCCATAAATTAAAAAAAATAAAAACAGTCTCAACATCCTTTGGCACTAGCAGAGATTTACCATGCTCTCACCCCCACCACGACCCTATAGACCCTTGAAGATTTTGTAATTCAAGATTTATCCTCCTTTGTGTTCCTTGTGGTATGGGTGGATTTTCTTCTGGACATTTCTACTTATCTGGACACCATCCACAAGAAGTAGTACCCTAAACTCAGGGCACTTTACAAGAACAAAACAAGTATCCCACTTCCTGCTCATAGAGAGATTGTCAAAATATGACTATACCTATCCTCAGTTACTGTACAGTGATATTGTGTAGAGCGCTACCCCTAAGTCCACCATTTTTGGTTAGATACTATCTTCATTTCTTTTGCCAATTTGTCTTTGCCGATTTACCCTGGATTGCCTCCCTAGAACCCTCTACTATTTTTTGTATTCCTTCCTTGCCCTCACTTTACTCCAGGAGTCTCAATCATTGAACCACCTTCGACTCAAAATTATGACTGGATTCTCTTACACCCACCTTTACTCCTTCCTTTCCTCCACTCCTTCCATCTCTTACTTACTGTGCAGCTCTTACACCCTCTGTCTCATTCTCCCCTCTGTAACATTTTCTGTTGATAAAGCTGCTTTTTCCTTCCACCTCTGCAAACTGTGGAGCATTCTTATTATTATTTACAACAATCCCTCTTCCATATCATTAAAATACTTCCTCTGTGGCTTCACTACTCATTCTTGCAGTTTTCGCTCCCCCCTGCCACTTTGATTTATTTGTCTACTTATCCCATCAGTTTCCTGTTGTACTTGCAGTCTCCCTTCCCTCACTTAATTTCATTGTCAGTTGCAATTTGAGCAGCTGTTGCTATTGATTTGCTGTCAATATTCTATGGTTTACACTAAACACATTGTGCTTCCTCTCAATTGTTTACTGCATACATTTTACTTTTTGAAATTATAATTGTTTTATAATTGTAATATTACTGATGTGACTTATTACTGCTCTTCACACCTCTTCCCCTGCACACATTCAGAAATGAGCTATTAGTTCAGTATGTATTTCCTGGTGAAACTCTTATATTAGATAGGTGGAAAGAAAGAAAGAAAGAAAGAAAGAAAGAGAGAGAGAGAGAGAAAGAAAGAAAGAAAGAGTGCATGCATGCATACATAGATTATGGCTCAGTCAACCTAAAGTCTACATCCTACTACATGCCTTTTACTCAATTCTGTTACAGTTACTCATGGGTTATGCTTGGGACATCATAAAGTTTATATCCTATTGTCTGTCTTTTAATCAGTAGTGTTATGGTTACATAAAGATTATGGCTATGATGACAAAAGGTCCACGTCATATTTCTGTCATTTATTCAGTTCTGTTATTGGTAATCATGGATTTTGACTGGGGCATCCAAAAGCCCAAATCCTACTTGTTGCCTTTTACTCAGTATTAGTTATTCATGGATAACTGCACAGATGATCTAAAGTTTACATCCTATTTCCAGCCATTTAGTTAATCTTGCTATGGCTATGCATGGAATACAGCTCTGGTAATTTAAAGTCTATATCCCACCTCTTACATTTCTCACAGTCATGTTATGGCTACTCACTGATTTTGGCTTTGATAGCCTAAAGTCTGCATCCTACTTACTACCTATTAAGCAATCCATTCATGGATATCCATGGATTACAGCCTGGATGACTTAAAGTCTCCATCCTACTTCGAGCCTTTAATTTTGTTATGGCTACTCATGGAATGTGGCTATGACAATCTAAAGTCTATATCGCAATTCCTGCATTTTACTCAGTCCTGTTATGGCTACTGTTTAATCATGGTTCAGGTCATTTAAAGGCCACATCCTACTTTCTGCCTTTTAATCAATCTAGTTATGGCTACTCAGGGAACATGCCTCTGACCATCTAAAGTCTTAATCTACCATTCTATCTTTTAAGCATTCCACTTATGGCTAGTTACTGATTATGGCTCAGATTTATTTATTTATTTTATTTATTTGTACATCGGTTTACAACCTTTGAGCCAGAGGCTCATTTCCAAAGGCACCATGTCACATTTAGAACAAACAAAGAATAAGTTTTTGGCTACAGCATAGGTGTCATACACTTAGGGTTACATAATGGTGGTGGCGTACATCTTAAGCAATTTGGGTAGACAATTACAATGATACAACATACTTGTTAAACAGTTTGATATATATTACAATGTTACAGCTGAGAACATGCTAGTAATAACAGAGGCATTAGGCTATCGGGGGGAAGGTGGGGTGTGTGTTTGAATGCTGCCTAAGTGGTGTTGTCAAGTGTGGAGGGATCAATGCACCATTTACAGGCCAGCACAGCTGCGGGTGCTAAACAGTTGGCCCTGAAGGGCAGTTTTGAAAGTGGAGATTGTGGGTGCTTTGGAGATAGGAGCAGGGAGAGCGTTAAACCAAGATGGGCCTCTGTAGCAGAAGGACCTCTGTCTATGGGTGGTCTTCGATCTGGGGACCATTAGACTGATCCTGCTCGAGGTTTGGGTTGCAATAGAGGGTTGGGTATGGTGGATGGAGGCTGTCACCCCTGGGAGGGAAAGCCCGAGTAGAGTTTTCTTTGTGAGGAGGCAGGTTTGATAAAGTATCCGTTCATCAAGGTTTATCAATTTTGTGTCCTCATAGAGAATACAAGTATGTGTGAGCCTGGGGGTGCCAGTAATCAGTCTGCAGGCCTTATTTAGGGTGAGCCAAATTTTGTTGAGGGCGGTAGTGTCAGCCGCACCATAGACTGGCAGGCTATAGTCAACAAGGGACAGTACTGAGGATGTAACTGCCAGTCAGACAGCGTCAGGTGGGAGGCAGTTTTTATGGCAGTAGAGGATGCCAAGCTGTGTGTTAGTGGTGGATGCAATGGCATCAATGTGGGTGTGGTTGGTGAGGGCTGAGTCGAAGGTGACCCCAAGGTATTTGTAGGAGCAGACTTGCTCAAGCGGTTGATTGGTACTAGGGAGGATATGGAGTGGAAAGTTGTGGGCTTTGTTTTGGGGGTGTGAGAAAAACATTGTTTTGTTTTCTTTAAGATTAATGACAAGTCTGTGTTCTTTAAACCAACCCTCAGCATCATCATATGATTGTTGCTGAGTGTCCTGGAGGGAGATGGGATTATGGTGGATGGCAAAAATGATGGCATCATCGGCATACATTATAATATTGCCAGAGCAGGCGTTAGGTAGGGTGTTTAGATAGATAGAGAAGAGTAGGGGCCCCAGGATGGAGCCCTGGGGTACCCCTGAGTGGATGGGTCAGGTTTCGGAGAGTGTTCCATTGATTTTTACACATTGGGAGCCAGTGGATAGATAGCTTGAGCACCAAGTGAGAGGGCCAGTGGAGAAACCAGTGTGGCCTAGGTCATTCAGCAGAAGGGGGTGGTAGACAGTGTCAAAAGCCTTTGAGAGGCCAATGAACACTGCACCGGCTAGTGAGCTAGTGTCCAGGGAGGAGTGTAGGAAATTGGAAAACTTGATTAGTGCAGTGCCGGTACTGTGACCATCACAGAAGCTGTGCTGCTCTGGACATAGGACATTATGTTTGGTAAGATATTCTGTGATTTGAATGGACACCATCTTTTCCAGGGCTTTGGAGAGTGGAGGAAGGATGGAGATAGGTTGGTAGTTCCAGGTGGAGGACCTGTCACCGCCTTTATGGATGGGTGTGACTATGGCCAGGGACACTGGTTTACCGGGATTGAGAAAGGGTATATTCCATTTTGCACATTGTAAAAAATGGTATTGTCACCGGTGTCTGCTAAGCCAAAATCCAGTTTTACTGGTATTTGGTTCTCTGTACTTTATTTAACAATTTTTAACTCTGCTAACATGCATTTTAGCAATTTTGACCTCCACTATTGCACATCCTTCCATCCTTGTACCAATTTAAAGTTATTTTAGGTACAAGATGTGATGGCAGCAGCAGCACTACAGCCCCCATCATTATGGTGTGATGGAAGCAGCACTACCTCCCCATCCCTCAGGTGCGATGGCAGCACCAACAGTACTATGGCCCCTATCCCTCTGGTGTGATGGCAGCAGCAACAGCACTATGACCTCCCTCCCTCAGGTGTGACAGAAGCAGCAGCACTGCGGCCCCATCCCTTAGATGTGATGACAGCAGTACTACATTCCCCATCCACCAGTGGTGATGGCAGAAGCACTACAGCCCCCACCCCTTCGGTGTGATGGCAGTAGCAACAATGCAGTACACATCCCTCTGGGGTGATGGCAGTAGTGACAGCATTATGATCCCCTTTGTTCAACACCCACATGCACAAGTTACAAATAACTTGGTCTCTTTGCTTGTTAGAACTCAGATGCGAATTAATCTGAACCATCACCGCTAAGGTGGACTACCTTTGTTTTTTTCTATCTATAATTTAACTGCATGAATTGGATTTCTGCCTGTGACACCACTGGCCAGGATTAGGGAACATACTTGGGTGTTGGGGGGGCCAGCTGGTGGGTGAATGCTTGAGTGTCCAACAACCACTCACCTTCTCCTAGGAGGGAGGGTGGGTTCACGACTCAGCATTTTCTGTCCCCTGGTGGAGGCCAGAGGCACGACAACACATTGGCCCTCACTGCAGGAGGGAGCGTGATGAACATCGGCTTGTGCCTTGACATCATGTGGCCTGTCATGCTCCCAAGAAAATGGGAAAGCACCTTCTGGCAAACCGAAGGACGGCTGCTGGTCCCTCCATAAGCCGGAAGCCCCAGAAATGTGTCCGTTTCGACCGCTGTCATGCCAGGATACACAGGAAGCTCTTTGGGCAATTCTCCTCCCTGGTAGCCTCCCACAGGAGTAGGGGCCCCACTCAATAAGGGTTACTTTGGGTTACCTGGTAGCACAGCAGTAAGGGACAGTGGATGGTGGTTGTGACTCAACAGCGGTGGTAGGGGGACTTGGCAGGCCTGAAGGAGTGGATGGCCAGGGGGTAGGCGGAGCAAAAAAAAAATGCTTGAATTTGCTTCTTTGAAATAAAGTGTCTTCACCTAAAAAATCTACAAGTGATTAGTGGAGGACCTTCAAATGGATTCAAGCATCTCCCAGACATGTGGATGCTTTTTTTTCACTTGGTGTCCATGAAAAGGGTGTCTCCCAGTTTTCATGTCTGAGCTCAGATGTGAATTGAGCACCACTCTGCCCACCAGCATCATACAGCCCCTGGGGTTCTACCTTTTGTATGTCATTGAATGTGCTTTCAACATCCACTGGCCAAACATAAGTACACTTAAATACTTCACATTTGCTTTTTGTTGAAACAGTCTATCAGAAAACTTTTTGCTGCCACAGAGACTGAAACAGCAGGTGGGAGAAAAGGTGTACATGATCTAATTCACCTAAATGGGGTGCTGACTGTGAAGTCTTTTCATAAAACTGAGTTATTCACCACTCGATCTACTTTATTTTTTCTTACACCAAAGTGGGTAATAGTTGACAGAGCACTGTAAATAGCTTCTGATTAGGCTTCATTATTCTACATCCAGAAACAGATAACATTTGTTTATTCTGGATTTATTTAATATTGATTTTCTGTGGCTCACTAAATAGAATCTAGCACTGCATGAGGCAGATGTTTTACATTTTGGAAGAGGCAACATCTTATCCATTTAGGATTCGTGTTAGAAACAGAAGTCTTTCTTCATATTTAAACATATTCAAGTGTCAGTGTATTCATTTTGTAGTTTATGCTGACTAATATATGCTGTAGAAAACAGTAAAGGATTTATTGTGAAGCACTCAGGATCTATAGTAGAACTCCTGTAATTTTCCAGCAAGTTTTGCAAAAAAACTCTGCAATTTCAGGTTACTTTTCCTGCAATTCTCCAGTGGCCCTGCCCATGTGTACTGATACTTGTAGACTCTTAGGCACATACTACAAGAAAACTGTGGTTTCAGGAAGGAAAGCAGTCCTCAGGTGATGGAGATGTAGGTGGGAAGCATGGGTGGTTAAACTGAATGGCTGATTATGACAAAGCAGTGCGGATGATTTCCTTACTGACTCTATACGCAGCAAAGTAGAAAGAATGCAAAGCACAGCAGCATTTATTTTAAGATGCTGAAATCTGGGTCAGCCTGCTAGTACTGTGGTAGCACTACTGCTTGCAGTGCCAGCGACCCAGGATTGGAAGCGAACTTGGGATGCTGGAGGTCTGGCCAGGGGAGTAGGATAGAGCACCGTGGAACTGCTCTCCTCCTCCGGGAGGTGGGCTGCAGGTCCTGCTGCTTTACCGCCACCTGTGTGACCATGGGTGGTGGTGCAATGGTGCTGCAGAGTGATCAGGAGGGGAGGACGCTAGCCAGGATCTGGAACAGTGGCATGTCTCTATGTGACCTACCTCCTTGGATCTCCTCTAGTGCTGGTACCCTCAGGGGCAGAGAACAAAAAACCAGGAATAATCACCCCACATCGGCCACTGGCAGAAGGGACCCAGGTGCCCCAGACTTCATAACCAGGCTCCATGAGGGACCCACTGGGCTACTCGACACACACTAAGGGAGTGTGGAGGGGTGATCTGGGGTCCCTCCTTTCCACCTGGGGGTACAACCCAGGCAGGATAGGAGCAGGTCCACAGGAGCTCCTGAGCATTACCTGGGGTGAAGCTAGGGATACCCAGCCTAGAGATCTCTGAAAAGTGGAGACTGATGCTGTGAGAAGGGACATAGAAAGAGAAAATAAAAAAATTTTAAAAAGATGATGAAATCTTAGAGATTCTATGCAGTGACATGCAATTTCCATGAGGCACCGGTACAAGAATTCAAATTCCGCATACCAAGCAGGATTCTGTGATTGCTACCGGTGTTACTGGTAAAAATGGAAAACCAGGGTCCCTGACTATGGCTGTTTTCCATGCAGTGGGGAATTGCCCCAGGCAGAGAGATAAGTTGAGTAAGCTGGTGAGTGGGGCAAGGACTTCGTCCAGCACCAGCCGGAGAATACTGGGGTCCAGGGAGTCACTGCTGAGACTATTGCCTTTAAAAGCTTTAATTAGGAGCAGTCTGGCTTCCTGGGCAGACACCCTGTACAGATGGAAACCGGGGCATTGGAGGTCAGGGGAGGTATGTTAGGGGAAGGATCAAAGAAATTACTAGGGAGGATGGAGCTATGGTCAGTAAAGATGGTGTTTAGGTGGTTTGCTATACAGGCAGGGTCAGTGAAGGTGGTGCCATCCACTGTAAGCTGGGATAGGGGAGCATAGTTTCCCATTTAGTTGTTTAACATTGTACCAGAAAGTCAGGGCACACCCCCATGAGGAGGTGAGGGTGGCCTGGTAATGGTCAGCCTTGGCTTTACCGATGGCCCATGTGCACTTGTTCCGAGCAGCATTGTAGTCTTGTCTATCCATCAACCAGCCCATTTCAGTGGCAAGGTGCCAGAGGTTATCTCTATTCTTGAGCATTTGTAGAAGGGCAGGAGTAACCCAGGGTGCATTACGTTTTTTTGGTCCACCTCCAGTGAGGGGTGCAAAGAGGTCAGAAGCCTTGTTAAAGGTGAGGGAGAAAAAGGTGAGGGCAGTGTCTATGTCAGGTGCATGGTAAATGGGGGACCAAATGATCTGGGTGAGAAATTGCTTGAGTTTCTTCAGGCTACCAGGGTGGAGGTGCCTGCGGAGTATGGTCAGGGCTGTGGGTTTGGGAGTGAGGGCCATCCAAAGGAATAGGATAGGGGAGTGGTCACTTAGAGAGTCTGGGAGTACCTGGATGTTATGAATTTTATTGAGGCGGTTGGTGATAACGACGTCCAGAAGGGTACTGGTACCTCTCCTTGGGTTAACTCTGGTGGGTTGGGACATGAGTTGTGTCATGTTTAGGGCAGAGAAAGAATCTCAGGTAGTGGATGAGGAGGTGCTGACCCAATTCACGTTGAGGTGCCCCACTAGGATTTGTTCAACCTTGTGGTGGAGGGTCGCAAGATATTCTGTTAAAGATATCAGTGCCAGGTTCTGGTTCTTGGGGGGAACGTAGGCATTGGTGAGATATAGAGGGCCTCTGGAGGGGTCAGGAGCAAGTTTGATGGCAAGGGCCTGGGCTCCATTTACCAGAGCAGGGGTAGGGAGCGCTTGTCCGATGATTGTGTCCCTGGTATAGATTGCACAGCCACCCCCATGTTTACCTACTTGGTCCTCGCGGTATAAGGTATAGCCTGGGAGGGAGACAAAGGAGTCTGGGGTGGATTTGGACAGCCAGGTTTCAACCAGGGATATGATGTCTGGCTGATGCAGCATCACCCAGCACTGGAGGGCATCACATTTTTTCATTAGGCTGCATATGTTCATGAGGGCTATGCAGAGACCATGGTGCCCAGCTGGTGGGTTGGTGGAGCCTGAGCCCGGGTTTGGATGTATATTACCCGATAGGAGTAGTTAGAAGACCAAGGCCCTGATCAGGGGGTGGTAGTATGTAAGCTTCCGGTTGGTACTCAGGGATGGGAAGGAGGCCATGAGGTAACAAGGAATGGGCAGGGTTCGAAGGGTAGGGAGGGCAAGGGCACGTAGTGGCCATGTGGGAGGTAGGGTAGGCAGTGGGAAGGGTTTCAGGGTGGGTGCCATGGGCCATGGTACATGGACAGTGTTGGGTGGGGTCTACCCAAGTCAGGGAGAGTTGAGGGTGCTGGTGTAGTTGGGCCTGGGGAGATGTTTGGCTGCAGGGATGTGCGTAATAGCATGAAAAAGAGGGGGAGACATTTGAGGAAGAGGTGCCCAAACATAGTGCCTTGGTAATAGCAGGGTGGTGAGTTTCAAGTATCTTGGTTGCCCCTCAGAAAGTGTAGATACCACTTTGGAGTAGTGGTACTGTCATGGACTCTGGTGGACAGGGTATAAGGTTCAAGACCCTGGCAGGGCAGTTGGGATAGGACCTGGCTGAGAGCAGAGATCCAGATTCTAGGTGACTTAAAGTGGGCTGGGTTTGGGCCAGAAAACAGGGTTGAAATAGTGACTCCTAGTGGTCACTGGGGTTAGTGGCAGGCTGGGTGTGGGTCAGGCGATAGGGCAGGGGTTAGTGAGTTGGGCTAGCCAGATGGCTGGGCAAGGGTGAGGTGTGGGCAGAGACAGAGGTGGGAGTAGGGAGAGAAGTTGTGTGCTGCTGCTGAATGAAGTGACTCAGACAAAACCAATTCATATAAATGGGAACATAAAACACACAAGCTGTTGCATCAGTGTGTAATCCCAAAACAAAATGGTAATATTAAGTGTATGCTGAAACTAGAAAACAGAGTTAAAAGTGGAATTTCAACCATAAGCCTTCTTCAGGACTTATCTAAAAGTGAAAAAAGTAATGTTCATTGCAACATGCTTCATATGTTCCTATACATAACATATACATGCCATTGTAATATGTTTGGTAATTTACACATTTTGTTAAATCAGTTATAAATATTGAATTGTGTGAATTTATGGAAAACAGTTTATTCTACCCCAATTCTACAAATTAAATTTGGTTAGCATTTTAGTAGAAGCCTTTACTTGTCTCTTTCCAATGTTTTGCATTGTTACCTTTCAACCATTTCCAGTGTATAGTGCTACCTGCTGTAACCTTTTTTTTTTTCATACAGTGTATTCTTGTTAGGTCATGGGTGTTTAAGATAAAGATACATACTAAATGATTTCTTCTTTGCCCATTGAGTAGTATAAGGGTTATAGTATGGGCTCCATATCATTTCAACTGAATTGAATGAGATTATTAATGAGGGTTTACTTTAAGGAGTTCAACAAATTGTTTCTGTTTAATTTCTGGAGTAGTTTGCTGGTCTTCACACTAAACATATAACACGGAGAGACAGATAGATGGATGTCTGACAGGAAGAGATGACTGAACAAGCATCTGTGAATAGGTAGTGGTATAACTATATACAGTAGCGCAGATTGTGGGTAGTACGGCAAATGGACACAAAATTGTCCCAAGTAATCAAACACAGATACTTGCTTGGATTATAAATTAGAATACAGAAACACTATAAAGAAATTAGCAGAATATAATTAAAATAAGTGTGGTCTTTTTCCAAAATATTTAAACACAGAAACATAGTGACACAGACAATATCAGCAGAAAAATACCTTTGGTCCATCTAATATACTCTGTTATACCCTGTGCTACCATGTGATGTAGTATCTAAATGGCTTTGATGCCTTTGATCCCCCTTGCAGTCAGCCTTACTGCTACACCTTTGAGTACCTACAGCATTAAATCCTTATTGTATCTCAGTCACCTTGATTACCCTACACTACACCATCTCCAACCTATTTTTGTGCTTCCTTAGGTTGGGATTCTTGAACTGTGCACAGAATTCCAAATGTTGCCAAATGGAACCATCTGAACCAATGTCTCTGAGCATAGCCCAATGAGTAGTACACCAAAAGAGTACTATAGGTCTATTATTCCAATAGTTTATGGAAATAAATACAACTGTATCTCCAAGAAAGGTACTGTCCTCACAGCTGAGGAGTCATAAACTGCCCAAAGGATGTTAATTAATATATTTCTTTTTTTATAATAAGTCCCTGAATGCTAGTATCAGTCATGCAGAAACTAGAAATTCAACCTTTGTTGATACATTGTTGTACTTTGCCTTCCAGATTCTACTGAGTGCCTCAAGTGTAACAAAGATCATTGGTCAAATGAGAGACAAGATGCATGCCTCCCAAAACCCAAGGAGTTCCTATCATATGAAGAACCTTTAGGCATCACTTTGGCTATCATCAGTTTATTCTTCTCTTTTGTACCTGTTTACATCCTTGGAATTTTCATTCAATCTAGAGAAACCCCTATTGTCAAAGCAAACAATCGTGAACTCAGCTACCTTCTCCTCTCAGGCCTGGTACTGTGCTTCCTCTGCTCCTTGGTATTTATTGGTAATCCCATGAGAGTCACCTGCTTGCTTCATCAGACTGCCTTTGGTATAATATTTGCTGTTTGTATCTCCTGCGTACTAGCAAAAACCATTACTGTGGTTGTTGCCTGCAATGCAACAAAACCAGGCAGCAAATTAAAGAAGTGGGTTGGATCCAAGTTATCTACTTCCATCATCTTCACCTGTTCTCTTCTTCAAGTTGTGATTTGCATTGTTTGGTTGGCTGTATCTCCCCCCTATCCAGATGTGAACAGTTCTGCCAAAATCGGAACCCTAATTATTGAATGTAATGAAGGGTCAAGCATTGCATTCTGGTGCATGCTGGGATATATGGGCCTCCTGGCCAGTGTGAGTTTTATAGTTGCCTTCCTAGCTAGGAACTTGCCAGATAGCTTTAATGAAACTAAATTTATTACCTTCAGCTTGCTGGTTTTTGTCAGTGTCTGGCTGTCCTTTGTCCCAGCCTACCTCAGTACAAGAGGAAAGTACATGATTGCTGTGGAAATATTTGCTATCTTGTCTTCAAGTGTTGGAATGCTAACATGTATATTTTTCCCAAAGTGTTATATAGTTTTGCTGAGGCCTGAAATTAATACTAAAGACTATTTAATGGGTAAAAGCAGTTACAGCAAAAGCAAAAGAAACCATGTAGAAGAATAAACCAATATCATTGCTGTTTGCCCTTTTATAATTTGCAAACCTGTGAATGTATTAGAGCAAATACACCCATCATGCAGATCTGTATGAAAAATTCTGTCATCATGCAATTAAAGAAAACTAGGTTATTTGACAATGTTTTGTAAGCCATCTCTCAATCCTAATGGCAAAAAGATTATCTCCATTAATTTTTAGACTAAACAAAGACTGTTTAACCTTTCCACTGTCTGGGTTCTCCCGGCTATTTATAATGTCTCACTTGCAGCTGCTCCAAACATCAAATGCCTGGCTGTGTGGCTAGATCGTAAACTTTATTTCTCTACCCACATTAATGCCCCATATTAGATACTTCAATGAAAGCTTGGTGTAGGCTTCACAGTAAGCCATGGGTTTCTCTCCCAGTCTGCAGTAAGATCATCTTTAGAATGATTCTGCTTGGATTTGAATATGCGGGTGGCATGAGCTGTACTCCAATAAAATTATTCTCACCAGGCTGGAATTCTCATTCTGTGGTGTTTTTTGGCCCCAACTATAGAAACATAGAAACATAGAATCTGATGGAAGATAAGGACTGCGTGACCCACCTAGTCTGCCCATTTTCCTACCTAATGGATAAGCGGCAGATCCTAGTTAACCAACAGCCTACTTCCTCCTACACCACACTAGGACTGCCTTATGTCTGTCTCATGCATTCTTGAATTGCCCCACTCTTCTTGACCCCACAACCTCCTCAAGTAGGCTCCTTTAATGTCCCCTCTCACTTTTCACTGCTACCAATACCTTGTTTGTAAAACTTTCTCTTGTTGCTGTTTTACTTACTGCACCTCTTTCTTCACCATCAGATTAATTTTTCTTTGTTTCTTGTAACCTCTCCTCAAGTCTGTCCCTCCTTCTACACCTTCTGTTCATCAGATGCCTTTTATGACTAGCTCCTCTTGCAAAAACATTACAGAACACATTGCATTCTTACCCTGGTTCCCAGCCACTGGAGTATTTTTCCCAGTTCATTTTTTCACATCCCTACCGTCTCTCAAAATTCTCCTCAATAGTCATTTGGCTGTCTCCAGTGCTTACATCTAGCCACCCCCAGTTTAGCTTCCATATATTGTCACTGTATTTATTTTATTCTTCTATGTTTCATTCATTTTCCTTTATTTCAACTTCACACGTACTCCATTCCTTTCTCCTCCTCTCTGTTCTTTTCTTCTCTTTTCTAAGCCATGTGACATGATATTCCAATTTATATTTGACATGCTTTGCATCAAACAATTCATATTTATACATAAATCCTACAAGTTCATTATTGGTGAGATCTTCCTCCATCTACCCTTTATCAGTCTTCATGAGTATCATTTTCTGACTTCTGGCACAGATACCATTTTGGAGCTCATACCAACCTCTATGGCACTGGCAGCTCCTTGGGAACCCCTTCTTATGGATAACCTGAACACAAAGCACCTAGACCCTTCATAAAAAAAAGTCCATGGTTTAAAGGCTGTCCCTCTCTGTATTTACTGAATATCTGTTGCTTTAATGCTATATGTCATATAAAGAACCACACCTCTGCCTTTCTTAGCACCCCCATCCTTCCTGAGCACAGCATAGTAATTTCCCGGCCATGATTCTCATTGCACCATGACTTGATAATGGTGACAATGTCCAGATCAGCCTCTGCCATCATCAAAGCCTCTAATTCATAATCTGCAACTGGGGAACCCCTTCTTATCTGTGACCTGAACACAAAGCACCGAGACCCTTCCTATAAAAAACATCAAGGCTTTAAAGCCTGTGCATATTATAGATATTATCAATGAGCTAGCAGCACCAAATATGGTTGTTGCACTCAGGACTTGAGTCATACAATAAAACATTAAGTATACCCATCTGATGTCATGCTGTGTGAATATTTACTTGGAGCAATGACCAATCTCCACAATCCATCAAGATTGAAACAAAATGCATAAAAAAGTTCACTGTCTCATCAGAAAAATTACTTTGAATGTAGTGCAAAATAGCAAAGCTATTTTTGAAGATCATATCCAAATCAATCAGGTAGCTGCCAGCTCTTAACCCCAGTGTTAAATCCATCCCTTGCTTTCTCAAGGGGCATTGTAGTAATGTCTATAGGGAATGTATATACTACCCGGAAACATAAGCTTCTGTTAAACTACAAAAAATCTAAAGTTATTTTGTTCACAACATTTCATAACAAACACACAGCCCACCCGCTCTCCATACTTAACAATGTTTACACCCCTATTAATCAGGTCCATACATTCATATACCTCAGAGTTACCATCAACATCTCCCTAACCTACTTTAACCATATTAACAACATTACCAAAGCCATCAACACAAATTGGCCTTCTACATTGACAAAAGCATAGCCTAACCACTGAGGTGTTCAGGATTGTGATATATAGCTCAGTAACTTCTATTATAGACTGCGGCCTGGTTATCTATGGCTCAGCTACTGACATCTCCCTAAGAAGAATCACAATGGTGCTAAACAGAGCATGTAGGCTTCTCACAGGGGCCCTCCACCTTACTTACACCTTTAATCTGTATGCCCAGGTGGGGTGGCTACATCTATAAGGCAGAATTCATTATCAGACCTGCCTTCTAGCCAAAAAAACAAGCCTGGACCAAACACCCCCAGGTGTGCATAATTTATTAAGCCTATCCCCAAACCCACATCACACTTAAGGTTCATTAAGCCAGCCTTTCAAAGTCCCACTATGCTGCACCATGCAAGGTGAAATGCCTTTTGCTTACTGAGCACCCAACTGGCTCAACTCCTAACACAGAGACATCCTCTCTGAACCTAAACTGGCTCCCTTCAAAAACAAGCTTCACCAACACCTCACAGCACTTTATGGTTGTGACTGCCATTTTTAAATTGGGCCCTGCTGTTTATTACTGCAATTCCTCCAAAGCACTAATATGAGTTCTTACCCCTTTATAATCCCCCACCAGCTGTACAACCATTTATCTATTGTCTATCTCTATGCTATCATATACCTCTTACTCTTCCCAGCCTACCCTCTACCATACAAAACAACAGAAAGCTCAGACTGCGCTCAATACTCGAGGGGATGCGCTTGCAAATGGATGGCCATCCAAAAATCAGCAAACAAAGTAGAAAAATGCAGCGCTCCACAAAAATAATCAAAGAAACCCGCAAAATGCAAATTTAAGCAACTAATGTTGCATTTAATTGTTCAACCCTGAGAGAGCCCCTAGCGCCTCAGCTTAATGCCTTCAAGGGAGTGTTTTTACATCCTGGTTACCAATGCACATATAAATACATCAATCTATGTGATATCACACTTATTACAAACCAATCACATAAGAAAAGGGAAGTTCATTACAAAACATATCGCTGTATTCATTCATATACTCATTTTCTATTTCTTGTGAATCACGCCAATAGCAAATAATGAACAGAAAAAAGTACAAATATTTTGTTTCTCTCAAACCAATGGTGCAGTTTAAGAAGCAAAGCATTTCTTTTGGTGATTATTTCCAAGTGGCTACAATACTTAATAATTTAACTCTAATAATATATCAGCAACAGGTTCTCCATAATAGGGATACACTAATGTCAATATTCATTCATAAGGTAAATAAGGAGCCACAAAAAGGTAACATTAACCATTCATTTTCATAATTATGCCAAGTTATTACTTACTGCCCAACTTCAAGATATCTCTATCAAGGCAGAAGAAAAGAGAGTTTTTTTAGTTTATCAATAAGGTGGAGGTTTGAGGGTTATGAAAGCACTGGCCTGTGGCTTGGAATCTTTCAAAAGGAAGGAAGCTAGTAAAAATATCAGCGACTGCCTCATTAGCATACACCCAGCTGATAATAGAAGAAGACAGTGAGAATTATAATGATTTAGAAGTTGAACTAAATAAAGCCAAATTGGAAATTGCAAGCTACAGGAGCCATAAGGATTTCATTCAATATGACAAGAATTTAAAACATAAAATAAAGAAACATGAAAATGAAGTTATAAGCTGAAAAGAAGCTAAACTTCTAAGGGATACAGAAGATTACAAATCAGGAAATCCTTTCATAGTCCAAAGAGACAATAGGTCAAGAAGCAGAGAGAAATCAAAAGAGAGAAGTTTTTACAGTAAAAGCAGGAACAAGAGTCAAAATAGAATCCAAGATAAAAATAAAACTACAGATAAGACAATCAGCAAGAAGAACAGCAAAACTGTTACCATAAATCTGGCATCGAATACTACAGCACAGGCTGTTTTAGACAAAGAGCCAACAGTACTAGAAGAAGAACAAGAAGGGGAGAAGAGGAGGAAGAAAGCTCAGGAAACAAAACTTATGCTTTGAGAATGTCCAGGAAACTGAATTACAAATAGTGACTCTAAGTGATTTAGTACTTAATAATTCACAAATTTCCCTTTTAAATAAAGGACTAAACTTTGTTCCATCACCCCCTATAGATCGATTCCAGATCTATATAGATCTATTCAAATTATTTCGAAAAATTAAACTGAAGTTTTTCCTTTTAAATCGAAATAATTCAGGAACAACCAATATGGGCAACACAGAAAGAACTGAAGAGCCAAATCTGGAGATAAATAAAAGTCTGGACTTGATTCTGACAGATGAATTCATGACACAAGATCAAGAAGAAATGCTGTCTGCTGATACTGTAGAGGCTAATTTAAATGAAATACTGGAATTAATTTTGACAACTAAGGACCAGGATGATAACATATCAGACATGAAAGCAATGGAATTTATGGCTGTAAGAAATATTGTATTTAGATGCAAATCGGACTTCTTTCCCTTGACATTCAGTAGCAGTATAAATGTTTTTGAAAATACTGTTCTCTTTAAGGTAAGGGAGTTACTGGATAAATATGACGCAAAAAAAGAAACTAAAAATCTAACATATTCAGAAAGAACAGCACTGAAACAACTGTCTAATGAACCTAACATTGTCATTAAGAATGCTGATAAAGGTGGTAATATTGTACTAATGAATCATGAAAAATATAAAGGGATGGTTGAGAAATTACTATTTGATATTAATAACTACAAGAAGTTAAAAAGTGATCCAACTTTACAATATAGAAAAGAACTATGTGTGTTGTTGGATCAAGCAGTACAGAGTGGAAGCATTAGTAATAGGGAATTTAAATATCTTTACTGTGATTTCCCTGTGATTCCAACTCTGTACTGTTTACCAAAAATACATAAAGATTTATTGGACCCACCAGGTAGGCCAATTATTTCAGGGGTCAGTACATTAACTGAACATTTAAATGAATTCATTGATCTGTTTCTCCAGTACAGTATGAAATCTTTACCCTCTTACTTAAGGGATACATGTGACACTATACAGAAATTTGGATGTCTAAAATGGGAACCTACTTTCATGTGGATATGCATTGATGTAAAGACTTTGTATACCTCTATACAGCATACAGATGGAGTTAAGGCATCTAAATATTTTTTGGAACGTGATAAAAATGAAACAGGTACACCTGTGACATTTGTGGTAAAAGCTTTAGAATTTGTACTTAACCACAGCTACTTTGGATTTAATAACGAATTCTATGCCCAGATTTGTGGTACTGCCATGGGGGCCTCAACGGCTTCATCATATGCAAATCTTTTTATGGGGCTGTGGGAACAGGAATGTCTTTTGAATCAAAATGTGAATCCATGCGTTCAAAGTATCACCAGATGGGAGCGATACATTGATGATTGTCTATGTATATAGTCAGGAACATTAGAAGAGGCCAGAGATTTTGTGGATTGGTTGAATTCTAATACATTAAACCTCAAATTCACTTCAATAATACTGTACATAAGACAAAAAAACACTTTTTGGATATCACATTGTTTGGGGATGAAACAACAGGTATTATAAATCCCAAAGGATTTAGGAAGCAAACATCCACTAATTCTCTGTTGAGAAATGCCATCTGTCACCCATATAAACTCAAAAAATCAATTCCATACGGGCAGCTGATTGGAATCCGAAGGAACTGTACTGAAGATTCAGACTTTAATGAGCAGACTGAAGAATTGCTGAAAAAGTTCAGGGATGGGGGTATATGACTGAAATATTAAATGATGCTTTAAGAAAAGCACAAAACAAGAAACAGGCAGACTTTCTAAATTGTAAAAGTAAAAATGTCATATCTGATGTAAACAAGGACATAATTACATGTTCTTTTGAGCACAATAGAATATCAGGACAAGTCGGGAATGTTGTGTGGAAATGCTGAGATATCTTAAAAGGAGACCAGAAATTGAAAGAAATCTTGCCAGAAACATATAGAGTAACTTTTAGAAGAACTGCAAACCTGAAAGAAAAATTGGTCAAGAGTCAATTTTATAAAAAAGAAACACCTTTCAGAACATGGTTACCGAGAACACCAATAGGTAATCATAAATGCAAAAGATGCAATGTGTGCCAATGTATGGTAACTGGCAATGAATATACAATGCCAAATGGCACACAAATAAATATACAAGATTTCATTTTGTGTACCACAACATTCCTAATCTATATCTTATGGTGTAGTTGCAGTAAACATTATATAGGTAAGACAGTAAGACCACTAAAAGAAAGAATACAAGAACATGTGCGGTCTATTTTTAACAAGAAATTGGACACAGCAGTGGGAAGACATTTCTTTTATGAACATCAGTCAGATCCCACTAGTTTCAGATTTATGGGGTTAGAACAAGTTAAATGCCCCCCAAGAGGGGGAGATAGATCAAATCCGTTATTACAAAAAGAGAGCTCTTGGATATTTAGAGCTGAAACAGTGAATCCCATAGGCCTGAATGAAAGATGAGACTTAAAACCTTTTTTGGAAACATAGAATGAAATAAAAAATGAAAACGGTATGCATTTTATGCAAAAAAAAACTGATTACTGTAATTTATGCTGTATTATATGGTATTATAGGAATTATATGTTATTTCTTATTTCAGGTACTCACTTAAACTATCTGGTACAGATGGCCTGCATGTGCACAAGCATCATGTCTCAATACTAAAGGTCCTGGTCAGGCCTTATTGATAAACTAAAAAAACTATTTTTTCTTCTGCCTTGATAGAGATATCTTGAAGTTGGGCAGTAAGTAATAACTTGGCATAATAATGAAAATGAATGGTTAATTTTACCTTTTTGTAGCTCCTTATTTACCTCATGAGGAATATTGACTTTAGTATATCCCTATTATGGAGAACCTGTTGTTGATATATTATTAGAGTTAAATTAATAAGTATTGTAGCCACTTGGAAGTAATCACCAAAAGAAATGCTTTGCTTCTTAAACTGCACCATTGGTTTGAGAGAAATGAAATACTTGTACTTTTCTCTGTTCATTATTTGCTATTGGTGTGATTCACAAGAAATAGAAAATGAGTATATGAATGAATACAGAGATATGTTTTGTAATTAACTTCTCTTTTCTTATGTGATTGGTTTATAATAAGTGTGATGTCACATGGATTGATGTATTTATATGTGCATTGGTAACCAGGATGTAAAAATGCCCCCTTGAAGACATTAAGCCGAGGCTCTAGGGGTTCTTACAGGGTTGAACAATTAAATGCAACATTAGTTGCTTAAATTTGCATTTTGTGGGTTTTTTTCATTATTTATGTGGAGCGCTGCTTTTTTCTACTTTATTTACCCTCTACCATACCCCCCACCACCACCTCCACACCTGCCCCCCTCCTTAAACATTTCACTTTCTTTCCTTTGTACAAGGCGGCTTTGGCTGCTTCTCTTTATTGTGAGGTATTCCCTTGTCCAGCTATTAAACCCACTTTGTCATGTCTCTTGTAAGCATTGATTGCAATGTTTGTTGTACTATTTGTAAGAATGTTAATTTGTCCTGTTTGTTGGAATGTTAATTCATTTTGTAATAATATTGTTATTGTTTTATGCTCCTTTGTACTGACATGGACCTTTGTAGAAGAGCTTCCAGCTCAAAGGTACTTGTAATCCAAGACAATATAAATAAAAAAAAATAATTACAAAATAAAATAGTAAGTAGCTACAGTAGCAGCATATGTTGTCTCTTCTGAAAGGTATGATACTGCATTTAAATGATCAATATGCATATTCACTGGTTATATTTATATTTCTGTTTGACTTATTACCAGGCAGTAAACCGAATATAATAACTGGTGATCTCCAATATCAATCTGTTTTTGAGATCTGTAAAAAATCATATTAACCTGCAAGTTGTTATGGCAAAGTTATATCAACCTGCAAGTTGATATGGCAAAGTCATATCTACCTGCAAGTTGATACGACTTTTACTGTCTCATGCCAGATTGAGTGTACCATGCTAAGGTGCTTACTGACTCAGAAAAGTGAACCATTCACAGTTTTTTTTTTACTTTTAACAATGGGGAAGCTGTTGAACCTTCACCTTGTCTTTATAACAACCAGCATGCCAGGGAGCCCATACAGAGATCAAATCAGTAATGCAGGAAGCACAAAACGATAAGACTCTGAGCTTTGTCAACGTAGCACCAGTTATTATAAAAATAACACATATGAACTTGTGTTATCTGCAGTTTTTTTACACACTCTCAATGTGTAACGATATATAAACCTCTCAAGCTTTGCTCGCGTGGTTTATATATTATCACACACCTTGGATGTGTAAAAAAACTGCATATCACACACCTACATATGCATTATTCTCTATATAACCAGCTGTGCAAAAATAGACTTACATACATAATTATAAAAACAAAGAAGTGTAAAATATCATGCCTACAGTAAATTCAAAACCTAGTTTCATTGATTCCCTGTCATATCAATACAGGGTCCATTCAAATAACCTGCTGTTTATAGAAATGAAAGTCAAATCACAGGAACAGCATCTCAAGCACAACATTGGGTGTACATACAGTACCTAGGGTTAATAAATAAAGAAACATAGAAGGTCGCAAGGCAGCAAACCCTAACAGTGATCAGCACTCCCGAAGCTCAACTTAAAAAGTTCAACACCAGTTACCAGCAGCTGTGCAGATAGTATTAAAGTTTATTTAACATAAAAAATTCCACCAAAAGGTGTGTGTCAAGTGGTTACAATGCAGTGCATGCCTCCAATGCAGGATACAAATCCACAGACTGTCAATGAATCCAACAGTTTGCTTTATAGCCAAAAATAATCCTGCCTATCCAAACTAGACTTAATTAACAAAACAGACTAAACACTGCAATGCACAAGCTGTGACTTGGCCTAACATTTCAATATCATGGCTGACGTCTTCATCAGAGGTAGCATATCAGTGACTGAGTCTATGCATAAGTAGTGACATAGTTAAAGAGGCAGAGACATATGAAACACACATATGAATTAAGGATGATCTGCAATAAAGTGCCAAAGTGTGAGAAAAGTGCAAGTGTGCTAAACATGCAGTGTAACACCATGATAGACACTTATGAAAAGGGCAAAAAAACACAAAAACACTGAAAAATGTCAGGAATAATCAACTGTATAAAAGACCACCCCTTGGAGAGAGAGATGAACTATTATAATTATCAGTAGCATCCTGTTTCACATATATATTTTTACACATTGTATAACTTATCTATTGGTATTTAATGTAAGCCTGCCAATGTAAATTATTTTATTGTTGTGTACTCCACTACCCTCTCCCCCTGGATGCCCCATGAGATGAGCAATTTGTTTTGGTCAGAGTGCCTTTCCTGGTGAAACTTTTCAATAAATAAATATATATGGACACAGCCCTGGTGGACTTCACTAATTTAGTGGCTTCATCAATGAATGAAGGAAGGGATACAGGGGCTGTGTTCATGGACCTTAGTACAACCTTTGTCTTGGAAGTAACAGGACTTTGCTACAGTAACTATACAAGATAGGAGTTCATGAGGAACCTCTTCAATGGTTTAGGTCCTATTTGTTAAACAGGAAACAATGTGTATCAAAAGGGAATAGTACATCAATTGTAAGAACAGTATTAAGAGGAATCCCTCAGAGCTTGATATTGGGTCCCTTGCTTTTTAATATTTACATTAATCAGCTACCAGATTTGATGAGGCACACTGAGATCAGGCTGTATGTAGACGACACAGTGTTAGTGGTGTCGGTGGGCAGCTTGGCCTCACTAAACCAAGAACTACAAGAAGATCTTATAACTATGGAATCATGGTTTGAAGCTTTGGGTGTTTTGATGAATAGAAAGAAAACACAAGGTATGGTTTTGACATTCAGCAGAGGCAAACTAAAGATGAAGCATTTAAATATAAAGTTCATTAATGGTCAGAAGGTAGAGAATACAACATGTTATAAATATTTGGAAATGTTAGTGGATAATAAGCTGACTTATAAGGAGCATGTTGATCAAAATGACAAAGAAAATAAATCAAAGACTGGGAGAACTGAGCAGAATTTCACACTGTTTCACTGACAAAACCAGAAGGAAAATCATAACACAATTGCCCCTACCTATTTTAGAGTATGGATGTAGGGTATACATAAATGCCAGTAAAAGCTCATTACAAAGAGTAGATCAGGCCTATTACAGACTTATTAGGTTCACCAGTCATAGCCCTTTTGGCACACACCATTGTTTAGTTTATCAGATATTAGACTGGCTTTGACCAGAGGGAAAAAGAACCTTCAATTGGCTATCTTGGGGCTTTAAACTACTAAAGACTAAAAGTGCACATCCTCTACAATATTTAGTGAGATGTGTGTCACCAAGTAGAAATAAGTATAATTTAAGATTAAATGATTTTAGTCTGGTGCAACTGAGAGTCTATAACAGGACTGGGGAAGCCACGATACAGACATCTCTGGCTAAGTCTTGGAATGGGTTAGAAACTGAATTACAAGCTAAGAACTCTATAAATGAGTTTCAAAATGCACTAAGGAGGTCCTTACAAACACATTATAAATGCTACTAATTATATAACTTAATTGAGTTCTGTGTGTACTGTATGTTGTAACCTATATGTTATATTCCTTCCTTTGTATTGTTCTAATTGTTTTTAGTCTGTCTGTACCTTGTACAGGGCATTATTTGAAAATAGGGTTTTATCCTTAAATATATGTACCTGGATAAAATTAAAATAGTTACCATCTAGGCATGCCTTAGACAGCTAGTGTTGGATCCCACTCGGGAGGGTGCAGTCTTAGACCTGGTGCTTTCAAAAGTGGACAGTGAGAGGATCTGATTTAGAAGTGGGTAGCCATCTAGGAACAAGCAACCACCAAACAGTGTAGTTCATGATAAATACAGCTGTGGAGTCTGGTCATACAAAAATGAGGGTACTGGACTTCATGGGGCTGATTTTGACAAAATGGGAGAGCATCTAAGGAATGCACTAGCAAACAGGCAGGATAGAGGGATGGGGGAACAATGGGGGAGAATCAAACATACCATCCAAGAAGCAACAAGCCATTATGTAAAGCAACAAAATGAAGGAAAAAAAACACTATGGTTCTCAAAAGAAGTAGTGGGGAAGGTTAGGGAGAAAAAGGTAGCATTCAGGAAGTATACGGAATCACTAAAGAAGCAGGACAGAGAACTGTATCAGTTAAAGCAGAAGGAAGCAGGACAAGCAGTCAGAATAGCAAAGGACCAAATTGAGGAAAGGATAGCCAATTTATTTAAGAAGGGGGATAAAACCTTTTATACTGTAGGTACATTATGACACAAGAAAGACCAAGGGAGGGATTGTGAGGCTTAATAAAGGGGGGGGGCAGGCAGAGGGTGACAGTGAAATGGCAGAAATACTGAATAAATACTTTTGTTCAGTATTCACAAAAGAATAGGAAGGGGAGGTACCTCCACCAAACAATAGAAACACTTTGAATAGTGGGGTCAATCACAGTCCATTCACAGAAAAAATGGTCCTGAAAGAACTCCTAAAACTCAAGGTGGACAAGGCAATAAGTCCTGATGGGATTCACCCCAGAAATCTAAGCAAACTAAGGGAAAAACTAGTGGCACCACTGACTACTCTTTTTAACAAATCATGGGAGGGTGGTGTGGTACCTGAGGACTGGAGGAGGACAGATGTGATTCCCCTTCACAAAAGTGAGAGCAAGGCAGAGGCAGGTAATTACAGGCCTGTTAGCTTGACCTCAGTGGTGGGGAAAATAATGGAGTTACTTCTAAAAGAAAGAATTGTTGAGTACCTTGAGGCTAGCAGGGCACAGGATCCAATGCAGCATGGAGTCACAGTGGGAAGGTCATGTCAGATGAATCTAATAGATTTCTTTGACTGGGTGACCAAAGTAGTACACCAGGGAGGGGCTGTGGACATGACCTACCTAGAGTTTAGTAAGGCATTTGACAGTCCCACACAAAAGATTAATACACATGCTAGCCAGCCTTGAAGTGGGTCCCAGGATGGTGGCCTGGGTAAAAATCTGTCTGGCCAACAGGACACAGAGGGTAATAGTAAATGGAGTTCACTCTGAAGAAAGGGAGGTTACTAGTGGGGTACTGCAGGGTTCAGTACTGGTTCTGGTTCCTCTTCAATCTCTTTATAAGTGACATTGCAGAGGGACTGGGAGGAAAAGTATGCCTTTTTGCACATGACACAAAGATCTGCAACAGGATTGATATACGGAGGGGTGGAAAGGATGAGAAGGGACTTGACAAGATTGGAGAAATAGTCAAACATATGGCTGCAAAGCAATGCACCTGGGAAACAAAAACCCAGGGGAACAGTGCACAATGGGGTGGGGGATACTAACGGCATCAAAAATGGAAAGGGACCTGGAGGTAGTCATATATCTGATCACCTTAAGGTAGGCAAGCAATGTGAAAAGGCAGTACAGAGGGCTGGGGGGATTCTGGGATGCATAGGGAGAGGCATCACCAGTGGAAAACAAGAAGTTGTCATCCCTCTGTACAGACAGTTGGTGAGACCCCATATAGAGTACTGTGTGCAGTTCTGGAAACCTTATCTCCACAAGGACACAGACAAGATGGAGGTAGTCCAGAGGAGGGTAACTAAAATGGTGCAGGGTCTGCACCAGGAATTATATGAAGAGAGACAAAAGGAGCTTAATATGTATACCCTTGAGGAAAGAAGAGAGGGGGGACATGATAGAAACTTTCAAGAATCTTAAGGGAATCAACAAAGTCAAAGAGGGTAGCATCTTTCGGAAAAAGAGATGTGTAGGAATGAGAGGGCACAGTTTGAAGATAGAGGGGGGATTGCACAGGGGCAATGCGAGGAAGTATTTTTTCATGGAGAGGTTGGTGGACATATGGAATGGCCTTCCTGAGGAGGTTTTGGGGTCAAAAACAATGGGGAAATTTAAGAATGCATGGGACAGACATAAGGAAGTTATAGTGGTGTGCAGGAGAAATTAGGCTGTTGGATAAGTAGGATCTGCAGCTTACCCAAAAGGTAGGGTAATGGACAGGCTAGGTGGGCCAAGCGGTCATTATTTGCCATCAAAGCATCAAAGTCGATGTTCTATACACACACATATATATATATATAGATATATATATATATATATATATAATATATATATATATATATAGATAGATATATATCTATCTATCTATATATATATATATATTTACACATATATGTATGTATGTATATTATAGTGGTGCAGTTACGCCACTATAGTTAGGTTTGAGTAGGCAGTTTAATGTTAAACCCCAGGTTTGACCATTAATAACTTTGCAACCTTTCAATGGATTTGCATGAATTTTGATATGCACAGTTTTGTGGTGTAGATCTCTTGACATGCCAAGTTTCATTTTGATGCGATGTGTAAATTTTGTGCAGCGTATAGTGAAAAAGGTTTGTTTTTTAGTCTTTTTTTGCCGATTTTGGCAGATTTTTCCTCATCATGCTGCAGCCCCACCATTTGGAATGTTGCCCTGGTATTTTCAGGGCAGAAAGATCTTGTACAAAGGGCCATGTCAGCATTAGTTTGGTGAAGACATATTAATGCATTTCAAATATATGGCATTTTGAAATTTCGGACTCTGAGCATACCCAGTTCAGTCTTTTGCATAGCTGCACCATTTAAAAAAGGATTAAGGGCTCATGAACAGGGATTTTGACAGCTCACAAACAGGGTTTTATAATACCCCCCTTTGTAAGGAAAAAACCTCTGTTACTGAGCTGCCATCATTTTTTTTTTAATTTTGGCAAAAAAACAAAACATTGTAACTTGCCCCATGGATGTCTTCTGTGGAGATTATAGTATGGATTTTGTTCTGGGTGACACCTGCTACAAACCCATGGCACTGGTTCCATTTAGTTTACTTAGAAAATGGCCATTTTTTTATGTTGAAAATCCCTGTTTGTGACTCACTTCTGATCCTTGTTCATGAGGTGTCAAAATCCCTTTTGATGAACTGATCCTTGTTCGTGAGCTGACAAAATCCCTGTTCTTGAGGGGATGACCAGATGGTCCTATCTTGTGAACAGGGATTTCTCCTGAACTAGGATTTTGACACCTCATAAACAGGGACTATACACTAAGTCCCAGTTCATGAGATGTCAAAATCCCTGTTTGTGAGGTGTCAAAATCCTTGTTCATGAGAAATCCCTGTTCGTGAGCTGTTAAAATCCTTGTTCATGAGGGAATGACCAGATGGCACTATCTCACGAATGGTTCTTTCTCACAAACAGGAATTTTGACACCACAAAATCAGGGATTCAGCTTGTGAACAGGGATTTTGTCAAGTCACAAACAGGGATTATAAAAATGAAGCCTTGTTCATGAGCTGTCAAAATTCTTGTTTGTGAGCAGTCAAAATCCCTGTTTGTGAGAAATTCCTGTTCATGATCTGTCAACATCTTTGTTCATTAGCTGTCAAAATCCCTGTTCATGAGTCAATTCCTGTTATGAGCTGACAAAATTCCTGTTTGTGAGAGGATGACCAGATGGCCCTACCTCTCAAACAAGATTCTTGACACCTCACGAACAGTGAGTTGACTCACGAACAGGGATTTTGACAGCTCATGAACAGGTATTTTTAAAGGTTGGTGTTTCCTTGCCAGTTCATTGCAAAGAAACGATTAGTACGTCTTGCTTGAAATTTATAGGGTACAAAGGGGCTGTCCCACAGATGTGACTTATGGTGGTTTGGTGTAAACATTTGCATTGGTTCTTTACTTATAGCATTTCCATTTTGAGAAATTTCCCATAGGATAACACTGTGGTGAATGTGGCCCCTTTTGGAAAATTGTTCGAGATACAGA
Source organism: Neoceratodus forsteri (assembly GCA_016271365.2). Classification (NCBI taxonomy): domain Eukaryota; kingdom Metazoa; phylum Chordata; order Ceratodontiformes; family Ceratodontidae; genus Neoceratodus; species Neoceratodus forsteri. The sequence continues at coordinate 51,195,195 of CM057449.1, read as the reverse complement.
TTTTTTGGTTAGCACAGCTTAATGCAACTGGTGTACTGAGCATGCATGCAGGTTACCAGTCCATGAATTTCAGAAACTTGAAGAATGGTCAGGGGTTTGGCAGTTGAAATTCAATGCAAAGAAGTGCAAGATAATGCATATGGGGCACAAAAACCCTGGCACAATATATCAGTTGGGGGGTGAGGATATAGCATGCACCAAGCAGGAAAGGGATCTTGGGGTTATCATCTCTGATGACCTCAAGGTAATGAAACAGTGTGACAAGGAAGCAGGTAAAGCAAATAGGATGCTGGGATGTATAGGCAGGGGCATCACCAGCAGGAAAAGGGAGGTAATAATTCTGCTATTCAAGACACTAGTGAGGCCCCACCTGGAGTACAGTGTACAGTTCTGGAGAACATACCTACATAAGGACATAGACAAGGTAGAGAAGGTTCAGAGGAGGGCAACAAAGATGGTGCATGGATTGCATCACAATTCCTATGAAGACAGGTTGAAGGAACCGAACATGTACTCCCTGGAGGAGAGGAGGGAGAGAGGGGATATGATAGAGACATACAAGTATCTCACAGGGAGGAACAGGGTGCAGGAATACACTATTTTTAAGCGAAAAAGATGTTCCAAGACTAGAGGGCATGGGATGAAGTTGGAGGGAGGACGATTCAGAGGAAACACGAGGAAGAATTTCTTCACAGAATGGGTGGTGGACAAATGGAATACCCTGCCAGAGGAAGTGGTGGGGGCTGAAACAATCACGGGATTTAAGAATGCATGGGATAGACATAAAGGAATTCTGGAGGTCAGGGGTAAGGGGCAACAGACTTCTAGGAAAACATAAACTGAACTTACAAGCTCAAATGGGCAGACTGGGTGGGCCATAGGCCCTTATCTGCTGACACTGTCTATGTATCTAGGTATCTATGAATATGAATTCAGTGGATTTTTTTCTAAACTTGCTATGGTTACTGAAATATTGCACCATTTGCAGAAGAAGGCTTACTTGGAATGTGTGTACACCTTTGCTGCGTCTCTATAATGTTAGGTAGGTGGGAGTGCAGGGCCCTGCACTCCCATATATGGTTACCATTATGCAGTAATGGCACTGCTTGGCCATCCATAATGCAACACTGATCCCACAGGGAGATGACAGTTCATTACAATGTCTGTGCACTTATGGACAGATGGGAGTGCAGGGCCCTTATAAAGGTAAGATTACACTTTCTCAAAAAGTAAGGAAATTCATTGGAAAAAAAACTTTGTTAATGCATCAGTTAGGGTTGAAGAGACAACAGTTTGGAAATGAGGCATTAGGGTGGGTTGCTTGGCCACTGGCAAGGCCAAGAGTTTCTTTTGGTCTTACTGACAGCATGATGTCAACTGCAGTAGTGATGTTTTTGAGAAAGTACCTTCATTTACATGCTGCTTTGGGTCAGGAGGGAGATTCATAGAGTGCAGTACACTCATGGGCACTGTGCATGCCAGGAATTAGAGCAAGTGGGTGGGGAGGAACAGCAGCAGGGATTTCAAATTAAAAAAAAAGTTTTGTAGAGAAAACTTTGCTGTGTTTTTGGTTTCTGGGGCTTTCCAGTGAGTGAGGGACCAAGTAGTGGAGAACAATATGACTGTCACAACAGGCTTTTCTAAATGGAATGGTGGCTCCTGAACTCTAGTTCCTAAACTGGCCACTATTACTGTACCTTTTTTTAGGTGAAGGTCTTTAGGAGAAAAAAGGTGTGAGTGGAATGTCCTCTCAGCTAATCAGGATTCAAGACTGTCACTGCACATTTTATAAGAAGGACTAACACCATACAAGATCTGAGTGGTAAATGCTTCCATCTGGAGAAAGGGTGCACTAAGAATTTTGTTTTATTATGTAATGTTTCAGAAGAAAAAAAATGCCTATTTAATTAAAATTTGAAGTTTAACATTTGATGAAGTTTCCTAGAAAACTGAATTGAAAAAGAATATGCCACTTGGCAAATATGATATTTTCTTGGAACAATATTGTACACTGAAAGTGTAGTAGAGAAGGTTTCAGTAATGTCGTACTATAATACTCAAACTGTTACTGCTACACAGCTCCCTTGAGAAGATGCTCTCAGATCATGTAAAGTATTTTACTGGATCAGCTTATATATGATATATTCTTTGAACAAAACACTTTGTTAATGCACCAGTTAGGGTTTAGATTAAACCAACAAAAGTAGAGAATGTAGGGAACCTCCCATCCTGCAAGCAGCAAAACAAAAAACATTATGGTTTCACCTCTCCTGAGTCTTCACAAATCAGGCCTGGGGTGTTCCTTAGGGTTGTCAACCCTAACCCTCACCCAATTCCATCAGTAAAGAAGCTGAGATGTATGCCAACCCAGTGGCGCAGAGGGCTGAGGTGCTATGAGCCTTACCTCTCACAGTAATGGTGACCCAAGTACAAGAACAAGCTTGGGTCACCAGGGTTAGCTAAAGGGGCTGAAGATCAAGTGTCTTATGGACTGCTCTCTCCCCTCTCAGGGTTGGGAGGGATGTTGTCTCACTCCTTTGATCCCACTTGATGCAGGCCAAGTGGCAGCATCAGAGCTAGAGCGGTGTGGAAGTTAGGAAGGGTCTACAGTTACACAGCATGTGGGCACCACCATGTGCACATGCTTACATCCTGCCATGGCAAGGGGATGTGGAAAAAGAGTGGAAAATGGCAGTTGCAGGCTATATGATGCTATGCCTGTCCTCACCCTACACTCTTGCTGGTTTGCCCATCTACAAAATCTGGACACATGGTCTTCGGGTGGGAGAAGAATGGCCCTCCCCTTCCAGGCCAAGCCATGGGGATAATCTATGGGAGATATGGAGCTTGGTGGACAGGAGAGGCAGTTGCCAGACTGGGGAGGCAGGGACAGGGCTCAGCATCCACCTGTGATGTGTCCCAGGAGGAACAATTGTTTAAATAAAAAAAAGAAGACAAGATGTGCAGACTATAAGAGAATGAGGGTGACAACCCCAAGGAGCATCCTAGGCCTGATTTGCAAAGACTCAGGAAAGATGAAATTGTAATGGTTTTTCTTTTTGATGCCTGGAGAGTTGGGGTAATTTCCCTACTTTTGTCTGTTTAATATGAACTTGAACTGGTGTATTAATAAACGTTTTTGCAAAGTATTGTGTTACTTTTTGAGATAGTATGATCATATCCTTATTCACCCAGGTCCCTTTGGGACCTGCATGAAAATATCCATTTGCCTGTAGAAGCACTGGTCTCAGAGGACACTGCTGTTCCATTCTCCATAGATGATTACAACGAAGTTGGTGTGGAAGTACAGGGCCCAGAGGGGCCCTGTGCTTCCAATTCTCCTAAAAAGACATTTCTGAAGATGGGGAACTGCCTCAGAGATGTCCTGGTAAGGGGAGAGGATTTGAGTGAAGTGGAGAAACAGTGTGCAAAACTAAAAGTTGGGATAGTGAGGGCAACAAACCTCTGAATCAAGCAAGTAAGTAAAACCAAGAAGAAAAAGAGACTGCTATGGTTCTCAAAAGAGGTGACTGGGAAGCTAAGGGCAAAAAAGTTAGTATTCAGGAGGTTTGAAGAGACTCAGAATGAGGAGGATAAGGAGGTGTAACAGGAAAAGCAAAGGAAGGCAGGCAAATCAGTCAGAAATGCAAAGGCACAAACTGGGGAGAAAATAGCTCAAGAATTAACGGAAGGAGACAAGACATTTTCCAGGTGAGCAAAAGGAGAAAGACCAGGGAAGGGACTGTAATACTAATGAGGGAAGGAGGGAGTGTGTGGAAGGGAACAAGTAAAAAGCAAACATCCTGAATGAATACTTCCATTCAATTTTAATGGAGGAAGGGGACGGAGAAGGGCCACAGATAAGTGTCAGCAGCATCATAGGAAGAGAGGTGGAAACTAGCCCAGATACAGAAGAGAGAGAGTCCTGAAGGCACTCACAAATCTGAAAGTGGACAAAGCAATTGGGCTGATGGGATACACCTAAGGATATTGAGAGAGCTCTGCGAGGAGCTGGCTGCACCTCTGACAGTCCTATTAAACCACTCACTGGAAATGGAGTGGTGCCAGAGAACTGCAGGATGGCAGATGTACTCCTCCTTCACAAAAGTGGGAGCAAGAAGGAGGCTGAAAATTACAGGCCAGTCAGCCTGATTTCAGTGGTGGGGAACCTAGTGGAATCACTACTGAAGGAACAGATACTGGAATATCTTAAATCCAGTGACTTCCAAGACCTGAGGCAATATGGATTCACTGGGAAGAGGTCATGTTATACACATCTGATAGATTTCTGTGACTGAGTGACCCAGGAAATATCTCAGGGTGAAGCATTGAATGTGGCCTAAGTAGATTTTAGTAAGGCTTTCAACATCGTTCCTCATAAGAAACTCATGAACCAGCTGGGCAGCCTAGGTTTGAGACCAAATGTAGTAAACTGGGAAAGAAATTGATTGGGGGATAGGTGACAGAAGGTGGTGTAAACAGAGTTCACTCACAGGAAGGAAGGGTGCCCAGCAGGATGCCACAAGGATCAGTACTAGGACTGGCCCTCTTTATTGTGTTTATTAGCAACATTGAAGAGAGGCTAGAAGGGAAGGTATGCCTTTTTGCAGATCACACTAAGATCATCAATAGGGTAGACACTCTAAGGGTGGGATGTAAAAATGGAAAGGAATGCAGGAAAGCTTGAGGAGTGGTCAAGAGTGAGGCAACTAAGTTTCAGTGCAAAGAAATGCAACAGCATGCACTTGGTGCACAGAAACCCAGGGGCAGAGTACACAATGAGGGGAGTACTACTGGTGACCACAAAATAAGAAACGTACCTGGGAGCAATCCTATCTAATGACCTAAAGGTGACAAAACAGTGTGACAAGGCAGTGTGAAGAGCCAGTGGGATGCTAGGATGCATAGGGAAGGGTATCACCAGCAAGAAGAGGGAAGTTCTGATGCTGCTGCATAGATCACCGAAGAGACCACACCTAGAGTACTGTGATCAGTTCTGGAGAAAAAAATCTCCTGAAGGTCATAGACAGAGTCGAGGCAATCCAAAGGAGGGCAATGAAAATGGTTTGGAGTCTGAATCAACAGCCCTATGAAAAGAGACTGAAGGATGTCACTATATACAGAGTGAAGGAATAAAGTAATAATAATAAAATGTATTTATAACGCACAATTCAGTCAGGTATCAAAGCTTTGTACAAAGTTACAAGACACAGAAAATAAAATATCTGAAATAAATCAATAAAATAAAATTACAGGTTCAGATTCAATAATCACCAAAAGCAAGGCTGAATAAATATATTTTTAAGGCCATCTTAAGGCTCTCCAAAGTCAGGCACTCTCTAATCTGATGAGGTAGAGAGTTCCACAGGGTTGGAGCTGCATAACTTAATGCTGTCACACCAGATGTTTTCAATTGAACCCTGGGAACCTCTAGCAATCCCTCATTGGCTGAGCAGAGGGGTCAGAGGTGGCAGTAAAGAACCTGGAGCTCTGTCAGGTAGCCAGGACCCAGACCGTGTAGGGCCTTATAGGTCAGTAAACCAACCTTGAAAGTGATCCACCACTGAATAGGCAGCCAGAGCAGTTCATGCCGCACAGGAGTGATATGACTAGTCTGGGAAACCCCTACCTGTAGCCTGGCCACAGCATTCTGCATCAGCTGCAGGCGATGGATATCAACCCTCAGAAGCCCTAGGTATAGGGAGTATATAAGTAAAGGGGGGATATGAAACAGATATTCAAAAACCTCTCAGATATAAATAATGTTCAAAAGAGGAGCATTTTTTTCAGAGAAAAAGATGCTCAAGAACACAAAGGTCATTCTATGAGGATGGAGGGGGTATGGTCAGGGGAGATGTAAAGAAGTACTTCTTCACACAGAGAGAAGTGGATGCCTGGAACACCTTTCAGCAGAGGTGGTGGCAGCAAAAACTGTAGTGGTATTCACCAGGGCATGGGACAGGCAAAAGGGAACCTTAGTGGTAAGAAAAGGGGGGGGTTAGCTGGAGATCAAGTAGATTCTGTGGTATTACAGTAGGCAGGTACAATGGGCAGACTAGGTGGACCAAGTGGTTCTTATCTGTCATCAGTTTCTATATTTCTGTATTTCTGTGTTATTTGGTTGCATGGCCTCTTAAACTTCCAATGTTACCCAATAGGAAGTTTGATTTTTTAATTTTGATGCTTTTATTTGGCCACTAAACTTTTGTGGGGTATTATATGTTATTCTTGTCTGTAGTAATTATTAAGACCTATCTTTTGATATATAGATTGTACCTTAACTGCAAATGTGGAGGGATTTATGGCTTGTTGAAGTTGAAGTGTGAAAAAAAAAACTAAGTCCAAATCCTTTTTTCATATGAGTGAATCCTTTTTCGTATGAATGAGACAACCTCATGAAAAAGCATCCCTTCATGCCAGAACAGAATGTGAAAAACATTAAGTCCAAATTATTTTTTGTATGATGGCTCCCTTTCTCATATAAATGAGAAAACCTCATGAAAAAGGATCCCTTCATTTGAAAAATAATTTTGACTTAGTTTTGTTTGTTTCAGATTCTTTTTCATATAAAGGGATCCTTTTTTGTGAGGTTGTTTTGTTCATAGAAAAAAAGGATGCCTTCTTAAGAAAAAGTAATCTGAAACAAAACCAAGTCCAAATTCTTTTTTTCGTTTAAAGGGATCCTTTTTCAAATGTGCCAATTTCTTTTTCATATAGCCATATGAAAAAAGAAAATCAAGCCATAAAAAGATTTGAAAATGTATAAAAAACACATTTCTGGGTAATTTTTCCAAAAAGTAACTCCAGAACACATCTAAATGGGGTCCTGTTTAGCAAGATACTTGTGTTTTTATCTCTGCTGGATCTAATTTCTTTGGGTTTTCAAAAAATATTTTATAAAAAAAATAGAAAAAAGATGGCAGTCATATGAAAAAATATTTTTTTTCCAACAAGTATTACCTTCTTATAAAAAAGGATCTTTATTGTATGGGCCACATATTTTTTTCATTCCAAGCAGCTATGCAAAAGAAACGTAAAGAGCATGATCAGAACCAACATTTCAAATTCTTATAACTTTGGAATGGATTCATATTTTTTCACCCAATCAGCAGAAGGCACCACAATGGCCCAAGCCCTTTATACCCTGACATTTTCAGAGCAAAAATTCCAAACTGTTTCAGTGCTAAGTGATGAACAACTCTCCCACCCTCAAACAAATCCACTTTTTTCACTATCTGGATCCTGGAAGCCGCACATCCAACTGGAACTAAACTTGGCACATCAAGAGACCTTGCCCCCAAAACTGTGCTTGCAAAATGTTGTACAAAGTTGTTGAACAGTTGCAAAGCTATTACATGGCAATGTTTGGTTTTAACATTGGTATATTACTCAGGATTTCAGGGTCACACAGATCCCTTAATTGGGTTCTTTGAATTGTGGATTGTGTTTTACATCTAATATGATCAACATATATATTTTATAGTATATAGATGATGTATGTAGTACACATAATTTTAGGACTCCAAATTTGCCTTGATTTATGGATAGTGTAATAAATTTCATTGGGTCATGTCAAAGGGTGTGGGCGCAATGATGGACACTGAGACCACAGTAAGGTGGCAAGGCTTAATGTTACCAAGCCAAATATTTTATTAAGTAGAGACAAGTAAATAACCAAATAAAACTTGCAACGTCAAAATAAATACAAAAGATACAAAAAAACAAAACAATACTCCAGTCTTCCAAGGACTATTCCAGCAATGATCCATCCTGGATTCAAAGAGAGTCTTAGTCTGAAGAGGTGCAGACTAACGCTTTGGACCAGCACCTACTGATTCTCCAATGAAATATGAATGTTCCACAGAATGAGTTCCCTTTTATACTCGGAACCCATCAGGTGACCACATCAGACTCTGCCCCTTTTAAACCCTACACATATTTTTTTAAATATACCTTTCTTTTGTTAGGTCAAAAGTGTGCACACATTACCTTACATATTTATACATGTAACATATTCCTAGAATCAAAAAGAAGCAAGCCTGAACAATTTTAACATCATTATCTCTGGACTAGCCCCTCTCTACACTTACACACAGCATAAAATGGAGTGGAGAGGGATGGCTGGCTCCTAGCAGAACATAGCAGGGATCTGAACAGGTCTCAAACAGACCCACCTCTGTTACCAAGCTTGGATTTCTCATTATTTGGGTAAGAACTGCTTACTTCATGTATTAGAAGTGAGACCAAATACTTGTTACTAAGTCAGGGACACTTTTACGCATTTTCTCAACATGTTTGAACTTCTGTTTACAATTGTTGTCTGAATTTCTAACTTGAACTAGTAAAGAGGGCAGGGCAAGGCTAGCAAGTAGCACACTCAACAGTTGTTACATGGCTCATTCAGCCTCAGTCACAATATATTAATTTACATTATTAAAGAAAATACTTAATGCTGCATTTGTTTGTTTATTAGCATTGCTATGAAAAGCACTTGACTTAGAAGCAAAACCTTTTTGGTTTGGACAACCAACCTAGTCTGTTACTAAACTGTTAGTGCACTACATCTTATACTTTTTTTCTTTATAGAAACAAGAAGGAATATAAACAAACAGGAAAAACAAAAACAAAATAGCAGCAGACATTCCTGTGCCTCAATAAATAAATGTTTTAAGGCTGCAGGCTGCTGCACCAGCATTATTTATGGTTTGTTTCTTTTTTTTTGGGGGGGGGTTGAGCACCACAGTTCCACATCTGCAGAAAGACAGTGAAGGATTTAGCAAGAAAGGAGACGGCCCATTCCAGGTGGCCAGTCTGAAATAAGGAACGAGGGATAGAACAGAAAGAAAAAGAATAGCATGGTCACACACATATGCTACTGCAGTAGGCTTCGTACATATAAAAAAAGCAGAATTAAGGAAGGGAACTAGTGCTCTCTCACAGATCAATGCATGTATTTTACATGGGTGATACAGTAGACATGATTTCAATCCCTCACAGGCCCCTTTATCTAGTGATTTACTTTTTGGATAATGTAATAAATCTAGTTTGCTCAAGAAAGCATTTTTTGTATACTGTATATAGATTGTATAGTATGCATTATTTCTGGACCTCACAGATTCTTTAATCAAATGCCTTGCTTTATGTGTAGCATGATAAACCTTGTTGGATCACCAGAGATATTGTAGTTGGATGCTCTTCTGCTGTGGCTTTTGGGGTGCTCCAAGTCCTTGGTGCCTATCTTATTTAAGTAGATCAGCACATGTTTATTTAATCAACATAGCCAATATGCATAGGCACCCAGATCGATGTTTCAGGTGCCATGCTGGTTGGGTACATCTGTATCTTCTGCGAGGTCAGTCAGAACACCTTAATAGATGTTACAGTGCATTAGCATTCATTGTCTCACACGTCACTTTGTGAATAGCTCATTATCTTGGAGAGCATAATAATAATGCTTATTGGACGATCTGAAAAATTGTGAATAGATGTCATAGTACACATGCTTACAAAACCACACAGTTCTCTTTCTGTTGCACCAGGTATAGCTGTAATACGATATACTTTTACTTTCCAGACCCCTCATTCTGTCTGTAGTGACAGCTGCCTCCCTGGATACCGTAATGCAGTTCATCAGAGACAGCCAGTCTGCTGTTTTGACTGTATCCAGTGTTCTAAAGGGGGGATAACCAATCAAACTGATTTGTCATTTCATCAGAATAACCAATTAATTACATGTTATTCCAACAAGCTTATCCATTGATTATAAGTAAAATGTTTTAAAATACGATTGTGTATCTCTGTTTGAGTGTAAACAGTGGGCAGGATTTTGAAACTTGTGGCAGTTTAACATCATTTAACTTATGCAGTTTGGGGCTAACTAGTAAGATGCTTTAGAATATGGTTTTGATGGTGTAGTAGGAAGAAGATTCAGCAAGACGAGGACAGAGTGGACTACCTGTACAAACTCAAGTCAGCAAGTAGATAAGTGAGAGAGGGCAAAGTAGGACCTAAATTGAGCAAAATAAATTTCTTCATACTTACCATAATTTCACTTTCTGTTATCTCCTAGATTGTTGATGGGTAGTAATAACAACTGGGTTATTGCACACCCCCTACTAAAAGGCTGAATCAGCCTGAGAATGTTCGGCACATGAGAACTCCTGACATCAGCAACTTTCTACTCACTATTGTCCATGCAGTGTCTCTAAATGTGGGAATAAATGGCATACTAGTCGACCAGACATACATGGCACAAAAGAACTGTCTACACAGATGTGACTCAAGACAGAACAAAATACAATAAAGAGTGGCTTACCTTGACAGCTGTAGGAAGAAGAAGAATCAAGGGTTTGTCTTCCAATGGCTACAAAACAACTTGAGAGAAAATAATAACTGCCAAGAGAAGAACTGGGTGTGTTGTAGACACTCACCTGCAACAAACAAGACACCCTTTGATAAACATCAAAATTCGAACCTGTTAAATCTGCATGAAAACAACCTGCATTCTAAATTGAAAACTGACTTTTTGTTTGTTTTGTTGTATATGTATATAAACATAGGCATAGCAGGCAAACTACTGTATAAGGGATGTCCAGACAGACTTACAATCAGAAATTATAATAGAGACAAAAATCCCTGCACTAGCTTACTAGCCAATACTCTTCCACAGGAGTGAGGCGCCCTGGTGGGTCCCATTAACAATGTAGGAGCTAACAAAAAAGGAAATTATGGTAAGTGTGAAGAAAGTTATTTTTTCTGTAACACTTCATATTATCAATGGGTAGTCATAACAACTGGGTTCTAAGAAGCAGTACCAGTCCAGAAACTTGGTTGGGGGAGAATATTTGAATATTGCCTCATATGTCAAACATTGGCAGGAAGAATTTACCTGCTGACTGCTGTCTGTAAACTCTATCAGCATTAACAGAGCTTTGAACATCCAAGTTGTAGTGCTTGGCGAAAGTGTGAACAGAGGACCACATAGCTGCCTTACACAACCCTAAAAGAGAAGCCTCACCTCTCTCTACCCAGGAAGTGGCCATAGCCCTGGTGGAGTGAGCCTAGATGAGAGCCAGAGGCTTCTTCTTTACTGTGACATAAGCTTCGGCAATGCAAGCCCTCACCCACCTAGTTAGGGTGGTCTTGGGCACTTTTTGACCCTGCTTGTCTGGTACAAAAAGTAGAAATAACCTGTCTGATTTTCAGAACTCACCGATTCATTTAAGATATATGCTAACAGCCAGTCACAAATCTAACTTGTGCCACTCTTTCTTCATTGGGTAAGTGGGATGCAGTCAGATGGATGGAAGACAGAGTGGGAACCTGCAGAATGAAAGATGGAACTGTTCTGAGTGCCAGCTTGTCCTAATTATTTATCTGTTTATTTTGGCTTTGCTAACCGTGTAGGTGCACTGGTCCAGAGGACCATTTACAGGAACGACCTGGGCCACAAGGCATATTTGAAACAATATAATTTAAGCAATAATCAAGGTTACACCAGAGTAGCAACTGAAAGGAATGCACAGTACTAAGAACAAGGTACAGTAACAAGAGTAGATTCATGTGGGTAAAAGTAGATGCAATTATTTAACAGCATACTATGTACAAGCATACAACCAGGTGGAAATAAGGAGTATATAAGATAAGGGCAAACAAGTAGGCAAGGTGAGGGGAGGCCGCGACACGGCCTGGCAATATATAAAGTAGAAGAGCAGGGAGAGAAGTAGCAGAAGGGGAGATGGAGATTGAAGAGTCTTAATGCATGACAAGGTATGGTTCTTTGTGAGACAAAGCATGGATCTCACCAATCCTCCTTGCTGAACACATAGCAACTAAAAAACATACCTTGTAAGACAGCATATCCAATGGAACCGATGAAAGCACATCAAAAGGCTACTTAAAGAAAGCATTCAGAACCAGATTCAGATGTGATGGAAGTATGGGGATTAGAACAGAGGTCAAGGCCAGCTGGCAGCCTGCAGAAAATGAGTGACCTCTCAGTTAGTACCTAGTGATAAACATAAGGAGGCTCCAAGGTCTAACACCTGACATCTCAGGGTGCTTAAGGCCAAACATTTTTCCACCTCTTCTTGCAGAAAATACAAAATCTGTTGAAGAGTGTTTTTGGAAGGCTGGATTTTCCTTTTCCTGGCACAAGCTGATAAGATGGTCCATATACATGCAAAGGCTACCGATGTGGAGATCTTCCTGGCAGCCATCAGAGTGTCCACCACCTTCTTAGAGAATCCCTGCTTCAGGAGTCTTTCCCATTCAAGATCTAGGCCATGAGTTGCATTGCTCCTGGATCTGGGTGCAGAATAGGGCCCTGTGAGAGAAGATCCCCCTGCACTGGAAAGTAAAACGGAGCTCATTGATCTATGTTCAGTATATCAGAGAAACACAATCTTGTGAGCCACTCTGGAGTTATTAGAAGGAAGCTTCATCTAATGTGCCTTATTTTATGACATTGGGGAAGAAAGGAACAGAATGGAAGGTATATATCCTGCCAAAGCTCCACACTTGTGAGAGGGTGTCCACTGCTTCCACCTGTGGATTGGTAATGGCAGAAGAACTGTTGAACCTGAGCATTCTGGCTGGACAGAAACAGATCAATCTGAGGACAACTAAAGTTTGACACAAAAGGTCGAACACCTCTGGGTTCAATATCCACTCCTCTGGATAAACATTTTTGCAGTTTAGCCAGTCAGCTTGAATGTTTAACTACCCAAGCAAGTGAACTGCTGACAGTGAGAGAAGTTTCTCCTCTGCCCACAGCAGAAGATCGGTGGCTTCCTTTAGCATTTCCCTGCTCTTTGTGCCCACTTGATTGTTTATGTATGCCACTGTGACAGCATTGTCTGACCTTACTTTCATGGCTTTTGACTTCACCTGACACTAAAAGAGAAAAAGAGCGAGGTGCACCACCCTCATCTCCAGAACATTAGTGTGTAAGTGCTGCTCCTGCACTGATCAAGTCCACAAAATAGGAATGTGGTCCAGGACTGCCCCCAACCCAACAGGCTAGCATTGATTGTCATAATCAACTCTGGAGGTACTTCCAGGGAGAACCCTTTGATGAGATTCTGCACACTTACCCACCAACTCAGAGACTTTTGTGGTTGTGGCGTGAGTGTGATCCTGGGCTGATAATCCACCAAGGTGAGATCCCATGGTGACAGTAACTCTATCTGTTGGGGCTGCATGTGAAGGCAAGCCCATGGGACTAACTCTATCACTGCCACCATGAGATCCAGAATCTGTAGCAGGCAAAGAGGTGAAGTCAATGATTGGGTTGTCTTGATAAGGTCTTATTCATGGCTGATCTGAGGAAAACCTTCCCCAGGTCTATTTTGTACACCGATCCCAGGTGTTCTGGCATCTGTGATAGCTCAAGAGAGTTTTTCTCCTTATTCACTACCTAGCCATGCGGTTTCATAACCTCCGTTGTCCTGGACACTAACTTTCTTGCTAACATTGCAGATGGTGCTTAAATTAGCAAATCATCCAGGTAGGGAGAAACATGATGTTTCTGCTGTCAATGTTGAGCCACCAGGACTATGGGCACCTTTCATACTGGAGTTCATACTGGAAGAATAAGAAAATCAAAAGACATAGCCCATATAGTCTTTCTCCACAATTCAGTGGTAGTGACAATCACCACCAACTTCATCAAGGAACTTATCCAATCTTTTTTTAAAAAGACTTAAACTTTCCACTTCTACCACCTCTCGAGGTAGTCCATTCCACATCCTTATTGCTCTACACTTAAAGCCCTTCCTTCTTTGTTCGGTCCTACTCAATTCCTCTCTCAGTTGCCTATCATGCCTTCTCAATTGATATGTTTTTTTCTTTAAACACCAATCCCAACTCAGATCTAAGATCCTCATCTTTCAGGGACTTATATAATACCAGTAAGTCCCCCCTTGCCCTTCTACTCTTCAATGACCACAATTCCAACCTTTCCAATCTGTCCTCATATGACTTACCCTCACAACCGAAATCAATCTAGTAAGGGATCTCTGTGGTCTTTCCATTAATTTAATATCCCTTACCAGTAATGGGCCGGCCACAGTAGAGCAATAATCCAAAACAGGCCTAACCGGTAACCTGTACAATGGCATTAACACCTCACTACTTCTTGAATGAAAACCTCTCCTTATGCAACCCACAATCTGCATGGCTTTATTTGATGCTCGTCTACTATTGACCCCATTCCTTAAATCATTTTGAACATAAGTTCCCAAATCCTTCTCACATTCTGACACCCTAAGCTTCAGATCACGCATATAGTAGATCTGTTTAATATTGTGTCTACCTAAATGCATGATTATGCATTTGTCCTTATTGAAGGTCATCCCATTCTTTCTTGCCCATTTTGCAATACAGATTAAATCCTGCCCAAATATGAGTCTCTCGTTGAATGTATCCACTACAGCTCCTATTTTAACATTGTCAGCAAATTTTATTAACTTATTTTTACCAGATAGTTTCAAATTGCTTATAAAAATACAGAACAACAGTGGGCCCAACACCGACCCCTGGGGAACTCCACTCCACACACCCCTTGGTTCAGATAGATGTCCCTGTATCTTTACCTGCTGCTGCCTGTTTTTCAGCCATTGTTCAACCTATCTTAAAATGATCCTATCTATCGCCATATCAATAAGTTTTTTTATTATTTTGTAATGTGGAACTGTATCAAAAGCTCAACTGAAATCAAGCATTACCACATCCACATTTTTTCCATCATCAACACATTTGCTGACATACTCATAAAATGTTAATAGGTTTGTTTCTCATGACCTATTGGGCATAAAACCATGCTGATTCTTATCTATAATACCCTTACTTAACATACTTTCATAGATAGCCTCACTCAGTACCCCTTCTATAATCTTCCCCACCACCGAGGTCAAGCTCACCGGTCAATAATTCGCCGCTTCACTCCTTATCCCTTTCTTGTATATTGGCACCACATGTGCCAACCTCCACCCCTCAGGCACCACACTCTCCTTCAAAGATTTTTGTCCCAATTTAGTAATAATAGGTATCAAAACATCACCCAACTCCTTCAAAAAGTGTGGGTGGATGCCATCCAGTCCTGCTGCCCTATCCACCTTCAATCTCATTACTCTTTTTAACACCCTCTCCTTAGTTATTATAGTTTGAGGATCTTGATTACATATACATATATTACACTCATCCATGCCATCAGTATTTTTCCAAAATACAGCCCCAAAACATCTGCCAACTTCATTTGCCATATCTATAGGCTCAGACGACATCACTCCATTAATATTCAATGGTCCCACTGTACTTCTTCCTCCCTTACTACTATTCACATAGGCATAAAAGCTTTTTTTATCTTTATTTATGGCTAATCTAAACTCAAGCTGTTTTTTTTTTTTTGCATTTCTTATTTCCTTCTTTAATCTCCTCAGTACTTTCTTATACCCATTCTTGGATATTTCTGAATTATTAGCCTTCATTTTTTTAAACATTACTTTATTTTTCCTACACAATTTTACTATTGTTCTATTCAGCCATGGTGACTTTTTGCCCTTGTGATTATAGACCTTCTTACTCAGAATATGAGTTTTTATCATATTATTAAGTATATTCAAAAATAATTTCCATGCTTCTTCCATACATAAGCCCTTCATTCTACCTTCCCAATTCATACTATTTAATTTTTCTCTTATTGCTCGATAGCTACCTTTATAATAGAGAAAGTGAACTGTATCTCCCTTAACTGGTTTAAGTAACCAATCCATCATAAACATAATGGACTTAAGGTCATTATAACCTAATTGTGATTGGATACTGATCCTCTGTATTACCTCAGGTATATTGGTGAGGATAACGTCTAAAATATTACTACCTCTTGTACCCTCCCTTATACATTGTATAACTCCCCCTGCCATCAGTTCTTCCTGGACCCTACATGCTAAATTATTACCAGACTGTTTTTTTCCCACTCAATGGTGGGCATATTCAAGTCCCCATAAGAATAATATTTGTCGCCTTAGCTTGATTAGCAATATCCTTAATATAGGCTTCAGTTTCCTCCATACCAATATCAGGTGCCCTATAGAAAACTGAAATTCTACATTTTTTCCCCTTAATTCCCAACAGCTCGATAGTAACTGTTTCAATTCCATTTAAGTTGTTACATTGTTCTATATCCCTTACCTCTATTCCATCCCTTATGAAAGAGATGCATGCAGATAGGGCAGCACCTCAGTTTCCAGAAGGTCTGCCTGAATATGGCTGCCCCACAGCCACTGCATTGCACCACTCCCCACATTATACTGCAATTATACTGCTATTCCACTACTTGTCTGTTACTGAAGCTCGCCTAGTTCCCTTTTTATTAATTTACTGTCCTAAAAATCCCGCCACTGATCCTCAGTTCTTCTCATTTTATAAACAGTAGCCCTAGGTTCTGGAAGTATCTCTGATATCACTATTTCACACCCTTTTTCTTCTAATTTCTCCACCAATTTAGTGTAATCCTTCTGCAACTCAGGTAGGGTTTTTTCATAAGATCATTGATGCCTACATGAATCACTGCTAGGGGATACTCCCCTGCACCACTAAATATATTATCAACCATATTATACAAATCTGTAGCACCTGCCCCCGAGAAGCTACTGACCATCCTAATTTCTTAGTCATGTTTAGATATATACTGGTCAGTATACTTTATGATGGAGTCACCAATTACTATTACCTGCCTTGGACTCTGCCCTTCTTCCCCTTCCATATGTACTATATTTTCATTTCCATTATCTTCTAATGTAGTAGATTGATTTAAATCACCCAGCACACTGAAACTATTAGTTACTGTTATTCCCTCCAGTACACTACCACAGTCTCATTTGCATTATTTGTTCCAGTCTCTTCCTGTCTTGTTCCATCCATAGTAATATTGGTGATTATTGTTTCCTGTTCCTTCCTTAAATCTCCTGGAACTGGTCTAAGAGGACTTAGGCCCCTACGCTTTCTTTTAACTTTATTACTCCCACAACATTGTCCAGATTTATTTTCATTCCCAGCATATCTTACCTTCCTTTTGCCATATCCATTTTCTAAACCATTACATTCCTTAGCATCCTCATTTACATTTAGGCTTGAGAGAATCTTAATACTTTCTGTTAATACCCCTTGACTCCTTTCTAATTCCTCTAGTCTTTCAGTAACTTTTACTAAATTAACATGCAGCTTCCTATTTGATTCACATTTTTCACATTCATAACTATTATAGTCAATCCCTAATTCTACCATTTTATACATACCACATCCTTTACATCTTATCATCAAATCTCCCTCTGTGGTCAGCACTGAGGCTACCAAGATCCATTTCTACAGCTCTCCTGTCGCCATTCTTTACCCCATGTACTAATCTTTACAAGTATATGCTATATTCTTCTGCATATCACTGCCACTGCTTCACGCTAACACGCCAACACATTTATTTAATTTATTTATTTATTGGATATAATTGGAATTACAATCCTTTGAGTCGCAGACTCTTTTGCAAAGGCTCCAGGTCGGTTATAGAGGGTGGAGGGTAGACAAATACAGAATACGCACAATAAACAAGCAGAAATTCACATAACAGTACTGTTAGAGCAGTCCAGGCTTTATCTTCATTAACCAGTGATAGTAGTAGGCAGTGTTCTGGATAACCCTTGTCAGAGACGAGCAGGATGCTGATTCTTGGGATCTAGAGAGACCCTGTGTCAGGTATTTGGGGGGTATGAAAACACAAGAGGAGGGCAGAGAGTTAGCCACAGTCACATTTTGCTGACTCAAGGAGTAGATCTTTGAGGTCTGTTTTGAATAGGGAGAGACTAAGGGTCTGAGTGATGGGGGGGAAGAGTGTTGAGCCAAAGAGGGGCACAGTAGTGGAAAGATCTTTGCCCAAGGGATGTTCTACAATGGGGAACCAGGAATGAGGAGTTTGCTGGGAGTCTTGTATTATGCCTGAGGGGGGCTGCACAGACTATAGAGAGAAGGCTGATGGGAGTCAGCTGGAGATGTATCTTTTTTGCAAGGACGCAGGAGTGGTACTTTAGTCTTCCTTGGAAGTTTAGCCAACCTGCCAAAGCGTAGCGCTCACAGGTATGAGTTAATCTGTCACTGCTGGTGACTAGGCGGCAAGCTTTATTCAAAGCGGTGTTAATGCTACGTAGGGCGGTAGGGCGGTGGGTTCCACAGAGCCATATATCACTATCCCATAGTCTACTAGGGAGAGGATTGAGGAGGAAACTGCAAAGTTGTATGGCCTGTGTGGGTAAGCAGTGTTTAAGTCTGTGGAGGATACCCACTCTAGTGTTGACAGCGGAGGAGAGAAGTTGTATGTGATTATGGTAGGAGCGGGAGGTGTCTAATGAGATTCCCAGGTATTTAAAACATGTAGCATGTTCAAGTGGGGCACCTTGTATGTTTTTGATTAGGAGTGTCGACTGACCGTGCGGGCTTTGACGGTGCGCAAAGATCATGGACTTTGTTTTTTGATAGTTGATGATCAGGCGGTGTTCAATGAACCAGGTTTCTAGCTCCCTGAAGAAACCCTGTAGAGCTAGATGTGTGTGTCTTCACGTGTCTCAGCGCGGCGATGCGCGCCGCACACGTGAGCGTTTATATCACTAACAGGATCCGGAAGCTGCAAGGGTCTCAACCCCTGAATGACCCTAATAATTAAAATTGCAGACACCTGCCCCTTAAAACATGCAGCCCAATTATCTTGGCCACGAGTCCTTGCGTAGTCCAACAACAGACTACAGCTCTCAAACCCCTGTTGATTTAAAGCCCTCTGTCTTAGCACATTGAGGGAATCTCTGTGATGTAAATTGTTTTATTTCATAAAAATGCAGCATGCAAATGGCAACACTGTTGATCACACCACCTTGTCCCACCGCTTTTGGTGGTCACACAGTTCAGGAAATGATCTATAATGCACCATTTGCATGAGCGTCCTTTTATATCACTAACAGGACCCGGAAGCTGCAAAGGTCTCACCCCCCTGAACAATCCTGTGCCCTAATAATTAAAATTGCAGACACCTGCCCCTTAAAACAAGCAGCACAATTATCTTGTCCATGAGTCCTTGTGTAGTCCAACAACAGACTACAGCTCCCAAACCCCTGTTGATTTAAAGCCCTCTGTTTTAGCACATTGAGGGAATCTCTCAAATGTAAATTGTTTTATTTCACAAAAACGCAGCACACAGATGGCAACCTTGTTGATCACACCACCCTGTCCCACCGCTTTTGGTGGTCACACAGTTCAGGAAATGATCTATAATGTGCTGCTCATATGAGCATCCATTTATATCACTAACAGGACCCAGAAGCTGCAAGGGTCTTGCCCCTGAACAATCCTGTGCTCTGAAAATTAAAATTGCAGACACCTGCCCCTTAAAACAATCAGCACAATTATCTTGTCCACGAGTCCTTGTGTAGTTCAACAACAGACTACAGCTCCCAAACCCCTGTTTATATAAAGCCCTCTCTCTGTCTTAGCAAATTGAGGGAATCTCTCTGATGTAAATTGTTTTATTTCACAAAAACGCAGCATGCAAACGGCAACACTGTTGATCACACCACCCTGTCCCACCGCTTTTGGCAGTCACACAGTTCAGGAAATGATCACGAGTGCTGTTGCCAGCCCAAAGGGGAGAGCCCTGTACTGGAAGTGTTGGCCCTGGACTGAGAACCTGAGAAACCTCTGATGAGACTGTCGGATGAGAATGTGGAGATATGCATACCTCACATCTATGGAAGCAATGAAATTCCTCCACTGGATAGTTTGAATTATCAAGTGCACAGATTCCTTCACAAAGGTTGTGTGACACTCAAACTTGTTCAGGTGTTTCAGATCCAGAATGGGCCAGAAACCTCCCGACTTCTTGGGATCTATGAAATAGATTGAGTAATATCCCTGACCCTGCTCATTATGAGGTACTGGCACAATAGATCCAATTTGAGTGAGGTGATCTTGGGCCTCTGGCAATGCTTGCCTCTTCATGGGGTCCCTTAAAATTAGGGATGGCAAAAAATGCACTTTTGAGGGGATTCTTGAAAATTCTAATGCGTAACCTAAAGCCAGAATTTCCAGAGCCCAAGCTTCTGACATTATTTGAGCCCATCTTGTATAACAATTGTGTAGCTTTCCACCAAGGGAAGGGAAGCAGAGATGGGCTCTTTATATCCTCATTTTGAGGAGCCCACTTTTCTTCTTGGGCCTCCATTGTGTCTTCCTGGGCCTCCATTGTGTCTTCCAAATATTCTCCTTTTCTCCTCTGGATCCTGAACTTCTGAAAGGTATGAAAGTCCCCTCAGAACTGCCTCTATCAACTGCCTTCTTGGTCTTTTGTGGTTGATGAGCCTATACTGTTGCTTCAAAACTGGAAGGTGACCCAATTTATCCTGGATAGCCAACCTAATTTTGTTTGAATACCATATTTCTCTCAATCCCAAAGTTGATTGTATGTTACCCCTTCCTACTGTGTTACTCATTTTCCATGTGCTGTGTGTCACATGGTGTGCTTTGTACTCAACTGTATCCTCCCGGGTCGTGCCTGAAAATAGGCATCTCTATGTCTAGTGCACCCACCCGGTTACCAAAAGCAAATAAATAAATAAAATATCAATCAGGCTAGAACTGAACAACAAACATCCTTTAAAGGGAAGATTAAACAGCTTGGTCTTCAAAGCCTGATCAACCACCTAATGCCTAAGTCACACACCTCGCATATCCCACACAATGTGATAGATGGAGCGAGTTGACATGCACACATTCTCCACCATGGTATGCTCTAAGAAGGTGGAGGTCTTGGTAATCAATTGTGAAACGCTTGTTTTCTCCAAATCAGGGGGAGCAAAGCTGCCCAGGGTCAAAACGCACAGATTTAAGGCTCTGGCAACAATAAAAGAGGCATAGGAGGTGCGTAGAGTTGTGCCATTGCAGGTGAAGCCTCTTCTGCAGGTGACATCTACGTGCTTGTCGTGCAAATCTGTTAAGGCCTAGGACCCTTCAATAGGAATAGTAGTGTGCTTGACCCACTTATGAACTACCTTATCTGCCAGAGAAGGGGTTTCTGACCTGTGATATGTTTCCTCTAAAAATGGCAATACCGTGTCTTAGATTTTGGCAGATATTTTCTTTGGCCCTTCCCTGCCCATTCCCATTCAATAATTTGGTAACAGTGAATAAAACCCAGAAAACATTTTGGAGTGGAGAAGGATATGTAAAGAACAGGATTGACTTCCACTACCTCCTTGTACCTGCTTGAGCTGTAAGGACCTACAAGCATCAGTCATCAGATAGAAAAATTACTTAGTATAAAACAAGGGAGGGATAGGAGTCCTCTTCTTAGGCTCTGTCCTATCCCCTCCTCCTCTTCTTCAGAGGGTTCATCCTCCTCAATATCCAGCATCAGGATGCTCCCCCACATCCCTAAAAACCTCATCCTGACCCTCTATATGGTCAGGGTCTGGGTCTGCCTGCAAATCTGTATCTACATCTCTGTCCTGCTGCGGTATGCCTGGTCATGCCTATGTGAGCACCGTGAAATGAGGGGCCCAGAGTAGGGTCTGGTTGGTCTGCTGGGATGTCCTGAAGAACATCAGGGACAAAAAACAATCACCTTGCAATAGCAACAGAGAAGATTTTTTCAGTTCTGGTTTGCCACTTCAACAGCTACACCGTGTGTCCCCCAGCTTGGAACATATGAACTTATGAAGAAGCCATCACACCATCTGCCCACCGATTATCGTGGACAGATGGTCTGGGTGGCCCGTGAGATTCGTCCAACTCAGGCGATGTTGTGCAATGTCAGGTCCATTAAAAACAAGACCACAATTATTGCTGATCTTGTTGGTACAGTGGACCTGGCTTGCATTACCGAGACCTGGCTGGATGAAAATTCTGGTCCCATTTTGTAGGCTATGACTCCAGCTGGGTAGTCTGTGTTACACCGTCCAAGATTGGATCACGGGGGTTGCAGTCTGTTTCAAGACTGACCTTTTGGCCTCACAGAAGTCCCAGTGGGGGGGAGGTTGAGTCCTTTGAGTGTATAGTAGTAGCAGGTGTAGGCTTTCGAATTGCTCTTATTTACCATCCACCCAGTGATTAGAAGCTATTCCTTCAGGAAGTGGCGGACTTCGTCATCAATATGGTGTTTGAGTCACCCAGATTAATGGTTCTGGGTGACTTTAATGCCTGGGTCAACTACAAACTCTCGCAATTTGGTCAACACTTCCTTCAGCTAATGACAATGCTGGGCCTTACACAGGTGGTTTCCTCTGCTACACATAAATTTGGACACTCTCTGGACCTGATTTTCCTCCTGGGGGTTGAGGTATCCAATGTGGGAGTGGAACCCATCAGGTGGCCAGACCATTACACCATGGGGTTTAGACTTTGCACCCCCTCTAGAAGGCCTGCCCCTGTGGAGTTGGTTAGGTACCGCCCTTTGTGGGTTATAGATTCCCAAGGCCTTGTGGTGGTGCTTGACCTCTCGTCTCCCATGTAGGCAAGCAGTGATCCAGAGACCCTCGTGTTGGCTTATAATATAGCCTTGGTGAGGGCTCTGGATTCTATTTCACCAGTTCGTGTTTGCCCCCTCTCCCTTTACCCCAAGTCCCCTTGGTTTGATGGGATGTTGAGGGAGATGCGGAGACATGGGCAAAGGTTAGAGCATTGCTGGTTACGGTCCGCCCTTGATGCCGACCACCTTAGATTTATGGATCATTATTCTGTCTATCAATCAGCTATCACCTGTAAAAAGGCATAATTCCTGTCCAGGG
The DNA here is from genome assembly GCA_016271365.2 of Neoceratodus forsteri. NCBI lineage: Eukaryota > Metazoa > Chordata > Ceratodontiformes > Ceratodontidae > Neoceratodus > Neoceratodus forsteri. The sequence continues at coordinate 51,172,378 of CM057449.1, read as the reverse complement.
AGATCGTGGTTGCATGGAATCAACCATCTCAGCTGTTTCGAACTGTGGAAAGACTGTGCAACCCAGCCTGTCTGCAAGCTCAGAATCTTTTTCACAATTGGAGTGTGATGAGCTTGCTCGGTTCTTTGCAAAGAAGGTGGCTGACATTTAGGTGGAACTGTTGCCTTCACACTCTAGGGGATAGGTCATGGACTGGTGTGAGATCACGGTGTCTCAGATTTCCTGGAGTTCCTTCAGCAAACTGGAATTCATGGATGTCATGAGGATCATCCAGATTGTGCACCCTATGTGCTGTAGTTTGGATCCTTGACTGACCTCCCTAATTTTGGGTTGTATTGATATCATTGGTCCTGTCCTTGTGCAGATAGTCAGGTGCTCCTTGGAATCTGGTGAGTTTCCTAGCTCCCTGAAAGAGGCGGTGGTGACACCCCTCTTAAAGAAAGCTACCTTGGACCCTGACTGTCTCGAAAACTATGGACCTATCTCTAACCTTCCCTTTGTTGGGAAGGTGATTGAGAAAATAATGGCTGCACAACTGGAGGACCATTTGACCATCCATGACATCTATGAACCCCTCCAGTCCGGATTTCATAAAAGACATAGTACCAAGACAGCACTGGTTTGGGTGCTCAATGATCTCTTGATGGCTAGAGATCAAAAGAGCCGCTCCATCTTGGTTCTCCTCAACCTTTCTTCAGCGTTGGACACCATAGATTACATGGTGTTGATAGAATGCCTGAGGCTGCTTTGTGGAATATTTCAAACTGTCTTAAGATGGTTCACTTTATTCCTCACTGGGAGATCACAAAGGGTTGTGTCTGTTTTTTTTTTCTTCGGATTCAATGGCTTTGTTGTGTGGGATGCCTCAGGGTTCAGTATTGTCACCCATGTTATTTGTGGTGTGCATGCTACCCATCGGAGACATTGTAAGGAAGTATGGGCTGAGGTTTCACTGTTATGCAGATGATACCCAGCTCTATCTTTCTTTTGCTCCTGACAAAGAGGGAGCTCTCTCGGTCTTCAATAGCTGGCTAAGAGAAATCCAGGAGTGGATGAATTCCAGCTGGTAGAGGTTGAACTCGGATAAGACTGAGGTACTGGTTGTGGACCTGGGCCAACAGATAGGGGGTTGGGTAGTGTTGTGTCATCCGGAATTTTTCTTGGTGGCATTTCTCTCCCAACCTCTGAACGGGTATGGAACCTGGGGATAGTTCTTGATGATAGGTTGACACTGCATTTACAGGTGTCAGCAGTCATCAAGACTTCCTTTTATCATCTTAGGAATATCGCCGGGGTTCGGCATCTTGTTTCATCTGCCGACCTGCCTATTTTAGTCCATGCCTTCGTGTCCTCACGCCTGGATTATTGCAACTCCCTTTACCTAGGGCTTTCTGGGGTTGTAATCTGTCATCTGCAGCTAGTGCAGAATGCTGCAGCCTGTCTTTTGATGGGTTCTAGAAGATCCTGTCATATTACCCCAGTGCTGCGTGAACTGCACTGGCTGCCAATTTGGTGGTGGATCACCTTTAAAGTTGGCTTGCTGATTTTCAAAGCCTTACACGATCTGGGCCCAGCCTATCTGAAAGAACTTCTGGTTCCCTATCACCCTAATCATGCTCTCTGCTCGGCCAACAAGGGGTTGCTAGAGGTTCCAAGGGTGAATTTAAAATCTTCTGGTGCTCAGGAATTCTTGTATGTTGCCCCCACCCTTTGGAATTCTCTACCCCATTGCTTGTGGGAGTGCACTTCTGAGGAGGGTTTTAAGAGGGGTCTAAAGACCTTTTTATGGGAACCAGCTTTCCCTGAATATTGAATGTTTTAATTGTTTGGTTTGCCTGTATTTTTTATCATGTTTGTTTTAATTGTTATCATGTACGGCGCCTTGACACTTGAAAGGCGCCTTATAAATAAAAAATTATTATTATTATTATTATTAGAAGAAGAAGGCCATTTGGTCTATCAAGTCTGCTCATGTTGTAGGGTCCACTACTTGAGTAACTGTCCTTGGCCCCTCTCCCTATTTCCCATCCTCACTACCTATGACCCTTACCCTCCCCCTATACCTTTCCCAGCCTATCTTAAAGCTGCCCACTGTCTTCAATGAGATTACCTCTTCTGGCAGCACATTCCAAGTGTCCACCACCCTCTATGTGAAGAAGTGCTTCCTCACCTCCCTCCTAAACCTACCACCATCTGGCTTAAGACTGTGCCCCCTCTTGTTATGGTTGCTACTCAGCTTAACGAGAGACTCTCCTTATCAACCTTATTTATCTCTTTCAAGTGCCTGAAGGTCTCAATCATGTCCCCTCTCTATCTTCTGTCTTCCAGGGAGTACATGTTCAGTGCCTCAACCTCTCCTCATATGCCTTACCCTGCTGACAAGCTATTGTCTTTGTAGCCCTCCTCTGGACTTTCTCCAGTAGGTTAATGTCCTTTTTGAGGTGTGGGCACCAGTACTGAACTCCATACTCTAGATGTGGCCTTACCACTGACCTGTACAAGGGCAGTATAACCTCCTATCTCTCCTACTATTGATCCCCCTAGATATGCATCCCAGCATCTTGTTTGCCTATGCTGCTGCTTTCTTGCACTGCGTGGAGTGCTACTGGTCACTAGTGATCATCACTTACAGGTCCTTCTCCACCTCTGATGCAGATACTTGGACTCCACCCAGGTAGTACTCTGTCCTAGGATTCTTGGCTCCAATATGCATAACATTGCATTTTTTGGCATTGAAGCTAAGCTGCCAGATCCTGGACCACCTCCCTAGCTTTTTCAGATCTTCCTGTAGGTCCTGTATCCCTTCAGCTGTGTCCACTGTCCCACAGAGCTTGGTGTTATCTGGTAATAGGCACATTTTGCCATTAATGCCATCTCCAATGTAATTGATGAAGACATTGAGCAACACTGGCCCCAGCACTAAGCACTGTGGGACTCAACTTGTTACCTGTCTTGTGCCAAATAACTCTCCCCCCACAACCACCCTCTGGGTTCTGTTCTTCAGACAGTTTTCCACCCATCTGGCCATCATTTTCCCAACCCAGAGATCCACCAACTTTCTGATCAACCTTTTGTCAGGCACAGAGTCAAAGGCCTTGCTGAAATCAAGATAGAGGCTGTCTACCACTTGGTCCCTGTGTACTGTCTTAGTGACACAGTCAAAGAAGTCAATCAGATTTGTTTGACATGATCTCCCCCCATGAACCCATGCTGCCTTGTATCCTGGAGACCATGCTCCTCTAGATATTCCATCAATCATTCATTTAGTATGGTCTCAATGAGCTTGCCCACAATGGAGGTCAGTCTGACTGGTCTGTAATTCCCTGGATCATCCTTGGGACCTCTTTTGTGGAGTGGCACTACATGTGCTGTTCTCCAGTCCTGTGGTACTATGCCTGTCTCTAGTGAACTATTAAATAGGTCTGCCAGTGGTCCTGACAGATCCTTAGCCAGTTCCTTTAGTACCCTTGGATGTACTCCATCCGGGCCTGGTGATTTGTCCACCTTTAATGCCAGCAGCCCCTCCCTCACTCTATCCTCCTCTATCACTACATCTGTGTTCTCCTCCCCCCGATCCTCTTTTCCCTCCTGAAGGCATTGTTCAGTTCTTCTTCCTAGTGAAGACAGAACAGAAATATTCATTTAGTATATTTGTTTTTCCCCCATTATCCTCCACCCACTACATCCCTTTCTTAAGCCTAACAATCCCTTCCTTCTTGTCACTTTTCTCACTTATATAACAAAAGAAAGCCTTCTGCCCCTTCATAATTCCTTCAGCTATCTGCAGCTCCTTCTGTGCCTTTGCTCGCCTGACTTTCTTACTTGCCTCAGTAGCCAACCTTAGGTAATTTTCCTTATCCACCTCTCTCTTGGTCTTCCTGAATTTTCTGTGGGCCAACCTCTTTTCCTTTAATGCCTGGGCAACCCCAGAACTGACACAGCTGGGCACTTTGGCCCTTGTGTTCTTACCCCTGAGCCTCATGCACTCATCTGTGGCAACCAGTATTCCTTCATTAATGATAGACCACCCTTGGTCGACCCCCATAAATGCTCTGATGCCCACCAGATGTCTCCTTAGCACTTCACCCTTTTTCGTGAAGTCCACCCTCCTGAAATCCAAGATTTTGGTCTTATGTGGGATGCTTTCCCTGCCCATATCCAACTGGAACCACTCTGTGTAATGGTCACTTACTCCCAGTGGCTCCCTGATCATTATTTCCTGTACATGCTCCCCATTTCTGAGCACCAGATCAAGAATTGCCTCAGCTCTTGTTGGTTCAGTGATACCCTGAGACAGGAACCCACTCTGCAGTCCTTCTAGGATCACCTGACTCCAAGCACATGTCTTGGATGATATGCGCCAGTCCACCTTGGGCAGGTTGAAGCCCCCCACAGTTACCATCTCTTCTTTTCCATAGATTCTGATATTTGTGAGCTCAGTTCCCTGTCCCTCTCCTCTTCCTGAAAGGGTGGTCTATAAACCACCCCCAACCTCACCTTTCTCCCTCTATTGGACCTTAACTGAACCAATAATGTCTCCACCTCCCCTTCCTCTGACTCCTCCCTCATGCATGTTATTCCCTCCCTGATATAAACTGCCACACCTCCCTGCTTCCTGACTACTTTGTCCCTCCTATATAGTTTATATCCAGGGATCGCAAGGTCCCAGTCATGGTGTGATGTTGCCCAAGTCTTGGTTACTGTAGCTATGTCCACCCTCCTGTCCACAAATAGTGCCTGCTATTAGCCTGCTAATAGCTGGAAGACCAGCTGGAGGTACTGTAAGAGGCATATTAGACTGAGATGCACAATTGGGGAAATAACAACCCATTGGAGATAGTCACATTACCCTCTTACAGGCCTTATATCTTTTTAAAATTAAAAGTGTCCGATAAGCCATGATGACAAATAAAAACAAACCTGCAGATGTCTGTGCTAAAGATAAGAATTTTCTTTTATGTTTAGGGTTCTAAAAATTACTTGTAGTAATTACTTCTGAGTTCCCCAACTCTCACATGTGGTGAAAACTGGAGGAAAGGTCTGCCCCCAATTGCCAGGTATGAGAACTGAAAAACTATTTAAATGATGTAAAAGACACTAACTACAGAAAGCTGCCACTCCTGTCATGGAAAGAAATTCAGGCATGTATGCGTGCTCTCAGTCGGGCATGTGCAAGATGCCAGCTCACTAAGCATGATGTTGGTACACTCACGAGGAGTCATGCATGCACACCAGAGGCATACAAATGGTGCACTGAGGCAAGGAGCCTCCAACTTTCACCAGGGTTCATGCCCAAAAGAAAAATTATTCCAGAGAAAAAATGGTGGAAAAAGCACAGCTCAAAGGAGCTGAAAAATGCAGTGACAAAGGTGGAGGGGAGAAAAAATCTGAAATTAGCTGAACAACACAGCTCCCTAAAAACAATAGGTCCCCCCAGAAGCTAATAGTGATTGAGAGTTTTTATTTTAACATACTACTAGAGAAAATAACTGAATGGTGCTACTTTGCACTAAGTAAAGGGACTTTGCAAGGGGCAGCATTATACCTTTTAATATGGGGTCATTACTCTATGACATTCTGGTTTCCTGTTCTAGGTTTGTCTACCTACTTCTGTTTTAAACTTTTACCCATTGACTGAATTGCTTTTAGCCACTGACTGCCATGCCAGCAGCCCATGTTCAAGAATGGTGGGGACTGGCCAAGGAGGGAGAATGCACATCTGTAGGACTGGGAGAGGAATCGAGGTTGCAGCACCATGGAACAGCATGGAAAGGGACCTCACACCTGAATACATTAGGTGTCTGCATGGAGGCCAAGTACACACATGTCTGGGCCTAGTAGGTGAGAAAAGAGGAGGAAAAGCCCCCGGACTGTAGGACAGTGATGGCCTGCCCTCTAGCAGGCCCCACACCAATGTCTAGGCACCTCTGATCCAAGGTCCTGTGACAGGACCCCTAGAAAAGGTAAGTCCCAGAGAAGGTATTTTATGGGGCTGGGATGAATGGCCAAGATGGTGCAAGTCAGGGTGCTGAAGGAGATAAGAGCTTTGTCCCATTGGCACAGTGGGGTGACATGCCACTCATCACAGTCATGTACTTCATGATGGTAAATGGCAAGGCACTGCCTGCATGGAGCAGTGATTCTGAAAAGAAATGCATGAATACAGTGGAGTGACATGCTACACGTTAAGATGGTGCACTTTGTGCTGGTAAAATGAGAGATATTACCTGCAGTGGGGACTGATGCTCAGAAGCACAGTCTAAACATAATGAGGCTACATAGCACCCATTGCTGTGGTGTATAGTGTGCTGGAGAAATGTTAGGTACTGCCTACACAGTGGATTGATGCTCATATGCACTGTATGAACACAGTAAGGGACTGCTTGCACAAAGGAGCAATGCTGAGAAGCAATGAATGAACACAGTGGGGCAACATGGCACCCATCATGGTGGTGAATGGGTAGAGTCTCCTTGAACTAAGGAATGATACTCAGAAGTAACAAAGTGGGTGACATGGCACCAAATATGGTTGTGTTCTGTGTGCTAATGAATGGTGGAAGATTGCTTGCACTTTGTAATGATGCTCAGAAAAACTGAATGAACATTCTGGTGCAATAAGGCACACATCATGGTGGTGTATTGCTTGCTGGTGAAAAATGAGGGAATGCCTGCACAAGGCAGAAATGTCAGAAACACTGCATGAACATGGTGGGGTGACATGGCACCCATCAAGGTGGTGTACTGCATGCTGGTGAAAGGTGAGGGACTGCCTGTAATGGGGAGTGATGCTCAGGAGTGCATCTTGAACTCAGTGGGGCAACATGGCACCAATCAGGGTCATGTACTGTGTGCTTTTGAAAGGTGAGGGAGTGCCTGCTCTGTGCAGTGATGCTCAGAAGTATGGCATGAACACTGTAGAGTGACATGGCACCTATCATGGTGGTGTAATGCAGGCTGGTGAACAGGGAGGGACTGCCTGCACTAAAGAGCAATGCTTGGAAACACTGTATGAACTTAGTGGGGAATCATGGCACCCATCCCTGTTGCATACTGTGTGCTGGTGAAAGATAAGGGACTGACTATACTGGAGAGTGATGCTCAGAAGCACTGCATGGACACAGTGGTGCAACATGGAACCCAGTATGCTTGTGTACTGTGTGCTGGTGAAAGGTCAGGGACTGCCTGCACTGAGATGTGATGCCCAGATGTACTGCACTGACACAGTAGGGTGTCATGGCACCCATCCCTGTTGTGTGCGGTGTGTTGGTGAAAGGTAAGGGACTGACTGCCCTGTGGAGTAATGCTCAGAAGCACTGCTTGGGCACAGTTCAATGACATGGCACCCATAAGAGCTGGGTACTGTGTGATGGTGAAAGGTGAGGGACTGCTTGCCCAGTGGATTGATACTCAGATAGACTGTATTAACACAGTGAGGCAAGATGCCACTTATCACAGTTGGGCAATGTGTGCTGGTGAAAGATAAGGGACTGACTGCACTGTGGAGTGATGCACAGAAGCATTGCATAAACATAGTGTGGTGACATGTTACCTGTCATGGCGGTGCACTGCTTGCTAGAAAAAGATGAGTGACTACCTGCATGGGGGAGTGATGCTCGGAAGCACTGCATGAAGAACCAAAGGGAAGCAGAACCACCTTAAACTGTGTAATAGAACATGAAACCAATGTTCATATTCATGCCATCATCAGAATTATTCAAAAGAAAGATAAGTTTGACCTCAAACGCCCCTCTCCGTTGTGCATTTTCCCAAGACTGAGAGGTCAGAGACAGAGAGATCAGCCTGAGAGAAATGTTATCTCACTGGTTTTTCAGTCTTCATCTTAATATCATGTCTGGGCTCCTGCTTCCTTCTTGTCTCAGGTACAACACATGGTCAGATATTGGTTTTACATATTTTTAATATGCTTATATGTAAGATGGTTCTATCTAGTTTTTTAAGAGTAGGTTTCTGTTAATTTCACTGGCTTTGTGTTTGGTTTCAACAGGCTGTGGCTCCTGTGACTCAGGTTTGTTTGGACTGAATTTCTGGAAGCTAGGAGCAGTTGAAAATGGGTGTGAAAACCAAAAACAAACTGCCGCTCGACTCCACAGCTGAGCAGCAGTAAATAAATAAATGTAATACTGGAAACAAAAAAAAGGTCTACTGTGCAAAGTGAGTGAAATATGTGGAGAACAAATGAATAAACAAGGACTGAGTGCTAGAAGTAAGTTTAATGCCAAAAAAGTGAGAGCCAAAAGGTATTCCAGGCATTAAACTTACTTCTTGCACTCAGTCCCTCGTTTATTGGTTATTTGTTCTCCACACATTTTCGCTCACTCTTTGAGCAGTAGACCTTTTTTGTTTCCTGAAAGTGGGTGTGGCTGGATTTTCAGTTGCTGCTGAAGGTATTTAAGGGCAGGTTTCAATTAATTCCACTGGCTTTGTGTTTGGTTTCAACAGGCTTTAACTCCTGTGACTCAGTTTTGATTGGGCTGAATTTCTGGAAGCTTGGAGCAGTTTGAAAGTGAGTTTGGCTGGACTAGCCAATGCCTGAGAAATCCATGACTGATTGTTCTTGGACACAGCCTGTGGGGTTACAATCTTTGCACCATTTTACTTGCATTTTTACTGCCTTTGCCTAATTATTGTACACATAACTGACATTGTATGTTGATCTCACCTAAATTGTAATTTGTTGTACACAATACTTGAAATCATATGTTGTTCTCACCTATATTGTACTACCTATTGTTTGTCCCAAGTCCACCTTGAAAATGAGCTTGCTTAACGGTGTCCACCTGGTTAAATAAAGATTTTGATTGATTGATTGATTGATCAACAATGGAGGGGGAGGAAAAGAAGGAGAGCAGGCTCTGGGAGGGGGCAGAAGATGGAACAGGAGGAGATTGCTCAAGGGATGGTACTCAGGAAGAGGAGAGGATGAGGGGCAATACTGGTGGAGGGGGTGAGAGGGTCATTGCAGAGGTGGGGGAGAAACCAAGGGCAGATGGGGGGAGGGGGAGGATAGTGAGCAAACAATGAAGGGAGAGGGGATAGGTCAGGGGTGGAAAGGAGGGGAACTGCTGGAGTGAATGGTATAACTTCTAATATGGGAGACTCTAGAAATGGGATCCTTGGTAGAAGGGTGGGGATGAGAATGAGGAAGGAAGAAGGGGTGTATTGGTATTGGGGGACTCCATACTTAAGGGGATGAGATGGGGCAGCAAGGGGGAATGGCATAGCTGCATATGGATGGAGTTCATACTGAGGTTAACAGTAGACAGGGAGGAGCAGTCACTTCTAAAGTGCACAAGGAGGGGTATGAGGAAACTGCATATGGTGGTGCATGTGGGGATGAATGACCTGGTGGGGGAGATGGTGGAGGTAGTGAGGGAGAGGTTTTAGGGTATGGGAAGGCTGTGTGAGGTGATAGGAGAGTTGGTGGCCTTCTCAGAGGTGTTCCCAGTACCCTGTGTGAGTACGGCAAGGAAAGGGAGAATTGGGGAGTTCAACACATGGTTGGGGGAGTGGCGTCAATCCAAAGGGTATGGGTAGTGAGTGCATGGGGCAGAAACTGGGACAATGATGAACTATATGCAGGGGATAGGCTGCACTTGGTGAGGAGAAGGGTAGTTAAAACATAATGTTAGAGGGTATATAGTGACAAAGGTGGATTTAACCTAGGTAAGGGGGTGGCAAGTGGGAAGCTGGTAGACGGGGATCCCAAAGAGTGGATCCAAACAAGCTTACCCCCCAAACTAGCAGGAAAGAATTCGGGGAAGTTGCACAAGGGGAGAATTAGAGGGAGAAGAAGCATGGAAAGGAAGGGGATGTGACAGGATGGATGGTGGTCTCACTGAATGCGAGAAGCTTAGGTAACAAATCAGCTGAGCTACAGGTGCTCTTGCCAGTGAGGAGGGTGGATATTATGGCCATCACTGAAATGTGGGCCATCGAGTACCAGGACTGGGATCTGGCAATCCCAGGGTATAAATTGTAAAGGAAGGACCATGGGGTGGGGAGGTGGGTGGAGTGGCAATCTATGTGAGGGATGGGATCAAATGTACAAGGGAAGAGGGTGAGGAAAGAAGAATGGAGGCAATTTGGATGCAGCTCCTGGACTCCAAGGGTAGGAAGCTGAGGTTCGGGGTGGTGTACAGACTACCGTCCCAGGCAGAGGAGCTGGGCAGGGGAGTTAGCAGAACAAATCAGGAGGGTATGTAGGAAGAGAAACGTTGTTATTGTGGGGGACTTCAATCTGCCAGGGATTGACTGTAGAACTCCTGTCACCTCCAGTGCTAGGGAACAGGTGCTGCTGGATGCGATCCAGGAGAGAGTCCTAACACAGCTGGTCACTGGACCTGCTAGGCTAATTAACACACTAGATCTGGTACTGTTGAATGGTGAGGCAGTGAGAGAATTAAAGGTGGAGGACCCACTAGCTGATTGAGATCACCAAACTGTGTGGTTTAGTATCATGATCAGCAGGGAGTCAGGTGGCTCACTAACAAAGGTGGTGGACTTCAGGAAGACAGATTTGGGAGGATATGAGAGAGACTGAAAGGGAAACTTGAGGGCATAGGGCCAGGGATGGAAGCAGAGCAGAAATGGGACATTATTAAATGGGGGACTACAGAGGTGATAGAAGCTTGCATGAAGTTACAGAGTAAGAGGAGCAGAGCAAGGAAACCATGCTGGTTAAACAGCAAGATGAGGGAGGGGGTGAGGGAAAAGAGAGCTGTGTACCAGAGATTCAGAAGGGCTGGGAAGGAGGAGGACAGGGAGAATTATGCAAGATGGTCCAAGGAAATGACCAAGAGGGTGAGGGATGCTAAGGGACTGGGGCAGCTAAGGTTAGCACAGGGAATTAAGGGGGGGAGAAAAGCTTTTAAAGTTACACCAGAGAGAACAGGAAGTACAAGGATAACATAGTGAGGATAAACAGGGGTGGGGAGGAGGTGGAAAAGGGAGAGGAACAAGCAGAAGCACTAAATGAATACTTTTGCTCAGTGTTCATGCAGGAGAAGGGGGTACCACTACCACCTTGGACTGGGAGGGTGGGGGGAGAGGTGATGGATGGAATGATTGAGGGAAGTAGAGTATTATTGGGACTGAGGGCACTAAAAGTGGACAAGGCACCAGGGCCAGATGGTATCCACCCCACGGTGCTGAGGGAGATGGCAGAGGTGCTGGAGAAATTGCTGGTGGATCTGTTCAGCACCTCCCTGGATATGGGATGTGTGCCTCAGGAATGGAGGATTGCCCATGTGATGCCAATATACAAGAGCGGCTCAAGGGATGAACCGGCAATTAAAGGCCAGTTAGTCTCACTTTCATAGTGAACAAGCTTATGGAGAAGATACTGAAGGAGAGGCTGGTGTCATTTCTACAGGACAATTACCTCCAGGATGTGAGAGAGCATGGGTTCGCATCAGGGAAGTCCTGTCAAACTAACCTAATACAATATTATGAGTGGGTAACAAGTGAGCTGGATGGGGGCATGCAGTGGATGTCCTCTACTTGGATTTCAGCAAGGCTTTTGAGTCAGTACCTCATGGGGGGAAGTTAACTGGTGTGGGTGCGAGTGTGAAGATGGCAAACTGGATTACAAACTGTCTGCATGGGAGACTACAATGGGTGGGGAAGGGATTCTCAATACCTAGACCAGTGATGAGCAGGATGCCACAGGGCTCAGTGCTGGGCCCGGTGCTATTTGGGCTCTTCATCTCTGACATTGTGCATCAAGTGGTGAGCAGGGTGACTCTGTTTGCAGATGATACCAAAATGGGTGCAGTACTGGATGAGGAGGAGGGATGGAAGCAGCTGCAGGGAGACCTAACCAGACTGGAGAAGTGATCAGAGAGGTGGCAGCTGGAGTTCAATGTGAAGAAGTGCAAGGTCATGCACTTTGGGGCAAAGAACCTAAGGAGACAATACTGGTTGGGGGGTGAAGCTGAAGATCACTGAGGAGGAGAAGGACCTAGGGGTGATGATAACAGGGAGCATGAACAATTCTGCCAATGCAGGAAAGTGGCAGTGAAGGTGAACAAGATTCTAGGGTGTATAGTGAGGGGGTTCTCATCCAGGTGGAGGGAGGTGATCTTGCCCCTGTACAGATCACTGTTCAAGCTGCACTTAGATTACTGTGTGCAATACTGGAGGCCATACCTGAGGTGGGATATCAAGCTACTGGAAGGAGTGCAGTAGAGGGCAATGAAGATGATACAGGGAATTGAGGGGTGCAACTATGAGAACAGGCTGGGGGAACTGAATATATACACGCTGGAGGAGAGGAGGGATGTGGGGGCATGATTAGAACTTTCAATTATTGAAGGGGAATCAACAAGGTTGGAGCCAACTGGGTTTTTAAACTGAGGAAGGGAGGAGACACTAGAGGGCATGGGCTAAGAATAGAGGGGGAAAATTTAGGAGGGAGATGAGGAGGCATTACTTCACAGAGAGAGTGGTGTCAACATGGAACACCCTACCAGAGAGGGTGATATCATGCAAAACTCTGGGTAGCTTTAATGGGCATGGGACAGAGAACAGGGGAGAGTATGGGTGGGTGAGGCTGAAAACAGCCAAGGGAAGACAAAAGGCAAGGGGGTGGGGCAGTTGCAACTTAGGGGAGCTAGCTGCACACATGAGCAGATGTTGATAGACCAGGAGGTCTGTTTCTGCTGGCACATTCATATATTCGTATGTATGTAATCTATGTGTGCTAGAGGTTTGATTCTAACTGGTTGGTGATGAGTTCAGTTTCATACAGCAGACTTGCTAGTTCTAGTACACATACACACAGACACACACACACACACACACACACACACCAACTTACTTTTAGTGAAACATTTGACATCAGATAATTTACTGCATGAACATTGCATTCTGTGGCATTTGACCCACTCCCTCCAATGGTTTTCAGGGATGTTTCTTTATCTCTTTAGTTGTATTTCTTAACTAATTGCTCCTCTAATTTGTCACACTGATGTGTAAAACATTTTTTCTGACTAATATTGCTCTGGGTTCTTAAAAAGCAGCTAATGTAAGCAAGCTGTTATTTCTCTGAAGAAGAGCTCATTGTTAGTTTGAAAGATTAGGATGTTCTGTAAATCTCTGTTGGTTCAATAAAAGATAAAAATCACCTAGTTTATGGCTGGGAAAGGCTGACTATGTTGACATATTTATAATCTATGAGTCCCACATCGAAGTTAGTAACCGCAAAACAGTCTGGCGCAACACTGCTCAGCTGAATGAACACAGCAGACTAAGTTGACATGTTTATGAGCAATTAGTAGAGTGATTACACAAAACCTCCAATTTTATCTAGTCCATTGGAATATGGAGGGCTGTCTTTTTCCACTGTAAGAGCAAGATGTCTGCTGGTCTCTGCTCACTGCAGCCATAAAAAGGCACTGTCTTCACACAAACAGGCAGGGCAACTTAAAGGGGCAAGACACACATACATAAATAGACAATAAAATACATCCTACCCTAAAAACTGAGAAGAGGGACTGATGCTGAGAGACAGAGAAAGACCCCCTTGAATGCCCCAGCCTAAAGGATCCTCCAAATTAAGAGACAGATACAATAGTAGCCACAGACATTGCCAGCTATTTCCTGAAATTTCTGTGAAATTTCTAGAGAAATCGCTTGCTTTCTGCATTTCCACAGTAGGGGCAGCAGAGATAAACTCTTTAGAAATTTAGTGAAATATCTGGAAATAGCTGGCAATGTCTGTGGCTACTACTGTATTTATGTGTGAAACCTGCTTTTTCTCATCTTTTTTTTAAGAAATTCAAAACAAAGTCAAAATTAAAACACCATGAAATAAGTACCAGACATGGCACCAAACCCAAGCACAGGTAGTGAAAATGGGAAGAGCAGGTTAGACGATCTGAATGCTGCAGATTAAGAGGTATGATTTTAATTTAGGAGTGTTCCGTCACCAGATAGCTCCAACCTGCTGTGCAGAATTGCTGCCCAAAGGCTTAAAAGCTGAAAGATTCTTCAGAGAAGCTTGAGAGATGCTTCCCCTTTGATGGCACAGTTGCGACTGGAGAGTTGCTTCTATCTGGAATTCTCATGTGCCCAACATTCTAAGGCTGGTTTAGCCTTTTAATCTGTGCCATTTCCCATAGAAGAGGTGCACAATAACCCAATTGTTATGACTAGCCATTGACAATGTGGAGTAATGTGAAGCTACCAATGGGGATGAGCGCAGCTAGCTGAGATTGAGCAGGAGAAAGATCTGGAGGTGCTCATTATGGGATCAATGAACAACTCAGCACAGTGTTAGGAAGGCTGGGTTGTATCACAAGGGGTATAACCTCAAGGAGGGGGGGAGTTGATTTTGCTGTTGTATAGATCACTGGTTAGACCTCACCTGGAGTACTGCATTTAGTACTGGCTCCTGTACCTGAAGAGGGACATTAAATTGCTAGAGGGAGTGCACAGCAGAGCAACGAAGATAATGCAGGGTCTGAGGGGCTTACCATACAAAAGAAGGCTGAGAGAGTTGAACATGTACTTGCTGGAGGAGAGGAGGGACAGAGGGGATATGATTGAGACTTTCATGTACTTGAGAGGAATAAACAGGACTGGTATGGAAGGACTATTCAAGGTAAAGGTGGAGAGGGATGATCAAAGTCATGATATGAGACTGAAGGATGAAAGGGTCAGGAGGGAGATGAGAAGACACTTTTTTACAGAGAAGATGGTGGCAGAGTGGAACACGCTACCAACAGAGGTGGAAGCCTGTAGAACAGTGGGCTGCTTCAAGAGGGGCTGGGACAGGACTTGAGGAAGGATCAAGGGAAGGGGTGAGGAGGGAGGGGCTGCTGCAGAATAGGACTGTTAGTTGTAAAATCAAGCAGACTAAATAGACCAATAGGCGTTTTTCTGCTGGCTGTTTTCATATGTTCATAAGTTCATAGATTAGCAGACTGAATCAAGGAAGGTGGTATGACCTTCAGTACATTCAGGAAAAACAAAACATGACAGAAGGTCTGTGAGACAAGGATCATCATTTTTTTGGAGAACAGCAGAGGAAAGGTGGAAGTACTGCTCAGTGTTCACTATTGAGAAGGATGGGCTAATACCACAGAATTTTAATATTCAAAGGGAGGGAAGGGGTGTTAAAGCAGCAGTATTTGTTAGTCACCATGTATTTTTTTTTCAAAACTGATATTCTGGCAAAAACATCAATATACCTCATTGTCTTTCATTCTTGGTCTTAGATACAGGACTTTGAAGTTTTAAAGAGGGACTTAGCCAAAATTTGTGGCATCAATAAATTCAGAATTTGGATCATCATATCCTCAACCGTCCTAATGTCCCAAATCAGATTTATAAGTTACTTTGTTGAAAAGTTACAAGTCATGTTGTAACCCTTAATTCACTGCCTGTCCAAAAGATCCTGTTTCAGTGAAGAAATGCTGATGATGCCATCTCCTGAACTCATAACCTAGTACTCTCTGCAAGCTACCTTATATGACTTATTTATGCTATGTTACCTAAAACTGCAAGTGTAACACACATCTGAAAAGTTAAACTGACACTGGGTAGGTCAGCACATGCACTTCCATAATGTGTAGATGCAAGGTACATTACTTGAGAATGTGATGAGGGTGGTGCAAAGCAATGGCAAACATGGCTTTAGAATGACAAAGTTGTGTGCAATTATTAGAATATTGCAGGTAAGGGATTTTGAAATGTCACCAGGTTGCAACTGTAGAATGCAGCATTGCCACAGTCTCAGAAAGTAGCTGGAACACATACTTTCAGAATGTGGTGGTGACACACAATTTCAGAATGTGGTTGTGATGTGCCATTTCAGAATATGGTGGTTATGCACAGATTAGAGTGCGGTGGTGATGCACAGCTTTGGAAAGTGTCCATGATGCCCAGGTTCAGAATGTGGTGGTGACGCACAGGTTCAGAATGCGGTGGTGACACACAGGTTAGGAATGAGGCAGTGAGGCACAGTTTTGGAATGCTGTGGTGACACGCAATTTCAGAATGCAGTGGTGATGCATAATTTCAGAATGCTGCTGTGCCACAGAGGTTCAGAAAGCAGTGATGACAAGCTGTTTCAGAATGTATAGTGGTGATGCACTATTTTGGAATCAGTGGTGTTGCATATGTTTGGAATCTGGTGGAGATGCACAGGTTTGGATGCAGTGGTGATGCACAGGATCAAAATGTGGTGGTGAGGCACAGGTTCAGAATGCAGCAGTGAGGCACACTTTTGGAATGTGGCAGTGATGCTCAATTTCAGAATGTATCAGTAACACACAATTTGGGAACATTGCAGTGACAATGTTGGAATGTGGCAATAAAACACAACTTGGTGGGGATATGCAATTTTGGAATTTGGCGAGGATGTTGCATTTCAGAATGTGGCAGGGATGTGCAATTCGGCAATGGGGGAGAGATGTGCCATTTCAGAATGTGGCAGGGATGCATAATTTTAGAATTTGTCTTGGACACATAATGTTGGAAAGTGGTGGGGATGTGATGCACATGTGGAAAGGTTGTGGAATAACAGATGGGTCAGACTCAGAACTTCAGGTTCAACACACAGTCTCTGTGTGATGTTTATTTAAAACTCACAGGAGATGGAGAGATGCTTGAAAGAGGCATTAAGGGGAATGGGACAGGAATCAAGGGTTGAGGATCAGTGGGCAGTATTTAAAACGGGGATTACAAGAGCAACAGAATTATGCATTAAGCAGGTTAGCAAGGGGAAAAGGAAGAGGAGGCCATTATGGTTTTCCAAGGAGGTGGCAGAGAAAGTGAAAGCCAAAAAGATTGCATTCAGGCAATAAAAAAAGACACAGGCAGAAGGGGATAGGGAGAAGTACCAGGAAAAGCAAAGGGAGGCAGGGAGGTCAGTAAGGGAAGCCAAAGCTCAGATAGAAGAGCACATTGCAAAGTCAGTGGGTAGAGGGGACAAAACCTTTTACAGGTACATAAGTGAAAAAAGAATGGCAAAAGGAGGGATAGTGAGACTGAAGGGGGAGGATGGGGGCAGCGTGGAGGATGACAACGGTAAAGCTGACATATTGAACAGGTATTTATGCTCAGTCTTTATTGAGGAAGAGGAGGGTAATGGGTCTGAAGGGAGTACAAGGGGTGGGAATGGTGCAGAAATGGGCACAAGTCCAATTACATGAGAAAGGGTCCTGAACGAACTCGAAGTAATAAGAGTTGATAAAGCAATGGGGCCAGATGGGGTGCACCCCAGGGTCCTTAAAGAACTAAGAGAGGTGGTGGCTGAACCTCTGGCAATCCTGTTTAGCCGATCACTGGAAACAGGGGAGGTACCCAGAGACTGGAGGACAGCAGATGTAGTCCCCTTATACAAAAGTAGGAAAAAAGAGGAAGGGAACTACAGACCAGTCAGCCTCACCTCGGTAGTGGGGAAGATCATGGAAACACTACTGAAGGAGAGAATGGTGGAACATCTGGTTGTCAATGGACTACAGGACCCAAGGCAGCATGGTTTCGCCAGGGGGAGGTCATGTCAGACCAACCTCATTGAATTTTTTGACTTGGTGACTAGGGAGGTGGATCAGGAGAGGGCAGTGTACATGGCATATCTAGACTTCAGCAAGGCCTTTGACACAATGCCACATAGAAAACTATTACACAAACTGGGGAATATGGGTGTGGGCAAGACAGTAGTGTGGTGGGTAGGTAACTGGCTGGGTGGCAGGACACAGAGGGTGGTGGTAAATGGCTGTCACTCCACAGAGGGAAGAGTGACCAGTGGGTACCACAGGGATCAGTGCTGAGACCGTCCTATTTCAACATCTTCATCGGTGACATTGTGCAGGATCTAGAAGGTAGAATTTCCCTGTTCGCTGATGACACAAAGCTCTGTAACAGAGTAGACACACCAGAGGGTGTAGACAGAATGAGAAGGGACCTGCAGAAACTTGAGGAATGGTCAGGGGTCTGGCAGTTGAAATTCAATGCAAAGAAGTGCAAGATAATGCATATGGGGCACAAAAACCCTGGCACAATATATCACACATGAAACATAGAGACATAGAGGATAATGGCTGGGGATCAGGTGATAACCACACTATAATCACCTCGAGTGGTTGCTAGGGCAACATGGTAAACCTCGAGAGGACAGCTCGAGAGGTTTACTGTAGCCCTAGCAACCACGAGAGCTGATTTCAGCGTGGTTGTCACCCGATCCCCAGCCATCATCTTTCATAGTGTATGGTCAAATAAACACTGTTTGCATTCTATGTGTGAGAATTATGGAACTCTGGTGCTTTCTTTTTTGCTATGCCACTGTTTGGAAGTTCCGAAGTGTGGTTAACAACTTTTAAAATTCTAAACAGGGCATAACAAAGCTGTGTGACTGCTGATTATGGTGGTTAATAAGCACTTACCATACATTATATAGAAATTGTTGGCAGATAAGGACCGCTAGGCCCATTTAGTCTGCCCGTAGACCCTATACATTGTATGTGGCCACTGACCCTATGTGATCAATGGCTTTTCATCACTCCCTCCCCACTCAGGCTTCCTTTGTGCCTGTTCCAGACATGCTTAAACCCCTCCACTGTGCTTGCCCCAACTACCAGCTGTGGCAGACTATTCCAAGCATCTACTACCCTTTCTGTGTAGAAAAACTTCCTTACATTACCTCTTAATGTACCCCATTTCAGTTTCATAGTGTGCCCCCTTGTTCTAGTAGTTTGTCTATGTTGGAAAAGGTGCCCTACCTGCAACTTGTTTATGCCCTTCAGGTACTTGAAAGTTTCAATCATGTTCCTCCGCTGTCTCCTTTTCTCCATTGAGTACATATTGAGGTCTCTTAGTCTCTTGTCATATGTTTTGTGGTGCAAGTCCTGCACCATCTTTGTTGTCTTTCTCTGGATAGTCGCCACCTTATCTATGTCCTTGCACAGGTGTGGCCTCCAGAACTGCATGCAGTACTCCAGGTGAAGCCTAAACAATGTTTTATACAATGGCATCACCACCTCTGGCCTCATGCTAGTGATACCCCTGCCTATGCACCCCAGAATGCCACTGGCCTTCCTGCCACTTTTCTGCACTTATTTGATACCTTAAGGTCATCAGAGATGATAACCCCTAGTTCCCTTTCCTCTTTGGTGACAGTCAGCCACCTCAACCTGTTTTTTTCCCCAGGGTTCCCTCTACCAAGGTTCATTATTTTGCACTTCTTTGCATTGAATCTCAGTTGCCACATCTCCAACCATCTTTCAAGCTTCTCCAGGTCCCTCTTCATTTTCTGCACCCCTTCTGGAGTATCCACCCTGATGCAGATCTTGGTGTCATCTGCAAACAGGCAGACCTTTCCTGCTAGCCCCTTTGCAATGTCACTAATGAAGACATTGAGCAGGACTGGTCCTAGTACTGATCCCTGTGGTACCCCACTGGTCACCCCCTCTCCCCAGATTGTACCCCATTTACCACCACCCTCTGTCTCCTGTCTGTTAACCAGTTTCTAACCCAGTTCAACACCTTGTCTCCCATGCTCAGACTACCCATCTTGTTAATCAGCCTTCTATGTGGGACGGTGTTGAAGGCTTTGCTGAAATCTAGATAGGTAATATCTACTGCCCCACCCTGATTTAGTTCCCTAGTCACCCAATAAAAGAAATCTATTAGATTTGTTTGACATGACCTTCCTGCTGTGAATCCATGTTGCCTCAGATCCTGAGCACCGCTGGATTCCATATGTGCCACTATCCTTTCTTTCAGCAGTGTCTCCATGATCTTTCCCATCACTGAGGTGAGGCTGACTGGCTTGTACTTCCCCACCTCCTCCCTACTGCCACTTTTGTGCAGTGGGACTACATGTGCCTTCTTCCAGTGCTCTGGAGTGACACCCATGTTTAATAACTCTGTGAACAGGTCCGCCAGAGGTGCTGCTGGTTCCCTTAGCAGCTCCTTTAATATCCTCAGGTGGATGCCGTCTAGCCCCATGGCCTTATTCACCTTCAGCTTTGTGAGTTCTTCCAGAACTCTCTCCACTGTGAATGGACTGGTGTCCACCTCTCCCCCCATTGCCTCTGCATCCTAACTGTGGTCCTTAACCCTCCCCCTCCTTAGTGAATACAGAGCAGAAATATTTGTTCAGTATTTCTGCCTTTCCAGATCCCCCTCTTTACACTCTCCTTCTCCCCTTTGAGCCTCATAATCCCCCCCATTTTTTCTTCTTTCACTGATGTATCTATAAAATGCCTTATCCCCTCTGTTTATAGACTGTGCTAAGCCCTCTTCTGTCTGTGCCTTCACCTCCCTAAAAGCCTTCCCTGCTTCACGTAGACATTCAGGGTGCATCTCCCTGTACTCCTCCCTTTGGCTCACCTTATATGTCCTGAAACTCAGCCTTTTAGCCCTGACTTTGTATCCCACTTCTTTGGAGAACCATAGTGGTTTCCTTCTTTTCCCCTTGGCCCCTATCCTAACGCATTGGTTTGTTATCTCCACTATGGCTCCTTTCAGTTTCTCCCATCGTTCTTCCACCCCCTCTATTACCTCTCCCTTCCCCAGGACTGCTTGTATACATCTACCCATTTCAGTGAATTCTGCCCTCCTGAAATCTAGTACTCTTGCCCTTGTGTGGCCTAACTGGGTTCATGTTTCCATGCAGAATCACACCATGTGGTGGTCACTGGACCTCAGCTGCCCCTCTACCTCTATTTCTTTGACTCTATTCCCATTGGTCCATACCAGGTCCAGAACTGACTTGTCCCTGGTTAGCTCATGCACCAGCTTCGTGAGTCCAATCCCCTGCATAGATTCAAGGATGGCTGTGCTTCTGCCTGAAGCAGCCATTTAGGTGGCCCATTCCACGCTGGGCATATTGAAATCCCCCAGTAGTAGGATTTCACCTTTAGCTGCCATGTCATATATGTTCTTCACTACTTTCCTGTCTACTTCCTCCCTTTCTGCCAGAGGTCTGTAGATCACCCATGTGCAAATTACTTTTCTAGTCCCTGACTCCATGGTGACCCACAGTACCTCGGCCTCCCACCTGTCTTCCCTGAACTTCTGTAGCCTTTATACCATCTCTGATATACAGGGCCACTCCCTCACCCTTTTTACCCTCCCTGTCCCTCCTGAACAGTGTACAGCCTGGTACATCAGCGAGACAGTATAGCACAGTGGTTTAAGGCTCTGAGCTGCAAATCTGGAGACCTGCATTTGAATCCTACAGCCCCACTTGCATACTGTGTGACCCTGAGCAAGTCACTTAACTTCCCTGTGCTCCCAGGTCACACCTGTAAACAAGCTTTCAGCTTAGTGTGCCACTCATGGTTAAACAATTGGAAATTAAACAATTGGATATTGACTTCCCAGTCATGATTAGCACAGTACCATGTATCTGTTATTGCTGCTATGTCAAGGTCTGCATCTGCCAACAAGGCCTTCAGGTCTGGAACCTTATTTCCTAGGCTTTACATGTTTTACAGTCTGCCCTCCCTCTGCTCTTGTTCTCCCTCTCCAGCATCTTCCCTCAACCCCAGTTTTGTTTCCTATATGCTCTTGCCCCCCGTATCCCTCATTATACATTCTTCATCTGCCAGCCTCTGCCTGCCTGCTATAGCTGTTCCTGTAGTCCACTTATGTTCCTGCATGTTCCCTTGGGGGGTGTTCCAAAGCCTCTTGACACTCCTGCCCCCCTCCCTTGGCCAGTGTAAATACCCACAGCTGAAGCATTTAATCTTATCACAAAAAATCAAGGTCCCCTTTTCTGGTAGAAGCAGGCCATCCTCCTTATATAAGCTTGCATCTGCTCAGGTCAGGCCCCAGGTCCCAGTCCCATATGAAGCCAAAACCCTCCCTTCCACACCAATCCTTCAACCAGGAGTTGAAGGTATGGATGTGGAGTGCCCTATCTTCCCCAGTGTCCTGGACAGGTAGAACCTCTGAGAATGAGTTGGAGCATGCCCTCTGTTTCAGGTTTCACCCCAGCTTCCTGAGATCTTCCTGTATTCTGGCTAACTCCACCTTTCTCCTGCCAGGTCATTTGTCCCCAGGTGGACAATGGCATCCAGCTGCTCCCTCCCTCCCAGCTATTGCTGTAGCAATCCTACAGATCCACTTCCCATCTCTCCACACAGCACTTCTTGGGAGGCACTTTACTTCCCTCTCTCCCCTGCTAGGTGACCCTAACTACACTCTCCAGACAATAGAGTCCCCCGCTAGGAGAAGCTTCCCCCTCCTCTGGGTTTCCCTGCTTCCCTTCCCTGGGGCTTCATCCTGGAGAACCCTCCCATCCTCCTTGTTTCACGTTCCTTCAAAACAGTGCAGGTGTTACTAAGCAGGACCAGTTGGGAGATGTGCTTTTGACTCCCCTCCACCTCCCACTGTAGTCAAATCAGTCCTCTTCCGTGGCATCCTTTGAGGTACAGTTTGTGGACCCAGTGGTCTCTGGGTGGGGGTGGATGCTGCCTTCAGCTTGGCCAACTGTGCTTAGAGACAGACAGCCTCCTCCCTCATCCCAGAGAGGTGTCTGCAGATAGGCCAGCATCGCAGCCTCCAGAATTTCTTCCTGAAGACAGCTGCTCAACAACCACTGCACTGCACCACTCCCATCATGTCTGTTCCCTTCCCAATCAACAGTCTGATTAAGATGGCTATTTGTTATCTCCCAAATATTTGTTTTATTTCTGTTGTGTTTTGTTATGATTCCTCTCTTCTCTACTTCCTGTATGGATGCAGGATGTTACACAGCCCTATGGAACCCACCCAATAAATGTAGGGTGAGTCCTGGGTGTGTGTTGATAGTGGGATGGGAAGGTGGGACTACACCACAGGCTGTGTCCAAAAACAATCTGCCATGGAGTCCTGTGGCAGTGACTCCTCACTCCACTCACCATGGTCCAGACACAGCCACTTTTAAACACACAGTCACTAACTTGTCAACTAGAATCCCTCAATCACACCCAAACTAAATCAAAAAGCACACAGAAATGGCAGTTAAGAAAATACATCAAATACAATTACAAACAGTCACAAACTCAATAGCTAGAGTCCCTCTCTCCTGTTCCAAATCACCATGAAATTTTAGTCTTGTTCAGCTTAAAGCAGGAATGCCTGGAGCCAAAGGGCTTCTCAAACAATCTGTAATTTACATGCATTTTAACCTTTGCATGGCCGTGGACTGATATATCAGTCCAAAATTCCTCTATGTTCTAATTCTGTCAGCAGCCTAAGGGTTAAATAACACAAATAACTTTATTTTTATAATACATATATAATCATAGTAACTTTTTACCTGTATCAAAAACACCTAGTACCATGGTATTTTCAACATTTACAGGTTTCATATACATAAGGCACATACAGTACATCAAGGTATTTACGACATAGTGCTATTGCATACTAAATTCAACAATGAGGAACACAGACTGTTGTTTAGCATCAGCTCAGAGATCACCCCCAAAACCTCCCTGTATGAGGACCTGAGAGGGAAAAGGAAAACTAAAGAGGACACTGTAGCATAGTCAATAAAGGGAACCTTATGGACTAGAAATTGTAAAGCATAGATTAGGCTAAGAAATAGAAGAACTGTTGCAACAGATTTAAGAAAAGGTCAGTCCTCAAGAGTGGCAGGATCTCCCTGTCACAGCACAATTTTGAAATATGGTGGGTGCGTACAATTCTGGAATGTGGCAGGGGCAAGCAGTTTCAGAATAATATGGTATGTCCTGTCATATTCTGACAGCATGCCTTCCCAATATATTCCTAAATTGCCAGTCCCCACCAAATTCTCTGATGTGTGTCCCTGTCACATTCTGAGACTGATTGCCCCACCTCATTTTAAGAGGGCACATCCCTGACACATTCTGAGATTGCATGTTACCGCCAACATTTTAAAACTGTACATCTTAATGTTCTATTACTTGTCTCAAAGCTGCATTCAAAAATCACCTCCTGACATGTTCTAAAGTACAGTGCCATGCATCTGAATGTTCTGGAAATGCAAGCTCTGCAGCCAACCAGTTGTTCATTTTTTTTAAAGATTAGTATTGCTACAGTTTCTTAAATGTTGGAGAAGCAGGTCCTATTAGGTTGCTAAATGTGAGGACTGGACAGTGAGTTCAGGAGATGACATCATCAGCCTCTTTTCACTGAACCTGGCATTTTTGAGCAGGTAGTAAAATCAGGGTTACAAAACAGCTCATAACTTTAAAAAAAGTAGTGTAGAAACCTCATTTTTGGTACAACATTTATTGAGGGTATGTTTATTCTAATTCTGCAATGTAATATGTTTGGTGGGAGTCCCTCTTTAAAAACATTCCTGCTCCTGTGACATGCCCACCATGAAAAAATTAAATATCTTGACATAGTGCAGTGCTGTGCAACTTCAGAAACATGTGGTAACTTGATCCTAATACTTCCACAATAAGGATTTAATATGCACTTTTAACAGGTAACCTCACTGGAAGAGATTTTTGAAAATTGTGAGTGGTGCCATCTTAATGATACGAGTCATTAAATACAAACCTAGCTATAAAACAGGTTTAAAAATACCTGACAAAATCCAAAATACACTGAGGATGAATTAAGGATGTCAGAAATGCATTTTTGCTGAAAATGTATTTTGATGAAAATTGCTGGTAACATATACTGCTGCTTTGAGATGTGTGAGGAGCCAATCATGGTTGACAGGCTCTTTAACAGCTAATTGGCATAAAGTTGATACATAGTCTCACCAGACCATACAGACCTAGGCTGCCTCATAGGCTGACCTGTTTAGTAGCTCCATGGACTCAGATGTGGTGTCACGAGAGTGGAGAACCACACATGTGTCCTAACAGTAGGACACAGGACAAAGTGGGAACTTCAAGACAGTCAACTTGATATCAATCATTGGCAAGCTGATGAAAACCAACCTTAAGGAAAGTGCAGTGGAGTTCCTTTAGACAAACAGGCTTCGAGATGGCAGACAGCATATTTTCATGGGATGGAGATCATGTCAAATTATAGATATTGTAGCAACTGGCATTTGTCACAGAAACCCTTCTGATGTCTCCAAAGCATTTAATATGTATTTCACAGAACTAGATTAAGTTCAAGACATACCACCCTGGGCCACCTCAATCCCCCCAAGTCACCAATAAAGGTAATCCCAATGTCCTGGACTTTCACTTCAAATTAGTCTCCAGAATTGAAGCCCTAAAATTACTTAAGGCAATCAAAACTCACGGAACAGCAGGGCTTGATAAATTAGAACCCAAGCCACTAAATATTGCAGCCCCAGTCATTGCCACACCTATCTCATGATTATTCAACTGATTCCCTCCTTGAAGGAAAATTTTTCTCACTCTGGAAAGTGTCCCTGGTCTCGCCTATCCGCAAAGGTAGTTCACAGGAACTGGCTGAAAACTACCATCCAATATCTGTCCATCTATACTAAGTAAAATGATGGAGAGGGCTCTATTTAATCAGGGAATGAATACTTGTAGCGACATAACCTATTTACAGCCACACAATATGGTTTCAGAAAGAACCGTGGAATAAACACAGCCTTAGTAAATCTCACCACGGATATATTTTTCACTCTGGATAAGGGAATGCTCACTGGTGCGGTCCTTTTTGATCTCACCAAAGCATTCAGCCTGGTAGATCATCAACTACTTGTTACAAAACTAAAACATATCGGCCTAAATAGTCTGGTGGCACAATGTTTTACCGATTATCTCCAGGGAAGGTCCCAACTAGTTAAATGGCAGGGCGCCATATTGGATATGTGCCCTATTCAAGATGGGGTTCCCCATAGACCAATCCTGGGGCCCTTGCTGTTTTTGTTATTTATAAATGAATTGCTGTCTTTCTGTAGAGAGGCAAAGCTCACCTTGTACGCAGATGATGTAGTACTGTACAGGTCCCACAATGACTCAGGTGCCCTTAATAAATTGCTGTCCAGAGACCTCTAGCAGCTGGAGGGATGGCTGTACAATAACAAACTGGCCCTAAACAGCAAAAAAAAAAAAAATAATGCTATGGTATTTGGCCCTAGAAATCTCGGACCAGACAGTTTGAAAAAAAGTGGCACTCTCACTTTCTAATGGGTTGAGGGTCGAGGTAGTTGAGTCCCTAAGATACAGTACTTAAGAATTACCTTTGACCAGGACTGCACCATCAAGGCTCACATTGACCTGCTCTCTAAGTCACTGAACCAGAAGTTATAACTATTTTATCATCTTAGTCCATATCTTACACACTCAAGGTTGCACAAGGTACCCTTCTACCCACCCTATTCTATGGTTCCCCTGTACTGCTCACAGTTAAAAGCACTGAGATGCATAAGCTCAGAACCCTGTACCATAGCATTTGCAGATTCACAGCAGAAAACCCCTCCAGAGCACATCATTGTCAGATCCTCCAAACCCTCACCTGGCCCACCTTGGAAGGCAGACTAAAATACCTATCTCTCTGCCTAGCCTACAAGCCCAGGCTGGTCAGTGCCCCCCCCCCAAGTCTTGCAGAGTTTCTGACAACAAGACAAAATGGCAGAACACTAATATCCTCAAGTAGACAGCTCCTTATCGTACCCAGAGTGAAGTCTGCTCAAGGGTCCAGGGCCTTCTCGGACTTCATCCATCCCATCTGGAAAATGCTTCCAACAAATCTACAGGAGTGTAACTCTCCAGGGCATTTTAAAAGGGAACTTAAGGCCCACCTGCTTGAGTTAAACCAATCCACTTGTCATCTCTGATACCTCATCCCTGTACCTTTTAACTCAAATAAATAGTTTAGGAATTGGTTGTAATTCACAAATGTAAAATGTATTTAAGTGTATAAACAGGGATTGGTTGTATTCACAAATGTACTCAAATGTATTAACAAGTGTTGCGTATTGTTAAATGTTGTATCTTTAACCTATGATTATGTAAAATACTGTTTCTATATCTCTGCAATTGTTATATTTTTATTCTACCTATAATTAATTCTGGGTCACCCCCAAAAAAGGGCCCATTACTGGATTCAGTGGGTCTACCCAGATACCAATACATTTTAAACTGAGTAACAATGAGGGTGGCTATCAGTAGCATACTACTGTATATCTGAATATTAGTAAGGCCTTCTTTTACTCAGTCCAAGACAAAAGACTGATGAAAAAGTTAGATGACCTAGTGGGGGGGGGGGATTGGTGGCAAACTGGCTGAGAGGGAGAACCCAGAGAGAAATGCTTTGGGGGAACACTCCAAGATTAGAGAAGTTACCAGTGGGGTACCTCAGTGGCCAGTGCTTTGACCATTGCTGTTCAATGTGTTTGATAGTGACACTGAGACAGCTTTAAGAGCTTAAATTGCCGTTTTGCTGATGACACCAAGCTCGGTGAGAGGATGGACACAAACAAAGGGATCATGGACATGAGGGGGCATGAGGGAACAGCTAGAAAGGCTTTAGAAATGATCTGGAATCTGGAAGCTGAGGTTCAATGCCTATAATTGCAATGCATCTGGGGAGATAGAACCCAGTGGTTGATAACTATCACAGTGTGTCAAAAGAGAAGAAAGACCTGGAGATCGCAATTACTAGTGCCCTGAAGCCCTCTATGCAATGCTGTGAAGCAGCTGCAGGGGCTGATAAGATGATGGGTGGAATAAATAGAGATTTTACAAGCCTAAGAAAGGGCTTCATACTGCCATTGTACAGATCCATGATGATGCCATACCTGGAGAACTCTATCCAA
Organism: Neoceratodus forsteri; assembly: GCA_016271365.2. Lineage (NCBI taxonomy): Eukaryota > Metazoa > Chordata > Ceratodontiformes > Ceratodontidae > Neoceratodus > Neoceratodus forsteri. The sequence goes on along the minus strand of CM057449.1, from coordinate 51,144,675 downwards.
TTCTGGAACACCTGCCAAAAAAAAGAATATAAAACAGATAGCAGCAATAGAAAGAAGGGACACAAAAATAATTCAGGGGATTCTGAGGCTCTCATACCAACAGGCTGGAGAACCTGAATGTGTACTATGCCTACTAGAAGGCAGATGGAAATGGCCATTATGTATCTTAAGGACATCAATAAGGTAGACTCCAATGAACTATTCAGGACAAGAGATACTAAAAGCATGAGAGGAAACATTTGCAAACTGGCTCGAGGCAGATTCCCCAGATTCCCAATGGGGGCCCCAGAGGGACCAATTCATGTGGAGGGTGGTGAAGGGGTGGAACAGGATACCAGAAGAGATGGTAAGTAGGATGTCCATGGTTGGCTCAAATGGGTAGGATGCATTTAAGGGGAGGGTTAATGTCCAGTATTGGAGGAAGAGCAGACAGGCAGAGCAACTACAAGCACATGCATGTTAGAGTGTGGCGGCCATCTTGGACATGGCAGAGTGTGCCATGTTCTGCCGTGACTGCTGTTTTTTTCCCCCATTAAAATTAGAGATAACCTCCCATCTGACCCTCCATGTCAGCACCCACCACACCACCACTCCCACCAAGAAATATAAGAGTGACACTGGGGTGCCCAGTCCCCCAGTGCCACGATCAGGATGGCAATGATTTTTTCAAGTAAATAATAGTGCAGTGCAAGTGGAAAGCTCCACAGACACAGAGGGGACTGTGGTGCAACTCCAACATTTTGTTCATTTGGAAGGAATGCAGAGTCCTTTTTCGATAGTGAGAGAACTGCAGGGCTTTGCCCACTGCAGCCCTAAAAAACAGAAGAAGGAGGATAGGAGAACTTACCAGGAGAGGCAAAGAATGAAGGAAGGAGGGAAAAAATGTTAACCTGGCAAAGGGTAGTTAATTCTGTCAAGAGTGGGGATAAAACATTTTACAGATAGATTGAGGTTTGGAGGATGGCTGGGGTAGTGGTAATCAGGCTACTGGGGGGTAGGAAAGGCCTCAGTGGAGGAGGATGGCCAAAAGGCTGTCATATTGAACAAAAATGCTTTCTTATTTTCTTCATGGAGTATGGGGTAGAAAATGGGCCTGAATTACAGACTAGGGGAATGAGGGGAAGGGAAACTGACACTAGCCCTTCAGGGTGGACAGGGTTCTATGGGAATTGTCCACATTAAGAGTGGACAAAGACATGCGCCCAGATGCAGTGCACCCCAGGCTGCTGAGGGAGCTCAGAGAGGCACTGGCTGAGCCCCTGGCTGCCTGTCCAACTGGGGTATGAAAACTGGAGAGGAGCCAGAAGACTGAAGGAGGGCTGACATCATCCTGCTCCATAAGGGAGAAAGCAGGAAAGAATCAGCAAATTACAGACTGGTCATCCTGACATCAGTAGTTGGCAGGGTAATGGAATCATTCCTAAAAGAAAGAATTGCAGAATACCTCAAGATCAGTAGACTGCAGGACCAGACATAGCAAGGGTTCACAGGGTTAGGTCCTGTCAGACTAACCTGATAAGAGTTATTTGATGGGGTAACCAAGGTATTGGACCAGGGAGGGGCAGTGGATGTGATCTATCTTAATTTCAGCAAAGCAATCAGCATCGTCCAGCATTAAAGGTTGATAATGAAATTGAGCAACTTGGGGGTGATGCCTAAAATTGTAAAATGGGTGGAAAACTGGCTTAGGGATAGGAGCCAATTAGTGTGGTAAACTGTGTACACACCAGTAAGGGGAGGGTGAATAGTGGGGTACCACAGCGATCTGTGTTTAGCCCTGTGCTCTTCAATGTCTATGTTAGTGACATGGTGGAGGGTCTGGGAGGAAGTGTATGCCTGGCTGCAGGTGACACAAAGATTTTCAACAGGGTGGAGACACGGGTGTGTACGTGGAAATGATGAGGAAGGACCTAGACAAGTCAGAGGACTGGTCAAGAAGGTGGAAACTGTGATTCAGTGTAAAGAGATGCAGATTTATGCACTCGGTAGACAAGAACCTGTGGGGAGAGTACACACTTGGGGGAGAGGTACTAGAGGTCACAAGACAAGAGAGAGACTTGGGCATTATCATTACCAATCATAGAATCATTGAATCTTGATGGCAGAAAAAGGCCCTTGGGTCCATCTAGTCTGCCCTCTTCCATCCCTTTATGCATACCACCCCCTTCCAGTGGCCCCCTTCCCAATACCACCTAACCCCATGTGTCTGTCCAATGCTATCTTGAACTCTGACACTGTTCTGGCTCCCACCGCATCCTCTGAAAGCCTGTTCCATTCCTCCACCACCCTCTTCATGAAGAATTGTCCCTTCATAGTTCTTATGAATCTCTCCCCCTGCAGCCTTAAACTATGACCCCTGGTTACTGGTTCGTTCTTCCTTTGGTGTAGACTCCCTGCCTTCACCTTGTTGATCCCCTTAACAAATTTGAAAGTTTCAATCATGTCCCCTGGATGCCTTCTAGTTTTCAAGGAGTACAGTACCAATTCCCTACATCTTTGCTTGCATGGTTTACCCTGCATTCCCTGCACCATCTTGGTCACCCTTCTCTGAACCCTTTCTGTCATGTCTATGAACACATAGCCTCGTTCGTCTCTGTCATGGTATGTTCCCCAAGGTCAGCACTTCCCTGAGTCTCGTATTCCTCTGAGCTTCCTCTCTGTTCCCTCTTTTTCCTCTACTTTCCTGTGCTCCTTTTCATTGCTCCTCATCATTTCTTATGTCACCAGATCTTTTGTCCTCCACTTCTCCCCCTCCTACCGTCCTCTCTGTTTTAACATCCCTGATGACTACCCGTCCTCTGTTCTCCCTCTTGCCTCTGTCATTCTTGGTACTCTTGCACCTACTGTATCTGCCTCATCTTTGCCACCTAAATTATCTTTCAAGCTGCTACTGTTGCACCCCTTGCTTCCTCCGGGACCCTTTCCTCTGAGATGTCGTCCACTAATGGTGAGTACTTACTGGAAATCTTAAGGTCCCCTGCAGCAAGCTCTCCCCGTCCCCCTGCTGGTGAGGTGTCTGCCATTCTCTGGTCCATGGAGTCCTCATACCAGTAACTCCGATCATCAGCCAGCCAGTTTTCCCCTCCCCATCCCATCTATTACTCTTGTCCCCTTGACCCCCTGACCTTCTTTTCCCTCCCACAGCCCCTACTGGTCACACATCCCTCTCTTTCTCCATCTTAGCAGATTCTCTTCTCAATCAGCTGTCATTGCAAGTATGTCTCCCTGCCCTTGAACCCATGTCCTTTCACCACCATGCCACTTCATTACTTAGAATGCTCACCTCTGCTTATAATTTCTGAAGTCTGACACAAATTGGGCAGCTTCCCAACCTCCACATTGTGTTGATAAACATGGCAGCCCCACATCTATTGCATCCCACTATTCTGCCTCCCCTCCACCCATGTGTCATAGACCCTCTCCCTGTCCAGAAGTAGTTATGCCCTATTGTGTTGCCCCATTCCGGGACTCCACTCCCATTCCACTGAGAGATTCCCCCTTCCCTTACTCCATTTTAATGCATTCATGCTGAACCTTGTTATCACACTATGGTGCACCAATTAGTGTTGTCACTTAAGACCAAATTTACCAGTATCAATGATAAAGCTTGAATGCTGCTCACTGCTACCATTTTCACACTGTGTTGGGCCCCAATCCCCCCCATTTGCTCACAGTGTGAACACAAGTGATGCCAAAGAAATAGCCCAGTACTTTTGTTTAGTCACAGTACACCCACAGGCAAGTGATGCCAAAGAAATGTCCTAGTACTTTCATTGAGTCACAGTATACCCACAGTACCTTTCACGCCAGTGATTCTCTAGCCATGGGGTACCTTCCTCCAGTCAAAGAAGCCTCTTCTGTGTCTCTTCCAAAAGTTCTGTTCCTCCTCCTCCTGCTCTCAATTTGCTAATCACTTATGGGTGTGGTTATCCAGTGCATTTAATATAGGAGGTGGAGCAGAGCTGGCCGGTGCAAAAAACAAAAAGTGATTACTGTAGCTCTTTTTGAGTGGTGGTGTTCTGTACTGCAGCTGGGTAAACAAAAAGTGACTAGCTACTTTTTGGTGGTGGTGTTCCACACTGTGGCAGACTATTTAAAGGACAGTTGCAGTTTGAAGTTGGTGCCATCCCTTCTTCTGGCTCACTGATTGGGAGAGTGAGGACAGTCACTACATTAACCACCTCCAGTCGCGGCCGTTCTCCCCTTCCTTGTAGCCGACACTGTGGACCACTCACTTCTGCTGCTGTTGCTGCTGATGCAGCCCTCATCCTTGCTACCACCAATTGAGGCTCCTCCCTGTACCCTTGGCCAACAATGCATAATGTGATTAGCTCCTTTTGGGTGGTGGCATTCTACGCTGCTGCTGGCTATTTAAAGGACAGCTGTAGTTTGAAGTTGGCACCATCCCTTCTCCTGGCTCTCTGATTGGCTAATTGGAAGAGTCAGGACAGTCATTGCATTAACCACCTCTGATTGTGGCCTTTCTCCCCTTCCTTGCAGCTGCCAATGTGGCCCCATTACTTCTGCTGCTGTTGCTGCTGATGTGGCTATCCTCTCTGCTGCTGCCGATTGTGGCTCCTCCCCGGACCCTTGGCTGCTGATGCATCAAGTAATTAGCTTCTTTTGGGTCATGAATTTCATGAAGGTGGCAAAACACTGTGGAAGGCAGTGGGAAAGGCAAACCAAATGCTTGACTGCACAGGGAAGGGTATAAACATGTTTATGCATACTGACTTGAAATGCTTGTTGGAATCACATGTGTATTTGTTAATTGATTAATTTGTTTTTTTGTAAAAAAGGCTATGCTCATGTTGTAACCTTTACCCCCTGATGAAGACTCATTAGTGAGTCGAAGCACTGGGACACGTTAAGCACTTTGTTTTTGTTTGCCTGCTGGTTCTTTTGTTCTATGGAATGCAATAAATCTTTTTTCATTTACTTATTTCTACATCTGGACCTGGATTTATCTTTCGACAGGCTCAAGTGTGCTGAACAGCTTTTTGTCTGTAGTGGTGGAAAACATAGCTGAATGCCAGGGGCTGCAGGATGACCTGACCAAACTAGAGGAGTTGTTGGAAATGTGGCAGCAATGCTGAAACATGCAGACTACTGCACTTTGGAGCAAAGAACCCAGGGAGGAGTTATCAGCTGGGAGGAGTGCAGCTAGGTACCATTGAGGAGAAAAAACATATAGGGACAGTTGTAACTGGGGAAATGAACAACTCAGAGCAGTGCAGGAAGGCAGCAGAAAAAGCCAATATGATGAGGGGATGTATTGTGGGAGGAATCTCCTCCACTAGCAGGGAAGTGATCCTGCCACTCTACAGGTCACTAGTCAGGCCACACTTGGAGTACTGTGTGCAGTACTGGTACCCACATCTAAAGAAATATGTTAGATTACTAGAAGAGGTACAGTGAAGAGTGACAAAGATGATCCAGGGATTGGAGAACAAACAATATGAGGAAGGGCTGAGACAACTGAATATGTACTCCCTGGAGGAGAGGTAGGATCAGGGAGATATGATTGAGACCTTTAAGTACTTAAAGGGGATAAAAAAGACAGGTACTGAAGAGATAGTTAAGCTAAGGAGGGGAGGTATATTTATTTATTAAATTTTGTTAACCGGGTAAGCCCACTAGGCCCCGAAGATCCCTTTTTCAGGGGCAACCCAGAGTAAGTTACATAGAGTTGAATAAGTACAGTCAAGAGATACAGAGTAGTACATTGTGTACAGGTGTACAATGCCATTGTACAACAATCATTGGACTTACAACACAACAACAGTGGCAGCTGTTAGACTTAGGGCAGGTAGTATATTAAAATATACAAGAAATGCAGTATAGGTCTAAAAGGTACAGGGTTACATTGGGAATGACAGCTTTACTTAGAAGAGGACAACTAATTACAGAACAAGTGCCCCAGATCAACAGTGGCAGCTAGATGCCAGGGGTGTGATTTAGCTAGCCTTCAGGACAGAAGCAGGAGCTGAACTTCAGGAGGTGAGCACATAATCACGTCTGAAAAATTGCTGGGGAGGGGGCTTCTTGTAGTTGACAGGGGAGCTTGTTCTACAGTTTGGGGGCTATATGGGCAAAGGATTTACTGCCAGCTGTGGATCTGGGAATGGGCAGTTCAAGTAGTATTTTGCCCGAAATGCAAAGGGGCCTGCTGGCCACTTTGGGGCAAGGGCATGAGAGGTCATTGGATTAGACTGGAGCATGGAAGATATTGCAGGAAAATTAGGAGGCACTTTTTCACAGAGAAGGCTGTGGTGAAATGGAACACTCTGCCAGAGGAGGTGGTATCCTGTAAGACAGTGGGTAGTTTCAAAAGGGAATGGGACAAGGTGGAGGGGTAATTATGAGAGGGGAGGAGGGGCTGGGGCAGCTGCAAGGTAAGGGTGCAAGCTACACATTCGAGCAGACTTGATAGACCATGTGGCCTGTTTCTCCTGGCAGATTCAAATGTTCGTATGTTCATCAGTCAGCTTCCTCCCTATTGGTATCATTGTGTAATTGTTGAGAGATGGCAAATTCCTTGGCTTGTACTATTTTGGCAATATTACATATACTATGATGAGACATATAGCAGAAGCTATCAATAAGCATGAACACACCTTTTCATTCAGAGCCATTGACAAAGTAAACCCCAAACTGAGGAGAGGGAATTTTAATAATGTGATAGTCTAGATGGAAGCTTTTTGGATTATCCAGTTGCAAGTGACAAAGCAACCAGGTTTAAATACAGGTTATGATATTATCATATTAGACCTTTTTTAACTAATAGATAATACTGTTTTTTCTGTGTATTCTGACTACCTTGATGTTCACAAAGGTATCAAACATGTGATGGTTTTTGGAAAGTTGTTTGGGTCCATTTTTAGCAACAAGTGTTTTTTAAAGACTAGTGTAGAATGTTGTATAATATATTTGAGTGATTTTTTTGCATCTCTTTCACCCCCCACCCAATCCTTATCACTGCGTGTCTTCACAACAAGATGTTTTAATTCACAACTAGCTTAAACATGGATGTATTAGTAATAGTACTTGCATCTGTTGTTCTGGTCAAATAATGTTAAATGCTGTCTGATGACATCATGGTGATGTCTTCAAAAGTGTCTATTTATTGTATGTGTAAATATGACTTCATTGGCCTTTAATAAATGACTTCCATACAAAACATGTCAGGCAAGCACAAGATGGGTGTGTGCAATTTATTCTGATTATCATTTTTATAATAAAGATAATGGAAAAAATTTCTACAGCATCATGATGTCCATTTTTGATAGGTGTGAATGCCTGAATTGTTGTGCATACTAGTTTTTTGTTTCATGATCACCACCGGTGAGAGGTGTGTGAAAATAAAAGTCTGCCGGGTGGAATTTCTGCAAAAGTCAGATTTTTGCTTCTGTGAAAATGTGGAAATCTATTTAGCAACTTTTGTGGAAATTCCAAGTTAGAAAGGTGGAATTAATGTATAAACTGGGGATGATTGTATTAAACAGGGGAGAAAAATATGTGCAGAACTGGTCACTGAACTATGGAATAATTACATGAACTGAGGAATTATTAATTAAACTGTGGGAAAAGAAAATTCCTCAGAACTGTTATTCTGCAGTTCATGTGTATTATTCTGCAGCTCAGTTAAAAATTCTGCAGAACAGGGCAAAAATTTACTAAACATATTTAGAAGATTATGATCTCTCAAATGGTGGAAGTTCGGAATATTCTGTGAAATTTCTGAATTTTTGCCAAAGTTCCATGAAAGCGGAATTCATAACTTTCGACCATCTCTACCACCATCTACAACTTTCTTTTTTGTGCCATCTCAGGGTTAATCCTTTGTGTTCTAGACTGACATCTCCTGAAATAGCTTTCTGCCATAATTTCAACAATGTAATTATATGCATTTGCAAACAAGGGATCTCAGTTTTACATAAGATTCATATTTATCTTTGTAACTACCGAGAAGCATGAGTGGAAGAAAGACTAGGAACAGCAAATGAAGGAAGGTAGACGAAAATTGGAAATTGTGGGACCATCAAGTGGAAAATTCCTAGGTGCCATGAGAAAATTTGATTGCACAGTCAGACAGGCAAGAGACAAGAAAATCCCCAACTGCTTAAAATTAACTTGGAGAGAAACATCATTAGTTTGCTCAGAAATAAAATCAGATTAAGTTATCAGTTAGTTTAGTTTCAACATTATCATATATCAGCCCTATATGTCAATCAGTCTTTTATTGCCACTGTCTTTTCTGGCATTCTCTTTCTTTCCTGGGCTTCTGGATCTGGGAGATGGGCTCAGACAATCTTGAATGCAAGTCCCCAAAAGGAAAGAGTCCTCAACATCTTAGATTTTCATTGCTTGTTCTCTTCCCTTATAGAAATAATTATATCAAATGTTTTCATGCTGCACACATAAAACTATCCAAATGATATGCATGCTACAAGAATGATTTAAATGTTAAATTGTACCGACTGCATGCATATGGCATGCATGCAGCAAGCAAGTGTGGAAACCATAATTTTTATGTTAAATTGGGAAAGACTGCATGCATGTGGCATGCATGCAAAAAGCAAGTGGTCACTGATAACTGCACACAAAAATGTTAAGTGACTTGCTCAGGATCACACCATACACATGTGGGGGTTGATGACCCAGGTCTTAATGCTTCCAAGTCTCCTGGCTTGCAGTTTAGTGCTTTTAACCACTAAGCCATACTGTCTGCACACATTTGGCTTACTTGTACTTAGATTCATACTGTATCTGACAACATCTGCAGCAATGCAGCATGTTTGTAGCCACTGTTATGCTTTTCAGTTTTCTTATCTTAATCATCTCAGTTTCACAGTTCAACTGAAGCACACATACCAATGGAAACACATGTGGTTTATCCCACCCCAATACACAAAATTACCACAAAATCACTTAATTACTTCTGTCTGGCCTGAACTCCTGTTATTTTCTCTCCATAGTTTTGAATGTTTCCACACAAACAGACTTTAAGGTGCAAACATAAAAGTAGCAATAACTGGACACACACCCACTTGGCCAATCCCCCCATGAACACCCACACACTGTAGCAGGTACAGCCATGCTGCAACATGAAAACTCACCAAGTATAGATATAAGTAAAACATTTCTTACTTGAGTACTAGGGAACCAGAGGCAGAGGTCTTTAAGAGATGATGTCCGTGGGACAGAATGCTGGGGCGAACCCCCCTTGAAATGAATGAAGTTATTTTTTATTGCTATTTTATATATTATGGTGGTGAGTTGGAGAATAATGAAGGTCACTGTTCTATTAACAATGCCCTTCTTAGTTGAACAGTTGCCTTAATTAATCTCCAACTCTGCAGCAATAATGTATGAAATAGTAAGTAAAACGTCACCATTCATTTCAATGGTGCACATCCCTGCAGTCTCTTTTTCCCTTTGTCATAATGTGCCCTAGAGTGGGGATGTGGATGTCAGCTTCACTGGGTGGGGGGCATACGCCTGACTATTGTGGGGGCTCCAGTAGTCTGTGCATACCATACCGCTCAACTGTCTGTGAATGCAAGGGGCAGCTCTAAAAGGACTGTAACATCTATAAAAGGTGCAACTTATTTGGTTTGACTGAAATGTGATACACAAATCAGAAAAATTTAAATGTATAAGATTCATTTCTATATACCCCGGAGCAGTGCATCAGATTTGGGCTTAAACCCACCCAGTTACTAAACAATTTCTTTCCTGACTGAAGTTCTGCCTCCCCTCCACAAAAAAGAACGTTTTGTCCCAATTGTTCTCCCTGACTCCATTCCATTCAATACCCATCTCCTATGGGTCATGAAACTGCCCAAAGGTGAAGAAACATGGAAAACGCATCAATATTTTAGTTCTTCCTCCTTCCTCAATCCCCCTGTAAAAAAATTATTTACTTTTACTTACCATGCCTTATGGTCAGAACATGAAGCCTGGCATAGTGTGCCACCAGCCTAGTTTTCAGTCCACTCCCCCTCTCTCCTTCACCTGAAGCTGGATGCTAGAACTGACCATCCCAGGTCCCCAACTTGGTCTGTGATCAAGTCACCTTGCCATCTGTACCCACCCACCCATCCTGGATTTCTTGCTTCTTGCTTGGTTGCTGCTGTAGCTGCTGCCTTACTACACTGATCAACGCCTATGAAGGACACCCAAACTGCTGTCACCACTGCAGCTAAGCCTTGCTTGCTTCTTTGGGGGTGCTGGTGCTTTTTTTGTAGCTGAGCCCAGTAGAGTAAGTAGGTAGCCAAGTCTTGATTTAGCTTCTATCTCACCTTCTGCCCCTTTAGCCACCAGGGGAGATGGAGACTCACTAAGAGTAGAACAACAAAAAATATGCTGCCACAACACTGCTCTTCAGAGTTCAGTGCTCACTGACTCCTCCAAGCTGTAGTGTGCAGTCTGTCTACTCCGTGGCAGGAAAGACAGTGTTGCACTTGCAAGCCTCATGCACTTTTTCTTGGCTGGAGCTCATCCACATCACATGTAATTGTGCTGCCACTAATGGGGAGATCGTGGACAGCATATTACAGACAGATTCATGTCTGGAGAGTACCTGCAGCGTGAGCACACACAGGCAGGTGGGCACTTATTGTGCAAAAGATTAAATCTAAATTTAAAGCCATTATTGCCACTCCATAAGAACAACCTAGGCAGCACAATATGGCTGGGGGCAACCCCCTGCTCTACCCTAAATGGCACCCCTGTAATGGTAGAAATTCATTCTCAGGTACTAATGCAATGGTTTCCGTTGTGTTCTGAGGTACTGTAGCTCCATGTTTCATGATGTGTCCTCATCATCGGATGACTTAGTGTCCCTCATTGTCTCTCATTCTCAGTGTCCCTGTTCCTCATTTCAGTGACAAAATGTGACATATGGTGCATGCTTCCAAGACCCTACTCAGCACAAAGAGTGCTTAGCATGGCTACAGTGTATATGCTCAATACAGAATGACAAATGGAAAGTAAATGACATAAAACAGTCATGGAGAAACACATCTGTAACACTAAATATGCATACAGGATTTGCATGATCCAGAACAAAAAGGATAGGCTTCACAACACAGAGGCCCCTCTTCATACCTCTGGAGTGGAGATGTTGACTGGCTATATCCTATGCATTTAATGGAGTAAGCAAACAATATTTTTACAAATTAATGGTGATTTAATGATAAAAATCAAAATCCATTAATCATCTTGCAAAGGGATCAGAATTAATAGTTACCTAATTTTTATGGGAATTCAAATGAAAATGTATTTTAATGACAAATTGCTAGCAGTAGTATAAGAAATAGAAACTGTTGTGTTTTTTTAGATGAGATTTGCACCAGCTTAGCTGCTGTGCATATGACAAGTATGTAGCATGTGAACCTTATGTGATATTTAAATGATGTTCACACCAGCTTAACTGCTGCACTCATGTCAAGCGTACAACATTCAAACCTGATGTAGTTTTTAGAAGATGTTCACATTAGGTTACCTGCTGCACACATGTCAAGCTTCCAGGATGCAAACCTAATTTGCTTTTCAGACCAGGTTCACATAGGTTCACTTTGTGTATGTGAACCGCATGCAAACATTGCACAATTAAGCATGTAGTATGCATTCTACAGGTACACAGCACACCTATATTTCTGTAAGGGTAGAAAGTAATTTACAGTAGTCACAGATACAGCTAAATTTGATACTTCCCCCACTTTCATTTAGTGTGACATCCCCTTATGGTTTAGAGTCACTTGGTTGATGGACAGTATCGAGTGTCCCTTTAGATGACCTCAGTACCTGGTCCTTTTGTACATTCTTTTCCCTTAACTTCAACATACACCAGGGTCTGTCTGCTTCCCAAAACTATAAGACTTTTTGCAGTCTAATCTTCAACCTTGACATCTGTTAAATATCTACCCTGATTTTTTCTAAGGTCAAATTTTCTCCAATGTTGCCCTACTTATTTTTATGTCAGTTTCTTACAATATGGCCAGGTTTATTACAGCTATGTCAAGTAAATTATTTTTATTGTTGCCAATTTGTTACCCCCATCAAGGTTCTTATCTGATCTGGAGTTAAATTGGGGAAAATAGGGTCTTACTATTCTGTGTCTGTTACTTCACTGCTACGGTGTCTGTTTGGCCATCTGATAGTCCTGAGCCAAACAAGTAACAATTACTCCCACTTTCTTGTCAATCTCTTTTTATTTAAAACTGCACACACCTGTAGGGACAATGATGATGAATTGCTCTTTTGCAAATATATCAGTGATTTGTGGGACTGTTTTGCCCTCTGGTTGGAGCCATTTTATGAAGAGTTCTCTGAGTCAGGTGAAAGCTTCTTGAGAATTGTCGACCATGTGGTAAGAGTGGAATCTCTATCTGTAGGTCTCTTCTAACATTTCATATCTTTCATGGATTTCTCCTTTCACAAATTTATAATTTTCTGACTGGGCAGTGTCTATATTGCTGTAGGCAGGTTGGGCTTTAACTGTTAAATAAGGGTACCAGCCAGAATGACCATTGCTGTTTTAGCTATTGGGGGAGTCCAGCAGCCCTTTTAAAAGTTGTCAGGGGACTATAAATTAATTTGGGTGGCTTTAAAAAACTGTAATTGGCATAATGAATTACTCAGCAGGGATATGGAGCAAGAAAGGACATTGTTTAGGAATAAACTTCTGGAATTGCTTGAAAAATACATAAATAAAAAGAATACGTATAATAAAAGATCAGGGTTCCATCACGGTTTAGCCCTAAAATTAGAAAGCCTATTTTGAGAAAAAAGGAATTATATAAAATCATGACACACCACCCCAGCATAGGAAATTAGGCAAGATATAAATAAGCGGACAGAAAATGCAAGCATGAAATAAAACATGGAAAAAAAATTACAATAAAATTGGCACCAAGTAAATAAAATATGGCATTATTTTATAGTTACATAAATTCAGTTAAACATACCAAGAAGCAATAGGACCATTAGCATCAGACACTAATATCATAGCCGACAAAACAATGATGGCAGAGTTGTTTAACACATAGTTCAGCTGTTTTACATATTTATTTTATTTATTTATTTCAGTATTGGAATTAATATCTTTGAGCCAAAGGCTTTTTTACATAGGCTCTACTTCATAACAAAGAAAAGAACAAACAGTATAGTGAGAAAATACATAGTGATCCTAGGAGTAAAGGTAACAATAAAATAAGCACATATGGATTTAAGTTACAAAACAGGTATTTTGCAGACATACAGCGGTTAGGAGTAAGCTTTAACTAGCAAGGAAAGGCATTAGGGTTGGGATCCAGCTACAGGAGGAAAAGATGCAGCCAAGTGGCATTGGGAGAGACAAAATGAGGAAAGACAACAACTAGGGGCATGGTCTTACTGTATAGACAGACGCTAAGAACTAGGGCCAACATTGTTCTAGAGTAGGATACAGCCAAAGGCATTGTCTGGGGGTGCTTTGCCAAGAGGGGAATATCAGCAGACAAATGTGGGGTGTGTCATTCAGTTGAAGAGTGCACTCCAGTGTGGTAATCAGTACAGGAACTGATGATGCTTTCCATGGAGCAGCAAACATAGTTTGATGCTGGGATTGGTTAATGAGGACCTCAGGAAGTCAGGTAAGTTATAGGGCAGTAGCAAGGGTAGGATGGTAGGGTGGAGGAAGGGTGTGGGTGAAGGAGAGGAAACAGGCCCAAGTTGTTTTATGCGCAACAGTCACAGGAGGCATTGGTGACTAGTGCTTGGCGAAGTTTCTTTTTGAAGAAGCCCAGTGTTTGGTCTTTGGCAACATCATAGTGGAGTGAATTATACCACAATGGTGCTCTGTATGCAAATGAGTGCTGCCCTTTGGGTGGTACAGTGAGGCACTATGAACACATGATTCAATGTGTGTATTCTAAAATAAAGATTACATTGATAGTGGGTAACTATGAAAGTTTAATATGAACTATGATGAAGTACTCAAAAAACGTTTAGACCTAGATTGAACTAAAACAGCAGGCCTTGAGTTCCTAGCCCCCAGACTATTAAAGGAGATTGCCAAGGAAATATCCAGTAACTTATCTCTTTAATAAATCTTTCACACACAATTGTCTCATGACTGGCAAACCGCTTATGTGGTTCTGATCCATAAAATGGATCAAGGAGGGACTTTACAAATTACAGGCCAATAAGTCTTACGAGTACTCTGGGCAAGGTTCTGGAAAGCTATATTAAATATTTGATAAACAAACAAGTAGATAAGCTAAGTATAGCACAAAAGAAACAGCATGGGTTTACAAAAGAAAGGTCCTGCACAACAAATTTATTAAGTTTCTATAAACCAAAAGCCATGCATGGATAACAACATTCCATAAGACATCATGTATATTGACTTTAGCAAGACATCTGATGTATTACCACACAAAATAATTATCAGCAAACTTTTCTCAATGGGATTGAACTACAAAATCATTATTTAGATAAATAAATAACTGGACTGTAGGACACAGAGCATGATAATAAATGGACATACATCAATCATAACAAACTTTACTAGTGGTGTACTGCAAGGGTCAATAATGGGTCCATGATTATATGAAAATAGACGATGATGCAGATACAACTGAGAAATAAAGGAGTACAGAGATTTTAATTAATTGGCATCATGGTTAAACAAGTGGGGAATGTCTTTAGCATAGCCAAATGTAAGAGTGTCCATTTTGAAAAACAAACTGCAACTACACAGGATATAAACTAGCCTAAGTTCAAAATGAAAAGATTTAGATACATTAATAAGAGGTGACTTAAAATCGAAACAACATTGTGTCAACATATTTAATAAAACTGTTTAGTAAATTCCTTAAATAGACATTTCATCCACACATCAAATTATATAATAATTTCATTATGTAGGAACTATTTAAGGCAACATATTGATTATTGCTCACCTTTTTAAGGTGGACTAAATAAGGGAGAACAATAAACTATAAAAAATACAAAGACAGATAACAAAATAAATAAAGGGAATGGAATGTAATAATTATGATAAACATCTGAATGCATTACATTTATGAACATTACATAGAATAATAAGATAGCCTGTGTATTAAGCAACCTCAATCGAGTGCTTACAAAAAGGGTGACTCAGTCGGGATGATTTTACACAGGGCTACTAGGAAGGGAGGGCAACCGGATGGGGGGGTCAGGGAATAAAGCGACGGGATGTCGCTTTATGTACAAACACATGTGGGGGGACAGACCACACCGTGCAACAGGTTGAAGGGGAGAAAGGGTTTGCTGGGTGTAGTGTGGCAGTGGGTTGCTGAGCTGGCTGGGTGGCATGGTGGGTTGGTGGTAGGCTAGGGTTGGCAGGGTGGCGGGTTCAGTTCTGAGCATCCACTCATTTTTTGCGTCATTTGGGTATTTATATTTTTACCATCGTTTTGCACCCCCCTCAACATGCACCCCCCTTGAGTTAAGAATCCTCTAGTGGGGAGTGCAGCACAGCCTCCATAAAAAAAAATACAAGTGTCTGGTGCCCTTTGTTGTACACCATGTGTCTACATCACCGAAATTCATTTTCAGCAATGCAGACTCACCCAAACAGAACTCGCTGTTACATGGTCACGTATCACATGGAACTGAATAAGAATAAGAGTAAGAATAAGATTTGCTATTTATGTACTGTATGGGGTTGGACTTGACAAACAATTATTGGAAGATATGTAACAGTACATCATACTAAAACAGAACAACTCTGCAAGAGGTCCTAGTAAAGAAATCAAGTAATGTACATTTAAAACAAATGGGGAAGTATTAAACCCAGAGGATTGTGTAATTTGGAATTGCTTGCATGCAGCTATAGCTCAGAATAATACTTTTAGTACATTCAGAAATAGACTGGATGATTACATGACAATAGTTGGGATTAAAGATTACTACTGCTGATGTGGAAGGGTAGCAATAATGGACCATTGTGTTTTCTGCTGTTCCTAAATTCCAATTGAAATCCAAGTGTTTGCTTCAATATCATCCCAGGGTGTGGCTATGTAAACTTAATACCTTTTAAGTTTTGTGTGTCCTGTTGATCTTTTGGACCTGAACCAGATCATCCAGCTTTGAAAGCTTGCAAGGCATCCAGTCATCATTTCCCTGTCTCTGTTGAATAGCCCACCATTTGAAGAAAGCAGCCTTGGTTTCAGGTTCTATCCCTGTCAGTTCTTCTTGTTTCATCACTGGTGCCAGCAGTACAGCCTCAGTTTGGACTTCTGTTTCAGCTTCTAGTTTGGCTGCCATGCTTCTAGTAATCACTCCTGGGCTTGCTGGATGCGGAGCTATGCCTTTCTTCTATGCTTCCTGGTACCAGATCTAGTATCCATGCAAAAACTACTGCTTTATATTTTTATGGCATAAATCCCACTGTCTGACAACAATGGTTGTCAATGAATAGGTCGGAAGAATAGGAAGACCAGAAGAAATAAAATATAATTATAATTATAAAACATAATTATATAATACACATTTTTAAAATTCACAAGTAGCATCTTATTATAAATAGCAATAACATAAAAATAATGCATTTTACAGGATATCTCTTCACACAGGCAGAACCAACAAAGGAAGTCCTACATATAAATCTCTTTTTTTAATTCTCAATCTAGGTCTCTAAACAAAACAATGCTCTCTTTATATATAATGTATTTTCCTGGCAGTTAACAGCATCCTGCTCTTGTAAGTTACATCTCCAGCTTTTCATGAACTATATAAAGGCTTGTCAATTTCTTCCCTATGACCAGCCTGAACAGTGCATCCATTCTTATCAGGTGCAACAAAATAGGAAATTGTTTCTCAGAGTTGGTCTCCTGTTGACAATTTTGTGAATATGCTTGTGGAACTTGTAATATATCTCAAGGTTAACCCCCCGAGTTACAGATTGAAATCCCCTCTAACAGCATTTTGCAATGATTTAAACTATACAAGAATAGGAACAGCAAGTGAAAGAAGTGAGATAATGGGGGGAACTATGGGACCATTGGAGCTACCAATTCCTGGGCGTCACATGAAAGTTTGATTGCACAATCAGACTGGCAAGAGACAGACAAGTGGTGGAATATTAGAGGACAGAACAGATCTATGCTTTCAACCCTCTCTGCATAGCAAATGGGACGGGTGTTATCCAAGCCTGTCACAGGTGGAACCTTAGCAACTCAGTCCTTTTATGGCTATACATTAGACATGGCTTGGTGTTCTTGCAGTCTGAACCCTAATTCCTGCATTTTGTGTTGTTTGTTTTATTTTGTTTTGTTTGATTCTACCCGCAGAATGTGCCCGTGATAATACTGCTGGCAATTAGAGTCCTGGCAAAAAGGTGACCACAAGTAATGCACCACAACAACAGCACACAGAAAAGTAAGTGTGCCTGCTGATGGCAGTGTGGGCAAGGAGTGCACACCACTGAACTCCACACAACCCCCTATTGAACACTAGATGGGCTACTGGAGGAGCGGCAACAAAGTAAGACATCATGAAAAAGAGTGCATCCACCAAAGTGCCCATGCGGACCCAATGTAAAAGGTGACAGGGCAAATGGAAACATGGGCATGGCACCCACACATGGAAACCATCTGGTTCTGCAGACCAAAAGGCTTGCCCAACATTACACAGATGTCTACAGTGGCCCCACCACCACCAGACATGGCATAGATGACAGCTGTGCCAACAGCACGAGGTTCCACCGCCCATGTGGTCAGGACCCAATGTGGATGCCGATGCCTGCCCAGCCATCCAAGGGTGCACTGACAACATGGATGTCCATGGCATCGGTCCCCCCACCCACATTTGTAGGTGCAGTGAGTGTCTTGCTGGATCATCACTTTCTGGCTGTGTTCCACATCCTGCTATGAGGTTCCTGGACTGATCAGTTACGTGGTTGTCACCCTGTTGTTTGCTGTCTGGTGGGTGTGTTCAGATGCCTTTCCATCTGCATTTCTGTTGTCGATCCTTTCAGCATTCTGCTGGTTCTGTGGGCCTTGTTTGCCACTGCCATGGTGACGTGCATTGCTGTGCTCACAACCCCAGTGTGCAAACCAGTGCAGGCCAGCACTCCAATTGCTTACGATTTACTTTGTCCACCACCTACCAGGTGGCTAGTTTGCAGGGCGCTGTGATTGTGGGCTTGCCCTTTGATATCACTGCTTTGCTTGGCACTGTAACACCGGTGGTTTGATGCCAGCTCTGATCACCTGGAATCGCTTTGATCTGATTTAACATCTGGAAAAGTTCATTGGCAAAGATCCATTTCCATGGGTGACCAGAACATTAACATGAATACAATCCAAAGAATACACAGTGTTCAATGCACCATTCGATAAATATACATCAGCAGTAAATGCAACCAGTGAAGCATTTGCAGTTACAGTTAGAAAAAAAATGATGGATTTTCAAAGCATGCCTGAAAGTATCTCAAGATTTACTAGCACATTTTATGGCTGGTGGCAGTTCATTGAAAAGGCTGCAAATTATAAAATAATGTGTTTTTTTGCCAGTTGTGGTTCTCATCCTGGAGTCAGAAATGTGATAATTAAAAGATGACCAAGTTGGGGCAGTGCTTGTATTTTTTTTAAAATGGAATGAAATGATTTGGCAGGATGCCCAGTTGGAGTAAGAACCTCTGATCAAGTTGTAACTAACCAACTTGTTACTACAAGTCACATTTCAGGTACAGAATGGCAGATGAGTAGCAAATTGTGTTATGCTTCATTCAGTCTTGTTATGGTGACTCATAGACTATTGCTCAGATTGCCTAATATCTACATCATATTTCCTGTCTTTTATTCAATCTTGTTTTGCTACTCATGGGTTATGGTTCTGAAAACCTAAAGTTTACATCCTACTTCCTTCCATTTATTCAGTCTTGTTATGGTAACTCATGGATTAATGCTTTGATGACCGTAAGCATTCATCATATGTACTAACTTTAATTCATCTTTTATGACTACTCATCATCTATTTCTGCCCTGGCATATCCCTCCCTTAATCACTAACCTCCCATGTCCTCCCATGCATCCTGAATTACTCATCCCAGGTAACTTTAGCATCAACTTGCTCTCATCCTCCGCCATAAATTATGCCAACATTTAAAATCACTGTATGTTACCCAGCTGATCTTGGATCCATCCAGAACTCAACCTAAAACAACAAAACACTCTCTTTTGGACTTTTCCTCCCTTCCCACCAATACCACATTATGGATTCTTGTTCCTTCCCAGCCACCTTCATGACCATCATATGGTCTACTGTGTGTGCAAGATACACTATCCCAAAGTCAGTATAGCCTAGAATATAGCCTAGAGGTTATAGTAATGAGCTGTGAATGAGTTTGATACATCCAGCATATAGACCTGGTTTGACTCCCAAAATCTTCAATTGCATACTGAGTGACTGAGCAAGTTACTTAATCTCCTCAGTGCTCCTGGGATGTCCCTAAAAACAGACACCTTGCCTAATGGCCTTACCCAGTTACCAAAGAATAAAATAAATAAATAAATAAATAAATAAATAAATAAATAAATAAATAAAGTTGCCTACCCCAAATTCATCCAGCTTAGATGCAGTATAGCACAGTGGGTTAAGACTCTGAGCTGCAGATCTGTAGACCTGGGTTTGAATTCCAAAGCTGCCTAGGTGCATACTGTGTGATCTCTAACTTCCTTGTGCTCCCCAGTTGCATCTGGAAACATGCTTGATTTGTGTGCTGCTCCTGGATTAAACAATGTCTCCTAGATCCTTTTGCTGCCTGTATCTATCCTCATTACTTGCTGGCCTGATGGCAGCAGATTGGTCCTCCATACTAAAAGCCTGCAACATAAGCACAGCTCTCGAGTTCCTTAATTCCAAATTGCTGTTTGCCAGGGTTCATTACATTACCCCATGGAAAACTCAGGTCCAAGGTTTACACGTTCCTTGGATAATGGATGAGTTGTTGGTTTGTCACCATGCATGTGTCCTTGCCTGATAGTCCCTTAAGTCCACTGGCTCCCCATTTGACCTTCCTAAATATATGTCACTTTCTAATGCCTGTACCATAACTATTAGGGTTGCAAAGGCAGACTTGCTTGCATTCACATAGCAGAACAATCTTAACCATGTCTCAAAGTTCTAAAAGGTCATCCATGTCCTCTTCTCCCTATCCTCCTAGGTCCCTGTCCTCAATGTGGGCAACTCCCCACATCTCTGATCCCATTTCAGTTATCTTATCTTTCAACTCCTTTTCCACCACCTATGCCCACTTCCTACTTCCCTCCACCTCCTCAACACATTCTCCATTCTGCCCCAACCCACTCCTCTTCTCCCTCATCATCCCTTTCCTTTTATTCTCCCCTTCCACCCCACTGCAACATTCAAGGTCCTGCCTGCTTTCAACCAAAACAAAATAGGGAGTCCTAATGCCCTTGACCCCAAAGTCCTGTCTCTCTGCACCCTAGCCATTGCCCTTCCCACTACCCACCTCCTCCATCACTCCTTGTAACTTGTCTCAGTCCCTAATCTGTGAAAGCAATCCACTTTTATCCCACTTTCCAAAGGACGTGTTCCTCCTCATTGGTGACTATCATCTCATCTCCTCCCATCTTTGCTAAACATCAGGAACACCTGATCCTTTACCAGCTCTTATTTTTCCTTGTTGACCCCTCCTTCACTCTCTTCAAGTCTGGTTTAGGAAATCCCACCCACCACCACCTCCTTCTTCATTACTGACTCCATATTTTCTGGCATGGAGTAGTCTGGTCCACTCACCATCTTTGTCGATCTTGCAAAGGCCCTCAATACTACTGCCCACCCCATCCTCCTGGGCAAGCCCAAATGCCTGGGCTTTCTCCTCCTCCTCTGCTGCTGAGTAGTTTCACTCATACCTGAGGTCAGGACCCATGCTGTCCATATAGGTGATGCCATCTCCTTTCCGTGCCCTGTTTTCCTGGCATCCCACAGGGATCCATCCTTGGCCCCATCCTGTTCTTCATTTTCCTAAATACCCTTCACTTAGCTTGCTCCTCCGCATCCATTCATATGTACCAAGACAACACAATTCTCCATTCCTCTGGTT
The DNA here is from genome assembly GCA_016271365.2 of Neoceratodus forsteri. Lineage (NCBI taxonomy): Eukaryota > Metazoa > Chordata > Ceratodontiformes > Ceratodontidae > Neoceratodus > Neoceratodus forsteri. The sequence continues at coordinate 51,123,572 of CM057449.1, read as the reverse complement.
CCTCTACCTCTGACCTCCCAACCCATCTCCAACTGGCTTTTATCAACATCCAGCACAGGTTTTGGGTGAAACAGCTGTCATTAAATTGCAAATAAAACAGTCTCAAGAACATTTGGCACTTGCAGAGATTGCCAAGCTCCACCCCTTCCAGACCCATGAAGATGTTGTGATTGAGGATTTCTCCTCCTTTGCTTTCCTTGTGTTATGGGAGGATTGTCATCTGGACATCTCTGTTTATCTGGACACCATCCACAAGAAGCAGCACTCCAAATGTGGGTCTTTTTACAAGAACAAAGCAAGTATCCCACTTACTGCTCACAGAGAAATTGTCAAAAGATGATTTTATCTATCCTCAATTATAGTGACATTGTATAGAGTGCTTCCCCAAGTCCATCCTTTCTAGGTTGGATCCCCACCTTCATTTCTTTTGCCACTTTGCCCTGGATTGCCTCTCCAGAACCCACTACAGTTGTCTGTATTCCTCCTTGCCTTGCTCTCCTTTTCCCACAGGTGTCTCATTCACTGAGACACCTTTCACTAAATTCTGACTGGGTTCTCTTACCCCACCCCTTTTCTTCCCCGTCTCCATCCCTCCTTCCACTTCCTACACCCTTCGCAGCTCTGACACCCTCTGTCTCACTCTCCCCTCTGTAAAATCCTCTGCTGGTCAAGCTGCTTTTTTCCTTCCACACAATACTCCTACTGCCCTGATTTATTGGTTAACTTATCCCTTTAACAAGTCTCCCATTATACTTGCAATCTCCCTTCCCTCTGTCATTTTGCTCTCAGTTGCAATTTAGTCAACTGTTGCTTTTGATATTCTGTCAATATGCACTACTTACATTGTGCTGCCTTTTAATTGTCTAGTTCATACTTTTTCTTTTTATAATTATAATTGATTTAGGACTGTAATTTTACTGATGTGACATATTACTGCACTCTCCAGATCCCCCCCCCCAGCACATATCTAAAAATGAGCTGCTAGTGCAGTATGTTTTTCCTGGAGAAACTCTTGAAATAAATAAATTAATACATAAATACGGACATACATACATACATACATACATACTCTTGGATTATAGCTCAGACATCCTAAAGTCTACAGCCTACTACCTGCCTTTTACTCAGTTCTGTTATGGCTATGCATGGATTCGGCCTCAGACAACCTAAAGGCTATATCCTACTACATGCCTTTTACTCAGTTCTGTTACAGTTACCCATGGGTTATGGCTGGGATATCCTAAAGTTTATATCCTATTCTCTTCCTTTCAATCATTCTTCCTGTGGTTAACCATGGATTATGGCTATAATGACCAAAAGCCCACATCATATCCCAGCTGTTTATTCATTTCTGTTATTGGTACTTTTGGATTTTGGATGGGACAACCTAAAGCTCATATCCTACTTCCTGCCTTTTACTCAGTCTTGTTATGGCTGTCCATAGATTACAGCATGGATGATCTAATGTCTACATCCTACTTCAAGCCTTTTATTTAAACTTGTTCCAGACACTTATCAATTATGGCTCTGACAATCTAAAGTCTTCATCCTACTTACTGAATATTAATCAATCTGGTTATGGCTATCCATGGACTACAGCACGTATGACCTAAAGGCTATATCTTACTTATTGCCCTTCATGTAATCTTGTTATGGCTACTCATAGATTATGCCTGACAATCTAAAGTCTACATCCCACTTCATGCATTTTAAGCAATCCTGTTATGGCTACTCTTTCATCATGGTTCAAGTCACCCTAAATCTACATCCTACTTCCTGCCTTTTAATCAGTCCAGTTATGGCTACTCACTGACTATGACTCAGATGACATAAAGTCTACATCATACTTATTGCCAGTAACTCAGTCCTATTGTGACTAGTCATAAATTGTGGCTTGAATGCCCTAAAGCCTACATCATACTTTCTGCTATCGTAAATCTCAGTCTTTCTGTGCTTCAGCTGAATCAAGTAACTCAAACAAAACCATTTAGTATAAATGGTAAGATAAAAAAACATAGTTCTGCTTCTGAAAACAAAACAAAATGATAATATTAAATGCATGCTGAAACTCAAAAACAGAGTTAAAAGTAGTGTTTTAACCATAAGACTTTTTCAGGACTTATCTGTAAGAGAAGGAACAAAAGTTAATTGCACTTGCTTCATATGCTTCTAGATGTGACAAATACATGCCACTGTAATATATTTAGTTAATGAATTAATTATTTGTAATATATTTGGTTAATTCAGACATAAATATTGATGTGAATTTGTGGAAAATGTCTATTCTCCACCAATTATGAAAATAAATTCTGTTATCTTATTAGAAGCCCTCACTTGTCTCTTTCCAAAGTTTTGCATTGTTACCCTTCAGCCATTTCCAGTTTATATCGCTACCTGATATGAGATTTTTTAATATAGTGTACTCTGTTTAGGTCATGGGTGTTAACAATAAAGATTCATGCTATAAGGTTTCTTTTTTGTCCACTGAGTAGTATCTAGATCATTTGTATTCAGTCCACATCAAAGCATGCTTTCAGCTAAATTAAATGATGATTATAAAGCACTTTTTCTTTGGGGAGTTCAACAAATACTTACTTGTTTAATATCTGGAGTAGTTCTCTAGTTTTAATACTGAAGATGTAGCACTAAGAGATAGATGGATGTCTGACAGGAAGAGATGAGTGAAAAGCATTTGTGAATAGGTAGAGGTATAACTATATAGCATAGATTGTGAGCAGTAAGGCAAAAGATGGAATCTATGGACACAAAATTGTCCCAAGTCAAACACAGACACTTGCTTGGTTTATCATAACTTAGAACACATATCCCTTTTTTTAAATACCAGAATATTATCAAAAAGAAGCTTGATCTTTTTCAAAAACTTTAAAGATAGAAACAACCTGTAGCAACAGAGACAATATCAGCAGAAAAAGACCTTTGGTCAATTTAATCTGCTCTGTTGTACCCTATGCAACCCTGGCATCTAATATCTAGATGGGATTAATGCCCATGTTCCCCTTTCACATCTGTCTTACTGCTGCACCTTTGAGTAGCTACAATATACATTTCTTAACTCTGTCCCATCTGTGCTTGAAATCATTGAGACTTTTTGTGCACACCTCTTCAGCCAGTAGGCTGTTCCAATATTCAACCACCCTCTCTGTAAAGTTAATCATTCACATTTGCCTCCTAAAGGAGCCCTATAAGTTTCCACCATGTCTGTGTGAAACTGATTCTCTCATAGTGCTTAATAATTTTTCAGAGTTTACCATAGTCGCTCATTTCAGGAATGTAGGGGCCTCGATAGCTCTTCTTTTCCTTCTGGCCTCCAACAAGTACTTGTTTGGTGCTATAAGTAATTACTCATGGGATCTGCCCTGTTAGTACTCAGTCACTTTGATTACCCTGCCCTACACCATCTTTAGCCTATTTTTGTCCCTGCTTAGGCTGAGATTCCTGAACTATGCAATTTATTCCAAATATGGGCATGTGGAACCATCTAAACTAAAGTCTCTGAGAACAAACCTATGAGCTGTACACCAAAACAGTGCTATAGATCTGTTATGTCAGTAGTTTTGGAAATAAGTACAAATATACTGTATCTCCATGAAAGGTAATTGTGTACTGCTGAGTAGCCATATACTGCCGACAGGATGCCATTGCATACATTTGTGTTTTTATTTTCACAGTAAGGATCTGAACATTAGTATCAATCATGAAGAAACTACAAATACAACCTTATTGATACATTGCTCTACTTTGCCTTCCAGATTCCATTGAGTGCTTGAAGTGTAACAAGATTATTGGTCCAATGAGAAACAAGATGCATGCCTCCCAAAACCTGTGGAGTTCCTGTCCTATGAAGAACCTTTAGGCATCACTTTGGCTACCATAAGTATTGCCTTCTCTTTTGTTCCTATTTACATTCTTGGTATTTTATTAAATACAAAGAAACCCCAATTGTCAAAGCAAACAATCGTGAACTCAGTTACCTTCTGCTCTCAGGCCTGGTACTGTGTTTCCACTGCTCATTGGTATTTATTGGTCATCCTGTGAAAGCCACCTGCATGATCCAACAGACTGTCTTTGGTATAATATTTGCTGTTTGTGTCTCCTGTGTAATTGCAAAACCATTACTGTGGTTGTTGCCTTCAATGCAACAAAACCTGGCAGCAAATTAAAGAAGTGGGTGGGATCCAAGTTACCTGCTTCCATCGTCTTCACCTTTCTCTTCTTCAGGTTATAATTTGCACTGTTTGGTTGACTGTATCTCCCCCACATCAAGATGTGAACAGTTCTGCCAAAATTGGAACCTTAATTATTGAATGTAATGAGGGTTCAACCACTGCATTTTAGTGCATGCTGGGATACATGGGCCTACTGGCCAGTGCAAGCTTTATAGTTGCCTTTCTAGCTAGGAACTTGCCAGATAGCTTTAACGAAACCAAATTTATTACCTTTAGCATGCTGGTTTTTGTCAGTGTCTGGCTGTCCTTTGTCCCAGCCTACCTCAGTACAAGAGGAAAGTATATGGTTGCTGTGGAAATATTTGCAATCTTGTCTTCAAGTAGCGGATTGCTAATATGTATATTTTTCCCAAAGTGTTATATAATTCTGTTAAGGCCTGAAATTAATACTAAAGAATATTTAATGGGTAGAAACAGTTACATCAAAAGTAAAAGAAACAATGTAGATGACTAAACCAATACTATTGCTGTTTGCCTTTTTATAATCTGCAAATTGGTGAATGTATTACGAGTGACTACTCTCACCATGCTGATCTGTATAGCAAAATATTCTGTCATCATGTAATTAAAGAAAATTAGATTATCTGACTATCTATTGAAACCATGTCTCAATGCCAATGCAAAAAAGATTGTCTCCATGAATTTTGGTGCTAAACATATTCTTTCTAAGCTGACCCCTGTCTCATTTCTCCCAACTATTTATTTATCTTTTGATAACCAGGTAATCACACTAGACAAAAACATGCCTATTTTCAGGTCCAACCCAGGAGGTTACAGGGAGATAAGGATGCAAGCAACAGTTAGGTAGAACAATGCACAGGTAAATAATAAGCAGGCAGTTCAGCAATGAGACAGAGATGCAATTCAGGGTAACACAGAGTGAATGAATGAGGAACAGGTAAACAATAAACAGACATTTCAAAAAAAGAGAACAGAGAGGAAATTCTAAAAAAATGAAGAGTAACTAATGCAAGGAACACTGTGAGCAGGTATGTCCATGAGAAGCAAACACACACAGCAATTCTGGCTGGTACCCCTCAAGTGAGGACCCAGTTATGGCAATAGTTTAGAGGAATACTGGCATCATTAAGTGCAGCTGCAGGCTAAGGAAAGAAGCAGGTGATCCCCAGAGGGAGTTTCAGAAAACAGACATGGGAGGGTGTATTCATAATGTCTCACATTACAGCTAATATTCTTCAAGTGAAACTACCTCTGGCTGGAAGCTGCAATACTGAACATAGGATTTGCAAGAAAGTGAGTTGTGCTCACAACAGAGGGAGGTGAACCTTACAATTGTCTTTGGTTTGTAGCAGATATTTTGCAGGTGGAGGCTACTTCTAACTGAAAAGTGAAATGAGGAACTTAGAATTATCAGGAAAAGACAGTCTATCAAACAACAGAGGGAGGTGGATCTAGCTTTACTTTTTTACAATTCTCAAGATTTTCAGTGCAGGAAGAGTTTAAAGCACAGCTGACTTATTTTGGGGCTGACTGCTTTCAGAGCACAAACCACCAGGATGTTTTGGGGCTGGGGAGGTTTACCTGTGTCTGACTTGGATGTCTGGATTTTTCTCTGTTTGATTAGCAGGGTATTTTCTCTGTCAAATTGTTGTGTAGGGCACCTTACTGACAGGAAGGCACTCACCCAGTGGTGGTCAGAGCTTTTAGCTGATTTTTTTGTGAGGAAGGCAGTTTAGACCCAACCCCTTCCCACCCTCACCCCACCCACCCCTGGAAATAGTTCCTTTATACCTGGGGTTCTGACATCATTTCCTCAAGAGTGCAAGGTGCATATCACTGTCATCTCCTCTCTAGCACACTGCACTGACAATATAAGCATACACTTTGTATAATATATATATTTCTATATAACAAACCAATCACACACACACAAAAAAAAGTAGATAAACATGTGGGGATTAGTGCAATGTAATGGCTGAGGGGCAGCAGTCTTCCGGGAGTCTTTCTGGAGGCTGAGATGTGCCCTATTTGCAGACAACTCTCTGCCTGAGGGAGGAAGTTGCCTGTCTTCAGGCCACACTGGACAGTAGTAAGAGAACTTCCCCCAGGCCACACTGGATGGTAGGAAGGGAACCTCCCCAATCCTGGGAGCACCAGAGCCACCACCACTATCTCAGAGGTTGCAAAAGAAAGCACAGCAGTTGGACCACATTGGGCTCAGAGAGGTGAGGATGGTGGAACAGAGGCACATTCAGTCAGTTGTTCCACTCCACAATCCATACACTAATCTGGGGAGCATAGCTCCCTATGGATGCACCTGCAGAGGAGACTAAGGAGGCTGAGGACAACTGTCACAAGTGAGGCCCACAGGAAGGGAGGCAGAGGACACCACAAGGAAAGGAAGCAGATCCTGGTGGGGACTCCAATCATTAGGGGATAGAACTGGGGTGCAGGAAAACTGAAGTAAGGTGCCTGCCTGGTGCCATGGCTTGAGGGACAGGAAGTGCATCCTCAGGATCATGAGAACAGCTGCACAGGAGTCTGAGTTGGATGTCATTGTCCACCTAGGGACAAATGACTTGGTTCATCATGAGATTAGAGCAGTGCAGAAGGACTTTGTAGAATTGGGAGGGGCCTAAGACAAGCAGCACACACAGTATCCTTCTCAGAGGTGCTGCCTGTCAATGACATGAGTGAGGTGAGGCTACTTTGCACCATGCAGCTTAATGAATGGTTGAAGAAATGGTGTGGGGCACAGGGTTTGGCTTCATTGGGGACTGGGGTTCCACCTGAGGAAAACCAGCCTGTACTGGCAGGATGGTCTGCATCTGTCCAGGAAGAGAACAAGTCTTTTGAGCAATCAGTTTAAATGCTTCATTGGCAAGCTTTAAACTAGTCAAGGGGGGAGGCACTGATAAGCAGCAGGAAAATCCCAGCCTCTCCCTACAAAACAGGGTACTAAATGAGAAAAAGACTGAGGTAGAAAGGTCAGTGGTGGATGCTGCAACAGAAGGTAAAGCCATCAAAAAATGGAGAGCAATGAGTACCAATGCCCATAGTCTGAGTAACAAGCTTTTGAATTAGTGGCATTGATGGAGGAAGAACATCTGGATATCGTGGCAGTCACAGAAACATGGTACACAAAACCATGACTGGGGACGTAAACATACCAGGATACACTATCTACAGGAGGGACCAGAGGGTAAAAGAGTAGGAGGAGTAGATTCTACATAAGGAAAGGAATCAAAAGCAACAGAACAAAAGGGCAAACAGGGAGGAGAAGAAGCACTGTGGGTAAATTTGGAGACCGGCAATGGCACCACAATCCGTACAGGGTTAGACATACAGACCCCTTCTCAGGGGGAGGAGATGGACAAGGAAATGATAGAAAGTATACTTAGAATGGCAGAAAAAGGGGAGATATTGCTGATGGGTGATCTGAATATGCCAGATGTTAACTGGAGTGCAGTTGCAGCAGCCACTTCGAAGAGTGGGGTTATTCTAGATGCCCTATAGGGGACATGCCTTAGACAACTAGTATTGGAGCACACTCAATCTTGGACCTGGTTCTCTCAAATGGAGATGAAGTGAGGATCACAGATGTAGAAGTGGGTAGCCATCTGGGAACTAGTGACCATCGAACAGTATGGTTCACAATAAACACAGCAATAAAGTCAAGCCATACAAAGGCAAAAGTACTGGACTTTTGGAGGGCCGACTTTGCCAAAATGAGTGAGTGCCTAAGGAATGCACTAACAAATGGGCAGGAAGAGGGGGTGGAAGAACAATGGGGAATAATAAAACTGCCATCACAGAGGTAATGCTTTTGTGTGAAGCAAATCAACCAAATGAAACGATGTAAGAAACCACTATGGTTCTCAAGGAAGTGGCAGTGAAGGTTCAAGAGAAAAAGAAAGCATTCAGGAAGTACAAGGAGTCACATAAGGAGCAGGACAGAGAACTGTATCAGTTAAAGCAAAAGGAAGCTGGGAAGGCAGTCAGAACAGCAAAGGCCCAAACCGAGGAAAAGATAGCCAACTCAGTTGAGAAGGGGGATAAAACCTTTTATAGGTACATCAGGGAGCGAAGGAAGACCAAGGGAGGGATTGTGAGGCTTAATAAAGGGGAAGGAGAGTGAGAAGAGGGTCACTGAGAAAAGGCAGAGATACTAAACAAATATTTTTGCTCAGTATTTACAAAATGAAGAGGAAGAGGTACCTAAAACAAACAGTAGAAACACTCTGGATACAGAAGTTGATACCAGCCCATTTACAGAAGAAAGGGTTATGAAAGAACTCTTAAAACTGAAGGTGGACAAAGCAATGGGGCCTGACGGGATTCATCCCAGAATTCTAAAAGAACTAAGGGTAGAACTAGTGACACCACTGACTAGCCTCTTTAGCAAATCATGGGAGGATGGGGTGGTAGCCAAGGACTGGAGGAGGGCAGATGTGATTCCCCTTCACAAAAGTGGGAGCAAGGCAGAAGCAGGAAACTACAGACCTGTTAGTTTAACCTCTGTGGTAGGGAAAACGATGGAATCACTTCTGAAGGAAAGAATTGTCGAGTATCTAGAGGCCGGAGGGGCACAGGACCCAAGGCAGCATGGGATTCACAGTGGAGAGGTCGCGCCAGTCAAATCTGATGGATTTCTTTGACTGGGTGACCAAAGTAGTAGATCAGGGAGGGCTGTGGACATGGCCTCACCTTGACTTTAGGCAAGGCATTTGACACAGTCCCACACAAGAGATTAATATACAAGTTAGCCAGCCTGGGAGTGGGTCCCAAGATGACAGCCTGGGTAAAGAATTGGCTGGAGAATAGGGATACAGAGGTAATAGTAAATGGAGTCCACTCTGAAGAAAGGGGCTACTAGTGGGGTACCCAGGGTTCAGTAATGGACCGTCCCTTCAATGTCTTTATAAGCAACATTGCAGAGGGACTGAAGGAAAGTAAGTCTCTTTGCAGATGACACAAAGATCTGCAACAGAGTTGATGCACAAGGTGGAGTGGAAAGGATGAGAAGGACTTGGCAAGGTTAGAGGAATGGTCAAATGTATGGCAGCTAAGATTCAATGCTAAGAAGTTCAGGTAATGCACCTGGGAAACAAAAACCCAGGGGAAGAGTACACAATGGGGGGTGAGATACTAACAACAACAAAAATGGAAAGGGACCTGAGGGTAGTCATATCAGATAACCTAAAGGTGGGCAAGCAATGTGAGAGGGCAGCAAGGAGGGTTGGGGGATACTGGGATGCATAGGGAGAGGCATCACCAGTAGAAAACAGGAAGCTATTATTCTTCTGTACAGACAGCTGGTGAGACCCCATCTGGAGCACTGCATGCAGTTCTGGAGACCCAATCTCCACAAAGACATAGACAGGATGGAAGCTGTCCAGAGGAAGGCATTAAATGGTGCAGGGTCTGCACCGAAGACATATGAAGAGAGACTTAAGGAGCTTAATATGTATAGTCTTGAGGAAAGGAGGAGAGGGGGACATGATAGAAACTTTCAAGTACCTCAAGGGAATCAACAAAGTCCAAGAGGGTAGCATCTTTCAAAAAAAGGGGTGTGCAAGAACAAGGGGGCACAATTTGAAGATAGAGGGGGGCGGCTCAGAGATAATTTAAGGAAGTATTTTTTCACAGAGAGGGTTGTGGATGCATGGAACGGCCTTCCGGAGGAGGTTGTGGAGTCAAAAACAGTGGTGGAATTCAAGCATGCATGGGACAGTCATAAGGCATCTCTAGGGGGTGGGGGTAGGAAGAAGTAGGCTTCTTTTTAACTAGGATCTGCAGCTTATCCATTAGGTAGGGAAATGGGCAGACTGGGTGGGCCAAGTGGTCCTTATCTGCCATCAAATTCTATGTTTCTCTTGCAGGTGCTATCAACATCAAATGCCTGGCTATGGGGCTAGATCATAAACTTGATTCCTTGGTTATAGTGTTGTATATTGAGTACACATAGGACCTATGCTATTAATGTAGAGCTCAAGTTTTCGTTATCAGGTAACTTTGACCCATTCCTTTACATTTTGTTAGTTTATTTGGTTAGTTCACCCCACACCACCCTGTAATAAAGCAGGGGTGGGGCAAAGCCCCCCAACTTAAATAAACTGACATCAAGTAAGGCACATGACCAAATCAGTGCTTTATTCAGGAAGCTTTTAAGGGAAGCTTCCTATGTGTACCCAATATTCTACACCTATCCCCACAGTCCATCAAGACCAAAACAAAATGCATCAAAAAAGTTAAATGTCTCATCAGAAAAATGCTTCAAACATAGTGCAAAATAGAAAAAACATTTTTGAAGACCATATCCATTTCCCTCAGTTGGCTGTCAGCTCCTAACTCCAGTGTTAAACTCATTACAGACTTTACCAGGCAGCATTATAATAATGTCTAGAGGATACTTATGTATTTTTTTTAATTTATTCATTCTTGGATTGTAACCTTTGAGCACAAAACAGCTAATTTACAAAGGCTCCACGTTAGTAGGGTGGGAAACATACATACATACAAATGGATATAGGATAAGGTTACAACATAACACAACAAAACAGTCATGAAAGGGTTGCATAAAAAAACAAGCATAAAGTGGGTTCCAAGAAAAACCTATGAATCAAAATAAAAGATGGAGCCCAGGAGTATTATCAAGGAAAAAAGGGGGAAGGGAGGGATGGAAGAATGGTACAGGAAGATTATGGGGGTGTGGCTGGAGGCAGGGAAGGGAGGGGTGGGGTGAGGACACAAGTGGAGGAAGGAAGAGTAAGGCAAAGGACAGAGCTATATGGGAGGGTGGTCAGGTGAAACGGGAATAGAGTGGGGGTACTTATATACTGCCCACTACTCAGTAGCATACAGAAAATGCCTTCTCTTCACAGAGGTACAAAACCACATTTAGATGATCAAAGTCCATAATAACTGGTTGTACTTATATTTATGTTCTATTTATTACCAGGCAGTAAACTCAATATACCCCCCAGTTCAATGAATATAGAGTTACATTAAACCCAGTATATGCCCTTGTGCTATGAATTTAGACTTACTATGTAATTATAAGAAAAAAAGCTTATAATAACATGCCTATATTCAGCACTCAGTTTCATTCATTTTCTTATCATGTCAATGCAAGATCCATTCAAATAGCCTACTGTTTATAGAAACAAAAGTCAAATCACAGGTACAGCAGTTCAAAGACAAAGTTGGTTCCACATACCTAGACCTGACAAAGAAATATAAAAGGTTGCATGGCAGCAACCCCTAAAAGTGGTCACCACTCCCATGGAAGACCATCTCTGGTGGCAAATACCAGCACCCCCCACTATTGCCACCACCTGCCATGGCCCCTGTGCCAGTGGCTTAGCAGGAAGTGAGGAAGGAGCCACAGCAGTCACAGCTACTGCAACAGGTTTCCCCACTCCCTGCCCCAGCTGAGCACCAGCAGCAGCCAGCAACAACATCTGGGGCCACCTGCCTGAATGTGCCCGGTCCTTCCCACAGCTCATTAGTGTGGGTGTTCTTCACTACACTGCTTGCGGACATCAGTGTAGTGAAGCGCAATCTGTAAGGTGAGGTGGTGTGCCATGGTCCCAAGGGAAGTCATCTGGCCACAGGTGGTCAGCACACCACATATACAACCACCACCATGCAGACTTGCAGGCCAAGTTTGCTGAACAGGGCAGAAATGTGCCTGCTGGCCTCTGCTGGGCAACAGGTGGCAGCATGGCCTCCACCTGCTCGTGGTGTCAAGAGGGTGAGCCATGGAGCAAGCGATGCTCCACAATCTGCAAGTGATGGTGGCAACCCTGCATAAATACCTGCCACACATGCTGATTTAGGCCTGATGTGTAATGAGTTGAACCATGTGAACCACTTGATTGACAACATGCAGCAGCAGTTGGAGTACATGGAGGTGCACCAACTCCAAATAATGGGCATGCTTGAACTGCTGCTCTCACACCATAACATTGATCATAAGTTTTTGTTTGTCCTTCTACCCACCACCCTCTCTGTGAAAAAAATAGTTCCTGATGTTGCCCCTGATCTGTTCCCCCTCTATCTTCAAATTTTGCCACCTTGTTCATGCACATCTCTTTTTCTGAAAGATGCTACCCTTTTGTATGTTGTTGATTCCCTTTCGGTATTTCATAGTTTCTATCATACACCCCCCCTTCCTTGTGGTTATACATATTAAGCTTTAGACGTGATGTCTGACTAATGTGGTGCCTTTGGAAATTAGTCTCTGACTCAAAGGTTGTAAACCCAAAATGCTCAATAAATAAAATTAAATAAAATAGACACTCACAATATTTGGGAAAATGGGTAACTTGCTGTCTTAGGTTGAACTTAGGGCAATACTGATGCCATCAGCAACTTCACTACCACCAGCGGTGACAACAGCATCTCCAACCATGATTGAAGCTACTGGTTGAGCTGTGAAAAAATAGTTGGAGAAATACCTTTACTGGTATCAACTAGGTACTTCTGCTGTGTCCTACTTCCATGCCCATGGCCATTCTTGCCACTGGCAGAATGCCATGGCCAGAAGCATCTTTGCATGCACATCTCTTTGCAGGCATTTTTGGGATTACACAGAAAATTCACAACAAATTGAGATTTCTGAAATTTGAGGTGAATGGAAGCCAAACAAAACAACAACTGTGGCTTACAGATACTGGTTGGGCACTAAATAGATGTAAACACAGACACAGATTGCACACTATAAAGAGATGCAGCCGCACAGGCACAAAAACACCTTAACCAGTGGTCACACAAATCAAAAAGTGGAAAAATAAATTATACCTTTACTGACTAGGGGGTGCTGCAGTAGCAGTTCACTATCTAGATAGAAGGAAGCAGTAAAAATACAGCAGATGAATAACTGATTAAGAGTTACATAGTTATATGAAGTGCCCATTGAAATGCAGTACTTCGCCACTTCACATCATAATGACTTCTTGTTATGATGACTCCGCGTTACTTCTCTTTATTTTCTTTTAAAGGTAGAGTGAGTGAGCACTGAAACAGCCCACAGATCACATGACTCGCAGTCTGCAGGTCACATGCTTCAGGCAGGAAGTTAAACATGCAAGAGAGTAAAAGACTTTCACTTTCGCCTTACCTAGTGATGGAGAAAGAACTGTGTTTGAGAGGAGACAGAGAGATAGCAAAACTATAAACCCCTCTTGAGAGGAGACAGAGAACACCTTCTGGCTAGTGATCCCTCCCTGAAGAAGGAGGTAGTGGTGCCATGGAAGCAAAGTAACGCAGAGTCATCATTATGACGTGAAGTGGCAAAGTACTGCATTTCAATGGCACTTCACATAGCTATATGTCGAGATGGAGTGGCCACTTCTCCTCTGCTATGCTAGTGAAGTTAAACGTCACTGCATCTCTACTGCTAGGGTAAAAATATGCATACAGTCCAGCACATACCCCCAGTACAGCATTAACTGTCATGTGGGCATATGGCTTGGGTGAATGATGATCTGTGGGAAACTGAAATATAAAAAACTATTTACCACTGTTTGGACAGCATTAGCTTGGACCATGTGTTTCTTTATGTGTGAATGTGAGCCTGTTCCTCTATGCTGCTGCTTGGTAAATAAAAACAATTTTTTATCACTTGAAATGCTCCATGGACATCTGACCTTTTGCACTATGGTGGGTGTGTTCTAGTAGGAAATGTGCCATTAGGGTTTCTAACCCTAAGTTCCTTCCCCACCGCATAGCAGCAAAAGGAAAACACATTAGGATTTTGTGTCTCCAGAGTCTTTCTAAGTCAGTGATGTGGTCTTCCTTGGGAGTTATCAACCCTAATGCTCACCCTATTCCATGAGTAAACAATGTCACACATGATCTTTTATCTTTACATAGGGCCCACAGTGGGGAAGGGTGACTATTAAGTTTAAAAAACACCAAGGAACACCACACCACTAATTTGTCAAGACTCTAGAGACCCAAAACCTTAATGATTTTTCCTGTTACTACATAGGAGATGGGGGATTTGGGGTTGGAAACCCTCATGACACATTTCCTACTTTGGTGGCAGTAAGTTACCCTAACTGGTGCATTAGCACAGTTTTTTGCACAGAATTTCCTAACTTCGTTAGATAGTAAATGTGTATCCTCATTTGCCTGTGGCAGTGCATGGCCCTCTGGGATCTGCTCTCCCAGATTTCCATTGAAATGTACAGTACTTGTATGTTGCGGTGGAAGCACAGGGCCTGGCAGATCCTGAAGTTGTATTTCTGCCACATCAGTAACCAAATTTTCAACATAGCTTTGTTATTACACCAGCTCATGAACCCCATACTGAGAATTTATAAATACTGCACAAATATAATTCCACAGCATCAAAACCTTTATTCCGCGCCACATGTGTGAAAACATATTTTGATCAGGATTTGAAAAATGACAGCTGTCATGTTCATGAGGCGGTATAAAGAATGGCTGTGTTGAAAATTGTGATAAAATATTTTAAAATTACTGAATTTATGAGCAGTGTAGTAAAATTTCAATGTATGTAATTCCTCTTGTTTTGACTAATAGTTCCTTGTTCAGCAATGGTGAAAGCATAACTGATATTCAGTGACTCTATGTGGCCTGAACTTGGACCTTGTCTTGGTGGCTTCTATCACCATAAAGAGAGTGGTGAGAGCACTCCTTTATAGTTTAGTTTAGTTTTAGTATTAGTTTTCAACCATTCAGGTCATTACAATTTTACAGGAACAAAAAAGAAAATACATCTAAAATACAATAAGACAAACATGACAATTATCAAACCAAAATCAAATAAATATATCCCTAAGATGTTTATATAAGCTAAGTCACTCAAACACTGATAAAATAATCTGATTAGATTTAAACACGGTAATTGTCACAGGCAAAATAAACATTTTATTCTGCAATACTCCCATCAATGTCTATGTGTTCATTTTCCAAAATTATCATTACAATGTATCCTTAAGTATTAGGACATCCCCAGATAGTAGGCATCCTCATAAAGACTTATAAATTAACTCGCTTCAAATAAAATATTTAACTCTTATTAAGTAAAACTTAGAATGCTACAGGAAAATTCTTATATAAGAGCACTCACATTTAAATGTGTACCCTTATCTCATTCTTGATTTTCTAAGTTAATCTAACCTACTATAATTTGTACAACTTAATAGGACCATCAATCATATATTAAGTAGTGCACATCATCAAAATCCATGTACACCATGAATAACTTTATCTAATATATATATATACTTAACAACAATAAAACATATGAGAAAAAAACACAGAGACATCACGTAAATAAACACTTACAGATAATAGTAGCTCATGGGTTCTGATAAAAGGACAATCCTGAGAAATCTTTTTAGAAATGCGTTCAATAAAAATCACGCTGACTTAAAGCAATTCTGTTACTCTAGCCAGTGCAAATAAATCAGCGGCATTGATTAATCAAGAATTAAAATTTGAACCTCCTCAGAGTTGAATGAGAACCAATTAATGTGTTAATCACAGTTTCAGTCATTTTTCTGTGAACTGTACAAAGCAAAAACATCAGAAGCATCTAAGGTTTTTCAAATCCTGAGAGCTCATAGTAGCTTTCAGATATTACATTTTGCAGCAAATGTAAAAGCCCATAGTGCCCATAATCAAACATGAAAATTGTTCCCAAGCTATATTAAAACTTTCATCTTTCCAAAATGTCACTTAAGCCTCATATGCCCATGAAGATAGGTACATAAGAGACACAAGGAGTTCTTGAGTTTGGGTTCCACATGGCCATAATCTTTGCAAGCCCTTCACTGAGTACAGTGCAGGGCTTCAAACAGGCATGGGAAAGGAGTAGTCTAAGTTCATATATCTCATCAAATGTTACAGTTTAACCAATCAGTGTGTGCCATGTAATTTGACAGGTGGCTGTGGCCTAAAATGCAACAATCAGAATTGTCCCTTGTTTAACCAGAAGTCCCTCCCTAAATGCATTGGTCCTACCCACTTGTGCAGGAAATGTCATGCATTAAAAACCCCAGAAATGACATAACACCACCATTTTGTAAGCGTCCTATGCCCCTTCATCTCCTGCACCCCTCAAATCTCTGCCACACCATCCTGGTTCAAACCCGAGTCCCACCACCCTAGCTCAAACTCTTGTCCCCTCTCCTTTCTCCTGCACCCCCACCATCCTGGCTTGAACCACTGGCCTTCTTCACCATGCCCCCACCTCCCAAAAAATGTTAGGGTTTATGTAGTGTTATGTGCCACCTGTAAGCTTGGGGTATAATTGCAGGGGTATGTGAGTGTGTGTGTGTGTGTGTGTGTTTTTTTTTACTAGGATATTTTTTGGAATGATGTATCTTGGAGGCAGCCCCCATCATGCAGAGGTTTCAGAGATATATTTGGAGACCACCACAGAGGGAAATCCATCTGCCTGCGTAAGTACCCCTTTTCTGTGTTATAATAAACAAGGACTAAAATAATTTAACATGCATCTGCACACCTGTGTAAAACTTGTACCAAAAGGTTTCCTCCATGTTTATGTATATGCATATATCAGTCATAAGGTAAAATGGGGACCTCTGTGTAAATGAGTTTATCAGGCAAAGACTAGTGTGAAGTGTGTCTGTGTGTGTGTGTGTGTGTGTGTGTGTGTAATTATTCAATAGCAATCACAAACTAATAATTTATAGCCCATCATGAATTACAGAATAAAATAAAATTGAATCAGAAAAAAGGAAGTCTTTTATGTATGCTTGAAATATAGATGTCCTCTTTGGAGAGCACGCAACTGCAATTATTATAAACTGTGTCTCTTTGTGTTTTAAGACTGAGAAAGACATCTGTTTTTTTTTCCATTTACGTAGCAGGGTGTCTAGAAAGGGGCTATTGATTCTTTGTGTAAAGAAAGAAACAGGTGAGTCTCATGATATACTGTTTAGAAAAAAACCTTACAGCATAACATTTGTTTTTTGTATAGCAGAATGTAAGCTCTGTTACACTGTTACTGATTTAAAAATACAGTTGTTTAGAAAAAGACAGGATTTCCATTATAAATTCTGAAAACATAACTTAAGCTGGCATGCAACTGCAGTTATTATAAACAGTGTCTCTTTGTGTTTTAAGACTGAGAAAAACATCTGTTTTTTTCATTTACGTGTGTCTCATGATATACTTTTCAGAAAAAAAGTCTGACAACATAACATTTGTCTTTTGCATAGCAAAATGTAAGCTCTGTGCTACAGTGAGTTATTGATTTAAAAATACAGCTGTTTAGAAAAAGATAGGATTTCAATTATGAATTTTAAAAACATAACTTAAGCTAAAAGATTATTTGGATTTAAAAAAGCAGTCTGCATACATTTTAATTAGACTGTGACCAAAGCTTCAGCAGAATGAAAAGTCATTCGAGACCTTTCAGCTGTCATGCTGAGTTGCAGCAAAGCCTGTAAGGAGTTTTGTAGGCCTTATAAATATATTTTTACATGGAGATGGGTGGGGTGGGGAGTTGGATTGACATTGCCAGATGTTCAGATGTTTTTCAGTATAGCCATGTGCCTGGGGTGGATACACATTTTATATAAGGAACTGATCATACTGTGTTTAGGACAAAGGAATAGAGCAAGACTACAAAAAATGCAGCTTGAGTTGTAGAATTTTTTATAAAAAGCATCGAACAGTCAAAAAGAATGGAGTCCTGGGATGATATGAATAACTCTCAAGACTTTTCCAAGCGCTCGCAGAGATGAATAGTGTAAAGTCTGTCACTGACTCTGTGATCACTACAGACGGTGTGTATTTTTATTTTTAACTAAGAATAGTAGTTTAGATGCATGTTAAAGATGTTGCTAGTTTACCTGTTTGACTGTGTCTTGGTATAGCTTTTATTGCAGCTTTTTAGAGCTTAATATTTACTCATATAATGTTTAAAATGTATAAGTAAGATAATCAATTTTGTTATGTATTGGGCTTTTCCAACATTTGTACAAAGTTGAATAAAAGCTTGTTTGTTGTGTTGTGCAATGTTTTATATTTTTTGGGAGAGATAGGGTGGTGGCTGTTAAAAAAGGCTGCAGGTTTTAGATTTGAAATTTGTTCTACAGAATAATGCTGGAAATAAAAATTACTGATAGGCGTATTTTCTCTTTTGTCAACAGTTGAGAGAAATGCCTTAGGAGAGAGAGGGAAAAAAAGACCATCAGTTGACTGTGAAGTAAACCAGAGACATTCAGAATTTTTGCTGCTGTGAGTCATGAACAAAATAAACATTGTGTTAATTTGAGTGAGGATGTACAGCCATCCACAAGCAGCAGTGCAAAGGTTACAGAGAAAGAGTAATCACATCCAGTGTTTCAAGAAAAAGACATTAAAGCATTATATCTAGCAAAGAGCTGTTTTAATGATATAATTGATGGCTTGTTCGATGGCATGACCATTCAGAGCAGATTATCTAGTCAGGATTGCGATAATCAGATTTTTAAATCTCACTTTTTTAAAGGTACTTTGCTAAGTAGTATATTTTCTTTATTATGTGCAGCCAAGTACTCATGCTCAGAACTAAAACAGTCTATGTATGTGGCCCAAATGTTGGAGAAGTTCAGAACATTGGAGGAAAAGCTGTGCAAAAAAAAGGAAAAAGTGACAAAAAATCGCACAGAGTGAGTGAAAAGGGGAGCAGCAATAACAAAAAGAAAAAATGAAATAATAAATGGGGTCAAAAAAGAAAAATATGGGTAAAAAAACAATTAGAGAAAATTTGAAAATTAAAGTAAAGTGTGCCAAGAAAATTTTACATCATAGGGTATTACAGCATGTTGCTGAAGTTCAACAAACTGGTGAATTATGAAATCAGCTGCTTGCACATGAGCAAGATAATGAGTTGGCTAACAGGGAGCCCCTACTGCTTTTTTTAGAAAGCGTGCAGCATTAGGAACATATTTAAAACAAATTAATGCTAAAGAATTCCATGTGTGATACTGCTTTGTGAACCTAGATAAAATAAAGTATTTTACAGGGGCTCAGGCTATTCAAGAATTGCTGGACAAGGTGCTGAGACAAACTAATCATGAAGACTTTATACAATTGTGAATGAGTGTTGACTCTTTAAATCACCCATTGTTCTCAAGGAAAACATGCCCTAATGAGTTAAATGCAGCCACCTTTTTAGATCAGATAACTGACATGTTACAGAGCAATGCAAAAGTAATTGCTGATGAAACTATACATCTCACAGTAAACACTATCAGAAATCACCAGGGGGTGGGGGTTGGGGTAGACAGACACTGAGCTTTATTTTGTATAGCAGGATTTTACAAAAAAAGAGATAATACTAGATCGATTTAAATATTAGAGATACTGTTCTGTGTTTTGGTGGCTCCATTCTCACACTTTTAAATCCAAACATGAGTGACAGTCAGTTGCTGATTAAGGCTAAAATATTGCATGCTGAGCTAGGTTTGTTAGACCAAACTCCTGTTACTTTTAGTGATGTGCCACAGTTTGAACATTTTTTAGGAGACATAATTAAGATTTTATATCATGATGAAGGAAGCTGGCAAACACTTTCAGTGGGGCCAGAAAGACTTCCTAAAACACTGTGGCCCAGGTATTCAGACTGCTCCAGGCAGCGGCGCAAGCCTGGGTGCAGCACAACTGGGCTACGCTGGGGCTAGGACCAAGATGAGGTGATATTCAATGGTGATGCACAATGGTGCAGCACCATTGAATATGGCAAGGTTGATACACAAACTGTGCATGGCACAGTAGTACTGCACCAGTGCAATCCACAGATAAGGA
The DNA here is from genome assembly GCA_016271365.2 of Neoceratodus forsteri. Taxonomy (NCBI): domain Eukaryota; kingdom Metazoa; phylum Chordata; order Ceratodontiformes; family Ceratodontidae; genus Neoceratodus; species Neoceratodus forsteri. Next base: position 51,103,566 of record CM057449.1, on the reverse strand, counting down.
GCATGGGGATGCACCAGCACAAGTGCAGTTGCACTAGGTGCATCACCCATGATATTCAGCAGGGGACATGCAAATGAGGCCATAAGATATGCAAGGCACAAATGGGGTCATTTGCATGTCATTATGGCCCATTTTCATGCCTTACCCAGGGCAGCCTGGTGACTTGCGCCTAGTGCCCTGCACAGCATGATGTGTGCAGTGGGGATCCAGGGGCATCCTCTGCCCTTAGCCATGACCGCATCAATGTATACGAATCAAGCCCTGGTAGCCTAGTGGCCTCCACTCCCGAGTCCCTGAATCTCTGAATATTGTAATGAAAGACCATCCCTTGTGGCCAAGTGGTCCCCCCTCCTGAGTCCCCGAATCCCTGAATATTGTGCTGAAACACCATCCCTGGTGGTCTAGTAGAACCTCCCGCAGCCCCTAGCCATGATTGCTGTAATCCTCAGTAAGGAAAAGCCCTGGTGATCATGTGGCATCCCCGCCCCCTCCACCCATAAACCCCTTACCCACCCTGCTCCCCCCATCATTGGTGGGTGGCTGCAACCAACCGCATACCACAGGCTGCCCACTGACTAACAGGTAAGTATGGGCTGTAAGCCCATTGGTCCTCAGTGTGGATCAATACTTGAGTTTGTACCAGACAGTCCCAAATATGTGACTGTCATCCACATAATTGTGACTGTCTAGTACACAGTATGCACTGCAAGCCTATTGGGCCACACTGAGGACCAATGGGCTTACAGCCCATACTGTACCCTAAGTCAATGGGCATCCAGGCTCTATGCAGTCTGGGTTGCAGCCACCCACTGATAACAGGGGGGCCAGGGTGGGCAAGGGATTCAGGTGGGTGGAGGGGTGGGTGCCACTGGCACACGAGGGCTTTTCCTTAAGGAGGATTATCATGATCGCCGCTAGGGGCAGGGGGTGTTACACTAGACCACCAGGGATGGTTGTTTTACATTACTCGGGGGCTCGGTGGCAGGGAAGACCACTTGACCACCAGGGATGGTCTTTCATTACAATATTCAGGGATTCAAGGACTTGGAGGGGGGGCCACTAGACTACCAGGGCTTGTTTGGTATACATTGAAGTGACTGTGGTTATGGGCGGGGGGGGACTTGACCACCAGGGTTGTGTGTGTGTGTGTGTGCTTGCCAACAGTGTTCTGGGTGGGCAGGTGGCCACCCATGGCTGGGCTGCTGTGTTGCACCCTGAAAAACTGCAGCCCACCTGTGGGTGTCCAGGAGTTGTGCCACCTTTTCAGGGTCTCAACTTTAAGCCCCCCATGCAGGGTTGTGCCAGCATATGCACCGCACATTCTGGGCTGAATATTGGGATGTGCCGCATATACATGGACACGCCCCCTGCATTTGTGCTGCATACATTAGCATTGTGCCCTGGCACATCAAGATTTGTGCTGCACCAGACAGCCTTTTCGATCTCCTGCCGGGGTGCAATGTGGGGTTGCGCCAGCACAACACTGTTGCGTGAGGCGCAACCCCTTTGAATGTCCCGGCCTGTTTGTATTACTGCATGACAATCACTATTATGGTATAAAAGATGTAAGAAAATTTTTAGGAGCCAGATAACTCTGTGAATGCTGTCACGTACCCTGCAGTCACAAGCAAAATCATGCATGTGTACTACTGTGCAAAGTGTGTTATGAACCAAATTGTATAGAACAGAAAACTGACACTGCATCCTGCCCACACTGTAAAGAGATTTGTAGGTCTTCAGCATGCCTAGAGAGGCATTTAGCTAGAGATGATGTGGGTACGGTGACTTGTAAATCAGTGAAACTGTGTGAGGAATGTTTTGTCTTTTACAAGGGATCCAATGCATGTAAGTTGACTCAGTGTGACAGATGCGGGCCTTTCATGACCGTAGACTAGCATCTGTGTTACATGGCACCACTCACAGAAGTAAAAATCTCTGAGAAATATATAGTGTTTGATTTTGAGGCCAGACAAAAGTGGGACCCACATACCAAATTTTGTATATGCTAAGCAATTAGATGGGGAGCGTTCCTGGGAATTTGAAGGGGAAGATTGTATAAAAGATTTTGTCAGACATTTTATTGACACCCCACTGAGACACTACACATTTATAGCCCACAATGCCAAAGGCTATGACAGCTATTTAATTGTTAGCCAGATAGACAAGGAAAGAATTGATATTATATTGCTCATCCAAGGAGGAAAATTGCTTTGTGTAACTGTCTCATTTCTGCACATCAGATTTATTGACAGCCAGTTTTCTTCCTTTTAAACTAGCAACAATCCCTGCAGCCCTTGTATTTGAGAATGAGATTGCTAAAGGTTACTTTCCCCAATTTTTTAACACCAAGGCCAATGAAAATTGTGTAGGTCCCCTGCCCAATGCTCAGTTTTATGGTTCTGATTATATGCTGCCTGCAGAAAAGCAACAGTTCATGCAATGGTACCTAGCTAACCAACATACAGAATTTGATCTGAATAGAGAGCTTCGCTACTATTGTCAGTTAGATGTTAAAGTTCTTCAAACAGCTTGTGACCGATTTAGGAAAGAGGTGATGAGCATGACAGCCAAAAGTTTTTTTAAAACAGTCAAATGGTGATACAGTAGAGTATGAAACAGTTTCTTTAGATCCTTTCCAATATGTCATGATAGCCTCAGTTTGTATGGCCATGTATAGATGTTTATTTTTGAAAGAATGCGCTATTGCTGTTCTCCCCCAGATGACTACCACAGACAACAAAGCAGATACTCCATGCCAGCTATTCAGTGGCTCATGTACATAGCTGATAAAGAAAACATTTCTATTCAGCACGCTCTAAGTGGTGGTGAATTTCAAGTAGGGCCTTATTTTTGGATGAGAATGTGGTAATTAATGGGGTGCCCACAGCCTTTGAATTTAATGGTTGTTTTTTTCATGGCTGCAACATCTGTTACTGTGAGAAAGATAGAAACCACATGACAGGGACTCATTTTGGACAGTTATTCAGTAGGACCATGCACAAATTTCATTTTCTAAAAAGCAAAGGTTTTGCCACTAGAGTATTTTGGGAGCACGAATGGAAAGCAATGCTGCCTACAGATCAAGGTTTGAATAATTTCTTGAGGGACAGGCAGCTACCAAAGCCACTCGAACCCTAGGAAGTCACTGTTTTGGGGAGAAAAAAATGCCATTTGTCTGTACTATAAGATGCAGCCTGATGAGAAAATACACTGTTATGATTTTACCAGCCTCTACCCTTTTGTTAACAAAACCAAACAGTATCCAGTCGGTCATCCTAACATCATTTACGAAAACTTTGATGACTTCATTCAGTACTTTTGTTTAGCAAAAGTAAAAGTTTTACTCCTTAGAAGCCTTTTTTTTTCCAGTGCTGCCATCCAGGTTTGGAAAAAAACTTGTGTTTACATTAAGTCATGCATGCGCTGAAGACAGACTTCAAACAACATCGTGCACACACACTGATGAAGAAAGGACACTGACAGGTACCTACAATACTGTAGAACTAAACCTGGCACTGGAAAAAGGCTACAAATTCATTAACATTTATGAAGTTTGACATATTAACCCTTAGGCTGCTGACAAAATTAGAATGTATAGGAATTTTGGACTGATGTATCAGTCCGCGGCCCTGCAAGGGTTAAAGAGTCATGCACAGAGCTTTTTGCAGACTTCGTCAAGCTGCATTTGAAAGGTAAGTAAGAGGCATCTGGTTTCCCTTCATGGGTAAAAAATGAAGCAGATAAAGTCAGGTACATACAACAGTATTCTGAAAGAGAAAATGTACATTTGAACCCTGCTGCCATAGCTGTTAACCATGCAAGGAGACAGATATCTAAATGATTTTTAAATTCTCTTTGTCCCAAATTTGGGCAGAGAGCTAATTTGCCAACCACAAGGTTAGTAACAGACCCTGACAAGCTGTTTCAGTATGTGTTTGCCCCTTTCTTTGATATTGCCTCATGTTGTTTCCTCGATGATGAAACAACTTGTTTAAGCTAAAAATACACCAAAGACCACTACCCGAATTCTAATAATATTAACATATGTGTAGCTAGTTTTACAACAGCATATGCCAGAGTGGAACTCTACAACCTACTAGAAAAGTTACAGGACAGGTGCCTTTACCACAACACTGACTGTCATTTTTGCGTCCAGACCAGGTGACTGGACCCCACCTCTGGACAATTATTTAGGAGAGCTAACCAGTGAGCTTCCTGCAGATGAACACATTACAGAGCTTGTTTTGGCAGGTCCAAAAACATATGGCTACCAGCTGTTCAGAGGAGAGGGTGTTCTTAAAGTGAAAGGGCCAGAAATAAGACATGACGGGAATGGTGCAGTGCAGTGGCTGTGGCGCAGCAGTCTTCCGTGAGATGTTCTGGATGATGTGGTGTTGTCCCATCTGCAGGCACCTCTCTGGGCTGAGGGAGGAGGTTGCTTAACTCCAGGCTGAGTTAGCCAGGATTTGTGGGACCTCGTCTCCCACCCAGGGACCACCATGGTCACTGCTGTTGCCTCAGAGGTTGCCAAGAAAGAGGAGTGGTTGGACCAGAGTGGGCTCAGGGAGGGTGAGGGTGGTGGAACAGAGGTGCATCCCTCCAGCTGTACCTCTCCACAATTTCTATACCATTATGGAAAAATGTGGATCCCCTATGGAGGCACCCACAGTGGAGACCAAGGAGGATGCTGGTAACCTCCACAAAGGAGACCCACAGGAGGGTGGCATGGGACCCCACAGAGGAAGGAAACAACTCCTGGTGGGGGACTCCATTGTTATGAAGGTAGAACTTGGGGAGGAAGGGGAGAGGGAGGTAAGGTGCCTGCCTGGCACCATGATTTGGAGGGATAGGGAGTGAATCCTCAGGATCACAGGAGCAGCTGCACATGGGAGGGAGCTGGATGTCATTGTCCATGTAGGGACAAATGGCCTGGCTAAGAAAGGGATCAGAGCAGTGCATGAAGCATTATTGGAGATGGGGAGGGGCTTTAGACAAATAGCACACACAGTAACCTTCTCGGAGGTACTGCATGTCTATGCACAGGTGAGGCTAGGGTGCTCCACACCATGGGATTCAATCGGTGGTTGAAAAATTGGTGCAGAGCTCAGGGATTTGGCTTCATTGGGGACTGGGGGTTCACCTGGAGGGATGCAGGCCTATACTGGCATGATGGTCTGCATCTGTCCAGGAGGGGAACCAGGATCCTAGGTGATAGGTTTAAATGCTTCATTGGCAAGTATTTAAACTAGCCAAGGTGGGAGGCACTGGAGAGGAGCAGGGAAATCCTAGCCACCCCCCAAAAAAAATCAGGTTACTAAGTGAGGTAGACACCAACATAGAGAAGGTGATAAGGAGAAGCACTGTGGTAAATGGAGAAAGTGACAAACGCAATAAGGACAGGGATGTGGCCAAAAGGGGTAAGGCCATCAAGAAATGGAGGGTAATGAGTACCAATGCCCATAGTCTGGGCAACAAGCTCCCTGAACTGGTGGCCTTGATGGAAGAAGGATGCCTGGATATCGTAGAAGTGACAGAAACATGGTACACAGAGAACCACAACTGGGATGTTAACATACCAAGGTACACAACCTACAAGAGAGACGGGGGGGAGAAGAGGGGGTAGAGAAGCTCTCTATGTAAGGTAAGGGATAAAAACAACTAAAAAAAGAGTAAACAGGTAGGAGAGGAGGCACTGTGGGTCACCTAAGAGACTGGAAATTGCACCACAATCTGCTCAGGGGTTGTATACAGAACCCCATGTCAGGGGGAAGGAATGGACAAGGATATGCTAGGATGCATACTTAGGATGGCAGAGAAAGGGGAGATACTGTTGATGCAGGACCTTAATATGCCAGATGTCAACTGGAGCACCTTTGCTGCAGCCACATCCAAAAGCAGGGCCATTCTCGATGCCCTTCAGGTGGCATGCCTCAGACAGCTAGTTTTGGAACCTACTCATGAGGGAGCAATCTTAGACCTCATAATCTCAAATGGGGACAGTGAGAGGATCTCAGATCTAGAATTGGGTAGCCATTTGGGAACAAGTGACCACCAAACAGTGTGGTTCATGATTAACTCAGTTACAGAGTCAAGCAATACAAAAGTGAGGGTTCTGGACTTCAGGAGGGCTGACTTTGGCAAGATGGGAGAAAGCCTTAGAAAGGCACTAGCAAACAGGCTAGAAGGAGGGGTGGAGCAACCATGGTGAAATATCAAAAACTGCCATCACAGAGACAACAAGCCTTTGTGTGAAGCAAATAAACAAATCAAAACAAAAAAAAGTCACTATGGTTCTCAAAAGAGGTGGTGGTGAAGGTTAGGGAGAAAAAGATAGCATTTTGGAAGTATAAGGAAACACAGAAGAAGCAGGACAGAGAACTGTACCAGTTGAGGCAGAAAGAAGCAGGGAGGGAAGTCAGAATAGCAAAGCCCCAAACTGAGGAAAAGATAGCCAACTCAGTTAAGAAGGGGGATAAAACCTTTTATAGGTACATCAGCGAGCGTAGAAAGACAAAGGGAGGGATAGTGAGGCTGAATAGAATAAACGGTGGGTGGGCAGAGGGGGGACAGTGAAAAAGCAGGAATACTGAATGAATATTTCTGCTCAGTATTCACAAAAGAGGAGGGGAAGTGCCTAATCCAATTAACAGAAGCACTCTTGATAGGGGGGTCGATCCCAGTCCTTTCACAGAAGAAAGGATTCTGCAAGAACTCCTAAAACTGAAGGTGGACAAAGCAATGGGTCCTGATGGAATTCACCCCAGAATTCTAAAAGAATTAAGGAAGGAACTAGTGAAACCACTGGCTACTCTTTTTAGTAAATCATGGGAGGATGGTGTGGTACCAGAGGACTGGAGGAAGGCGGATGTGAGTCCCCTTCACAAAAGTGGGACCAAGACAGAGTCATGAAACTACAGACATGTCAGTCTGACCTCTGTGGTAGGGAAAGTGATGGAGTCACTTCTGAAGGAAAGAATAGTTGAGTACCTAGAGGTCAGTGGAGCACAGGATCCAAGGCAGCATGGGTTCACAGCAGGAAGGTCATGTCAGACGAATCTAATAGATTTCTTTGACCGGGTGACCAAAGTAGTAGACCAGGGAGGGGCTGTGGACATGGCCTACCTAGGCTTTAGCAAGGCATTTGACACAGTCCCACACAAAAGATTATTAGTCAAATTAACCAGCCTGGGAGGGTCCCAGGGTCGTAGCCTGGCAGAATATTGGCTGGACAACAGGACACAGAAGGTAATTGTAAATGGAGTCCACTCTGAAGAAAGGGTGGTTACTAGTGGGGTACTGAGGTTCAGTATTGGGTCCAGTCCTTTTTAATGTCTTCATCAGTGACATTGCGGAGGGACTGGAAGGAAAAGTATGCCTTTTTGCAGATGACACAAAGATCTGCAACAGGGTTGATACACAAGGAGGCGTGGAAAGGATGAAAAGGGACTTGGCAAGGTTGGAGGAATGGTCAGACGTATGGCAGCTAGGATTCAATGCAAAAAAGTGCAAAATAATGCACCTGGGAAACAAGAACCCAGGGGAAGAATACACAATGGGTGGGGAGGTAGTAACAACAAAACAGGAAAGGGACCTGGGGGTAATCATATCAGATGACCTTAAGGTTAGCAAGCAATGTGAGAAGGCAGTAGGGAGGGCCAGGGGTATACTGGGATGTATAGAGAGAGGCATCAGCAGCAGAAAACAGGAAGTTGTTATTCCTCTGTACAGACAGTTGGTGAGCCCCCATCTGGAATACTGTGTCCAGTTCTGGAGACACCATCTCCGCAAGGACATAAACAGGATAGAGGCAGTCCAGAGGAGGGCAACTAAAATGGTGCAGGGTCTGCAAGAGAAGCCGTATGAGGAGAGACTAAAGGAGCTTAATATATATACCCTTGATGAAAGAAGGGAGAGGGGGGACATGATAGAAACTTTCAAGTACCTCAAGGGAATCAACAAAGTCCAAGAGGGTAGCATCTTTCAGAAAAAGAGACTTGCAAGAACAAGGGGACACAATTTAAAGATAGAAGGAGGATGGTTCAGGGGCAATGTGAGGAAGTATTATTTCACAGAGAGGGTAGTGGATGCATGGAACAGCCTTCCTGAGGAAGTTGTGGAGTCTAAAACTGTGGGAGAATTCAAGAATGCATGGGACAGACATAAGGCAATTCTTGTGGGGGGCAGGAAGATATAGGCTGTTGGTTAAATAGGATCTGCAGCCTATCCTGTAGGTAGGGAAATGGGCAGACTAGATGGGCCTAGCGGTCCTTATCTGCCATCAAAGTCTATGTTTCTATGTTTCTATGTAACTTCTGACCCACCCCGAGCCTACTCAGCTTATTTATCAATCTTCTATGTGGAACAGTGTCAAAAGCTTTGCTGAAGTCAAGGTAGGCGACATCAACTGCTCCCCCTTGGTCCACCACTCTGGTTACCCAGTCAAAGAAATCTAAGAGATTAGTTTGACAGGACCTTCCTTTTGTAAACCCATGCTGTCTTGGATCCTGTGCCCTATGGATTCCAGGTGTTGCACTATCCTTTCCTTAAGGAGTGCCTCCATAATCTTGCCCACTACTGAGGTAAGACTGACCGGTCTGTAGTTCCCCGCCTCCTCCCTGCTAACACTCTTGTGGAGCGGGATCACATGAGCCCTTCTCCAGTCTTCTGGGACCTCTCCTGTGCTCAGAGACTCACTAAACAATTCTGCTAATGGCTCTGCTAGTTCCTCCTTTAGCTCCTTAAGTACCCTGGGATGTATGCCATCAGGTCCCATTGCCTTATCTGACCTGAGCTTAGCAAGCTCTTGTAGGACCCTTTCTTTTGTGAAGGGAGTAGTGCTCACCTCCCTCCCCCCTGTGTCCATGATGCTGAGCTGTGGGCCCTGCCCTACCTTCTCTTCAGTAAATACTGAGCAAAAGTATCTATTTAGGATAGATGCCTTTACAGGTCCTCCTCCTCACATGCTCCCTTTTCTCCATTAAGCTTAGCAATACCCCTCTGGACTTTCTCCTTTCACTAATGTATCTATAGAAAGTCTTGTCACTTTCTTTTACTGTTTGTTAGTGTTTCCTCAGTTTGGGACTTTGCCTGCCTTACTGCCTTCCCTGCTTCCTTTAGGGCAGTTTGGTATGCCTCCCTGTCTTCATCCCGCTGTGTTCCCTTATATTTCCTGAAGACCAGCCTTTGGCTCTGACCTTTTCTGCTACTGTATTTGAGAACCAAAGTGGTTTCCTTCTTCTTTGCACTTCCTTTTCTGTCTAACACAATGGGATGTTGCTTCAAGTATTGCATCCATAATGCTTGCCCACTTTGCCTGTACCCCTCTCCTGTGTTTCTTTTGCCAGGGCTAGCTTAACTCTGTTGGCCATCTTATCAAAGTCAGCTCCTCTGAAGTCCCATATTTTTGCCTTGGAATGGGATGATTTAGATGTAGTAGCCAAATTGAACCATACCATGTGATGGTCACTGGCCCCCAGGTGACCTTCTACCTGGAGATCTGTGATCCCTTCTTTGTTAGTCAGTAGTAGATCTAGGATAGCCCTGTCTCTTGCGGGTTGCTGTACCAGTTGTTTGAGGCCCTCCCCCTGCAGGAAATCCACTGAGTCTAGTTCTGGCAGATGTTCCTGCTGGTATTGACCAATCTGTATCCGGCATGTTGAAGTCTCCCATTATCAGAACCTCCCCTTTAGCTGTCATGTTTTGTATATCTTCTAACAGTAATGTGTCTATGTCCTCCTCTGGTCTGGGGGCCTGTAGACAACCCCAGTTCTTATGTCTGTCCCATTTCCTGTTTCCAGGGTGACCACAGTTCTTCTGGCTCCTTATGTGTATTCTGAATTTCTGTAGCTTTGATATTTTCATTACATACAGGCCACCTCCCCCCCTTTGCACCCTCAGTCTCTTCTGAACAAGAGTCAGGTACCGAAGTCTCCATGCTGTGGTTATTGGTAAACCACGTCTCACTAATTGCTACTATGTCCAGTTTAGCCTCTGACATAATTGCCTGCAGGTCTGGGATCTTATTTCCCAGGCTGTGAGCATTTGTGTACATGATTTTCCATTGGCCAGATTTCGGTGTGTTAGTTGTTGGGTGAAGTTTGGCATTACCCCTGTGCGTCGTATGGGGAGACAAACCTTTTTTCTTACCAGTTGTACCAGTTGTTTGAGGCCCTCCCCCTGCAGGGAATCCACTATGAGTCTAGTTCTGGCAGATGTTCCTGCTGGTATTGACCAAGAGAGGGACAGTAAAAAAGCAGGAATACTTCAGTTCGGTATTCACAAAAGAGGAGGTGCCTAATGCAATTAACAGAAGCACTCTGGATAGGGAGGTCGATCCCAGTCCTTTCACAGAAGAATGGGTTCTGAAAGAACTCCTAAAACTGAAGGTGGACAAAGCAATGGGACCAGATGGAATTCACCCCAGAATTCTAAAAGAATTAAGCAGAGAACTAGTGACACCACTGACTACTCTTTTTAAGAAATCATGGGAGGATGCTGTGGTACGTGATGACTGGAGGAAGACAGATGTGATTCCCCTTCACAAAAGTGGGACCAAGAGACAGGCAGGAAACTATAGACCTGTCAGTTTGACCTCTGTGGTAGGGAAAGTGATGGAATCACTTCTGAAGGAAAGTATTGTTGAGTACCTAGAGGCCAGTAGGGCACAGGACCCAAGGCAGCATGGGTTCACAGCAGGAAGATCATGTCAGATGAATCTAATTGATTTCTTTGACTGGGTGACCAAAGTAGTAGACCAGGGAGGGGTTGTGGACATGGCCTACCTAGACTTTAGCAAGGCATTTGACACAGTCCCACACAAAAGATTAATAGTCAAATTAACAGCCTGGGAGTGGGTACCAGGGTGGTAGCCTGGGTAAAACTTTGGCTGGACAACAGGACACGGAAAGTAATTGTAAATGGAATCCACTCTGAAGAAAGAGGGGTTACTAGTGTGGTACTGCTGGGTTCAGTACTGGGTCCAGTCCTTTTTAATGTCTTTATAAGTGACATTGCAGAGGGACTGGAAGGAAAAGTATCCTTCTTTGCAGATGACACAAAGATCTGCAACAGGGTTGGTACACAAGGAGGCATGGAAAGGATGAGAATGGACTTGGCAAGGTTGGAGGAATGGTCAAAAGTATGGTAGCTTGGATTCAATGAAAAGAAATGCAAAATAATGCACCTGGGAAACAAAACCCAGGGGAAGATTACACAATGGGGGGGTAATAACAACAACAAAAATGGAAAGGGACCAGGGGGTAATCATATCAGATGACTTTAAGGTTGGCAAGCAATGTGAGAAGGCGGTAGAGATGGCTGGGGGGATGCTGGGATGTATAGGGAGAGGCATCACCAGCAGAAAACAGGAAGTTGTTATCCCCCTGTACACACAGTTGGTGAGACCCCATCTGGAGTACTACATCCAGTTCTGGAGACCCCACCTCCGCAAGGACATAGGCAGGATGGAGGCAGTTCAGAGGAGGGCAACTAAAATGGTGCATGGTCTGCAAGAGAAGCCATATGAGGAGAGACTAAAGGAGCTTAATATGTATACCCTTGAGGGAAAGGAGGGAGAGAGGGGCATGATAGAAATGTTTAAGTACCTCAGTGGAATCAACAAAGTCCAAGAGGGTAGCATTTTTCAGAAAAAGAGATGTGCAAGAACAAGGTGACACAATTTGAAGATAGAGGGGGGATGGCTCAGGGGCAATGTGAGGAAGCATTTTTTCACAGAGAGGGTGGTGTATGCATGGAACAGCCTTTCTGAGGAGGTTGTGGGGTCTAAAACTGTGGAAAAATTCAAGAATGCATATGGCAGAGATAAGGCAATTTTTGTGGGGGGTAGGAAGAAATAGGCTGTTGGTTAAATAGGATCTGCAGCTTATCTTCTAGGTAGGGAAATGAGCAGACTAGGTGGGCAAGCAGTTCTTGTCTGCTGTCAAAGTCTATGTTTCTATGTTTTACCCTTAATGTAGCTAGCAGTAAACACATTAATTTTGAAAGTCTGAAGACCTGGTCTTTGATTATAGGGGGTCACAGATCTTTAAAGAAATTACGGTGTGTCAACCCAGCATTGTTAGGAATAAAAAGCAGTGGTCCCTTGAAATAAAAATGCTGTCCAAGTCCCAAAGAGTAGTTTATGACAAACAAGTTTTACAAGCCAGTTTTAAAACACTTCCTGAAAGATACTGATTGGGGAAATGGATATTAGGTTGCAGCATCCCTTTACTTGTCTGTTGGCTGGCCCTTCTAATAGCGGGAAAAGCTTCTTTATAAAACAGTTGTTGGAAAATGCAGATGCCACTTTATCACACAAGCCTGAAAATATTGTCTAGTTCTACAGCTGTTGGCAACCTTTGTATAATGAATTGTTGTTAAAATTCCCACAGATTAAATTTGTGGAGGGGCTACCGATGTCACTAGCTGACTAAGATCACTTACCCCCTGGGAAGTTAAATTTTGTTGTTATAGATGATTTAATGGATTCTGCCTTCAAAATAGTGAAGTCTAGTATGGGTTTACCAAGTACAACCATCATAAACAGTTGACAATACTTTTAATTGTCCAGACTGTGTTCTGTCAAGGTAAAAAAGCAGGACCATAACACTAAATGCCAAATACATGATTCTGTTTAGAAATCCCAGAGACAAGTGGCAGATCATAACTCTGGCTAGGCATATGTATCCTGGTCAGACAAAATCTTTCTTAGAAGCTTTTGAAGATGCCAAAAGAAAGCCTCATGGTTATTTACTGGTTGATTTAAGATCCAGTACACCAGATGAATATAGACTGCATAGTGAGTTGTTTCCCTCTGATTGGCCTGTGGCAAATTTCATAAGAAAAATACATTCTGCATCTAAAAATGTATGATACTGTATTGTCATTATGTCTAAAAGACTGCAGAGAAATCTATCTGTCCTAAAGTTACTTGTAAATGGACCTCCTGGTTTAAGGAAAGCTGTTTTATGTTCAGTATCTGATGATCTGACATCAGCTATAACTGAGATAGTCTTAAACAATCTCAAAAGAAATATTCCACTGTCAGCAAAGCAGTTAGGTTTGCTGAAAAAAAAGGGAGAGTCATTAAAACTTTACGAACATACGAACATACGAAATTTTCCAGCAGATAAAGGCCTAGAGGTCTATCAAGTCTGCTCAAATGTGCAGCAGCTAGCACCCTTTATTCTGCAGCTGCCCCTCCCTTCCACCCTTCCCCTTCATTAACCCTCCCCCTTGTCCTGTCCCATCCCCTTTTGAAGCAATTCACTGTTCTACTGGATACCACTTCTGCAGGTAATGCATTCCACCCAGCCACCACCCTCTCTGTAAAAAAGTGTTTCCTCATCTCTCTCCTGAACCTCCCTCCCTCCAGTCTCATATCATGGCCCCTGGTGTCTCTCCCCTCACTTACTTTGAACAGCCCCTCTGTACCTGTCTTGTTTATTTCTTTCATGTACTTAAAGGTTTCAATCATGTCCCCCTGTCCCTCCTCTCCTCCAGTGAGTACATGTTCAACTCCCTTAGCCTTCTGTCGTATGATAAGTCCCCTAGCCCCTTGATTATCTTTGTTGCCCTGTGCTGCACCCCTTCCAGTAACTTAATGTCCCTCTTCAGATATGGGTGCCAGTACTGCACGCAGTACTCCAGGTGCGGTCTAACTAATGACCTATACAGTGGCAGAATCACCTCCTCCTTCCTCAAGGATATATCCCTTGCAATACAACCCAGCATTTTGTTGGCCTTTGCAGCTGCCTTTCTACATTGTGCCGAGTTGTTCATTGACCCTGTAATGAGCACCCCCAGATCCTTCTCCTCTGTCTGGGCTAGCTGCACTCCCCCCCAGCTGGTAACTCCTCCTTGGGTTCTTCATCCCAAAATGCAGCACCGTGCACTTTTTGGCATTAAACCCCAGTTGCCAGGTGTATGACCAGGTTTCAAGCTTTGCCAGATCATCCTGCAACCCCTGCCATCCCCCTAGGTTATCTACCACCACTCCTACCTTGGTATCATCAGCAAATGGACTGATCTTGCTCTTGATGTCCCATGATATGTCTGCAATGAATATTCCAAACAATACTAGTCCCAATACCGAGCCCTGTGGAACACCGCTCATCACTACCCTTGGGTGTGAGAGCTCCCCACCCACCACCACCCTCTGTTGCCTTCCCTGAAGCCAGTTTCTACCCATCTCACCAGCATTGCACCCACCCCTGTGCCTACTAACTTACTTCCCAGCCTTCCATGCGGCACCATGTTGAATGCCTTACTGAAGTCCAGATACAGGACATCAACTGCATGGCCCCTGTCCAGTTGCCTAGTTACCCAGTCATAGAACCTTAAAAAGGAAAATAAAAGATAAAAAAACAGACAGGTGGATTTATAGGGACACTGTTAGGAATTGCCATTCCTTTGATCACTGGACTGCTGGCCAACAGATAATGGATTTTACTCAGAAAATGTATCTGGTGCCTCAGCACCAGATGGATCACATTAAAACTAATTACCCTGATCAGGATATGAGAAAAGTTGCAACTAACAGTTTGGACACTGAAATGAGTGCTACACTATCCCGGACTGATTTATCAGATTATGACAAAGCCAACATGTACTCTGCTATGTTACAGTGATATCTGACTTTGGTAAGACAAGAAGAACAAACTAAATACATGTTGACATTACTCATGCCTGAGAGTGAATCAGTTTCTGAACCCCTTGCTGGTACTGCGGCTGTTAAGACAGTTTCTGCCTGAGTGCTATGAAAAAAGACATTTTAAGTACAATGGACTGGTTAGACCACACCTTGAGTACTGTGTACAGTACTGGAGACCACACTTGAAGAGGGACATACAGCTCCTGGAGAGGGTACAGAGGAGGGCAACAAAGATGACACGAGGGCTGGGGATTTGACTTACGAGGACAGACTTGAGGAGCTCTGCCTGTTTTCATTGGAGGAGAGGAGAGACAGGGGGACATGATTGAGGCTTCAAGTACCTCAAGGGAATAAATAGGGTAAACATGGAGGGATCTTTAGACTAAAGCAGGAGGCATCACCAGAGGGCTTGGTTTGAAGTTGGAAGGTGGAAGGGTGAGGGGGAAAGAGGAGGAGGTTTTCACTGAGAGGGTGGTGGACCCTTGGAATGCTCTGCCTGGTGAGCTGGTTCAGAGATCCACAGTGGAGGGCTTTAAGAGAGGGGGACAGACACAGAAAGTGGATGTATCAGATGATGGCCTGTCCCGGGGGGGTGGGGATGGATGATAGGGGTTTCTGGAGCACAAGGGATGGGAGGGTCTCGGCACCCAACTAAGGATCTAGGTTCGAGCAGACTTGATAGACCATAAGGCCTAATCTGCTGGCAAATAGTATGTTAGTATGTTTGTATGTAAGTAGTGTTTCTCATCAGTCTAAAACCAACTCTGAAATTTTGTTAAAGCACATGGGAAAGAACAAGGATATTGTTTTTTGGAACTATAAGGGGGAATTAATGTATAAAGGTACTTTTTTTCTGGGTCTCAGATGGTTGATTTGGTAAGAGCGGCTACAGCCACTCACACAATCCCTGACCACAGAAAGCCAAAGGGCTGGGATGTTTTTATCAAAGCAATGACTGAGGCTAACATACCCACCTCTGTGTTTGCTCATTCAGCAAACAGGAGCTATTTGGAACGCCTGAAAACAGCTGATGCAAAACACCCGCAGCTATCTCCAGTTAGCCAATGGTCAGTGACACCAAAAAAAAGTCAAAAGTCTTTTAAAAATCCTACATGGCCCACTATGTAAAATTTAAATGCCATCACTATGTATGAATGTTATATACCTCAGTGACTACTGTGTACTATATATATTAAACATTTACCTCATATTGAATATGTAATCCTGTTTTTGGCTGCTGTGCACAGCCAATGTTAACCTTTTACCTCATACTGAATATGTAATCCTAAAAAGTGTTTATATTAATGCATGTTAGCTTACCTTATATTTAAATATTTTAACATGTTTTTAGAAAGAGGTGCTTATCATAATTCTGCCTCAGTACTATGTCATATATAGTGTGCATTTTTTAACAGGAGATGTTTCTATTTATTATATCTTATCCATGATGTTACCACTGATGTATGTCACATTTTATTGACATGTTTTTTTACAATAAATACCTTTATATTTAATACATTTTTGTCATTATTGAAGACATTGTATATCTGTAAAATGTAAATACAGGTACCCCCCCACCCAAGTTTAAACCATAGGTCCCCAGAAAAACTGACAGAGACGCACAATTATGAGTGTTTATATATGGTTTTATAAGTGATTAGTTTTGAATGAAATTACAAGTGGTTGCATATTTTAAATTCATTACAAGACAAACAAGTCTGACATGTTGCCACCTCACTGATACATGCCGTGACATGTTTAGATGTCTGAAAAGGCCACGTATAAAATTAGTTACCATGGCATCATTTTTGAGCAAATCATTAGTGTACATTTTTAGAATTTGATCATAAGGAAGTCCTTTGCATCTGTGATTTAAGAAAAAGATGCAGTGAAATCTGAAGGTGATAGAGAAGGTATCTTGCAGTTTCGTGTTTTGGTACAGGATGTTCTCTGCATTTCTGTTTAAAAAGTTCCCAATCATTTGTGCATAATTGTCAGGATGAAAACCGTAGCTGTCGAAGAACTCCCCAGTCCCATTTTCTGAAATGTATAAGCTAACCAGTGCTGTCCAGAGTAGTCATGAGGATCAGTATTGATAACTAGTGCTGCAGGAAGGTTTATCAATCTCTCCTTGGGTAGCAGATCACAGGGAAACATGCCCAGAAAGCAGTCATGGATATGGGAGTCACTGGTTAAAATTTTTTCCAGCTGCTTTGTGTTCATTGTTATTGTTTATCACATATAATCAAAAATGACATTTCTTCTCTGGTTTATTTCAATGACAATATCAAACACAGCACAGACACTGAGATTAACTATTTGTGGAAGGGCTTCTGCAAATCTAATCTCTGCTCCGAGGTTCCCAGTTTTAATTAAAGAGTATTGATCAGCACATTCTTGGTCTGGAGTCAGATCAAAGGCAAATAGTGTGTACCCTTGGGTGAGTTCCTGCCAGTTGACAACTAATGGTCGACCATTCATGTTTTTTTCCTACTGCCTGTATTAGATTAAAATTTTCTCTCACAGCATTCCCATTTCTAAAATCGGGCTGCAGAGGTTTAGCAAGGATTTGTTCACCATCCAGATGCACAACCACAAAATTAATGCTATGATTTTTAAAGTTAAAGGGGTTTTGAGTGTAGGAACCACTAAAAGCATTATTGTCTACAAATCCCATGACCATCATTTTTGGTAACTGTCCCAAAACAAATTATCTTGGTTGCAGACCCTGCTGCCTGCAGGGATGATGAACACTTTCATTCCCACTCTGTCTATAGGGTATTTAACATTGAAGGTCAGCAGGGCTTCTGAGTGTCCTAGACAAATACCAGGTTTACTGTTACCCTTTTGACAAACAGAGAGGTGGCCATGATTTTTTGCTTATAAGGCTCAACATCTCCACTCATCAGATAAAAGCTGTCCCTGTTAGGTGTCAGTTTGATTTTAATATCCACAACATTCAGCATCAGTTTCTCTTGGAAAAACAAGTCCAAATGCAAGCATCCTAGCAGCTGTACCACTCTACTGAGATGTGTGAAACAGCTTCTTTATTATACCCTGCTCTGTCTGTGATTTCTTGTTTTCCTGGGGTGTCTTTGTAAAATAACCCTGCAGTGAATTGAGTAGAAAAGGTCTCTTCACTGAAGTTCAGCACAGATTCTATGACAGCCTTGTAGGGTAACAGTTATTGCTCTGACTGATGAGCCAATCACCGACAGTCCCATCCAGCTGACCGAAAATGGTGGCCACTGGGTAGTTTATAAGGCCCACTTTGTCCGCTGCAGGTGTATCACCTCCATCTGCTTCACTGAGTTTGCAAACCAGGTAAAGAAGCGTGTTGTTTAGATCCAAATAGTCTTCACAATTCCCTGATATATAAAATTTAATCTGTGAGTTTTCTGAAAGGGCAGCCAGAGGGGTAATTCTACATAAATGCTTTTTTCAATGCTTGTCTGTGTGGGAGCAATAGCAAACAAGTCCAGTTCTGATTTTGTGCATTCTTCAGAACCACAGTGCATGAAAGCCATGTTTTGGATTTCAGAACAGGTCTATGCTTTTTTCATGCCCCCTTGAAGGTCCTTTGGACTTTGAACTCTTTTTTTTATGTGATGTTTTTCATTTTGAAACACCTCTTTTAAAGTAGCAGGGAGGTCTAATGAGAAGCGAATGGTGTTCTCTGCACTTTCTCTTTCTACCTCTCTTGAATACAATCAGTCCTGAACCATCACGAGTAGGCTTATCTCCCCATGATATCTTTTGAGTGACAGCACTAGTAACATGCCCCACAACATCCTTTACAACATTTTTAGCAGCTGGTTGTAGATGAGGTTTGGCAATTTCAAACCCCGTTCTTAAAAATGGAACTGCTTTTCTAAACAGACTATGAAATTTCCTCCCATAGCAGAACCATACATAGTAGGAAGTCCATGAAAGCCAGGAATGCTGTATCCTGCCTGTGCCTTGTAATAACTTCTGTACGAGGCAGGGTCCCCATAATATCAAACAATCACCATCCTTGTTTAAATTTTGAAGTACTCTCTGGAGGTGAAAATGCAACTTTACAATCACTTTTCCAAATTGAAATGGCACAGGTTCATTTTGATCATTCTTTATTTTATTTATTTTACATGACCAGGGACCAGGCTACCTGAAAGATCTCCTGATTCCCTACTGCCCCCTCCATCCTCTCCGCTCCGCCAATGAGGAATTGCTAGAGATTCCCAGGGTTTGATTAAAGACATCAGGATCTCGTGCTTTTGCTTTTTCAGCACCAACCCTGTGGAATTCTCTACCTCATTGGTTGAGAGAATGCCTAACGGTCAACAGTTTTAAAACTGGTCTGAAAACATATTTATTTAGCCTGGCATTTGTTTAGTTATGGTGGTTACATTTTAATGCTGTTTTAAAATTTTATTATTATGTATTTGTTTCATGTACAGCACCTTGGTTTCGAAAGGCACTATAAAAATAAAGTTGATTTGATTTGATTTGATTTCAATAATGATTGCATCAATCTGATGTTTACTGACTGTTTGAAAATGGGGTTTATCATAGGTCACGGTCACTGTCTCATTGTCTTGGCCCCTGACAGGTCCGCATCTCAGCAAAGGCACTAGACTGTCACCCCCATTTCATGTATAATAATGACACTGTAGATATAAAATATGTAAAATTCCTCATTAATATCTGTAGGATTCTGTGTTATAGTCTTTCCTACATGTACCTCAAGTCTGCTAAAACCCAAAAGGTACTGTAACTGCTCATGCATAAACAGAATGCATTTGGTGTCACTGTCAATGCTTATTTCTCTCCCGATGGCTTGTTGTTCCAAAACCATTGGCAGTTTATTTGCTTCAAATATGCTTTATTGATTTGACTAATAACACTCGCCATGTAAGGATAATAGCCTGATGCAATTTAAATGCTTCTGACTCAGCATAGGGGCTGGTTGGTGGTGTTTTACTGTTAGCTATGCTTAGAGGCTGATAGAGCATACTGAACCTGTTTTTCTGTGCAGGCACATTGTCCCGGGTATGAGGGTGCTGAATTTCTGCTAAGCTTACTTCCCAGTCACCAGACAGTTCAAGTGTTTGTGGTAACTTTAATGTAAAAGTGGATATAGTATTATTGGAGAAAATGTTGTGCAAGGCATTGCTCAGCAAGGTGATATAAAAAAACATTTTTGAGCATTTTAACCATTATCTGCTTCTAATGTCCTGAACCTGTGTTGCCTCAACCCAGCTATTGAATTTATCGGGCCACCCTAGCTACTTTACCAGATACTAAGTTTTTTCTGCCATGCTTTTTCTCTGCCAGGATTTTCTGTACCCTACACACTTGGTCCTCACCCAGTTAAATGTTTACAACTCCTCTGCGTAGAAAGTACCTTTGATGTCTTCCCCAATAGTCTTATAGCTTATAGGTGGGTCTCCGTGTCTTTAAGACCTCCATTACATTAAACATCTCATCTGTGTACGTCTGTTCATATCCCTTTTCAAACACCCCTTTTAGCTTAGATAGTCTCACATGATCGTCTTTCTGATGGGTACCTTTTTGTTTTTTGCCAAGAACAGTATTATCGTAAAGGATCTTCCATATGCCCAGGTCATTGGAAGGGTTAACATCCACAGGCCTGTGTTTAATGCTTCTGTGATAAGTATGATTATAGCTGTGCACCAGGTCTGACAACACATCTGTATATTTTTAAGTATTCTGGGCTGTAAAGTAATGCCACATTCGTGACTTCAGTGTCCTATTAAATCTTTTTGGAATGCTGGTCTTAACTTCATTATTTGTCACAAACTGGTGTATTTTATTTTGTTTAAATAGGCTCTTTATGGAGGTATTTAGAACCTCTTTACCCTGATCAGTCTGCAACTTCTGAGGTGTGCATCCACTTTTAAAAATAGTTTTAAAGGCTTGTGTCACTGCCTCACCTAATTTGTCTTTTAAAGACAATACCCAGGTATACATGGATGCACGTCAGTATGTACTTAAACCCAGTATTGTACTTTGCATATTGACTCATATCCACTAAATCAGCTTGCCATTGTCTATCTATGTCCACAACAATGACAGAATTTCTCTTAAATCAGACTCTGGCTGCTTTGTGTAACGAACATGGGTCCTGCTTCACAAGCCATTCTGCAACACCTGTCCTGGTGACACCTTTATCAAGTTTTTTTGCAGCCTTATACAGCTGAGTCACCCTGAGAAACTACCCACTGTTTTTGTATTAAAATATATATTCTGGAGCAGGTGATCATTCATCTTCTTTCATCAACCCCGATACATCAGTTAGCTAGCAAAACTCTTGTCACCAGTAAATTAAAGTGTGTGCTCTTTTTATTCTTTAAAAACACTATGACAACCACAAAGTACATTGCATGATTATATTTTATTTACACATACACAAGTCGTAACAGTATTTTACAGTTTACTTTATATGCATTATAACACATAGTATGCATATTAATATATAAACTAATGTATATAGTGGCTACCTACAAAAGACATAACACATAGCAAGCATGCAATGATTACATAATATTTTGATTCTGCACTTCCAGTGTTACACATTCTACAATACCCAGAGACAGTAACTTTTGAGCTGTATGTTTTACACAAGCATGGACTTCATCCACTTTTCTCTTGCTGATGAGGTGGGCACATAACATACACACATATGACATGCACCACTCAAAATAATCAGACTGATTTTTAAGAAAAGCTGCTACATCTACAATGTTCTCCATCTTACATATGGCTCTGTGGTTAGGTTTTGCCATTACTTCAGCATACATTTTCAACAAAAATGGAGGCAACTCTTTAATCAGAGTCAGTGTGCTTTCTGCCAGTTAAGTAGCTGCACCTTTAGAGCATACATTTAATGCAGGATGCTTTCCAAAGTATATGGGGTCCATTAAAATTTCCTTTATCACACGGTACATTGTAGACATTGAGACTGACTGGAATATCGGGAGCATGCCAGTACATTCCATCTGAAAGTACATCATAATACACTATTTAGGGAAATCATATGCTAAATCAGATTTATGAAACACAACTAAAGTGATAAAAAAAGCAAAATATATCTTGACAGACTCACTCCCCCCATTCTGCAGACTAAACTCTAAAAATTCAACAGCGGTATAGATAAAACCACAAAATTATACTGCATCATAAGGATTATGCATAAACTATAGCAATTTGATACATTGGTTCCTCAGGAATAGCACACTCATCCTTAAAATAATCCACAGTTTCCTTTTGGGGTCCCTCTGGGAGACCATCAAAAAGCTCTTGACATGTCTCTGAAAGTACAGACGGAGTTTGTCCTGTAGGTAGATTTAAACCAGGTTGTTTAGCTCTGTGTCTAACTAGTTAGTAAATAAACCTCTGGATGCACTGACAGGGTGTTTCCCATTTTGGTATACTCTAGAAAAAAGCATACAGCACTATGTTTTAGTGACCCCTCACTGCATGGTGCAGTTAAGCAAGTGGAAAAGCCAGTGTAACAACATGAGCAGTATAAAAATGGTAACAAGTAACAATTTTTTGTGGATGGGGTAAATGTTTTTACAACATAAACAGGGTCCTAAATTTCTTTATAGAAATTTTTTAAAGGGCCCTTTGCTGACCAATGAATCATTTCAGCAAGCAGAGAAGCCAGGTTAACAACACGAACAATATCACAATGTTTTTTCTGCTTTACAGTACACACTCACATGACTATGATGATCATGATGTAAAGCCCACACATACATTCATTGTTTTCCACTAATATATTGGCAAACAGTTTAACATTTTCTACAAGTGGCAACACCGATTCATTTATATATTTATCTGTATCCTCCCATATTTCTGGAAAGGCACACATCATCAATTCAGAGGCTGTATGTATCTCACAAAGGCACATTTCATATTGAGGTGAACCAAACCATGATGGATGGCAGTAATGGCTTAGGATCGGATACATAAGTCTTTGGATTATCTCTGTACTTGCATCCCATATGATTATCTGTAAAATAAAATATGACACTGTTTGGTACTGAAATATTTACATGTAACAGTTTTTTTGGGGGGAGGGTTAATGCTTTTTACACTATGAATAGGGTTCCTGAATTTCTTTTTATAAATTTTTTAAAGGGGCCTTTGCTGACCAGACATGTGGCCTCTCTTCTAATCTCTCTGTCTGTCTGGTGGTACATATTCTTAATACACCACTTGGGATCATCAGCTCTTTTCACATTATTTAAAACATGATCAATATGCTGTAGTGTTTCGTTGGTCAAATTTAAGCCCTGTTGTTTAATTGTTATTACTAAAATCACAGGCATAAGTTGCTCTATATGTATGTATCCAGAAATATTTCTGTATAATTATCTAGCTGTCAATTCATCAGTGATACAAGAATGATTTTTCTGACTAGAGTCATCTGTCTTACACCCAGGACAGGCATCAACCATTTCAGCATTTATCACCCTGTCTATCACTGCAGCAATTATGCCATGGATGGTATGATACATAATGTACTTACAATACATATCGTGGTAAGTTTTGGGGGGTTTCCTACTGAGGTTTGGTTTTTCACATGAGGAACCCTGTCTAATCTCAGTAGTAGAAGAAGAAGAGGGGTGGGTTGTGATCACAGCCTGTTCTGTGACATTTTGAAACATTCTATCGCTCTCTGTATTTCTAACATACTGTCCTTACACATCTCATTAATAACCCCATTTGTATCTTTCACACAGCAAACACAGTCAAGCAGTAGATTTCTGGAAAGTCACAAATCCATGCTGTCCTAATATGACTGCTGCTCCATCACAAATCCACCAGTCTATTAAAGTAAAACAAAAAACAGCATTGGTCCTGTGACCCATTATAGGTAAGATTTTGTTCTACTGCTAACTCATCTCCTCAGTTACACTATGTATGCATGTCACCAATTACACATTTTTTTAATGTTAAAAATGCATTTGCCTCATCAAGACAACTCTTTCCATCTTCTTCATTTTTCTTATCTTTCTCTTTCTTAGCCTGGGGTTCACTGGTTTTGGCTGTTGAAGCATCATCATCCACCTCTTGGGCAGAGGCGGCCTTTGGCTGTGTCTTGGATTTCTTTTTCACAACTTTCTCTGATGCTATTTTTGGCAGTGTCTCACCATCCATCTTCTCTGGCTCCCCTTTCTTGTCTCTCTCTGTTTTGGGTTTCATAGTAACATCTTTTTCTGCATCAGACTCACAACCTAGCACCTCTTCAAGGTCTTGCAATGGTGCCTCTTTGGAAGGACAGTCAGATTTAGGATTTTCTGATTCACCAAACTGTGCAGTGAGATTCTTTTTTATGTCAGACACGTTTCCACTCAACAAGACTTGTGTGGGACATTCTTTTTCACACCTCATGTAGTACACATACATTGGCTTGTGTTGTGGGGGCCCCGATAGCCATCTTCTTGCCTGGCTTTTCATCTCCAGACTTTTCATTCAGTGGTGTGACAGTCTGTTCTGTTGCTGGGATGTTGGTGTGAGATGTGTTGCTCTGTGCCATCTTCTTCTTCTTGATGTTTTTGGATAATCTGCTCCGGGTCTATAAAACAGAATCTGAGGAATCTCTCAAAAAGCTATGCCTTCTAGCTTCAACTGCAGGATTTATGTATGGCTTTGTAAGATGGACTGCCCCTTGGTCGAACCATCACCATACCCACCATATTATACATGGTAACATGTGCCACAGACAGATATATTTTAGCCCCCCATCCCCTTTTAAAAACATTATAAATATCACCTACATTTCATTCAGACTTCTTTGATGCTACACAGAGCTGAGGGAGAACTATAGGTATGTGTCTTCCTTTTTCTGATTCAAATGTATTTTATTCTGTAATTCATGATGGGATATACATTACTAGTTTGTGATTGCTATAGAATAATTACACACACACACACACACACGTGCACACACACATTTCACACTAGTCTTTGCCTGATAAACTCATTTACAGAGATGCCCCCATTTTAGCTTATGACTAATACATGCATATACATAAACATCGAGGTAACCTTTTGGTACAAGTTTTACACAGGTGTAGATACATGTTAAATTATTTTATACCTTGTTTGTTATTTTTTACAGATTCCTATAAATACAGAAATCTTGGCACACACACACACACACACACACCATTGCTAGCATTTTTCTTGCTATCCAGAGAAACTGTTGAACCAGATTATTTACATGGAGGTCCCTGTTTTAGATTATGACTGATATATGCTATGCATATGCATAAACATGGAGGTAACCTTTTTGTACAAGTTTTAACCAGGTGTACAGATGCATGCTAAATTATTTTAGACCTTGTTTGTTATAAAACAGAAAAGGGGTACTTAAACAGGCAGATGGATTTCCCTCTGTGGGGGTCTCCAAACAGATCTCCGAAACCTCTGCATGATGAGGGCTGCCTCCTAGATACATCATTCCCAAAAATATCCTAGTCAAAAAACACACACAAATATCCCTACAATTATTCCCCAAGCTGACAGGGAGCACATAACACTACATAAACCCTAACTTTTTTGGGGGGGTGGGGGGCATGGTGAAGAGGGACAGTGGTTCAAGCCTGAACGGTGGATGCACAGGAGAAAGGAGGGGGGAAAGGAGTTCAAGCTAGGATGTGGGACTTGAGCTCGAGCCAGGCTGGTGTGGCAGGGGTTTGAGGGGTGCAGGAGAAGGTGGGGCATAGGACACTTACAAAATGGTGGTGATATATAATTTCTAGGGTTTCAGTGCACGTCATTTCCTGTGCAAGTGGGTGGGACATGGGTTTGAGAGCATGTCATTTCCTGTGCAAGTGGCGGGGCCAACACATTTAGGGAGGGACTTCCGATTAAATGAGGGACGATTCTGATTGGTCCATCTTAGGCCATGCCAACCTGCCAAATGACATGGCATGTGCTGATTGGCTAAAATTAAACATTTGATGATATATATGAACCTATACTACTGATAGGCATAAGGGAGTAATATAGATGAGTATGAATAGATGGGCCATTGACAGAGTACAGGTCTATGGCACATTCATAAGGTAGAATAAAATGTGCAGACTGGATGGGCCTTGCGGTCCTTATCTGCCATCATCATTTATGTTTCTATGTATGTTTAGTAGCCTTCAAAAAAATAAAAGTGTATCCACCTACCAAATACACATATACTAAGGTTACCTCTCAGAGGACAGGAGACAAAGCAACATTCTACTTTCAGTGTTCTGAACAGGTCACCCAGCCTATTACTCTCCAAAGCCTTACTGAATTACCTGTGGGAGGTCCATGGAGGAGCCGAATCAGTTTGTTATTTTATATTTGTAGCAGCACCAGTATGTGAGAGGGCTATTTTAATACGTTTATTGTGAAAAACATACTTCAACATTTTTCTATGAATAAAGTAAACGTTTTGATTAAGTTAAAGTTCTCCAACAGAATATGCCCAGACCATGATACTTTCCATGTTTGCTGTACATCCAAGGGAGGTTTCTAAATCAGCTTTTTTATGGAGTTGTGAAAGTTTTTACCTGACATAAGAAAAGTAATGGGTGAATACCTCAAGACTCCACTAAAACTTCAAAAGCTGTGTTGCTGAATCTAACAAATGGAGTCACTGTATTGTGTTGTTTTAAAGCCATCAATGAAGGACTCACATATATTGGAGTCTCTCTACAACTTTTAACCCCAACAAAGCATTTTAATAAATATCCATTTTATGTTCGAGGATTCCATTCTTCCCAGGCTTTCCAGGGCATTAAAGCTTATGCCATCTTTTAACATTACTGAGCACACCTCAGTTGACACATTTAATGAAAAAGATAAAAGACACACTCCACTGAGTATAACAAATGTTGCTACTACAAGGTGAATGACTATGTGGCCTAAACTTGGTGGAAGAGGGACATCTGGATATTGTGGCAGTCACAGAAACATGGTATACAGAGACCCATGACTAGGATGTCAACATAGCAGAGTACACAAACTTCAGGAGGGACAGGGAGGGTAAAAGGGGAGGAGGAGTAGCTCTCTACATAAGGGAAGGGATCAAAATAATGGAACAGAAAGGGTAAACAGGGAGGAGAGGAGGCACTTTGGGTCAACTTGGAGACAGGAAATGGGAACACAATCCACACAGGGTTGTATACAGACCCCCATCTCAGGGGGAGGACATAGACAAGGAAATGATAGGAGGCATCCTTAGATTGGCAGAAAAAGTGGCAATATTGTTGCTAGGGGACCTGAATATGCCAGATGTTAACTGAAGCACATTTGCTGCAGCCACATCCAGGAGGCATGACTCAGGCAGCTAGTGGTGGAATGCACTCAGGAGGGAGCAGTCTTAAACTTGGTACTCTCAAATGGGGTTGGTGACAGGATCTTGCACTTAGAACTGAGTAGCCATCTGGGAAAAAGCAACCACTGGACTGTGTGGTTCACAATAATTTTCCCATTTTATTTTTCCAATTGTTTAACTAGGAGTGGCACACTAAGCTGAAAGTTTGTTTAGAGGTGTGACCTGAGAGCATAGGGTAGTTAATTGACTTGCTCATGATCACACAGTATGCAAGTAGGGGCTGTGGGATTCAATCCCAAGTCTCCAGATTTGCAGCTCAGAGCCTTAAACCACTGCAGTATACTGCCTCCCCAATAAACACAGCTATAGGGTCAAGCCACACCAAAGCAAGGATACTGGACTTTCAGAGGGCTGGCTTTGGCAGAATGGGAGAGTGCTTAAGAAATGCACTACCAAACAGGTAGGAAGAAAAGGTGGAGGAACAATGGGGCAAAATCAAAACTGCCATCACTGAGGCAACAAGCCTTTGTGTGAAGCAAATAAACAAAAGAAAATGAAGGAAAAAATCACTGTGGTTCTCAAAAGAGGTGGAGGGGAAGGTTAGGGAGAAAAGGACAGCATTCAGCAAGTATAAGGAATGACAGAAGGAGCAGGACAGAGAACTATACCAGTTAAGCAAAAGGAAGGGGAAAGCAGTCAGAATAGCAAAGGCCCAAACCAAGGAAAAGACAGCCAAGGCAGTTAAGAAGAGAGATAAAACCTTTTTTAGGTACATTAGGGAGTGAAGAAAGACCAAATGAGGGATAGTGAGGCTTAATAAAGGAGAGGGGGTGGGCAGAGGGTGACAGTGAAAAAGCAGGGATACCAAATGAATACCAGTACTTCTACTCAGTGTTCAGCAAAGAAGAGGAGGGGGAGGTACCTAAACCAAACAGTAGATGCACTCTGGATGGGGCTGATCATTACCAGTCCATTCTTAGATGAAAGGATCTTGAAATAACTCCTTAAACTGAAGGCGGACAAAGCAATGGGGCCTGACAGGATTCATTCCAGAATTCTAAAAGAACTAAAGTTAGAACTAATGAAAACACTAAACCACTGACTACCCTTTTAAAAAAATCATTGGAGGATGGGGTGGTACCTGAGGACTGGAGAAGGGTGAGTGTGATACCCTCTTCACAGAAGTGGGAGCAAGGCAGAGGCAGGAAACTACAGACCTACTAATTTGACCTCAGTGGTAGGGAAAATGATGGAATTACTTCTGAAAGAAAGAACTGTTGAGTACCTAGATGCTGGTGGGGCACAGGACCCAATTCAGTGTGCATTCACAGTGGGAAGGTCATGGCAGACAAATCTTAATAGATTTCTTTGACTGGATGGCTAATGTAACAGATCAGGGAGGGGCTGTGGACATGGCCTACCTAGACTTTAGCAAAGCATTTAACACAGTCCCACACAAAAGATTAATAAACAAGTTAGTCAGCCTGGGAGTGGGTCCCAGGATGATAAACAAGCCAAATAAAAGTAACTCACACTCCAGAACCAGGGGAGAGTGATACCCCAATAAAGGAGTTAAATCTGTTTTTCTTGATCAAATCATTTTATTTATTTATTTTTATTTATTTAGTTTTTGTTGACGGGTAAGTGCATCTAGACAAATCCTGCCTATTTTCAGGCACGACCGGGGGAAGGGAATACAGATGAATGCCAACTGACCTTGAACCAGATTAAGCTGTTGGTGGTGTATTTGCCAAAATCACTCCAGCGTGGTAGCCTGGGTAAAACTTTAACTGGACAACAGGACACAGAGAGCAATAGTAAATGGAGTCCACTCCAAAGAAAGATGGGTTACTTGATGGGTACCCCAGGGTTCAGTACTGGAACCTGTCCTCATTAATGTCTTTATAGGTGACATTGCAGAAGGACTGAAAGGAAAAGTATGCCTCTTTGCAGACAACACAAAGATCTGCAACAGGGTTGATATGCACAGGGTCGGGGTGGAAAGGATGAGAATGTACCTGGCAAAGTTGGAGGAATGGTCAAACATATGGCAGCTTAGATTAAATGCAAAGTAATCCACATGAGAAACAGAAACCCAGGGGAAAAGTACACAACAGTGGGGAGGTACTAACAACAACAAAAATGGAAAGGGACCTGGGGTAGTCATATCAGATGACCTAAAGCTAAGCAAGTAGTGTGAGAAGGCAGTAAGACAGGCTGGAGAGATACTGAGAAAAACTGGGAGAGGCATCACCAGTAGAAAACAGGAAGTTGTTATCCCTCTGCACAGACAGTTGATAAGCCCCATCTGGAGCACTTTATGTGAAGTTCTGGAGACCCCATCTCTGCAATGACATAGAGAGGATGGAGGCAGTCCAGTGGTGGTCAACTAAAATGGTGCAGGGTCTGCACCAGAAGCCATATGAAGAGAGAGAGAGACTAATGGAGCTTAATATGTATACCCTAAAGGAAAGGAGGGAGAGGGGGGGACATGATATAAACTGCCAAGTACCTCAGTGGAATCAGCAAAGTTCAAGAGGGTAGCATCTTTCTGAAAAAGAGATGTGCAAGAACAAGGGGGCACAATTTGAAGACAGAGGTAGGGTCAGCTCAGGGGCAATGTGACGAAGTAATTTTTCATGGAGAGAGTGGTGAATGCATGGAACGGCCTACCTGAGGAGGGTGTGGGGTCAAAAACAGTGGGGGGTAGGAAGAAACAGGCTGTTGGTTAACTAGGATCTGCAGCTTATCCAGTAGGTAGGATAATGGGCAGACTGGGTGGGCCAATCGGTCCTTATCTGCCGTCAAATTCTATGTTTCTACATTTCGGTTTCTTTTTTTTTAATTTATGTATTTTTTTATTTATGTATGTATGTATGTATGTCCAGGATTACAAAATAACTTTGAGACAAGGCTATTTTACAAAGGTTCCACATCAGGCTGATTGCAGGGTAACAGACACTAAAACATAAAACAGTTACAGGTACATGGTTTCAGACAGTAACTTTGCTTGCCATAATCAGACTGAGTGATGAGTAACTCAAGAAACAATAGGAGGAAGAGGGCAAGAAGGAGAGAGGGCTGGGGGTAGGGGAAGGCATAGGCATAGAGGGGCAGGGTGAGGCACCCGAGGGACCTTGTCAGGACAGACACAGGACAAGTGCATTAGATGTTGCATTGGAGAGGTAAGTGCAAGAAGAGAGTACAGAAACTGACACCTATAAGGTCGGAAGCAGCGTAGGGGATAACAATGTTATGGGGGTGCAAGCACAGGTGGAGGTGCCAGTTATGGAGTGGTGGAGCTTTTTTTTGAATGCTCCAAGCATTGCTGCAGATGAGGTGTCACTAGAGAGCTCATTCAACCAACTCATAGCCCTGTATGCAAATGACCTTTGGCCTTGGGACGTTCGGCAGTGGGGAATTTGAAGGATTTGGGGCTTAGAGCTCCTGGTGTTGTGGTTGGTGATTTTAGGTTTAAGGAGGGTGCTGATTCCTGGTGGTGCCTTTCCCATTATGATTTTCTTAGCAGTGATGCAGGTTTGGTATTTGATTCGGTTGTTCAGTTGCAGCCAGCCTGTTTTGGAGTAGAGGTCGCAGGTGTGGGTGAGATGGTGTGAACCAGTAACGAGTCAGCAGGCTTGACTGAGGGAAGTTGAAACACACCTGAGAGAGGAGGTTGTGTCAGATCCATAGATAGTTAGACCGTAGTCAATGATGCTGATGATGGAGCTCTGGACAGCGATGGACAGAGCTTGGGGTTAGATGTTTCCTATATCAGAATAGTAGGCCCATCCTGGTGTTGGCTACTTTTGCCACATTATTGATGTGTCGGACATAGGAGAGATTACAGTCAAGGATGAGGCAAGGTATTTGAAGGTATGAACTTGTTCAAGGGTGATTCCTTGCTTGGTTTTAATGGAGAGCTGATATTGTTTGTATTTGTTTGGGAGCTGCAGAAGATCATGGTCTTTGTTTTTCTGTTAAGGATAAGTCTGTGTTTTGTAGACCAAGTTTTGACTGCGAGAGAAGGCCTGTTGGAAGTTACCTTGTAGATGTACTGGATCATGGTGAGATGCCAGGATGACAGCATCATCCATGTAAAGTAGGATCTGTACCAGGCAGGATTCTGGCAGTAAGTTCGGAAAAAGAACCACAGCAATCTCTTTTCTCTTGCCTTTGTTAACCTGCCTAACACAGAGGTTTTTGCCTTCTCAATGCCCTCCTTTATTTTTGCCCACCATTCCTCGACTCCACCAATTTCCCTATCCCTGCTAGGGTGTCCTTGAGGCACTCTCTTAGTTTGTTAAAATTGACCCTCCTGAAGTCCAGGTCCCTTATTTTAGTTTGCTTTGATTCTGGCCCAGTTCTTATATTGAACCACACCATATGATGATCACTGATCCCCAGATGGCCACCCACTAAGACATAAACAGCACTGTCCCCATTTGTCAGTGCCAGGTCCAGTACCCCACCCCACCCATGAGTGGGTTCCTTAACTAGTTGCCTGAGGAATGTCTCCTGCAGGGAGTCCAGGATGCCCCTACTTCCAAGCGCTGCTGCAGCTGGGAGGCTCTAATTCATGTCCATTAGATTGAAATCCCCACCAGAAAGTCCTACCCCTTACTTACCAGTCTTTGGATTTAAATATTGAAATGTTTCAGCAGGTAGACATATTAAGCAGTATTGCTCATTTCCAGATGAGTCCTGGAGGGAGGGGGCATGGATAATACAGCAGATAGTAACAGTTTAGGTACAATAGGCAAAACAATAACATATTCTACAATAAGAATTGCATTGTTAATATACAAACATTAAGTGCTACATCATAGAATTACATTATTTTAACATTCAGCTGCCTTGTACAGTTGGTATATGGTAATTGATAATGTACAAGGGGTTCATAAATAGGGAACCAGAAGAAAATGGAGGCTAGGAAGATGAATTTAAGTGCAGTTGCAAGAGGGGGTAATGAGTGAGTGCATGAGACAGGAAAGGGCATGGGATGAAGGAGCATTTCGTATGTTAATGGAAGAGAGTTCCAGAGCTTGGGAAAATGGTAGGAGAAGGATGCCTGACCAGCAGTGGTGGTCCTGAAGGGGATGGTGAGGGTGTGGGCAGGATTGTTCCTTAGAGAGTGAGAAGCAGCTGGGAGGGAGAGTGAGGCTGCTAATTTAGAAGGGAGTGCACTGAGACAGAACTTACCAGTACAATTTGTGCAATGAGCCAGACAGGGATCAATGACAGAGGGGAGTGCCAAGGATGTCTATAAGAAACAGTGGTGTGTGCAGGGTGTTCAGTCAAGAGCAAAGAGGCAGAAAGAGTGGAAGAGGGTGTCCAGTCTGGCTAAAGTGTATTTGGGGGCTGCACTGTAGACTATACCACCACATTCAAATGTTGGAAGCATCATACACAGTAGAATGTCTCTGCAGGCTGATAGATGCATTCATGTTTCTGGTATAGGACCCAAAGCTTGGAGTGGAGTTTCTTGTGACTTGCAGCCACATGACTAGAGAAGTCAATGTGTTTATCAAGCCAGACCCCCAGGTATCTGAAGGAGGCAGTATCTTCCATCATGGTTCCATCAAGTGTACGGAAGGAGGGGGTGGAAGGGAGCATTAAGAGTCTCTGCCTAATGCCAAAGTTCATGAAGACTGTCTTCTTGGCATTTAAAAACAGCTGGTTAGCATGTAGCCACTGTTGTACATTATCAAAGTCCAGCTGAATAGTGCACTCAACTGTGTGGGTGGAGGGACTAGATAAATACAGTACAATGTCGTCAGCATACATGAGAATGGATGCAGATTGCCAGACCAAGGGGAGATTGTTAAGGAAAATGGAGAAGAGAATTGGGCTCAGTACTGAGCCTTGTGGGACCCCTGTTTAGATAGGCAGAGGTGAAGAGAGAGAGAGTCCCCAATCCTGACTGATTACATAGATACATAGATACATAGACAGTGTTGGCAGAAAAGGACCTATGGCCCACCCAGTCTGCCCATTTGAGCTTGTAAGTTCAGTTTGTTTCCCTAGAAGTCTATTTCCCCTTACCCCTGACCTCTAGAATTCCTTTATGTCTATCCCATGCATTCTTAAATCCCGTGATTGTTTCAGCCCCCACCACTTCCTCTGGCAGGGTGTTCCACTTGTCCACCACCCGTTCTGTGAAGAAATTCTTTCTCATGTTTCCTCTGAATCGTCCTCCCTCCAACTTCATCCCATGCCCTCTAGTCCTGAAACATCTTTTTCGCTTAAAAATAGTGTTTTCCTGCACCCTGTTCCTCACTGTAAGATACTTGTATGTCTCTATCATATCCCCTCTCTCCCTCCTCTCCTCCAGGGAGTACATGTTCAGTTCCTTCAACCTGTCTTCATAGGACTTGTGATGCAATCCATGCACCATCTTTGTTGTCCTCCTCTGAACCTTCTCTATCCTATGTCCTCACGAGGTATGGTCTCCAGAACTGTACACTGTACTCCAGGTGGGCCTCACTAGTATCTTGTATAGCGGAATTATGACCTCCTTTTCCTGCTGGTGATGCCCTGCCTATACATCCCAGCATCCTATTTGCTTTACCTGATGTCTTGTCACACTGTTTCCCTACCTTGAGGTCATCAGAGATGACAACCCCAAGATCTCTTTCCTGCTTGGTGCATGCCATATCCTCACCCCAACTGATATATTGTGCCAGGGTTTTTGTGCCCCATATGCATTATCTTGCACTTCTTTGCATTGAATTTCAACTGCCAAACCCTGGACCATTCTTCAAGTTTCTGCAGGTCCTTCTCATTCTGTCTACACCCTCTGGTGTGTCTACTCTGTTACAGAGCTTTGTGTCATCAGCGAACAGTGAAATTCTGCCTTCTAGATCCTCGCGAATGTCACTGATGAAGATGTTGAATAGGACCGGTCCCAGCACTGATCCCTGTGGTACCCCACTGGCCACTCTTCCCTCTGTGGAGGACAGCCATTTACCACCACCCTCTGTGTCCTGCCACCCAGCCAGTTACCTACCACCCACACTACTGTCCTGCCCACCATATTCCCCAGTTTGTGTAATAGTCTTCTATGTTGCACAGTGTCAAGGCTTTGCTGAAGTCCAGATAGGCCATGGCCACTGCCTCCCCTGATCCAACTCCTAGTCACCCAGTCAAAATTCAATGAGGTTGGTCTGACATGACCTCCCCTGGAAACCATGCTGCCTTGGGTCCTGTAGTCCATTGACAACCAGATGTTCCACCAATCTCTCCTTCAGTAGTGCTTCCATGATTTTTCCCACTACTGAGGTGAGGCTGACTGAGTCTGTAGTTCCCTGCTTCCTCTTTGTTCCCACTTTTGTATAAGGGGACTACATCTGCTGTCCTCCAGTCTTTGGGTACCTCCCTGTTTCCAGTGATTGGCTAAACAGGATAGCCAAGGTTCAGCCACCACCTCTCTTAGTTCTTAAGGACCCTGGGGTACACCCCATCTGGCCCCATTGCTTTATCAACTCTTATTACTTCCAGTTCCTTCAGGACCCTTTCTCGTAAAGGGACTTGTGTCCATTTCTGCACCATTCTCACCCCTTGTACCCCTCTTCAGACCCATTACCCCTCTTCCTTAGTAAAGACTGAGCAGAAATACCTGTTCAATATGTCAGCTTTACTGTTGTCATCCTCCACACGGCTCCCATCCTCCCCTTCAGTCTCACTATCCTCCTTTGTCTTTCTTTTTCACTTATGTACCTGTAAAGGTTTTGTCCCTTTACCCACTGATTTTGCAATGTGTTCTTCTGTCTGAGCTTTGGCTTCCCTTACTGACTTCCTGCCTTTGTTTCTCCTGGTACTTCTCCCTATCCCCTTCTGCCTGTGTTTTTTGTATTGCCTGAATGCAATCTTTTGGCTTTCACTTTCTTTGCTACCTCTTTGAAAACCATAATGGTCTCCTCTTCCTTTTCCTCTTGCTAACCTGCTTAATGCATAATTCTGTTGTTCTTATAATCCCCATTTTAAATACTGCCCACTGTTCCTCAACCCTGATTCCTGTCCCATTCCCTTAATGCCTCTTTCAAGTATCTCCCATTTTCCCAAAGTCTGCCCCTAAAATCCAGGATACATGTTTTTGTGTGGTTTGGTTCTGCTCTTTCTGTGATTTCAAACCACAATGACTGGTGGTCACTGTTACCCAGGTGCTCCCCCACTGTTACCCCATCACACTGTCCCTGTTTGTGAGCACAAGGTCCAGTATTGCCTTCTGCCGAGTTGGTTCCATGACCAGTTGCTTGAGGAAGGCACCCTGAAGGGAGTCCAGGATAAATCTGCTCCCAGTTGATGCTGCTGCTGGGATGCTCCAGTCCACGTCTGGAATATTGAAGTCTCCAACCAGCACTACCTCTGTTGTCTGCCATCCTTTGGATGGCTAGCATCAGCTCCCTATCTGTTTCTTCCTCCTGGGCTGGTGGTCTATAGACCACACCTGTGCGGATGGCTGTTCCCATTTTCCTTTCCAGCTTAACCCACAGTATCTCTTCCCCATGTTGTTCCTCCTGGATCTGTGTGGTCCTTATGTCATTTTTCACATACAGTGCCATGCCTCCTCCCTTCCTGCCTGCTCTGTCTCTTCTGAATATGTTGTAGCCAGGTATGGCCATCTCCCAGTCATGGTTATCATTGCACCAGGTTTCAGTGATGGCCACAATGTCCAGGTCTGACTGTACCATGACAGCCTCCAGATCTTCCATCTTGTTGCTAAGGCTCCTGGCATTTGCACACATGGCTTTCCATGATTTGACCTCCTAGACTGCTTCACTGTTCTACTCCAGCCCCTTCCTTGGTTGTCATTTACCCCTGGTTCTCCTTGCTGTCTGCCCTTCTACTGAATTTTGCCCCTTTTCTGCTGATCCACCAGATTGTGATCTGCCTACTAGATAGCAGTTGAACCAGTTAGTGGCAGAGGGAGACAACTCAGTATTTGACAGTTCATCCAGTAGGAGGAAGTGGGAGACAGTGTTGAAGGCCTTGGCAAGGTTGAAAAATATGGGGGAGGTGATTAGTCCCTTATCAATGCCATAACAGATGGAACTGGTGAGCTGGAGGAGGAGGTAGATGTGAGTGATTCTTCAAGAAGCTAGACTGGAAAGGGTTGAAAAGGAGGAGGTAATGAGCAAAGGAGAAATCTGAATGAGTGCTACACTTTATATAATTCATTTTTATTAACAGATTTTCACAATACAGTGGACAGAGAGTTACAACATACTCTGCAAATGTTCAAAGTGTTACATGAGCTGTCCCCATCCCCTCCCCCCACCCCATACATCAGCAGATTCCATACTGTGATAAGATAAGCAGTACTATATAGTGTCATAAATTAAAGACCATTGTTACAGTAACTCATATACCTGATCTGGTCATGATTAGCATGTGAAGGGGATCCCAAGTATTTTTGGACCACTGCAACTTATTATGGAGGCTCGCTATCGCTTTCTCTGTATGAAGGTTAGCTAGAATTTCATTAACCCATTCCTAATATGATGGGCTTACCACGTCATTCCAATGCCGAAGTACAATTTTTTTAACAAATAATGCAATCATGGAAATATGAAATCTCCTGATTCTCACTTTGATAGAGGATAGATCTCCCAACAAACATACGTCTGGGGTGAAGCAATCTTGCAAACCTAAAATAGGATCTAGGTTAGTCTGTATAGCTACCCACAAAGACCTTATCTTGGGTCATGACCAAAAGATGTGAAGAAGTGTGCCATCCTCCTGACATCCTCTGGTACAAGCCCCGATCTTATAAGGCCCCATCTCCGCAGCTTCACAGGGGTGTAATACATGTTATGCATAATGTGGAATTGCATAAGTCAGAGTCTGTCCTGAGAAATGTATTTATGACAGAACTTCCATAAAACCAACCAGTTGGGAGTGTATTGAGGAAAGAAGGAAACCCAGAGCCTAGTGGGCCTTCACGTGTCCCATATCTCCAATAAAATAAACTGGTATATTTTGGAAATAATGCCTTTGACTAACAGGAGGAGATCAGATACAAATAGAAAGGCAGGTGGGCGAGGAGGATTATTACCAAGTACTGTAGAGAGCAGATGTTTAATTGGACCACCCTGAAGAAAAAGCTAAAGGGATGTCAAATTTATGAATTATATTAGAAACTGAGAGCCATTCCCTTCATCATCCAGAAAAGTAGAGATTATCCCATCCCGATCTGGGGCAACCATTTACAGAAATTATCCTTTATTTATTGTGAAAGATGGGGAGTTCAAATGGACTGAGACAAGTCCAAGTGTGGAGAGTAATGCAAAATGAACAAAGCTATGCAGGGGCACGCTTAGAGATGTTCAGAGGATGGACAACTACAGGTGTCAGAAAGGGATGCATTTTAACATAGAGCATGGTCAGGGGGTCAATGTTCTTGCACTGGATAAAGTCTAACTCAATTCTGAGCCAGACCAGTCTTAGGTGTTCTGGACCCAGATTCAACCAGCACATATATTTTGCAACATGACTAGCCCAGTAATAAATTGCCAGATGGGGGATCCGTAGTCCTCCATCCATTTTCTGAGCTGCCAGCTTATGATATGCTAACCTGGATTGCTTATTGGACCAGATAAAATTTGTGAAAATTCTTTGCATTTTCTGAAACCATGATAAAGGAATAACGGAATTAAGGAGAGAGAGGATAAAACAAGTGAGGAAAAACATTCATTTTAATTATATTGATGCAACCCCAGAGAGACAGGAAGTTTAGACCATCTATTGAGGTCCTGAACTATCACTTGGGAAAGGGGCTCCAAGTTTTCTTTGAACCAGGAAGAGGATTACACATCAAATTAATACCCAGATATCTGAGGACACAAGGAGACCAGCTGAGACCAAAACGGACACATCACTTTTGAAAACCTTATGGTTAAGAGGGAAAATGGAGGATTTATTGACATTCAGTGTATAGTTTGAGAAAGTACTGAACTTGGTGATCTCTCCTAACATGGCCAGGATAGATGTTTTCGGATGAGAAAGATGGAGAGAAGATCATCAAGCGTAAGCCATGATCTTCACCACATTATTACCTATCGGGATACCTAGTATCTCGGATTATTGAGAATATTTCAGATAAGGGGCTAAGTATAAATTAAATAAAAGAGGGGAGAGGGGACATCCTGTCTAGTACCGAAAATAAGAGAAAGGGTTTGGAGAATGCTCCATTGCTGGAGACTCTGGCAGAGGGAGTTCAATATAAGGCCTGAATCCAGTCTATGAACTTGACCGGAAAACCAAATACTTTTAGGACCTGAAATAGGAAATTCCAGTTGACACGATCAAACACCTTCTCAGCGTCCAGGGAGACCAATCCCGCGGGAAAGGTGGCATCCCTGGACACTGCAATGACATGTGACAGGGTGCGTAAATGGTCAGCCGATGAACACCCCTTCATAAATCCCACCTGAGACATACTAATCAGGTCCGGAAGGACCCGAGTTATTCTATCGGCCAATATCTTCGAGAGAACTTTAACATCTTGGTTCAGTAAAGAAATTGGCCTATAGCTTTGCACTAGCTCTGGATCTTTATCAGGCTTAGGAAGGAGAACAATCAGGGCTTCAAACAGATGTGTATCTGTTTTTGCACCAGAAAGAATGTGACAATACAACTGGTGAAGAACCAATAATAGTTGTGTTCGAAAAGTTTTATAGAATAAAGAGGAAAAAATGTCAGGTCCCAGGACTTTGTCTGAGGGCAAAGCCCCAATGACCTCTGATATTTCCTACAGAGATATTGGGGAGGATAAGGGGAGGATGACCCACAATACCTCTGCTCCTCCCTGTTCTGTGGCTCAGATAAAGAGGGTAGAGAAGAATCCCTCAGATATGTCTTGAGCACTTCTAAGGGAGGGGGATTATCCATGTCCCTATATAAATGCTTATAGTATGAGGCAAATTCCTGCACAACCTCAGAAGGGGACACCTTCAGGGATCCATCTGCCTGGGCCCTGATTGGAGGTATGAACCTAGCAGATTCCAGCTGTTTCATCCTTAAGGCTAGCAAGTGACCTGCTTTTCCCCTGGTCAGTATAACTCGCTTTGGTGCAAATAATAGACAACTCTGCTTTCTCCCTCAGCAAATCTAAATATTTATCTTTAGCTACCAATCGCCTCCTCATATCCTCTTCGAAGGTATTAGAGGATAACTTGGTTTCCAGAGACCTAATTAGAGATAATGAGGCTAGTAATTCCACCTCTCGAACCCTTTTCCTCTTTGTGACTAAGCTAATAATAATCCCTCTCATGTAGGCCTTGGGAGTACTACACTTTATTCCAGCAGTTGGATTGCTTCCAACATATCCTTATCCCCCCCATGCTGGAACTCTGTAGATCATTCCAGTATGAATAGCGGCCTCCTCCATGTCTCCAGGATGACCCACAATACCTCTGCTCCTCCCTGCTCCCCTGTATTTCAATAGCTTTATGGGTCCTTCACATAATGGCAGAGAGTACCAATATTAATTGGTTATCTCTGGCAGTATTGGCATAAAACATTCTGATAAATATTTTCTTCCCCCAAACTCCTGCATTAATACATTTTAGGTCTTTAGGAGGTAACATCCAGAAACAGATTGGAATAACATGAGCCCACTCATCCCAATATTGTAAAGTTTAAAAATTATTATTTATGTTTTTAAAATATATGTAGATCAAATCAATAAGATATACATTTTGGATCAAATTCTTTCTCAGTGATACACTGGATTGTCACTACAATGACACTATTCATTTCATCCTGAAATCCTGTTAAGTATTTTTAATATTCTCTTTCATTCTTGACTGTAAATGTTAAACATCAAATAATACGAATTTTCTTAGATGTCCTGTCCTTTTTGACTTCCTTTGGTTTTAGAATTTATAGATTTTGGAGCTGTCCGCCTCCAAGTGTCCTTTTCTCTGGACGCCTTTAGGAGGTAACAACACAAGCTTCCAAATGCTGACACTTTTGTCTCTGTGGGAATTTTAGTTTTGGTGCAGTAAGCAAAAAAAAACCAAAAACATGTTAGCATTCACAATGCATTAAGGTTTTTTATTACTTAATTAATTTGTATTAAACCTTATTTCAGAATACAAAAATCAGCATGAGAACAATTATTACCATTAAATACTTTGATGTATAAATGTGCAAACAATAAAAAAGAAAATTAAAGATAGATCTCTTATAACTAGACCGTGTCAGACCGTGGGGAGCTTTAAAACAACTTTAAAGATTTTTTTATTCCACCAGGCATTTAGTGACTAGTTATGTTATATGCTCCTGCTTGTTTCTGTATTTTATTACTTGAGTTTAACTGTTTTGCTATTTATGCTCTGATGTTTTTATGAATTGTACAGCACTTTGATTTTAGAGATTGTGCTCTATAAATAAAATAATTTTTATTATTATTAAATATAAAGTCCGACAACATACTTATCATATTCCTATAATACTAGGGGATATACTTATATTTAATAATGAACCTAAACATGTAAGTAAAAACATTAAAAAAACACAAAAAAACAAAGAGTTTAACATTGTATACTCATGCAATAGACTTAACCAACATCAACAGTGTTTCACTAAGCTAACTACAAAGTAATATTTGATACATTAATACACCAATGGTTTGTCTTATAGATTGTTTAGTATACCGTAGCTTAATATTCCATTACTGGATTTCTATAAAGGAGTCCAGATTTTTGAAATACATCGTATTTATCAAAGACATTATAACTGATCCTCTCATTATTTACTTGTAAGGTCATTTGATTGTAACATTCATTCAGTGAAGAGGATGACATGACTGCCAGTTTCTTAATAGGATTCTATTGAAACAAAGAGAAGCCAAGCAAAACCAGATGCATTCATGGAAACTTAAATTTTGGCATCCTGACATTATACCTAAAATGATAGATGGCAGAGTCAAAGGAATGTTTGCCTTGTTAACTTTACAACAAATCATATGAGTTTCTTTCCAATCTGGTTGTATAAGCAGGCAATACCACAAAATATGAGCTAAGTCTGCATCCAGATGATTACATCTCCACCATTTAGAATCATGCCTATATCCCATGGCAAATAATTTCTTGGGTGTCATATAAAAGCCATGTAAGATTTTGAATTGCATCAGCCTACCTTGGGTCTCTTTGAAGTTATAGCATGCCTGTTTCCAAGCAGTTTCCCAATCTTGTGTAGAAATAATGGTTCTGGGTGTTGATTTCGCAGAACACAACATCGTGCACATAATATCCAGGCACAAAAAATGGGGGCAAATGAAAGTGGGGCAGATGAAAGCAGGCATAATAATGCCTGGCAAACTGAAGCTGCCACAACTGAGATCATGACAGATCAGTTCAGACTAGAAGGAGGCTACAGGAGCAGTGGGGCTACAAATGACCACCCTTACAATGCCACACTGTACCTGTCCATACCCTTTCATGGTGACACCTGCTCTGCTGTCATGGTGCCCCATCCTGTCACCAGGCACATCTGCTATTCCACCTGCCATGGGCTACCGGAGGACACCACATCAACCTGAGGATGCATTCACCTCAGCCCATGGATGGGGAATGAGTAGTGTGGCAGCCCATACATGCTCTACATGTGGCAGGTGGTAGCCTAATGATTATCTGGCTGGGCTGGGTCAGCGGGCTGGAGAGGAGGAATGCAAGAAGCCATGCTGTGTGGCTGACCATTGGTTGTTGGCTATATGTGTGGTGTTTTGGGGGGCCAGTGAGGTGGCTGCAGTGGGGGGGATGCAGAAGCACTGCAAGCACATGCACATGGGATGTGCAGGCACAGGGACCAGCTCAATTGGTACATGTGGTGTTCCCACTGTGCCCGCATTGTTGGTCTGTCTGTGTATCCACTTCCATCTTCCATAACTGTGGGGGCACTGTGGTGTCTGGGACACATTGCAAATTGGTGGCCCACATTATTCTGTTCCACAATATCATTACCGGGCAATGTTATTGCCTGCAATGATTTGCCTGTGATATGTTATCCAGCTTTATTTTGTGGGCAATATTTTCACCCGGAACTGAAATAACAATGCAAAGCTGTATCTCCCAGTGTTCTTTAGCTCTAATAGTCAGCGCTATAGAAACATAGACTTTGATGGCAGATAAGGACAGCTAGGCCCCATCTAGTCTGCCCATTTCCTACCTACAGGATAGGCCGCAGATCCTATTTAACCAACAGCCTATATCTTCCTGCCCCCACAAGAATTGCCTATGTCTGTCCCATGCATTCTTGAATTCTCCCACAGTTTTAGACTCACAACTTCCTCAGAAAGGCTGTTCCATGCATCCACTACCCTCTCTGTGAAATAATACTTCCTCACATTGCCCCTGAACCGCCTCCTTCTATCTTTAAATTGTGTCCCTTGTTCTTGCAAGTCTCTTTTCTGAAAGATGCTACCCTCTTGACTTTGTTGATTCCCTTGAGGTACTTGAAGTTTCTATCATGTCCCCCTCTCCTTCTTTCCTCAAGGGTATACATATTAAGCTCTTTAGTCTCCTCATACGGCTTCTCTGGCAGACCCTGCACCATTTTAGTTGCC
Source organism: Neoceratodus forsteri (assembly GCA_016271365.2). Classification (NCBI taxonomy): domain Eukaryota; kingdom Metazoa; phylum Chordata; order Ceratodontiformes; family Ceratodontidae; genus Neoceratodus; species Neoceratodus forsteri. Next base: position 51,061,011 of record CM057449.1, on the reverse strand, counting down.
CTCCTCTGGACTGCCTCTATCCTGTTTATGTCCTTGCAGAGATGGTGTCTCCAGAACTGGACACAGTATTCCAGATGGGGTCTCACCAACTGTCTGTACAGAGGGATAACAACTTCCTGTTTTCTGCTGCTGATGCCTCTCTATACATCCCAGTATACCCCGCCCTCCTACTGCCTTCTCACATTGCTTGCTAACCTTAAGGTTATCTTGACATGATTATCCCCAGGTCCTTTCCTGTTTTGTTGTTGTTACTACCTCCCCACCCATTGTGTATTCTCTTCCCCTGGGTTCTTGTTTCCCAGGTGCATTATTTTGAACTTCTTTGCATTGAATCCTAGCTGCCATACGTCTGACCATTCCTCCAACCTTGCCAAGTCCCTTTTCATCCTTTCCACACCTCTGCTGTATCAACCCTGTTGCAGATCTTTGTGTCATCTGCAAAAAGGCATACTTTTCCTTCCAGTCCCTCTGCAATGTCACTGATGAAGACATTAAAAAGGACTGGACCCAATACTGAACCCTGCGGTACCCCACTAGTAACCGCCCTTTCTTCAGAGTGGACTCCATTTACAATTACCTTCTGTGTCCTGTTGTCCAGCAAATGTTTTACCCAGGCTACCACCCTGGGACCCACTCCCAGGCTGGTTAATTTGACTAATAATCTTTTGTGTGGGACTGTGTCAAATGCCTTGCTAAAGTCTAGGTAGGCCATGTCCACAGCCGCCCTGGTCTACTACTTTGGTCACCCAGTCAAAGAAATCTATTAGATTCGTCTAACATGACCTTCCGCTGTGAACCCATGCTGCCTTGGATCCCTGTGCTCACTGACCTCTAGGTACTCAACTATTCTTTCCTTCAGAAGTGACTACATCACTTTCCCTACCACAGAGGTCAGACTGACAGGTCTGTAGTTTCCTGCCTCTGTCTTGGTCCCACTTTTGTGAAGGGGAATCACATCCGCCTTCCTCCAGTCCTCGGTACCACACTATCCTCCCATGATTTATTAAAAGAATAGCCAGTGGTTTCACTAGTTCCTTCCTTAATTCTTTTTTGAATTCTGGGTGAATTCCATCAGGACCCATTGCTTTGTCCACCTTCAGTTTTAGGAGTTCTTGCAGAACCCTTTCTTCTGTGAAAGGACTGGGATCGACCCCACTATCAAGAGTGCTTCTGTTAATTGGATTAGGCACTTCCCCCTCCTCTTTTGTGAATACTGAGCAGAAATATTCGTTCAGTATTCCTGCTTTTTCACTGTCCCCCTCTGCCCACCCACCGTTCATTCTATTCAGCCTCACTATCCCTCCCTTTGTCTTTCTACGCTCGCTGATGTACCTATAAAAGGTTTTATCCCCCTTCTTAACTGAGTTGGCTATCTTTCCTCAGTTTGGGCCTTTGCTATTCTGACTTCCCTCCTGCTTCTTTCTGCCTTAACTGGTACAGCTCTCTGTCCTGCTCCTTCTGTGTTTCCTTATACTTCTGGAATGCTATCTTTTTCTTCCTGACTTTCACAGCCACCTCTCTTGAGAACCATAGTGTCTTTTTCTTTCATTTTGATTTGTTTATTTGCTTCACACAAAGGCTTGTTGCCTCTGTGATGGCAGTTTTGATAATTCCCCATTGTTGCTCCACACCTCCTTCTAGGCTGTTTGCTAGTGCTTTTCTGAGGCACTCTCCCATCTTGCCAAAGTCAGCCCTCCTAAAATCCAGTACCCTCACTTTTGTATGGCTTGACTCTGTAGCTGAGTTTAACGTGAACCACACTGTTTGATGGTCACTTGTCCCCAGATGGCAACCCACTTCTAGATCTGAGATCCTCTCACTACCCCATTTGAGAGTACGAGGTCTAAGATTGCTCCCTCACGAGTGGGTTCCGAAACTAGCTGTCTAATGCCTGCCACCTGTAGGGCATCAAGAATGGCCTGCTCTTGGATGTCACTGCAGTAAATGTGCTCCAGTTAACATCTGGCATATTCAGGTCTCCCATCAACAGTATCTCCCTTTCTCTGCCATTCTAAGAATGCCTTCCATCATATCCTTGTCCATTCCTTCCATGACATGGGGTCTGTACACAACCCTGTGCGGATTGTGGTGCCCTTTCCAGTCTCCAAGGTGACCCACAGTGCCTCCTCTCCTCCCTGTTTACTCTTTTGTTCAGTTGCTTTTATCCTTCCTTTACATGAGAGCTACTCCTCCCCTCTCCCCTGCCTGTCTCTCCTGTAGGTTATGTACCCTGGTATAGTTAACATCCCAGTCATGGTTCTCTCTGTACCATGTTTCTGTGACTGCTACGATATCCAGGCATCCTCTTCCATTAAGGCCACCAGCTCAGGGAGCTTGTTGCCCAGACTACGGCATTGGTACTCATTACCCTCCATTTCCTGATGGCCTTACCCCCTTTGCCCCATCCCTGTCCTTCTTGCCTTTGTCACTTTCTCCATTTACCCTGCCCTTCTCCCTATCGACACCTCCATGTTGATGTTTGCCACACTTGCTACCGTGATTGTTTGGGGGCTAGGATTTTCTCTCCTTTCCAGTGCCTCCCCTTGGCTAGTTTAAAGCTGGCCAATGAGCCATTTAAACTCATCAATTTAGATCCTGGTTCCTCCCGGACAGATGCAGCCCATCATGCCAGTATAGGCTTGCATCACTCCAGGTGGACCCCCAGTCCCCAATGAAGCCAAATCCCTGAGCTCCACACCAGTTTTTCAACCACTGATTGAATCCCATGGTGCAGAACACCCTAGTCTCTCCTATGCCATAGATGGGTAGCACCTCCGAGAAGGTTACCATGCATGCTACTTGACTAAGGCCCCTCCCCAATTCCACAAACTCTTCCTGCACTTCTCTAATCCCTTTCTTAGCCAGGTCATTTGTCCCTAGGTGGACAATGACATCCAGCTCCCTCCCCTGTGCAGCTGCTCCAGCAATCCTGAGGATTCGCTCCCTGTCCCTCCAAGCCATGGCACCAGGCAGGCACCTTACCTCCCTCTCCCCTTCCTTGCCCAGTTCTACCTTCCTAATAATGGAGTCCCCCACCAGGAGTAGTTTCCTTCACCTGCAGGGTCCCCTGCCACCCTCCTGTGGGTCTCCTTTGTGGAGGTTCCCAGCATCCTCCTTGGTCTCCACTGTAGGTGCCTCCATAGAGGAACCACACTTTGCCAGAATGGCATAGGAATTGTGGAGAGGTACAACTGGAGGGATGTGCCTCTGTTCCACCACCCTCACCCTCCCTGAGCCCACTGTGGTCCAACCGCTCTCTTCTTGGCAACCTCTGAGGCAACGGCATGGCACTGGTGGTCCCTGGATGGAAGAGAGGTCCCACAAATCCTGGCCAACTCAGCCTGGAGATGAGCAACCTCCTCCCTCAGCCCAGAGAGGTGCCTGCAGATGGGACAACACCGCATCCTCCCGAACATCTCCCGGAAGACTGCGGCTCCACAGCCACTGCACTGCACCACTCCAATCATGTCTTATTTCTGGCCCCTTAACTGTTTGCAATCCTTACTCTTTCCTCTGTTTTTTTTTCTCTCTCTCCTTCCTTTCTGCCTGTGTGCCCTTTAAGCTCCTGATTGTCCTGTTCTGAGACAAGAATATCCTATATTTCTCAGTAGACTGCTTACTTGTTCAGAGGCAGACCTCCAGCAGCTAGAGGGGGCCGGAGAGCTACTCTTGCCCTTCTAGGATGGTGGGTCCTTGGTGGTTCTGTGATCACTCACTTCCTGCCCCTAAACAGGAAGTTCCTGTTGTCAGTCAAATCCTGTGCCTATAAAAATAGAACTAGCTTTGGGTGGGGGTGGAGGGGAGGGAAGGAGGGCAATATAGTCCCAGTAGAGAAGTTCAGTCACACAGCAGTCCTTTCTCCTGGAGTCTTCTGCCAAGCTATTAGCAGAATCTTTCTAAGGCAGTCTTTAAATGTAGCTGCCTTCTAGCTAAGCCACTCCCCCTACTTACCAGATCTTTCTGCAAGTAATTTAAACCTCACAACAGTTAAGTCCTTTCAGTCACCTGAGATTTACACCTAGATGACTTTTCAGTTACCCATTCAGTTCAGTTAACCCAAACACACACTTTTTTTGTTTTGTTTTGTATGTTAGTTTTTTTACCATAAATTAAAGGTCTAAATACAAAAGTTCTTCTACTTTAGTCGCAGCTGAGAAGTTCAGTCACACTGCAGTCCTTTCTCCTGGAGTCTTCTGCCAAGCTATTACAAATGAAATAGGGTCTGTAATAATTTATAAAATACCCTGCTTTGCAGCCTAGCATCTGTGGTTTGGTGTTTTTAGCCCATTGTGGAGTTTTTTAATCAAATGATAATCAGAGGACAAAACCTATTTGGTAAACCATTCCCTTAGCTGTAGATACATATAAAAGCAAGATTTATGTATTGGGAATTTCTGCCGGAGTTCGGCAAAAGACAAAAAAAGTATTTGTTATAGAATCAATAACATCTTTAATTGTTGTTATGCCTGCCTTGTTTCAAGAGGGATTGTTCAGAGTTTTCCCATTGTATGCTAATAGGGGGTTAGACAATAACGGCATGAAATCAGGGAAATGACTGTCCAGGATGAAGATGGAATTAGTTTTTTTGAGAGTTCTAATGGATGCCAGTAGGCATGGATTATAATTTATATGTTGGTCACTCTTTACAAATAGGTAATCAGTTAATTTTTGTGGCTTAATAATCTTTTGTTCTATTTTCAGCCATAAGGATGTATGGACGGAGCTACTGTAAGGTCTATTCCTCACAAGTGGTTCAAGGTCTGTTTGCATATAAAAGCATGGTAGTATCTCTCCCACCATGAGAGCGTAAACCCACCTACCTCTTTTGGCGCTCTAAGCTTCATAACATTGAGGTGTGTATTTTTATGGTTTCATAAAAACATTCTTACAGTACTATCTAGTTTTTTAAAGAACCAGGTTTTATTTGTATAGGTAGTTTTGGAAAAGATAGAAACTTTGGGAGGAGGTCTCAATCATTTTCATTGCATTAATTTTGCACCATAGAGAGAGGTTTAATTTTGACCAGCGTTTAAAGTCATATTCCCAATTGTTAAGTAAAGGTAGACAGTAATTCTGGAATATAGCTTGGATGATTAGTAATATTCTAACCCCAAAATAGATTAATAGAGCTCGTGATAACCTAGTCATAACTAAGTCCAGTTCTTGCTGATTATTTGGAGTGAGGTATCTATTTAGCATCTATGTCTTTGCCCAGTTAATAACTAAACCTGATCTTAGAGCTGTGTGAAATATAACATTTCACCCACAGAATGCCCATGGAATGACCATTCTGGTTCTGTGGAATTCTGGAATTTTCAAGAATTCTGCAGAATTTTGCAATGTTTTAAATTTCAGTTATTTCAATATAATTTTAAAAGTACATATCCAGATAACATCAAATTTTAAACATTACCAGTATCATATTGCTTACAAATGTGTGCCAAATTTAAAGTTCTAAATTAAAAGGAAGCAGAGATATGGGTTGCCAAACATTTAATCAAAATTACATTTTCAATTATTTTGAGTCATTTTAACATTTCTTCTCCAAATTTCTCCACAATATCAGGATTTAGAGAAACACATACAATGCATACATGCACCATGTTTTAAGTTTCAAGTTTTAATGGGAGCAGAGTTATAAGTTGTCAAATATTTTGCCAAAATTTAGATTTCTGAAATTTTAGTATAATGTTGATAGTATTCCTTGAAATATTACAAAAATTGCCAGGTATACAGGTCAGCACTGCATTTGTATATGCACATAGTTTCAGATTTCTAGCTTTAAATGAGACTGTGTTATAACCTGCCAAACATGTTGCCAAAATGTAATTTTTGGTTAGTTCCCTCTAATTTTAAAATTACATATCCAAATTTAACCAGTGTTGAGGCGGGTTGGTTGAAGGCTGGAGAGAGCATGGTGAAAATCCTTCCTTGATGCTGACAGGTTTAGATTGATGGAACACTATGAGGGCTATCAATCAGAAATCACCCATAAGAAGGCAGAGTTCCTGTCCAGGGAGATTTCTGTTGTGCAAAATCGCAAGATCAACTCTTCTGAACCATTGAAAGATTGTCAATCCAGTCTGCTTCAGTCCAGAGGAGCTTTTTCACAAATTAAGTGTGATGAGCTAGCTCAGTTCTTCACAGATAAGGTTGCCAACATCAGGACTGGAATCAGTCTGGCTCCCACTTTGAGGGGTTGTGGAGGTCGATGGGAGGTAGTGAGCACCCATTATGTCTGGACAGAATTCAGCTGACTCAGAATTCATGGACATTGAAGATTGTCCATACTTTGCACTCAACCTGTTGTAGTTTGGATCCAGGCCCTACTCCCTATTGGTGGATTGTAGATGCTATCTGTCCAATCCTAGCTGAAATTTTATGGAGATCATTGGAGGGGAGTCTTTCCTGAACCCCTAAAGGAGGCAGTCATTCAACCATTCCTTAAAAACCCTCCTTAGATTCTGACTATCCTGCTTACCACTGACCTGTCTCTAACTTTCCCTTTGTGGGAAGGTTATTGAGAAGGTGGTTGCGTTGCAACTGGATGATCACCTTGTAACTCACAATGTCTATGAAGCTCTTCAGTCTGGTTTTAGGAAGAGGCATAATACAGAGACTGCCCTTGTTCAGGTACTAAATTACCTCCTAATGTTGAGAGATCGAAAGGCTTGTACCATCTTGGTCCTTCTTGATCACTCAGTAGTCTTTGACACTGTGGACCATGGAGTGCTTTTGGAGACCCTGTTATTCCTTTACAGACTGTTGGGTACGTTCCTTGAATGGTTTCGATCTTTCCTCATAGGCAGGTCCCAGAGGGTGGTCACTGGAATTTATTCCTCTGATGCCCTCTCTCTGTCCTGCAGGGTGCTGCAGGGCTCCATATTGGTGCCCATGTTGTTCACAGTGTATATGTTGCCATTGGGAGACATCATCAGATGATACAGCTTGAGTTTTCACTGCTATGCAGATGATACTTAGCTGTATCTGTCTTTTGTGCCTGTGCAGGTTGATGCGATCTCTGTGCTAAATAGTTGCCTCTCTGAGATCAAAGACTGGATGAGCTCGAGTTGGCTGAGATTAAATCCGGATAAGACTGAGATGTTGGTTGTGGACCCGGGCCACCCGGGGGCAGGTTTTGGGGCTAGGCACATGTCAGTGCTATGGCTTGATGGTGTCCAGCTCATCCCAACAGACCAGGTGCAAAACCTGGGCATTATCTTTGACAATGGCTTGACCCTAAAATGTCAGGTGTCAGCTGTTGTTAAATCCTCATTTTACCATCTGAGGAATATTGCCCGGGTGAAACATCTGGTTCATCCAGGTGACCTTCCAACTTTGGCCCATGCCTTCATTACTACCCATCTTGACTGCTGCAATGCCCTCTACCTAGGGCTATTTGGAGTCGATATCCACTGCTTGCAGCTAGTTCAGAATGCTGTGGCCAGGCTGATGACTGGTACTTCTAGGACCAGTCACATTACACCTGTGCTGCACAAACTGCACTGGCTGCCAGTTCAGTGGTGGATTACCTATAAGGTAGGCTTTCATACCTTTAAGACCCTAAATGAACAGAGACCCAACTACCTGAAAGATCTCCTGACTCCCTACTCCCCAATCCTCCTCCAATCCACCAATGAGGGACTGCTAGAGATTCCCAGGGTTCGTTTGAAAAACTGGTGCTCACGCCTTCTCATTTGCAGCACCAACCTTGTGGAGTTCTCTACCTCATTGGTTAAGAGAATGTGTGACCGTCAGTAGTTTTAAAACTTTGTTAAACACTTATTTATTCTCTCAGGCCTTCCAGACTATTGTTAAAAACTATATTACTGTTTGTTTAAATATTGAAGTTTATGTTTGTACAGCACCTTGACTTTGAAAGGCTCTTTATGATGATTTGATTTGAAACTATTATACCACATGGTCAGTTCTGAAAAGTTCATATTTTCAGCTTTAAATGGGATTAAATGAAAAGTGGTCAAACCTTCACAAGATTTAAAAATTTAATTTTTCAAGAATGTAAACTACAAATTTATAAACCCCTGAAACTTTAAAACTAGAGAATGCAATGCCATTAAATTTGGCAGGTTCATAGACATTACAAAGGGACTGTGTATGCCAGTTTTATTAATTGCTTGTTGTGAGAAATTGAAAAATAACACCTCTACTTAAAGTCAAATCCCATGAGTCTTTGTAAAAATTGCAGCATTTCATTAAAAATTCCATAAAACTGGAATTTTCTAATGTCACTCAACCTTATCTGATGGTTCTAATTAAAAGATAGTCTTATAAGAGGCAGGCAGTTCAGGGGGTCACCAGGTTCAGGAGTTAGATGCACAGTTTCACCAAGAAATTGACAGCTGAGCTGGGTAGCACAACAGTGGTAGATCCCCAGGTTGCAGCAAGAAAGCACAGAATATCAACAATTCCAACCTCAAACTCTTTTTTTTGTTCAACAACCTGAATGCAAGATATTTAAGGATCACATCTAGTAAATGTATACTCCTAGTAGCCTTGTGTACATGCAAGTCTAGGACTTAGAGGTACGCAAAAGCATGTAGTAGGGGACGACAATGTCTTGGGCAGCAGGAAGAAGGAATTCTGGCTATTCCAACAGGGTAGGTTGGTAGGAAAGGGATTAGGTGACTCATGTTTTAAGTAGGTTGTCACTGTAAAGAACAAAGGGGGTATCAGTGGGATCAGTAGTTCTACTGAGTTAATCTGGCTATGCCAAAAGAGAAGAGGGGGTAGTCACCCAGTGAAGAACAGCAGGATTGCAAAAAGTGCAGCCCAATTTATCACATGAAGTAGTGATATGTGCATTGCTAATGTTAAGTTCCACACACACACACACACACACACACAAAAAAAAAAAAAAATCTCCGGATGCTTCATCTACAGAGTATGATATCACAAATATGTGAGAAAATGTAAATAATCATTTTTTTTCTTCTGCAAAACTAAAACTGCTTAACCAATTTATCCAGTTGTGTTAGACACCAGGATACAAGGACTATAGATATGCATGTCAAATGTTAACTCTGTGCATGCAAAAGCAGAGACGTTACAAACATTCACATTTTTGATATTTTTCAGAACGTTTTCCAAATTTTACATAGTAAAGTTTTGAAACCCTGCAACTTAAAAATCTCTTACTCAATTCACTCCACATTTAAATCTTTCTATAAGCATTATGAGAAGGTTATCCATACTAATTTATATATATCTCGTTCCAAAGGTGCCTGAGTTATGTGTAGCTGAAATTTGTGCATGAAATTTCCTGAAAAAAATAAAATGACAGATTCTGAGCACATATAATTTTGAGACGAAGCATCATATTATCATGAATTCTGGAACATTATTGGAACATCTTTCAACAAGAAATCATGCTAAATTTAAGATCCATGACCCAATAGTTGGTGAAGAGATATGCAGATCAAAAATGTTCATGAAATTTCACACAAACAATAAATGACAAAATTCAAGCACAAAATTTTGAAACTATTAAACCAAATTAAATGATATTTGGGACTGTTTGTAGCCATTGTTCCAAAGAGTACATATTCCTTACTTCAGACCTCTAGCTTGAATGGTTGTTGAGTTATAACCAAATTACTATGTTTTTAAAATTCCATGAAATTTCAATGAAATCATGCAATTTCACTTGATGTTTTAAACTTTCCCCAAAATTCTGTGATCCAGAATTTTCCTATTCTGCACAGCTCTATCCAATATACATGTAAATTTGTTCAGAAGAATTTGTAAGTGCTTTCATGATTCTGAATCCAGCAGATTTGTAATGGCTAACAGATGGTCATCAGTAAAGCTAACACTTTATGATGCTGTTTACCTATCTGAACCCCTAGTATTTCAGGATGACTATTTATTGTCTGTATTAAAGGTTCAAATGCTAATATAAATAAATAAGGTGATAAGGGGCATTCTTGTCTGGTGCCATTGCATAGTTGGAAGTGAGGGGACCATTTGTAATTATTTGTGTGGATGGTTTCTCATAAATTAGTGAGATCCACGACAGGAACCCTTCTTCAAACCCAAATTCCTGAAGTGCTCTAAATAGATACCACCATTGTAGAGAGTCAAATGCCTTATAAATGTCTAATGAAAGTAATGAGTAGTTGTTTTTTTTTAATTTGGCCTACCACATTGTTAAGTAACCTGCGTAAACAGTCTGCACTGGATCTGTTCTTGACAAAGCGCACCTGTTCCCTGCCAATCATTTGAACTCTTTTAGCTAGGATGGTTGTCAACATCTTGTAATCTGAGTTTAGAAGAGAGATGAGCATATAACTGAAACAATCCAAGGAGTCTTCATCTTTCTTCAGAATGAGGGTAATGAATACGTCTTGCAGTGTGGCAGGGAGTGAACTTGCATTTTTTATAAACTGTATTAACTTATACAGCCTAGGGGTTAATGTATGGGAGAAAGATTTGTAAAACTCTCCTGGTAGTCCATCCAGACCCAGTTTTCTCTTTTAGTTTCCTGGTATCTCATTGCTTGAAGCTGTTAGGTAAATCTTTATCATTGGCTGCCTTAGACATTTTGTCACTTTGGACCTCTTGTATCAGTCTGTAGCTATCTCACAGCTAATTGTAGCAATACAGGGTGTGACAGTGTTGACTACGGCCCTGTCCCAGTTGCTATGGAGAAGAAGTTTAAATGTGAGGATCTGTTCTATTCCCTCCTTTTCTGTCTCTTGTCTGCCTGGTTGTGTGGCAAGGTTTTCTTGTGAGACCTAGGACTTGATCACCCCTATGGTCTCACAGTTCTATGCCTCGTGTTAGCTCTCTGCCTTCATAGATACATAGATACTGTACCTAGATACTGTCAGAAGATAAGGGCCTATGGCCCACCCAGCCTGCCCATTTGAGCTTTTAAGTTCCCTTTAGGTTTTTCTAGATGTCTGTTGCCCCTTACCTATGATCTCCAGGATTCCATAATGTCTATCTCATGCATTCTAAAACCCCATGATTGTTTCAGCCCTCACCACTTCATCTGGTAGGGTGTATTACTTGTCCAGCACCCTTTCTGTGAAGAAATTCTTCTTCACATTTCCTCTGAATTGCCCTCCCATCAGCTTCATCCCATGCCCTTTAGAACATCTTTTTTGCTGGAAAGTAGTGTATTCCTACACCCTGTTCCTCCATGCAAGGTACTTGTATGTCTCTATCATATCCCCTCTCTGCCCCCCCTCCACTCCTCCAGGGAACACATATTTAAGTCCTTACTCTGTCCTCATTGGACCTGTGATGCAATCCCTGTACCATCTTTGTTGCCGTCCTCTGAACCTTCCCCACCTTATGTCCATACATAAGTAAGGTCTCCAAAACTGTAGATTGTATTCCAGGTGGGTCTCACTAGTGTCCTGTACTTAAGAATTATCACCTCCCTTTTCCTGCTGGTGATGGCCCTGCTTATGCATCCCAGCACCCTATTTGCTTTACCTGCAGCCTTGTCACACTGTTTTCCTACCTTGAGTTCAACAGAGATGATAAACCCAAGGTCCCTTACCTGCTTGGTGCATGCTATATCCTCACCCCAAATGATATGTTGTTCCAGGGATTTTGTGCCCCATGTGCATTGTCTTGCACTTCTCTGCACTGAATTTCAACTACTGAACCCTTGACCATTCTTCAAGATTCTTCAGGTCCCTCCTCATTCTGTCCACACCCTCTGGTGTGTCCACTCTGTTACAGAGCTTTGTGTCATTAGCAAACAGGAAAATTCTGCCTTCTACATCCTGCACAATGTCACTGATGAAGACATTGAGTAGGATCGGTCCCAGCACTGATCTCTGAGGTACCCCACTGGTCACTCTTCCCTCTGTGTAGTGACAGACATTTATCACCACCCTCTGTGTCCTGCCACTCAGTCAACTACCCACCCACTGCACTACTGTCCTGTCCACTCTGATATTCCCCAGTTTATTAAATAGCCTTCTATGTGGCGCAGTGTAAAAGGCCTTGCTGTAGTCTAGATAGGCCATGTCCACTACCCTCCCCTAATCCATCTCCCATGCCACCCAGTCAAAAAATTTGATGAGGTTGGTCTGGCATGACCTTCCCTTGGGACACAATGCTACCTTGGGTCCTGTAGTCCATTGGCAACAAGATGTTCCACCAAACTCAGTAAACTGTACCTGTGACTAATTTTCCCACTCTCGTTACCATACCAGGCACTGGTCATCTGCTTGCTGCATTTTGTCTTTTTGTCTCCCTGCAAACTTAACTGGATATCAAAAGACTGTACTTATCTTTCCTTAATTTGTTTAGTTTTTATTTTGCTACTATATCATTTTCATGACTGCACTTATAATGTACAGATTACACTGTCATGTATTCACTGTAACTTGTTTTTTCTCTGGTTGGATATATAGAAACATAGACGTTGATTGTAGAAAAGGACCACAAGGCCATCCAGTCTGCCCATTTTTTTTACTTTATGAATGTGCCATAGGCCTTTACTCTATCAGTGGCCTATTTATTCAGGCTGTATTGTTTCTTTATGCCTATCCCAAACCTGTTTGAAGCCTGCACTGTATTCATATCCACCACTTCCTGAGGTAGGCCATTTAATGCATCCACCAGCCTTTCTGTGAAAAATAACTTCTTCACATTACCCCTTAATCTTCATTACTCTAATCTCATGCTGTGTCCTCTTGTCCTGCTATTTTCCTTATATTGAAACATGTTAGACTCTTTCACCTTGTTTAAGCCCTTAAGGTGTTTGAATGCCTCGATCATATCACCTCTCTCCCTCCTTTGCTCAAGGGTATACATATTGAGCTCCATTAATCTGTCCTCATATGTCTTCTGATGCAGTCCCTGCACCATTTGGTTGCCCTTCTCTGTACTGCCTCCATTTTGTTAATGTTCTTGTGCAGATGAGACCTCCGGTACTGCAAACAATACTCCAGATTGAGCCTAACCAGTGTCTTATCAAGAGGGATTATAATTACCTCCCTCTTATGACTTGTGATACACAACTTCTGATTAGTAATACACCTCAGCATCCCTCTAGCCTTACCTATTGCTTAGTGGACTGCTAGGATGACTTCAGGTCATCTGTGATGATGATGATGCCCAAGTCTTTTTCTTTCCTTGGGATTGCTAGCAATTCCCCTCCCAACCTATAGGTAGCTTCAGGATTTTTCTTCCTTATGTGCATGATCATGCATGTCTTTGTATTAAATGCCAGTTGCCACTCTTCAGATCATTTTTCCAGTTTTTCCAGATCTCTTCTCATTCTGCCCACCCCATCTGGATCATCTACTCTGTTACAGAGCTTGGTGTCATCTGCAAACAGGCAAACCTTAACCTCCAGTCCATCTGCAATGTCACTGATGAAGATATTGAAGTGGACTGGCCACATAACTAATGCCTGAAGTACCCCACTTGTGACTTGCATCTCTTCTGACTGTATACCATTTACCACCACTCTCATGTTTTCTGACAGCCAACTAGTTGGCTATCCAGTTGACAAACTTCTGACCCATCCTGAGCTTACCCAGCTTATTAATCAATCTTCTACATGGAACAGTATCAAAGCTTTGCTGAAGTCAAGGTAGGTGACATTAACTGTACCTCCTTGGTCCACCACTCTGGTTACCCAGTCAAAGAAATCTATGAGATTAGTTTGATAGCACCTTCTTGATGTAAAAAATGCTGTCTTGGATCTTGTGATCCTATGGATCTCCAGATGTTGGGCTATTCTTTCCTTAAGGAGTGCCTCCATAATCCTGCCAGCTACTGAGGTAAGACTGACTGGGCTATAGTTTGCTGCCTCCTCCCTACTGCCACTCTTGTGGAGCGGGATCACATGAGACCATTTCCATTCTTCTGGGACCTCTCCTATGCTCAGAGACTCACTAAACAGTTCTGAAAATGGCTCTGCTAGTTCCACCCTTAGCTCCTTTATTACCCTGGGATCTATGCCATCAGGTCCCATTGCCTTGTCCACCATAAGCTTAGAGAGCTCTTGTAGGACACTTTCTTTTGTGAAGGGACTTGTGCATACCTCCCTTCCCCATACATCCATGGTGCTGAGCTGTGGGCCCTGTCCTACCTTCTCCTCAGTAAATACTGAGCAGACGTATCTATTTACGGTAGGATAGATGCTTTTCCTTGGTCCTCCTTCACACACTCCCCCTTATCCCCTTTTGATCTTAGCAATACCCCCATCACACTATAAGGTTCAATTCTTGCTCCCCCATAGTCTGTCCCCTGTGGAGATGGTCCTGTACTGCCTTTGAGGGGTGTGACCCACAGACAGTCTATCTGAGGTGCTGGACCTGTTGGGATTACCGAGTGAAAGCATGGGTCTGGATAACCTGTTAATGGCCTATAATAAGGCTGTGACAGGGGCTCTGGATGCTATTGCTCCTGCCCATGTTCACCTTCTCACCCTCCCCCACCTTGGTTTGATGGGACCTTGAGGGAGTTGTGGCGAGTGGGGAAAAGGATAGAGCGGTGCTGGTGGAAGTCAGGCATTCATGCTGACAAACTGAGATTGGTAGATCACTACAGAGATGTTCAATTGGCTATCTCTCATAAGACAACAGAGTTCCTGTCTAGGGAGATTGATGCAGCTCAGAATAAACCAGCTCAGCTCTTTCAAACAGTGTACAAACTGTGCCATCTAGCCTGTCTATGAGTTCAAAGATTGTTTTCACAGGAAAAATGTGATGAGTTTGCTTGCTTCTTTGCTGATAAGGTGGCCGACATCAGGTCCAAGATTCAACTGGCTCACTCTATGGGGGGTAGTGGTGGTCTGTGTGAGTTTGCTCCTCCTCGGTTTTGTTGGGTCTGCTTTGAATGGCTGGAGATCATAGAGATCATATGAATTGTCCAGAGTATGCACCAGGCCTGCTGTTGTTTGGATCAGGGCCCAACTCGCCTCTTAGTGGGGTGTCTTGATGTCATCAGCCTGACACTTGCAGAGATAGTCTGGTGTTCATTAGAGTCAGGTGAATTTCTGGACTCCATGAAGGAGGTGGTGGTGACACCCCTCCTTAAGAAACCCTCTCTTGACCCAGACTGTCCTGTCAAATACAAACCAGTCTTTAATCTCCCTTTTGTGGGGAAGGTTATTGAGAAGGTGGTGGTGCTGCAATTGAAGAATCACCTTACCATCCATGAAATCTATGATCCTTTCCAGTCCAGATTTTGGATGAGGCATAGCGCCAAGACTGCTCTTGTTCGAGTGTTCAATGATCTCCTAATAGCAAGAGATTGGAAGAGCCATTCCATTTTGGGTCTTCTTATCTCTCTGCAGTGCTTGACACTGCAGATGATGGGGTGCTACTGGAGCACCTGCAGTTCATCTGTGGCCTGTCAGGGATGGTCCTCAGATGGTTCCAATCTTTCCTCTCTGGTAGATCACAGAGGGTGGTGTCAGGGATTTTTTCTTCTACTCATTCTCACTGCCATGTGGGGTCCCATAGGGCTCTGTGCTGTCACTCATGTTGTTCGCAGTTTACATGATGCCATTGGGAGATATTGTAAGGAGGTATGGGCTGAGCTTTCACTGTTATTCAAATGATACCCAGCTGTACCTGTCCTTTGTTCCTGAACAGGATAGTGTGGTTTCGGTGTTTAACAACTGGCTCATTAACATTCATGACTGGATAAATGACAGATGGATGAAGTTGAATCCTGTCAAGACTGAGGTGCTGCTAGTAGATTCTGGTCCTTGGACTGGGGGATTGTAGGTTACAGTGCCTCTGGGCTTTGGCTCAGGAGTAGCCAGCTGCTGACCTCTGAAAAGGCATGACATTTGGGTGATAATATTTGACAAAGAGCTGACTCTTCATTCACAAGTGTTGGCTGTTGTGAGATCCTCTTTTACCATCTGAGGAATATTGCCCAGATTAACCACCTTGTTCTGTCCGACAACCTTCCAACATTCATCTATGCCTTTGTGACCTCCCTCCTTGACTACTGTAATGCACTTTACCTAGGGCTCCCAGGGGTTGATATCCACCACCTTCAGCTAATGCAGAACACGGCAGCAAGGTTGTTGACTGGGTCATCTCAATCCAGTCATATTACTCCTGTGCTGTGAGAACTGTACTGGCTGCCAGTTCAGTGGTGGATTACCTTCAAGCTCGATTTGTTGACATATAAGGCCTTACATGGTCTGGACCAGGCTACCTGCAAGAGCTTCTGTTTCCTTACTGCCCCCTGACCTCTATGCTCTGCTGACGAGGGATTGCTAGAGGTTCCCAGGGTTCGGTTAAAGACATCTAGGTACCGGGCTTTTATGTTCTTGGCTCCAACTGAGTGGAATTTTCTACCTCGTTGGATACAAGAGTGTCTAACTGTTGGGAGCTTTAACTCATTTTCTCCTAGCAAACCCCAGTAGTTGGCAGTAAAATGCACTGGTGTGTCCGAGGATGATTACAGAAGTCAGCTACTGACTTCCTGTGTGCCCTTGCAATGTCTGGAGATGTCACTTATATATTTTAATATATAATATAATTTAATATAATATATATTTGATTGTATAGCTTTAAACCCTGTTGCCACTCTTCCAACCATTTTGCCAGTATATCCAGAACTCTTCTCATTCTACCCACTCCATCTGGATCATCTTCTCTGTTGCAGATCTTGGTGTCATCTGTAAACAGATAAACCTTACCCTCAAGTCCATCTGCAATGTCACTGATGAAGATGTTGAAGAGAAATGGCCCCAGGACAGATCCCTGCTGTACCCCACTTGTGACTTTCATCTCTTCTGACTGCATACCATTTACCACCACTCCCTGTTTTCTGCCCACCAACCAGTTTGCCGCCCAGTTGACCAACTTCTGACCCCCTCGAGCCTACCCAGATTATTAATCAATCTTCTATGTGGAACAGTATCGAAAGCTTTGCAGAAGTCAAGGTAGGTGACATCAACAGAACCCACTTGGATCACTCACTTGGTTACCTCAGTCAAAGAAATCTATGAGATTAGTTTGACAGGACCTTCCTGTTTTAATCCCATGCTATCTTGGTACCTGTGCTCCTATGGATTTCAGATGTTGCACTATACTTTCCTTATGGTGTGCCTCCACAATCTTGCTGAATACTGATGTAAGACTGACTAGTCTACAGTTTCTTGCCTCCTCTCTCCTACCCTACCACTGTTGTGGAGAAGGATAACTTGAGCCCTTCTCCAGTCTTCTGGGACCTCTCCTGTGCTTAGAGACTCACTAAACAGTTCTGATAATGGCTCTGCTAGTTCCACCCTTTGCTCTTTTAGTACAATGGGATGTATGCCAACAGGGCCTGTGACAGGGATTAAACCTGTCCCTTGAAGTGGACCTATTTTTTCTTTATTAAACTACTGTTGCAACAGTTCTTTTCTGCTTTTTCTACACTATTCTACTGCTCCTAGTTCAGATGGTTGGCCACCTCTGGACACCTCCCCCCATCTTAAAACTTATCTGTCTCCACTGTATATTTATTTTTCTCCTTGGTCCAATGGCAGGCCCATAAGCAGTTTAGCATAGTTTAAATTAATGAACCAGGTGCTGTGTACACACCTGTGGCTATTTGAAAAACTTAGCTTAAATAATCAGTTTTGGAACTGCCTAAAATAGGTAAATATAGTATGAATGTCCTTTCTCCTTGAACATGCAAATTATTGCATTAGCAAGCCCCCTTCATACACAGAGTTGCAGCAAAGTATTTCTAATGCATTTTGAACTGGCAAACAGTATGAAGGTATGCTGACAGAAAACAGTACCAAAATGTATGAGACTAAGGTATTACAAACCTACGACTGAGCTTTCAACAAAGGGCTGCAACTGGTTGAATGTACCATGCATAGTACGCTTTTGCAGGTTGTATTAAACAGGGACATTTTAGAGCATATAAAAGTATGATGAAACTAACTTTTCTTATAGAGCAGAATTCTGCAGACTTCTACAATAGAGGCGTGTTCTCTGTTGCTAACCATGTTGCTGTATGCCCTTCACTAGAGACTCGTGGCTCTAGTGTTGGTTTTGAACGCAGTACCTGTCCATCACAGCAGAACTAGAAGACTTTCATTTAAATTTAAGCCTCCTTAGTTAAAAACTGTTTTTGTTTGTTAAATATTGTTTGAATATTTTAGTTAAAGGTGCCATAGCATTATATAAATTAAAAGGAGCTCTATAAAGATAAAATAAAAACTTTAATGATGCTGTGAACACATGACTGTGTGGGTGGGTATATAGGGCTTATCTGGTCTGTATGATAACAGATAGGGTCAGTACCTTCTGACCAGTGCAGGTGAAGGACTGAGGAGAGTCCTGTCACCAAGTGAAACTACTTGCTAAGTTTACCACAGATGTGAATTATATTGTCTGTAAAGTCTTTATTTTGCTCACAGTTTGAACTTCTTTATTCTTTTCCTTTGAATAAACTTTGCACCTTGCCAATGGTGCATTGAACCATAATTCTGCCTGTTGCATTCATCTGTTATTCCACTCCCTATTACAGTGCCTATTGCCTTGTCCACCCTGAGCTTAGCAAGCTCTTGTAGGACCCTTTCTTTTGTGAAGGGACTAGTGCACACTTCCCTCCCCCCTGTGTCCATGGTGCTGAGCTGTGGGCCCTGCCCTACCTTCTTCTCAGTAAATACTGAACAGAAGTATCTATTTAGGATAGATGCTTTTCCTTGGTTCTCCTCCACATACTCCCCCATATCCCATTTGATCTTAGCAATACCTCCTCAGGCCTTTCTCCTTTCACTAATATATCTGTAGAAAGTCTTGTCCCCTTCTTTTACTATTTGTGCTAGTGTTTCCTCAGTTTGGGCTTTTGCCTGCCTTACTGCCCTCCCTGCTTCCCTTACAGAAGTTTTTTTTTTTTTTAAATTGCTATTTATCCCCCTACATCCTGCTGGCCCCTAGCCTTTGGGACCACCAAGGAGTCATCCTCCTGCCTCCCGCTCTACTCAAACTTACCTCCTGGACCACATGAAGCTGTGGTTTGCCCCCTGAGCAGGGACGAGGTGGGGTGGCAGACACCCTATAATTCTATCTTTCATCAGTCTGTAGGTGGCTGGGTGAGTGAGGGCACATCAGAGGCACACTCCAGGTAGTCCTTTTTCCTGGAGTCAGCAGTCATTTTCTGTTTACTCCCCTCACACAGTGTGTGCCCCTGACATCAGTGCTCTGTGCACTGACGTCCACTGTGTGTCTTTGACCACCCTTCCCCTCCAAGCAGAGCTTGCTGTACCCCGAGCCTCTGCTCAGGGTCAAGCAAGTTGCGGGCATTGGCCCCCACCCTCCCTCAGATAAGGTGAGCTATCATGGGATGCCCAAGCCATTCTCCCGGCCAGCCCTCCAGCGACCAGGAGTCCACTCCTGAGCCCAGGTAGCTGGCGTTGCAAGTGAAATCCAACTGCACCAACAGGCCAGCTCCCTTAGGGAAGTTTATATGCCTCCCTATCTTCCTCCAGCTGCATTCTCTTATATTTCTGAAGGGAACCTTTTTGGCTCTGATCTTTTCTGCTACTGTTTTAGAGAATCAAAGTGGTTTCCTCCTTCTTTTGCTTCACGTATTGCATCCTTAATGCTTGTGCACTTTGCCTGTAACCCCTCACCTATATTTCTTCTTGTCAAGGCTTGCTTAACTCTGCTGGACATCTTACCAAAGTCTGTTTCATTGAAGTCCCATATTTTTGCCTTGGAATGGGATGATTTAATTCTAGTGGTCAAACTGAACCATACCATGTGATGGTCACTGGTTCACAGGTGACCTTCTACCTGGAGATCTGTGATCCTTTCCCAGTTAGTCAGTACTAGATCCAGGATAGCCCTGTTACTTGTGGGTTGTTTTACCAATTGTCTGAGGCCCTCCCCCTGCAGGGAATCCACTATGTGTTTAGTTCTGCCAGATGTTCCGGCTGGGATTGACCAAACCATATCTGGCATATGTATGTACAGTATGTTTGAATGTATATATGCTTTCCCTGCCCCCCCTGGATGCACCGTGAGATGAGCAACTTGTTGTGCATTGCGCCACTCATGTTGAAACATTTCAATAAATAACCCTATACTTCAATAAATATAGATCTAGATCTAGATCTAGATCTAGATTCAGATATAGATATAGATATAGATATAGATATAGATATAGATATAGATATAGATAGTATGGTAGCACGGTAGTGCTACCATAATAGGGTTGAGGAGCCATTTACATGTTAAACCTAAAATTTTGCACCTATAATAACTTAGCAACTGTTCAACAGATTTGCCTGAAATTTTGGAATACATGATCAAGCAAAATACATCTTTGGATCTTCCAAATTTTGTACTGTTCAGATATACAGCTGTGTAGTTATTAAGCATGATCTGCACACACATTTACGCTTTTTTGCAATTCTTTGGTCATCTCTACAGGTCACACGGTTTGTGCTACTGGTCCAAAATCTTCAGGGAACATGCGGCTGGGGTCCCTGATGTGCCTCTTGAAGATTTCATGAAAAAAAACTTAAATGGTTCAAAAGTTATTCAAAAAACAGTTTCCCATTATAAGTCAATGGGAGAAGTTAACAAAAAGTTCAACACTTTCACAAATGCACTTTTTACTTTCACTAGTGGCCCTTTTACTTTCGCAAATCCACCATTTTGTTTTCAGTTGATGATCATAAAATGCTTGGCATTTAAATTTGGGACTCTCTAGCAACACAATTATTTTTGTGTTTACCTAGTCAGACCCTGAGGATGCTAGGCATGTCTTTATTTTGAGGTTAAACACCCTAGAAAAAAGTTTTTCAAGTTTCTGGAAAAAGTACTTTCACAAAGTAGTGTCGCAAATTTTTGCGAAAGCTTTCGCAAATTGCAACAGTACTTTTCTAGGCTATGGCAAAATGACAGCAATTCTTTGCCACCCTGCTGAAAAAGAATGGTTTGGTCTTTTGGGCTGAATTTTGGAAGGAACGTAGCCAACATATCACTTATGTGTTTTTCAGTCTTTCAGTAAAAAATATTACAGAGCAGCAAAGTTACGGCATTCCAAAGTTGACACTTTGTCCCATTGGATAACATTACGGCATTCGCCATATTACAGGAATCCTTTGCCACCCTGCTGCAAAATAACAGTTTGGTCTTTTGGGCTGAAATTTGGAGGGAAGACAGCCAACAGCCCACTGATGTGCCTTTCAGTGGTTTGGTGAAAAAATATTACAGGAGCCAACGTTATGGCACTCAAACCTCTTATAAATAACATTGACCGGTGACTTTCAGGCCGTATCTCATAAATGATGCTAGATACAGACTTTTCATCGAAAAATACTGTCCCCTACCAGGACTAACTTCTAAAACAGCCAGGAAAGTCATAAATCATTTGACTTTAAATTTTTTTCTCGTATGGTTCCTGAGATATAAGCAATTGGTATTCAACTCCTCTTTTCTCCAGACATTATTATACACCCATTCTTGTATCACATCTTTCTCTATACAGCTTTGGGAAAACCAGTGTGCTTACATTACTATTTACCACCCTGCTACTTCGCTTGTCGTCCTTATCTATTCACTTACCATTCCGATATGGTATCTGTAGTTACCGCATTTTCATTGTAGCATGTTTGCATTATTTTAACCATTTGTATCTAGTACTATTTATCTTTCTGTTTCTTATCACCATAGCATTACCATTGCATTTGCAGGCACCATGTGTCAGTTGCAGCTCCCACAGCAATACATTCACTACTTTTCATTATCATTCTCAAAGAAGGAAATTAGAGGCAAAAAAAATCCATTGAATTCATTAGTTAGGGTTGTTCACAGCGACAAAAGTGAGAAAATTTGGTGTTAAGTTGGCCCCATGACCCCACCAACACACCCCAACCAGCATCGGGGTGCACATTGGGTTGGACCCTCTCTCACCCCATCAGATGTTGAAGAAGTAGAGGTGTGAGAATGAGGAGAAGTTAGGACCGACAACCCAAGCGTGCCTCGATGCTGGTTGGGGGTGTTGTAGAGGTCTGGGGGCTTTCAACCTAACACAATTTCTCGCTTATGTCGCTGTGGAACAGCCAACTAATGCATTAAACGTTAGCCCTGGGGGGACAGCATTTTCTGATGAAAAGTCTGTATCTAGCAACATTTATGAGATACGGGCCTGAAAGTCACCAACGTCAATGTTATCTTATGGGGAAAAGAGAAGTTTGGAGTGCCATAACGTTGGCTCCCTGTAATATTTTTTCACCAAACCACTGAAAGGCACATCAGTGGGCTGTTGGCTGTCTTCCCTCCAAATTTCAGCCCAAAAGACCAAACTGTTATTTTGCAGCAGGGTGGCAAAGGATTCCTGTAATATGGCGAATGCAGTAATGTTATCCAATGGGACAAAGTGTCAACTTTGGAATGCCGTAACTTTGCTGCTCTGTAATATTTTTTACTGAAAGACTGAAAAACACATAAGTGATATGTTGGCTACGTTCCTTCCAAAATTCAGCCCAAAAGACCAAACCATTCTTTTTCAGCAGGGTGGCAAAGAATTGCTGTCATTTTGCCATAGCCTAGAAAAGTACTGTTGCAATTTGCGAAAGCTTTCGCAAAAATTTGCGACACTACTTTGTGAAAGTACTTTTTCCAGAAACTTGAAAAACTTTTTTCTAGGGTGTTTAACCTCAAAATAAAGACATGCCTAGCATCCTCAGGGTCTGACTAGGTAAACACAAAATAATTGTGTTGCTAGAGAGTCCCAAATTAAATGCCAAGCATTTTATGATCATCAACTGAAAACAAAATGGTGGATTTACGAAAGTAAAAGGCCACTAGTGAAAGTAAAAAGTGCATTTGTGAAAGTGTTGAACTTTTATTAACTTCTCCCATTGACTTATAATGGGAAACTGTTTTTAATAACTTTTGAACCATTTATAGTTTTTCATGAAATCTTCAAGAGGCACATCAGGGACCCCAGCCGCATGTTCCCTGAAGATTTTGGACCAGTAGCACAAACCGTGTGACCTGTAGAGATGACCAAAGAATTGCAAAAAAGCGTAAATGTGTGTGCAGATCATGCTTAATAACTACACAGCTGTATATCTGAACAGTACAAAATTTGGAAGATCCAAAGATGTATTTTGCTTGATCATGTATTCCAAATTTCAGGCAAATCTGTTGAACAGTTGCTAAGTTATTAAGGTGCAAAATTTTAGGTTTAACATGTAAATGGCTCCTCAACCCTAACTATGGTAGCACTACCGTGCTACCATACTATCTATATCTATATCTATATCTATATCTATATCTATATCTATATCTATATCTAGATCTAGATCTAGATCTAGATCTAGATCTATATTTATTGAAGTATAGGGTTATTTATTGAAATGTTTCAACAGGAGTGGCGCAATGCACAACA
Organism: Neoceratodus forsteri; assembly: GCA_016271365.2. Taxonomy (NCBI): domain Eukaryota; kingdom Metazoa; phylum Chordata; order Ceratodontiformes; family Ceratodontidae; genus Neoceratodus; species Neoceratodus forsteri. Next base: position 51,037,644 of record CM057449.1, on the reverse strand, counting down.
AGTTGCTCATCTCACGGTGCATCCAGGGGGGGCAGGGAAAGCATATATACATTCAAACATACTGTACATACATATGCCAGATATGGTTTGGTCAATCCCAGCCGGAACATCTGGCAGAACTAAACACATAGTGGATTCCCTGCAGGGGGAGGGCCTCAGACAATTGGTAAAACAACCCACAAGTAACAGGGCTATCCTGGATCTAGTACTGACTAACTGGGAAAGGATCACAGATCTCCAGGTAGAAGGTCACCCAGTAGACCAGTGACCATCACATGGTATGAAGTCAGTTTGACCACTAGAATTAAATCATCCCATTCAAGGCAAAAATATGGGACTTCAATGAAACAGACTTTGGTAAGATGTCCAGCAGAGTTAAGCAAGCCTTGACAAGAAGAAATATAGGTGAGGGGTTACAGGCAAAGTGCACAAGCATTAAGGATGCAATACGTGAAGCAAAAGAAGGAGGAAACCACTTTGATTCTCTAAAACAGTAGCAGAAAAGATCAGAGCCAAAAGGTTGGCCTTCAGGAAATATAAGAGAATGCAGCGGGAGGAAGATAGGGAGGCATATAAAACTTCCCTAAGGGAGCTGGCCTGTTGGTGCAGCAGTTGGATTTCCACTTGCAACGCCAGCTACCTGGGCTCAGGAGTGGACTCGGGTCGCTGGAGGGCTGGCCGTGGGAGAATGGCTTGGGCATCCCATGATAGCTCACCTTATCTGAGGGAGGGTGGGGGCCAATGCCCGCAACTTGCTTGACCCTGAGCAGAGGCTCGGGGTACAGCAAGCTCTGCTTGGAGGGGAAGGGTGGTCAAAGACACACAGTGGACGTCAGTGCACAGAGCACTGATGTCAGGGGCACACACTGTGTGAGGGGAGTAAACAGAAAATGACTGCGACTCCAGGAAAAGGACTACCTGAGTGTGCCTCTGATGTGCCCTCACTCTACCCAGCCAAATTTGCTACAGATGATGAAAGATAGAATTTATAGGGTGTCTGCCACTCCCACCTCGTCCCTGCCTCAGGGGCAAACCACAGCTTCAAGTGGTCCAGGAGGTAAGTTTGAGTAGAGCGGGAGGCAGGAGGATGACTCCTTGGTGGTCCCAAAGGCTAGGGGCCAGCAGGATGTAGGGGGATAAATAGCAATTTAAAAAAAAAAAAAACTTCTGTAAGGGAAGCAGGGAGGGCAGTAAGGCAGGCAAAAGCCCAAACTGAGGAAACACTAGCACAAATAGTAAAAGAAGGGGACAAGACTTTCTACAGATATATTAGTGAAAGGAGAAAGGCCTGAGGAGGTATTGCTAAGATCAAATGGGATATGGGGGAGTATGTGGAGGAGAACCAAGGAAAAGCATCTATCCTAAATAGATACTTCTGTTCAGTATTTACTGAGAAGAAGGTAGGGCAGGGCCCACAGCTCAGCACCATGGACACAGGGGGGAGGGAAGTGTGCACTAGTCCCTTCACAAAAGAAAGGGTCCTACAAGAGCTTGCTAAGCTCAGGGTGGACAAGGCAATAGGCACTGTAATAGGGAGTGGAATAACAGATGAATGCAACAGGCAGAATTATGGTTCAATGCACCATTGGCAAGGTGCAAAGTTTATTCAAAAGGAAAAGAATAAAGAAGTTCAAACTGTGAGCAAAATAAAGACTTTACAGACAATACAATTCACATCTGTGGTAAACTTAGCAAGCAGTTTCCACTTGGTGACAGGACTCCCTCAGTCCTTCACCTGCACTGGTCAGAAGGTACTGACCCTATCTGTTATCATACAGACCAGATAAGCCCTATATACCCACCCACACAGTCATGTGTTCACAGCATCATTAAAGTTTTTATTTTATCTTTATAGAGCTCCTTTTAATTTATATAATGCTATGGCACCTTTAACTAAAATATTCAAACAATATTTAACAAACAAAAACAGTTTTTAACTAAGGAGGCTTAAATTTAAATGAAAGTCATTCAGTTCTGCTGTGATGGACAGGTACTGCATTACAAAAACCAACACTAGAGGCCACAGACGCCCTATAGTGAAGGCATACAGCAACATGGCTAGCAACAGAGAACACGCCTCATTTGTAGAAGTCTGCAGAATTCTGCTCTATAAGAAAAGTTAGTTTCATCATACTTTTATATGCTCTAAAATGTCCCTGTTTAATACAACCTGCAAAAGCGTACTATGCATGGTACATTCAACCAGTTGCAGCCCTTTGTTGAAAGCTCCAGTCGAGGTTTGTAATACCTTAGTCTCATACATTTTAGTACTGTTTTCTCCAGCATACCTTCATACAGTTTGCCAGTTCAAAATGCATTAGAAATACTTTGCTGCAACTCTGTGTATGAAGGGCTTGCTAATGCAATAATTTGCATGTTCAAGGAGAAAGGACATTCATACTATATTTACCTATTTTAGGCAGTTCCAAAACTGATTATTTAAGCTAAGTTTTTCAAATAGCCACAGGTTGTACACAGCACCTGGTTCATTAATTTAAACTATGCTAAACTGCTTATGGGCCACTACCTTGGACCAAGGAGAAAAATAAATATACAGTAGAGACAGATAAGTTTTAAGATGGGGGAGGTGTCCAGGGTGGCCAACCATCTGAACTAGGAGCAGTAGAATAGTGTAGAAAAAGCAGAAAAGAACTGTTGCAACAGTAGTTTAATAAAGAAAAAATAGGTCCACTTCAAGGGACAGGTTTAATCCCTGTCACAGGCCCTGTTGGCATACATCCCATTGTACTAAAAGAGCAAAGGGTGGAACTAGCAGAGCCATTATCAGAACTGTTTAGTGAGTCTCTAAGCACAGGAGAGGTCCCAGAAGACTGGAGAAGGGCTCAAGTTATCCTTCTCCACAACAGTGGTAGGGTAGGAGAGAGGAGGCAAGAAACTGTAGACTAGTCAGTCGTACAATCAGTATTCAGCAAAGATTGTGGAGGCACACCATAAGGAAAGTATAGTGCAACATCTGAAATCCATAGGAGCACAGGTACCAAGATAGCATGGGATTAAAACAGGAAGGTCCTGTCAAACTAATCTCATAGATTTCTTTGACTGGGTAACCAGAGTGGTGATCCAAGTGGGTTCTGTTGATGTCACCTACCTTGACTTCTGCAAAGCTTTCGATACTGTTCCACATAGAAGATTGATTAATAATCTGAGTAGGCTCAGGGGGGGTCAGAAGTTGGTCAACTGGGCGGCAAACTGGTTGGTGGGCAGAAAACAGGGAGTGGTGGTAAATGGTATGCAGTCAGAAGAGATGAAAGTCACAAGTGGGGTACAGCAGGGATCTGTCCTGGGGCCATTTCTCTTCAACATCTTCATCAGTGACATTGCAGATGGACTTGAGGGTAAGGTTTATCTGTTTACAGATGACAACTAAGATCTGCAAACAGAGAAGATGACCCAGATAGAATTGGGTAGAATGAGAAGGTTCTGGATATACTGGCAAAATGGTTGGAAGAGTGGCAACAGGGTTTAAAGCTATACAATCAAATATATATTATATTAAATTATATTATATATTAAAATATATAAGTGACATCTCCAGACATTGCAAGGGCACACAGGAAGTCAGTAGCTGACTTCTGTAATCATCCTCGGACACACCAGTGCATTTTACTGCCAACTACTGGGGTTTGCTAGGAGAAAATGAGTTAAAGCTCCCAACAGTTAGACACTCTTGTATCCAACGAGGTAGAAAATTCCACTCAGTTGGAGCCAAGAACATAAAAGCCCGGTACCTAGATGTCTTTAACCGAACCCTGGGAACCTCTAGCAATCCCTCGTCAGCAGAGCATAGAGGTCAGGGGGCAGTAAGGAAACAGAAGCTCTTGCAGGTAGCCTGGTCCAGACCATGTAAGGCCTTATATGTCAACAAATCGAGCTTGAAGGTAATCCACCACTGAACTGGCAGCCAGTACAGTTCTCACAGCACAGGAGTAATATGACTGGATTGAGATGACCCAGTCAACAACCTGCCTGCCAGTGTTCTGCATTAGCTGAAGGTGGTGGATATCAACCCCTGGGAGCCCTAGGTAAAGTGCATTACAGTAGTCAAGGAGGGAGGTCACAAAGGCATAGATGAATGTTGGAAGGTTGTCGGACAGAACAAGGTGGTTAATCTGGGCAATATTCCTCAGATGGTAAAAAGAGGATCTCACAACAGCCAACACTTGTGAATGAAGAGTCAGCTCTTTGTCAAATATCACACCCAAATGTCATGCCTTTTCAGAGGTCAGCAGCTGGCTACTCCTGAGCCAAAGCCCAGAGGCACTGTAACCTACCAATCCCCCAGTCCAAGGACCAGAATCTACTAGCAGCACCTCAGTCTTGACAGGATTCAACTTCATCCATCTGTCATTTATCCAGTCATGAATGTTAATGAGCCAGTTGTTAAACACCGAAACCACACTATCCTGTTCAGGAACAAAGGACAGGTACAGCTGGGTATCATTTGAATAACAGTGAAAGCTCAGCCCATACCTCCTTACAATATCTCCCAATGGCATCATGTAAACTGCGAACAACATGAGTGACAGCACAGAGCCCTATGGGACCCCACATGGCAGTGAGAATGAGTAGAAGAAAAAATCCCTGACACCACCCTCTGTGATCTACCACATAGGAAAGATTGGAACCATCTGAGGACCATCCCTGACAGGCCACAGACGAACTGCAAAAATGCTCCAGTAGCACCCCATCATCTACAGTGTCAAGCACTGCAGAGAGATAAGAAGACCCAAAATGGAATGGCTCTTCCAATCTCTTGCTATTAGGAGATCATTGAACACTCGAACAAGAGCAGTCTTGGCGCTATGCCTCATCCAAAATCTGGACTGGAAAGGATCATAGATTTCATGGATGGTAAGGTGATTCTTCAATTGCAGCACCACCACCTTCTCAATAACCTTCCCCACAAAAGGGAGATTAAAGACTGGTTTGTATTTGACAGGACAGTCTGGGTCAAGAGAGGGTTTCTTAAGGAGGGGTGTCACCACCACCTCCTTCATGGAGTCCAGAAATTCACCTGACTCTAATGAACACCAGACTATCTCTGCAAGTGTCAGGCTGATGACATCAAGACACCCCACTAAGAGGCGAGTTGGGCCCTGATCCAAACAACAGCAGGCCTGGTGCATACTCTGGACAATTCATATGATCTCTATAGTATCCAGCCATTCAAAGCAGACCCAACAAAACCGAGAGAGGAACGACCACACAGACCACCACTCACCCCCATAGAGTGAGCCAGTTGAATCTTGGACCTGATGTCGGCCACCTTATCAGCAAAGAAGCAAGCAAACTCATCACATTTTTCCTGTGAAAACAATCTTTGAACTCATAGACAGGCTAGATGGCACAGTTTGTACACTGTTTGAAAGAGCTGAGCTGGTTTATTCTGAGCTGCATCAATCTCCCTAGACAGGAACTCTGTTGTCTTATGAGAGATAGCCAATTGAACATCTCTGTAGTGATCTACCAATCTCAGTTTGTCAGCATGAATGCCTGACTTCCACCAGCACCGCTCTATCCTTTTCCCCACTCGCCACAACTCCCTCAAGGTCCCATCAAACCAAGGTGGGGGAGGGTGAGAAGGTGAACATGGGCAGGAGCAATAGCATCCAGAGCCCCTGTCACAGCCTTATTATAGGCCATTAACAGGTTATCCAGACCCATGCTTTCACTCGGTAATCCCAACAGGTCCAGCACCTCAGATAGACTGTCTGGGGTCACACCCCTCAAAGGGCAGTACAGGACCATCTCCACAGGGGCAGACCTATGGGGGAGCAAGGAAATTGAACCTTATAGTGTGATGGGGGTATTGCTAAGATCAAAAGGGGATAAGGGGGAGTGTGTGAAGGAGGACCAAGGAAAAGCATCTATCCTACCGTAAATAGATACGTCTGCTCAGTATTTACTGAGGAGAAGGTGGACAGGGCCCACAGCTCAGCACCATGGATGTATGGGGAGGAGGTATGCACAAGTCCCTTCACAAAAGAAAGTGTCCTACAAGAGCTCTCTAAGCTTATGGTGGACAAGGCAATGGGACCTGATGGCATAGATCCCAGGGGACAAAGGAGCTAAGGGTGGAACTAGCAGAGCCATTTTCAGAACTGTTTAGTGAGTCTCTGAGCATAGGAGAGGTCCCAGAAGAATGGAAATGGTCTCATGTGATCCCGCTCCACAAGAGTGGCAGTAGGGAGGAGGCAGCAAACTACAGCCCAGTCAGTCTTACCTCAGTAGCTGGCAGGATTATGGAGGCACTCCTTAAGGAAAGAATAGCCCAACATCTGGAATCCATAGGATCACAAGATCCAAGACAGCATTTTTTTACATCAAGAAGGTGCTATCAAACTAATCTCATAGATTTCTTTGACTGGGTAACCAGAGTGGTGGACCAAGGAGGTACAGTTAATGTCACCTACCTTGACTTCAGCAAAGCTTTTGATACTGTTCCATGTAGAAGATTGATTAATAAGCTGGGTAAGCTCAGGATGGGTCAGAAGTTTGTCAACTGGATAGCCAACTAGTTGGCTGTCAGAAAACATGAGAGTGGTGGTAAATGGTATACAGTCAGAAGAGATGCAAGTCACAAGTGGGGTACTTCAGGCATGAGTTATGTGGCCAGTCCACTTCAATATCTTCATCAGTGACATTGCAGATGGACTGGAGGTTAAGGTTTGCCTGTTTGCAGATGACACCAAGCTCTGTAACAGAGTAGATGATCCAGATGGGGTGGGCAGAATGAGAAGAGATCTGGAAAAACTGGAAAATGATCTGAAGAGTGGCAACTGGCATTTAATACAAAGACATGCAAGATCATGCACTAAGGAGAAAAATCCTGAAGCTACCTATAGGTTGGGAGGGTACTGCAATCCCAAGGAAAGAAAAGACTTGGGCATCATCATCATCACAGATGACCTGAAGTCATCCTAGCAGTCCACTAAGCAATAGGTAAGGCTAGAGGATGCTGAGGTGTATTACTAATCAGAGTTGTGTATCACAAGTCATAAGAGAGGTAATTATAATCCCTCTTGATAGAACACTAGTTAGGCTCAATCTGGAGTATTGTTTGCAGTACCAGAGGTCTCATCTGCACAAGAACATTAACAAAATGGAGGCAGTACAGAGAGGGCAACCAAATGGTGCAGGACTGCATCAGAAGACATATGAGGACAGATTAATGGAGCTCAATATGTATACCCTTGAGCAAAGGAGGAGAGGTGATATGATCGAGCATTCAAACACCTTAAGGGCTTAAACAAGGTGAAAGAGTCTAACATGTTTCAATATAAGGAAAATAGCAGGACAAGAGGACACAGCATGAGATTAGAGTAATGAAGATTAAGGGGTAATGTGAAGAAGTTATTTTTCACAGAAAGGCTGGTGGATGCATTAAATGGCCTACCTCAGGAAGTGGTGGATATGAATACAGTGCAGGCTTCAAACAGGTTTGGGATAGGCATAAAGAAACAATACAGCCTGAATAAATAGGCCACTGATAGAGTAAAGGCCTATGGCACATTCATAAAGTAAAAAAAATGGGCAGACTGGATGGCCTTGTGGTCCTTTTCTACAATCAACGTCTATGTTTCTATATATCCAACCAGAGAAAAAACAAGTTACAGTGAATACATGACAGTGTAATCTGTACATTATAAGTGCAGTCATGAAAATGATATAGTAGCAAAATAAAACTAAACAAATTAAGGAAAGATAATAACAGTCTTTTGATATCCAGTTAAGTTTGCAGGAGACAAAAGACAAAATGCAACAACAGATGACCAGTGCCTGGTATAGTGAGTGGGAAAATTAGTCACAGGGTACAGTTTACTGAGTTTGGTGGAACATCTTGTTGCCAATGGACTACAGGACCCAAGGTAGCATTGTGTCCCAAGGAAGGTCATGCCGACCAACCTCATCAAATTTTTTGACTGGGTGGCATGGGAGATGGATTAGGGAGGGTAGTGGACATGGCCTATCTAGACTACAGCAAAGGCCTTTTACACCCGCCATAGAGAGGCTATTTAATAAACTGGGGAATATCAGAGTGGACAGGACAGTAGTGCAGTGGGTGGGTAGTTGACTGGTGGCAGGACACAGAGGGTGGTGATAAATGTCTGTCACTACACAGAGGAAGAGTGACCAGTGGGGTACCTCAGAGATCAGTGCTGGGACCGATCCTACTCAATGTCTTCATCAGTGACATTGTGCAGGATGTAGAAGGCAGAATTTTCCTGTTTGCTAATGACACAAAGCTCTGTAACAAGTGGACACACCAGAGGGTGTGGACAGAATGAGAGGGACCTGAAGAATCTTGAAGAATGGTCAAGGGTTCAGTAGTTGAAATTCAGTGAGAGAAGTGCAAGACAATGCACATGGGGCACAAAATCCCTGGAACAACATATCATTTGGGGTGAGGATATAGCATGCACCAAGCAGGTAAGGGACCTTGGGTTTATCATCTCTGTTGAACTCAAGGTAGGAAAACAGTGTGACAAGGCTGCAGGTAAAGCAAATAGGGTGCTGGGATGCATAAGCAGGGCCATCACCAGCAGGAAAAGGGAGGTGATAATTCTTAAGTACAGGACACTAGTGAGACCCACCTGGAATACAATCTACAGTTTTGGAGACCTTACTTATGTATGGACATAAGGTGGGAGAAGGTTCAGAGGACAGGCAACAAAGATGGTACAGGGATTGCATCACAGGTCCAATGAGGACAGAGTAAGGACTTAAATATGTGTTCCCTGGAGGAGTGGAGGGCAGAGAGGGATATGATAGAGACATACAAGTACCTTGCATGGAGGAACAGGGTGTAGAGAATACACTACTTTCCAGCAAAAAGATGTTCTAAGGGCATGGGATGAAGCTGATGGAGGGCAATTCAGAGGAAATGTGAAGAAGAATTTCTTCACAGAAAGAGTGCTGGACAAGTAATACACCTACCAGATGAAGTGGTGAGGGCTAAAACAATCATGGGGTTTTAGAATGCATGAGATAGACATTATGGAATCCTGGAGATCATAGGTAAGGGCAACAGACATCTAGAAAAACCTAAAGGGAACTTAAAGCTCAAATGGGCAGGCTGGGTGGGCCATGGGCCCTTATCTTCTGACAGTATCTAGGTACAGTATCTATGTATCTATGAAGGCGAGAGCTACACGAGGCATAGAACTGTGAGACCATAGGGGTGATCAAGTCCTAGGTCTCACAAGAAAACCTGCCACACAACCAGGCAGACAAGAGACAGAAAAGGAGGAATAGAACAGATCCTCACATTTAAACTTCTTCTCCATAACAACTGGGACAGGGCCATAGTCAACACTGTCACACCTTGTACCCCTACAATTAGCTGTGAGATAGCTACAGACTGATACAAGAGGTCCAAAGTGACAAAATGTCTTAGGCAACCAATGATAAAGATTGCCTAACAGCTTCAACAATGAGATACCAGGAAACTAAAAGAAAACTGGGTCTGGATGGACTACCAGGAGAGTTTTACAAATCTTTCTCCATACATTAACCCCTAGAGCTGTATAAGTTAATACAGTTTATAAAAATGCAAGTTCACTCCTGCCACACTGCAAGACTGTATTCATTACCCTCATTCTGAAGAAAGATGAAGACTCTTTGGATTGTTTCAGTTATATGCTCATCTCTCTTCTAAACTCAGATTACAAAATGTTGACAACCATTCTAGCTAAAAAGAATTCAAATGATTGGCAGGGAACAGGTGCGCTTTGTCAAGAACAGATCCAGTGCAGACTGTTTACGAGGTTACTTAACAATGTGGTAGGCCAAATTCAAAAAAAACCCTACTCATTACTTTCATTAGACATTTATAAGGCATTTGACTCTCTACAATGGTGGTATCTATTTAGAGCACTTCAGGAATTTGGGTTTGAAGAAGGTTCCTGTCGTGGATCTCACTAATTTATGAGAAACCATCCACAAATAATTACAAATGGTCCTCTCACTTCCAACTATGCAATGGCACCAGACAAGATGCCCTTATCACCTTATTTATTTATATTAGCATTTGAACCTTTAATACAGACAATAAATAGTCATCCTGAAATACTAGGGGTTCAGATAGGTAAACAGCATCATAAAGTGTTAGCTTTACTGATGACCATCTGTTAGCCATTACAAATCTGCTGGATTCAGAATCATGAAAGCACTTACAAATTCTTCTGAACAAATTTACATGTATATTGGATAGAGCTGTGCAGAATAGGAAAATTCTGGATCCACAGAATTTTGGGGAAAGTTTGCAAACATCAAGTGAAATTCTGCATGATTTCATTGAAATTTCATGGAATTTTAAAAACATAGTAATTTGGTTATAACTCAACAACCATTCAAGCTAGAGGTCTGAAGTAAGGAATATGTACTCTTTGGAACAATGGCCACAAACAGTCCCAAATATCATTTAATTTGGTTTAATAGTTTCAAAATTTTGTGCTTGAATTTTGTCATTTTATTGTTTGTGTGAAATTTCATGAACATTTTTGATCTGCATATCTCTTCACCAACTATTGGGTCATGGATCTTAAATTTAGCATGATTTCTTGTTGAAAGATGTTCCAATAATGTTCCAGAATTCATGATAATATGATGCTTCGTCTCAAAATTATATGTGCTCAAATCTGTCATTTTATTTTTTCAGGAAATTTCATGCACAAATTTCAGCTACACATAACTCAGGCACCTTTGGAACGAGATATATATAAATTAGTATGGATAACCTTCTCATAATGCTTATAGAAAGATTTAAATGTGGAGTGAATTGAGTAAGAGATTTTTAAGTTGCAGGGTTTCAAAACTTTACTATGTAAAATTTGGAAAACGTTCTGAAAAATATCAAAAATGTGAATGTTTGTAACGTCTCTGCTTTTGCATGCACAGAGTTAACATTTGACATGCATATCTATAGTCCTTGTATCCTGGTGTCTAACACAACTGGATAAATTGGTTAAGCAGTTTTAGTTTTGCAGAAGAAAAAAAATGATTATTTACATTTTCTCACATATTTGTGATATCATACTCTGTAGATGAAGCATCCGGAGATTTTTTTTTTGTGTGTGTGTGTGTGTGTGTGTGGAACTTAACATTAGCAATGCACATATCACTACTTCATGTGATAAATTGGGCTGCACTTTTGCAATCCTGCTGTTCTTCACTGGTGACTACCCCCTTCTCTTTTGGCATAGCCAGATTAACTCAGTAGAACTACTGATCCCACTGATACCCCTTTGTTCTTTACAGTGACAACCTACTTAAAACATGAGTCACCTAATCCCTTTCCTACCAACCTACCCTGTTGGAATAGCCAGAATTCCTTCTTCCTGCTGCCCAAGACATTGTCGTCCCCTACTACATGCTTTTGCGTACCTCTAAGTCCTAGACTTGCATGTACACAAGGCTACTAGGAGTATACATTTACTAGATGTGATCCTTAAATATCTTGCATTCAGGTTGTTGAACAAAAAAAAGAGTTTGAGGTTGGAATTGTTGATATTCTGTGCTTTCTTGCTGCAACCTGGGGATCTACCACTGTTGTGCTACCAGCTCAGCTGTCAATTTCTTGGTGAAACTGTGCATCTAACTCCTGAACCTGGTGACCCCTGAACTGCCTGCCTCTTATAAGACTATCTTTTAATTAGAACCATCAGATAAGGTTGAGTGACATTAGAAAATTCCAGTTTTATGGAATTTTAATGAAATGCTGCAATTTTACAAAGACTCATGGGATTTGACTTTAAGTAGAGGTGTTATTTTTCAATTTCTCACAACAAGCAATTAATAAAACTGGCATACACAGTCCCTTTGTAATGTCTATGAACCTGCCAAATTTAATGGCATTGCATTCTCTAGTTTTAAAGTTTCAGGGGTTTATAAATTTGTAGTTTACATTCTTGAAAAATTAAATTTTTAAATCTTGTGAAGGTTTGACCACTTTTCATTTAATCCCATTTAAAGCTGAAAATATGAACTTTTTTCAGAACTGACCATGTGGTATAATAGTTTCAAATCAAATCATCATAAAGAGCCTTTCAAAGTCAAGGTGCTGTACAAACATAAACTTCAATATTTAAACAAACAGTAATATAAGTTATTTAACAATAGTCTGGAAAGGCCTGAGAGAATAAATAAGTGTTTAACAAAGTTTTAAAACTACTGACGGTCACACATTCTCTTAACCAATGAGGTAGAGAACTCCACAAGGTTGGTGCTGCAAATGAGAAGGCGTGAGCACCAGTTTTTCAAACGAACCCTGGGAATCTCTAGCAGTCCCTCATTGGTGGATTGGAGAGGAGGATTGGGGGAGTAGGGGAGTCAGGAGATCTTTCAGGTAGTTGGGTCTCTGTTCATTTAGGGTCTTAAAGGTATGAAAGCCTACCTTATAGGTAATCCACCACTGAACTGGCAGCCAGTGCAGTTTGTGCAGCACAGGTGTAATGTGACTGGTCCTAGAAGTACCAGTCATCAGCCTGGCCACAGCATTCTGAACTAGCTGCAAGCAGTGGATATCGACTCAAATAGCCCTAGGTAGAGGCATTGCAGCAGTCAAGATGGGTAGTAATGAAGGCATGGGCTAAAGTTGGAAGGTCACCCGGATGAACCAGATGTTTCACCCGGCAATATTCCTCAGATGGTAAAATGAGGATTTAACAACAGCAACACCTGACATTTTAAGGTCAAGCCATTGTCAAAGATAATTCCCAGGTTTTGCACACAGTCTGTTGTAATGAGCTGGACACCATCAAGTCATAGCCCTGACATGTGCCTAGCCCCAAAACCTGCCCCCGGGTGGCCAGAGTCCACAACCAACATCTCAGTCTTATCCGGATTTAATCTCAGCCAACTCGAGCTCATCCAGTCTTTGATCTCAGAGAGGCAACTATTTAGCAAGAGATGCATCAACCTGCACAGGCACAAAGACAGATACAGCTAGTATCATCTGCAAGCAGTGAAAACTCAAGCTGTATCATCTGATGATGTCTCCCAATGGCAACATATACACTGTGAACAACATGGGCACCAATATGGAGCCCTGCAGCACCCTGCAGGACAGAGAGGGCATCAGAGGAATAAATTCCAGTGACCACCCTCTGGGACCTGCCTATGAGGAAAGATCGAAACCATTCAAGGAACGTACCCAACAGTCTGTAAAGGAATAACAGGGTCTCCAAAAGCACTCCATGGTCCACAGTGTCAAAGACTACTGAGTGATCAAGAAGGACCAAGATGGTACAAGCCTTTCGATCTCTCAACATTAGGAGGTAATTTAGTACCTGAACAAGGGCAGTCTCTGTATTATGCCTCTTCCTAAAACCAGACTGAAGAGCTTCATAGACATTGTGAGTTACAAGGTGATCATCCAGTTGCAACGCAACCACCTTCTCAATAACCTTCCCCACAAAGGGAAAGTTAGAGACAGGTCAGTGGTAAGCAGGATAGTCAGAATCTAAGGAGGGTTTTTTAAGGAATGGTTGAATGACTGCCTCCTTTAGGGGTTCAGGAAAGACTCCCCTCTCCAATGATCTCCATAAAATTTCAGCTAGGATTGGACAGATAGCATCTACACAATCCACCAATAGGGGAGTAGGGCCTGGATCCAAACTACAACAGGTTGAGTGCAAAGTATGGACAATCTTCAATGTCCATGAATTCTGGTCAGCTGAATTCTGTCCAGACATAATGGGTGCTCACTACCTCCCATCGACCTCCACAACCCCTCAAAGTGGGAGCCAGACTGATTCCAGTCCTGATGTTGGCAACCTTATCTGTGAAGAACTGAGCTAGCTCATCACACTTAATTTGTGAAAAAGCTCCTCTGGACTGAAGCAGACTGGATTGCACAATCTTTTAATGGTTCAGAAGAGTTGATCTTGTCAGTTTTGCACAACAGAAATCTCCCTGGACAGGAACTCTGCCTTCTTATGGGTGATTTCTGATTGATAGCCCTCATAGTGTTCCATCAATCTAAACCTGTCAGCATCAAGGAAGGATTTTCACCATGCTCTCTCCAGCCTTCAACCAACCCGCCTCAACACTGGTTAAATTTGGATATGTAATTTTAAAATTAGAGGGAACTAACCAAAAATTACATTTTGGCAACATGTTTGGCAGGTTATAACACAGTCTCATTTAAAGCTAGAAATCTGAAACTATGTGCATATACAAATGCAGTGCTGACCTGTATACCTGGCAATTTTTGTAATATTTCAAGGAATACTATCAACATTATACTAAAATTTCAGAAATCTAAATTTTGGCAAAATATTTGACAACTTATAACTCTGCTCCCATTAAAACTTGAAACTTAAAACATGGTGCATGTATGCATTGTATGTGTTTCTCTAAATCCTGATATTGTGGAGAAATTTGGAGAAGAAATGTTAAAATGACTCAAAATAATTGAAAATGTAATTTTGATTAAATGTTTGGCAACCCATATCTCTGCTTCCTTTTAATTTAGAACTTTAAAATTTGGCACACATTTGTAAGCAATATGATACTGGTAATGTTTAAAATTTGATGTTATCTGGATATGTACTTTTAAAATTATATTGAAATAACTGAAATTTAAAACATTGCAAAATTCTGCAGAATTCTTGTGAAAATTCCACAGAATTCCACAGAACCAGAATGGTCATTCCATGGGCATTCTGTGGGTGAAATGTTATATTTCACACAGCTCTAAGATCAGGTTTAGTTATTAACTGGGCAAAGACATAGATGCTAAATAGATACCTCACTCCAAATAATCAGCAAGAACTGGACTTAGTTATGACTAGGTTATCACGAGCTCTATTAATCTATTTTGGGGTTAGAATATTACTAATCATCCAAGCTATATTCCAGAATTACTGTCTACCTTTACTTAACAATTGGGAATATGACTTTAAACGCTGGTCAAAATTAAACCTCTCTCTATGGTACAAAATTAATGCAATGAAAATGATTGAGACCTCCTCCCAAAGTTTCTATCTTTTCCAAAATGTACCTATACAAATAAAACCTGGATACTTTAAAAAAATAGATAGTACTGTAAGAAAGTTTTTCATGAATAAATAAAAAAACACACCTCAATATTATGAAGCTTAAAATGCCAAAAGAGGTAGGTGGGTTTACGCTGTCATGGTGGGAGAGATACTACCATGCTTTTATATGCAAACAGACCTTGAACCACTTGTGAGGAATAGACCTTACAGTAGCTCCGTCCATACATCCTTATGGCTGAAAATAGAACAAAAGATTATTAAGCCACAAAATTAACTGATTACCTATTTGTAAAGTGACCAACATATAAATTATAATCCATGCCTACTGGCATCCATTAGAACTCTCAAAAAACTAATTCCATCTTCATCCTGGACAGTCATTTCCCTGATTTCATGCCGTTATTGTCTAACCCCTATTAGCATACAATGGGAAAACTCTGAACAATCCCTCTTGAAACAAGGCAGGCATAACAACAATTAAAGATGTTATTGATTCTATAACAAATACTTTTTTGTCTTTTGCGAACTCGCAGAAATTCCCAATACATAAATCTTGCTTTTATATGTATCTACAGCTAAGGGAATGGTTTACCAAATAGGTTTTGTCCTCTGATTATCATTTGATTAAAAAACTCCACAATGGGCTAAAAAAACCAAACCACAGATGCTAGGCTGCAAAGCAGGGTATTTTATAAATTATTACAGACCCTATTTCATTTGTAATAGCTTGGCAGAAGACTCCAGGAGAAAGGACTGCAGTGTGACTGAACTTCTCAGCTGCGACTAAAGTAGAAGAACTTTGTATTTAGACCTTAATTTATGGTAAAAACTAACATACAAAACAAAACAAAAAGTGTGTGTTTGGGTTAACTGAACTGAATGGGTAACTGAAAAGTCATCTAGGTGTAAATCTCAGGTGACTGAAAGGACTTAACTGTTGTGAGGTTTAAATTACAGAAAGATCTGGTAAGTAGGGGAGTGGCTTAGCTAGAAGGACGCTACATTTAAAGACTGCCTTAGAAAGATTCTGCTAATAGCTTGGCAGAAGACTCCAGGAGAAAGGACTGCTGTGTGACTGAACTTCTCTACTGGGACTATATTGCCCTCCTTCCCTCCCCTCCACCCCCCACCAAAGCTAGTTCTATTTTTATAGGCACAGGATTTGACCACAGGAACTTCCTGTTTAGGGGCAGGAAGTGAGTGAGCACAGAACCACCAAGGACCCACCATCCTAGAAGGGCAAGTAGCTCTCGGACCCTCTAGCTGCTGGAGGTCTGCCTCTGAACAAGTAAGCAGTCTACTGAGAAATATAGGATATTCTTGTCTCAGAACAGGACAATCAAGGAGCTTAAAGGGCACACAGGCAGAAAGGAAGGAGAGAAAAAAACAGAGAAAGAGTAAGGATTGCAAACAGTTAAGGGGCCAGAAATAAGACATGATTGGAGTGGTGCAGTGCAGTGGCTGTGGAGCCGCAGTCTTCCGGGAGATGTTGGGAGGATGCGGTGTTGTCCCATCTGCAGGCACCTCTCTGGGCTGAGGAGGAGGTTGCTCATCTCCAGGCTGAGTTGGCCAGGATTTGTGGGACCTCCTCTTCCATCCAGGGACCACCAGTGCCATGCCGTTGCCTCAGAGGTTGCCAAGAAGAGGGCGGTTGGACCACAGTGGGCTCAGGGAGGGTGAGGTGGTGGAACAGAGGCACATCCCTCCAGTTGTACCTCTCCACAATTCCTATGCCATTCTGGCAAAGTGTGGTTCCTCTATGGAGCACCTACAGTGGAGACCAAGGAGGATGCTGGGAACCTCCACAAAGGAGACCCACAGGAGGGTGGCAGGGGACCCTGCAGGTGAAGGAAACTACTCCTGGTGGGGGACTCCATTATTAGGAAGGTAGAACTGGGCAAGGAAGGGGAGAGGGAGGTAAGGTGCCTGCCTGGTGCCATGGCTTGGAGGGACAGGGAGCGAATCCTCAGGATTGCTGGAGCAGCTGCACAGGGGAGGGAGCTGGATGTCATTGTCCACTTAGGGACAAATGACCTGGCTAAGAAAGGATTAGAGAAGTGCAGGAAGAGTTTGTGGAATTGGGGAGGGGCCTTAGTCAAGTAGCATGCATGGTAACCTTCTCGGAGTGGCTACCCATCTATGGCATAGGAGAGACTAGGGTGTTCCGTGACCATGGGATTCAATCAGTGGTTGAAAAACTGGTGTGGAGCTCAGGGATTTGGCTTCAGTGGGGACTGGGGTCCACCTGGAGTGATGCAAGCCTATACTGGCATGATGGGCTGCATCTGTCCGGGAGGAACCAGGATCTAAGGTGATAGGTTTAAATGCCCATTGGCCAGCTTTAAACTAGCCAAGGGGGAGGCACTGGAAAGGAGAGAAAATCCTAGCCCCCCAAACAATCACGGTAGCAAGTGTGGCAAACATCAACATGGAGGTGTCGATAGGGAGAAGGGCAGGGTAAATGGAGAAAGTGACAAAGGCAAGAAGGACAGGGATGGGGCAAAGGGGTAAGGCCATCAGGAAATGGAGGTAATGAGTACCAATGCCCGTAGTCTGGGCAACAAGCTCCTGAGCTGGTGGCCTTAATGGAAGAGGGATGCCTGGATATCGTAGCAGTCACAGAAACATGGTACAGAGAGAACCATGACTGGGATGTTAACATACCAGGGTACATAACCTACAGGAGAGACAGGCAGGGGAGAAGAGGGGAGGAGTAGCTCTCATGTAAAGGAAGGATAAAAGCAACTGAACAAAAGAGTAAACAGGGAGGAGAGGAGGCACTGTGGGTCACCTTGGAGACTGGAAAGGCACCACAATCCGCACAGGGGTTGTACAGACCCCCATGTCATGGGGAAGGAATGGACAAGGATATGATGGAAGGCATTCTTAGAATGGCAGAGAAAGGGGAGATACTGTTGATGGGAGACCTGAATATGCCAGATGTTAACTGGAGCACATTTACTGCAGTGACATCCAAGAGCAGGGCCATTCTTGATGCCCTACAGGTGGCAGGCATTAGACAGCTAGTTTCGGAACCCACTCGTGAGGGAGCAATCTTAGACCTCGTACTCTCAAATGGGGTAGTGAGAGGATCTCAGATCTAGAAGTGGGTTGCCATCTGGGGACAAGTGACCATCAAACAGTGTGGTTCACGTTAAACTCAGCTACAGAGTCAAGCCATACAAAAGTGAGGGTACTGGATTTTAGGAGGGCTGACTTTGGCAAGATGGGAGAGTGCCTCAGAAAAGCACTAGCAAACAGCCTAGAAGGAGGTGTGGAGCAACAATGGGGAATTATCAAAACTGCCATCACAGAGGCAACAAGCCTTTGTGTGAAGCAAATAAACAAATCAAAATGAAAGAAAAGACACTATGGTTCTCAAGAGAGGTGGCTGTGAAAGTCAGGAAGAAAAAGATAGCATTCCAGAAGTATAAGGAAACACAGAAGGAGCAGGACAGAGAGCTGTACCAGTTAAGGCAGAAAGAAGCAGGAGGGAAGTCAGAATAGCAAAGGCCCAAACTGAGGAAAAGATAGCCAACTCAGTTAAGAGGGGATAAAACCTTTTATAGGTACATCAGCGCGTAGAAAGACAAAGGGAGGATAGTGAGGCTGAATAGAATAAGCGGTGGGTGGGCAGAGGGGACAGTGAAAAAGCAGGAATACTGAACGAATATTTCTGCTCAGTATTCTAAAGAGGGGGAAGTGCCTAATCCAATTAACAGAAGCACTCTTGATAGTGGGGTCGATCCCAGTCCTTTCACAGAAGAAAGGGTTCTGCAAGAACTCCTAAACTGAAGGTGGACAAAGCAATGGGTCCTGATGGAATTCACCCAGAATTCAAAAAGAATTAAGGAAGGAACTAGTGAAACCACTGGCTATTCTTTTAATAAATCATGGGAGGATGGTGTGGTACCCGAGGACTGGAGGAAGGCGGATGTGATTCCCCTTCACAAAAGTGGGACCAAGACAGAGGCAGGAAACTACAGACCTGTCAGTCTGACCTCTGTGGTAGGAAAGTGATGTAGTCACTTCTGAAGCAAAGAATAGTTGAGTACCTAGAGGTCAGTGGAGCACAGGATCCAAGGCAGCATGGGTTCACAGCGGGAAGGTCATGTTAGACAATCTAATAGATTTCTTTGACTGGGTGACCAAAGTAGTAGACCAGGGCGGCTGTGGACATGGCCTACCTAGACTTTAGCAAGGCATTTGACACAGTCCCACACAAAGATTATTAGTCAAATTAACCAGCCTGGGAGTGGGTCCCAGGGTGGTAGCCTGGGTAAAAAATTGGCTGGACAACAGGACACAGAAGGTAATTGTAAATGGAGTCCACTCTGAAGAAAGGGCGGTTACTAGTGGGGTACCGCAGGGTTCAGTATTGGGTCCAGTCCTTTTTAATGTCTTCATCAGTGGCATTGCAGAGGGACTGGAAGGAAAAGTATGCCTTTTTGCAGATGACACAAAGATCTGCAACAGGGTTGATACACAAGGAGGTGTGGAAAGGATGAAAAGGGACTTGGCAAGGTTGGAGGAATGGTCAGACGTATGGCAGCTAGGATTCAATGCAAAGAAGTTCAAAATAATGCACCTGGGAAACAAGAACCCAGGGGAAGAATACACAATGGGTGGGGAGGTAGTAACAACAACAAAACAGGAAAGGGACCTGGGGATAATCATATCAGATAACCTTAAGGTTAGCAAGCAATGTGAGAAGGCAGTAGGGAGGGCCGGGGGTATACTGGGATGTATAGAGAGAGGCATCAGCAGCAGAAAACAGGAAGTTGTTATCCCTCTGTACAGACAGTTGGTGAGACCCCATCTGGAATACTGTGTCCAGTTCTGGAGACACCATCTCTGCAAGGACATAAACAGGATAGAGGCAGTCCAGAGGAGGGCAACTAAAATGGTGCAGGGTCTGCAAGAGAAGCCGTATGAGGAGAGACTAAAGGAGCTTAATATGTATACCCTTGAGGAAAGAAGGGAGAGGGGGGACATGATAGAAACTTTCAAGTACCTCAAGGGAATCAACAAAGTCAAGAGGTAGCATCTTTCAGAAAAGAGACTTGCAAGAACAAGGGACACAATTTAAAGATAGAAGGAGGGCGGTTCAGGGGCAATGTGAGGAAGTATTATTTCACAGAGAGGGTAGTGGATGCATGGAACAGCCTTTCTGAGGAAGTTGTGGAGTCTAAAACTGTGGGAGAATTCAAGAATGCATGGGACAGACATAAGGCAATTCTTGTGGGGGGCAGGAAGATATAGGCTGTTGGTTAAATAGGATCTGCGGCCTATCCTGTAGGTAGGGAAATGGGCAGACTAGATGGGCCTAGCTGTCCTTATCTGCCATCAAAGTCTATGTTTCTATAGCGCTGACTATTAGAGCTAAAGAACACTGGGAGATACAGCTTTGCATTGTTATTTCAGTTCCGGGTGAAAATATTGCCCACAAAATAAAGCTGGATAACATATCACAGGCAAATCATTGCAGGCAATAACATTGCCCGGTAATGATATTGTGGAACAGAATAATGTGGGCCACCAATTTGCAATGTGTCCCAGACACCACAGTGCCCCCACAGTTATGGAAGATGGAAGTGGATACAGACAGACCAACAATGCGGCACAGTGGGAACACCACATGTACCAATTGAGCTGGTCCCTGTGCCTGCACATCCCATGTGCATGTGCTTGCAGTGCTTCTGCATACCCCCCACTGCAGCCACCTCACTGGCCCCCCAAAACACCACACATATAGCCAACAACCAATGGTCAGCCACACAGCATGGCTTCTTGCATTCCTCCTCTCCAGCCCGCTGACCCAGCCCAGCCAGATAATCATTAGGCTACCACCTGCCACATGTAGAGCATGTATGGGCTGCCACACTTACTCATTCCCCATCCATGGGCTGAGGTGAATGCATCCTCAGGTTGATGTGGTGTCCTGCGGTAGCCCCATGGCAGGTGGAATAGCAGATGTGCCTGGTGACAGGATGGGGCACCATGACAGCAGAGCAGGTGTCACCATGAAAGGGTATGGACAGGTACAGTGTGGCATTGTAAGGGTTGGTCATTTGTAGCCCCACTGCTCCTGTAGCCTCCTTCTAGTCTGAACTGATCTGTCATGATCTCAGTTGTGGCAGCTTCAGTTTGCCAGGCATTATTATGCCTTGCTTTCATCTGCCCCACTTTCATTTGCCCCCATTTTTTTGTGCCTGGATATTATGTGCACGATGTTGTGTTCTGCGAAATCAACACCCAGAACCATTATTTCTACACAAGATTGGGAAACTGCTTGGAAACAGGCATGCTATAACTTCAAAGAGACCCAAGGTAGGCTGATGCAATTCAAAATCTTACATGGCTTTTATATGACACCCAAGAAATTATTTGCCATGGGATATAGGCATGATTCTAAATGGTGGAGATGTAATCATCTGGATGCAGACTTAGCTCATATTTTGTGGTATTGCCTGCTTATACAACCAGATTGGAAAGAAACTCATATGATTTGTTGTAAAGTTAACAAGGCAAACATTCCCTTTGACTCTGCCATCTATCATTTAGGTATAATGTCAGGATGCCAAAATTTAAGTTTCCATGAATGCATCTGGTTTTGCTTGGCTTCTCTTTGTTTCAATAGAATCCTATTAAGAAACTGGCAGTCATGTCATACCCCCTTCACTGAATGAATGTTACAATCAAATGACCTTACAAGTAAATAATGAGAGGATCAGTTATAATGTCTTTGATAAATACGATGTATTTCAAAAAAATCTGGACTCCCTTTATAGAAATCCAGTAATGGAATATTAAGCTACGGTATACTAAACAATCTATAAGACAAACCATTGGTGTATTAATGTATCAAATATTACTTTGTAGTTAGCTTAGTGAAACACTGTTGATGTTGGTTAAGTCTATTGCATGAGTATACAATGTTAAACTCTTTGTTTTTTTGTGTTTTTTTAATGTTTTTACTTACATGTTTAGGTTCATTATTAAATATAAGTATATCCCCTAGTATTATAGGAATATGATAAGTATGTTGTCGGACTTTATATTTAATAATAATAAAAATTATTTTATTTATAGAGCACAATCTCTAAAATCAAAGTGCTGTACAATTCATAAAAACATCAGAGCATAAATAGCAAAACAGTTAAACTCAAGTAATAAAAATACAGAAACAAGCAGGAGCATATAACATAACTAGTCACTAAATGCCTGGTGGAATAAAAAAATCTTTAAAGTTGTTTTAAAGCTCCCCACGGTCTGACACGGTCTAGTTATAAGAGATCTATCTTTAATTTTCTTTTTTATTGTTTGCACATTTATACATCAAAGTATTTAATGGTAATAATTGTTCTCATGCTGATTTTGTATTCTGAAATAAGGTTTAATACAAATTAATTAAGTAATAAAAAACCTTAATGCATTGTGAATGCTAACATGTTTTTTGTTTTTTTTTGCTTACTGCACCAAAACTAAAATTCCCACAGAGACAAAAGTGTCAGCATTTGGAAGCTTGTGTTGTTACCTCCTAAAGGCGTCCAGAGAAAAGGACACTTGGAGGCCGTATTGTGCTCCAAAATCTATAAATTCTAAAAACCAAAAGGAAGTCAAAAAGGAGCAGGACATCTAAGAAAATTCGTATTATTTGATGTTTAACATTTACAGTCAAGAATGAAAGAGAATATTAAAAATACTTAACAGGATTTCAGGATGAAATGAATAGTGTCATTGTAGTGACAATCCAGTGTATCACTGAGAAAGAATTTGATCCAAAATGTATATCTTATTGATTTGATCTACATATATTTTAAAAACATAAATAATAATTTTTAAACTTTACAATATTGGGATGAGTGGGCTCATGTTATTCCAATCTGTTTCTGGATGTTACCTCCTAAAGACCTAAAATGTATTAATGCAGGAGTTTGGGGGAAGAAAATATTTATCAGAATGTTTTATGCCAATACTGCCAGAGATAACCAATTAATATTGGTACTCTCCTGCCATTATGTGAAGGACCCATAAAAGCTATTGAAATACAGGGGGAGCAGGGAGGAGCAGAGGTATTGTGGGTCATCCTGGAGACATGGAGGAGGCCGCTATTCATACTGGAATGATCTACAGAGTTCCAGCATGGGGGGGATAAGGATATGTTGGAAGCAATCCAACTGCTGGAATAAAGTGTAGTACTCCCAAGGCCTACATGAGAGGGATTATTATTAGCTTAGTCACAAAGAGGAAAAGGGTTCGAGAGGTGGAATTACTAGCCTCATTATCTCTAATTAGGTCTCTGGAAACCAAGTTATCCTCTAATACCTTCGAAGAGGATGATGAGGCGATTGGTAGCTAAAGATAAATATTTAGATTTGCTGAGGGAGAAAGCAGAGTTGTCTATTATTTGCACCAAAGCGAGTTATACTGACCAGGGAAAAGCAGGTCACTGCTAGCCTTAAGGATGAAACAGCTGGAATCTGTGTAGGTTCATACCTCCAATCAGGGCCCAGGCAGATGGATCCCTGAAGGTGTCCCTTCTGAGGTTGTGCAGGAATTTGCCTCATACTATAAGCATTTATATAGGGACATGGATAATCCCTCCCTTAGAAGTGCTCAAGACATATCTGAGGGATTCTTCTCTACCTCTTTATCTGAGCCACAGAACAGGGAGGAGCAGAGGTATTGTGGGTCATCCTCCCCTTATCCTCCCCAATATCTCTGTAGGAAATATCAGAGGTCATTGGGGCTTTGCCCTCAGACAAAGTCCTGGGACCTGACATTTTTTCCTCTTTATTCTATAAAACTTTTCGAACACAACTATTATTGGTTCTTCACCAGTTGTATTGTCACATTCTTTCTGGTGCAAAAACAGATACACATCTGTTTGAAGCCCTGATTGTTCTCCTTCCTAAGCCTGATAAAGATCCAGAGCTAGTGCAAAGCTATAGGCCAATTTCTTTACTGAACCAAGATGTTAAAGTTCTCTAGAAGATATTGGCGATAGAATAACTCGGTCCTTCGGACCTGATTAGTATGTCTCAGGTGGGATTTATGAAGGATGTTCATCATTTGACCATTTCGCTCCTATCACATGTCATTGCAGTGTCCAGGGATGCCACCTTTCCCGCGGGATTGGTCTCCCTGGACGCTGAGAAGGTGTTTGATCGTGTCAACTGGAATTTCCTATTTCAGGTCCTAAAAGTATTTGGTTTTCCGGTCAAGTTCATAGACTGGATTCAGGCCTTATATTGAACTCCCTCTGCCAGAGTCTCCAGCAATGGAGCATTCTCCAAACCCTTTCTCTTATTTTCCGGTACTAGACAGGGATGTCCCCTCTCCCCTCTTTTATTTAATTTATACTTACAGCCCCTTATCTGAAATATTCTCAATAATCCGGAGATACTAGGTATCCCGATAGGTAATAATGTGGTGAAGATCATGGCTTACGCTGATGATCTTCTCCTCCATCTTTCTCATCCGAAAACATCTATCCCGTCATGTTAGGAGAGATCACCAAGTTCAGTACTTTCTCAAACTATACACTGAATGTCAATAAATCCTCCATTTTCCCTCTTAACCATAAGGTTTTCAAAAGTGATGTGTCCCGTTTTGGTCTCAGCTGGTCTCCTTGTGTCCTCAGATATCTGGGTATTAATTTGATGTGTAATCCCTCTTCCTGGTTCAAAGAAAACTTGGAGCCCCTTTCCCAAGTGATAGTTCAGGACCTCAATAGATGGTCTAAACTTCCTGTCTCTCTCTGGGGTTGCATCAATATAATTAAAATGAATGTTTTTCCTCACTTGTTTTATCCACTCTCGCTCCTTAATTCCGTTATTCCTTTATCATGGTTTCAGAAAATGCAAAGAATTTTCACAAATTTTATCTGGTCCAATAAGCAATCCAGGTTAGCATATCATAAGCTGGCAGCTCAGAAAATGGATGGAGGACTACGGATCCCCCATCTGGCAATTTATTACTGGGCTAGTCATGTTGCAAAATATATGTGCTGGTTGAATCTGGGTCCAGAACACCTAAGACTGGTCTGGCTCAGAATTGAGTTAGACTTTATCCAGTGCAAGAACATTGACCCCCTGACCATGCTCTATGTTAAAAATGCATCCCTTTCTGACACCTGTAGTTGTCCCATCCTCTGAACATCTCTAAGCGTCCCCGTACAGCTTTGTTCATTTTTGCATTACTCTCCACACTTGGACTTGTCTCAGTCCATTTGGAACTCCCCATCTTTCACAATAAATAAAAGGATAATTTCTCGTAAATGGTTGCCCCAGATCGGGGATGGGATAATCTCTACTTTTCTGGATGATGAAGGGGAATGGCTCTCAGTTTCTAATATAATTCATAAATTTGACATCCCTTTAGCTTTTTACTTCAGGGTGGTCCAATTAAAACATCTGCTCTCTACAGTACTTGGTAATAATCCTCCTCGCCCACCTGCCTTTCTATTTGTATCTGATCTCTCCTCCCTGTTGGGGACAGCAGGCATTATTTCCAAAATATACCGAGTTTTATTTTATTGGAGATATGGGACACGTGAAGGCTCCACTAGGCTCTGGGTTTCCTTCTTTCCTCAATACACTCCCAACTGGTTGGTTTTATGGAAGTTCTGTCATAAATACATTTCTCAGGACAGACTCTGACTTATGCAATTCCACATTATGCATAACATGTATTACACCCCTGTGAAGCTGCGGAGATGGGGCCTTATAAGATCGGGCTTGTACCAGAGGATGTCAGGAGGATGGCACACTTCTTCACATCTTGGTCATGACCCAAGATAAGGTCTTGTGGGTAGCTATACAGACTAACCTAGATCCTATTTTAGGTTTGCAAGATTGCTTCACCCCAGACGTATGTTTGTTGGGAGATCTATCCTCTATCAAAGTGAGAATCAGGAGATTTCATATTTCCATGATTGCATTATTTGTTAAAAAAATTGTACTTCGGCATTGGAATGACGTGGTAAGCCCATCATATTAGGAATGGGTTAATGAAATTCTAGCTAACCTTCATACAGAGAAAGCGATAGCGAGCTCCATAATAAGTTGCAGTGGTCCAAAAATACTTGGGATCCCTTCACATGCTAATCATGACCAGATCAGGTATATGAGTTACTGTAACAATGGTCTTTAATTTATGACACTATATAGTACTGCTTATCTTATCACAGTATGGAATCTGCTGATGTATGGGGTGGGGGGAAGGGGGATGGGGACAGCTCATGTAACACTTTGAACATTTGCAGAGTATGTTGTAACTCTCTGTCCACTGTATTGTGAAAATCTGTTAATAAAAAATGAATTATATAAAGTGTAGCACTCATTCAGATTTCTCCTTTGCTCATTACCTCCTCCTTTTTCAACCCTTTCCAGTCTAGCTTCTTGAAGAATCACTCCACATCTACCTCCCTCCTCCAGCTCACCAGTTCCATCTGTTATGGCATTGATAAGGGACTAATCACCTCCCCCATATTTTTCAACCTTGCCAAGGCCTTCAACACTGTCTCCCACTTCCTCCTACTGGATGAACTGTCAAATACTGAGTTGTCTCCCTCTGCCACTAACTGGTTCAACTGCTATCTAGTAGGCAGATCACAATCTGGTGGATCAGCAGAAAAGGGGCAAAATTCAGTAGAAGGGCAGACAGCAAGGAGAACCAGGGTAAATGACAACCAAGGAAGGGGCTGGAGTAGAACAGTGAAGCAGTCTAGGAGGTCAAATCATGAAAGCCATGTGTGCAAATGCCAGGAGCCTTAGCAACAAGATGGAAGATCTGGAGGCTGTCATGGTACAGTCAGACCTGGACATTGTGGCCATCACTGAAACCTGGTGCAATGATAACCATGACTGGGAGATGGCCATACCTGCTACAACATATTCAGAAGAGACAGAGCAGGCAGGAAGGAGGAGGCATGGCACTGTATGTGAAAAATGACATAAGGACCACACAGATCCAGGAGGAACAACATGGGGAAGAGATACTGTGGGTTAAGCTGGAAAGGAAAATGGGAACAGCCATCCGCACAGGTGTGGTCTATAGACCACCAGCCCAGGAGGAAGAAACAGATAGGGAGCTGATGCTAGCCATCCAAAGGATGGCAGACAACAGTGAGGTAGTGCTGGTTGGAGACTTCAATATTCCAGACGTGGACTGGAGCATCCCAGCAGCAGCATCAACTGGGAGCAGATTTATCCTGGACTCCCTTCAGGGTGCCTTCCTCAAGCAACTGGTCATGGAACCAACTCGGCAGAAGGCAATACTGGACCTTGTGCTCACAAACAGGGACAGTGTGATGGGGGTAACAGTGGGGGAGCACCTGGGTAACAGTGACCACCAGTCATTGTGGTTTGAAATCACAGAAAGAGCAGAACCAAACCACACAAAACATGTATCCTGGATTTTAGGGGCAGACTTTGGGAAAATGGGAGATACTTGAAAGAGGCATTAAGGGGAATGGGACAGGAATCAGGGTTGAGGAACAGTGGGCAGTATTTAAAATGGGGATTATAAGAACAACAGAATTATGCATTAAGCAGGTTAGCAAGAGGAAAAGGAAGAGGAGACCATTATGGTTTTCAAGAGGTAGCAAAGAAAGTGAAAGCCAAAAGATTGCATTCAGGCAATACAAAAACACAGGCAGAAGGGGATAGGAGAAGTACCAGGAGAAACAAAGGAAGGCAGGAAGTCAGTAAGGAAGCCAAAGCTCAGACAGAAGAACACATTGCAAAATCAGTGGGTAAAGGGACAAAACCTTTACAGGTACATAAGTGAAAAAGAAAGACAAAGGAGGATAGTGAGACTGAAGGGGAGGATGGGAGCCGTGGAGGATGACAACAGTAAAGCTGACATATTGAACAGGTATTTCTGCTCAGTCTTTACTAAGGAAGAGTAATGGGTCTGAAGAGGGGTACAAGGGTGAGAATGGTGCAGAAATGGACACAAGTCCCTTTACGCGAAAGGGTCCTGAAGGAACTGGAAGTAATAAGAGTTGATAAAGCAATGGGGCCAGATGGGGTGTACCCCAGGGTCCTTAAAGAACTAAGAGAGGTGGTGGCTGAACCTTGGCTATCCTGTTTAGCCAATCACTGGAAACAGGGGAGGTACCCAAAGACTGGAGGACAGCAGATGTAGTCCCCTTATACAAAAGTGGGAACAAAGAGGAAGCAGGGAACTACAGACCAGTCAGCCTCACCTCAGTAGTGGGAAAAATCATGGAAGCACTACTGAAGGAGAGATTGGTGGAACATCTGGTTGTCAATGGACTACAGGACCCAAGGCAGCATGGTTTCACCAGGGGGAGGTCATGTCAGACCAACCTCATTGAATTTTTTGACTGGGTGACTAGGGAGTTGGATCAGGGGAGGCAGTGGCCATGGCTATCTGGACTTCAGCAAAGCCTTGACACTGTGCAACATAGAAGACTATTACACAAACTGGGGAATATGGGTGTGGGCAGGACAGTAGTGTGGTGGGTAGGTAACTGGCTGGGTGGCAGGACACAGAGGGTGGTGGTAAATGGCTGTCCTCCACAGAGGGAAGAGTGGCCAGTGGGGTACCACAGGGATCAGTGCTGGGACCGGTCCTATTCAACATCTTCATCAGTGACATTGCGTGGGATCTAGAAGGCAGAATTTCACTGTTCGCTGATGACACAAAGCTCTGTAACAGAGTAGACACACCAGAGGGTGTAGACAGAATGAGAAGGACCTGCAGAAACTTGAAGAATGGTCAAGGGTTTGGCAGTTGAAATTCAATGCAAAGAAGTGCAAGATAATGCATATGGGGCACAAAAACCCTGGCACAATATATCAGTTGGGGTGAGGATATGGCATGCACCAAGCAGGAAAGAGATCTTGGGGTTGTCATCTCTGATGACCTCAAGGTAGGGAAACAGTGTGACAAGACATCAGGTAAAGCAAATAGGATGCTGGGATGTATAGGCAGGGCATCACCAGCAGGAAAGGAGGTCATAATTCCGCTATACAAGATACTAGTGAGGCCCACCTGGAGTACAGTGTACAGTTCTGGAGACCATACCTCACGTAAGGACATAGGATAGAGAAGGTTCAGAGGAGGACAACAAAGATGGTGCATGGATTGCATCACAAGTCCTATGAAGACAGGTTGAAGGAACTGAACATGTACTCCTGGAGGAAAGGAGGGAGAGGGATATGATAGAGACATACAAGTATCTTACAGTGAGGAACAGGGTGCAGGAAAACACTATTTTTAAGCGAAAAAGATGTTTCAGGACTAGAGGGCATGGGATGAAGTTGGAGGAGGACGATTCAGAGGAAACATGAGAAAGAATTTCTTCACAGAACGGGTGGTGGACAAGTGGAACACCCTGCCAGAGGAAGTGGTGGGGCTGAAACAATCACGGGATTTAAGAATGCATGGGATAGACATAAAGGAATTCTAGAGGTCAGGGGTAAGGGGAAATAGACTTCTAGGGAAACAAACTGAACTTACAAGCTCAAATGGGCAGACTGGGTGGGCCATAGGTCCTTTTCTGCCAACACTGTCTATGTATCTATGTATCTATGTAATCAGTCAGGATTGGGGACTCTCTCTCTCTTCACCTCTGCCTATCTAAACAGGGGTCCCACAAGGCTCAGTACTGAGCCCAATTCTCTTCTCCATTTTCCTTAACAATCTCCCCTTGGTCTGGCAATCTGCATCCATTCTCATGTATGCTGACGACATTGTACTGTATTTATCTAGTCCCTCCACCCACACAGTTGAGTGCACTATTCAGCTGGACTTTGATAATGTACAACAGTGGCTACATGCTAACCAGCTGTTTTAAATGCCAAGAAGACAGTCTTCATGAACTTTGGCATTAGGCAGAGACTCTAATGCTCCCTTCCACCCCTCCTTCCGTACATTGATGGAACCATGATGGAAGATACTGCCTCCTTCAGATACCTGGGGTCTGGCTTGATAAACACATTGACTCTCTAGTCATGTGGCTGCAAGTCACAAGAACTCCACTCCAAGCTTTGGGTCCTATACCAGAAACATGAATGCATCTATCAGCCTGCAGAGACATTCTACTGTGTATGATGCTTCCAACATTTGAATGTGGTGGTATAGTCTACAGTGCACCCCAAATACACTTTAGCCAGACTGGACACCTCTTCCACTCTTTCTGCCTCTTTGCTCTGACTGAACACCCTGCACACACCACTGTTTCTTATAGACATCCTTGCACTCCCTCTGTCATTGATCCCTGTCTGGCTCATTGCACAAATTGTACTGGTAAGTTCTGTCTCAGTGCACTCCCTTCAAATTAGCAGCCTCACTCTCCCTCCCAGCTGCTTCTCACTCTCTAAGGAACAATCCTGCCCACACCCTCACCATCCCCTTCAGGACCACCACTGCTGGTCAGGCATCCTTCTACCATTTTCCCAAGCTCTGGAACTCTCTTCCATTAACATACGAAATGCTCCTTCATCCCATGCCCTTTCCTGTCTCATGCACTCACTCATTACCCCCTCTTGCAACTGCACTTAAATTCATCTTCCTAGCCCTCCATTTTCTTCTGGTTCCCCATTTATGAACCCCCTTGTACATTATCAATTACCATATACCAACTGTACAAGGCAGCTGAATGTTAAAATAATGTAATTCCTATGATGTAGCACTTAATGTTTGTATATTAACAATGCAATTCATATTGTAGAATATGTTATTGTTTTGCCTATTGTACCTAAACTGTTACTATCTGCTGTATTATCCATGCCCCCTCCCTCCAGGACTCATCTGGAAATGAGCAATACTGCTTAATATGTCTACCTGCTGAAACATTTCAATATTTAAATCCAAAGACTGGTAAGTAAGGGGTAGGACTTTCTGGTGGGGATTTCAATCTAATGGACATGAATTAGAGCCTCCCAGCTGCAGCAGCGCTTGGAAGTAGGGCATCCTGGACTCCTGCAGGAGACATTCCTCAGGCAACTAGTTAAGGAACCCACTCATGGGTGGGGTGGGTGTACTGGACCTGGCACTGACAAATGGGGACAGTGCTGTTTATGTCATAGTGGGTGGCCATCTGGGGATCAGTGATCATCATATGGTGTGGTTCAATATAAGAACTGGGCCAGAATCAAAGCAAACTAAAATAAGGGACCTGGACTTCAGGAGGGTCAATTTTAACAAACTAAGAGAGTGCCTCAAGGACACCCTAGCAGGGATAGGGAAATGTGGTGGAGTCGAGGAATGGTGGGCAAAAATAAAGGAGGGCATTGAGAAGGCAAACAACCTCTGTGTTAGGCAGGTTAACAAAGGCAAGAGAAAAGAGAGATTGCTGTGGTTCTTTTTCCGAACTTACTGCCAGAATCCTGCCTGGTACAGATCCTACTTTACATGGATGATGCTGTCATCCTGGCATCTCACCATGATCCAGTACATCTACAAGGTAACTTCCAACAGGCCTTCTCTGCAGTCAAAAACTGGTTCACAAAACACAGACTTATCCTTAACCAGAAAAAAACAAAGACCATGATCTTCTGCAGCTCCCAAAACAAATACAAACAATATCAGCTCTCCATTAAAACCAAGCAAGGAATCACCCTTGAACAAGTTCATACCTTCAAATACCTTGGCCTCATCCTTGACTGTAATCTCTCCTATGTCCGACACATCAATAATGTGGCAAAAGTAGCCAACACCAGGATGGGCCTACTATTCTGATATAGGAAACATCTAACCCCAGAAGCTCTGTCCATCGCTGTCCAGAGCTCCATCATCAGCATCATTGACTACGGTCTAACTATCTATGGATCTGACACAACCTCCTCTCTCAGGTGTGTTTCAACTTCCCTCAGTCAAGCCTGCTGACTCGTTACTGGTTCACACCATCTCACCCACACCTGCGACCTCTACTCCAAAACAGGCTGGCTGCAACTGAACAACCGAATCAAATACCAAACCTGCATCACTGCTAAGAAAATCATAATGGGAAAGGCACCACCAGGAATCAGCACCCTCCTTAAACCTAAAATCACCAACCACAACACCAGGAGCTCTAAGCCCCAAATCCTTCAAATTCCCCACTGCCGAACGTCCCAAGGCCAAAGGTCATTTGCATACAGGGCTATGAGTTGGTTGAATGAGCTCTCTAGTGACACCTCATCTGCAGCAATGCTTGGAGCATTCAAAAAAAAGCTCCACCACTCCATAACTGGCACCTCCACCTGTGCTTGCACCCCCATAACATTGTTATCCCCTACGCTGCTTCCGACCTTATAGGTGTCAGTTTCTGTACTCTCTTCTTGCACTTACCTCTCCAATGCAACATCTAATGCACTTGTCCTGTGTCTGTCCTGACAAGGTCCCTCGGGTGCCTCACCCTGCCCCTCTATGCCTATGCCTTCCCCTACCCCCAGCCCTCTCTCCTTCTTGCCCTCTTCCTCCTATTGTTTCTTGAGTTACTCATCACTCAGTCTGATTATGGCAAGCAAAGTTACTGTCTGAAACCATGTACCTGTAACTGTTTTATGTTTTAGTGTCTGTTACCCTGCAATCAGCCTGATGTGGAACCTTTGTAAAATAGCCTTGTCTCAAAGTTATTTTGTAATCCTGGACATACATACATACATACATAAATAAAAAAATACATAAATTAAAAAAAAAGAAACCGAAATGTAGAAACATAGAATTTGACGGCAGATAAGGACCGATTGGCCCACCCAGTCTGCCCATTATCCTACCTACTGGATAAGCTGCAGATCCTAGTTAACCAACAGCCTGTTTCTTCCTACCCCCCACTGTTTTTGACCCCACACCCTCCTCAGGTAGGCCGTTCCATGCATTCACCACTCTCTCCATGAAAAATTACTTCGTCACATTGCCCCTGAGCTGACCCTACCTCTGTCTTCAAATTGTGCCCCCTTGTTCTTGCACATCTCTTTTTCAGAAAGATGCTACCCTCTTGAACTTTGCTGATTCCACTGAGGTACTTGGCAGTTTATATCATGTCCCCCCCTCTCCCTCCTTTCCTTTAGGGTATACATATTAAGCTCCATTAGTCTCTCTCTCTCTTCATATGGCTTCTGGTGCAGACCCTGCACCATTTTAGTTGACCACCACTGGACTGCCTCCATCCTCTCTATGTCATTGCAGAGATGGGGTCTCCAGAACTTCACATAAAGTGCTCCAGATGGGGCTTATCAACTGTCTGTGCAGAGGGATAACAACTTCCTGTTTTCTACTGGTGATGCCTCTCCCAGTTTTTCTCAGTATCTCTCCAGCCTGTCTTACTGCCTTCTCACACTACTTGCTTAGCTTTAGGTCATCTGATATGACTACCCCAGGTCCCTTTCCATTTTTGTTGTTGTTAGTACCTCCCCACTGTTGTGTACTTTTCCCCTGGGTTTCTGTTTCTCATGTGGATTACTTTGCATTTAATCTAAGCTGCCATATGTTTGACCATTCCTCCAACTTTGCCAGGTACATTCTCATCCTTTCCACCCCGACCCTGTGCATATCAACCCTGTTGCAGATCTTTGTGTTGTCTGCAAAGAGGCATACTTTTCCTTTCAGTCCTTCTGCAATGTCACCTATAAAGACATTAATGAGGACAGGTTCCAGTACTGAACCCTGGGGTACCCATCAAGTAACCCATCTTTCTTTGGAGTGGACTCCATTTACTATTGCTCTCTGTGTCCTGTTGTCCAGTTAAAGTTTTACCCAGGCTACCACGCTGGAGTGATTTTGGCAAATACACCACCAACAGCTTAATCTGGTTCAAGGTCAGTTGGCATTCATCTGTATTCCCTTCCCCCGGTCGTGCCTGAAAATAGGCAGGATTTGTCTAGTGCACTTACCCGGTCAACAAAAACTAAATAAATAAAATAAATAAATAAAATGATTTGATCAAGAAAACAGATTTAACTCCTTTATTGGGGTATCACTCTCCCCTGGTTCTGGAGTGTGAGTTACTTTTATTTGGCTTGTTTATCATCCTGGGACCCACTCCCAGGCTGACTAACTTGTTTATTAATCTTTTGTGTGGGACTGTGTTAAATGCTTTGCTAAAGTCTAGGTAGGCCATGTCCACAGCCCCTCCCTGATCTGTTACATTAGCCATCCAGTCAAAGAAATCTATTAAGATTTGTCTGCCATGACCTTCCCACTGTGAATGCACACTGAATTGGGTCCTGTGCCCCACCAGCATCTAGGTACTCAACAGTTCTTTCTTTCAGAAGTAATTCCATCATTTTCCCTACCACTGAGGTCAAATTAGTAGGTCTGTAGTTTCCTGCCTCTGCCTTGCTCCCACTTCTGTGAAGAGGGTATCACACTCACCCTTCTCCAGTCCTCAGGTACCACCCCATCCTCCAATGATTTTTTTAAAAGGGTAGTCAGTGGTTTAGTGTTTTCATTAGTTCTAACTTTAGTTCTTTTAGAATTCTGGAATGAATCCTGTCAGGCCCCATTGCTTTGTCCGCCTTCAGTTTAAGGAGTTATTTCAAGATCCTTTCATCTAAGAATGGACTGGTAATGATCAGCCCCATCCAGAGTGCATCTACTGTTTGGTTTAGGTACCTCCCCCTCCTCTTCTTTGCTGAACACTGAGTAGAAGTACTGGTATTCATTTGGTATCCCTGCTTTTTCACTGTCACCCTCTGCCCACCCCCTCTCCTTTATTAAGCCTCACTATCCCTCATTTGGTCTTTCTTCACTCCCTAATGTACCTAAAAAAGGTTTTATCTCTCTTCTTAACTGCCTTGGCTGTCTTTTCCTTGGTTTGGGCCTTTGCTATTCTGACTGCTTTCCCCTTCCTTTTGCTTAACTGGTATAGTTCTCTGTCCTGCTCCTTCTGTCATTCCTTATACTTGCTGAATGCTGTCCTTTTCTCCCTAACCTTCCCCTCCACCTCTTTTGAGAACCACAGTGATTTTTTCCTTCATTTTCTTTTGTTTATTTGCTTCACACAAAGGCTTGTTGCCTCAGTGATGGCAGTTTTGATTTTGCCCCATTGTTCCTCCACCTTTTCTTCCTACCTGTTTGGTAGTGCATTTCTTAAGCACTCTCCCATTCTGCCAAAGCCAGCCCTCTGAAAGTCCAGTATCCTTGCTTTGGTGTGGCTTGACCCTATAGCTGTGTTTATTGGGGAGGCAGTATACTGCAGTGGTTTAAGGCTCTGAGCTGCAAATCTGGAGACTTGGGATTGAATCCCACAGCCCCTACTTGCATACTGTGTGATCATGAGCAAGTCAATTAACTACCCTATGCTCTCAGGTCACACCTCTAAACAAACTTTCAGCTTAGTGTGCCACTCCTAGTTAAACAATTGGAAAAATAAAATGGGAAAATTATTGTGAACCACACAGTCCAGTGGTTGCTTTTTCCCAGATGGCTACTCAGTTCTAAGTGCAAGATCCTGTCACCAACCCCATTTGAGAGTACCAAGTTTAAGACTGCTCCCTCCTGAGTGCATTCCACCACTAGCTGCCTGAGTCATGCCTCCTGGATGTGGCTGCAGCAAATGTGCTTCAGTTAACATCTGGCATATTCAGGTCCCCTAGCAACAATATTGCCACTTTTTCTGCCAATCTAAGGATGCCTCCTATCATTTCCTTGTCTATGTCCTCCCCCTGAGATGGGGGTCTGTATACAACCCTGTGTGGATTGTGTTCCCATTTCCTGTCTCCAAGTTGACCCAAAGTGCCTCCTCTCCTCCCTGTTTACCCTTTCTGTTCCATTATTTTGATCCCTTCCCTTATGTAGAGAGCTACTCCTCCTCCCCTTTTACCCTCCCTGTCCCTCCTGAAGTTTGTGTACTCTGCTATGTTGACATCCTAGTCATGGGTCTCTGTATACCATGTTTCTGTGACTGCCACAATATCCAGATGTCCCTCTTCCACCAAGTTTAGGCCACATAGTCATTCACCTTGTAGTAGCAACATTTGTTATACTCAGTGGAGTGTGTCTTTTATCTTTTTCATTAAATGTGTCAACTGAGGTGTGCTCAGTAATGTTAAAAGATGGCATAAGCTTTAATGCCCTGGAAAGCCTGGGAAGAATGGAATCCTCGAACATAAAATGGATATTTATTAAAATGCTTTGTTGGGGTTAAAAGTTGTAGAGAGACTCCAATATATGTGAGTCCTTCATTGATGGCTTTAAAACAACACAATACAGTGACTCCATTTGTTAGATTCAGCAACACAGCTTTTGAAGTTTTAGTGGAGTCTTGAGGTATTCACCCATTACTTTTCTTATGTCAGGTAAAAACTTTCACAACTCCATAAAAAAGCTGATTTAGAAACCTCCCTTGGATGTACAGCAAACATGGAAAGTATCATGGTCTGGGCATATTCTGTTGGAGAACTTTAACTTAATCAAAACGTTTACTTTATTCATAGAAAAATGTTGAAGTATGTTTTTCACAATAAACGTATTAAAATAGCCCTCTCACATACTGGTGCTGCTACAAATATAAAATAACAAACTGATTCGGCTCCTCCATGGACCTCCCACAGGTAATTCAGTAAGGCTTTGGAGAGTAATAGGCTGGGTGACCTGTTCAGAACACTGAAAGTAGAATGTTGCTTTGTCTCCTGTCCTCTGAGAGGTAACCTTAGTATATGTGTATTTGGTAGGTGGATACACTTTTATTTTTTTGAAGGCTACTAAACATACATAGAAACATAAATGATGATGGCAGATAAGGACCGCAAGGCCCATCCAGTCTGCACATTTTATTCTACCTTATGAATGTGCCATAGACCTGTACTCTGTCAATGGCCCATCTATTCATACTCATCTATATTACTCCCTTATGCCTATCAGTAGTATAGGTTCATATATATCATCAAATGTTTAATTTTAGCCAATCAGCACATGCCATGTCATTTGGCAGGTTGGCATGGCCTAAGATGGACCAATCAGAATCGTCCCTCATTTAATCGGAAGTCCCTCCCTAAATGTGTTGGCCCCGCCACTTGCACAGGAAATGACATGCTCTCAAACCCATGTCCCACCCACTTGCACAGGAAATGACGTGCACTGAAACCCTAGAAATTATATATCACCACCATTTTGTAAGTGTCCTATGCCCCACCTTCTCCTGCACCCCTCAAACCCCTGCCACACCAGCCTGGCTCGAGCTCAAGTCCCACATCCTAGCTTGAACTCCTTTCCCCCCTCCTTTCTCCTGTGCATCCACCGTTCAGGCTTGAACCACTGTCCCTCTTCACCATGCCCCCCACCCCCCCAAAAAAGTTAGGGTTTATGTAGTGTTATGTGCTCCCTGTCAGCTTGGGGAATAATTGTAGGGATATTTGTGTGTGTTTTTTGACTAGGATATTTTTGGGAATGATGTATCTAGGAGGCAGCCCTCATCATGCAGAGGTTTCGGAGATCTGTTTGGAGACCCCCACAGAGGGAAATCCATCTGCCTGTTTAAGTACCCCTTTTCTGTTTTATAACAAACAAGGTCTAAAATAATTTAGCATGCATCTGTACACCTGGTTAAAACTTGTACAAAAAGGTTACCTCCATGTTTATGCATATGCATAGCATATATCAGTCATAATCTAAAACAGGGACCTCCATGTAAATAATCTGGTTCAACAGTTTCTCTGGATAGCAAGAAAAATGCTAGCAATGGTGTGTGTGTGTGTGTGTGTGTGCCAAGATTTCTGTATTTATAGGAATCTGTAAAAAATAACAAACAAGGTATAAAATAATTTAACATGTATCTACACCTGTGTAAAACTTGTACCAAAAGGTTACCTCGATGTTTATGTATATGCATGTATTAGTCATAAGCTAAAATGGGGGCATCTCTGTAAATGAGTTTATCAGGCAAAGACTAGTGTGAAATGTGTGTGTGCACGTGTGTGTGTGTGTGTGTGTAATTATTCTATAGCAATCACAAACTAGTAATGTATATCCCATCATGAATTACAGAATAAAATACATTTGAATCAGAAAAAAGGAAGACACATACCTATAGTTCTCCCCTCAGCTCTGTGTAGCATCAAAGAGAAGTCTGAATGAAATGTAGGTGATATTTATAATGTTTTTAAAAGGGGATGGGGGGCTAAAATATATCTGTCTGTGGCACATGTTACCATGTATAATATGGTGGGTATGGTGATGGTTCGACCAAGGGGCAGTCCATCTTACAAAGCCATACATAAATCCTGCAGTTGAAGCTAGAAGGCATAGCTTTTTGAGAGATTCCTCAGATTCTGTTTTATAGACCCGGAGCAGATTATCCAAAAACATCAAGAAGAAGAAGATGGCACAGAGCAACACATCTCACACCAACATCCCAGCAACAGAACAGACTGTCACACCACTGAATGAAAAGTCTGGAGATGAAAAGCCAGGCAAGAAGATGGCTATCGGGGCCCCCACAACACAAGCCAATGTATGTGTACTACATGAGGTGTGAAAAAGAATGTCCCACACAAGTCTTGTTGAGTGGAAACGTGTCTGACATAAAAAAGAATCTCACTGCACAGTTTGGTGAATCAGAAAATCCTAAATCTGACTGTCCTTCCAAAGAGGCACCATTGCAAGACCTTGAAGAGGTGCTAGGTTGTGAGTCTGATGCAGAAAAAGATGTTACTATGAAACCCAAAACAGAGAGAGACAAGAAAGGGGAGCCAGAGAAGATGGATGGTGAGACACTGCCAAAAATAGCATCAGAGAAAGTTGTGAAAAAGAAATCCAAGACACAGCCAAAGGCCGCCTCTGCCCAAGAGGTGGATGATGATGCTTCAACAGCCAAAACCAGTGAACCCCAGGCTAAGAAAGAGAAAGATAAGAAAAATGAAGAAGATGGAAAGAGTTGTCTTGATGAGGCAAATGCATTTTTAACATTAAAAAAATGTGTAATTGGTGACATGCATACATAGTGTAACTGAGGAGATGAGTTAGCAGTAGAACAAAATCTTACCTATAATGGGTCACAGGACCAATGCTGTTTTTTGTTTTACTTTAATAGACTGGTGGATTTGTGATGGAGCAGCAGTCATATTAGGACAGCATGGATTTGTGACTTTCCACAAATCTACTGCTTGACTGTGTTTGCTGTGTGAAAGATACAAATGGGGTTATTAATGAGATGTGTAAGGACAGTATGTTAGAAATACAGAGAGCGATAGAATGTTTCAAAATGTCACAGAACAGGCTGTGATCACAACCCACCCCTCTTCTTCTTCTACTACTGAGATTAGACAGGGTTCCTCATGTGAAAAACCAAACCTCAGTAGGAAACCCCCCAAAACTTACCACGATATGTATTGTAAGTACATTATGTATCATACCATCCATGGCATAATTGCTGCAGTGATAGACAGGGTGATAAATGCTGAAATGGTTGATGCCTGTCCTGGGTGTAAGACAGATGACTCTAGTCAGAAAAATCATTCTTGTATCACTGATGAATTGACAGCTAGATAATTATACAGAAATATTTCTGGATACATACATATAGAGCAACTTATGCCTGTGATTTTAGTAATAACAATTAAACAACAGGGCTTAAATTTGACCAACGAAACACTACAGCATATTGATCATGTTTTAAATAATGTGAAAAGAGCTGATGATCCCAAGTGGTGTATTAAGAATATGTACCACCAGACAGACAGAGAGATTAGAAGAGAGGCCACATGTCTGGTCAGCAAAGGCCCCTTTAAAAAATTTATAAAAAGAAATTCAGGAACCCTATTCATAGTGTAAAAAGCATTAACCCTCCCCCCAAAAAAACTGTTACATGTAAATATTTCAGTACCAAACAGTGTCATATTTTATTTTACAGATAATCATATGGGATGCAAGTACAGAGATAATCCAAAGACTTATGTATCCGATCCTAAGCCATTACTGCCATCCATCATGGTTTGGTTCACCTCAATATGAAATGTGCCTTTGTGAGATACATACAGCCTCTGAATTGATGATGTGTGCCTTTCCAGAAATATGGGAGGATACAGATAAATATATAAATGAATCGGTGTTGCCACTTGTAGAAAATGTTAAACTGTTTGCCAATATATTAGTGGAAAACAATGAATGTATGTGTGGGCTTTACATCATGATCATCATAGTCATGTGAGTGTGTACTGTAAAGCAGAAAAAACATTGTGATATTGTTCGTGTTGTTAACCTGGCTTCTCTGCTTGCTGAAATGATTCATTGGTCAGCAAAGGGCCCTTTAAAAAATTTCTATAAAGAAATTTAGGACCCTGTTTATGTTGTAAAAACATTTACCCCATCCACAAAAAATTGTTACTTGTTACCATTTTTATACTGCTCATGTTGTTACACTGGCTTTTCCACTTGCTTAACTGCACCATGCAGTGAGGGGTCACTAAAACATAGTGCTGTATGCTTTTTTCTAGAGTATACCAAAATGGGAAACACCCTGTCAGTGCATCCAGAGGTTTATTTACTAACTAGTTAGACACAGAGCTAAACAACCTGGTTTAAATCTACCTACAGGACAAACTCCGTCTGTACTTTCAGAGACATGTCAAGAGCTTTTTGATGGTCTCCCAGAGGGACCCCAAAAGGAAACTGTGGATTATTTTAAGGATGAGTGTGCTATTCCTGAGGAACCAATGTATCAAATTGCTATAGTTTATGCATAATCCTTATGATGCAGTATAATTTTGTGGTTTTATCTATACCGCTGTTGAATTTTTAGAGTTTAGTCTGCAGAATGGGGGGAGTGAGTCTGTCAAGATATATTTTGCTTTTTTTATCACTTTAGTTGTGTTTCATAAATCTGATTTAGCATATGATTTCCCTAAATAGTGTATTATGATGTACTTTCAGATGGAATGTACTGGCATGCTCCCGATATTCCAGTCAGTCTCAATGTCTACAATGTACCGTGTGATAAAGGAAATTTTAATGGACCCCATATACTTTGGAAAGCATCCTGCATTAAATGTATGCTCTAAAGGTGCAGCTACTTAACTGGCAGAAAGCAC
The DNA here is from genome assembly GCA_016271365.2 of Neoceratodus forsteri. Taxonomy (NCBI): domain Eukaryota; kingdom Metazoa; phylum Chordata; order Ceratodontiformes; family Ceratodontidae; genus Neoceratodus; species Neoceratodus forsteri. The sequence goes on along the minus strand of CM057449.1, from coordinate 50,996,633 downwards.
ACTGACTCTGATTAAAGAGTTGCCTCCATTTTTGTTGAAAATGTATGCTGAAGTAATGGCAAAACCTAACCACAGAGCCATATGTAAGATGGAGAACATTGTAGATGTAGCAGCTTTTCTTAAAAATCAGTCTGATTATTTTGAGTGGTGCATGTCATATGTGTGTATGTTATGTGCCCACCTCATCAGCAAGAGAAAAGTGGATGAAGTCCATGCTTGTGTAAAACATACAGCTCAAAAGTTACTGTCTCTGGGTATTGTAGAATGTGTAACACTGGAAGTGCAGAATCAAAATATTATGTAATCATTGCATGCTTGCTATGTGTTATGTCTTTTGTAGGTAGCCACTATATACATTAGTTTATATATTAATATGCATACTATGTGTTATAATGCATATAAAGTAAACTGTAAAATACTGTTACGACTTGTGTATGTGTAAATAAAATATAATCATGCAATGTACTTTGTGGTTGTCATAGTGTTTTTAAAGAATAAAAAGAGCACACACTTTAATTTACTGGTGACAAGAGTTTTGCTAGCTAACTGATGTATCGGGGTTGATGAAAGAAGATGAATGATCACCTGCTCCAGAATATATATTTTAATACAAAAACAGTGGGTAGTTTCTCAGGGTGACTCAGCTGTATAAGGCTGCAAAAAAACTTGATAAAGGTGTCACCAGGACAGGTGTTGCAGAATGGCTTGTGAAGCAGGACCCATGTTCGTTACACAAAGCAGCCAGAGTCTGATTTAAGAGAAATTCTGTCATTGTTGTGGACATAGATAGACAATGGCAAGCTGATTTAGTGGATATGAGTCAATATGCAAAGTACAATACTGGGTTTAAGTACATACTGACGTGCATCCATGTATACCTGGGTATTGTCTTTAAAAGACAAATTAGGTGAGGCAGTGACACAAGCCTTTAAAACTATTTTTAAAAGTGGATGCACACCTCAGAAGTTGCAGACTGATCAGGGTAAAGAGGTTCTAAATACCTCCATAAAGAGCCTATTTAAACAAAATAAAATACACCAGTTTGTGACAAATAATGAAGTTAAGACCAGCATTCCAAAAAGATTTAATAGGACACTGAAGTCACGAATGTGGCATTACTTTACAGCCCAGAATACTTAAAAATATACAGATGTGTTGTCAGACCTGGTGCACAGCTATAATCATACTTATCACAGAAGCATTAAACACAGGCCTGTGGATGTTAACCCTTCCAATGACCTGGGCATATGGAAGATCCTTTACGATAATACTGTTCTTGGCAAAAAACAAAAAGGTACCCATCAGAAAGACGATCATGTGAGACTATCTAAGCTAAAAGGGGTGTTTGAAAAGGGATATGAACAGACGTACACAGATGAGATGTTTAATGTAATGGAGGTCTTAAAGACACGGAGACCCACCTATAAGCTATAAGACTATTGGGGAAGACATCAAAGGTACTTTCTACGCAGAGGAGTTGTAAACATTTAACTGGGTGAGGACCAAGTGTGTAGGGTACAGAAAATCCTGGCAGAGAAAAAGCATGGCAGAAAAAACTTAGTATCTGGTAAAGTAGCTAGGGTGGCCCGATAAATTCAATAGCTGGGTTGAGGCAACACAGGTTCAGGACATTAGAAGCAGATAATGGTTAAAATGCTCAAAAATGTTTTTTTATATCACCTTGCTGAGCAATGCCTTGCACAACATTTTCTCCAATAATACTATATCCACTTTTACATTAAAGTTACCACAAACACTTGAACTGTCTGGTGACTGGGAAGTAAGCTTAGCAGAAATTCAGCACCCTCATACCCGGGACAATGTGCCTGCACAGAAAAACAGGTTCAGTATGCTCTATCAGCCTCTAAGCATAGCTAACAGTAAAACACCACCAACCAGCCCCTATGCTGAGTCAGAAGCATTTAAATTGCATCAGGCTATTATCCTTACATGGCGAGTGTTATTAGTCAAATCAATAAAGCATATTTGAAGCAAATAAACTGCCAATGGTTTTGGAACAACAAGCCATCGGGAGAGAAATAAGCATTGACAGTGACACCAAATGCATTCTGTTTATGCATGAGCAGTTACAGTACCTTTTGGGTTTTAGCAGACTTGAGGTACATGTAGGAAAGACTATAACACAGAATCCTACAGATATTAATGAGGAATTTTACATATTTTATATCTACAGTGTCATTATTATACATGAAATGGGGGTGACAGTCTAGTGCCTTTGCTGAGATGCGGACCTGTCAGGGGCCAAGACAATGAGACAGTGACCGTGACCTATGATAAACCCCATTTTCAAACAGTCAGTAAACATCAGATTGATGCAATCATTATTGAAATCAAATCAAATCAAATCAACTTTATTTTTATAGTGCCTTTCGAAACCAAGGTGCTGTACATGAAACAAATACATAATAATAAAATTTTAAAACAGCATTAAAATGTAACCACCATAACTAAACAAATGCCAGGCTAAATAAATATGTTTTCAGACCAGTTTTAAAACTGTTGACCGTTAGGCATTCTCTCAACCAATGAGGTAGAGAATTCCACAGGGTTGGTGCTGAAAAAGCAAAAGCACGAGATCCTGATGTCTTTAATCAAACCCTGGGAATCTCTAGCAATTCCTCATTGGCGGAGCGGAGAGGATGGAGGGGGCAGTAGGGAATCAGGAGATCTTTCAGGTAGCCTGGTCCCTGGTCATGTAAAATAAATAAAATAAAGAATGATCAAAATGAACCTGTGCCATTTCAATTTGGAAAAGTGATTGTAAAGTTGCATTTTCACCTCCAGAGAGTACTTCAAAATTTAAACAAGGATGGTGATTGTTTGATATTATGGGGACCCTGCCTCGTACAGAAGTTATTACAAGGCACAGGCAGGATACAGCATTCCTGGCTTTCATGGACTTCCTACTATGTATGGTTCTGCTATGGGAGGAAATTTCATAGTCTGTTTAGAAAAGCAGTTCCATTTTTAAGAACGGGGTTTGAAATTGCCAAACCTCATCTACAACCAGCTGCTAAAAATGTTGTAAAGGATGTTGTGGGGCATGTTACTAGTGCTGTCACTCAAAAGATATCATGGGGAGATAAGCCTACTCGTGATGGTTCAGGACTGATTGTATTCAAGAGAGGTAGAAAGAGAAAGTGCAGAGAACACCATTCGCTTCTCATTAGACCTCCCTGCTACTTTAAAAGAGGTGTTTCAAAATGAAAAACATCACATAAAAAAAAGAGTTCAAAGTCCAAAGGACCTTCAAGGGGGCATGAAAAAAGCATAGACCTGTTCTGAAATCCAAAACATGGCTTTCATGCACTGTGGTTCTGAAGAATGCACAAAATCAGAACTGGACTTGTTTGCTATTGCTCCCACACAGACAAGCATTGAAAAAAGCATTTATGTAGAATTACCCCTCTGGCTGCCCTTTCAGAAAACTCACAGATTAAATTTTATATATCAGGGAATTGTGAAGACTATTTGGATCTAAACAACACGCTTCTTTACCTGGTTTGCAAACTCAGTGAAGCAGATGGAGGTGATACACCTGCAGCGGACAAAGTGGGCCTTATAAACTACCCAGTGGCCACCATTTTCGGTCAGCTGGATGGGACTGTCGGTGATTGGCTCATCAGTCAGAGCAATAACTGTTACCCCTACAAGGCTGTCATAGAATCTGTGCTGAACTTCAGTGAAGAGACCTTTTCTACTCAATTCACTGCAGGGTTATTTTACAAAGACACCCCAGGAAAACAAGAAATCACAGACAGAGCAGGGTATAATAAAGAAGCTGTTTCACACATCTCAGTAGAGTGGTACAGCTGCTAGGATGCTTGCATTTGGACTTGTTTTTCCAAGAGAAACTGATGCTGAATGTTGTGGATATTAAAATCAAACTGACACCTAACAGGGACAGCTTTTATCTGATGAGTGGAGATGTTGAGCCTTATAAGCAAAAAATCATGGCCACCTCTCTGTTTGTCAAAAGGGTAACAGTAAACCTGGTATTTGTCTAGGACACTCAGAAGCCCTGCTGACCTTCAATGTTAAATACCCTATAGACAGAGTGGGAATGAAAGTGTTCATCATCCCTGCAGGCAGCAGGGTCTGCAACCAAGATAATTTGTTTTGGGACAGTTACCAAAAATGATGGTCATGGGATTTGTAGACAATAATGCTTTTAGTGGTTCCTACACTCAAAACCCCTTTAACTTTAAAAATCATAGCATTAATTTTGTGGTTGTGCATCTGGATGGTGAACAAATCCTTGCTAAACCTCTGCAGCCCGATTTTAGAAATGGGAATGCTGTGAGAGAAAATTTTAATCTAATACAGGCAGTAGGAAAAAAACATGAATGGTCGACCATTAGTTGTCAACTGGCAGGAACTCACCCAAGGGTACACACTATTTGCCTTTGATCTGACTCCAGACCAAGAATGTGCTGATCAATACTCTTTAATTAAAACTGGGAACCTCGGAGCAGAGATTAGATTTGCAGAAGCCCTTCCACAAATAGTTAATCTCAGTGTCTGTGCTGTGTTTGATATTGTCATTGAAATAAACCAGAGAAGAAATGTCATTTTTGATTATATGTGATAAACAATAACAATGAACACAAAGCAGCTGGAAAAAATTTTAACCAGTGACTCCCATATCCATGACTGCTTTCTGGGCATGTTTCCCTGTGATCTGCTACCCAAGGAGAGATTGATAAACCTTCCTGCAGCACTAGTTATCAATACTGATCCTCATGACTACTCTGGACAGCACTGGTTAGCTTATACATTTCAGAAAATGGGACTGGGGAGTTCTTCGACAGCTACGGTTTTCATCCTGACAATTATGCACAAATGATTGGGAACTTTTTAAACAGAAATGCAGAGAACATCCTGTACCAAAACACGAAACTGCAAGATACCTTCTCTATCACCTTCAGATTTCACTGCATCTTTTTCTTAAATCACAGATGCAAAGGACTTCCTTATGATCAAATTCTAAAAATGTACACTAATGATTTGCTCAAAAATGATGCCATGGTAACTAATTTTATACGTGGCCTTTTCAGACATCTAAACATGTCACGGCATGTATCAGTGAGGTGGCAACATGTCAGACTTGTTTGTCTTGTAATGAATTTAAAATATGCAACCACTTGTAATTTCATTCAAAACTAATCACTTATAAAACCATATATAAACACTCATAATTGTGCGTCTCTGTCAGTTTTTCTGGGGACCTATGGTTTAAACTTGGGTGGGGGGGTACCTGTATTTACATTTTACAGATATACAATGTCTTCAATAATGACAAAAATGTATTAAATATAAAGGTATTTATTGTAAAAAAACATGTCAATAAAATGTGACATACATCAGTGGTAACATCATGGATAAGATATAATAAATAGAAACATCTCCTGTTAAAAAATGCACACTATATATGACATAGTACTGAGGCAGAATTATGATAAGCACCTCTTTCTAAAAACATGTTAAAATATTTAAATATAAGGTAAGCTAACATGCATTAATATAAACACTTTTTAGGATTACATATTCAGTATGAGGTAAAAGGTTAACATTGGCTGTGCACAGCAGCCAAAAACAGGATTACATATTCAATATGAGGTAAATGTTTAATATATATAGTACACAGTAGTCACTGAGGTATATAACATTCATACATAGTGATGGCATTTAAATTTTACATAGTGGGCCATGTAGGATTTTTAAAAGACTTTTGACTTTTTTTTGGTGTCACTGACCATTGGCTAACTGGAGATAGCTGCGGGTGTTTTGCATCAGCTGTTTTCAGGCGTTCCAAATAGCTCCTGTTTGCTGAATGAGCAAACACAGAGGTGGGTATGTTAGCCTCAGTCATTGCTTTGATAAAAACATCCCAGCCCTTTGGCTTTCTGTGGTCAGGGATTGTGTGAGTGGCTGTAGCCGCTCTTACCAAATCAACCATCTGAGACCCAGAAAAAAAGTACCTTTATACATTAATTCCCCCTTATAGTTCCAAAAAACAATATCCTTGTTCTTTCCCATGTGCTTTAACAAAATTTCAGAGTTGGTTTTAGACTGATGAGAAACACTACTTACATACAAACATACTAACATACTATTTGCCAGCAGATTAGGCCTTATGGTCTATCAAGTCTGCTCGAACCTAGATCCTTAGTTGGGTGCCGAGACCCTCCCATCCCTTGTGCTCCAGAAACCCTATCATCCATCCCCACCCCCGGACAGGCCATCATCTGATACATCCACTTTCTGTGTCTGTCCCCCTCTCTTAAAGCCCTCCACTGTGGATCTCTGAACCAGCTCACCAGGCAGAGCATTCCAAGGGTCCACCACCCTCTCAGTGAAAACCTCCTCCTCTTTCCCCCTCACCCTTCCACCTTCCAACTTCAAACCAAGCCCTCTGGTGATGCCTCCTGCTTTAGTCTAAAGATCCCTCCATGTTTACCCTATTTATTCCCTTGAGGTACTTGAAGCCTCAATCATGTCCCCCTGTCTCTCCTCTCCTCCAATGAAAACAGGCAGAGCTCCTCAAGTCTGTCCTCGTAAGTCAAATCCCCTAGCCCTCGTATCATCTTTGTTGCCCTCCTCTGTACCCTCTCCAGGAGCTGTATGTCCCTCTTCAAGTGTGGTCTCCAGTACTGTACACAGTACTCAAGGTGTGTCTAACCAGTCCATTGTACTTAAAATGTCTTTTTTCATAGCACTCAGGCAGAAACTGTCTTAACAGCCGCAGTACCAGCAAGGGGTTCAGAAACTGATTCACTCTCAGGCATGAGTAATGTCAACATGTATTTAGTTTGTTCTTCTTGTCTTACCAAAGTCAGATATCACTGTAACATAGCAGAGTACATGTTGGCTTTGTCATAATCTGATAAATCAGTCCGGGATAGTGTAGCACTCATTTCAGTGTCCAAACTGTTAGTTGCAACTTTTCTCATATCCTGATCAGGGTAATTAGTTTTAATGTGATCCATCTGGTGCTGAGGCACCAGATACATTTTCTGAGTAAAATCCATTATCTGTTGGCCAGCAGTCCAGTGATCAAAGGAATGGCAATTCCTAACAGTGTCCCTATAAATCCACCTGTCTGTTTTTTTATCTTTTATTTTCCTTTTTAAGGTTCTATGACTGGGTAACTAGGCAACTGGACAGGGGCCATGCAGTTGATGTCCTGTATCTGGACTTCAGTAAGGCATTCAACATGGTGCCGCATGGAAGGCTGGGAAGTAAGTTAGTAGGCACAGGGGTGGGTGCAATGCTGGTGAGATGGGTAGAAACTGGCTTCAGGGAAGGCAACAGAGGGTGGTGGTGGGTGGGGAGCTCTCACACCCAAGGGTAGTGATGAGCGGTGTTCCACAGGGCTCGGTATTGGGACTAGTATTGTTTGGAATATTCATTGCAGACATATCATGGGACATCAAGAGCAAGATCAGTCCATTTGCTGATGATACCAAGGTAGGAGTGGTGGTAGATAACCTAGGGGGATGGCAGGGGTTGCAGGATGATCTGGCAAAGCTTGAAACCTGGTCATACACCTGGCAACTGGGGTTTAATGCCAAAAAGTGCACGGTGCTGCATTTTGGGATGAAGAACCCAAGGAGGAGTTACCAGCTGGGGGGGAGTGCAGCTAGCCCAGACAGAGGAGAAGGATCTGGGGGTGCTCATTACAGGGTCAATGAACAACTCGGCACAATGTAGAAAGGCAGCTGCAAAGGCCAACAAAATGCTGGGTTGTATTGCAAGGGATATATCCTTGAGGAAGGAGGAGGTGATTCTGCCACTGTATAGGTCATTAGTTAGACCGCACCTGGAGTACTGCGTGCAGTACTGGCACCCATATCTGAAGAGGGACATTAAGTTACTGGAAGGGGTGCAGCACAGGCAACAAAGATAATCAAGGGGCTAGGGGACTTATCATACGACAGAAGGCTAAGGGAGTTGAACATGTACTCACTGGAGGAGAGGAGGGACAGGGGGACATGATTGAAACCTTTAAGTACATGAAAGAAATAAACAAGACAGGTACAGAGGGGCTGTTCAAAGTAAGTGAGGGGAGAGACACCAGGGGCCATGATATGAGACTGGAGGGAGGGAGGTTCAGGAGAGAGATGAGGAAACACTTTTTTACAGAGAGGGTGGTGGCTGGGTGGAATGCATTACCTGCAGAAGTGGTATCCAGTAGAACAGTGAATTGCTTCAAAAGGGGATGGGACAGGACAAGGGGGAGGGTTAATGAAGGGGAAGGGTGGAAGGGAGGGGCAGCTGCAGAATAAAGGGTGCTAGCTGCTGCACATTTGAGCAGACTTGATAGACCTCTAGGCCTTTATCTGCTGGAAAATTTCGTATGTTCGTATGTTCGTAAAGTTTTAATGACTCTCCCTTTTTTTTCAGCAAACCTAACTGCTTTGCTGACAGTGGAATATTTCTTTTGAGATTGTTTAAGACTATCTCAGTTATAGCTGATGTCAGATCATCAGATACTGAACATAAAACAGCTTTCCTTAAACCAGGAGGTCCATTTACAAGTAACTTTAGGACAGATAGATTTCTCTGCAGTCTTTTAGACATAATGACAATACAGTATCATACATTTTTAGATGCAGAATGTATTTTTCTTATGAAATTTGCCACAGGCCAATCAGAGGGAAACAACTCACTATGCAGTCTATATTCATCTGGTGTACTGGATCTTAAATCAACCAGTAAATAACCATGAGGCTTTCTTTTGGCATCTTCAAAAGCTTCTAAGAAAGATTTTGTCTGACCAGGATACATATGCCTAGCCAGAGTTATGATCTGCCACTTGTCTCTGGGATTTCTAAACAGAATCATGTATTTGGCATTTAGTGTTATGGTCCTGCTTTTTTACCTTGACAGAACACAGTCTGGACAATTAAAAGTATTGTCAACTGTTTATGATGGTTGTACTTGGTAAACCCATACTAGACTTCACTATTTTGAAGGCAGAATCCATTAAATCATCTATAACAACAAAATTTAACTTCCCAGGGGGTAAGTGATCTTAGTCAGCTAGTGACATCGGTAGCCCCTCCACAAATTTAATCTGTGGGAATTTTAACAACAATTCATTATACAAAGGTTGCCAACAGCTGTAGAACTAGACAATATTTTCAGGCTTGTGTGATAAAGTGGCATCTGCATTTTCCAACAACTGTTTTATAAAGAAGCTTTTCCCGCTATTAGAAGGGCCAGCCAACAGACAAGTAAAGGGATGCTGCAACCTAATATCCATTTCCCCAATCAGTATCTTTCAGGAAGTGTTTTAAAACTGGCTTGTAAAACTTGTTTGTCATAAACTACTCTTTGGGACTTGGACAGCATTTTTATTTCAAGGGACCACTGCTTTTTATTCCTAACAATGCTGGGTTGACACACCGTAATTTCTTTAAAGATCTGTGACCCCCTATAATCAAAGACCAGGTCTTCAGACTTTCAAAATTAATGTGTTTACTGCTAGCTACATTAAGGGTAAAACATAGAAACATAGACTTTGACAGCAGACAAGAACTGCTTGCCCACCTAGTCTGCTCATTTCCCTACCTAGAAGATAAGCTGCAGATCCTATTTAACCAACAGCCTATTTCTTCCTACCCCCCACAAAAATTGCCTTATCTCTGCCATATGCATTCTTGAATTTTTCCACAGTTTTAGACCCCACAACCTCCTCAGAAAGGCTGTTCCATGCATACACCACCCTCTCTGTGAAAAAATGCTTCCTCACATTGCCCCTGAGCCATCCCCTCTATCTTCAAATTGTGTCACCTTGTTCTTGCACATCTCTTTTTCTGAAAAATGCTACCCTCTTGGACTTTGTTGATTCCACTGAGGTACTTAAACATTTCTATCATGCCCCTCTCTCCCTCCTTTCCTCAAGGGTATACATATTAAGCTCCTTTAGTCTCTCCTCATATGGCTTCTCTTGCAGACCATGCACCATTTTAGTTGCCCTCCTCTGAACTGCCTCCATCCTGCCTATGTCCTTGCGGAGGTGGGGTCTCCAGAACTGGATGTAGTACTCCAGATGGGGTCTCACCAACTGTGTGTACAGGGGATAACAACTTCCTGTTTTCTGCTGGTGATGCCTCTCCCTATACATCCCAGCATCCCCCCAGCCATCTCTACCGCCTTCTCACATTGCTTGCCAACCTTAAAGTCATCTGATATGATTACCCCCTGGTCCCTTTCCATTTTTGTTGTTGTTATTACCCCCCCATTGTGTAATCTTCCCCTGGGTTTTGTTTCCCAGGTGCATTATTTTGCATTTCTTTTCATTGAATCCAAGCTACCATACTTTTGACCATTCCTCCAACCTTGCCAAGTCCATTCTCATCCTTTCCATGCCTCCTTGTGTACCAACCCTGTTGCAGATCTTTGTGTCATCTGCAAAGAAGGATACTTTTCCTTCCAGTCCCTCTGCAATGTCACTTATAAAGACATTAAAAAGGACTGGACCCAGTACTGAACCCAGCAGTACCACACTAGTAACCCCTCTTTCTTCAGAGTGGATTCCATTTACAATTACTTTCCGTGTCCTGTTGTCCAGCCAAAGTTTTACCCAGGCTACCACCCTGGTACCCACTCCCAGGCTGTTAATTTGACTATTAATCTTTTGTGTGGGACTGTGTCAAATGCCTTGCTAAAGTCTAGGTAGGCCATGTCCACAACCCCTCCCTGGTCTACTACTTTGGTCACCCAGTCAAAGAAATCAATTAGATTCATCTGACATGATCTTCCTGCTGTGAACCCATGCTGCCTTGGGTCCTGTGCCCTACTGGCCTCTAGGTACTCAACAATACTTTCCTTCAGAAGTGATTCCATCACTTTCCCTACCACAGAGGTCAAACTGACAGGTCTATAGTTTCCTGCCTGTCTCTTGGTCCCACTTTTGTGAAGGGGAATCACATCTGTCTTCCTCCAGTCATCACGTACCACAGCATCCTCCCATGATTTCTTAAAAAGAGTAGTCAGTGGTGTCACTAGTTCTCTGCTTAATTCTTTTAGAATTCTGGGGTGAATTCCATCTGGTCCCATTGCTTTGTCCACCTTCAGTTTTAGGAGTTCTTTCAGAACCCATTCTTCTGTGAAAGGACTGGGATCGACCTCCCTATCCAGAGTGCTTCTGTTAATTGCATTAGGCACCTCCTCTTTTGTGAATACCGAACTGAAGTATTCCTGCTTTTTTACTGTCCCTCTCTTGGTCAATACCAGCAGGAACATCTGCCAGAACTAGACTCATAGTGGATTCCCTGCAGGGGGAGGGCCTCAAACAACTGGTACAACTGGTAAGAAAAAAGGTTTGTCTCCCCATACGACGCACAGGGGTAATGCCAAACTTCACCCAACAACTAACACACCGAAATCTGGCCAATGGAAAATCATGTACACAAATGCTCACAGCCTGGGAAATAAGATCCCAGACCTGCAGGCAATTATGTCAGAGGCTAAACTGGACATAGTAGCAATTAGTGAGACGTGGTTTACCAATAACCACAGCATGGAGACTTCGGTACCTGACTCTTGTTCAGAAGAGACTGAGGGTGCAAAGGGGGGGAGGTGGCCTGTATGTAATGAAAATATCAAAGCTACAGAAATTCAGAATACACATAAGGAGCCAGAAGAACTGTGGTCACCCTGGAAACAGGAAATGGGACAGACATAAGAACTGGGGTTGTCTACAGGCCCCCAGACCAGAGGAGGACATAGACACATTACTGTTAGAAGATATACAAAACATGACAGCTAAAGGGGAGGTTCTGATAATGGGAGACTTCAACATGCCGGATACAGATTGGTCAATACCAGCAGGAACATCTGCCAGAACTAGACTCAGTGGATTTCCTGCAGGGGGAGGGCCTCAAACAACTGGTACAGCAACCCGCAAGAGACAGGGCTATCCTAGATCTACTACTGACTAACAAAGAAGGGATCACAGATCTCCAGGTAGAAGGTCACCTGGGGCCAGTGACCATCACATGGTATGGTTCAATTTGGCTACTACATCTAAATCATCCCATTCCAAGGCAAAAATATGGGACTTCAGAGGAGCTGACTTTGATAAGATGGCCAACAGAGTTAAGCTAGCCCTGGCAAAAGAAACACAGGAGAGGGGTACAGGCAAAGTGGGCAAGCATTATGGATGCAATACTTGAAGCAACATCCCATTGTGTTAGACAGAAAAGGAAGTGCAAAGAAGAAGGAAACCACTTTGGTTCTCAAATACAGTAGCAGAAAAGGTCAGAGCCAAAGGCTGGTCTTCAGGAAATATAAGGGAACACAGCGGGATGAAGACAGGGAGGCATACCAAACTGCCCTAAAGGAAGCAGGGAAGGCAGTAAGGCAGGCAAAGTCCCAAACTGAGGAAACACTAACAAACAGTAAAAGAAAGTGACAAGACTTTCTATAGATACATTAGTGAAAGGAGAAAGTCCAGAGGGGTATTGCTAAGCTTAATGGAGAAAAGGGAGCATGTGAGGAGGAGGACCTGTAAAGGCATCTATCCTAAATAGATACTTTTGCTCAGTATTTACTGAAGAGAAGGTAGGGCAGGGCCCACAGCTCAGCATCATGGACACAGGGGGGAGGGAGGTGAGCACTACTCCCTTCACAAAAGAAAGGGTCCTACAAGAGCTTGCTAAGCTCAGGTCAGATAAGGCAATGGGACCTGATGGCATACATCCCAGGGTACTTAAGGAGCTAAAGGAGGAACTAGCAGAGCCATTAGCAGAATTGTTTAGTGAGTCTCTGAGCACAGGAGAGGTCCCAGAAGACTGGAGAAGGGCTCATGTGATCCCGCTCCACAAGAGTGTTAGCAGGGAGGAGGCGGGGAACTACAGACCGGTCAGTCTTACCTCAGTAGTGGGCAAGATTATGGAGGCACTCCTTAAGGAAAGGATAGTGCAACACCTGGAATCCATAGGGGCACAGGATCCAAGACAGCATGGGTTTACAAAAGGAAGGTCCTGTCAAACTAATCTCTTAGATTTCTTTGACTGGGTAACCAGAGTGGTGGACCAAGGGGGAGAGCAGTTGATGTCGCCTACCTTGACTTCAGCAAAGCTTTTGACACTGTTCCACATAGAAGATTGATAAATAAGCTGAGTAGGCTCGGGGTGGGTCAGAAGTTACATAGAAACATAGAAACATAGACTTTGATGGCAGATAAGGACCGCTAGGCCCATCTAGTCTGCCCATTTCCCTACCTACAGGATAGGCTGCAGATCCTATTTAACCAACAGCCTATATCTTCCTGCCCCCCCACAAGAATTGCCTTATGTCTGTCCCATGCATTCTTGAATTCTCCCACAGTTTTAGACTCCACAACTTCCTCAGGAAGGCTGTTCCATGCATCCACTACCCTCTCTGTGAAATAATACTTCCTCACATTGCCCCTGAACCATCCTCCTTCTATCTTTAAATTGTGTCCCCTTGTTCTTGCAAGTCTCTTTTTCTGAAAGATGCTACCCTCTTGGACTTTGTTGATTCCCTTGAGGTACTTGAAAGTTTCTATCATGTCCCCCCTCTCCCTTCTTTCCTCAAGGGTATATATATTAAGCTCCTTTAGTCTCTCCTCATATGGCTTCTCTTGCAGACCCTGCACCATTTTAGTTGCCCTCCTCTGGACTGCCTCTATCCTGTTTATGTCCTTGCGGAGATGGTGTCTCCAGAACTGGACACAGTATTCCAGATGGGGGCTCACCAACTGTCTGTACAGAGGAATAACAACTTCCTGTTTTCTGCTGCTGATGCCTCTCTCTATACATCCCAGTATACCCCTGGCCCTCCCTACTGCCTTCTCACATTGCTTGCTAACCTTAAGGTCATCTGATATGATTACCCCCAGGTCCCTTTCCTGTTTTGTTGTTACTACCTCCCCACCCATTGTGTATTCTTCCCCTGGGTTCTTGTTTCCCAGGTGCATTATTTTGCACTTTTTTGCATTGAATCCTAGCTGCCATACGTCTGACCATTCCTCCAACCTTGCCAAGTCCCTTTTCATCCTTTCCACGCCTCCTTGTGTATCAACCCTGTTGCAGATCTTTGTGTCATCTGCAAAAAGGCATACTTTTCCTTCCAGTCCCTCCGCAATGTCACTGATGAAGACATTAAAAGGACTGGACCCAATACTGAACCTCAGTACCCCACTAGTAACCACCCTTTCTTCAGAGTGGACTCCATTTACAATTACCTTCTGTGTCCTGTTGTCCAGCCAATATTCTGCCAGGCTACGACCCTGGGACCCTCCCAGGCTGGTTAATTTGACTAATAATCTTTTGTGTGGGACTGTGTCAAATGCCTTGCTAAAGCCTAGGTAGGCCATGTCCACAGCCCCTCCCTGGTCTACTACTTTGGTCACCCGGTCAAAGAAATCTATTAGATTCGTCTGACATGACCTTCCTGCTGTGAACCCATGCTGCCTTGGATCCTGTGCTCCACTGACCTCTAGGTACTCAACTATTCTTTCCTTCAGAAGTGACTCCATCACTTTCCCTACCACAGAGGTCAGACTGACATGTCTGTAGTTTCATGACTCTGTCTTGGTCCCACTTTTGTGAAGGGGACTCACATCCGCCTTCCTCCAGTCCTCTGGTACCACACCATCCTCCCATGATTTACTAAAAAGAGTAGCCAGTGGTTTCACTAGTTCCTTCCTTAATTCTTTTAGAATTCTGGGGTGAATTCCATCAGGACCCATTGCTTTGTCCACCTTCAGTTTTAGGAGTTCTTGCAGAATCCTTTCTTCTGTGAAAGGACTGGGATCGACCCCCCTATCAAGAGTGCTTCTGTTAATTGGATTAGGCACTTCCCCCTCCTCTTTTGTGAATACTGAGCAGAAATATTCATTCAGTATTCCTGCTTTTTCACTGTCCCCCTCTGCCCACCCACCGTTTATTCTATTCAGCCTCACTATCCCTCCCTTTGTCTTTCTACGCTCGCTGATGTACCTATAAAAGGTTTTATCCCCCTTCTTAACTGAGTTGGCTATCTTTTCCTCAGTTTGGGGCTTTGCTATTCTGACTTCCCTCCCTGCTTCTTTCTGCCTCAACTGGTACAGTTCTCTGTCCTGCTTCTTCTGTGTTTCCTTATACTTCCAAAATGCTATCTTTTTCTCCCTAACCTTCACCACCACCTCTTTTGAGAACCATAGTGACTTTTTTTTGTTTTGATTTGTTTATTTGCTTCACACAAAGGCTTGTTGTCTCTGTGATGGCAGTTTTGATATTTCACCATGGTTGCTCCACCCCTCCTTCTAGCCTGTTTGCTAGTGCCTTTCTAAGGCTTTCTCCCATCTTGCCAAAGTCAGCCCTCCTGAAGTCCAGAACCCTCACTTTTGTATTGCTTGACTCTGTAACTGAGTTAATCATGAACCACACTGTTTGGTGGTCACTTGTTCCCAAATGGCTACCCAATTCTAGATCTGAGATCCTCTCACTGTCCCCATTTGAGATTATGAGGTCTAAGATTGCTCCCTCATGAGTAGGTTCCAAAACTAGCTGTCTGAGGCATGCCACCTGAAGGGCATCGAGAATGGCCCTGCTTTTGGATGTGGCTGCAGCAAAGGTGCTCCAGTTGACATCTGGCATATTAAGGTCCTGCATCAACAGTATCTCCCCTTTCTCTGCCATCCTAAGTATGCATCCTAGCATATCCTTGTCCATTCCTTCCCCCTGACATGGGGTTCTGTATACAACCCCTGAGCAGATTGTGGTGCAATTTCCAGTCTCTTAGGTGACCCACAGTGCCTCCTCTCCTACCTGTTTACTCTTTTTTTAGTTGTTTTTATCCCTTACCTTACATAGAGAGCTTCTCTACCCCCTCTTCTCCCCCCCGTCTCTCTTGTAGGTTGTGTACCTTGGTATGTTAACATCCCAGTTGTGGTTCTCTGTGTACCATGTTTCTGTCACTTCTACGATATCCAGGCATCCTTCTTCCATCAAGGCCACCAGTTCAGGGAGCTTGTTGCCCAGACTATGGGCATTGGTACTCATTACCCTCCATTTCTTGATGGCCTTACCCCTTTTGGCCACATCCCTGTCCTTATTGCGTTTGTCACTTTCTCCATTTACCACAGTGCTTCTCCTTATCACCTTCTCTATGTTGGTGTCTACCTCACTTAGTAACCTGATTTTTTTTGGGGGGTGGCTAGGATTTCCCTGCTCCTCTCCAGTGCCTCCCACCTTGGCTAGTTTAAATACTTGCCAATGAAGCATTTAAACCTATCACCTAGGATCCTGGTTCCCCTCCTGGACAGATGCAGACCATCATGCCAGTATAGGCCTGCATCCCTCCAGGTGAACCCCCAGTCCCCAATGAAGCCAAATCCCTGAGCTCTGCACCAATTTTTCAACCACCGATTGAATCCCATGGTGTGGAGCACCCTAGCCTCACCTGTGCATAGACATGCAGTACCTCCGAGAAGGTTACTGTGTGTGCTATTTGTCTAAAGCCCCTCCCCATCTCCAATAATGCTTCATGCACTGCTCTGATCCCTTTCTTAGCCAGGCCATTTGTCCCTACATGGACAATGACATCCAGCTCCCTCCCATGTGCAGCTGCTCCTGTGATCCTGAGGATTCACTCCCTATCCCTCCAAATCATGGTGCCAGGCAGGCACCTTACCTCCCTCTCCCCTTCCTCCCCAAGTTCTACCTTCATAACAATGGAGTCCCCCACCAGGAGTTGTTTCCTTCCTCTGTGGGGTCCCATGCCACCCTCCTGTGGGTCTCCTTTGTGGAGGTTACCAGCATCCTCCTTGGTCTCCACTGTGGGTGCCTCCATAGGGGATCCACATTTTTCCATAATGGTATAGAAATTGTGGAGAGGTACAGCTGGAGGGATGCACCTCTGTTCCACCACCCTCACCCTCCCTGAGCCCACTCTGGTCCAACCACTCCTCTTTCTTGGCAACCTCTGAGGCAACAGCAGTGACCATGGTGGTCCCTGGGTGGGAGACGAGGTCCCACAAATCCTGGCTAACTCAGCCTGGAGTTAAGCAACCTCCTCCCTCAGCCCAGAGAGGTGCCTGCAGATGGGACAACACCACATCATCCAGAACATCTCACGGAAGACTGCTGCGCCACAGCCACTGCACTGCACCATTCCCGTCATGTCTTATTTCTGGCCCTTTCACTTTAAGAACACCCTCTCCTCTGAACAGCTGGTAGCCATATGTTTTTGGACCTGCCAAAACAAGCTCTGTAATGTGTTCATCTGCAGGAAGCTCACTGGTTAGCTCTCCTAAATAATTGTCCAGAGGTGGGGTCCAGTCACCTGGTCTGGACGCAAAAATGACAGTCAGTGTTGTGGTAAAGGCACCTGTCCTGTAACTTTTCTAGTAGGTTGTAGAGTTCCACTCTGGCATATGCTGTTGTAAAACTAGCTACACATATGTTAATATTATTAGAATTCGGGTAGTGGTCTTTGGTGTATTTTTAGCTTAAACAAGTTGTTTCATCATCGAGGAAACAACATGAGGCAATATCAAAGAAAGGGGCAAACACATACTGAAACAGCTTGTCAGGGTCTGTTACTAACCTTGTGGTTGGCAAATTAGCTCTCTGCCCAAATTTGGGACAAAGAGAATTTAAAAATCATTTAGATATCTGTCTCCTTGCATGGTTAACAGCTATGGCAGCAGGGTTCAAATGTACATTTTCTCTTTCAGAATACTGTTGTATGTACCTGACTTTATCTGCTTCATTTTTTACCCATGAAGGGAAACCAGATGCCTCTTACTTACCTTTCAAATGCAGCTTGACGAAGTCTGCAAAAAGCTCTGTGCATGACTCTTTAACCCTTGCAGGGCCGCGGACTGATACATCAGTCCAAAATTCCTATACATTCTAATTTTGTCAGCAGCCTAAGGGTTAATATGTCAAACTTCATAAATGTTAATGAATTTGTAGCCTTTTTCCAGTGCCAGGTTTAGTTCTACAGTATTGTAGGTACCTGTCAGTGTCCTTTCTTCATCAGTGTGTGTGCACGATGTTGTTTGAAGTCTGTCTTCAGCGCATGCATGACTTAATGTAAACACAAGTTTTTTTCCAAACCTGGATGGCAGCACTGGAAAAAAAAAGGCTTCTAAGGAGTAAAACTTTTACTTTTGCTAAACAAAAGTACTGAATGAAGTCATCAAAGTTTTCGTAAATGATGTTAGGATGACCGACTGGATACTGTTTGGTTTTGTTAACAAAAGGGTAGAGGCTGGTAAAATCATAACAGTGTATTTTCTCATCAGGCTGCATCTTATAGTACAGACAAATGGCATTTTTTTCTCCCCAAAACAGTGACTTCCTAGGGTTCGAGTGGCTTTGGTAGCTGCCTGTCCCTCAAGAAATTATTCAAACCTTGATCTGTAGGCAGCATTGCTTTCCATTCGTGCTCCCAAAATACTCTAGTGGCAAAACCTTTGCTTTTTAGAAAATGAAATTTGTGCATGGTCCTACTGAATAACTGTCCAAAATGAGTCCCTGTCATGTGGTTTCTATCTTTCTCACAGTAACAGATGTTGCAGCCATGAAAAAAACAACCATTAAATTCAAAGGCTGTGGGCACCCCATTAATTACCACATTCTCATCCAAAAATAAGGCCCTACTTGAAATTCACCACCACTTAGAGCGTGCTGAATAGAAATGTTTTCTTTATCAGCTATGTACATGAGCCACTGAATAGCTGGCATGGAGTATCTGCTTTGTTGTCTGTGGTAGTCATCTGGGGGAGAACAGCAATAGCGCATTCTTTCAAAAATAAACATCTATACATGGCCATACAAACTGAGGCTATCATGACATATTGGAAAGGATCTAAAGAAACTGTTTCATACTCTACTGTATCACCATTTGACTGTTTTAAAAAAACTTTTGGCTGTCATGCTCATCACCTCTTTCCTAAATCGGTCACAAGCTGTTTGAAGAACTTTAACATCTAACTGACAATAGTAGCGAAGCTCTCTATTCAGATCAAATTCTGTATGTTGGTTAGCTAGGTACCATTGCATGAACTGTTGCTTTTCTGCAGGCAGCATATAATCAGAACCATAAAACTGAGCATTGGGCAGGGGACCTACACAATTTTCATTGGCCTTGGTGTTAAAAAATTGGGGAAAGTAACCTTTAGCAATCTCATTCTCAAATACAAGGGCTGCAGGGATTGTTGCTAGTTTAAAAGGAAGAAAACTGGCTGTCAATAAATCTGATGTGCAGAAATGAGACAGTTACACAAAGCAATTTTCCTCCTTGGATGAGCAATATAATATCAATTCTTTCCTTGTCTATCTGGCTAACAATTAAATAGCTGTCATAGCCTTTGGCATTGTGGGCTATAAATGTGTAGTGTCTCAGTGGGGTGTCAATAAAATGTCTGACAAAATCTTTTATACAATCTTCCCCTTCAAATTCCCAGGAACGCTCCCCATCTAATTGCTTAGCATATACAAAATTTGGTATGTGGGTCCCACTTTTGTCTGGCCTCAAAATCAAACACTATATATTTCTCAGAGATTTTTACTTCTGTGAGTGGTGCCATGTAACACAGATGCTAGTCTACGGTCATGAAAGGCCCGCATCTGTCACACTGAGTCAACTTACATGCATTGGATCCCTTGTAAAAGACAAAACATTCCTCACACAGTTTCACTGATTTACAAGTCACCGTACCCACATCATCTCTAGCTAAATGCCTCTCTAGGCATGCTGAAGACCTACAAATCTCTTTACAGTGTGGGCAGGATGCAGTGTCAGTTTTCTGTTCTATACAATTTGGTTCATAACACACTTTGCACAGTAGTACACATGCATGATTTTGCTTGTGACTGCAGGGTACGTGACAGCATTCACAGAGTTATCTGGCTCCTAAAAATTTTCTTACATCTTTTATACCATAATAGTGATTGTCATGCAGTAATACAAACAGGCCGGGACATTCAAAGGGGTTGCGCCTCACGCAACAGTGTTGTGCTGGCGCAACCCCACATTGCACCCCGGCAGGAGATCGAAAAGGCTGTCTGGTGCAGCACAAATCTTGATGTGCCAGGGCACAATGCTAATGTATGCAGCACAAATGCAGGGGGCGTGTCCATGTATATGCGGCACATCCCAATATTCAGCCCAGAATGTGCGGTGCATATGCTGGCACAACCCTGCATGGGGGGCTTAAAGTTGAGACCCTGAAAAGGTGGCACAACTCCTGGACACCCACAGGTGGGCTGCAGTTTTTCAGGGTGCAACACAGCAGCCCAGCCATGGGTGGCCACCTGCCCACCCAGAACACTGTTGGCAAGCACACACACACACACACAACCCTGGTGGTCAAGTCCCCCCCCGCCCATAACCACAGTCACTTCAATGTATACCAAACAAGCCCTGGTAGTCTAGTGGCCCCCCTTCCAAGTCCTTGAATCCCTGAATATTGTAATGAAAGACCATCCCTGGTGGTCAAGTGGTCTTCCCTGCCACCGAGCCCCCGAGTAATGTAAAACAACCATCCCTGGTGGTCTAGTGTAACACCCCCTGCCCCTAGCGGCGATCATGATAATCCTCCTTAAGGAAAAGCCCTCGTGTGCCAGTGGCACCCACCCCTCCACCCACCTGAATCCCTTGCCCACCCTGGCCCCCCTGTTATCAGTGGGTGGCTGCAACCCAGACTGCATAGAGCCTGGATGCCCATTGACTTAGGGTACAGTATGGGCTGTAAGCCCATTGGTCCTCAGTGTGGCCCAATAGGCTTGCAGTGCATACTGTGTACTAGACAGTCACAATTATGTGGATGACAGTCACATATTTGGGACTGTCTGGTACAAACTCAAGTATTGATCCACACTGAGGACCAATGGGCTTACAGCCCATACTTACCTGTTAGTCAGTGGGCAGCCTGTGGTATGCGGTTGGTTGCAGCCACCCACCAATGATGGGGGGAGCAGGGTGGGTAAGGGGTTTATGGGTGGAGGGGGCGGGGATGCCACATGATCACCAGGGCTTTTCCTTACTGAGGATTACAGCAATCATGGCTAGGGGCTGCGGGAGGTTCTACTAGACCACCAGGGATGGTGTTTCAGCACAATATTCAGGGATTCGGGGACTCAGGAGGGGGACCACTTGGCCACAAGGGATGGTCTTTCATTACAATATTCAGAGATTCAGGGACTCGGGAGTGGAGGCCACTAGGCTACCAGGGCTTGATTCGTATACATTGATGCGGTCATGGCTAAGGGCAGAGGATGCCCCTGGATCCCCACTGCACACATCATGCTGTGCAGGGCACTAGGCGCAAGTCACCAGGCTGCCCTGGGTAAGGCATGAAAATGGGCCATAATGACATGCAAATGACCCCATTTGTGCCTTGCATATCTTATGGCCTCATTTGCATGTCCCCTGCTGAATATCATGGGTGATGCACCTAGTGCAACTGCACTTGTGCTGGTGCATCCCCATGCTCCTTATCTGTGGATTGCACTGGTGCAGTACTACTGTGCCATGCACAGTTTGTGTATCAACCTTGCCATATTCAATGGTGCTGCACCATTGTGCATCACCATTGAATATCACCTCATCTTGGTCCTAGCCCCAGCGTAGCCCAGTTGTGCTGCACCCAGGCTTGCGCCGCTGCCTGGAGCAGTCTGAATACCTGGGCCACAGTGTTTTAGGAAGTCTTTCTGGCCCCACTGAAAGTGTTTGCCAGCTTCCTTCATCATGATATAAAATCTTAATTATGTCTCCTAAAAAATGTTCAAACTGTGGCACATCACTAAAAGTAACAGGAGTTTGGTCTAACAAACCTAGCTCAGCATGCAATATTTTAGCCTTAATCAGCAACTGACTGTCACTCATGTTTGGATTTAAAAGTGTGAGAATGGAGCCACCAAAACACAGAACAGTATCTCTAATATTTAAATCGATCTAGTATTATCTCTTTTTTTGTAAAATCCTGCTATACAAAATAAAGCTCAGTGTCTGTCTACCCCAACCCCCACCCCCTGGTGATTTCTGATAGTGTTTACTGTGAGATGTATAGTTTCATCAGCAATTACTTTTGCATTGCTCTGTAACATGTCAGTTATCTGATCTAAAAAGGTGGCTGCATTTAACTCATTAGGGCATGTTTTCCTTGAGAACAATGGGTGATTTAAAGAGTCAACACTCATTCACAATTGTATAAAGTCTTCATGATTAGTTTGTCTCAGCACCTTGTCCAGCAATTCTTGAATAGCCTGAGCCCCTGTAAAATACTTTATTTTATCTAGGTTCACAAAGCAGTATCACACATGGAATTCTTTAGCATTAATTTGTTTTAAATATGTTCCTAATGCTGCACGCTTTCTAAAAAAAGCAGTAGGGGCTCCCTGTTAGCCAACTCATTATCTTGCTCATGTGCAAGCAGCTGATTTCATAATTCACCAGTTTGTTGAACTTCAGCAACATGCTGTAATACCCTATGATGTAAAATTTTCTTGGCACACTTTACTTTAATTTTCAAATTTTCTCTAATTGTTTTTTTACCCATATTTTTCTTTTTTGACCCCATTTATTATTTCATTTTTTCTTTTTGTTATTGCTGCTCCCCTTTTCACTCACTCTGTGCGATTTTTTGTCACTTTTTCCTTTTTTTTGCACAGCTTTTCCTCCAATGTTCTGAACTTCTCCAACATTTGGGCCACATACATAGACTGTTTTAGTTCTGAGCATGAGTACTTGGCTGCACATAATAAAGAAAATATACTACTTAGCAAAGTACCTTTAAAAAAGTGAGATTTAAAAATCTGATTATCGCAATCCTGACTAGATAATCTGCTCTGAATGGTCATGCCATCGAACAAGCCATCAATTATATCATTAAAACAGCTCTTTGCTAGATATAATGCTTTAATGTCTTTTTCTTGAAACACTGGATGTGATTACTCTTTCTCTGTAACCTTTGCACTGCTGCTTGTGGATGGCTGTACATCCTCACTCAAATTAACACAATGTTTATTTTGTTCATGACTCACAGCAGCAAAAATTCTGAATGTCTCTGGTTTACTTCACAGTCAACTGATGGTCTTTTTTTCCCTCTCTCTCCTAAGGCATTTCTCTCAACTGTTGACAAAAGAGAAAATACGCCTATCAGTAATTTTTATTTCCAGCATTATTCTGTAGAACAAATTTCAAATCTAAAACCTGCAGCCTTTTTTAACAGCCACCACCCTATCTCTCCCAAAAAATATAAAACATTGCACAACACAACAAACAAGCTTTTATTCAACTTTGTACAAATGTTGGAAAAGCCCAATACATAACAAAATTGATTATCTTACTTATACATTTTAAACATTATATGAGTAAATATTAAGCTCTAAAAAGCTGCAATAAAAGCTATACCAAGACACAGTCAAACAGGTAAACTAGCAACATCTTTAACATGCATCTAAACTACTATTCTTAGTTAAAAATAAAAATACACACCGTCTGTAGTGATCACAGAGTCAGTGACAGACTTTACACTATTCATCTCTGCGAGCGCTTGGAAAAGTCTTGAGAGTTATTCATATCATCCCAGGACTCCATTCTTTTTGACTGTTCGATGCTTTTTATAAAAAATTCTACAACTCAAGCTGCATTTTTTGTAGTCTTGCTCTATTCCTTTGTCCTAAACACAGTATGATCAGTTCCTTATATAAAATGTGTATCCACCCCAGGCACATGGCTATACTGAAAAACATCTGAACATCTGGCAATGTCAATCCAACTCCCCACCCCACCCATCTCCATGTAAAAATATATTTATAAGGCCTACAAAACTCCTTACAGGCTTTGCTGCAACTCAGCATGACAGCTGAAAGGTCTCGAATGACTTTTCATTCTGCTGAAGCTTTGGTCACAGTCTAATTAAAATGTATGCAGACTGCTTTTTTAAATCCAAATAATCTTTTAGCTTAAGTTATGTTTTTAAAATTCATAATTGAAATCCTATCTTTTTCTAAACAGCTGTATTTTTAAATCAATAACTCACTGTAGCACAGAGCTTACATTTTGCTATGCAAAAGACAAATGTTATGTTGTCAGACTTTTTTTCTGAAAAGTATATCATGAGACACACGTAAATGAAAAAAACAGATGTTTTTCTCAGTCTTAAAACACAAAGAGACACTGTTTATAATAACTGCAGTTGCATGCCAGCTTAAGTTATGTTTTCAGAATTTATAATGGAAATCCTGTCTTTTTCTAAACAACTGTATTTTTAAATCAGTAACAGTGTAACAGAGCTTACATTCTGCTATACAAAAAACAAATGTTATGCTGTAAGGTTTTTTTCTAAACAGTATATCATGAGACTCACCTGTTTCTTTCTTTACACAAAGAATCAATAGCCCCTTTCTAGACACCCTGCTACGTAAATGGAAAAAAAAACAGATGTCTTTCTCAGTCTTAAAACACAAAGAGACACAGTTTATAATAATTGCAGTTGCGTGCTCTCCAAAGAGGACATCTATATTTCAAGCATACATAAAAGACTTCCTTTTTTCTGATTCAATTTTATTTTATTCTGTAATTCATGATGGGCTATAAATTATTAGTTTGTGATTGCTATTGAATAATTACACACACACACACACACACACACACACAGACACACTTCACACTAGTCTTTGCCTGATAAACTCATTTACACAGAGGTCCCCATTTTACCTTATGACTGATATATGCATATACATAAACATGGAGGAAACCTTTTGGTACAAGTTTTACACAGGTGTGCAGATGCATGTTAAATTATTTTAGTCCTTGTTTATTATAACACAGAAAAGGGGTACTTACGCAGGCAGATGGATTTCCCTCTGTGGTGGTCTCCAAATATATCTCTGAAACCTCTGCATGATGGGGGCTGCCTCCAAGATACATCATTCCAAAAAATATCCTAGTAAAAAAAAACACACACACACACACACACACTCACATACCCCTGCAATTATACCCCAAGCTTACAGGTGGCACATAACACTACATAAACCCTAACATTTTTTGGGAGGTGGGGGCATGGTGAAGAAGGCCAGTGGTTCAAGCCAGGATGGTGGGGGTGCAGGAGAAAGGAGAGGGGACAAGAGTTTGAGCTAGGGTGGTGGGACTCGGGTTTGAACCAGGATGGTGTGGCAGAGATTTGAGGGGTGCAGGAGATGAAGGGGCATAGGACGCTTACAAAATGGTGGTGTTATGTCATTTCTGGGGTTTTTAATGCATGACATTTCCTGCACAAGTGGGTAGGACCAATGCATTTAGGGAGGGACTTCTGGTTAAACAAGGGACAATTCTGATTGTTGCATTTTAGGCCACAGCCACCTGTCAAATTACATGGCACACACTGATTGGTTAAACTGTAACATTTGATGAGATATATGAACTTAGACTACTCCTTTCCCATGCCTGTTTGAAGCCCTGCACTGTACTCAGTGAAGGGCTTGCAAAGATTATGGCCATGTGGAACCCAAACTCAAGAACTCCTTGTGTCTCTTATGTACCTATCTTCATGGGCATATGAGGCTTAAGTGACATTTTGGAAAGATGAAAGTTTTAATATAGCTTGGGAACAATTTTCATGTTTGATTATGGGCACTATGGGCTTTTACATTTGCTGCAAAATGTAATATCTGAAAGCTACTATGAGCTCTCAGGATTTGAAAAACCTTAGATGCTTCTGATGTTTTTGCTTTGTACAGTTCACAGAAAAATGACTGAAACTGTGATTAACACATTAATTGGTTCTCATTCAACTCTGAGGAGGTTCAAATTTTAATTCTTGATTAATCAATGCCGCTGATTTATTTGCACTGGCTAGAGTAACAGAATTGCTTTAAGTCAGCGTGATTTTTATTGAACGCATTTCTAAAAAGATTTCTCAGGATTGTCCTTTTATCAGAACCCATGAGCTACTATTATCTGTAAGTGTTTATTTACGTGATGTCTCTGTGTTTTTTTCTCATATGTTTTATTGTTGTTAAGTATATATATATATTAGATAAAGTTATTCATGGTGTACATGGATTTTGATGATGTGCACTACTTAATATATGATTGATGGTCCTATTAAGTTGTACAAATTATAGTAGGTTAGATTAACTTAGAAAATCAAGAATGAGATAAGGGTACACATTTAAATGTGAGTGCTCTTATATAAGAATTTTCCTGTAGCATTCTAAGTTTTACTTAATAAGAGTTAAATATTTTATTTGAAGCGAGTTAATTTATAAGTCTTTATGAGGATGCCTACTATCTGGGGATGTCCTAATACTTAAGGATACATTGTAATGATAATTTTGGAAAATGAACACATAGACATTGATGGGAGTATTGCAGAATAAAATGTTTATTTTGCCTGTGACAATTACCGTGTTTAAATCTAATCAGATTATTTTATCAGTGTTTGAGTGACTTAGCTTATATAAACATCTTAGGGATATATTTATTTGATTTTGGTTTGATAATTGTCATGTTTGTCTTATTGTATTTTAGATGTATTTTCTTTTTTGTTCCTGTAAAATTGTAATGACCTGAATGGTTGAAAACTAATACTAAAACTAAACTAAACTATAAAGGAGTGCTCTCACCACTCTCTTTATGGTGATAGAAGCCACCAAGACAAGGTCCAAGTTCAGGCCACATAGAGTCACTGAATATCAGTTATGCTTTCACCATTGCTGAACAAGGAACTATTAGTCAAAACAAGAGGAATTACATACATTGAAATTTTACTACACTCGCTCATAAATTCAGTAATTTTAAAATATTTTAACCACAATTTTCAACACAGCCATTCTTTATACCGCCTCATGAACATGACAGCTGTCATTTTTCAAATCCTGATCAAAATATGTTTTCACACATGTGGCGCGGAATAAAGGTTTTGATGCTGTGGAATTATATTTGTGCAGTATTTATAAATTCTCAGTATGGGGTTCATGAGCTGGTGTAATAACAAAGCTATGTTGAAAATTTGGTTACTGATGTGGCGAAATACAACTTCAGGATCTGCCAGGCCCTGTGCTTCCACCGCAACATACAAGTACTGTACATTTCAATGGAAATCTGGGAGAGCAGATCCCAGAGGGCCATGCACTGCCACAGGCAAATGAGGATACACATTTACTATCTAACGAAGTTAGGAAATTCTGTGCAAAAAACTGTGCTAATGCACCAGTTAGGGTAACTTACTGCCACCAAAGTAGGGAAATGTGTCATGAGGGTTTCCAACCCCAAATCCCCCATCTCCCTATGTAGTAACAGGAAAAATCATTAAGGTTTTGGGTCTCTAGAGTCTTGACAAATTAGTGGTGTGGTGTTCCTTGGTGTTTTTTAAACTTAATAGTCACCCTTCCCCACTGTGGGCCCTATGTAAAGATAAAAGATCATGTGTGACATTGTTTACTCATGGAATAGGGTGAGCATTAGGGTTGATAACTCCCAAGGAAGACCACATCACTGACTTAGAAGACTCTGGAGACCTAAAAATCTAATGTGTTTTCCTTTGCTACTCTTGATTGGGGAAGGAACTTAGGGTTAGAAACCTAATGGCACATTCCTACTAGAACACACCCACCATAGTGCAAAAGGTCAGATGTCCATGGAGCATTTCAAGTGATAAAAAATTGTTTTTATTTACCAAGCAGCAGCATAGAGGAACAGGCTCACATTCACACATAAAGAAACACATGGTCCAAGCTAATGCTGTCCAAACAGTGGTAAATAGTTTTTTATATTTCAGTTTCCCACAGATCATCATTCACCCAAGCCATATGCCCACATGACAGTTAATGCTGTACTGGGGGTATGTGCTGGACTGTATGCATATTTTTACCCTAGCAGTAGAGATGCAGTGACGTTTAACTTCACTAGCATAGCAGAGGAGAAGTGGCCACTCCATCTCGACATATAGCTATGTGAAGTGCCCATTGAAATGCAGTACTTTGCCACTTCACGTCATAATGATGACTCTGCGTTACTTTGCTTCCATGGCACCACTACCTCCTTCTTCAGGGAGGGGATCACTAGCCCAGAAGGTGTTCTCTGTCTCCTCTCAAAGAGGGGTTTATAGTTTTTGCTATCTCTCTGTCTCCTCTCAAACACAGTTCTTTCTCCATCACTAGGTAAGGCGAAAGTGAAAGTCTTTTACTCTCTTGCATGTTTAACTTCCTGCCTGAAGCATGTGACCTGCAGACTGCGAGTCATGTGATCTGTGGGCTGTTTCAGTGCTCACTCACTCTACCTTTAAAAGAAAATAAAGAGAAGTAACGCGGAGTCATCATAACAAGAAGTCATTATGATGTGAAGTGGCGAAGTACTGCATTTCAATGGGCACTTCATATAACTATGTAACTCTTAATCAGTTATTCATCTGCTGTATTTTTACTGCTTCCTTCTATCTAGATAGTGAACTGCTACTGCAGCACCCCCCTAGTCAGTAAAAGGTATAATTTATTTTTCCACTTTTTGATTTGTGTGACCACTGGTTAAGGTGTTTTTGTGCCTGTGCGGCTGCATCTCTTTATAGTGTGCAATCTGTGTCTGTGTGTTTACATCTATTTAGTGCCCAACCAGTATCTGTAAGCCACAGTTGTTGTTTTGTTTGGCTTCCCATTCACCTCAAATTTCAGAAATCTCAATTTGTTGTGAATTTTCTGTGTAATCCCAAAAAATGCCTGCAAAGAGATGTGCATGCAAAGATGCTTCTGGCCATGGCACTACTGCCAGTGGCAAGAATGGCCATGGGCATGGAAGTAGGACACAGCAGAAGTACCTAGTTGATACCAGTAAAGGTATTTCTCCAACTATTTTTTTCACAGCTCAACCAGTAGCTTCAATCATGGTTGGAGATGCTGTTGTCACCGCTGGTGGTAGTGAAGTTGCTGATGGCATCAGTATTGCCCTAAGTTCAACCCAAGACAGCAAGTTACCCATTTTCCCAAATATTGTAGTGTCTATTTTATTTAATTTTTATTTATTGAGCATTTTGGGTTTACAACCTTTGAGTCAGAGACTAATTTCCAAAGGCACCACATTAGTCAGACATCACGTCTAAAGCTTAATATGTATAACCACAAGGAAGGGGGGGTGTATGATAGAAACTATGAAATACCGAAAGGGAATCAACAACATACAAAAGGGTAGCATCTTTCAGAAAAAGAGATGTGCATGAACAAGGTGGCAAAATTTGAAGATAGAGGGGAACAGATCAGGGCAACATCAGGAACTATTTTTTTCACAGAGAGGGTGGTGGGTAGAAGGACAAACAAAAACTTATGATCAATGTTATGGTGTGAGAGCAGCAGTTCAAGCATGCCCATTATTTGGAGTTGGTGCACCTCCATGTACTCCAACTGCTGCTGCATGTTGTCAATCAAGTGGTTCACATGGTTCAACTCATTACACATCAGGCCTAAATCAGCATGTGTGGCAGGTATTTATGCAGGGTTGCCACCATCACTTGCAGATTGTGGAGCAGTCGCTTGCTCCATGGCTCACCCCCTCTTGACACCACGAGCAGGTGGAGGCCATGCTGCCACCTGTTGCCCAGCAGGGCCAGCAGGCACATTTCTGCCCTGTTCAGCAAACTTGGCCTGCAAGTCTGCATGGTGGTGGTTGTATATGTGGTGTGCTGACCACCTGTGGCCAGATGACTTCCCTTGGGACCATGGCACACCACCTCACCTTACAGATTGCGCTTCACTACACTGATGTCCGCAAGCAGTGTAGTGAAGAACACCACTAATGAGCTGTGGGAAGGACCGGCACATTCAGGCAGGTGGCCCCAGATGTTGTTGCTGGCTGCTGCTGGTGCTCAGCTGGGGCAGGGAGTGGGAAACCTGTTGCAGTAGCTGTGACTGCTGTGGCTCCTTCCTCACTTCCTGCTAAGCCACTGGCTAGGGGGCCATGGCAGGTGGTGGCAATAGTGGGGGGTGCTGGTATTTGCCACCAGAGATGGTCTTCCATGGGAGTGGTGACCACTTTTAGGGGTTGCTGCCATGCAACCTTTTATATTTCTTTATTTAGCAGGTCTAGGTATGTGGAACCAACTTTGTCTTTGAACTGCTGTACCTGTGATTTGACTTTTGTTTCTATAAACAGTAGGCTATTTGAATGGATCTTGCATTGACATGATAAGAAAATGAATGAAACTGAGTGCTGAATATAGGCATGTTATTATAAGCTTTTTTTTCTTATAATTACATAGTAAGTCTAAATTCATAGCACAAGGGCATATACTGGGTTTAATGTAACTCTATATTCATTGAACTGGGGGGTATATTGAGTTTACTGCCTGGTAATAAATAGAACATAAATATAAGTACAACCAGTTATTATGGACTTTGATCATCTAAATGTGGTTTTGTACCTCTGTGAAGAGAAGGCATTTTCTGTATGCTACTGAGTAGTGGGCAGTATATAAGTACCCCACTCTATTCCGTTTCACCTGACCACCCTCCCATATAGCTCTGTCCTTTGCCTTACTCTTCCTTCCTCCACTTGTGTCCTCACCCACCCCTCCCTTCCCTGCCTCCAGCCACCCCATAATCTTCCTGTACCATTCTTCCATCCCTCCCTTCCCCCTTTTTTCCTTGATAATACTCCTGGGCTCCATCTTTTATTTTGATTCATAGGTTTTTCTTGGAACCCACTTTATGCTTGTTTTTTTATGCAACCCTTTCATGACTGTTTTTGTTGTGTTATGTTGTAACCTTATCCTATATCCATTTGTATGTATGTATGTTTCCCACCCTACTAACGTGGAGCCTTTGTAAATTAGCTGTTTTGTGCTCAAAGGTTACAATCCAAGAATGAATAAATTAAAAAAAATACATAAGTATCCTCTAGACATTATTATAATGCTGCCTGGTAAAGTCTGTAATGAGTTTAACACTGGAGTTAGGAGCTGACAGCCAACTGAGGGAAATGGATATGGTCTTCAAAAATGTTTTTTCTATTTTGCACTATGTTTGAAGCATTTTTCTGATGAGACATTTAACTTTTTTGATGCATTTTGTTTTGGTCTTGATGGACTGTGGGGATAGGTGTAGAATATTGGTTACACATAGGAAGCTTCCCTTAAAAGCTTCCTGAATAAAGCACTGATTTGGTCATGTGCCTTACTTGATGTCAGTTTATTTAAGTTGGGGGGCTTTGCCCCACACCCCCCTTGCTTTATTACAGGGTGGTGTGGGGGTGAACCTCAACCCAAATAAACTAACAAAAGGTAAAGGAATGGGTCAAAGTTACCTGATAACGAAACTTGAGCTCTACATTAATAGCATAGGTCCTATGTGTACTCAATATACAACACTATAACCAAGGAATCAAGTTTATGATCTAGCCCCATAGCCAGGCATTTGATGTTGATAGCACCTGCAAGAGAAACATAGAATTTGATGGCAGATAAGGACCACTTGGCCCACCCAGTCTGCCCATTTCCCTACCTAATGGATAAGCTGCAGATCCTAGTTAAAAAGAAGCCTACTTCTTCCTACCCCCACCCCCTAGAGATGCCTTATGACTGTCCCATGCATGCTTGAATTCCACCACTGTTTTTGACTCCACAACCTCCTCCGGAAGGCCATTCCATGCATCCACAACCCTCTCTGTGAAAAAATACTTCCTTAAATTACCTCTGAGCCGCCCCCTCCTCTATCTTCAAATTGTGCCCCTTGTTCTTGCACACCTCTTTTTTTTGAAAGATGCCACCCTCTTGGACTTTGTTGATTCCCTTGAGGTACTTGAAAGTTTCTATCATGTCCCCCCTCTCCCTCCTTTCCTCAAGACTATACATATTAAGCTCCTTAAGTCTCTCTTCATATGTCTTCCGGTGCAGACCCTGCACCATTTTAGTTGCCTTCCTCTGGACAGCTTCCATCCTGTCTATGTCTTTGTGGAGATTGGGTCTCCAGAACTGCATGCAGTGCTCCAGATGGGGTCTCACCAGCTGTCTGTACAGAAGAATAATAGCTTCCTGTTTTCTACTGGTGATGCCTCTCCCTATGCATCCCAGTATCCCCCCAGCCCTCCTTGCTGCCCTCTCACATTGCTTGCCCACCTTTAGGTTATCTGATATGACTACCCTCAGGTCCCTTTCCATTTTTGTTGTTGTTAGTATCTCACCCCCCATTGTGTACTCTTCCCCTGGGTTTTTGTTTCCCAGGTGCATTACCCTGAACTTCTTAGCATTGAATCTTAGCTGCCATACATTTGACCATTCCTCTAACCTTGCCAAGTCCCTTCTCATCCTTTCCACTCCACCTTGTGCATCAACTCTGTTGCAGATCTTTGTGTCATCTGCAAAGAGACTTACTTTTCCTTCCAGTCCCTCTGCAATGTTGCTTATAAAGACATTGAAGAGGACCAGTCCAATTACTGAACCCTGCGGTACCACACTAGTAACCCCCCTTTCTTCAGAGTGGACTCCATTTACTATTACTCTCTGTATCCTATTCTCCAGCCAATTCTTTACCCAGGCTGTCATCTTGGGACCCACTCCCAGGCTGGCTAACTTGTATATTAATCTCTTGTGTGGGACTGTGTCAAATGCCTTGCTAAAGTCAAGGTAGGCCATGTCCACAGCCCCTCCCTGATCTACTACTTTGGTCACCCAGTCAAAGAAATCCATCAGATTTGACTGGCACGACCTTCCCACTGTGAATCCATGCTGCCTTGGGTCCTGTGCCCCTCCGGCCTCTAGATACTCGACAATTCTTTCCTTCAGAAGTGATTCCATCGTTTTCCCTACCACAGAGGTTAAACTAACAGGTCTGTAGTTTCCTGCTTCTGCCTTGCTCCCACTTTTGTGAAGGGGAATCACATCTGCCCTCCTCCAGTCCTTGGCTACCACCCCATCCTCCCATGATTTGCTAAAGAGGCTAGTCAGTGGTGTCACTAGTTCTACCCTTAGTTCTTTTAGAATTCTGGGATGAATCCCGTCAGGCCCCATTGCTTTGTCCACCTTCAGTTTTAAGAGTTCTTTCATAACCCTTTCTTCTGTAAATGGGCTGGTATCAACTTCTGTATCCAGAGTGTTTCTACTGTTTGTTTTAGGTACCTCTTCCTCTTCATTTGTAAATACTGAGCAAAAATATTTGTTTAGTATCTCTGCCTTTTCACAGTGACCCTCTTCTCACTCTCCTTCCCCTTTATTAAGCCTCACAATCCCTCCCTTGGTCTTCCTTCGCTCCCTGATGTACCTATAAAAGGTTTTATCCCCCTTCTCAACTGAGTTGGCTATCTTTTCCTCGGTTTGGGCCTTTGCTGTTCTGACTGCCTTCCCAGCTTCCTTTTGCTTTAACTGATACAGTTCTCTGTCCTGCTCCTTATGTGACTCCTTGTACTTCCTGAATGCTTTCTTTTTCTCTTGAACCTTCACTGCCACTTCCTTAGAGAACCATAGTGGTTTCTTACATCGTTTCATTTGGTTGATTTGCTTCACACAAAGGCTTGTTACCTCTGTGATGGCAGTTTTTATTATTCCCCATTGTTCTTCCACCCCCTCTTCCTGCCCATTTGTTAGTGCATTCCTTAGGCACTCACTCATTTTGGCAAAGTCGGCCTTCCAAAAGTCCAGTACTTTTGCCTTTGTATGGCTTGACTTTATTGCTGTGTTTATTGTGAACCATACTGTTCGATGGTCACTAGTTCCCAGATAGCTACCCACTTCTACATCTGTGATCCTCACTTCATCTCCATTTGAGAGAACCAGGTCCAAGATTGAGTGTGCTCAATACTAGTTGTCTAGGCATGTCCCTATAGGGCATCTAGAATAACCCCACTCTTCGAAGTGGCTGCTGCAACTGCACTCCAGTTAACATCTGGCATATTCAGATCACCCATCAGCAATATCTCCCCTTTTTCTGCCATTCTAAGTATACTTTCTATCATTTCCTTGTCCATCTCCTCCCCCTGAGAAGGGGGTCTGTATACAACCCCTGTGCGGATTGTGGTGCCATTGCCGGTCTCCAAATTTACCCACAGTGCTTCTTCTCCTCCCTGTTTGCCCTTTTGTTCTGTTGCTTTGATTCCTTTCCTTATGTAAAGATCTACTCCTCCTACTCTTTTACCCTCCTGGTCCCTCCTGTAGATAGTGTATCCTGGTATGTTTACGTCCCAGTCATGGTTTTGTGTGTACCATGTTTCTGTGACTGCCACGATATCCAGATGTTCTTCCTCCATCAATGCCACTAATTCAAGAAGCTTGTTACTCAGACTATGGGCATTGGTACTCATTGCTCTCCATTTTTTGATGGCTTTACCTTCTGTTGCAGCATCCACCACTGACCTTTCTACCTCAGTCTTTTTCTCATTTAGTACCCTGTTTTGTAGGGAGAGGCTGGGATTTTCCTGCTGCTTATCAGTGCCTCCCCCCTTGACTAGTTTAAAAGCTTGCCAATGAAGCATTTAAACTGATTGCTCAAAAGACTTGTTCTCTTCCTGGACAGA
This sequence comes from Neoceratodus forsteri, assembly GCA_016271365.2. Taxonomy (NCBI): domain Eukaryota; kingdom Metazoa; phylum Chordata; order Ceratodontiformes; family Ceratodontidae; genus Neoceratodus; species Neoceratodus forsteri. Next base: position 50,962,142 of record CM057449.1, on the reverse strand, counting down.
TGCAGACCATCCTGCCAGTACAGGCTGGTTTTCCTCCAGGTGGAACCCCAGTCCCCAATGAAGCCAAACCCCTGTGCTCCACACCATTTCTTCAACCATTCATTAAGCTGCATGGTGCAAAGTAGCCTCACCTCACTCATGTCATTGACAGGCAGCACCTCTGAGAAGGATACTGTGTGTGCTACTTGTCTTAGGCCCCTCCCCAATTCTACAAAGTCCTTCTGCACTGCTCTAATCTCATGATGAACCAAGTCATTTGTCCCTAGGTGGACAATGACATCCAGCTCAGACTCCTGTGCAGCTGTTCTCATGATCCTGAGGATGCACTTCCTGTCCCTCCAAGCCATGGCACCAGGCAGGCACCTTACTTCAGTTTTCCCTGCTACCCCCAGTTCTATCCCCCTAATGATTGAGTCCCCCACCAGGATCTGCTTCCTTTCCTTGTGGTGTCCTCTGCCTCCTTCCTGTGGGCCTCACTTGTGACAGTTGTCCTCAGCCTCCTTAGTCTCCTCTGCAGGTGCATCCATAGGGGAGCTATGCTCCCCCAGATTGGTGTATGGATTGTGGAGTGGAACAACTGACTGAATGTGCCTCTGTTCCACCATCCTCACCCTCTCTGAGCCCAATGTGGTCCAACTGCTGTGCTTTCTTTGCAACCTCTGAGATAGTGGTGGTGGCTCTGGTGCTCCCAGGATTGGGGAGGTTCCCTTCCTACCATCCAGTGTGGCCTGGGGGAAGTTCTCTTACTACTGTCCAGTGTGGCCTGAAGACAGGCAACTTCCTCCCTCAGGCAGAGAGTTGTCTGCAAATAGGGCACATCTCAGCCTCCAGAAAGACTCCCGGAAGACTGCTGCCCCTCAGCCATTACATTGCACTAATCCCCACATGTTTATCTACTTTTTTTTGTGTGTGTGTGATTGGTTTGTTATATAGAAATATATATATTATACAAAGTGTATGCTTATATTGTCAGTGCAGTGTGCTAGAGAGGAGATGACAGTGATATGCACCTTGCACTCTTGAGGAAATGATGTCAGAACCCCAGGTATAAAGGAACTATTTCCAGGGGTGGGTGGGGTGAGGGTGGGAAGGGGTTGGGTCTAAACTGTGCCCTCACAAAAAAAATCAGCTAAAAGCTCTGACCCACCACTCGAGTGAGTGCCTTCCTGTCAGTAAGGTGCCCTACACAACAATTTGACAGAGAAAATACCCTGCTAATCAAACAGAGAAAAATCCAGACATCCAAGTCAGACACAGGTAAACCTCCCAGCCCCAAAACATCCTGGTGGTTTGTGCTCTGAAAGCAGTCAGCCCCAAAATAAGTCAGCTGTGCTTAAACTCTTCCTGCACTGAAAATCTTGAGAATTGTAAAAAGTAAAGCTAGATCCACCTCCCTCTGTTGTTTGATAGACTGTCTTTCCTGATAATTCTAAGTTCCTCATTTCACTTTTCAGTTAGAAGTAGCCTCCACCTGCAAAATATCTGCTACAAACCAAAGACAATTGTAAGGTTCACCTCCCTCTGTTGTGAGCACAACTCACTTTCTTGCAAATCCTATGTTCAGTATTGCAGCTTCCAGCCAGGGTAGTTTCACTTGAAGAATATTAGCTGTAATGTGAGACATTATGAATACACCCTCCATGTCTGTTTCTGAAACTCCCTCTGGGGATCACCTGCTTCTTTCCTTAGCCTGCAGCTGCCTTGATGATGCCAGTATTCCTCTAAACTATTGCCATAACTGGGTCCTCACTTGAGGGTACCAGCCAGAATTACTGTGTGTGTTGCTTCTCATGGACATACCTGCTCACAGTGTTCCTTGCATTAGTTACTCTTCATTTTTAGAATTTCCTCTCTGTTCTCTTTTTGAAATGTCTGTTTATTGTTTACCTGTTCCTCATTCATTCACTCTGTGTTACCCTGAATTGCATCTCTGTCTCATTGCTGAACTGCCTGCTTATTATTTACCTGTGCATTGTTCTACCTAACTGTTGCTTGCATCCTTATCTCCCTGTAACCTCCTGGGTTGGACCTGAAAATAGGCATGTTTTTGTCTAGTGTGATTACCTGGTTATCAAAAGATAAATAAATAGTTGGGAGAAATGAGACAGGGGTCAGCTTAGAAAGAATATGTTTAGCACCAAAATTCATGGAGACAATCTTTTTTGCATTGGCATTGAGACATGGTTTCAATAGATAGTCAGATAATCTAATTTTCTTTAATTACATGATGACAGAATATTTTGCTATACAGATCAGCATGGTGAGAGTAGTCACTCGTAATACATTCACCAATTTGCAGATTATAAAAAGGCAAACAGCAATAGTATTGGTTTAGTCATCTACATTGTTTCTTTTACTTTTGATGTAACTGTTTCTACCCATTAAATATTCTTTAGTATTAATTTCAGGCCTTAACAGAATTATATAACACTTTGGGAAAAATATACATATTAGCAATCCGCTACTTGAAGACAAGATTGCAAATATTTCCACAGCAACCATATACTTTCCTCTTGTACTGAGGTAGGCTGGGACAAAGGACAGCCAGACACTGACAAAACCAGCATGCTAAAGGTAATAAATTTGGTTTCGTTAAAGCTATCTGGCAAGTTCCTAGCTAGAAAGGCAACTATAAAGCTTGCACTGGCCAGTAGGCCCATGTATCCCAGCATGCACTAAAATGCAGTGGTTGAACCCTCATTACATTCAATAATTAAGGTTCCAATTTTGGCAGAACTGTTCACATCTTGATGTGGGGGAGATACAGTCAACCAAACAGTGCAAATTATAACCTGAAGAAGAGAAAAGGTGAAGACGATGGAAGCAGGTAACTTGGATCCCACCCACTTCTTTAATTTGCTGCCAGGTTTTGTTGCATTGAAGGCAACAACCACAGTAATGGTTTTTGCAATTACACAGGAGACACAAACAGCAAATATTATACCAAAGACAGTCTGTTGGATCATGCAGGTGGCTTTCACAGGATGACCAATAAATACCAATGAGCAGTGGAAACACAGTACCAGGCCTGAGAGCAGAAGGTAACTGAGTTCACGATTGTTTGCTTTGACAATTGGGGTTTCTTTGTATTTAATGAAAATACCAAGAATGTAAATAGGAACAAAAGAGAAGGCAATACTTATGGTAGCCAAAGTGATGCCTAAAGGTTCTTCATAGGACAGGAACTCCACAGGTTTTGGGAGGCATGCATCTTGTTTCTCATTGGACCAATAATCTTTGTTACACTTCAAGCACTCAATGGAATCTGGAAGGCAAAGTAGAGCAATGTATCAATAAGGGTTGTATTTGTAGTTTCTTCATGATTGATACTAATGTTCAGATCCTTACTGTGAAAATAAAAACACAAATGTATGCAATGGCATCCTGTCGGCAGTATATGGCTACTCAGCAGTACACACAATACCTTTCATGGAGATACAGTATATTTGTACTTATTTCCAAAAACTACTGACATAACAGATCTATAGCACTGTTTTGGTGTACAGCTCATAGGTTTGTTCTCAGAGACTTTAGTTTAGATGGTTCCACATGCCCATATTTGGAATAAATTGCATAGTTCAGGAATCTCAGCCTAAGCAGGGACAAAAATAGGCTAAAGATGGTGTAGGCAGGGTAATCAAAGTGACTGAGTACTAACAGGGCAGATCCCATGAGTAATTACTTATGGCACCAAACAAGTACTTGTTGGAGGCCAGAAGGAAAAGAAGAGCTATCGAGGCCCCTACATTCCTGAAATGAACGACTATGGTAAACTCTGAAAAATTATTAAGCACTATGAGAGAATCAGTTTCACACAGACATGGTGGAAACTTATAGGGGCTCCTTTAGGAGGCAAATGTGAATGATTAACTTTACAGAGAGGGTGGTTGAATATTGGAACAGCCTACTGGCTGAAGAGGTGTGCACAAAAAGTCTCAATGATTTCAAGCACAGATGGGACAGAGTTAAGAAATGTATATTGTAGCTACTCAAAGGTGCAGCAGTAAGACAGATGTGAAAGGGAACATGGGCATTAACCCATCTAGATATTAGATGCCAGGTTGCATAGGGTACAACAGAGCAGATTAAATTGACCAAAGGTCTTTTTCTGCTGATATTGTCTCTGTTGCTACAGGTTGTTTCTATCTTTAAAGTTTTGGAAAAAGATCAAGCTTCTTTTTGATAATATTCTGGTATTTAAAAAAAGGGATATGTGTTCTAAGTTATGATAAACCAAGCAAGTGTCTGTGTTTGACTTGGGACAATTTTGTGTCCATGAATTCCATCATTTGCCTTACTGCCCACAATCTGTGCTATATAGTTATACCTCTACCTATTCACAAATGCTTTTTCACTCATCTCTTCCTGTCAGACATCCATCTATCTCTTAGTGCTACATCTTCAGTATTAAAACTAGAGAACTACTCCAGATATTAAACAAGTAAGTATTTGTTGAACTCCCCAAAGAAAAAGTGCTTTATAATCATCATTTAATTTAGCTGAAAGCATGCTTTGATGTGGACTGAATACAAATGATCTAGATACTACTCAGTGGACAAAAAAGAAACCTTATAGCATGAATCTTTATTAGTAACACCCATGACCTAAACAGAGTACACTATATTAAAAAATCTCATAACAGGTAGCGATATAAACTGGAAATGGCTGAAGGGTAACAATGCAAAACTTTGGAAAGAGACAAGTGAGGGCTTCTAATAAGATAACAGAATTTATTTTGCATAATTGGTGGAGAATAGACATTTTCCACAAATTCACATCAATATTTATGTCTGAATTAACCAAATATATTACAAATAATTAATTCACTAACTAAGTATATTACAATGGCATGTATACTGTATGTCACATCTAGAAGCATATGAAGCATGTGCAATTAACTTTGCATTCCTTCTCTTACAGATAAGTCCTGAAAAAGTCTTATGGTTAAAACACTACTTTTAACTCTGTTTTTGAGTTTCAGCATGCATTTAATATTATCATTTTGTTTTGTTTTCAGAAGCAGAACTATGTTTTTTTATCTTACCATTTATACTAAATGGTTTTGTTTGAGATTACTTGATTCAGCTGAAGCACAGAAAGACTGAGATTTACGATAGCAGAAAGTATGATGTAGGCTTTAGGGCATTCAAGCCACAATTTATGACTAGTCACAATAGGACTGAGTTACAGGCAATAAGTATGATGTAGACTTTATGTCATCTGAGCCATAGTCAGTGAGTAGCCATAACTGGACTGATTAAAAGGCAAGTAGGATGTAGATTTTGGGTGAGCTTGAACCATGATGAAAGAGTAGCCATAACAGGATTGCTTAAAATGCAGAAAGTGGGATGTAGACTTTAGATTGTCAGGCATAATCTATGAGTAGCCATAACAAGATTACATAAAGGCAATAAGTAGATATAGCCTTTAGGTCATCCATGCTGTAGTCCATGGATAGCCATAACCAGATTGATTAATAGGCAGTAAGTAGGATGAAGACTTTAGATTGTCAGAGCCATAATTGGTAAGTGTCCGGCACAAGTTTAAATAAAAGGCTTGAAGTAGGATGTAGACATTAGATCATCCATGCTGTAATCTATGGACAGCATAACAAGACTGAGTAAAGGCAGGAAGTAGGATGTGGGCTTTAGGATGCCCATCCAAAATCCAAAGTACCAATAACAGAAATGAATAAACAGCTGGGATATGATGTGGGCTTTGGTCATTATAGCCATAATCCATGGTTAACCACAGGAAGAATGATTGAAAGAAGAGAATAGGATATAAACTTTAGGATATCCCAGCCATAACCCATGAGTAACTGTAACAGAATTGAGTAAAAGGCATGTAGTAGGATGTAGCCTTTAGGTTGTCTGAGGCCGAATCCATGCATAGCCATAACAGAACTGAGTAAAGGCAGGTAGTAGGCTGTAGACTTTAGGATGTCTGAGCTATAATCCAAGAGTATGTATGTATGTATGTATGTATGTCCGTATTTATGTATTAATTTATTTATTTCAAGAGTTTCTCCAGGAAAAACATACTGCACTAGCAGCTCATTTTTAGATATGTGCTGGGGGATCTGGAGAGTGCAGTAATATGTCACATCAGTAAAATTACAGTCCTAAATCAATTATAATTATAAAAAGAAAAAGTATGAACTAGACAATTAAAAGGCAGCACAATGTAAGTAGTGCATATATTGAGAATATCAAAAGCAACAGTTGACTAAATTGCAACTGAGAGCAAAATAGAGAGAGGAAGGATTGCAAGTACAATGGAGACTTGTTGAAGGGATAAGTTAACCAATAAATCAGGGCAGTAGGAGTATTGTGTGGAAGGAAAAAAGCAGCTTGACCAGCAGAGGATTTTACAGAGGGGAGAGTGAGACAGAGGGTGTCAGAGCTGCGAAGGGTGTAGGAAGTGGAAGGAGGGATGGAGCCGGGGAAGAAAAGGGGTGGGGTAAGAGAACCCAGTCAGAATTTAGTGAAAGGTGTCTCAGTGAATGAGACACCTGGAGGCAAGGGAGGGCAAGGCAAGGGAGGAATACAGACAACTGTAGTGGGTTCTGGAGAGGCAATCCAGGGCAAAGTGGCAAAAGAAATGAAGGTGGGGATCCAACCTAGCAAGAGTGGACTTGGGGGAAGCACTCTATACAATGTCACTATAATTGAAGATCGGTAAAATCATCTTTGTGACAATTTCTCTGTGAGCAGTAAGTGGGATACTTGCTTTGTTCTTGTAAAAAGACCCACATTTGGAGTGCTGCTTCTTGTGGATGGTGTCCAAATAAACAAAGATGTCCAGATGACAATCCTCCCATAATACAAGGAAAGCAAAGGAGGAGAAATCCTCAATCACAACATCTTCATGGGTCTGGAAGGGGTGGAGCTTGGCAATCTCTGCAAGTGCCAAATGTCTTGAGACTGTTTATTTGCAATTTATGACAGATGTTTCACCCAAAACCTGTGCTGGATGTTGTTAAAAGCCAGTTGGAGATAGGTTGGGTGGCCAGAGGTAGAGGAACCAGAGGAATGGAGAATTGTATTGTCTTAGTACATATAAATGGATGCGGAGGAGCAAGCTAAGTGAAGGGTATTTAGGAAAATGAAGAACAGGATGGGGCCAAGGATGGATCCCTGTGGGATGCCAAGGAAAACAGGGTACGGAAGGGAGATGGCATCACCTATATGGACAGCTTGGGTCCTGACCTCAAGGTATGAGTGAAACTACTCAGCAGCAGAGGAGGAGGAGGAAAGCCCAGGCATTTTGGGCTTGCCCAGGAGGATGGGGTGGGCAGTAGTATTGAGGGCCTTTGCAAGATCGACAAAGATGGTGAGTGGACCAGACCCTACTCCATGCCAGAAAATATGGAGTCAGTAAATGAAGAAGGGAGGTGGTGGTGGAGTGGGATTTCCTAAAACCAGACTTGAAGAGAGTGAAGGAGGGGTCAACAAGGAAAAATAAGAGCTGGTAAAGGATCAGGTGTTCCTGATGTTTAGCAAAGATGGGAGGAAGGGAGATGAGATGATAGTCACCAATGAGGGAGGGAACACGTCCTTTGGAAAGTGGGATAAAAGTGGATTGCTTTCACAGATTAGGGACTGAGACAAGTTACAAGGAGTGATGGAGGAGGTGGGTAGTGGGAAGGGCAATGGCTAGGGTGCAGAGAGACAGGACTTTGGGGTCAAGGGCATTAGGACTCCCTATTTTGTTTTGGTTGAAAGCAGGCAGGACCTTGAATGTTGCAGTGGGGTGGAAGGGGAGAATAAAAGGAAAGGGATGATGAGGGAGAAGAGGAGTGGGTTGGGGCAGAATGGAGAATGTGTTGAGGAGGTGGAGGGAAGTAGGAAGTGGGCATAGGTGGTGGAAAAGGAGTTGAAAGATAAGATAACTGAAATGGGATCAGAGATGTGGGGAGTTGCCCACATTGAGGACAGGGACCTAGGAGGATAGGGAGAAGAGGACATGGATGACCTTTTAGAACTTTGAGACATGGTTAAGATTGTTCTGCTATGTGAATGCAAGCAAGTCTGCCTTTGCAACCTAATAGTTATGGTACAGGCATTAAGTGACATATATTTAGGAAGGTCAGATGGGGAGCCAGTGGACTTAGGGTCTATCAGGCAGGACACATGCATGGTGACAAGCCAGCAACTCATCCATTATCCAAGGAACGTGTAAACCTTGGACCTGAGTTTTCCATGGGGTATGTAATGAACCCTGGCAAACAGCAATTTGGAATTAAGGAACTCGAGAGCTGTGCTTATGTTGCAGGCTTTTAGTATGGAGGACCAATCTGCTGCCATCAGGCCAGCAAGTAATGAGGATAGATACAGGCAGCAAAAGGATCTAGGAGAACATTGTTTAACCAGGAGCAGCACACAAATCAAGCATGTTTCCAGATGCAACTGGGGAGCACAAGGAAGTTAAGAGATCACACAGTATGCACCTAGGCAGCTTTGGAATTCAAACCCAGGTCTACAGATCTGCAGCTCAGAGTCTTAACCCACTGTGCTATACTGCATCTAAGCTGGATGAATTTGGGGTAGGCAACTTTATTTATTTATTTATTTATTTATTTATTTATTTATTTATTTATTTTATTCTTTGGTAACTGGGTAAGGCCCATTAGGCACAGGTGTCTGTTTTTAGGGACATCCCAGGAGCACTGAGGAGATTAAGTAACTTGCTCAGTCACTCAGTATGCAATTGAAGATTTTGGGAGTCAAACCAGGTCTATATGCTGGATGTATCAAACTCATTCACAGCTCATTACTATAACCTCTAGGCTATATTCTAGGCTATACTGACTTTGGGATAGTGTATCTTGCACACACAGTAGACCATATGATGGTCATGAAGGTGGCTGGGAAGGAACAAGAATCCATAATGTGGTATTGGTGGGAAGGGAGGAAAAGTCCAAAAGAGAGTGTTTTGTTGTTTTTAGGTTGAGTTCTGGATGGATCCAAGATCAGCTGGGTAACATACAGTGATTTTAAATGTTGGCATAATTTATATGGCGGGAGGATGAGAGCAAGTTGATGCTAAAGTTACCTGGGATGAGTAATTCAGGATGCATGGGAGGACATGGGAGGTTAGTGATTAAGGGAGGGGATATGCCAGGGCAGAAATAGATGATGAGTAGTCATAAAAAGATGAATTAAAGTTAGTACATATGATGAATGCTTACGGTCATCAAAGCATTAATCCATGAGTTACCATAACAAGACTGAATAAATGGAAGGAAGTAGGATGTAAACTTTAGGTTTTCAGAACCATAACCCATGAGTAGCCAAAACAAGATTGAATAAAAGACAGGAAATATGATGTAGATATTAGGCAATCTGAGCAATAGTCTATGAGTCACCATAACAAGACTGAATGAAGCATAACACAATTTGCTACTCATCTGCCATTCTGTACCTGAAATGTGACTTGTAGTAACAAGTTGGTTAGTTACAACTTGATCAGAGGTTCTTACTCCAACTGGGCATCCTGCCAAATCATTTCATTCCATTTTAAAAAAAATACAAGCACTGCCCCAACCTGGTCATCTTTTAATTATCACATTTCTGATCCCAGGATGAGAACCACAACTGGCAAAAAAACACATTATTTTATAATTTGCAGCCTTTTCAATGAACTGCCACCAGCCATAAAATGTGCTAGTAAATCTTGAGATACTTTCAGGCATGCTTTGAAAATCCATCATTTTTTTTCTAACTGTAACTGCAAATGCTTCACTGGTTGCATTTTACTGCTGATGTATATTTATCGAATGGTGCATTGAACACTGTGTATTCTTTGGATTGTATTCATGTTAATGTTCTGGTCACCCATGGAAATGGATCTTTTGCCAATGAACTTTTCCAGATGTTAAATCAGATCAAAACGATTCCAGGTGATCAGAGCGCTGGCATCAAACCACCGGTTTACAGTGCCAACAAAGCAGTGATATCAAAAGGGGCAAGCCCACAATCACAGCGCCCTGCAAACTAGCCACCTGGTAGGTGGTGGACAAAGTAAATCGTAAGCAATTGGAGTGCTGGCCTGCACTGGTTTGCACACTGGGGTTGTGAGCACAGCAATGCACGTCACCATGGCAGTGGCAAACAAGGCCCACAGAACCAGCAGAATGCTGAAAGGATCGACAACAGAAATGCAGATGGAAAGGCATCTGAACACACCCACCAGACAGCAAACAACAGGGTGACAACCACGTAACTGATCAGTCCAGGAACCTCATAGCAGGATGTGGAACACAGCCAGAAAGTGATGATCCAGCAAGACACACTCACTGCACCTACAAATGTGGGTGGGGGGGACCAGATGCCCATTGACATCCATGTTGTCAGTGCACCCTTGGATGGCTGGGCAGGCATCAGGCACCCACACTGGATCCTGTCCACGGGGGGGTGGAACCCTTGTGCTGTTGGCACAGCTGTCATCTGTGCCATGTCTGGTGGTGGTGGGGCCACTGTAGACATCTGTGTAATGTTGGGCAAGCCTTTTGGTCTGCAGAACCAGATGGTTTCCATGTGTGGGTGCCATGCCCATGTTTCCATTTTGCCCTGTCACCTTTTACATTGGGTCCGCATGGGCACTTTGGTGGATGCACTCTTTTTCATGATGTCTTACTTTGTTGCCGCTCCTCCAGTAGCCCATCTAGTGTTCAATAGGGGGGTTGTGTGGAGTTCAGTGGTGTGCACTCCTTGCCCACACTGCCATCAGCAGGCACACTTACTTTTCTGTGTGCTGTTGTTGTGGTGCATTACTTGTGGTCACCTTTTTGCCAGGACTCTAATTGCCAGCAGTATTATCACGGGCACATTCTGCGGGTAGAATCAAACAAAACAAAATAAAACAAACAACACAAAATGCAGGAATTAGGGTTCAGACTGCAAGAACACCAAGCCATGTCTAATGTATAGCCATAAAAGGACTGAGTTGCTAAGGTTCCACCTGTGACAGGCTTGGATAACACCCGTCCCATTTGCTATGCAGAGAGGTTGAAAGCATAGATCTGTTCTGTCCTCTAATATTCCACCACTTGTCTGTCTCTTGCCAGTCTGATTGTGCAATCAAACTTTCATGTGGCCTGGAATTGGTAGCTCCAATGGTCCCATAGTTCCCCATTATCTCACTTCTTTCACTTGCTGTTCCTATTCTTGTATAGTTTAAATCATTGCAAAATGCTGTTAGAGGGGATTTCAATCTGTAACTCGGGGGGTTAACCTTGAGATATATTACAAGTTCCACAAGCATATTCACAAAATTGTCAACAGGAGACCAACTCTGAGAAACAATTTCCTATTTTGTTGCACCTGATAAGAATGGATGCACTGTTCAGGCTGGTCATAGGGAAGAAATTGACAAGCCTTTATATAGTTCATGAAAAGCTGGAGATGTAACTTACAAGAGCAGGATGCTGTTAACTGCCAGGAAAATACATTATATATAAAGAGCATTGTTTTGTTTAGAGACCTAGATTGAGAATTAAAAAAAGAGATTTATATGTAGGACTTCCTTTGTTGGTTCTGCCTGTGTGAAGAGATATCCTGTAAAATGCATTATTTTTATGTTATTGCTATTTATAATAAGATGCTACTTGTGAATTTTAAAAATGTGTATTATATAATTATGTTTTATAATTATAATTATATTTTATTTCTTCTGGTCTTCCTATTCTTCCTGACCTATTCATTGACAACCATTGTTGTCAGACAGTGGGATTTATGCCATAAAAAATATAAAGCAGTAGTTTTTTGCATGGATACTAGATCTGGTACCAGGGAAGCATAGAAGAAAGGCATAGCTCCGGCATCAGCAAGCCCAGGAGTGATTACTAGAAGCATGGCAGCCAAACTAGAAGCTGAAACAGAAGTCCAAACTGAGGCTGTACTGCTGGCACCAGTGATGAAACAAGAAGAACTGACAGGGATAGAACCTGAAACCAAGGCTGCTTTCTTCAAATGGTGGGCTATTCAACAGAGACAGGGAAATGATGACTGGATGCCTTGCAAGCTTTCAAAGCTGGATGATCTGGTTCAGGTCCAAAAGATCAACAGGACACACAAAACTTAAAAGGTATTAAGTTTACATAGCCACACCCTGGGATGATATTGAAGCAAACACTTGGATTTCAATTGGAATTTAGGAACAGCAGAAAACACAATGGTCCATTATTGCTACCCTTCCACATCAGCAGTAGTAATCTTTAATCCCAACTATTGTCATGTAATCATCCAGTCTATTTCTGAATGTACTAAAAGTATTATTCTGAGCTATAGCTGCATGCAAGCAATTCCAAATTACACAATCCTCTGGGTTTAATACTTCCCCATTTGTTTTAAATGTACATTACTTGATTTCTTTACTAGGACCTCTTGCAGAGTTGTTCTGTTTTAGTATGATGTACTGTTACATATCTTCCAATAATTGTTTGTCAAGTCCAACCCCATACAGTACATAAATAGCAAATCTTATTCTTACTCTTATTCTTATTCAGTTCCATGTGATAACGGCGACCATGTAACAGCGAGTTCTGTTTGGGTGAGTCTGCATTGCTGAAAATGAATTTCGGTGATGTAGACACATGGTGTACAGCAAAGGGCACCAGACACTTGTATTTTTGTTTTATGGAGGCTGTGCCCCTCACTCCACTAGAGGATTCTTCGCTCAGGGGTGCATGTTGAGGGTGCAAAGCGATGGTAAAATATAAATACCCAAATAGCATAAAAATGAGTGGATGCTCAGAACTGAACCGCCACCCTGCCAACCTAGCCTACCACCAACCCACCATGCCACCCAGCCAGCTCAGCAACCCACTGCCACACCACACCCGCAAACCCTTTCTCCCCTTCAACCTGTTGCACAGGTGTGGTCTGTCCCCCCATGTGTTTGTACATAAGCGACATCCCGTCGCTTTATTCCCTAACCCCCATCCGGTTGCCCTCCCTTCCTAGTAGCCCTGTGTAAAATCATCCCGACTGAGTCACCCTTTTGTAAGCACTCGATTGAGGTTGCTTAATACACAGGCTATCTTATTATTCTATGTAATGTTCATAAATGTAATGCATTCAGATGTTTATCATAATTATTACATTCCATTCCCTTTATTTATTTTGTTATCTGTCTTTGTATTTTTTATAGTTTATTGTTCTCCCTTATTTAGTCCACCTTAAAAAGGTGAGCAATAATCAATATGTTGCCTTAAATAGTTCCTACATAATGAAATTATTATATAATTTGATGTGTGGATGAAATGTCTATTTAAGGAATTTACTAAACAGTTTTATTAAATATGTTGACACAATGTTGTTTCGATTTTAAGTCACCTCTTATTAATGTATCTAAATCTTTTTCATTTTGAACTTAGGCTAGTTTATATCCCTGTGTAGTTGCAGTTTGTTTTTCCAAAATGGACACTCTTACATTTGGCTATGCTAAAAGACATTCCCCACTTGTTTAACCATGATGCCAATTAATTAAAATCTCTGTACTCCTTTATTTCTCAGTTGTATCTGCATCATCGTCTATTTTCATATAATCATGGACCCATTATTGACCCTTGCAGTACACCACTAGTAAAGTTTGTTATGATTGATGTATGTCCATTTATTATCATGCTCTGTGTCCTACAGTCCAGTTATTTATTTATCTAAATAATGATTTTGTAGTTCAATCCCATTGAGAAAAGTTTGCTGATAATTATTTTGTGTGGTAATACATCAGATGTCTTGCTAAAGTCAATATACATGATGTCTTATGGAATGTTGTTATCCATGCATGGCTTTTTGGTTTATAGAAACGTAATAAATTTGTTGTGCAGGACCTTTCTTTTGTAAACCCATGCTGTTTCTTTTGTGCTATACTTAGCTTATCTACTTGTTTGTTTATCAAATATTTAATATAGCTTTCCAGAACCTTGCCCAGAGTACTCGTAAGACTTATTGGCCTGTAATTTGTAAAGTCCCTCCTTGATCCATTTTTATGGATCAGAACCACATAAGCGGTTTGCCAGTCATGAGACAATTGTGTGTGAAAGAGATTTATTAAAGAGATAAGTTACTGGATATTTCCTTGGCAATCTCCTTTAATAGTCTGGGGGCTAGGAACTCAAGGCCTGCTGTTTTAGTTCAATCTAGGTCTAAACGTTTTTTTGAGTACTTCATCATAGTTCATTTTGAACTTTCATAGTTACCCACTATCGATGTAATATTTATTTTAGAATACATGCATTGAACCATGTGTTCATAATGCCTCACTGCCATACCACCCAAGGGCAGCACTCATTTGCATACAGAGCACCATTGTGGTATAATTCACTCCACTATGATGTTGCCAAAGACCAAACACTGGGCTTCTTCAAAAAGAAACGTCATCAAGCACTAGTCACCAATGCCTCTTGTGACTGCCGTGCATAAAACAACTTGGGCCTGCTTCTTCTCCTTCACCCACACCCTATCCACCCTTCCTCCACCCTACCATCCTACCCTTGCTACTGCCCTATAACTTACCTGACTTCCTGAGGTCCCCATTAACCAATCCCAGCATCAAACTATGTTTGCTGCTCCATGGAAAGCATCATCAGTTCCTGTACTGATTACCACACTGGAGTGCACTCTTCAACTGAATGACACACCCCACATTTGTCTGCTGATATTCCCCTCTTGGCAAAGCACCCCCCCCAGACAATGCCTTTGGCTGTATCCCTACTCTAGAACAATGTTAGGCCCTAGTTCTTAGCGTCTGTCTATACAGTAAGACCATGCCCCTAGTTGTTGTCTTTCCTCATTTTGTCTCTCACAATGCCACTTGGCTGCATCTTTTTCCTCCTGTAGCTGGATCCCAACCCTAATGCCTTTCCTTGCTAGTTAAGCTTACTCCTAACCGCTGTATGTCTGCAAAATACCTGTTTTTGTAACTTAAATCCATATGTGCTTATTTTATTGTTACCTTTACTCCTAGGATCACTATGTATTTTCTCACTATACTGTTTGTTCTTTTCTTTGTTATGAAGTAGAGCCTATGTAAAAAAGCCTTTGGCTCAAAGATATTAATTCCAATACTGAAATAAATAAATAAAATAAATATGTAAAACAGCTGAACTATGTGTTAAACAACTCTGCCATCATTGTTTTGTCGGCTATGATATTAGTGTCTGATGCTAATGGTCCTATTGCTTCTTGTTATGTTTAACTGAATTTATGTAACTATAAAATAATGCCATATTTTATTTACTTGGTGCCAATTTTATTGTAATTTTTTTCCATGTTTTATTTCATGCTTGCATTTTCTGTCCCTTATTTATATCTTGCCTAATTTCCTATGCTGGGGTGGTGTGTCATGATTTTATATAATTCCTTTTTCTCAAAATAGGCGTACCCACTTGTGACTTTCATCTTCTGACTGTATACCATTTACCACCACTCCTCTTTTCGCCCACCAACCAGTTTGCCACCAGTTGACCAACTTCAGACCCCCTGAGCCTACCAGATTATTAATCAATCTTCTATTGGAACAGTACATCGAAGCTTTGCAGAAGTCAAGGTAGGTGACATCAACAGAACCCACGGATCACTCTGGTTACCCAGTCAAAAATCTGCAGTTAGTTTGACAGGACCTTCCTGTTTAATCATATCTTGGTACCTGTGCTCTATGGTTCAGATGTTGCACTATACTTTCATATGGTGCGCCTCCACAATCTTGCAGACACTGATGTAAGACGACTACTCAGATTTCCTCCTCTCCTACCCTACCACTGTTGTGGAAGGATAACAGGCCTTATCCAGTCTTCGGGACCTCTCCTGTAGAGACTCACTAAACAGTTCTGATAATGTCTGCTAGTTCCACCTTGCTCTTTAGTACAATGGGATGTATAACGGCCTGTGACAGGAGTAAAACCTGTCCCAGAGTGGACCTATTTTCTTTATTAAACTACTGTTGCAACAGTGCTGCTTTTTCTACACTATTCTACTGCTCTAGTTCAGATGGTTGGACCTCTGGACACCTCCCCCATCTTAAAACATGTCTCCACTGTATATTTATTTTCTCCTTGGTCAATAGCAGGCCATAGCAGTTAGCATAGTTTAATTAATGAACCGGTGCTGTGTACACACCTGTGGCTATTAAACTTAGCAAATAATCAGTTTGAACTGCCTAAAATGAATAAGTATGAATGTCCTTTCTCACCCAGACATGCAAATTATTGCATTGTAAGCCCCTTCATACACAGAGTTGCAGCAAAATATTTATGCATTTGAACTGGCAAACAGTATGAAGGTATGCTGACAAAAACAGTACCAAAATATATGAGACAAGTATGCAAACCCACACTGAGCTTTCAACAAGGCTGCAACTGGTTGATGTACCATACATAATCCTTTGCAGGTTGTATTAAACAGGGACATTTTAGAGCATATAAAGTATATGAAACTACTTTTCTTATAAACAGAATTATGAACTTCCACAAATGAGGCGTTCTCTGTTGCTAGCCATGTTGCTTATGCCTTCACTATACGGCGTCTGCAGCTCTAGTGTTGGTTTTTAATACAGTACCTGTCATCACCAGAACTGAATGTTTCATTTAAATTTAAGCCTCTTAGTTAAAACATTTTGTTTGTTAATATTGTTTGAACATTTTAGTAAAGTGCCATTATATAAATTAAAAGATATAAAGATAAAAAAAATTTAATGATACTGAACACATGACTGTGTGGGTGGTATATAGGGCTTATCTGGTCTGTGATAACAGATAGGGTCAGTACCTTCTGACCAGTGAGGTGAAGGACTGAGGTCTGTCACCAAGTGGACACAAACTAACTTTACCACGTTGATTGTATTGTCTTAAAGCTTTATTTTGCTCACAGTTGAACTTCTTTATTCTTTTCCTTTTGAATAAACACCTTGCCAATGGTGCATTGAACCATAATTCTGCTATTTGCATTCATCATTATTCCTCCTATTACAGTACATTGCCTTGTCACCTGGCTCAAGCTCTTGTAGGACCTTTCTTTTGAAGGGACTGGTACTTCCTCCCCTGCCCATGGTGTGAGCCGTGGGCTGCCCACCTTCTTCTCAGTAAATACCGACAAGTATCTATAGCATAGATGCTTTCTTATTCTCTCCACTCCCCATATCCCATTGATCATAACAGCCCATATCAGGCCTCTCCTTTCACTAATATATCTGTAGAATCTGCCCTTCTTTACTATTTGTGCTAGTGTTCCACTCGGTTGGGCTTTGCCTTACTGCCCTCCTGCCTCCACCCACAAAGTTTTTTTTTTTAAGTGCTATTTATCTACATCCTGCTACCTAGACTGGGACCCAGAAGTCATCCTCCTCCCGCCCACTCAAACTTCCTCCTGGACCACATGAGAGCTGTGGTTTGCCCCTGAGCGAGACGAGGTGGGGGCAGACACCTAATTCTATCTCATCAGTCTGTAGGTGGCTGGGTGGTGAGGCATCAGCCACCTCGGTGATCCTTTTTCTAGTCAAGTCATTTTCTGTTTACTCCTCACACAGTGTGCCCTGACATCAGTACTCTGTGCACTGACGTCACTGTCTTTGACCCTTCCTCAAGCAGAGCTTGCTGTACCCCGAGCCTCTGTAAGGTCAAGCAAGTTAGGGCATTACCACCCTCCCTCAGATAGGTGAGCTATCATGGGATGCCCAAGCCACACTCCGGCCAGCCCTCCAGCGACCAGTCACTCCTGGGCAAGTAGCTGGGGGCAGGAGTGGAAATCAACTGCTGCACCAACAGGCCAGCTCCCTAGGAAGTTTATATGCCTCCCTATCTCCTCCAGCTGCATTCTCTATATTTCCACCGAGACCAACTTTTGGTCTGATCTTTCTACTACTGTTTGAGAATCAAGTGGTTTCCTCCTTCTTTGCTTCACGTGTGCATCCTTAATGCTTGTCACTTTGCCCTAACCTCACTATATTTATGCGCATCCAGGCTTGTAACTCTGGACATCTTTCAAGTCTGTTTCATTGAAGTCCACGCATGGGAAGAGATGATTTAATTCTAGTGGTCAAACTGAACCATACCATGTGGTCACTGGTTCTGGACCTCCTACAAATCTGTGATCCTTTCCAGTTAGTCAAGTACTAGATCAGGATAGCCCTATTACCATGGGTTCTTTACCAATTGTCAGAGCCCTCCCCAGGAATCACTATGTACTAGTCTGCCAGATGTTCCGGTGGGATTACCAAAACATATCTGGCATATGTATGTACAGTATGTTTGAATGTATATATCTTTCTACCCCCTGGATGCCGTGAGATGAGCAACTTGTCGTGCACGCCCTCCTGTTGAAACATTTCAATAATAACCCTATACTTCAATAATATAGTCTAGTCTAGATCTGATCTAGATCTAGATATAATATAGATATAGATATAGATATAGATATAGATATAGACAAATAGTATGGTAGCAGGTAGTGCTACATAATTGACTGAGAGCCATTTACATGTTAAACTAAAATTTGCATATATGCAACTGTTCAACGATTTGCCTGATTTAGAATACATCATCAAGCAAAATACATCTGGATCTTCCAAAATTTGGCACTGTTCAGATATACAGCTGTGTAGTTAGTAAACTGATCTGCAACATTGCAATTCTTTGGTCATCTCTACAGGTCCACGGTTTGTGCTACTGGTCCAAATCTTCAGGAACATGCGGCTGGGGTCCCTGAATAACCTCTTGAAGATTTCATGAAAAAAAACTTAAATGTTCAAAGTTATAACAGTTTCCCATTATAAGTCAGGGAAAGTTAACAAAGTTCAACACTTTCACAAATGCACTTTACTTTCACTAGGCCCTTTTACTTTCAAAATCACCATTTGTTTCAGTTGATCATCATAAAATTAGCATTTAAATTTAGGACTCTCAACACAATTATTTTGTGTTACCTAGTCAGACCCTGAGGATGCTAGGCATGTCTTTATTTTGATTAAACACCCTAGAAAAGTTTTCCAGTTTCTGGAAAAGTACTTTCACAAAATAGTGTCATAATTTTTGACTTCATAAGTACAACAGTACTTTCAAACTAGCAAAATGACAGCAATTCTTTGCCACCCTGCTGAAAAGAATGGTTTGGTCTTTTGGGCTGATTGGAAGGAACATGTGCATATCACTTATGTGTTGTTCATTCAGTAAAAAATATTGAGCAACAAAGTACAGCATTCAAAGTTGACACTTTGTCACTGGATAACATTACAGCTGCAATATTACAGAATCCTTGCACCCTGCTGCAAAATAACAGTTTAGTCTTTTGAACTGAAATTTGGAGGAAGACGCAACAGCCCAGATGTGCCTTTCAGAGGGTTGGTGAAAAATATTACAGGAGCCAACGTTATGGCATAAACTTCTCTTTTTCCCATAAGATACATTCGGCGTTAGGTGACTTTCGGACCATGTCTCATAAATGGTGCTAGATACAGACTGCATCAAATAGTCCCCTACCGAAACTTCTAAAAACAACCAGGAAAGTCATAAATCATTGATTTTAAAATTTTTCTCGTCTATGGTTCCGAGATAACCAATTTAGTATTCAACTCCTCATTTCTGCTCAAGACCCATTAACCATACATTCTTTGTACTCACTGTCTTTCTCTTAAGCTTTTAGGGAAAACCAGTGCTTATTACTATTACCTTACTGCTTCCCTTATCATCTCATATCTATTTCACATACCATTCCGTCTATGGTATCATATGCGTTACCCTTTGCATTTTCATTTGTGCTTGTGTTTGTTATTTAACATTTGTCCTGCAGTGTTTATCTCTGTTTTCTTTGCATCCATAAGCATTACCATTTGCATTTGCAGGCACCGTGTGTCCAGATTGCAGCTCCCACAGCAACGTACATTCACTACTTTTCATTATCATTCTCAAAGAAATTAGAGGCAAAATCCATTTAATCATTAGTTGGGTTTGTTCACGACAAAGTGAGAAAATTTGGTGTTGGGTTAGCCCCCTTTGACCCCACCCCCAACCAGCATCGGTGCACATTGGGGTTGTCAGCCCACTCTCACCCCATCAGATGTTTGAAGAAGTAGAGTGTAGGAGAATGAGAAGTTAGGACCGACAACCCAAGCGTGCCTCGATGCTGGTTGGGGGTGTTGTAGAGGTCTGGGGGCTTTCAACCTAACGCAATTTCTCGCTTATGTCGCTGTCGAAGCCCTAACTAATACATCACTGGTTTTGCCTCTAATTTCATTTCTTTTGAGAATGATAATAAGAAATAGTGATGTAATAACGCAGAGGAGTGCACTGCACGTCTATCTTGTCCACATAACATGGTGCCTGCACGATGGTAATGCATGGTGACACAAAGCAAAACAGAAAGAGAAACGTATATGAACAAAATGGTAAAATAATACAAACACAAGCGCAAATGAAACGTAAAGAGTAAGCAATGGTGGCGAAGACAACGTAAGTGAACGGGTATGAACCCAGCAGAATAGTAACGGAACAATAATGTAACACACAGGCTGGTTTTCAAAAGCTGCATGAAAAGAAAGTGATACAAAGAATATGCGCATAATAGGTCTGAGCAGAAAATGAGGAGCTGGAATACTAAATTGTATATCTCAGGAACCACCGTAGAAAAATTTAAAGTCATATGATTTTGACTCCTGGCTAGTTTTACCAAAAAGCCCGTTCAGGGGCTAAGCATTTTTCCTGACAAAAAGTCCAGATCTTGCACTGTTTCCGAATACGGGCCCTGAAAGGCACCGACGCCGAATGGGAAAAAGAAAGTTGATGCCATAACTGATTCCTGTAATATTGTTCCAAACCAAGAAAGACATCTATCAGATATCAATATTCCCCTCTGAATTTCTCCAAAAGACAAACTGTTATTTACAGCAGGGTGGCAAAGAATTCTGTAATTTTCCCCAGCCAGAAAAATTACCATAGAACTTTGAAAGCTTTCACAAAATTTGCAACCTTTCATGAGTTACAACACTACTTTAAAATTTTCAAAACGAAAACATATTTCTAAATTTAACCTCAAAATAGCATGCCTAGCATCCTCAGGATCTAGGTAAACACAAAAAGAATTAGGTTGCTAGAGGTCCCAAATTTAAATGACAACATTTTCTGATGACCAACTGAAACAAAATGGCAGATTTGCAACAGTAAAAGGGCCATTTGTGAAAGTAAAAACTACTTACCACTGTCAAACTTGCATTAACTTTCATTGACACAATGAAATTGTTTTGAATAACACGAACCATTTAATATTTTCATAAATCTTCAAAAGGCACATCGGGACAGAAATGAAGAAACAGTACTGTAGCACAATGGTCAAATAACGCAAATACAAATAAAATAAACATGAATAGCGCACATGGGGGCGAGACGGGAATGGTGGCGAAATGGGTACGGAACTGCAAGCAGAAGTAGTAACAGTAACAGTAATGTAAGCCGTTGACAGGCTGATTTTTCCCAAAAAGCGTATAGGAAGACAGTGGACAAAGAATGTATGCATAATAATGGTCTGGAGAAAATGAGGATTGGATGCAAAGTGCTTATATCTCAAGAACTGTATGATGAAAATAAATTTAAGTCATATGATTTAGCTTTCCCAACCCTGAATTTTATGTAGCCCTGTTTAGGGGGCTAAGCATTTTTCTGATGAAAAGTCCGTATCTCGCACTGTTTCCGAGATACGGGCCCTGAAAGGCACGGAGAACGCCGTAATGTTATCCTGTGGGAAAAAAAGAGAAGTTCGGAGTACATAACATTGGATCTCTGTAATATTTTTCTCACCAAACCACTAAAAGGCACATCTGTGGGATGTTGGCTTTCTTCCCTCCAAACTTTAGCTCAAAGACCAACTCATTATTTGCAGCAGGCGCCAAAGGTTCCTATATCTGGGGGCCGCAATGTTATCCTAGGAAAAAACATCAAATTTGGAGTGCTGGAACTGCTGCCTTTAATATTTTCAACAAAGTGAAAAGGCATCTGTAAGATGTTACAGCGTTCCCTAAATTTCAGCC
The DNA here is from genome assembly GCA_016271365.2 of Neoceratodus forsteri. Taxonomy (NCBI): domain Eukaryota; kingdom Metazoa; phylum Chordata; order Ceratodontiformes; family Ceratodontidae; genus Neoceratodus; species Neoceratodus forsteri. The sequence continues at coordinate 50,940,125 of CM057449.1, read as the reverse complement.
CAAAGAACAAACCGCTCATTTGCAGCAGAACGTCAAAGAATTGCTGTAATTTTCCCACAGCCTGGAAAGTACTGTCGAACTTTGAGAAAGCTTTTGCAAAATTGCGACACTTTCATGGTACGACACTACTTTACCAAAGCACTTTCAAAACAGAAAACATTTTCTAGGATGTTTAACCTCAAATAAGACATACCTAACATCCTCAGGATCGACTAGGTAAACACAAAAATAATTAGGTTACTAAGTCCCCAAATTTAAATGGCAAGCATTTTCTGACCAACTGAAAACAAATGTCAGATTTGAACAGTAAAAAGGCCATTGCAATAAAACTTCATTGCGACACTATCGAACTTTGTTAACTTTCCATTGACATAATAGAACTTGTTTGAATAACTTTTGAACGTTTAATATTTTCATGAAATCTTAAAACGCCAAGGGACCCCAACTGCATGTTTGAAGAATTTGCAGTCACAAACCATGTGACCTGCAGATGACCAAAGAATTGCAAAAGCGTAAGCGTCTGAATCATGCTTAATAACTCCAGCTAGACATCGAACAGTACAAAGTTGGCAAGTCCCAAGATATATGGTTCTTGATCATGTATTCCTTTTCAGGCATATCCATTGAATGGTTGCAAAGTTATTAGGTGCAAGTTTGGGTTTAGCATGTAAATATCCTCAACCTAACTAAGTAACACTACCCTACTACCATAATAAATATATATATATATATATATATATATAGAACAAAAACTCCATTAATGAATTATTGAGTTGTTCCACAGTATGCAAAAGCGATTGTTAGGGTTGAAAGCCCCCTGCCACCCAACCCCCAACCAGCTCGGGTGCGCATTGTTACCCAGCCCCAACTCTCACCCCATCACATGTGTACAGAAGCAGAGTATAGGAATGGGTGAGAGTTAGACTGAACACCTCAATATGCACCATAATGCGGTAAGGAGTGGAGAAAATCAAAGGGCTTTCAACCCTAACTAATTCTTCTCTTTTCACTTGGAAACAACCTACTAATACATTATAGAAGTTTTGCCTCTATTCACTTCTTTTTGAATGATAACAGAAATAGTAGATGTAATGCGGCGGCGGAGCACAGGTCCACAAAAGCCACGTGATGTCTTGTCCTGCAGTAACATGGTGCCCACAAATAATGTATGTGCATGGTGACACAAGTGAAATGGAAGAAAAAACAGTACTATGAACCAAATGGTAAAAATAATGCAAATGCAAGTGCAAAGAAAATGCAAGGTAGCATACATGGTAGCATGAAGGCAGAGCTGATGAAATTAAAGCAGAATTACAGAACACATAAGGATAATAATGTACAACATAAGTAAACAGTCTGGTTTCCCCAAAAAGCACCATAGAAAGACAGTGAGTACAAAGAATGTATGCATAATGGGTGTGGAGCAGAAAATGTGGGTTGGAATACTAAATTGCTTATATCTCAGGAACAATAAAGCGTGAAAAAATTTAAAGTCAAATAGTTATGACTTTCTGGCTAGTTTATACTTAGCCCTGTTTAGAGCTAAGCATTTTTCACAAAAAGTCCCTATCACTGTTCTGAATGGGCCCTGAAACTCAACAAACACCGTATCTTATCTTAAGAAAAAAGTTTGAGTGCCATAACACAGCTCTCTATATATTTTTCACCAAACCACTGAAAGCATCTGTGGGATGTTGACTCTTCCTCAAATTTCAGCTCAAAAAACCATTATTTTCCAGGGCACCAAAGATTCCTGTATCCGGCGGACACGTAATATATCGGAAAAAGTGTCAAATTTGGAGTGCTGTAACTACGCCCTTTAATATTTTTCACCAAAACCTGAAATGCACATCTGCAGATATTAACACATTCTCAAATTTCAGTCAAAACAAACTGTTCTTTTGCAGCAGGGTGAAAAGAATTGCTGTAATTTTCCATAGCCTGGAAAAGTACTGTCAAACAAAACTGGCAAAAAGGTACGACACTTTCATGAGTTTGACACTACGCACCAAAGTTCTTTGAAACTTGAAAAACATATTTCGGGTGTAACCTCAAAAAAAGACGCCTAGCATCCTCAGGATCCGACTAGGTAAACACAAAAATTAGGTTGCTAGGATCCCAAAATTTAATGCAGCATTTTCTGATGACAACTGAAACAAAATGTCAGATTGCAACAGTAAGGCCATTTAGTAAAAGCATTTAGACACTGCGAACTTTTAGTTAACTTTTCCCATTGACTTATAATGGGAATTTGTTTTTTGAATAACTTTTGAACTATTTAATATTTTTTCATGAAATCTTCAAAAGGCACATTGGGGACCCTGGTTGCGTGTTCCCTGAAGATTTATGACCAATCGCATAAACTGTGCGACCTGTAGAGACGACCACAGAATTCCAAAAAAAGAGTAAACATGCTCGCAGATCACGCTTAATAACTCCACAGCCGTAAACATGAAGAGTACAAAAGCTGGCAGATCCCAAGACCTATGGCTCCTGATTGTTTATTCCAAATTTCAGGCAAATCCATTAAACGGTTGCAAAGTTATTAGGTAAAATCTTAGGTTTAAATGTAAATGGCTCCTCAACCTAACACGTACCACTGCCATGCCACCTAATATATATATATATATATATATATATATTCATGGCAAAAACTCTGTTTATAATGCATCAGTTGAGGTTGTTCACAACAACAAAAGTGAGGAATTCGGTGTTAGGGTTGAAACCTCTAACTCCGAATTCACCCAACACCACACACACACACAAACACACATACACACACATGCAAGTGAGGGGAGGACCAAGGCAAAATGACCAGCGACAGACAACCAGCAGCAGGTGACAAAAAAAAACAATTGTCTAAATGTACTACAAGACATCCCACCCACCTAACCAGGTGCAGCATGCTCAGTAGAGATCAACAGCAAAACTGAGAGACATGTACACCAAATGTACACATCCTGATTGCAGGTGCACAGCCGCACCACACTTAGTGATTGCATGGCCTTACCTAACAATGCCCACCCACACCACACCTGGTAGTCCACCTCAGCTATGAACACAGCAAAACTAAGAAGTAGTTATACAGGTATAATATGTGTGCTTGATTTCATGTATACACAATCTTCCACTGCTAGGCACTGGAGGAGCTTTGCAAGGCAGTGCCCACCCTCAGATCAAGTACTTCATGGTTAATGGACAACCCCATTAAATTAACCCATGAAGATCAACACTGATAACCAATGATTGCAGCCATGCAAGGTTAGTACAATTATGACTCAAAGTATGTGATAAGAGAACACCCCTCCATCCTACAACCTTATCCCATTGTGACTAAAAGCTATACTAAAGAATTCTGTTTATATCTACAGTATACCCACTTGATCCCTGTTGTACTACAATTTACATAGTTATCACTTCGATGGCGTCAATGACAGAATGGTCTATCAAACTCAAAGACTAGGTAGTACAATCAGAGTGTAGACCAACTACAAAAAAGTGAGACTGTGGGCATAAATTATGCAGATCACTCATTGCAATGATACTCAACTTACCGCAATTTCGATAACAGAGACAATTCCATTTTCTTTACCAAGTACTACATCTTCAGTACAGACTTACATCACTCATTGCAACAATACTAAACTTATCAGTATTTCAATAAGTGAGGTGTCAGAGAGGCAATGCCATTGTCTTTACCAGGTAATACATCCTCAGTAAGAGCTACAGGAAAATTTAGCCTATGACATCTGTGATACACCATCATTTAGATTCAGTAATGTTAGGATATTTAAGTTGCTTGGCCTCCAGCCAGGTAATTACCTCTTTGTTGAACAAAACAGTTGTGCATTTTGTAATATGGACACACTGAAGGTACATATATGTACAGCAATGGTACACCTACATCACTGAAACTGTATACCTGATACTGACAGAAGTTGCACATTCTTGTACAGGCAATAGTTTTCCCATACCTCGACATCAGCCTTTGTATCTTGAGTGTACAGCTGCAGTAAATTTAATACAACGTAAATTACATAGTAAATGCAACAGTTCTTGCATCTTGATGATGGCTGTGTCTTGTAGTAAATTTATGTTGTTGTCTTTATTTCTGTTTACTCGTAAGTGTAAAAACCTTTGTACAGCTGCAATCAGACACCTGCATCATTGATGTCCAGTCAACGATTGCTGTACCAGGTGTGGTGGGGTGTGGGGGCATCGCTAGGTAAAGACCATGCAACTACTAAGTGTAGTGCGTTGTATGCACCTGCAATCAGGGATAATAATATGTTTGGTCAGCCATGGCCTCAGTTTTGTTGTTGATCTCCACTGACATGAGTACCTGGTCAGGTGGGTGGGATCTCTTGCATTACATTCAGACCAATTGTTTTTTATTTCTGTCCTGCTCTGGTTCATCTGTCGTGGTCATGTCACTATGGTCTACATGAATAAGGAATGTGTGTGTATGTGTGTGGTGCTGGGGGGTGAATTCGGAGTTAGGGTTTTAACTAACGAATTTCCTCACTGTTGTAGGCTAACCTAACTGATGCGATAAATAGGTTTGCCATGAATATCCTGTCTTTGGAGATGATAAGTACCAATAGTATATAATTTCTTGTTGTACCAGGACTGCACATACATAAAAAATGCACAAAATGAAAAACACAGTAACTCATCTACAGGATTTTCTGTTATGAAGAGTAAGACAGCATCCATCCAACCATATTCCTCTTTATATGTATGTGTTACTTCCACTTACCACTGTTATGTAAAACTAATTTATTATGTTGCAGTGTTTTACTTATTATCTTTTTGCAGTCAATGAGCCTACTCTTCTGACACATAAAGAATGTAGTAGTCTATTTCTAAGTACCATTTTTAAATATTCAGATATCTTACATCTTCCTCATCTGTATCTTTACTAGACACAAAATTCAAATATAAGTCAAACTTACTAATGTAGGTACAAAAACGTTCTCATAATACTGCAACATACGTAACACAACAATAATTTAAATGTGTCATCTGTTTAAACCTTAAATGCTGTCTATAACAATCTTCTTTACCAAACTAGGTAAGCCGAATGGTTTCTTATAGAATATGTAACCAATAAGGCATGACCAACAGTTGTGTTAATGGTCTGTTAATCACCTGCTACTGGTGTAGCATGACACAACATGTACAGCCTAACAGATGCACTTACAGGCTGATAAACTGACCATTAACATAATCCCTGGAAGTCCCTTATTGCCACAGTTATTACAGTCATTTTAAATAGTGTAAAACCTTGTTCAACATATGATCAACCTACATATGTATGTTAATTAAAATTTAACATGAATCTTCTAGAATGTTTAAGGAAATGAGAAAATTACATTTCTCTAACCCTTTGTTATAAATCTTGATGATAAACATCCCAATTTAATAATACCACAAACAAAAAGTTATATTCAAAAAATATTTATTCTCTGTTGTTATAAAAGTACAAAAATATTGTTTTTAAATCTTAAATGAAAAAAGTCAGTCTTGACAAAAAAAATGGTAAAAATTCAACCTGCTAAACTGTAAAAGTAACAAAAAAGAGAAACTATATTGATTTATCATTTAGAAAAAAAATAATACAAAAAAATATATATTTTTATTTATAAAACTTAAAAAAATATAATTTACAAAAACAATACAACAATTGGTAAAACGAGAATTCTAATAATTTGCAGCCACTATTTGCGAGAGGTGTATGCTGCTTGAGACAGTCCAACCAGTAAGCTGGAGTCAATGTGGAGGCACAACAGAAGTGGAAGCTGCTGCGTCCACCAGAGGAGATACTGGACAGGTGTGGAGACTGGTCACTTCATCCCAGGGAAGCTGGATGCCACAGTTGGAGGTGGAGGTGAAATGCTGGTACTGGCCACAGTGTCCCCAGCCACTGTCCCACAGGCATGAGCACAAGGTTGACAGTCCGCTGTTGCACTTCCATGAAGGACAGCAATTTCTGCTGTCCTTCACGGGTTATTAAACGTTATCTTTAATCAGACTGTCAACCTGCGCCCAGTCTGCGTGTAACAGCGTGCAGTGGCCAGTACAGCGTTAACACGACGAAGGCCCCACAAAGAGTCAAAAAACATAAATCACTATATCAGCCTCAAAACCGTGATTACCTTTCTGTCTTTCACCTTACAATATTGATATCTAATTTAATAATTGTTATACAGTTTGTTGCCACTATTAACACTATATATAACTGTGATACAAATTATAAGTTCAGTCTAGCCAGTTCACTTATAATATTTTTTTCTACCATATTATGTCTTTGTTGACAAGTTAAAAAGATTTTTAAGAAGAGTACACTTTCTACACTATTCTTGTATTTTACTTACTATACGGCATCACTAAGTATCTAAATGTTTAACCACAATCAACAAGACAGTCTCATATACACTGATACTACCTCTTCATCGTGTATGGACAACTAAACTTTACCATCTGTGCCTATATTATTTCTTCACACCTGCAAGAGAATATTAGACTACCTGTATACCAACAGTATGATTACATAATCCAGTGTTTACATAATCATCTGTTTAATAACTGTTACAAAAGAGACACACATGTCCAATTGTTATTTACCCTGTGTACATATTTCCATTTATACAAATCATCTGTTACTGCTGTAACATTAATTGAGCAGCAAGGCATGACCAAGTGTTATTTTAATGTTCTCTTGAAGACCTGCATGGCTGTAGTGTGGCAGACAGTGTCACCAAATACCAAAATGTCCTAGATGGTGATTAACTGACCACTGACACAATCTCTGTGAGTATCTTATTTGTATTATGATAAAACAACTTAACACTCTTAAACCTTCTTCACCATATGATCAATTTCTACATTAATGTTTGTGAAAGATGTACATAACCAGTTAGAATGTTTACAGAGAATTAGAAAACTCTGTTTGTCACAATGTTTTTATAATACTTGAAATCATCTTACAGATTTACTAATCAAGAGCTGAGTTACTTTAGTAACTACTTTATCTAATACATTCTTTACAGATCATGTAAATAAAGAGTGGGAGACATATTCAGAAGTGTTGTGCAAGAGGCACAACAGTGACAACATGCACAATGTGCTGATGCATGCCAGTGAGATATTCAAAAGTGCTATGGGCCTGGCATAAATACCGATCAATCTAAACATAACAGTAATATATGCAACACAATTAGCAGGTTCATTCCCATTCCATGTTACATACAACCCAATATTCAGCCCAGGATGTAGTAACACATACACTCACAAGTACTACTTGTACTTCACAGAGTAGATTCCCTCATTAAAATGATCAGCAGCTGAGCTGCCACATCACACCTTGCAACATGACAGCTGACAGCTCTGACTGACCACCCAAGCTACAGCAGCACCTTAATCCTGGCACCCCCCCATGTTGACTGTGGGTATTACTATAGTAATAATGCTTCTTATGTCCCTGATATTCCAGTGCAACACTCACATGCCTATTGCAGGAATACCTGCAATATTATATCAAAGCAATATATCCTTGGTTAAGTAGTGCTACACCCCTCCTCTCCCAACCACTAAGCAACAATACGTCCACTCCACCCCCCCCCACTCCTGTCAGTGGCAGTAAGTAGCTGCTTGCCAACTTGCAAGCCTGATGCACAATCACTGACTTTGTGGAATAGGGCTGTACACCCATTGGCCACAACAGAAGTGAATGAGCATGAACCTTCTACCGTACTACACAACTGTGATTTATTAATGGATTCATTTTCATTTCTGTACAATGTAGTACTATACAGCCTTCACAAGCATTGTTTAGGTTATGAAACAATGCTGTCCAGTCCTACTGTATGAGATCAGTTATTATGCAACCGCCTACCAAGCAGACAATGCACATAACATACATTCTGGGTTCAGGATACTGTGACACTATATCTTGTATGAATATCTGTTGTGATGGTACTTATGTGGAGAGCTGGTGCCTGGATCCTGCTTCACCTCCACTGGTCTCACAACCACAGTTTCCCTGGGCTCTATAAAACATACAAGTAAAAAATATGATTACATATACCACGACATATTAAGGTAGCACTATACTTTTATTTTGAAATCCATTGTTTTATACTGTGTCATTGTGTAATTAAGGCATGTAAACACATTTCTCTTTGCAATGACACTTCTGTGTTTCTATGATGTTCTGTCATTAAACAAGAGTGACATGCACACATTAACTGTTCTCATCTGTACAGTAAGAAAGTGACTTACATGAACAGTAACAGCAATCTCACAGATAATGTAACAGAAAAATTCCTACTTGTGACCACATCATCACTGTACACCCCACTGTAATTTTGAAACTCTGTCTGTACAATACTGCACATGCCCATTGAGCTGTTCAGTGACACCCACCCCATTTTCAGCTAGTACGCCAGTGTTACCATAGACATTGAATACTATCAATTCAGTCATTCACAGATTCTGGTAATATGTAACAAGGACACAACAGGTGCAAAATCATAGTCTGTAACATATACATAGGTCATATCAACCAACCTCATAAACAAATACAACTATTATTACCTTCTCATATCACTATGTGCATAACAGAAAATGTTCTTGTGTATATTGTATCTGGTGACATCAGTACATCTCACATAAGTGAGTAGTATAGCAATATGTAATAACTCTTCATATACTATACAAAATCTAGATAACAGATATATTGTAGTGAGTGAGTACCTCTATTACTCATTTGTAAGATTACATGACACAAAAATACAATTCAAATCTGTACAAATATCTTCTTACACTGGAATGAACACAACATTCACTTATTAAACAACTGAAAAGAAAGTCATAGCACTACAATATTTAATGTGTCATTCTTGTCCACAACTGTCATGGCAAGTTATGGATCATGTTCAGGTAAACCAAACTGAGATGTGTATAACTGATGTACATCTGTCTATAATATCTGTTTCTTTTGAATCACAGTATATATAATGAAATACCACGCCTTTTTTTTTTTTTTACAATTCTCAAGCAACATACTCCAACAGGGTGTTTGTTTACTGGAGATGTCTCATGACTGCTGTAGTTCAGTTACAAAGTACAGGTTAGAGACTTAACCATGCCACATGTGTCACATCCTACAGTATACCCTCCCTTTAGCAGTATATTTAATTATACAAAAGCCCAGATATTCAAGCTGTGCCAGTCTGTGATGCAAGCCCAGGTGCAGCTGAATTTGGCTGTGCAGTGGCGTGGACTGGGCGATATTCAATGGAGCTGTGCAATGGCTCAGCATTGTTGAATGTCGCACCCTGGCCACCATCAGTGCACATGGCACATTGGCACTGCACCAGCACCAGTGGCCAGAGTGGACCATGGGGATGCAGTAGCACTAGTTCCATTGTGCTAGGTGCAACAACCACGATATTTGAAAGTCAACATGCAAATGGGGCCCTAATGTATGCACGGTGCAAATGGGGCAATTTTCATGTCATTATGGACCCATTTGCATGCAGGTGCACCAATCCCCCATGACTTGTGCCTGGCGCCCTGCCAGGCAGCAGCCATTGGGTAATGAACCACCTGCAGTGAGTCAATATGCCCCACAGCCCAATCGCAGGCTGAAGTAAAATAACATAAACTATATCCCTTGTGGTCCAGTGGACCTGTCCATCCAGTTCTGTGCTGAATTAACATAAAATGAACCGCTATTCCTGGTGGTTCAGTGGACATGTCTGCCCAATCACAGGCTCAAAAAATAAAAGAAACCTATATACCTGGTGTGCAGTGGACACCCTCCCCACCCACCCAGTAATCCCTACCGTCCCACCCCCAGTTATCAGCTGGCAGCAGCACCCCACCCACCCACCACCCACCAACTAACACTATTGGTAGGGCTGTGCATCATTATCCCACAGCGTGAGCCAATGGGCATGCAGCCCTACCGTACTACACATTCCAGATATGTGCATGGATCATTTCACATATCTGCAATGTGTAGAACAATATGTGCTGCTCAACCATTGCCTCACACTGTGGAATAATGGGCATACAGCCCTACCGATGGTGTCAGTCAGCAGGCAGCAGGGCTGCAGGTGGGTGGGGTACTGCTGACTGTCACTGACCGGGGGGGTGAAGCATGGCAGTGGGGATCAGTGGGCAGTTAAGGAGGGGGTTCCACTGGAACACCATAGATAGCAGCTTTCTGTTATTTGTACTTCAGTCCACAATTGAGCACACAGGTCAACTGGACCACCAGGGCTAATAGGTGAATTTTATGTTAATTCTGCTTGCAATCACTCAGACACCTTCACTAGAACAGCAGGGATAGTGGTTAATTTAATATTAACTTACCCTATGATCAGGTGGGCAACCATCCACTGGACCACCAGGGATATAGAACAACTATTTTATTATAGGTAGCCCACAATGAGGCAGGCAGCATTGCAATGGACCACCAGGGATGTAGGACAAATATTTTACTATACTTAGCCCGTGGTCGAGCAGGTAGTGTTCCACTGTACCATCAAGAATGTAGGACAAATAATTTTTTTTTACTTAGCCCATGATTGGGCATGGGTTTGTGGGCGCCACCACAGAGGTTCAGCCGGAGCTTGGGTAGCTACCCAGAGATGGCAGCTGCCATGTTACACCCTGCAATATGGCATCTTACCTGTACATGACCAGCTGTTTATCCTTTTTTTTGTGGGATCAAGTATGTGTGGTGCAAGTAGAGGTTGCGCATGCATGGTTGTGCACATCCCAGGCTGAATCTTGGGCTGTGCAGAATATGCATGAGCATATTCCCCCTAACTGTGCCTGCATGCATTGCTGATGCACTCCAGCATATCAGGATTTGTAACATGCGTAATTCCTGTTTGAATATCACAGCAGGGTGCATCAGTGGGTTACGCATCTCACAACATTGTTGCAGCATGCACAAGCCTTTTGAATATCTGAGCCAAAGTGTTTAATCATTTTTTTAACCAAATAAATTAATTTTATACATCCATTTGGTTTCAAACTTACTTCTAATTTCTGTGATATGCATCCATTAGCTTTCCAGTGCTCTTTTTGCAATTAACATATGCATTTGCCACAGAATTCCTGATGTTGCTGACTGGTGACTGGCATTTTTCACAACAAGTACACATTATTATCTATAACACTAAAAACGTTCCACGTACACAATTAAAACTCAAAATTCTACAGATCTCATTGCTGTACATCGTATTAATACAAATATTACATAGATGCTTCAAGTAATACTAACTTACTAAATAGTATTTCCTAAAAATAATTGAGTTAAGCAGTGCAGGTTACACCTTTACATGATACCCTCATACCACCCCAATTACATATTACAGTTATTTCTATCAGTATCTTACCATCTGACTCAACAACAATGACACTGTCAGTGTCAGAGTGACCAGCCTCCACAGCTTCAGACTCTGCTGGTACTACCTCGCTTGCAGGCGGGGGAGCCCTACGTTGGTCTGTAGAAGAAGATAAAAAATAGATCCACTAAGTCTTGCATATAAATTGCATCACATTATAACAACACTTTATGTAACCATTAAACATGTAGCTAACATTGCCTCTCATCAGGTACACCACAAGCATTGCAGGCACATATTAAATAACAAGTGCTGCAAATATAAAGAATAATGCTTGAAGAGCAGGATACAACGACACTTTAATCACCTTAAGTGGTTGCTTGGGTACATGGACAACCTTGGGACTACAACTCGACAGATTAACTGTTCCCTAGTAACTACAAAAGGTGATTTTACCATATTTTACATTAGATACCCAGAAATGTTCTTTCATACTGCATGGTCAAAAAACACTATTTGCATTTTATGTGTCAGAATACTGCAACTCAGGTACATTCTGTTTTGTTATGCCAGTATTTAAAAGTTAAAACCTATGTTTAACAACTTGTGAAACCCCAAACTGTGCATCACTAAGTTGCATGACTGCTGATTATGGCGGTTAATACACACTAGCCATACAGAGTAAAATTTAATAAAAGAAAAGGTCGTAAACCCACTCAGTACACAACACTAAACAGTGATATTGAACTTTACATGAAGTACAATTCTGCTCAGATAAAATGGATACTGCATAGTAACTGCAACACTGTCATTTGCTGCTTATTTAAAATCATCATAAAATACATGTAATACAATGGGTTATGAAAATTAAGTAACCTAATTGTTAAAAACACATCACATAACAGTGCTAAATCCTCCAGTATACCCACTATTAAAGTTTCATATCAGTATTAACACAACAACACAAGTTCAGCATTGTATCATAGCAAAATGCCATGACAGGGAGTGCGTATACAGGTGTATTTACTACTTGTGCTGTTGTTCAGTCACTCCGCTGAACCTCACAGCTGAACCACACGAGGCATGGCAAATCAGCAATATACTACTAACTGTCATAGCATATTTCATAATTTTTATCTAAATCAATATCAAGACACATGCATTGTACAAAGTTCTGTTGAGTAACTTATGAAGAGTGAGGCACTCCACCACAGCTGCCTTCCCTGCAGCCTCCCACAACTCATACACGAGGTAGTACTAGTACTTATCGCTGTCCGGTATCTCCTCCCGATGCTTCAACACATAGAAGCACTGGCACAACAGCTTCCACTTCCTCTTGAGGTGGATAATGGTCATATTCTTTACTTTGAGGATTACATGTAGGAAACTATTTATGCACCTCCTCATTGAATCCAGCTTATGGTTTGTGCTCCGCATTAAGATGCAGGCAATCTCCCTGGCTTGGACTGCCTCAAGCAGCAAGCACACCTCTTGCAAGGTCCACTGCCTCATGTTTTCTTTTGGCTTCTGCAATAGAAACATAAAAACAAATTTCCATTACTGTCATGTCTCATAGTATATTTATTTCTATGTATTGTATGAATTTTTACGGTTAGAACATGACAAGAACACATTTCACAACCCTACCAAAGCCCTTCAGACAGAAATCACTTTTCACATGCTTTGTTTTGTGGAACAGTATAACTATTATGCACACTTAAGACATAACTGGTATTGACCCTGTAATGACATGAGTATCTCCAACCATGACCCATACTTCTGCTGCACACTGTTGAAGCTCCCCCAAAAAAATATTTACTAATGAGAACCACAGTATAGCTGAAGTATTGTACACTGCAATATGCAGAAAGCAGCTCTGTGTTGAGAGTGATAGTCAACTGTACCATGTGTTGTCATCACCCGTGCCTCACCAAGGATGATTTTGCTATGAAAATATATCCATGGTGATACACTGCACCCCAACCCCTCACCCAGCTTATTTGTTTATTTTCATAAAAATAGGATTTACAAACCTTTGAGTCTGAGACTCATTTACAAAGGTACCTCATCGCAGGGAGGGGGGCAAACATACTTGTGAGGTAAGACATTGGTTAACAATACAGGTGAGTTACAAGGTGTATATAGCAATGCTATTGCAGTGACAAAAGACAGGTGTTCTTTCTGTTTAAAAGTAACCATTGTGCTGTACTGCAGCTACCACTCCATGTCAATTTAACAACGAAGTAGAGCTAACAAGGCCACAAAGGATTACTTTTAAAAACATAACCCATTATAACATGAAAGGCAGCACTCTACTGTACTACCACCATTTCTTTTTTAAAAAAAAAAACAAAGCCTACTTTTGAAATACATAACCACCAAGCTACTGGGGGGGTGGTGGCATCAGTAGACAACAGATTCTGACTCAGACAATACGAGCAACAACTTATTAATAAAGAGGATACCTGCATACTAATAACACCATGATAATATGAAAATAGCTGTGTTTATGCCTTGCATGTATTATTGGCTCCATTTGCACATATAGTACTAAACAGTGTAATACTTAAACCTACTGCCACTGTACTTCAGTGTTGTAACACCCTTACTCCTCTCTGCCCACTTACACTTGTGCAGTGCCAGAGTAATATGTACAATGCATCTTACAGACTGAAATATTTCACAGTCCTAACCACACCACAACAGTGTTAAATATTGTACTAACAACAACCTGCTGCATTGCAATTGCACTTTCCACAGTGCTGCTACACAGCATGGCATGATCTGAATATTCCCAACCCATGTGTTACATGTGTGTGAGTGATGTATGCAGCTGTTCTATTTTTTGACCAATTTTTTTTGGTTCTGAAAAGAACCTTTTGTTTATCACTTTGATATTTGATCAAACAGTCTGACATTCTTAGAGGACTTTGAGGATTGCATCTCGAAGGTCTCCCAGGAAATGGCAATTGCCAGCATGCGAGAAATGTACACCATCTGGTAGGAGTAGCCAATCATAACAATACTTAATTTCTGGGTGACGTATGGTGTACAATCCAGACATACGTAGAAATGCAGATATTTGCATGTTGACTTTTCTTCGGGCTCTGTCAATCAGGTACCTATGGTGTTCTGCTTGCCAGACCCTATGCTCTGTAATATCTGACAAAATTATTTTACAGGCAGGCAACATACTCATAATAGAAGCAAGGTCCAATTTTGCTTCTGTTACTAAATCTACCCAGTGTTTGGTGCTCAAATCATTGCCTCTGAGATGTATCAGCAATATGTCTGGATGAGGCTGAGTACTCAAAAGTCTGTGCATGGTTGGCATGAGGTGCTCCCACCTCATTCCACCCCTACCAAACCACTTTACAGAGCAATTTGGGAGCTGTAGGTTTCACCCAAAATCACTATTTTAAGCATACTAATACACTCGTCTCACGATACTGCTTCCAACTATCCACAAAGTCCTTTTGCTATTTTCTGCCATTCTCAGGTTTTAAACTCAGAAGTGGACAGAGAGCAACCAAAAAAGTCAGTGTTTACCTTGCAGTGTCTAGCCAGTAGTGAAAGTAAAATTGATATGTTTCCTCCTAACTTCAAGCCAGCTTCACTGGGCTGATTCATAACACACAAATAAAAAAATAATTTGCTAGTACTCTGCCTTCATTAACCAATGTAGGATATGCACTGCCTATTACTACACTTCTGCTACAGCTAAAATGTGCAACCATTAAGAGGTGGGAAAAATGCATCCTTTTCATAGGCAGTTTCAAACAATTAGAACTGCAGAAACATGTCTGATTGGTTCTCTCTTCTGTTATGGGTCCACGTGCAGCTTCCTATCTCCCTCTATTTGCAACTGTATCTGTACAAGTAAGTACTAAACTACTATCTGACTTTAAACAGTTTTACCTAAAGAATACAGCATCTTAGGTTATAACAAGCAACATAATCAAATACAGCACTAAAAAACATTTTGATTAATAGTATTTACATATTACTAACACTTTTTATCATACTAGGAAAATACTTTATAAAGTATAATGTACTTACAATTTTCAAAATGCTGGCTCTCAGTGTCAACTAAGATGGCTGCTGTTGACTTTTTCTTCAGTGTTGTCCGTCTCTGATTGGTTGTCTTACATAGCCTGGCAAGTCTGGCATAACATTGGCAGAATGAGCTGTCACTCAAATACAATCAGATCTGATTCAATAATGAATGCACTTTCCACTCTCTAGTTTAAAATTTGCAACACTTTCGCACACACAACACTACTTTTGCGACACTGTCGAAAGCACAAAGTACTTTTGCAACACTGTTGAATGCAAGACAGTACTTTTTGCAACACTTTCAAACATTTGACAATACTTTTGAAATACTGTCAAATGCACGACAGTACTATTTGCGATACTGTCGAATGCACGACACTACTTTTTGTGACACTTTCGTGCACACGACACTACTTTTCCAAAATTTTCAATTTTCAACAGAATTTGAGGTTTATGGCAAAAACAAGCAAGTTTTCAATGCCAAACATTGTTACACTGCATTGGCAGTGTCACAAGTGGACACGCATAGTGTTGTGACTTTGTAAATGTACCCACAAAAGGTGTTTTGTTCAGCAAATACAGCACCGTGCAACAGACTTGCGGGAATGCATTGTTTGTTAGTTGTTAAGCACGTTCACAAAACAGTCATTTTATGGAGTATTGTCACCAAATGTTCAGCACAGTCATTTTAGGACGTCCGCTCAACACCAGTGTAACTGTCATTTTAGTTATGTGCTCCGAACACTGATTTGACAGACAGACTGCGCCATCCTGCACCGGAATTGCAAAAACACATTTAGGGCAGGATAAGAAAATTCACACCTGTACACTTCGCAACAAACTGTGGCAAAATGTCAATGTTGAGAACCTGGAATTAAAATACTGTGAATCCGCTAACTTACAAGTGTGCGTTGTGCAGTTCCTATGCAAACTGGTAAAACGGTGATTTTATGGACTATTCAGACAAAAATCTTAACATAGTACTTTTAGGACCTCATTCTAAACAGTGTCACTGTCATTTTCATTATTTACTCTCAATACTGATTTTGCATAGCAACTGCGCTGTTCTGCGCCAAAGTGCGAAAACACATTTTGGGCAGGATATGAAAAATGACGGCAGTACAGTTCACAACAAAGTGTGGAAAAATGTCAATATTGACAATCTGACATTAAAATAGAATGAATACACTAACTTACACGTGTGCATTTGCAGTTCCTAAGTGCACTCATAAAACAGTCATACAGAACAAAATCTATATGCTATAGTGATAATGATATGTTTTAGATGTTTGTGTAATAGGCAGTTATATTTTTACATAGATACATAAATACATAGACAGTGTCAGCAGATAAGGGCCTATGGCCCACCCAGTCTGCCCATTTGAGCTTGTAAGTTCAGTTTATGTTTTCCTAGAAGTCTGTTGCCCCTTACCCTTGACCTCCAGAATTCCTTTATGTCTATCCCATGCATTCTTAAATCCCGTGATTGTTTCAGCCCCCACCACTTCCTCTGGCAGGGTGTTGCACTTGTCCACCACCCGTTCTGTGAAGAAATTCTTCCTCATGTTTCCTTTGAATCGTCCTCCCTCCAACTTCATCCCATGCCCTCTAGTCCTGGAACATCTTTTTCGCTTAAAAATAGTGTATTCCTGCACCCTGTTCCTCCCTGTGAGATACTTGTATGTCTCTATCATATCCCCTCTCTCCCTCCTCTCCTCCAGGGAGTACATGTTCAGTTCCTTCAACCTGTCTTCATAGGACTTGTGATGCAATCCATGCACCATCTTTGTTGCCCTCCTCTGAACCTTCTCTACCCTGTCTATGTCCTTATGTAGGTATGGTCTCCAGAACTGTACACTATACTCCAGGTGGGGCCTCACTAGTGTCTTGTGTAGCGGAATTATGACCTCCCTTTTCCTGCTGGTGATGCCCCTGCCTATACATCCCAGCATCCTATTTGCTTTACCTGCTGCCTTGTCACACTGTTTCCCTACCTTGAGGTCATCAGAGATGATAACCCCAAGATCCCTTTCCTGCGTGGTGCATGCTATATCCTCACCCCCCAACTGATATATTGTGCCAGGGTTTTTGTGCCCCATATGCATTATCTTGCACTTCTTTGCATTGAATTTCAACTGCCAAACCTCTGACCATTCTTCAAGTTTCTGCAGGTCCCTTCTCATTCTGTCTACACCCTCTGGTGTGTCTACTCTGTTACAGAGCTTTGTGTCATCAGCGAACAGTGAAATTCTGCCTTCTAGGTCCTGCACAAGGTCACTGATGAAGATGTTGAATAGGATTGTTTAAGAGGTTTGACTTATGTCTTGTATCCTTTGATGTAATGTGCATTGAGTGTTATGTATATTCTGAATGATATGTTTTTGTACATTTTGTAATTATTTAAAATTTTTTACGACACAGGATTGCCTTGTAAATAGGGACTTTTTGAACCCTAATGGCAAATTTCTCTGTATAAATAAAATTTTACTACTACTACTACTACTACCACAGTCATTTTATGGACTACTCACACAAAAATTTCAAAATAGTAATTTTCTGACCTCTGTTCATGAACAGTCTCACTGTCACTTTGGTAATTTGCTATGGGCACAATTTTACATAGTGACTGTGTCATTCTGCGTCAAAGTACAAAAACACATTTAGGGAATGATATCAAAAATGACACCTGTACACTTAACAACAAACTATGGGAAAATGTCAATGTTGAGAACCTGGCATAAAAACACAGCGAATATGCTAATTTACGAGTGTGCATTGCGTAGTTCCTATGCAACTCATAAAACACTCATTTTATGGACTATTCACACCAAAAGTTTAACACAGTACTTTTACGACTTCTGCTCATGAACAGTGTCACTGTCACTTTTGTTATTTGCTCCAAACACTGATTTTACATAGCAACTGTGTCATTCTGCAGCACAGTGCAAAAATAAATTTTGAGCAGAATATGAAAAATGACAGCTGTACAGTTCACAACAAAGTGTGCCTAAATGTCAATGTTGAATATCTGCCATTCAAATAGTAAAAATATGGTAACTAACGAGTGTGTGTTGCACAGTTCCTACATGCACTCGTAAAACAGTCATTTAATGGACTATTCACACCAAAATTTCAAGATACTAATTTCAGGATCTCTGTTCATGGACTGTGTCACTGTCACTTTCGTAATTTGCTATGAACACTCATTTTGCATAGCAGCTGCGCTATTCTATGGTGAAGTGTGAAAACACATCTCAGACAGCATGTGAAAAATTACAGCTGTATGGTTCACAAGAAGATTTCGTGAAATGCAATGTTGCCAACCTGCCATGAAAATAGTGCAAATGTGCTAACTTACAAGTGTGTGTTGTACAGTTCATACACACACTCATAAAACAGTCATATAAGAGAGTATTATCACCAAATATTATGCATACTCATTTCCATATCTCTGCTCATGAACAGTGTCACTGTCATTATCACAATGTGATTCAAACAGTGGTTTCACACACCGCTTGCGGCACTGGATACTGTAAATGCATAAAAACATTTTAGCAAGGGTATGAAAAATGACGGCTGTATAGTTTACAAGAAGATGTAGTAAAATGCCAATGTTAAGAATGAGACATGAAAATATTGCAAATGCACTAACTTAAGCTAAGTGTGTAAAGTTGACTTATAAATGTGTTACTCAATAACAGAAAGATTGTTAATAAAGTAATTGTGTAACCAGCAGTGTGACAGCATTAGGTAAAAAAACTATTCTGAATAATACTAATTGTTCATTACTGAACAGTGAAATCATATAGAACAAAATCTATATGCTATAGTGATAATGATATACAAGACAAGGTAACACAAATAAAATAAAACTGTTACAATGTTAATAACTAATGTCATTCAAATATTTAATTTTTTTTGTAAATAGATGTAATACTGAAATCATATGTCTCAATATAGAATGTTAGAAGGCATGAACACATGCATATACTAATGTTGTCTTTCTCTTTATCTTTTATACAGGTGCCTGATACTTCTGTAAGATTGTTGACTGCCACTGTGAACTAGCATATCAAAAGATGCCTACTAAATACAGACGTAGATGTATAGAGAAACGAGACAGGTATTATAGTACTTCACTGTTGCTTAAGGGTGATAAAGAAAACACTTTTGTGAGTTCAGAACATAAAAGAAAACAGAGTTGTACTGCAGCAGTGAACTCTACAACAACTCACTCCACATCAAAAGCACATACTTCCTCAAGAGCAAGTAAAAAAATGCTTACCTCAGCAACAGTTATGTAGATCTCTCAGATGAAATACAACTATTGCAACAGCAACCATCAACAGACCTCCTAAAAAATGCCATAAACTCACACCTGGTGATTTTCATCGGAGAAAGCAAAAGTATTTTTGATCACTAGCAAGTAAAGCTAAGATCGACAGACTTATTGCTGCTGTGATGAGACATGAGTGCAAAAAGACAAAGAGTCATCTGTCTTTGATGAAATTGCATCTCAAAGTACGATCTTTTGTTAACAGAGCAGTATTTGTACTACAATGTTTATGGCGTAAGATATCCCATGTGCTTGAACTATTCAGAAAAGTTGTGTATGACATCAAATAAAGGCTACAACAGTATCCTTCCTTGACTGTGCACAATTTCTGTGATGTATTCACAGGTCACTGGATGCACACTCAGCACTCAGAGGCATATTTCTGGGAAGAAACTTTTTATTCACAGAAAAAAGAAACCAAGTTCACCATTGATGAGTCTGGTAAGCTGGTCAATGTCCTCAGTGTCTGTGATGACACAGCAATGGACACAGATGATGATTGTGATGCAACCACTGTGTCCCATAAACGGCACTGTCTGTCATGGGCATGTGATGACACCTGCAACTGTAGGCAATTGTCATTTGAAAAGGTTGAACAGTTTGTCAACCTATTTGTGATCACAAATCACAAAGAAAGATACAAACTGTTTAACAAGATTGACCATTGTGAAATACATCCACATGCTGGACTTATGGGTCACTCACTAGCATGCCTCGATAGTGGTGTTAGTGACAGTGTCTTTCACAACATGCGGATGCTTGGAGTGCATCAAACAGGTATGCAAAAGTTTGTATACAGAGTATATGAAGTATGACGAGTTGTAAATCAGTACACTTGTTTAAATGACTATTGCAGTCAGGTGACATGCAGGGTGCCATCACATTTCTCAAACAGCTGCAACATGTAACTTCTGTACCAGACACAATTTCTTAGTCAACAAGTTCTGCTGAAACATCTGTGTCAGTATTAGAAACTGACATACTGAGAGTACGGCAAAGAAATAATAAAATTTGAGCTGGCAAAGTCTCAGAAGTTTGACTCTGTATGTGTGTCATGTGACCGTTTGTGCTACAGTAAACAAACAGTCACAGTGAACCAGGAAACCTTGTCATCATACAATGACATGTGGTTCCGTCTCTCAGCATTTTTGTTGCTGAAATCTGACTTTCAGGTAGGAAACACCATTCTGCTGTGCAAGCACTGTTTCTCCAAACTGAAGTCTAACATTTTGCCACCAAGGTCACTGCTGAATAATATGGAGGCACATGTTACACCAAGTGAGATTTCAACATTGAATATGTTTGAATGCATTCTAATTCAGACAATGAAACCATTCCAAACCATTCCACGTCTGAACATAAAGACACAGAACATTCCACAGAAAAAACTTGTTAGATCTCTAAAGGGTTCCATTATGTATCTCCCACTCCTCTACAGGAAAATGTGGAAGCAACCTCTACAGAAAATGGTTTGGTGATTCTTGTAAATGGTGTTCCAACGAAGTCCAAGGTCATCTGGCAAGATGTTGCCAATGTACAGAAGGTAAAGCTTGCTCTTACTTATTTAAAGAGTAACAATCCCTTTTATAAAGACCTTGACATAGATCACATGACTAGTCTCTCTGTCCGACATGATCTCTTAGGAACAAGTAAACCAATGATTGAGAAGGTCAGTGGCCAGACAAGTGATAATGTGTATGAACAGTACACAATTCACCCACTACATGGCAGAGATCCAGTAGGAGACAACATTGATCTCTATCAAATGAAACAGGTGGAAGGTGAGCCTGTCAGCATTTGGGAGGCAACACTAGAAGCACGTTGTTTCCAAGACTTATTCCCAAAAGGGTCAGGTGGACATCTAGATGAAAGAGAAGTGCATGTACGGGGTGCTGAGTACCGCACTACCTGTGTGCTCAGTGAAGACTGAAAATTCAGATATAATATACAGTACCTGTTTCATCTTTTCTGGGAGAGTGAACATAGCATTCTGTCTGCATCTATTGCACATACTATTCATCTCACAACTCCATGAGATGGAATAACAGCTGCTCAATTTCCAGAGAAATTAAAGGAGGAAAGATGAAAATGTGCAAGTGAATGTCTTCCATTCTTTCAAGACTTCGAGGCACCAAAGAATACTGGTATCGCAGACACTCTGAAGTGATGACAATGCTGTGAGAGTATGGTGCAGCCACATGGTTTGTCACACTTAGTTGTGCTGAATATGCCTGGGACGAGCGCATTGATTTGTTGAAGTGGGTAAATTCTGATGTCAATGGCATCTCATCAATGACTGTCAGAGAAATGTGTTCACTTGATCCTGTCTCTGTCACAAGGCATTTTCATAAGCACTTCCATGACATTCTGACTATCACATTATCAAAGGACCATCCACCTCTTGGTATTGTGGAGCATTACTTTTGGAGGATGGAGTATCAAGCACAGGGCTCCCCTCACATTCATATGATGTTGTGGATCAAGGATGCACCACGCATAGGTGAACATGAAGCAGCACAAATGCTATCATTCATCAAGAAATATATCACTTGTCACATTCCAGACAAGTATGACAGTCCTACAGTATGGAAGTGGGTTCAAAAGTTCCAGTGATATATTTGTGCAAAATACTGCCGGCGAGTAGTAAAGAACAAATCTAATTGGTACACACAATGTTGATTTGGATTTCCTAGACAAGTTTGTCAGGATGGTTCCATGAATGAGCTTTTCTCAGCAATGTGACACCACTTGAAGGCAAAATCAACCAAGAGGGTATACGAGTTACCCAGAGATGAGGAAAGAGGTGTACATCAATGACTACAACCCAACTTTTCTCCTAATGTGGCAAGCAAACATAGATGTTCAGTTTGTGGCTGATAACTCATTGGCTCTGGTGCAGTACATCACTTTGTACATAACCAAACATAAGCAGACTAGTTTGTAAGATCTTTGGGAAGATATTGCCAGTTCAATAAGAAGCCTGACATCTCAGCTGTGGTCATTGGGCTTGAAGACTCTTTCATACAGAGAATGTGGAGCTTATGAAGCCAGTGACCATTTAATGAGTACACATCTGTATGGGAAGTCTGACACTGTCTGGTTTCTCAGTGTAAACTACAAAGAGAAACGCAAACGTGTACAGATTCCCCATGCCAAAACTGAGGAGCTCACTGCCAATAGATCTTCTTCAAAACATATGTTGAAGAATAACCTGATAGACACATACTACCCCAGTAGACAAAATGACATGGATGACATGTGTCTCTTTCAGGTGGCTAAGTGGTATGACTACAAGGCAGATATATCACCCGACTCAACATGCCAGATTTACATGGTGAACAGAGTGGATGGCTGTCTCATAAAGAGACACAAGCCATGGCTCAAAGACCACTGTAAATTGCATCTAGGCACATCGGAGAGCAGAGAACATTACTACTTTGCTCTTCTATTCCTATTTAGACCCTGGAGGAGTGAGTTTGAATTAAAAGGTGACAGTGATACATTCGAGGAAGAATTCAATCTCAGTTACAAGACTTTCAAAATTGAATACTCAGAGACATACATACAGAGACTAGAGGCTGAGAAAGAACAGCTTGAGAAAGCAGAGAAGCAGCTTCAGGAATACACTCCTGTTAGTTCACAAGACAGCCTTGATCCAGAAGGACAAGCTGTTCTAGGTGAACCTCTGCCTTTAAATGCCCCAGAAGTCTTAATCTCAGAAACTGAGACAGCCATGCAACATGAAACACACTCCACTGTCAACCCAACTGACTTAAGAGAAAGACTAAATCAGCAGCAGCATGCAGTTCACTCTCAAGTAGTTGACACTGTTCATCATGGCCTGCTACACGAAACAAAAAAATTTGACTGTCATGACTATAAGCCACTACTAATCTATGTTAGTGGTTCAGCAGGCACAGGAAAGAGTTTCCTTATTGAAGCCATCACTGATGAAATACATAGCCTGACAGGGTCATCAATGTCTGTTGCAGTTACTGCTCCCACAGGACTAGCTGCATACAACATTGGTGGAGTTACTTTACACCATCTCTTTATGTTTCCAGTGGAACATGGCAAAACTGGAGAATATCGTAAACTGTCATTTGAGGTTGCATCTCAGCTCCATTCCATATTCACAAAGATGAAGTTACTCATCATTGATGAAATCAGCATGGTCTCCAATGTCATGCTTGCCTGTATTAATCTACGTCTGCAGGAGGTCTTAGGTACTGATGATGGAGTACCATTTTGTGGCAAAAGTATAGTTGTTTTGGGAGACCTTATACAGCTTGCACCAGTGAATGCAGAGCATGTGTTTACTACTCTAACTGCCAAGCAAGCTAAGAATATTCTTGGTTGCATTGCAGGGTATAACATTTGGGAGTTATTTACCTATGTTAAGTTGTATGAGAACATGTGACAAAGTAGTGATCTGGCTTACAAATCACTTTTAGATGAAGCTCATACAGGTTCTCTATCACCAGAACATGTTGCTATGTTAAACGATCAGAGAATCACAGTAGATACTGCATCCATAGAGATAGCATGCAATGTTCTCAGTGATGTATACTCTACAGGAAGACACATAGTGTGCCTTATGCCACTACTAAAGAAATGCACTGAATTCAACAATGTTATGCTGCAGAGAGAAAGCCAAGAAATTGTAACTCTCCATGCTGTTGACACAGTCGATGGTGTCATTATTAATCACAACCTAGTAGCAAAGATGACTGAATGACTCAGTGAACTCAAGTCAGATGTTTCATGCACAACTGGCCTA
The DNA here is from genome assembly GCA_016271365.2 of Neoceratodus forsteri. NCBI lineage: Eukaryota > Metazoa > Chordata > Ceratodontiformes > Ceratodontidae > Neoceratodus > Neoceratodus forsteri. The sequence continues at coordinate 50,915,587 of CM057449.1, read as the reverse complement.
GAAGCTGTTCTTACACTTTGTAACAATGCACGTGTCATGCTACGATGTATTCTAGATGTCGAACGAGGCATGGTAAATGGTGCCATGGGAAATATCACTGACTTTGTCTACAATGTCCAGAAGACATACATTGAGACACTTGTAGTTCACTTTGACAACATGGAACAGCCTGTACACATAGAATGTACCTGCGCGTAAAATTCCAGGTATTTATGTATATCTATGTAAACAGCAAACAGTTTCCATTATGTGTTGCATATGCTGTTTCTATTCACACATCTCAGGGCTTGAGCTTGGATTCAGCAATGGTGGACATAGGTACAGACATTTTCAAGGATGGCATGAGCTATGTGGCACTTTCACGTGTCCGCATTCTTTCTGGGTTGCACATTATAACTCTAGCACCTCAGAAGATATGAGCTGACAAGCGATGCATTCTTGACTACAACAGGTTATGTACTCTGTATCTGCCACACATGTCTTTAATACCACTGCCTACCTATCTGGCTGTCTCACATCATTCAGACAAATCTACAGGTGTCACCACAAAGCCACACGCTTCCAGAAAGTGATTCAACTCAAAAGAGTTCAACAAAGGTCACAACTTCAACTAAACATTCAGAGCCAGCAATTCATCAGAAATCAGTTGATGTAGCTGCTGTACCAGTCTTTGACAACAGCACTAGAATGAACTGCTATGCCAACTCAGCTATGCAAGTTTTTCTTCGCATACCATGCTTTGTGCAGGCAATATCTGCTTCACAAGACAATCCCCTATCAAACACTTTGAAGCAGATTGTCAACATGACCTCTGACCAGTCTAACAATGTACAGTCACTAACACCACTATGATAGGTGTTAAGTACATATGACGGATGTAGTACATTTGCTGCTGACATACAGCAAGACATTAGTGAGTTTATGATGGCTATTATAAACAACTTGGATGAAAACGGCACCCCAATGTGACACTACTTCACAGTGTCATATGTAACCAAATATGTATGCATTTCAGGTGGCCATTCACAGCGTGAAACCACAGAAGACATGCTGTGGATTACTCTTTTTATCCTTCAAGCCAAAAGTGTCAAATTCCGACAGCTATTCACCAATGCTCAATGTGGTCACTTCTGTAAAAGGTGTGGAGGCAGATGCACTCAGTCCATACATCTCAGGAGTTCATCTCAATATCTGTTGCTTATGTTTCACACGTTTGACTCCAATGGGCTCAGAGTTGACACTCCTATCACTGATTACACAGCTGGTAGAATAGTTTTTAACCAAACAGTGTTTGACACACACAGTATAATCTATCACCAAGGTCAATCCATGCATTCTGGCCATTACACTTTTTTACTAAGGTACAGAGTGGAATGGTAGAGTGTGATGACTCTACAAGCAGTTTTAAACAGAGACTGCCACGACACTTAAAAAATGCATATCTTCTAATATTGAAGAATTATGATGACCTTTATATTTCAGAAGAATAGGACAGAACATGTTGCATTTTTTAAATGACTACTTTGTGACAGAAACAGTCGTAGGTCAGTACAATTGTTTCTAATCTATGACTCTCAAGAAACCATAGCATATCAACAAAATGCTATAATGGCAGACACATTTCATGCACTATGACATCTAAGATCTTGTGTCGATCAGTGACAACATGGAAATTGTTGTAGTGGCTTCAATCGGCACCAACAGTATTCACAGTCACCAGAGAAACCTTGCTTACATGTCTATCAAAGACTGTACATCTCAAAACAGAGGCCTTACTGCCTCCCCTGTTCAGTGCATATTTTTTCTTGTAGCTGTATCATACCCATACATAACAAGAAGTTGCTGCCAATTTCTAACTTTTTCTCCCTGCGGAGAAACAAAAGTTCTCAGATACCATCGTAAATAACTGTGCAACACATGTCTCATTCACCAAATGGCACAGTCTGTCACAAGTTGTCTATCACCAGTTGTTTTTGTCTATTAGCTGTTGACATGTAGACAACAACATCATTCATTCACCATACAACAGTGTTGAACTATGCCTGCTTTGTTTGTTATACTGATACTGTATATATGTAAAAATAACAGTCTTTAGTCATAATGCAACAAGTTAAATGAAGCAAGTGTAAATACTGAACAATTGCATCTTATTATTAACTGACTTTGACATGCCTTTGTAATTACATGTAAATAATATTTACATTCTTATTCCACCTTACCATTGTTGCTAACTACTTTCATTGTTCTAGTAAAAGTATAACTATAAGAGTAAACTACTAATGAATGCTTTACATATAATACAATACTATACAGATTAAGTTCAAGGAACCATATCTTTGATAAAAACAGCATACCATTCACATTTTTTTACTTACTAGTTCAGAGCTGACATAGAAACCAATGTAACAATTGAAAGAAATGTTTTTTGTACCTGTAATAATATGAAATCTTTTTGTACTTGTCATAAAAGTAATTCTAACCTATGTAAAAAATACTGACAATTGTAAATCAGACACTGTTACTGATCACAATGCACTTCATACCGGTTCCTGGCAATATTTATGATCACCTCTATTGAGGGGTCGGGTGGGAATTTTCCATATGCGCCTAGTCAGTGACATATCATTAAATATTTAACTGAACATACCAGTTATCTAATGTCACTGAAATCAGATTTTTTTTATATTCTATTACTTGAACATTTAGCATCTGTTTTTTCGCCCACCACAGGAACATGCACATTATCAGTCACACAATAACAACTGAATATTACTGTTTCATGTGTGTAATCACTACTTAGAAGCTCCTGACATACCCATATTAATATAGGACACAACTAATGGATGACACATAATTAGAAAATTCAGCAACTTAATACAGATAAATAATATTGTTAACCAAAATCTCTTCAACATCAGTAGCAAATATATAATGAAGAGCCACAGGTTCAGCTTGCGTGTCACAAGTTCAGCAGGAATGTCAGAAATCACTTCTTCCCACAAACAGTAGTGAACACTTAAAGTCCAGTGCTAAAGCAGGTCACCTCATTAAAGACAGTGAGCAGCTATTAAAGAATCAGGTATATGCATAGAAGGAAGATAACAACCATGCCAACAGAAGATGGGAGAAAACTGCAGGGATAGTCAACACTTTACCTAAAGATGTGAACCGTGCAACACAATCACACTTAATAGACCAAATAACCTTCTTATGCTACCTTCTTTCTATGCTGTATTACAATATATACATACTTGTTCTGAGTCATCGAACCTAGTTGCTATAAATGTGACACATTTAGATAAATTCCAAGCAATGATTACACACATGCAAGGATTGTATTATGAGACTGATTTTGTAAAGAAAATACAATCTTAATTGGACCTTTTTTCAGTTTCTCCAATTGGCAATAAATATTTTTAAAACATAGCCACCTGTGTTGAGTCTTTACTGAAAATAGCATAATGACATTACAGCATAACTGTTATTTCTATTAAGCATGCAAATCAACTCTAACAAATAGTACCACAACTACGTGTCTATGTACTATTTTTTTGTTTCTATGCTGTCCACTCAGTATCCACAACATAGGTTATGATGTGGGACTTTGTATATCACACTTCCCATAATTCCTAACAGTGTTAAAAAGTCAGCAACACACTTACTTTTCCTGTACCTTTCCAGTCAGCATGCAGTAATTACTGTAGCAAGATATCGCACATCAGTACCTAACACTATGCAGCTGTGGCTAAACAGTTAGGATGCACAAACTGCTATGTCTACTGCAGTTCCCTGGCTGAGCTCATGCAATTGCTAACTGTGGTAACTTCACTGTACCTACAATTACAGAGGTGTGCCATAGATCTTCAGTCCCTTATTGTTCCTATAGAGAAACAGTCATAATGCACTACAGATTTTAAAAGGTGCAACATCTCTAGATGCCTAAATCCATACTAATCCTAACTGAGGTAACTTTCAGCATCCCTGCAATCACTGAGGTGTACCATTGATGTACAAACCCTCACCTGTGTTCTGTATCTCCACTAAGATGTTCATTCCCTCACCTGGGTTGTGTATCTCCACTTACAAAGTACTACCTGCTGTCACATTTGGAGACACATTGTGTGTCTGAACCCATTCAAGTGACAACTGTGCTAACTGGATTATTCCTGTAATCAGACAGCTGTACAGCTGATGTACATTGCCTATCTTTTCCTGTGGCTGTTTACTTAGGATGCAATGAGTGGTGTGGAAGTGCAATTCCTCCATCACACTCTACACCTCCATGATTTTTTTTTCTGCACTGTCAACTCAGTGTGCAATATGTGGGCTAGGTGTTCAGACATTGAGTTACAGATCTCCTGTAATTCCTAACTAAGTTAACTAGCATGTACCACGCTTACATTTATTGTCAGTCTACAGTCAGAGTGCAGTACCTGATGTAGACAGCTGTGTGACATTGTACCTAAGGACATGCACTTGTGGCTGTACAATCAGGATCAGTAACTGGTATGTGTGGGAAAATTGCCTGTGTGAGGCCATAGAAATCCTAACTGTGCTAACTTGAGTGTACCAACAATTACAGAGGTGTACCATTCATGTCAATTGCCTCAGTCTTGCTGTGCATCAGTACTCATGATGCAGTACAAATTTTGGTGAGGGTATAACCTCTCTGAGCCAACACAAACACTAACTGTGCTAACTTGAGTGTCCCTGCAATCAATGATGTCTACGATTGATGTCCATACCCCCTGTTTTGCTGTGGATCTCTACTGAGGATCCAGTACCTGCTGTCGCAGTTTGAAGAGACATTCCCTGGCTGAGTCCATTCAAGTGATAACTATGATAACTACACTTTACCTGCAATCAGGGAGGTGTACAACTGATCTCCATCACCCTTCTTTGCCTGTGGCTCTTCACTTAACATGCAGCAAGACTGTGATTGTTACTGTTACCTTGCCTCTCTCACCTACTTCCATGTGTGTGTGTGTCTGTGTAAAATACAAAATGTGCTAGTGATGGAAGTGCAAGGGACCTGCACTCCCACCACACAAAATACAAACATAAACACTACTGAAATATACTAAATGTGATACAGCAGCAGGAGCATGGGGCGCTTCCGACCTCGTGCTCCCACCACACAAAACACAAACATATGCAGTACTATACAATAAGAAATGTGCTAGTGACAGAAGTGTGGGGCCACCACACAAAACACAAACATAAACAGTACTGAAATATACTAAATGTGATACAGTAGTGGGAGCGCAGGGCGCTTCCGACCTCGTGCTCCCACCACACAAAACACAAACATATACGGTACTGTAAAATAGAAAATGTACTAGTTACAGAAGTGTAGGGCCCTTCGGGCTCCATGCTCCCGCCACACAAAACACAAACATAAACAGTACTGAAATATAGTAAATGTGATACAGCAGCGGGAGCATGGGACCCTTAGGGCCCCATGCTCCCACCACACAAAACACAAACATAAACAGCAGTAAAAAACACTGACTGTCATACAGCACGGGAGTGCGGGCCCCTTCGGCCTCCATGGTCCCACCACTCAAAACACAAACATAAACAGTACTGACATATACTAAATGTCATATAGCAGCAGGAGTGTGGGGCCCAAAGGGCCTCACGCTCCTGCCACATGATGTCTCCACACATACTAACACAGTGCCAGCAAACACAAATGTTAATGCACATGGTAGCAGAAACCAAAACACAAAGATAAACAATTCTCATAAATACTGAATGTAATACAGTGACAATAGCGCAGGGCCCTTCCGCCCCCGTGCACCCACCACACAAAACACAAACATATACAGTACTGTAAAATACAAAATGTGCTAGTGACGGGAGCGTGGGGCCCCACCACACAAAACACAAACAAAAACAGTACTGAAATATACAAAATGTGGTACAGCACAACAGCGGGAGTGTGGGCACCTTCAGCCCCCATGGTCCCACCACACAAAACACAAACATAAACAGCAGTGAAATATACTAAATGTGATACAGCAGCAGGAGCGTGGGGCCCTTCGGGACCCACGCTCCCGCCACATGATGTCTTCACACACAGTAACACAGTGCCAATGAACACAAATGTTAATGCGCATGGTACCACAAATCAAAACACAAAGATAAACACTACTGTAGAGACAAATAGAGAAAATTACATAAACACAAGTGAAAATGAAAATGCAAATGGCAACACACAAGATGGCATACACACAAAAAACTTACTGAAACAGGTACAGAACCACAAAGAGAAGCAATAAAGATAACACTTAAACAAAAACACACAATAGTTTTTCCCAAAACCTGCATATAGAAAGAGAGTGAGTACAAAGAATGTATGCATAATAATGGGTCTCGGAGCACAAAATGAGGAGTTGAAATACTAAATTGCTTATATCTCAGGAACCGTACGACATAGAAAAAAACATTTAAAAGACATATGATTTATGACTTTCCTGGCTAGTTTTGTATTTTGCCCTGTGTAGGGGGCTAAGAAATTTTCTGACAAAAAGTCTGTATCTCGCACCGTTTCCGAGATACGGGCCCTGAAAGGCGCAACAAACGCCGTAATGTTATCCTATGGAAAAAAAGAGAAGTTTGGACTGGCATAACTTTAGCTCCCTGTAATATTATTTCACCAAACCACTGAAAGGCACATTTCTGGGATGTTGACTTTCTTTCCTCAAAATTTCAGCCCAAAAGACCAAACCATTATTTTGCAGCACAGTGCCAAACAATTCCTATAATGCAACAGACACTGTAATGTTATATTGTGGGAAAAAGTGTCAACTTTGGAGTGCAGTTACTTGGCCATCGAGTAATATTTTTTTAACAAACCAGTGAAAGGCACATTTGTGATATCTTGGCTGCGTTCCCTCCAAATTTCAGCCCAAAACACCAAACCGTTCTTTTGCAGCACAGTGCCAAAGAATTGCTGTTATTTTCATACACCCTGGAAAAGTACTGTCAAACTTTGCAGAAGCTTTCACAAATTCATTCAACAGTGTCACATGTTCGACACTACTTTGTGAAAGTACTTTTTCCAGAAACCTGAAAAACATATTTCTAGTGTGTTTTACCCCAAAATAAAGACATGTCTAGCATCCTCAGGGTCCGACTAGGTGAATACAAAAAGAATTAGGTTGCTAGAGGTTCCCAATTTTATATGCAAAGCATTTTTCTGATCTCTAACTGAAAACAAAATGGCAGATTTGCAATGGTAACAGGGCCATTTGTGAAAGCAAAAACTGCATTTGCGACACTGTCGAACTTTTTGTTAACTTTTCCCATTGACTTATAATGGGAACTTGTTTTTTTAATAACTTTTGAACTGTTTAATATTTTTTCATGAAATCTTCGAAAGGCACATCAGGGACCCCGGCCGCACGTTCCCTCAAGATTTTGGACCAGTCATGCAAACCGTGTGACCTGTAGGCATGGCGGTAGAATTCCAAAAAAGTATAAATGTACATGCGGATCACACTTAATAACTCTGCAGCTGTATATCTGACCAGTACAACACTTGGCAGATCCCAAGGTGTATGAGTCTTGATTGGGTATTTCAAATGTCAGGCAAATCCATCAAATGGTTGCAAAGTTATTAAGGTGCAAATTTTGGGTTTAACATGTAAATGGCTCCTCAACCCTAACTATGGTAGCACTACCATGCTACCATACTATATATATATATATATATATATATATATATATATATATATATATATATTATAGTGGCATGGGCATGCCACTATAGTTAGGGTTGAGCGGCCAGTTACTAAAAAGTTTGGACATTAATAACTTTGGACCAGTTCAATAGATTTGCCTGAAATTTGGTACACACATTGGGACACACTAGATCTCTTGATTTTCCAAATTGCATTTGTGTCAGAGTGCTGGTCTTCATGCACAAAAGCACTGGAAAATGCAAAATTATCCATTTTTGGAGGCACCTTTTGGCATTCTTAATGTGGTCCTGCACAGCCACCATGTATTGTACCACTCTGCAAGATGGCTCACTTGTAAGAGCTTTGGTGGCTGAACATGTCACTTTTTGTTTGGTGAAAAAATATTAAGGCAATCAAAAGTTATGGCACTTTTAAGTTCCCATTATAAGTCAATGGGAAAATTTATATGTGTATCTTGCGATCAAAGAATGGGGGTTCTGACCATCTGGTCTCACCTGGCGATCAAAGAATTTGCAGCTTCACAGTTCAAGAATCTTTGTTCTGGAGGAATTTTCAAAATTCTTTGACCGTGAGGTCTGCCATCTTGTTTTCAGTTTTCCAATCACACAAACACAAATATCTTGGCTCAGGGATCACTTCTGAAGTAAATCTTCGATGGGTTTTACTCAAGGGACCCTGATCTATTGAGCCATAGCTTTGGTTCCATCCAAATCAGTCATAAAATAGAGTTATAAGCTTTTAAAATCTTAATTCGTGGCTCGTTAATGATCTTTGATCACAAGCCTGCAAATTCTTTGATTGTGAGATTCTTTGATCGCGATCTTGCATTGTGACCTAAAACACTAATATCTCAGCTCGGGGTGAGCTAGGAACACAAATGATGGCTTGTTTTGCTCAGAAGGGTCCATTCTGTTGAACCATGCCATTGGTTTGGTTCAAATTGGTGAATAAATCACGTTTCACCATTTTTTATTCTTTGATCATGAGCCTGCAAATTCTTTGATCGTGAGACTGCAAATTCTTTGATCGTGAGATTCTTTGATCACGATCTTGCATCATAAGTGAGGGACGAGATGGATGAATTTAAAAATCAATTTTCTCAGCCCATGGGTGCCCTAGGAAGTCAAATGAGGGTGGGTTTTACTCAGGGGGCTTCATTCTGTCGAACCATGGTGGTGGTTTACTGCAATTACTTCTATTTTTTGATTTATTACATTTTTTATTCTTTGTTCATGAGCCTGAAAATTCTTTGATTGTGAGGCTGCAAATTATTTGATCGTGAGATTCTTTGATCGTGATCTGGTATCGCGAGCGAGGGACAAGATGGCCAGATTTTTTATAATGGAATAGACAGGGAAATTTTGCCAGTCTTTGACATTGAATGTCTCAGAAATGGTTTGGTCTTTTTACTTGAAATTTGGAGAGACAAAAGGCAACATCCCACAAATGTGCATTTTAGTGGATTAGTCAAAAAATATTGCAGGGCAGCAAAGTTACAGCACTATGAATTTGGTGCTTTTTTCCCATAGGATAACATTACGTCGTCCGCCATGTTACAGGAATTCATTGCTGCTCTGCTGGAAAATAACGGTTTGGTCTTTTGGGCTGAAATTTGGAGGGAAGAAAGCCAACATCCTACAAATGTGCCTTTTGGTGGTTTGGAGAAAAAATATTACAGGGTGGAAAAGTGACAGTACTCCGAATTTGACAGTTTTTCCCATAGGATAACATTATGGTGTCCGTCGCGTCTTTCAGGGCCCATATCTCAGAAACAGTGTGAGATACGGACTTTTTGTCAAAAAAGTGCTTAGCCCACCCCCAAATGGGGGCTAAGCAGAAAACTAGCCAGGAAAATAATAATTCATACAAAATCTTTATTTTTTTTCCTACGTCATATGGTCCCTGAGATATAAGCAATTTAGTATTCCAAGTCATACCTTTCCACTCTGAAGTCAATTATAATGCATACATTCTTTGTTTTCAAGTTGTTTTTTCAATGCAGTATTTGGGGAAAAGAAGGGTGTGCCCTTTTGTTACCATGAAAGTTAACGTTTCCTGTTGCGCTTCTGTCACCATTCAAATCACCGTTCCCGACTATGCCACTGTGTGCGTAACGTTTGCGTTTTCATATGCACTTGCATTTCTGTTTCTGTTGTCTTTACTGTTGCTATTACTGTTACCATTTACATTTACTATTGCAGTACCATGACCTTACGTGTAACAGTTTGCATTTTGGTATGTGCTTGTGTTTCTGTTTTTATTGTCTTTATTGTTGCTGTTACCATAACCATTTGCATTTACAATTGTGGTTACGTGAGTGTGTGCGTTACGGTTTGCATTTTCGTATGTGCTTGCATTTCTGTGTACTTAGGTGATATTGTTGTTGTTACTGTTACCATTTGAGTTTACAATTGTGGTACCGTGAATGTGTGTGTTACCAGTTGCGTTCTGTATGCACTTCTGTTTGATGTCTCCATTTACGTAACTGTTTGCTTCGGCGTCACTTTACGCTTGTGTTTCTATTAATGTTTGCTTAGCCATTTACATTTCCTTTGCCATGTGCATTACCGTTGCCGCTTGCGTTTGCTTTGCAGTTCCTGTTACTGTGTAACAAGACATCATGTGGCAGGAACATGGGGCCCAAAGGGCCCTGTGCTGCCGCCACTGCATTCCTTTCATTATTTGTCATCCTCATTCTCAAAAAGAAGGGAAATTAGAGGCAAAAAAACGCTGTTTAATGCATCAGTTAGGGTTGTTCCACAGCGAAAAAAAGCTAGGAAATTGTTAGGGTTAAAGCCCCCTTTTCTCAGCTCAATTTCAAATGACATCGGTGCGCTAGTCGTCGGTCCCAACTCCTCACCCCATTCTCCTATACCCTCAGCTTCTTTGCACATGTGATGGGTGAGAGTTAGGCCGATGACCCTAATGCAAACCCAGATGCCATTTGGGGGGTGGGCTGGGGGGTCCAAGGGGCGCTTTCAACCCTAACCCCAAGTTTCTAGCTTTTTTTGCTGTGGAACAACCCTAACTGATACATTAAACTGAGCTTTTTGCCTCTAATATATATAGATATAAAATGATATATACATCTATATTGATATATACATCTATCTATCTATCTATCTAGTCATATACTTCCTCATAGACTTTCCTTATATACTGTTAAGATTATAATAATAAAGGACTGGGACAGAAAAATTTATAGAATGTAGTCTGTGAAAGCCAGCCTTCCTTCTAATATCTGTTTTTCTTCTCTGGTTGTCTTTTTTTTAATATACAGTACATATAATATTTTAGTTACAGATATTAACAGATGTCTTGGAGTAACACATTTTTACTAAGTAAACTACAGTAGGTGAGTTGTATCAAAATGAAAGTCAGTTAACATTTAAGAAATACAGGAAGAGTCAGACACTTGGGACAAGACCATAAGTAATTAATCATTCAAATAAAATTAAAGTCATCTGTTCCTCCCCCCAGGAATGCAATTAGCACAATGTAAACCACACCTCCAATTATGTGAAAGGTATTCCATAATTTACATGACCATGAAATTCATGATTTTTGTGAATTAAATATGTATGAACATGAAATATTGTGTCTCCCACAGGGGATGTAGTATAGCAACATAAAAGGGTTTAAACAGCTCAGGACTGCTCAGGGAAAACTTGCAAAACAATACTTACACAGAATTGTGCTTACATTTCACATATACTGTATCTGTATCTTCCCCTGTCTGTGTTACCAATTTGCATCTGCTTGAAAATAGGATTATGGATCCTATGACATATGTACTCCTTCCAAGTTTTAATAAACAAGGGTTGATTAGGTCAGTGTAAAGAATGCAAACCCTGCAATAACCCAAAGTTTCGGGCACCCTGTGCTGTAGCATGCATACACTTACCCAAGTATTGCAGGTTAGGGATGTTAATATACAGAAATGTGGGATCTTAACAACAAAAACTACACATAACAATATCTGAACTGTAGACTGTGAACCTGCACACCCTTCCATTTTGGAAAATCAAATACTGTACATTGATTTAGCATATGGTTTATACAAGACAGGGAAACAGCAGAGAAAGGAGAAGGGCTCAGACTAAGGCACCTGTTCTGTCTCTCTCTTAGAGACACTGCTGCCAGTGCTCCAAAATCTGCTGGAAGCTTGGCGGCAACTTCGGTGCTCATTCCAGGTGCAGTTGAAAATCTCGGGGGAGCGGCCCAGAACCTTGGCATCAGCAGCGCTTATGTGGAGCATTGCAGGCTGAACTGATTGGTCTTTTTTTACTCCCGTAGGTGTGGAAGCACAGAATCTCCAGTCTCAGTGAGGGTTACGAGGGCTGTAGTCATGTGGTGATGTCCACCAGCTTGCCCAGTAAGGAAATTCCACAGAAAGAACACCAATCACATCAAAGAGCATGGGGATTTAAACTGAGATTCCCTGTCCACTGTACTTGAGAAGGGCTCAGACTAGGAGACACTGCTGCTGATGATCTGAATTCTGCTGGAAGAAACACACTCCTACCATTTCAGTGGTGACTTCACCACTCATTCAGAGCACAAGTTGAAAATCTCAGAGGTATTTAGAACCTCCTGCATTGGCAGCAAGGAGCATCTCAATCTGGACTAATTCTTTTTTTTTTGTTTTTTTTCCTTTTTTACTCCTGTAGGTGGGGAATCACAAAATTGCCACACTCCTTCCCCCTATTCCTACCCTCCCCAGAGCCATCGACTAATATACACTACTATTTCTGTCTGTTAAAACACCATCATTTCCTTCTATACTTCTCCCTGTCGCATATTAATTTAGTTCCACTCATCCACAGTTCCATCCTAAAACAACAAATACATCTTTACAAAACAAATAAGAAACAAAATAAAAAGAGTGCTAGTCTCTCAGGCACAGCACATCCTGTGGCACTCAAAATTGTACAGTACCACACTGCTCCAGCACCAGCACTTCCTGCCCCGGGGCAGACAGAGTATCTATTTTTTTAAAAATCCCTTTCCTTTTATCCACACCCCTTTCAATAGCGTGACCATTGGTCCACTCCTCCAGCAAAATACAAGAACACAAACAGCTAATATATTTGTTTGTCTTTTTTTTTCTCTTTTGTTCACACCTCAGCCCTCAAGGAAAATGAGTATCATAAATTGCCATTGGTGTGGCTTTTCCTTCCAGAAGGCATGTATACTGGCACTAGGACACTGTTCAACATGTTAGACTATAGAGGAACTAAAAAAACAGCTCACAGAGGCCTGGAACCACATAACATATCTCCATCACCTCTTAGTGAACAGCCTACCCACTGGCCCCCATTCAGCACACCACCTCCACCAGGGAAGTAGCCCACACCTTCCCCAGGCATCTGGCATGGGAGAATGGCAGGTGGTAAGAAGAAGCAGGGGTAGGTTCCATAGGTCTCAGCAGCAGTCCCTAAAGCAGGATATATGCATCCCAATGTCAAACAGATTTGCACCCTTGGTCAGTGCAATTAACAAGGGTGGGGAGTAAACCTAGGCCAGTTAACCAATATACAAGTTCAAAACAAAAAGCAAGCACTCGAGTCACCCCAAAGGAGCAAAACATTCGGGAAAACAGGAAAATTGTTATAATCGGGGATTCCATGATGTGAGAAGTGGAATCCCACATAACTCAGCACCTTGATACTCAAGTAACTACAATGTGCCTACCCAGAGCATCTGCAAAGAGAGATACCAACCATATTGACCATCTTATACACAGAGAAGGAACATGAGCTGGTGTTTTCATCCACCTAGGGACACATGACATGGCAAATCAATCAGTTGAGGAGACCAAAAAACATTTATGTTATCTAGGGGAAGTTATCATCACAATCACTGATCATAGCCTTCTCAGAGGTCCTACCAGTATGGGACAGAGCAGGAAATCCACAAAGAGGAAATCAGGGAGCTGAATATTTGGCTCCAAAACTTTTACCTGGAAAAAGGGTACCTCTTCATTGGGAACTGGAGGGACTTCTAGGACAGGAGTCTTTTCCATTACAATGGCCTGCACCTGACCAAGGAAGGTGTTAGAGGTGTAGGGTAGAAATTTGTCATCTTCATAGACCATTTAAACTAGGCACTGGGGAGAGGGTAGAAATACAAACACTATTCACTACCCCTCCCCATAAATTCACTCTATCAGAGGAGACAAACAAAGATCAAAGCAGAAAACGGAGGTTGAGTTCATGGAACAATACTGAAAAAGACTCAGTATTGCAACAGGGCCCCAAAAGGGGGGAAACCAGGCCTGGAAAGCCATGTACACAAATGCACATAGCCTAGCAAACAAAATGGCTGATCTTACAGCTATTGTTACATAGGTTGATCCAAACTGGGTCGCCATCATGGAGACATGGTTTAAGGACAACCATGACTGGGAGGTAACTATTCCAGGATACTGCCTTTTATGAAGTGACAGAACTGGAAGAAAAGGGGGGGGTGGCAATGTATGTTAGGGAGGGAATAAAAGCTATCATGGCACAGGACACTCACACTGAACCCGAGGCTCTTAGGGTTACTCTTTAATCTGAAACAGGTGCAGTTACTAGAGTAGGACTATTGTACAGACCCCGAGCAATTAGCTTGCAGGTGGACAAGGAGATACTAGAATCCATTTAGAATATGAGTATTAAGTGGGATGAAGTATTGGTAGGAGACTTCGATTTACCAGACATAAATTGGGGAAACCATTCCACTGCTACATCAAGAAGCGAAGACTTCCTTGACACTCTGCACTTATCGGGCTTAAGACAGCTTGTCAAGGAACCCATAAGGGGGGAATCATCCTTGACCTGTTACTCACCAACAGTGACATCATATCAAGGGTAGAAGTCGAGAGCAACCTAGGATCTAGTGACCACCAGATGGTGTGGTTCCAGGTTAAAATGGAAAAAGAAATCAAGCACACTAAAACTAAAATTTTGGATGTCAGATGTGCAGATTTTGATAAAATTAGGGAAAAGCTCAGACTTACTCTGGCTATATTAACATGGACAGAGGGAGTTGATATGTATTGGGCATCTCTAAAGGAAGCTTTCATGGGAGCATCAAAACAATGTATGAAATGTGTGAGTAAAGACAAGAAGAGATGAAAACCCCTATGGTTCTCCAAGGAAGTGGCCACCAAGGTCAGGGAGAAATGGATGGCCTTCAAAAGATACAAGCAAACAGGATGTGAAAAAGACAAAGACACATACAAGGAGAAACTGAAGAAAGCAGGAAAGCAAATCAGGTGGCTAAGGTGCAAACGGAAGAAAGGATTGCTTTGGAGGTCCAAAAGGGAGACAAGACCTTCTTTAGATATATCAAGGAGAAAAGGAAAACCAGTGGAGGTATAGTCAGACTTAAAGGGGAAGATGGGAAATGCACAGAGGATGACAAGGACAAAGCAGCAATCTTTAACAGATACATTTGCTCAGTATTTACTAAGGAAAAAGGAGGTTGTGGTCCCAAATTAATAGAAAATTTGCAGACAGCGGCAATATGAATTTGTCAACTTTCATAAGGGATAGTGTCCTGTGAGAGCTAGAAAAACATAGGGTTGACAAGGCCATGGATCCCGATGAAATATACACCAGGATACCGAAGAAACTTAGAGAAGACCTGGAGACACTGCTGACTGAACTGTAAAATCTCTCACTTGAGATCAGAGAAGTTCCTGTGGACTGGAGGAAGGCTACAGTTGTCCCTCTTCATAAAAATGGCAGTAGGGAAAGTGCTGGCAATTACCATCCAGTAAGCCTGACCTCAATTGTCAGCAAAAGGATGCAAACCCTAATTAAGAAAAGAATTATATCCTTTCTCAAAGAAAATGATATAATGGACCCAAGACAGCATGGCTTCGCCACAGGAAGATCATGCCAGACAAACCTAATAAATTTCTTCAACTGGGTAACAAAGACAGTAGATCAGGACAGCACTGTAGATGTAATAATAATAATATAATAATATTCTTTATTTCTATGGTGCCTTTCAAAAGCCAGGGCACCTAACAAATATAAAATGAAATATCGGACAATCCAAACATTTAAAAAAAATAAAACGGCTAATACAGTTAAAAAAGAAATCAGTCACCAAATGCCTGGTACCATGAATATGTCTTTAGTGTCTGCTTAAATCCCTCCATGGTCGTGCATTCCCATAACTGATGGGGTAGAGAATTTCAAAGGGTTGGGAATGCATGCATGAATGCCAGGGCCCCGGAAGATTTCAGGCACACCGTAGGAATCTCTAGCAACCCCTCATCAGCTGAGTGGAGCTATCACCCAGGGCAGAAAGAAACCATGAGCTCTTTCAGGTAGTCCAGGCCCAGTCCATGTAGAGCTTTAAAAGTCAATAAACTAACTTTAAAGGTGATCCACCACTTTACTGGCACCCAGTGCAGTCCACGCAGCACCGGCAAAATATGACAGGACCGGGAAGTCTCCATCAAGAGCCGGGCTGCAGCATTCTGCACTAGCTGCAGGTGGTGTATGTCCACCCCAGGTAGTCCTAGGTAAAGGGAGTTGCAATAGTCCAAGCACGAGGTCACAAAGGCATGGACCAGCATAGGAAAATTGCCAGACGGAAAAAGGTGCTGAATCCTGGAGATATTCCTCAGATGGTAAAAAGAGGACTTGACGACAGCTAACACCTGCAAATGCAGAGTCAGCCCTTCATCAAAAATTACCCCCAGGTTTCGCACCCATTCAGAGGTCAGGAGTGGTAAGCCCTCAAGAAAAAAAACAGGAGGGCAAACCAACCCCCGGCCCCCCTATCCGGCACACTGGTTCCACAACCAGCACCTTAGTCTTTTCCGAGTTCAACTTCAGCCAGCTTGAGTCCATCCAGTCCTAGATTTCTGTGAGGCAGTTGTTAAAGACCGAGAGAGCTCCATCCTGGTCAGGTGAAAAACAAAGGTAGAGCTGGGTATTATCAGCATAGCAGTGAAACCTCAGCCCATACCTTCTTACAATGTCTCCGAGGGGCAGCATGTACACTGCGAACAACATGAGGGATAACACTGAACCCTGAGGAACCCCACATAACAGAGAAACTGGGTCTGAGGAATGAACTCCGAACACCACTATCTGAGTTCTTCCGGTGAGAAAAGATGTAAACCACCTGAGGACTGCACCCGACAGTAAGCAGATGAACCTCAGGTGATCAAGTAGGACACCATGGTCTACAGTGTCAAATGCTGATGAGAGATCTAGAAGAACCAAGATGGAACAGTCTTTCTGATCTCTGGCCATCAGGAGATCATTAAGCACCAGAACCAGCGATGTCTCAGTACTATGCCTCTTTCAGAAACTGTACTGGAGGGGTTTATAGATGTCATGGATGGTCAAATGGTTCTCCAGCTGTAATGCCACTACTTTCTCAATCACCTTCTCCAAAAAGGGGAGGTTAGAGATTGGTTTGTAGTTCGTATGGCAGTCAGGGTACAAAGAAGCTTTCTTCAAGAGGAGTGTTACCACCGCCTCCTTCAGGGAGCTAGGAAAATCTCCTATTTCCTGGGATCACCAGACTATCCATGCTAGGACCATTCCAATGGAATCAATACAACCCAAAATGAGGGAAGTTGGTCCTGGGTCCAAACTACAGCACGTAGGGCACGCACCCCAGATAATCCGCATGACACACATGAACTCCAGTAGGTCGAAGGTACTCCAGGAATGCTGAGAGGCAGTGACTGTGAGCTGGTCGAAAGCAACACTCATAGAGAGTGCCAGTTGGAGTACTGCCTTGATGTCAGCCACCTTAGTCACAAAGAATCAAGCAAGTTCATCACACTCTACCTGTGAAAAAGCTTTTCAAACTTGTATACAGGCTGGGTTGCACAATCTGTCCACAGTGCGAGAAAGCTGAGCTGGTCAATTCTGAGTGGCCACAATCTCCCCAGACAGGAACTCTGCCTTCTTATGGGTGACTGCAGATTGATAGACATGATAATGATCCATCAATCTAAGGTGGTTGGCATCAAGGGTGGATTTCCGCCAGCAACGCTCTAACCTTCGTCCTAATCACCGCATCTCCCTCAGAGTCCCGTCAAACCATGGGGATCGAGGGTGAAGGGAGAGAGGATGAATGCGGTCAGGATCAACAACATCTAGGGCCACTGAAATGGCCATTTATAGGCCACCACAAGGACATCTGGGTCGTTGTTTGCCTCTGGAAGGGACGACAGGTCAAGTACTGCTGCCAGGCCTTCAGAGGTAACATCTCGTAAAGGGCAATACCTGACCATCTCCACAGGGGTAGGCCTGCAAAGGGGGGTGTTAAAACTAAATCCCATGGTGCAGTGATCAGACCATCCAACTGGTTCCACCCACAAGTCAGAGGTTTCGATCCCCAGGAGGAAGACTAAGTCAAGAGAGTGACCATGTTTATAGGTAGCAGAAGTAACTATCTGTGTAAGGCCCAGAGATGACATCAACTGGAGGAAGTGTTGTCCATTGCAAGAATTCGTCATCAGCCCAGGTGTTGAAGTCACCCAGAACCATCAGTCTGGGTGATTCAGATGCCATGTTGATGATGAATTCCACCACTTCCTGAAGCAACTGCTTCTCATCGCCAGGTGGACAGTAGATGAGAACGATCCTACAGCCGACACCTACTACCGCAGCACACTCAAATGACTCAGTCTCCTCAACTGGTACACTTGTGAGATTAATTTTAGTCTTGAAACAGACTGAACCCCCCCCCCCCATGATCCAATCTTGAGCGGTGGATCACTGAGTACCTGGCTGGAGTTAGAGACTCCAATATGGGGCCAGAATTCTCATTCAGCCAGGTCTCAGTGATGCAAGCCAGGTCCACTGTTCCCACAAGATTTGTAATAATTGCAGTCTTATTTTTAATGGACCTGGCATTGCATAACACTGCCCAAATTAGACGAACCTCCAGGGCCACCTGAGCCACCTGCCCACCAAAACTGGTAGTGCCCTTGGGTATGGAAACCAGACATGGCAGATCACAATCTTGGTTCCATTTCACCCCAGGGTGTCTCCTGGATCTTACAACCCTGATGCGGTGGCCCCGCTCATTCACCCTCAACTGGTCACACTCCCTAGTCCTCCTTCACCTCCTATGAGCAATACCCAGTGCCCTACAATGCTGGTATACTGTAAACTGTAATGGAAGGGGGAAGAGCCGGAGGGTATGGAGAGCAGAGGGTGAATGGTGCAGAACCATGGGGCAGGCCTACAACACATTCTGGTGACCAATTTGTCAGAGCAGCCCTTACTTAACTAGACCAACAATATCCCTAAGATATTTAAAACAAACAAGTAATAGAAAATAAAATAAAACAAAATTACAGCAAAATATAACCCTTAAAACTTACTTAAGAAAAATAAATAACCCTCGACACCCATCCCCTATAATAAAATAAATAAATATCCCTCAATTACCCCACCCCTAAAGTAACGTTCTAAAATAAGTTCAAATATCACAACTCAGAGTCTTGGACGAGGATAAATCAGCTTGAAGGTAATTCAGTCATAGATGAGTAATAAACCTGCTGTAAATCCTGGATGAAAGAAAATAAGTCAAACATGTGTGACAAATATTTAATATACCTAGACTTCAGCAAAGCCTTTGACTAGGCCCCACATAGAAGACTATTGAACAAACTTGCCAGTACAGGAGTTGAGCATAAAGTGGTAAACTGGGTATTGAACTGGCTTAGTGGAAGGACTCAGAGGGTACTGGTGAATGACCAACTATCAGAGGATAGAGAGGTAACTAGTGGTGTGACACAGGGATCGGTGCTGGGGCCTACCCTCTTCAACATTTTTATCAGTGACATATCTGTGGGCTTAGAAGGGAAGGTGTGTCTATTCACAGATAACATAAAGATATGTAATAGGGTAGAGACTCCAGGGGGAGTGGAAAGGATGAGGGATGATCTTCAAAGACTAGAAAGGTGGACAAAAACTTGTCAATTAAATTTCAATGCCAAAATGTGCAAGGTCATGCACCTAGGGAGGAAACATCCTTGTGAGAAATACCTCCTGTGTGGAGCGAAACTGAATGTCACATAGCAGGAAAGGGATCTCGGGGTGATTATAACAGATGACCTGAAAACATCCAAGCAGTGTGAAAAGCAGCGTTAAAGGCGAACAGTATGCTAGGCTTCATAGGAAGAGGAATTCCAAGTAGAAAGAGGGAGATGATTATGCCACTGTACAGATCAATGGTAATAAGGCCTCACCTGGAGTACAGTGTGCAGTTCTGGAGACCTCACCTCAGAAAGGACATAGACAGACTGGAGACAGTGCAAAGGAGAGCTAAAAAAATGATACTTGGACTCCACAAACAGACATAAGAGGAACGTCTGCATGACCTAACCATGTACACCCTGGAACAATGCAGAGAAAGGGGGGACATGATCAAAACCTTCAAGTACCTGAAGGGAATAAACAAGGTCCAGGTTTAGGACCTACTGTATTTCAGATTAAGAATCATGCAAGAATTAGGGGGCGTGGCATGAAGCTGGAAGAAGGCAAGTTCAAGAGTAACACAAGAAAGTTATTCTTTACCACGAGGGTGGTGGATACTTGGAATGGCCTTCTATCAGAGATTGTGGAGACTAGGTCAGTCAGATTGTTCAAAAAGGCATGGGATAGGCATAAAGGTATTACTACACTGAATAGCAGTTAAGGGAGGGAGGACTTGGCTTATGGGCAGACTAGATGGAGCATGCGGCCTCCTTCTGCTGTCACTTTCAATGTTTCTATGTAAATACATAAAAACAAAAATTACTATGGGATTAGACAGTGTGCTCACTAATTCCTTTTTCTTTGTCATCATGATTCTGGTGGAAAATAAAGTAATAGGTGGAAGTTTAAATTCTTTTATGCCAGTCTTTTTTTCCTTTTGTGTTCATGTTTAGCATCATTAAGTTCAACAATATATTTAACCCTTGCATACAGAAGGATTTACACTCACTGCCCCAGATCCAGAAGCATTCCTATTAAACCAGGTTTATGGACAGACCTTCCAGACATGAACTGTTGTTTGTTGAAACATGCAGCATGTCTGTTATGATAACAAAGCAGAGTTCAGATCAGGGGCCCAGTTCATGAATGGCAGTGCAGGTCTGCCATCAATCCCTGTGTCAAACCTATTTTTTGGCACAGCTGTGCCAAACACATTTCTGCAACTTGTGCCTGATTCAAGAAGACTGGGCACATTTGTGCAATTTTTTCCATTTTTTGGCAGCTTGTGCTAAGGATTTGCCACAAGCCCCAGAAAAAAGGTACCCATGTTTGTCAAGATCCACAGGACAGCTGTTGCCAAACAATTACATGGGCTGGTGCAGGGTGAAGGGTTACTTCCCCACAGTACATGAATCCATGCATGCAGCACTCAAAGGCAGCAACAAATAAGTGTCCACAGAAGAATTCTCAAGAAAATGCATTTATTTAGAACTGGGCTTCAGAATCCACATCTAAATAAATGCATTTTGCTGAGAATTCTTCTGTGGATACTTATTTGTTATTAGTACCCAAAAAGTGCCACAAGCTACTCCCGGGAAAAGCTGATCGAACTTGCAGAAATCAGCAGATGGGTTTGAGAATCCTGATCACTGGCAGGGGAGGGCCTCAAGCCCCTTGTTCCCTATGATCGGCACACCCAGGGCTGGTAGCATTCCTGGACATTTTGGAAATTGGGCCCCAGATGTTTAAGTTTCAATATATAAACAACAGTCATACACAGAAGATGGGTCTGCCAATTGGTTATCACACTCAAACTGAAATTGCCTGTTTAAGCTTAACCTGTAGATTCACAGATTATGTGATCTGAATCAGAAACAGTTATAAAATGCAATTATAATCTAAAATATCATTCACAAATCTGGACTGTCATGTACGGTATGGGCTGCACGCCCATTGGTTCTTGCTCTGCACCAATGGGCATGCAGCCCTACCAGGCAGTCAGTTGGCGGGTGGCAGGCAGGTGGGATGCTGCTGCCCGCCGGCTGCCGGAGGGGAGCGTGTGGTGGGGCTTTGTGGGTGGTGGGGTGGGGGACGCTAGCCACCAGGGTTATGTTCGGGGGTTTATTAAATGTACTGCCCGTGATCGGGCATTTCGGTCCACTGGACCACCAGGAATGACTGCGGGAGGAGGGGTTCATTAAATGTACTGCCCGCAATCAGGCATTTCAGTCCACTGGACCACCAGGGATACATTCTGGGGGGCCACATTGCTGCCCACGATCGGGCTGGTGGGGGGGAGTACACTGTGCCCATGATCGGGCCAGTGAGGGGTGGTGGTGGGGATTTACAGTCAGCTGCCTGCAATTGGGCTGCAGGGATGGGCACAGGGAGTGGGTTGGGGGCCAGCCACAGGTGGCAGCTGCTGTGTTGCACCCTGCAATGCAGCAGCTCACCTGTGGGTGGCCCTCGACTTAAGCCTGTTTCTTTTGGCTCAAAGTTGTGCAGGCGCAGGTTGGGGGTTGTGCCTGCACAACTCTGCACAGCCCGGCTGAATATCGGGCTGTGCAGTTTATGCATGGTACCTCCCCCACCAGTTCAGCATGCATTCATTTGCATTGCGCTGTTGCTCAGCCTGTTTTCAGTGGTGCAACTGCTTCCAGCTGAATATTGCAGAATGGAGCAAGTTCAGACTTGCGCAGGCACAACCCTATTGCGCATGGCGTAACCCTTTTGAATATCCGGCCCATTAGAAATTAAAAAAATAAAGCAAAAATGGTCAGCACACCTGTGTTTTTCATAAGGGATGAAAAAAAGTGCAGGGGTGGCATTACTTTTTAGGAAGAATATATCAATGAAAGTATTGCAAACTTATAAGGATCAGCAGGGCAGAATTTTATTGGTTAAAATCAAAGTACAAGGGACTGTTTTAACAATTGGCTCAGTTTATGCTCCTTTCAACAATTACTCAACATTTCTGGCAGATCTTACACAAGAACTGACAGAAATCACAGCTTAAAATATTGTACTTTTGGGTGATTACAAAGCTTTATTAAATCCCAGCTTAGATAAAACATTAAAGCCTACCATAAGGAATAAACATTTATCAGGAGTTCTTAATTTTACTCAGTTACATGATTTAATCGATAGGTGGAAAATGTTGAACTCCCTTTCTCGTGACTATACCTATGAGGATAAAAAAAATATAGGATTCTCTTTTTGTGTCTAAATCATTCACATCCTGTTTAAAAAAGCTGGAATAGATTCAATTCTTCTATCTGATCATGCATTAATACATACTGATTTGTTATTTCGAGATCAGACTACATTTATTTCCAACCAATAGTGGTTGGATAATACACTAGTAACAGATCAACATTTCTTGTAAAGGATAAAAGTGGTGATTAAGGAATGTTAGCACTTTAATTATGGCACCTCCCAATAAATAGTTAAATTATGGGATGCTTTTAAAATCATCATAACAGAAACTGTCATATTATATAAAGCCTTTATAATGAAACAAGATAAAGTAAAAGCTATAAAAGTAGACAAATGATTAAAGGAATTGGATGACTTCGTTACTGAAGACTATAAGAAGCATGCCAAAGAATGGTACCAACAAAAGCTGGAAGAATTGAAATAAACAATAAAGAGGTGACGGCTAATCTAAGTAAAGTTAAAAGTGCCAAATATTTACAGGGAGATAAGACAGGTAAAATGTTTGCCTATTTATTTAAAAACAAAAGGAACAAAATATTATAACTGGTTTGCAAGATGAAAATAGCAAAATTTTAATAAAGGATGATGAGATGGAAGAATTGCTAAAGAGGGTATATGAACAAATTGACCAAGCTAGATCAGAGATAAATTTACAGGGAATAAAGGATTACTTAAGTGAGGTGAGAATGCTATCATTAGAATGTAAAGAAGGGAATTTCTCAATATTAGAGATAAAAGAAGTAATAGCTAAACTGCCTACAAATAAGTCTCCTGGACTAGATGGATTCACTATGGAATTTTATATTTTTTTTTTTGTGAAGAGTTATTACCATGGATTAATCTATTTGCTGAAATCATGGATGTAGGCTGCCAGCCACCTCCATCCATGGAAGAAGCTAAGGTGATATTAATTTTGAAAGAAGGTAAAGACCCTAAGTTAGTGGAAAATTATAGACCCATAGCGTTACTGAATTGTGAGTATAAAATATTTACGTAATGATTAGTCAATAGACTTAAATCATATTTGGATAAGGTAATTCATCCAGATCAATTCAGATTTATACCTGGACACACAATTTCAGAAGCAAATAGGAGGGTCCAAACATTAATACATTTCACTTAAAAAAAAAAATCTCATGCTTTAGCAATTGATGTGTTGAAGGCTTTCAACTTATTAGATCAACATTTTATGTTATACGTTTTAAAATATTGGGGGATACCAGATAAATTGGCCTGTGTTATTTACTTGTTATATAAAAATACCACAATTCTTTTTCAGGTTAATTCCTTTTTAGGCCAACCCTTTAAGATGACAAATGGGGTAAGGCAAGGTTGTGCGATGTCTCCAGTTCTTTTTATAATGGCTTTATAACCTTTTCTTAGACACATAAGAGAAAATATTAAGACTAAAGGGATTACAATAAAGGGGTGGAAAATAAAATTAATGTTTTTGCTGATGACATCATGATACTCATACAAGATATTAATAAAGGACTACTCCATCTTTTGAATGAGATAAGAATGTATGGTAACCTTTCAGGGTATAGTTTAAATAAAACAAAATTAGTTGTTATATAAATTTATGCTCCTAGTTATTTATTGAAAGAAGAGCTAAAACAAGAATTTTGCATCAGTAAACCATGTAAATATTTGGTCATTGTATTAATAAATGCCCAATCAGATACCATAAAAATAAATTCTAAGAAAACTCAAGAAAAAATAAGTACTTTATTGGATGAATGGGAGAAAATGCCGTTCTCATTATGGGGTAGAGTGGAGGCAATAACAATGATGGCACTTTCTCACTTGATTTATGCCATACCAAATATAATTGGGTTTTCCTCTGAAAAGTGGTTTCATAAAATCCACAGATGATTTATAACATTTCTCTGGAGAGGTGGGAAGCCGTGGAATCCTTGGAGATGCATGATTTTTCCCAGAAAGCAAGAGGGATATAGCTGCCCACACCCAATATCTTATGCTGTAGCTTATCAAGTAAAAATTATGTGGGATTGGGTCCCTTTTCACCTGATAAGAACTACTTTTTTGAACCTGTTTTTTGGGGAAATAGAACCTAAGGGGGCATATGATAATATTATATGGGAATTATCAACTAAATCTAAAATTCTAAACATCTTTCAAAGTATAAAAGAAGTTGTACTTGCTTGAATAAATAAAATGAAAGAGAAAAACATTTTTCCCTGGACATACTTAAATATATGGGGAAATTTGGTAAAATAATTAAAGAGAATGAAACAAGGAAATAATTTAGACAGATTAACATGGGCACAGTTAATGGAAGGGGAGAACTTCATTACATATACGGTTTTTAATCTTCATTTTCACCAAACAAAGAAAGTAAACCTGTTCTATTATCATTCTTTACATAATCATTACAAAAAACAAATGTCCCAGCAAAAGCAGAATGTAAGAAGTAATACAGAAGATTATGAGAAAATAGTTCAAAATAGTCAGGTGATATTACCACAACACATTTATCTGTTACTGGTCACTAGCCAGGACAATTTATGGACTAAGATACATAATAAATGGTAATTAGAGAACAATATAGCTTATTCTATCTAACAATTGAATAATGTATGCATCAAAACAAATAAGGATTACATCTATGTAAAAAACAGAATGATCCAAAAGAAAATTATAGATAGGTACTATCTGATCCATCATATTTTGGGAAACATTAATGCTAATTGGAAAAGGATTGTTGGAATGGTTGCAGGAAAGTAAGTGATTTGAGTCACTGTTTATGGGAATGTGAACATATTCATAAGTGGTAGTTGAGGACAAATGAATTATTACAGCTGGGGTTCAATATGAAAATACCTATGACCTTTAACAATTTAATTCTGAATGATGTACATAATGAGGATTTGTCCTGCACACACACAAAAAAATATTTTCTATTTAGCAACCATGTCTACAAAGCATTTAATATTGGCCAACTGGAATAAGGAAAAATTAGAAGAATGTGATCAATAGAAATGGGCTTAATGGCTTCAGGAAGCAGTCCGGCTGGAACACTTGTGGGGCATTTTTTAATCAGAGAGCAACAAAACTTGCATATCATGTAATGAACTAAAAATGTATTACCTCCATCGTTAATAATACACTACAACCCTCTGTAAATATGATAAAGGGGAGCAGGAGGGGAGAAATACAAAAAGGTAAGAAACATTATTTATGTATGAGAAATGCATATTTTTGGTTTCACTTCCTTTTTTTTTTAATTATGCATTGATGTGATGATATGTATAGGTTCATTTTGTCTGTATTTATTACTATTTTTTGTCTTGAATAGAATCTTAAAAAAAAAGTATTACTAGCAGCAGCAAAGAAAGGCAAGCAAGCAGCAACGTATACTAGGCACTGTACTAATACTAACCACTACTGTGAGGGTACATAATGCAAAGTAATTGGGCCAGACTCCATAGGCTACTAATCGTTATACCCATAATTGCTTTGAAATGCAGACAGTGCTCACCACTGAGGTGCCACTGCTATGGTGGGACAATATCAGTATCAGTACCACTCTGGAAAGAAAATGGTGCACATTGCTAACAATCAGCTCTCCTCCAACTGGCCAACTTCAAGTTAAAATGCAACCTAACTTTGTTTTTGGACTCAATGAAGCACTCCAATATGGGGGAGGAGAAATGATTGTCTGCTAAATGGCATTGTCAAGGCAGCAGCTTCAAACGAGCTGCTTAAACTGGTGCTGCAAAGATAGCAGCTTCAAATGGGCATTTGTTACATTCTGGAAAGGTGAGGGTGCGTTAGCACCATGCATACTTACCTTCTGACACCCTTGCGGTTACTCCAGGAAGGTGTGGACTTTAGCTTGCTTAGTCTGGAGAAGATTTCTCCCTGCTTATTTTCTCATTCAGCAGGTGGGTCACACTGGAGTCCTCAATGTGTATTCATAATATTGCAATATTACTTCTTTTTGAACCCACATTTTCAACATACTCATGCGTTTTACCCCCATCGAAAGAACATGACTGTTGTCATTATCAAATCCCTCTTCAAAACCTGTTTTCATGGTCATTCTACAAAACAATGTTTCAGGTCACATTTCTCAACTCACCTTCAAATGCTGGGGTAATAAAAATGACTATTTTGAAAATCCAGCTGGCTTCATGGAGCTGAGTGATGGGGTGTCACTGGCACACTGGTGACCAAGGATCATGCCCTCATCCCAGAAGTCAGGAGTGGAGGCCAGCAGGGAGGGAGCTAAGAGCATCCCTTGGATGCTTCCCTCCAATGGGTGGGTGGCTGCATGCCACTTCAGCAGTGTTTCCTGGTGGTGGCTAACCAGAGGCATTCTTGATGGTGTGGGTGATCACATGCTGCTGAATGTCCTCACCCCCAGAATGCCATGTTGGCTACACACAAGATGGAGGTCTGTGAAGTCCCAGGAAACAAGTAAAATGGCTGTCCCAAAGCTCTGGATGACAGCCTTGGGTAGGATTCTCCAAGCCACCCAACCACACATTACACCTTTCCTGCCCCTCCACAACCAGCACCACCGAGGCTAGCTGGATCAGGAACATGTTTGACAAGTCAGTAAGCTTGGAGCACTCCCATGGGGGATAACAGTAGCAGGAGTTGCCCAGCAATTGGAGGAAGACTGGCATGAGAGCCCGAAGGAGTGGAGTTTCGGAGACCTGCGTAGGAGCAAAAATTAAAAAAATAAAAATTCAAGGTCACAATCTAAAAAAAAAATGACAATGTTAAGTATTAACTTCTTCATTTCTCAATCGTGAAAATATCATTATTTTAATATGGGTTATTAATATGTTAATTTGATCCTTTGTGCTATCAATGCCCAACAACTACAAAGCAAATACAAGCAAGCAAACATTCAGTATTGACAAATGCTTGTCTATTTTAGGTGTAATCCTACACTGCTCTCTAGTATTCATTTGTTGCTTTTATATTAATTTCATTGGTGTTACCTGAGTTCACAAGTAGGTTAAGTAATCTGTGTATTGTTACAAAGTATACAAGTAGCCTCTGAGGGGTTTAGCCCAGGTTTGCTGGTTGCCCTGGTTCTCAGATTGATGATCTCACCTCTAGGCTATACTTCCTCCCTAAATCCCCTCGTTAGTACTGAACTGCAGACATACCAATTGGATTATAGATTAATAGGGCCTCTGAGTGATGTCTTTTATAGTATGAGTCTCTGAGTGTGAGGTTTGGGCAAGAAAACCATGAAGTAATGCTTAGCAGTTCTGCCTACACAAACTGCACAAAAGTATTCACTTATACCATAAGAGATATCCCTTGGATGCCATATTATCTTATTATGGAACACTTGACTTTAGCTTGAGTGATTTGTAATAAGTTTAGAGTATTTTTTTTGTTTCATTGTGACCCTTCCTCAGAGCGTCAAAGTGGAACACTCCCTCCTAATGCTCCTGCATGAAAGCACACTGCACTCAGAATAAGAGGTACAGTGGTTCTGCACAGTAATTGGCTGAAATTGTTATAATCTGTAATAATAACTGCACTTAAATACAATGGAGAGAGGGAGGGTTAACATGGCTGAAACCAAGTACAGCAATTCCACAATGAAATAAACAAATCATGATTATGAAATATGCTAATGGTATATTTAAATAGTGATATTTACATTTTGCAGTTACATGTATGTGATTAAAAACTGATAATGTAATTAAATTAAATAGCAAAGGCAAGGATTTGGGTTGACCTTTGTTTAATCTGACAGTCCAATCCCAGCTGATTTAGGAAAGACAAGAGTAAGAATTCATATTCTACATTTTTTGCATTTGTATTGGAAATCCCTTTACAAAGCAAGGACTTGCAATAGATAGCGATAGTGAGCAACAGTGGGCTGATAAATATAACATCATTTAGTTGACCAGTTATAACTGATAAGATAACAATGGATAATTGCATAAGAAAGTATTTTTTCCAGAGAGAGATGAGATATTGGTCAGTGCATGAAGGTAACAAAGTTTAGAACAGAAGATCACAGACGTCTACTCCAATAGTATCATAACTGTAAAAAGGACCACAGTATAGTGTCTGATCAGAGGGATACAGTTGTATATATTTATGTACATCTTTTATATTAACAGATTAGCTTTGTCATGTTGGTAAAGTCATATGGTCACACAGTTTGCAATCAATTGTCATTAGAGGGACCTATACCTCCAGCATAACAGCACCTCTTGTATATCATTAAATGCTCAACATTAGACATGGGACTTAAAGAGCTGGCAACATGTTCAGGAGAACATTAAAAAAACATAATTTTTAGGCACTCTCCATCTTGTATTTCCCATGAGTTCTGTATTCCTCCTCCCCATTATTTAGTAGTGCGGTAATTTACATGAAAACAGTATCTTTGCTCCTGAAGAGTTCATCTATTCCTGCTGCCTTCTCCATACCTGAAGTCATAGAGCACTGCTTGTGACCTCACAGTTAACCCCATGGCAACAGATTGTGATGTCACAACAGAGAATTATGAGTTGAAGTAAGGAGTAAGCTACAGAGGCAGATGAACGCAGAATGAACTGTAAGGGACATCAATCAAATATTCTTATACAATTCTTTAATAATAAATTATGGGAAGATAAAATATATAAATATAAACAGAATGCAAGCAGAATTGTACCTAATTATGTTTTTTAAAGTTTTCTATGAGACATCAGTAGCTCTTTAAAGACCACAGTGATGGAAAAGAGCCACAATTCCTATGGCCCAGAGTTAAACTGTGAATTAAGCTACATATATGATGTACACAAAAGAACAGTTTGACTTTCAATCACTGGCCATAACATACCCTCATACAACTGTTGGATATTTACTTGAAGCCATTTTTTTATTTTCCTGTTAACTTTTCTCTGGTGTTTATGTCTGGCCTCAGTAAAATAATATAACACTTGGGTATAAATATACAACCAAGCAATCCAGCACTAGAAGCCAGGATAGCGAAGATTTCCACAACAACTACATATTTCCCTTTAGTGCTCATGTATGCTGGCATAAATGACACCCAGACACTAATAAAAACAAGCATGCTAAAAGTTATATGTTTAGCCTCATTAAACCTATCAGGCAAATTTCTTGACAAGAAAGCTACTATAAAGCAAACTGTAGCCAACAGGCCCATGTATCCCAGCATGCAGTACATCATGATGGCAGAACCTTCATTACATTCCAATATTATTTTTCCAGTTTCAGATTTCATATTCTTCAGTGGGAATGGGATAGCAGTAGACAGCCAAACTGTACATATAATAACTTGTAGCAAGGAACTGAAGACAACAATGGAATACGGTATCCACCTCGATCCTACCCACTTCCGTAGCTTACTGGAAGGCTTTGTAGCATTAAAAGCAATGACCACAATGATGGTTTTGGCCAGGATAGAGGAAATGCAAATGGAAAATATTACACCAAAGGCAGTCTGACGAAGAAGGCAGTTAATTTTCATAGGCTGTCCAATGAATATCAGGGAACAGATAAAGCACAATGTAAGGCCAATCAGCAGAAGGTAACTGAGCTCACGGTTGTTGGCTTTGACTATTGGAGTGTCCCGGAACTTAATGAAGATGCAAAGGACAGATACAGAAACCAATGAAGCAGAAATTGATAGACCAGTTAATGCTGAACCCAAGGTGTCATCAAAGGAGAGGAACTCTATGATTTTGAGAATGCAGTTTTCTCTTTTGTCATCTGACCAAAAGTCATCAGTGCACTTTATGCAGTCACCAGCATCTGAAAGAGAAAGAGTATTACATAGTTAGTGAAAACAAAATATATTTTTTTAATTCTTTCAGTTTAAGTCCCACTGGACACATAGCCCATTTTCAGTGGTGACCTAGAAGCATTGGAGAATAAGTGACTTACTTAGGGATGCACAGTATGCAAGTGGAGGTTGTGGGCATCAAACCCAAGTATGCCAGAAGTGCCAAGCCTATTCACAGCTTGTTATTTTAACCTCTATGCTATACCGGCATCCCAACTCGCAATGTAGTATAAAAATGCATGTACAGTATGTTAGACAAGCTATGCATTCTTTCCTCAATATTATATGAACCACTTATCATTATATGGTTCTGCACTCAAGTCCATGTTTCAATAGCTAATATACCCACATACTATATTTACAATTTATATACATATATGTGTATATAAATATATATATATATATATATATATATATATATATATATATATATATATATATATATATATATATTCATGTCAGTATAGCCTAGAAGTTAGAGTAATGAGCTGTGAACGAGTTTGGTACATCCAGCAAACCAGACCTGGGTTTAATTCTCACAACCTCCACTTGCATACTGTGTGACTCTGAACAAGTCACTTAACCGCCCAGTGCTCCCAGGTCATCTCTGAAAACAGGCACTTGTGCCTAGTGGGCATTACCTGGTTACCAAAGATTAAAAAAATGTCAACAATCTATGTTAATGCATCAGTTAGGGATCTTCAACCATTTACTCCTCAGCTCTGAGACACCATTTTAAATAAAGGCTAAGCAATGGAATTTTCAGACATCAGAATAGTGCTATTGGAGCCAGTGAGTTAAGTAGTAAATCCCAATGCTAGGGATTTTTTGAACACTAACTCTCTCCACTCCCATGCACCAACCCTATAAACACCACCAAACTGAAAGCCTTCAGGCAGTGGATGAAGCTGGATTGGAGCCCTAATTTGCTTCATGCAGAAGGCTTCAGGCTGTGCACAAAACAGGACCTGAGTCTTAACTTGCTTCATGTAGGTTAGGAAACAAGGAAGCACAGTGGCCTTCAGGCCCTGTCCTAAAGAAATCCAGACTTATAACTTACTTTGCTTAGGGTCCTTTGGGACTGGCATTCAGTTTGGTGAAGTTCACAGAGGTGGTGCATGAGGTGGAGGGGGAAGTAAGGGTTCAAAAATAGATTTCCTTACTTTTGAGGTTTCAAAAACCTTGCCTGATGTATTAAGGTAGTTGCTTGCCATGAATTTCCTGCTGTATTTTTAGAAAGGCATAGTATCTTATTGGTTGCATCATGCAGGGCCCTTTTGGTCTGCTTGATGCAACATCACATGCATTTTTAAAACAGGAGAAAAGTCAGAAGTTTCCTCATGCAAGGCCTTTTGAGAAGTAAGCTCTAACTTACTTGTGCAGGATCCTAAAAGCCTTCTTCAAAGCATGATCTATAAAAATCATGTGGTAAGCTCTAGCTTGTTTTGCACAGGGCACAAAAGGCCTTCGCCAATGCACGACTGAGCAAATTAGGAGGTAAGTCCTAGCTTCCTTTGTGCATTGTCTATAGATCCTATCTTGCCTAGCGCAAGGCCCTTCTGGCCCTGCACAAAGTAAGAAACACAGGGCCTAAAGCAGTTATGACCTTACTTCATGTGCCTTAACTTCATGTTTTTTATTTATTTTGATCACACATTTTCAGCATGGCCCATTTCACCACACCCCCACATCATAAACCTCACAACTGGCATTTTTAAACTCCTACCCAAAACTTTTTGTTGTAGTTCTAGGAAAAAACATGTCAGGCCAGATTTAAAAACATAAGAACATAACAATTTGCTGGCAGAAAGCGACCATGCTGTCCATCTAGTCTGACCGAGATGTCTACCCACATCTACTGCTCTTGTTGAGGTGACTACATTGACTGTCCCATGCCCATTTGTATTCTCTGACAGTCTTAGCTCCATCACCTCAGGTGGCAGGCAGTTCCAAGGGTCTTTGACCCTCTCTATGAAAATGTACTTCCTAACATTGGTTCTGATTTTACTGCCAGCCAGGCGTAAGTTGTACCCTCTTGTGCGCATAGTCCTATTTTCCTGAAAGAGGTTACTGGTATGTACTGCGTTTATTCGTTTAACAAATTTAAATGTTTCTACCATGCTTCCTCTGTTTCTTCTCTGCCCTAGTGAGATTAGATTTAACTGTCTGAGCATATTTTCATAAGGTTTGTGGTGTAGTACCTGCACCATCTTGGTGGCTCTCCTCTGCATGGATTCCAGATGGTATATGTCCTTTTTTACATAGGAAATAGAAGTTGATGGCAGATAAGGATCGCAAGGCCCATCCAGTCTGCCCATTTCTTTTTCTACCTTATGAATGTGTCATCGGCCTTTGCTCTGTCAATTACCTAGCTATTCATACTCATCTGTATTGCTCCCTTATGCCTATCCCATGCCTGGGTGAAGCCCTGTACTGTATTCATATCCACCACTTCCTGAGGTAGGCCATTCCATGCATCCACCACCCTTTCTGTGAAAAAGAATTTCCTCACATTACCCCTTAATCAGCCTCCCTCTAATCTCATGATGTGTCTTCTTGTCCTGCTAGTTTTCTTATATTGAAACATGTTAGACTCTTTCACCTTGTTAATGCCCTTAAGGTGTTTGAATGTTTCGATCATATCACCTCTCTCCCTCCTTTGCTCTAGGGTATATATATTGAGCTCCATTGATATGCCCTCATATGTTTTCTGATGCAGTCCCTGCACTATTTTGGTTGCCCTTCTCTGGACTGCCTCAATTTGGTTAATGTCATTGTGCAGGTGCGGCCTCCAGTACTGCATGCAGTACTCTAGATGGGGCCTTGCCAGTATCTTGTAAAGAGGGATTATTACCTCCCTCTTATGACTTGTGATAGGTGTGGCCTCCAGAACTGCACACAGTACTCCAAGTGAGGCCTCATCAAGGACATATAGAGTGGGATGATTACCTCAAGCTTTCTGCTAGTAATACCCCTACCTATACATTCAAGGATGTTGCTTGCCCTTTGTGTTGCTGTTTGCATTGCTTTCCTACCTTTAAATTGTCCAATATCTTAACTCATAGATCCCATTCTATCTTTGTCTTTTCCAATTGCTGCCCTTCCAGGACTTAGTTATTTCCTAGGTTACTCTTATCCAAGTGCATTACCTTACACTTTTTGTCATTGAATCTAATCTACCAGTTCTTGGACCATTCCTCCAACTTTCTTAGATCTGCCTCCATTCATTGGACCCCTACCTGTGTGTCCACCATGTTGCAGAGCTTTGTATCATATGCAAACAGGCAGATGTTCCCATTCAGTCCCTCAGCAATGTCACTGATGAATATGTCAAAAAGGATTGGGCCAAATACTACTAGTTACACTCCCTTCCTGAGACAAGGTGCCATTTACCATAACTCTCTGAGTCCTGTCTTGTAGCTTTTTTTTTATTCAGTTGACCACTTTCTGACCTATGCCTGTTTGCTCCAATTTATTTGCTAGCCTTCTGTGTGGAACCTTATCAAAGGCTTTGCTAAAATCCAGATGTACGATGTCCACAGCTGCACCTTGGTCCACTGCTCTTGTAACCCAGTCAAAGAATTCTATCATATTTGTTTGGCATGAGTGTCCTGCCATGAAGCCATGCTGCTTTGGGTCAAGTTTCCCACTTTCTTTCAGGTTGTCCACTACCCTTTCTTTAAGCAATGTCTCCATTACTTTACCCACCACTGAGGTCAGGCTGACTTAACGATAATTTCCTGCTACCACCCTTGTGCAATGACACACCTGTGGCGATTCTCCAGTCTTGTGGCACTATGCCATCTTCCAGTGACGTGTTAAATAGATCAGCTAGTGGGGCTGCAAGTTCCTCTCATAGTTTCTTCAGAAGTCTTTGGTGTAGCCCATCTGGCCCCATTGCCTTGTCCATCTTTAATTTAGACAGCTCCTCAAGGACCTTTTCTTCTATAAAGGGGCTGGTGTCTACTCCCCTGTTGTGGAGATGTGCCATGGCTGGTGCTGGACCATCACCTTTGTCTTCTTGGGTGAAAACCGAGCAGAAGAATTTGTTGAGTACAATCAACCAATCAATCAATTAATCAAAAATGTATTTATGAAAGCACCTTTCATCCTGTCTTTGTCATTTTCCACCAGCTGTCACTCTTTGGTTGCTAACCTAGTTATTCCTCTCTTATCTCTTTCTTTTTCCTGTATATAATAAAATAATGTTTTGTCCACCCCTTCAATCCCTGTGCTATTCTTTCTTCCATCTGGCCTTGGCTACCCGAATTGCTTTTCCTGCCTCCTTGAGTTTAATCATGTGTTTTTCTCTGTCCTTCTCAGATTTGGTCTCCTTGTACTTTTTTAAGCTTTTTTCTTATCTCTAATTATAGTCAACACCTCTGTTGAAAAACAGAGTGGGTTCTTTGATTTTCTGGATTTATTTGTTTTGCACAAGGTGCCATGACTGTAGTTATAACATTTTTCAGTTTTATCCAGATATCTTGCACATTCCCTGTGGCATAAGTTACCAGCGGTTCTTTAATACTTTCCCTCATTCTTGGGAAATTTCCTTTTCTGAAATTGAGGACCCTGACTTTGGTGTGACAAGGGTTCTCTGTGTTGTTAACTGACAGCCAGACTGACCTGTGGTTGTTGGTGCCCAGGTTGATCCCACTTGCATGTCTGACACCCAGAAACTGTTGTGAGTACCAGGTACAGAATAGCAGATGCCTAATTGGTGACTCTACCAATTGATTAAGGGCTTCCAGTAGTGATATGGGGAATTTTCTGCTTCTCTTTGAGGAGGCAGTGAAGGTGGACTAGTCTACATCTGGTATGTTGAAGTCCCCAACCAGTTGTAACTCAGTTTTGTCAGCTATCCACAGTATGTTTACCAGGAGGTCTTTATCCTTCTCAGTCTCCTGGGTGGGGGGTCTGTAGATAACTCCTACCCAGATAGGGTCCCTGTTACCAGCTCCCATAGTGATCCATAGGGCCTCTGCATGGCTGTGCAGTCCCAGGATTTCAGTTTCATTAATACCATCTCTGATACACAGTACATAATCATCCCCACCTTTCTTTCCCTTGTAGTCTCTCCTGAAGAGAGTGTATCCAGAGATAGCAACATCCCAGGTGTTGTTCTCTGTGAACCAAGCCTCTCTGACAGCAACACAATCAAGACTGACCTCGGCCGTCATGGCAGTGAGGTCTGGGGATTTTATTTGGAATGCTATAAGCATTAATGCACGTTGCCTTCCATCTCTGGTTAGTCCTGCTTGCTGCATGATTACTCTGTTTACATTTTGTGTCTTTAGCACACTTTCCATTTCTAGTGCATTTGAAACATCTTTGTGGAATTCTCCAACCTTTGTCACATGTGATGGTTGTGATGTAGCATCCTGATGCCATTGACGTGTTTGATGATGGGGGAGGAACATCAGCTGGTCCATAAGATGTGACAGGTTGCTGGTGCACCTTCTTCCCTTACTAGTTTTAACAACTGATGAAGACATCAAATTTTTGACAAAGTCCACGTGTCCCCTTCTTTGTAAGGTACAGGCCATCGAACTTAAAGAACTCCCTTTCCCAGAAGTTCTGCCAGTTTCCCAATGTAGCCATGCCTCTTATCCTGACAGCAGTTTATAAGTCATGTATTAATCTTGCAGATGTTCCCTTCTCTAACGTCTGCCTCCTGGTGCCCCTTTCCCACACAGACATAATCTCTTAGAAGGAGAGGCTGGATGAAAAGGAAGTTAGTTTTTCAGTGTGTTTTGTTAAATTTTGCTTTGTCTCCTCCACAGACTGACTAGCTAGGTCATTTGTGCCAATATGGATCAGAATGTGTGTGTCCTGCTTGGTGTTGCACACTATGTCCTCGATATGGTCTGTGTCACTCCATGTTGATGTTCCTGGGAGGCATCTTACTGCAATCTCTGATTGGCCACTCTAGTGGATGTGAGACTCTACTCCATGTATCTTAGAGTTTCCTATTATTAGTACATGCTTTTTTTTTGTCTTTGGTGACCTTTGATTTGGTTAGCTTCTCTGTTCAATGTTTGTGGTCCTCTTTCACTGGATTGCCTTCCTTGGCAGTAGGTGTAGATGCCAGTCAAGAGAACCTACAGTAGTTGGCCTGTGAATTGGTTTTTGAGACAACGTGGCACTGCTCTTTGGCTCCACTTTGCAGTTTCTAATGAATTGTCATCCCCCAGTCTGCTAGTTCTCTGGGGGAGTGGTGTTGGTGGTAAGTGGGCAAAGTTCAATGATGGCAAAGTGTTGTGATGTGTAGAGTGGTTCAGTTGTACTCTGAGGTAGGTTATCTTGGCCCCTGCTGCATCTATCTGAAATCGTAGCTACTTGAGGGCACGGCATGTTATATAATGCCCCACACATATTGTAAATGCTCTGGTGACTAGGGTCCCACAAATTCTGAAGTTCACAATGTCCATTTGTCTGCAGGTGCAGGGCCAGATGGCAAGGATCTGACCTGTTCTTTGGATGGAAAGAGAAAGGAAATTCACAAGAGTGGATTCAGAAGAAAAAGATCTGACCTGTGCTTTGGACAGAAACAGAAAGTAAACCTTTTCTGAAGCAAATAGAAAGTCCTGTGACAAAGGACTTGGCACAGGACTTTCTATTTACTTTAGAAAAAGGTTCACTTTCTGTTTACATTATTTCAGAAAAACAATAGTTTTGTGGTTCATAAGGTGGGATAAAAAAACATATTGAAATTGTGGGGTTAAAATCTGAAAATAATGAAATTATGCTTCAAAGTGTATTTGTCTAGATACATATATACATATTGTGTGTGTGTGTATATATATATATATATATATATATATATATATATATATATATATTATATAGGCAGTAGTGCCACTATAGTTAGGGTTCAGGAGCCATTTCATGTTAAACCCCAAATTTTGCACCTTAATAACTTTGTAACTGTTTGATGGATTTGCCTGAAATTTGGAATTTATGATCAAGAACCATAGGCCTTGGGATCTGCCAAGCTTTGTACTGATCGGATATACGGTTGTGGAGTTATTAAGCGTGATCTGTGCACGTGTTTACGCTTTTCTGGAATTCTACGGTCGCGCCTACAGGTCGTACGGTTTGCGTGACCGGCCCAAAATCTTCAGGGAACGTGCAGGCAGGGTCTCTGATGTGCCTTTCAAAGATTTGGTGAAAAAATATTAAACGGTTCAAAAGTTATTCAAAAAACAGTTTCCCATTATAAGTCAAAGGGAAAAAGTTACAAAAAGTTCAACACTTTCGCAAATGCATTTTTACTTTCGCAAATGGGCCTGTTACTTTCGCAAATCAGCCATTTTGTTTTCAGTTGGTGATCAGAAAAATGGTTGGCATTTAAATTTGGGACCCTCTAGCAACCTAATTTTTTTGTATTCACCTAGTCGGACCCTGAGGATACTTGCCATGTCTTTATTTTGTGGTAAAACACCCCAGAAATATGTTTTTCAAATTTCTGGAAAAAGTACTTTCGCAAATTACTTTCGTGCTCACGAAAGTGTAATTTTATTGCGAAAGCTTTTGCAAATTGCCACAGTAATTTTCTAGTCTGTGGGAAAATGACAGCAATTCTTTGGCAATGCACTGCAAAATAACCGTTGGGAGTTTTGGGCTGAAATTTGGAGAGAACGCAGCCGACATCTCACAGATGTGCCTTTCAGTGTTGTATTGAAAATATTACACTCTGACAGAATTAGCACTCAAAGTTGACAGTTTTTCCCATAGGATAACATTACGGCGTCAACACTTAACAGAAATCATTTGGAGCCCTGCTGCAAAATAACGGTTTGGTCTTTTTCCTGAAATTTGGAGGAAGACAGCCAACAGCCCACAGATGTGCCTTTCAGTAGTTTGGTGACAAAACATTACAGGGAGGCAAAGTTATGGTGCTCCAAACTTTTCTTTTTTTCCCATAGGATAACATTACGGCATTCGCCGCGTCTTTCAGGGCCCGTATCTCGGAAACGGTGTGAGATACGGACTTTTCATCGGAAAATTTCTTAGCCCCTTACTGGGGCTAAGACTCAAATTAGCCAGGACAGTTGTAAATAATATGACTTTTACATTTTTTTTCTATGACGTACGGTTCCTGAGATATAATGTATTTAGTATTCCAAGATCTCATTTTCTGCGCCGATACTCATTATTTTGCATACATTATTTGTACTCACTGTCTTTCTCAAAGCAGGTTTTGGGGAAAACCAGCCTGTGCGCTTACATTACTGTTACTGTTGCCCTTTCTGCTTGTGGATCCGTACCCGCTTTCCACTTACCATTGACGCCTGCGCCACCATGTACAAAAGTTATCCCTATGCTTACATTGCGCTTTGCTTTTCTGTTATTTTCTGCCATTTCTGTTCATGTACTGTTTATCTTACTGTTTCATTTACATCACCATGCCCATTGACATTTCTGTTTGCAGGCACCATGTTACTATGTGACAACACATCACGTGGCAGACCATTCCGTCTACGCCACCATAATAGATTACCCTTTCTGTTCTCATTCATGCTTATGTTACCATATGCGCCACTGTTAGCATTTCTGTTTGCGTTGCTGTCCCTGTTAGTATGCCACAAGACATCATGCGGCGGGGCCAGCGGAGCCCGAGCCCGGCAGCTCCCTCCACTGCGATACATTCACTATTTCTCATTATCATTCTCAAGAAAGGGAATGAGTGGCAAAAACTCTATTTAATGCATTAGTTAGGTTGTTCCTCAGCGACAAAGTGAGGAAATTCACTGTTGGGTTGAAAACCCCTTGGACCCCCGCACCCCAACCGGCATTGGGGTGTGTGATTGGGATCCTGGGTCCTAACTCTCACCCCATTCTCCTATACTTGCTGCTTTTCACATGTCATGGGGTGAGAGTTAGGCTGATTTATCCTAATGCGCACCCCAATGCCAGTTGGGGTTGGGCTGGGGTCCAAGGGGGTTTTCAACCCTAACAGCGAATTTCCTCACTTTTGTCGCTGTGGAACAACCCTAACTAATGCATTAAATGGAGTTTTTTGCCTCTAATATATGTATATATATACTTTATGAAGCAAATAAATATGTTTTATAGTTTATAAATGTGACTGGACTATATATATTACATATACCTTTAAAACACACACACATATATATCTATTGGAAACCTGGCTAGGTTCCCCACTAACTCTACTTTCCTATATATATATATATATATTATAGTGGCACGGTAGTGCCACTATAGTTAGGGTTCAGGAGCTATTTCCATGTTAAACCCAAAATTTTGCACCTTAATAACTTTGCAACCATTTGATGGATTTGCCTGAAATTTGGAAAGTATGATCAAGACCCATAGGCCTTGGGATCTGCCAAGTTTCGTACTGATCGGTTATATAGTTGTGGAGTTATTAAGCATGATCTGTGCACGCATTTATGCTTTTCTGGGAATTCTACGGTCGCGCCTACAGGTCGTACGGTTTGCATGACTGGCCTGAAATCTTCAGGGAATGTGCAGGCGGGGTCCCTGATGTGCCTTTCAAAGATTTGGTGAAAAAATATTAAACGGTTCAAAAGTTCTTCAAAAAACAGTTTCCCATTATAAGTCAAAGGGAAAAAGTTACAAAAAGTTCAACACTTTCGCAAATGCATTTTTACTTTCGCAAATGGGCCTGTTACTTTCGCAAATCGGCCATTTTGTTTTCAGTTGGTGATCAGAAAAATGGTTGGCATTTAAATTTGGGACCCTCTAGCAACCTAATGTTTTTTGTATTCACCTAGTCAGGCCCTGAGGATGCTTGCCATGTCTTTATTTTGTGGTAAAACACCCCAGAAATATGTTTTTCAAATTTCTGGAAAAAGTACTTTCGCAAATTACTTTCATGCTCACGAAAGTGTCACAAATTTTTGGCAAAGCTTTCGCAAACTGCGACAGTAATTTTCTAGTCTGTGGGAAAATGACAGCAATTCTTTGGCAATGCACTGCAAAATAACCGTTGGGAGTTTTGGGCTGAAATTTGGAGGGAACGCAGCCGATATCTCACAGATGTGCCTTTCAGTATTGTATTGAAAAAATATTACATGGTGGCAAAGTTATGGCACTCCAAAGTTGACAGTTTTTCCCATAGGATAACATTACGGCGCCCGAAGCATTACAGGAATCCTTTGGCACCCTGCTGCAAAATAATGGTTTGGTCTTTTTTCCTGAAATTTGGAGGGAAGACAGCCAACAGTACACAGATGTGCCTTTCAGTAGTTTGGTGAAAAAATATCACATGGCGGCAAAGATACGGCACTCCAAAATTGACGGGATTTCCCATAGGATAACATTACGGCGCATACATTATTTGTACTCACTGTCTTTCTCAATGGGGAAAACCAGCCTGTGCGCTTACATTACTGTTACTGTTGCCCTTTCCACTTGTGGATCCGTACCCATTTCACTTACCATTGACGTCTGCGCCACCATGTGCGTTATCCTTTGCGTTTTCATTTGCACTTGCTTTTCTGTTATTTTTTGCCATTTCTGTCTACAGTACTGTTTATCTTACTGTTTCACTTTACATCACCATGCCCATTGACATTTCTGTTTGCAGGCACCATGTTACTATGTGACAACACATCACGTGGCAGACCATTCCCGTCTACGCCACCATGTGCGTTACCTTTCTGTTCTCATTCATGCTTGTGTTACCATGATGCGCCACTGTTAGCATTTCTGTTTGTGTTGCTGTCCCTGTTAGTATGCCACAAGACATCATGTGGCGGGGCGGAAGACTAAGGCCCAGCTCCCGCCCATACATCACTATTTCTCATTATCATTCTCAAAGGAAGGGAAATTAGAGGCAAAACTCCATTTAATGCATTAGATAGGGTTGTTCCACAGCGACAAAAGTGAGAAATTCGCTGTTAGGTTGAAAACCTTGACCTCTCGCCCCACCCCCCCCCAACCGGCATTGGGGTGTGCATTGGGATCTGAGTCCTAACTCTCACCCCATTCTCCTATACTTCTGCTGCTTTACACATGTCATGGGGTGAGAGTTGAGGGGCGCTATCCCAATGCGCACCCCAATGCCGGTTGGGGGTGGGCGGTCCAAGGGGGTTTTCAACCTCTACCAGCGAATTTCACTTTTGTCGCTGTGGAACAACCCTAACTAATGCATTAAATGGAGTTTTTTGCTCTAATATATATATATATATATAGCATATATACACTGTATATATATATATTCATGGCAAAAAAAAATCCATTTCCTGCATCAGTTAGGGTTGTTCTGCAGTGACAAAAGTGAGAAAATTCAGTGTTAGGGTTGCCACCCCTTGCACCCCAAGCCCACCCCATCCCCACCAACAGGCATCGGGGTGTGCATTGGGGTCGTTGGTCCTAATTCTCACCCCATCCCATGTATAAACAAGCTGAAGTGGTGCAGTATAGGAGAATGGGGTGAGAGTTAGGACTGATGACCTCAACGCACACCCTGATGCCTGTTGGTGAGAATGGGGTGGGCATGGGGTGCAAGGGGTGGCAATCCTAACACCAAATTTCCTTGCTTTTGTCGCTGTGGAACAACCCTAACTGATGCATTAAACAGAGTTTTTTTGTCATGACTTTCCCTTCTTCTTGAGAATGACCACTATAAATAGTGAATGGAATGTGGTGGTGGGAGCGCAGGGCCCGCATGTGATTTTTTATCACATAGTAATGCTAACGGTAAAGCAAATGCAAATGGTAACACACATGGTGATGCAAACATAAATGGTAATGCAAACTGTAAGAGAAACACATGCACAAATGTTAATGAAAACAGAAATGGTAATGCAAACGGTAACGCAAACGCTAACGGCAACGGAAATGCAAACTTTAAGGAAAGCAGTAACGTAAACGCTAACGCCAGTGGAAATGCAAATGGTAAGAAAAATGCAAATGGTAACACAAACGCAAACAGAAATGCAAACTGTTAAGGCAATGGCAACGCAGAAGGAAACAGTAACGCAATTGACAACGGAAACGCAACCGAAAACGCAAACACTAAGGGCAACAGAAAAGCAAACGGTGACGAAGATGCAAACAGTAATGGTAATGCAATTGGAAATGCAAACAGTTACAGTAACAGCCACGATGACACTAAAGTGAACAGTAACACAAACAGAAACGCAAACGTAAGCACGTAAGGAAAGGCAAATGCTAACACGGATGGTAACGGTACCACAATTGGAAATGCAAATGCTAATGGTAACAGCAACGATGATGCCAAAGGAAACAAGAATGCAAACGCAAATGCAAATGGAAGCATGCATGCAAACACAAATGGTAATGCACGCTGACACAAAACAAAGCGCAAACAGAAACAGTAATGGAAATGCAAATGGTAACAGCAACGCAAATGCAAGTGCAAATGAAAATGCAAAGGGTAACGCACACAGGGGCGTAGACGGGAACACGAACGCAGACAGTTACGGAAACGCAAGTGGAAATGCTAACTGTAACAGTAATGAAAGCACACTCCTTTTTTTCCCCTAAAGCTGCATAGAGAAACACAGTGAATACAAAGAAAGTATGCATAATAATGGGCCTCAGAGCAGAAAATGAGCACTTGGAATACTAAATTGCTTATATCTCAGGAACTGTAGAAAAAAACATCGAAAAAAAATTAAAATTTCATATAATTTATTACTTTCCTGACTAGTATTTTACTTAGCCTCTGGTGGGGGGCTAAGCATTTTTCCGACGAAAAGTCCGTATCTCGAAGCGTTTCCGAGATACGGGCCCCGAAAGGCATGGTGGATGCCATAATGTTAGTCTATGGGAAAAATAGTCAACTTCAGAGTACCGTAACTTTGCATCCCTGTAATATTTTGTTACCAAACCATGAAAAGGCACATCTGTGGTATGTTGGCTTTCTTCCTTCCAAATTTCATCCCAAAAGACTTAACCGTTCTTTTGCAGCCAGGTGGCAAAGAATTCCTGTTATTCTGGGCATAGTGTCACAAAGTACTGTCACAAATCATGACACTTTCGCAAAAAAAAAATCATGAAAGTGTTGCAGGTGTGACACTACTTTGCGACACTACAGTTTACAAAAATGTCAAAAACATATTTCTGGGGTGTTTAACCCTCCAAAAAAGACATGGCTAGCATCCTCAGGGCTCGACTAGGTGAACACAAAAAGAATTGTGTCCCTAGAGGGTCCCAAATTTAAATGCCAAGCATTTCTGTGATCAGTGACTGAAAAAAAAATGGCTGACTCACAACACTACAGGGGTCATTTGTGACACTAAAAACTGAATTTGCGACACTGTCAAACTTTTTGTTAACTTTTCCCATTGACTATAGTGGGAAACTTGTTTTTTGAATAACTTTTGAAGTATTTAATATTTTTTCATGAAATCTTCAAAAGGCACATTGGGGACCCTGGTGGTATGTTCCCTGATGTTTTTGGACCAGTCATGAAAACCGTGTGACCTATAGGCACGAGCAAAGAATGCTCAAAAAAGCATAAATGAGACACTGAATGGTGCTTTATAGCTCCGCAATCATATATCTGACTTGTACAAAACTTGGCAGATCAAGAGACCTAGGATACTGCTCTGCACCTGCCAAATTTCAGCCAACTCTGTCATATGGTGGCAAAGTTATTAACCTGACAAATTTCACACTTTAATATATATACTGCATATTTAACAGATAACCCACTCTTAGGTGTGTGGTCACGCTCTGATATATGCATGCCTTGGGGTGCATTGTACGCACTAGGTTGCATTGAGGTAGGCTAGGTAGTAAAACTGTCTCTCATTGAGAGTCGACTCAGTGTAGGTTTTGGTGGTTGGAGAGAGGCTGAGGTTGGAGTTTATGCTACTCGCTCCTGCGTCTGTGAAGGAGGCGCCAGAAGCAGAAAAGCTAAGCTCATTTTATCTTAGTACAAGTATGCCATCTACTGCCTGTGTGCTATGTGGCCTTTTCGGGACTTCTTATTGCATTCTCCGGCTGGGTTGGCCAGTATTTTTCCAGTTTGTTTTTTCTCGCCACACACAGGAGGAGTGTCATGGTGTAGGTGCCAGCAACTGGAGCTGATGTGTGAGGGGGAAGGCCGGTCGAGTGGCTACATAGGCAAGGGAAGAAGGGAAGGAAATTTACTGACCACTCCTCGAGAAGAAGCTTATTGCTCTCAAAAACCACCACAATCTCTATATTTTTACCAGTGGAGTGCTTTGATTATAGTAGCATTCTTGCCTATTTCTCTTGCTCTTTTTCTGGGTTTTTATTTTAATTTATCCCTTGATCCCCGTGCT
Source organism: Neoceratodus forsteri (assembly GCA_016271365.2). NCBI lineage: Eukaryota > Metazoa > Chordata > Ceratodontiformes > Ceratodontidae > Neoceratodus > Neoceratodus forsteri. The sequence goes on along the minus strand of CM057449.1, from coordinate 50,870,640 downwards.
CTTCTGTGCAAGAGGTTAGCTTGTGGGTGTTTGAGCCTAGCAGTTTTGCCTCCTCTCTGGGATGTCCAGAGGGTTTATTTAGCACTTGTGCATTTTATATACGTTTTTATATTTTTATACTAATATAGTGTTTAAGTGAATTTTATTTTGAACTTTCACACTGTTTTTTGTGATCCCTGATCACGTGCTCTTCTCTTTTTAAGAGCGCAGGCTCAGCTTTGGCTCTTAGAGTAAGGCGTTCTACCTGGCGTTCCACCTAGCGGCTTTGGTGGTATCAGCTTGTTTTTTTATTAGCTCTCTTAAGAAAAATAGAGTGCTTTACTTAGTTTTGAAAGCTGTTTTTTTTTTTCAAATTACTCCCTACTCAAGGTTTAGCTCCCCACTTCTCCTATCTGCTGAGCTTTTTGGCAGCAGTTCGGTTTGCTGTGAAGCGTTGCACTGATTGGTTGTTTTTTTCTGGTGTTGTACTGTGTGTAACCTGCACAAGAAGGGAGAACTAAGGACACCTTTTTATCTAGCCTGAGGCCAGGGATTTCATTACCTAAGAGCACAAGTAAGCACCTAGGAGCACAAATAATAAAAGTATAGCAAAAGTAAAAAGAAGTAAAATTAAGGACCTCTCTAATGGGATCTGGTATGTTGGTGGACTGTATGTTAATTGACCTTCTATTTCACATGTTTTACTTTGCTTTGTCTCCTTGGGACTATTAAGGCTATGAGTCCTTTTTAGCTTGTGAGTTTATTTTGGTTTTCTCTTTTATTTTTTATATGAGCCCCTTTTACTAATAAGATAATAGGGTAACAGGTAGACTAGCTAAAAGGTTATGTTGTAAAGTGAATATCGTTGGTATCTGAAAGACACTTGACTGAATCCCCTTTTTTCTTTTTCCCATTTTGTCCTGTTTTTTCCTGCTTAATTAGTGTCTATCAGGATATTGACAAGGAGAATTCCAACAACAGCAGTTCAAATCTTGGATTGCAACCTTGCTTCTGATAGGAAACCAGATTTGCATAGCCTTCTTACTAAGAAGTACAAGTACAAGCAAACTGGTTTGCAGAATCAAATTCTGGAAATTTCATGTATTTTTCCTGTACTTACTGTGAACTGGAAAGCTGGCTGAAGCTATTGTGAGCCATCTGTCCACGTGGCTTTCACAGACATCTTTTGGCTACCTGCTCTTAAGACTTTTCTTAAAAACTCCCAAATACATAAAGGGGGAGCAAACTCAAAGTCCTTTTAAAGAGACATGTGTTTAAATCTGATTCAAAGCTCATTTCTGTAAAGTATATCGAGAGATGAATGTTGGATAAAGGTGAACACCTAATACATATTCATTTTCAATAACTGAGCCTATGCCATTTTTAGACAATTACATCAGAAAACTATAAGGTTTTAAGTAATTTTGACTGTTGCTCAGCTGTCTTATAAATCCTTCTGGCTCTAAATACTTATCTATTAATTTTTTGCACTCCTGCACTCTTTATTAGATTCCTGTAATAGGCCACCTGATTTCTGAGTTTGTGTGAAAATGGTACTCACCACAAGTGGGGAAGGTAACTCCCCCACAGGTGCTGTAGCAGGGGAGATTTTGCCTCAAGTGATTGTTATATCAGAGACCCAGGAAGGCTCATTTGCAGCCCCCACCTTGAAGTTCATACAAAAATCTGGTGGGGCAAAGCAAAAGAAAAACAATTCTAAGAAAAAGAATATGGCCCAGAAGAAATGAATTGACTTGGTGGGGGATAAACTTATTTTCCCCTTGGACATCACAGGAGGGAAAAAAAACAGCTCAAAATCACAGACATATACACGCTGAAAAGGGAAAAATTCCCAACTCCTTTCTACCCCAATCCAGGCCTCAGCCAGAAGGCTATATCAACCAGTAGCCTATAGGGATTCTTTTGAAAACTCTGGATCTAATGAATCCAGACAGACTGCTGAAATAATCTCTTATGACCAATATGAGTGGGAAACATTTACACAGGAATTGAGTAATGAGGGGGACTCTGATTGTTCTGAGCTAGAATTTACCCCGGCCCTTTCCTCTGACCACGTCTGCATGGACAGACCCACCTCACCTAGGGCTATCCCCAGGCACATAAAACAGGTCCCAGGACATAAGCTGGCTGGAACTAGCTTTCTGCTGCAAACCCCTGCCATTGAGCATTTTTTTTTTATTAACAAAGTTTTATTGTTTTCCAGCACCAAGTATATACACAGGTTAACACACCATTATGAACAATAGGTGCGATTACAAGGAAACAATATAATCCCACCCTCCAACCCCTCCCCAAAGAACTACATATCCTTGTTAACCACCCCACTGCCGTAGTATAGGAGACTCATATCACATATGTTTCCATGTTGTCAAAATAGCCTCCAAACTACCCCACAATAACGTAAATGCTTTAATTCTATCTTGCATAATTGCAATATGCCGTTCCAACTCTAATGCTAGCATAATCTCTCTATACCATTCCAGTACAGATGGCACTTTCTCATCAGTCCAATGTCTTGCAATTACTATTTTAGCAGATGCAGATATCAGTGCCATATGTGCTCTTCGACACTTGGCAGTACCAGAAGGAAAACAATTAATCATACAAATTGCAGGGGTGAAGAGCTCAGTCAGGCCAAGGATAGGGTCCAAAGTGTTATTAAAAGCACTCCACTATGCCTTTATACAGGGACACAGCCACATCATGTGGTATAAAGAAACCGGATCTTTCTTACATCTATTACACACTAATGTGGCTATCTTCCCATATCTGAAGGGTTTAACCGGTGTCAGATATAAATCATGCATGATATTATAACAAACCAACCTTAACCTATCTTGCTTAACCAGTTTGTACATTGACGTCCAAAGTGTCTTCCATAAAGTGTCATCCTCTGGGATATCTAACTCTTTTATCCAATAGGAGCAGGGACCAGATGGCAATCTATGATCCCACTCCTGTAGAACTTTATACACTTTAGAGACAGCATGCGATTGAGAAGCTACCTGCAGAAGTGCTGCTGTCTCTCTCTCACCTGGATCCTTAAGGGGGATCCGTACAGAGAATGATGTTATGGCCTTACAAACTTGGATATACTTAAAGGCATCAGTATTTAATGCACCAATCGATTGTTGTAATTGAGCAAAGGGCGTCAATTTTCCATTTTTCCACACTTCCGAAACTTTACATTGGATCAGCCGAGGCCACAGGATCGGGGGTATCGGAGACCCCTCAATCTTAAAGTGCGGGTTACTGATCACTGGCTGGTCAGAGGATTGATACCACTTTATACCGAGATACCATTGGACTTGGTGAGAAACTTTCATTGACCATCCCATGGGGTTCGTACTAAGGGACCTGGGAATATATGCCAGGGAGACATACAAAAGGTCCCACAAGGAACACTTGACCTGAGACGCTAGATATCTTTCAATGGATAGCCACAGCGGGGAATATACATGATTTCCAATGTCATTATGCCAGAAGGCTAACTTATTTATATGTTGGGCTATGTAATATAAAAAGAAAGAGGGGGCCGCGAGGCCACCTCTCAGCTTCAGGGCTGTTAACTTTAAATAAGATCTACGAATACCTTTTTTGTTCCATAAAAAAGAGTTAAGCTTATTTTGTAATCTAGAAAACCACTTTTTTGGCAGATACATCCCTAACATCCCTAAAGGGTATAATATCCTTGGTAATAGATTCATTTTGATGACATTTAACCTACCCCAAAGAGATAGAGGCAATAATCGCCATCTCTCCAGATGTCTAGATACTGTTATAATTAGATTGTCAATATTATTACATCTTATGGCCCCAAATTCCTAAAGATCTTAATACTGAGGTAATCTAGAGCCGTTTCCCGCATAGGCCTAGGAGGACAGTTCTGCCTTATTTATTATATGATTCAAGGGCATTATCTTAGTTTTTGTTTGATTCATCCTATAATAGGACAATTTAGAATATTCCTCAATCTCTCTTAGAACAGCCACTAATGAGGAACCAGGGCTTTCTAAATGTAATAAAATATCGTCAGCATATACCGAATAGGCATATCTTGTTGTACCGATTTGAATGCCAGTAATATTCTCGTTTTCTGCCATTCTTAACAACAGAGGTTCTAGATATAAATTGAACAACAGTGGTGACAAGGGACACCCCTGCCTAGTACCCCAATTTAATTTAAAAGGGAAGGATAATAGGCCATTACATTTAACTTTGGCAGAAGGACATGAATATAGAATTTCTATCCATTTTATGAATTCCCTTGGAAAGCCAAAAGCTACTAAAGTGGCAAATAGAAATTCCCACGAAACTCTATCGAATGCCTTTTCAGCGTCTAATGAGACAAGTACCATAGGCACTTTCGAATCTCTGGCAGTTGCAACAATGTGTAGCAACTTTCTCACATGATCTTGAGATGACCTGCCAGTCATAAATCTGACTCGCTCACATCCTATCAGATTGCCTATAATTTTTGTAAGTCTATTGGCAAAAATTTTGGCCAGTATTTTGATATCTGCATTTAGCAGTGATATGGGGCAATAGCGGCCAAGATTCTGCGAATCCTTCCCGGGCTTTAAAATTAAAGTTATCAGAGCCTCCTGAAACATAGTGTCTGATGTACCATTATCAAACCAGTAGGAGAAAAGATCCATGAGCACAGGTGAGATAGCGGATTGGCAAGCTTTATAAAAATTATTTGACAGGCCATCATTGAGCATTTTGAGAATACAGGGGATAATCTAGAACTAAGGGCCAGTAGCGTAGAAAATTCCCAGAGGGCCTGGGTGCAAGGCAATGTTACAGGCCCCTCCTCAGTTTTGAAAAAACATAAAAATTATGATTTTGGCCCCTCAAACCTCATGGGCCCAGGTGCCACTGCACCCCCTGCACCCTTGTAGCTACACCCCTGCTAAAGGCTATAATATGGGAGATGAGTGTAACCATTGATGGTTTAAAAAGGCTAGAGCTAACCCATAGAAAAGTGAAAGAATGAGTGGGTAACCCTGGGGCAGATAATGCCACATGAAGAAACCCTGTGAGGGCTCCTCATGAGGAGAGCACAACTTCAGATGAGTAGCCATACTTAGAATAGGTGGACCTGGTAACAAGCTCATCCATCTCCAAACAGACAGTAGAGATAAAAAAAAAGATATTCTGCTGATATTGTAATTCTGGAAAGTATTATAGAACTAAAAGATGAGATCTGCAATTTAAGGGCAGATGTCTTTTACAACAGAGCACTACTGGAAAGGGCTTTGGATAGTGATAAACATCAACACTCAAGTCTGATTGGAGATGAGTCTTTGACCTTGGGCAAAGATACCAAAGGAATTCAGGTTCAGCTTCCTTCCCTCTTTGGCAAAGATAAGATATGTTCATGCTATATGTGGAATCCAGACATGGTCCATCCCAGTAGCAGGGAGTCCACAGGACAAACTGTCCGTAAGCAATCTAAACCAAAGAGAATCAAAACTAAAAACCTAAAAAGGGCCTCCAGAAAGCCTGTCCTCAATGAAAATTCTAAAAAAACATCTTGCACTGCCCTAGAGGCCCCTGTGACCCACGTGATACAGGATGTTACCAGTCAAGGGTCACATGGGATTTCAAAGGAGGAAAAGTCCTGTTTAGATATTAAAAAAGTTGTTGAAATTCCTTACGAGGAAATTTTGAGTGAAGAATCTCAGGCAGCATATTGGGGGAAGACTGTGAATGCTGGTGATTCACCCACCAGTAAGAACCTCTGGGATGGGAAAAAGGAATGCACAAAGAGGAAGAGCCCTAAAAATGCTGAATTTATCATTGAGGTGCAGGGCATCCCGATGTTAGAGAACGAAACATACTGTATGAATTACTTCTTTCTAGGATGGTGGATTTTTTCGGGCTGCACCAGAATAATATTGATGGAGAGATAGCAGTTGTAAGGTCTTTAAACCCAGAAAATAAGAATACTGTATTATTTTATTGCTCATCTAGAAATATAGCAGATTTCATTCTAGAGAAAATCCCATCCCTGGTCAAGAAGGGACATGACATCTCATTCCCCGTGCTCGTCCCAAAGTGTGTAATCATGGATCCCCCAAACAAGGAGACAACAGAACAGTTTAATTCACTTTCTAAAGTGATTCCCAATGAGAATGAGGAGAAAGGGGCAGACATGGAAGCACAGAGGAAAATTATAGGGGTAACCAATGAGCATGTTTAAAATTAGAGTAAAGCATGGCTGTGTAGGACTATAACCATGTTTGGGTAGAAAGTTTCACATAGGAGTGTTAGGGAAGATCTGCTCTTCTTCCTTAAAAGAGCCTTAGGTGTCCACATTACATGAAACATGGTGGACTCTATAAAATTATATGGAGACCCTGGTTTCTCGTTACTAGTGGACATCACATTTAAAAATCCTAATACAGCCAGCAAACTGCTTTCTTTAGCTGGCAAGCTGGACTGTTTGGGAATACATATAGTTGACCCATTAGAAAAGGGGGAAGCTTCCTCCAGGCTGAATCAACTAAAAGATAGCACAGAGTCATCACCAAAGGAAGACACCCCACTAATAGATCTTGAGAAATTAATAGATCCCAATACTTTCTAGCCGCTGCTAATAACTTAGTCTGATTGACAATTGCAGTCTTCAAATGAGTTAAGGGAAATGATGCCTGAATTGTAGTCTCCAATTGAATTTTATTTATTAGGATGTAGGATTAAACACCTTTGAGCTGAGAGCTCTTTTACAAAGGTTCCATGTCAAAAGGATGGAAGACAGCATTACAAGGGTTCAAGCAGCATAGAGTATAAAGCATGTACAATATTTACAATAATTATAATGGATTATTCAAGCAGGTTAAATAAACAAAAAAACTATAGAGGGTAAGACACCTATAAGGTTGCATTTAGAGTAAGTTATAGGAGAGGATAGTTGCAGGTAGTAGAAGGTTGGAATCAGTTTGCTGAGGCAGTAGTTAGTGGAATGAGGAAGTAGGTGGTAGGAAAGAGGGGGCTAAGAGATGATGGGAGGGTGGGAGTAGGGTGGGAAGTGGAGTTGCTGCAGTCATGGACCTTGTCAAGAGAAACATGAGGGGTGGATGCATGAGGCGGGTGACTAAGCAGAGTTTTGAGCCACCAAGTGGAGGTACAGATGGTAGAGATGGCCTGGGCATACCATGGTGGAAGCCGCATATAAGTAGGTCAGAGCCCTGAGGCAGAGAGACTACTGGTAACAGTCACAGGTGCTGGATGTGGGAAGCTGCTGGCGTAGTAGTCTTTTGAAGGGGCACAGAGTAGGTTGAGTGGAGATGTCCTGGCTGAGGGCATTAAACCAGAGGGGTGCTCTGTAGGCAAAAGAGCACTGACCCTGTGTTGTTCAAAGATGAGGGACATGGTAGAGGTGAGTGCTAGCACCTCTTGTCCATTGTGTGTTGCTGCTGTGTGGCTGAAGTAGGTTTGCGGTTCCATCTGGGAGAATTCCTAGTAGCACCTTTTTTGCCAGCAGGCAGGTTTGGTAGTGTAACCTCCCACTAAGTTGGAGCCAGCCCGTTTGTGCATAGAGGTCACAGGTATGGGTGAGATGCTCAGCTCCTGTAAGCAGCCGGCAGGCCTTGTTCAGTGCCATCGATGTTCTGTGGAGGGCGGTGGGACTAGCAGCATTATAGATAACCAAACTGTAGTTTATGACAGAGAGGACAGAGCTGTTGATTGCTAGTCTAAGAGCGTCCGAGGTGAGACAGTGCTTGTGCCTGTGGAGGAGACCGATTGTGTCGTTGACAGTCCTAGCCACATTGCTGATGTGTTGGTCATAGGCCAGGCTGCTGTCAAGTGTGACCCCAAGATATTTAAAGTGCTGGGTATGTTTGAGCAGAGTTCTAGATCATGTACTAATGTTGAGAGCGTATGACTTGTATTTGCTTTGAGTGCTGAAGAACATCATTTTTTTTTTTTTTTTACATTTAGGATAAGTTTGTGGTCCTAGAACCATTCCTTAACAATCCCAAGGCTATGTTGCAGTTTGCACTCAAGATTCTCTGGGTCTGGGCAGTTTGAGAAGATTACTGCATCATCTGCATAGAGTAGCATCTGCTGTGGGCAGCAGCATGGTAGGTTGTTGAGAAAGATGCTGAAAAGGAGCAGTCCCAGTATGGAGCCTTGTGGGACCCCAGATTTTACAGGCAGATAATCAGAGAGGACATTGTTTATTTTCACTCTTTGTGTACGTTGTCCTAGGTAGCTTTTGAACCAGAGGGTTGATTTTGCAGAGAGGCCAATAGAGGTTAATTCGTTTAAGAGGAGGGAGTGGTGGACAGTATAGAAGGCCTTTAAGAGGTCAATGAATACTGCCCCTGCTAGGGTTCCTTGGTCCAGGGACTGGTGAATAAGCCCAGTGAGTTCAAGTAGTGCTGTAAAGGTATTGTGACCTTTATGGAAACCATGCTGCTCTGGGCATTGGATTGAGTATTTTACAAAATATTCAACCAGCTGGTCAGCCACTATGCATTCTAGAGATTTGGAGAGCAGTGTCAGAATTGAGATGGGCCTGTAGTTTGACAGCAATACCATATCTCCATTTTTGTACACAGGAGTCATGATGGCCAATTTCCACAGCTGTGGGAATTGCGAGTGTCAGAGCGACATGTTCAGGATCTTGTTTATGAGAAGGAGAACTTCATCAATAGTGAGGGCAACCAGTTTGAGGTCCAGTGTGTCTGCACTTTGTCTCAATTTCCCGAGCACTTTGAGGAGGAATTTCCTGACTCATGCGGTAGTAAGTTTCTTGAAGTAAAAAGGAGGGGCTGAGTGAAGACGAGCATCAGTAGTAGAGGTGTTGGAGTGTGGAGGGTCATCGAAGAAGTCTGGGGGAAGTGTCCCACAGAGGTCCAAGAATGCTTCATTGACGGCATTGGCTAAGGTGAGTGGGTCCTAGGTAGGTGTTCCCTGTATATTAATTAGGTTTGGAGCCAATTTCACATCCTTACCTAAGACATCCTTCAAGTTGGCCCAAATGTTTTTTCCATCACCCCAGGAGGCAGTGAGTGACTCCTTGTGGTGTTTTGATTTGGCCTGGTGTATTTCCTGAGTGCAGGCATTTCTGGCTTGTTTGTAGGCTAGTACTTCTGTGGGTTTACCCGACTCTCTGGCAAGGTGCCATAGGTGATTGCACTTTTTCAGTTTGCTTATAAGGTCAGATGATAACCATGGGCTAACTAAACCCCTTGCTTTGACCTTTTTGTGGGGTGCATGCATGTCACAGACTTGCATGAATTGTTTTATGAAATAGTCCAATGCAGTATTAACTTCAGTAGCATGGTCAATTTGTGGCCAGTCAGAGGTGGCAAGATCATGTTTCAGGGATTGAAGATGCCCACGCTTTAGTACCCTACTGAAGGTGAAGTGTGGAGGTGGCTTGAGGAATTTGTTTGACCAGTTACACGAGACTTGGGAGAGGTCACTAATAGCATCAGGGTGCACTGTCACATTGGTAAGTCATTCTGGGTTGCTTGAGAGTATCCAGTCTAGGAGGGTGCTGGTGCCTGTTTTGTAATTAATCCTGGTAGGGGAGGAGACAAGCTGGGTGAGGTGAACTGCTGAGATTTCATCCCTGTATGTGCATGCATCGGGTGAGAGCCAGTTGATATTAAAGTCCCCTAGTAAGATGATCTCAGAGTTAGTGGGCAGGTCACGGAAGAAGTCGACAATACTCTTGAAGGCCCTTTTGTGTTCATTAGAGGAACGTAAACAGAGACGATAGAGGAAACAATGCTTGAACTTGATACCCCTCTATTCTTTCAAGGAATATCAAAGGCATCCACCTTAAAATAATAGATCTCAAAGTTTTATGATTTTTGGAGACTTTTGATATTACTGGTGTACAAGAAACATGGTACACAGAAAACACAAATGCCTAAACTGATGGGGTACTCTACTTTTATTCTGCAGGCAACTAGAGACAAAACATTTGGTAGATTTAAAGGGGGTCTCCTATTTTTCATTAAAACCCATCTGAATCTTGGGATTTCTAAAATCTCTACTAATTCAGATAGTGTTTTAGCTCTGCTGAATAACAAAGGATCTGAGAAAATCATTCTCTGTACTATCTACTTTGCCCCAAGAAACAAAGTATGTGAAGCAGCTGATCCCTATACTCAAGATCTGAAAACAATGCTAGACGAACTGTCCAAAAGGAATTAAATCTGTCCTGTATTTATTATGCGTGATTTTAATTGTAGAATATCTTCCTGACTCTTGGAAGATTCCCATACAGACTTGATCCTCTCCCTTCCCTCAATCAAGCCAAATATCTTATGCAAAAGGACTTCTCAGGACTTAAAAACTAACTATAGAGGCAGGGAGCTTTTGGCAGATCCTGCCAGTAGAAACTACTGCCTCTTATATGGGAGAACACAGGGAGATTTATCAGGGGCTATAACTTTTAAAGGTACCTTAGGTGCCTCTACTCCTGATCTAATTTGGACCAACTTGGAAGTTACCAAGCTGGTTCAAAGATTAGAGGTCAAGGACAGGCCGGTATCTGCCCATTTTCCCATTGTACTTCATATAAAGAGTCCATTTAGATCCCTCAGACTTAACGAGGCACACATGGAAGAAAATTTGGAGATTATTAATGAAAGGAGAATCAGATGGGGACCAATTTATCAAGAAAATTTTGAGGAAATCCTAAGCACAGGAGAATTACACAATATACATGATTCTATCTTTGATTAAAGTAAGATATTCAATATATAGGAGAATTGGGAAGTAGTTCACATATTATTAAGACCTTGGTGTAAAAAAATATCCTGTACCAAGTCCACATTTAAAAAATCTTGGTTTAATATTGAATGTATGTGGGCCAAGGAAATATTTGGAAAAATGTTAAGACAACATAAGAATAAAAGAAACAAAACTACAATAAATTATAACCCATTAAAGAAACAGAAAAATATAGGAAAACTTTTGAAAGAGAAGAAATAAATAAACTCAGGGTCTTTGGGAAAAATTAAGATGGGCAGTTTTAAAAAGGGATGGCAGGCGATTTTTGAAAATTATTGCTCAAGGATATAACAGATACGCTCATAAGATTGGAGCATGTATTACACCTGAAGCATGGACTACATTTTTTTTCAGACATACTCACAATAAGAGATGGAAATGCCTGGTGACTATAAAAAAATGGGAGAAATAATTTTCCCAAGGCCAATCCTGATCACAAAAGATGAAATTTGGCTGGCACTGAACTCACTTAAGACAAATAAAGCCCCGGGTCTGGATGGTATTTTGGGTGATGTGTATAAAGCTTTCCCCAGCTGGTGAATTCCCTTTCTCTTTCTTTTATTTAAAGGGCTGGTACAGGGGCCACAATACCCCCTAGTTGGGCAGGTAGTATCATACTTCCAATTTTCAAAAAAGAGGATTCCAACAATCCAAAGATGTATAGGCCTATTAGCCTTATAGATGTTTCCCAGAAAGTTTTCTCCAGAATAATCATGGGCAGATTGATTGTTTGGGCTCAGGAGAACTCAGTTCTGAATGAGGCACAGAATGGTTTTCAGAAGAACCCTTCTACAGTTCAACACTGCTGTGTGGTTTAGAAGTACACCAAAGTGAGGAAATCCAGGTTATATTGCTGTTTCATGGATTTTCTCCTCCACCTTCAATAGCATCAGTAGGAAGATCCTTTGGAGCATGCTCAGGCAATTGAAGTTGGAGAGTTCACTGCTTGTCATTATTATCAGACTCTATGAAAATACCTGGGCTAGAGTCCGATACAATCAATATGGACATCTGACCAAAAATTTTGGCACAAATGTGGGGGTCAAACACGGGTGTATTCTGGCACCCACCTTATTTAATATATACATTAACACAATTCTGGATCAGATCTGTAATCCTGATTTTCATGCCCCAAAAATCAATGAATGCAGGCTCGATAGCCTCGCCTATGCAGATGATTTAGTGTTGCTCTCAACTTCAGCCCTTGGGCTCAAATGGAAATTGGCTCTTTTTGAATTTCTTTGCAGGCAAAAGAAACTGAAAGTTAATCTTAGTAAGACCAATATTGTAGTGTTTGGAAATCAAACCAAGAATCAGTCAAGTTTCAAGATTAGTGGTAACCACATAGATACAGCCAAGAGCTATGATTACCTAGGGGTACAATTTGCCCATAGCTTATCCTGGACCAAACATCTGTAGACTATTCTAAATAAAATGGGATCCTCAGTAAATGCTTTAAAAATCTTCTGTAATAAAATGGGGAAATCATCAGTTAAAGGCATATTGAGAGTTGTTAATGCCAAAATAAGAACAAGCATGCTGTATGCTTCTGAAATACGGGGACATACTGAGGCTACAGGTCTAGAAATAATCCTAAATAAACTTTATAGACATATTATAATGTTACCACAGGGGACCCCTAATTGTATTCCAGCACTGGAGTTAGGGCAACATTCTCTGCCTTCTCTCATCCAAGAATGACAAATCCTGTTCCTGCTCAAACTTTTTTCTCCTGCCTGAACACAGATACCCCAGAATGTGTCTAGAGGAAGGTATTAAATTGGTGTGTGTGGGATATGTACACCCATTTATCCAGCTCATCAAGGAAGCAATATTGCCTCCTGGCCTGGGACACCTTCTGGACAAAATTTATATTAGACCTTTTGAGCAAATCAGGCTGGATGTCAAATTGAGAACTGGTGATTTGGATAAAAACTGCCTTTTTCCATACTTCCTACACTCATACTCCATGACTACTATAACATATTTAAAATCTCATTGGGTCTGGAGACTTATCTTTCTCTCTTAACTTGTCCCAAACTCAGGAGAATCTATACAAGATTCAGAACTGAAAGCTACAATGTTCAATTCATCCATTTCAGACAAAAGAGAAAGGGGGTATCTTCTCCCTTTTGTAAATGTGGACTTGGCACCATAGATGATCTTAAACAGGTGATTCTGTTATGTCCCCTATATGAACCTTCCCAAAAGAAATGGCTGAGTGGACTGCTAGGGGGTCTCAGTCTTCCTCCAGCTGACCTCTTGGAATTCCTGTTTTAAGCCAAAGATAAGAACATGATAGAAGCTCTTGCAAAATTTTTATTCTCAGCTCATTTATAACTTGTAGTTTCCTGTATTGCACTTTAAGCCAGGAAATTCTATTTTCTACAGAGGCTGCATTTTAGTATACTTACAAATGGATACTCTTAAGATTAATGTACAAATGCAACTTGTAGCTAAAATGTACCTATGGTATTTAGCTGAAATGTTATTTAGCTGTTTTATGTGTTTTTGTATGTATGTGTATGTGATTTTAGTATATCTCCTAATTTATTTGCTTTTGTTTACCGGGTAGACAACTAAGTGCCTATTTTCAGGTGCGACCCTGCACCTGTTGTAACTGCTGTGTGCTGAACAATAAATTTGTACTTGACTTGACACTGAAAGTCATAAAGGAAATCACTACAAAACAAAAACAGCAGTGCTGAACAGAAGCACCTCCCCTATCTCTCACAGCAGTAGCTCAGCAGCACTAAGAATGACAGAGAAAATGTCTAATAAATGTATCTACAGTCACTGATCTAATGAAAAAAAACATTCGTTATTAATACACAACACTGGGAAGATGATCTCTGTTGAAAATAATTCAATAAAAAGGAGTTCAAAAAGCTACAAATCTGAAGATATTTACAGAAAATCTCAGACCAGACCTAACTGCTTCACTCACTTTCTAGCACTGCACTGAGTGAAGGCACCATATGGTTTTCATCCTGTTTCACTGTACCATGAGGTCTGCTTAGACAGCTGACTAGTGTTATTTGAAAATAAACCTCTGCCAGTGGAATTACTGAGAAAGTTGGAATTTTGTTTCCTAGAAAGCTTGGAACACACTTTGTGAACATGCAAACGTACAAATGTCATCAGCAGAAGAAGGCCTTACAGCCTACCCTGGCTGCTTGTATTGCAGAGTCCCAAGCAGCAGATGAGGACTCCACCCCATTCATCAACTGATACCCCTCCTTCCCATCCATTCCCTTGTTGACCCAGACTTTCCCTTTTACCCTGTCCCTTATCCTTTGAAGCCCTCCACAGCTTCCAGTGATACTACTTCATCAGGAAGCCCGTTCCACCCTGCCACCACCCTCTCAATGAAGAAATGCCTCCTGGACTCCCTCATGAACCTAACCCCTCCAGCTTAAGGCAATGTCCCCTCATGTTATTATTTTCATTGAGCCTGAAAAGGTTTTCCTTGCCCACCTTGTTAATGTCCTTCAAATATTTAAAGGTTTCAATCATCTCTGTTCTCTCCCTCCTCTCATCCCGGGAGTACATATTCATGGCATCCAATCTCTCCTAATATGTTCTGCCCAGCCAAACTGTAACCATCTTTGTTGCCCTCTTCTGTGCTGGCTCCCAGCAGGTTAATGTCCCTCTTCAGGTAGGCATGCCAGTACTGTACTCCATACTCCAGGGGCAGCCTCACCAATGACCTGTAGAATGGCAGCACAACCTCTTCCCTACTACTGCTGATCCCCCTGGCAATGCAGCCCAGCATTCTGTTGGCTTTTGTCAAATCTTTCCTACATTGTGAGGACTGTTTCACTTTCACAAAATTCTGAAAGAATTGTACAATGGATATTTATATATGATACACTGATATTAATATGCAGAATGAATTTTTTTGCAGAATTGATTACTGTGTAATGTATAGAACTGTGTAATGGATGCATGTATTAAATTGCAGATTAGAATTCTGCAGAACTGTCATTTTGCTCAAATATGTATTATTCCAAAATTCAGCCAGAAAATTTCATAGAATGAGCAAACATTTTCAGAGCACATTTAGAGGATTCAAATATTGCCAAAGTCAGAATTTCTAAAAATGTTGAACAATTTTGAAATTTTATGAAATTATAGCCATAATTGCAATTCACAGTTTCTGCCTGGTACTAAAGCAGATTCTATATGTCTGATTCTGAAAGGGATCCATGTGGACACAAGGTGCTTGTGTCAAACAGCAGTGACTCAAGTTGTAGCTTGTGTAATTTGTTGCGGCATTACCTATTCTGGCATGTGGTCTGCGCCAGTGTGGGAATCCACATCACCAAAGGGGCACTGCACCCCCTTGTGACCTGTATCTGACTATGCCAGATCACAAGGGACTTGCACCATGGCAGGGCTCACATGTCTGATTCCAAAAGCCCCACCATGGCCATCACAAGGGTCTCCACTTAGACCTGCCAGGAGGTGGTCTAAGCCCCTTACAATTGAGTGGGACACTGTTCCAGGTGAGGTACCAGTGGGGTCTGTGGGCAGGAGGGGCACAGTGGGGAATAGGGAGGGTTGTTGTTGCAGCCAGGATGTGAGGGATTGCTTTGGCAACTGGGGGGTGCACATGCCACCATATATATATAGGTCATGGGCTTATGCACCCTGCTGGGTACTGAACCAATACCTGACCTCTCTGCTGGGACACCAACCCACCTTATGTCCCCCCCTGCTCCCTCACCCCTGCTGGGCATGTGTGTACCCCCCTCACCATTACCACCAGTGGGCACTGGGTCCAAACAGTGCTGGTCAACATAGTGCAAGTAAGGTGCACGTGTCAAAAAATGCAACATTTTGGTTTTTGTGTGAGTCTTTGCCCCCCTTGCACCCCCAAACATAATTATTCTCACTGCAGGGGAGGTTAGCTGATCATGGGGCAAGTTAAATGTCTGGGGCTGTGGAATACTGTTTCTACGGCCCCTTGAAAGAAAAAAGACAAGTCCCGAAGCAAGCAAAATGACTGGAGACCAGGATTAGAAAAATAGTCTTCAAAAGCACTGGTTGAGTTGCTGTATGCCCCAGCCCTCCATACCACAGGAGCAGCTCAGTCAGCTCCCTGAATTCTGGTGCCCTTGTAAATGAGTGACATCATGGACAGAGATGAGGGGAGTGCTTACTGCAAGCACTGTAAATCCCCTCTCGCTGTGCGAGGTAGCGCTATCCAGACTAGCGCTCAGTTGAGTGGTGCTATTCTGGTACTGCTAATCTAATTGGGTACCCCACCAGTGCTGCCCATCCTGTGTTCTGCAGGCAGAAGGGGTGCCAGATGTTTGTGGCATGTGCCACAGCTGCACTACTGGTCGGGCGCTGTACCGCACTTGCTGCAATCCCTTGGAGTTTGGTACAGGGACCCTGCTTTTTCTTGGAATATGGAGCAGGGTTCCTGGTGCACCCAGTATTGCTATAGACCTTGGAATAGCGCAACTTACATCACTCCAAGGGCTCCTTTCAGAATCAGGCCCTTCAAGTCACATGGTACATTCTATGCTGTACTTCACAGACAGCAATGTCGTGTCTGTGAACTTTGAAAAGTGAACATTAAATTTGCTGGCAAAGTGCCTTTACAAGATTTTTCCTGAAGTCATTGGCCAGGTTGACCAGGGTCCATTAAAACATTATAGATATTCAAAAAGTGCAAATATGGCCACTTCATATGAACTTTGCCAGTAAATTATTGCTTCACAAGATCTCTAGAAAAGCTGGAAATTAAATGTTTCCAAAATGTGCAAATTTAATTTTGCAGAAGCAGAATCATAATTTTGCCCACATTCCACTCATGGATTTTGAATTTCTCATGCAGTGAAGGTGATGCATTTAGTTGGCCTCCAGTACATGTTTAGCTAGGGCATTATTATATTGCTCCACAATCGATGCTTGTTTCATTTATTTTTTCATCACATTTATTCCATATTCAAATCTTATCCATCTACAAAGAGACCCTGTTATCTTCCCTTTTCTCAAAGTATTTACCATTCTCATCCATTTTCTCTACAAATTCATCCCCCTGTTTCACATGGGTCACAATAAGGTTACATAGCCTGCTTCTGTGTTTTAAAGAATTTCCCTGACTATACCCCCTCTGTCTTGGGTTCAACTTCTGCACATTAAGTTACATAATGTTCTCCTGTATATTAAAGCATTTCTTGAACTACAGTACTGCATTCCTACATGAAAGTGTATGATTCCTACAGGAGATGATAGATTTGCAGAACATCCTGGTGGCATAATAACTATTAGCACATCCCTAAATTACAGGGCCTTTAAAGCATTACTAAAACTAAAAAAATAATTTATTTGAATAAATTAGTCACATATTAAAAACAACCCACCTGTCGTGTTAGAAATCTCTCCTTTGGAACATGGAACACAATCAAAGCAGCAGATTGGCTGTCCGACTCGAGTTGCTTTTCTAAAGCCAGAAGGGCAAGGTTCACTGCACACTGAACGTGGAACCTGATAGCAGAACCAAAAGTGATCAGAATAGTTTTTGGCACACAGTGAGTGAGTCTGGTTACAAAAATATAAAAATTGGGATGTAGACTTTTAATAATGCAGAAGAGCTCTAACAGAGCAAAGCAAATACTGTCAGATTCAGTGCCGTCTTTTGTCAGTGGACTATTCATGTGCTGCAGGGTAACACACCCCAAAAGCTATGGCATCATCATGGAACTAAATATGCATGAAATGTAAATTATGCTAGTGGAGTTCTGGTGGAATTACCATTCTGATTCTGTGAAATTTAGTGGTATTTCTGTAAAATATTTTCTTTAATTTTGCCAGAATTTGGATTTCAGTTTTTTTAATCTGATTTTAAATGTACTCATCCAAATGTTAACACATTTGCAGGTATATAGGTCCAATCCACATGCATACGTTTATCATGTTTTAAGATTCCAAGTTTTTATGGGGTCTGAGTTACAAATGACCAAACATTTCATAAAAATGTAGTTTTCAGTTATGAAATGGGCTTCACATTTCCAGCCCTACAATTGGCTGTCAGCCCTGTGCTGACAGTGTCTAGTGCATGGGTGATTTGTGTGAAATCAAGTAAAGGCAGGCAGGATGCAATAAACACTAAAGGAAATAAATGTGCATTTAGAACATTAAAAAAAAAAAGAATGTTAGCGTCCACAGTTTTTTTTAATCAAATGCCAACTTAAACTCAGCCTAAAAGAAAACACAAATGCGTCCACAGAATAATTTATTATGTTTCTCAAGTGCAAAAAAAAACACATGTGGGATCAGTGGTTTCTAGAAATCTTCATGTACTGTCATTCCAGTTTTTACAAGATTTGTCCCCTGACATCCCTCCTGCCTGCCCGCCTGATGGCTGACCTGCCGACAACTCACTCTTCTCCTCAGTAGATGACGGACTGTCAAGCCTTTACTGACCTTAATTCATTTTTATTTAAATTGGGCCTCTTCTTAGCTGCTCCTATATTCCATTGTTGTGTTTCTCAGCTGCTCCTTCGCTGACCAGCCTAACGATAAAGGTGGTGGTGAATTATAGGAGTCAACAGCGCTAGCGGTGACCATCAAGCTTGTAGATAGGGACAGAGTTGGTGCTGCAGGACACCATTACCCATGGGAGCACATCCACAGCCCCAATTGTTTTGTGGAGTACTGCACACATTGGTGGCATCTCCTTACCCAGGCTGCTGAATGTGAAATAGCAACACAAAAAAAAAGATATAGTTACTGCCAATGGATTTTCAAAACTAAAAAGTGTGTGTGTTGGGGGGGAGCAAGGCAGTGCCTTGGCAACCAGTTCAGGAAACCTGTAGCTGAGGGTGGCATGTTAGGACAAAGGTCCTTAGCTCAAAAAGAAAATGCAGTACAGTGATGCAGGCGGAGGGACTATTTTATCTAAAATTAAGACAAAGATCTCACTTTTTTCCTACTTAATCTTCTAAATTCAAATTTTTTCAAATACATGAATAGGTAATGTACCCATTTCATAAGTGCAATAAGACACTCCAGGGTGTGTGCTAGACATTTGTCGCTCACGGTCAGGGGCTAAAGGCACTCAGCCTGTGGCCTTGTGCCTAACTACACCCCTAGCTGTGCACCAGAAGTGCCTAGTGCACACCCCGTCATATCTTATTGTTTTCTTATTTTCATCTAATTTTAAAAGATCTTCTCCAAATTTCTCCATTGTTACCAGATGCAAAGAAGCATGCAGACTGGATATTTGAACTGAGTTTTATAACCCAGGCATTAAAAGGGACTATGTTATTAGAAGCTAAACATTTTACCAAATTTACAATTTCATCTTTTTAAAATACTGTAATTTTAAATGCACCCTTGTAAATAGTATACAGTTTGACAGGTACATAGGTGTACTGTATATACAAAGCATGTGTTCAAAGTTTCCAGTTACTAGCTGTAAATGGAAGCACAGTTATAGACAACTAGACATTTTGCCTAAATTAACATTTTGGTTATTTCCATATGATTTTAAAACATCTTATCCAAATCTTATCAAACAGGAAACATTTAAACTACAATACTACATGGTTAGGTGTGTGTTATTTCACATTTTTAGCTTTAATAAAGTACCTGATTTTCAAAAGTGGATTCAAGGCTTGCGTCAAGTCCTGCATCAACCGCAAAATTTGATGTAACTGCGCCAATGAGTTTACCACAACTTGCGCCTAATGTTATAACCTTTGGCACAGTTGTGACAATTTCCACGCTTTATGGCAGCTTGTGCCAAAGCAAATTTGCCACCTGGACAACCACCAAGCACAATGCAACATTTTTCATTGCCTTTGTGAGTTTTTGTGACTCAGAGCCTGATGTGTAATTTAGGAGGCTAGTGAAAGTAGTAATAAGTTTAGATTCATGGGGGATTAAATTGTAGAAGTAGCAGGATGATTGGAGGGCACTGCAAGCCTGCATGCTCCGTAATACAGGCCTGGGTGGCACATACCCTGCCTGACTTTCTGGTCATCTCTGAATCTTGGCTCAGACCTTCGACCAAAGACAGTGTTGTAAACCTTACCAACTATCAGCTCTTCAGAGCAGATCGCCCTTCCAGGGGTGGTGGGGTGGCCATATACATTAAGGACACCATCTCTGCTACCTGCCTCATCAACACATCCGAACCAAAGGAATTTGAATGTTTGTCAATCAAAATATCCCTTCCTAACTTGTCTTCATTTAAATTGATTGGCTGCTATAGGCCCCCTCAGCAGGCCTCAAATTACTATCTCACCTGGGGTCAATAACCAATCTAGGCCCTGAAGATACCATCATCCTTGGTGATTTGAATTTAAACTGGCTATCTAATGCATCTGCTCCATTGGTAACCTTTTGTGACACCTATGGCTTTACACAGCTAATTAAAGACCCAACCAGGGTTAACCTAAAAAGTCTAGCAACAGCTCACTCCTGGATATTATGTTGGTAACAAGCCTCACTTATATACACATGCAGGAGTACTACCGAATGATGTAAGTGACCATTGTCCCATAGCTGGCATAAGATCTTCACTCAAACCACCCAACCCTGCTGAATTTGTCCTCAAAGGTCAAAAGAAGTTCAACATACCAGGATACCTCCATGACCTGAGTAACACAATATATTGGCAAGATTTCTACCTTACAACCTCAGTGGAAACAGCTCTCCAGATCCTAAAGGACATTATCACTAATGCTCTCAATATTCATGCACCATTCACCAATATCAGAACTAAAGCAAGGTCCTGCCCTGGTTCACCACTGATCTTAAAACAGCCTTGCTAGCCAGAGACAAACTGTGGAAAAAGGCAAGAAAAACTAAGGATTCCAGAGACTGGCTAAATTTCAGAAAAGCAAGAAACTCATGTACAACACAAATAAGATCTGCCAAAGCTGCCTATTATAGAGCTGAATTGGATGCCTCCTATAATAACCCAACCAGGCTCTGGGGAACTATAAAAGGTATCTTGGGCCAAAACTCTACTCCTGCCTTAACCTGCAAACTGCTCTAAATAACACAGAAATTACGGACAAACAAGAAATCCTAAATACCTTCAATGACCACTTCACCACAGCTGGACTAGCATTTGACTCTTCACCTGCAAATCTCCTGAGATCTTCCTTGAACCTTCAATCCACTGTGGGTCAAAAGGCTACATCAACCTTCTCCTTCAACCCAATATCCTTGAAAGAAGTGGAAGATCTCCTCTCCAATTTAGATACTTCAAAAAGTGCAGGTACAGACTCCCTGGACCCCTACTTCCTCAAGATTGCATCTCAAGTCTTATTTGCCCCCCTCACTCATCTCTTCAATCTTTCCCTCACCACTGGATCCATTCCCTCCACTTGGAAAATAGCTCAAGTAGTTCCTTTACTCAAATCTGGTGATCCCATGGACCTCAATAATTACAGGCCCATTTCCATCCTATCAGTTCTATCCAAGATGCTCATAAAGTTAGTAAACTCACAATTAAGGGACTACCTGGATAACAATAACCTCCTAAATACAGCACAATCAGGTTTAGATCAAGACATAGCACCATTTCGGCCTAAGCAAGTAACCAACGACTGGCAGATTGCTATGGATAAGAAGAACAGTACCTGTGCTGTGTTCCTGGATTTGAGCAAAGCATTTGACACAGTGGATCATGAATCATTAATCACCTCCCTTGGCTCACTAGGGTTGGATTCCCCTTCACTCAATTGGTTCAAGTGCTATCTATCAGATAGATCACAGCTGGTAAAAAATGGAATCTACCTATCCACCTTAAAACCACTGTTAAGAGGTATACCGCAAGGCTCTATTCTTGGCCCCATCCTCTTTGCCATCTATATTAATAATATTGATGCTAACCTCACTCAATCCAACATCCATCTGTTTGCTGATGATACTGTATTATATGTTAGCAATCCTTCATTATCTAAAGCCTGTGAACTGCTACAATCTGAATTTTCCATCCTACAACACAACCTACTGGATAAAAAACTACTTCTAAATGCCAAAAAAACAAAAGCTATGTTCTTTACCTCAAAGAGTTGCTCTGCCACTACCCCACCATCCACCACCCTACAACTAACCACCTTACTTGGAGAGAAGCTGGAATTCGTTGATAACTTCAAATACCTTGGGTCTGGATTGATAACAAGCTTGACTATTCTGTCCATATTGAGGAGCTACTAAAGAAAACTGAGACAAAGGCTTGGTTTATTTTTAGAATAAAGCACTACCTCAACAGAGACTCCAAAAAGATTAATCCAGGCTTCATTCCTATCCCTCATTGACTATGCTGACTTTCTGTATGGACATTGTTCACTCCCCCTCTTAAATAAACTGGACACCCTATACCACAGGTCCATCAGATTTATTACTGACCTTCCCTTCAGCACCCATCATTGCTCCCTTTATAAGGCAGTTAACTGGACATCATTACAACACAGAAGAAATAGGAATGCTGCAATTTGGATATTCAAATCCTTATCAGGCAAGCTATCTACCTATATCTCAGACTGTTTTACTCAAATTACTTCTAGGCCATATAACCTAAGGATCAGCAAAATTATCATTCTTAAGGTCCCCAATGTCTGCACCCAGTTTGGGAGGGCTGCTATCAGCTACTCACTAGCAATTGTTTGGAATTCACTCCAAAAATCCATGAAGCTAAATAACCTCCTACCCTTAATATCCTTCAAAAGATTATTCACCACCCTATTCCCAGAACTCTGCAACTGCTTCCACAAGGCCTAAACCCCGGCCCTACCTACCCCCTTTTTTTTTTCATGTTCCTATATGCTGATAAAACTTCCGTTTCCAGTCCCAAGATTCACCCTCAAAATGCCTGCTAGGTCCTATAATCTACATATTACTCCTGATATGCCCATTGCCTTCTGTCTCACAGATTAAAAGTTTTAATGTGCCTTGTACATATGTATATTGTTATATATTAGCACTTATGTCATTGTATTACTGTTTATGTTACCCCTGTCATTGTATTACTGTTTATGCTACCCTTGTCAATGTAATAACACTTGCACTTCTTGACCACTCAGGTCCATCTTGTAAATGAGCTATGCTCAATGATGTTCACCTGATTAAATAAAGATTTTGATTGATTGATTGATTGATGCTAATGTGGGTATGGCAATTTACCTGTCTGCAGTGCAGATCTCAAATAAGTATGATCCACAGCAAAGCACTGCACATTGACAGAGTAACTGAATTATGTGCATATTGTGACAGGGAATAAATTCCTATGAATATGAGAGGGCCACTTATTGACTGAGGGATGTTCCTAAAGGAAAAGGAGCCATTGCATGCTAATGTGGGTATGGTAATTTGCCTGTTTGCAGTGCAGATCCTTTTTTAATTCTGTATTGTTGGTGCTCACATCTGCCAAGGATCTGCCTGATCATGGACCCCCTTATACCCACACTTTCCTTAGGCCTTGACTCCCGACACTTCTGACTTAACCCTTTGGGGTGGGGTCGTCAGACCTAGGGGTATCAGTGCCATGATTTATGGGACTAGAATCGTGGAGCCACCACCAAAGTTGATTAGGGCAGGGGCAGGCTTCATAGAGGTGGGTGTGAGTTGTATATTCTTATTTTTTCCAGAGGGGCAGAGAAGTGAAATGATGACCTATGTCTGTCCCACCCCTCTACCTCTGTCAGATGCCAGCACTAGTGATTCTTCCCAGCCTCTGCTAGGAGTCCTCACGCGCCTGACATTCTTCCCAGCCCTCCCCCCGAAGAATGATAACAGCCCAGAGGCACTCGATCCTTCTTCCCCGGCTGGTCCTCCAGTTCCCCGGGTCCATTCCTGAACCTGGGTCACTGGCGTTGCAAGCAGAAATCCAACTGCTGTGCCGATCAGCCAGCTACAGTGCAGATCTCAAATAAGTGTGATCCACAGGAGAGCACTGCACATTGAGGGAGCCACTTATTGACTGAGGTATGTTCCTATGGGAAATGGAGTCTTTGTGATCTTCTCCAAGACCCTCATGGTATTGAGGTCTATGAGAAATGATAGTGGCATCAATTGGATAAACAAACATTTTCTAACAGTCTGTTGAAAGAGGAATGGGCTTTTTTTTCTGTGCAAATTAGCGAGCATGTCTGAACTGTCAGGATGTGCTGAAGTTGAGCCAAGAGGGTGGGGTATTGGTCTTGTCAAGGGACATGAAGTATGGGGGATTCAAATTAAAGGATGTGGGGAGGAAAAAGTTAGCATGGAGGGTCATCAGTTATAGGAATTACATGCCTGAATTCACCAAGAAAGAGACAGATGAGCCAGATAGCAAAAGGATAGTAGACTCCCAGCAAGTAGTCAACCATTGTCAACCATTTCAGCTTGAATGCAGATTATACTGTATATCATTCACATCCAGTAAATTGACTATCCACAAATCCTGATTTATTTGAAAGTCTAAGCCACAAAGACACTCAGAAAGATGTAATGGTGGAAGAAAATGTCTGTGGCACCAGGAAGGAGGACTTCTGGCTATTTCAATTGGATTGGTCATATAAGAAAAGAAGTAGGTGACTCTTTTTAAGGAAGCAGGTCACTGCAAAGACCAAGGATGATATCACAGAGACCAACAGCTCTACTGAGTCCTTTTGATTATGCTTACGAGAACAGGAAGGGAAAAACAGTCATCTAGGGAGAAGCTATGGAACTGCAAACATCTCAGCTTTTTAAATGAAGTTGGAACATGTGCCTTGTGAATGTTAATTTTTACTAGAGGAATTCTGGAGGCATTGCTTATTATGCATTGTCTTGTACTGTTTGGTACTAATTGTATGTATGCTATGTTAATATTTCCTCCTCAATTCATGTACTGTTTTATCTTCTATATTGTATTATACTGTTTTATAATGTATTGCTTGTCCTGTAACCTCCTTGTATTGTATTGTACTGCTTGTTTTGTAACCTGCCAGGTCATACCTGACAATAGGTGCATTCTGTATCTGGTGTACATAACATTATCTATAAAAGATAATAAATAAATAAATTATGCTACCAGAAATATTTCATAACATTTTACCCATAATAATTTTTGGTATTTCCACTGTAAATTTAAAACTACTAAACCCATTTTTTTAATTTTGTTAGATACCAGGGGCCAGATATTCAAAACTTTGCTCTAGCACAAAACCCAGTTTTCCCATGCAAACTGGGTTTTGTGAAGAAATGCTATATTCAAATGCCCAGATAGTGTGGGTACACTGGGCTCGCACTGGGGCAGAGAGTGGAAGGGAACACAAAGCAAAACTATATAAATTGTTGGGCAGGGACCTGAATATTGGTGCAGTCCGATATTCAAAGTATGTGCCCCATACAGGGGCTCCTAGCACAGTTCTCTTGTACGGAGCAATTATTGCTAAACAAAACCAAGTCTTAACCCAGCGCAACTCTAGTGGCCACCTGAGGTAGTGCATTGGTACCCCTACACAGTAGGACCCAGTGTCTAGTTGTGCCCCTCCCTCCAATCCCTGTGCTTGTGTCTAGCAGTCCCCATCCCATTCACCGATCACCATCTCTGTATAAATGAAAATAATCCCTGGTAGTAAAATGGTCCCTCACCCCCATTCTCTGATTACCTCTGCATATATAATATTAGTTTCCCTGGTAGTCCAGTGCTCCTACCCCTTCCCCTGTTATCCAGTTGCCATCTCCTTATAAATGAAAATATTCCCCGGTAGTTCACTGGTCCCTCCCCCTCCCCATTCATTGATCGCTGTCCCATATAACACAATAGATGCCCTGGTAGTCTACTGGACCACTCTTTGATCGCTGTTCGCTGTCCCATTATCTAAGTTCTTAACATTACCCCATAGTCAAATTGTCCCTCCCCATCCCCAGTCATCATCCTGTTAAATACTAAATAACATATCCCTGGTGGTCTAGTGCACCCCCCCATCCTGGCTGGTAGTGACCACCACCCCACTCTCCCTGATCCTGACTCCCTGCTGGCGACTGGCACATCCCTCCTCTCTTCACCATGGCTGCCACTGAACACCTACTGTATGCTTTGGAGAGCATACTTTAGCACAGCAGACACTCAGTGACAGCTTAGTCAGTGGCTAGCAACATTGCAGAGAGGGGGACTGTGCCAGTTGCTAGCTGGGGGTCAGGATTGGGGAAGTGGGGTGGTGGGTCACTACCTGTCAGGGTGGGGGTGCATTACACCACCAGGGATATGTTAGTATTTAATGGTATGGTGATCAGGGACAGGGAGGGACCACTGGACTACCAAGGTAACATTAAGAACTTAGATATGTGGATGGCAATCAGCGATCAGGGATGTCATGTACTAGACTATCAGGGCATCTATTGTATAATATGGGGATGGTGATCAGTGAATGGGGAGGGAGTACTGGGGGAGGGAGTACTGGACAACCAGGGAATATTTTCATTTGCAGGATGATAACAATCAGAGAATGGGGGAAGGGGAGGGACCACTAGACTACTAGGGAATAGTTTATTTTATTCAGGACAGTGATTGGTGAATGGGAGAGGGGGGGAGAGACCACTGAACAACAGGGACCTATATAAATATTTATTTTCTTGGTCTGACCCAACCTCTATTAGCCAGTTGCCCAACCTGTACTGCCTCACAGAGCACACCACCAGCCTCCTTTCCCAAGCACCCCAAGGATAACTCCCTGGGGGAGAGCCACTGTCTTCCTAGCAGATTCTAGCAGTACTGGGGATGAGGGTCTCCCATATCCCAGATTACCCCCAGGGGCAGATCTGTCAGCTTCCCAACAGTTCTTCAACAGATCCAGGCAGGAAGAGGATCCGTTCCACAACGTGGAACTGGCACTGATGTCAATTGTCAGCAGACATATTTATTCAGTATTAGACCCCTGGGGGTAAGGGCGTGCAATGATGTCCAGCATCTGCCCCATCCCCCTAAGTTTATGGTGCCAGCAGCAGTGGTACCACCAGCCTCTGCCAGGGGTCCATGAAGTGCTGAACACTTTGCCACCCCCCCGGAGAAGGAGAGCAGTCCCAGGTGCTCGAACCTCTCAGCTCGGCTAGCCCTCTGACTCCCGTATCCATTCCCAAACCCAGGTCATCAGCATTGCAAGCAGAAATCCAAACACTGCACCAGTGGGCCAGCAACAGGGATCTATATTTACTCTACCTGGATTGGGATCAGAGGGGATGTGGCATAGCTAGACACCAGGGAAATATTTGTATTATAGGAAATGGGATAAGAACATAACAACATAAGAAAGTGCTGGAAGAAGGGGACTATGCAATCCATCTAGTCTGCCCATGTATGCTACTCGCCCAGTTTCATAACTTTTCTAGTTTACAGCAGTTTCTATCACATGCTAACTTTAACTCCCTCTGGGGGCAGATTGTTCCAGGGCTACACCACCCTTTCATTGAAGAATAATTTCCTGCTATTTGTTTTGAAACTTCCACCCTTCTGGTGTATGCTGTGCCCCCTTGTGGGTGTAGACATGTTTTCTCTGAAGAGATCTTGTGTTTGTGCTGAGCTGATTCCTCTAAGGTATTTAAATGTCTCTATCATATCTCCTCTGTCCTTTCTACTTTCTGTTGAGTACATGTTGAGATGGTTGATTTCTGATTCGTAAGGTTCTTTGTGCAGTTCATGTATCATCTTTGTAGCTTTTCATTGCACTGTCTCCAGGTGACCCCCATTCTTCTTGAGGTGTGGTCTCCTGAACTGGATGAAATACTCCAGATGAGGCCACACCAAGGACCTGTAGGGTGGCATTATCACTTCACTTTTTCTATTCATGATACCCAAGGCCACTGATTTACGGTGATTAAAACAATTAAATTCCATTTTCAAGACTTAAGATTCCGGAATTTCACCGGTGATTGTTACTCTAATTTCCGGATTTTACCGGGATTCTTTTATCATTTTTTAGTATGTGTATAAATAATCAGAATTAAAGAAGGCTTAATATACAGAGCATTAAATGAAGCAAACTGAAAATAGTACAGGAAGGAATTAAAAGAAAAACACACTTTTTTATAGATTTACTGATCTGATAGAAAATGCCAGATTCCATGAAATCTTCATTTTTACCGGTTTTCTGGCAGCCCTAATTCCAGAATTTTACCAGATTTTCCGTTAAAAACCGAAAAACAGTGGCCTTGATGATACTCCTACCTATGCATCCAAGGATGCTGCTAGCCTTCTGAGCCACCTTTTTGCATTGCCTGGTTGACTTTAAATCATCAGATACAAGTACCCCTAGATCCCTCTCTACTGTTGCTTCTGCCCTCCAAGGGTATATAGTGGTTGTTACAGAAAAGTTTAATGGTATAGCGGTAATTCCTGCTACCACGGCAAAATTTACCGTGAATTACCGTGGTACCACTGTAAAAGAAACCGCAATATGTTACTGCAATACCGCGGTAAATCCCTGTAATTTTTACCATGGTACCACGAAAAGTACCACCGTACCATTAAACTTTTCTGTAACAACCACTGTATTTCCTGGCTAGATTTTTTTTCCCCTCAGATGCATAATTTTACATTTCTTGGAACTGAATTTCAACTGCCATTGTTGTGACCAGTTTTCCAGCTTTTGTAGATCAGAGACCATTCCTGAGACCCCCTCTGGCATATCTACTATGTTGCAGATCTTGGTGTCATTTGCAAGCAGGCACACTTTTACCTGCAATCTATCTGCTATGTCACTGATAAATATGTTAAACAAGTTTGGCCCTAGCACTGATCCCTGAGGGACTCTGCTGGTCACCTAACCCTCCCTTAACTGAATGCCATTTACCAACACCCTCTGGGTTCTCCCTTGGAGCCAGTTCCTAATCTAGTTGACAATTTTCTTTTTTTTTTCAAATTGAATAAACTTTATTGAAAAGTTAAGCAACACATTTTATATGGCTTACCAATCCAGGAATACAGTTCTGATAAAGAGAAACAACAACAAACTCCAGAATACAGAACATTTTATATAAAGCCCCTTCTCCAGCCCCAACCAAGCCTCCAAACCCCCCGCCACCCGAAGTAAAAGATCAAAACACTCGAAATACCCATGGAGGAGAACCCAAGTAGGTCAACATGCCTTGTTGAGTGTGGGGACCCTACCAAAAAAGGCAGGATCCCATAATCATTCAGTTAATAAGACCATTCCTGAGACCCCCTCTGGCATATCTACTGTGTTGTAAATCTTAGTGTCATTTGCAAGCAGGCACTCTTTTACCTTTTAATAAAGTGGAGGGTGGATGGCAGAGGGTAACAGTGAAAAAGCAGGGATACTGAATGAATACTTCTGCTCAGTATTCACAAAAGAAGAGGAGGGGGAAGTATCCAAACCAATCAATAGAAGCACTCTGGATCAGAGGGTCAATACCAGTCCATTCACAGAAGAAAGGGTCATGAAAGAACTCCTAAAACTGAAGGTGGACAAAACAATGGGGCCTGATGGGATTCATCCCAGAATTCTAAAAGAACTAAGGGGAGAACTAGTGACACCATTGACTACCCTTTTTAACAAATCATCAGAGGATGGTGTGGTACCTGACAACTACCTTAACTGCATTCCTGAGGAGGTAGTGGACTCAAAAACAGTGGGGGAATTCAAGAATGCATGGGACAGACATTAGGCAATTCTAGTGGGGGGTAGGAGGAAGTAGGCTATTGGTTAACTAGGATCTGCAGCCTATGGATTAGGTAGGGAAATGGGCAGACTAGGTGGGCCAAGTGGTCCTTATCTGATGACAAATTCTATGTTTATATGTTTCTATGTTACATATAAGGTTTCCCAAATGTGTTTGTATGTGTGAGTTTTGCCAGTCATATTGACTATAAGGTGTTCCACTTGTAGAGCAAACAGCACCTCCCTATACCATTCAAGGAACTGAGGGGAGCTCTGATCCAGCCAGTTCCAGAGGATGACCATTTTTTCCCCGGGCCAAAATCAAAGCCATATGTGGTCTTTGGTTACCAATCAAAGCACCAACGTATTCCCCCAAAGGCATATTTCAGGACAAAAAGCCTCAGATAACACAAGCAATGGGTCTTGACGTGCTTGAATTGACCTCCAGAAAGGGACAACTGTCTCACAAGACCAGATGATATGGAGCAAGGAACCTAGTTCCTTACCATATCTGGAACAGGTGTCAGTGAGTAGCCTACCCCTCCTATGCAGTTTGACCAGAGTATAATACAAGTTATGTATAATCTGAAACTGCATAAACTGGTATATATCACATTCAATGTACCTGTATAAATGCTTCCATATCTCAGGCCAGTTCTGGGTGGAATTATTGATCAGGAGGGCTTCATCCCAATAATAGAACCTGGCACATTCTTCATTGGCCAGATAGTCCCTAAGAGATTGATAATAATATGAAATATAGTGGCAAGTGGGGGCAGACTTAACCAGGGGAAAGCAAAGTTCCCAAAGGGGCTATACAAGGTCCAGTACCATAAATTTGAGGAGCATGGGTGAAACCTGGAAATATTGAAAACAAACAGGATGGTAGCCAATGGTATAGTGCACTCACCTCCTGAAAGGAAAGAAGTTTTTGTGTGTGAACCAGATCCGTGATAGTATCCATACCCATATTAGGCCAAAACTGTTCAGAAAGCATCTACCCAGCTACTTGAAAGTTAGGATTCCCAAACAAATGTTGGAAGATGTCTTTACATGGCCAGATTTCTATTAAAGAGCATAACTGTAAAGAAATGTGGAGGGATGCTTCCAACAGAGTGCCTTGCAATGGTTAAGGGAGTTTCTTCCTGGGAAGGTATAGAATTGTTTTAATATCTAGAACAGTACTAGAGCACAATGGACACTCTATATTCACCCAGAATGGGACATAGGACCCTATGAGGTCATCATCAGATGGTCCAACCATAAAAGGAAGTCTGGTACAATGCACTGCCAGACAGTACAAAAAGAAGTTGGGAACCTATAAGCCCCCATCCTGTTTAATGAGCATTAGTCTCAACAGGGCTCAATGAACTTCCTTACCCTGCCACAGGAAAAAGGTGAAAAGTCTGTGAACTTGATTGAACCATGACTGAGGTGCTGTGAAATTACTGATGTGGAAGGGATATAGTAACCGAGGTAATATATTCATTTTTAGGATGTTTAAATGGACCCACAAAGAAATAGATAACAGGGACCACCGGTCAAAGTCCGTTTTAATGCAGGTCAAAATGGAGTCGAGGTTGAACTTTTTCATTTTATTGAATGACATACTAAGGAAAATCCCTAAATATTTCAAATTATCCCAGACCCAGACTAAACCAAGATGATCAACATCAGATTTTACAGTGAAACCTTTGAGAGGCATAACTTTGATTTTGGTTAAATTCAGTTTATAGTTGGAGATAATCCCAAACCAAGAAATAATATGCAAGGCAGTAGGCAAGGATGTAACAGGTGAGGAGACATGCAACAAGATGTCATCGGCGTACACGAATAATTTATACTCGTGGGGGCCTACTGCGATACTGCAAAACTGTGGGGAACTGTTAAGCTTATGGATCAGAGGTTCCAGGAAAAGACTGATGAGATAGGGTGAAAGTGGGCACCCTTGCCTGGTGCCTTGCTGGAGGGTGAATGGGGTGGAGAGGACACCGTTATAAAGGATGCGAGTTGACAGGGAAGAGAAAAGTTTCCTGATCTATTTTATAAACTCCTGGGGAATATGGTATTTATTCAATAGGGAAAAAAAATAATCCCACAATACCCTAGTGAAAGCCTTTTCTGCATCCAGAGACACCAAAGCTGCAGGGGTATGGGAGTCCCTGGACATAGAAATAAGGTAGGATAACTTTCGGAGATAGTCTGCTGAAAGTCTATCTTTCACAAATCCTACTTGTTTTCTGCTCAAAGAGAGTCCTACACACACTCCAATCTACAGACCAGTACCTTAGCAATGATTATAAAATCCACATTAATTAGGGTTATAACATGGGAAATGATGTTTCTGTGAATTGATTGGCAGAGATTGATCAGCTGACCATTGATTAATCTCTGTTAGTCAGTCACCTCATTTAGTTGTGGTGATCAGTCACCTGTGTAGAAATCATAGAGCATACCAAATCTAGTTAATGTGAGAAGAAAATATTTTGAAAGGCAACCATCCTGTGATCTCTGTTTAGTGAGACTGGATCAGTGTTCAGACCTCCCACCCACCCACCAGTGGACACAGAAATATTGGGTGATTAATTTTAAGTAGGCGGTGATGATCCTGGATGATCATCATAACTGCCTGACTTACTGTTTTGCCACACAATAGTGTAATCGTCAGTGGCAGCACAATTAGATAAGTACCATAATGCAGCGCACAGATGTCTGTTATCGTGCCAACTTACTCACCCTGCTAACAGCCATGTTTGAGAGAGAGAGAGAGACCAAGAAACAGAGAGAAACAGTCCATTTCCAGGTCACCAGTTCTTTGATACTGGGACCACAGAGAAACAGTCCTCCTTCCCAGTCAGGAAGTGAAAGTGCTGCAATGCCATCTCAATCTGTCTCCATTGTTTCTGTCTGTCACTATAATGAAAGCTCTCCTTCTGTGAGTCACCTGCCATGCCTCACTCCGAGAACCGCAGCGACACCCGAAACAGAGAGATAGAGAAGAGTGACCACCATGACAGTGGGAAGTGGCATAGCCGATTAGCACCAATGTTTCTCTGTCTAAGGGGAGAGAGGTGATAGAGATCAGCAGGCTAGTATCTGACTGAAATGTGTAGTAGAATGTGTGACTGAAGGGGCTTACTGTGGATGTTGGGGGAGCACATCAGTGCAAGGAGAGAACATTGGGGGTGACCAGTTGTTCTGGAGGATGCGGTGCTGTCCCATCTGCAGGCACCTCTCTGGGCTGAGAGAGGAGGTTGCTCATCTCCAGGCTGAGTTGGCCAGGATTTGTGGGACCTCCTCTTCCATCCAGGGACCACCAGTGCCACTGCCATTGCCTCAGAGGTTGCCAAGAAAGAGGAGCGGTTGGACCACAGTGGGCTCAGGGAGGATGAGTGTGGTGGAACAGAGGTGCATCCTCCAGTTGTACCTCTCCACACTCCTATGCCATTCTGGCAAAGTGTGGTTCCTCCATGGAGGCACCCACAGTGGAGAGCAAGGAGGATGCTGGGAGCCTCCACAAAGGAGACCCACAGGAGGGTGGCAGGGGACCCTGCAGGGGAAGAAAACAACTCCTGGTGGGGGACTCCATTGTTAGGAAGGTAGAACTGGGCAAGGAAGGGGAGAGGGAGGTAAGGTGCCTGCCTGGCGCCGTGGCTTGAAGGGACAGGGAGCGAATTCTCAGGATTGCCGGAGCAGCTGCAAAGGGGAGGGAGCTGGATGTCATTGTCCACCTAGGGACAAATGACCTGGCAAAGAAAGGGATTAGAGAAGTGCAGGAAGAGTTTGTGGAATTGGGAAGGGGCCTTAGTCAAGTAGCACGCACGGTAACCTTCTCGGAGGTGCTACCCCTCTATGGCATAGGAGAGGCTAGGTGTTCTGTACCATGGGATTCAATCAGTGGTTGAAAAACTGGTGTGGAGCTCAGGATTTGGCTTCATTGGGACTGGGGTCCACCTGGAGTGATGCAAGCCTATACTGGCATGATGGGCTGCATCTGTCCGGGAGGGGAACCAGGATCCTAGGGTGATAGGTTTAAATGCTTCATTGGCAAGCTTTAAACCAGACAAGGGGAGGCACTGAAAGGAGCAGGAAATCCTAGCCCCCCCAAACAATCACGGTAGTAAGTGTGGCAAACACCAACATGGAGCTGTCGATAGGGAGAAGGGCAGGGTAAATGGAGAAGTGACAAAGGCAAGAAGGACAAGGATGGGGCAAAGGTGGTAAGGCCATCAGGAAATGGAGGGTAATGAGTACCAATGCCTGTAGTCTGGGCAACAAGCCCTGAGCTGGTGGCCTTAATGGAAGAGGGATGCCTGATATCGTAGCAGTCACAGAAACATGGTACACAGAAAACCATGACTGGATGTTAACATACCAGGTACATAACCTACAGGAGAGACAGGCAGGGGAGAAGAGGGGAGAGGTAGCTCTATGTAAAGGAAGGATAAAAGCAACTGAACAAAAGAGTAAACAGGGAGGAGAGGAGGCACTGTGGGTCACCTGGGAGACTGGAAAGGCACCACAATCTGCACAGGGTTGGGTACAGACCCCCATGTCAGGGGAAGGAATGGACAAGGATATGATGGAAGGCATTCTTAGAATGGCAGAGAAAGGGGATACTGTTGATGGAGACCTGAATATGCCAGATGTTAACTGAGCACATTTGCTGCAGCCACATCCAAGAGCAGGGCCATTCTGGATGCCCTACAGGTGGCAGGCATTAGACAGCTAGTTTCGAACCCACTTGTGAGGGAGCAATCTTAGACCTCAGACTTCAAACGGGGCAGTGAGAGGATCTCAGATCTAGAAGTGGGTTGCCATCTGGGGACAAGTGACCATCAAACAGTGTGGTTCACGTTAAACTCAGCTACAGAGTCAAGCCATGCAAAAGTGAGGGTACTGGACTTTAGGAGGGCTGACTTTGGCAAGATGGCAGAGTGCCTCAGAAAAGCACTAGCAAATAGGCTAGAAGGAGGTGTGGAGCAACAATGGGAATTATCAAACTGCCATCACAGAGGCAACAAGCCTTGTGTGAAGCAAATAAATGAATCAAAATGAAAGAAAAGCTACTATGGCTCTCAAGAGAGGTGGCTGTGAAAGTCAGGAAGAAAAGATAGCATTCCAGAAGTATAAGGAAACACAGAAGGAGCAGGACAGAGAGCTGTACCAGTTAAGGCAGAAAGAAGCAGGAGGGAAGTCAGAATAGCAAAGGCCCAAACTGAGGAAAAGATAGCCAACCCAGTTAAGAAGGGGATAAAACCTTTTAGGTACATCAGCGGCGTGAGAAAGACAAAGGGAGGGATAGTGAGGCTGAATAGAATGAACGGTGGGTGGGCAGAGGGGACAGTAAAAGCAGGAATACTGAACGAATATTTCTTCAGTATCTCAAAGAGGAGGGGAAGTGCCTAATCCAATTAACAGAAGCACTCTTGATAGGGGGGTTGATCCCAGTCCTTTCACAGAAGAAAGGGTTCTGCAAGAACTCCTAAAACTAAGGTGGACAAAGCAATGGGTACTGATGGTATTCACCCCAGAATTCTAAAAGAATTAAGGAAGGAACTAGTGAAACCACTGGCTACTCTTTTTAATAAATCATGGGAGGATGGTGTGGTACCCGAGGACTGGAGGAAGGCGGATGTGATTCCCCTTCACAAAAGTGGGATCAAGACAGAGGCAGGAAACTACAGACCTGTCAGTCCGGACCTCTGTGTTAGGAAAGTGATGGAGTCACTTGAAGGAAAGAATAGTTGAGTACCTAGAGGTCAGTGGAGCACAGGATCCAAGGCAGCATGGGTTCACAGCAGGAAGGTCTTGTCAGACGAATCTAATAGATTTCTTTGACTGGGTGACCAAAGTAGTAGACCATGGAGGGGCTGTGGACATGGCCTACCTAGACTTTAGCAAGGCATTTGACACAGTCCCACACAAAAGATTATTAGTCAAATTAACCAGCCTGGGAGTGGGTCCCAGGGTGGTGGCCTGGGTAAAACATTTGCTGGACAACAGGACACAGAAGGTAATTGTTAATGGAGTCCACTCTGAAGAAAGGGTGGTTACTAGTGGGATACCGCAGGGTTCAATATTGGGTCCAGTCCTTTTTAATGTCTTCATCAGTGACATTGCAGAGGGACTGAAGGAAAGTATGCCTTTTGCAGATGACACAAAGATCTGCAACAGGGTTGACACACAGGAGGCATGGAAAGGATGAAAGGTACTTGGCAAGGTTGGAGGAATGGTCAGACGTATGGCAGCTAGGATTCAATGCAAAAAGTGCAAAATAATGCACCTGGGAAACAAGAACCCAGGGAAGAATACACAATGGGTGGGGAGGTAGAACAACAGCAAAACAGGAAAGGGACCTGGGGGTAATCATATCAGATGACCTTAAGGTTAGCAAGCAATGTGAGAAGGCAGTAGGGAGGCCGGGGTATACTGGGATGTATAGGAGACGATCATCAGCAGAAAACAGGAAGTTGTTATTCCTCTGTACAGACAGTTGGTGAGACCCCATCTGGAATACTGTGTTCAGTTCTGGAGACCCCATCTCCGCAAGGACATAAACAGGATAGAGGCAGTCCAGAGGAGGGCAACTAAAATGGTGCAGGGTCTGCAAAAAAAGCAGTATGAGGAGAGACTAAAGGAGCTTAACATGTATACGCTTGAGGAAAGAAGGGAGAGGTGGGACATGATAGAAACTTTCAAGTACCTCAAGGAATCAACAAAGTCCAAGAGGGTAGCATCTTTCAGAAAAAGAGACTTGCAAGAACAAGGATACAATTTAAAGATAGAAGGAGGACGTGTCTAGGGCAATGTGAGGAAATATTATTTCACAGAGAGGGTAGTGGATGCATGGAACAGCCTTCCTGAGGAAGTTGTGGGGTCTAAAACTGTGGAGAATTCAAGAATGCATGGGACAGACATAAGGCAATTCTTGTGTGGGCAGGAAGATATAGGCTGTTGGTTAACTAGGATCTGCGGCCTATCCTGAAGGTAGGGAAATGGGCAGACTAGATGGGCCTAGCGGTCCTTATCTGCCGTCAAAGTCTATGTTTCTATGTTTCTAAAGTGGCAGACAGCTGTGTGAACACACAGAATGATGGAGCACCCTGTTTCAATGAAGTTCCAGTTACTCCTTGATTAAAGTGTATGTGGCCTGTTCACCACAGATTTCTCTGGTTTGAACTATTTTTTCTGCGGCATAACACAAAAAAGCATGCTGCTGCATACATAAATGGTGGAAGAACGCTAAGTAGTTCTAACATGTTCTTCCTCTTATTTTAACATTTTTTGCCCATTTCTCTCCAATTTTATGACATGTTATAAGCACAATAACCCACTCCAGGGTTTGCTTTTATTGGGGATTAATCAACACCCGATGTGCTGTGAGGACACTCGGCTTGCAGCATCATGCCTCACAACACACCTGGGCTATTGATTATTCTCCAGTAACTGCACACCCTTTCATGGGTTATTGCTTACATATCAGCCTGTAATTGGCGACCCAAGAAAGAGTCATGGCCAGGTTTCAGGAGTGCAACTATAGTAGCCACAGTTAGTGAAACATCTGACCAAACTGCTATAAATATATAGTTGTAAATGTCTAAAAGTACAGGAGCCAATTGCCTTTTAAAAATCTTGTAAAAATTAGTAGTATACCTATCTGGGCCAGGAAATTTATCTGAGGCTAAGGAGTCTATAGCTTGCGAAGGGTTAGAGGAGCTTGCAAAATAGCAATAGAAGAATAAGTCAATTGGGGAAGGGGAATGTCTTGAAAGAAGTAAATCAAGAAAAAAAAGGAGTGGCATGTAGAGCATATAACTGTTGATACAAGGCCTTAAATGTGGTGACTATATCCCACAGTGAGGTAAGGAGCTGGCCAGAAGCAGAGCGGATTGAAGAAACAATCCTATCCAGGTTCTGAGAAAGCAATCAGAGAGCCAATAGCTTCCCAGCTCTGTCCCCCTGATCAAAATATGTCACCTTGGAATGCAACAATAAATGCTTTGCCTTCTCACCAAGTAGGGTGTTATACTGATATCTGAGGTCCTACAAACTTTCTTACTCTGATTAGGGTGAGGTCTGTAAGATGCTTTCCTCTAATGTCCAAATATTGCCCAACAAAGAGGAAGTCTTAGTCATAAGCGGCTTTTTATGCCTAGTGGCCAAGCAAATCAATTCCCATCAAAGGGCACACTTCAACACCCCCCCCCCCAGAGCAAATCAAGTTTAATCATAGAGGGAGAATTAGTAGCCATAAAAGTTCTAACAAAAAGATTGGATGCATTTCCTAAAATCTTTGGTTTTGAGTAATTGGTTATTGAATTGCCACACCTTTTCCCTTTCTAATGAAGGAGAAAGGTTAAGCCGCATAAGAATAGGGTGGTGGTCTGATATTACTTTGGTGGAATAATGAGAAAAGATAACCCCAGGGAGGTGTTCAATAAGAAATTAAAAAATTGTCAAGTCTGGAAAAATAATTATGAGGTAAGGAGTAAAAGGAATATTCACAGTAGTCCAGAAACAAAGCTCTCCACGGGTCCACAAGATCCAAGGAATCCATGAATTTGTGGAGATCCAACTACCCAGCCGAGAGAGTTTTTTGAGCCTGACCAGACCTATCTTGTTCATTGCAGTGCACCAGATTCTAAATGCCCCATAAAATAATCAGAAAAAACTCCAGGGGGCTAATAGGGATGCCAAGGAGGTAAAAACAATGAGGATCATCCATATTAGGACCATAACTAGATCCCAGTATCTCTTCCAAGTGGCTGACCGAGGCTCAAAGTAAAAGATAACAATTCAAAAGGATCCGCTACTTCCTGCAAGAGGGGAAAGGGAAGTCTCCTGGCTATCAGAATAGACAAACTCTTCTTGCAGGGACCAGAGCCTGTCCCAAAGGCCTACCCCTCCCAGGATCGCCTAAAGAGGAGAGCCAGGTATGGGAGCAGGTGGATCTCCTGCAAAAAGACCACATCAACCTGTAACTTATGTAGATGGAGCAGGACTTTAGCCATTTTGAAGGGGGATTGTGCACCTTTGATATTCCATGAGCAAAAGTTATAAACAGCTGTCATGCTTCAACAATAGGTAGCGATTGTCTGGAGAAACGAGGAAGAACTGGAAACAAATCTTCCCAAGAAAAACATCTTCGGTGGTACCCACCCTCCCACCCTCCATGGCCCCTTCCCAACCCCCACAGAATAGACAGAACAGGTAAAAAAAACAATGAACCCCAACATTGATGCAACCTACCCTCACCCAGAAACCCAAAAGCAATTAACAACAATCCAAAAACTGCAACAGAGTGCTCCTCAACCATCCATGTCCCTCTTGAAATACATAGACTTTAACCTCCCATAGAACCCCCCTCCTCCAAAATGAATTCCCTGATATACAGTAGTGACACAGTCTTCCACCAAAACCAACATCAAGTACTATCAGGGGAAAAAAAAAATCTCAACATTTCAGCTCATGCCATCCCCTTCTTCAGCAGTATCTACTACTTCACCCACCGCCACCCCACCCACTGTCCAGAGAGCCCAATAAGGAATGAAAAATTAAAAAGGCTCCCACTCAGGGTAGTGCACAACCACAACAGAATGCCAGTGAACCCAGCTACATTTGAATCAGGGAGGAAGGGAATATAAAGGTAGGGTAAAAAGCTACCATCACACTCCCACCGTCAACCCAATCAGTAAGGCTGAATTGGGTGATGCAGGAGAATATAGAGGACAGGGAGTCAAACAAAGGACAGCCAGCAGTCACTCTAAATAGCAGCCTCGGGCATAGAGTACGCAAAGATCTGAACCTATACCCCTCCCCCATGAACCCCCAAAAAAGCAACATGGTAAAAACCAGGTGGAGTAACCTACCTCAAGAAGGGTTGTATTGGCAGACTAAGTGCTAAAAAATATTTTTGTGCCAGGATGCTGACAAGACCGCCCCCCTCAACATACATAGCCAACTAAAGCCAACACTCAGAGCCAGTACATGTAAAGGAAACCAGCTGCCCCATCAGCATTAATACCTCTCAAATGGTACTGTAGTAAAAAAGGAAAAAATTGGTGCCCAATGTCCAAATGGAACAGACCCATTGGGAAGAGGGTCCAAGTCATTGACCACAGCACACTAAAGTTTGTTCAAACCCAAATGTAAATCCATCACTGAAGGTGAATACCTGGTCATAAAGCTGCAGAGTTCATGCTTCAATGGATGAGGGTACCGCGAACTGGGATCCAGGATGAAATGATGCAGCAAATGTATCACAGGTAAAACAGATGAGCGGCTTCACAGGAAGGTAATCCAGCACCACATAATGGAGTAAAGAAAAGCACAGGGATGAGGAGAATGACCAAATAAATCCATGCCGCTTGTAGTACAGTCCTCCAATTACAGACCGAGTTCTCCTAGAATTCGATCAAAAATAGAGAAAGGCCTGTTCAAAGCAGAAAACAGGAGCAAAGAACCATTCAGATCCTGCTTCGAATGAAGAGAGTAGTTTGAACTGTGACCACCAGGCAGAGGTATTGTGGCAGGCAAAGTTCTTGAGCAGGCCAAGGAATTGGTCCCCAAGGAACCAGGCGGGCAGAGCAAAAGGGAGTAGAGACTTCAGGAGAGGGCAGGAAAGCAAGCATGTGACCCCCCCAAAAAAATAATCTGTATACCAGGTGCCTGATGTCTGCAGCAGACCTCATAGGAGCCTTGTCATCACAGGTGCAAGGTTAATGTGCTATCAACTCTTACTGATCTGTAGCATACCAAGTCCCATACAAGAAATAGTAGGAGCCAGACCAGAACTCAACAGCTATAACACAGGTCCAATTGGTTAGAGAGGTCCCCATGAGGAACCATACTGTATACAATGGTGGTATCAGGTGTTAGCAAACAAGTTGGGCAACAGCCGCCTCAGTTCTTTATTCGCCTGGTGCACAGAATTGAACGAGTGCCAGGTATCATTACAGTATACCTGGAGCCTGGCTGGGTACAGAACTTTAAATCACACAGTCACCCCCAAACGTTTAACCACAACCAGATGAAAGGCAGCTCTCTTCTGATGGGTCGCAGCTGGCAAGTCTTGGGAAATTCTGACCCGATGACCTTCCCAAGTTTTCTGGAGGACATATTGTTTGTCCAAGAAGTTAAGTAACTTCTGAATGAATGGCCTTGGGGGACAGCCCAGAGGTGGCCTGGGGTGCAAAGACTGGTGATCTCATTCAACAATGTAATACGGGTTATTGGGTGAGGGACCAGCAATGCGCTCAAGTAGCTTCTAGGCAGACTTAATTGGAGTTGCAGCCTCTGCTTCCTCAAGTAAACCAAAGATCACTATGTTGTTTCTCCTGTTCCATCCTTCCAAGTCTTCCAACTTAGTTGCCATCTTGCTTAATTTCTGATGGAGCAGGATTACTTCAGGGTCGGTGCGGTCTTTCCATCCTTCCAAAGAGGTAGCCCAAGATTCCAGGTCCCCCACGCTACGTGTAGTAGCAGTCAAGTATATTCTTAGAAATTTGAGCTCCTCAGACAAGGTTTTGATGTAATCTTTCAAGGGCTGAATTTCAGAGAGGAACTTTCTCTCAGTGAGCAAAGGGGTGGGGGGCAGAAGCAGCAGAGAAGGGCTCCGGAGGCAGCCCCTGGGCCTTGGCCTTTTAGAACTCTTGTCTGGCACTGAGGGGTGGCATGTGGTGCAACGAAGCCTGTCACATTTCGGCGTCCATCTTGAGAGCAGCAAGTAAACAAATACAACAAAATTAGTGATCAAGTAAGTCCTCAGTGGTGTTGCCAAAAACTTTCACTTAATATCAAAGAAAAGGACCAAATAAAAGCAAAGAAGGCTGGAGCAGCGGAGCAATGCAGCCAGTAGCTCAGAGGCATCACGTGATTTCCCAGTTGACAACTTTCTGTCCCACCCCTGTGTGTTCCAACTTATTTATTAGCCTCCTATGTGGAACGGAGTACAATGCCTTACTAAAGTCCAGATACTGCACCCCCCGGTAAACTGTTCTGGTGACCCAACTTGAACTGTGAGCCAGACTGTGCTGTGGTCCTTTACTCCTACATTGACATCTGTGATCCTGGTACTGTTAGAAAGTACAAGGCCCAGGATTGGGTTGTCTCTGGTGTGTGACTGCACCAGCTGTTTTACTTCTGCTTCTTTTAGAGCCCTGAGAAATTCCATCTTCCTGTCTGATGAGGCTGTGGAGGAGAACCAATCTATGTCAGATAGACTGAAGTCTCCAAAGAGCAACAAGTCACCTTTATTGGCCATCATCAGTATGGCTTCCAGCAATTGTTTATTTATTTATTTATTCATTTATTGCAATGTTTCAACAGGAAGGCACACTGAGCAACAAGTAGCTCATCTCCTGGTGTGACCTGGGGGGAAGGGGTATAGCTGGAATTAGACATTAAACATTCAAATTACAAGATCAACATTAACATACAGTTGTAAGGCAGGTGTTACAAACAGTGTTACAACAGTGTTCTGCATAACATGCAGAAAGAGTGGACAATAATAAGTGCTGGGTTAATAACTAACAAGTGCTTACATGAAAGAAAAGGGGAAAGGGGAGGGAGGGGTGAGGGGGAAGGGGAAGAGTAGTGCCCCTAGAGACCCCTTCAGGGTGCAAGGAACCCTTTAAGGGAACTAGGGGGACCAGATAGAAGGGGATAAGGCAGTGTCCCAGAGAGACCCCTTTAAGATGGTGGGAGAAGGGAGCAGATGAGAGATAGAAGCCCCTTAGGGGTAGAAGAGGGACCCATGGAGAGCATTCATGGTTCTTTACATTCTGTGAGAGATCGAGGGAGGCCAATAAGTAGGAGCAATTGGGGGAAGGGGAGAGGGGCTAGAGATTTGGGGTTCGGTGTACACAGGGTAAAATGAAGGTGAGAGTAGGGGGTGTAAGGTTTGTTCAGGGCTTAGAGGAGGGAATTAGGGAGAGACATGGCAGGAGCAGCTACGTGCAAGGTAATTATTGAGGGCAGAGCTGATGGAGTAGGCGGAGGATGAGTGCCGGATTTGGGGGGGATTCCAAATTTTTGGGAGAAACTGGATTGGCCAATTTGGGTGCATCTGCGGCACCAAGGGTGGCATTTGCCCCTCCCCCATCACCTACTGGCATTCCAATAGGCTCCAATGAGGGCAAAATTAGCGCAGCACAAGCCAAACAAAACAAACAACAGAATAAAAGAAAATAAATCATGAACGGGCAAAACCAAAACTGGTGGGCACTCTGTCTCAATTACCTTAGCTCCTGTTTAGTTGCTGAGACGGGGGTTCTGTAGCTCATCCCCTCTCAGATCAGGAACTTTTCCCCAGGTCCAAGGGTGGCCCATAGGGCTTCAGTCTCACTGTGTGCCATCTGTACCTCTGTCGCCTTCATTCCTTCCTTCACATAGATTGCCACACCCCCTCCTTTCTTCCCTTTGCGGACTTTACTTAACAGAGTGTACCCTGGGATAGCAACATCCCAGGAATGGTTCTCATTGAACCAAGTCTCCATTATAGTGACCCAATCCATAGAAACATAGAATTTGAAGACAGATAAGGACTGCTTGGCCCACCCAGTCTGCCCATTTCCCTACCTGATGGATAAGCTGCAGATTCTAGTTAATCAACAGCTTACTTCCTCCTGCCCCCCCACTAGAATTGCCTTATGCCTCTCCCATGCATTCTTGAATTCTCCCACTGTTCCTGACTCCACAGGAAGGCTGTTCCATGCATCCACAACTCCCTCTGTGAAAAAATACTTTCTTACATTACCTCTGAGCTGTCCCCCCTCTATCTTCAAATTGTGACCCCTTGTTCTTGCCCATCTCTTCTTCTGAAAGATACTACCCTCTTGTACCTTGTTAATTCCCTTGAGATACTTGAACGTTTATATCATGTCCCCCCTCTCCCTCCTTTCCTCCAGGGTATACATATTAAGCTGCTTTAGTCTCTCCTCGTATGTCTTCTGGTGCAGACCTTGCACCATTTTGGTTGCCCTCCTCTGAACAGCCTCCACTCTGTCTATGTCTTTGCAGAGATGGGGTCTCCAGAATTGCAAGCAGTACTCTAGATGAGGTCTCACTAACTGTCTGTAGAAAGTGATAACAACTTCCTGTTTTCTACTGTTGATGCCTCTCCCTGTGCATCCCAGTATCCCCGCAGCCCTCTTTACTGCCTTCTCACATTACTTGCCCACCTTTAGGTCATCTGAAATAATTACTCCTAGGTCTCTTTTGATTTTTGTTGTTGTTATTAACTCACCCCCTTTGTGTGCTCTTCCCCATGGTTTTTGTTTCCCATATGCATTACCTTGCACTTCTTTGCATTGAATCTGAGCTGCCACGTATTTGACCATTCCTCCAACCTTGCCAAGTCCCTTTTCATTCTTTCCGCCCCACCTTGTGTATCAACCCTGTTGCAGATCTTTGTGTCATCTGCAGAGAGGCATACCTTTCCTTCCACGTGCTCTCCAATGTCACTTATAAAGATATTAAAGAGGACTGGTCCCAGTATCGAACCCTGCGGTACCCCACTAGTTACCCTCCTTTCTTCACTGTGGACTCCATTTACTATTACCTTTTGCGTCCTGTTGTCCAGCCACCTTGGGACCCACTCCATGGTTGGCTAACTTGTATATTAATCTTTTGTGTGAGACTGTGTCGAATGCCTTGCTAAAATCTAGGTAGGCCATATCCACAGCCCCTCCCTGGTCTACTACTTTGGTCACCCACTCAAATAAATCTATTAGGTTCGTCTGACATGCCCTTCCTGCTGTGAAACCATGCTGCCTTGGGTCCTGTGCCCCACTGGCCTCTAGGTACTCAACAATTCTTTCTTTCAGAAGTGATTCCATCATTTTCCCTACCACTGAAGTCAAACTAACTGGTCTGCAGTTTCCTGCCTCTGTCCTGTTCCCACTTTTGTGAAGTGGAATCACATTTGCCCTCCTCCAGTCCTCAGGTACCACTCCATCCTACCATGATTTGTTAAAGAGAGTAGTCAGTGGTGCTACTAGTTGTACCCTTAGGTCTTTTAGTATTCTTGGGT
Organism: Neoceratodus forsteri; assembly: GCA_016271365.2. Lineage (NCBI taxonomy): Eukaryota > Metazoa > Chordata > Ceratodontiformes > Ceratodontidae > Neoceratodus > Neoceratodus forsteri. Next base: position 50,826,228 of record CM057449.1, on the reverse strand, counting down.
GAATCCCATCAGGCCCCATTGCTTTATCCACCCTCTGTTTCAAGAGTCCTTTCAAAACCCTCTCTTCTGTGAATGGACTGGTATTGAACCCCCTATTCAGAGTTTCTCCCTTGTTTGGTTTAGGCACCTCCCCCTCCCCATCTGTTGTGAATACTGAGCAGAAACATTATTCAGTATCCCTGCTTTTTCAGTGACATCCTCTGCCCACATTCCCTCCCCTTTATTAAGTCTCTGTATCCCTCCCTTGGTCTTTCTTCACTCCCTAATATACCTATAAAAGGTTTTATCCCCCTTCTTAACAGAGTTGGCTATTTTTTCCTGTTTGTGCCTTTGCTATTCTGACTACCTTCCCTTCCTCCTTCTGCTTTAACTGATAAAGTTCTCTGTCCTGCTCCTTCTGTGTTTCCTTATATTTCCTGAATGCTATCCTTTTCTCCTTAACCATCCCTGCCACCTCTTTTGAGAACCATAGTGGGTTTTTCCCGTCATTTTGTTTTATTGATTTGCTTCACACAAAGGCTTGTTTTTTATTTATTTATTTTTATTTATTTAGCTTTTGTTGACCGGGTAAGTACACTAGACAAATCCTGCCTATTTTCAGGCACGACCCGGGGGAGGGGGATACAGATGACAACTGACCTTGAACCAGATTAAGCAGTTGGTGGTATTTTTTTAGTGAATGAGGGAAATTTGGCCAGGACACTGGAGAAATTCCCCTACTTTTTTCAATAAGTGCCATGGGATCTTTAACATCCACCTGAACTACCACCAATCCAGGCAGATGGGACCTTGGTTTAACTTCTCATCTGAAAGACGGCACCTCAGAAGTGCAGCACCCCTCTCATGCTGCACTACAGTGTCAGTACTGGGATATTAACCCAAGTGCCAGATGTGGGAACTGAACCCACAGCCCTCTGATCTCCCGGCCTCAGAGGCGAGTGTGCTACCTACTGAGCCACTGACACTTGTTGCCTCTGTGATGGCTGTTTTGATTATTCACCATTGTTCCTCCACCCCTCCTTCTTGCCCATTTGCTAGTGCTTTTCTAAGGCACTCTCTCATTTTCCCAAAGTCAGCCTTCCTAAAGTCCAATACTCTTGTTTTTGTATGGCTTGACTCTATGGCTGTGTTTATTGTGAACACACTGTTTGGTGGTCACTTGTTCCCAGATGGCTACCCACTTCTAAATCTGAGATCCTTCATCTTTCCCCATTTGAGAGTACCAGGTCTAAGATTGCTCCCTCCCAAGTGGGTTCCAACACTAGCTGTCTGAGGCATGCTCCCTGTAGGGCATGAAGAATGACCCTGCTCTTGGATGTGCCTGCAGCAAAGGTACTCCAGTTAACATCTGGCATATTCAGGTCCCCCATCAACAATATCTCCCTTTTTCTGCCATTTTAAGGATGCCCTTCATCATTTCATTGTCCATTTCCTCTCCCTGAGATGGGGGTCTGTACACAACCCCCATGTGGATTGTGGTGCCATTTCCTGTCTCCAGGGTGACCCAGAGTGACTCATCAACTTCCTGTTTACTCTTTAGTTCTGTTGCTTTAATCCCTTCCCTTACTATATATAGAGAGCTACTCCTCCTCCTCTTTTACCCACCCTGTCCCCCCTGCAGACTGTGTATCCTGGTATGTTGACTTCCCACTCATGGTTCTCTGTGTACCATGTTTCAGTGACTGCCACGATATCCAGGCATCCCTCTTCCATTAAGGCCACTAGTTCAGGGAGCTTTTGCACAGACTATGGGCATTGGTACTCATCACCTTCCATTTATTTTTTTATGGCCTTACCCCTTTTAGCCCCATCCTGGTCCTTAACACCTTTTCTACATTTATCCCTGTCCTGCTCCCCAGTGACTTCTCTGCCTTGGTGATTACCTCTCTAACTACTGCGCTTTGTGGGGGGGGAGGCTGGTATTTACCTGCTCCTTTTCAGTGCCTCCCCCTTGGCTAGTTTAAATGCTTGCCAATAAAGCATTTAAAACTGTCACCTAGGATCCTAGATCCCCCCTGGACAGATGCAGACCATCGCCCCAGTATAAGCATGCATCCCTCCAGGTGGCTCCCCAGTCCCCAGTGAAGCCAAAACCCTGAGCTCCACACCAGTTTTTCAACCATTCACTGAATCCCATGGTGCAGAATAACCTAGCATTATCCTTGCCATAGACAGGCAGCACCTCCGAGAAGGTTACCGTACATGCTACTTGTCTAAGGCCCCTCCCCAACTCCACAAACTCCTCTTGCACCACTCTGATCCCATTTACAGCCAGGTCACTTGTCCCTAGGTGGACAATGACATCCAGTTTCCTCCCTTGTGCAGCTGCTCCCGCAATCTTGAGGATTCGCTTCCTGTCCCTCCAAGCCGTGGCACCAGGCAGGCACCTTACCTCCCTATCCCTTCCTCCCCACGCCTACTTCCCCTAATGACTGAGTCCTCACCAGAAGTTGTTTTCCTGGGGGTCCTTCGTGCTACCCTCCTGTGGGTCTCCCTTTGTGGAGGTTCCCAGCATCCTCCTTGGTCTCCACTGCAGGTGCTCCATAGAGGAACCACTCTTTGCCAGAACAGCATATGAATTGTGGAGAGCTACAACTGGAGAGATGCACCCTCTTCCACCACCTCTCCCTCCTGAGCCCACCTTGGTCCAACCGCCCTCTTCTTGGCAACCTCTGAGGTAACGGTGGGGCCCCTGGTGATCCCTGGGTGGTGGAAGAGGTTTCATGAATCCTAGCCAGGTCAGCCTGGAGATGAGCAACCTCCTCCCTCAGACCAGAGAGGTGCCTGCAAACAGGGCAGCATCGCAGCCTCCAGAATGTCTCCCGAAACACTGCTGCTCCACAGCCATTGCACTGCATCACTCCCATCTTGACTTATTTTGTGTCCCCTCTCCTGTTGCTTTGTATGCTTATTATCACCTCCCTCTATGTATTTTTACACTTACTTTCCTACTGTCTATATGCCCTTACAACTCTCACCCTTCCTGTTCTGGGACAGGAACTTCCTGTAGTCTTCAGTAGTCTCCTTCCTCAATGTTTGATTCAGACTTCCAGCAGATGGGGATAAAGTGTTTTTAGCTTCTGTCTTTAAGACAGTGAGGTCTGGGATTTTATTTACCAGGTTACGGTTATTGAGACAGAGTGCCCAATAGTTTTGGTTTTCCCTGCTCGTGATGTTCTTTTCTTTTATTCTGCTGTTTGTTTTCTTTGGTTTGCATAGCACTAGTTTTGCCCTGGTTGATGCCTGTTGCAATGCCAGTAGGTGATGGGGGAGCAGCAAATGCCACCCTTGGTGTCACAGTGAGTGTTGCTGCCCTTTCTCCTTTAGCAAGTTTAAATGCTTCAGAAATACTTTGAACTTCTGGCTGAGTGCACGGGTTCCCTCCTTTGTGAGGTATAAGCCATAGAACTTAAAAAAGTCCCGCTTCCAGAAATTCATCCATTCTCCAGTGAAGTGATGGCCCTTTTCACTGCAGCAGTCCTTAAGCCATGTGTTTAATTTAGTGAGCTCTTTTTCTCTAATTTTCTGCCTGCTACCTCCTGTCCCCCATACAGGAGAATTTCAATGAAGGAGACAGTGGATGAAACAGAAATTAATTTCTCTCTGAGGATGGTTAGCTGTGCTTTTGTTTCAATTACAGTTTGACTAGCTAAGTCATTTGTTCCTATGTGTATCAAGACATGTGTGTCCTTAGTCATGTTACACGTAATCCTTTCAATGTGGCTAATGTCCCTCCAATCTGATGTCTCAGGGAAGCATCTGACTGTGACCTCAGGGTGTCCATTTTGTTTTAATTGAGACTCTACTCCCCTTACCACAGAGTCTCCAATGATCACTAAAGGTCTTTTGTTTGTTTTTCTTTGTGGACTGGCCTTTAAGGTATATTCAGTTGCTTTATGTGTCCGATTTTGAGTTGGTTCATCCTGTGCCTCCGCCTCTGCTGAAGGCTCGGATGCAAGCGATAAATATCTGTTTAATGTATGTAGCAGTGATTTCATGTGTGCTTGCTTGCTGTGACTATGTAATGTGGGATGCACCTTATGGTTGTTAACTATCTATCAACTCCTTAGTTTGGTTGTTCTTTAGGGTAGTGGTGGTGCTGTATGTGGTTGGTATTGTGCTGCTGGTGGATTTCTGCAATGTTCCACTGCACAGAGATTGGCCCTGAGGTATGATTTTTCAGGCCATGCAGCACAGAGCTGAGAAAGTAGATCCCCAAGTGTCCAACATATGGGACAGTGTCCATATTTCTGTGCAATTTCTTTATTGAATAGGGTACCACAGTGTCTACAGTCAACTATGTTCATAGCTTAGTTGACTGGTATTGGATGAAAAAGGCAAGAGATGGTCATGTGGACCAGTGTGAAGAAACAATTTTTTTTTATGTAAATGATCCTGCTCTTTCCATACATAGGAGGACATAGGAGGTAGTGGATGAAAAGAAAAACGAGTTGTGTGGACAAATTGTGTTGTATTCAGTACAGACAGGAAGTGGGTAGCAGTGTCAGAGAGACCCTATTAGAGACAAGCACCTGCGGGCGTTCGGGATTAGGGGATGGGGGGATCTCCTCTGTTTTCCTGTCTGGCAGAAAATAATCAGGTAAGTTAATCTGAAATGGAAGAAACAATAAAGCCCCTTGTGTACAACAGAAATGGAAGAGCAACAGCCTCCCCAGATATGTCCCCTATACCATTACCTGCTTGGTAGTTTGAGAGTCAGAGGGTGGGGAGGCCACTAGCACCACAGTAGTTCCCTGGACTGGGCTATTTGCTGCACTAAAGGGCCTCCCTCCCATTCAAATGAGCCCATAATAGGCATGCAAATGGCCCCTTAGCATCTTGCATGCACAATGAGCTCATTTGCATAGGGCCTTTTGAGTATTGCAACTTTGGCCCGGTGCTAGCCATTGCCAGAGCCCTATTTCGGGGGTGCTATTCGATGGGGCTAAGTGGCTTAGCCCTAGGCAATTCAGGACCTAGATTCAGATGACTAGCACCCTGTGCTGTTCATCTGAATATAGAAATTTTGCCCACCGACACTTTTGCAAGACAGAGTGCTAATGTTTGCACTCTGTTTTGTACTTTGAGTATCTGACCCCAAGGTCCCAATATTCAAAACGGGCAAACAGACTGTGTGTGCTTTGTGCACTGTTTTCATGCTTATACAATATTCAAAAGCCTGATTAGCATGGTTTAACTGGAATAGTGCCATGCAAATGGATAATGCATGCTCCAGACAGAGAGGCATGTACATGAATATAAGGGTTATACTATATTCAGTGCATTAGCACTATGCAAAGTGAGTTTGTGCAGCATTATTGTGCAGCACAAATACTGCCTATAGAAAGGCTGATGTATTTGGGCAAACCCTAGATGCAGGCAGTGACACTGCAGCCAGAGCAGAAATGGCTATATTCAACACTTACATGCTCTTCCTAATATAACATACAATGGGGGAATAAGAGAGGGCAGAGGGCCACCCTGGGCCACTCCATAGGCCGTGGAGGTAATATGATGCACACAGATGGTACCAGCCAAGAGTTACTTTGAGACCCTCACTGAGGACTGTCTGGTGGGCCGGTACCATCTCGATAGGGCCATGCTATGGCAGCTGTGTGAGCTCCTGCATGAACAGCTGTGCAGTGACACCCAGCACAGCCATGCCATGAGAGTCTATCAGAAAGTGATGACTATGATATGCTTCCTAGCCATGGGGTCATTTCAGACACTGGTGGGTGATACTATTGGTGTGTCACAGTCCACCACATTGCAGCTACTGGCCTAAGTTCTGGATGCCCTGCTGCCACACACACTGGTGAGTTCATCAAATTCCCCAGCAAAGTAGCAGAGTGAACAGAAATCATGCAGCAGTTCTATCAGGTTAAGCACCTACCTGCAGTACTCAGTGCCATTGACTGCACCCATGTTGCCATCTGGGCACCCACTGGTGATGGGGTGGATGCCTACCTCAATAGTAAGGGATACCACTCTGTTAATTGTCAGGTGGCGTGCAATGCAACTGGGTGCACCACCAGTGTCCTGACACAGTACCCCTGCAGTTCCCACAACACCCTCATATAGCACAATTCAAGACTATGTCAGGTATGCAAATGTAGCCTAATACCCAGTGGACACTTTGTTAATGAGTACATGGTACACGCCCCTCCAATCACCCATAGGGGTATTCTGCCTTAACACAGCATAGTCATGCCTTACTGAGGGAAGGGTGGATGGGTACAGGAGTGTGGACAGGTTCACGGATGCCCCACTGACCATGGGCTGTATTGTGGATGCAGGTAGCTACACCATATGAACAGGTGCTAACATATGTTTTCTACCTTACAGGGGACAGTGTCTATCCCTGCACCCCTGGATCCTCACACCAGTCCTCTGGTCCTCAAATGTGGCCTTGAACAGATAATGCAGCACACACCACCACCACATACAACATCACTGCTGCAACTTTGGCATGCTGAAAATGTGATTCCAGTGCCTGGACTGTTCTGGTGGTGACCTACAATATACCCCTCATAAGACATGTGGTGTATTGCTAGCCTGGTACATGTTGTACAACATGGCGCATGCCCAGGGAATAGGCATGCTGGTACTTGAGGAACACAGTGACAGTGGCACAAGGCAGAATGCAGGCAACACTGGAGGAGCTCAACAGGTGTGACCCTGCATGGCTGGGGTGCCAGTGAACACAGAGACTGCATCATAAGAAGACTCACAGAGAGGAACAGGTGGGTACCAAAATGAAAGGACACTATTGTAGATTTCAAAATTGTAATGTAAGCACAAAATACCAGAACAATTCTTACCAGATACTACAACTCCCTGGACCTTCCATTACTATTAAGGGACCTGGCTGGCACAGACTGGTCTCCTATCAACCAGACTACCTCTATGGACTCTGCTCTTGGGTATTTCAAGTCCAAATTGCTTGCAGTCTGGGACCGCTATGCACCCCTGTGGCAGTCTTGTGCGAGGGGTGCCCACCTGCCCTGGATCACAGTTGACATTCTGGCACACACCAGAGCCAGAGACCAGGTATGGAAGTCACTCAAAACCTCCAGCTCCCCCACTGCACATGCCAAATACCACTTCCTCCATAATGCCTGTACCAGGCTAATTCACCAGGCTAAAACAAACTAATTTAAAGCCTCCTTCCACTCAAATTTAAACCACCCTGAAAACTTCTGGAAGGTGGTCAAATTACTTTTCACTCCTCCCGCCCAGCCTCCTACCACTGTCTTAAAAGTAGGCTGTTCCCCCATAACAGATCCTCTTGCAGTGGCCATGGAATGTAACTCCTTTTTTACAAATTGCATCTCGGCACTTCTGTCCACACTCCCTCCTTACCAGCAAAAATCCTGCCCCCCCATCACAGGTCGCTGCTCCTGACTCCTCCTTCTCCTTCCATCAGGTCACCCCTTCGGAAGTTTTCAACTCCTTAAAGGCCCTACATCCTTCCAAGGGCAAATGTTCCTCTGGTCTGGACTCTGAAATGCTCTATCTGTCTGCTCCTGCCATCGCCATCCCCCTGGCCACTCTATACAACCTCTCTTTCTCCCTAGCGTCTCTCCCATCAGAATAGAATCATGCAACAGTTAGCCCATTTTCAAAGGGTGCTGACCTTTCTGACCACGGTAATTGCCACCCAGTTTCCCTCCTCTCCATACTGGCAAAACTCCAGGAGTGCCCTGCCCTCTCCCAGCTGTCTTCCTTTCTTAAGTCCTCCCCCTTCTTAAGTCCTGCTCCACTGCTACTTCTTTTCTTAGGTTCACAGATTCTGTTCAGGCTGATATGGATAAAGGCCATATCACCTCAGCTATTTTTTGTCAACCTGGCTAAGGCATTTGACAGGATCTTCCATGCTCTTCTCCTGGACAAACTCACTCTTGCAGGGCTCTCTACCATGGCCTCTAGCTGGTCCCATTCCTACCTGACAGGTAGGTGTCAATCTGTTGGAATTGGTAACTCCACCTCTACCTCCCGTCCAGTCACTACAGGAGTCCCCCAAGGCTCAATCCTTTGACCACTACTATTTTCCATCTTCCTCAATGACCTGCCACTGCCTGCCCACACACAAACATCCACATGTATGCTGATGATACAGTGCTGTATACAGTAGATCAGGACCTTCGACCCTTGAGGTGGCAACCAGGCTTCAGCAAGACTTCGCTAAAGTCCAGGTCTGGTTTCAAGCAAATCAGCTTTTTCTCAACACCAAGAAAACTGTTTCAATGACCTTTGGCACGAAACGGAGACTCTCCTGGCTACCCCCCACCCCACCCCCATCACCACCCTGGATGGTGCTACTCTGGAAGCTTGCAATTCCTTTAGATACATTGGGGTCTGGCTCAACCAACACCTCAACTTTTCTGCACATGTCGATACCATCCACAAAAAGCTCCACCTCAAATTGAGTGCCCTATATTGCAACCGTGGATACATCCCACTGCTAGCCCATTGTACACTTGTGTAGAAAGTGATTCTCCCAGTTTTTGACTATGGTGATGTAGTCTACAGGACTGCTCCTAAGTCCACCCTGGCCAGACTGGACCTCCTCTTCCACTCCTTCTGCTGTTTCACTCTCGGCGGCCCACCTTCAACACACCACTGTGTTCTCTACTGGACTCTCAACCTCACCTTGCTCCAGGATCGCAGACTGTCCCACTGTGCTAGACTCATGGCCAAGTTCTGGTCCCAGTTCCTATCACCATTCCTTGTCTCTGCCATCTCAACTCGTACCCCTTCAGTGTACCCTTTCAGGAATTTCGACATTTAGCTCCTGGCTGTTCCATGCATGACCTCCTCTGCTGGCCAGGCAGCCTTAAGGCAACACATGCCTAAACTATGGAACTCCCTCCTTGTAAACATTCGGCACATGCTTGCAACTCTGAAACTTAACTCCCTCATCAAAGCGCATTTCTCCTCCACCTGTGTCTGTGACTATGTATAAGCTCACGTGAAGTTTCTGTATGTAAATCGTAGGTTTTGTCTATGTTAGTGGGCCTAGTTGTTTTTCTCCAACCTAGCGGTTGTGTGTTTTTGAGAACTTTTGTCATTCAATGCTACTGTACAAATTGTGTATAATGAATTTTGATGCTGGATCCTTGTTTTACTACCTATCTCAGTTATATCACCGACTGGTCATATCCTATATTCTGTATATATACAGTACATATATATGCATATAATATCTTTATTCTGTATATATATTTGATTATATTATATTATTATGTGTATTTTTTCTCTTCTGCTCCCCTTCCCCCAGGATGCACCTGAAATCAAGCAGTACTCTGCTTATTGTGCCTTACTGGTAAAACTTGTAAATAAATAAATAAATAAATGCAAAGTGACAGTGCATAAAAAGAGCAAAACAGAGCAGGGAAATAACAGTGTGTGCAACAGGTGGAACAGGGCAGTGGTGGTGAGGATGCCTGTGAAAACAAAACTGGGACACAGAAATGGGGCAGGGGATGAATGAAAAAGGCAGGGGTGGCCTCCAAACTCAAACTTTCCATCCACCGGAGGTGCCCAGGGACTGACATCTGGACCCTGTATGTAGGTGTCACAGGCTATGAGGAGGGTAAGGGTGATGTCTGTTGGATGGGGTCTCCATGGCCCATGCACACCCACACCTGTGGCTGGATGATGGAATGTCCAAGTCACACCCAGGGGTTCAGTGATTGCCCAAGGATGATGGCACTGCTGGTGTGTTTCCTGACCCTGATCAGCCACTCCACTGGATCAGTGAATGTTGTGGGGTTACCCCCACTCACATTGTGTGACTGACTACAACTCTATGGTAGACTGCCAAGAGTCAGAAGGAGTCTGCCTCTGGATACACTGTCCTGTGTGACATTATGTGATGCTTGGCATGGGTGCTGAGTGGAAAGTGTGTACACTACATCCAGCATGGGTGGCAGAGGTGGCAGGGCCTCATTGGACATGGTGACACACACAGTGTGGGGGACGCTGATGGCTACTCATGTCCACCTATACTTCAGGGTGGGTGGTGTGGGAGCTGGAGGATATGGAGGCCACCCCAGTGGTGGTGGTGGTGGTGGTGGTAGAGGTGGTGGTTGTCCCTGGATATTGCTGTTCCTGGCAACATAGTACTGCTCCCAGGGGTGTGACTATCAGCAGGTGCATCTGTATTGTAGGGCACTATCAGCTGTACAGGGAGGTAATGCTCTTAGAGTTTGTGAGAACCCTTCCAGGCCAGCTATGACCTCCAGGTATTGATGTGTTGGCACACATGTGTCCTCATCGTTATCCTCCATTTCCTTCACAAGCAAGTCCAGCTGGTCCTCCTCCTCTGGCATCATCTCTGGGTGGTGCACCTTGGTGGATGGCCCAGCCTCCTCTTCCTCCTCCCCGGATAATGTATCCTGCGCTGTAGAGATGAGTGCACTGTCAGTATGTCACACATTACACATTAGTCAAGTCCTAGTGATGTCATATGCATGCCCCAGTGGTCCAGTCTCTGTCACCCATGGTCATCATACAACTGGTGACCAAAGCACAAACCACACTGAACCTATACTGGCCACACAGCTACCCATCAATGTCAGCTCTTGCATGCATAACAAAACCCACTTATAATGTATCCCATACACGCCACACACGTGCACACTGCCACCCACAATGAATGCCAAAACCCCACACACAGCAGGTCGTGTGCTGAACACTCTACAAGAATGGACACCTTGTTACCAGATGGATGGCCACCACTCATTATTGTTCTTGATATATTATTTTAAAGTTGTGGACAAGTAATTTCATTGTTACCAGTTGATCGGCACTGAAACAAACTTCTGAAAAGTACCAAAATTGCTACCCTTGTGATTCTTTTTCTGTCAACTTTTTTGCTGTTTTCAATCTTGCTGCCTGCAGTGGCCCTACAAATTTTGAAACAGTGTTCTGCGATTGACAGAATGCCAGGCAACAAAGTGCCAGTGGGGAGAGCTTGTACTTTGCTCTGGAGTGGAGAGATTGTGACTTTTTGTCCTGATATTCAAAAGGCTTGCACCGGTGCAACAGAGTTGCGCTGGCGCAACCACGCCATTGCATCCCGGTGAGACATTGTAAGGGCTGCCAGGCTCAGTGCAAATCCTGATGTTCCGGGGTTCAATGTAATTGTATTGCGGTGCTGATGCAGGGGGTGTGCCCATGCATATGAGGCACATCCCGATATTCAGCCCAGGATGTGCGGCGCATGTGCTGGTACAACCCTGTAGTGCACTGCATGGGGGGCTCAAAGCTGAGCCCTGGAAAAGATGGAACAAATCCCAGCCACCCACAGGTGGGCTGCTATATTGCATGGCACAACACAACAGCCGCAAGATGTGGGTGGCCACCAGTCCGCCCAGAACACCATCAGCAAGCACCCGCAAACCCCTGGTAGTCTAGTGGTTCCTCCTCCCACCTGATCCCTTGAGAAATGTCATAAAGACCATCCCTGGTGGTCTAGTGGAACCCCCCCCGCCCATTTCCGTGATCGTGGTACAGCTCTATCGCAGAACTCTATGGTGATCTAGTGGCACCTCCCACCCACACCAGACCTCTTGCTCACCCCACACCCCGGCCATTGGCAGGCGGCTGCAACCCACCCATATACCTCACAGCTGCCCGCCGAATGGGGTGGGAGGGTGGGGTGCCACTGGATCACAAGGGATTTCTGTGAAGAAGCTGTACCACAATCATGGCAATGGGCAGGAGGGTTCCACTAGACCACCAGGGATGGTCATTATTATATTTCTTAGGGGTTTGAGTGGAAGGGGCACCACTAGACCACCAGGGATGGTCTTTTATACATATCTTGGGGAATCAGGGACACGAGAGGGGGGGCCACTAGACTACCAGGGATGTCTATGATTTACATGTACTGCACTTGTGGCTATGAGGCAGGGGATGCCCCAGGATCCTCACTGCATACGTCATGCTGTGCAGGGTGCCAGGTGCAAGTCACTGGGCTGCCCTGTGCAGGGCATTCAAATGGAGTCATAATGACATGCAAATAACCCCATTTGTGCCTTGCATGTATTATGGCCTCATTTGCATGCCCCCTGCTGAATATCACAGGTGATGCACCTAGTGCAACTGCACTTGTGCTGGCGCATCTCCATGCTCCCTATCTGTGGCTTGCACAGGTGCAGTGCCACTGTGCTATGCCTAGTATGTGCACTGACCTTGCCATATTCAATGGTGATGCACTATGGCATATCACTGTTGAATATCACCTGTCCCTGGCCCTGGCCCCAATGCATCCCAGTAGCACTGAGCCCAGGCTTGCGCCACTGCCTGGCACAGTCTTAATATCTGGGCCATTGCCTATAAGGACTATTTTAGCTAATATACAGGCTGACATTAATGATCTAAAGCAAACAATGGCAAAAATACAACTAGATAATAGAAGGTATCAAGAAAGACTTGAAGTAAATGAATCAAGGCTGTCTGATGTGATGTGGATGATTGAGGTGCAGGATGTTCAGAATATGCAAGACAAACAAATTAATTATTTGTCGAATTATGTGGACAATCTTGAGAAGAGAGGCAGGAGAACAAAATTAAGAATTGTGGGGGTTCCCAAAGGAGCAGGAGGGCAGAATATGGTTCAGTTCTTACAGCAGTTTTTCATGGATTTACTTCAACACCAGTGGCAATGGTCATTGGAAATTGATTGTTCGCACAGTTCTTTAACCTCAGAACCTCAGTCTAGTGCCCAATCCTGCCCAGTAATTGTTAATTTTCTCAGATTCAGTGCTAAGGATGACATTCTAAGGATGGCTAGAGAGAGAGGGAGACAACCTCTGGACCCCCAATGCAGTGTTTTTCATCTAGTGATGCATGAGATTTAATGCATGTCAGCCAGTCAGATAATGGTGGAGGTACTGCAAGTTCAATTAAATTGAACAGCCATGACACTGATGGAAATTCAAACATCCCAATAGAACGTTTGATTCAAGGGCTGCACAAGCCTACTAGTAGCACAAAGCCTTGAGGGTATGCTGATACTGAACTTGCGATTGAAGGTGTCTCCCACAGGAATGTAAACAGACATGTGCCTATGCTGCTGATGCAAAGAAATCATCTATCCCTGTATTAATTCATGGGAATTTGCATATGATTCCAATGATGCTTTGCATTACTGGGGTATGTGTAATTTGTGTTTTCTTTAAAATTTGGTTGTACGTCCAATATCCTCCAGGATAATCCATACTCCAGTGCATTTTCTCTGGGGTTCTTTTGTAGCTCTATCCCTGTAGCTGTTCCCAGCAATATGGAAGTGAGCATCACCAGGAGGTCCAAAGCATCCAGGAGACCATCTTGGTCTAATCCCCAGAGCAAATACAAATCAAATCAAAACAAATGCAATAGACGGTGCAGCAGAGACAGGCAAAGCTCTTCTACTGCAGTTACTACCCCTAGAAGGTCTCCTGTCCCAACATCCAACAAACCATCTGTCATGATACAGGAAATGATTCCTTGACCTCCCTATCGAATTGGCTGTCTCTCATATGTTCCACCCCATGTATGGATATGTGCCTTTTCCAGGCTTCCCTCAAAGCAAAAACAAGAGGTAGAGTATTCTGCATGGTGTTTGGATTGATTTCTCCTGTATGTTCGTTTTTTGTCTCTAAATGCCCCAAATCTAATGGTTGCTACAAAGACTGCTGTGATTTTTCTTAGATGGGAGTTATGATTTTTAATTCTTGAATGGTAAAGTTAACCCTCCCAGAATATTAATTTATTTAGAAGAGTTTTACCAGGAAAGACATCCTGAGCAATAAAGCTTGTTTCCAGATGTGTCCTGGGGGAAGGGGGGAGGGATAAATACATAATCAGATTAGAGTGAGAGGGGACCACTAGGCAACTGGGATATCTACACAGCTCTGGGACCAGGCAATTGGAGGGTGGCACTGCACTAAACTGCACCGTGCTACTCTTGCAAATGTGCCCATAATCGGCATGTTGATGGTCCCTTAGTCCCTTACATGCCCAATGGGCTCATTTGCATGGTTCATTTGACTATTGCAGATAGCACTCCAGCACTATCTATTCTGGTGGAGTACTTCAGGATCCATGTTTGGGCAGCACTACTTGACTTAGCACTGCACCAACATGTCCCTATATTCAATTGAATAGCGCTGTTGTGCTATTCAACTGAATATAGCATCCTTGGGCTCCCAGGCAATTGTAAGGCACAGCACAACGTTTGGCACTCTGCTTTGCACTATTTCAAATATCAGGCTCCTGAATTGCTTACAATCTGTACAGTTCTACATGGCACTCTGACCCCCCCCCCCAGTGGCAGCTTGCTTAGAACTTCAGTTGTTGGGAGTCGTATGGACAAGCAGCAAACTCAGAACAATCCTCTTTAGTACTTGAACTTTGGACATGAATACTGTTTCTCTGCCCTTTTAGCTCTGGCTGCCTGCCTATATCTGAAATCATAATTCTATTTATGGCATCAAAATATGTTGCTGTGTCCAGCCTGGTGGTGCCGAGGTGTGAGGTGCTGGACACCACACCTCGTGCCACGCCGGTGACCTGAGTTTGGGAATGAGCCCAGGCCATTGGGGATTAGCAAGGAGGGAGAGGATTGAGCATCCGGAGGATAACGCTCCTCTCCCGGGAGAAGGGGGAAAGGCTCGGTGCTTGACTGGCCTCTGGTGGAGGCCTGAGACACAGCAAGTACCCTGCCAGACAAAGAGGGGGAAAGGCATGGTGGATGTCGACAGTTACACCTTGACATCGGGAGGCACATGCCACACACAGAACAGTGAAACAATTGCTCCCTAGGCTCCTGGAAGATGGAGCACCTCAGTGCAGACCCAACAAGCCCACTTGCCTAACCCGGCCCAGTTCCCTGACACTGGAAGTTGCTTAGGGATGTACAGGCCCCCAACTCTGCCCCACCTGTGGGGGGCAATCCAAGGCTGCATGGAGGGACTACCGCGGGCTCCAGGTAAGGTGAGGCAGGTGACTCCCTAGGCGGTGGAGCTTAGGGGCAGGAGTATTAAACAGAGAGATAAAAAAATATATGATGCTGTGGAGATAAATATGATATCATAAACAAGGGATTGTGATGCCATGTGTAGAGAAGCAGCCAAAGTAGATATAGTCTAGGGGATAGGGACCTTGTTTTCATGCAACTGTTTTCAGTATTATTTAATTACTGAAAATATATGAAGTAATAAAGAAAATTGGATGAAGCTGAATATAAATTTTACTTTTTTCAGTGTTTTCATAATGCTGTTGGGGGATTCTTAATCACACCATATTTAGTAGTATTTGCTGAAAGCATTTCTTGCATTAGTTGTACATTAGAAATACTCCAGAGGTGGAACACATTGCATCAATTGTGCAATTTGGTGTCAACTGCACAACAATTTCTCCAATTGAATAAAACAATATAAGCAACTGTGCAATTTTGTGAAACTTGTTCGAGAATCATCATAAACGGGGAAAAAATTGATTTAAAAAGCACAGGAATCAAAATTTGTAACAAAAAGTGGAGCATGTGTAAAACTGTTTTATAGCAGCCTCCTAAAACTGATGGACGCCTCAAAGGCAGTAATCTGGCAAAAGCAGCAGGTGTCATTTTTGCCACAAATATTATTTTGGCCTACTTATATTCTAAGAATCTGGTACAATAATATTTCACCTTGATTTTCTTCTCATTGGGAAATGCAGTGTGCCAGGAATTTGTGAGACAATCTAATGTGTTTTACAGGGGAGCTTCACCTTCTGGAACTCAGAAAGGCATTCCAGCATAAACCCTCACGTGACAAGTGACTTCTCCATCTAGAGTGGTAGAGCCAGGCATTTCCAGATGTTCATAGGTTCATAGGTAAATACAAACTAGGTAGGCAGTTACACCTATTTTAAGCTGGCAAGACATTTCTCATACTGTATGTCGGGGGTGTGAAGGATGCCCATTCTAACTTGGTATCTTTCCCAGAACTATCAGGGGAAGGTAGCACCCCTCTGCTTGATTTTCTGTAATGCTACCAAGGCAATAATGATGCTACACTGCTCAGATACCGGTGACTGTGCAGATTCAGAAGGTGAAGCAATGCATTGGAATGGATAGAGGAATCATACACTTTCCTTAACCCATTTGTTGATGGTTCATATAATTTTATATGGGTAGATGAAAGCTACAGTTAATACGAGGGTCTGATGACTTTCCCATGCACCTTCTTGTGTCCTTAGCTCACAATACTATTTCGTTCTTGGGGGACTACCTTATGGATTTGCTAGAGCTTGGGGCTAGTGGCTTTGCGGCCACCCTGGCAGTCATGCAACTCTGCATGGCTTAGATTTTGATCTGTGGTTCAGATTTACAAGGGCTACAGTATCTTCTGAGTGATCCCATCATGGGTGATATGATTTTGGACTGCTGTTAAATGAAATCCTCTAAGCTGTTAGGAATAAGTGAAGTTCTCTGCCAAGTTCTAGGGGAGAGCAAACTCAACTTAATGTTTACAAGAACGGAGTTGTTTGTCATAGCCATTCAAACCCCCAACACATTTAGTCCAATTAAACAAAAGTAAATTCTTGGACCTTAAAGCACAGCATGGATATGGTACTTTTCTCCATAAAGGTTTTGAAGGAGCTGACTTCAGAGGCAGTATTTTTGTATGAGCATGAACTCTTGAGTGGACAGCTTTATTGGATTTGTGACAGTCTGGACCTAGACCACTACAGATGCCAGTGTCTTGGCGATTTTTTCCACAGAGGTATGCAATAGAAGACTTTTCTACGTCTTCAGTTGTGCATTTTTTCCATATACCGTTGCCACAGCAAAACCCCAACTTCGAGGGACTGTTTCTCAAAGGGAATTTTGCATCACCAGTGATTTCTCATCGACATGGGGGCATGCATCTAACTCCACTGTTTCAACAATGTGGAATTAGATATTTAGAGAAGGGGGTGTGGGGTGCTGCAGCCCCCCCACATTGATACACTAGTCGGTGTCAGCATGTAGGGAGGTCAATGTCAGTAGGGGTCAGTGTTGTGGAAGTCAGCAGGTCTATATTGCTGTAGGGGATGTTGGCAGGATTGCCGTTGCTGCTGCTTGGTAGAACCCATTTTTTCCAACAGACAGTATCAGCAGACCCTATGAAATGTCAAGCAGTAGACCAGACCCTATGTCACCTGCTCACCATTGAAGCAATAGCACCAGATCCTCCACAGGAAAGAGAAGTGAAGTTCTGCTCCATTTGCATCTCGTTCCATAAGATGTTTGGGTCATTTATGTTGAGCTAGTTAGCACCCAGTTTACTCAGGCTTCCCTGTAGGTCTTACAAGGTCTGTAAAGGGTTAACCTATTGAGCTCTGAGATAGCTAGGTCTGGTGAACTGCCCTAGTGCTCTAGAGGTGAGGATCCTACTAGCTGACACTGGAGAGCTGCAGCAGTTGCATCAGTTTGGAGGGAGCCACCTGGTTGGCATGTTGTGCCTGAGATTGATCTAAGAGTTCCTTCTTCCAGAAGGTTAAATGACTACAAATGCCTCAGGAATCACCAGACCAGTGGTGTAGAAGGATGTGGTGCTGCTACATGCCTTAGCTCCCACATGCACAGTTCCACCAGGTTGCATCAACAACAATGTTGTCAAACATCTTTACAACTACAGCATTTTGCCAACAGCGATCACTTCACCCAGCAAATGCATTGATGAACTGCAACACAATGGGATTTTTGTGACTGTTTGCAGGGGGAATCACCCAGCACCTCCCCCCACGGGGGTCTCTGCCCCCTGCACCCCTCAAAATTAATGATTGCTAACTTCGAGAGGGGGTGGATTATGAGGAGAGCAGCTTACAGTCAAGTCACTGCATCCATTCATCACTGCAACAACACGTTTGACACTGTGGATGTTGAATGGGTTGTTGTTGATATAATGGAATCGTTGTGGGGGGCTCATTGTTGTGATGTATAATCACATGCCAGTGACCTGAGTTTGTGAACAAGCTTGGGTCACTGAAGGTCTGCTGCAGGGGGACAGGAGAAGGCATGTGCGGCCACCTGGCAGCTCTCCTCCCCTGGACCAACCAAGCTCTTTTTTTTTTTTTTTTTTGTTTTTTTTTGTTTTTAACCAGGAAAGACACACTAAGCTGAAGCTTGTTTACAGGTGCGACCTGGGAGCATAAGGAAGTTAAGTGTCTTGCTCAGGGTCACACAGTATGCAAGTGGGAGTTGGGGATTAGAACCCAGGTCTCCAGGTTTGCAGCTCAGAGCCTTAAACCACTACGCTATACTGCCTCCTTGGCTGCCACCAGGTGGAGGGTCTGGTGCTGATGCCAATGCTCAGGAGACTGGCATTAGACAGGGTGGATTGAACACGACTGGCTGTTCTGGAACAGATGCACAACCATTTGCAGTATCCCAGGAGTGCAAAAAATAGGTGGTAAAATAGACTGTAGACTGGGCATCAATGAAGCCCTTCCCAAGTGCCCATGACTTGGCCTGCCAGAACACCAGAAAGAGGAATGGGAAAGCAGGTTGATGGCCAGTCATCACCACCCCGGCACAGGAATGATAGCCCACCTGGTCCCAGTCAAGGAGGAAAAAAACTTTAGTAAAAGAAAAAGCCTCAGGAATCATGGAAGCAGCCAATGATCAAAGGCAACACAAGGGGTTAATCCCCATCTTATCTGAAGAGTTCTAAGGGGAACAAAGTATTATATACTGTTCCATGTGACCAAAAATCTGTGGTGAAATGTAGTTTTGCTGAACTGTGAACTGTTTATGGTGTCTCTGCATGCTCTTAATCCCTGTATCCATGCAGGAAGGTAAAGCTCATGGTCATATAAGGGCTAATTTGTCCTGGGACCCTTGACTCTATGGGGACCAGCGCTGGAAATGGTGAGGAATCAGAATCTGCAGAAGCCATGTTCTCCCAGGTTT
The DNA here is from genome assembly GCA_016271365.2 of Neoceratodus forsteri. Taxonomy (NCBI): domain Eukaryota; kingdom Metazoa; phylum Chordata; order Ceratodontiformes; family Ceratodontidae; genus Neoceratodus; species Neoceratodus forsteri. The sequence goes on along the minus strand of CM057449.1, from coordinate 50,807,300 downwards.
CTGCTGCTCCTAGCCTGTTCTGAAATGTAAATGTTTTAGCCTTGAAAGTACCTCTAAGGAGGGAATAAGTATAGAGAACTGGATGGGCAGGCTGTGCAGATCCAGGGCAAATGAAACCTGTCATAATACTGTGTGAAGGTGAATAATAGCTGACATCCACCAAGGGCTAGAGGGTTCCCTTGGGACAATTCCCTGATGGGCAGCTCAGGCCCCTGTGCAGCTGGTGAGTAGGACCCTTGTGAGTGTTTCAACTTATGAGAGACATTTTGCTGCATTGGCCATGCCAGCTGCATGTGTCCCTTTGTCTATTTGGAGACATAAAATACTAACATAATAACATACTAACATACTAGAATGCCAGCAGAATAGGCCTAACGGTCTTTCGCATATGCTTATTTGGTCAGCCCCCACCCTGGGAGCTGACCTTGCTGCCCCCCTCACCTTCTCTGGCGTCTCCCTTCCCAGTTCAGGATATTCTCGCTGCATTGGATCTTGCTTCCAGAACCATTCCCCTGTACCTGTCCCACCCCCTCTTGAACCCCTCCACCATCTCTGCCTCCACCAGCACCCTGGGCAGAGCATTCCATGGCTCCACCACCCTCTCGATGAAGTAGCACCTCCTCCTTTCTCTCCTGAATCTTCCCCCCTCCAGCTTCCACCCATGCCCTCTAGTTGCTCCCTCCTCTTTCCTTCGAAGCACCCTGACTGCTCCTCCCCTATTTACCCCCTTCATGTACCTGAAGACCTTTATCATATCCCCCCGGTACCTTCTCTCTTCCAATGTGTACATATTTAGCTCTTCAAGCTTCTCCCCATAGGTCCTGTTCCCCAGGCCATAAATCATTTTGGTTGCCCTCCTCTGGACCCTCTCCAGGAGTTTAATGTCCCTCTTTAAGTGTGGCCTCCAAAACTGCACACAGTACTCAAGGTGCGTCCTCACCAAGCAGTTATACAGAGGAAGTATCACTTCCTTCCTTCTGGAGGTTATCCCCCTAGCGATGCACCCCAGCATCCTGTTGGCCTTGGCTGCTGCCCTTCTACAAGTCTTCAAGTTGTTCATCTTGACATCCACCACCACCCCCAGGTCCCTCTCAGCCATCGAGACTTGTAGCACCCCCCGGTGTACACTTGGCCTGGGTTTCTGGCCCCCAGGTGCAGTACCTTGCATTTCCCTGCATTGAACCTCAGCTTCCACTTTCTAGACCATCTTTCCAGAGCCTCAAGGTCCCTCTGTAGGGCCACCCTCCCCTCCTCCCCATCTACCACCACCCCCAGTTTTGAGTCATCCACAAAGAGACTCATCTCACTCATGATACCTGTCCTTATGTCAGAGACGTAGGTGTTGAACAGGAGGGGCCCAAGGACTGATCCCTGTGGGACCCCACTAATGACCCTCCTTGGGAATGAGACTATCCCACCAACTACAACCCTCTGGGTCCAGTTCTGGAGCCAATTGCCTATCCATCTGATCATCTGGTTCCCAACCCCCATTGCCTGTTACCCCATTGCAGGCTATATCAAAGTTAAAGTCCTACAAGGTTATTGGCTTGGTGAGTCAAACATGATTTGATGCTTTTTGTTCGGTACCTATCAAGTTGCTTGCTGCCCAAATAAATTCTGAAAATTCAAACAGTTTGAGCAATCCGTCTTCCTGTCCTTGCCTTCTGAATCCCTCATGGGAATTGTGGAATCAACAGAATTAACTTTTCTGTGCAAACACCAATATGCTTAACTTTAGTTTATCACAACTAATATGCACACAATCTTTGTTAAATGAAATAGAAATATACATGGTAAAAATTGGCTCTATGCACCAATGGGTGGTTAATACATGCCAGAGACGAGTATCCTGCCCATGTAGCCCCACACCTGCAGAAAGGTGTGCACCGACTGGTATTCACTACCGGTCACCACCTGTCTATGGCCCCGCCCCCCCCAGTGTGCAGGACCACACAAGGTGGCAGGGGGAGGCATAGCAGACCAAGCCGGGTATCCAATCGGATGCCCACCCCAGGTCCCCAGTGGATCACTCGCGCAGCTGGGCATGGGTCTGGGTGCATGAATTGCACCTGCAGACACCCAGACCTATACAGCAATGCCCGATCAGACTCTGGAACCCTGACAAAGCCCCCAGTGCATGGGGACCATCCCAGCCATCCTCCCCAGCTCAAGGCAACTCTGGTGCCAGTGTAGCAAGGTGCCCCACACACACACACCGCACACAGATGCACCTGCTGCCCTACGCAGGTGACCCCCAAACCCCATATCCCTGACCCTATGGAGGTGTTCTATGGTGTCCCCGACAACCCCAAACCTATACCTGCAGTAGTGGTTACATGCACCAGACAGCCAGTGGAGTAGCCCTCCGCACACCTCCATGGCTGCCTGCCATCTTCCATATGCGGGCGCATATCTGTTGCATGTTCCTGCGTAGGTCAGACAGCTGGTAACTGTGGAGGTGTCTGGAGGGCTGTGCCACTGCCCATGTGGCTCATGGAACCACAACTGCAGGTATGGGCTGGGAGTTGTTGGTTCTGGGGGGGGTTGGCTGTTTCTCACAGGGTGCCATGCCAGCACGTTCAAGTGATGGGCCACTTTGGCATACAGTGCAGCTGTGATGTGGGGGTTCAGCATTGGGGTGTGAACTCCATTGTGTGTGTGGTTTGCCAGGGGGTACATGGTTGGGGACAGTCCAAGCTGTGTCTGGAGGTACTGCATGCACTCATGGGTTATTCTGCTCTTCAGTGTGCATGGGGGCTAGGCGCATGGGGCACTTAAGGCAGGGCTTTCTGTGGCATACCAGCCAACCCCCACATGCTCCAGTGTGCATACTCTCACCATGGTGCATGGTGCATACTGCTGGCATGCCCTCGGCTCGCCCCGCCCATCTCTGATGTGTTGCTGTTTGCGCAGCCAGGGGATTGGGTGCATGGGTAGTCATATCAGATGACTTAAAGATAGGCAAGTAATGTGAGAAGGCAGTAAGGAGGGCTGGGGGGCTACTGGGATGCATAGGGAGAGGCAACACCAGTAGAAAACAGGAAGCTGTTATCCCTCTGTACAGACAGTTGGTGAGACCCCTTCTGGAATATTGCATGCAGTTCTGGAGACCTGATCTCCGCATGGGCATAGACAGGATGGAGGCAGTCCAGAGGAGGGCAACTAAAATGGTGCAGGGTCTGCACCAGAAGCCATACAAAAAGATACTAAAGGAGCTTAATATGTATACCCTCAAGGAAAGGAGGGAGAGGGGGGACATGATAGAAATATTCAAGTACCTCAATTGAATCAACAAAGTCCAAGAGGATAGCATCTTTCAGTAAAAGAGATGTGCAAGAACAAGGGGGCACAATTTTAAGATGGGGGGACTGCTCAGGGGCAATATGAGGAAGTATTTTTTCACTGAGAAGGTGGTGGATGCATGGAACAGCCTTCCTGAGGAGGTAGTGGGGTCTAAAACTGTTGGAGAATTCAAGAATGCATGGGAAAGACATAAGGCAATTCTAGTGGGGGGGGGACAGGCCGAGAAGGCGCCTGCTGCCCACGCTTCTCCTTGGCTCATAAGGTAACTTCTGGTCCTAGACAAGGGAAAGAGGATTTTTGAGCCTTCCTCCTAGTGGGAACTGAAAGGTTCCAGATGGCCCAGAGCGCTGACATTGGTTCCCTGCCCAATGCTGAAGCCAGTGCTGAAATCATTGGACTAGGGCATAAGACTGCTGAGAAACACTGACCTTTGATGTTTCTTCCTTTTAGCATCTGTGTAGAGAAGTCCTCATCTTTTTGCTTACCATTTCACTCACTTACTCACTTCTGTGAGCAGTTCAGTGCAGAGCAGCATTTGTGTAACCTGCACTGGCCTGTCAGTGATTTCTTGATTTTTTTTTTTGTCTACTTTTCCATTTGCAAATTATACTGTAAAGCCACTAGAGGCCAACAACACATGTAGGTTGCAATCCTCTACCCACCAGTCTCCCCTAACACTTCTAGTCCTGGGTCATTCATACCTAAAGTAAGTAATCAACGTCCTAACATTTGGTGGTGTGATCCTCCATTTATTAAATAGGCTTCGTCCCGCCTCTTCTCATCTTCTACGCCCTCTGGCGCCCCTCCCACTTTAATTTTAACTATCTGCTGTCTTTTACACATTAATCTCCCTGCAGAGGTCCATCCCCTATCTTTTTAGTCTATCCTGGGTGTTCGTCAGTTTCAGCACAACCACAGGTTATAGTATCTGTTACTAGGTCTGGGACATTCATCGCCCTATTCTGTGGCATATAGGAAGAACTTACCATGGGAGGGAACAGCTGGCTCCTCTGTATATCCCTTGTCTTGCTAGCACCCTGCTGTCTCTATCAGACCTCACATTCCTCCTAAAGTGGGGATGAGGTTTGTGCCTCTCCCTGTTATGTGCTCAACAACTCCTCTCATGAATTTCTGCATGATTACTGGATCATACAGCTGTATGTGCCTGGAAGTGGGACATCTCTCGAATTGCCATTGCAGGGTACTCCTCCCTCCCATCTCGATACTTTCTTCTCCTGGCATGTTTCTGTCAGGATTCTAGTGGCTACAACCCTAGGTCAGTATAGCACCAGGAGTGGAGATAACTATGTTCAACTTCACCGTCCTCGCAGATGCTCAAAGAACAAAGACTACAAATTAACTTTTGCTGCCTTAAAAAGGATTTTGCTGCTATTGCTATTGTGCTCAGGCAATGTTGAGCTCAACCCGGGGCCTCTAGGTACCCTGGCTTCTCCCTCCGACCTTGCTGGAATTAAAGGAATGTCATTTCTGCATGTCAATGTCTGCAGCCTTTTGAAAAAGATCACCATGATCCAGGCTTGGGTTAGCCACACCCTACCTGATGTTCTGGTGATCACTGAGACCTGGCTTAGGCCAGCCACTCCTGACAGGGAAATCAACATCCCAGGTTATTTGCTCTTCCGAGCTGATAGGCAATCGAGAGGCGGAGGGGTGGCGATTTATGTCAGGGACAAATTCTCTGTATCATGTCTAGAATCATCCTCCTCCCCAACGAATTTGAATGCTTGTCCCTAAAGGTTGAACTGTCACCTTCTTGCACACTCTGTGTAATAGGCTGTTACAGGCCCCCGTCTGCAGGGTCAGATCTCTTGTCACATCTAAGCTCTGCCCTGGAGCTTAGTATGCTGGAAACTATTATTCTTGGTGATCTGAACTACGACTGGTTATCAAAAGCCTCGGCTCCCTTGAAATCCTTTTGCGACACCTTGGGGCTGGTGCAACTCATTGGTGAACCCACTTACCCAAATAAAAAGAACCCTAGTAACTGCACCCTTTTAGATGTAATTTTGGTTAACAAACCACACCTGTTCTCCCATGTCAGAACATGTTTCTATGACATCAGCGATCACTGTTTCATCGCCAGCATCAGATCTGTACATAATCCACAGTTTGTAGTAAAGTTCTCTGTCAAGAGGTGTAAACGCAACTTTGACTTGTTTGCCTACCTTGACGAATTGAAACATTCCCTGCGATGGCAGGATTTCTACTTAGCCAAAACGGTTAATGAGGCATATACTATCTTTCACAAAATACTAACTGCAGCCTTAATCAGGCATGCCCCCATGGTAAAGGTATGTGTAAGGAGCAACACTTGCAGCTGGTTTTCACCAGAACTCAAAGCTTCCATGCTAGATAGGGATACGCTTTGGAAAAAAGCACGCAGAAGCTAGAATGACTTGGATTGGTGTCAGTTTAGGAGGGCACGCAATAAGTGCACCAAGTTGGTCAGAGCAGCCAAGGCCGCTTTCTATCATACATGACACTGTAGAGGCTGAAAGGAAAGGTATTCCTCTTCGTAGATGTCACTAAGATCTGCAACAAGGTACATACTCCAGAAGGGGTGGAAAAAATGAGGACAGCCCACCTAGGTAAACAAGAGTAATAGTCAATAGTTTGGCAGCTAAGGTTCAATGCAAAGAAGTTCAGAATTGAACATTTGGAGCACAAGAAAGGGATCTGGGATAATCACATCAGATTACCTAAAGGTGGCTAAACAATGTGTCAAGGCTGCACAGAGAACCAGTGGCGTTCTGGGGTTCATAGGCAGAGGTGTCCCAGCAGAAGAAGAAACAAGATAGTGTATAAATCAGTGGTGAGACCTCATCTGGAGTACTGTGTCCAGTTCTGGAGGCCACATCTCCATAAGGACAAAGATAGGGTAGAGGCAGTTCAGAGAAGGACAACAAAAATGATGCAGGGCCTGCACCACAAATCATATGAGGAGAGACTGGAGAACCACAATGTGTGTACCTTGGAGGAAAGAGGGAGGGTTTATGATAAAGAGACCTTCAAATATCACAAGGGGACAAATTAGGTGCAGGAGAGTAGCATCTTTCAGAAAAAAAAGATGTTCTAGAACAAGGGGTCATGACACGAGCCTGGAGGGGGTAACTGGAAGGGAAAACTAAGGGTAACACGAGGAAGCATTTCTTCAAAGAAAGGGTGGTGGATGCATGGAACAGCCTACCAGTGGAGGTGTTGGGGAGAACTTAGTAGTGGAATTCAAAACAGAGAAACATAGACTTTGACAGCAGGTAAGGGCTGTTTGGCCCACCTAGTCTGCCTATTTCCCTACCTACTAGATAAGCTGCAGATCCTAGTTAACTAACAGCCTATTTTTTCCTACCCCCACAAGAATTGCCTTCTGTGTGTCCCATGTGTTCTTGAATTTCTCCGCAGTTTTTTTTTTAATTCTGTATTTATGTCTCTCACAGCCATTAACAGCTTACCTCAAGCCACTGCTCCACCTTAGCCGCCGACCCCGCATAGTGGTCGCACCCAGCTGGCATATGCACTTGTACCTTCGAGAGGGACTTCCTCCATGTCCCTGCACCAGGCCAGAGTCCAATACCTGCACATGCCTGATCCAGGCATCGTCGGCTGGTGAAGTCGTGGCCATTAAGCTGCCGCAGACAGTGCTGCCATTTTCCTCTTTCTTTAACCCCTGTAATGCAAGTGTGCAATGACGTCAAGGCACTACGTGCTGACTTCTGTTTGCACTCCAGCCCTTGCAGCACCCCTGGTTGTCACCAGGGGCTGCTGCAGAGTGGTGACAACCAGGAGCCCTCCCCAGGATAGGAAATCAGTCCTCCAGATGCTCAATCCTATCCCTCCCCTGCCAACCCTGACAGCCCAGACTCGCATCTGAACCCGGGTTGCCAGTGTGGTGCGAGGTGTGGCATCCAGTGCCTCAACCCTCAGCGGCACCAGGCCGGACTGAATTTCCCCACTGTTTTTGATCCCAAAACCTCCTTAGGAAGGCCGATCCATGTGTCCACCACCCTCTATGTGAAAAAATGCTTCCTCACATTACCCCTGAGCCGTCCCCCATCTTCAAATGGTGTCCCCTTGTTCTTGCACATCTTTTTTTCTTAAAGATGCAACCTGTCCTGGACTCTGTTGATTCTCAAGGTACTTAAAAGTTTCTATCATGTTCTCCCCTTCCCTACTTTCCTAAAGGGTATACATATTAAGCTCCTTTAGTCTCTCCTCGTATGGCTTCTGTTACAGACCCTGCACCATTTTAGTTGCCCTCCTCTGGACTGTCTCTATCCTGTCTATGTCCTTGCAGAAATGGGGTCTACAGAACAGGACACAGTACTCCGGATGGGATCTCACCAACTGTCAGTACAGAGGGATAACAACTTCCTGTTTTCTGCTGGTGATGCCTATACATCCCAGTATTCCCCAGCCCTCCCTACTGCCTTCTCATATTGCTTACTAACCTTTAGGTCATCTGATATGATTACCTCAGGTTCATTTCCATTTTTGTTATTACCACCCCAACCCCCCACTGTGTACTCTTCCCCTGGGTTCTTGTTTCCCAGGTGCATCACTTTGCACTTCTCTGCATTGAATCCAAGCTGCCACACTTCTGACCATTCATCCAACCTTGCCAAGTCCCTTCTCATCCTTTCCACACACACCCTTTTGTATCAACCCTGTTGCAGATCTCTGCGTCATCTGCAAAGAGGCATACTTTTCCTTCCAGTCCCTCTGCAATGTCACCTGGCTATAAAGACATTAAAAAGGACCAGACCCAGTACTGAACCCTGCGTTACCCCACTAGTAACCCCCCCTTTCTTCAAAGTGGACTCCATTTACTGTTATCTTCTGTGTCCTGTTGTCCAGTCAATGTTTTACCCAGGCTACCACCGTGGGACCCACTCCCAGGCTGGCTAACTTGTATATTAATCTTTTGTGTGGGACTGTGTCAAATGCCTTGCTAAAGTCTAGGTAGGCCATGTCCACAGCCCCTCCCTGGTCTACTACTTTGGTCACCCAGTCAAAGAAATTGATTAGATTCGTCTAACATGACCTTCCCACTGTGAATCTATGCTGCTTTGGGTCCTATGCCCCACTGGCCTCTAGGTACTCAACAATTCTTTCCTTCAGAAGTGATTCCATCATTTTCCCTACCACTGAGGTCAGACTGACAGGTCTGTGGTTTTCTGCCTCTGTCTTGGTCCCACTATTGTGAAGGGGAATCGCATCCACAGTCCTCAGGTACCACACCATCCTCCCATGATTTGTTAAAAAGGATAGTCAGTGGTGTCATTAGTTATCCCCTTAGTTCTTTTATACATCTGTTGTGAATCCCGTCAGGCCCCATTGCTTTGTCCACTTTCAGTTTTAGGAGTTCTTTCAGAACCCTTTCTTCTGTGAAAGGACTGGGATCGACCCCCCTATGCAGAGTGCTTCTATTGATTGGATTAGGTGCCTCCCCCTAATGCATGGGATAGGCACAGGGCAACCCTAGCAATAGGAAAGGGAATGAAGCCAGAAATCAAGAAGGGTACATGTTTTTTTAAGTAGGTAGAGAAAATGGGCAGACAGGGTGGGCCTAGTGCGCCATATCTGCAGTACATTTCTATGTTTCTATATTTCTAGTGGTGCTGAACAACTTGCATGTGGTGAAAGAGTGCCACTAAGACACTACATGATGTCATCTCCATATATATGTGCGTATATATGTATTTACAGTATATACCTGTATGTACTGCAAAAAACGACATTAATGCTGACATTACAGTGAAGCATGAATGCAAAGTGCACAAAGAAAATGAAAAACAGGGTTTTGAGCCTCAGGAATTTTGGCGACATTGTGTAGTGTAGTGTAGTGTTCCTTGGGGTTATCAACCTTAATGCCCATCCCCTCTCCCACACTGTAGCCTCCTATCTGAAGCACAAGGTACAACTCCAAGCCAGCGCCTCAGACAATTACTCTTTGAAGAGAAGGAAGTATGGTTCAGTTTGTAGCTTTCATTCCACAGGCCCTGTGGGATATAAGAGATCATGTTTGCTTAGGGGAGGGGCCTGGGCATTAGGCTTGACAATCCCACATAACACCACACCAATGATTCCTTAAGATTCCTCAAAACCCCAATGTTTTTATGTGTGTACTTTGTGTGCTTTGCATTCTTCATCCTAATGTCTGCATTAACATAGTTTTGTGAAATAAATTTCCCCTGTGAGAGTTGTTATTAAAACAGTAGTGGACTTTCTTCAAACCCTGTATCACCAACCACCTAACAAGTGAGAGCCTACAGTATAAATAATACTTGGAGTTGTACCATTAGAGGTTAACATTGTAACACAGATAAAGAGATCTCTTACCTGTTTCTTGTGGAGTCTGGGATAAGGGACTCTCAGGAATATCTTGCCATACCTGTAAAACAAGAACAGCAATGGGGTCACAAAGGATCACAGCTCTTAACAGACTAACTATGACAAACAATGTATGGTAAGCAAAAACCAATACTTAGCTGATAGATGTGGTCAGGGTCCTCCTACCCCTAGTCAGCATCCTGTCAGAGCTGCAGGCATAAAAGAGAAAATGGGTCAGTATGAAGAACACAAATACTGATCAGCTGGACACTGGACTGGTACCACACCATTAGCCTGAGCTTCAGAATGGGCTCCATCACTCAGGGGGCTATAATTTGGTGGAGGGGGGATTCAGTGTTTATAAGACTGATCTCTAATGCAGTGAGGGGCCATGTTGCTTCACCCATTGACCGACACAGGGCAGGTTGAAGACACCAGCTGTTATGCTCCCTGTACCATTGACAGGGCTCTGGATCGTCAATCATGTAGAGAATCTTTGGGGGGGTTGCCATGGTCTCATGTGTGGATGCTCAGCTGGTGCCTTTGCTGCCCACCTGAAGCATCAGACATGTTCTTCAATCTGTGCACTCCCTCCACCCCATTCCAGCCATTGGATCCCCACTTTGGAGCCCCCTGGGGTGGAGCCACCATCTTATCCTGCACTCTATCTAGAACCTAGTGGAGAGACTGGATGGGAGGAGGCAGATCGGGAAGCGCATGCCAGTCGAGCCGGGCACTGGGCATGGGGCCCAGCCACTGATTCCACCATCACCTACCACAGCGGTAAGTGTATTTTCCCTTGATTTTTCCTTTAGGGTGACAGTGTGCAATGGCTCCTGCGCGGCCTAGTCCTCTATGCCTCATGCCACTGCAGCCTGCCAACAACCCTCCCCCTGAATATGTCCCAACAGTTTACACTACCACTGGTCTCCACCACAGGCTGGTACTGCATCGGGAGCTACCCGCAACCCACCCCAAGAGAGGAGAGCAGTCCTCTGGATGCTCAATTCCCTCCATCTCTTGCTGGTGCCCCAGAGACCCAGATCCCGACCCAGAACCCAGATCGCCAGCGTGGCATCCAGCACTTCAACCCTCAGCACCACCACGCCGTCTGCAGTCTCTTCTTAGTAATTAGGCAGTTAAGGGAAAACACTAATTTTTGTCATCCTTCCAACCCTGAAAGTTGTAGCCCCAGATTAAGCTTTTCGGATAGTAAAAACATTTTTTTCCTGCAGTTTACTTACTTTATTTTAACTTTGTAAATTCTGCAATCACCAAACATGGCAGATGCTGTGCAGTTTCATTTCATGTCACAGTACAGAGTCACATCGCTTGGCCCATAACATTTTGTATTGTATACCAGGTCCATCTTGCAAATGAGCTGTGCTCAATGATGTTCGCCTGGATAAATAAAGATTTGATTGATTGATTGATTGTATTGGGGTGAGCGGTGTAGCGGCACACCATGACATAAAATGGAACTGCGTAGCATCCAACATGTTTGGTGATCGCAGAATTTACAAAGTTAAAATAACGTAACACTCACACAGGAGTGTGGTGTGCATATTTTATGGAACACATTCAAACTGAGGTGAGAAAGAATAAGTGCTACAGCTGGGACTTGAACCCAGGTCTCCCGGAATACTGTTCCGATTGATCTGACCAGCTGCACCACTGAGACAACTGGAACCTGGGCTGTCCCCGAGCACATTACTCTTTCTCAAATGCACAACCCAATAGAAAGACAAATATTTACTTGTAACAATCACACAGGAGTGTGGTTTGCATATATTTATGTCCCAGCTGAGGCACATATTCTTTCTCATCTCTGTTTAAAATAAAGTAAACTGCAGGAAACAATTACTTTAATATCCCAAAAGCTTAATCGGGTGCTACAGCTTTTGGGGGTGGGACGGTGATGAAAACAAGTGTGTAAGTTTGAAAAAATGTAATATTTACACAATTTCTATAGTTAAAATGTCTTTTTTTCGAAAATTCCCACCATTATTCTTTAATTATATTCTGCTATGGATGCTTGTCTACACCTAACATCACAATTCTGTTTACATGACAATTTGTTGTGGCTGTACCAATGTCATAAATAGGGGGGATTGTAATGTGGAAAAGAAGCCAGACACGTGCTAAACATTTCCCTCCCAGCTACTATTCTTTTTTCAGGGATTGTGTATATCTCCGGCTGGTTGCTGCGCTTTTTCTACAAGTCTGTGTTTTACGGTTCCGACATGGTGACGTTGTAATGCCGAAACATAGCTGCACCTAGAAAAGTTAGTACATTGCCCCCAAAAACAAATTCTGAGATAACATAGCAGCAATTACAAAAACTTATGGCAGAAACTGGAAAATCGGAGCACTGGGGGGTGTGGGGGGCGGAATGCCCCCATATAAAGAATCAAACTCATTATTACAAAAATTGCATTCACATATCAAAACTTCATTCTTTCTTTCTGTGGGGTGCTCCACCCCCCACGCCCCCGGGTGCACAGATGAAACTGTAACTCAAAACTTCATCGGAGCACTCGGGGGTTGTGGGGGCGGAGTGCCCCCACAGAAAGAAAGGATATCACTGATCTAAAAACAGGTTCACTTCGAGTGACAGCAACACAAAAAGAAACACCTTTTATGATATTATTCGTTCTGATGGGGCACTCTGCCCCCCCACACCCCATCTAAAAAATGTTTTGTCCCATCTCTTGGCATGTTTTGCTTTCTTCTCCTTGTTCTCTGCCTTGTCCCTCTTTATTTCCTTCCCAGCTAGCCTCCTCCTCTCCTATAGGCTTACCTGTCCTCTTCTTTCTGCATTCTCTTGTATTTCTAGAAGGCTCTCCTACTATCCCCTATCACCCTCACCACCTCCCTTGTGAAACACAGAGGTCTTCTCCTTCTTGTACCCTTCCTTACCTGTCTTATGCACAAATCCATTGGCTTCTGCATCAGGTTCAGTAAAAATTCCCCTAGCTCCATGTTGTCTAAACCCACCATATCCATTAATTCCTTCCTCATTAGCTGTCTCATCCTGTCAAAGTCTACTCTCTTGATGTCCAGGACCAGGACTGGTGTGGTTGTGCATCTTACCTTCCTCCCCACTCTAATGCTAAAGTGATCTGTCTTGTGGTCATTGTTGCCTAGTGCCTCTCCCACCTCCACCTAATCCACACTTTTCCCATTTGTTAGGACATTTAGCAGGTTGTTTCCCCTTTCTGGGTCCTTGACCAACTGATACAGGAATGCACCCTGCAGCATCTCCAGAAATACCCTGCTCCTTGCCAAGGTGGCCTCCAGGATGAGCCAGTCCACATCCGGGAGAATTAGGTCACCTACCGGTAGTGTTTCTCCTTTGATGGGTATTCTTTCTATAGCATGCACCAGTTTTCTCTCCTCTTCCTCCCCTTACAAAGGTGGTCTGTATACCACCCCAGTCTTAGGGGTTCACCTGTCCCTTATCTTACAGAGCCACACCCTCCCTCCCTTTCTGTCCCCCCTGTCCTTCCTAAACAGTCCACATCCAGGGATTGTTGTCTCTCGTGTGATATTCTGTCCATCATGTCTCTGTGACTACAATTAAATCTAGCTCCTCATCCTGTATGATGGCCTCTAATTCCACCATCTTATTAGCTAGGCTCCTAGCATTTGCTACAAGCCCCTGCAACAAAGTCCTTCCCCAGCCCCCTTTCCAGAGGTGTGTCAACCCCCATTGTGTCACCCTTATCCTGGGGCCCACAGCCTCCCTTGTTTGCTTTCCAGAGAGTCTTTAATCCAGATCCCTCTTTGCTTAGTTTAAATGGCAGTATAGCTTAGAGCTTAGAGTAATGAGCTGAGAATGAGCTTGGTACATCCGGCAGATCAGACCTTGGTTTGATTCTCACAACCTCCACTTGCATACTGTGCGACTCTGAGCAAGTCACTTAACTGCCCAGTGCTGCCAGGTCACCCCTGAAAACAGGTACTTGTACCTAGTGGGCCTTGCCCAGTTACCAAAGACTAATAAATAAATACATTATATGACTCTTCAGTGAACTCCCCTAGTCTACACTCATGGGCTAATGAATCCCATGTATGCTGCTATCATCTGCAATGCATAAAAATCAAGGTTATGCCCCATGATCAGAATGAAAATTAACAAGCTTGCATGTAAAACAAAAGTAGTATCGGAAAGTCTTCATTATCATTCAAAAGTATTCAATAATTTGTACTTCTAAAGTCTGTGTATAATATTCATTTAGTATTAATTTACTATTAAAAAACAATTACAGTTGGGTCGGCCCACCGGTGCAGTGGTTGGATTTCTGTCTGCGACGCCAGCGACCCAGGTTTGGGAATTGACTCGGGTCACTGGAAGGCCAGCCAGGGGGAGAAGGCAGGAGCGTCCAGCGATGGCTCACCTCCAAGGGGAGAGTGGTGTTATGACCCGGCGTTTGCTGGCCCCTGGCAGAGGTGGGGGGCATAGTATGATGTCAAGCCCTTAGATGTCTAGGGAGAGTGGCGGACATGGGCGGCAAGCCATAATGTCTGTGGCACACCACTCCTTGGGGAGAAAACGGGAAAAATGGCATCTTGGTGGGGTCAGATGACGGCCTCCAGGACCCTCGCTACAGGGTCCCGGACCCCTATCGCCACCTCAGCAGCACCCAGGAGCATTGAGTATAGCTGTACAGGCTCTTCCCCTATGAAGGTAAGGGACCATCCTGATGCAGGGATACATCAGGGTTGCTTGGAGCTGGCTGCAATGTGGGATGGTGGGGTTGGGGTCGCTGAGTGAGCAAGGTCCATGTGGGGCCCGAAGGAGAGACCGGGCTAAGGTGCGGATGGGAGTATAAAAAATTAATGCAAAAAAAAAAAACAATTACAGTTGAATACTTCTTAAAATTAAGTAGTCCTAGAGGCAGTATTCTTCTGCAGATTACAGAAGATTAATAATTACTAAATGTAGGGGAGACTCTGTGGTGCCAAGTAAAGGTGTTTGCTCTCTATGCTGGCGACCTGGGTTCATGCACCAAGCCTGGGTCCCAGGATTGGAGGCCAGGAGGAAGGGGTGTCACATATGTCTATTGGATGCTTCCCTCCCACAGCACACCTGCCCTCCTATAGCACACCTGTAAATTATGTTTGTAACTTGGCAAGAGAAAGACAGGCTGTGGCTGCAACAGTGGCCAGCGTGCGATGGATGACCATGAGTCATGCTGCTTGGCCAGTCTGCCAGGGGTACAGGAGGGTGAAAGAAGTCCGGTAGCACAAGGCAACCCTGCACACCACACTACAGTTGCTTGGGGGGGGGCACAGTTGGTGGTTATGTAAAAAAAAAAGCAGAGGGTTCAAGAAAATGGGGAGATTGTACAAACACCAGCTGTCAATTGCCCTGCATTAAATTTCCCATTACATGAGGGAACAGCATGGTACTCTCACCATAATTTGATGTGCCGCCGTACATCAAGGATTGCAGTCTGCCACACTGCTCCCTTCCAGCTTTTACTCACCTACATAAAGCTTGGTGTCACTTCTGCTCATTTTATTCCCACTCATTCTGGTCACTCCTTGTTTAACTCCTTGAGGTTGATTTTTTGTGTTAAACCAGCGTGCTATGTCCCGTATGTCCTCCCATTTTCACCAATCATTACCACATTCTTTCGAGTTCTGTGTTCGTGGGTTACTGAACTGGAAGTCCAATATTGCAGTGTTTCCTGACCAGTCTTGAAGTTCTCAGAACTCCAACACTGCAAAGCTTCCTGGCCAATCTTTATTTCTTTCAAGTTCCATGAAAAACAAGTATAATATAAAAAAGATGACTCCAGGTATGTAAATGCGCTGTTCCAGGCTGACAAGCTGGAGTCTTGTCCACAACACATGAGTCTCAGTGGATCATAGAATATAATTTAATATTTATTTAATGCTTTATGCAGGCAAACTTTCTGGGACATTACCCGGGGTGTGGAAAAGAAATCTGGCAGAGAAGGTGTGCAGCATTTGCTGTGCAGGAGTCCTAATGACAGTCAGTGCAGGCATGGAACAGATCAAAATATAAACTATAATATAAAAATGCCCAGCAGGGTTAGACTGCTGGGGTGGGGGGGGGGCAGAATTGTTCAAGTTGAGCAAAGAATACTGGCAACACCTACCCCACCCCCCAAAACTCTGTGCAGTAGAGGGTGCAGCAATTGGAATCACAAAGGCTATGCAATATCCTCCAGAAGCATGTCTTCAAATTCTGGAGCAGTGATTGGGGAAAATATAGTTGCCCCCAGGTAGAGGTATTGATCAAGGGTATAAGACTAGAAATCCCCCACCCCACCTGTTATTCTGTAACAAGGAAATGGTTTGGGGTGCATAGCTGGTAATCATCCCCCCTATTCTCCTGCCATTCAATACTCTGGCAGTCACCAGGGCATAAGACTGCAACCCCCTACCACCACATAGGACAGGTAGGATGGTGGTGTTTCTTCTGGTGGCTGAGGGTTGTGGAGGCAGTTCTAGCATTGATCAGGCATATCCAACATTGTTCAGACAGAATGAATGCTGTGCATGCTGGTGTTCCAGCTTAACTCTATTCTTTTGAGACTTGCGAAACTTTGTGAATGACAGGGTATAGTACACATTGCAAGTCCATTGGTTGGCAGGATCCACCAATGGGCTTTGAGGTGTACAGTAGCTGTCATTCACAAACAGCTCTGTTAGCAGGTGGCTGAGGCAGCATGTGGGTGGGTTGAGCTGCCCACTGACATTAGGACCATGCCATGATGGGGGACGAGGGTGGGCCGGGGGACCCTGAGTGGGTGAGGGCAGTCAACTGGACTACTGGGTTGACTTAAGGAATTACAGTGAATGTGTAATCAGGTCAAGCTAGTGGGGGGAGGGAACAGTTATTATTCCTTTACCACCACAGTGTGCAGCATACAATCAGAGTGGCGGGAAGGGAGGGGGTTTATATATGTTTTATTTACTGTTGCAGTCTGCAGCATATAGTTGGGGTAGCAGAGAGGGGATTCACATATGTTTTATTTACTCCTTCAGTATGTGGCATACAATTGGAATGGCAGGCAGGGAAGGGGGCACTGGACTGCCAGAGTTGGAAGGCTACTGTGCTGCTATCTGCAGTACAGCAGCCTACCAGTGGGTGAACACCCACTTACTCTACATGTTGTAGACTTATCTTGAAGAGACACATCTCCAGACCTGCTCTGGGGGATGTGCCTCCATTGTGGGTTGTGAATGGGGTTGTGCACCACATGCATGGGCACGCCCCCTGCACAACCCCTCCAGATGCGTTACTTAACATTAAGGGTGGTGTGTAATGTGCTTCTGTCCCCTGCCAGAATCATGCCAGTACACAAGTTGGGGTTGCACTTGCACATCTCGAATGACTTGGGTGCATCCTTCTTGTGAATAAATGGACCCTACTCCTGGATAGGTGAGTCCATTATCAAGTAGCTAGTGACTGCACAATATGCTAACTTAAAATCTCAGCAGTTAATAACTGAGCCATTTCTTCCATTTCAAGTAGAACAACTGAGACATTTTCTAAGTCATATAAACAAGTAACTCTCAAGCAGGATTATGTTTAAGTCACAAATTTCAATTAATTCCTAGCTACAGTATTTTTCAGACTCATCACTCAACTAATGAATAAATAAACAAACAAAAATTCCTAACTAATTGCTAGATGGCAAAAGTTAAACATTAGTGCTTAACTTTTTAGTTAGTCATTACCTAATGACAAGGTAATCACTAGTTATTTGTTAACTTATTTTTATGGGACTATGGATGGGCTGTTCACAACTGAGCACTCTGCCTTCTCACAGTCCAAGGAGCAACGCCTTGATACTGTCCTCTAAATGGCCTCATAATGGAATGGTAATGTCTTTTTAGGGTTCTTGAATGAAAAGTGAGGTAACTGTCATTGAAATATGTGAATACAGCAACTCTGGGAAGAAGCACTAACATGCCTGTGCTGCTGTAACCAATACATTTCTGCTTGCCTGCCTGTGTATTGTCTTTATCTGGATTTGGATAAAGTTATTAGGTCAGCAGAGACTTGGTTTTGCTTTGCAATTTCCCAGCAGTTTGTGTCTTCAGAGTTTTAGTCTCCCATGGAACATATAGAGAATAATGGATGAGGAAGTGTGTGATATGAGAATTTAATGCACCCCGAGGTGTGGGATGCTTTGATAAACCCAGAGGGCGAAGCCCGAGGGGTTTATGTAGCATCCCACACCGAGGGGTGCATTAAATTCAAGTTTAGATACTTCCCCATCCTTTATTTTATATAATTGCTGGTGAGCAATTTTTTCCAACCTCTCTTGTGTCTGTGTCACAGAGACACTCAGGCGGAGTTATTGGCAGAGTGCCTCACTCAATCTGTCTCACACACACACACTTTCCCTCGCTCAGTTTCCAGAGTTAGAATTATTTGTTTTTTTCTGCTGCATTTTGATCTTGCGATCGCTCTTACCTCAGACAGCAGTCCATCAGCCACTGACCCCTTCCCGCTCAGACTCTGCATCCCCTTAAGCTGGCGAACATCAGGATCAACCAGATCATGCTTTTTTTAGCATTTTACAGGTAGGAGCAACCAGGCATATACAAATTATGAGGACGGCATAAAAAATTAGGAGGTGAGGTCTACTGCTGTGGCAGCTCCTCGCTAACGGAGATTGGGAGCCGCCATGTTTAACAAAGTGTTCAGCCTGCCCACACACAGTACAACAGCCAATGAGGGAAGTGCTGAATGTTGATGGTCATAGCGCGTGTTCACCGTAATAACCCGCAGGTTGTTACGGCGAATATCAACTGGCACAGTCCATAGAAAAAATTGCTTGCCAGTAATTATACTGAAATATCAGCTGTTCTAGAACATTGTAGTGAGCATGATCAGATATACAAGCACAACTGTAAGGACACCATCCTACTTTGTCCACAGATGAGGGCATTGTAGGCTACTTTGCTAAAACTTTCAATATTCTGCCATTTATTTTGTCAGAGACTTGTGTTGATGGATTACTATGTTTGCTGAAAAAAATATAATCAGAAGGCAAAGAAAAAGTAAGGTACAACAAACCTGGCCATATCCTCCTTTCCACATAATGGCACTGTCATCAATGCTGATTCCTTTGCTGTCTGAGGTACGGAAGTCAATGGTGCCTACAGATACACATCGTATTGTACCATTGGGAAATATCCGTTGGTTTATAATCTCAAAACTCATTTTTGGATCTCCGTTGGAATCGAAAAACATTTCTTCACCATCTGTCTTTTTAAAACGCACATTCTTGACATAATGGAGAAGCTAAATTACAAAGTATAAATAAAATCTGTAAGCTTATAGATATAGTGAATTGTGCTTGTAAGCACTGCTCTATTCCCTTATAAAGAAATATTTAAGTTGTTTGTATTTTTATTGCATCAAATATAAATGTAATTATAAAATTAGAAGAATGAGTCAATAAAGATTAAGTTCACTGATTAGATAAATCACACCACATGACCATGCGTTATCCCACAATGACCGCGCACCTCCCAGTATGACAGCAGGCCTGCACTACTTTCCATCCATCAGAACCTTCTCACTAGCAGTAAGATAACCCCACACCTGGCACACACAGCCTAGCGCACTCGCATACACACACACACCTGCCACACAGAGGCTGCCACAACCGTAACCAAGAAAGTGTATATGCTGTAGCTGTCCCACATCACAGACAATTATCTGGTGGATCTTGCTATCAATTTTGATAGGAAAAATCTGAAAAAACTTACCTTGTTGATCCTGCCTTTTTTACACTGCTTGAATTGTAATCACTTTCACTTTTGGCTTTCACTTTAGCATGACCGAGTGGTGTTCATTCTGGTAAAGAAAATGCTGACAATAGTTTAAAGCTAGTCAGGTTTTCTCCAAAATGATGTACTCTGTGGGGCATTTAAGCTCAGTTTAATAATGTTTGTATAAGAGCGGCTGCCTACCGAGATCTAAGAGAGCAAATGAGTCAGTGCCTTCAGGAGACTTGACTCTATCATGAGCAAGTGTTGTTATATCAAAACTCACTCAGGCTTGTGTCTTGTGTCTGGTGGAGCTGGGGAAGGAAACAGACACATCTCAGGGAAGTATCTGTTAATTTTCACTGATTTTATTGCTGTTATTGTTTCTTTTGCAGCATATTGTTGTTTTCAACTGATACCAGTGTGCTTTCTGACTTAAGTTGGAAAGGAATCTGTATGGGGGATTTTGCTGGTGCAGATGAGTATCTCAGTGGGGGTTTGCTGGGGTAGTTGATTGTCTCTGGTGCTCAGGAGGGGCCCAACCTCTACCCCTCCCCACCCACCACTAGCACATCACTTCTTTTATACTGGTAGCCTGTGACATCATACAGTACCTGCTGACTGTATATATATATATATATATATATATATATATATATATATATATATATATATATATATATACATATACTGTTAGCCATCTTATTTCTGTACACAACACAGCCACACACCATAGGGTAGAGGGATTGAAAAATAAGGGAAATAGTGCTGCCAACAGACAGGAGCAAGATAGAAAGAAGATGAACTGTTACAGGGAGAATGAAGCAGAGGAAACAAAGAAGAGGAAGGGGTAATGGGACCCGAGCAACAGATTTGTGAAGTCTGGGAAGGGGACAAGATAGTGGAGCAGGCTGGAATGAAGGTCAGTGGAGGGGACTGGACACAGGAATCAGGGAAAAGGGAAGATAAATCACAGAGGAGGATGGACTGTGGGATGTAATAACTGTGGCTGGGGCATTATTCATGGACACCCTGTAGAGAATGGGGGGGCAGTCTGTATAAGGCTGGGAAGGCTAGAGAAAGAAGTACTAAGGCTAATGGGGGAAGTGTCAAAGATGATGAAGGGGCATATTAGGTTGGGAGGAAAAGGGAATGTGGAAAGCACCAAAGACATCCAGGAAAAGAAAAAATGATCGGGGAGATAAGAGAGATTGGGGGTGGTCAGGACAAAGGAACAGGGAGGTTAACACAGGTAAGGGAAACAAACGTGCAAGGAGAATAAGAAAAGGAGTATAGGGAGATGGTAACACAGTAAGCTCAGATGGGGGACGACCTCTAACAGAAGGGTCAAATGAGGGGAAGGAAGAAGGGAAAGCGTGGTCCATGGGTACAAAGAACAAAACAGCTGGAGAGAGTGATGGATGAATAGGTGAATTGGGGCAGGAAAGGTTGAGTACAGCAGAGAACATGGGGGGAGGAAACAGCAACAATAGGAGGGAACATTGTGCAGGAGGATAAAAGAGAGGAGAAGGGGAAGATGGGGAGTGGAAGAAGGGAGGTGTCTTGGTGTTGGGGGACTTGATACTAAGAGAGGTCAGGTTGGGCAGCAAAGGGGAGAGGCACAGTAGAATATTAGTGGAAGCCATGCCTGGAATGAAGGCAGAAAGGTTGGGGCAATCAGTACTAAATTATGCAAGCAGGGGAAGGGAAAGGCCTCACCTAATAATACGCCTGTGGACGAATTACAAATGCAGTACCTGCAAGTGTAGCTGGCTGTTTGTGTTTGTCTCTGTCAGTAGTTTAGTTTTTGTGCTTTTTCATGTGTTTCTACTTGGAGGAACTGGACCATTCTTGGACATAACATCTATGAACATTTCCTGGACTAAGAAACTACAAAACATCACCACCAGGTATAGGCATTCTCATCATAAATCAACTTTTCTGGAAGACATCAAAAAGCAAAAGTGAGGTCAGTAAATCTTTATACAAGTTTCTGGGTTGTGGAGTGCTGCATTGAATCCACATTTCCATCTGACTTTCTTAAAGGATGTGTGCTTGTCTTTGAAGTCTATTCACAACTGTTTTGGAGAACAAAGGGAAGATTCTAACAAATGATTTTTACATCCTGCATATGCCCTAGGCTACTGTTCATCACCTTCAGGAATTTAACACTTTCTGGGTCTTTGATCTACAGTAACAATAAGTTTTTTGGTCCACAGTAGCTCACCATGAGTCACTCAGGAACACTCACCCTTGCTACAGTAAACATTTGCAGTCTCCTCTACCTCTCACACTAACCATTCAAGCTCGATGCCAGCAACCTGGCACCATGGCAAATCCTCCCTACCCTCACTTGTGGCACCCTCCTTCAAAGGACTGGGTGCAAATGACAGCTCATGCCCCTGGAAAGTTGACAAATTGACACCTGCTCCTAGCCATTACCCTACTCTGGGACCCTAAACAACTACACTGTACTCAAACTAACAAGAAACAGAGGCGTTACATGTCATACTATGAACTGCGGCAGATGTCCCTTAAACTCCTGCTCCTCCTCCTTCTGATGTCAGGAAGTGTCCATCCAAACCCTGGCACCGTTTCTACCAGGGTAGCAAATCTAGCAAAAATGGAGGGGGGTCTCACCATCGCCACCTTAAATATCTGTAGCCTCCTTCCAAAACTGGCATCTCTTCAAGTCTTTGCCAGTCAACACAATCCCGACATACTAGCCATTGTTGAAACCTGGCTGACACCAAGCACTCCGGACCATGCCATCTCACTACAAGGCTACAATATTTTCAGACTGGACAGGACTAATAAAAGGGGGGAGTTGTGCTATTTAGATTAAGGACAACCTCTCTAGCCACCCTGTCTGCTTTTCCACCACTAACTCCTCTGTGCAATTTCTCCCTGTCAAGCTACTACTTGGTGCCCAAAATAAAGTGCTTACTGTGGCCACTGTCTATATCCCTCCTAAAGATCCAGGGTCCGGCCTCCAGACTGTTCTTGAATTTGTAAGATCACAACCACCTGACACTGAGCTCCTTCTCCTTGGTGACTTTAATATAAATTGGCTCGCATCAGACATTGGGTCCCTCAAGGATGCTATTCTAGCAGCTAAACTAACGCAGATGGTGAGCTCCCCCACTAGAAAAAACTACAGAACTGGAACTTGCACTCTCATTGACTGGATCCTTGCTAGCCACCCAGCCTGCATAAAAAACACAGTTGTTCTCCCGGACTCTCTCAGTGACCACTCCCCTGTGATTTGTACCTGGACAAATAAGTTCCAAAAACCACCTCCAAAAACCATCTCAAGCAGAGTGCTACCCAACGGAAACCTTACTAAGCTCAAGACCTGTCTTTTACAGCAAGACTGGTCCCCAATATACAATACTCTAGATGTTGACACAGCCCTAGATTATTTTATCACAACTTTCAACACTGCCTGTGACACTTACGCACCAGTAAAAAAGCATAAAATCAAAGCGCTCTCAAATCCCTGGCTCACGGCCAAACTACTGGCCCAACTCAAAGCTTGGGACCACCTCTGGTCCATAGCCAGAGCCACAGGCTCCTTGACAGATATCCAGAAGTACAAACAGGCACGAAACCAATGTATCAAACAAATCCGACTAATGAAGAGCTCCAATTTCAAAAATGCCCTCGCAAACTTCTGGGGTGATGGGAGATCATTCAGGGACAACATCAGAAATATCATGGGTAAGCAGTCCAAATCCTCTCCCACTATAATGACTGTCGATGGAACCACTACCCTAGACCCAATGGTCACAGCAAAGGCCTTAAATAAAACTTTCACTGACCTCAGTGGGGTCCTCCTGCCGGACTTCTTTTCTGACACGGACTCGCCAAAACTAACATCTCCTACTGCCTCACCTGACTATCCACTTTTCCACTTAAAAATAGTTAAGGCACAAGAAGTCTACAAATATATAAAAAAGGCTATCTCTAAATCCAGAGCAAGCAGTGATACTATTGATCTTAAAATTCAGTCCCTTACCCTGGAAGAGGTGGTGCACCCACTCACCAAAATGTTCAACCTCGCCCTCTGCCTTAGTCAATTTCCCAGCAAATGGAAGTCTGCTATAGTCATACCAGTGTTCAAAAGTGGTGACAAGTCCCTACCAGGAAACTAATGGCCTATATCTATACTTCCACCCCTCTCCAAGGCCCTCGAACGCATTGTGGCTGACCAACTCTCAGACTACCTGCATAAGTACAACATACTCTGCTTGCAGCAACATGGATTTAGGAAAGGTCACAGTATGTCGACCACCCTACTGGAATTCTCAGGAGAAATTCACACTGCCTTGTACAAAGGATATCAAACCGGAGCTGTTTTCATTGACCTAACACAGGCGTTTGATACTGTTCACCATGGCTTACTTATCACACAACTACACAGTCTTGGGCTCTCAGAAGGACCAGGTGCCTGGGTTAAATTTACCTGGCCCAATGCTCTCAATCAGTAAAAATCTCAGAAGTTCTCTCAGACTCAAAACCAGTCCTCTCAGGTGTTCCACAGGGGTCAATCCTAGGCCCCCACCTTTTCAGCCTTTTCCTAAACTCTCTCCCCAAATCCTGCCCGGAACAAATAATCCTTTATGCTGACGATGCCATGATTCTCTCCTCTCATAAGGACCCAAAACCCTTACTCGAGAGCCTGCAACTTGCTTTCTCCAATGTTGAAAAGTGGTTCCTTGATCACAAGCTGGTCCTAAATCACAAAAAAACAAAACCCATGCTTTTCTCCTGTCCACAAAACAGAAAAAGACAAATTCCACTTACTATCAAAACATACCCAGGAAATACCCTTAAACAAGTGTCAACATTTAAATACCTTGGAATCACCTTTGATCAAGGTCTTACATTTAGCGACCACATCGATAACACAGCAAAACTGTGAACCATCGCATTGGTATCCTGTTCCGAAACCGGCAATTCCTTACCCAAGCTGCGCTGAGGATTGCTATCCAAAGCTCTGTCATCTCAATCATAGACTATGGCTTAATTATCTATGGCTCTGCCACTACCACCGCACTAAGGCACATCACAACCCTAAACAAGGCCTGTTGGCTGCTCACTGGAGCGCAAAGATGTACTCATACATGTGAGCTCTACACAGAAACAGGATGGTTGCAACTCTCAAATCGCATAAGGTACCTAACATGCTTGATGGCAAAAAAATCCATCTTGGGCTGCACTCCGCCGTGTATCCAAGAACTACTTTGCCCGAATACCAGCATCCGTCCCACCAGAAGATCGGAATACCAGCCTCTCCAGGTCCCCAGATGCCGGACCACACAGGGCCAAAGATCTTTTGTCTATCGTGCCCCCAGCTGGTACAATGCCCAAAGCTGGCTCATTACATCCTCCACGTCACTAGGAGCTTTCAAATCTATGCTTTACTCTCACCTCTCAGCCTCTAGCTCCTGTGACTGCCTTGACCAATGATTCTTCCCTCATGGCTGTTTTTACTGTTTTTCATCTTCCTCCTCCTCTGCTCCTTTCTTGGCAAAGGCATCTGAGTACCTCTAACTACTCTAAGTCTGCTCCCCTCCCCATATCTCCTCCTACCCTTTCCCACCTTGACCATTCCTCCAATGTTTTGTTTTTTTTCCTGTGATGTACTGTATTATACTGGCTTATTGAAACCTTTATAATTTGCTGACCATTCTATGTAACATGTGTTGTTTGTTTGTACATTGATGATGTGGAACCTTTGTGAAAGAGCCATTGGCTCAAAGGTAATAATTCCTAGAACAATAAACTAAACTAAACTAAACTAAGTAACCTGTCTGATGAGACAGTAGGGGAGGTAAAGAGGAGGTTTGAGGAACTGGGACCTCTGTGTGAGGAAGCAGGAAGATCTGTTACCTTCTCAGAGGTACTTCCCATTCACAGGACAAGTATGGCAAGAAAAGGGAGAATTCAAGAGTTCAACAAATGACTGGGGTCCTGTTGTCAGGAAAAGGAGTATGGGCTGGTAGGAGGGTGGGGGTGGGGTCCTGGAAGAACAGCAGTCTGTACACAACAGATAGACTGTACCTAAATGAGGAAGGAAAAAATGTACTGAAGGCAAGATTAGTGAATCACATTGAGGAGCATTTAAACTGGGGGGGGTAGCAGGATGGAAAGAGGAGTTCAGAGGGCTAGTGATGTGAAACCAAATGTGCTTAGCCCCCGTGATAGCAAGGTAAGGAGGAAGGCAACTACTAAGGGAATGGACATAAGGGTAGAGAGAGGTGAGGGGGATAAAGACAAGGGTTGGAGGGTGGTAACACTAAATGCTAGGAGTCTCGGAAATAAGGAAGTGGAACTACATGCTCTTCTTGAGGAGGGGGGAGTGGACTTGGCGGCTATAACTGAGACATGGGCCACCCAAATCCACGACTGGGACTTGACAGTTCCAGGGTACAGATTACACCAGAAGGATAGGCAAAAGGGGGAGAGTGGGTGGTGCTGTGCATAAAAGAGGGGTTCAAATGTTTAAGGGGGAGGGAGATGTGGGAGCTACAACTACAGGATTCCAAAAATAGATCACTAAGACTGGGGGTGGTGTACAGGCCACCCTCTCAGTCTGAAGAAATGGACAGGGTACTGGCAAAATTGATCAGGAGGAACTGCAGGAAGGGGGGATGGTGATAGTAGTGGTCTTCAACCTGCTGGGGGTGGAGTGGGACACACCCACCACAAAGAGCAGAAGGGAGGGGTTAATGCTGGACACCTTCCAGGAAAGCTTTCTACTACAACTGGTCAGGGAACCAACTAGGGAAAGGAACACCCTTGACCTCGTACTTACAAATGGGGAGTGAGTGAGGGATGTGAGTGTGGAGGAACCACTGGGGGGAGTGACCATTGAACAGTATGGTTCCTGTTATAGATGGCTAAATTGAGGAGGTCATTTGGCGCAAGGGCATTGGATTTCAGGAATGCCAACTTTAAGATGATGAGGGAAGTGGTACAGGGGTTCCTGTGCAAAACTCAACCAGGTATGGGCACATAACAAAGATGGGAACTGGTAAGACAGGGGATGGTGGAGGCAAAAGAAACTTACTGTAGGGCTCAGACTAAGAAGGCTAGGGGAAAGCAACCCAGCTGAAAAAGCAAAGGCATGTTAAACAGGGTGAGGAGGAGCAGGGCAGCTTACAGGAGATACAGAAAATCAGGGAGGGAGAAGGATAGGGAGGAATATCTACAAGAAGCAAAGGAAGTGACTAGGGAAGTAAGGGCAGCAAAGGCAGCAAGAGAACTCGGGCTGTTGCAGGGCATAGAAAAGGGGAAAAATACTCCTTTAGGTACATCAGGGAGAAAAAAAGCTGTAAGGACCAAATTGTAGGAATTAAGGAGTGGGGATGGGTGGAAGAGGGGGGTGAATAGGAAGAAATGCTCAATGACTACTTCTGTTCAGTCTTTTTGAAAGAAAGGGAGGAGGCGCTACCCATAAAAAGAGAGAGGACAGAAACAGATGGGGGGGAGTGACGGATGGAGAAGTCACAGTGGGGAGGGTGCTGGAGGGGTTCAGGGCCCTGAGGGTGGACAAGGCACCAGGACCAGATGGAGTACATCCAAGAGTGCTGAAGGAGCTGGCAGAGGTCCTGGCAGGACCCTTAACAGAATTATTTAATTCATCTCTAGACACAGGATGCATACCCCCTGACTGGAGACTGGCTCATGTGGTTCCCCTCTACAAGAGTGGACCCAAGGACGAACTTGGAAACTATAGGCCAGTAAGTCCAGTATATCCACAGTGGGGAAGCTAATGGAGACCACCTTAAAGGAGAGGCTAGTGGCACTGCTGGAAGTGAATGGGGTACATGACAGAAGCCAGCATGGCTTCCTCAAGGGCAGGTCATGCCAGACCAACCTGGTGAAATACTATGAATGGGTGTCTAGGCAAATTGAAGGGGCCATGCAGTGGCTGTCCTGTACCTAGACTTCAGTAAGGCCTTCAATTCAGTACCACAAGGGAAACTTGGAAGCAAACTATAGGGCACAGGAGCAGGAGCAAAACTGATGGGGTGGGTGGAGAACTGGCTAAAAGATAGGCAGCAGAGGGTGGTGGTAGGTGGGTAATACTCATCCCCTAAGCCTTTGACAAGTGGTGTTCCACAGGGGTCAGTGTTTGGCCCAGTGCTGCATATTTATTGCAAATACCTCAGAGGGCATCAGCAACAAAATCAATCTATTTGCGGATGACACCAAGATGAGAGCAGTGGTGGATGACCAGGTTGGGTGGCGGGGGGGTACAGGAGGATGTGGCAAGGCTAGAGACATAGTCTGACAGATGGCAGCTGTGGTTCAATGCAAACAAATGCAAGGTACTGCACTTCGGAACCAAAAAATCAGAGGAAAAGCTACCATCTGGGTGGGTATGTGTGGCTGGAGGTAACAGAAGAAGAGAAGGATCTGGGGATGCTCATCATGGAAGCAATGAACAATTCTGTGCAATGCAGAAAGGCAGCAGCAATGGCCAACAAAATGCTAGGGTACATTGCAAGGGGCATTACCTTGAGAAGAAGGGATGTTATTCTACCATTATACAGATCATTGGTTAGACCCCACCTGGAATACTGCATGCAGTACTGGCACCCAGACCTACAAAAGGACATTAGGCTGCTGGAGGTGTTGCAGCATAGGGCATGAAAGATGATTCAGGGCCTGGGGGAACTGCCATATGAGGTCAGACTAAGAGAGTTAAACATGTACACACTGGAGGAGAGGAGGGATGGGGGGACATGACTGAGACCCTCAAATACATGAAGGGGATACTCAAAACAGATACAGAGGGTCTGTTCAGGAGGAGACAGGGGAGAGACACTAGGGGCCATGACATGAGATTGGAGCAGGGCAGATTCAGGAGGGAGTAGGGGTGGGTGAAATTGCTGTTTTCCACCCCCCCCCGAAACTTCATAGGAAATAAAGTAACTTTCATGAAAGTTTAAGGACTTCCACCTGTGGTGGAGTGGAAAACTTCTGCGAAACGTATTGGCTAAAATTTCCCCTGGTATTAATAAAATAAGCCCTGGTGGCTAGTGGTCCCTCTCCCCACCCACACTACATGTAACAAAATATCCCTGGTAGCTAGTGATCCCTTCCCTCCACCCAGTCACCCACCAGCCCTGAAGTGTACAGTAGTAGTACCCACTCCCCATCCCTATCTCCAGTACTGTTTAAAAAAAATCCCTGGTGGTCCAGTGTTTTTTTTTATTTTAACCCCCTCCCTATCCCTGATGCCCAGTCCCAAATCACTGGTGGTCCAGTACCCCTCACCCAGCCTCCCCAGCAGCCAAGTGTTCCACCACCCTGCTCCTAGCCCCCATCAGAACCCCGTCGTTGGAGATCAGCACTACCTCCTCTCTCCATATGGTTGCCTGCTCGCTGAGCTGTCAATGAATGAGCAATGATGTGTTCATTCATTGACAGCTCAGTTGACTGACCAGCAATGGAGGAGAGAGGAGGGCTGTGCTGGTCTGCCCACTGCTGGGATTTTTGATGGGTGTGGCAGCGATGGTGGAACACCTGCTGGGAGGGGGTGGGGCCACTAGACCACCAGGATTTGGACTTGGGATCAGGGATGGGGATGGGGTTAAAATAATAATAAAAAAAAAAAACACTAGACCACCAGAGATTTTTTTTTGAAAACTGGAGAAATGTAGACAGGGATGGTGGAGGGGGTTCTGTACATTTCTGGGTGGGTGGGTTACTGGGTGGAGGGGAGGGACCACTTGTCACCAAGAATATTTTTTTTTTACACGTGGGGCAGGTGGGGAGAGGGACCATTAGCCACCAGGGCTTTTTTGGGGGCAACTGGGACTTGAAACTTTAGTGGTGGTCATGGGCAGAATTTCTGTGGAAATTCAGAAATCAATTTCCGAACATCCACAGAAGCGAAAGTCAGACTTTTGTTTGAATTCCGCCCACAGAAAATTGTTTTCACCCATTTCTAGGAAGGAGGTGAGGAGGCATTTCTTTATGGAGATGGTGGTGGCAAAGTGGAACACACTACTGGCTGAGGTGGTGGCATGTAACACAGTGCAATGCTTCAAGAAGGGGTGAGACAGGGCAAGGGAGGGTAAAAGGAGGGAAGGGAAGGAGGGGGTGGGGCAGATGCTGAATAGGGAGCTAGCTGCAATCTCAAGCAGCTTAGATAGACCAGTATGGCCTTTTGCTGCTGGCAACTTTCGTATGTTTATATGTTTGTATGTAGTGTTCAGAAGTCAGTGACTTGCTTGTTTCCTTGATCAACACTCAGTGGCGTCCCTTATGAAAAACTAAACTGAGCTTAAACACCCCACAGTTTACATTGTTTTGCATTAAACCTGCCTGGTGTTAAACCTTTGGCAGCATTTTCTTTACCAGAATGAACTCCGCTCAGTTGTGCTACAGGGAAAGCCCAAAGTGAAAGTGTTTACAACAGTGTAAAAATGACAGGATCAATCCAATAAGGTTTTTTTTCACATTTTACCTATCAAAATCTTAACAAGATGAACCAGATACTTTTTTCCCTCCCTAAGAAAACATTTCTAGGCATTTTATAGGATAGATGATCCACTACAGGGCGTGCAGTCATTGACCTGATATACTGTATGTATGCTTTGGGTGGTTGAACACACTCAGTCAGAGGTCTTGTGCATCACAAAACACACCAAGGCATGTATATATCAAAGCACAACTATACATCCTGTAGTGAATTATCCACCATTAAATGTTAGTATCACATTGACCGTTCAATAGTTGTGATAAATGCTGATAGATATTAATAATGCACGGAAATCAAGTCAAACATAAAGATGTGAAATGAATTACAATTCTTTAAGCCCTAACTTTGAAATTGATTTCTTCTTTGGTGTTGTCAATAAACCTAACTACTGTATTATTTTAGCATAGGTTTTTAAGAAAAAGTATATACTGTACAGAGCAGTACTTGAAAATGAAAAAATGTTTTCTCTGTAACAGACTGGATCACCTGTAATTAGATTGTGTTCCTGCAGAATCCTGCAAGACATCACTGGTTGAAACTGAGATAATAGTGCTGTATCCTGATGGGTACTATATATAAAACCAGTCCTGGAAAAGTGCAGAATACAAAACTATAATATGATCGGGGGGTGGGGGGGATAAGATAATAAGCCATGAGCCCAGTGGACAAGTGATTTATAACCTCATTAGACCCCTGAGATGAAACTATGTTTTAAATATGCAGTTTTTTTTTTCAATTTCCATTTTGCATAGTAGTTTTAAGTAGTCAAAAACTGTTTTGCTTTATTTTTGGTTAGGAATTTATTAAAAATTCCTTTGGTGCAGAACTCAAACAATTTTTGTATTAGTTTGCTGGTTTCAAAGGAATGAACCAATTGTTGGCTGCAATTAAGCTTGTCCATACTCAGGTCCCTCTCATGGTGCCCGTTACTTCTCACAATACACTTTCACTTGTCCACAGCCTCATCACCCTTTTTTGACTGTTGCCTCACATTTAGGGCAAAGATGTCTTTGGCTAATCATTATACACCACAAGCTTGTGTCTTAATTTACACCAAAAATACTTTTTTAAAGAAATTAGTAAGTGTTAAATGCTGGATAATGTTACAGAAAGCAGTTTTCAATAGTATCACACAGATACTGAAAAGCAAGCATTTTAAAAACCGCCATCACAGCAATCTTAAGTAGGAATACATTTCTGACCATAATACAATTAAAATGGTAACAAGAGACTCAGACACCCAATAGCACTGTCTAAAATGTAACAAAGAGAGGGGCATTAAAACCAAATTAGTTCTGCAGGAAGAGATACAATTCTGAACAGTTTTAACACATTATGTAGAAACCACAGTGAGTGTATTTTTTCTTCTTAAAAGGTCCAGGTTGCCTCAGCTCTATGGAGAAGGATTCCTTATAATGTTTGGGTGATCCCGAAAAGACCAATCCACACAAGTATGGAAAATTATACTGAATGAACTCCACTCAAATTCAAAAATACTGGTTCAAAACATCCTCTTTATTTTCATGATCAACACTCCATGGACTCATGGGCTACGTTTTGTGGTTAATCTACTTCATCGGGCCCTCGTGTTTTCCTTAAATAAAATGACACAATCAACATTACAGAATAATTCTCTGCATAGTTCTATATGCCAGACACCTTTTATGGTAAAGCCCTCAATTCTCTTACCCATATTACATTGCCCAAATAAACATAATATTCATGTGATTCATAGTTTATTTTGATAGAAGAGAATTTTTATCTCATACATCCTCATTATTGCAATTAAACTTACAAGTTGTCTTAATATGGAACCTCTTACCCCATGCAGTGTTTCTACCAATGTGCATATTTCTATTCCATTAAATACAACCATATTTTACCTTAAACCTTTTTCAATAGACTAATTTTGATTCATTATAAATTTATATTTTATTTATACTTATATAACCTGATCTTCAGAATATATTATTAATGTTCCTTCTCTTAATTCTCCTCTCTCAGTTAGTAAGTTTGTATATACCTCATTTCATTGCTGTGTACAGTAAAAAACATAAAATCAACTTTGCTAATCATTTCTTGTCTTCTCTATTTTCTTACTTTGCTGCCTGGATACGAAACGGCTGTACACCAGTGTTATTTTATCACTATTGTGCTTCCTTAAACTTCCTAAAACCTAACCTTGCCAAAACAGCATCAATATATGTGGACATCATTCAAGTTTCTTGTCATTGATACCAGCAGATAACATATTCAAGTATCCCAGCAAAAAAATCCTTAACAGTGCTTACTCATATCGTATAAAATAGTCTGTCAGGTTTAACCATATAGGCCCTATGACTTGCCGTTTTTGCAAAGAAAACTTCATTTTGTTTTTTTTATCTCCACTGTTTTTATCCTCCTTGCAGCCACAGCCCTACCTACCTCCAGCCACTGCTCCACCTCGCCACCAAACCAGGAGTTGTGCATGCCCAGCTGGCATACGCATCTGTGCCATCGAGAGTAGCTCCCTCCTATTTGCCCATGCCCCAGCTAGGATCCAGTACCGGCACATGCCTCTGTCCAGGCATTCACCAGCTGGTGAAGCTGCTGCCATCAAACTGCTGCAGGCTTGTACTACCATTTCCTTCTTATGGTGTCCTTGGAGTGTGAGCGTGCAATGATGTTGCACTGTGCTGACGTCCACGGTACTCGACCCCTTTGCTACACCACTCTAGTAGAGCCCCCGGTGGTCACCAGGGGCTGCTACAGAGTGGTGATTGCCTGGATCCCTCCCCAGGATGGGAGAGCAGTCCTCCGGATGCTTGATCCCATCCCTCCTCTGCCAACCCCTGGCGCCCCAGGCTCATGTCCAAACCCGGGTCACCAACGGGATGTAGTATCCAGTGCTTCAATCCTCAGTGCCACTGGGCTGGATAAAACATCATTATTTTTATCCACAGTTGTCATCACTAACAATATAGTTCTGTAACCTCCATTTAATAAAACACCTTATCCATGAACTTAGTTCTAAATCTTATCCCTTATTATAATGATATAATGGTATCCTTCTTTTGTGATTTTCACTCCTTTCTTCTCACTTGGTATGGTATGGTATGGTAAAATTTTATTTATACAGTGCTATAGCCATTAGTGTTCCAAAAATCCCTGTTCAGAAGGCTTACCTGTTTACATTATGCAAAATTATTACAACTATACATTTATAACACCACAAGTTACAGAAAAAGTACAAAAACAATACATCATAGTTTTACAAACTCATCAATAACAGGTATGTTAGCATTTTTAGATATACATTAATTTCACCTAATACAACAACAATGAAAACTAAGTTTGTGATTCAGGCCATTTTTAAAAACATGATCGGTAGTTGTTAGTTCACGTAAAAAAGGAGGAAGACAATTCCAGCTTTTAGCTACTTGATATTGAAGGGTCATTTCATTAAATCGATTTTTTAACTTTGGTATTATTAAATCTCTAGCACCAGTTTTTCTTAAATTTAAACCATGTTTTGGTTTTTGTAATTTGTTTTTTAAGTTATCTAAAGATTGATTTTTAAATATATTACGAACCTGATTTAACCAGATTCTCCTAGCCCGTAAGACTAATGGAATCCAACCCAAATCCATATACATAGTGCAATGATGAGTTTTAAAATCACACCTTAACACAAATCTTGCAAGCTTATTATAAAGTGTATCCAAGTTATTTAAATGTTTTCTTGCTGTATGTCTGTAAATATGACTTCCATAGTCAATAACTGGCATTATTAATTGATTGATCATAATCAATCTTGTTTCTCTTGTCATACAATTTGATATTTGTCTCATTGCTCCAATCTTAACGTGTTTTCTTTATTAAATTTGTTATATGATATTGAAAAGTAAGACATTGATCTATATATACCCTAAATATTTATATGTTTCAGTTTGTTCTAAAAACTTACCCTCTTGTGTCTTTATATTTAATTTTGAAATCCTCTTTAAGTCCAATGCAAATGACATAACCTGTGTCTTTTTACTATTAACTAATAAACCCAAAGATGAAAAGTGACCTTGCATGATTCTAAAGTCACTCTGTAAGTTTAATTCTACTTCACTTGTAGTTTTTTCCTCTGCTACTAAAACTGTATCGTCTGCATATAGACAAATTTTTGAATATCCAATATTCTTTGTTAAGTCATTTAAATAGACTATGAACAGGAGGGGGCCCAGGATAGATCCCTGGGGAACCCCTCTCATTACATAGTCCATTCTTGACTGGTGTCCATTTAGGACAACAAATTGTGATCTTTTATCAAGGTATGATATAAACCAATTACAGGTTTCTTCCTCCACCCCTATTTTCATTAATGAGTTTATCAAAATACTATGGTTTACTAAATCAAATGCTTTAGATAGGTCCACGTATACCACACCCACGGACTTCGCTTCCCCAAGAGGGGTCACTGCAGCATTTATCTAATGTGATATAAACAATAATCAAAAGCTCCGGTGGCTTCAGGGTTGGTGCGCAGACAATGGGATGCACTACATTGGAGACTGGGGGACCTTCTGGGACAGGAAGCCCTTCATGCACGATGGCCTGCATCTCACTGGAGGAGTAATGAGAGTGCTAAGGCAGAGGTTGGAAGTCTTCATGGAGGGTTTAAACTGGGAGGTCCCCAGAACAGAGAAGAAGACCTAAATGAGGATGCAGGAGAAAGATACGAAGGTAAGGGGATCAGCGAATGAAAGGAACCCCCCAACATTGAACTAAAGGAATCAGACATGGCCATGAGCAAGGAGTGGCCATAGGTAAAAAAATAGGGACCTCATGTAAAGTACAGGAGGGGCAGACACAGAATAAGGGGGATGGTACTGGAGTTATAGCAGAGGGTGAGGCTGCAATTGGAAGGCTTTGTGCACCAGTGCCCTCAGTCTGGGAAACAAAGCCATGGAACTTGTGGTGCTAATGGCCTCTGAGGACCTGGATATCATGGCAGTCACAGAAACATGGTGCAATAGCAACCACGCCTGGGAGATAGCCATTGCAGGGTACACACTGCACAGACGGGATAGGGAAGGCAAGAAGGGGGGAGAGGTAGCATTGTACATCAGGGAAGGGATAAAAGCAACAGTCCCGCAAGACAAGGGGGGGAAGCAGAGGCACAGTAGGTAACCCTGGAAGTAGGGAGGGAAACAGTACTTAAAATGGGAGTGATATACAGGCCCCCAGGGCAGGCAGGGGATGTAGACAAAGAACTGCTGGAGATTATAGATAACATGGCAACAAAGGGTGAATTGCTGCTGATGGGTGACTTCAACTTGCCAGTAGTGGACTGGAGCATTCCGGTGGCAGCTTGAGCCAGGAGTAAGGGATTCCTGCAATCCCTGCAAGGGGAAAGTCTCACACAGCTAATAAGGGAGCCTACAAGGGAGAACGCAATTCTGGATCTTGTCCTAAGCAATGGGGAAAGGATAAAGGAAGTCACAGTGGGGGAGACCCTAGGGGATAGTGATCATTGAGCTGTGGGGTTCACCATGAAGATGTCACAGGAGGCTATCCACACATGGACAAGAATCTTGGATTTCAGGAGAAAGGACTTTGGTAAGATGAAGGACAAATTCAGGAAGGCTATGCAGGGATACGATGACATACGGAGAGTAGTGGAACAGTGGGATAAGATAAGAGAAGCCCTGAACCAAGTAGCAAACCATTGTGCCAGGCCCTGCTGCAAGAGCAAAAGAAATAGGAAACCACTGTGGTTCTCAAGGGGAGTAGAAGAGCTAGTAAGAGGAAAAAATATGGCATTTCGGAGATACAAGGCAACACAAAGCAAGGAGGACAGGCAAGAATACTTGGAAAAATGAAAGGAAGTGAACAAGGCAGTAAGGGCAGCAAAGGCCAAAACTGAGGAAAAGATAGCTACAGTATATCAGAGAAGAAAGGAGGGAAGGCATTCTTTAGGTATACTAGCGAGAGAAGGAAGATGGAGGAGGGATTGTGAGACTTAGGGAGGAGGGAGGCAGGGTAGTGGAGAAAGACATTGACAAGGCAACCATCCTCAACAAATACTTCTGCTCCGTACTCATAGAAGAAGACAGTGGAGAAGGTACTCCATTAATGGAGAAGGGCAAACAGGAAGAAGGTTTGTACATTAGACCTTTTTCAGAGGACAGAGTAAAAAGAGGACAAGAACAGCTTAGGGTGGATAAAGCTATGGGCCCTGATGGGATACACATGAGAATCCTAAAAGAGCTCTGGGAGGAACTGGTTAAACCTCTGGCTAAGCTGTTCAGTGGATCACTAGAAACAGGCGTGGTTCCAGAGGAGTGGAGGAGGACGCAAGTGGTACCCTTTCACAAAAGTAGTAGCAAGGAGGAGGCAGGAAACTACCGCCTGATCTGTTTGACCTCGATAGTAGATAAAATGATGGAACCCCTACATAAGGAAAGGCTGGTAGACTGCCTAGGACAAGGGGACTGCTGGACCCAAAGCAACAAGGATTCTCTGCAGGGAGGTCATGCCAGCTTCAGGAAGGCCTTTGACACAGTTCCACATAGGAGACTAATCCACAAGCTGGCAAATCTGGGGGTGGGGAAGGAGGTGGTCATGGGGGTTAGAAACTGGTTCAGTAACAGAACACAAAGAGTGGTGGTAAATGAGGTTAGCTCACAGGAGGGATGGGTAACAAGTGACGTACCCCAGGGATAAGTGCTGGGACCAGTGCTCTTCAATGACTTCATAAGTGATATTGCAGAGGGTCTAGAAGGGATGGTTAGCCTATTTGTGGATGATACAAAGCTATATAACAGGGTAGATACACAAGACGGTTTAGAAAAAATGAGGAGGGATCTGAAGAGGCTTGAAAACTGGCCCTAGGAATGGCAGTTGGGCTTCAATGCAAAAAGTGCAAGATTGTGCACCTAGGGAGAGGGAATCCTAAGGCTGAGTATGAACTAGATGGGGTAACACTGGAGACCACCACAGAGGAAAGGGATCTAGGGGTAGTCAGAGAAGACAACCTCAAAGTGAACAAACAGTGCAACAGAGCAGTTGGAAAGGATAACAGAATGCTAGGGTGCATAGGAAAGGGTATAACAAGTAGAAGGGGGGAAGTGGTGGTACTATTGTACAACTCCCTAGTAAGGCCTTATCTGGAGTACTGTGTTCAATTCTGGAGGCCCCATCTCCAAAAAGACATAGACAGGATGGAGACGGTACAGAGGAGGGTGACAAAAATGGTGTTGGGGATGCAACATAAATCATATGAGGAGAGACTCAGCACTCTAAATATGTACTTTCCTGGAGGAATGGAGAGAGAGGGGGAACATGATAGAGACCTTCAAATATCTAAAGTGGATCAACAGGGTACTGGAGGGGAGCATCTTTCACATGAAAAGAAATAGCAGAACAAGTGGGCACAGCATGAGACTAGAAGGTGGAAAACTTAGAGGGAACTTGAGGAAATTCTACTTCACTGAAAGGGAAGGTTGAGAAGTGGAACAGTCTCCCTCTGGAAATGGTGGGAGTGGCCATGGTTCAGGGATTCAAGAATGTGTGGGATAGGCACATGGGAATTATCAAGCTAGGGGTGAAAGGGGGGGCTTGTAGCATCTAGGATACCTTAAGCATTAGAAAGAGGGATAGGGCAGACTGGATGGGCAGCAAGGCCCTTATCTGTCAACAACATCTATGTAAAAGCCTAGTAGCAAACAGTGTGTTCCAAAAATGCAGTATGTTTTAAATTATTTGTTGAGAAATATTTGGGTACAAACTCACTGATGGGGAAGAGCTACTAGCGTGGCTATAGAGGATATAAACAAGAATAAGTTGGGCTGGGATGACATAATTTTGGTCACCTTTAACATTAAGGATTTGTATATGGGTATACAACATAATGAGGGATTAGATGCACTTTTTGGGGCATTGAGTGCACGAGAATATAAACACCTACTTAGTGAGTTTCTACAACAGCAAGCTGAGATTTTACTTGCAAAGAACTATTTCACATTTGAGGACAGTTTTTATATGCAGGCTATAGGCACCACGATGGGGAGTACCATGGCCCCATCTCATGCCAAGATATACAAGACATGTGGGAGTATGGAAAGATGCATATGCTGGATGCCACCAGTAATCCCTTCCTCAAAAACATTCTCTTATGGAAGAGTTTTTTTGATGATATTTTGGTATTGTGGAAAGGCACAAGAAATGATCTTAAAAGGTTTGAGAGATATTTGAATAGCAGAAATTAGAACCTCACGTTCACTACGTCGGCAGATGAATCCTGTATTCCCTTCTTGGATCTGAAGATTTATAAAGTGGCGAGAGGGCTAGCCACAACTTTATATAGGAAACCTATGTATAGGAATACAGCTTTACACTGTACATAAGTTATCATGACCCCAACCTGAAGTGAAGTATTCCAAAGACAGAGATAATGAGAGTAAAGCGTAACTGTACTTAGAATGTAGAATACCAGAAAGTGGTAGGTGATATGGCCGGCAGATTTGTGGCTAGGGGATATACTAGATCTCTTGTTCAACAAGCATGGAATGAAGTGGATAGCATACAAAGGGAGGCATCACTCACTGACAGAACTGAAAAAATGTAGGGGATAGAATTGTTTTGTTTATGAACTACAGTCAGTGATAGAAGGCATCCTTAGGATGGCAGAGAAAGGGGAGATACTGTTGATGGGGGACCTGAATATGCCAGATGTTAACTGGAGCACCTTTGCTGCAGCCACACCCAAAACAGGGCCATTCTCAATACCCTTCAGGTGGCATGCCTCAGACAGCTAGTTTTGGAACCCACTCATGAGGGAGCAATCTTAGACCTAGTACTCTCAAATAGAGACAGTGAGAGGATCTCAGGTCTAGAAGTGAGTAGCCATCTGGGAACAAGTGACCACCAAACAGTGTGGTTCACAATAAACTCAGCTACAGAGTCAAGCCATACAAATGTGAAGGTTCTGGACTTCAGGAGGGCTGACATTGGCAAGATGGGAGAGTGCCTTAGAAAAGCATTAGCAAACACATTAGAAGGAGGGGGTGGAGCAACAATGGAGAAACATCAAAACTGCCATCACAGAGGCAACAAGCCTTTGCGTGAAGCAAATAAACAAATCAAAATGAAACAAAAAGCCACTATGGTTCTCAAAAGAGGTGTCGGTGAAGGTTAGGGAGAAAAAGATAGCATTTAGGAAGCATAAGGGAACACAGAAGGAGCAGGACAGAGAATTGTACCAGTTAGGACAGAAGGAAGAAGGGAGGGTAGTCAGAATAGCAAAGGCCCAAACTGAGGAAAATATAGCCAACTCGGTTAAGAAGGGGGACAAAACATTTTATAGGTACTGTACATCAGGGAGCAAAGAAAGACAAAGGGAGGGGTAGTGAGGCTTAATAGAATGGACAGTGGGTGGGCAGAGAGGGACAGTGAAAAAGCAGGGATACTGAATGAATACTTCTGCTCAGTATTCACAAAAGAGGAGGAGGGGGAGGTACCTAATCCAATTAACAGAAGCACTCTGGATAGGGGGGTCTATCCCAAACCTTTCACAGAAGAAAGGGTTCTGAAAGAACTCCTAAAACTGAAGGTGGACAAAGCAATGGGGCATGATGGAATTCATCCAGAATTCTAAAAGAATTAAGGAGAGAACTAGTGACACCACTGACTACCCTTTTTAGCAAATCATGGGAGGATGGTGTGGTATCTGAGGATTGGAGAAAGGTGGATGTGATTCTTCTTAACAAAAATGGGAGCAAGACAGAAGCAGAAAACTACAGACCTGTCAGTTTGACCTCTGTGGTAGGGAAAGTGATGGAATCACTTCTGAAGGAAAGAATTGTTGAGTACCTAGAGGCCAGTGGGGCACAGCACCCAAGGCAGCATGGATTCACAGTGGGAAGTCATGTCAGACAAATCTAATTGATTTCTTTGACTGAGTGACCAAAGTAGTAGACCAGGGAGGGGCTGTGGACATGGCCTACCTAGACTTTAGCAAGGCATTTGACACAGTCCCACACAAAAGATTAATAGTCATATTAACCAGCCTAGGAGTGGGTCCCAGGCTGGTAGCCTGGGTAAAACATTGGCTGTACAACAGGACATAGAAAGTAATTGTAAATGGAGTCCACTCTGAAGAAAGAGGGGTTACTAGTGGGCTACCGCAGGGTTCAGTACTGGGTCCAGTCCTTTTTAATGTCTTTATAAGTGACATTGCAGAGGTACTGGAATGAAAAGTATGCCTCTTTGCAGATGACATAAAGATCTGCAATAGGGTTGATACACACGGAGATGTGGAAGGGATGAGAAGGGACTTGGCAAGGTTGGAGGAATGGTCAGAAGTATGGCAGCTTGGATTCAATGCAAAGAAGTGCAAAATAATGCACCTGGGAAACAAAAACCCAAGGGAAGATTACACAATGGGACAGGAGGTAGTAAAAACAAAAATGGAAATGGACCTGGATGTAATCATATCAGATGACCTTAAGGTTAGCAAGCAATGTGAGAAGGCAGTAGGGAGGGCTGGGGGGATACTGGGATGTATAGGGAGAGGCATCACCAGCAGAAAACAGAAAGTTGTTATCCCTCTGTACAGACAATTGGTGAGACCCCATCTGGAGTACCGCGTCCAGTTCTGGAGACCCCATCTCTGCAAGGACATAGACAGGATGGAGGCAGTCCAGAGGAGGGCAACTAAAATGGTGCAGGGTCTGCAAGAGAAGTCATACGAGGAGAGATTAAAAGAGCATAATATGTATACCCTTGAGGAAAGGAGGGAGAGGGGGGGCATGATAGAAACTTTTAAGTACCTCAGTGGAATCAACAAAGTCCAAGAGGGTAGCATCTTTCAGAAAAAGAGATGTGCAAGAACAAGGGGACACAATTTGAAGACAGAGGGGGAACGGCTCAGGGGCAATGTGATGAAGTATTTTTTCACAGAGAGGGTGGTGGACTCATGGAACAGCCTTCCTGAAGAGGTTGTGGGGTCTAAAACTGTAAGAGAATTCAAGAATGCATGGGACAGACATAAGGCAATTTTTGTGGGGGGTAGGAAGAAATAGGCTGTTGGTTAAATAGGATCTGCAGCTTATCCTGTAGGTAGGGAAATGGGCAGACTAGGTGGACCAAGCAGTCCTTATCTGCCTTCAAAGTCTATGTTTCTATGTTTCTATGTCACTTGAATAATAGGATTAAACACATCATTGTTAACAATTGGCATATTGTACAGGCAGGAGACAGTGAAAACAGGAGCTTCAATGATCCACACCTGGTAGCCTCTAAAAAGAAAAGGACTTTGAAAGTATAGACTGGTACACACTACACATAGAACATACACTACACAAACAAAACAATTACTTTTAGGGCCTTTTAAGAATGGGAGCTTCCAATGTGGCTGGTGTTTCCAGTGTGGGAACACAAGGGGCAAGACCTTTTTTGAACATCTTTTTACGAATGTAAAATACCACATCAAACAACATATAACTTGTGCCATGGACCATATGGTGTGTATCATCCAGTGCTCATGTAATCGAATTTATATGGGAAAAACCACTAGGGACTTGAGGACTCAAATAAGACAACATAAAAGTAAAATTTGAACTGGTGATGAAGGTTCCTTGGTAGCAAGACATTTCAATGCAGTAGGTCATTCTGTTGCATTGTTCAGATTTTGGGGTTTGGAACATGTTACTGAGCCACACCAAAAGGATATAAAATGGGATATTAGAAAATGGGCAAGATTATTCAAAGTCGCTGATTGGCTGGTGGGGAGTACAGGGGGGTACATTAAGTTTCAATAGACGCCCGCTTAAAACAAGCGCCAATTCAGGGTGCCCTATTACCAACTTTATCCTTGGGCACCCTGAATTTTAAAAATCAAACCCGCCATTTTTTCCCCCCTTAGCGAGCGATTGAGGTACCCCCCACCACACACACACACACAGACTCCTCGTCAACAGCTCCAGTGCGATTTTCTTTTAAAAAAAAAAACATAAACCGATCCAAAAAATGCACCCCGTTCCTTAAGTCCATAAAATAAATTGCCTCGAGAGAAGTGGCGGTTCCTACAGCTCTGCACTTCCGGTACTCGCCAGGAATGCGGCAGACAACTGAAAACCCTCCTACTCTACAATCCTCGTCCCTCACTATCCATAACAGATAGAATACTCCTCCCCACATCACATCAGCATTTTAAATTTTTAAATACCACCTTTTTTTTTTTCTGCCAACTTCTCAAGTCTCTTGGCGCTTGCCTATTTAATGGAGCTGTCTATGCTCGCGCCTTACATTCCCTACAGCTGAGCCTCTCAAACCTGGCTGCCTCTTCTCATATACAGTAATTGCCTCAAACATCAGCTGCTCTTCAGACTTAAAAAAAGAATAACTTAGTGCTGTTGTGCCACACTGTACTTGTGACTCTTAACTTTTGGGAAGGGTGGTATAACCAGAAGAGAATGGCTCTGTGGGGTGGGGGGCAGCAACGGAGATGGAACAGTTTTGCAAATGTAGGGACTATTTTATCTTTTTTTAATATTTATATTTGTTTAAACTCATTTCTCACTTATTTGATCAATTAATAAAATGTACACAGAAGCCCATTTTCTAGCGCCAATAATGCCCTCCAGGATGGTATGGGCAATACCGGACGGCCAGAAGCTATAAGCCCTCCGCCTGCGGTGTCGGGCCTCATTACACCCTGGCCAGTCCGGTATTGCCAACACCGCCTAATTCTGTCGGGCATTATTGCTTACATGCTCTACGCAAAAGGGAAGTCTATTGGATTTTTATCCTGGACAGCATGAGTTAAAGATTTGGCTTGAATAAGGAATGAGATTGGCAGCTTTACCAATAAGGTGATAAGGAAATTCACTTTGCAATAGCGAAGGACCTGTAATAAGGACAGTTATTGCCCTTATGTTTTGACAAAAAATGTACTGTATTTCAGATTGCTTGTATATAGTTAGTTGTCTCTGAAGCAGCCCAGCAGCATACAGTGCTCCCTCCAGGAGCAGGGACCAGCATGGGTGCCTAGTAGAGGTAATTAAAGTACCTCTAAGCTGCACCCTTGTGAGGGGGGTTAGCCCATCAACACGCTGCGTGCATCAACTGCCCCACCCACCCTGGGTCGTCATTTCTTATATAGGCACTGCTCTATGACATCATTTCCTCCCACTCACTTTTGTTTAAGTCCCCACTTTCCCATTTTCAGGTTATACCTGCTAGCCACTAGAGGGACCCTCTGTCCTCTCTGCCTTGGACTCCTCACTAGAATCCCCTCCAACCACCTGTAGCCTGTCTACCAGCTTGGCTACTTCTCTCCCTACTCCCACCCCCAGCCCCAGCCTCTGCCCACACCTCACCCCTGACTAGCCCTAACTCACAAACCCATTGCCATTCACCTGACCACACTCACTCTGTTACTAACCCCTACGACCACTAGGAGTCACTATTTCAACCTTGTTTTTAGGCCCAAACCAGACCACTTTTAAGCCAACTAGTTACTGGATTCCTGCTCTCAGCCTAGTCCTATCCCAACTCCCCTGCCAGGGCTTGAACCTGGTACCCTGTTCACCAGAGTCCATGACAGTACCACTACTCCAAAGTGGTATCTATGCTTTCTGAGGGACTACCAGGATATTTTAAACCCCTCACCCTCCTACTACTAAGGCATTATGCTAGGGCTCCTCCTCCCCAAATCTGGTAAACTGCCCCCACCAACAACCCTTGTACTTCTGCTGTCCCCCATTTTACTGTCCCTTCCCATCCTAATTCCCCCACTAAGCTGCTTCCCTGCACCCCCTCCCACCAGTAACCCTGACCCA
Organism: Neoceratodus forsteri; assembly: GCA_016271365.2. Taxonomy (NCBI): domain Eukaryota; kingdom Metazoa; phylum Chordata; order Ceratodontiformes; family Ceratodontidae; genus Neoceratodus; species Neoceratodus forsteri. The sequence continues at coordinate 50,763,569 of CM057449.1, read as the reverse complement.
TCCTACAAATACCCCCTTTAAATCCTCCTCATCCCTCCCAGGTATCTCCTGGTCCCATTTCCCCCCATCACTCTCCTCCTCAGTCTTTTCCTTCAGCTGCCTTCTGGTCTCACTCACCCACTCCAGTTCCCTCTCCCGCCACACTGAACCCCATACTAAAGCCCCCAGCCAGTGCACAATAAAATCCCGGTCTCTCTGGGTCCTACGATGCCACCTAACCATTGCCCTACTCCTTCTGGCTGCAGGGGATATTCACCCTAACCCCGGTCCTACCCCAACCCCAGGCCCAGAACACCCCATACCTTACCCCTCAGCCAAAGCCACCTCCGACACTCGACCAGGCTACCTCCCCAAAGGCCTACGCCTTCTCCACCTAAACATTCGTAGCCTAGCCCCTAAGCTCGATCAGCTTCAGGTTCTAGCCACCCACCACGCCCCTGACATAATTATCCTATCTGAGACCTGGCTAAACACCAGCCTACCTGATAACACCATTGCCATTCCTAGTTTTATTACCATAAGGCAAGACCGGCCCACCAGAGGTGGAGGGGTGGCCATCTACATCAAATCAGCCCTTCATTTCACTGTCTCTCTCAAAAAAGCTGAACCCAAAGCCTATGAGCTTCTCATGGTAAAACTGTCCCCGCCCTCCTCTTTACCTATCTTTGTGTCTGGCATTTATTGCTGCCCAGGCACTCCAACCACAATAGTCACTGACCTACTGTGCCAACTCTCCTCCCATGCTTAGTTGGGTGAACTATATGTCATGGGAGACTTTAACCACAACTGGTTAGCTCCCACTTTTAACAAAACCCAAACAGAGATAACCGCTCTCAACCCTACCCAAACCATTTTGAAACCCACCCACTCCAACCATAAGTCCGGTAACCACTCACTACTTGACTGGGCACTTACATCCCACCCACATCGCGTCATCAGCTCGGGCCTCCTTCCTGATTCCATCAGTGACCATCACCTAATCTACTTGGTCCGTAAAATCCACAGAGTTAAATCCCCCCTCCCAAATTTATTTTCCAACGCTCATACAAATCCCTCAACCTCTCTCCCCTCCTGGAAGATCTCTCTCACTCAAATTGGGTCCCAAGCACAGACTGCTCTAACATGGAGTCTACCTTTACACATTTTCAGAACACCTGTCTCACCGCCTGGGACAAACACGCCCCCCTGTGCCGGGCAAGAGTCCGTGGGTCTCATCTACCCTGGATATCCCCTGAGTTGATAGCTTGCCAACAAGCCCATGACAAGGCCTGGCAAAACTACAAATCTACGGCCCTCCCAAGCAACCTTGCCACATACTGCATGCTCCACAAACAAATGCACAAAGGCCCATCCACTTAGCTAAGGCTGAATATTTCAACAACACCCTAAACGCAAATCTTGGGCAACCTTCTAAATTCTGGAAAGTCATTAACTCCCTTTTCACCCCTCAGACAGCAAACCCTCCACCTCTTCTCCTCATCCAAGGTACTCTCCTCACCGACCCCCTGAAGGTTGCCTCCGAGTTTAATTCCTATTTTACTACATGCGCCCAAACCCTCCTCGATTCCCTTCCTCCAGCAACCTCGCCCACCCCCCACACATCTATAACCATATCCTCCCCCCAGTCATCTATCCCTTCGCCAACTGGTAGGTACCCCTTTTCCTTCAGACCCATCTCCCCCACAGAGACCTTAGATGCCCTACTCTCCCTGAACCCCTCCAAAGGCAACTCCCCCGATGGTCTCGATAACAAACTCCTCTTCCTTTCTGCCCCAGCCATTGCTACTCCCCTAGTCGCCCTACTAAATCTATCTTTCACCACTGTGTCACTCCCCTCCGTATGGAAGCATGCTACTGTCCTACCCCTTCCAAAAGGCGGTGATCCCTCCTCCACTACTAACTACCATCCCATCTCCCTCCTCCCCTCCCTTGCCAAACTCCAAGAACACATAGTTCTATCCCAGCTCTCCCACTTCCTCTCAGAAACTAACTTCTTCACCCCATTTCAGTCCGGCTTCAGAAAACACCACTCTACTACCTCCTCCCTACTAAGACTCACAGACTCCATCCTCACTGGGATGGATAAAGGGCTTATCACTGGCACTATTTTCATTGACCTAGCTAAAGCTTTCAATATGGTATCCCACTCTCTCCTACTATTCCGCCTATCAGGGGGCTGGGTTAGCAGAGTCCGCCACAAACTGGTTCAGTGCCTACCTACTAAATAGAACCCAATCCACCAAAATAGCTGACCACATCCCCCCCCCATCACCACCGGTGTTCTTCAAGGCTTAAGTTCTTGGTCCCATCCTATTCTCCATCCTTCTAAATGATCTGCCAAATTCATGCTCCTCCTCCGCAATCCACATGTATGCGGACGATACTGTCCTCTTTACCTCTGGCAGGACCCACGAAGAACTCACTTCCAATCTACAAATGGATTTCAACAAAGTCTAACACTGGTTCAATAACAACCTACTCTCCCAAAATGCCAAGAAAACCATCTCTATGACTTTTGGTACCAGACAGCGTCTATCCAAACTCACCCACCTTCTGATCTTCCATACCCTAAACAACACTTTCCTTGAAGAAGTGCCCTCCTTTAGGTATCTAGTGGTCTGGCTCGATCGCCACCTCTCCTTTACCACACACATAGATGCCATTATTTCAAAACTGCGCCCTAAACTTGGGGCCCTCTACAGGAACCGCTCCTGCCTCTCGCTACCCGTCAGACGAGATTTAGTCATGAAAATGATTCTACCCACCTTCGACTACTGTGACGTAGTCTACAGCTCTGCCTCAAAGACCACCCTAGCCAGACTGGACCCCCTCTTCAATGCGTTCTTCCGCTTTGCCCTCGATGCCCCCTCCCGCTCACATAGATACATAGATACATAGACAGTGTCGGCAGATAAGGGCCTATGGCCCACCCAGTCTGCCCATTTGAGCTTGTAAGTTCAGTTTGTTTTCCTAGAAGTCTGTTGCCCCTTACCCGACCTCCAGAATTCCTTTATGTCTATCCCATGCATTCTTAAATCCTGTGATTGTTTCGCCCCCACCACTTCCTCTGGCAGGGTGTTCCACTTGTCCACCACCCGCTCTGTGAAGAAATTCTTTTCATGTTTCCTCTGAATCGTCCTCCTCCAACTTCATCCCATGCCTCTAGTCCTTGAACATCTTTTCGATAGAAATAGTGTTTTCCTGCACCCTGTTCCTCCCTGCAAGATACTTGTATGTCTCTATCATATCCCTCTCCTCCCTCCTCTCCTCCAGGGAGTACATGTTCAGTCCCTTCAACCTGTCTTCATAGGACTTGTGATGCAATCCATGCACCATCTTTGTTGCCCTCCTCTGAACCTTCTCTACCCTGTCTATGTCCTTACGTAGGTATGGTCTCCAGAACTGTACACTGTACTCCAGGTGGGGCCTCACTAATGTCTTGTATAGCGGAATTATGACCTCCCTTTTCCTGCTGGTAATGCCCCTGCCTATACATCCCAGCATCCTATTTGCTTTACCTGCTGCCTTGTCACACTGTTTCCCTACCTTGAGGTCATCAGAGATGATAATCCCAAGATCCCTTTCCTGCTTGGTGCATGCTATATCCTCATCACATATATACATCACTGCGTGCTCTACCATTCTCTGGCCCTGCCAGCCCTGAGCAACTGGCACCTAATCCACACTGCAAAATTCACTTCCAACTTCTGGCTAGGCTCCCTCCCACCCTACCTAGCATCCTCCCTATCTTCCCCACCTACCCCCACCCATGCCCTCCGGTCCACCGACACACGGCTATTATCCCAGGGCCAATGCCAGGAGTTTTACAAGGGGGGTTCTTTTTTGTTGGTGACTTTTTAAAAAAAGCCAGGGGTCTGGGGGCCGCCAGGCCCCCAGAAGCCCAGGGGTTCTAGATGCTCTGTGGTGCATTTTCTGGCTTATTTTGGAGCAAAATAGCTTATATCTTAGCACTCCTTGTTCTAAAATTATAAAGTGTCTGACTGAAGGGTGAATACACACTTTTATTCAGTATGTGAGGTTAGCAAAATTTGGACATTGTATTATGAGTGATATATATCTATGTACAGAATAGATGTATGTATTTACCCTGCAGCCAGCCAGATAATAGGGGTCTGGTTGCTGCTAGGTCTTCACTAGAATTTTTACAAGGGGTGTTCTTTTATTGTATTCTTTTTCTTTAAAAAAAATTGAGGGTCTAAGGGCCACCAGGCCTCCAGGGGTTATAGAAGCCCTGGTGCATTATTGGGCTTATTTTGAAGTGAAATAACTCATATCTGAACTTTCCTCCACCCTCCCTTGCTCTAAAATTATGATGAGTCAATGACTGGCATCTGGCCTTAGTAGGAGTTGTTTTCCTCATTATTATTGTGAAGTGTGGCATGCACTGACATAAGGGCACAAGTATCCATGCCTGGCACACCTCTCAGTATCCTGAAAGCATCGGCTGTGACATCTCCCAGCCTATACCACGGGTCGGTCATATGCAGAGTGTTACCCCACTCTTCCCTCCCTCAGTGGAGGAGAGCAGTACATCAGATGCTAGATCCTCCTACCCCAGGCCAGCCTTCCAATTCCCTGGGCTCACATCTGAACACAGCTCATCAGCATCACAAGTGGAAATCCAACTGCTGCACTGGCGGGCCAGCTGCAAAATGGTCTTCTAAAGTTTTGCATATACAAATACAGGCCCCTTTGCAACAGCATTTTTGTACTTTGAAGCAAATCGGTGAGTGAGCACTCACCAAACATCTAATCCTATGGATCTATGGCCCACTAGTAGCACATCGTAGTGCCATGCAGGTGACCGAGTTATGGAAGCTGACCTGGGTTGCTACAGTAGTATTGGAACTGCCAGGGCTCAAGAAGCAATGCCATGGTAGCATGTCCTAAACTCAGGAGAGAAGTCACTATATTCAACCACTATGGTGATCTCCTGCAAAGGGCAAGGAACCTTGCATCCTCATGGGGTGGGGGTGGATACTTGGATGTAAGCCAATAGTCACTGCAGGAAGGATGGAAGGAAGGAAGGTGGAAGGCACAAAAATTAAAGGGCATTATCAAAATGAAAAACACTGCTGTTGTCAGGATGATGGCACCAGTATGCACAGGCCCCACAATTCCTTTACATTTAAAAAAGTGTATGGCTCCCAATGCACAACAAGGCTATTCTCTAATTTCATGGTTACTATGCCGACTGTGTGACCTCTCGAGCTGTGATCTTGAGGTCAACAGTCGGCATAGTAACCACTCAGTTGGAGAATAGCCTTGTTGTGCATCGGGAGCCATACACTATCCTATACGTTAGCTCCTCAGTAATTACCTACCCATTGGTTGGAGACTTTATTTCAAGTCAAAGGAAGCCCATTTAGGCAGTGCACCTTACAATGGCAGTGATACTGAAGGATTATGGCCAGGTCACATTGCTGCGCAGCTTTCAGAGACTATTCGGTAATATGTCTCCTTGAAGCTGCGAGAGCAAGTGATACCAGCTGAAGAGCTAGTGAAACTGCATGCGCTTTCACACAGCAGGCATCACACTAAATGCAGGCAAATTATTTTTACAGAAAAATACAGAAAATACAGAATAACCACTGAGGACCTGGGTGGGGGTGGAACGCCTCACAGAACAAAAGCAAGCAAGCATGACAGTAAATGCAGTGAAATTAGGACCTGGGGGTGTGGGCGGGTGCGCCTAGAAGAAAGAAGCAATCAATATTTAGACTTTTTTTTTTTTACAATAAACAAGCCAATAATTGTTAGTTCTTTCTTCTGTGTGGGCGCTCCATCCCCCACACCCCCCGGGTCCTGTGAGTTAAATTATTGTTGCTATGTACTACCCGAATATCTTCTTTCTTTCTTTCTTTTGTTGTTTAGTGAACTGTTTATATCTTCTGTGGGGGTGCTCCGCCCTCCACACCCCCCTGGGTCCAATGTGGTACTTTGCACACACTGTACTGTATATGACTATTCTATGAACAATACTATATTATATGACTATTCAGTGACTCAGGCATAGATGGGAAGAGGTGTGACAGAGTGGCGTCGCTTTAGACGCAAGCCTCTTACCGTAATACTTTCTTGTTTACTTGCGCAATTGGCCGTAATCCTTCAGTATCACCACAATGGCATACCCTTCCCCCCCAATCATCCAGACCCCACCCTCAGCAGCTGAAGGCAAGCACCCCCCCCGAATTGAACAAGCCATAAAAGTCAACGGTTGGGTCAGCCATAGCACTTTAAACCAATACAATTACCCTTTTTTTTCCAATCCTCCTGACCCCTACTCCCAGAAGCTGAAAGTGCACCCCTGATGAACTGAACAAGCCATAAAATCAAAATGGAATTGCTCAGCCAGACTAGCACTTTAAACCATTACAATAAAACACTCAGTTTTTTTTCTCGTCCAGACCCCCACCCCCAGCAGCTGAAAGTAAGCCCCTGATGAACTGAACAAGTCATAAAAATCAACAGTTTGGTGGTCAGCCACAGCACTTTAAAATTATTGTCAATTACCCCTTTTTTCCACTTGTCCAGACCCCTACCCCCTACCCCCAGCAGCTGAAAGTAAGCCCCTGATGAACTGAACAAGCCATAAAAAAGCAAAGGTTTGGTCAGAGACATTTATTTGCTCCACTTTTTACAATGCAGGCAGTAACTCAGCACTTGTTCCCCCCCACCCCATCTCCACTAAGAAGGAACTTCACTGATTCAAACTGTCCTCATCTCAGCTTGCCAGTTTTAGCTGTCTTAATATACCCTCCATTTTAATTTCATTCAGACCCCCAGCTGCTGAGAAGCGAGCCACTGATAAACAAGCCAAGCTGGAGATACAAACGTTTGAGTCAGTGAGCCCAGAGACATTTAAACAGTCTCCAATTTTAAAACTTTACTAGCACTCGGTTGGTTGTGAAACAAACTTCCGATGAGTAGAGCAGCACTCGGTCACTCTCCCCCCCAACCAACTAACGATAGCAGAGCAACTGTTTGTTCCCTGAACATTTAGCCAGTCAGCCAAAGACATTATTTTTAAAAGAGACTGACACTTATGAAGTTGCGGCCCGAAACAAATGTTAGCAAGTGAGCCAAAGACATTAGCATGAGCTCATTCTCCCCCACATCCCAGCCCACAACCAACGTAGAAATCAGCGCGACTCATAGTAACAGCCCAGTGGAGTCAGACAAATGAGCAGTTATTCGGAGACCGGCCAGGCAGGGAACTTAATAGGCTGGCTAAAAAAAGGCTGTAATGTGCTCTCCTCATCTTGTTCGCCATCTTCCTCTCGAGTAGTCGACCGCCACGCTGCGCCTCCATCTTCAGACCCACAGTAAAATCTTTGTCACAGTAAAAAATCCACAGGCCAAGGTGGACACTTTTGCAGTTAGATGCAGGCGTCACTTCCTAAGCGTCGCAACTGACTGATTGGCCAATGAAGGTGGCAGGCCGGGCAGCGCGAGATTTGATACTGAGCTGCTGAAACCTTGATTGGGCTATAGATCATCAGGAACAGGGGGCAGGTCAAACTAGATAAGGGCTGGAGGGGGGATTGCATGTCAAAGAGAGAGAGCACCATTAGCAGGCACTTCTTACTACAACCTGAGGACAGGTCGGACATTTAAAGGGACAGTTACTACAGTTAATGGAACTGAAAAAAAAAATCAAAATATTCCTGAACGGCCGGGAGAGGGGTTCGTTCGAACCTGACGAATCCCACCTGGCAACGGGCCTGTATCCATCCCCCATCAAAGGACCACCGCCAGCCAATCAGCCTTCTCCTACCTCTTCCCCAAACTCTGGAATGGCCTACTGGCCCAGATCCGCCATTCATCGTCCAAATACTCCTTATCCTCTGCCCTCTCTAACTCCCTCACTACAAATTGCAACTGCCCCTGACTCCCCTCCACTTCGGTACCTCGCTCCCAGTTGCCCCCAGAGCCTGACCAGCGGCCTGGCAATCACCTAATTGACTGGCTTATATACTGTCCTTCACTCTTACACTCACGCCATCTCCCCTCTCTCCCCCCCTCCCTATCTAACATACCCTCCTCTGCCCTACCCTCAGCAATCTCTACCATTTTCACTCCTTCTCACCTCGCCTAACCTACACCCCCCCGCTCCTATTACATACTAGCCCTATCCTCCCCTACCTCCCGATCTTCTCTCCAACTCCTACAGACAACTTGGGAATCTCACTGCAGCTCAAGTCTGGTACTGGCACTCAGTCTGTCCTGGCACAATAGTGTGCTATTGGCACTTATGTAACTACTGTAGTCCCTCATAGTGTTACCATGTTATGCTCACCATGTCTCTGTTGCGCATGCTATGCATTGCTCCTACTGTGCCTTGTACCAATTATGTTTACCCATGATATGTCTAACCTGTCCCTGACATGCAAGTTCTGTATTGCTCTTACCGTGCCTTTATATCTATGAATTGCATACCCTATCATTGAAGATCATTGTTCTGTACTGTTCTTCTTTGCAACAAGTCCATATGTAATACCTCCAATCCATGTACATTGTCTGTATTGCATTACCGTGAAACTCAACTACTGTATGTATATTTGTCTCTTCTGTAGCCCCTCCCCCCCCAGGTCGCACCGTGAGACGAGCATCTTGTTGCTCAGCGTGCCTTTCCTGGTGAAACATTTTTAATAAATAAATAAATAATTAAACGGAATTGTACATCCCCCCAATCCTACTGTCTTTGACCATCGGATATGGAAGTGGTGTCCTTATAGGACTCAACGCCTCTTTAAAGCCTAAAGCAAGTATTGGGTGATGATGCACAGCTTAGCCATATGGCACAAAGCTAGCTACTCATCAGTGACCCCAGTTGGGTGTACACTGCATATGCTCCTCACCCTCAACTGCTTACTTACCTTGCTTACATGTGTATGATATCTGATGAAGTTGTCCGGTTCTTTGTATTATTTTCTTTGTGTTAGTGTGCAGGATAAGGGATATCAATATAGCAAGACAGCGGAGCCAGATTTTGCATAGTGTTCCTCTTATAGGTGGCATGATACACAACTCCATTATATATCCTTTTCCTTGGGCACTGAGCTATATGACATGCTTTCCCTTGCTGCATCGCTTGCAAGTATGTTCTGTACCTTACCATGAATTTGTAACATGATTTAGCCACGAGTTGTTCTGCACCTCATCGGCAGCTGGAGGGAGGCTCCTGCCACTGCCAGTCACAAAGAAGAAGCTCTGGAGGGTGCCAACTTTAAAACTGTGGCTGAGCTATTTAAGCCAGGGCCCAACTGCAGTGAAACAGAACTTGGTGCTGCATCGGTGGTTGGGGCGAGAGACATGCCGCATTGGAGGATGGAGGATGGGGCTGCTGTAGCCACGAGTTGTTCTGTGGTGCATCCATAGCTGGAAGATGGGGAGGCTGTAGCTATGAGTTGTTCTGTTCTGCATCGGTGGCTGGAGGGAGGCTCAAGCCAGAGCCAATCACAAGGAAGGAGCTCTGGAGGGCACCAACTTCAAAACTGTGGCTGGGCAATTTAAACCAGGGCCCAGCCGCACTGAAACATAACTTGTTGCTGCATCGGTGGTTGAGGTGTTTCCACTGTTGAATTTTCTACCACCCACCCACCCCACCCACCTCCATTATTAAATGGGCTGCAGGTACCACGCTCCATAAGGGTGCACCAACAAGGGAAGGAGTAGGGGGAAGAGTACCTTGAAGGGGTGACACCACGGTGTGATTTGACTTCGAATTGTTTGGCAGCCTGAAGGTTGGGCTGTCTTAAAGGGGCATAACCCAAACACTGGGCATGGAGGACTGGGAATCATACTCAATGTACTGTGCAGATTTACTACTCAGTGTACTGTGCATCTTATACGGCAGCAGCTGCGAATGACTTTGTGTCCTTGTGGGGAACACACTTTGTGACAACTGTTTTGGGAGGGATTAATTGTGCTAGGGGTGATACAGTATACTCTGTTAGACTGCCATAGTGTTTCTGGGTGGGTTATTTGCTACTAGAGGGTATAATTCTGTGGGGCTGATTGCAGCTGTTCTGGGAGGGGGTTAATACTAAGTGGGGTTGATTGTTCCTATAGGGTACATGTACAGCTGGTGATGCCGCAGATGTAGAGATTGGGGTATTTGTCCTAAAGGGTAATTTTCTGTAGGGCTTAAAGCAACTGACTTGAGTGGTGGGTTGATTTGTAGCTGATGTCATTGATTATAGGGGGTAACATTTCTGTTCTAAAGAAAAATGTTATGTTGGCTGGACACAACTGACTTGAGTGGGGGGACTGATTTGTATTTAAAGGTCATTGATCATAATTAATACATCTAGATACTGCTTCAGTGCTCCTAGATGCAGGCTGAGGGCTAGGGTTGGGAGGTTCAAACACGCTGTGTACAACAAGGTCTCGGGGCCAGGCAGCGGGTGGGTGGGATGGAGCTATCTGAGGAAGGTGGAGGTCGGGAATTTCAGGCAGCAGAACAGGAGCTGGTGCTATGAGAGGGAGGGTGGGGTTGATTCTGGGGTGGGGCTGGCAAAGGGGCAGGAGGCAGAAGGGGAACAGGGTGGACAGACTAGTGAGCTGCAATGGCTGCGGGGTGGCAGTCTGGATGGGCACATTATGAAGGCTAACGGAATGTCCCATTTGCTGTAGGCTGGGGAACCTGGAAGCAGAGGTCCATTGGCTGGAGGGGGAGTTAAGAAGTACTGTATGAGGGGTGGGTGGGGAAGAGTAGGTGTAGACTGGGCACCCCCTCAGGTGTACAGGGAGGCTGAGACAGCAGGGTATATGGAGAAGATGAGGAAGCTTAGAAGATATATGGGGCTGTATTGGGACAGCAGTAGAGGCAATGACTGGAGGAGGGGGTGGGTTCAAGTAATAGGTATGCTGTACTAGCGTCAGTAGAAGTGAGGATGGTGGGGCTCTCCAGGATGGTGGGACTTTCTGGGATGAGGCAGGTGGGCACAGGGGTAGGGAATATGCAGGGCGCAACAGTCCAGATGGGGCAGGGTACAGAATATTGGGGAAGGTACAACAGGTAGGGGAGGAGGGGAGGGGACAGCAGGGCAACAGAGAGGGATGCAGACCAGGGGATGGTACATATAATGAGGTGGGGATGTCATAGATGGTGGGTTGGCTACTAAGGGAGGGGCGGCAAGCATAGAAAGGAAAGCATGCAGGTGGGAAATGGGGGGCGAGCAGGGGTGCTGAGTTCTGGCACTGGTGGACAGGAAATGGTCAACACTCATGGGAGGGATGAGGATAGCAGGAAGGTACAGCCAAATGGCGGGGGAGGGATGGAGGGAGAGGAGATGTAGTGAAAGGGAACTCTGGCCTGAAGGGGATCAGATGAGAAGGGAGGGGTGAACAACACAGTTGGATATGAGTAGAATCGGTACCGGGCTTGACAGCAGGCATGGCAAGACAGGGTCAGATTATCTGTGTTAGGGGAAAGAGAGAAACTTCACGTGATGGTGCATGTAGGCACTAACAACTTGTAGGGCTGCAGGATGGAGTTGGTCAGGGAGAGATTTGAAGAACTGGGGAAGATGTGTATGGAAATTGGGAGCTCAGTGGCCTTCTTGGAAGGGCTACTGGTTCCCAGGGCAAGCAGAGCAAAGAAGGACAGGACAGTACAGTTCAACTCTTGGCTGGGTTGGTGGGTGGGTGATGTCATTCTTATGGGTATGGGCTGGTGGAAGATTCTGGGACCACATGGGACAACAGTGATCTGTACACAAAGGACAGATTACACTTGAGTAGGGTGGGGCAGGGGGTTTTGAAGCGTAAGCTGGAGGAATACTTAGCATCAAGGGGGGTTTTAAACTAGGAAGGGGGAGGCGAGTGTGCAGCTGGTATGCAAGGTCACCAGGAAGGGGAGCCAAACAAGATGATCCCTCCATGACAACAGTGTTTGCTATGGGGTGGGCCGCAGGGGTGGGGTCAGGTTGAGGGAGCACAGGGTGGAGATAAAGATGGGACTGGGTGGAGGGTGGTCTCTCTAAATGCAAGGAACCTGGGTGGTGGACATTGTGGCCATCACGGAGAATTGGGCCACCAATACCAAGACTGGGATCTGGTGATCCCTGGGTACAGAATTTATAGGAAGGACAGAGGGGTTGGGAGAGGGGGAGGGGTGGCAGTTTATGTAAGGGATGGGATTAGATGTACAAGAGACAAGGGAGAGGAAGGGAGGACAGAGGCACTATGGATGCATTTCCTGGACTCTACAGGTAGAAAACTGAGGCTGGGGATGGTGTATAGACCACCAGCTCAATTCAAGGAGTTGGATAGGGAGTTAGTGGAACAAACTTGGCAGGTATGTAGGAAGGGGAGTGTGGTGATCTTGGGGGACTTCAATCTACCTTGGTTAGACTGGGGTACCCCAGCCACCTCTAGTGCAAGGGAGCAGGTACCTGTACATGCAATCCAGCATAGTCTTCTAACGCAGTTGGTCAATGTGCCAGCGTGAATAGATAATACTCTTGACCTGGTACTATCGAAGGGGAGGTGGTGAGGGAACTAAGGGTGAAGGACCCATTAGCTGGGAGTGACCACCAATCGGTTTGGTTCATGCTCAGCTTGAGCAGGGAGTCTGTAGGATCAGCGACAAGGTCTGGTGGACATCATATGTATGGACTTTGGGAAGATGCAGAAAATCCTTAAATGGCACCTAGAGTGGATTAGGCCAGAGATGGATGCACAACAGAAGTGAGATATCATAAAACTAGGTCTGAAGCAAGCTACTGAGGCATGCACCAGGACTCTGAACAAGGAGAGCAGAGCTAAGAAGCCATGATGGCAGAAAAGAAAGGTGTTAGGGGGGTGAGGGCAAAGAAAGCAGCATCTCGGAGATTCAAGAGGACCAGCACGGGGGAGGACAGGAAGGTGTATGAGAAGAGGTCCAGAGAGGTAACCATAATAAGAGAGGCCAAGGCCTCCAGAGAGCTAAGATTGGCTCCTGGCATCAAGGGAGGGGAGAAGGACTTTTTTTTAGATATGTGAGGGAAAAGAGGAGCTGCAGGGACCAAATAATGTGAATGAAGAGGGGCGGGGGTGGGTGTAAATGGAGCAGAACGGGTGGAAGCACTAAATGAAAACTTCTGCTCTGTGTTCATGGAGAAGGAGGGTGGTCCACTACCTCCATTGACCGAGAGGGTGGGGATGGGGAGAAGGGATGACAGACGGGATGACTGTGGAGAGCAGAGTACTAGAGAATCTTCAGACACTAAGGATGGACAAGGCACAAGGTCCTGATGGCATTCACCTCAGGGTGCTGAGGGAGATGGCGGGGGTGTTTGCCAGGCTGCTGGCACACCTGTTCAACACCTCCCTGGACACAGGATGCATGCCACAGGACTGGAGGATGGCTCATGTAGTGCTTATCTACAAAAGTGGGCCAATGGTCAAGTCAGGCAACTACAGACCTATTAGTCTCACTTCCATAGTGGGTAAACTAATGGAAGCAATCTTGAAGGAGAGACTGGTGACATTTCTTGAGGCTAATGGCCTCTGGGATGAGCAGTAGCATGGGTTAATCTTGGGGAGAACTTGTCAGATCAACCTAATAGAGTACTATGACTGAGTAACAAGAGAGCTGGATAGGGGCCATGCAGTGCTTGTTCTGTATTTGGACTTCAGCACAGCCTTTGATTCAATGCCTCATGGGTGACTTAGGGGGAAACTGAAATCTGTGCGGGTGGGGGTAAAGATAGTTAATTGGATCATGAACTCGCTAAAGAGGACTCAGCAATGGGTGGTAGTGGTGGGGAATCTCATCCCTAGGCCAGTGATAAGTGGTGTGCCGCAGGGCTCTGTGTTGGGTCCGGTTGTTTGGACTGTTCATATCAGATATCTCACATGGAGTTGGGAGCAGGATTAGTCTTTTCATGAATGATACCCAGAAGGGGGTGGTAGTAGATAGTGTAGAGGGGTGGAAAGAGCTACAGGGGGACATAACCAAACTGCAGGAGTGGTTGACAAAGTGGCAACTGGGATTCAATGCAAAGAAGTGCAAAGTTATGCACTCAGGTGAAGAACCTGAGGAGGGAATACTACTTGGGTGTGGTGAGACTGTGGAACACTGAGGAAGAGAAGGACATAGGGGTGATGGTAACGGAGAGTATGAACAACTCTGCTCAGTGCAGGAAGGCTGTGACCAAGGCTAACAAGATGCTGGGGTGTATTGCAAGAGGATTCTTATCCAGACAATAAGATGTGATTCTGCCCCTCTACAGGTCCTTAGTCAAACCACACTTGGAGTACTGAGTGCAGTACTGGTGGCCATATCTGAAGAAGGATATCAGGCTGCTAGAGGGGGTGCAACGTAGGGTGACAAAAATGATACGGGGGATGGAGGACAAAACCTACAAGAACAGACTGAGGGATCTGAGTTTATACACTCTGGAGGAGAGGAGGGATCTGGTGGATATGACTGAAATGTTCCAGTACCTAAAGGAGATCAACAAATCTGGCACAGATGGGTTATTTAGGTTGAGGACAGGAAGGGACACAAGAGGGCATGGGCTAAGATTGGAAGGGGGCAGATTTAGAAGAGAAATGAGGAGACATTATTTTACAGAAATGGTGGTGTCAAAATGGAACACTCTACCACAGGAGGTGGTATGTAGGATGGTGGGCACTTTCAAAAGGGAATGGGACAGAGCACGGGGGGGGGTCTGGGTAACCAGTACTGAGAAATTGCAGTAGGGGAGAGGGGGTGGAGCAGCTGTGATCTAGGGATGCTAGCTGCGCACTCAAGTAGACTTGATAGACCATATGGCCTGTTTCTGCTGGCAGGTTCTTATGTTCTTTTATAAATCTCTGAAGGTGGTCTGTGGATGGATGTGACAGGAATATGGCATGTGATGGCACAGTCTGGGGTGGTGACAACATGTACCATATATGAATAAACTTAACAAGGAATTTTGTGTGTTATAGACATAGTGTAGGATGGACTTGATTACTGGTAAAACGGAACAGGTGAGAAAAGGTTTAAAACACTGTTATGAATATTGTGTACTGTACCTCAGAGCATTAGGAACTTAAGTGTGTTGTATGCATATAATCTCATGTGTTACTCTTATTAAATTACAGTGTCCCCTGGAGAAGCCACATGTGAAAGTGTTGAAGCATAGCAGTGGTAAAGAAAAGAAACCTGTGTTTGAAACTCAGAGTCTGGAGTATTATTTGTCTAGAGCAGCCTACCATTGTTTGATGACCTAGATTTTTCACACTGTCCTTGTGCATGAGAGAAAGAAAGTCATGTTGTTCTCTTATCACTGTCACTCCCAAATCTGCATACACTCAGAGCACAGAAATCCACCAGAAACACACCTGCTTTAATTGGATTTGGCCTAAGTCAACTGGAAACAATCCAGTCACTGATGTTAGCCCGATATCTGTTCAGCACGTCGATTACATCACTCTCCCCGGGACAAAGGACAAATATAGATGAATACCATCAGCATATTAGAAGTGAAACTGTGTACTACATTGCCAAACAACCTCATTCAGTGGCAGCATGTGTACCATAAAGAACATGGGTAACAGAACTGAACCTTAATAGACTGCACTGGTCAAGACATCAGGGCATCAGGAAAAATTTTCCTATGATGCATTCTGTACCCTACTAGAAATTAAAGACTTGAACCACCTCAACATAGTGCCAGTGAGTCCCACCAAGTCCCTCAGCCAAACTGTTAAATTCCATGATCAGCAGTATCTAAAGCTGATAAAAGGTTGTCAAGTTCGCAACATGCTAACACTGGCAATAAGCATGCAAAATAAAATAATACAAACCAAACTAACAGGTTCACCGTTATTCACTATCTAACTACTCTAACTTCCAATGCTAAAATGATTAAAAAAATGTAAATGCAGGACAAAACAAATAATATTGAAATACTATTTAAATGGTATGTAAAAGTTTCACAAATGGCATATTAGCAGAACCAATAGTCTGCTGTCCTAGTGCTGTAGAATGTAAGCCCGCTACAATAGCCATCCATCAAGAGGGAACTGAATCAAGAGGAGTGCCATCCAAACTGTGAAGACAGTGGTCCAGCTAACACTACTGTGACAAGGAAGCACCACTGGAGGTCGACAGTGAATTTGTCGACCTCCCACACAGTGATGGCCATCCCAAAATTGTGTTTTTTTTGCTGGGGACTATGTCCACCACATCCCCCATGCAAGGGGATCTGCTCCCACACACACCAGATTTCTATACACTCAAATCCAGATCAGAGTTGTTCCAGGAAGGGGGCAGAACACTGGGAGAAAGGCATCACCTGAAAACAGACCATTACAGCAACAATTGCTGTAATGGTCTGTTTTGGGATTCGCTGTTGGGGTGTCACACTGGATGGGGCAACTGGTGTCACAACATTGAGAACCAAACAGCATAGAGATAGTTCATTTTGCATTCATTAAGAGCTAATTGGAGCAGACACATCACTGGATGTTACTAAAATCACACTGCTGCAACTGTGGGATAGAGGTTATGGAGGCATAAAGAACTGTGTCATCAATTTACATACAGTATGTATGTTTGCAGAAGCACAGTCCAAGGCAAGGTCATTCAGGAAAACAGAGAAGAGGACTGGTCCCAGAGTGAAGCCCTAAAGTACTCCAGAGCTGAATGGAAGGGACGCAGATGAAGTTTTCCAGACCTGGGCAGACTGACTCTAGCCTGAGACATAGGAGCAGAACCAGTCAGTGGCTGATTCTGAGAGCCCAACACCCCTCAACTTATCTAAGAGTAGAGGATGGGCAACATAATTGAATGCCTTAGCGAGGCCAATGAAGATAGTGGACAATATTTGGCCCTTATCAATCTCTTTAAGGAAAGAGAGCTGGTGACATTTAAGAGGGAGGGAACCCTAAAACGGGCTTTCCAAATGCCAGGCTTGTAAAGGGAGATAAAGGATTGGGCATCTAGAACGTCAGATACTTGGGAGAAGACAGTGTTTTTCCTTGAGATTAGACAAAGTGAGGAGAAGAGAGAGCAGATGATGGTCCCAAAAGTGCAACTGTAGTTCCCTTTCTGGAGGAGAATTCTTGCCTGTTTCAAACAAGCAGGGACAAATCATAGCTGAAAGTAACAAAACAGAAGCGGAGAAAGACGGAGGCTGCAATGGCAGGGGCAGAAAGGTGACGACGTTTAATATCTAGCCCAAAAGGACTGTGCCCATTGGAGGAATTAAGAGAGAGGGAAGAGCAAACATGACAGGAAGATGTAGGGAGGGGGAATTAGGGAGAGTACAGGGGGGTGAAATGAGTTATGAAAGTGGCAGCAACCTCAGAGAGTTCAGACATGACCATTGGAGAGATGAGGTGTTTGAGTGTACTGTAGGTGTGGACATTTGGGTGGAGGGAATAAAGATGGAGTGAATAACCATCCAGAACTTGGGGGAATAATATTGTGCTGGAGGTTCAATGAAAGGGGACTAATTACCATTAAAATTACATTGCTTTATTCAGTAGGTCTTCTGCAGCATTTTGTAGAGTGTTGCAAAATGCTGCAGAATTGCTTTTCATCCTGGGGGATGCCACTGTATGTATGTTTGCAGAAGCACAGATCAAGACAAGGTCATTCAGGAAAACAGAGAAGAGGACTGGTCCCAGAGTGAAGCCCTGAAGCACTCCAGATTTGAGTGGAAGTGATGCAGATGAGGCTTTCCTGGCCTGGGCAGGCTGGCTCTAGCCTGAGACATAGGAACAGAACCAGTCAGTGGCTGATTCTAAGAGCCCAGCACCCCTCAACTTCTCTAAGAGTAGAGGATGGGCAACAGAATGGAATGCCTTAGTGAGGCCAATGAAGACAGTGGACAATAGTGGACAATATTTGGCCCTTATTAGTCTCTTTAAGGAAAGAGCTGGTGACATTTAAGAGGAAGGGAACCTTAGAATGGGCTTTCCAAATGCCAGGCTTGTAAGGGGAAACAAAGGAGTGGGCATCTAGAAAGTCAGATAGTTGGGAGAAGACAGTTTTCTTTTCCTGGAAATTAGACAAAGTGAGGAGAAGAGAGAGAGCAGATGTTGGTCCCAAGAGTGCAACTGTAATTCTCTTTCCTGAGGAAAACTCTTGCCTGTTTCAAGTAAGCAGGGACAAATCATAGCTGAAAGTAACAAAATTGATTTTTTTTTTAATTTTCTATTTAGTTCTTGGATTACACCCCCTGAGTGGTTGCTCATTTATGGGTTCCATGTCAGTTACAAGGACAAAGGTACATCAAAACAGTAGTACATGTTTTAGATAGGATAACAGTAAGATACAGTAATACAGTAGTACATTTTTAGGCAAGGTAACATTAAGATACAGTAATACAGTAGTACATTTTTAGACAGAGTTCCTATAGTGAACACACCAAATTTAGGATCATAGGCAGCAAGTAATTTGCCTGAGTCAAAGTTAGGGCACCCTACTGGGTTGCATGAGAAGAGATGATAGTAGGAGGATAGTAGTAAGGGTGCTAGAGGGTGGGTAGGTAGTGGGGGAGTATACAGAATGGGTGGGGTAGAGGTGGCAAAGGTTGTGAGGTAGGGTGGTGACCCGAAATACTAAGGATAGGTCACATCAGATGAGTAGGTTAGACGTGAGATAAGAGTGCTAGGGTGCCCTTGAGGCACAGTAGGCATGTTAGTGGAGGCAGCCACAGCTGATGGTTGAGATAAGGTGCTGTCATAGTTTATATTTGAAAATACCAAGAGGTGCAGCACTGGAAATGTCAGGTGGTAAGACATGGTCCAGTGAGGAGCACAGTAACAGAATACACATTTTGCCAGGGCAGTGCAGAGTCTAGGAATTTTGTAGATCTGGGTGGCAGAGTTCCTTGTGAAATGGGAGCTTGAGTGCATGATTAGGAGTTTCTGGACCCCTGGCAGTAGTAGATTGAGAGAGCATTTCTTGGCAAGAAGGCAAGATTGGTAATTTATTCTTTCCTTTAGTTGGAGCCAACCAGCCTGTGAGTAGAGGTCACAAGTGTGCATGAATCTTGCAACACCTGTGAGAAGGCGACACACCTTATTAAGCATGATTGAAATGCATTGTAGGGCAGTGTTGGTTGCCGATCCATAGATAGCCAGCCCATAATCAACAAGGGAGATATTGAGCTGTTGATGACCAGATTCAATGCCTCAGAGGTTAAGCAGTGCTTGTGGAGGTAAAAGAAATCCTATTCTTTTATTGATAACCTTTGCAGTGTTATCAATGTGTTGGGCATAATACAGAGTGCAGTCTTTTGTGATACCCAGGTATCTAAAAAACTGGACGTGTTCCAGGGTGTAGCTGCTTTCATTTCTGATCTCAAGGGGTAATGCTTTGAACTTACTCTGGGTGCTGGAGTGCAACATTGTCTTTGTATTTTTTTACAGTTCATGATTTGTCTATGCTCTTTAAACCATTTCTCTGTGGATGAGAATCCCCCTTTGGAGTTCTGCTGTTAGTTGTTCCGGATGGGGATGTCTGGTGAAGATAACCACATTGTCTGTGCAAAGGAGCATCTGGGTCAGACAGGAGGCTGGCAGTTGGTTTAGGAAAAGACTAAATAGTAGGGGTCCTAGAATTGACCCCTGTGGGACACCGGACTGGACAGATCTGCTAACAGAGGTGGTGTCTCCTAGACTGATCTTTTGCAATTGGTTGTGAAGGTAGCTGTTGAACCATGAAATGGATTCTGGAGAGAGCCCAATAGCAGACAACTGATTCAGAAAGTGCTCATGGTGCACTCAATCAAAAGCTTTTGATAGGTCAATAAATGTTGCTCCTACCAGAAGGCCTTGGTCTAGGGAGTGGTCAATGTAACCTGTGAATTCCAGTAATGCTGGAATTGTACTGTGACCTGGTCGAAAGCCATGTTGTTCTGGAGAGAGGAGTTGGTACTGGTTCAGATACTCATCAAGCTGATCTGCTACAATACGTTCTAGAGCTTTGGGGGGGAGAGAATAGAAGCAGAGAAGGATCGAGGCTGCAATGGTGGGGGGCAGAAAGGTTAAGAAGTTCAGGATCTAGCCCAACAGGACTGTGCCCATTGGAGGAATTGAGAGAAAGGGAAGAGCAAACAAAGCAGGAAGATGTAGGGAGGGGGAAGTAGGGAGGGTACAGGGAGGTGAAATGAGTTATGAAAATGGCAGCAACCCCTGAGAGCTCAGAGATGACCATTGGAGAGATGAAGAGTGTGAGTGCACTGTAGGTGTCAACATTTGGGTGGAGGAATTAAAGTAGGAGTGAATAGCCATCCAGAACTTACTTGGGGAAATAATATTGTGCTGGAGGTTCAAGACAGATACATTGGCATTTGCCTCCCTGTTGGACATAGTGCAGACATTATGTAATTGACAATATCTTAATAAGTACTCATGGGACCCAAAAGACTTTTGGACTGACCAAGCTGAGTAATAAACTATAACAAAAGAGGTATGTTCTGAGCTAGCCCAAGGCAAACAGAAGCCGTGCCCACAAGACCTCCTCTACAGAGGTGGGCTTATCCCAGGCAGTGGTAAACTTGGAGGAGAAGAGGGGAGAATGAATCATTAATGTCCAACCAATGAACAAGAGAAGCTCAGTTGGATGACTACAGTTCATGTTAAAGGCTATCCAGGTTGAGAGCTTTTAAAGTCCTAGGCCAGATGAACTTCAGACAGGACTTAGGAGGATTCATTTTTTGGATGCAGTTGACCATGCAGTGGACACTGATAGTGTCCAGATGAGAAAAGGATCCAGTCAAACAGCTAGTGATTAGAGGAGTGAGAACTGTGACAGGTAGGATCAGAGACAAGCTGAGAAAGGTCAAGTGACTAATGCTTTTGAGTTAAAGATTTGAGTGAATGGGGGGGGTCATTTAAATTGAAGTTAGCAATGATATTAAGTTCCACAGAGGAGGATAGAGTGTGCAAGGATTACAGAAGGGGAATGTCAGAAGCAGATTTGGACTTGGGGGACATTTAGACCTCACTAATGAAGAAGTGAACATAGTGGGGAAAGAAACTTGACGCAGAATCAGCTCATGAGAGGAAGTACAGCCAGCATTAAAGACAACATTACTGGAGACACCACGACAGACATAAATAAGTACACCACCATCTTTCTTACCAAAATCCTGCCAAAATAGAATATATCAGCGAATGGTGAAGCCACTGTCACTAATCCTGGCAGAGAGACAGGATTCAGTGTTGACCAAGACATTTGGGTTAGTTTGTAGAGTCTGGAGCCCAAGCTGGTCAAGCTTTGGTGAAGGTTTCTCACGTTAAGGTGAAAAATACTAAGACCTTTTGGCGGGGTTACAGAAGGTGGCCTGGATTGTGCTCAACATTTCCAGAAAGAAAAAGAAAAAGGGCAACTGCAGTCTTATAAGGGGAAGAGGAAATTGTTTAACCAGGAAAGTCACACTAAGCCAGAGCCTGATTCCAGGTGTAACCTGGGAGTACAAGGAGGTTAAGTGACTTGCTCATGGTCACACAATGTGAAAGTGGGTGCAGATGGGATTCAAACCCAGGTATCTAGCTTTTCAGCTCAGTGCCCTGAACCACTGTGCTATACTGCTGCACATACTTATGTGAGAATCTAGAGAGGTGAGGGGGAAGGGAACTAAACTTGAAACCAAAAAGTGGCTGCTCAGGATTGTACAGAAGGAACTGCCACAAAAAAACTTGATACTTGCTGGCATATTTACCTTCACTGTGTGTGAACTGACTCATATATGTCACTGCATCTTCTATAACTTATAAATGTTATTATTCCCTATATGAAACTGATGCCTATAGATACATTTACCCTCACTGTGTGAATTGAGTCATGCGTCAATGTCCCATCTGTAACTTACAAATACTGATATTATATGTTCTTTCTTTTTGTTGTGTTCTCTGCAATTAATCCCAGGTAATCCCTGAAAAGAGGGACTAATGCCTGTCCCAGTGGGCCTTTCCAGTCTACAAAATTCAATAAATAAATAAAATAAATAAACATAATGCATTTGGAGCAGGGCTAAGCAGAAAAAACTGAGAGCACTATAAATAGTAAACATTATCCAAAAATACTTGGATAAAAACATAAAAGCATATCAACTTTGGTGTACTCCCCTCCCGCCAACGTTTCATGTCAAAACCTCATGCACTTTGTCAAGGCAGTATCATCAGCGGGTGTCCACTCTTAAATATAAAATTCATAAGCCAGCCTGGTGGTGCCAAAGGCTGAGGCGCTGGATGCCTTGACTCTCGCTGGAATGGTGGCCCAGGTTTGGGAATGACCTTGGGTCATCAGGGATCCAGCGGGGGGGAGGGGTTAGAGCACCCAAAGGTGACTCTCCCCTCCAGGGTGGTTGTACACCCCCACCAGTTTCGCCACCCATCAGTGGGAGTCTCATGGAAGCGTAGGCGAAGGGGGGGTGTTGACGATTGCCAAGGGTGGGGAAGAAAGGGTAGAGCCAGAACCTGGTGTGAGTGTGCATCTGGCTGTTTGCCAGGGTCCTGGGGTCCATGGAGCAAAAAGGGGAAAAAACACAAAAACTACTAATAAAAAAAAAAAAATGAAAAAAAAAATAAAAGTCATAAAGAGATGTACATGTTACAATGTCATATAATACAATAATACATAAGGTAAATATCTACATAAATATCCAAATGAATAACAGGACTCACACACACCAACCACATACTTTAACAAAATGCACAGTAAAACTAGTGCTGCCCATAAATCACTTTGTATTAATTGCTGTAACTCATACTACAAGGTAAAGTAAATGACAAGAGGGAGAAGAACAAAGGGAAGGGGAAAAGGGAAGGTATAGTAAAAAGGCAAAAAAGGGAAAAGTAGCTAGCTAAATCCATGTTAATGATATTAATATCTGCCCAGCATTCAAAAAACAATAAAAAATAAAACTAGAATGAGTATGTATATAAACAGGCAAAATATTCCATGATTATTACAATGATATATATACCCTAAAACTAAACAAATGACATCAAATCAGTCTTGCATATTACATTGTAGCACCTATTATGAAAAATACAACACATCATAATTCAAGTCATTTTTCAAAAGTGCACCCAGTATCTTTGTTTCATGTACAATGGGGGTACTGAACATGGAATGAATGAATATTGGGTGCCCTTTTGAAAAATGACTTGAATAAATAATATTTTTTGATAACTTTCATTATTTTACTGCTCTCACTTATTACTAGTTAGCCCTGCACCATGCGCATTTTGAGGGGGAAGGGAGGCACGCTGAAAATGAACAGGGGAAGAGGAAGAAAGACAGCATCAAAAATCTCACAAGTTAAGATAAGGGGAGGAGATGAGGGGAGCTTATACAAGGAGAGGGGATAATGGAAAGAGGGTTAGAGACGGTAACGGTGAAGGTAGATGGAAAGGAGGAACTTAGAAAAAAGAAGACAAACGAGGGAGAACAGTAACATGAGAATACTGTAGTCCTTCCCAGGGGACAAGAGCTAGTCCCATTACCTTACCTTCAACCACTCTAGTCATTCCCTTCCCTCCTCATCCTCCCTTCTCAAACATTATTTTAGTGGGAAGAACCTTGTAGCTCCTGACACTGCACCAGGTTCTGAGTTGATTTTATATGATTAGAGAAGGGGTTCTCAAATGGTGAGGCCAGCCTCCCTGGGGAGGCTCCAACCTGTTCCAGGGGAGGCTCAAGCAAGTCTGAAAAAGTACTGTATTTAAATTTTGAGTTTTATATAGTTTGTGTGAAGAGATGAAGCAAACTGAAAGAGGATAATAGTAGGTGAATTGTATGTATTTATTTACTAATAGGTGACAAGGGAAGGTGAATGAGCCAAGGCTCATTTCAGGTGAACCCAGGGAAGGGTAGGGGGAGAGAATACATTTCAAAAGGTAACTGCAAAACAATCAAGAAATATTCAATGAGCAATAGTGCATATAAATATGAACAACAAATTATGAATGAGTGGTGGTAACTGATAATTTGTAAAATGATGGCAAAACAGCTCAAATACAAGTGTTGAGCATAGAAGTACTAAGAGCAATAGCAGGAAGGAGCAAAGTAATCCCAGAGAAGTTGCTTGGGAGCAGGGAAGGAGGGGGAGAGGCAAAGAATGTAGGAAGGTTATTTCATGTAGAGAGGAAACAGAGAAAGTAGTCTGACCCATGAAGGTACTGCAACAAGGGGTAACAATGGTTCAAGAATGAAAATAGCAGAGCAAGTAGGTTGGCCTGTGTGTGTGAATAATAATATTTATTTTATTTGTTATTCAGATAACATCTTTGAGCACAATGTCAGTATAAGACAAAGAACTGAAT
The DNA here is from genome assembly GCA_016271365.2 of Neoceratodus forsteri. NCBI lineage: Eukaryota > Metazoa > Chordata > Ceratodontiformes > Ceratodontidae > Neoceratodus > Neoceratodus forsteri. Next base: position 50,739,281 of record CM057449.1, on the reverse strand, counting down.
GTGATCCAAGTACTCAAAGGGGGTTCAATGTATTCATGGTGTACTGCGCAAAGTACAGTACGTTATTTTTCTTCGGGGAGGCCCAAGATTATTTCAATTTTTTTGGGGCTCAAAATCTTTCCATGGATTTGGGAAGGTCCTGCCAGACAAAGTTTGAGAACTATTGGATTAGAGGATGCAGAGAGAGTGAAAGCAATTGGTATTGACTGGGGTGGGTGGGGGTGGCTAAAGGATGATACTTACCCCTGTCCTTCTAATAGGATATGGATTACGGAGGCAAATGGGAAATTATCATAGTGGGTGAAGGAATAGTCCCTGAAACTAACAATTGCCACATGGGAAGAATTAAAGTATTTTTTTAAATAACTTGCTGAAAATTGAAGAGATTACAAAGTGGCCCAAATGTTTGACTGTGATGAATCAAAAGCAAAAGTGCTGAATCAGCACATTTACTGAATACACATTCAGCATCACCTCATCCTCTGCACTTGTCCCTGTAGACTACTAATCCATAATCTATTTTGGATAAAATGCAGTTATTAACAGCCACTGTTTTCTAAACATACTGTATTAATGGTTTATCCACTCTTGTACAAGAATCAAAGTTGTAAGTTCCCTCTTTTAACAAGATGGTGCATGTGAGCAGCATACAGTGTGATGGCTACCTGTCATGGTACAGCACCAGATTCTTAAATACATGAACCTACTTTGGTGAGTCACTTTCTAGAGATACCAAATTTGCTTCACTAGAGTCTTCGATCCACTGCTACTATCAAAATTCATATTTTTTCAGTACTCATTTTGAATTTATGATATATGATTTGTAAACCACTGTGCTTGACTGAAGGCAATCTGGAGGCAGTCTGCCAGAACAGGCAAACTGTTATTTCTTCTATAAATTATAGCACTGTCAGTGTATAGGAGCAGATGACAATCATGACATTCTTTCAGTAGTGGGTTCAAGAAAATGCTGAACATTAAGAGGACCAAGACTGACTTCTGAGGAAACCTAAGGTTAATTGTCTGGTATGATAAACAGAATAATATATAGATGAGTATGTATTACAAGGCATTAGAAAATAGGTAACGTGATACTCGACTCCTGATTGGCTAAAACAGCCTGGCACCCGGGCTGTTATTTTTTAACAACGCCCTGTAAAAAACAAGTGTCAATTCAGGGTGCCCCATTACTTAGAATATTACTGGGCACCCCAAATTTGCAAATTCACCTGCAGTCATTTTTTTCCATCGCTTACCGACAGAAACACCCCACCAGCCCAAAAAGTGCTACAACCCCCACCACATCGTCATTTTCATATTCACCACAAGAAAACATTGCATTCTTAAATCAGTACTCCGCCTCTGACCACAAACATGAAGCTGCCACACTAACAACTACCAGGGTCCCCACTCTTGGTGCCTGTGCCAACGCAATTCCATACAGATCTCCCAACCGTTCGACAGTGCACCCGCGTGCCACCATCCCTCTGCTGTTCATTTCCTGAAGATCCTACCTTCTTCTCAAATGCTTCCTTTTCTTGCCCTGTCAGGTCGTCCGTCTGGCACCACTGCTCTTCGCTTACAACCCAAAGCTACAAAAAAAAAAAATCGACCTGACAGAAGAGAATGAATGAATCTTTAAAAAAAAATAAGTATAAAACAAAACCAGATGAATTGAAGTCCCGCATCTCTCGGGTGTTTCGGGAGAGTGAGGAAACCATGACAACCAGAAAGCAAAACTAAAAGCTACGTAAGCTGTACTAGGACAAAAGCCCCTAGTAAAAAAATCATTACAATGCAGGTTGAGGAACTATTTTATTACAAATGGAAATGAAACGGTTCAGAGTACAAACATCTAAAGAAATGTTTTTTTTTTCAAATATATGAAACACAGTTGCCTATTTTCTAAGTGTAATAATACCTTCCAGGGTGGGCATTATGGAATATAATGGACCTTCCAGGGGCTATAAGGCCCTCCGCCTGCGGCGTCGGGCCTCATTACGCCCCTGGGCAGTCTGTTATATCCCAATAACACCCACCCTGTTGGGTATTATTACTTACGTAAGACCATCAAGAGGTTTTGGGGAATTGGAACCTCAAGAGTGAAGCGCAAGAGGTTCCCAAAGTCCCCAAAACCTCGAGATGGTCTGACTGCTTTCTAATACATACTCATTTATCTGTTATTTTTTGTAATATATGGATCCGATTGGGAAAATTAGTGGCTTTTTTCATTTGTATTCTGTGAAAGGGGCTGGCTGCCCGCTGCACTGAAGACGCACTCTCTGTCTGTCACCCAGAGCACTGAAGACCCCCCCCATTTCTGATAACATTTTGTTTGTTTGAAATTAGTAGGCAGTCCTACCTTTTAGTTTTTTTCATTATTCAGTGAATGCAGGATCAGCCAGGTACTCTCCATTATATGTTTGGAAAAAAAAAAAGTCGAAGAAATGAAGTGGATGCATTCCTCTCGCTAAGCTGCCATGTTTTTCAGGTTGTTCTGCCCGCCCACAGAGAAAAGCTGCCAATGGGGATGCATACCATCACTACAGCTGTTCAGGAAGGGGTGTGGCACCATGGCAACTGAGTTTCTTAGCAGGCAGATTTTTGCCTGCACGGTGGCATTTTGGTGATAATACCATTGTTCAGAGCTGAAACGATGGTATTACCAGTTCTGAACATAGTATTATCAACAACAACCAATGTATTATCGCTTGAGCAATGACACTATTACAGAAAAGGGAGTAGCGCATTACAGGGATTTTTTTGCATGCTTTTTGATAGTATTATTTTCAATATCCATATATTACAAGTAAGTAATAACGACTGAGAGGCTAGGTATTTCTGAGGGATTACTGACTGACTGGTGGGATGGGTGGTCTGAGGTGCAGTCGAGGGCCATCTCTCTCCCACAAATCATTAATCCAAGGAAATGATCAGCTTTGAGATTACTGCAATTACAGGTTTAATCATAATAAACTTTCATTTTTGCCGTTTTCTTTTAGTTTCTAGTATGTTTCAGCTGAGTGATGTGAGCCCTGCGTGCCTCACAGCGTCAGCTGGCAGTTTTGTTGGTCACTTTCAAGATTAACGAGTGATCCAGTAGCCCATCAGAAACCACACTAGGTTCATGAATAAATAATTAGACTTATAAAGAGGCAGAGGCCATGAAGAGGGACCTGCAGATTCTGGAAGGGTGGTTGGACACATGGCAGCTGAAATTCAATGCCAAAAAAGTGCATAGTAATGCACACAGGGCATAAAAACCCACAAACTGAATACCCATTGGAGGAAGGGGGAGATAATTAAGCATTCAAAGCAGTAGAATTTCAGACAACCTGCAGGAGGCTGACCAATGCATCAAGGCGGTGGGCAAAGCAAATATAATGCTTGCGTGCATATAGTAGGTAGGGGGCATAACAAGCAGAAGGAGGTAGGTGCTGATTCCTTTGTATAAAACCATGGTCAGACCTCACTTGGAGTAATGGGTCCAGTTCTGGAGGTGTCATCTGCACAAGGGCATAGATGGCATAGAAAGAGTTCAAAGGAGGGCAACAAAGCTGGCACAGGGTATGCAAAAGAAGCCTTATGAGATAAGGTGGAGAGAACTGGATCTGTACTCGATGAAGACTAGATGGGGGGACATGATTGAAACTTCTAAGTACATGAAGGGGATAAATTGGGTGAAGGAAGGGAGTTTATTTAAGAGGGACGTGGGGGCCAAAATAAGAGGTCATAGTCTAAGATTGGATGGAGGAAGATACAAGGACAAAGCTAGGGGGTGTTACTTCACAGAGAGGGTGATGGAGCCCTGGAACAAACTACTTGAGAAGGTAGTGAAGGCTGAAACGGTGCAGGGATTCAAGAGCACATGGGAAAGACATAAAAGATTGAGGAGTTGGCAGAGAGGGATATCACCTGACAAATGTGACAAGTGGTGGGGGAGGTAAGCGGCAGACCAGATGGGCCAGAGTTGTCCTTTTCTGCCGCCAGATTTCTATGATTCTATGATTAATTTTGACCCTTTGTTCCTCTCTCAGTCAAATAATGCATAAACCAGCAGCAAAAACTGCACTTGTCAATGGATCGTCACCTACTCACACAGTACACTACTTGATTCAGCTATCAGCTATCAGAAAATTGTAGTTAACCATATCAAGAACTTTTGATAAATCAGTATAGATCGCTCCTGCCTCATATCCAGTGATAAGGGCTAGTGCAGGATGGCTACAGGGAGAAGGGTGAGTCAACAACGGTAAATGTAGGCATGGTACCGTCCATGGAAGGGGGATGAGCACATGTGCCAATGGGGATAACGGTGAGCACCAGAATCGTGAACAGGACTCCTGGAGATAGGCAAGAGGGCAACTGGGAGTATGGCAAATGGAATTACGGTGAAGGAGGAAAAAAGCCAGCAGTAGAGTGGCAACCCCCAATGTGTGCCTGAAGCAGCAATTGCTCCCACAGCGGAGCACAGACCCCCCCCATGGAAGACATCCCCCGCCAGGAGCACCCACCCAACAGCATACAGGTGCGTGGACCCCCCACAGCAGGCCACCCACAGCAACCTCCCCCCCACAGCATACAGGCACTCACATGCACACCCCCCCCTCACCGCACACAGAAACTGCATGGTGATGGGACCACCTCTGAACAGCTGCAGTAGCTCACAGCAGAAATACATGCTGTCGACGCAGCACTGGTGTTCTGGGCCCATGTGTCGGGAGTTCGACTCCTTCAGGGGAACCCCACATCACAGCACCAAAATGCAAGACACAGAAGCAAGCTCGACAGGTCGCTGTACAGTAGGGGCATACAACCAGATCACAGTGTGTAAGGCTGGTCAGGAGCACCTGTACTCACTGGGGATCTCCACTCATTGTCTGTCTGATGAACTGGCCGCAGCACTGCTCGCCACAACATGCCACATACCTCCACCTCTGCTCCTCCCACAGACACTGTAGTGTATTGCCCATCCACGGCAATCTTTTTATGCATCACAGTCACATGGGCTGGGTGACACACACGCTGACACGCACTCAAGTTTTCGAGCACATGACCCTCTGTCACCCCAACAGAAGGGAAAACTGCGGTATGGATGACATCCATTTCTTAGTGAGCCAGAAGGGAAAGCCACTCCTTGTGCACTGAGGATTCCTTTACCAGAGCGACAAGAAGATGAAGATGAAAGTTTATTGGCAGTGCGTGCAGGACTACAAGTTTGGGTGCCCTACATGTGTGCACGCCATGGCAGATGCAGTGGTGTTCACGGGACGACCCCACAACCATGTCCCCAATACTGGGGAGGTGGAGGTCTGTGACATCCTGGCACTGGTGCGTGAGCGGGCACACACGAGTGTGGAGGGCACCACCCATGTGCTCGCCCAGTGTACCACTGGCATGCCTGCTGCCTGCACTGCTGCTGATGAAGCATACAGTGCAGCAGGTGCAGCAGGCCAGAAGAGGGGGGTCCTGCCATCTCAACATTGTTGCTGGACCTCAGGATACCCGTTGAGTATGCTGTCACTTGGGGGGTGACATCTTCCTGCATGGCTGAGGACTGTGTCCTTATCTATGCCACACAGAGGTTCCTGTATTACCTTGTGGGTTTTGCTGACTGGTTTATGGACAGCACATTTCACTGCTCACCGCCACTCTTCGGTCAGCTCTACACCATACACGGTATGTGTGCAGGAGTCGTACTACTGGCAGTGTATATCATCATGCCTACTTGTACTGAGAGGGCATATGCGCAGTGGTTCAGGGAGGTGTGGAAGCATGTGGGGGGTGTGCATCCAGAGATAGTGATGCTTGACTTCAAGAGTGAAGCCTGGTGTGCCTTCACCACAACCTTTGAAGGCACAGTACTCAGGGGCTGCTTCTTCCATTACTGCCAGGCCATCTGGTGCAAGATACAGCAGATCCCTGAGGCTCATGCAAGGTATTCCTGGGATGAGGATTTTGTACTCAACATCCAGATGCTCCTCACCCTGGCGTACGTGCCCATGGATGCTGTGGAAGGTGTGTATTGTGATCTACTGGACCAGCCCTTTTACAGGTCACATGAGGACCTCCTGCAGCCACTGCTCGAATACATGGAGGTTACGTGGGTCGGCAGGGTGGTGGGCAGGATGGCACGCAGGCGCCCACTCTTTCCAGTCAACACTTGCAACATGTACCAGCCGACCCTGAATGGTTTTGCCAGGACCAGCAAGTCCATTGAGGGCTGGCACCATGGTTTATGCACTAGGCTGGGTGCCAGTCACCCAAGCATCTGGTGGTTTCTGGACTGCCTCATGGTGGAGAAATGCCTGACAGGGGTCTAGATGGAGCACAAGATCTCAGAGAAAGAACCGGCAAGTCAGAAGAGAATGTACCAGGATCTGACCAAGTGGCTGGAGGCGATTGTCAGTGAGTACAGCAAGCGGAGCACACCTGACTACCTGTATGGGCTTGCCTATAACTTCCAGGTGCAGGTCTAGTTGGGTGTGCCACCAGACAGTATGTTGCCCCCACTCCACTGGTCACCCATGTAGCACCATCCCCACTGACCACAGATGTGTGCCCCTGTGCCGCATGCCTGCATGTGTGGCTCTGGTCCCCCAGCCAGCCTCAGCATCTGCTTTTCCCATTGCTGCCATCCTGGGGGCGCTCTGCTGCTGACATCCATCACACTCCATGCAGTGGTGTGTAGCCATGCCCTGTGCACTGTGTGTCCCTCCAGGTCATGTCCCCATGGTGGCATCTACCTTCCACATACCTGCAAGCCCAGCTGTGGCCCCATTTCCCAGCTTGCGTCCTACCTCTGCATGGGCATCTCCCCTCCAACCCTCCCCTCCTTGCCTCCCATTGTGCATGTTTCATTTTGCATTCTGTGGTGGAGGTAGCATTTTGTTTTTTTTAAAACCCTCCCCATTTGCCCTTCTGATGGTCACACTTGATCCTGCATGCCTTCCCGGGTTTCTAGGTTCTGCCTGCGCCCTTTTGGCAATTGCAATTCCACGATCGCCTTCATCACATAGATTCCTCTTGCCAGGACACCCTTATTCAGTGTGGTAAATCATGAAGGAAATTGGCCAGTGTGATTAAAATCAGTCATGTGCTGTGGTTTTCATTGACACCTTGTTACATTTTGGTCAGCAGATAGCTTTTCAAGTAGTTAACCTCTCTTGAGTTCCTTGGAGAGCAGGACAAGACAGAAATTGGCTGATAATTGAATAAAACATTACAAATACTAACCGTATGAACTGGTACACTTGTGAACTTTGTCCAGATACTACAAACATCCTGAGTAACCAGCGATTGACTAAACAAGTATGTTGACAACAGATGAGCTTATATCAGTGCTAATGTGTTTTCTAATGCTGTATTGGAGTTCACATGGTTTTTCATAAACAAGAAAGTAGCTTTAAGGGAAAATGGCAAAAAAAACAGTTGGTCTCCAAGGAAGGTACAAATATGGGGATAAATGGTTTGTGCCATCCCTGCCCTTGTTACATCAGTACATGTTGCTTGTACAAGTATACACTCATTTATTCCAGGTCAGTCGGGCAGGCAGCCATGGTAGAGAATGGGGTGCTGGTCTCGTTGCCTGCTCAGGGCTGGGCAGGGGTTAGCGGAGTGGTGGAACACTACCTGACAGGGTGGGGGAGTGGGGGTTCCACAAGACACCGGGGATTTAATTAATATTTTTTTTAAACTTGGGCCAGTGACTGGGGGGGCGGGCACTAGACACCAGGGATTTAAGTGATATACAAGTTTTTTTACATTTTGGCCGGTGATCGGTGGGGATGGGGTGGTGTCCATCAGACATCAGGTATTTAAGTTTTTGCTGCAAAGTGTGGAAATTCACCCATGATATTCCAAGCTTTGTGACTGAGCCAAGCTCTGTGAATTGGAGAATTTCACAAATTGCATTTTGTGAATTGAGCACAATTCATGAAATAATTTGTTGTGCAAATTATGCCAGCTTTGCACATCTCTACCTAGATGTGATGGCCTTTCTTCAACAAGCCGTCCTGATTATCCTCAATGTTATGAACTGCTTTTCAGTAGGCACTGAGTGAGCACAACATTATCTGGTTGCAAAGTCAAGGCCAGGGGGCTGTCCTCAGTCAGTTCTGGCAAAGATCCCCCTCTACCTGTTGAAAGAGTGACTTCTCTATTTGGTTAATTAATGGGACACCACAATGTTTTAATTCATCAGATGAAGTGGAATAGTTCATCAGAGCCACCCAGCTGTCACAAAATCTACCTTTAGACAGACTCCTAGGGCTCCTGCCAGCAGGCTCCCTGCCACAGCCCATAGATAATGCACCAACCCAAGATGGGATAAAACTGCAACCATTCACCTCTGAAACTATTTATCAGATCCCCTGTCCTTCAGATGACCTATTGTCACCTGCCTACTGCAGCTATGGCCACCAATGCAACAAACAGGAAAGACCAGACTACCACTGTGTCATGATCCAACAGAGAAGTGGGAGATTCCCCTCCATTGAACACCTGGAAACTCCTATGGCCTGGCATTGTTGCAGATGCTAAACAGGTCTGTGGCACTCTGATCCCCATCTCCCACTGCAACCGCATCTAAGCTACAGACTCTGTCAAATCTTGAGGCACCTTGATCTGAATTCCTTTCTCTTACTGTATCCTGGGCCATAATAACAGTGTTGATTCCATTGCCTCGGGGCCTATCCTCCAGTCCTGATAACATGCCTACTGTCTCACTGCAACAGTGCACAAATCAACCGGTTATAACATGAGGTAATAAATTGGAGCAGAGAGTATGCACTATTGGGATTCAGCTCTGAACAACTTCCCTGACCAGGTCCTTTACCCCCTCAGCTGAAAAAAGTGGCCTGCTATTTGCATAGCTTGGAAAGGTGTCAGGGGCCTGTATTTTCTTTCTATAGCTTTGGAGCTACAGTGGCCTTCTAGTTCTTGTATCTAATGTGGTGACCAGGCCATCAGTGGCCACCACAGACATTACTTGAATTGTCTTTCTGTAGACCTTTTGTTTTAAATAGCCCACTGGGGCAATGAGTTGGACTTTTGTGGGGACGTGGAGATTTTTTGTGCTTCTCGCTATTGATTGTACTTAATTTTATAGCAAGGATGTGGGACCATCAGTTCCACCTCATAGGACAATCTACTAAGTATTAGAGTGAGAGAAGAGGGCTGGTTTCAGGTGCACTGCAATTGGGCTTTCCTGCTGGGGACTGGTGTTAATGGCTGTCTTCCGGTTTGTTCTGGGCCATGCTGCTTCAGTCCCCTTCCCCAGCTCCCCTGGATCAGCTCCACTTCAGCACTCTCCTGTCCTCACCTGACTTAAGCCTGGTATGTAAATAGCATAGTGACCACCCAGATTTCCTTTTCCTCTTGAATGCCTTGTTCCCCCAAAAAGCTTAGACATTTGGTAACTGGGTTCTGTGTCATAATAGTGAATGAGAAACGGTGATTGTTATTATGGAGAGTGTATATCGCCAAAAAGCAAATCGGTGATATACATTTACCAGTGAACCAACACCCGGCAAACTAAAGTGTTTTTGTGGGGGGGGTGCACCACTGATGCCCCCCACCCTACCCCCCCGAATTAGGATTCTTAACTCTAGGGGGGTGCATGTCAGGGAAGGGGCGCAATCCGGCTGAAAAAAGAAAATTAAGTCCGGGAGCCACAGGCAGTGGCAAAATTCAAACCCTCCCATCCCCAGCCCTGAACCTGCTGTGCTGGGGCCAGCCTCCCTCACCACCAGACCACACAGCTGGCTCGGGAGCAGCAGGCACACTTCCTCCAGATAACCCTCTTCCCTATCTCTCCCCTTCCCCTCACCATTGCCCCTTTCAGTTTACCTTCACCCCGCCCTCGTGGTAGCAGTAGTCGCTAACCTTGTGGGTCGCCTATGACAATACCACCGAATATGAGCCGCTGTTTTGACAGTCACCCATATTCAGTTGCTGTTATCATGGGATACTGGGTAACTGTCTCAGGCTCCAAGAGGTTGACTCTTTGTATCTCTCTTGATTCACAAGTGCAATGTCTAGGCCCTCAGTCCCACTAATCTAGCAGTGTTTCTAATGGTGTCTCTTCACACCCCTCCCATGTAGCCTTCAGTTTGGGGGGAGGACAGGGAGCAGGGTAAGTGCTGTCTGTCTGGACTCTGATTTGGGCCTGGGCCAGGCGCAGTACTTCACTTACTCCATTCCTTTGCTAACTCCAAAGTAGTATCCTTCATGGTGGAGCAGCATAGGAGCACTGGGAGACACTACATACCAACTATATGGGGATCTTAGTCTTAGCCACACAGGGTTGCATATCCCATTACTCATTCTAATGTAAGCTCTCCCTGCTGTGCTTTCCCATTCTACTACCCTGGTACCTCTTGTGGACTGCTTCCCTTCCTTCCTCCCCTGTTTAAATGAAGGGTAACTCCAAGAGAGGTATGAGTTTCCAAAGTTCCATTTTTATCTTCATGCATGCCATACCTCAATTTTGGATTTGAACAGCCCTGGGCATTATCGAAGGCCCTGCTGGTTTAGTATATCTAACCATTTTGAATTCTTGGCAATGGATAGTATGGATTCCTAGCTTTCCTACAGAGCTTGAGCTTGCTGTCATTTTTGCATTATGTTCTTTTGTTTACTACACTTTGAATGCTTTTTGAAAGTGCCTGTTCAGTGTAAAAGAGATTTATGTTTCTGAAGTGCAATATCTATCAGTGCTAAATTCTTGGGAAAATAGTAGGCATGCAAGGGTCCCTGTACCTTCCTTGGAGACCAGCTGTTTTTTTTTTTTTCATTTTCCCTTAAAGCTACTTTCTTTATTGGGTAAATCCTTAAATGGCAGACTTAACTTGAGTGACATAGAATGTCCCAGGGCTTAACACTTCAGTGAAATGAAAAAAAGGTGCAACATGCTTTAAACATCATTAACAATGGTTGATTTTCTCCAGATCAAATTGGTGGCTTGCAGTGTTCCAAAACTGTCATGAACGGGTGGAATTTGAGGCCCACGTTTGCACCAAATCTTCCAAGAGTGGAGTATCCATTCTTCTGCACAAATACCTGAAGTGGACTAGCAGTATAGCCCAGAGGTTAGAGTACCAATCTGTGAATGAGCTTGGCACACCTGGGTATGATTCCCACAACCTCCACGTGGATACTGTGTGACTCTGAACAAGTCCCTTAACCTCCCCAGTGCTCCAAGGTCACTCCTGAAAACAGGCTCTTGTGTGTAGTGGGCCTTATGTGATTACCAAGGAGTAAAAAAGAGTAGACTCTAGAGCATAGGGTCTCTGATATGGAGGGCAGGAGGGTTTATTGTGAAAATGGTCACTCAGTAGAGCTAGACTCTCCATGGTCCTATATGGTCTCTGATAACCCTGCCACTTTTCATGGTCTATGCCAAACTCTGGTGGATTTTATCTTAGAGGGCATACCCATCTACCAGAGCGGGGATTGTAATCTTATACTTGGTTCTGCTTTTGGTAGCTGAGACAGACAGACATTTGTAGTCCATCTCCCATGATAATGTGGCCATTTTGTAGAGCTTATGGATAGTTGCCCTCCATTGGACCATTTCCAAGTTGTTTACATTCCTCCTCAGGTAGGGACTCCACAGGGGTGTGCAGTAATCCACAGGAGTGAGCTCAGAGAACATTCTGTTAGACATGACTAGTTGCTGCTTCCCTGTAGGTAGCTTGTAAACCAAGCTACATCAGGAGCTGACAAACCAAAAGAACAAAGCTTAGAGCAAAGGCGTGTATGTCCACCAGATCAAAAGCCTTAGAATGATCAACAAAGACAGACTTGGTGTGATCCATGGCAACCCTAATCTCTTAGGCATCATTACTGAGTGCAGTAGAAGCACTGTATCCCTTATGAAAGCCATGTTGTTTGATGGAAAGCTGTAGTAGTCTTTATTTGTTTGTGGCACCCTTCCCCAGTGGTTAAGAGCACTATTACATAAATAACATGAAATACATAAGACACATAAATACCAAGGCTCTACCCAATAAATAAATACAGCTAAAATAATCACAAAATAAATATGTATAGCTACTCAGATATAGCTAAACATCAAATGCTTGCAAAAAAAGACAAGTAATCAGACCAATTTCAAAGGCCTTTACTGAGAGGGCCTCCCTCAGAGTCCTAGGCAATGTATTACAAAGGACTAGGGCCGACACCTTAAATGCTTGGTCCCCAGATGATATAAGTCTTGCCCTTGAGACTAACAGTAGGCCTTCCCTGGAAGAGCAGAGCAGATGCCCAGGAGTGTGAGGGTGCGGGAGTTCTAACAGGTAGCCTGGGCACAGCACATTTAGGGCCTTGTAGGACAAGAAACCCACTTTAAAGGAGACAAACAACTTCACTCACAGCCAGTGCAGTTCACACAGCACCGGTGGCACATGACAGAACCTAAAAAGGCTTGTAAGTAGAGATGGGCAAAGTTGAGATACTTCACTCCAGAGAATGATTTGCGTAATCCCATGGCTAGAAACATAGTAACATAAACTTTGATGGCAGATATGGGCCGCTTGGCCCACCTAGTCTGCTCATTTCTTACCTATTGGATAAGCTGCAGATTCCAATTACCCAACACCCTACTTCCTCCTACCCCTCACTAAAATTGCCTTATGTCTGTCCCATGCATTCTTGAATTCCCCAACTGTTTTTGACCCTACAACCTCCTCAGGAAGGTGGTTCCATGCATCCACCACCCTCCCTGTGAAAAACTACTTCCTCACATTGCCCCTGAGCTGTCCCCCTCTATCTATCAACAGCTTAATCTGGTTCAAGGTCAGTTGGCTTTCATCAGTAGCCCCTTCCCCCCGGGTCATGCTTGAAAATAGGCAGGATTTGTCTAGTGCGCGTACCCAGTCAACAAAAACTAAATAAAATAAAATCTTCAAATTGTGCCCCCTTGTTCTTGTGCATCTTTTTTTCTTAAAGATGCTCCCGTCTTGGACTTTGTTGATTCCCTTGAGGTACTTGAAAGTTTCTATCATGTCCTCCCCCAAAGGGTATACATATTAAGCACTCTTAGTCTCTCTTCATATGGCTTCTGTTGCAGACTCTGCACCATTTTAGTTGCCCTCCTCTGGACTGCCTCCATCCTGTCTATGTCCCTGCGGAGATGGGGTCTCCAGAACTGTACACAGTACTCCAGATGGGGTCTCATCAACTGTCTGCACAGAGGGATAACAACTTCCTGTTTTCTACTTGTGATGCCTCTCCCTATATATCCTAGTTTCCCCCTAGCCCTCCTTACTGCCTTCTCACATTGCTTACCTACTTTAAGGTCATCTGATATGACTACACCCAGGTCCCTTTCCATTTGTATTGTTGTTAGTACCTCCCCCCATTGTGTACTCTTCCCCTGAGTTTTTGTTTCCCAGGTGTATTACTTTGCACTTTTTTGCATTGAATCTAAGCTGCAATATTTTTGACCATTCCTCCAATTTTGCCAAGTCTCTTCTGATACTTTGCACCCCTTCTTGTGTATCAACCCTGTTGCAGATCTTTGTGTCATCTGCAAAGAGGCATACTTTTCCTTCCAGACCCTCTGAAATGTTACCTATAAAGACATTAAAGAAGACTGGTCCCAATACTGAACCCTGTGGTACCCCACTAGTAACCCCTCTTTCTTCAGAGTGTACTCTGTTTACTATTAAACTCTGGGTCCTGTTGTCCAGCCAGCTTGTTGCCCAGACTACCACCCTGGGACCCACTCCCAGGCTGGCTAAACTGTTTATTAATCTTTTGTGTGGGACTGTGTCAAATGCCTTGCTAAAGTCTAGGTTGGCCACATCCACAGTCCCTCCTTGGTCTATTACTTTGGTTACCCAGTCAAAGAAATCTATTAGAGTCATCTGACATGACCTTCCTGCTGTAAATCCATGCTGCCTTGGGTCCTGTACCCTGCTGACCTCTAGGTACTCAACAATTCTTTCTTTCAGATGTGATTCTATCATTTTCACTACCACTGAGGTCAAGCTAACAGGTCTGTAGTTTCCTGCTTCTGCCTTGCTCCTATATTTGTGAAAAGGAATCACATCTGCCCTCCTCCAGTCCTCAGGTATCACACCATCCTCCCATGATTTGTTAAAAAGGGTAGTCAGTGGTTTCACTAGTTCTCCCCTTAGTTCTTTCAGAATTCAGGGATGAATCCCATCAGGCACCATTGCTTTGTCCACTTTGAGTTTTAATGGATTGCTTACTTTGCATTGAATCTAGCTCCCATATGTCTGATCATTTCTCCAATCTTGCCAAGTTCATTCTCAATAGAAGTAAAAGTTCTACAATTTTTTCTGAAGCGTGAAGTTGAAATTCACGGCACAGAAGCAGCTTCATGGAATTACAAAGTTTTGACTTCATAGAACATGTTAAGGTAAAGTCTGAGTGGTGCTGCTTCACAAAGTGTGCAACTTTGCTGGCAAGTTTAGCCACCAAAACAAAGTTTGCACTGTACCATGGGATAGGAAGTCACATGTTCCTCTTGGAAGGTCACATTGCTGAACAGCCTTTAGGAAGCTGTGTATGTCATATCTCAGTGCAGTGCTGTGGAGAGAGAGACTCAGAGCAGAGTGTGTGCTTCTGACTGAACCTTAAAAACCTTACAAACAGTAAAAGGAACATTTTGCATTCCAAAATGCTCCCATGGTACCTGTGAGTACCTTGTGCATGCACAGTAGTGGATTTCCTTTGATATTCTTTAAGTATATAGATTAAAGTAGTTGTTTCAGTTTATACAGTGTAGTCGAGGTTTGGGTGGCTTGTGTTGGGGAGGGTAGCAGCAATTAGCAGCCAGGGTAGACAAATCTGCAGCTTTTTTTTTTGTTAAGCTGGTGGTTTCTGTTCGAGTTTGTTTTTGTTATATAGAAACAGAAACATAGATTTTGACTGCAGGTAAGGACCTCCTGGTCCATGTAGTCTGCCTATATCCCTACCTACTTAAACTCCAGATCCTAAACAATCAGCAGCTTACCCTCTCTTTCTTATCACTAGGGTCACCTTCTGTCTATCCCATGCATTCTTGAACTCACCAATCATTTTAGCCTATATGACCTCTGCTTGGAGGCTGTTCCATGCATCCACCACCCTTTTTGTGAAAAAATACTTCCTCAGATTACACCTGAGTCTCCCCCAGCCTCATATTGTGACCCCTTATTCTTGCACATCTATTTTTTTGAAAGATGCTGCCCTCTTGTACCTTGTTCCCCTGAGGTACTTGAATGTCTGTATCACATCCCCCCTCTCCCTTCTTTCCTTCAGGGTATACATATTGAGTCTTTCCTCATATGTTTTCTGGTGCATTCCTTTAACCACTTTTGTTGCCTTTCTCTGGACCACCTCCATTCTGTCAATGTCCTTCCAGAGATGCGGTTTCAGGAACTGAACACAGTATTCCAGATGTGGCCTGACCAATTGTCTATACAGCAGCATCACCACCTCCTGTTTTCTACTGGTGATGCCCCTCCCTATGCACTTCAGCATCACTCTGGCTCTCCCCACCACCATTATGCATTGCTCGATCACCTTCAGATCATCCATTATGTTTACCCCCAGTTCCCCTTCCAGTTTTGTTGTTGTTAATATCCCCCTCCCCCCTTTTATATTCCTCTCCAGGATTCCTGTGGCCCAAGTGCATGACTTTGTAATTTTTTATATTGAATTTAAGCTGCCACACTCTTGGCCACTCCTCCAATTTGTCTAGGTGTCTCCTCATTTTTCCATCCCTGAGTGTCTACCCTATTGCAAATCTTGGTGTCATCCTAAAAGAGGCTTACCTTCTCTTCCAGTCCCTCTGGAATGTCATTAATGAAGACATTAAAGAGGACTGGACCCAGAATTGAGCCCTGTGGCATCCCACTTGTCACACCCCCTCTCCTGGGATTGAATTACATTTACCACAACCCTCTGTGTCCTGTTACTCAGCCAATTTCAGACCCAGTGTACCACCTTGGGATCTAATCCCAGACTGTGCAACTTGTTTACTAGCATCCTGTGTGGGACAGTGTCAAATGCCTTGCTAAAATCTAGTTAGGCCATGTCCAACACCCCTCCCTGATCCACCACCCTGGTTACCCAGTCAAAAAATCTATCAGATTTGTTTGGCAAGATCTCTCTGCTATGAATCCATATTGACTTGGGTCTTGTGCCCACTAGCCTCCAGGTGTGGCCCAATCCTTTCCATTAACATGGATTCCATGATTTTCCTCACCACTGAGGTCAAGCTGACTGGCATGTAAGTTCCAGCCTCCATCTTGCTCCCAATTTTGTGTAGTGGTTTCACATTCACACTCCTGCAGTCCTTTGGTAACTCTCCCTCCTCTACTGATCTGTTAAATAGGGCTGTCAGTGGTGACCCTTGTACTTCCCTGAGTTCTTCCTCTATTCTGGGATGCATCACATCTGGTCCCATTACTTTGTCCACTTTTAGTTTTAAAAGTTCTTTTAAGACTCTCTCCTCCATAAATGGACTGGTGTCCACCTTCCCATTATTTGTTTCTACCCCTAATGTTGGTCCTTTCCTTTCCCCTTCCTTTGCAAATACTGAACAGAAGTGTTTGTTTAGAATTTCTGCTCTTTCTAGGTCCCCCTCTGCACCCCTATTCAACATCACAATCCCTCCATTGGTCTTTTTCCTTTCCCTGATATACTGTACCTGAAGAAGTTTTTTGTCACCTTATTTTACTGATTTTGCAATCCTTTCTTTACTTTGCATCTTTGTGCACTTGATTGCCTTTCCCACCTTCTTCTGCTTTGCTTGGTACATTTTCCTGTCTCTCTACCTCTGTGTTTCTTTGTACTTTCTGAACCCCTGGTTAATTTTCTTCCATAACCTTCTCTGCCACTTCTTTTGAAAACCATAGTATATTTTTATTTCTTTCTGCTTTGTTTATTGAGATTTCCAGACTGCAAGATATAACGAGTGAAACTGTGATCAACCATGTTAAGTCACAATATGCACGACATGGAATACCTGAAATACTCATCATAGATAATGGCCCTTAATTTTCGAGTTCTGGGTCTGGAACTTTTGCAAAGAAGTATGAGTTTAAACACTTCACTTCATCACCCAGGTATCCCCAGAGTGATGGTAAGGTTGAACAAGCTGTTCAAACAATGAACAATTTGTTGAAAAAAGCCAAACACGACCATTAAGACCCTTATCTAGTCCTGCTCAATCTAAGAAATACACCCATGGAAGGTCTGGGGTTGCCAGAAAATTTGTTAATGGAACATCAAACCAGGATGCTGATTCCAACACATGAGCTGCTTAAACCAAAATTGGTAGAGACGGATGTCTGTATTATGGTAGAGAAAGCGCAAAGAAAGCAAGAATACTATTATAACCAGAGTGCACCCCTTGCCTGATTTAACTCTGGGACAACAGGTGCATTTGAGCACCAGAGAGAAGGAATAGATCCCTGTTGTTGTCCTCTTTCCTGCACAAACCCCTCAATCATATGTGGTTGAAGCCAAGGGGAAGTAGTATCACTAAAATCATAGAGATATTCTGTGACCTCCAGTGACACAGTACAGTTTGCCACTAAGAAAATTGGGTAGTCTGCCAAGTGACAGAGAGAGAAAGAGAGAGAGTGAGAGTGGGAGGCTAAGTTGGAGGAGAGAAAGACACAGAGAGAGAGAAAGGGGCTGAGTTGAAGGCAGATGAAAGAGAGTGATGCCTGAGGGGAGAGACATAGCTATAGCAGTTCAACAGCAATAGGACCCAAGCACTTATGACATCAGCAGTGATGTCAGCTGCCTGAGGAAGCATAAGTGGCCCTAAGAAAAGCCCTACCAGGGTGAGCTGAATGAGTTACTGCCCTCTTGTTAAGCCTGAAAACTACAGGATTTTAAAAGATTCTGAACTGTAAAGTATCATTTTCTATAAGTTATTATTTTGTTAAACTGTTTAAAAGATCAAACTAAAGAGGGAAAATGTGAAGATTTGTGTATTAATGAGAATGCATGCAAAATAATTATGCATTCTCTGGATGTCATTATAACATTTGAACCACCTTATAAATTAGGCTTGGCATCTGTAACCTGGCAGATTAACATTAAAGCTGATACTGTATACCTCTGTACTACTGCTGGATGGCAACTTCAGTAAACATTCTTGCAAATTCAGATTACCTGCCTCAGCATATTATTACACCTGGCTGCCTGCAGCACAGCTCAGGAGTGAGCCAGGAGATTCATCTTTTTTTTTTTTTTAAATGGCTCCTAATCTTTAAAGCAACCCAAACGTTTATGCTCCATGGAGTAAAATGTGTGGTATTTGGCTCATGTAATTTGCTCCATGAGGGCTGGCAGAGTGGAGAGTGAGGTGGCAAGCCTCACAGAGCCTAAAGTCCACCAGTGAGAAGTGTCTTTCTGTAACCCTTCTAAATTGTGTGGTGAGCCATACATGTCCTAAAGTAGCTATGACCAAATCTTTCAATAGATGGAGATTATGGAAGCATAAGGGCCTCTTACTTAACTACCATAATTGCACCAGTGGAGTGTACATATACAGTAGGAACCTTATGTCAACTGTAGACCTTCCCATGGGGCAGAGGCAAGAAGGGGGTATAGTACCTGGTCTAAGAGAAGTTGGAAGGATGATAACGCCTAGAAAGTTTTTGAGTAAAATGCTCCATTGCTTCATCCATGTTTTAGTGCTATTGCTGTTCAAATCTTACAGACTTGAGACTGAGTAAATCTACCTCATGCTGGGTCCTGTTTGGTAGTTTTTGGTGTCTAACCCACAGCTACAATTAATTTCCTCCTATTGCCCCAGGGTTGTGCACAGTCTTAAGGAGCTTGAAGATGCTGAATAAAGGGGCAGTGTCCTCAATAATTGCCACCCATGAGTGATGATGTTTACCAAAAGAGGTTCTTCCTGTGGGACATGAAATATCTGAATCCACCTGGATTATGTTGGACTTTGTACCAATTTGGACATTCAGTTACCAGTTGCAAAATATTTGCCTGCTAACCAGTGGATTTGCAGTATTCAACAGTCAGAAAGATGTCTCTGCACCCAGGAGGTCACCACAGGCCCAGGAACCCACGTAAGTGGTTTTATTATTGCATGGGCTCCCACCTTGAAAATGAGTTGATGGCTACCCTAAGCAATGAAGGGTGTTATAAATGGGGACTAAAGTCCATGATTTGATGTACCCCTAGGTGCAGCAGTAAGTTTGAAGGTCCTGCTGTGCCTGCATGAAAAGTTAAAACATGTTTAAACTGGCTGTGATGGAAGTTCAAAATGGCCCCTGAAGAGCCTAAATAAAGTGAATACTGAGGAACAGTTGTCAGTTCTGGACAGTGAACATGTCTGAAAGAGCACATGCCCCAGTTCAAAATTTACACAGGAGCACAGTCATTGGCCAGATCAATGGAGTAGTGCCAGTGGATCAGGAGCTCCCTAGTGTGCAGACTACTGTACATGAGCTGTTAATGATTACCAGTATTCATCATGTGTATTAAGGTATTCAGGTTTCCTGGATCTTATTTACAGCCTAGACCAGTCTATGCAGAAATATGTGTTGCCTTTAAGAATATTTAAATCTGGAGACCACCGACAAGCCACCATTGACTCTGAGTTTAGAGGGGGTGTGGCTGTCTGGAAAGTGGTGTCTGTTGTATGTGAGTTGGTGGCTATCTTGGGTGTAGCTGTTATGTTAAAGAGAAGAGACCTATGAGTGCTCATTGCTCACCCAGCTCAACCAGACCCATAACTTGTACAGTAAGCCCCAGCATCTTAAAACAAATGTTATTCTTTCTGGTGCTTCCACCTGTTGGTCACCAAACCAGGTGTATCATGTCCCCCATTGGGAGGAAGACATGATCTGGTTAGCCAAGAGTAAACTGTGAGTACCAGTGAACATTTATTATCAGTGTTTCTGAACCTAAGTCGATATGAGCCAAAGTGAATGAATGATCTGTTGTGAATAAACAGCAAGAGTGCCAGCATGTAGCAGTGTGAGGGATAGATTGTAGTGATCAATTCAGTGCACAGCAGGAATCAATCCATGAAGGAGAGTGTGCAGTTTGCAGAACAGGAGGATTATTTGTGAACCAAAGGAAAAAAAAAACAACAGTGTGTCAGGTTCTCTGTGAATCAATTTTAACTGCAGTTTGGAAATCGAGGTGTGAGCAATCAGTAACTTATGTATGAGCACAGGCAGGCTGGCAGAAACATTTCACAAGTAACTGGACTTAGAGTGATTGGGTTTCAGTTTGTTTGCTTTGTAGTTTCAGTCGGACATATGCTGAAAGGTGGAAAGGGGGAAAGAAAAGAGCCTTAAAAAAGATTTACTTAAAGCTGCAGGACCCATTATAGTAATCAGTAGGGTTAGTGATGAAAACATACTGTAGCCAGTGGAAGCTTCTTTGATGGGGATAGGACCCTGCTGAAACACTTCTCCACATGGCTGACATTGAAGGAGGCCCAGTTAAGAAAATTGCCTCCCAGGAGAAGACACTGGGGGCCTGAATGCTAAATGCCTGAATCAACTCTAAAATGGTAGACACACTGTCAGACCAACAATGCCATTATAAATGTATTTTAACAACTTGTTACAACTGTATAAACATAGCATGTAGACTGGGAGGTATAGCCTAGCAGTTAGAGCAACAAGCTGTGAATGTGCTCGGTACATCCAGCAGGCCTGGGTTTGATTCCCACAACCTCAACTTGCACACTGTGTGACTCTGAGCAAGTCACTTAATTTCCCCAGTGCTCCCAGGTCACCCCTGAAAACAGGTACTTGTGCCTAGTGGGCCTTACCCAGTTACCAAAGACTAAAATAAAAAAGAGAGAATCCCAGTGCTTTGAGCATTCAACAGCCTTTTCATCAGGGGGATGTCTGGGTGGTGTGATTGATGTCACCACAAAGAGGATGTGGTGGCCATATTGTGTTCTCAGCACTGCATGAGAGGGGAAGGGAAAAGAAGTAAATTTTAAATGTGCCCACAAAGTACCAACAAACTAAGGAAATTCACATTTTGTGGAGATTTGGAAAAGTCCTCAATTGTAAAACTCGTGAAAACCTTGCACGTCATTTTCATAAAATTGTTAAACAAAACTATCACACAGTTTTTGAGCAAATGCACACTTTCTGGCTTTTTCCTCATGTAGCATTTTGCATTGTGTTACTCAAGGTGTACATTTCATAAAACAGGCTAGCTGTCTACATTGTGCTAATCCTTTGCTATACTGCTTAATGTCGATTGGCACAGCTTTACATATCCATATAGTAATGTAAAGCAATTATAATTTGAAAAGGATGAGCAGCAGGGTATTGTGGCTGTTTTAGGTGATGTAGTTGTCAGTCCTAAACTGACACACAGTAAAGGAATATGTTGGAGGTCATTCTGCCATCTACCCCCTCCCACATCTTGTTCCAAATTAAGCATACCCCCTACTCCAAATCCCATGCATAATGCACCACAGTCCACCCCATTTCTTTTTAATTTATTACTCAGAATAGCCAGAGTGAAATGCAGCATTTTGTGTAAAGGACAGGGTCACACAGTGAATGACTGATAACATTGAAATATGAGCATGCAGTCTTCCATTTCATAGTTCAGTATGCATGCCATTAGATCACACATGTTCATATTTATGGTGAATAGATAAGAAAAATGATTAGCTCACTTGCCACGGTTGGTAATCCAAAATATCAGCACAAGATCCATTAGTAAAGGGCCCAGATCCAGGTGTGCATGTAACCATATTATGTAAAGCATACACCAGAGCATACAATGCATTGTAGAAATGATAGGCACCTCGGAAGTTTAATATATCAAAAAAAGAGCTGTCAATCTTTTTCAGGTCTTCTTCTCCTGTGCAAAATGATATTTCCACTGGTGCTGTTGACTGATTTTTTGTGTGTGACCACTTACAGTTAAATACATTCTCCCAAAATGTTTTAATAAATGTATCACCTTGTGATCTGAAAGGATGAATACTTGAAAGGAATTCTTTATAGCCAAGGATTTCTCTTTCATGGTGTGCAAACCCGAGAGTACTGTTTACTAACTCCCATATCTGTTTCTTGAATGTGTCTGTAAGGATTGTGCATGTTTGGGTAGAAGCAATCCAAATTTTCCCAGTTAGGTTGTGAATGGAAATCTCTTCCATCAAAGACAACCAAATAGTAGTAGGTACATAGACGATTATTACATTCACTGAAAAGGTTTTGATCAACTCAACTATGGTGGAGACCTTTTTCTGGAGACTGAGTTTGGTAAATGTTTCCATGAAAGCAATGCATCCACCAGCCTTCATATGTTCTTTCTTCAGATTTTGGCTACCCAGCTGACCATAGTCATCCCCAGATGCTATGATTCCAATCCAAGACCACCCAAAGTACATCACGAACTTGGCTATGGTAAAGCTCTCAGTATTCCCATCGCGGATGGCCCGAAGGAATGATGGGAACTGTAGCTTATCACTGAGGAGGTATGATATTGCCCCGTGGCTGATCTGTGAGCATAAGTGAGCATAAGAACAGTTTCAGCATTAATAAAAAGCAATTCAATCTGTAATATATGCCCATGGAGTAGCCGGATTTGGTAGAGTCTTACAAATACATGGGTGGATATAATTGGGTAAACTTCAGTGTGCATTTCAGACTAAAAGGACAGAACCACACCAGAGGTCACAGCCTCAAGCTAGCAACAGGAAAGTTTGGAATGAGTGGGAGGAAATATTGCTTCGAGGGGAGAGTGGTAGATGAGAGGAATGCACTGCCTGAGAGCTCGTAAATGTTTCACTATCACAGACATCTAGATCAAATGGAATAGACACAGAGGGTTTGTTTGGGACAAACTGGAATACAAGAGAACTGAGAATACCCTGACAGTGGAGGGATGGTGCAGTAACTCGAAGCAGGAATACAATCCCAGAGGAAATGATAGGCACATGACCACCCTTGAGAACTGAAGGCACCGAAATTGGTGGGCCCAGTTCACAGCTGTAAATATATCTGCCAGAAAATGTTGAGCAAATTGCATACCATTCAACTGACCTATAAATGTGCACTACTAAAGAGGGAGCAGTTGTACTGGGGAAACACTGTAACAGCACACAGTACAGGTCCATGTACATATGCAGATGGCACACTGTAATGCATACATATACATGGGCTAGTCGTGTAAAGTTAATTTCCCCTTCCCCATCTCCTAGACCAGTATCTTAGGCTTGCTTTTGGTTCCAAGACTCATTCCTTCATTCCATCACTCACTAAACTTCTTGGCCTCTATACAAGCCCGTATCATCTATTGTAGTCCAGTGGTTCTCCCTTCCTAACAATTTTCCCACAGACATGGCCATTTGCGATACTGGCCGAATGACAATTACAGCCCAAAAACTGCTGTGCATATTCACACATCATTCCAACAGCCCTTACTGCCACTTTTTCTTTTCAGATCTTGGGGTCCATTACAAAAGTACTGCGATGGGTGTGTTGGTGCTATTTGTTGAAGTTATTGGTACTGTGTGTCATTTATATGCTATAACTGTTTCTGTCTGCCCACCAGCACATATCATACACTGATACAGAAATCCCCTGAGACCCTTTTTGAGCATAACTTGAAGGGGAAGCAGCCAACAGACTGTCAAAAAATGGCATTGCATCAGTTTTGTAGCAGTCCCTTGTAACAAAGAATTGGGCCTAGTGTTTCTTATAAAAAGTATGTGCAAAATTGTTATTTTGTGCAAAAAAGCATCTTTCCCTGGTAATGCACCCACAGATCAACAGAATTTTTATTTTTATTTTTTGGTAACTGGATAAGACCCACTAGGCACATGATGCCTATTTTCAGGGGTGAGCTGGTAGCACTGGGGAGGTTGTGTTACTACTCAGGGTAACTCAGTATGTAATTGGAGGTTGTGAAAATCAGACCCAGGTCTGCTGGATGCACCAACTTCATTTATAGCTCATTATCTAACCTCTAGGCTGAAACAATCACAAGCAGAAGGTAGGGGTGCACCTAACTCCCAAACTTAGATTTCATAGTTACAGAAAAACAGTGCACACACCAAGCACATGTGTTATAAATAATTTATTGATGCAGCAGGCTGCAGACTCAGTATTATAAAACTAACATTACCTCAGCAAAAGATCATAAAAAATGTTGGTACCACATAAAGAAACTTCTAAATCCTGTTAGTTCCAGGACTCCAATAAATTTGATTGAGAACAATTTGATCATTGGAGATCAAATGAAAGTGGCTGATATGTTAAATTGGTACTTTATAGAGTTACCTGACCTGGTACTTGAGAATTCCAAGAGAGGAACATTACCTCTGACATTTTTCTGCATGAGATAGTTCATAAGATTTAAATAGTGAAACAAAATGAAGATCATAACAATTGTAGACCATGGTTCAAATTTTAGGTATTCACAGTCAAGGATGTCGAAAAAGAATTAAATTGTTTGAAGGTTAACAAATCTGGTGGAATAGATGGAGTGGAAGTTTTGATTTTTAGAGTTGGGGGAAGACATATTGGCACCAATAATAAGATACCTACTGAATCAGAATTGTTCTACCTCTATATACCCTGAGGTATGGAAAACAAGTAAAATTGTACCAATCTTTAAAGGAGGAAAACCTGTAATAGCTACAAACTATAGATCTATAGCTCTGCTCCCCATATTGTCAAAGCTCATATAAAAATGTGTTCATGGGCAGTCTTGCCAATATTTGGAACAGTATGATTTGTTGACAAACTGCCTGTACAGATTTAGGGTGGGGAGGTCCATGGACATGGCCCTGGTGGATTTTAATAACCTGGTTGCAACATCTATGAACTCAGGAATGAGTACTGGGGCCGTGTTCATGGATCTCAGTAAGGCCTTTGACCTTGTGGACCATGTGACGTTATTGTATAGATTACACGAAATAGGAGTCCATTTTGAAACATTACAGTGGTTTAAATCTTATTTAGCAGACAGAAAGCAGTGTGTGTCCCTGGGGACAAAAACATCTCCGTTGGGTGAGGTAAAATGGGGAATACCACAGTGCTCCATTTTGGCCCCCTACTCTTTAATGTTTATGTTAATGAATTACCCAAGGTTCTGAAAAATATTGAGGTCCATCTGTACATGGACAATTCCATTTTGGTAGCGTCCACTGACAGCCACACCTCACTAGAACAAAAATTGCAGGAGGATTTGTCTGGGATGGAACTGTGGTTTGTTGAGTCAAGATTATTAATGAATCTTAAAAAAAATACAATGTATTTGTTTTACAACTGGGACTAAAGATGAGTTGGACATGAAATTAAATATTAGATTTAGAAATGGACAGCAAATTTTTAATGTCACAAGTTACAAATATCTAGGAGTCCAAGTAGATTGCAAGTTGTCATATGTATAACACACAAACACAGTAGTAAGGAAAACAAATCAGAAGTTGGGGGCATTAATAAGAATCTCTGTATGTCTCAAGAGAGATGTTAAAATAAAATTGTCATGACTTCTAATCCCAGTATTAGAGTATGGGTGATTGGTTTATAGAAATGTACCTAAAACAGTTTTAAAAAAAAATTGACCAAACATATTACAAACTGGCAAGATTTGCCAGTTTTAGTAAATATGGTACTCATCATTGTAAGGTTTATTTGGTACTGAACTGGTTCGGTCCAGAAGAAAAAGAGAATTCAATTGGTTAACATGGTGTTAAAAATTATTGAATTCTAAAAGCATACGTCAGTTGCGCCACTTAGTATTAACTGAGGCATGGCAAGAGAAATAGTATGCATTAAGTGAAAGTACAATAACACTGTGTTTCCTGAGGGTTTTTATTAGGTTTGGTGATATTGCATTACAAATATGCATTAAAAATATGTACAACTAAGTCTTGGAATGTAATATCTATGGAATTAAGGGCCAAAAAATTCCTTACTTGAATTTCAAATAACTTTAAGAAAGTCTTTTAACACATTATAGCTGTATATGCCATATATGCCGTATATGCAGTATCTGCTGTATATCTGAAAAAGCTACATCATAGCTTTTTTGGAAATCCTGCCAGTACATTGCACCAGTACAGCTAGGCAACTGAGAATCATGGACTTTAACCATTGGCTGATGCTGTTGTGTACAAAGGAGGACTATGAATGCATAGGTGAGTGGGGGGACACATGGGTAGACCAGCATCTGTATGCGAGGGACAGACTGCATATCAATGATGAAGGGGCTAGACTGTTGAGGGGGAAACTCCAGGGATTCATGGATAAAATACTGGGGAGTGATTTAAACTAGGGAGGAGGACGACGCAGCTAGAAGTGGTCCAGGGAAAAGATTTGGTGGGACTTACTAACTCACACTCTTTCACAGCTAGGGGCAGGAGATCGTGGGGGAAGGAAATGGTGGAAGGCAGGGCTGGTGGAAAGGGCTGCTAATAAATGCCAAGAGCCTTGATAATGGCTATGGTTGAATCCCAAAAAAACTGAGGTGTTGGTTGTGTAACCAGGTCATCTTGAGGCATGTGTGTTGGCAGGTTCTCCTGCGGGTCTATGGCTTGGAGGTGTCCAGCTAACTACCTCAGACCAGGTGCGAAACCTGGGCGTTATGCTTGATGACTTCCTGACCCTAAAATTGCAGGTGTCAGCAGTTGTCAAAACCTCTTTTTACCATCTGAGGAATATCACCCAGGTGAAGCATCTGGTTCCTGCCGATAATTTTTAAACTTTGGTTCATGCTTTTGTTACCTCCCGCCTTGACTACTGCAATGCCCTTTACCTAGGGCTCCCGGGGCTTGATATCCGCCGCTTGCAGCTAGTGCAGAATGTGGCAGCCAGGCTTTTGACTGGTACCTTTAGGGCCAGTCACATAATGCCTGTGGTCCGCGGACTGCACTGGCTGCCGATACAGTGGCAGATCACCTTCAAGGTTCCGTTGTTAACCAATAAGGCCCTACACGATCAGGGACCCAGTTACCTGAAAAATCTCCTTCACCCCTATTGTCCCCTCCGCCCTCTCCAATCCACCAATGAAGGATTGCTAGAGATTCCCAGGGTTTGTTTACAAACATCTGGGGCAAGGGCATTTAGTTTTGCGGCCCTGACCCTATGGAATTCTCTACCTCATCGGGTATCAGATTGCCTGACCATCCAAAGCTTTAAAGTTGCTTTGAAGATGCATCTTTTTAGCCTGGCATTTTTCAACTACTAAAGCTATTATTGTATTTATTAGTTTTAATTTTACAGTATGTGTATATTTATAAAAAATGTGTGTGGTTTTATTGTACAGGCACCTTGGTTTGGAAAGGCGCCTTTTATAAATAAAGTTTGATTTGATTTGATAATAAAATGGTGGACCTGCAGACGGCAGTGGTGGCAGATGACCAGGACATAATTGCAGTCATGGAGACGTGGTGGACTGACAACCACAGCTGGGAAGTGGAAATACCAGGGTATGTATTCTACAGGAGGGATAGGACAGGAAGAAGGGAAGGGGGTGGCCTTCTATGCAAGGGAGAGAATTTGAGCAATTGCAAGTGGGGGAAGGGATGGACCAGGGAGGCACTATGGGTCACTTTAAGCAGAATGGGGGGTGGGCAGTGAGGGTAGGGGTGATCTACAGACCACCAAATCAAGGAGAGGAAGTGGACAGAGAGTTCCTTAATGAAACACAGGAGATGGCCAGGAATGAGGAAATAGTGGTTTTGGGTGATCTGAATCTAACAGATGTGAATTGAGAAATTCTGGCAGCATCCACAGAAAGGAGTAGGGAGCTGCTGGTAGCCATGCAGGAACTGTTCATGCACCTGCTGGTCACAGAACCTACTGGGGGAGGACCATACTAGATCTGGTAATGGCAAATAGGGAAGGGGTTGAGGAGGTGGAGGTTGGGGAAAATTTTGGGGACAGTGATCACAGGACAGTAAGCTTTAAAATTTGGAAAGGGCCAGTTAAGTGCATTTCCACCACTAAGGTGCTAGACTTTAGGAAGACAGATTTTAGGAGGATGATAGAAATTGTGAGGAAGGAACTAGAAATAAAGGAGAATGTGGATGATGTGAAGGAGCTGTGGGGGGAAATTAGGTGAGGAATATTGAACGTAACAGTACTATGCTTTAGGATGGTGAGCAAAAAAAGAAGAAGGGGAGGAAACCACTTTGGTTCATAAAGGAGGTGGGGGTAGCAGTTAGGGAGACAAGAAGGGCATTCGGGGCATGTAAAGCCTCTCAGAAAGAGATGGACAGGGAGGTATACAGGGCAAAACTGAAGGAAACAGGAAAAATAATCAGAAGGGTGAAGGCTGATGTGTATTAGAATATAGTGAGGGAGGCAAAAAGGGGGGGTAAAACATTTTTTAGATATTTGAGTGACAGAAGAAAGGGGAAGATAAGGATTATTAGATTTGGTGGGGAAGGGTGGGGTAATGGCAGAAAGGGATATGGAAAAGGCTAATGTTCTGAATGATTACTTCACATCAGTCTTCATGGTGGAGGAGGGGAAAGGGCCGGAGTTGGAAGTCAGAGGAAGGGAGGGCAGGAAAGTGTACTCAGGTCCATTCATGGTGGATAGGATATTGGATGAACTGTGGAAACCATGGGAGGATAAGGCAATGAGACAGGACAGGATCCCCCCCAGAGTGCTCAAAGAGCTGAAGCAAGTTTTGGTGGCAATGCTCACGAGGTTATTTAATCTGTCACTGGACAAGAGAAGGGTTCCTGGGGACTGGAAAAGGACTGAGGTGGTGCCATTACATAAGAGGGAGGAAGGGAGGAACTGGGAAATTACCACCCAGTTAGCCTTACTTCTGTGGTGGGTAAGCTAATGGAGACTGTTATAAAGGAAAGGCTGATTAAATATCTGGAGACAGAGGGCCTTCTGGATGGCAACCAGCATGAATTCACAGGTGGTAGGTCCTGCCAGACCAATCTGATTGAATTTTTTGACAGGATTACAGAGATATGGGACCAGGGAGGTGTGGTGGACATGGCCTACCTGGACTTTAGGAAGGCCTTTGATACCATCCCCCACAGGAGACTGGTAGGCAAAGTAGGCAGCTTGGGAGTGGGAAGTAAGTGCACAAGATGGATTGAGCATTGGTTAGAGGTGAGGACGCAGATGGTTGTGGTAAATGGAGTGCACTCAAAGGAGGAAAGGGGGATGAGTGGGGTTTCCCAGGGTTCAGTGCTGGGACCCATACTCTTCAACATTTGCATTAGGAAAATTATGGAGGGTCTGCATGGGAAGGTGAATCTGTTTGCAGACAATTTGAAAATATGTAATAGGGTGGATACAACGGGGATTGTGAAGAATATGAGAGAGGATCTGGCAAGGTTGGAGGAGTGGTCAGAAAGATGGCAGCTACAATTTAATGCAAAGAAATGCAGAATTATGCATATAGGACATAAAACCAAGGCAAAATACTGGCTGGGGGGGCTGGAGACAACATTACAGGAAAGGACCTACAGGTTCACCGTTTTGGACAGCCTGAAGGTTTGGAGTCAGTGCAACAAGGCAGCGAGGAAGGCAGTCAGAATGTTGGCATGCATATGGAGGGACTTTACAAGCAAGAGAAGGGAGGTGATCATGGCACTTTACAAGACCATGGTCAGCCCACACCTGGAATATGCACTACAGTTCTGGAGGCCATACTTACAAGGGGATAAGAACAGGCTTTAGAGGGTCCAGAGAAGGGTTACCAGCATAGTAAGTGAGCGGCAGGAGAAGTCATATGAGGAGAGACTGGGCGAGCTGTGCCTGTACACACTGGCGGAGAGGAGGGAGGGAGGGCATGGTTGATACATGCAAGTACTTGAAAGGCATAAAAAGGGTGAGAGTTGACGATATCTTCAGATTGAGTGAGAACAAATCCACTAGGGGGCATGCATTAAAACTCTAGGGGGGCAGATTTAAAGGTGACATCAGGGGAAAATGATTTACTGAGAGGGTGGTAGGGTCATGGAACAGACTGCCACAATGGGTGGTGGGGGTTGATTCAGTGGGCAAATTTAAAAAAACCTGGGATACATACAGGGGCCTAAACAACAGGGGACAGACAGAAAATGGAGGGCAGATGTCTTCCTAGAGGAAGGAACTCGGGCAGACTGGATGGACCATGGGGTCTTTTTCTGCCAACAAATTTCTGTTTTTCTATATTTATTATGCAATTGTTACACTTGAGTATTATGAATTGATGAACTATGTGCAATACTATAATGTTTTTACATAAATGTTGTATTGTGTTTTGAAGCAGCATAGTGCAGTGGGTTAAGTCTCAGAGCTGCAGATCTGGAGACCTGGGTTTGAATCCCACAGCCACCTAAGTGCATGCTGTGTGATTCTGAGCAAGTCACTTAACTTCCTTGTGCTCCCAGGTCGCATCTGGAAACAAGCTTCAGCTTCGTGTGCTACTCCTGCAATGTTCTCTTCTCTCTCTTTCCCTGTATTAAGTGTTACTGTACAGGGCATCCTTGTTGAAAAGTGGGATACTTTTCCCTAATGTTTGTTCCTGTATTAAAATAAAATTGTATCAATCAATACCCCTATGTATCAGCCCTTATGAGTCTTCTTCATGGGGTTGTAGTGGACCATGAACACAGCTTTTGCTTATTGAGAGCAATTAACCCTTTCAGATCAGTTCTCACAGTCACAGAAAACATTTGCAAGTTAGTATTAGATATTAAAAAAAAAATGATTTAGAATATAGTCTAACATTTCATTAGACAGAAAAGCCATTATGTACATAGAGGGCTGTAAAAAGATATTGAAATACTCAATATATATAATATAACATTTTATAAATGTGCTTCACTACATTCCTATAAAATCCAATTAATACAATAATAGCATGGCTCAAAAGTTAATTCTTAATGTTCAGTCTAAATATCAACACAGCATCAATAAAGTTGTTTAATTGAAAGGCAATATAAGACAAAGCACTGATAATACTGGTACTTTTAAGACAAGTCATACTAAGTGGACCAGTAGCCTGGTGGAAAATCATAAAATGTTTCTCAAAATGACATAAGCCTCACTGGCCCAGTGGCGTGCAGGGCTGTGGCATCCGATGCCTTACCTCCCGCCACAATGGTGGCCCATGTTGACTGAGCGGGCTGCTGGGGGTCGGCCAAGGAGGATGAGGTTCGAGCATCCATTGGACAGCTCTCATCCTCCTCGGAAGCGGGGACAGCAGTCATTGTTAGCTTGGCCCCTAGAGGAGGCTAGGGGCTGGCACACCAATGCTGCCAGAAAGAGGGGCAGAGGCAGGGCAGACACCTGATGTGCCTTAAAAGGAAAGTGTACGGCACCACCATTGGCTCCTCAGCATGCCCCCCTCTGTGGGAAGAAAAAGGAGAAAACTGCCAGTGGTTGGATGATGGTGGGCACTCTCGGGCCTTGTCCCTAGCCTGCCCAACTAGCAGAACCGGATCCTGTGTGCAGTGGGGGTGAGTGTTCCCCCCACCGACCCTGCCAAGAGGGGTAAGCCCTGCAGGCAGAAGCTGGTACCAGTGGACGTCAGGGGTTGGGGCTGGAGTGCCTTCCTGAATGTGTGCTAGTAGATCAGAGAAGAAACAAATTAACTTTAAAAAAATTACTTAAACCTCATGTGAATAATGTATTCCTGGAGTGGCTGGAAGCAAAAATGTTGTCGATCCAGAAACCTATCGGTTGAAAACCTGTCACTAACCCATATCAGAAATTCAATTTATTTTATCCTAATCTAAACAGTGTAGAGGTATAGTAAAACAATAACCATCACAGACAAGGGAAGCAGCTTGAATGGGCATATTAATTCAAAAATCCAACCCATTTTCACAGCATTGAAAATAAGTAAAACTTGAGGAGTCAAAGGGAAGGATTATATTTTAAATCTAATTTCTTATTATCTAATCCTCACTTCCATGTTTTTCCTACAAATGTGATCAGTAATTTATAATAATAATAATAAACTTTATTTTTGAGCGCCTTTCAAAATCAAGGTGCTTTACAATAATTAAGACATAATTTCATAAACCACAAATACAGAAATAAGTAACACAACAGATCCATACAACAATGAGTCACTGATAGGCCTGTCACCACAAAAAGGTTTTAAACACCTGTTTAAATCCCTCCACAGTCGCGCAATCCTGAAGCTGAAGGGGTAGAGAATTCCAAAGGATAGGGGCCACAAACATAAATGCACAGGCCCCAGAAGATTTCAGAGTCACCCTCGGAATCTCCTGCAACCCCATGTCAGCCAAACAGAGCTGTCGCAATGGGCAGTAGGGAACAAGAAGCTCTTTCAGGTAGTCAGGGCGTTGGCGCTAATGAGCGGCTAGCGAGACAGACGTGTCGGAACGCAGCTCCAGGCCATTAGTAGTTTAAAAGTAAAATTAGAGAAAGAGAAAGCTGTTCTTGTGGCTTTTCGTCTGTAAGAGACTGTGTGGGGAAGAGATATGGAGGAATATTTGATGCCCACGATCGGGAAAAACCAACGTGCTACTGGAAAAATGGGGAAGAAAACGACTGCCCCTGGAGCTCCTGCGGCCTCCACATCAAGTGAAAACGCGGGCAGAATTACCTTGTCTGCAGCAGAGATAGGAGCGCTGGGCTGAGAAGTAACAGGACAGGTACTGGCCGCGCTGGAACCTAGATTGCTGAAATTGGAAGAAAAAATCGACTCGAAGCTCCAGGATGTACTTGAGCAACAGGTAGCTCAATCAAATAGACTGGAGGAGGCTGAGGACAGAATTTCCCGTCTGGAGGATGAGCACTCCGCATCACCAAGGCAAATCGCACAACTACAGAAAGAACTGGAGGAACTAAGGGAAGCAATGGACTACCAGGAGAATTACCACCGACACCTAAATCTAAGGTTGAGAGGCTTACCTGAAGGGGCAGAGAAAGGGGATGTCCTTGGATTCTGTGCCCGTATACTCCCGGAGCTGCTTGGGGTTCAAATTAAAAATGGGAGCATTAAACTGGAACGGGCTCACCGAGCCGTAATGCCGCAGCCCTCAGGGGACCAACCGCCGCGACAGATCATACTGCGTTTTCATACTTACCAAGACAGAGAGGTGGTTATGAGAGCCTATAGAGAGAAAGGAAGGCTGGAACACGAGGGATCACGGCTATTTCTGTCCCAGGATTATTCCTTGTAGCTACTGCAGAAAAGGAAAATATTTAACCCACTAATGGCGCAGTTGAGGAATCTGAAGGTCGAGAACTTTATGGTATATCCTGCGGTGTTAAAAATAAAATATGAGGGTGCAACATATTCCTTTTGGGAGATTAAAAAAGCAGAGGTGTTCGTGGCAGACCTACAGAAGAAGCAGGCAAAATGAGGACACGGGGGAGACCCGTTAGAAGCCGCACTCTGAAACTTGGAACTGGTTATGGCTACAGCTATTAAGTTAAAATCACCCTGTGTTGTGGCCGCCTCCCCTCCCTGGTTTTTGTTTTTGTTTAAGGGGGCAGCAGCAATAAGAGGGAGTGGACAATAGACTACTCAGCTGGAACATGAGAGGCCGACCCGGAGAGTCCCGTGCAGCGAAAATGGAACGGAACACTAGGCCTACACTGGGCAAGACCTGAATGCTTGTTGGAAACCCATGAGGACTTTGGGGGAAGATGATTCATCCGAGGGACGGGGAGGAGGGCCTAGCATGTAGATTGGAAGCTCTGCCTAACCTCCTCCCCTCGTGTAGGAAGATCTTTATGAATGGGACACTGTAATATCTACTTGGGGATAGAAAACCTTTAATGGGAGAATTTGGGGAGCGAAGTAGAGAAAGTGTTTGAGAATGGCCATGATCTGATATAGTAAGAGGACTGGTGTGAGGCAAGCCCATAAGAACCACACATAGTTAGCTGGCCATGAGCAGGAGGTGGGGGAGGGAGGGGGAGGTATAGAAAATGAAAGGAATAAGAGGGGGGAGAGATAAACACGAATTTGAGTTCGAATCTGATTGATTTATTTCTCCAGATAAACCATATAACAGGAGTCATTTTGGCTCTTTCTCCGATATAAGATTTGATTGATAATGGAGGTAATGGTGAGGGGGAGGCGCGGCACAGACGTCGATCTTGGGGTTGTAGACACTCATGTGAGGAATGCATTTAGTGTCAGTTGGGGAAGGAGGGAGGACTAGAGGGGAAGATGGGAGGGAAGAAAAAAGGACATAGAGGGATATTTGGAAGGAAGGTAAATTGGGGGCGGGGAGGGGGAGGTGGGGGCACCTGACATATGGGGAGAGGGTTTGTTGTTGTTGTTACTAATCTCATGCTTTATGACTGTTATACTAACTGGTTCTTGTTATATGCATCTCCTGTTGATTCTGAGGGACAATGATGGGGAAGGGGTCGGATGGCGGGCTCCTGGGCTGGAAAAAAAACATGCAATAGAATATGGATAGCAGGCATGAGCTAACAGTGGTTTCATGGAACGTG
Organism: Neoceratodus forsteri; assembly: GCA_016271365.2. Taxonomy (NCBI): domain Eukaryota; kingdom Metazoa; phylum Chordata; order Ceratodontiformes; family Ceratodontidae; genus Neoceratodus; species Neoceratodus forsteri. The sequence goes on along the minus strand of CM057449.1, from coordinate 50,704,881 downwards.
CGAGGGATCAAGAGCCCAATTAAATGCACAACACTGTTAACAGCACTCAGAAAGAAGAGCGTGCAAATCGCACTACTCCAGGAAACCCACTTATCAGAAAATGAGCATGCGAAGCTATCCAGGGGATGGGTGGGGAAAGTGTTTGCGGCATCTTACTCCACACAGAAGCATGGGGTGGCAGTGTTGATCCATAGGAGCCTGCCACTCGAAGCTAAGAGAGTGGTGAAAGACCATAGAGAAGGCAGGTATGTCTTTGTGGTGGGGCAATTGTGGGGAGAACAAGTTACCATTCGTAATGTGTATGCACCTGCAGTATATGACCCGAAATTCTTTCCTGGGTTGCTGGATCTACTGGTTAAGGAGCAGTTTCCTGGCTTGATATTGAGGGGGGATTTTAACAGTGTGTCAGATCCCAGTATGGATCACTCGGGAGGGAAGGGGAGAAGACCAGAAATGATGAATCATTGGTGGCTAGGGGTATCGGATCTCGATTTAATAGACAGTTGGAGGACAGTGAACCCAGGGGCAAGAGAATATACTTTCTTCTCGAACCCTCATGGAACTTGGACAAGAATAGATTATATTTTACTCCCGAGGGATTGGAATGATAGACTGATTGATGTGTCGCATGGCCCAATATATATCTCGGACCACGCAATGGTAATTGGGAAAATAAGGATGCAAGGACTTAAAGAAGGGCTAATGCAGTGGAAATTCTCTACTTATATGCTCCCTAATAAAGAATTCAGGGAACATTTATGGAAGCAGTGGGACTTTTACAAAGAAACTAATCAAAGGTCAGAAGTGCATAAATCTGTGTTTTGGGATGCAGGGAAAGCCTTCTTGCAAGGCTCTATAATTGCATATATGGCTAAAGTTAAGAAAGTGAAACAAGAAAAAAGGGAAAAGCTGGAGAAGCAGCTAAAGGAATTAGAGAAGTGGGTGGCCCGAGGTGAAGGGAATACAGTAGGCCGCGTGGTGATACCAACGAGAGAGGCACTGAATGCCTTAGTACGGGGTGATGCCAGGAGATCATGGCACTATGCCAAGTGTCAGCTGTATGAGTGGTCCAATAAACCGGGCCCTCTGATGGTACGGCTCATGAGAGGGGGCAAATGCCCCACGAGGCTAACGGGGATAAAGGACAAGGAAGGCAGGATACAAAGGGAGTCAGGGGCAATGAGAGAATTTTTTCGGAGGTTTTATGCCCAACTATATAAGGCGGAGTGTGGGGGGGGGAGGGATGCAGGAATTCTTGGAAGGGATAGAGTTACCCAGAGTATCAGAGAGACAAAAAGTAAGGTTAAACCAACCCATTACAAGGGAAGAGGTTACTAAAGCTATAGGCAGAATGCAGAAAGGGAAGGCGAGTAGCCCTGATGGATTCCCGTTGGAATTCTATAGAACATTAGGGGATCAACTAGCAGACATGCTTAGCGAGGTTTTTCAGGGGGAGCAGTGGGGAGGGCAGCCCCAGATACCAGACACATGCTATGATGCAACGGTATGTCTGATACCTAAGCCAGGGAAGGAACCGACGGAGTGTGCCTTGTATAGACCATTATCATTGTTAAACTATGACCTCAAGATCCTCGCCAAGATCCTGGCGATGAGGTTGGAGGATATCCTGCCTGATTTGGTGCACCCAGACCAGACCGGGTTTATAAAAGGCAGACTGTCCTATCATAATATGCGCAGACTGCTTAATGTGGTCTGGCGGGCAGGGCAGGAGACAGAGAAAACATATGTTATATCTATGGACACGGAAAAAGCGTTCTATAGGGTAGAATGGAGGTACCTCTTTGAGGCGATGGCCCGGTTTGGTCTGGGTGGATCGTATGTTGCTTGGGTCAGGGTGATGTACCGAGCCCCCAGGGCGAGGATCCTGGTTAATGGGTCACTGTCAGCACCAATCGCCTTAGAGTGAGGCACACGACAGGGGTGCCCATTGTCCCCATTGCTGTTTGCCCTGGCATTGGAACCTTTAACAGCAGCAATAAGGCAGTGTCAGGGGATACGGGGAATCGAAGGGGTGGGCAGAACCATGCATAAGGTTACCCTGTATGCAGATGATATGTTGTTATTTGTTAGGGAACCGCAGAAGTCCATGACAGAGTTGTTAAGCCTAATAGGGAAGTTTGCTGCATTCTCGGGATACAAAATTAATTTGAATAAGTCGGAGATGTTATGTTACCCTAGGGTGGAAGCTGCAGACAATCAGCGGGGAATACAAAGTCGGGATTCATACATTACCTATTTGGGTATTAAAGTGGGTAGGACAGTCGGGTCCTTATATGAGCTGAATTATACGCCCCTCCTCAGGGTAATAGACGTAGATTTGAGGAGGTGGCTGCAACTGCCTTTGGCCTGGTTAGGGCGAATTAACTTAATAAAATCAACATCTTGCCTAGAATTCTCTACCCCATGCAAATGATCCCTATGCACTGGGTTAAAGGGGATATTAGGAGGATAGACAGGCTGGTGACACAGTTTATTTGGAGAAGGCATAAGCCGAGACTACGGCTGCAGAGGTTAAAGGCCGAGACGAGCAGAGGAGGCCTGAATTTCCCGGACTTGATAAACTATTATTTGGCTATCCAGCAGAGATTAGTCGCTGACTGGGTGCACCGACCAGTGGTGGCGAGTTAGGTCACGTTGGAACAGTGGGACTGTCAGGGGCGATTATCGGCGTATTTACACTCTAGGGATGGACAGGCCTATAACAACCAAGGAGGACACAATCCATTGGTTAAAATGGTATTAGAGGCATGGAATCAAATTAGGAAACTTAGGGAAATTAGTAGGGGGGAAACATTATTGCTGCCCCTAGGAGGGAATCCCTTCTTTTTGCCAGGATTAGAGGATGGAGGGTTTAGGGAATGGGAAAGATCGGGTATTATATGCTTGGGTAACCTGGTAGATAAGGATGGGTTGAGGTCCTTGGGAGATATTGTGAAAGAATGGAGGCTACAGGGTCAGCAAAACTTTCGTTATTTACAGCTGCGGGCATTCATACTCAGTATAGAGAGGGGTGGAGGAGAGGTACATGGGTGGGGATCAGTGGAAACAATGATATATAGAATGCAAGCAAATCCCAAGGGATGTATAGGCAAAGTGGTGAAGATAATGAGGGAATTATATCCGGATCATACACGGAAAATCAAACAACTGTGGGAGATGGACCTGGGTATTCAGATTAATGAGAATAATTGGGAGCAAGTGTTGCTGGGGCATATGGGGCTTTCGGTCTGTAACAAGTTCAAGGAAGCCTACTTCAAGTTTCTGCATAGGGCATACCACCTGCCAACGGTGGTGCATAGGGCGTGCCCATCTGTCTCACCAATCTGTGGTAGATGTGGAGAAGAAAGAGGGACATATATACACTCTTTTTGGAACTGCAGGGTACTAAGAATCTTCTGGACTGAGATTTGTTCTCAGATAACACAGTTGGGAGGGACCACTGTACCAGTGGACCCGGTGGCGGGATTATTCCGTATGTCTCGGGGGAAGGAGGAGAAGGACTGAGAGTATCTCCCACGATGGACCAGGATAATGCTGGTAATGGCTAGACATTGTATTCAAAATACTTGGGTCAACCATGTGACACCATCCAGTCAGCAATGGCGTCAGCTAATTATACAAAATCTGTCCCTCGAAAAATTGACTTTGACACTAAGAGGAAGACAAGAGACATTTTATAAGGAATGGGCCCCCTTTTTGGCAACATTGAGTAATGAGGAAATGACCATCCTACAAGAGGGGACAGAATAGAAATGATTGGGTCTGTTGACCCCACCTCCTTCCCTTTCCCCTCCCCCCCGCTTCTTCTTCCCCCCCTTCCATTCTGGGTCTGACCTTGGCCTTCCCCCTCAGTTTGGCTTATTCTCCCGTACCTGTTTTACCGGCACTATCCTGCCCTAATGGGTGAAGCTAGGAGAATGGTGTTAAAATGGAATCAATTAAAGGGTGGGAGGGAGAAATCAGGATGAACAGCCCCAATGTGTATGTTTGTATAAATGATTATTGAATAATGAGATGCATTAGTTTGCGTATATGTGTCTGTGTATTTGCTGGTATGTCACTCTGTACTGTGTTGTTTATTTCTGTATAAAATTTATAAAATCAATAAACAAATTATACAAAAAAAAAAAGTAGTCAGGGCCAAGTCCATGTAAGGCTTTATAAGTCAGTAAACCAACTTTAAAGGTGATCTGCCACTGAATCGGCAGCCAGTGCAGATCGCGCAGTACCAGGGTAATATGCGAAGCCTGAGAAGACCCCGACAACAGTCGAGCCACAGCGTTCTGCACTAGCTGCAAGTGACGGACATCAACCCCACGAAGCCCTAAGTATAGGGAGTTGCAGTAGTCAAGGAGCGAGGTCACAAAGGCATGCACCAAAAGAGGCAGATCGCAGGACAGAACAAGGTGCTTGACCCTGGCAATGTTCCTAAGATGATAAAAGGCAGACATGATGACTGCTGACACCTGAGATCGAAGGGTCAGCCCATCATCAAGCACCACTCCCAGGTCACGCACCCATTCAGAGTTAAGAATTTGGGAGCCCCCTAAAAAAGTCCAGAGGGCTGACCAGCCCTCAACCCCTCCATCTGGTGACTCGGATCTACAACCATCACCTCAGTCTTTCCTGCATTCAACTTTAGCCAGCTCGAATTCATCCAATCCTGGATTTCAGCAAGGCAATTATTAAATACTGAGAGAGCACTATCCTGGTCAGGTGCCAAAGACAAGTAGAGCTGGGTATCATCAGCATAGCAGAGAAACCTCAGCCCATACCATCTTACAATGTCACTGAGGGGCAGCATATACACTGCAAACAACATGGGGGACAGCACTGAGCTCTGAGGGACCCCACATGTCAGAGGGAGTGAGTCTGAGGAAAAAATTCCTGACACAACTCTCTGACTTCTGCCACTGAGGAAGGATGTAAACCACCTGAGGACTGTACATGTCAGGCCACAGATGAACCTTAGGAGTTCAAGCAGCACCCCATGGTCCACAGTATCAAAAGCTGAAGAGAGATCAAGGAGCACCAGAATGGGATGGCTTCTCCGATCTCTTGCCATCAAGAGATCATTGAGCACCCGGACCAGTGCAGTCTCAGTACTATGCCTCTTTCAAAAACCAGACTGGAGAGGTTTGTAGATATTGTGGATGGTCAAGTGGTTCTCCAGCTGAATCGCCACTACTTTCTCAATAACCTTCCCTATAAAGGGAAGGTTTGAGATTGGTCTGTAGTTTGCTAGGACATCTGGGTCGAAAGAAGCTTTCTTCAGGAAGGGTGTTACCACTGCCTCCTTCAGGGAGCTTGGAAACTCACCCAATTCCAAGGAGCACCAGACTATCTGAGCCAGAACCGGGCTGATAATATTACATAAACCCATAACCAGGGAGGTTGGGCCTGGATCCAAACTACAGCATGTAGGATGCATACACTGGACAATCCGCATAATATCCATGAACTCTGGCAGGTCAAAGGTACTCCAGGAAACACAATGTGCAGTGACCGAGCATCGACCAACAGCATCCCCCACAGAGCGAGTCAAGAGGATCCCTGACCTGATGTCAGCCACCTTATTCGCAAAGAATCGAGCAAGCTCATCGCATTCCATTTGCGAAAAGGCTCTTCGGATCTGCAGACAGACTGGGTTGCACAACCTGTCCACAGTTCAGAAGAGTTGAGCTGGTCGATTCTGAGTGGCAGCAATCTCCTTGGACAGGAACTCTGCCTTCTTACCGGAGATTGCTGATTGGTAAGCCTGATAATGCTCTACCAATCTAAGGTGGTCGGCCTCCAGGGTGTATTTCCACCAGCACCACTCTAACCTTTGTCCTAGTCACCGCAACTCCCTCAAGGACCCATCAAACCAAGGGGCCCAAGGGTGGAGTAGGAGAGGACGAACACGGACAGGATCAATCATGTCCTGGGCTGAGGAGATGACCTTATTGTAGGCCAAGACCAAGGACTCTGGATTCAACCTGGCCTCAGAAAACTCTGAGAGGTCAATCACCGCCACAAGGCCTTCAGGGCTTACATCCCCTAAAGGGTGGTAACTGACCATCTCTACAGGGCAGGCCTACGAAGGAGGGTGCAGAAGTTAAACCTCACAGTGTAATGATCGGACCAACCAACAAGTTCCACCCCCAAATCAGAGGCCTCAATCCTCAGGAGGAACACCAAATCCAAAGAGTGACCATGACTATGGGTAGTAGAGGTAACAATCTGTGTGAAGGCCAGAGAAGTCATCAACTGAAGGAAGTGCTGTCCAAAAGGCAAAAGTTCGTCGTCGACCCAGGCATTGAAGTCACCTAAAACCATCAGTCTGGGTGACTCCAACACCATGTCAATGGTGAGGTCCGCTACTTCCTGCTGGAATCGCTTTTCATCCCCGGGTGGATGGTAGATGAGAGCTATCCTACAACCCACACCTGCTACCACAGTACACTCAAAGGATTCAGCCTCCTCTACTGGTACACCTGTGAGGCCGAAATCAGTCTTAAAACAGACCGCTACCCCCCCCCACGGTCCAATCTCGGGCGGTGTATCACCGAGTACCCGGCCAGAATTGCCGCTTCTAATGAAGGGTCAGCATTTTCATTCAGCCATGTCTCGGTGATGCATGCCAGATCAGTTGTTCCAACAAGATCTGCAATAATTGCAGTCTTGTTCTTAATAGATGTGGCATTGCATAACACCGTTGGAATTCAAGAGCCGCCCCAGCTACTTGCCCACCAAAAAAAGTGGTGCCCTTGGGTATGGGGACTAGATATGAATCACTACATTCCAGGTTCCATTTGGCCCCCGGGCATCTTCTAGACCTAACCACCCCAATGTGGGAGATCAGCTCATTCGTCCTCTGATGTCTACACCCCCCCACCAACCCTCCTATGCACGATACCCAGTGCACAACAGCGCTGGTAGATAGAAAACATCAGTGGAGGGGGGAAAATGGGTGGAGGGCATGGAGAGCAGAGGATGAATAGTGCACGACTGGGGAAGAAACCATACACATACCACAGGCTAACTAACCACCAGAACTCAATAATAAATAAAAATGAAAACCCACAACAAAACAAGATTAAAAACTTTCCCACATTATAAGCTAGCTCTACTGGTACAATTGCTCTTATCCAATAAATACCTAACAACATAAATACAACCACCCCAAAACACGAGATTTAAATAACCAACTTAAAACAGCAGTACGTAGATAAGTGTCTCACGTGAACTCTCCAGCAGTAAGTTTTAAATTATTAATACCAAAAAGTAATGAGTCTTGAAGGAGGGCTCTCACCACCCCCTAACACTGAATTAGATTTAATCCAGAAAACATGGCCGTCTCACACACATTTAAAACAGATTGTGTGATATGTAATTACTATCAAAGAAAAACAGGTTCTCTCACAGCCTGTCCAAAAATAAGAATAAAAAAACTCCATAATAACCAACAAACATTCCACAGCAGCACAGTTCCAGTTTTTTAAAGGGACTTCTGGTAAGGCAGCAAAGTATCTTGTAGCAGTCCTTCAATGAAAGGTAGTAATTATTTGTATTATGCAACTGCTGTGTTTGTGGTCCAGTACAGCCCCATGAAGGAGACTCATAAGACTTGATAGAAGGCAATATAGTGCAGTGGTTTAAGACTCTGAGCTGCAAATCTGGAGACCTGGGTTTGAATCCCACTGCCCCCACGTGCATACTGTGTAACCCTAAGCAAGTCACTTAACTTTCCTGTGCTCCCAGGTTGCACCTGTAAACAAGTTTTCAGCTTAGTGTGTCTCACCTGGTTAAACAATTGGGAAAAAAAAGTAGGGGTTATCTGGTCAGCAGTCCAATACATTAATAAACTGTTTATGCTCAATGTGTGTGCTGTTTTTCTGTTTCTGTTCTCTTAGATTGTACAGCTGCACCTTTGATAGTCAGATGTGGCCCTTTCCTTCTCTTTTTGACTGTTTTGTTCTTTATGTGATAGAGCACCTGCCAGCTATTCAGTTGTATAGAACTTCACCGAGATTCTCCTATTCAATTCTAAACAAGGAGATTTTTTTCCTATATGGCAAATGGTCACCAGCAGAATTCAGGATTGTGATTTGGATGTGGAGACTCAGCTAAGTATGAAGACAGCAGTCCCACAAGACAAAGGTGCATTTTGTTTTTGAACTGCGGAGAAAAGTGCAAGCAAACAAGGTGTCAAGTGATGACTGTTTAACCTACAAAAACAGTACAGTACATTTTTCTTAACCATTTCTTTTTTTTAATTGAGTATGCTTTATTACAAACTTATGAGCATAAGAAATTTGCCAGCAGAAAAAGTCCATTTGGTCTATCTAGTCTATTACATTTTGCAGCTAGCATATTTCAGAAATACAATATTAATAATTTCATCATTTGCAATATACAACAAATATACAAAAAAAAGGACAACAAACAGAACTTTTGTCCCCCAACCCCCGGAGGAGTGGCACACTGTTCTGACAGTAACATGCTGATCTGTTTCAGGAAGAAGCACCATTCACAGCAGAGAAATGAAGAAGCAGATGGACATTGCTGTGACAAAAATAAGGTATGCTTATGTTTCCTTTGCTTGCATAAGCAGTGAAATACTTCATTGCTATCAGAATAGTAAGTAAGTTTATTGTTCGAAAATACAGCCATTAGAAATTACAATACATACACATGTAAATAAAAAAACATTACTTATAATCACTGTACTAAATTACAGAGGTCAAGGTAAATCCACATCATGTTGCACTAGATATCACTTAGTTTTGATCACATTTAGTACTAAATAGTCCAGCTAATATTAGTTCTATTCATAGTGCACATTCATTCTTCAGAATAAAAAAAATCATTATAATATGTCATTACATTAAATTGCACATAAAACTAGGTAAGTTACAATTGCAATTACACTTGGCATCTTTAATTTTCACACTTATTGTACAAACTGGTTAAGATTTAACTCATATTGCACATTCATTTAACATACTCCCATAGTTTAATCAAAATACAGATTGCACTTTTTAGTGACACTCTTCTTTGCCTTCATTCGTTAGACTGTGTAGAAGAATCTAGCAAAAGCTTCTGCTGTTTCATCCTTACTGTATATAAGATAGTGTATGCCTTAACGTTAACAACAAAGCAGTACTTACATGAGTGGTTGCTATGACGATTGTTGATCTCGAGAGCACAGCTCAAGAGGTCACAATATCATCATAGCAACCACGAGTGTAAGAATTTGCCTTGTTGTTAATGTTAAGCTATACACTTTTCTATATAGTGTATGTTATGGTCAATAACAGGACAAAAGGGAGAAAGTGAAAAAGGGGAAAAAAATCAGTACACTTACAAAATAATACATTTCAATAGCAGCAACTGCAGGGTGGTTCCAAGAACCGATGATAGGTCTGCAGTCGCTAGCTACTTTCATAGAATTGCCCCCCTGACCACCACCGGAGCACACTTCAACCTTCACCTGTCACCCATTACCCTTCACATCCACTGCGGACTCTCGGACATTGACTAGCAATCAATTACTCTAGTTACAATAAGTTGACGGTGGCGTGACTTTGATAACGCGCTGGTGAACTTTTTTTTTATTTTTGAAACTGCCGCTTTCGTGGGTGAGAGCAATGGGCATGATTAGTTACCAGGACGATGCAGGTATATGTGGGGGAGATAGTATGATGGCCATACTGAAGCAGAATGAAAAGTCATTCTGCTGCAGTACTGACGTCACTACTGCAGCAGAACCACATTTTCCTTGTAACAGAAATCAAGTAAGAACTACGTTCTAACATACACTATATACCAAGATTCTCACCAACGTAGGATTATCAATTAGTAAATGCTTAAAATCAACAACATTAAAAATTGTTTTAAGAAGTGATGACCTTGGTCTCTTGTACCATTGGCATTGACATATCACATGGACAAGATTCTCAGGTTTGCCAATATTATAAAAACAATTGACTGAGTAATCTTTATTGTTGGCTATACATTTTGCACAATGCATTGCTGTTAAAGGTTTCAGATTTAAAGGTCAACAGAGCAGCTCTTAATTTAGAGTCTACCAGAATTTCCAAGTATGACTGTAATTCAAAATCATCTTTGTTATTATTAGCAAACCATGGTGAAAATCTAGCGATTTTGATTATTTCTTTGTCCATGCTAACTCAGTAGTCTTTAACTTTTTTGTTAATGGACTTCTTGTACTGTACGCCTAATGTGACATTATCTGCTACATAGCTTCGCAAAAAGTTTAGTTTGTATCTATCCAACATTGTGTGCACAGCATTAAGTCAAGGTGATTTATAGCAGTCATTACTCATCCAACTTTGTTTCTCTAACAGACACATTTTAGTGATTTTATCATACTGCTGCCTAAATAATCTAAGCCGGAAATTATTTTTTTACTATCTAATACAGCTTGTATATTATCAAGGCCTAATTCAGCTCTAATATGTCAGAATAGTATGCTTGTGCCACTAACTAAGTTTGAAGGAGGATTTCTGCTAACTGCCGGCAGCTCAATCCTCCCATAATATGGTGGCTTGGGCTGGGCATGGGCCAAATAGTATTTTCTGAATACCATGAATAGTAGGCTTCCCGAATATTGGGATGCATTTCTCGAATAGTTCACTATTCAGTCACTATTCGGGAACTACTATTCAGTGAGATTTCCAAGTCTTGCAGAGCTTTGTTGGCCAATCAAAAGCCATTTCTGGAGCTCAAAGGCAATCACACCGTGTGACTTCTTCACTCTGAGATGGTAGAAAACAGGATACAATGGTTTCTGAGAGCTACTCTGCAGTACTTCTGAGACCTTAAACTTGTTAAAAAAGAAATAGATTTTTGCTTCACAGGCATCTTTGGGTCAATATAATTTGTTTGATCAGTGTCAGAAAAGCTATGTTTGGTTTTCTGACAGATATTTTTGTCCTTATTGCTGTACTCAGTTACAGGGACTAGGAGTGCTGTCTGCTAACACCCCTTCTCTGCTGCTCTCTGATGCAGCTACTGTGTGATTTTTTTGGGTGAAGCACATATTATTATTATTATTTTTTTTTTTTGCTGTTGTCTGGTTCCAGGCTTGGTTCCCTGCACTACTGATAAAGGTGTCTGCTAACACCCCTTCCTGCAGGTTACAGCTCATGATTTGCTGTATACATTATGACATTTGATTTTGTGAGGCTTTGCCCTGCATGTGCATGCTTAATATATTTTTTCATGAGGCTGGGCCCCACGCGTACACAGATTTTGAAATAAACATCTTCAGCTCTAAGCCAGTCAGGCTTGACTCACTGACTTATTATTGTTAGTCCTCTGGTTCTGGGCTTGGATCCCTGTACACATGAGGAGTGTGTTGGCTAACTCCCCAACCCCACTTCCATAGCCCACTGTACACAATTAACCTGTACATGTGAAATATACCCCCCGAGTTTCTGCCATGTGTGTGCACAGCTGTACCCATTCATATTTTTGTTGTTGTTGTTATTTTGTTAATTAAACAATTGCATGTAGTGGAGCAGGCTAGTCTCATTGAGTTGACTGTATGTCATCTGTGTGTTCCTTGCTCTGTTCCATGTTTGACAGAAAAGGTTACCCTTGTTTTCTCCCTTCTTAGTAGCACTGTTTTTTATTTGCTGCTGCTTTTTTGTGGTACAGTATAACTGGTGAGATCAGCTTATTACTGTAGTTCCACAAACACTAAGTAAAGCAACACACACACAGGCACTACGCAGTAAAAGTTTGTGTTTTACCCAGTAACCACTAGTGACCTGATCCATCATGTCTTTAGCAACCTTGCAAACAAGCTTGGTCCAGCCCAGCAAAGCATCTTCACCATTGGCCCCAAGTAGTGAGGGACAGGATGATAGACCCAGAAATGTACAGCACATCTAGGCAATTGCTGCCGGTGTTGCCCCTGAGACACCAAACCCCCAAACAATCTATGCAGAACAAAGGAAGCACTTGGAGGGGAGTGCAGTAACACAATACAGTTAAGAGCAGTGGTGCATAAAGTTGCAATACATTTATTTGTGCTAAGGCTGTAGGATGCCAATGGAGCCCTGACATGAATCTAGTCTTTGTCAGGGGGCATGTCGGGAACATACAAGCACACTATGAATATACAACCCTTCAAGAGGAAGGGAAAAGAGAATATTGTTTAACCAGGAGTAGCACACTGAGCTGAAGCCTTGTTCCAGATGAGGCCTGGGAGCACAAGGAAGTTAAGTGACTTGCTCAGGATCACACAGCATGAACATAGGTGGATGTGGGATTCAAACCCAGGTCTCCAGATCTACAGCTCAGAACCTTAACACACTGCACTATACTGCCTAAAGAACCACACCATAGATAAGTGATGTTATAATAAATGACACTGAGATGCCCCTGTAACAATACAATCCAAAACTAACATGCTCAAGGATGAAACACTGTATCAGGATTATAAAACATTGTTCATACAGTGGCACTATACAGTATGCAGTGCAGTATCTTGCAAAATTACTGCAAAGTGCTGCAGTATGATGCAAGGAGCAGTGTAATTCAATGGCAATTGAGCCCTCTAGTCATCTAATATTTTGTGACAGCATTTACTGCAAAGTACTGATTGTACTCTATCTTGTCTTGCTCCACTGTAAATTATTGATACATAATACAAATCCAGAGAAGGTGGTGAGATAGATTACATAGACCATGACAGACAGGTGTCTCTCTTTATTAGATGGTCTCAAATATTTATCTCCCCAATCAAGCTTTTTAGTTCTAGTAGCATTGGGAATAGTACTACTAATAATAATAATAATAATACCACCGGTACTACTACCACTACTACTACTACTACTGGTATCACCACCTGTTTCATCTTTACATTCACTGTCACATCCTTTTGTGCAGTAGTAGGAGGGCATCAGAGCATACGTGCTCTGTGCAGGAAGCAGCAGACACCACCAAAAGTATTCCCACTGCTATCACTATGGCTGATACATCCACAGCCAGTGTGCTTCCTACCACCACAGGTGCCATTCTTGCAGCAGCCACCCTTTCAGCTGTCACCACTATGGCAGCCACTGTTATTACTATTTCTATGCCCATGGTCAAAGCACCATCTACCCTGTGTCTGTGACCATGGACACCCTCCAGAGCTGACCCAATGCAAAGCTTGATATCGTTTTCGGAGTGCTATGTGTGTGGTGTGGTGGATCGAGTATGCTGCATGTAGCTTGTGTTGCATTAATGAGAGCTCTACATTGGTGGTTGAAATGTCATTGAGGTGTTTATGCTACACAAGGTTCAATGGGTGATTAATAATGCTGTTAAAGTGCTTTTTTAAAGTTTCCTTAAAAAAGCATGTTTTCTGGCCAAATACCGAATAACAAATACCAAATACCTGGGACCTGAATACCAAATATTCAGCCGAATACTCGGGAAAAGGTATTCGCACAGCCCTAATGGTGGCCATGCAGCTTAAAGAGCAACTGACGCCTTCAGAATAACTTTAACAAAGCATAATATTTAGACACATTCATTTCATCATCATCAGTGTAGCTGGCTGTTTGTGTTTGTCTCTGTCAGTAGTTTAGTTTTTGTGGTTTTTCATGTGTTTCTACTTGGAGGAACTGGACCATTCTTGGACATAACATCTATGAACATTTCCTGGACTAAGAAACTATAAAACATCACCACCAGGTATAGGCATTCTCATCATAAATCAACTTTTTTGGAAGACATCAAAAAGCAAAAGTGAGGTCAGTAAATCTTTTATACAAGTTTCTGGGTTGTGGAGTGCTGCATTGAATAAGAGTGGTAGCAGGGAGGAGGCGGGGAACTACAGACCTGTCAGTCTTACCTCAGTAGTGGGCAAGATTATGGAGGCACTCCTTAAGGAAAGGATAGTGCAACACCTGGAATCCATAGGGGCACAGGATCCAAGACAGCATGGGTTTACAAAAGGAAGGTCCTGTCAAACTAATCTCATAGATTTCTTTGACTGAGTAACCAGAGTGGTGGACCAAGGAGGAGCAGTTGATGTAGCCTACCTTGACTTCAGCAAAACTTTTGACACTGTTCCACATAGAAGATTGATAAATAAGCTGGGTAGGCTCGGGGTGGGTCAGAAGTTGGTCACTGGGTGGCAAACTGGTTGACGGGCAGAAAACAGAGAGTGAAGGTAAATGGTATACAGTCAGAAGAGATGCAAGTCACAAGTGGGGTACCTCAGGAATCAGTCCTGGGGCCAGTCCTCTTCAACATCTTCATTAGTGACCTTGCAGATGGACTAGAGGGTAAGGCTTGTCTGTTTGCAGATGACACCAAGATCTGCAACAGAGTAGATGATCCAGATGGGGTGGGCAGAATGAGAAGAGATCTGGATAAACTAGCAGAATGGTCAGAAGAGTGGCAACTGGGATTTAATGCAAAGAAGTGCAAAATCATGCACATAGGGAAGAGAAACCCTGGAAGCCACCTATAGGCTGGGAGGGGTTGCTAGCAGTCACAAAGGAAGAAGAGACTTGGGCATCATCATCACTGATGACCTAAAATCATCCAAGCAGACCTCTAAAGCAGTAGGTAAGGCTAGGGGGTGTTAGGGTGTATTAGTAGGGGTATCACAAGTCGTAAGAGGGAGTAATAATCCCTCTGTACAAGACACTGGTTAGGCCCCATCTGAGTACTCATACAGTATTGGAGGCCACACCTTCACAAGGACATTAACAAATTGAGGCAGTCCAGAGAAGAGCAACCAAAATGGTGCAGGGACTGCATCAGAAGACATATGAGGACAGATTACGGAGCTCAATATGTATACCCTTGAGCAAAGGAGGAGAGAGGTGATATGATCGAGGCATTCAAACACCTTAAGGGCATAAACAAGGTGAAAGAGTCTAACATGTTTAAATATAAGAAAAATAGCAGGACAAGAGGACACAGCATGAGATTAGAGGAGGCCGATTAAGGGGAATGTGAGGAAATTCTTTTTCACAGAAAGGGTGGTGGATGCATGGAATGGCTTACCACAAGAAGTGGTGGCTATGAATACAGTGCAGGGCTTCAAATAGGCATGGGATAGGCATAAGGGAGCAATACAAATGACTATGAATAGACAGGTCACTGACAGAGCAAAGGCTGAAGGCACATTTATAAGGTAGAAAAAGAAATGGGCAGACTGGATGGGCCTTGCGATCCTTATCTGCCGTCAACTTCTACATTTTCATCTGACTTTCTTAAAGGATGTGTGCTTGTCTTTGAGGTCTATTCACAACTGTTTTGGAGAACAAAGGGAAGATTCTAACAAATGATTTTTACATCCTGCATATGCCCTAGGCTAATGTTCATCACCTTCAGGAATTTAACACTTTCTGGGTCTTTGATCTACAGTAACTATCAGTGTTCTGATCCACAGTAGCTCACCACAAGTCACTCAGGAACACTCACCCTTGTTACAGTAAACATTTGCAGTCTCCTCTACCTCTCACGCTAACCATTCAAGCTCGATACCAGCAACCTGGCACCATGGCAAATCCTCCCTACCCTCACTTGTGGCACCCTCCTACAAAGGACTGGATGCAAATGACAGCTCATGCCACTGTAAAGTTGACAAATTGACACCTGCTGCTAGCCATTACCTTACGCTGGGACCCTAAATGACTACACTGTACTCAAACTAACAAGAAACAGAGGCGTTACATGTCATACTATGAGCTGCAGCAGATGTCCCTTAAACTCCCGCTCCTCTCTTTCTGATGTCAGGAAGTGTCCATCCAAACCCTGGCCCTGTTTCTACCAGGGTAACAAATCTAGTAAAATTGGGGGGGGGGGTTCACCATCGCCACCTTAAATATCTGTAGCCTCCATCCAAAATTGGCATCCCTTCAAGTCTTTGCCAGTCAACACAATCCCGACATACTAGCCATTGTTGAAACCTGGATGACACCAAGCACTCCGGACCATGCCATCTCACTACAAGGCTGCAATATTTTCAGACTGGACAGGACTAATAAGGGGGGGTGCTGTTTACATTAAGGACAACCTCTCTAGCCACCCTGTCTGCTTTTCCACCACTAACTCCTCTGTGCAATTTCTCCCTGTCAAGCTACTACTTGGTGCCCAAAATAAAGTGCTTACTGTGGTCACTGTCTATATCTCTCCTAAAGATCCAGGGTTTGGCCTCCAGACTGTTCTTGAATTTGTAAGATCGCAACCACCTGACACCGAGCTCCTTCTCCTTGGTGACTTTAATATAAATTGTCTCGCATCAGATGTTGGGTCCTCAAGGATGCTATCCTAGCAGCTAACCTAAGCATGGTGGCGAGCTCCCCACTAGAAAAAACTACAAAACTGGAACTTGCACTCTCATTGACTGAATCCTTGCTAGCCACCCAGCCCGCATAAAAAAACACAGTTGTTCTCCCGGACTCTCTCAGTGACCACTCCCCTGTGATCTGTACCTGAACAAATAAGTTCCAAAAACCACCTCCAAAAACCATCTCAAGCAGAGTGCTACCCCATGGAAACCTTACTAAGCTCAAGACCTGTCTTTTACAGCAAGACTGGTCCCCAATATACAATACTCTAGATGTTGACGCAGCTCTAGATTATTTTATCACAACTTTTAACACTGCCTGTGACACCTATGTACCAGTAAAAAAGCGTAAAATCAAAGCGCTCTCAAATCCCTGGCTCACGGCCAAACTACTGGCCCAACTCAAAGCTCAGGACCACCTCTGGGCCATAGCCAGAGCCACAGGCTCCTTGACGGATATCCAGAAGTATAAACAGGCATGAAACCAATGTACCAAACAAATCCGACTAATGAAGAGCTCCTATTTCAAAAATGCCCTCGCAAACTCCTGGGGTGACGGGAGGTCATTCTGGGACAACATCAGAAATATCATGGGTAAGCAGTCCAAATCCTCTTCCACTATAATGACTGTCGATGGAACCACTACCCTAGACCCAATGGTCATGGCAAAGGCCTTAAATAAAACTTTCACTGACCTCAGTGGGGTCCTCCCGCTGGACTTCTTCTCTGACACGGACTCGCCAGTACCAACATCTTCTACTGCCTCACCTGACCAACCACTTTTCCACTTCAAAATAGTTAAGGCACATGAAGTCTACAAATATATAAAAAAGGCTATCTCTAAATCCAGAGCAAGCAGTGATACTATTGATCTTAAAATTCTGTCCCTTACCCTGGAAGAGGTGGTGCACCCACTCACCAAAATTTTCACTCTCTCCCTCTACCTTAGTCAATTTCCCAGCAAATGGAAGTCTGCTATAGTCACACCGGTGTTCAAAAGTGGTGACAAGTCCCTACCAGGAAACTATCGGCCTATATCTATACTTCCACCCCTCTCCTAGGCCCTCAAATGCATTGTAGCTGACCAACTCTCAGACTACCTGCATAAGTATAACACTCTGCTTGCAGTAACATGGATTTAGGAAAGGACACAGTACGTCGACCACCCTACTGGAATTCTCAAGATAAATTCACACTGCCTTAGACAAAGGATATCAGACAGGAGCTGTTTTCATTGACCTAACAAAGGCGTTTGATACTGTTCACCATGGCTTACTTATCACACAACTACACAGTCTTGGGCTCTCAGAAGGACCAGGTTCCTGGGTTAAAAGTTACCTGGCCCAACGCTCTCAATCAGTAAAAATCTCAGAAGTTCTCTCAGACTCAAAACCGGTCCTCTCAGATGTTCCACAGGGGTCAATCCTAGGCCCCCTCCTTTTCAGCCTTTTCCTAAACTCTCTCCCCAAATCCTGCCCGGAACAAATAATCCTTTATGCTGACGATGCCGTGATTCTCTCCTCTCATAAGGACCTGAAACCCTTACTCCAGAGCCTGCAACTTGCTTTCTCCAACGTTGAAAAGTGGTTCCTAGATCACAAGCTGGTCCTAAATCACAAAAAAACAAAACCCATGCTTGTCTCCAGTCCACAAAACAGAAAAAGACAAATTCCACTTACTATCAAAACATACGCAGGAAATACCCTTGAACAAGTGTCAACATTTAAATACCTTGGAATCACCTTTGATCAAGGTCTTACCTTTGCGACCCACATTGATAACACAGCGAAAATGATGAACCAGTGCATTGGTATCCTGTTCTGAAACTGCCAATTCCTTACCCAAGCTGCGCTGAGTATTGCTATCCAAAGCTCTGTCATCTCAATCATAGACAATAGATTAATTATCTATGGCTCTGCCACTACCACCGCACTAAGGCACATCACAACCACCCTAAACAAGGCCTGTCGGCTGCTCACTGGAGCGCAAAGACATACTCATACATGTGAGCTCTACACTGAAACAGGATGGTTGCAACTCTCAAATTGCCGAAGGTACCTCACATGCTTGATGGCAAAAAAATCCATCTTGGACCACACTCCGCCATGTATTCAAGACCTACTTTGCCCGAATACCAGCATCCATCCCACCAGAAGATTGGAACACCAGCCTCTCCAGGTCCCCAGATGCAGGACCACACAGGGCCAAAGATCTTTTGCCTATCGTGCCTCCAGCTGGTACAATGCCTTGAGCTCACTCATTACATCCTCCACATCACTAGGAGCTTTCAAATCCATGCTTTACTCTCACCTCTCAGCCTCTAGCTCCTGTGACTGCCTTCACTAATGATTCTTCCCTCATGGCTGTTTTTACTGTTTTTCATCCTCCTCCTCCTCCTCTGCTCCTTTCTTGACAAAGGCATCTGAGTACCTCTAACTACTCTAAGTCTGCTCCCCTCCTCATATCTCCTCCTACCCTTCCCACCTTGACCATTCCTCCAAAGTTTTGTTTTTTTCCTGTGATGTACTGTATTATACTGGCTTATTGAAACCTTTATAATTTGCTGACCATTCTATGTGACATGTCTTGTTTGTTTGTACATTGATGATGTGGAACCTTTGTAAAAGAGCCATTGGTTCAAAGGTAATAATTCCTAGAACAATAAACTAAACACATTTCAGGTTATATTTCATATTAGTTCCATATTGTTCCTCCCTATTAATTATTACTGAGGCCATCTGCATGAAAACAGGATCTCTTCTCCTGAAGAGTTCATCTGTTCATGTTGCTTTCTCCCCACATAAGGTCTTAATGTTCTGCTTGTGGCATCACAGTTACTCCCATGGCAACAGATTGTGATGTCACAACAGAGGATTATGACATGAAGTAAGGAATAAACTATGGAGGCACATGAACTCTGACAGATAAAGATAATGTATTCCTGCACATTTCCTCTGTAATAAAAGATGGAGGGGGGAAATATATGGAATATATTTAGAATGCAAGCTAATGCAGACTGAATTTTAACTAATCATTATGTTTTTCAAAGTTTTCTTTGAGGCATCAGCAGCTCTTTAAGAGAACCAATGTCAGTCCGCACTCCAGCCTCTCTCAATACACCTGTAGAGCTCTGTGGTCATACCATGCCCCAGTGTGGTTATACTGTGACCCTTGTGGCAAGGAAGGAAGGAAGAAAGAAAGAAAGAAAGAAAGAAAGAAAGAAAGAAAGAAAGAAAGAAAGAAAGAAAGAAAGAAAGAAAGAAAGAAAGAAAACTTTATATATATAGCACTCCACCCTGGAGGCTTGGAGCACTTAACAAGACAATGAAATTACATATTTAAACTAGCAAATGGAGCAAAGATAAAACATAGTATTAAGTATTGTTACAATAAACAGATTTAGGAAAAATAATTTAACATTTAATTTTTCATTTCATTTTATTTTATTTCATTTTATTTAAAGGGTTAGAACATTGAGTGAACTCATTTAAAATCGTGACCCATGGCATTTACAATACAATTACCAAACAGTTGATTGACATAGTATAAACATAACATATAATATGTTTCAAAATATGAATTATAAATACAGAAATTCACATACAATGCTAGATTAATATCAACCACTACAGGCCCTAATTTGAGTTGTCATTGTCTCTGAATACTATTGTTTAACAGCGTTTTGAGAAGGAACTCTAATATTGGTTCACTGACCAATGCAGCCAGTATAGTGTTATGCTTGTGCAACTGTGTTAGTTTGGTTTTGGCCGTTTGCACTCTCTTTTTCCAGAGGAATTACCATCCTGTAGGGGTACGATGGCAAGGAACTCTTGGAGAGGGTTCCACTCCTAGAGGTGCCACGGGATGGTTCCTGTGGCTAAAGGTACCTCAGGAATCCCCCTAAGGATAGAGTGCCGCTGCTGCAGGAGGAGGGGAGGATGGTGGGGCAAAGAAAAAATGCTTCCGAGTGAGGCTTGGAGGAACTGCTTATATAGCTCAGGAAGTGGGAGTGGCTGGCTGCTTGGCCACTGAGCTCCAGGCATAGCCTTACATTTCACTGACCTACGCAGCCAGTAGTGTTATGCTTGTGCAACTGTGATAGCTTGGTTTTGGCCATTCTCTAGTCCAGAGGAATTACCACCCTGTAAGGGGTACAATGTCAAGAAACTCTCAGAGAGGGTTCAACCCCAGAGGTGCCATGGGATGGTTCCCGTGGCTAAAGGTACTTTAGGAATTCCCCCCCCCCAAAATGTAGCATCATCCCCAAAAAGGAGGCAACACGAAACATAATGCAAGCAGTAACAGTGACATAGAAGCAGTAACTGTAACTTAGTAGTAGAGAAGCATAAGCAGTTTGATAATGCAATGATATGCTCAGTTGTCATAGTAACAGCCCAGGTTTGCGTTGCATGATGCTGATGACTTGCTTGAGAGAAGGGGATCCCCTAAGGAGACAGGGAATGGTAGGACATCCTCCACCTCCATCCAACAGCGGAACCTACCTAAAGAAACTAGGGAAAACAACTATGCTAACTAAGTGTTATGATCTGAGGCAAAGGAGGAGAGAAGAAAAAAAAACCTATGAGGAGGAAATCTCTGGGGATCCAAGGCCTAGGTCACCTTCCCTGTAGGCTTGGGATCTTGCAAGGTCGAATGCAGATTGAGTGCAGCAGAATCCCAGGCCGAAGCCGAAGGGATGGCAGTATGCATGAAGTAATAGATTGAGTAAGCAAGGAGTAACAACTGCATAAGCAAGTGTAGACCTGCACATAGGTCAGTAAGCAGTAGTGGTGAAAGGCAAACCAGCATATCAAACTTGTACAGCAATTAAACAACTGAACTGGGAGCATACCAGCCAGACAGTACAAAGCCAAATCAAGGTGACAGACTCTGAGGATTTTCGGCGGTGAAGACAGATTTTTTTAATATCAAGCTATATTAACAGCCTCAGCAGGAGCTAGTTGGCAGACCTCAGAGTTATAACTGCAATAAAACAGGGAGACAATGCTTGAAAGCAGGTGTAGCCAGGCAGAGCAGGGAAACTGCAAGTAAAATGAGAAGCACAGGTAGGGTCAGAGTAACCTGTGTCAGGTGAAAAGAATTGAGTATACAACATGAAGCAGCCATGGCTGAGCCGAAACACACCGGCAATGAATGCAGTTGCAATGCAGTAGTTTGAGCATGGTGAGCACAGTGTTAAAACACAGGCACTGGCTACAATAGTAAGTAAAGTAAACAGTCAGCAGCAGTGGCCATAGTTGCAGGTAACAGAAGCAGTAGCATGAGCTCTGCATAGCAGAATGCTAGGAGTTGCTGTTTAAGTAATTTGAGTTGCGAGTAAGTAAAAGCAAGCAGCATGAGCTCCAGAGTAGCAGTATTCTAAGAACTGAGAAACAAAGCCCCCCCCCAAAAAAAGAGGAACAGGGGGAAGGCAGGCCTCAGACAGCCAGGGAGGCCTAACCAGATCAGAGGACAAACCGGCAGAGCCTTCGGCTGCAAAGAAAAAATGCTTCACATTGAGGCTTAGAGGAACTGCTTATATAGCTCAGGAAGTGGGAGTGGCTGGCTGCTTGGCCACTGAACTCCAGGCATAGCCTTAAATTTAGACAAAACTTCAGAGGACTTTAATTCCAGTACAGGGGGGATCATCTGGCTAAAGAAATATTCAGATTGTTTAATTGTTGTCTTTGGGACACTTAATTCACAGTATGCTGCTTTCCTAAGGGATGCATTACCTTCCCTGACTTTAAGTTTTTTAACCAGCTAACATAGAAACATAGAACAAAGACTTTGAAGGCAGATAAGGACCACTTGGCCCACCTAGTCTGCCTATTTTCCTACCTACTGAATAAGCTGCAGATCCTAGTTAACCAACAGCCTGTTTCTTCCTACCCTCCACAAGAATTGCCTTATGTCTCTCCCATGAATTCTTGAATTTCCCCACTGTTTTTACACCACAACCTCCTCAGGAAGGCTGTTCCATGCATCCACAATCCTCTCTGTGAAAAAATACTTCCTGGCATTTCCCCTGAGCTGTCCCACCTCTGTCTTCAAACTGTGTCCTCTTGTTCTTGTACATCTTTTTTTCGAAAGATGCTACCCTCTTGGACTTTGTTGATTCCCTTGAGGTACTTCAACATTTCTATCATGTCCCCCCTCTCCCTCCATTCCTCAAGATTATACATATTAAGCTCCTTTAGTCTCTCTTCATATGGCTACTGTTGCAGACCCTGCACCATTTTAGATGCACTCCTCTGGATTGCTTCCATCCTGTCTATGTCCTTGAGGAGATGTGGTCTCCAGAACTGCATGCAGTACTCCAGATTGAGTCTCACCAACTATCTGTACAGAGAGATAACTTCCTGTTTTCTACTGGTGATGCCTCTCCCTATACACCCCAGTATCCCCCCAGTCATCCCTACTGCCTTCTCACATTGCTTGCTAACCTTTAGATCTTCTGATATGACTGCCCCAGGTCTCTTTCTATTTTTGTTGTTGCCAGTATCTCACCCCCATTGTGTACTCTTCCCCTGGGTTTTTGTTTCCCAGGTGCATTACTTTGCACTTCTTTGCATTGAATCTAAGCTGCCATACTTCTGGCCATTCCTCAAACCTTGCCAAGTCCTTTCCCATCCTTTCCACCCCCCTTGTGTATCAACCCTGTTGCAGATCTTCATGTTGTCTGCAAGGAGACATACTTTTCCTTCCAGTCCCTCTGCAATGTCACTTATAAAGACATGAAAAAGGACCTGACCCAGTACTGAACCGTGTGGTACCCCACTAGTAACCTCATTTCTTCAGAGTGGACTCCGTTTACTATTACTTTATGTGTCCTGTTGTCCAGTCAATGTTTTACCCAGGCTACCACCCTGGGATGCACTCCCAAGCTGGATAATTTGTTTAATAATCTTTTGTGTGGGACTGTGTCAAATCCCTTGCTAAAGTCTAGATAGGCCATGTCCACAACCCCTTCCGGTCTACTACTTTGGACACCAAGTAAAATAAATCAATTAGATTTGTCTGATATGATCTTCCCTCTGTGAATCCATGCTGCCCCACTGGCCTCTAGGTACTTAATAATTCTTTCCTTCAGTAGCGATTCCATCATTTTTCCTACCACTGAGGTCTAAATGACAGGTCTGTAGTTTCCTGCTTCTGTTTTGCTCTCACTTTAGTGAAGGGGAATCACATCGGCTTTCCTCCAGTCCTCATGTACCACTCCATCCTCCCATGATTTGTTAAAAAGGGTAGTCAGTGGTGTCACTAGTTCTGCCCTTAATTCTTTTAGAATTCTGGGGTGAATTCCATCAGGCTCCATTGCTTTGTCCACCTTCAGTTTTAGGAGTTCTTTTAGAACTCTTTCTTTTGTGAAAGGACTGGGATCGACACCCCTATCCAGATTGCTTCTGTTAATGGGATTAGACATCTCCCCCTCCTCCTCTTTTGTGAATACTGAGCAGAAGTATTCATTCACTTTCCCTGCCTTTTCACTCTCCCTCTCTGCCCACCCATTGTTCATTCTATTCAGCCTCACTATCCTTCCCTTTGTCTTTCTACACTCCCTGATGTACCTATAAAAGGTTGTATCCCCCTTCTTAACATAGTGGCTATCTTTTCCTCAGTTTGGGCCTTTGCTATTCTGACTTCCCTCCCTTCTTCCTTCTGCTTTAACATATACAGTTCTCTGTCCTGCTCCTTCTGTGTTTCCTTAAACTTCCTAAATGCTATCTTTTTCTCCTTAACCTTCCCCGCCACCTCTTTTGAGAACCATAGTGGCTTTTTCTTTCATTTTGATTTGTTTATTTGCTTCACACAAAGGCTTGTTGCCTCTGTGATGGCAGTTTTGATGTTTTCCCATTGTTGTTCCACTTCTCCTTCTAGCCTGTTTGCTAGAGCTTTTCTAAGGCACTCTCCCATCTTGCCAATGTCAGCCCTCCTGACGTCCAGTACCCTCACTTTTGTATGGCTTGACTCTGTAGCTGAGTTTATCATGAACCTCACTGTTTGGTGGTCACTTGTTCCTAGATGGCTACCCACTTCTAGATCTGAGATCCTCTCACTGTCCCCATTTGAGAGTATGAGGTCTAAGATTGCTCCCTCATGAGTGGGTTCCAAAACTAGCTGTCTGAGGCATGCCACCTGTAGGGCATTGAGAATGGCCCTGCTCTTGGATGTGGCTGCAGCAAAGGTGCTCCAGTTAACATCTGGCATATTCGGGTCCCCCATCAACAGTATCTCCCCTTTCTCTGCCATCCTAAGGATGCCTTCTATCATATCCTTGGTCATTCCTTCCCCCAACACAGGGGTCTGTATACAACCCCTGTGCAGACTGTGGTGCCATTTCCAGTCTCTAAGGTGACCCACAGTGCCTCCTTTCCTCTCTATTTACTCTTTTGTTCCATTGCCTTTATCCCTTCCCTTACATAGAGAGCTACTCCTCCCCCTCTTCTCCCCTCCCTGTCTCTCCTGTAGGTTATGTACCCTGTTAACATCCCAGTCATGGTTATTTGTGTACCATGTTTCTGTGACTGCTACAATATCCAGGCATCCCTCTTCCATCAAGTCCACCAGTTCAGGGAGCTTGCTGCCCAGACTACGGGGATTTGTACTCATTACCCTTCATTTCTTAATGGCCTTACCCTTTTTGCCCCATCCCTGTCCTTATTGCCTTTGTCATTTTCTCTCTTTACCCCTGCCCTTCCCCCTATCAACATCTCTATCTTGGAGTTTACTTCACTTATTACCCTGATTTTTTTTTTGGTGGGGCTAGGATTTTCCTGCTCCTTTCTAGTGCCTCCCCCCCCCCTTGGCTAGTTTAAATGCTTGCCAATGAAGCATTTCAACCTATCACATAGAATCCTGGTTCTCCTTCTGGACAGATGCAGACCATCACACCAGTATAGGCCTGTATCACTCCAGGTGGACCCACAGTCCCCAATGAAGCCAAATCCCTGAGCTCTGCACCAATTTTTCAACCACTGATTGAATCCCACGGTGTGAAGCACCCTAGCCTCACCCATGCCATAGACAGGCAGCAGCTCCAAGAAGATTACCATGTGTGCTACTTGTCCAAGGCCCCTCCTCAACTCCACAAACTCTTCCTGCACTGCTCTGATCTCTTTCTCAGCCAGGTAATTTGTCCCTAGGTAGACAATGACATCCAGCTCCCTCCCCTGTGCAGCTGCTCTGGCGATCCTGAGGATTCACTCCCTGTACCTCCAAGCCATGGTGCCAAGCAGGCATCTTACCTCCCTCTACCTTTCCTCCTCCTCCAGTTCTACCCCGCTAACAATGGAGTCCCCACCAGGAGTTGTTTCCTTCTGCTGTGGGGTCTTATGCCACCCTCCTGTGGCTTTCCTTTGTGGAGGTTCCCAGCATCCTCCTTGGTCTCCGCTGTGGGTGCCTCCATAGAGGAACCACAGTTTGCCAGAACAGCATATGAATTTTGGAGAGGTACAAATGGAGGGATGTGCCTCTGTTCCACCACCTTCACCCTCCCTGAGCCCACTCTGGTCCAACCATTCCTCTTTCTTGGCAACCTCTGAGGCAACGACAGTGGCCCTAGTGGTCCCTGGGTGGGAGAGGAGGTCCCCCAAATTCTGGCCAACTCAGCTTGGAGATGAGCAACCTCCTCCCTCAGACCAGAGAGGTGCCTGCAGATGGGATAACACCGCATCCTCCAGAATGTCTCCCAGAAGACTGCTGCTCCACAGCCACTGCACTGCATGACTCCTATCATGTCTTATTTCCGACCCCTTAACTGTTGTTTGGAATATTTACTCTTTCCTCTGTTTATTTTTTTTCTCCCTAATTACTTACTGCCTCTGTGCCCTTTAAGCTCCTGATCGTCCTGTTCTGAGACAAGAAGTTCCTATATTTCTCAGTAGTCTCCTTACTTGCTTAGAGTCAGACCTCCAGCAGCTGGGCGGGATGAAAAGCTACTCTTTTCCTTCTAGGATGGTGAGTCTTTTGTGGCTCTGTGATCACTCACTTCTTTCTCCCAAACAGGAAGTTCCTGTTGTCAGTCAAATTGGTGTCTCTCTTACACTGTGCATCAGCACCTGTGGCTACAGACGTGTGCATCCCACAGAGCCTGTGCATCTGCAGACAGAAGTAATGTTGCAATAACGGTATTATGGATGTCGTCAGGCCTGCACTTTTGCAGTCAAAGATTGGTGTGTATGTCTTACAACCTTGTTTTTAGAAATGCAGCTATAGAAGCAAAACATTTGTGACATATTACAAAATGGCTAGCACTATGGAAGGGCTGTATTGGTGCTACCATGGAGGGCAGTCAAATATGAATTTGTTTTCTGTGTAAAATAAGTCTTTGTCAAGTAGCAAAGAGTAAAGCTGTACTCTGCTTTGCTACTGCCCTGTGCTAGATGGCACTACTATAGTACCAACAAGCACTAACAACTACCAGTCTAGGATCTCAATCATTATACTAGATCTTTGTGCCCACATTGCAAGGCAATTACAGAAATTATTTTTCTTCATGAAAGTAAGCTCCCTACCATTTGTAACAAATGGAAATGTATCACATAATAATACTCTGTTTTGCTGCCCCCACCCCATGTTTTGGAACTCATTTCTTCAGTGTAATGCTACACAGAAATAAAATAATTTGCGACTTTTGAAATGCATACTTTCCTGCTGAAAAGTTTTCTTTATCACAAAATGGCATATGATAAGTGCAATAATACAATTCAACCTCTGAGTAGTAATGCATTCACCTCACTTCCAGGGACAATAAGGCACTTGGCATGTGGTAAAATACCCATCACTACCCATACCCTATCATGTGTTATTGCTTACAACATATATATATATATATATATATATTAGAGCCAAAAAACTCTGTTTAATGTATCAGTTAGGGTTGTTCCACAGCGACAAAGTGGAGAAATTCAAGTGTTAGGGTTGAAAGACCCTTGCACTCCCCAGCCAGACCCCAGCCAGCACGGACGTCATGTGTATTGTCCTAACTCTCACCCTATCGCATGTGTAAAGAAGCAGAGGTATAGGTGAATGGGGTGAGAGTTAGGACCAATGACCTCAATGCACACCCCATTGCCAGTTGGGGGCGTGGGCTGGAGGAGTGCAAGGGTTCTTTCAACCTTAACACCAAATTTCCTTACTTTTGTCACTGTGGAACAACCCTAACTGATGCATTAAATGGATTCTTTTGCCTCTAATTTCACATCTTTTTGAGAATGAGGACTATAAATAGTGAATGGAACGTGGTGGTGTCCACCACATGATTTTTGGTGACATAGTAATTGTAACTACAACAGAAACGCAACCACTAATGGTAACGTACATGGTAACACAAATGTAAATGGTAAAGCAAACGTTAATAGAAACAGAAGCGCAAAGTGACACCAAAGCGAACAGTCATGCAAATGGAGGTGCAAGCGCATACGTGAATGCAAACCATAATGCGCACAGTCATGGTACCACAATTGTAAATGCAAATGGTAAAGATAGCATGAAGAATAACGCCAAAGGAAACAGAAACACGAACGCAAGCGCGTACAGAAATGCAAACCATAACACGCACGGTCACAGTACCACAATTGGAAATGCAAATGGTAACATTAAGAGCAAAAATAATGCCAAAGGAAACAGAAATGTAAACGTGAATGCATGCGCTTACAGAAATGCAAACAGTAACGCACATGGTCACCTCACCGCAATTGTAAACGCAAATGGTAAAGTTAACATGAACAATAATGCCAAAGGAAACAGAAACGTGAACCCAAGTGCGTACGAAAATGCAAACCGTAATGCGCATGGTCCCGTTACCACAATTGTAAACGCAAATGGTAATGGTAACAGCAACAATAAAGGCAAAGGAAACAGAAAGGCAAAAGCAAACACAAGCGCATACGAAAACGCAAACTGTAATGCGCACGGGCACAGTAACGTAATTAGAAATGCAAATGGTAACATTAACAGCAATGAAGATGCAAAACAAAAGAGAAACGCAAACAAAAGGGCTGCCGGAAATGCAAATGGCAATGCACACGCAGACGCAAACCAAAAAACAAACACAAACAGTAGTGGAAACGCAAATGGTAACAGTTACAGAAACGCAAGCACAAACGAGAATGCAAAGGGTAACGCACACAGTGGCGTACATGGGAATGGTAAAGCAAATGGGAATGGAAATGCAAGTGGAAATGTTAAGTGTAATAGTTACAGAAGTGCACACCCTGTTTTTGCCCAACAGCTGCATAGAGAAACACAGGGTGTACAAAGAATGTGTGCATAATAATGGGCCTCGGAGCAGAAAAAGAGCTGTTGGAATACTAAATTGCTTACATATCAGGAACCACACAACGTAGAAAAAAAAGTAAAATTTCATATGATTCCTGAGTTTTCTGGCTAGGTTTTTGTTGGATGTGTACCCCTTAAGGCTGCGCATTGTTGCAACGAAAATTCTGTATCTCGCATTGTTTCCAAGATACGAGCCCCAAAAGGCACTTCGGATGACACCATGTTAGTCTATGGGAAAAAACATAAATTTCAGACTACTGTAACTTGGCATCCATGCAATATTTTGTCACAAAACCATGAAAGGACACATCTGTGAGATGTTGGCTGCCTTCCCTCCAAATTTCAGTCCAAAAGACCAAACAGTTATTTTGCAGCAGGGTGGCAAAGAATTCCTGTCATTTTGGCCATAGTCTGGAAAAGTAGTATTGTGATTTGCGAAAGCTTTCGCAAAAATTTGCGAAAGTGTCGCAAGTGCGACACTACATTGTGACACTACTTTTCCCAAAAATTTGGAAAACATATTTCTGGGGGGTGTTTAACCCCAAAATAAAGACATGGCTAGCATCCTGAAGGTCCGACTAGGTGAACAGAAAAATAATTGTGTTCCTAGAGGGTCCCAATTTTAAATGCCAAGCATTTTTCTGATCACCAACCCCAAATAAAATGGCGGATTTGCGACACTACTAGGGTCATTTGCGACACTAAAAAGTGCATTTGCGACACTTTCGAACTTTTTGTTAACTTTTCCTATTGACTTATAATGGGAACTTGTTTTTTGAATAACTTTTGAACCGTTTAATATTTTTTCACGAAATCTTCAAAAGGCACTTCGGGAACCCTGGCTGCACGTTCCCTGAAGTTTTTGGACTGGTCGCACAAACCATGTGACCTGTAGGCAGGAGCAAAGAATTTGCAAAAAAACGTAATTGCACACACGGATTTCGCTTTGATCCCAAGATCTATGGTGCCCCTACCCCCATGCCTGCCAAATTTCAGGCAAATCTGCTGAACAGTGGCAAAGTTATTAAGGTGCAAAGTTTCACCTTTAACCTTAAAAGTGCTACTTAACTTAACTATGGTAGCACTATTGTGCTACCATAATATATATATATATATATATATATATATATATATATATATATATATATTATGGTAGCACAGTAGTGCTACCATAGTTAGGGTTGAGGAGCCATTTCTATGTTAAACCCCAAAACTTTGCACCTTAATAACTTTGCAACCGTTTGACAGATTTGGCTGAAATTTGGAATACAAGATCAAGAACCATAGGCCTTGGGATCTGTCAAGTTACGTAGTGGTTGGATATACAGCTGTGGAGTTAAGCGTGATCTGTGCGCACGTTTACGCTTTTTCTGGAATTCTACGGTCGCGCCTACAGGTCGTACGGTTTGCGCGACCTGTCCAAAATCTTCAGGGAACATGCAGCCGGGGTCCCCGACGTGCCTTTCAAAGATTTCATGAAAAAATATTTAACAGTTCAAAAGTTATTCAAAAAACAGTTTCCCATTATAAGTCAATGGGAAAAGTTAACAAAAAGTTCAACACTTTCGCAAATGCATTTTTACTTTTGCAAATGGGCCTGTTACTTTCGCAAATCGGCCATTTTGTTTTCAGTTGGTGATCAGAAAAATGGTTGGCATTTAAATTTGGGACCCTCTAGCAACCTAATTCTTTCTGTATTCACCTAGTTGGACCTTGAGGATGCTTGCCATGTTTTTATTTTATGGTAAAACACCCCAGAAATATGTTTTTCAAATTTCTGGAAAAAGTACTTTCTCAAATTACTTTCATGCTCACGAAAGTGTCGAACTTTTTTGTGAAAGCTTTTGCAAATTGCGACAGTAGTTTTCCATCTGTGGGACAGTGACAGCGATTCTTTGGCACTGCGCTGCAAAAGAACCGTTGGGAGTTTTGGGCTGAAATTTGGAGAGAACAGAGCCAACATCTCACAGATGTGCCTTTCAGTGTTGTATTGAAAAAATATTACATGGCGGCAAAGTTACGGCACTCCAAAGTTGACGTTTTTCCCATAGGATAACATTACGGCGCCCGACGCATTACAGGAAACTTTGGCACCCTGCTGCAAAATAACGGTTTGGTCTTTTTTCCTGAAATTTGAAGGGAAGACAGCCAACAGCCCACAGATGTGCTTTTCAGTAGTTTGGTGAAAAAATATCACACTGCGGCAAAGTTACAGCACTCCAAAGTTGACAGTTTTTCCCATAGGATAACATTACGGCGCCCAACGCATTACAGAAATCCTTTGGCACCCTGCTGCAAAATAACAGTTTGGTCTTTTTTCCTGAAATATGGAGGGAAGACAGCCAACAGCCCACAGGTGTGCCTTTCAGTAGTTTGGTGAAAAAATATCACACGGCGGCAAAGTTACGGCACTCCAAATTTGACAGTTTGTCCCATAGGATAACATTACGGCGCCCGACGCATTACAGAAATCCTTTGGGTCCCTGCTGCAAAATAACGGTTTGGTCTTTTTTCCTGAAATTTGGAGTGAAGACAGCCAACAGCCCAGAGATGTGCCTTTCAGTGGTTTGGTGAAAAAACATTACAGGGAGGCAAAGTTATGGCGCTCCAAACTTTTCTTTTTTCCCCACAGGATAACATTACTGCGTTCGCCGTGCCTTTCAGGGCCCGTATCTCGGAAACGGTGCGAGATACGGACTTTTTATCGGAAAATTTCTTAGCCCCCATTACCAAATTAGCCAGGACAGTTGTAAATAATATGACTTTTAAATTTTTTTTCTACATCGTACGGTTCCTGAGATATAATGTATTTAGTATTCCAAGATCTTATTTTCTGCGCCAATACTCATTATTGTGCATACATTATTTGTACTCACTGTCTTTCTCTATGCAGGTTTTGGGGAAAACCAGCCTGTGCACTTACATTACTGTTACTGTTGCCCTTTCCCCTTGCGGTTCCGTACCTGTTTCACTTACCGTTGACGTCTGTGCCACCATGTGCGTCATCCTTTGTGTTTTCATTTGCGCTTGCGTTTCAGTTATTTTTTGCCATTTCTGTCTACAGTACTGTTTATCTTTCTGTTTCACTTTACGTCACCATGCCCATTGACATTTCTGTTTGCAGGCACCATGTTACTATGTGACAACACATCACGTGGCAGACCATTCCGCTCATGCACCTTGTGCGTTACTCTTTCTGTTCTCATTCGCTTGTGTTACCATGTGTGCCACTGTTAGCATTTCTGTTTGCGTTGCTGTCCCTGTTAGTATGCCACAAGACATCATGTGGCGGGAGCCTGGGCCCTTCACTAAAAACTCCGTTTAATGCATTAGTTAGGGTTGTTCCACAGCGACAAAAGTGAGGAAATTCGCTGTTAGGGTTGAAAACCCTAACTCCGAATTCACCCCCCCCAGCACCACACACACACACAGACACACACACACATTCAAGTATGGGGGAGGACCAAGTCAACACAAACAATGACAGACATCCAGCAGCAGGTGCCAGAAATAACAAACAATTGTCTAAATGTACTACGAGACATCCCCACCCACCTGACCAGGTACTGCATGCTCAGTGGAGATCAACAGCAAAACTGAGGCCATGTACACCAAACGTACACATCCCTGATTGCAGCTGCACACATGCACCACACTTAGTAGTTGCATGGCCTTACCTACCGATGCCCCACACCAGACCACACCACTTGTGGTGGCCACCTGAGCAATAGAGTTCAGCAAAACCAAGGAGTTGTACAGGTATAATATCTCTGATTATAACAAGGGTTTGAGAAATGCAGCTTTCTAATTGACTGTAAACATTGTAACAGCCTTATGTTTAGTTTTTATTAACATACATGTAGAGCCTAACCATATGATGAACATGGTTTAATGTTGTTTAAAAAAGAGTTTTATTATGATAGCAATAAGCCACTCCCAGATATTATGTTAATGGTCAGTTTATCACTG
Organism: Neoceratodus forsteri; assembly: GCA_016271365.2. Classification (NCBI taxonomy): domain Eukaryota; kingdom Metazoa; phylum Chordata; order Ceratodontiformes; family Ceratodontidae; genus Neoceratodus; species Neoceratodus forsteri. Next base: position 50,672,300 of record CM057449.1, on the reverse strand, counting down.
TCTAGCGACATGTGGCACTCAGCTATGCCTCATTCAACATTAAACCCCTACAGGGTGATTAACAGACCATTTAACATAACTGTTGGTCATGCCTTATTGCTTAATTGTCTTTATGAGTAGATACTCTCCCTCTGCTAGGCACTGCAGCAGCTTTGCAACACAGTGTCCCACCAAGTTACACCATACACTGTCTAGTTACTGGAGAATGGCTGTGAATATGAACTCATGAAGATGAACAGTGTAACTTGATCATTACAGTCATCGAAACCCTAGTGTGATTATAACTAATAGAGTCAGTGATAGAGGATAACCTCTGCTGTCTTAGTACACTTACCCCATTGTGAGTTAAATCAATACTAAAATACATTCTGTTTATATCTACACCATACCTACTTGATTCCTGTTGTACCACAATTAACATAGTTATCACTTTGATAGCATCAGTGACAGAAGTGTGGCAAACCCAAACAGTAGGCATACAGCCTGAGTATGAAACAACTGTTAAAAAAATCACACTGTGTCCATAAGTGGCATAGATCACTCATTGCAACAATAGTAAATGTATTACTATTTGAATAAGTCAGTCATCACAGATGCAATGAGATTTTCTTTATCAGGTACAACATACTCAGTAAGTGCCTACAGGAAAATCTATCCTATATACATCTCCGATACAGGTACATCATTGTTGGCTCAGTAGTGCTATGTTATTTAGAAGTTGCTTGGCCTGATCCATGCAATTACACTGTTTCTTACAAAGAATACTTACTGCATCTTTAGTACTGAAACACACTGAAGGTCTATGTATGTACATCAGCAGTACACCTTCATCAGTAAGAATGCATGTGATACTGGCAGTACGAATTTCACAGCGTTGAACAGGCAATGCTTTTCCATACGTTTACATCAGCCTCTCTATGTTGAGTAAACCATTGCAGTAAATGTACTACTATGTAAATCACCCACTAAATGTATCACTACTTTTATCTTGAGCATGCTAGTGTCTTGTAGTTAATTTATGTGCTTCTCTTAATTAATGTATACTCACTAGTGTTAAAACCTTTCTACAACTGTCATCATGCACCTTCAACATTTATATTGAATAACGGCACAGTACCAGTTATGGTGTGGTGTGGGGCATCGGTAGGTAAGGCCATGCAACTACTAAGTGTGGTACATTGTGTGCAGCTGCAATCAGGGATGTGTACATTTGGTGTACATGGCCTCAGTTTTGCTGTTGATCTCCACTGAGCATGCAGTACCTGGTCAGCTGGGTGGGGATGTCTTGTAGTACATTTAGACAATTGTTTGTTATTTCTGTCACCTGCTGCTGGATGTCTGTCATTGGTTGTGTTGACTTGGTCCTCCCTCATACTTGAATGTGTGTGTGTGTCTGTGTGTGTGTGGTGCTGGGGGGGGGGTGAATTCGGAGTTAGGGTTTTCAACCCTAACAGTGAATTTCCTCACTTTTGTCGCTGTGGAACAACCCTAACTAATGCATTAAATGGAGTTTTTTGCCTCTAATATATTATATATATACTGTATATGTACGTATCACAAGACTTACACAGTATAAAATTTGTATTTCATTTCTTGCTTAGCAGGCTTTTCTTGAAGATTGCTTCTATGCTGAAGTCCAAACAACTTGATACTTATCTGCTTCTGAGTGTCATTGACATCTAGAGATGTTGCGAAATTTAATTTCACCAGTGAAATCTGGGTGAAATCATGAATTTTGTCCCACGTAACATTTCGCAAAGATAAGCCTTTAAGGAAAAATTTCACCGGTAAATTTCACTTTTGCCAGTAAATTTTGCCTTGCACTAGTATCAGGTGAAATTAGGGAAAAGAAAGGCTTGTCACATGACTTACTCTCTGCAGCAGACTGCATGTCACGTGGGTGAATTTACTAAGCCAGGAAGCCACTGAATCTGCTTCCTTTTCCTAGAGCTTGCAGGCGGAGTAGTGGAGTATGAGACTGACTGCAGGAGAGGAAAACCTTTAAATTGTAGTAGTTTGTATGGTTGTTTGTGTTTGTGTTCTTCCCCAATTTATTTATTTAAAAAAAATGGTCAGCTTTCTGTTGTAGGGCATTTTGTATTGTGTTATATTTTTATATCTTTAAGTTTATAGTTACAGTAGTTTGTGTGCATGTGTGCTCGTGTTTGACTCCCTCTCTTTCTTTTTCATTTATTTAGTTTTCTATTAAGAAAAGGTTTTTTTCTTTATCATATATGGGAGGAAAGATAGAGAAACGGGGACTGGGCAGAAGGCAGGAGCAGTAGGAATTGAAGGATCTACTGTTCACCTTAACAGGCAGGCATTTCTGTCTGTAACACAGATCCCCCAGCAGGTGCATGTGTTCCCCTCTCCCCAGCAGGAACAGGATCCCATTGCCCCCCAGCAGCAGAAGCATGTGCCCCACCCCCCCAGCAAGGGCAGCAGGATGTTGTTGAGGCCCCTCAGGACATCAGTTGGTACCCCTACATATTCTCTGCAGTGTGGTAATTTTTTACCACAAAGGCTGGAGATGAAACAGTTGTCATCTGCAACCTTTGTGGCAGCAATGTTAGGCATGAAAAACAAGGGTCCCACTTTGGGAGCGGTGGGCAAAGGAGTCACCTGCAGCACCAACACGTTGCAAAGTGGCTCACAAAACAACAAGAGTTTGCAGCAGCAGGAGGCAGTGTTGAGCAAGGGGAAGGGGCAATGAGCAGGAGGATGGCAGTTGATGGCCTAGGGGGCATTGCAGGTCCAGCAGGAGGACACAGCAGCAGTAGGACTCAGAGGCAGCAGGACCATCCAGTTTCAGTGATGCACCTCACTCCCACTGGTGCAGTTGTGCCTCTGATTCTTCATCACTGACTGCAGCAGCCCTCCCCCCCCAAGGTCAGGTCAGCATAGAAGATCTGGAAGCCGTGCACCATGAGATGGCAGTGGTGCACACTGGGGTGCAAAGTGTCTGGCAGGAGTTGGACCAGTTCAACCAGGATGTCAGGGGAGACCCCCAAAAAATAATGGAGGACCAAAGGAAAGTGTTGGACCTCCTGGTGGAGCTGCATCATGGTGGTGGTGGTGGTGGCACTGGTGAAAGTGAATAATGGCACATGGTCCAAAGTCCAGTGCCATGTCAGTTCTGATGACCTGAAGGCAGCGCAGCATCTCATTTTTTTCTTTTTCTTCTCCTTTGTTACTTTCACTCTTCCTCATCTGCACCCCCTAAAAATAAGAAAAAAACAACAACAAAAGTAAAAAAAAAAAAATCTTTTTCGTCCTCTTCCTCTTCTATATCCTCTTGTTTCTTTTTCTTGTCCAGTGGTTTTGTCTGTAATTTGTTATGTAATGTTTATGCTCCCTCCCTTTCCCCTCTCATATGAATACCCTTGCCCTGACCCTGCATGTCCCCCTGTTGTAGTACTGTGCCCATAAACTCTGTACCTTTCTTCTTATTTTTTGTTACTCCTTCCTTATTTGTTTCCTCCTCCTATCCACAAATGTCAAATATTTTAATTTGTTTCTATGAACAAATTTTTTTTTCACAAAGCTATGTGATGTTGTGTGGGCTTGTAGCAGTTGTTTTGGCTGGGTGCAGCATCACTCTCTCTCTCTCTCTCTCTCTATATATATATATATATATATATATACGCAACAGTCATAGAAACATAAGCACTTTTATTGCGGTTAAACATAAATATGTTTCTTATGCTTAACACCATGTGTCCCCTGGCTGTGCCACCCACAAATGTTAACTTTGTGTCCCTCCTCTCCTGTCATGATGATGTTTTATAGTGCCCCACCACCACACGGTCCAAAATGTGCACTTGGGCCGCAGTTTAACACAATCTTTTGCCGCCATACTGTGCAGAGCAGGTATGCTAAGATGAGAAATATGAGAGGAAAAAAGTAGGATGAAATTGAGACATGAATCTGCTCTCAGTCATGATGTTATATAGTGCCTTGCCACGGTAGCCTGTGATGTGGGCGACTGAATGTCGGCAACCGGTCATAAGGGCTACTGCACAATGGCACCGATGATGTGGATGACCTTGGATTTCACCTCTTTCCCCGAGTTGCGCCCCCCTGGAGTAGGAATCCTAATTAAGGAGGTGTGGGGGACAAAGCCCCCCATGGGGGGTGGGGGGGCAAAGCCCCCTGCATTAAATAACATAAATAACATACTGTTTTTCAGTCGCACTTGTGGTTGTGTGCCCTTATGACCAGTCGCTGACATTCAGTCGCCCTTGTCACATAGAACCCCTGCCACCACCAGGACAAATAAAATGCTGTTTTGTCCACCGTTTACAAATGATTTCAGGCTGAATCTTGTTGCTGCTAGTGCAGAACAGGCTGTACAAGTCCAGAAATCTTACATGAAAGATGTTATATAAAATTTTGACAGAAATCTGGTCTTAGTAATGATGTCATATGGTGCCACCCCCCACCACCTGGACCAAAACATACTAACATACTAAATTGCCAGCAGAATAGGCCTAATGGTCTTTTGTGTCCGCTTGTTTGGTCAGCTCCCACCCTGGGAGTTGACCTTGCTGCCCCCCTCGCCCTCTCTGGCTTCTCCCGTCCCAGACCTGGATATTCTCGCTGCACTGGATTTTGCTTCCAGAAACCTTCCCCTGTACCTGTCCCACCCCCTCTTGAACCCCTCCACCATCTCTGCCTCCACCAGCCCCCTGGGCAGTGCATTCCATGACTCCACCACCCTCTCAGTGAAGTAGCACCTCCTCCTTTCTCCCCTGAATCTCCCCCCTCCAGCTTCCACCCAAGCCATCTAGTGGCCCCCCTCTTTCCTTCAAAGCACTCCGACTGCTCCTCCCCTATTTACCCCCTTCATGTACCTGAAGACCTCTATCATGTCCCCCCGGTCCCTTCTCTCTTCCAATGTGTACATATTTAGCTCTTTGAGCCTCTGCCCATAGGTCCTGTCCCCGAAGCCCCAAATCATTTTGGTTGCCCTCCTCTGGGCCCTCTCCAGGTGTTCAATGTCCCTCTTTAAGTGTGGCCTCCAAAACTGCATGCAATACTCGAGGTGCAGCCTCACCAAGCAGTTATACAGAGGGAGTATCACTTCCCTCCTTCTGGAGGTGATCCCCCTAGTGATGCATCCCAGCATCCTGTTGGGCTTGGCTGCTTCCCTCCTACAAGTCTCTGAGTTGTTCATCTTGACATCCACCACCACCCCCAGGTCCCTCTCAGCCATCGAGACTTGTAGCATTCCCCCCCCGGGTGTACACTTGGCCCGGGTTTCTGGCTCGCAGGTGCAGTACCTTGCATTTCCCAGCATTGAACCTCAGCTTCCACTTTCTAGACCACCTTTCCAGAGCCTCCAGGTCCCCCTGTAAGGCCACCCTCCCCTTCTGTTTTAGCCACTGTTTACAAAGGATTTCATGCTGAATTTTGTTGCTGCTAGTGCAGAACAGGCTGTACATGTCCAGAAATGTTACACAGAAAATTTTACATAAAACTGAGAAAGAAATCTGGTCTCAGTCATGATGTTATAAGGTGTTCCCCAATATCCTGGACCTAAAAATGCTGTTTTGGCCACTTAAAGGATTTCAGGCTGAATCTTGTTACTGCTAGTACAGAACAGGCTGTACAAGTACAGAAATGTTACATACAATTTAGACAGAAATCTGGTCTCAGTCATGATGTTATATGGTGCCCCCCAACTCCTGCACCAAAACATGCTGTTTCGGCCACTGTTTACAATGGATTTCAGCCTGAATCTTGTTGCTACTAGTGCAGAACAGTCTGAACATGTCTAGAAATGCTACATGAAAAGTGATACATAAAATTGAGACAGACATCTGGTCTCAGTCATGATGTTATATATTTCCCTGCAACCACCCAGACAGTAACATGCTGTTTGTCCATTGTTTACAAAGGATTTGAGGCTGAATCTTGTTGCTGTTAGTGTCAAACAAGCCATACAAGTCCAGAAATGTAACATGAAAAAGTTACATAAAATGGAGACAGATATGTTGTCTCAGACATGATGTTATATGGTGTTCCCCCACATCCCAGACCTAAAAATGCTGTTTCGACCACTGTTTGCAAAGGATTTCAGGCTAAATCTTGTTGCTGTTGGTGCATAACAGGCCATACACGACCAGAAATATTACATGAAAAATGTTACATGAAATTGAAACAGAAATTTGATCCCAGTCATGATATTATATAGTTCCCTGCCACCACCTGGACAATGACATGCTGTTTGTCCACTGTTTACAAAGGATTTCAGGCTGAATCTTGTTGCTGTTAGTACCGAACAGGCCATACGAGTCCAGAAATGTTACATGAAAAGTTACATAAGACGGAGACAGATATGTTGCCACAGTCATGATGTTATATGGTTTCCCCCACATCCTGGACCTAAAAATGCTGTTTCGGCCACTGTTTACAAAGGATTTGAGGCTGAATCTTGTTGTTCATGTTAGTGCATAACAGGCCGTATGTGACCAGAAATGTTACATGCAAAATGTTACAGAAAATTGAGACAGAAATCTCATCTCAGTCATGATATTATGTAGTTCCCTAACATCACCTGGACAAAAACATGCTGTTTGTTCAGGATTTCAGGCTAAATCTTGTTGCTGCTAGTGCATAACAGGCCATACATGACCTGAAATGTTACTTGAAAATGTTACATAAAATTGAGACAGAAATCTAGTCTCAGTCATGCTATTATATAGTTCCCTGCCACCACTTGGACAATAACATGCTGCTTGTCCACTGTTTACAAAGGATTTCAGGCTGAATACTATTTGCTGTTAGTGCCAAACAGGCCATGCAAGTCTATAAATGTTACACGAAAGATTTTGCATAAAACTGAGACAGAAATCTGTTCTTATTCATGATGTTATGTAGTTCCCTGCCACCACCCAGACAACAACATACTGTTTGTTCCTGTACAAACTTGCCCAACTATGACTGGGGTCATTGAGATGGTCCCGGTCTCTGTGTTCTGGGCAATAGATCTTGACTTTATTTTCATGCATTGTTTATTTTCACTTACTCTGCTGATTGGACTTGCCCTGAGGGGTCTTATATTGTGATTTGAGGCCTGATAACTTTGCTTTCCTATAATTTAGAAAATTAGTTTCAAGTCTCCTTTTCTGCTCTGTGTAGGGCGGTTAGGGGTATTGCTGGGGGTGGGATTTTAGCTGTTTAATAGTGTGTATGGTGTGTGATGTGCTCGTTAAAGTTTTCAGGATTTGTGTGTATTAACTGTGTTTTTTAAGTGTGAGTGATAGATATTTTTAGCTTGGTTTGTCTCTGCACTTATTTAAATCTTGTGCAATACAGGGTTCTCCTGTTGGGCTGGACTTTCCAGGCAGAGATGTGATGGAGCTGTGACCCAGCTCAAATCACATATGCTGCTGCTCGGCATTGTGATTTTCACCCCTTTACCAACCTCCCCATTCCCGCCATCACAGCTAGGTGATGCAGGAAAGTCTGAATTGTGAGGAGGCGAATGGGTGGTTGTTGATGGCCGAGGGTGGCTGAGGAGAGGGGTAGTGAGCAGCATCGAGGTCGTCCAGTGCAGGAGATGCCCTGGTTTCAAATGGAGACTAGGGAGAGGCCATACATGTTTGGTCTCCGTACCCAGGGTTCCCACCAAACTGAGTGGGGAGGTAGCTAGAGGGCAGGCCACATCCTCTAATTATCTTCAGGTGGTGATATGCAATGCCAGGTCAATAAGGTAAAAGACCACCATTTTTGCGGATTTGATTTCCTCTGTTGACCTGGCTTGCATTACAAGACCTGGTTTGGTGAAAATATGGGGCTGGTTCTAGAGGCTGCCATCCTCACCAGTTACTCCGTGGTACACCGCCTGAGGAAGGATTACAGGGAAGGGGTAGTGGCCATTGTATTTCAATCTCAGGCTGGGCTTCATGGTGCACTCAGTTGGTAATACCCAATCTTTTGAGTGTGTTGCTGTGCATGGGAGTACAGGTGCAGGTTGCAGGATTCTTCTTGTTTACCACCCTCCTGGGGTGGGGGGAGAATTCCTGCAGGAGGTGGCAGACTTTGTCATTGACCAGATGTTGGAGTCCCTGAGGTGTTTAATCTTGGGGGACTTCAATGTCTGGATCTACAGTGAATCCTCATGTTTCAGTTACAGCCTCCTGCAGCTGATGTCTTCAATGGGCCTGTAACAAGCGGTTGCTTCTGCTACCCACCAGCATGGCCACACACTCAATCTGATGTTCCTGCTGGGTCATGAGATTGAGAACCTCAAGATTTATCAGGTCTCTTGGTCTGATCACTATACCCTGGAGTTCATGCTTGGGGGCCTCCCCAAAAGTCCCTCCCCTGTGGAGATGATCAACTATCACCCATTATGGAGTTTGCACCCAGAGGGACTGTTGGCATTAGTTGACCTATCTAGGGGTTGATGCGGCTTGTGTGATTTGCACCGGAGAGCTGGTGGCCACCTATAACAGGGTGGTTTCCAAAGCTCTGGATGCCTTTGCACCAGTTTGTATATGACCCAGATCATCTCACTTGAGATCCCCTTGGTTTGATGGGGATCTCAGGGTGATGAAGATCAAGGGTCAGAAGTTGGAGGGTTGCTGGTGGAGGACCTGGATGGAGGCTGATAGGCTGGCCCTGCATGCTCACTATGTTGAGTACCAGGGGCAATTTTCCCATAGGAAGGCAGAGTTCCTGTCCAGGGAAATTTATGCGGGGAGAAATAGACCATCTCAGCTGTTTTGGACTGCGGACAGGCTTCTTCATCTAGCCTATCTACAGCCAAAGAAGGCTTTTTCATCCACTTTATGTAAATAGTTGGCTCTGTTTTTCTCCATCAGAGTGTCAGCTATCCGGTCGGGGATTCTGTCAGGGAGACAAATGCCTCATAGTGGCCATGCTGAGAGGTTCAGAGGTACTTTGTCTGTCTGGGAGGAGTTTAGACTAGTGGAGGTGTCTGATGTGACTAAGGTGATCTTAGAGCTAAAGCACACTTATTGTGAACTGGACCCAGACCGGCACATTTCTTAATCAGATGTGTTGTGGCTTTTGGCCCAGTGTTCACCAGGATTGCCAGGTGATTGATGGCGGAGGGGTTTTTCCCATTGGCTTTGAAAGAAGCACTGGTGAGACCCCTCCTTAAGAAACCTTCCCTTGACCCTGACATCCTGGCTAATTACCGTCCAGTCTCCAATAGTGATGGGTGAAGTGGCCCCAATTCATTCCATGAAGTGATTCATGGAGCGAAGGCAAATTTGCGGAGTGCTCCACAACGTGAAGTGGAGTACTTCGCATTATAATGGGTAACGCGAAATCCATTGAAAACAATGACTTTGCGTTGCTCCACCTTCCACTTCGCCTTGTTTTTAAACTCCAAAGGTGAATTTTGCAGTGATTCATGGGATTTCAGGTCACTTGGGCTCTAGATTGTTCTGCACAGTCTCAGTTTGGGGTAGTGTGTGTAGGAAGCAGCAGGAGACAATCTGCTCTGAGAGCTCTCTGCAATTCAAATCTTCAAAAAGCTGTTAAGACTTTTTGAGTCATTTTTTTGCTGAAACTTTAGTTCATCGATTATAGGAAACCCTCCTGTACTCATATCATCTTGCAATTATTGTTTGTATAGGGATTTTGAATGTTAATGTACAACATTCAGTCTGTGTACTGAGAGACAGTGGAAGTGTGCTTTGGGGGAGGGGCATATCTGTGGTGTAGGTAGATTAACTTGGAGAAAAAGACAGTGTTTTCTGCTTTGGTGATATTTTTCTTGTATAACTGTGTTAATGTACACACAGTAATATTTTCAATATTTCTTGCCATTTTTTTACTGATTGTTGTGGTGCAGCAGTGCATAATTTTAGTTTGTTTAAAATACGTGGTTATATTACTGAAGTTTTCAATTTGCTATGCATTACTTAGTGTGTGTGTGAGTATGTGTGTGACGCGTGTCATCAAATTAGACACCTTTTATTGTGCCACATACTAATTTCAGCAATGTGAAGCTGCTATCCACTGCAGCTGTGTGATTTTTGTACTTCTTTGTGGTATCTTTACTGGTACCAGTACTAGTGACTGTTACTGCGGCAGTGCAGTACACTGCCCCCCCCCGCCCACCCCAACCGGCAAAGGTAGTCTTTTCCAGGTTTGAATTTCTGATGGTGAGCACTGGTTAGGTGTTGTGCCTTTGTGTCTGCATCTCTTCAGTGCACAGCACAATCTTAATCTGTCTGTGCATTTGCATCTCTTTAGGGCCCAATCTCCATCTGTAACTTAAGTCACAGTTGTTTCTTTGGCTTCCCTTCAGAGTATTGGACAGGTGTGGTACTTAATTCTGCATGAACATTGTACTCATTAATATGCGTTTTTAAGTCAGGACCATCATCATGAGTCACTCGTGATACAAATCACAATCTTCATCATCACAGTCACAAATGCAGTCACAAATCATGATACACGATCATTCATGTTACGAATCACAACATTAATTTTTTTTCTAGTTACTTGGATGTATTGTAAGCCTGTTTTTTAGTATCTCTCCATGCTTCACCACCCCACCATTGTATTCATTAATGTTTGTTTTTAAGTCGGAGAGTTTTGTGCCACACCTCTCAGGGGCCCTGGGAAGTACAGCCGTAGGCATTCATGTTTCTTCTTCATCACAGTCACAAGCGTAGTCACAAATCACAATTTACCATCATGTCACGAATCACAGCATTAATTTGTTTTAATAGTTACTTGGATGTATTGTAAGCCTGTTTTGTAGTATCTCTCCATGCTTCACCACCCCACCATTGTACTCATTAATGTTTGTTTTTAAGTCAGGGAGTTGGACAGTGTCTGCAGTACATACACAGACTGGAAAGAAGACTGACTGCACACATGCAGTTTAGCACAGTATACTTGCACTGCTCAGGATATAAAGTGTCAAGCATACGGAAGACAACAAAAAAAGTGCATAATTACATACAAGGGTCAGGGATGGTGAAGGAATACATTTTATAACACAGCAAGGAAGGTGTGGGGGGCACATTGTGGGGGATCCCATGGCGATCCAGCAGCAGTTCAAGCATGGACATAATTTGCAACTTGATGTCCCTCTATGTGATCCAGCCGCTGCTCCACAGCACTCACCCTCTCATTGTTCTCCTCGACAGCACTCCAGAGAACTGCCAAGTCAGCCTGTGTTACATGCAATTCTCTGGGGTCCACACGTTCTACAGGCTGACCTGCTGGTGGTGGTGGGGGTGGGGGTGCTGGTGGAGCAGCAGGTGCTGCTGTGGCCCTCCACTTCTTAGGGATGCTGCCATGCGCAGCTGCACCTTCTGCCACAGAATGGCCAGCAGGTGCAGGCATGGTCGGTTCTGTGGGAGCATGCCACTCCAACTGCTGGTGATTGAGCATATGGGTGCACTGGCCCCCAGTCCCCAGGTGAGTCCCCTGGGGACCACTGTACACCTCCACCTTACATAGGTGGCACTTGACCACACTGCTGTCCTCTCCGACACAGTCAAAAAACTGCCAAACAATGGAGGTGCAGGGAGGACCAGGCACAGGCAGGGGATGGCCAGATGAACTGGCAGCTGGCTGGTCACAGTGCTTAACAGGGATAGGATCCACACCTGGGCCTGGGGGAACAGGCACATCCTGCTCCAGAGGACCTGGTGCTGGATTGGATGGTGGTAGTGGTTCAACTGCCTCAGAGTCAAGACAGGCGGCGGTGCTGGTCCTGCTTCCAAGGGGGAGACACTCACAAGTTTTGAGCGGTCCAACAGGAATGGGCGCCCATGCTATGCACACATGTGCACAGTGCAACGCTTAACACTACCACGTTCTTCCAGAGCTGCCCCCACCCCAGACATTCCCTCACCCTGGTCCATCTCTCCTACTGAGCTCCCTCAGTCTGAGCAATCACTATTCACACTGTCACACAACACACACACACACACAGTCACACAGACACAGACAAACAACTAACTACTTATAAAGGTAATAAAAATAAAATTTACAGAAAGAACAAATTAAGTAAAAAAGAGTACAGAAAAGACAAAAAATGTTGCTTTTAAAAAAGCTATTGGGTCTAAATCAAAGTTTAAATCTCCTTCTCGCTCTGATCTTAAAGTATCAGCAGTCACAAAATACACAACTCTCTCTCTGTCTGCACAGGAGAAAGTAAAAGTGTCTGCTTGTATGACTCACTTTCTTCCTGCCTAGCTAAAGAGCATGTGACTTACAGTACTGTAAGCCATGTGATGTGTGGGGGGCTGCCAAATCTGAAACACCAAGTGGATCACTTAAATCATAATGGGGAATGCGAAGTCCATTAAAAACAATGACTTCTCCTTACTTCGCATTGCCATTCTGCCTTAACGTGAAGTGGTAATGACAAGGCGGAGTGAGCACTTTGCATTGCCCACTCCACGTAGCGGAGTGGCAATGCGAAGTGCCTACTTCACGTTCACTTCACCGGCAGAATTTAAATTCACTGCATCTCTAGTATCCAACCTGCTTTTTTTGAGCAAAGTTGTTGAGAAATTAGTGGCACAGCAGCTCGAGGATCACCTGGTGTTCTTTGACATCCATGAGCCATTTCAGTTGGGTTTTTGGGCTAGACATAGCACAGAAACAGCTCTAGTGAGGGTGGATAACGATCTGCTCAGAGCTTGAAATATGGAAGACATGTCAGTTCTTGTGCTCCTCAATCTGTCTTCAGTATTTGACACTGTGGACCATGTTGTACTTCTTGATTGACTGTGAGTTTTGTGGACTCGCTGGTACTGTCATCAGGTGGTTTGAGTCCTATCTCTCAGACAGGATGCAGTGGGTGGTGGTGATGGGGAATTTCTCCTCCTTCCCAATGCCTCTGTCCTGTCGAGTACCACTCGGTTCAATTTTGTCACTAATGCTGTTTGCAGTGTACATGCTGCCCATGACTGATATCATTTGGCAATGCAGCGTGAAGTTTCGCCGCTATACAGATGATACCCAGCTGTATTTGTCTTTGCCCCTGGAACATCAGGAGCTGTTGACATGCTTAATAACTGGGCAAAATGAATGATTGGATGGCTTCCAGCTGTTTGAGATTTAATCCAGCCAAGACAGAGGTACTAGTGATCGAGCCTGGTTGCGGGCATGATGGGTTGCCACCTGGGTCTGATACAAGTCTTGTTCCAGGTTCTGCTCCATCGGTGGCTTCCCTGAGGATGCAAAATCGGGACATGATCTTGGACAGCAGATTGATCTTTGAAGACCGGGTGTCATCTGTACTCAAAAGTGTTTTTTACCACTTGCGTAACATCACCAGGGTCAAGCTCCTCCTTCCACCTGAGGATCTGCCAACACTGGTGCATGGCTTTGTTACTTCTAGGCTTGACTACTGTAATGCTCTTTACTTTGGGGTCATGGGAGGGACCCTTTGCAGACTGCAGCTGGTGCAGAACATAGCAGCCCAGTTGCTGACAGGCCTTTCAAGGTCTAGTCTTGTGACCCAGTTCTGTGTGCACTGCACTGGCTACCTGTTAGGTGGAGGGTCCTTTTCAAAGTGGGTCTACTTACCTATAAGGCCCTATACAGACTGGCTCCTTGTTACCTGTCAGAGCACCTAACACTGGTGACCTCTGCTCATTTCCTCCATTCCTCTTTGAAGGGCTCCAGAATGTTCCCAGGGGTCAGCTGAGGACATTGGGAAACCGTCCTTTTAGTGTCTTTGGGCTGATCCTGTGGAACTCGCTTCCACCTGCAGTCCAGGAGTTCCCCTCGATTGAAGTGTTTAAGCTGAGGCTGAAGGCCCACCTCTTTAGCCTGGCCTTTGCAGAGTGCTGAGTATATCCCTTATGTCCAGTCCATACAGTTGGCAAACCTGAAATTCTTTCTTTTCAGCTGTGTTTTTAAAGACTATTTTATTACTTTTGTAAGGTTTTCTTTATTGCATTGTAATTGTTTGCATATTTTATTGATGTTTGTTAGGCTCCCTGTGCCTCCAGGAATGGTCGCCCCATAAATAAAATTGTCTTGCCTAACAAAGGATTTCAGGTTGACTCTTGTTACTGTTAATGCTGAACGGCCTGTACAAGTCCAAAAATGTTACATGAAAAATGTTACATAAAACTGAGAAAGAAATCTGGTCTCAGTCATGATGTTATATAGTTCCCTGCCATCACCCGGACAATAACATGCTATTTTGGCCACTGTTTAGAAAGAATTTTAGCCTGAATCTTGTTGTTGCTAGTGCAGAACTGGCTGTACATGTCCAGAAATGTTACTTGAAAAATTGTACATATAACTGAGACAGAAATCTGGTCTCAGTCACGATGTTATATGGTGTCCTCCCATGTCCCGGACCTAAAAATTATGTTTTGGCCACGGTTTACAAAGTATTTCAGGCTGAATCTTGTGCTGCTAGTGCATAACAGACCAGACATGTCCAGAAATGTTACATGAAAAATGTTACTTAAAATTGAGACAGAAATCTGATATCAGTCATGATGTTATATGCCCCCTCCACCTCCCAAAACAAAACATGCTGTTTTGGCCACTGCCTACAAAGGATTTCAGGCTGAATCTTGTTGCCATTAGTGTTGAACAGGCCGTACATGTCCAGAAATGTTATATGAAAAATGTTACATAAAATTGAGACAGAAATGTGATCTCAGTAATGATGTTATATGCTTCCCTGCCATCACCCGGACAATAACATGCTGTTTTGAGCCACTGTTTACAATGGATTTCAGGCTGAATCTTTTTACTGCTAGATGTTATGGTGTGCAGAACAGGCCTTATAGAGTAAGTCCAGAAAAACCACAAGGTAAAATTGTGAGAGACGGGAGATAAATTATTGTAGGAATTATGAAATAGCCAAAAGGGGTGCCACGCTGAGAAAATTAATTCCTCCTGCAAAATGCTGCTGCTACTTGCACTTGCTGCCTCCTGCTGCTGGTTATTCAATTGATTGAAATGTGTAATTATCATTTCCCAATGCTGCTGTCCTGTTTGGCTGTGTTGACTCTATGGTTGTAACTCGGTGTGGCGAGAATGAGATTTTGGGGTGCTGTAGCTTACAGCCTGATGCTCTGACTAGTTGCCAACTTGCTACAAGAAGTAATGTTTTGGCTGGTTGATGGATCATTTTCACAGAGTCCATACTGCTGCTGCTGCATACACAAGTATCTGTCTGTATTTTTTGTTCTGTGCAAGAGAAGGTTGGGGGTGAGTTGGTATTGTGGTGTCTTGAGTTCTAATATGTTTATATGGTTTTTCCATTATTTTCCAGCTGGCTGAGGATTACTTACAGCATCATGCCAGGTGAGGATTCTGATCTGGGGTTTTGGAATACATCTCATTTCCCAACGCTGACGGTAAGTATTTAATTTTTCATTACTGGGGTTGGTTACTTCAGTCCAGATGTCTGAGTTTGATAATAATTGTGTTCTTTTTGCTTTTGCAGCATTCAGGAATTCCAGTGATGTTACCTCCTGCTCCTGCTGCTGCTGCTCAAGATGTGGGGGATTCATTTACTCATGCAATGGTTCCAGAGTCACAGAAGTCCCTAAGGAAAATATTTCTTCATTTTTTATGGTCTTCTGGGGGAGGGATGGGGGCCAGGGGGGTGGAACTTTTAACAATCCTCAGAATTTGTTCTTTTTCTCTTATTTCCAGGTACGCAGCACTGCTAGGGGAAGGGGAATATGGAATGCGAATGCCTGCTGCTGTGCTTCTTGTTCTCCACCCACATGTTCCTTCTGGGGGCAGTTTCCACAGTTTAATTACATTCACCAGGTATGGTAAGAATATATATTTTTTCTCTGCTTCTAATTTGCCTGCTAACACTAGGTATGCAAATGGAAAAGTATTCATCATGTTTCCTGTCATTGTTCCTGCTTAGGTCATTTTCCTCTGGTGAGTTTTCATCCCATGTCTGTGTGATGACTACATCCAGGCCCTGCAGGAGCTGGTGTGTGGAAGACAGAGCGGGTTGCTTGAACTGCACTGAGGCCAATGGTTTCATTAACGAGTAAACAGCACATCTAGTGAGGAAGTATATGTGGAAATGGATGGTGGAGATGGTGTTTAGTAATTAGGTGGAGGGGGCTAATGTCTTGTCTAATCATTTGAGGTGGCAGAGATGCAGTAATTAGGAAAATTTAGAAGCCAAACTACAGGTAGCAAACACCTCCCCTTCAGTAGGGCCATCAATGTTTCCATACAGGTACTATTGTAGTACTTATAATTAACATTTTTGGGGGATTTGGATGTTGTTAAGCTTTTTCTATGATGATTACTTTGTAATTAATGACTCACATATTTAAAGATGGCCACCATTCACTATTTTGCAAAATCTGTTCAACTGGTGTTAATAGTTGAGTGAGCACATTACAGTCATACTCTACTCGTACTAGGAGGGTTCTTTAACATGTCATGGATAGCAAGCAGCAGAAAACATTTATTTTTCATATGGAGTGCATGGGCATGTCAGGTGGCAGAAGGGGAGGGCCGGGTGTGGCATTTGCCAGCATGGGCACTTTTAAAGGCATCAAGACAATATATCTTGCTTTAAGATGGGGTTTGTCGAAATGAAAAGTAAAATGTGTCTTGATATTTTTGGCAGCGAAACATAACTGTAATCATGCAAAATGTTTATGGGTTATGGTAATTTGACTGCTGCTGCTTTATATAGGGTCAGGATCAAACAACGTTTAGGGCAAAGGGTAATGAAATGACACTGATTAACACTGTAGCAGATAACACAACCATAACAAATTCAATGATATATAGATAACAATAACTTATATAACACTATACTGAGCTGAAATTGGTTGGAGGGGCCTTGGAGTAACTTCAGCCTTGTTCCCCTTCCACATCCTCCAAGAAGCACCCCTCACAGATTTTAAGATGAGTTGTCACCAGGTGGGAATTCTCTCACCATTGCTGCTTCATCCACCCTGCTGCTGGTGGAAGCCTTAGCAGAAGAGCTGACATCTTCATTGTCATCAGCATCACCTAGACACAGTCCATGTGGCAACACCACTGACAACATTGTGTTATGTATAATGTGCCTTTAGTTCATTTTGATGAATGTTAGTATGGACACATTCTTGGGTGACAAATTGATCCTACGGTCACTCACAATGGCCCCAGCCAAACTAAACACTCATTCCATGCTGACACTGGATGGTGGGCAGCTAAGGTATTTCACAGCAACCAATGGTAGTGCTGGCCAATCAGTCACTTTACTGCTCCAGTACAGCAATGGCTCATCAGTAATAGCAAGGTGCTTTGTGTCCCCCATGTCAGCTTCCACCATTTGTTCTGCTGCCCTGAGTCCAGCTGCTCCGTCTATCTCCTCCTCCTCCTTTTCATCCTTGTCATCTACTCCTGCCTGAAAGAGAACATCTCAAATAGGATTGCTTGCCATTTTCTGCTGTACATAGAAACATAGAAATTGTCAGCAGATAAGGACCACTAGGCCCATCCAGTCTGCTGATAGGCCCTATACATGTATGCATCCACACACCCTAATAGGTCACTGGCTTTTCATCACTCCCTTCATGCCCAAGGTTTCACTGTGCTTGTCCCAGGCATATTTAAACCCCTCCACTGTGCTTGCCCCTATTACTTCTTGTGGCAGACTATTCCAAGCATTCACCACCCTTTCCGTGTAGAAAAACATTCTCACATTACCTCTTAATCTCCCCCACTCCAATTTCATATCGTGCCCCCTTGTTCTGGTGTCTTTTCTACATTGGAAAAGATCTCCCAACTGCACCTTGTTTATGTCCTTGAGGTACTTAAATGTTTCTATCATGTCGCCCCTTTCTCTACTCTCCTCCAGTGAGTACATATTGAGGTCTCTTAGTTTCTCCTCATATGTTTTGTGGTGGAAACCATGCACCATCTTTGTCACCCTTCTCTGGACAGCCTCCACCACGTTTATGTCCTTACACATGTGTGGTCTCCAGTACTGCATGCAGTACTCCAGATGAGGCCTTACTAGTGTTTTATGCAATGGCATCACCACTTCCTGCCTCCTACTAGTAATACCTCTGCCTATGCATCCCAGCATGCCACTGGTCCTCCCTGCAGCCTTTGCACACTGCTTTGATACCTTCAGGTCATCAGATATGATAGCCATTAGGTCCCTCTCCTCTTTGGTGATGGTCAGCACCTCCGTTCATCCTGTAGGTCTCCCCAGGGTTCCCCCTACCCAGGTGCATTATATTGCACTTTTTTGCATTGCACCTCAGTTGCCACACCTCTGACCATCTTTCAAGCTTCTCCAGGTCCCTCTTCATTATCTGCACCCCTTCTGGAGTATCCACCCTGTTGCAGATCTTGGTGTCATCTGCAAATAGGCAGACCTTGCCTTCCAGCCCCTCTGCAAGGTCACTAATGAAGACATTGAACAGGACTGGTACCAGTACTGATCCATGTGGCACTCCACTGGTCACCCCTCTTTCCCCAGATTGGATCCCATTTACCATCACCCTCTGCCTTCTGTCTGTCAGCTAGTTTCTAACCCACTGTATTGCCTTATGCCCCATGCCCAGACTACTTATCTTATTAACTGGACTTCTGTGTGGGACAGTATTGAAGGCTTTGCTGAAATTCAGGTAGGCGATGTCTAGGGCCCTTCCCTGATTCACTTCCCTAGTCACCCAATCAAACAAATCTATCAAATTTGTTTGACAAGATCTCCACAATGTGAATCTGTGCTGCCTCAGATACTGTGCACCAATGGATTCCAGGTCTGCCACTATCCTTTCTTTCAGCAGTGTCTCCATGATCTTCCCCACCACTGAGGTGAGGATGACTGGTCTGTAGTTCCTCGCTGCCACTCTAATGCCACTTTTGTGCAGTGGGACTACATGCACCATCCTCCAGTCCTCTGGAACCATACATGTGTTGAGTGACTGTGTAAACAGCATGGCCAGAGGTGCTGTTAGTTCCCTCCACAGCTCCTTTAACATCCTTGGGTGTATGTCATCTGGCCCTTTGTCTTTATCCACCTTCAGCTTTGTGAGTTCCTCCTGAACTCTCTCCACTGTGACTGGACTGGTGTCCTCTTCTGCCCCCCTCCCCGATTGCCTCTGCTCCCCAACTGTGGTCCTTGACCCTCTCCCTCCTTGGTGAATATGAACAGAAACATTTGTTCAGTATTTCTGCCTTGTCTAGATCCCCATTTTCTCAGATTGGGTTGCCTGTGAGCTGCTGGTGGTGGTAGCAACACCTGTTTTCTCTGCAGTGCCTGAATTTTTCATGTGTGCAGCAGATACCCTTCAAATGAGGTTCTCTGTCAACTTTTGCACTAGCTGATAACCTTCTTCAATTATAGAAGGCAGGCCATGTTTGTAGCATGAATCAAGCATGGTAGTGATTGCAAAGTCATCCGACTGTACAACGCCTGATACATGGGTATTCATGTCCAGCACATGGAGCATGTGATCCATTAGATCACATCTTCTATGATCCCCACTTGCCTCCATCTGGTGTCACTCATTAACCAGTGTCTCCCTCAGCATATGTATGAGGGGTTTGGATTAACTTGTACAAGCAGTGTCCCCACTCACTGCATGTGTAGCATGCTCGAATGGACAGAGAATGTGTTTTATCCAATCCATTTGGAACCACTGCTCTGTTTTTAGAGTGATGGACACTCCAGCACTGTCATGGGTGGTGTGCACCAGCAGGTATTCTGAAACAGCCTTATACTGTTCATACAGCCGGTCAAGCACATACAGTGTGGAGTTCCACCTGGTCACAACATCAAGCTTCATCCGATACTGAGGCAGATGGTTATTGTGCTGTAGCTCACGCAGGCAGTTATGGGCTGTTGCAGAACGGTTGAAGTGCACACAAATGCAATGGGTGACAGTCATTGTTTCCTTAATGTCCACATGGTTTAGAAACTACAGCACTACAAGATAAAGGCAGTGTGCCAGGAAGGACACCCTGAAAAAAACACCATCGCTAATGCACTTCACTACATTGGAGCCATTATCACTTGTGATAAATTCTGCTGTAAGTGACTGTGTGTAGCCATTCATCAATCTTGTTCAGAATAACATTAAGCGTTTTCTCACCTGTGTGAGAACCAGTAGCACTTCACATACTTAGACTTGCATGCTGCTGAATTCCAGGGGTGTTGTTACCACCACAGTTTTGCTTCAGGCAGGTTTTGCCAGGCCCAAAATCAACTACCACCCCCGGTACCAGTGCCCAGTTTGCCATTATGTACAGATATGAACTTGCTGCTGTTTGTCCACTGGTCCACATATTTGTGCTAAGATGGATATATTCTGAAGCACTATACTTCATTGCATGTCTTATGTAATCAACAACTCTAATGTACAGCTCTGGCACGACACTCTTAAAGAAATAGGCTTGCAATAGAACTTGTCATTTGGGACATGCATGGGCCATCAACCTGTGGAACCCAGCATTTTCCACAAACAAGAACAGCAACAGATCGATGTCCAGCATTTCAGTAGTGGCAGCATTTAACCCGCGTGCAGCAGCATGATTGGGGGGGTACTTTGTGTACCACTTAAGGATGGTTTTCAGAGTGGGTTATGTGACAGAGGTACCCTTTCCTCCTGGTGTGAGTCTGTATGGGGTTTGCCCCCCCAAAGGCTGTAGCAACAGCACCTAGCGCTTTCTATTGTATATCCTATTTCTGCTTTCTTATTTCTGTTGCAGTAGAATGACCACCTACTGTAATATCCTCTATCTGCTGACTTTATCTTTTATCTTTTTTCTCAAAACCTTGTTATTTTAATGACCACACCGTGTTGGAAACAGGTCCTCTTACCTGCTGTTTCGTATGATATTACGTTAGCATGTTATGTTTTGCGCTCCGTTGCAAAATGAAAGAGGTGTACCTGTATGTATATTGGTACCAGGGTTTTCTCAAGTCAAAGGTACAAAAAGTAAAGTGTATCGATTTGTTTCCCTCCTAGTTTTCATTTTCTGTTGGGTCCAGTTCAACCCCAAAGAAAGGACTACTAGATGTGGGAAGCAGCTCACTCCCTCTCAAACAATAAAGTATACTGAGGTGAGTGAGCCACATCCAGCGAATGGTGTACTCTGTTACTTTCCCTTGTTAGTTTTTTATTCTGGGTTTTCTACATAAAGCAGCTGGGAGAGTAAATAGTTATTACCGCTGTAGCGCTGTGGGTTATAGTGGAACATTTTAAAAGACCACCAACCTGGACAGGAGTGGCTTCCTTTTGGGTTTAAAGAGCCCTTGCCAAGCAGCGGAACAGTCCTATAAAGTATAGGAAAACCTAGGGGAGGAAAGCATAAATTGAGACAGAAAAATGGCATACCTAATCTTTAGCTCTGTCTTCTGTTTTTCTTCAAACAGAGTCGTTTGTTGTTTGCTCTCATTTCCAGGGTTGCAATCAGTGTCCTCCTCATAGTGTGGTGCAGGCTCCTATAGGGAGTCAGTGGCACCTCTCTGCCTCCTTATATCTGGTTGACAGACAGATGTCCATCAGAAGAAAAAGTGGTGGGGCTTTCTCTATAATGAAGCTCATTGTTTTTCCCAGAAGAATTTTCTGCATAAAAAGCATTTAGATTCTGTATTTATGAGCAAAACTACTGACTATTCAGTATTATTAATATGTATCTTTTGTCTTTAAATGGGGACATTGCCTTGTAAGAAAATAAAGTACTAATTAAATGATTTGAAGGCAGACCTTGGGGTTTTGGGGAGGAGCTTTCAAGCCATAAAAGACTGACCTCAGAACCTAGACTTCAGATTCAGTTTGGGAGTGAACCAGTGAGGATCACCCCAGTTTGATCTCCGAAGGGAAGGTCAGGCATAGATATATTAGTGAGATTACTGCTTGTTTCCCCTGAGCTGTTCTTGTTTTTGCATTTTTTTTCTGTACGTGTTCATTTCCTGAATTCTTTTTTTTTATTTGTTTTAATAAAAATCACACCTGTTAGATCTGTTGTACTGCACTGCCTGTTGTCCGTGTATTTCTTCACACCCCAACCCACAACATCTTTGGGGCTGTTCGACTAGTACGCTGTACTTGTAGCACCAATGATGTTCTTTTAGGGGTAACAGTTGGCTCTTGGGGTTGCGCAGACCACACCAAACTAGTTATTTTGGTTGATTTGGGGTGTGGTGGTGTACTTTTCTGAGTCAAGGGACTGGGACTGGGAGTGGCACCTCCACTGCTATGCCCACTACTCGAGAGATCAAAGGATTGCTCCTCCTCCTCCTCCACTGACCCACTCTGCCCTCCCTCCTCCTCCTCCTCCACTGACCCACTCTGCCCTCCCTCCTCCTCCTCCTCCACTGACCCACTCTGCCCTCCCTCCTCCTCCTTCTCCACTGACCCACTCTGCCATCCTTCCTCCTGCTCTTGCTCTACATTTTACTTGCCAAGGGAGATGCCACCAACAGCTCTGGCATCCTTCTGATGTTGCTGCCATCTCAGCGGGTGCTTGTTTTTCAGGTGAGCTTGCTGGCCACTGGTGCCTATATTGCTTCCCTTTTTTCCCCAACTAACACATGCTTGATACAGTTGACATATCGCTATGGTCTCATCAGCAGGATCAAGCACATAAAAGTCCCAAACAAGGGACTTTTGACCTCTAGACCTAACATGCTTCTGGTACTGGGATAGTTCAGAAACAGCTGTGGAAGTTTATGCTTTTTGGGCTGCTTTCATCACTTCTATAAGACTATTTTTGGGATGGGGGTGACTTACCTGCTTAAGGGTTTGCTGATAGGCTTGGTGACAGCATGACTCATGGGTTGTGCATGTAAATGGCCTACATCAACCTTGACCTTTTTAAACTCAGGATCCCATGAGGGACCATTCCAGTCATGGCATGTCTTATGGAATCAGCAACTCTACTGTACAGCTCTGGCATGGCATGCTTAGAGAAATAGGTTTGCAACAGAACCTGCCATTTGCGACAGGCATGAGCCATCAACCTGTGGAAACCAACATTCTCCACAAACGAGAACAGTAACAGATCAATGGTGAACATTGTAGTGGTTGCAACATTTAACTCACATGCAGCAGCATGATTTTGGGGAGTACTTTGTGTGCCGCTCAAGGATGTTCTTCAGAGTGTGCTGAATGACAGAGGTACCCTTTCCTTCTGGTATGAGTCTGTATGGGGTTTGTCCCCCCCCAAAGACTGCAGCAACAGCACCTAGCAGTTTCTATCAGATCTCCTATTTCTGCTTTCTTATTTCTGTTCCGGTAGAATGGCCACCTACTATAATATCCTCTATCTGTTGACTTTCTCTTTTATTTTTTCTCTCAAGACCCTGTTATTTTAATGACCACACCTTGTTAGAAATGGATCTTCATACCTGCTGTTTTGTATGACATTATGTTAGCATGTTATGTTTTGCGCTCTGTTGTAAAATTGAAGAGGTGTACCAGTATGTATATTGATTCCAGGGTTTTCTCAAGTCAAAGGTACAAAAAGTAGTGTATCAGTTTGTTCCCCTCCCAGTTTGCTCAACTGTTTTGCCAGAGAATGATGCCGCACTGTACGGCTGTATGGTCAGACATTCTGGCTACCCCTCCCCGGTGGACAGTCCTACAGAGTCCATGTATTATGTAGTGGAGTTTTCTGTTGGGTCTAGTTTAATCCCAAAGAAATGACCGCAAAGTGCATGAGGCAGCTCGCTCCCTCTCGAATAATAAAGTATTCTGAGGGAGCCAAGCCACACCCGATGAATGGTGTATTCTGTTACTGTTCCTTGTTAATTTTTTGTTCTGGGTTTGCCGCATAACGTGACTGGGAGAATAAATAGTTATTACCGCTGTACCACTGTGTTATAGCGGTACATTTTAAAAGACTGCCAGCCTGGACGGGAGTGGCTTTCATTTGGGTTTAAAAAGCCATTGCCAAACGGCGGAACAGTCCTATAAAGTATAGGGAAACCTAGGGGAGGAAAGCAAAAATTGAGACAGAAAAATGGCATACCTAATCTTTAGCTCTGAGTTCTCTGTTCTTCTTCAAACACAGAGTTGTCTGTCGTTTGCTTTCATTTCCAGGGTCCCAATCAGTGTCCTCCTCATAGTGTGGTGCAGGCTCCTATAGGGAGTCAGTGGCACCTCTCTGCCTCCTTATATCTGGTTGACAGATGTTCATCAGAAGAAAAAGAGGCAGGGCTTTCTCTATAATGAAGCTCATTGTTATTCCAGAAGAATTTTCTGTATAAAAAGCATTACGTTTCTGTATTTATGAGCAAAAATACTGACTATTCATTATTATTGATGTTTCCTTTGTCTTTAAATGGGGACATTGTCTTGTAAGAAAATAAAGTACTAATTAATTGATGTGAAGGCAGATCTTGGGGTTTTGGGAAGGAGCTTTCAAGCCATAAAAGACTGACCTCAGAACCCAGACTTCAGATTCAGTTTTGGAGTTAATCTGAGAGGATCACCCCATTAGATCTCCGAAGGGGAGGTCAGGCACAGTGATATTAGTGAAATAGCTGCTTGTTTTCCCTAAGCTGTGCTTGTTTTTGCATTTTCTTTTCTGTATGTGGACAGTTCCTGAATTAATTATTTTATTTTATTGCTTGTTTTAATAAAAATAATTACACCTGTTAGATGTGTTGTACTGCATTGCCCATTATCTATGTATTCCTTCACACCCCCAACCCATGAAATCTTTGGAGCTGTTCAATAAAAACGCTGTACTTGTAGCATTAGGGATGTTCTTTTAGGGGTAACAGTTGGCCCTTGGGACTGTGCAGACCACACCAAACCAGTTATTTTGGTTGATTGGGGTGTGGTGGTGTACTTTTCTGAGTCAAGGGACTGGGACTGGCACTGGAAGTGGCACCTACACTGCTATGCCCACTACTCAAGAGAGCAAAATATTGCTCATCCTCCTTCTCCACAGACCCACTCTGCCCTCCTTCCTCCTGCTCTTACGCTACATTTAGATTGCCAAGAGAGAGATGCCACCAACACCTCTGGCATCCTTCTGGTGTTGCTGCCATCTCAGTGGGCGCTTATTTTTCAGATGAGTGTTTTGGCCATTAGTGCTTATGTGGCTTCCTTTTTTCCCCAATTAACATGTGCTTGACACAGTCAACATATCGATATGGTCTCATCTGCAGGATCAAGCACATAAAAGTCCCAAACTAGGGACTTTTGACCTCTGGACCTAACATGCTTCTAGGACTGGGATAGTTCAGAGAAAAGTGTGGAAGAATGTGCTTTTTAGGCTGCTTTCATCACTTTCACCTTGAGAGGGGGTGACTTGACTGCTTGAGGGTTTGCTGATAGGCTTGGTGACAGCCTGACCCATGGACTTTGCATGTAAAAGGCCTACATCAACCTTGACTTTTTTGGGGGGGTGATACCTCCGGTTCCTGACCCTACCTACCACTTTCCCCATCTCCAGGCTTCCCCCTGGATGGAGCCAACAAGCGGGTCACCCCTCCATGAGACTGTGGGTCACAAAGCCCTGGCTTGCCTCCCAGGGTGGGGTCAGATGAGTGGGATCCCCCCAGCAGACAACGGTCTGAGTGGGGAGCAGTGGCAGAGTGAGGCCATCATTTCTGGCCGAGATATTATCCATAGCTTTTCTCCCTGGGGGTGGAGACGTGTAATGATGCCAGCATCCACCCTGCCCAACTGAAACATGTGGTGCCAGTTGCATGGGACTCCCAGCCTCTGCCAGGGTTCCTCATTGTGCCAGACGCTCTTCCCCCTTCTCCCAGAGAGGGAGAGCAGTCCTCAGGAAGCTCAATCCCTCTCCCCCCGGCCAG
Organism: Neoceratodus forsteri; assembly: GCA_016271365.2. Lineage (NCBI taxonomy): Eukaryota > Metazoa > Chordata > Ceratodontiformes > Ceratodontidae > Neoceratodus > Neoceratodus forsteri. The sequence continues at coordinate 50,646,556 of CM057449.1, read as the reverse complement.
CTCTCCAACTACCGGGTCCATCCCCAAACCCCGGATGCCAGCATCGCAGATGGACCCCTTGCCACTGCACAAGTGTGCTGGCAACCTTGACCATTTTAAACTCAGGTTCCCATAAGGGATCATCCCAGTCATCATCAACAGCAATGATGCATATGATGTCCTTGTCTTCCTCCCTATCACTGTCTTCTTGCACAGCACCTTTTTCTTTCTCTACAACCATCTCCTCAGGGGTCTTACAATCCCTATCTCCAGTATTATCAGACTCTGGTTGAACACTATCATCACCAACTCCAGCAGGAACAGGGACAGTCACTCAGACAGACTTATCATCCTCTTCCTGGACCACTGTTCCTGTGCTGGTGTCAGTGCCTCCCTTCTTCTCACTATCATCATCCCCTAACAGCATAGATGCAACAGCTTTTGCCTTAAAAAACTTAGACACAGGTATGCCAGTAGTTTGAACAACTCCTTTGTTGGTACCTGCCGCACCACCAGAGCCCACAGAAGACACTCATGAAGACATACATATGATTTCACTGCGCCTGCTATGGTGAACTGGAACTGAAGTTGTACTCTCCTCAACAGACTTCTTAGCTTCCTTGATCCCCCTTGCACATTTCCCTCCTGTCCTGGACTGTCTCTTAGTAGGCATTTTATATGCTGGCTGCTACTTCAGCGCTTTGCCTTTCTCTGCGAGTATATCAAGAAAGGATGTATTACTAACTGTGTGAATAACACCTCACACCTGCAGTACTGACATCCTTACAATTCCAAACACAATCTGGACAAGTAGCAGCACTCTGTACAACTAATACAATATATGGAAGCCTATTCTAGTAACAATAAAAATTAAACTTTTCTTTCCCCAAACAGGAATTAAAGCAACACAGGAAAAAAGGGCACAGGTAACTCACTTCAAATACAGATCACCTGTATCTGGACAACTTAAGTACTGTAATGTGTCAGTACTTACTATTACAAAGTTTTTATATAAGGGCAGAGACAACAATATAACATTGACAAAGGTGCCTACAACAATATGGATGGACTCAGCAATCTCCTGACAACTACTATATCAATATGTCCTTTTTTTATATTTTATTTCATTTTTGTTTACCAGGTAAGTGCACTAGCCATAGCAATGACTATTTTCAGGCACGACCCAGGAGGGTACAGAGCAACAACAGGAAACAAATTACAGTACATAGTAGACAATTGCATAGCATATGAACAGTGTCAGCAGGTGTAAAAAACAAAACAGGGTAAAATACATAACAGTGTGAAATTACAGCAAAAACAGTAGTAGCTATACATCAAATCATAACTATGAGTATATTGCATAAATAGGTGAGGAAAATACAATGATGGCTATAATCTATAAAATAGTCAATATAGGATAGGTGTAGTAGAGAAAATATAAGGCATGGAGGGTAGAGGATGGGATAGGGTAGATCTTGGGACAAGATAGGAGGGAGAATTAGTTGGTGTAAGGGCAGTAAAAGCAGGTAGGAGCAAGTGCAGAGTGTTAAGTGGGGCTAACAAAAATGGCCAGGGTAGTGAAGTTTAGGAAGAGATACGTAAGCTAAGGCAGTTTGAAACAGGAGTACATGCTGGAAGCAGTGAGATGATTATGTAGCTCCTTGAACATGGCATGGGAAGAGGCTCAGCATAAATTTAGAGGCTAGGCGTAAATTGCTCGGGTCAGGTAGTAAACAGTGCTGTGACATGGAATGGGTAAGCAAAGTCAACTAAAAGAAGAACACCACAATGCAGAGGCAAGCTCCAGTAATAAAATATAGGGGAGCAATTCACCAAAGCAGTGAAGCTGTATATGGACAAGTTCAAATAATCAACTAAAAGTACTTGGGTTTCCATACAAAAAATGTATGTTGCTTTTCACAGTTTAAGTGACACAAGTTAGAAGCAAACAGAACTGACCAAAAAAAAAAAATAAGGGATCTGCACTGTGTGTTAAAAACTTTAGAATTCACAGCAAAAAGCAGATGAATGATATATAACACAGGGGCTAATAGGGTCAGGAACAATCAGACAGGAGTAACTTTTCAAAGAAAGAAAAAAATACTTTTCAAGATATAAGAAAATTATTACAAATAAGTAGAACACCAACAAAAATATAAAGGCTTAAAAGAAATAACAGTAAATCACAATGTGTGAGAAATCTGTTTGTAAAAGGCTAGGTGTAGCCTGCACTGGTTTTACACACCTACCCTACCCCACTCAGCTCCTTCACAGACACAGACAAAACTAAAAACTAATTAAACTAAGAATTATGCAAAAATCCACTAAATTAGAAAATGTTCCATAGCAACACTAGGAACAAACTATAGATTTGGGAGCAATTATCTCTCAAAAACAAGTATTAAAGAGGTTTTAAAAGGGTTTATTGGCTGTGATGCACCACAATAGACTGCTGTCTGACTCAAAAGGCAATAGACTGTGTTGTAAAAACCTGCACATGATATGTAACATATTTACCCACAATGCATTGCAAATTTCACCTTTGGAACATAATTTCACCTGTGAAATCATAAGGTACACTGATGAAATTTTGCCACAAGGTGAAATTTAAGCATGAATGGGCGAAATTGGTCAGCCAAAGCATTTTATGTGAAATTTTGCAATTACGCAAAATCGAAATCCCATGCAAAATTTCATTTTCCTGAGGCAAAACATTTTGATTAATTGCGGAATTATGTGAAATATTTTGCCTGGCAAAATGTTTCAGTTTCACACAACACTACTGACATCACTATAGCAGTGCTGCTGGACTATACTACATCTTTCATTCTCCCCTTCCCCCCATGACGCAGCTTGCATGCTAATTCATGTAGCATAGCTCCATCTCCAGAGGCTGTACCTACTGCCACTTTAGGTGGGATTGAATTCCTATGCCCCAAAAGAAACTTGGAGGTGGGTAGATCACATTTCTGCTATATGGATCCAAAACTTTGGAACTCTATTCCAACTCACCTCATGCCAGTAGAAGGTAATATTAGCCTGTGCAACATCAAAAAAATGTTACCTTGAACAGACAGAAAAGTTACTCTGTCCTTTAGTACCTGATACAGGATGACACTAGATTACTTCAGTGCAAATAAGTGAGAATTGAGTATATTTAGTACCAGTATTATTTCAGAAACAAAGAAACATAGACTTTGATGGCAGATAAGGACTGCTTGGCCCACCCAGTCTGCACATTTCCCTACCTACTGGATAAGCTGCAGATCCTAGTTTACCAACAGCCTACTTCTTCCTACCCCCCACTGTTTTCACCCCACAACCTCCTCAAGAAGACTGTTTCATACGTCCTTTACACTCTCCATGAAAAAATACTTCCTTGCCTCTGAGCCATCTCCCCTCTATCTTCAAATTGTGCCCCCTTGTTCTTGCATATCTCTTTTTTCTGAAAGATGCTACCCTCTTGGACTTTGTTGATTCCTGTCAGTAATGGATTTAGAACAAAACTTGTTTATTGTGAATCTGGATATGTTATGAGTGCCTTTTTTGACAATATTTATAGATGCTAAATTGTAGAGGAAGATCCTGTCATTTAGTGTGTATCTAGATGTAGATGTAGTAATATGATATGTAGTTGAAGTATTGTGTGTAATAAGGTGTGCATTCACTGGACATTGTTGAAAATGAGCTTTGCTGAACTGAGCATCCAATTCATATTAGGTCATATGCTCAAAGGTGTGGTGTGCCTCCGTGCCGCATATGTGAGGAGCAGAGACACTTCCCACCCATTGTGCACCCTGTGCAGGATGCACGAAGGGAGGGGGTGCACAGCCCCCATGAACCTGATCCCCCACCCGCACAGACCAAAATTCGCAGGGGGTGGGCAGAAGTCATGCCAACGCTATGCAGCATGTACAAAGCCACATAGTGCTGCACACCAGGCTGCATAGAAGCAGCCAGTATGCCAGGGAAACCCTGTGGTAAGTCCCTTAAACACCCCACTCATCTGTCCCACACCAAGGGGACCACCGCTGATACATTCAGTGGCCGCCTGGGGCTGCTGACCCAACACTCAACCACGCTCCCACTGTCCCAGTGCATGCCAACCCCCCCTTTACACACACACACACACACACATATATACATATGGGGCGCGGGCCCAAGGACTGCATGTACCTCCCCTCATCCACCTGCATCTGCTGCTCCCTATGCACCGGGTGGTGTTCTGGGCTGGTACAAACACCTCCCCCCACGCACACATACCCATGGCACCAGCCCAGTACCTCCCCATCTGATCAGGGGGATGACATGGCTGGCTGCACTACCCACTTCTCACGTCCATGGCCACCAGCCATGCGGACATACAAAGGGGGATGGAGCCAATGCAAACCCCACCATGCAAGGGATCTACTGTTGGACCCAGATGTAACCTGTTTGATGCTCTACAGTTGAATACCCCAATGCTTTGTTAAGCTTGAGGAAAAATAAAGCAGCACACAGATGTATGCATTTATACAGTGACTTGTTTACCCAGAGCACCAACAGTCATATTATAACATCAGAAGGGGGGATAAATAGTGCCCTTGGGATCAGGCAAAAATGTTGCCCCTCAAAAATAAATTTATACACCATGGCTTACATGATGTATGTACTGCCTACACCCTTGATCCCCACAAGTAAACCAACTCATCATCTGACACAAATCTTTACCCTCACAGGTGAACACAATCAACATATTCTTTCTTCACTTGACCTCATACTGATAAATCACTAGAAAAGAAAGATCCTTTTCATTGTTTGCTAATACATTCTTCTAAATTATAAGTGTATAGCATACTACATTCCCTTTACAGAAACTTTATTATCACAGGTGAATAAAGTCACTAGATAGTGTCTTCAGATATGACAATTATAGTAGAAAAAGACAATAAGTTCTTCACTTCCAGGTTTACGAGCTTCATCACAATCTTAATACTATTCATTCTCTTCACTTTGCAACACATGCAAGAACAAAAAATCCTAACAGTTGATACAATACATACAGCACAACATACAAAGTATATAAATTTCTTTTTTTCATTTCTTTTCTTTTTATTTCTATTGTAACATTTCACACAGAAATCAAGGCACTGAGTGAGGACCTCTGTTATTTCACAGGCATCAAGTAGGGGGCCCTCAAGATTCTGGCAGAGTCTGTTGTGATGGTATTACAAATGCAAAAATAAATTCTAACTACCATGTACCATCACTACAGGCTTGAATGAAAGATTAACAAGGCCCTCTGTGGTCTCCAGAGCAGCAACACTGTCCTTTCTTGAAGTATTGGAGAGGCTCAGACAGAACCATGAGGACAGCATTGCAGCACAGAAGACCATGCACCAGTTGCTTCATTGCTTCATTGACTGAAGGAAGACTTGCACAAGACTAAAGAAGCTGTTCTAGGAAAAAAAAAAAACTACTGCTGCAGTGGGAAGACCAGGCCTTCTATGTACAACCTCATCAGGGGTCAGGAGATCCTCCATCACAGCCCTCTCCTCAATTCACTCCTGAAAAGGAGAGGGTGTGATGCACCAGATTTGTGTCTCAAACACAGACACTGCCAGTGAGCACTTGCTTCCACATGCAGTCTCACTCAACAAATTACTGACAGCTCTGAATCATGATGTCAGAATGCAGATACCTGTGTTAGTGTCTCTCATGTAGAATCTAAAGTGACACTACAAGTAGGGAATTTAGGGTGGACTAGGTGGCTAAGTGATCCTTATCTGCTGGCAATTTCTATGTCTCTATGTTTCTGTGTTTCAAGGATGTTATTTTTGTGGGTTTTGAAAATTTTTTCTTTGAAAAAAAAGGACAGAAGATGACAGCAGTACAAAAAAGGATTTTTTTCTCATGAAAAAGGATTACCCTCATATGAAAAAAGAATCCTTTTTTGTATGGCTCACAAAAGACTACTGAGCATGCTCAGAAATGAAATTTTAAAACTTTGGAACAGATTAATATTTTTTAAACAAACCAATGAAAGGCGCACCTGTGGTCCAAGTCTCTTCATTGACAAAGAAACGAGCATAAATCACTGATTTATTTTTTATATTTGTTTCCACTATCCACATCTCAGAATCTTCACATCTAACCAGAACAAAACTTGACACATCAAGAGATCTACCCCCCTCCCCAGGCCACATTTGTAACATTTCATGCAAATCTGTTGAATGGTTGCAAAGATATTAAAGTGCAAAGTAGAAACTCATGCTCATCCCTTACTATATATATATATACATGCACATATATATTTGTAACCCCCTCCACAGATAGGGGTTTCTATAATGTCTTCCTGGGCTTGCCTAATGCCCACTGTCAGGACACTGTCCTGTGTTTGCAGTAGTTTTTGGTTGTCTGCATGAGAGTGCTCTATTTAGCCTCCTTGCCTGTCTCTTTAAGAGCTATCTATTCTGTGTGAGATAATTAGTCTATATTTCTGCTCCATTCTGCAGTCGCTATTTGCACAGAGGGAGCCCTGTTAGGAGAATAATTGTTTGCTTATCTGCTTTAGTAATTATAATATAGGCATTTGTCTAACCTGCTTTCAATTGCAGCATGAACATTTGGATTAGAGCCACCATTTTGCTGGACCGATCGAACCTCAGGGGACCTAAAATGGAGACAGTCCCAAGAGGTCTTGTGGGAGTGAAATCTGTAGGAATTGTAGTTTTTAAGGTTTGGCACCTAAATGGACCTGGAGGGGGAGCCCTTTCTGTGATAGACAGTTCCATCATCCAACCAAACCTTTTGAATCACTGGGAAAGCCCAGAGCTGCCTGCAGCAGTGAGTCAATTGAGAGTTGGAGTTTGGAGAGTGAACAGCTCAAGCCATTCGAGCAGCTGCTCCTGCGTTGTAGCACGGGAGAATCAGCGGGAAGGCTGTGTTTGGCCTGCCTGTCACCTTCTTCCTGCGTGAAGAATCCAGTGATAGATCAGTCAGATTTAATTTTGATAATCCTTGTGGAGATCTGAAAGCTGGAAAGAATTGTGTGTGTTCATTGCCTGCAAGTGGACCGAAGACTTGGTCCAGAAAAGATCAGCCTGTCAGGTACCGAAGTGAGCCTCAGAGTGAAAGGTTTGTGCAGAAACCCTGCTGATTTGTAACAGGCTTTATCCAAACTGTAGCTAATAGTTGTCTTACTTATAAGTGTGCTGCATGTGTAGTGTAGGTCGCAATCTGGTTCCCCACTATTGTGTATGTTATGCTAGCTGGAAGCTGCTCCAGCACTCGTTATGGACTATATCCAAACTGCCTGCTCTATCTGGGCCCTGCCATCTTGGCCTAGACTGCCACTCCCATCGCAGAGACATTTCCGACGAAGGACCCACTTGGGGATTCGGCCCCCTGCTCAACACCATCGAACAGGTAGTGACCACCATGGTGAGTCGTGTAGGCCCTGCTTCCCCTGACAATCCAGTACAACATCCAGAGGTCTTCATCTCATTAGTTCTGCCTCCTGGCCTGGCTAGCATAAGTACAAAACAGGGTATCTCCCTGCAACAGAGCTACAATCATTGTGTGTCATCTGATTTGCTTGTTTGGGTTTATTACAACAAACTTAGCTATCTGGCTTCGGATTACAAATTCTAGGTTGATATGCATGCTAACTGTTTTCTTTCCTAAGGGGCCCCAACAACAGCTGCAATGCCAGCCTACCCCGGGCAATGCTTCAGGCTAGCCTGTTTAACAACTGGGTACCAAGAGTTGTGTGACTGTAACAAAGGGACTCACTGTGCATGCTTGATCAGCTAATCAGTTAAACAGTTAATCAGATCTGTTAAATATATGCTAGATTCCTGCCCCACCCTTGTTAAAATCCCCCTGAATAAATCAGATTGTGGTTTTTCTACAGTTAACCTGGCTAGTGCGTACCTTCTTGGTGGGAATATTGTACTGCCATTAAATTGTTGCATCACTGGTCTTGTTTTACAGGGGTTCTGCAGGGCAACTGCAGCTGGTCCAGCCATGGTGGTAAGTGCAAGGAGTGTGGATTCAATATTACTGTCATATGGCATATGTAAATGTTACTCTGTTGATCTGTGTAGGCCACTAGAAGGGTTGGTGAGTGGTTATAGCATCCCAGAGGGCTATACCAACAGCAGTTACGCTACCTCAAAACCATTCCTCTGGGTGGAGGTACCTGTTCACTGAGCTCAGGCCCCTCAGCCTGTGCCTAGTCATGCAGGCAAGGGTAGTAGCCCATAGGATAGCGCCACCTAGTGCCAGTATAGTTTGAGTTGCCCGGCAACTTCTATGTTAAACCCCAAATTTTGCACTTTAATAACTTTGGCACCATAAGACAGATTTTCCTGAAAGTTTGCATGCATGGTCTGGTACCATATATCTCTGGATCTGGCAAGTTGTGTTATGGTCGGATGAGCAGTTACAGAACTGCAAAGCACCTAAAAATGCACAACAGTGTTTTTTTTTGTGTGTTTCTTTTCTCATGGCTACAGCCCACATGATTAGTCTGTTTGGTCTGAACTCTTCAGGAAAGATGCAGTCTGGGTCATTGAAGTGCCTTTCAGAGATTTGGTGAAAAAATATTAAACCATTAAAAAGTTATTCAAAAGACAAGTTCCCCATTATAGTCAATGGGGAAAAAATATATGTGCCTCTTGAAAGCTGCAGCCAGCTTTTGCAAATGCTCTATTTCCGAAAGCAATGGCTGCCATCTTGTTTCAGTTAGTGGCACCTAAAAATGACTGCCATATAAAAAATAATGGCCTTAGGTAAACACAGATTGTTGTATTTACCTGGGCTGAGGAACACATTGAGGGCATCAAGATTTTTATTCTGAGCCACCAGAATGCTTTTCTCAGAATCACCCCCCACTATCACAATTTGTGAAAGTGTCAAGTTTAAAGTTTCTGGCAGTATTCTACCCTGTTGAAAAAAAAAACTAAATCCTTTTGTGACCTCTTTTGGGCCAAAGTAATGGCCTCACTGTGTTCCTCTGTCCCCCATTAAATAAACACAAGTGCTTACCTAACAGAATGAGGCAAACTGGCCAGGGACCTGATGTCTTTCATATTCGATGCAGAATCATGCATTGAAATTTTAGATGAAGGAGTCTGCATTGAATTCCTGTTCTGTGCACAGTACACTCACTGCTCTAACATCGGGGTGCCCAATCCCTTTGTTGGAATCATGTTTCCCCACATCTCCAAAACTTGTTGGACTCTGGGAGCCCACCCCAGTGTGCCCAAAACATTTTTTTTTTAAAAAACACTTGCTGACAGGGGTACCCAATCCCCCTGTCAGCAGCATGCCCCCCCAAACTCATCTGGCAAACTAGGAGCACACCCTAGTGTGCTCAAAATTGTTTTTTACCCTGTAACATAAGAAAACCATCCATCACGATCTTTTTTCCCCTATATTCCCCCAGTCCCCCCTCCCACTGAGCACCCACCTCTCCACACCCCCCTCACCCATATTTACCCTCCAAAGATCAGGAACAGTGATCTTCTCATGACCTTAGACACAGCTGCACTCTGCAAAGTTGAACCGCAAAATGAAGAATTGAAGGTAAGGCGTATAATGGGAGTCAATGGGGAGAGGGGGTTCAACTTAGGTTGATATCTCAACCATTGTTTGGAATTTATGCCCCAAATTTTCAACAAAGGATTCTTGGGACCCCATCTCATGAACATTGGCACTGTCATTCTGTTTCTCAGTCCCGGAAGGTGATTTCACAGTTGCTGCGCTGAATCACCTTTTGGGACTGAGTCACAAAACAACAGTGCCACTGTTCATGAGGTGGGGTCCTAAAACACTCATGTTGCAAATTTGTTGAAAAAAATATCAAATAAAGATTGCATTATGAATGTGCAATGTGCAATTTCTATGCATGTTCAGAACTGCACCAATTTTTAATATTTTCATTTCACATTTTCAACAATGCTATTTTTCACAACTCCTAATGAACAGTACAGCTGTCATTTTGCAAATCCTGCCCGGAATGTGTTTTCACACCTGTGGCGCATAATAATGTGGTTGCTGTGCAAAGTCAACTTTCAGGATGGATTAATAAAATTACAGTGACAGTGTTCATGAGGGGAGGTCCCAAAGAAACCATGTTGACAATTTTGTGAAAACAAATCCAAAAAAATTATTATGTTACGAGAGTGCATTATGCAGTTTCAATGCACACTTATAAATTCTTAAACTTTTAATATGTTCACTACAGATTTTCAACATTGACATTTTGTCACACCTCCTCATGAACATTACAGCTGTCATTTTATGCATCCTGCCTGGAATGTATTTTCACACCTGTGGCACAGAATGGCGTGATTGCTGTGCAAAATCAACTTTCAGGATGGATTAACAAAATCACAGTGCCAGTGTTCATGAGGAGAGGTCCCAAAAAAATCATGGTGAAAATTTGGTGAATAAAATCCAAACAAATGACCATGTTATGTGCGTGCATTGCGCAGTTTTAATGCACACTCGTAAATCCTCAAATGTTTTATATTTTCACTCCAGATTTTCAACATTGACATTTTGTCACATCTCCTCATGAACAGTACAGCTGTAATTTTTTACAGCATGCCTGAATTTCAGCATTACAAGAGTGCAGGGCCTAAAGGGCCCTGCGCTCCCGCAACGACATACCACTTACTATTTATATTAAACTCTCTCAAAATAAAGGGAAATCAATAGCAAGAAAACTCCATTAATGCTTCAGTTAGGGTTGCTTGCACACCAACAAAAGTTTGAAAATTCGGTGTTAGAGTTGCCAGTCCCTAACGCCCCACCCCCCATCCTCCACACACCAACAGGCATTGTCATCTGCGTTGGGGTCATCAGGCCTAACTCTCATCCCATTCTCCTATACTGCACCACCTCAGTTTGTTTACAGATGGAATGGAGTGAGAGTTAGGGTGACAACCCCAACACACAGGCTGATGCCTGTTGGTGTGTGGAGGGTGGGATGGTAGGGGCTGGCAACCCTAACGCCGAATTTCCAAACTTTTGTCGGTGTACAATCAACCCTAGCTGATGCATTAATGGAGTTTTTTGCAATGAAAATATATATGTGTGGGTGTGTGTGTTTGTGTGTGTGTGTGTATGCATGTATATATAACATTGTTAATGCACCAGTTCAGGTAACTTAACATCACAAATGTAGTAAACTGTGGTGTTATGGTTTTCAACCCTATCTCCCTACTGCCCCCCAAGCAGCAAAAAGGAAAAAAGAAACATCATGGTTTGGGGTATCCAGAGTTTTGAGGAATCAGTGATGGGGTCTTCTTTTGATTTGATAAATCTAATGCTCACTTCTGCTCCCAGCCCACAGTCTCCAGTCTGATGCACAAAGTACAGATCCAAGCTAGTGCCTCATAGTGATCCTTTTTTTATTTATTTTTTTGAATCTAGGATCACAAATACCTTTGAACCAGTGCTCTTTTGCAAAGGTTCTACATCATTTAGGAACATACAACAGACAGAAAAACAATTAATCAAACAACAGTGCTGATTGTTACAAAACAAGTATGTAGATGGTAAGATACAGCGAAAGAGAAGAAATGCGGGTAGTTAGAAGGAGCAACTATAAAGAGAAGAGAGAAACACAATTAGGGGGCATGTGCCACAAAAAAGGGACAGGTCAAAAACACACCGGTGTGGCAAAGAGACAGGAGGACAAAGGAGGGGAGGACATTGATGCAGCCAGTGGCAATTGTCAGACAATGGTGTAAGAGTATGAGGGAAAGGTAGTGAATGGGAGGGTGAGAGGTGGGGGAAAGCAATGGGAAGTGAAAAGAAGAGGGGTAAGTGGGAAGCAGGGTGGAGGAGGGCAGGGGATAGGGCAGAATAGGAAGTGGAAAAATGGGAGATAGGGAAATGGGGGGAGGGATAAGTGCTTCGGGGGCAGAGAGTGGTTACAGTGCTTCAGAGGGCAGAGGGAGGTTTCAGTGGTGGTAAGTTGACCTGAAGATATATAGTGGCACCACAGGAGCAGAAAGGCAACATTGAGGGGTGCCAGGAGGTTAGGCAAAACAGACTAAGGCAATGGAGGCAAGGGGTTAGATGAGGCAGACACAGGAACTGGAGGTGGTAAGATGGTTCCGGAGCCTGGTTTTGAACATTCCTAGTGTTGGGGCTGAGGAAATGGTGTAGCTGAGACCATTCAGCCATAAAGGAGCCCTATAGGAAAAGGAGCACTGGCCCTGTGTAGTGCAACAATGAGGAATTTGCAGATTCTGGGTTGTTGAACTCTTGGTGTTCCATCGATTGGAGTTTTGATGTAACAAGGCAGTGACACCAGGTGGTGTGAGGCCAAGGTTGATTTTTCCTGCCCTAGTGCATGTGAGATACTTTATACAGTTGGCGAGTTGGAGCCATCCCGATTGTGCATAAAGGTCACAGGTATGGGTGAGGTGGTTGGCTCCAGTTGTAAGTCGGCATGCTTTGTTTAGGGCAGTAGATATACATCTGAGAGTTGACATTGTGGCAGAGCCATAGGTAATGAGGCCATAGTCAATAATTGAAACCAAGGAGCTCTGGACAGCAATCTTCAGTGTCTCTGGGGTGAGATGTTGCCTATGTTTGTAGAGCAAACATAGGCCACACTGTCAACATGAGCACCATAGGAGAGATTAGGGTACAGCAGAATCCCTAGATATTTGAATGAGTAGACTCATTCAAGGGTGGACCCTGCTTGGTGCAAATGGCTAGGGATGTTGCTTGTGCCGGTTGTGTGAGCTGCAGAAAAGCAGAGACTTGGTTTTCTTGTGACTGAGAACTAGTTTATGGTCAGAAAACCATGTTTAGACAGCATACAAGATCATTTGTACCGAGCAGGATTGAGGTAGGGAGTTTAAAAAGGGGCTGAAAAGGAGTGGGCCCAGTATGGACCCCTGTAGGACACCAGAGTGGACAGGCAAGGTATCTCAGAGAGTATTTGCAATTTTTACTCTTTGCGAGTGGTTGTCAAGGTAGCTTTTGAACCAGTGGGCATAGTCTGGTGTGAGGCCAGCGTTGAATAGTTGGTCAAAAAGCAACCAATGGTGGACCGTGTCAAAGGCTTTTGACAGGTCGATGAAGACAGCCCCAGTAAGGGGGCCCTGGTCCAGAGAACTATGCACTGCTCCAGTAAATTCAAGCAGGGCGGTGGTGGTACTGTGCCCTTTTCTAAAGCCATGTTGTTGAGTACACAGAATGTTGTATTTGTCCAAGTAGTCGGTGAGCTGGTCCGCGACAATTCACTCAAGAGCTTTGGATAGTGGTAGCAGTATGGAGATCGGGCGATAGTTTGAGTGGCTGGTCTTATCACCACTTTTATGGACCGGGGTCACAGTGACAGTTTTCCAAATTTCCAGAAATTTACTGCTGCTAAGAGAGAGATTAAGAATTTTAGTTACAGGACAGAGAACCTCATCAAGGGTGAGCGATAGCAGCTTAAGGTCCAAAGTGTCACTACTGGTTCTGGATTTGGAGATGGCTGAGGTGATGTAGCAGTGTGTCTCATTCAGTTTGATCTTCCTAAATTAGAAAAGTGGATGGTTTGACTGAGCACAGGGAATGTTTGAGAAGGAGTCACTGTCTGTGAAGAAATCAGGTGGGAGAACAGCAGTCACTACGCGAAATCACCCTTTGGGCCTGAATAATGCCATGACAGTGACATCATTCATGAGAAGGGGTCCCAAAACCCCCATGTTGAAAATTTGGTGCAAAAATTCCAAAAAATGACTGTTTTATAAGCTGTAGAAGGCAGTTCATTTAGGTCTGTAAGTTCACAAATTGTCAATATTTTCACTCCAGATTTTCAACATTGCCATTTTTCCACACCTCCTTATGAGCAGTACAGCTGTCATTTTTCACATCCTGCCCAAAACGTGTTTCCACCCATGTAGCGCACAATGGCGCAGTCGGTGTGCGAAATCAATGTATGGAACACATTAAGAAAATCACCGTGACACTGTTCATTAGCAGAGGTCTTAAAGTGGCTATGTTGAAAATGTGGTGAAAAAATTCCTAAAAATGACTGTTTTACGAGTGTGTTTTGCGCAGTTCCTATGCATGCTCATGAGTTCGTGAATTTTCAATATTTGCACTCCAATGACTTCCAAATACCTAAACAGCACATAGAAGCAAGCAACATTCAGCATTGACAAATGCTTGTACTTCTTTGTCACTGATTTTTTTAAGCCATGTCCAAGTGCCAAATACCACAGCAAATACCTGCAAGCGAACGTTCGGCATTGACAAATGCTTGTTATATATTTTGACCCCTCATTTTCAACATAGCCTTTTTATGACCTCTACCTCATGAGGAATGGAAGTGAAAATGTTCAAATCCCACCCAAAAGGTGATTTCACAAAGTGACCTCAAAATCACCTTTCTGGCCAGATCTGCATAATTCTACAGCAACTGATCATGTGGTGGGGTCTCAAAAAGACAATGTTGAAAATTCAGGATCTAAATATGTAAAAATACCAAAGTTATGATTCAAAGTTCAAAACCTTATGGAAATACATTATGCAATATGGGAATGAAATTCAGCAATCTGATTAGTCAGCAGTGGTCTTTACCGGGGGCCTAGATGGCATCAAAATGGCTGGGACTAAACCCCGGGAAGACTGAGGTGCTGGTGGTAGAGCAGGGTTTGATGGTGGGACTTGGATCTCCAGTGACAGTCTGGGCCTTTGTATAGGTCCGACAGAACTGGAGGTTTCATCAAAGGTGAAGAATCTGGGCATTGTGTTTGACAGTGAGCTGACATTTGATGACCAGGTGTCAACTGTTGTCCAGACCAGATTTTCCCACCTCTGGAACATTGCCTGGATCAAGACCTTCATCCTGCCTGAATACCCGGATACTCTGGTGCACACTTTTGTGACCTCAAGACTCAACCACTGTAATGCCCTCTAACTCAGGGTTGGAGGTGGTGCACTGCGACACCTGCAGCTTTTGCAGAATGCAGTGGCATGGGTGTTGTCTGTTCATTCCAGATTCAGTCACATCACCCCAGTGCTTCATAAACTGCTCTGGCTGCTGGTGTGCTAGTGCATCACTTTCAAGATAGGTATTTTGACCTATAAGACCCTACTCAGGTTGGATCCAGGCTACCTGAAGGATCTCCTGCACCTCTATGTCCCATCTCAGCCCCTTAGATTGCCTTCTGGTGCTCTCCTGAAGATCCCCAGAGAAAGGCTGGAGTGCTCTGGAGACTAGGCATTTGAGGTTGCTGCTCTGACTCTTTGGAATTAATTGGAGATATTTAAACACTGATTTAAAACTTTTCTTTTTTGCACAAGTTTTTGGGTCTGAGGGGCTTATTTAGATTGAGCTGCTCAGACTGAGATTTGGTTCAGCTGGTTTAATTATGTTTAGTTTTTATCTGTTTGTTTTTATTTAATGTTTGTTCTTTGTTATTGTCTGTATATTAATCATATTCTAAGGCTGCCGAGCCTTCAGGGAAGGGCACCCAAAATAAATAAAATCTACTACTACTACTACTAAATCCCACCATAACCCATGGGTAAAGTTCCAGTTGCCCCAGCTGACCGCTGCACAAAACAAAGAAATTACTACCTTTGTATTTTGTTCACCTCTGTTTAGGTGCCATCTTCAGTTGGTATAGCAGAAGATAACACAACTACAGCAAACTCCCGAAACAATTTTTAAAAACAAACCCCAAACCAGCTTTGTATGACATAAATAATTTTTTTTTTAGTTTTTTCAGTAAATCATGTACATTTATTGTAACCGTTCAACTCTGGCACATGCCTCACCCGTCACTTGCTGTCACCTACATCTCCTCTCTCTCTCTCTCTCTCTCTCCCCCTAAAAAGTTTAATTAACTTTAAATGAAACCCACAGGATCATCATGAGGAAATATTTTTTTTCATGGAGAGAGTGGTGGATGAATGGAACCGTCTTCCGGAGGAGGTTGTGGGGTCATAAACAGTGGGGGAATTCAATAATGCATGGGACAGCCATAAGGCAATTATAGTGGGGGGTAGGAGGAAGTAGGCTGTTAGTTAACTAGGATCTGCAGCTTATCCAGTAGGTAGGGAAATGGGCAGACTGGGTGGGCCAAGCGGTCCTTATCTGCCATCAAAGTCTATGTTTCTATGTTTCATCACCCACAGTATATTTGAAATGCAGCAGTCCTTTTTACAGACACAGCTCGCAGAGCCAATCATGGTTTGTATCTGCAAACTTTCTCTGGCAGGTGCTGTTCCCTGAAACATGGAAGCTGCTTGCGGCATGTACCACATTCTAGTACAGCAGCCACTCACACCAAGCTTTCTATCAGCCTAATCCATGAGCTGCTCACATTGCACTCCTGTCTGTGCCAGAACAAAAAAATGACAAATTACAAATATGCAGACATGCATGGAGAGGACAGCTCCTATTCTACCTAGCAATGGAGGACTATTTAATCTACAGTGGATGGATATTATACTAAAAAACAATAAAAATGCATTAACCCATTGATGCCTAGCATCTTATATATGGGGTGGGGAGAAGATGTGAGTCTCCCCTGTTATGAATGCATTGAAATGAAGTAATGAAATGTGTAAATTACAGCTCCTTGACAGCTGTATTTTTCCTTCTTTTAATATACAGCTGCCTGATCATCTCTTCTCCTCAGCACCACATGGAATTTTTTAAGTTGGCTGTTCTTTCCATAGAGACAACAGGTTGTTTAAATTGAGGCCAGTGTATTTAGCCATTCACTTTTATTCTTATTTCTGCATCACTATATGTTGATTAAGGTCTACCCTATCTATACATAAGTATTTTATAATAATTATTTGCATGTTTTCTAAATTGTAAACTGTTTTTTTTAGTGTTCCATATATGAGCCACCAGGCACAGGTGCCTCCAGGTTGTCAATAATGACACATAGTTCCAAATTCAGGAGTAAGATGCAACACATATGGTGTCTGATGCAATAATTGGTGTCTAATGCAAGACCATTATATGCCTGATAGTTAGATTGCTGATTATCCATGAACTTGCCTGAATTACTGTCAAACAAAGGGACTTCAAAAGCCAGATGGAGTGTGAAACTTACCTTGCTGCAATTCTTGATTATCACCATACATATTGTTATGCATACATATATTGCTCTGTTCTCACCTTACTATTCATATACATATTGTTCTTTTCACACCTTCTATTACATTCCATCTACCAGTGTAACCTCTTTTTATATTCTTTCTATTTATCCATCCATCCATCCATCCATCTATCTATCTATCTATCTATCTATCTATCTATCTATCTATCTATCTATCTATCTATCTACAAAAGAACCACAGAGTAAATGCACTGGGGCATGGGTTATCCTGGAGGGTTCTAAAATGGGTGGAAGGAAAGGAAGGCGATATGGTATATATACTACATATTTTATTCAGACTTATCTTTAGAAATACTATAATTTTTACCTCTTATTCTTACTGTCCATAACTGATAAATCTCCCTTTATTGGTTACAATTAATATAGCAGTTATGCCAGCTCAAAGTGGGCTAGGGAAGGTGATATGGAGGTAAAACTAGCTAATAGAGAGGCCTTTTGGATATATACACTAGTGGCCTTAGAGTGGACTGTTATAAATGATCTCCTTCCCTTCCACCCTTTTTAGAATAATATATGGTAGAGAGACTATTTAGTATAAAAGGCAAAACCCTCTATCTCTAAACATGCCCCCCCCATCAGAGGATATTAAACAGTTTAGCGTTTATTAAGAAGTTTGAGAACACATTACTTCTGATTAAAAAAATTTTAAGACACACAAGCTGAAACAAGTATACTGCTGTGATTTGAAAATCAAATGTGTTTTTGTGCTGATGAAGAATAATATATTTGAAAAACACCTCTTTTTTTCTGAATGAAATGAACTGAATTTTAATGTGATATGCAGCATATTTACAGCTGTAGCGGATTAGGTCATTTATTATAGGTCTTTCTTAAATTTTATATGATTGTATAATTAAAAGTAAAGTATGAAAGCACACACTAGGGAGTGCACTACACCTAGACAAAGCACTTGACAAGAGTGAAACATTGGTGGTTTGTGGCAGTCTCACAGGGCTACACCAGCTCTACTGTTTATTGTTTGCCTTTTCTACAAATAAATGAACTTGGTGGAAAGAATTAAGTTTTGAGACCACTGTTGTGTCTGAGTGCTGAGTCCTTTTTGCTCTTGAGTTGTTTATGTGACTTTCCAGCACCTATCCTGCAGGAGCATCCCTTTATTTATATGCTCTGCTGGAGACAAGCTTGGCAAGATAAGGCCATTCTGTGAAATGATGGATGAGAGTTAACTCAAGGTCTTCTAGATCAAGCAATGTTGATGCGTAGATGAGACCATGACTCCCTATTATGGGAAGCACTCAGCTAACAGTTCACTATGGGCAAGACAATCAAGTCTGATTACAAGCTGTTTTGCCTGAATACTCACCAAGGATACATCTTTCACTGCATGTATATGAGTGGAGATGATAGGATGGAAAAAAACATTATCTTCTACAGAATTTCCATCTACTCAAAGAAGTGGTGGGTTCCCTTCTTTATGTTCATGACCAATGTAGCCATATAGAATGCATGGGAACAAGAGCAGGCCTCTGGACCTCTTGGCTTTCCAAAGAGAGGTGGTAAATATGTACAGGCTTAAGTATTCGGCTCAGGTGTACAATGCTCCTGGCATCAATTGGCCTCTCAAGGCAGGTCCCCAAAGATTACAGAAGGTGCCTAAAGCTGTGTGATGAGATGAGCAAGGTCACTTCCCAAGAACAAATGCGACACAGAGGAGGTGTGCTCACTGTAGCAGCAAAGCTAAATTTGTGTGCTGTAAATGTGATGTTGTACTGCACATCGAGTGCTTCAAGCCATTCCACCAGCAGTTACTGTCAAAGTGGTGGCTCTTCCCCAATTTGTTCTTATTATAGGTTGACATGCTTGTGACATGCAAATCTCAAAAAACTACCAAATAGTAAATGTAAAGTATGCTATTTGGTGAGTTATGTTTAGTACTGAATGCTCATTTATAAAAGGAATTAATTTGCTTTGAGTTAACTGCTATGCAATAAAAGCTGTTATTTATATGATATTGTGGTTTATTATAGTTGTAAAGATATATGTTATGTACAGTATAGACTAATACATGGGGTGGTGTGTTTAGCAAGATTTTATACATACAAAAGATGTTGGATGCTACATAAATCCAGAAAGTGAAGCAATTATATAAAATAAAAACACATCCTGGTGCAGACATGGTCTGATTGTGTTCCATTGAGGTCAGTGGTCAGAAGCAACTGCATAGACAACAAACCATTTATCTTTTCTTCATTTTTTAATGTTTAATCATGATAGCACAATCCCTGTTAATGAGTGCAAATGGTGGTGATGCGTCTGGTGCTAAGGAAGGGAAGAGTTACAGCGGGTTCTATAGTGGGCGGTTCAGGCTGGCCAACATTTCTTGTAAATGCTTCCCAATTTGGGTCCTCCAAAATCAGCCAATACAAACCCAGAGCAGATGAGAAAGGATGAACTCCACTCAGAACAACTTTGTTGTCAGCTAAAATGCTTCTTTATTTTTAATCCACACTGATCCAAAGCGGCAACAGTTTCATGGCAAACACCACTTCATCAGGCCCAACAGTGTTGCATTCCATTAAAAATACAAAATAAATTATTCTTAACAAAGCAAATATTATGTTCTCACATCAAATACTAAAATCTTGCCAGTACACAATCCATCACCAGTGCTAACAAGATTTGGCCAGAGCCAGTATGGCTGTGGAGAGCTTTTGGGATGCTTTCACCCATTATTTCTAATGAATTTTCACAATGCAGATCTGTGGAGAAGCAGTTTCAATGTGGTCTTCCTCTTATACATTTTTACAATGTGTTTTCCTAGAATATGCCTGCTGATTGCTATATATTTAGCCCGGATAGTTCATAGAAGAAATGGCATCTTATTTTCAGTAGCACTGTACACCTACACAATATTATGCTGCATTGTGTAAAATCAAAACACACTAAAAACAATATTTTACATTGGGGGGATATATTAAGTGCCGGATCGATGCACGAGCAGAAAGATGCATTGCACAAAGAGGGTGTGCCGATCGGCACTGATACAACATTCAAAGAGAATGCACCACTGGTACAGGGTGTGCATACAGTGAAGCCCACCAGGATGAAGCGCAGCACTGCAGAATTCTGCAGTAGAGTTACTGCAGCAAACAATGCAATTTCAAAGGAAGTTAATCCCTTTTGTCATGCAGTAAACCTGTGATACTGCACTTCATCCTGGCAGGCTTCATCATTCCTGTTGAAAATGTGGCCCTGGATGGGAGTCCCAGTGCAGACAGCTGCCAAGTCAGGTGCATCCAGGGTGACCCTGACTGAATACCTTCCAGGAAGAATGTGTGGCACATACAGGTATGCACCGCAGCCCTCATGGGCGATATTCAGCCCAGGAATGCAAATGAACTAATTGAGCATGCAGGGTGCACAGGGACCTTATGCATGCTCATTACCAGCCCATTTGCATGTTGGCATGGGGATGAATGCACTGGAGCAGCTCTTGCCCCCAGGCCCCGATCCCGATCGCTCCCATCCGGGACAGGTCCCAAAGTCTCTTGTGGTATAATGGCACCCCCCACCCATTCCACCAGCCCTGGTTGTACTGGAGTCCAGGCTCCATCAGTTCCATATTGTAGGGAGTCCAATGCCATCCCTAATTGCACCTGAATATAGCTACAGTTCATGTCCATAGTGTAGTGGCCTGCGCTCCCCCTCAATGGTGCACAGACACCCCCTTCCCTGCCCTCCCAGCCCATCCTATTGCGATGACTGGCTCTGTAATGGGATCATACCACTCTATTGGTGGGTGGTGGAGCACTCGCAGTAGGATGCTGGAATGTGTTATATGTAGGCACGAGCTGTGTGTGGGTGATAACACCCAGTGGCCATACTCCTCAGGCACTCGCATGCAGATCCATCATCCCAGTGCCATTGCACTGCTCAGTGTGGATGATGGGCGATGCTTTACCCACTCACACAGGTCCCAAAACAGGCATGATATAGCCAATCTCCCATTTATTTGGACAAATGGGGAACTGTGGATGAACTATCTATGGCCCAAATTGTACACTGCAAATGGCATTACGGGACACTGCACCCCATGGTGCCCGGGATAATTCAACAGTCCAGAGGGTGGCATGTTACACAGGGGAACAGGGGAAAGTGTGGACTTGCAGCAGTGTAAGACAGCAGGAAGATATAGCATTGGCAAGGGATGCACTGGAGGTATATCAATTCCCTCTTCAGTTTGCCAGGGATGTACACATGGCTGCATACACTGATGGATCTGCAGCTGGCATGGTACCCCAATGCACGGCACTGCCAGTTGGATCATTCCAGAGTGCAGGTCCCAGTCCAGGTTCAGTTCAGTCAATGGCTGGCCATGGCAGGGTGTGGAGGGCAGTGCCAGTCTTTGCAACAGGTTGGGTATGGGGGGAGTAAGGGTTTCTGTTTACAGGGGTGGTGGATGGAAGTCCTCTAGACTATGGATATGGACCATGGTTTCCTCTGCTGCAGTCGGGTCTGGGGGGGCCTACACTATGGAGCTCTTCAGGGATGGAATTGGCTAGACTGAGGATGGAAAGGGGGTACCTCTAGTCCACCAGGGCTGCCAGGCTGCTGTGCAACTTGGTGCACATCTGCAGCCTGCCTGTTGGTGGCTGGCTGGGTTAGGCCAGATATTCGTGACCTAACTGTGGACCGCGGTGCTCTGGACTATGAGGGCACATTCCCACTGAATATGCTGCAGCATGGCATATGCATGGGATTGCCCCCTTGACTTGAACAGCATACCATTTGTGTGTGCCCTGGCCTATTCCCCTGTGGCTGGCACATCCTGCATGTTTGAATATTGCGCTGCTGAGCATTGTTGGAGTTGTGCGGCATATCTCCCTTTTCCACCAGGATGTGCTGCCTATCTCCTTTGAATAGGAGGGCTCTGGAGTAGGTAGCCTGAATAAATACATTATAAAAGTGTTAGAATCATGACCACACTGAAAACAAGATATTGCATCTAATCTGGGACAGCCTGAGTAAATACAGTGTAAAAATGTGTAAATGAACATCTCTGTGACAATGAGATGTAGCGTCTCCCCTGCCCTATCCAGGACACAAAATTTAGCATAAGAAATAGTCAGTGCTCTCAGATCCAAATAACCATTACTCTGCAAGAAGCCTTCATTTTCCATGTGTTTTCCCAGAAAAGCAGGATCAAATCCCTGTAAATTTTTCAAAAGCCATTGGTTCCTTATTTATGACTCAGTTCTTTATTTATTATATGAGCAGCCTTTTATTAGGAAAAGAGCTCTGATTTGCTGCTCAGTATTAATATTATATGTCATAATGGCCTTGGAATTATTTGGATTTATACGCTATGCATAAGGCATAATGGGGGACTATATGAAAAAACAAATATCAAGCTCATTTTTTTATGAACTATACACAAATTTAATAATCACAAGTTATTGCAAATAGAGACATTTGTATATATCTATATCTCTCTCTCTCTCTCTATATATATATATACAGTATATCTGTATCTATATTATAGTGGTCCGGTTGCGCCACTATAGTTAGGGTTCAGTTGTCACTTACATACTAAAGTCAAATGTTTGGGTGTTAATAACTTTGGACCCGTTCATCTGATTTGACTGAAATTTGGTATCCGTGGTGGGGCATGGTAGATATCTTGATCTGCCAAATTGCGTTTTGGTCGGACTTTCGGTCTTTGCGTACGAAACGCTGAAAAATGCAAAATTATCTGTTTTGGAGGCAGCTTTTGCGATTTTGGATGTGGCCCTGCACAGCTGTTGTGTGGTGTGCCACTCTGTGAGATGGCTTGTTTGAAAGAACTTTGGTGTCCGAACATGCGGCTTTTTGTTTGGTGAAAATATATTAAGGCATTCAAAAGTTATGCCACTTTTAAGTTCCCACTATAAGTCAATGGGAAAATTTATATGTTTGTTTATATGTTTGTTTAGCTAACAAAGAATGGGGTTCTGGTCATCTCATCCCTCCTGGCGATCAAAGAATTTGCAGCGTCGCGGTTCAAGAATCTTTGTCCCCGAGAATTAAAAAAATTCTTTGATTGTGAGGTCTGCCATCTTGTATTTAATTTTCTGATCAGAAAAACACAAATACCTCTGCTCATGGGTCATTTCTGAAGTAAAACTTGGCTGGGTTTTACACAGGGGACTTCAGTCTATCATGCCATGCCTTTGGTTTGATCCAAATCAGTCTAAAAATAGAGTTCTGAGCTTTTAAAATCTTAGTTCACAGCTCGCTAACGATCTTTGATTGCGAGCCTACAAATTCTTTGATAGCGAGATCCCTGGTAGTCTAGCAGCCACCCCCGATCATGATTAAATAAATAACTATCTCTAATTCCCTGGTAGTCTAGTGGCCCCCCCAATATATATTTCATACATATTGCTTTTTTATATCCCTGGTAGTCTAGTGGCCCCCTGATCTGTATTAAATTATTATAGTTGTTCATATCCCTGGTATTTCTGAGCACCTCTTTGCATTAGTGCTGCTAATACACACAGTCGGTGGCTGGCCATGGAGGTGAGAGGTGGGCTGTGCCAGTCACCAGCTGGGGAAGGGTGTGGGTGTACTGGATGGGCTGGCACGGCTGAGTGGGGAGCCACTAGACTACCAGGAAATTGCACATCGTTATGTATCTTATTATGATGGGGGGTCACTAGAGTACCAGGGATTTGAACAAGTATGATAATTTAATACAGATGGGGGGGGCCACTAGACTACCTGGGATATAATACATCAATATGTATGAAACATACATTGTGGGGGCCACTAGACTACCAGGGCAGGAAATTCCAGATTGTTATGTATTTTATTATGATGGGGGAGCGCTAGACTACCAGGGATATGAACAACTATAATAATTTAACACAGATCGGGGGGGCCACTAGACTACCAGGGATATAAAAAAGCAATATGTATGAAATATACACGGGGGGGCCACTAGACTACCAGGGAATTAGAGATGGTTATCTATTTAATTATGATGGAGGGGGCGCTAGACTACCAGGGATATTGAAAAGATTATTTTTTGTATTCAGATGGGGCAAAACCCACCCTCATTTAATTTTCTAGGGCACCCTGGGCTGATAAAATTGATTTTTAAATCTGGCCATCTCGTCCCTCCCTCTTTGTTCGCGAGCGAGTAATTTCTTTGATTGTGAGCCCGAAAATTTCAAATTTTGACATGTTATATCTCGGACATGGTTTCATATTTTTACTTGAAATTTAGAGGGTGTTGACTGCATGTCCTGTAGATGTCAATAGCAGTGTTTATGTGTTGGACAATATATTGTTTGCGGAGATATTGTGTGGCGCACTTTACGTTTTGTGGACAGTGTTTTCTATTACTCTACTAGATTAACATTTGTTTAGTGCCTGGCCTTGCTGACGTCAATGTACTTTTTAGTCATTGGTTGTGTAATGTGTCCCGACACAAGTTGGTGGGAGCGGGCCCTGCACTCCCACCAACTTGTGCAACTTTCTACTTTTCTATTCTTTCTTAAAAAGTAAGGAAATTCTATGCAAAAAACATCATTAAAGCATCAGTTAGGGTTCTTCTGCAGTGAAAAAAGTGAGGAAATTTGATTTTATGGTTCCCACTCCTTGCACCCCACCCCCAGCCCACCCTCACCAACAAGCATCAGAGTGTGCGTTGGCGGTGTCAGCCTAACTCTCACCCCATTCTCCTACACTGCACCACCTCAGCTTTTACATGGGATGGGGTGAGAGTTAGGCTGATGACTCCAACGCACACCCTGATGCCTGTTGGTGGGCGCTGGGGGGGTAAGGGTGAGAACCCCAAAATCGAATTTCCTCTTTGCTGTAGGAGAACCCCTAAATGATGCATTAATGAAGTTTTTGAATAGAATATATATATATATATATATATATATATATATATATATATATAAATACACACACACATACACAAATGCTATTTTGCATCTTATAGTTGTTAATTTTCAGACAAATTCTCATAGATTTTTCTGTCCACCTGATGGAATCTTGAAACAGTTAAGTAAATGTTATTATTTTATCAAGACCCTGATCCAGAAACTCAGTAAATACACACTCGGTATATCATATTTTAAAATGACAAAAAACAGTCTTCTGTTCGAAGTTGTTTGATCAGGAATTTTATAACTGGCATAAGTTCTTTTTGCTACATCTATGTTGGTCCAATAAAAGATATCAAATCATTTGCTTCTGTATCACTCACGGTTTGTCAGCAGTTAATTCATTAGATGAGGTCACCCTAGCCAAGAGTTTGACTGTTTCTCTACCCCTCCACCAAACACACACACTCTTACTATAAGAGATCTCAGTAGCTCATATTTGTTATGTTTGGGAAGCAGGCTGCAGCCCTTCTGTCAAAAAGAAATGTATGTATTTAGTCTGGGTAGTTCACTGAAGATCTGGCATTTTATCAGATAGGTCTTGAGAGGTTAAACACAGTGTAAATCTTTTAAAAAAATGCTGGGAAAGGGTAACATTTATGAGGTATGAATCTTTCTTGAAAGATATTCATCCCCCAACTGAAGTTAGTAGCAAAAAATATTTAAATGCTAATCATTTAAATGTGCAAGCTGCTGCATTTCAAAGGGGTAAACAAATCTCCAGTTTAATAGGCAACCAATATTTAACAAGCTGCTTCAGTTTCCTAATGGCCTTTAGATAAGCAGCTTAGAGTTATGTCTCCAACATTCTAAACAGAAAGAAGGATTATTTTATTTTAGTTGTCATAGTGATTTGTAGACCTGAAAGAATAAATTGAGTAATCCAAAATATGAGTTTGATGAAACTCCATTTTCAAGCTACAAATAGCAAAATGGCTACAGGATCCGCACACAGCCTTAAAAAAACTAGTCACTGAGTGCTTAGCGCTTTATGCTTGAAGTGAAACACCATGTCCCTCTAAGTAGAAACTTATATAAATTTAAGTCACAAAAATACCTTTTAACTAATATCTTCAAATTCTTTTTAGGTCAATGTGAGAATTCCATATTCATTAATTCATTCCCATCTGTAAATTAGAATATTTTTTTCCTTTTTAGCAGGGTAGAACGTTTTCTTTATAAAATTATTCTTTCGAGTTCAGTTAGGTTTTAATACCTTCAATTCCCAATATTTAGGTTTTCTATTTGCCTTTTCTAACCATGATACTAGACTCCCTAGAAAAAAGAAAAATATTAAAAAGGCTATAATATTGTTTAATTTTAAGTCCATGCTCCTTAAATATAATGCTGTTCTCAACTCATTTTTATCTTTTATATTGTGCTGATAAGTGCACTTCTGTGATATCTAAGGAATAAGAAAGAGGTATTAAGGACTTTTCTGCTAAAAGTTCCTATCCAAATTTAACTGTAAAAATGACAGACTGATGCTGACTTACTGCGGGACAGAGTTTCTGCAGCTGACAGCCATCTCCTAAAATTGAGGGAGCTGCTGTGATTGGTGCATATGTGGTTTAAATACCGCATTGTGGTGGAGAGTGCGCCAACATCATGGGAGACGTCATCACTGGAACTGCCCACAGTGAAGCCTCTTTAAATCTGCAGAAGCAGATTCCTCAGCAGGCTGGTGGTTTAGGGAGTTGGAGTGCTGGACAGTGGCAGAAAAGCACCAGCACTGCTTTAGGAAAGTGGTTTGATCCCCAACGTTGGCTTAAAATAGAGCTAAAAAAAACAATGTATTTTTCCTTGTCTTCTCATCTAATTATAAACTCTAATAAAAGGGGAATGTTTCCTAATTAATTCCCTTGGCATAATTAATGCTTTTAGATTAATTCATTACTCTTTGGATTTATATACAACTCGTAGTTTACTGTTATTATGCTTTCACCATACAATCAGGGTTAAAATGTGGCTCTAGGGAAACTAACTAAGAGGACTTAAAGTATGATTCAGTATCCCTCAAATATATTGTATTATAAATCTATCTTGGAAATATCAATACTACTAGAGTCAGGATTGTTCCCACATTATAAATGTAATGAATTACTCAACATTATAACTAAAAAGATATAAAGTATTCCATTGGTCCAGAAAGTTCCCCCAAAGGGTTCTAGTGTCTCTGTAATATCCTTTGAATGGACTGTGATTAACAAATAGGCATAATGTTTATCAGTGCCACTACAAATTTCAATTGCAATTTTCATTCAGTCCAAATCCAGGATTTAAACAGTCCATCTTGAAAAGCTGGGATATCTCCCTTTTGGATAGCAGATCTTCCCAGATTATAATCCCTCTTGTGGATTCGTCCACTCTTTCAAGTTCCCAGAAACATAACGATGCTGCTGTGTGTCCCACAGAGTTAAAGTACCTTTCCACAGACAAAGTTTAGTCCTGTGTTCTTATATCACTTTTATGTTCACTTATTCTACTTTTAAGTTCACATTTTGTCTTGCCCACATACAGTTCATCACAAGGGCATTGTAGAATGTATATATAACATGGTCCATTTTGCATGTAATATGTTGTCTAATTTCATAAGTTTGATTTGTATATGGGTGTTCAATAAACATTTTCCAGCTAGTATTATTGCATTGTGCACAGTTGCCACAGGCAAAACTCAAATTTTTTAGTGGTCCCAGCAAAAGCTGTTTAGTCACTACCTTTGGTGTATTGTGCGAACTGTGTATTAATTTGTCTTTCAAAGTCAGATTTCTTTTAGAGGTAAATAAAGGCCATTCCCTACACCACCTGTCCTGGTTTCCATTTGTCTGCAAGATATACCAATTTCTAGTGATAATACTTTCTATCAATTTATGTAAATGATTACACATGGTAGAAAAAACAATTCTGTCACTCATTTCTCTCTTGTCTTTGTTATTCAATAGCTCCTTCCTAGGTATATTTTTTCTTCAATAGCTGCTGAATCCACCACTTTGCTGCTGTATCCCCTGTTCAAAAAATGATCCTTCATTGCTTCTGTTTCTTTCTGAAATTCCTGTTCTTCAATAAAATTGCATTTTGCCCTGACAAACTGTAATTTTGGGATGCTGTCCTTTAATTTTGGGTCATGACAACTTTTGTAATGTAATAGAGTATTTCTGTCAGTGTGTTTCATATAAAGTTTAGTATGTAAACCTCCTACCCCCTTGTAAATTTCAGTGTCAAAGAATGAGATCCTCTGTTTTTCAACTTTCATGGAAAATAAAAGTTCTTGGTTCTTACTGTTCAGATATATTCTGAAACATTCCAAGTCATCTTCCTGACCTACCCACATTAGCAGTACATTGTCTATAAAACATTTCCAGATGTTGATATTGTGGTAAAATGGATTCACATTAGGATCCAGAATGTGTGTCCATCCAGATCTAACTTGCTGCAATTAATTGCTACCTCATGTAGTAGACCCTATTCACAAAATATTTTCACCACACCCTTGCGGAAATAATTATATGCAATGTTTTCATGCTGCACACATAAAACTACTCAAGTAATATGCATGCTGCAAGTATGATTTAAATGTTAAATTGGAACCGCTTGCATGCATATGGCATGCATGCAGCAAGCAAGTGTGGAAACCATGATTTTTATGTTAAATTGGTAAACACTGCATGCATGTGGCATGCGTACAAAAAAGCAAATGGTCACTGATAACTGCACACATGAAAGTTAAGTAACTTGCTCAGGATCACACCATACACAACTGGGGATTGATGAGATTCAAACCAACATTTTCATGCCTCCAAATCTCCTGGCTTGCAGTGTAGTGCCTTTAACCACTAAGCCATGCTGCATGCACACACATATATGGCTCGCTTGTACTTCAATACATACTGTATCTGAATACATCTGGAAGCATGCAGCATGCTTGTAGCCACTCTTATGCTTTTCAGTTTTCTTCTCTCCCTCATCTCATTTTCACAGTAGAACTGTAGCACACATACCAATGGAAACACATTTGGTTTTTTCCACCCCAATACAAAAGCTTACCCACAAAACCACTTAATTACTCTTGTCAGGCCTGTACTCCTACAATTTTCTCTCCATAGTTTTTACTGCCTTCACACAAACAGACTTTATGGTGCAAACACAAAAGTAGCAATAACTCGATACATCCACCCACATGTCAAGCCCCCCGCAAGCACACACACTGTAGCAGGTATGACCATGCTGCTACAGACAACACACCAAGTATAGATATAAGTAAAAGTCTCCTTCTTGAGTACTAGGGAGCCAGAGGCAGGAATCTTTAAGAGATGATGTCCATGGGTCAGAGTGCTGGGGCGTACCCCCTTGAAATGAATGGAGTTATCTTCTATTACTATTTTATACATTATGTTGGTGAGTTGGAGAATAATGAAGGCTGCTGTTCTACTAACAAGGCCATTGTTAGTTGAGCAGTGGCCTTTATTAATCTCCAACTCTCCATCAATAATGTATAAAATAGTAATGAAAAAATACCCCCATTCATTTCAGTAATGTTTCCCTCTGCATGCTCCTTTGCCCTTTGTCATAATGTGCCTGAGCATGGGGATGCGGTGGTCAGCTTCACAAGGGGAGGCATAAGCCTGACCATAGCGGGACTCCAATAGTCTGTGCATACTACACTGCTCAACTGTCTATGAAAGCAAGGGACAGCTCTAGAATGTCTGTAACATCTCTAAAAGGTACAACTTATTTGGTTTGACTGAAAAGTGATATGAAAATCATAAAAATTCAAATGTATAAGATTCATCTGTATATGTCCTGGAGCAGTGCATCAGATTTGGGCTTAAACCTACCCATTTACTAACCAATTTTTTTCCTGGCCAAAATTCTGCCCCCCGCCGAAAAAAAACTTGTCCCGATTTTTCTGCCTGTCTCCATTCCATTCAATACCCATCCCCTATGTGTTATGAAGCCATCTAAAAGTGAAGAAACTTGAAAAACACATCAATATTTCAGTCCTTCCTCCTTCCCCAATCCCCCATCAAAAAATGATTTACTTTTACTTACCCGGCCATATGGCCAGAACCTGCAGCCTGGCATAGTGTGTCACCAGCCCAGTTTTCAGTCTGCTCCCCTTCACTCCTTCCACCAGAAGCTGGATGCTAGAACCTGCCATCACAGGTCCTCAACGTGATCCTTGACCAATTCACCTCACCAACCAAACCCACCAAACCTGGGTTGCTTGCTTCTTGCTTGGTTGCTGCTGTGGCTGCTGCTGCATTGCACTGATCAAGGCCTATGAAGGCCACCCACACTGCTGTCACCACTGCTGCTAAGCCTAGCTTGCTGCTGTGGTGGTCTGTGCTGGATTATTTTGCAAGGCCAGTCAATTAGAGCAAGTAGGTAGCCTAATCTTGAGGTAGTTTCTAGCTCACCCTCTCTCCTTTTGGCCAACAGGGGTGACAGAGACTCACTAAGAGTAGAACAACAGAACTATGCTGCTACAACACTGCTATTGAGAGTTCAGTGCTCACTGACTCCTCCAAGCTGTAGTGTGCAGTGTGTCTACTCTGTGGCATGAAAGACAGTATCACACTGGCAAGGATCATGTGCTCTTTCTTGGCTGGAGCTCTTCCACATCACATGTGATTGTGCCACTGCTAATAGATGGAGAAAGTGGAAAACACAATCCAGATACAGTCAAATCTGAAGAGTACTTGCAGCGTGAGCACACACACACACACACACACACACACACACACACACACACACACACACACACAGGCCAGGTGGGCACTTATTGTGCAAAAGATTAAATCCAAATTAAAAGACATTATTGCCACAGCATAAGAACAACCTAGGCACAAATACGAGTGTTGGGGGGACTGCCCCCCCGCCATATTGTCATTCCTAAATGGCACCCCTGCTTAATGGTAAAAAATCATTCTCAGGTGCTAATGCAATGATTTCCACTGTGTTCTGAGGTACAGTATCTCCATGTTTCATGATGTGTCCTGATCATCATGTGAGTTAGTGTCCCTCATTGTCGCTCATTTTTGAGTGTCCATGTCTGTCATTTCAGTGACAAAATGTGAGGTATGGTGCATGCTTCTAAGACCCTACTCAGCACAAAGAGTGCTGAGCATGGCCATAGTGTATATGCTCAGTAAAGAATGACAAAGGGAAAGTAAGTGAGATGAAACAGTCATGGAGAAACACATTTATAGCACTAAATATACATAAGGGATTTGCATGGTCCAAAACAAAAAGGACAGGCTTCACAACACAGAGGCCCCTCTTCATACATCTGGAATGGGGATATTGACTGGCTATATCTTAGGCATTTAATGAAGTAAGCAAACAATGCTTTACAAATTAATGGTGATTTAATGACAAAAATCAAAAGTCATTAAACAACCTGCAAAAGGATCAGAATGAATGAGTTTACCTAATTTTTATGGGAATTTAAATAAAAATGTATTTTAATTACTCTAATTGCTAGCAGCAGTAGTATAAGAAATAGAAACGGATGTGTTTTTTAAATGAGATTTACACCAGGTTAGCTGCTACACACATGGCAAGCATGCAGCATGTGAACCTGGTATGATGTTTGAATGATGTTCATACCAGCTTAACTGCTTCTGTCATGTCAAGCGTGCAACACGTGAACCTGCTGTACTTTTTAGAAAATGTTCACACCAGCTTACCTGCTGTACACAAGTCAAGCTTGCAGCATGCGAACCTGATTTGCTTTTTATATCTGGTTCACTTAAGATCACTTAGTGTATGTGAACTACACACAAAGATTGCACAATAAAGCATGTGGCATGCATTCTGCATGTACACAGCACACTTATATTTTAGTAAGGGCAGGCACAAATTCTTGAAAGTGTTTTGTGCATAGGGCCTGCTTGGAGCAGTCAGTTTATGTTTTATTCAGGTATCATATTTGAAATTAAAGTGAGGAATGTTGACTTTGAGAAACATGAGACGCTCAGCATTTTCTGGTGTCAAACAGGATCGTGTGTCAGTAATGATGCTACCAGCTAAACTGAACAATCGTTCTGAAGAGACACTAGTTGGAGGGCAATTCATGTACTTCATTGCAATGTTTACTAAAGGAGTTCACATATTTTGTTTGGATTTCCAGTAATTCAAAGGATCAGCATTCCAGCTGATATTGGGCTCTGCCAGGTACATTTCAACAATGGTCTTTGCTGATGCTGTGTTACAAGGGGTAGATGAAAGTGTTACAATAACATCTTCTAACTGACTCCAGAGACATGAAGCTGAACGATGTGACTGTGTGACAGTGCTATCATGCTTGACTGGTGGTGAAGAAGATGATTCGGCTGCAGTGGCTGAGGTGGAAGAGGTAGAAAATGATGCAACAGCAGAGGATGAGCCACCTGATGCTGTGCTGCTGTGTCATGAAGAAGATTGTGAGTGTGATGTTGCTGTTGTACTCTGTTCCATGACAACATGCATGTTGTCAATTATTTCTTTGTATGTTTCTCTCAAAACAAGAGTCATCATTATCACTCAGTAGTTGCTTCAGTTTGTATCATGAGTCCAAGACTGTTACTTTAATGTAGTAATCAGAATGAATCATTTTACATAGTTTGAAATCTTCTTCAACTTTTTTGATGATACGTCTCATTAGATCTTGTAGTGTTCTGGAGGGCAACCTGCATGTGTCAGTGCCACTGGCAGCCTGTGTGATCATGGAATCGTCTTGCTTCTCTAACTTTTCCCTAATCAGACTCAATCTGAATTTTAACATTTTTATTAGGGGTATCACCTGGCTCAGATCTGCTTTGTTTGCACTAACCTCCCTGGTGATTTCTTCAAATGGCTGGAGCAATACAATAGGAAACTCCAGCATGGCCCACTGTGGTGGAGTGATATAGACATCTGCATCACCAATTTTATTTTCTAAGGTGTACTGCCTGACAGCTTTCTTTTGTTCCAGCAGCCTTTGGAAAATATAAAAGGTCAAATTCCATTGAGTAGAAATGTCTTGGATCAGTCTATTCACAGGTAAACTGTGCTCCTGCTGTATTTTTTCAAGCAAGTGATGGGCTTTGCTTGAGTGACTGAAATGAGTGCATATTCTTTGACCAATGCTAATGACAGCCTTAATCTCTCTGTCATCATTGAGAAAACTGTGAACTATTAAATTTAAGCAGTGTGCAAAGCAGCAGATGTGAACAAAGCCCCCCTCCTCCAAGGCCTTCTTTATGTTGGACCCATTATCTGCAACTATAAAGTCAACTGACAGTCCCTGTGAAGTGAGCAGCCATTGCTATATTGTTTTTTGGAGCTCTTCATTGATGTTGTATGAGGTATGTTCAGATGGAGAATAAAACATTCTTAGAACAGCAAACTGCGATGCTTCACTGTCCTCACTCCCATGTGAATGATCAAAATATGCCCAATGGGCCATGAAAGACATGAAGGGTTCAGGCTGACAGCTTGTCCAGACATCTGTTGTAAGATGCACCACCCTCCCAATAGCACTGCACAAGATTCATCTTAATTTTTTTACATATGACCTCGTAAAGATCGGGAATCCCTGTTGCCAAGAAGTATTTCTGTGATGGTATACTATATCGAGGGTCAAGGTACTCAAGCAGCTACCCGAATCCTATATATTCAATCTCATTATATGGTAGCAAATCAACAGCTATCATTTCGGAAATTGTTTTGGTTATTGTAAGAGCCACAGGGTGAGTCGAGGCATATTTGGCCTTACGCTCAAATGTTTCTGAGATGGTAAGCTGTCTCCTTGAAGGAGGAAGGCTTTTGAACACATGGTGGTCACTTTCAGTAACAGTTGGAGGAGTCCTTCGAATGGCAGCAAGTGGTGGTTGAGGTGTAGTGCTGTGGGGGCTGCCACTGCTTTCACCTATGGGCGTCACTTCCGAGTGAAGAGAGCTATCACTATCACTTTCTCTTTGAGACTCAACTGACCTTCTATCACTAATGTTATGACATCTGTCTAGGTGCCTTTTCAGTGCTGAAGTTCCCATTTCTCCTTTCTTTTTACCCATGCTGATTGGCCATTTACAAATAGTGCATGTTGCTATCAACTCATTGAAAGCACTAATGGAGAAGTATGACCCCAAAAAATATATATATTTTTTTTTTCCCAGGAAGGTATGACACCTCGGTCATCTTTTCAGGGTTCCCCCCATCGGATTTGTCCTGGGCCTGTTCCTGTTATGGTTTATTCACACTGCCCTCCTCCTTCACAACCGAAACATTTCTGCCTGTTCCTTCCTCATCTGAAGTTTCCATCCCCTCCATTAAACCTTCTGCTGCCTGAGCATTCTCTTCATCTTTTATATTATCATCAGTATTACTTTTGCTGGGTTCAATCTCAGAAGAATCAGATGAGGGACTTGTAGTAGCACAGTATGCAATTGTTCCATACCATTGGGTGTGTCTGTGGGTGGTACCCACCATGTCTTTAGTTTTTTAACTACATAACTTTTTTTTTTACTTGAGAAAGATGATGATCCAAGACAATCTTGGCTTAGAGCTAACAAACTTATCCTCAACCTCAAAAAAACTCAGGCCACGCTCTTTGGATCCCAGGCTAAAATAAAATGGTCCCCTGCTCCCCTGAACATAAATGGGACTGATGGATTCTTTGTAAAGGTTGTTGACTCCATCAAGTACCTGGGGATTACCCTTGACCCCCAGCTTGACCTTGCCCAGCATATCCAAAACATATGTAGGGAGGTAAATAACAAGTCAGGCCTGGCCTACAGAGCAAAGAACAACCTCACATTTGCTGCTTGCCTTGCCCTAGCTAGAGGTGTGTTCCTCCCAACCCTCTGTTATGGGCTCATCACATTTGCGCCTCTTAAAATGGGATGTAGCCTGTAACAACATTTGCCACTTTGCACTTTTTGCCCCTCGTCTCACTCACCATTGTGACCTGTACAACAATCTTACCTGACTCTCCCCAAGCAATCATCGGAGCTTTAACCTGGGATGTTTCACGGACAAGGGGCTGGATTCACAAAGCTTTCAGAAGGTGCAAAACCTTCCCTAAGTCTCCAAAACTGCTGCAGCTATGGAAAATAGATTGATCTAAGTGCTATTCACAAACACCTCTACAGCTACAGAAAAAAAACACTACGGACTAGGGAAAAAAGTGCAGCTGCGGAAGTCCCTGAGGGAAAAAAGGTGTGAGATAAGTAAGGCACAGCCTCTGAAGGGCTATTCTCAGCCAGGTTTTTTCGGCAGTTGTGGAAAAAATGTTACACACAGTGAAATGAGGTGTAACTCTGCCTCAGCAAACTCAGTAGTGCCCCAACAATTGGAATCAATTAAGGTGGAGGTGAGGCACAGGTAATAGCATCCCAGATAGTATAGCAGTGGCTGATGTTACAGCAACAAAAGCACACATTGCCATGCTATGGCAACAGGCAACAACCACCAGACCCAGAGCAGCCCATGACGGAGCCCCACATGAAGTAGAGCCTGACCAGTCTGCAGTGACTGCTACCCCTGCAGGCAACAGGAACTCCCCAGGGAGGGATGACCAGTGGTGACAGTCAGCCACTGTGGTGCCATGGCATTGCTGGTACCTGTGGTGCTGCAGTGATCCCAGTTGAGGGACTGTTTGCTGGTATCTTTGTGTGTGCTGTCAGCCTCATACTATGGCAGCAATGTTAATGTCTGCTGCTTCAGCTACTTATTGTACTATTGCTGTGCCTCCTCTGCCATTTCCACAGTTGTGGATCCACAGCTGCAGTTTTGCAGCACTTGCGGAATTCTCACAGCTGCTGGAATTACGCAGGTACAGAAATGTTTGTGGATTTCCCTCAGCTGCAGGAATTTCTTTAAGAATATCATGCAACTGCATTTCCACAGTGCTGCAAGTCTTTTTCCTGCAGCTGTGGGATTTTTACTGTTCTTTTGAGAATCCTGCCCCAGGTCTTTAGAACTGCCACCCTTCCAGTACTGGCAGAGCTCCTCAAACCTGCTTCATCCTTATATTCCCTTAGGTTCCATGGCTCAGCAGTTCTTACAGTTCCTGCTACCCATGTACAAATGGGTGACAGGGGATTTGTCATATGTGCACCCAGGGCTGGATTCACAAAGCTTTCTGAAGGTGCAAAACCTTCCCTAAGTACCCAAAACTGCTGTAGCTATGGAAACAAATGGGAATTTGCACTGAGTGCTATTCACAAAACCCTCCGCAGCTGCAGAAAACAACACAGGACTGTGGAAAAAAGTGCAGCTGCAGAAGTGCCTGAGGAAAAAAAGGTGTGAGATAAGTAAGGCACTGCCCCTGAAACGCTATTCACAACCAGTTTTTTTCTGCAGTTGCAGAAAAAATGTTACACACAGTGGAGTGAGGTGTAACTCTCCCTCAGCAAACTGCAGTAGTGCCCCAGCAGTTAGAATCAATTAAGGTGGGGGTGAGGCAAAGGTAATAGCATCCCATATAGTATAACAGTGGCTGCTGTTACAGCAACAAAAGCACACATTGCCATGATGTGGCAACAACCACCAGACCATGATGGAGCCCCGCAGGCAGTAGAGCCTGGCCAGCCTGCAGAGTGCTACCCCTGCAGGCAATAAGAACACCACAGGGAGGGAGGGGGGACCATCAGTGACAGCTGGCCACTGTGGTGCCATGGTATTGCTGGTACCTGTTGTGCTGCAGTGGTCCCAGTTGAGGGACTAGTTGCTGGTCTCTTTGTGGGTGCTCTCAGCTTCAATATCTGCTGTTCCAGCTAATTAAGTTCACTGTTGCTGTGCCTCCTAAGCTATTTCTGCAGCTGTTGATCGCAGTTGTGGATTTTCAGGCCACGCACAATTTCTGCAGCTGCTGAATTTCTGCAGCTGTGGGGATTTTACGAAATTCCACACTTGCTCAATATTTCTTTATGAATATCATGCAACTGCATTTCCGCAGTGCTGCAGGCCTTTTTCCTGTGGCTGCGGGATTTTTGGCTTTCCTTGTGAATCCTGTCCTCAGAGTATGGAACTCCCTTCCTATCCAGTTCTGCTCTACCCTCTCTCATACCTGCTTCTGAAACTTCCTCTGGGATTGCTTGAAGCTCTCCTCAGTATGCAGCTGCTCTAAATCACACAAATGACCTCTCATGCAAGCAAGATACTTGTCTCTGGACATCTACATTTGGCACTTTCCAGAGTTCCTTTGCCAGTTTCTCCAGCTAGACTCACCTGCCCATTTCTCTGTTTTGCCTGTACGTTTTTTACTGTATGTATTTAAATTGTGCCCCCTGTCAAAATACTTTGAAATGTCTGTATATTGTCTCCTGAACTTATGTACAGTCCTTACTACCCTGAATTGTATGCTTTGTTTACCTGATGTCATGTGTTACGCTGTTTGAACATGTCTCTTTATCTTTTCCTTGTAATCGCCTGGGTCGGACCTGAAAATAGGCATCTGTTTTGTCTAGTGTGCTTACCTGGGTAACAAAAACTAAATAAATAAATTTATCTTTTTTGGATTCAAGCATTCACTTGGAAGATGAAACCTTATTAGATGTGAAAAAATCCATTTAAGGGGTTTGATTTTGTTTTCCATTTTCAGACAGATTCCTGTCTTTTGCAGTGCCACTGCCTACCTGAGAACTAGAAAATGCCTCATCAACACTTTGTTCCATTTTGGAACAAATGATCCCTTTAACATAAACTGTGATATCCTTCTGATGATTCCCAACCACACAGACCAGGGACAAATTTATTGTTGTGACTCATGACTGTACACAGCACACCGACAGCACAGCAGTCCACCACCACTTCCTTCCAAGATTGCCGGACTGGCTCCTATAAAACTTACTGTTAAGTGAAAGTGACCACATTCAGCAACTGTTAAGCGTGCCTCAGAATTTGAATTGAAGATACAGACACATCTGGTGCATTAGCCACATGCAGCACAGTCTCACAACCTATGGGTTGGTTAATTTTCACTGGAGTGTGTCTGTTTGTAAGAGGTGCAAACTGACTGCAAAGCTTTGTTCTGTAAACTGCTAGTCTAGGTTTTGAATCCACATCCAACCTTTATATCTGTCATACTGCTCGGCTGTTTTCACTTTGACCTGAGGAAGAGAGCTTTATCTCTCGAAAGCTAGTCTTAAAAATAATTTTGTTAGTCCAA
Organism: Neoceratodus forsteri; assembly: GCA_016271365.2. Lineage (NCBI taxonomy): Eukaryota > Metazoa > Chordata > Ceratodontiformes > Ceratodontidae > Neoceratodus > Neoceratodus forsteri. The sequence goes on along the minus strand of CM057449.1, from coordinate 50,608,409 downwards.
TAAAAGGTATCATCTGCAACATACTTGTTGTCTTTTTTGTCTCTACATTGTTGACTGGACTAACACGGCTACCACATTTCTTTTTTTTTTTTACATATACGGGAAACAAAACTAAAATTGATATTTTTGAAAATAGCAAAGGCTAATTTGAAAAGCATACTAAAAATGTTCATAACTCACATTGGTGTACAAGTACTGCAAGGGAACTATAAAAATTCAGGCATGAATGGGTTAAAAATATAACCTTCTTAATAACTTTGTGAATCCTTTACTTCCAATTTATGACATATAAGCAATAAGACAGAATGGGGTGTGTATTGTGATGTCATAATGCACACCTTGGGACATTGTTAGGCATGATGCCACTGGCAGGGTGCCTTCAGCCCCTGGGTGTGCATTATGAGAGCACAGCGTACAAACCCCAGAGTGTCTTGTGCTTAGAAAATGTTTTTGTTTTAAAATTATTTTTTTAATAATTTTTATAAGACCTGAAATATAGTAAAAACAAAAAACAAGCTAAAAGACAAGGAACCTCAGCACACCAGCACTGAGGCAGTGGTTACCCCAAAGGGCACTGGCCGGGAAGCCAAGTTTCAAAGAAATACAAAATCACACATACCCTTCTGGTACCTTCCTATTTCTTGCCATGATCTCCTTTCTTTCAGTCTTTCTAGAAAATCAAATGCTTTAGGTGACTTTTTACTTTGTAATGTCATGAGAAGCAAGTAAACTCTGAAACACATGGGACCTAATTCACAAAGCCCTTGGAATGGCACAGGGAGCCTGTGTCCAAAAGACTGTCGTAAGGTGCTTCATGCACCAGATCTTGCACCACAGAACAATTCAGAAAAGCAGCTTACATCAAACACAACCTGCTTGCACCAAAGAGGGTTTGTGGCATGCGTGCGTTAAAGAAAGGGCTGCGTCATGGCGCAACACACCGTGTGTCAAAAAAATGCTGCAACATGCCTCTTTTTAGGATTCACAAAGGTGTAGGGTGCGGACAAAATAAGATACCTGCTAGACCAGCCACAGGTGATCTAAGAACGCTTACAGCATATAAAAAGAAGTTCACAGCGATCAGACAGAAATAACTCATAACTAAGCCTACACTGCAGCAGCAGAAGCAGCAGAGAAGAGACAAATATATTAGTGGCAGTAGCTCTGTTGTGTATTAGGCTAGCCTTGCTACTGTGCAGAAGATGTGTCCATTGACAGGGTGGTATGCCACTAGGGTAAGCCAGACAACAACAACCAAGAACCAGAAGGCATGCAAGATGGTTGATTAGCAGATGTACATCCTACCAGGAGATGATGGAGGTGCAGTGCCTGGCACAATATTAGCTAAACAAGGCCACTATAGCAGAGCTGTGCCAGGATCTCCAAGGGGACCTGCAGACCAGGACACAGATATGCCAAACAATACCTGTTGAGGTGATGGTCAGCACAGCACTCCATGTCCTAGCTAGTGGAAGTTTGCAGACCCCAAGTGGTGACACCATGGATATTTCCCAGGCATCAGTGTCCAATTGCTGGAGGTAGTTCATGGAGGCAATGATACAACAGACAGAAAACTACACGCAGCTCCTAGCAGATGCACAGCAGAAGTAGGCAGTTCAACAGTCATTTTGCTAAATTGCTGGCCTGCTAGGTGTGATGGGGATGATAAATTATACCCATACTGCCATAAGGGCAACTCCAGCTGACCAGGACACTTACATGACTAGGAAGGGGTACCACTCCCTGACTATATAGGTGGTGTGTGATATCCACAGCCACATCCCGTATGTAGTTCCACAGTATCCTGGATCATGCCATGATGCATACATATTCAGGAACATGTGGATTGTGCCAGTCATTCAAAAATGGTACTATACAGGATGGATGGCTCATAGGTAGGTGCAGGACATGGACCCAGGGATAGTAATAACCTGCTGATATTGCAATGGTGAGCACAAATACAGAGGGCACACAAGGCACACAACCCACACCCATATGTAGGTACGCGCATGAGCCATGCTGAGGGGGGTACTTTATCACATTGAGCATGGTGTCGTGATGCTGACAGGCATCCCAGTGATGGTGCACTGGTAGTGGAAAATGTGGCATGACAGCCAGTAGCATGGTGCAGCATTTTGGGTATAAGGTGTTTCACCATGGCTGTGTCAGGGGGTCCATGGGTGGCCGTGCCAGGAGATGTGACTGCATGGATGGGAAACCATCCACGTGTGACACACTGGAGCCATGCAACCAGCAGGGTAGATGCATGCTGACAGGAGTAGGATGTGCAGGCAGAAGTAATTAATGTGTCATCTCTCCACAGTGGACGATGGATACCCCCAGCTACCATGGTTGATGACACTAGTGAAACACCCCAAGAAAGTGGCACAGCTGCACTACAGTGAAGCACATGCAGCCACATGGGCCATGACTGAGCGGTGATTTGGTCTGCTAAAGATGAGGTTTAGGTGACTTGACAGGTCCGGTGGTGCCTTGTAGTACTCACCTAACATGGCATGTAAAACAGTCATCACGTGCACCATACTCCATGATATCACCATAACACATCGACTGAACATGCCCAAGCCAGAACTGGTGCCAGGAGAGGACATGGAGGGTGGAGAAGAGGAACAATGAGATGACAGAGGCATTCAGTTGCACACATGGACAGAAACCACTGTGGCAGGCCAATGCAGAAGAGCCCAACTGATCTTCAACCACTTCATTTAACAGACAGAAACATCAGTGTGCAGAACACCCAAGGCATCATATGGCACATGCAGTGCACTGTAACAGTACCACAGAAGAACAGAGGGTGATGACCAGCCCACAGCAACCCCACAACAACACAGCCATCATGGTGGTATGGGAATGGAAAACAATGACAACACAGCAACAGTGCTGTCACCACTGTGCTTCTGTGAGGATGTGGATGTTGTGATCAACCTCAACAAGTGCAGACACCTTCATGGGTTATGGCATGCAGACCACCAAACAAAATTGATCCGGCCTTGGCTGCGGCTATGCAGAAGTGTTGGCACCTAGGGCCACACACACAAGCAATGGAAGCACTGTAATGTGGAAGGTGCACATCACCTGTGCACATCACCAGGCAGCAAAGGCAAGCCTGCGGGGGGGAGGGGGCAGTGGAGACTATGGTGTCACAGTATGCCAATGTTGTGCCCAAATGACTGGTACAGCACAGACAGTTGTTGGGCAGGTGGGACCATGCACCAACAGGAAGGAAACCAATCACTGGGTCAGGGTCCTGTGTGACACAGTCCAGGATAACATGTGCTACATGGGACACATGGCTGTGTGTTGGGTGGAGCAGTGCTAAATGCAAGCAAGCATGGGATCTCCCACCACCATGGTTGGTGTGACCGAAGTGCGGGGCATGATGCACTGTAATTAAAAGAGGTGCAGATATGTGGAATCATAGATGGCCGAGAGCTGTTGAGCTGAGGCCACGCTGCATGATGCAAGGTACACACATGGCACCCCTGGCAGAGCCACACAGTGTCAGACAGGCAGAGTGCCCCCATCATCATGCAAGTGGTGCACAGGACAGTAGTTCGGTACATGGGAAGTGCCCACACTGGAGGTACATAGCACACCGGAAGCCAAAGCATGCTAACTGGAATGGGTAGGACAGTGCAGAAGCAGTGTTGGTTGATGGGCAACATGAAACTCTCAGTGGTGTGTGGCTTGCAGCAAGGTACTGCTGCAAAGACAAGCTATGCCATTCAGTAGCCCCTATGAAGCCACTAAAGGACCGATGCATGTTGTGTGAAATTTTCTGTGTTTCTCATGCATTGTTTGCCCAGAATGACACATGTTGTGTCGCCATCATATGCATGCATCTGAAAGCAATCCAGGGCCATGCAACGGTGATCACACACTCCTAGGTGGTACACAAGTGGCAAGGACAGATAGCTAAAGTTGAACACCCATAGAAACAGGCCCAATGTTGGCAATTAGCCTAAACAAAACAAATGACCTCCTGAAGCAGTAATGCAAATTTTACAGAAGAGGAGACAGCCATGCTCATTAGCCTGGTGGAGCAACAGCCAGCGACACCTCTGCCATCTGGCAGCAGCAGGAAAACACCCTGAGAAAGAGCTGGAGTGTTGCACATCATTGGTGTAAGGACGCAAAAACACACTGGCATAAAGGGACAATTAGGTAGTTAAAACATCACTGGAATGACCTGGCATGACAAGAAAAGGGACTTCTCGAACATCTGTGGACCATGACCAGGGAATAAGATGTTAGGATGCATTGTTGCCACCCCTGCCAAACAAGTACATATTTATTTATTTAGTTAGTTAAACACCAGTTTAGAAACCTTTGAGCCAGAGGCTCATTTACAAAGGTACCTCATCACAAAGAGGATATCAGAACAGTAGTACAAGGGACACAGTACTTACAAACAAAAAAGTTACAGTTCAATTACAATTTTGTTACAATAGAATACAATCTCCAATGAAGCAAAAGATAACAAAAGGTGCAAAACTTATGGTTGGGGAGAGCTGGTGGGTAGAAGGGAGGAGATAGGGAGGAAGAATTAGTAGGAAAGGAAGGGGGGAGCCGCCAGTGAGCATTGTCAAACAGAGTATATATACATATATATATTTTTTTTTTTACACTAGGCTAGCGGCAGTTGCATTGCGAGAGCTAAGCAGGAAGTTTCTGAGCCTGGGCTTAAAGCAAGATATGTTAGTGAGTTTGAGACACTGGCAGGAGGGAGTTATACCAGTGGGGTGCACGGTAGGGGAATGCCTCTGACCCTGAGAGGTCCTGGCCTCAGAATAACTAGGTAGCTCTTGACGAGCTGTGCGTGATCAGGTCGTGCAGTACGGCTAATGGAGTTGATAGGCCTATGGGGATAGGCCACGCAGGGCTTTTAAAGGTGAGCTATGTCTGATACAGCGAGTCGCTCTTCCAGGCTGAGTAGGTAGCTAGAGGTACAGCTCACATGTGTGAGTGAGTCTGGGAGCACCAGTGATAAGTCTGCAGGCCTTATTAACTGTGAGGCGAACCTTGTTGAGGGCAGTCTGATCTGCTGAGCCATAGACCAGAAGGCCATAGTCAATGAGAGACATGACAGAGGAGGTGACAGCCAGGTGGAGGGGCATCAGGAGGAGGTATTTCTTGGTGTGCCGGTAAAGAATGCCTAGCCGTGAGTTGGCTTATAGAATCTTAGGCAGATATATGTCCATGGAATGAAAGTGCAGCGCTAAAGGTTATACTAAGATATTTATGGGACTGCACCTGGTCAATGACGAGATTGGTGTGGAGTGGACAGCTATGGAAACTTGCTGTACTTATTTTGGAGGTGGAGAAGAGCATAGTTTTGTTTTCTTAAGGTTGATAACAAGTCGGTGCTCAGTGAACCAGGTAGCTGAAGAGTCAAAGACTAGTTGGAGGAGTTCTGTAGCAGCATGGGTCATTGTGAGGCAACGAGAAACAGCATCATCAGCATAGAGAGCATCTTACCCATACAACTGCTGAGTAGGGAGTTAAGAAAGAGTGAGAATAATAGGGTCCAAGAACTGAGCCTCTGCACCCTAGAGCTAATGGGGATGTTTCAGAGAGAGTACCGCCACTTTCACACATTGAGCCGGGCGGAGAGATAGCTGGTGCACCAGGAACAGGTCCTGAGGCAAAGCCTTTAGGTCGAGGGTGGAGAGCAAAAGAGGATGCTAAACGGTATCTAATGCTTTAGACAGGTCAATGAATATAGCACCAGCCAGGCACCAGAGTCCAAGGAGGCATGGAGGAAGTTGGAAAATTCTAGGAGTGCTGTATTGGTACTATGACCTGCTCTGAACCCTGTTGTTCAGGGCAGAGAACATTGTACTTACAGAGGTAGTCAGAGACTTGGGACACCACAATTTTCTCTAACGCCTTAGAGAGGGGGAGAGGATTGAGATGGTCGGTAGTTACCCGAAGAGTCCTGTCACCACCTTTATGGACAGGGGTAACTGTGGCAATCTTCCAGGCAGAGGGAATTGTCCGAGACAGAGTGATTTGTTGAAAATGCACGTAATAGGTGAGAGGACCTGATCCAGAACCTGACTGAAAAGGCAGGGATCAGTGAGTCGCCATCGATGGTGTTATCTTTAGGCTTTAGCAAGTAAGGCCTAGCTTTCTGCATGGTGACACGACCAGGTGGAAAGAGGGGCGGGCAATGGGTGGTGGTACAGATGGAGGAGGTGGACTGAAAAGTTACCAGGAAGTACTGAGCTAAGGTCGGTAAAGGAGTTATTGAGGTGGTGTACGAGGGCAGGTCAGAGGAGACGGTACCATTGATGTTGAGAAGAGAAGGAGAGGGGGACTGGGAGTGACCATTCAGTTGCTTGATGTTGTCCCAGAAGCACCTGGGGTTCCCCCAGGAGGAGGTAAGAGAGGCTTGGTAGTATTCCGCCTTTGCTTTGCGGATGGCCCAGGTGCACTGGTTGCGGGCGGCAGCATAGGACTGCCTGTCAGCTGAACGGCCAGTAGCAACAGCAAGGTGCCAAAGATTGTCGCGTTGCTTAAGTTGCCACAGTAGGGCAGGGGTGATCCAAGGGGCATGTTTCACTTTGGACCTCCTAGCAGTTATGGGAGCAAAGATATCACAGGCAAAGTTGAAAGTGCTTACAAGAAGGCCAGAGCCAAGTCAATGTTGGTTGCTCGGTCAGAGGAAGGACCAATCAGTGTTGGAACGAGGCGCTCAGGCCTATGAGTCCCCAGGCCTAAGCCGCCTTGAGGTGGTTTTGACCGAGGATGAGGGCCGAGGGGTTTCCCAGTTGAAAAGCACAGGGAGTGGTCACTGAGGCAGTCAGGGAGGATTTGGATGTTGTGGATGCGGATTGGCCTGTTGGTGAGGACCACATCCAGGAGGGTGCTTTGTCCCCCACCTAGGGTTTTTCTAGTAGGCTGTGTGACCAGTTGAGTTAGGTCAATTGAATGAAAGCCTCACGGTGGGAGGAGAGAAGGGGGCAGAGCAGTTTATTCAAGTCGCCCACCAAGATTTGGTCCCAGGGATTGGGTAGGGAGGTGAGGTAGTCAATTAGTGGGCCCAGGGCCTGGGATTAGTTCTTGGGGGTATGTAGGCTGCAGTTAGGAATAATCTGCCTCTAGCTGGGTCAGGACAGCTTTGGAGTAAGTGCCTGGGCCTTATGGTCGAGGTCAGGCAGGGGAGTGGTAGCCCCATGAGTGAATCCTTCAAATAGAAGACACAGCCCCCACCCTCCTGCCGACACGGTCCAACCGGTGGAGAGTGTATGGGAGAGACATGAGTTAGGAGAGGAGGGAGAAGCTAGGTTTCAACTAGGGCAACAACATCAGGTTTATGAAGCCACCCAGCAGTGTAGAGAGTCCATTTTTTCAGGAGGCTACAGATGTTCATAGAAGCAATGCGCAGCCCAGGAGATTTCAGGGGAGGACCAGTGCTGCCAGGCCTGGATCGGGGTGGACATTGCCTGACAGGAGCAGGAGGAGGAGGGCTGATCTGGGAGTGCACAATGGAGGGATAGCTTTCGACGATTGGAGAGGGGGTGATGAGGGAGTGATGAGTGGGTGATCACCAAGTGAAAACAGCTACCAGAGAGCAGTAAAATGTGACAAGTGAGGTATTGGGAGCAAATTGTTCAAACTTAATCAGGCTCCCTCTAGTGGCAAAACAATATAAGGAGCCAATGGAGAAGTTGGGTGTTAAAAAAAAAAAAAATATTGGCACAGTCATCCTTTAGGGATATATGCAGCTCTTTACAGTGTGAAAGCAGTGCATCCATACTGAACTGTCTCCCATTCTGTCCCCACAGGGACGCATGCATTTGCGATCACAGGTGGATATACACCAGCAGACCAGGAGACCAAGAGGAGGGACTACCAAGTGGTGAGGGCCCACTGCTCCAGGTAAGTGATGTGACATATACAGGACATACAAATGAGCCACATGTACCCACTGTACGCCCCTGGCATAGGGAGGCCACACTTCTCTTCTGGTTAAGTATCACATATGACTCCATCTGTCACTACATCCTTCAGGTTTCTTACTCCACTCATCACTGCTCTCTTTACCAGTCACTTGGCTGGCTATCCCTTCATGGCCGCTATGAATATGCCTTGGGCAATCTAGTCAACACCTCTCTCAGAAACTCTGAAGTCACCTTTCTCACCGATTCTCACTGCGTGTGGTTACTCATTCTCACAGAGACTCCTCTATTCCCTGCCTTGTAGTCCCCATGTATCTACTGTAATGAGGAGTAAGGCCATCTCTGTCTTTGCCCCCTCTCTCTCCGGAACAAACTTCAACCTGTCATCAGAAACACACCCTCTCATCAGTCCTTCAAATTGCAACTGAGAGAGTGGCTAAAGTTCCAGGCTACCTATACGTGCTCCCTAGGCAACTGTCTCACCAAACAGCTACTGTAGAAGCCATACTGTATTTCTTGACTTACCACCTGGATGCTGACCACTAGTTTGTACCTCTTAGCACTGCTTGCCCCTTCCTGCGTTTACATGGATCACTGTAAGGTATTTCCACCATGCATTGCTGCATATCCTGATTGATCAAGTGATGTGTGGATCCACGATGTGACTCCTCCACATGTGATCAACCATGTATCCGAGACCCAGGCATGCACTCTTGTATTTGTTATGAAACTTGTGTGTTAGATTTGATGTGTAATGTTTCATTGCTGTTGATTTCATGTTACTTAGTGTATATTGCTCCTTCTGTAATGTAACCTGTGCCTATTGCTTCAACCTTGTATTGTCTGCCACTGTGTGGCCTGGGTCACAACTGAAAATGGTCCTTTGGATCAACTTGCCTACCAAGTCACCAAAACATAAATAAATTAACACCATCCAGGCCAGAAACAGCCATATAGCACATGATACATGGTGGCTGCAGCCACAGGCATGTTCCCACTTGCAATGGGAAAGGGTGCACATGACGACTGGGGTCATGAACCCATCATGTGCAGGGAGTGCAAAGTGGGGGGGGGGAGGAAAAAGTCAAGGCATTGTAGGTGTGGCACTGCCTTTGGCCAGGATGGGGGACTGTAGCACGTAAACACAGCACACGGCATGTAGCATACAGCCCATGAAACCATGCTTGTACTGAGGCAAGCACAAGGATGTCCATTGGGAACATCTTCATTGGAGACATACTGTGAAGAAATCTGTGGCTTAGGACAACACTGTACATATCAATGCTGGAAGCATATGTGGCAGACACACATATGTGGACAGTGGTTAGGGAGTCATAGGATCATGGACCACTACAGTGTGTGTCCCACATGGCAATATGTGGAAAGACACTGCTGTCATAAAAGACTTGTGTTACACATGCACTGTGTGAATGGCAATAGGCCCATAGGCATGTGTATGCCACATGCCCAGAAAATCTGCTGCGACATGCCCCACACTTTTGGCCACAACCACCTGGGATAAGAACAGGCATGTGGCACCATGCTAAGATACATTGTGCACATTGGTCTGTGTGGGCATCAGGCACTGTCAGCAGCAGCAAGAGGGAAGTGCATGCCATATCCATCCACCCGGGCTGTGTAGCCACCACTGGAGTTGCAGCGGGGTCACAGTTTGTGAGCACACCAGCAGCATATGGCACACCATGGGTACAGGGTACAGATGTGGTAAGGGAGGCCACATGGCTATTCCCATGTCCCAGGTGTCTGGCTATGTTGTGGAACATTGGGGCCGTGGGGCCGTGGTATGGGCAGGGACTGTTAAATGCAAATGATGAGGGCCCGCATGGCAGGTCCACCATTGTAAGCACCATGACATTTTAATTGCTACTTTATTGCAGATGCCAGTGAGACTGTGGAGAGGAGAGCTCTGACATGCATGCCAAGGTAGCATGCCCTGGAATGGGCAATGAGCAGCATTAAAGAGGGTGAAGCCAAGTCCTATGCAGAGCATAGCAGACACAGAACTGAGAGGACAGTGGCACCACCGGAGGCCCGGTGAAGGGGATCAGAGAATGGAATTGTACAGCAGCCACCAACCAGTGGCACTGGCACAGTGGATGACAGCAACAGGGCAGACCCAACCCAGGGCAGTGCACACCCTCAGATTTTTGGTGATGATGCTGTGTGAGTAATGGATGTCAGTGACACCCCAGACACTTATATGCCTGAGGCATTTTCTATGGTGTCCAAGGAGCCAGAGGATGATGTGCAGAGGAGTGAGCCTGCCCAGGGTGAGCAGCGGGATGTGGCCATGGAGAAGGAGGAGGAAAGCACAGAACCATGGCAGCTGGGTCTGCAAAACTTAGCACGGGGCCTTGGGGAACACCTCCAGCCAATAGTCCATCAGGTTGAGCAGCTGCTGTCCTACGTGGATGCTAAATCAGGCCATTGAGCCTCCATGAGTTATAAGCACCACTACATAAGACAGTCACAGCCAGTGAATTGTTTACAGTTCTTTTTTTAAGATGTGTTGTACCCTATAGTATCCAACTGTTGCATCCCTCCCATAGGGTTTCACATGTTTTGACCTGTTTTATGCAATAAATGCTCATGTTGACCATTCTCCGTTGTATGCATGTATGTCAGACCATGTTTCAACCATGCTGGTTGCCCATGTCACAGCTACAGCAGCTACCTTTATGTGTATACAAATGAAAGGTGAACGAAAGGTGTCGGACTGGTCTGAAAAAATTACAACTTCTCATAAAGAAGAGTCACATTTATTGTGCAAATAACACACACATACGCCTATATATGTGTGTGTATATATATATATTTTCATGGCAAAAAACTCAGTTTAATGCACCAGTTAGGGTTGTTCCACAGCGACAAAAGCAAGAAAATTCAATGTTAGGGTAGCCACCACTAGCACCCCATGCCCACCCCTCCCCCACCAACAAGCATCGGGTGCAAGGGCTAGTTGTCAGCCCTAACTCTCACCCCATTCCATGTGTAAACAAGGTGAAGCTGGGCAGTATAGGAGAATGGGGTGACAGTTAGGACTGACGACCCCAACGCACACCCCGATGCCTGTTGGTGGGGGAAGGGTGGGCGTAGAGTGCAAGGGGTGGCAACCTTAACATCGAATTTCCTTGCTTTTGTCACTGTGGAACTACCCTAACTGATGCATTAAACAGAGTTTTTTGCCATGAATGTCCCTTCTTTTTGAGAAGGTGGAGTATAAATAGTGAACGGCATGTGGTGGTGCGAGCACAGGGCCCTTTGGTAACAGTAACGCAATTGGAAACAGAAACAGTTATGGTAACAGCAAGGAGAATGCCAAAGGGAACAGTAACAGAAATGGAAGCAGGAATGCAAGCAAGTAAGCAAACTCAAATCGTTATGCACACGGTCACAGTAACGCAATTGGAAACGCAAACGCTTACAGTAACTGCAACGCTGATGCCAAAGGAATACAGAAACGTAAACGGAAGCACGTATGCAAATGCAAATGGCAATGCACACAGTGATGCAAAAGGAAACACAAATGCAAACAAACCAGTAATGGAAATGCAAATAGTAACTGTAACACAAACACAAGCGCAAGCGCAAACGCGAACGGTAACACTCACGGTCAAGTAAACGGAAATGCTAACGCAAACGGTCATGGAAACACAAGCAGAAATTCTAACTGTAACAGTAATGCAAACCCACTTTTTGTCCCCAAAAAGTGCATTCAGAAGCACAGTGAATACAAAGAATGTATGCATAATAATGGCCCTTGGAGCAGAAAATTAACACTTGGGATACTAAATTGCTTATATCTGAAGAACCGTACAATGCAGAAAAAATTTTTTAAATCTCATATTATTTATGACTTTCCTGGTTAGTGTTTTGCTTAGCCCCTTACTGGGGGGCTAAGCATTTTTTTGCCGAAAAGTCCATATCTCGAAGCGTTTCCGAGATACGGGCCCCGCAAGGCACGGTGGACTCCGTAATGTTAGCCTATGGGAAACATTGTCAAATTTGGAGTGCCATAACTTTGCAGCCCTCTAATATTTTCTCACCAAACCACCAAAAGGCACATTTGTGGCATTTTTGCTTTCTTCCTTCCAAATTTTAGCCCCAAAAATCAAACCGTTCTTTTGCAGCAGGGTGGCAAAGATTTCCTTTTCTTTTTGTCATAGTGTCACAAAGTAGTGTCGCGATTTGTGACACTTTAGCAAAAAAAATCATGAAAGTGTCACAAGTGCAACACTACTTTGTGACACTACTGTTTCCAAAAATTTTAAAAACATATTTCTGGGGTGCTTAACCCCCCCACACACACACAAAAAACATGGCTAGCATCCTCAGGGCTCGACTAAGTGAAACAAAAAGAATTGTGTCCTCAAGGGTCCCAAATTTAAATGCAAGCATTTCTGTGATCACCAACTGAAAACAAGATGGCAGATTTGTGACACTACAGGGGTCATTCTGACACTAAAAACTGCATTTGCAACACTGTCAAACTTTTGTTAACTTTTTCCATTGACTATAATGGAAATTTGTTTTGAATAACTTTTGAACCGTTTAATATTTTTCATGAAATCTTTGAAAGGCACATTGGGGACCCTGGCTGCATGTTCCCTGAAGGTTTTGGACTGGTCGCACAGACCATGCGACCTATAGGCACGAGCAAAGAATGCACAAAAATGCTCAATTACCACGTTCTATGGTGCAGTGTAGCTCTGCAACCGTATATCAGACAGTTACAAAACTTGGCAGATCCAGAAATCTATGATACTGCTCCATGCATGCAGATTTCAGGCAAATCCATCATACAGTGGCAAAGTTATTAAGCTGCCAAATTTCAGAGTTTAACCTTAAATGGGGTTCTCAACCCTAACTATAGGGGCACTATCGTGATGCTATTATATATATATATATATATATATATATATATATATATATATATATATATATTTGTGCAAATACACAACAAATCAAAGACCTACTCTAGTCCAACAGTCAGCCCACCATAAACCACACGGCCTCCAATGTGGTATGTTGGCATTGTCCCTGACATGTAGGGTGCAGTGCAGTACACCATCATGTGGTCTACCATGTATGCAGAAGTTGGTGTCAGGCAAAACGTCAGCTCACCTATACTTTGGCTAGTTTACCATTGACTGGTATGTTGTCCAGTTATGCTGAGTGTGCACCCCACTCCCAGGATGGATGCCATGGCACATAGGAATTCCACAACAACATACCACCTCCTGCAACTCTGTTGCAGGCAGTCCATTAGTAGCCCCAGGTTGTAAACATATCCCAACACTGGTGTCCTGTGAACCCTCCCACTCACCCACAACTGTGATGGCTGGTACTGCATGGCATATGCTGGTAAGTGACCAAGGCATCATCACGGTGGATGTCCTGCAGGGTGATGTGGCATGGCATTAGTTTGCCTAATGGGATGTGGGTATGCAATGTTTGAGGTGTACCATACATGTGGAAGTATATGTTTCCAATCCTCCATATCACACCAGGGTACCAGGTCAATATGTCACTGCAATAAAAGTTCGGCATTAACCGCACTGTGAGAACAGTGAATACATTGACAGCAACTGAGGTAGAATAGCGTTAGGGAATTACCGCTACCTCAGTCGCTGTCCTCTGGAAAAAAGGAGTGATCAAGTTGTCGTTTGTGTGTTGCCTGGTCAAGCTATGCCTGTGGAGCAGTGGCTAAGACACCAGCACATGGCAGCATTGGAGATCTGGGATTAGGATTCAGTTCCCCTCAGGTCTCCTGGTCTTGCAACATTATTTTGTTAAAAAAATAAATTTTCCCCTCTCCTGAGTTTCTCCCCATCCCTGAAGTCCACACCCCCTTGGAGTTGGTTATTTTAAGTGCAGTGGGTGTGGGGGCAAAGCCCCCCTCAAAACATAAAAAGTCCCATTGTTTTCAATGGTGTGTGCTGTTTTTCTATGGTCGGTAATTTACCTAACCTTATCTTGGCGTATGGCATTTTGCTTGCAGCACTGATTGCAGCACTGTTTTTGTTGCCAACATTATGACCCAGTGACAAACACCAGTAAATGCATTCCCCTGGTGATGTGTACACTTGTCGTGCACACATCACAGGCATGCCATACACAGAGTGGAGCTGCACCACTTGGGGCTACAGTGTGGGTACAGTGTTTGTATAATATGTATTCTGGGAAATCGTATGACTTGCCACATAGGACCATGACAATGGTGTCCACTGCATAGCCCACCCCCACCCCCTTGATTTATCTGAATGGTGGTATATCTACACTGCATGCTGTGGCAGACATGCATCCTTTCTTAAGCTGCAAAATTGGTTCACTTAGCTGTCAGATTTGAATTCCAATGTGAACATGTACGAACATGATGGGTCATGGTGGTTTGTCACGTATTGGTCATCACCAGGACATGCCTGCTGAGGCATATCTTACATAGAGAGCCTTGTGTACATTGATTCCTGTATAGTAGTGTGCATCCACTGAGGTATATTCATGGGTAAACATACAGAGAAAGCCACCGCAGACACCTGCAACACAAAAGGTATCATGTTGTATCTCTCTACCATTGCATTGCACACAAATGCTCATGGAACATTTCTGTCTAGGGGTGCATGTGCTGTGTGTCTTTTAACATTTCAAACTGCATTATCTAGGCCACCCTGATCCGCCAGTGTTACATCCAGTACTTTACACAGTGACACATCAATGGCATGTAGTGTCATTACTATCACACCGTGAAATAGGGGTAACCTTTTTTTGTCAGATTGGAATTCCAATTTGAGTAAGCCAAACCACAAAATGCCAAGGTGAAACCCTATAGTTTGATCCTATCTATGGGATTACTGTTGTGTCTAATGCTCAATGTGTACACCTGGAGGAAGGGGATTCAGGGTAGGGGGAGGGGATATGATGGGAACGTACAGGTATCTTACATGTGTTACTAGGGTACAAGAGGGCATGTCAAAATGAGGATACTGTTTCATAGTTTCATATACCTGTAGTTTCATAGCTTATTATGAGTTCATTAGGCTGATGCCTTTTAGGGAACTCACCACCTAGCATTATAGGTGGAATGCCAGTTCCTTTTCTCTCATATAATTATCTAGTAATATATGGAGATAGGCAAATAATACTATCCTATCCCATACAAAAAAAAATCCAGATAATACAACAGTAGCCAAATTGGTAATACCATTGTTCCTCCCTGATAATACTATCATTCAGAGGTGATAATACTATCGCTGCTGCTCTGAATGATAGTATTATCAGTTAAACAGAACAGCGCAAGCTCAAGACTCAGAGCTGGTTGCTAAGCAGCCAACTGCAGTCACTAGACTCACGACGTGAGATTTCCAAACCGTGCTTCGTGGTTGGCTGCCTTTTGTCTGTGAGAGGGCAGAATACGTTTGAAAAAAATGGCTGCTATCTCTCGCTTAGCGAGAGTAACTCATACCCACAGAACTTGGGATCTTTACTTTCTCCTGGACTTTTTTAACCCCACAAGACAACAGTATCTTGTTGATCCTGCATTTAGACAGATGTAGAAGAACAGGTAGGACTTTCTAACGAGCGAGGACTTGCTAGCGAGAGGAGGGCAGAGTGGCCGTGGGGCAGCAGAGAAGCAGCCAGCGAATTTTCACTGCAGTGCTTTGGCAGATATTTTCACAGGCTGTGAGGAGAACAAAAATCATAGTGACACATTTTTATATGGAATTTGGCTCCATATATTACAAAAAAACAACACATAGGGGTGTATGCATTACAAAGGAGTACTCCCATCTCGAGGTTCTGGGGACATGGGAACGTCTCGAGCTTCGCTCTCAAGGTTCCCATGTCCCCAGAACCTCTTGATGGGATTACTCTCTTGTAATGCATACACTCCTATGTATTATTCTATTTGTCTAGCTTTGAACGTAGAGATATTATTACTCACAACTATGTATTCTGGTAAAAGTGTTCCAGATTGTTATTATTCTCTGTGTATATTTACTTCTTTTGATGGTTTTGTTTTTTCTCCTATTAGTTTGTGCTCATGTGCCCTGGTTTTCTTTGTTTTTTTCTGACCTACAAGGTCAATTGTTTCCATAAGTAATGGGTCATGGATAGCTTTATAAGTCAAGCACAAGTCCCCTCAAATTTGTCTATATTTCATAGAGTATAGACCGAGCTTATGCAATCTGTTTTTGTTACTAAGATTATCTGTACCTCTTATTTTTTTTTTTTTTTGGTAATCTTTCTTTGAATCCCTTCAGTCAACTTTTCACTGCATACAGTTGAGGGTGCACATATCTGTATACTGTACTTTAAGTGAGGTCTAACCAGGGAGGAGTATAAAGGAAGTATAACATCAGATGTCCTACTTTTTTGGTTTTAAGAATGCAACCTATTATTTTGTGACATTTTTTAGCAGTGTCCTCGGTATGTCTATCGAAGGTGAAATTATCTGTTGTAAGTACTCCCAAATCATTTTCTGCACTGGTAGTTTGAAGTACAACATTATTTATTGTGTACTGAAACTTGGGGGTTTTGTGCCCAAGATGCAGCACCTTACGCTTTCGTTCATAGAATTTCATTTTGTTTACCCTTGCCCAATGTGCCAAATGATTAATTTTTTTCTTGGAATTGCATACCATCTGCCTGATCTTTAACTAAACCTCCAATTTTACAATCATCAGCATATTTGCAAAGCCATGCAGAGCCAGATGTTTGCATTGAACTTACCATGATGTTAAATAAGGTCGTCCCCAGCACCGATCCCTGTGGTACCCCACTCGACATTAGTCCCCATGTATATAGATATCCTTTTATGGCTACTCTCTGTTTGCATTGGTCAAGCCAGGAAATAATCCGTTTTATTATGCTAGTAGGAATTTGAGTTTAATAAGTTGTTTTGTTAGTACCCTATGAGAGACTGTGTTGAATGTCTTTGAATAGTCTAGAAAGACAACATCAATAGATATCCCCTTGTAGAATGCCACACTCACTGGTTCAAAGAATTGTAGTTGGTTGGTCAAGCAGGATCTGCCAGATAAAAATCCATGTTGGGTTAGGGCAACTAGTCCTTCCTGCTTAATATGTTGCGTAATGTGGTTTTGCAACAGTTTCTCCATGAGTTTACCTATGACCGAGATTAAACCTATAGGTCTATAATTGGTGATGTCTGTTCTCGAGTTGCTTTTTTATATGGGGTAAACACAGCTTCCTGCCATTCTTGTATGGTTTTGCATTCCCTGAGTGAGGCATTGAATAAGCATGTCATAGTGCCCTCAAGTTCATTGGCAAGCTCTTTAAGAAATCCAGAGGTGATGCCTTCTGGTCCTACTGAACTATTTTGTTTAAAGGGACACTGTCAACCCTCTTAGGTCTCAAAGTCTCCCTAGTTTAAAAAAAAACATTTTATGAATGTCAACATTCTGTAAAGATTGCTGATGTAGCTGTTAGTTTGATTCTGACTCTTTTTTTCTTTAAAAAAGTGAAAAACAGGCTACCCATCATACTGGTGTTACAACACAAACACAGGTTTGTTTACATTCCTTATTCAGCTCCAGCTGCATCTTTCCTGGACTTGGGAACACCCACAACACAGTCTAGACCCTCATGATGCAGTGGGAGGAGAGGAGGCTACTGCCTCGTGAGTGACTGCACTGTTTGGGTGAGTTTCTAATGCTCAGGAAGTATGTAGTAAGAACAGATCCAGAATTGTAAACAAAACAAGGTTGTTTATAAATACAGGTATACATTAACATGCATTTCAGTTTTACTAAACAAGGAGACAGACAAAACAAACAGCAACATCAATGGATTTTAAAGAAGGTAAGCAATCATAATAGGTATGTTTTTAACTAGCAATAATATGATAAAAAAAACAGGCTGACAGTGTCCCTTTAAGGGTTTTTATGACCCAAAGAACCTCATCCGTAGTAAATGGTTCAATATCTCCTGTGGCTATGGTGTTGGTATCAATATTTTCTTTAGGCTCATAGACACCCAAAAAGAATTTATTTATTTCAGTGGCAATTTATGTTTCATCTGATACCATCCCATGTGGTGTTTGAATCGGTCCTACCCCCTTTTGATTCCCCTTCATGGAGCCTACATAATTATAACATTTTTTGTTGTCCTTTACAAGAGTAACAAGTTTGGATTCTAATTGTTGTTTTGCTTTTCTAATCATACTTTTGGTAGTATTAACAGATTTTTAGAATTTTAACCAATTATAGGTTGTCGGATTTTTCTTCTATTTTTGATATAGTTTCTTTTTCTTACTAATTTATTTTTGAATTTTACTGTTCTACCAAGGTGGAACATAGGAACATAGGAATGTGATGGCGGAAAAGGACCGCCAGGCCCACCCAGTCTACCCAAAGATCCCAGATTTGTACTGGGTTTTTGTTGTAGCCATCCTCCCTACCCCAACAGCTCCTTGTGTTTATCGCAGGCCCTTTTAACCCCCCCCAATGATCTTCTTCCCTACCACTTCCGTTGGCAGTCCATTCCAGTTGTCCACCTACCTCTCAGTGAAGAAAAACAGCCTAAGGTTCCCCTAACTCTCCCCCCCCAATCTGATGTTCATGACCCCTCATCCTGGGTCTCCTTCAATTGGAAAAGATTCTCCACCAATGCCTTATTTATACCCTTGAAGTATTTAAAAGTATCGATCATGTCTCCCCTCTCGCTCCTCTGCTCCAGAGAGTACATACCTAGGTCACTTAGTCTCTCTTCATATGGCAAGTGCTCTAAGTCCCTCACCATCCTTTTCACCCTCCTCTGAACTCTTTCCACCCTTTCTACATCCTTTCTGAGGTGGGGTCTCTAGAACTGGACCCCATAGTCCAGGTGTGGCCTGACCAGCTATGTGTGTAGAGGTACTATGATCTCTCTCTTCCTACTGCAGAACCCTCTCCCTATGCAACCCAGCATTCTGCTTGCTCATGCCACTGCCCCCCACACTGACTTCCCACCTTCAGGTATTGAGAAATGATGATGCCTAAGTCCCTCCCTCCTCCCTCCCTTCCTCCCTCAGTGACCTGGAGAGGTCTACCTCCCAGGGAGTAATCGGCTCTTCAATTCTTTTTGCCCAAATGCATGATCTTACATTTCACCACATTGAATGACAATTGTCATGCTGCAGACCATTCCTCCAGCCATTCCAGGTCCCTGCACATCACCTCCACCCCGTCTGGTTTGTCCACTCTAGTACAGACCTTTGCATCTTCAGCAAAGAGACTCATCCTTCCTTCTAGACCCACTACTATATCCCTTAAAAAGACATTAAACAGAAGAGGCCCCAGCACTGACCCTTGGGGAACCCCACTGATTACTTCTGATTCCTCCAAGGGTGCACTGTTGTCCAGTACCCTCTGTGTTCATCCCTCCAACCAATTTCCAACCCACCTTGTTACCACCTCCCCAAGCTCAAAGCAGGCCATTTTGTATAAAAGTCCCTTGTGCAGCACCAAGTCAAAAGCCTTTCTAAAATCAAGGTATGCTACGTCCACCGAACCCCCATGATCCACCACCTTAGTGGACCAGTCAAAGAACCCTATCAAGTTTGTTTGACAGGATCTGCCCTCTGTGAACCCGTGCTGCCCTGGGTCCTGAAATCCATTTGCCTCCAAGTAGTTGTTAATTATTTTCTTGAGTAGTTTATCCATGAGCTTTCCAGCCACAGATGTCAAGCTCACTGGCCTATAGTTACTCACCTCTTCCTTCACCCCTCCCTCTTGTGCAGGGGTATTAACTTTGCACACTTCCAATCATTGGGTACTATCCCTGAACTTAAGGAGTTGTTGAAAAGAGTGGTCAAGGGAGCAACCAGTACCTCCTCCAGTTCCCTCAAAACCGTTGGATGCACCCCGTCTGCCCCCATGGCTTTGTCAACTTTCAAGCCCCTAAGTTCCCTTAGTATCACCAATTCCAGAAATGGACTCACATCCACTATCTCCTTTTTGGTCTCTATCTCCTTAGAGTTACCCTCTTTCTATTCCATTTCCTTTGTGAATGCCAAACAGAAGTAGCTATTTAGCAGTGCAGCCTTCTCCTGGTCCCTCACCACCATTTCCCCATCCCTGTTTTTTAGTCTGGGAATCCCCTTCTCTGTTTTCCTCCTTTCACCAATATACCTGAAAAAGTCTTGTCCCCAATCTTGACTGCCTTGGCAATGCTCTCTTCTGTCCTGGCCTTTGCTTGCCTAACCACCCTGCCTGCCTCCTTCTGCCTAACCTGAAATTCCTCCCAATCCTCCTCCCCCTGCATTGTTTTAAACCTCTGAAAGGCTCTCCTCTTCACCCTGATGCTGCCCTCCACTTCCTTGCTGAACCACAGGGGTTTCCTCTTCCTTGTATTTTTGCTCACCCTCCATGCACAGAGGTCTGTGGCCCTCACTATGACCCCCTTTATTGAGTCCCTCATGTCCTGCACCCTGCGTTGCTCACCCATCCCTCCTAGTGCTTGTTTAACATATTCATTCATCTTCCTAAAATCTGCCCATCTAAAGATGAGAACCTTCACTTTGGTTTGGTTTCGGTTGACCGACATGCTCACTATGAACCACACTGTACTGTGGTTGCTGTTCCCAAGGTTTTCCCACACTGATAATTCTCCTATCCTGTCCCCATTTGTTAGCAGCATGTCTAAAATTGCCCCATCCTGGACCATCTGCTTGATTAAGGTAACTTGAAGGGAGTCCAGTATTGCCCTGCTTCTGAGGGATGTGGCCAACAATGTGTCTCTTGCCACATCTGATATGTTGAGGTCTCCCATTAGCAGCATTTCCCCCTTAGCTGACATCCATAGGAGTTCCTCCATCATCTGGTTGTCCACTCCATCATGCTGTCCCAGTGGTCTGTAGACCACCCCAGTGTGGACTACCTATCCCCTATCCGTGGCTAACGAGTCCCATAACGCCTCTGCTTCCCCTCAACTTCCCTGTACCACTGTCACCTGAATCCCTATCCCTACATAAAGCAATACTCCCCCCTCCCTCTTCCCGACCCTGTCTTTTCTAAATAGTGGATACCCTGATATGTTCATGTCCCAATCCTGCCTCCATGACACCATGACTCCATGATTCCAACCAGGTCAGTTACTGCTTCTGCCATGACTGCTGCCAGGTCCGTTACCTTATTGCCCAGACTCCTAGCGTTCATGCACATGGCCTTCCACCTACCAGCCTTCCTTGAGCTCTCCCCTGGCCTAACACTCTTTACTGTCCTAAGCCTATCCTCTGCAGCCCTCAAAGGGTGTTGCATATTCTGGAGGGGCCAAGTGCCCCTCCTGTGTGCTGTCCTGCTCTTGGATATATCTTGCAGCCCCCCCCCCCCATTTAGTTTAAATTGCAGCATCTGTCAATAAATTCTTCCATTTTCCACCTCAGCACTTCCTTACCCTTCACGTTTAAGTGTAACCTATTTGGGGTGAACAGGCTTTTGTCCTGCCAGGTGTCTCCCCATTTTCCCACTAGTTGAAAGGCTTTCCTAGCACACCACCCAGAGAGCCAGCTGTTAAATTCAGTTGTCCTCTGTTTCCTCTCTGAGCTAGCTCTTGGAACAGGCAGTACCTCAGGGAATGCCACAGATCTAAAGTTCAGGTTATGGCAGAACCTTGCTAGAGCTTCAGACCTTGCCTGCATCTCCATTAAGCTATGTCCTGCAACGTCATTTGTCCCCCAAGTGGAACACTAGGTGTGTTCTCTCATCCTGCAGTCTCCCCCTGGAGGGAATGTGATGGATCACTTCAGCTGATGGATCACTTCAGCTGCTGTCATGCCTGGCAAGCATCTGACCCAGACTTTGCCCCATGTCCTACCCCAGCCTATATGCCTTACCATGGAGTCTCCAACAATTAAAACCTTGTCCTCCACTTTTTTAAGCTCGATGTACAATGTGCTGACTCACCTGCCACCCCCTTATCCTGCTTGCTTTCTTTTTCCTTCACCCCGGTGCCTACCACCCCTTGTTTGATCACAATCTCCTTCCTTCTTTCTTGCTCCTATATTTCGTCCTCTCCATGAGCAGGGCCGTAGACCCTTCCTGGTTTCCACACTGTTCCAAATCCCGGTGAATGCCTCCTCTCTTTCCATAGCACTTTCGGTGGCCAAACTTGTTGTCTGTTCCCCCTTCTGCTGCTTTTCTACAAGATCCCTCTCCTGACTCTGTAGTGCCCTCTCCTGTCTTGCGGTTGAGTTTCTTAGGTTCACCTCTCTTACCCCCCTTTTCTTCCAAGATCCTAGTATTACTGGTCACCAGGGCCCCCACCACCTTACCCCCTTGCTCCTGCCCTGCCTCTGTATTCCCTTTCATCTTACCCACCCAGTTTGTGGTACTATTTTGACCACCTTTGCCCCCTCAAGGTTCTAGATGACCCTGGCTCCGGGCTACCATAGAAACATAGAACATAGAAGAATAGAAACATAGAATTTGATGACAGATAAGGACCGCTTGGTCCACCTAGTTTGCCCATTTCCCTACCTAATGCATAGGCCGCAGATCCTAGTTAACCAACAGCCTACTTCTTACTACCCCACACTAGAATTGCCCTATGTCTGTCCCATGCCTTCTCGAATTCCCCCACTGTTTTTGAGTCCACTACCTCCTCAGGAAGGCTGTTCCATGTATCCACAACCCTCTCCAAGAAAAAATACTTCCTCACATTA
This sequence comes from Neoceratodus forsteri, assembly GCA_016271365.2. Taxonomy (NCBI): domain Eukaryota; kingdom Metazoa; phylum Chordata; order Ceratodontiformes; family Ceratodontidae; genus Neoceratodus; species Neoceratodus forsteri. The sequence goes on along the minus strand of CM057449.1, from coordinate 50,585,801 downwards.
CCTCTGAACAGTCCCTCGTCTATCTTCAAATTGTGCCCCCTTGTTCTTATACATCTCTTTTTCTGAAAGATGCTACCCTCTTGGACTCTGTTGATTCCCTTGATGTACTTGAAAGTTTCTATCATGTCCCCCTCTCCCTCCTCGCATTGAGTGTATACATATTAAGCTTCTTTAATCTCTCTTCATATGTCTTTTGGTGCAGACCATGCACCATTTTAGTTGCCCTCCTTTGGACAGCCTCCAACCTGTTTATGTCCTTGTGGAGATGGGGTCTCCAGAACTGGACGCAGAACACCAGATGGGGTCTCACCAACTGTCTGTACACAGGGATAACAACTTCCTATTTTCTACTGGTGATGCCTCTCCCTATGCATCCCAGTATCCCACCAGCCCTCCGTACTGCCTTCTCACATTGCTTGCCCACCTTAAGGTCATCTGATATGACTACCCCCAGGTCCCTTTCCATTTTTGTTGTTATTATTATCTCACCCCCCCCCCATTGTGTACTCTTCCCCTGGATTTTTTTTTCCCAGGTGCATTACTTTGCAGTTCTTTGCATTAAATGTAAGCTGCCATATATTTGACCATTCCTCTAACCTTGCCAAGTCCCTTTGCATCTTCTCCACCCCACCTTCTGTATCAACCCTGTTGCAGATCTTTGTGTCATCTGCAAAAAGACATACTTTTCCTTCCAGTCCCTCTGCAATGTCACTTATAAAGACATTAAAGAGGACCGGCGCAAGTACTGAACACTGCGGTATCCCACTAGTAACCCATCTTTCTTCAGTGTAAACTCCATTTACTATTATCCTCTGTATCCTGTTGTCCAGCCAATTTTGAACCCAGGCTACCACTCTGGGACCACTCCAAGGCTGACTAACTTGTATATTAATCTTTTGTGTGGGACTGTGTCAAATGCCTTGCTAAAGTCTAGGTAGGCCATGTCCACTGCCACTCCCTGGTCTACCACATTGGTCACCTAGTCAAAGAAATCTATTAGATTCATCTGACATGACCTTCCTGCTGTGAATCCATGCTGCCTTGGGTCCTGTGCCCCACTGGCCTCTAGGAACTCAACAATTCTGTCCTTTAGAAGTGATTCCATCATTTCCCTACCACTGAGGTCAAACTAACAGGTCTGTAGTTTCCTGCCTCTGCACTGCTCCCGCTTTTGTGAAGGGGAATCATGTCTGCCCTCCTCCAGTCCTCCGGCACTACACCATCCTCCCATGATTTGTTAAAGAGGGTAGTTAGTGGTATCAGTAATTCTACCCTTAGTTCTTTTAGAATTCTTGGATGAATCCCGTTAGGCCCCAATGCTTTGTCCACCTTCAGTTTTAAGAGTTCTTTCAGGATCCTTTCTTCTGTGAATGGACCACTTTCCCTCCCTTTATGGACCTGCCTCCCTCGGTTCTCCCAGCTCCCAAAGTCCTTTCCTGGCCGCCACTACACCAGAATGATTTCCCCCTTGTGCTTCTTGCTACCTGATCCTTGTCTCTCGAACCCCCTTCTGACTTCTGCTGCTGTCCTTAGTGGACTTCCTGCTTATGTTTTCATTCTTATCTCTTGTTAACTTCTCCCTTTCCTGTCCCATTGGAAGGATCTCCATGTTCCTCCCTCCTTGGGGCCTCCCATGTGCCTATCCAGAGTTCCCTTCTCATAAGCTTCCTTCCTCCCATCCTCTTCTCACAACTGCAACTCTGCAAACCTATTTTTGTGCACTATGCCTCCCAGTTCCCCTTCTTCCACAGAAATACCCCTGCCCAGTTGTTCTGTATTGTGTCTCCATCTACTCTTGCCTCCCACAAACTTCCATCCCTCCTCCTCCTGGGTCTCTTTTGAGGTTTCTGTCATCCCACCTCCTGTCATGTCTTTACCTAGCACCTCTTTCTGCCCTTCCTGTTTGCTATTGCCTTCATTCCTCAGGCAACCTTTCCCTCTCCTTGTGCTTCTTACTGATCCCCTGCTCATTTGAGCCCCAATTTGCTGTTCCCCACCTTCATTCTGTCCGAACTGACTCACCTTAGAGCCCCTCCATCCACTTCCAGAATCCCTGCTCCATTCATAGGCTCCAGTCATCAAGCACAAGCTCCTCACTTCCTCCCTAAGTTGTGCTAACTGCCTACACATCATGTATCCCTCTACCCTCCAAGCCATGTTAAGTACCATGGCCCACCCACACCCCATACACCCCACCATCCTGCTGAAATGCCCTCTGTGCTAGCTGTTTGGGTGCCTGACTTCCAACTCCACTCCATCTGCCACCACTGATTCCCATCCATGTGTTCCAGCTTATGATAACTATCCTGGAGTACCAGTTAAAAGCAAGACTGCTGAATTGTGGGAAAGGGCTGTGTTCCAGCCCCCTGGTGCAGAAGGTCCCAGGTTCGATCCCTGGGTGAACTAATTCCAAAATTGACTAGAAAAACTGAGATGTAAAACACTATTCTATTGATATGTGACCCAGTGTGTATCTGGAAGGTGCCGGATACTTCAGTTGTTTACAGTGTAAAGGTTGGTTCACTAGCACCTCCCAGTGGCAGGCTAGTATAACCTGCAAATTGTAAAGTGGGGACTTAGAAAATTGCTGGGCTGGTCACATGACTCAATCATGTGACCCTGGGTACCAATAACTTACAGGACAACCCAGGGTTGGGGGCTGAGTAGTCGACACAAAGTGTCAATAGGCTAACAGTCCAGGCAGCTGCTTAGCTGTTAGCATTAACTTTGGTCCTGTGAGTGCTCCCGCAAATGAACACTGCTCCCAGGAGGGCCTCTGTGCACGCTTGCAACTATCCTGCTTTGGGAAGGGGGGGCTCTGTCCTTAAGGACCTGGAGAGAACAAAGATACTCAGGTTACCGGCGGGAAATAGTCTGTACATGAGGACAGTTCAGCCCTGGAATGGACTCCACAGTACCCCTGCAACGGACAACCATTGTAAAACACCAGTCAAGCAGAAAAAATGAAATTAAATCCCCAAAGCACTGCATTAATCCCCCGAGAGAAGCTGCCTCATCGCTACATTCTCTGCCTACCATTCTGCTCTATGCACACTTAAGGACTCTTAAGGAACCCCCCACAACAGCAGTCATTACCCCAGAACCAAGGTACATTTGTGCATACTACAAATAATCACTAGATGCTGGCCAATAGGTAAGTACACAACAATAATGGTCTTAAAGTCTTTTTTAATACAGTTCAGGCAGCTGCTTAGCTGTTAGCACTACCTTAGGTCCCATGAGTGCTCCCACTGACTAATGCTGCTCCCAGGAGGGCCCCCATGCTTGTGCTGCACACCTGCAGATATCCTCCTTTGGGAAGGGGGGGGCACTGGCATTAAGGACCTTCGATCCCATGAGTGCTCCCGCTGATGAACACTGCTCCCAGGATGGCCTCCGTGGTTGTGCTGCTTGCCTGCAGGCTATCCTGCTTTGGGAAGGGGAGGGCTCTGGCACTAAGTATCTTCGGTCCCGTGAGTGCTTCCGTCCGACAAACACTGCTCCCAGGAAGGCCTCCATGCTTGCGCTGCACACCTGCAGCTATTGTGCTTTGGGAAAGGGGGGCTCTGGCATTAAGGACTTTCAGTCCTGTGAGTGCTCCCACTGACGAACGCTGCTCCCAGGAGGGTCTCCGTGCTTGTGCTGCGTGCCTGCAGCTATTCTGCTTTGAGAAGGGGGGTCTCTGGCATTGAGGACCTTCAGTCCTGTGACTGCTCCTGCTGACAAACTCTGCTCCCAGGAGGGCTGCTATGCTTCTGTTTTTCATATATTTCCTTCTTTCAGGTACCCAATGTTGTATACTGTGAGTTATTTTAGATTTTAGTTTGTCCCATACTATTTCTAGGGTGTGTTTTTTTCAGGTCTTGCTCCCAATTCCATGAGGTCAGAAAGCCATTTATTTTAGAATAGTGAGCTTTAGTATAATCTATTATTTTTGTCCATCCTTTTGTATACTTGTAGTTGAATTCCAATTCTACCTCAGCCATTCTGCGGTCACTATCACTTAGGGGTTCAATGACTTTTGGACCAAGTATCCCTTCTTCTATGTTGGTGAGGAAGAGGTCTAGCATATAACTGTCTCTTGTGGTCTCTTTTACTAACTGATCTAAATTAATCTCAATTGTAAAAGTAATAAATCTAGTTTCATTACTATTTTTGCCTTCTAAGGTAATCCAATTTATAGTTGGGTAGTTAACTGCGTTGTACCACTGGGGTGCATGGTATTACGCTGACTTGTGTAATCTTTAGGAGGGATGTGATGGAGGAATGTGTCAGATGAAGGGTGTTGGCTGCCTGGACTAGCCATTCAGGTGATATGGTGGGGCATAGCCAGTACATGACCTCACACATACCTGGATAGGGCAGTAGTGTGCTGTTGGAGTGGGGTATTGGTCATTACTGATCTTCTATGTGTCAAATACATATGTGCAGATGTAGTGGTCCCAGCTGCCCCTAGCTATTGGCACAAGCAATGGCTGTTACTAAGTAGGTGTATGACCTCCCACCATCTGCTAGACCTGTAGTCACTGATGTTCTATGGGATCTGTGATCATGTATATTTATTCCATGTTTTGTCCTGCCATGTGTTAACTATGCAGTCTGTCCACACTTCAGTGCTTTCTGTCCCGGCCATGTGTGCTGTGCCTGGTTGTGTCCACCACCTTTTTCCTGGGTCTCCACATGTGCTTCACCACTGGTACCATTCCCTGCTGTTCTTTGTGAGGCCTGCACTTTTACCCTGTGGGGATTTCTGCTGGTGGGCATTGTACTGCCACTGTGCAGGGCAGCTGCTTCACGCACCAACATCACTGTCCTTCTGCCTTTTGCCTTGTTTCTTGGGTGGTGGGATGAGTGGAGTGGTGGGTTGCTCAACAGGGGTGACTACCATTGCCAATCTCTGCTGCTCCCATGGTGCTGCTTTGTGTTCATCCACTGCATCAGACGGATGGCTTTTCCACTTGTTCCTGCATGGATGACATGGCTACCGCCATGTGGGTAGATGTACCATCATATCCATTAGAACCCTGTGTGTCATTGGCCTGATCATTACTGGCATTAGCATGGTGGGCATGTGGGGTTGACACACCCTGGGTGTTGTCTGCATCCTGGGTCTGGCCATGTGCACTTTTTGTGGTGCTACTGCCTGATGTTCACTCATTCCTGTCCTGTATTGGGATCATCCCCTGCAGTGTGCACTCTCTTGTGTGTTGGTCCATGATCACAGAGACAGAATCTTTGTGGATGCCACTATGGTGTTGCCAGTGGGTCCTGGTTCTGCCTGGGGACCAGTGTCCAGTACCCCTCTGTTATGACACAGGGCCAGGGCAACTGACTGCAGGACAATCACCATGGCAGTGAGTGTATTTGTTTGAGCATGTTGCTCCACTATACTGTTTCTTCACAATAAGCAGTCAAGCTATGCCATGTCTGCCTCTGCATACACACATGAAGGCCATGCAGTGTGGTGTCGATGTCTTCTGCCTGTCTTTCACTCTCCCATACACGTGCCTGCATGGTATTGTGCAGACCCATGAGGATATCCATCACATGGCTGTGGTGTGCTGCTATGGATGTGTTCAGCTCAGTTAGGTCTGTGTGTAAACCAGCCACTGCATGCTGTAGGGCCTCCTGGGTGTCAACCACATCTTGGCAGTATCTTGATATGTAATAGTCCTCCACTGTGGGTGGCACGTCATGCACACTTTGGTGTTGCTGTGGTGACTCAGCCTCCTTGACAGATGTCACTGTCCTCTCTCCCTGTATGCTGGCCAAAGTGCCTCTGTAACTTCCATCACTGCTTGTGTCTACATCACCGGGAAGTGTTGGCCCATTGGTGGGTTCACTCTCCGAACTGTGTGGCTCACTGTATGTAGGGGTACAGTGACCACCGTCATCCAGATCAATGTCTGTGTCTGCCTGTGTGCTGTCAGACCCCTCCCGGTGCCTCTGTGTGTGTTTCCAACTCCTCACCATCCTGGCAGTGTTCATGGGCTGCCATGTCTGTGTCTGTTTCTGTGCCACTGGTCACCACACAGCTGGTACCTGTAGGGAGGAAACATGCACATGTTGGTGGCTGTTCAGCAGTGCCATATCAGTATTTTACAGTTCTTTGTCTATGGTGTATTGTGTATTGCTGTTTGTCACCACAACTGTTGACGGGCGGACGATTGCGTATCATGTCCCTTGCTGTGCTGTGCTCCATAGGTGCAATGTCCTGTTACTCATACAACCTGATGTGTAAAACATGCTGCAGTCACTGTGCCTTGTGTGTTGTGTTACCCTGTGCCTTCATTTCTGTCCATGTGGCCCTGCAGTGCTATATCCAACAGTGCGGGGATATGGCTTTGTTTCCAGCCCACATTCCCATGTGGCCACCTACAGGCCATCCATATCTGCAGCACTGCTGTCTGCATGCCACACATATTTTGGATCACCCTCCTGTCTGTACACCATTCTGTGCCCTGTGTTCCCCTCCTGTTTCATTGCTGGCCTTGTATTATACCTGTTGTTGATGCTGCCTGTGTGGGTTGATCTTCATGATGTTCAGACACATTGCATGTGACATGCAGTACCTGCTATCTCAGCTGTGGTGCAGCTGTGATGCCTCCACAGGCCCCATGTTGGTGTCCACCATCCCCGTCTGGATGTGGGTCCACCCATGTCTGCCTGTGGCATACCCAAAGCCCTTATGCCCCATACATCATGGATGGGGCATCATGTGCTAAGGGACATGGACAACACCTGTAGTGCACATTGTGCAGCTGATTGGTTGCACAGCAGTGGCTCACAGACTGCAGGGCTGGTGTACACTGATGCTGTGGGACTGGACTGTGGCATCTGCGTTGACACTGTTGTGCTTCCCTTCTGCATGCATCACTTTTTTTTGAACTTATATTTTATTGTTTTTCATAAAAACAACAACATAAGGTACACTCATGCAAGAGATCACAGTGAATAAGAAGACATCCAATGTAGCAGAATTATGTTAGTCTATACATTCTTTTGTTCTAATAAGGGGGTATTCCACACATTATATAATGATACATTTGTAGCAATCTAAGGATAGCTGCACCCCACAGGACTTTGGGTGGTTACCGAAAGAAAAAAAAACAAACATATTATTCCAAACATATTTAATTCAACCATAAAGTTGATATGACCCCCATCCTTCATGTAACCCATAACATGTAAAGCAATACTAAGAGAGACTCTATCAAAAAAAAGCCAACAGTTTTGAATCCCAACACTTAACACCCGCATTAAAATATAGAATATCGGAGAACAATATCAAGGTGAGATTTAAGGAACTACTCCCCACAGGATACAATCAGGTGGCTCATCAATATAGGACTTAGAATAGTAAAAAGGAAAATTAGCATAGAGCTATGCCAGTCATAAGAGACAGTTAGTTAAAGTAAAGTTCAAAGTCCACCACATTGTTAACTTCTGATAAAATGTCCCTCAATAAGCAATGTGCTCTGTTCAATAGATCGGTAGCTTTATATTTGTAAGAACCATACGGTTTCACCATCGCCTGGGAACCTCGCCGTAATTAGAAAGTACTTGCCCACTGGTTTCCTTCAGGTTTCCTCCTCATCTGATGACTCCCGATCACCAGCTACCACAAATTCTTTGGCTATAGCTTCGGCTTTTCTCCCAGCTTCTTCTGGATCTGTGTATTGGAAGGTATGCCCCCCGTAATGGATCCGCAAATGGGTGGGCATAAGCAGTGAGTGGGCCACCCCAAGGCTTCTCGGTTTAGCGTGGACTGCATCGAACCTCTTTCTCCTTGAACGAGTAACGTAGGATAAGTCCAGGAAAAATGTGGATTGTAATACCTTGGTAGTTTAATGCTTCAGATTCCCGGGCAGCTTGAAGGGTCCTGTCCCAAACCAACGAACTTGCAGTTACCAGGAGAACCATACGTGGCTTGCTATCATTGATGCCTGAGGCTCGTGGTGAGACTCGATAGGCCTTAACAAAACTATGTGGTAAGTCCTCAGAGTTGAGCTTCAAAGCTCCTGGGAGCCAATCTTGAAGAAAGGTTAACAGGTTTTCACCTTCACAATTCTCTTGTAAGCCCACTATTCTGATGTTAGAGGCCCTTTGTATATTTTCCAGGGCCTCCAGACGATATTGCAACTGAGAGTTTTCCTGGGCCATTTTATTAGTGGCAGAGAGTGCCTTCATCGCGGTCGATTCCGCCAAGGAAGCTGCTTTATTTGCAGCTTCTATTTTAACCTCTGGCTCGGATATCCTTAAGAGGATAGATTCAACCTTTTGATCGATCGCTTGCATGGACAATTGAAGTGCCTTCCATGGTGTCTCCGTCCCCTGCGATGGTTGTGCTGTGACCGTGTGTTGTTGGTCTGTTGTCGTCGGGCCTTTTGCACTGCTCCCAGGTGCTTTATTCGTCCGACCCATGGTAGAAAAATATATACGTAAATTTTTGCTTTCTGAGGAGACTACAATGCTGTTCTCCAAATTTCAATTCAAGTAAACAGAAATTTATATTTTGGCAATAAATGTTGAAAATACGCAGAGCTCTCTTAGAGTGCATCTTGTCAGCAGGCGTGCTCCACAGCGCCCCCCTGCATGCATCACTGATGCATACACATACATTATGTTTGACTGTAAGACTTTTGGTTGCACTTCTGGTCTGTTCCTGATATCATGTACAGTTGAGGATTATGCTCTTTTGCACTGCATTGCCTTCCTTGGGACTTGCAGTACAGCCTAAGAGTGCCAGTGCTGGGCTGTGCTTCATCATGGTACTTCTCACAGGATTATGTTCAGTTCCCATGACACCTGCTCCCATACTGTGGGACTCTGAGCACTTCCATTCACCTCGCATGTGCTCATGTGTCAACAATGACTACTGGCACTTGGGCCAAGTGGGATTTACCTATTTGCCCTGGATTACATTCCTACATACCTAATTACATTCTGTCCCTGTCATGCACATACCTGATGCATGTTATTACCAGAAGAGGTCTGTGTCACTGTCACCCTGTATGGTTCTTGTGCTGAGGTGTGATGCCAAACATTTCTTCCGGCTAGTGTGAGTTGGTCTTCCCCATGAACCAGTAGCGCAGTGTCAGTTGTGGGCCAGCTTTTCTTTTGACCTCCTTCTGAAGTTGTACCATTTCTGCATTTCATAAATGCTGTACCTGCATAGAACAATGACATTCATCTTTCTTGCTACCTCCTCCCAGGCCTGCTGTCTTTGGGTGTGCTGCTCCGTGTCCCCATCTCTGATCAGGAGGATATCCACCTGATGGACACATGGTTGCAATCAGTTGTTTATCACCTGGAACACACATTTAGGTATATGTGCCCTGTTTACCACAGTTGCCCTCTACTTTTGGATGGTTGCATTTAACTTCTGTACTAACTTGGCTATCAGCATTCTCTATCTGGACATCTGTTTCAGCATCTGTGAACTTCTGCTTTCTGCCCTGCATTCCTCCCCTTCCTTGTGTCCATCCTTCCTGTGCCATACAAGTACATCGGAGTTTCTGGCACATGCTATGGCAAAGCCATTGCATGTGGCATTTTTTATGACACACCATGCATCATTGCATCACACGCACCAGCATTGGTACAGGGGTCCATTGTCTGTGAATATGGTGCATGCTGCATGGTCCTGGTGCTGCTTACACAAGGATGCATTTGGTGCACCATGCATTACTCTTCTGCTGCTTTGTGAATGGAACCCATAGTCTTTTTAGCTAATGTCTTATAAGCAAAATTCTGAAATTAGAATGGCATCAGTAGTGTTGCCTTTGTAGTATATTTGAGGTCAATATTATCATAGTATCATCATAGTGTCATAATGTGTTGTCAGAAAAGGACTATCCTGGTCCATCTAGTCCACCCATTTCCCACCACCCCTTCTTGTCTCCACTTCCCAGGGATATTTTCCTCTGCCCACTAGCCAACCTCTTGTTTCTGTCCAACACCCTCTTGAATTTCTCCACTGTTTCTGCACATACCACCTCATTAGGTAATCTCTTCCAGGGTTCCACCACCATGTCAGTCAAATAACATTTCCTTACTTTGCTCTTAAATCTTCCCCCTTCCAATCTTAAATTATGATCCCTTGTTTTAATTCCTACTTTCCTTTTGAATAAGCTGCCTTCATTCACATTATTTATTCCCTTCATATACTTAAAAGTCTCAATCATGTAACCTCTATCTCTTCTAACCTCCAGTGTGTATAGATTTAATTCTCTCCATCTAGTTTGATATGGCTTCTCTTGCATACCTTGCACCATCATTGTTGCCCTTCTTTGAACCTTCTCCAACCCACCTATATCCTTTCCTAAATGAGGCCTCCAGAACTGTACCCTGTACTCCAGGTCTGACCATGGTCTTATATACAGGCAACAACAACTCCCTCTTCCTACTTGTTATACTCCTTCCTATGCACGCCATCATTTTATTAGCTTTACCTACTGCCTTACTACATTGGTCCCTTACCTTAAGGTTGTCTGAGCTTATAATCAGCAGGTCCCTTTCCTGTTCTGTTTGCTTTATCAGTTCTCCCCCCAGAGAGTACTCAGCCAGTGGATTTTTACACCCCACATGCATTACTGCACACTTCTTAGCATTGATCTTCAGCTGCCAAATGTCCAACCACTTCTCTAGGGTGCTCAGATCTCTCCTCATGGCCACAACCTCACCTGCTATGTCAACCCTATTAAATAACTTTGCATCATCCGAAAAAAGGCACACTTTCCCTTCTGATATAGCACTGGTACTGTATATATGTCAAAAAGGATTGGTCCCAGTACTGACCCCTGAGGAACACTGCTCATTGCTCTTATTATCCTAGAATGTACACCACTTACCACCACCCTCTGACTTCTATCCTTTAGCCAGTTTTCAACCCATCTAGTTATTTTCTGCACCCCCCAGGCTCTCTGTTTTATTTACTAGCCTACGGTGAGGAACAGAGTCAAAGGCCTTACTGAAGTCCAGGTAGGTCACATCAACTGCCCTCTCGGTCAATAACTTTTGTTACCCCATCACAAAATTTGATCAGATTTGTCTGGCAAGCTCTCCCACTAGTGAAGCAATGTTGCTTTTCATCTAATAGTTTATTGACCATTAAGTATTTTACTACTCTTTCTTTTATTAACACCTCCATCACCTTACCCACCACTGATGTGAGGCTGACAGGGTGGTAATTCCCTGACTCCTCCCTGCAGCCACCCTAATAAATTGGTACTACATTCACCAACCTCCAGTCACTTGGAACCCCACCCTGTATTTAGGGTTAAGTTAAAAAACTTTGTCATATGTGATGCCAGCTCATCCCTCAACTCTCTAATAACTCTTGGATGCAAACCATCAGGCCCCATTGCCTTATCTACCTTTAATTTTCCAAGTTCATTCTTTACTCTGTCCTCACTTAATGGGCTTTGACCCATCCCACATTTGTCTCCTCCCTTCCTTTTTAACACAGTCCCCTTCCATTTCCCATCCACTATGAAAACAGAGCAAACATAAGTATTTAGAACCTCTGCTTTCTCCTAGTCAGTCTCACCATTTATAACCCCCTCAAATTCAAAATCCCCTGTCTTGTTTTACTCTTTTCTCCCACATATCTAATAAAAGTTTTATCCAATTTTGGCATGTTCAGCAATTCTTTCCTCTGATTCTGCTTTTGCTCTCTTAATCAATTTCTCTGCCTGTCTCAGTTTCTCTTTATAATTAACTTAGTCTATCTCACTCCAAGTTTTCTTATATTTTCTGAATGCTATCCTTCTATCCCTTAATACCCCAACAACATCATCCCTATTAAACCAAAGAGGCCTCCTTTTTTGTACTCTTTTATGTTTTGTCATAGCAGAAATTACAATGATATACTAACATACTAAAATGCCAGCAGAATAGGCCTAACAGTCTTTCATGTCTGCTCGTTTGGTTAGCCCCCACCCTGGGAGCTGACCTTGCTGCCCCCTTTGCCCTCTCTGGCATCTCCCTTCCCAGTTCCAGATATTCTCACTGCACTGGACTTTGCTTCCAGAACCCTTCCCCTGTACCTGTCCCACCCCCTCTTGAACCCATCCACCATCTCTGCCTCCACCAGCCCCCTGGGCAGCACATTCCATGGCTCCAGTACCCTCTCAGTGAAGTAGCACCTTCTCCTTTCTCCCCTGAATCTTACCCCCCTCCAGCTTTCACCTATGCCCTCTAGTTGCCCCCCTCCTTCCTTCGGAGCACCATGACTGCTCTGCCCCTATTTACCCCCTTCATGTTGCTGAAGACCTCTATTATGTCCCCTCAGTCCCTTCTCTCTTCCAATGTGTACATATTTAGCTCTTCGAGCCTCTCCCCATAGGTCCTATCCCCAAAGCCACAGATCATTTTGGTTGCCCTCCTCTGGACCCTCTCCCAGAGTTTGATGTCCCTCTTTAAGTGTGGCCTCCAAAACTGCACACAGTACTTGAGGTGTGGCCTCTCATATATATATATATATATATATATATATATATATATATATATATATAAATGTTTGTTCTTTGTACACTGTTTTTATAGAAAACAAAGGTCCATAGAGAATATTGTGTAATCTTCTCTTGGTCCACATGTTGTTTTTTTCAATTTTTAATTTTTTATTTTTATTATGCTTTTTGGCCCCTGCCACCTAGCCGCCCAGTGCCTCAGGTCATAGACCTCAGCTTTCACCTCCACATGGGCCACGACCCTCCAATACCCCCTGGCTTACCCCGCAGGATGGGGTTTGTGGCACCGACTCCCCAATGGCGCTGCAACGATGGGATTAGGTTGGAGGCGGCCTGGAGAATAGTCGAGAGCCAGGTGGGCTTCATCAGGCGGCCTGGCAGCTGAATAATTTTCCAGTGTTTTCTTGGGCGGGACATGCATTGATGTCCTGTATCTGGCCCAATCCCTGAAGTATTCTGACGCCGGTCACTGCGGTACTCCCAGCCTCTGCCAGGGGTCCATCAAGCAAAGGACATTCTCCCCACCTCCCCCCTGGAGAAGGAGAGCAGTCCTTGGGAAGCTCCATCCTTCTCCCCCCCGGCCATCCCTCCAATGACCCAGTGTGTTCCTGAACCCGGGTCACTGGCATTGCAAGCGGAAATCCAACAGCTGCACTGATGGGCTGGCTGCTTTTTGTCAATTGTAATTGGTTAAATTGCAGGATATTCTTATCCCTACTTCTGTTCCTTATGTTCTAACCACATGGATGTCTGCTTCAAAAAGCCAAGGGGCACATGGGATAAAATTAGGTGTCTTCTGTGATATAATGCATCTTAGGAAGTTGGGGGAAGAATGGTTTGTGGTCACAAAGGCCACTAACGCCCTTGGCCCTTCACATCACCATCTCCAGCTCTATCTTATCAATTATTGACTATGGCCTGGTAGTGTATTGTGCTGCCTCTGAAATAACCTTAAAACAGGTGTCCATGGCACTCAATGAAGCTCCTCATGATATGTGAATCTCAATGTGCCTGCCACCACTAAGACCACCTTTCCAACCCCCATCACTACTTCTATCCCCTGCCCCTAACCTTTCCCTCTCTCCCCTCAGTATGCCCCGCTGCTCCCCCACACAGCTAGCACCCTCTCCCTCTGCCTCCAATCTAGCCACCTCCCTCTGATTCCTACTGCTATACTGATATTATGCTCTCCTTTTGCACATTGCACTTGAGCTCCTCCCCTTCACTCCCTTTTTTGTTTTTTTCTTTAGCACTTAGCAATGCTTCAAAAACCTCTTGTTTGCTGACAAGTAACTGGTTTCACCATTGGGCATTAACAATTGTCTGTTTTCCTGTGACCTGTACTTTGTTAAATATATAATCCTGTCTGTTTACATTTGTATTTCTGCAATCCTTTGTATAATGTTCACCTATCTGTTGTACTGAAATGTTCTGATGTGGAACCTGTGTAAAGAGCTCTGAGCTCAAATGGTTTTCTGAGTACTGAAATAAATAAAAAAATAAATAAAATAAAGCATGCAGGCTAGCCCTTTGGGGCAGATAAATTTACACATATGTGCACTTTTTTATGATCAAATTCCAAACTTGCCTTCTAGGTAAAAAAGCACAACTTGGCCTTGCACACCCCTGCACCAAGCAACTCACCCTTCTGGCACACCAGACGTACAAAACAAGGGGCACAGTTAGAGGCATTCTTAGCTTCCCCTTCAGGAGAACATCTCTTGGCCAATGCTCATTTGCAGAAAGGACTCCTTTCTGGCAAAATGATCTCCTGGCCATCGTGTACAATGCAAAGAACCTCTCTGTCTTTAAACATGACCTGAAGCAATCCCTAATCAATACAAGTACTTGCGAATGCAGGAATGCATGAGACACTATTGCCCATGCTTAGAGATACTTGCCATCCACCACAAGCACCTCCAATGTGGGAATCTGGAGTTCCTAACCCCTCCTGCTTGGATTCTTGATCCACTGCTCACTAGTTTGTACCCTTACCTGTACTTTCCACTGCCTTCTGTACTTGTTCTGCCCCAGCTACCTCAATCCCACTCATATCACCCTTATACCTGTCCCCTAACTCTTCACCTTCCCCAGACCATTCTTCCTGCTGCATCCGACACCCTTACCTGCCCTTACCATCCCCTGGATACTCCTCTGGTATCAGTCTTTCCATCACTTTCTCCAGGAATCAGCATGAGATATCTCCAGCCCCCGCACCCTTCTCCCTTCCCCTTCCCCCAATTTACCTGTAGTTTTCTTGAAAGAATATATACTTGAATTAAGTGACAATGCCTGATCCCAGGGCAGCTATCAATTACCTCTCATACTTATAGTGTGTAACTGCCAGAAATTCAAACATCTTAGCAAATGATTTGAATTCCAGTTGATATTTCTATGTTAGATATCCATACTTTCTGTCATAGTTAAATTGTACCATTGTTCCTGTCTTAATTGTCTCTGGCTCAAAGTTCACTTATTTATTTATTAAGATCTTGGATTTACACCTATGAGCCAGGACTCATTTACATAGGTTCCACATTGCATGAGAATATACACTGTAAAGAATGTACAACACAGTTGTTGAGAACAATGAACTATAACAGTAATTATAACTGGCATTGTACAATGTATACCAGGTCAAATACAACAGAGAAGGAGAGAATTTAAGCAAGGGTGAGAGACAGTAATCAGTCAAGAGGCCTTGTCTGGTGGTAGACAGGAGGGTGGGGATAGGAAAAGTTAGAGGGGGATGGGTGAAAGAGCTGGGCAGTGGCAAAAGTTTGTCAAGAGGGTAGTATGCAGCCGAGAGACCTTGTCTGGTACAGAGCAGGTGCTGGGTAAGGGAAAAGGTGGAGTGGGAAATGGGGGAGAAGCAGAACATGGTGATCAGAGGCTTTGTCAAAGTGGAAGTGGGTTTGGTATGGGGGGTAGAGGTGTTCAGAAGGTGGCAGAGTGGGAGGGGAAGGCATATGGATCAAGGAATGGGAGGAGGGTGGGTAGGGCTAAGAGGGAATGGGGAGGGGGGAAAGGGGTATGAGGAAGGGAGATAGAAGGGCTAAGTGATCCAGAATGGGGCATGAAGTGCTGAATGGGCAGAAGATGATAAGTGCTGGATACTTAGTGGTTGGTGAGGATTGAGACATATTGTACAGCAACTCAGCTGAAGCAGTGACACGTGTTGTGCTGGATGAGGCTCTGCCAAAGTTGATACCCAGATTTTTAGGCTGCTGTTGTAATATATTGAGTTTTAAATTTTTGGATTTTATTAATTTAATTGATTTGTCATGATTACTTATTATTTTGCTTTATATATGTACAAGCGCCTTGGTTATGAGAAAGACACTTTTTATAAACAAAGATTGATTTGATTTGATTTGATATTTAAAGGGTCCAAGCTTGGCAATTAAAGTGATGTCACCAGGGAGTAAGTTTAGCCAGATGGGCGCTTGGTAGACAAAGAATCTTTGTCTCTGGGTAGTACAGCAGTGAGGTACCTGGAAGATTTGGTTAACAGAGCACCTGGTAGGGACAGATTTGTAGACCCATGAAGGATGTTTTGCACCCTGGGAGGTGCCAGTCCCAGATTGACTTTTCTGGGCAGGAGACAGGTTTGGAATTTGATTCTGTCTTTTAGTTGAAGCCAGCAGGTCCTAGTCTAGAGGATGCAGGCATGCACGCCTTATTTAGTGCAGTGCAAATTCTTCATAGAAATGTTTCAGTAGTGGAGCCATAGACTGCAATCACATAGTCTATTATAGACATGATGGAGCTATGGATTGCAATTTTTATTGCATGTGTAGTCAGAGTCTGTTTGTACCTGTGCAGAAGCCCAATGCAAATGCTGACCACCTTGGCAACATATTCAATATGATAGGAGAAGGAAGGTGCTGTCCAGGGTAATACCAAGATATTTAAAATATTGAACTTGTTCCTGAGGAATGCCAGCAGCATTACAGATTGTTATGGGGTGTAATCTGTATTTGCTATACTGGCCACTGAAGAGCATAATCTTGGTCTTTGTGTGGTTAAGTATTAGTTTTTGTCTACAGAACCAATCTTCTGATGTCTTTGTACAGTAATAAATGGTCTTGGCAGGAGCTAGGCAGTCTGTTCATGAAGATACTGGACAGAAGGGGTCCCAGAATGGATCCTTGTAGGACTCCTGATAGCACCGCATGACTATCAGAGAGGTGGTTGTTGATCCTTACCTGTTGAGAGTGGCCTGAAAGGTAACTTTTGAACCAGGATAGGGTGTCCCTGGACAGGCTTAAATTTGATAACTAGGTAAGCAGAAGTATGTGGTTCACTGTACTGAAGGCCTTGAATAGGTCTAAAATTGTTGCACTGACTAGAAAGCCTTGATCAAGTGATTCATGGATGAAGGCCATGAATTCAGTGAGTGCTGAGGTGGTGCTGTGACCCTTTCTGAATCCGTGTTGTTGGGGACATTGCAGGTGGTATCCTTCAAGGTAGTCAACAAGTTAGTCTGCAACAACATGTTCTAATGTTTTTTGGAGGGGGTGGAAGATGGAGATAGGCCTGTAGTTCCCATGGTGCGCTCGATCTCCACTTTTGTGAAGAGGGGTCACTAGTGCAGATTTCCACTTGTTGAGGAACTGGGATAGCCTTAGTGAAAGATTAATAATTTTGGTAATTGGTGATAAAATTTCCTGCAGCGTTAGGGTGACAAGTTTCAGGTCTAGAGAATTCCACTAAACCTGGATTTACCTAGGACTTTTAGGAAGTATATCCTGGCTTTGGTGACAATGATTGTTTTGAAGTTGAAGGGAGGAGAGAGAATGCAGCTGGGTGACCTCAGTGGCTTTTCCTCGGAGGAGGAGTCTTCAAAGAACTCAGGAGGTAGGACCCCACTGAGATCAGTAAAAGCAGTGTTAAGAGTGTTTGCAAAGGTTATAGGGTCTCAGGTTGGTGTTCCATAAATGCTAAGCATTGTTGGGGGTTGCTTAAGGTCCTTGCCTGTTTCTACTTTAATGATGCACCAGAACTTCCTCCTATCTTTCCAAGAGTTGGTGAGCTCTTCCTTGTAGAACTGGTTCTACAGGTTGGTGATCATACGCATATAGTCATTCCTTACTGTCTTGTATTTCTGTATGTCCCCTAGCCTTCCAGTTGCCCATGCACGTTGACATAGGCGATCTCTAAGGTTCATGAGATCCAGCAGGTCTGGAGTGATCCAGAGGTTACAGACACCCTTAACTATTTGTGTTTTGAGGGGGGAATGTTGGTCACAGGTGGTGCTGAATTGATCGATGAAATAGGCCAGTGTAGTACGTCATCAGAATCATCAGTTGGGGACCAGTCAAGGCTACGTGGCCACTGTTTGAGTGGTTCAAGATGCCCACGGAGTAAGGTCCTGCTTGTGACTGTTCGAAAAGGTGGCTTAGAGAACCTGATGGACCAACTGCACAGGATCTGGGAATGGTCATTGACAGCATCGGGAAGGAAAGTAATATTGGTTATGCGATTAGGGTGGTTGGAGAGAACCCAATCTAGTAAGGTGCTGGTTCCTTTCTATAATTTGTTCAAGTAGGTAAATGAACAAGCTGTGTGAAGTGTTCAGCTGAGATAGCATCCCTGTAACTGCCTGCATTGGGGGACAACCAGTTTGCATTGAAATTACCCATCAAGATGGTTTCAGAGTTGGAGTGTATGTGCCAGATACCATCCAGGACCGAGATTAGCCAGAAGCACCAAGAGAGATTGACAATGAAAATGCTGACCTCCCACACAGTGAAGGCACCATACCAACACCTGTACTGTGCTATCAGACAGAAGTGTTTTCTGTGGGGGTCTATGCCCCACCCCCATGCGGGGACTCTGCCCCCACCCACCCCGGTATTTAGGATTATTAGCTCTAGGTTGGAGTGGAACACAGGGGAAAGTGAAACATGAAAAGGACCATTACAGTGACTGTCACCATAATGGTCTTTTTGTGTTTCCCTGTTGGAGTGTCAAGCTGAAGGGGTACACCTTATTAGCCCAGAGACATGGTGCTTTGGAGAGCTGCATATCGAAGCCACAGTGAGAGATTTGTTATGGGCACCTAGTAGGACCCTGAAAGAGAGCACCTGTATGTTGCTTTCTAAGTTTGGAAAGGGTAATGCATGCGCCATGATGGAGTCCTTTACATAGAGGGAGAGGGGGGGCATGATAGAAACTTTCAAGTACCTCTAGGGAATCAACAAAGTCCAAGAGGGTAGCACCTTTCAGAAGAACAAGGGGGCACAATTTGAAGACTGAGTGGGGATGGCTCAGAGGTAATGTTAGAAAGTATTTTTTCACAGAGAGGGTTGTGGATGCATGGAACAACCTTCCTGAGGAGGTTGTGGAGTCAGGAACAGTGGGAGAATTCAAGAATGCATGGGACAGGCATAAGGCAAATTTAGTGAGGGGTAGGAGGAAGTAAGCTGTTGATTAACTAGAATCTGCAGCTTATCCATCAGGTAGGAAAATGGGCAGACTAGGTGGGCCAAGCGGTCCTTATCTGCCATCAAATTCTATGTTTCTATATATTTCACACCGGCCCCTTTGTTTATTAAGCCTGTCATGCCTGAAGACTGTGTATCCTGGGAAGATAATGGAGGCATCCATCATTTTGGGCGACAGCCATGTCTCTACAACTGAGAGAATGTCAGGGATATGCTGGGCGACCCAGACATGCAGGTCATCCAGTTTAGCCAGCTAGCTACAGATGTTGATGGCAGTCAGTGAGATCAGACCTTGTTTTGTTCCTGTACAGGAAGATTGTGATGGAGGGCCAGGACTGGGGTGAATATTGCCAGAAATCAGCAGGAGCAGCAGAGTGAGCCTCATGAGGTATGCCTTCAATAATTGGAGGCTATGGCATACTTGCATTTGTATGAGGATCACCTGATGGGTATCCATTGAGCAGCTGAATAGTAAAAGAAGGACAAGAGCTGGGGGTGCCATGAGGGACTCCCTGGGAACAAATGTCCAAGTGTGGGATTAGAGATTACATCAGAGAACTTTGGTGCTTTCAGCACTATGAGAAGACAGCAGGTACAAGTTCCTGTGCCACAGGCTTCATGGATGTTGTTTAAGAGGATGAATGTTGAAGGCAGAGACTGCTGTACTCCTGACTGCCTGTTAAGCACAATCAATCCAGTCAGGATGAGTAGACAAGGAGAGAGGTCCGAGACTGCCATTGCCATACTAACAGGACTTGTGGTTCATGCAGGGACGGTGCCAGGGGACATTGGGGGTAAGTCAATCTGGAGAAATTAGGGGCACAACGTGAGACTCCAAGTGGAGCTTTGGTGGTATCACAGGGGGAGGAAAACAAGCAGAATAGGAGTGGAGAAGGAGATTGTCAGGGTGATGCAAGAGGGAGAGGGATAAGGAAGTTACAGGTAGCAGGAGTGAATGCAAAAATATTTTAGCAGATGGTGGGGAGTGGGCCTCAGGAGCAGTACTGAGAGGCCTGAGGGCATAGTAGTAAACCATAAGAGAGGAGCAATGGGCAGGTGGAGCACTAAAAAATTTCCTGAGGTGATGGCTGGGAAGGAACAGAAGTTAGGTATAGAGACCAGAGTGATGAGTGAGAATAAGGTAGAGCAGATAAAAACACCCTCTGGTGTTGGTTGAGCAGAGTGGGCTAATGGAAAAGTAAGGAGATATGTTTTTTAACATGTGATCACCTGCAGCTATATAAGTAGTTGCATGAGTAGGATGGGTGGGAGGGGAGGCAGGGAACCTCAGGATGCAGAGCCACACTGGCAGCAGTGAGGAAGGGCCGTCAGGGAGTTCCTTGGGGCAGACAGTTGCTGGAGTGAGGAGCCACAGGACCCTGGAGGCAGCGCCTAATCAGGGCTGTTTCAGATCTGGAGATAGAGAGAGGAGGGATAGGAATTAAATAAAGGTGGATGTAATGGCCAAGAGGGGTGGTGGCAGACCGTCAGCAGGAGGGGGAGAAAGCAAAGAGCAAAACACAGCAATTAAGGGATTAGACTGAAAAGAGCAGGGTGGCAAGAGCAGTGGGAAGTAGAGGGAGAATGCAAGTATGTGGGAGGTGGGGAAGACAAGATGGATGGCTGTGGCCTTAGAACAGCATGTAGAGGTAGTGGAGAGGTGGGATATGAGTTGCCAGTGAGGGGGAGAAAATTAGCTTCTAGAAGTCAAGGGCAGGTGCGAGAATGAGAGGAAGACAGCAGTGATGAAGATTGAGTAGGAGAATTAGCATTAGAGCAGGCGGTCAGAGGGAAGGCAGAAGCAGGCAACCAATGCAGTAAAATGCAATTCAATTCATTAAGCCTAGCCTAGGCAGCTAATTAGAGCGCAATATACATTGGTGTAATTTCACTTATTTAACAATAAAAAAAAAAAAAACAGTTTCAAATCAGCTTCATGCAGATTGGACAGAGGGGATGGGTAAAGCTGTGCAAATAGGCCACAGAGAGCCTGAGAGGATAGCTGACCAGTCAGTGCCTGTTCACCGGCAGCGCAGCCAATCTGTTGGTAGCTGGAAGAGGCACCAACTTTTCAAACAATTGCCACAGTGGTGAGCAGTACCTGGGTTCTCTGGGATGCAGAGCCATGCTGGTGGCAGTGAAGAGGGCTTTTGGAGAGTTTCTTGGGGTGGGCAGTGGCTGGATTGAGGAGCTGCACGTCCCTGGAGGCAGCACCCAATCATCGTTGTTTCAGATGTGGAGAGGAGGGGGAGAGGGATAGGAATTAAATAAAGGTGGATGTAATGGCCGAGAGGGCTGGTGGCAGACTGTCAGCAAGAGGGCATGAGAAAGCAGAGAAGAAAAGGCAGCAATTGAGGGATTAGGCTGAGGAGAGCAGGGTGGCAAGAGGAGGGGGTAGGTGGGTAAGAGAATGCAAGTATGTGGGAGGTGGGGAAGACAAAATGGACAGCTGTGGCCTTGGAACAGCGTATAGTGGTAGTCGAGCAGTGGCAGATGAGTTGTGAGTGAGGGGGAGAAAATTAACTCATAGAAGTCAAGGGCAGGTGCGAGAGTGAGAGGGAGACAGCAGTGATGAAGATTGAGTAGGAGGATTAGCATTAGAGCAGGCGGTCAGAGGGAAGGCAGAAGCAGGCAAACAATGCAGTAAAATACAATTCAATTCATTAAGCCTAGGCAGCTAATTAGAGCACAATATACAGTGGTGTAATTTCACTTATTTAACAATTAAAAAAAAAGTTTCAGATCAGTCTCATGCAGATTGGACAGGGGGAAGGGTAAAGCAGTGAAATGGGCCACAGACAACCTGAGAGGGTAGCTGACCAATCAGTGCCTATTCACGAGCAGCGCAGCCAATTTGATGGTAGCTGAAAGAGGTGCCAAATTTTCAAACAATTGCAGCAGTGGTGAGCTCTATCTGGGTTCTCTGGGATGCAGAGCCATGCCAGCGGCAGTGAACAGGGCCATCGGGGAGTTCCTTGGGATGGGAGGTGGCTGGAGCGAGGAGCCTTGGGTCCCTGGAATCAGCGCTCGATCAGGGCTGTTTCAGATCTGGGTTCTCTAGGATGCAGAGCCGTGCCAGCAGCAGTGAAGAGGCCTGTTGGGGACTTCCTTGATGTGGGCAGCGTTTTGTAGTGAGGAACCATGGGTCCTTGGAGGCAGCACTCGGTCAGGACTATTTCAGATCTGGGTTTTCCAGGATGCAGAGCTGTACCGGCGGCAGTGAAGTACTTGAATCATGTGACGATGTCTGCCCCAAGGCAACCAATTACTAGCCTCTCATACTTGTAATGTGTAACTGCCTGTAATACAATTTTCTCGTGACTATTTTGAGTCCAGTTAGTGTTCCTAAGTTAGATATCCTTATTCTCTGTTTAATTGTATAATTGTATCTGTGTTGTTTTTTGGGTGTGGAACCTTGTAAAACAGCTCTTAGCTCAAATGTTATTTCTGAAATGCTAGATAAATAAAAAATAAAATAAATAATTACACAAATAAATAAAATAAAGTCCTGTCAGCATACTAGAAAAACATTAGTTCATATGAAGGTCTTTAAAAGTTCACTGTAAACTTTGTCTACTTATATGGGCTGTAAAAACAAATCAATTACTGTAAAGCCTAATCGCAATAAATTAACATTTCACCATGGTGGTTGATAAATTAACCCTCAGAATTTCATAGAAACATAAAAACATAGAAGTTGACTGCAGAAGGAGATTGCTGGGTCCAACCACTCTGTCCATTTACTAACATACTAACATACTATTTGCCAGCAGATTAGGCCTTATGGTCTATCGAGTCTGCTCGAACCTTAGATCCTTAGTTGGGTGCCGAGACCCTCCCATCCCTTGTGCTCCAGAAACCCCTATCATCCACCCCAACCCCCCTGGGACAGGCCATCATCTGATACATCCACTTTCTGTGTCTGTCCCACCCTCTCTTGAAGCCCTCCACTGTGGATCTCTGAACCAGCTCACCAGGCAGTGCATTCCAAGGGTCCACCACCCTCTCAGTGAAAAACCTCCTCCTCTTTTCCCCCCTCACCCTTCCACCTTCCAACTTCAAACCACGCCTCATTTGTTTTAGACTTCTTTTGACACTCTAGTTGCCCTTTGTAGTCAGGGCTCCCTTGTGTCTATCCCATGCATTCTTGAATCCCCCTCACAGTGCTGACCCACAAACCTCTTGGGGCAGGCTGTTACAGGTGTCTATCACTATTTCTGTGAAGAATAAATTCCTGGTGTTGGTAGAGAACCTCCCACCTTGCAGCCTGAGGTCATGTAAACTGGTCCTGGAGCTCTTCTTGAAGTGGAAAAGTTCCTTTACCTGTACCTTTTTAATGCGTTTTATGTACTTGGAAGTTTCAGTCATGTTCCCTCTCTCTCTTCTCTGCTTCAGGGAGTACATATTCAGTTCCCTAAGTCTTTCCCCATAGGACATGTACTGCAGACCCTGAATCATATTGGTTGCCTTTCTCTGTGCTGTTTCCACCAGTTCAATGTCCTTCCTGAGGTGAGCCCCCAGAACTGGACTCCGTATCCCAGGTGAGGACTGACCAGCAATTTATACAATGGTAGTACCACCTCTCTCCTCCTGCAAGTGATTCCCTTCCCAATGCAACCCAGCATTCTGTTGACCTTCAATGTTGCCTTCTCACACTGCTTACTAACCTTCAATTTATCTGACATTATGATTCCCAGATCCCGTCCTTGGTTTGAGGCCACCTGCTGTTCACCTCCTAGGTAATACTCCTTTCTTGGATTTTTCTTGCCTATGTGCATGACTCTGCACTTTTTGGCATTAAATCTCAGTCTGAGAGCAGTTTCGGCGTGTCTGTCAATGGTGGCGTTATAGGAGAAACTTTACTTTGGGAATAAAGCTCAAAAGCCGAACCGAGATACAACACTCATTAATAATAACTATAGAAACCAAAATCACAAGGTATGTCTCATTCACAATTTTATAATACAAGTACTTGAAAGTAAGTTTTTTTTAAATTAGTGACTGAAATGATTGTTTATGCAATCAACAGGTAGAACTTGGACCTATAAGACTCAAGTTGAATACAGGGACTTCGGCTAAATAAGTAATTATGAATTAAACTATTCATTTGTGAATTTGCCAATGTGTATACGATGATACTAAAGTCTTTATTTTTTTCATAGAACACTCAATGGTTTTCCGCTGTTATGGCTAAAAGAGATTTGACTCTCAAACTCTTGACAGATGCTGCTGTTATTTTTATGATTCAGCTGGTTTAATATACAGCTTAGTTCCACTTGTATTTGGATTTGGTTATCAGTTTTTTGGTTAAATTATATTTTGGTTAAAAAACAGTTTGGCAACATAAAATGTTGTTTGAGCCTGGTATATTAATATAGATATGAAAGATAAATAATATGGGTTTATTTTTTCACTTTAGATAATGCCCCAATGTCTGATGAAGGAACACAAGTTCTGAAACGTTACATGATACGGTGTGGAGCATCAAAAAAAAAATTATTTACAAAGAAATATTGTATATTAATTTTTGGTTGAGAAAGTGATTCTTGTGTTTGACTACATTTCTGATCTGATATTCACCTTCTCCCATTTTTTCGAAGCATGGATCTTTAAGAAAAACTTTATATGAAAAAAATAAAAAGGAACCCTAGGAGATTATAGAGTTGATGAGATTAAATCTCAGCTGCCACATTCCAGACCAGTCTTCTAGTTTCTTGAGGTCAGCTTCCATCTTGCTCACTCCTTCTGAGGTGTCCACCCTGTTACATATCTTGGTGTTGTCTGTGAACAAATACACCTTCCCTTCCAGTCTGTCAGCGATGTCTACTATAAAAACATTGAAGAGCAGAGGCCCCAGCACTGAGCCCTGGGGCACCCCACTGGTCACCCTGCCTTCCATCAATTGCATTCTGTTAACCTATACCCTCTGGGTTCTGCCTTGTATCCAGGTTTTGTATCCATCTGACTACTTCTGGACCAACTCCTGTGGGGTCAATCTTCTTTACCAGTTTTCTGTGTGGAACTGAGTCAAAGGCCTTGCTAACGTCTAGGTAGACCACATCTACTGCCCCACTGTCATCCGCTATTTTTGTAGCGTGGTCAAAAAGCTAAAGTAGATTTGTTGAGGAATGCTATGATCCTCTGTTTGATTAGTGTCTCCATTAGTTTCCCTGCTATAGACGTGATGCTTACCGGTCTGTAATTACTAGCCTTTCCGCAACTACCTGATTTGTGAAGTGGGACCACTATTGCCCTTTTCCAGTCTTCGGGTACCACACTGCTCTTCAGGAATTTTGTGAATAGAAGTGCCAGAGGGGCCGCTAATTCTGCCCCCAGTTCCTTAAGGATTCTGCGGTGCATCTCGTTTGGTCCCATGGCTTTGTCTGCTTTTAGTTTATTTAGCACCTCCCATACTTTGGCTTCTGTAAAGGGACTTGTTTCTACCCATGGTCCTGGGGTGTCGTGGTGTTTCAGGGCTGGGCCATCCCCTGGGTCCTGTCTGGTAAATATCGAGCAGAAGTATTTGTTGAGGATTTTGGCTTTCTCTGGGTCATGTTTGTTGCATTTCACTTCTTCAGTAGCAATCTTTACTATTCCCCCCTTTTTCCTTCCTACATTCCCTAATGTATCTAAAAAATGATTTGCCTCCTCTCTTTGCCCCTTCTGTTATCTTTTCCTTTGTCTGGGCTTTTGCCTTTCTAATTTATTTGTTAGACTCTCATTTTTTCCTTATGTGACTCCCAGTCTTTCTCAATTTTGGCTTTCCTGGTATATGCTGTCCCCCTCTTTTTTTCTTTGTCTGTGGTAGCCACTTCCTTGGAAAACCATGGAGGATTTGATTTTCTTTTTGCTTTGCTGACCCATCTGGCACATTGATCTGTTGCAGTCTTTATTGCTCTGTTGAGTCTCCCCCACATAACCTCCACCTCTTCAACCTCTGTTTCCATTAACTGGCTACCTATGCCATTCCTCGTTTTTTGGAAGTCAGCCTTTCTGAAATCTAGCACCTTTATGTCTGAGTGGCTGGTGTCCTGTGTTATGTTTACCTTAAAGCTTACCATGCAATGGTTGCTGTTTCCCATATTGCATCCCACTTCGATGTCCTTGATCCTTTTCAAGTTTGTGAGGACTAGATCAAAAATGGCATCTCACCTTGTTGGGGGTTTAACTAGTTGGCACAGTCCCACACCTTGTAGTGACAATAAGAAGTCCCTACTTCTTGTTGTAGCTGCTGTTAGTGTGCTCCAGTTAATATCTGGTAGGTTGAAGTCCCCCACCAGTATTACTTCAACTTTATCAGACATTTTGTGGCTTTCATCTCTTAGGTATTTATCTCCTTTATCTCCTTGATTTGGGGGCCTGTACATGATGTTGATTCTGAAGGGTTTTCCCTTGCCCATGTGTACTGTTAGCCACAGTGACTCAAAGTCCCCAGAATGCCCTCTTACTTCTGTGGCTTTTATTTACTCCTGAATGGATATGCACCCCCTCTTTTTTTGCCCTGTCTATCATTTCTGAAAAGATTGTAACTGGGAATGGTCGTATCCCATCTCTGGTTTTCCATGAACCACGTTTCTGTTACAGCCACCCAGTCCATCCTTTCTGTTTCCAAGATGGCTGTGAGTTCAGGAAGTTTGTTGGTTAGGCTCCTAGTATTTGCAACCATTGCCTTCCAGGAATGTACATCCTCTTTGGCATGAGGTTGTACCCTCTTCCTGGACTGCTCCAGTTTGCTCTTTCCAGCCAAGAGATTATAGAGGTTGCTGGTTTGGGTGGATGTTGGCTCTGATTTGTTTTCTGAGGATGTATGCATGCATTTGGCATTTTGGGGAGTGATGACCAGTCCACTGATGTCAGGGGTGTGAGCTGAGTCATACTTCCTTTTATTTAGGTTAAATTAACTGTATAGACATTGAATTTTTGTCCAAGTGCTCACGTACCTTCTCTGTTTAGGTGCAATCTGTCATAGTTAAAAAAGGCTCATTCCCAAAAGTTGTGCCAGTTCACTACATAGTGGTATCCCTTGTCTTGGCACCAATCACGCAGCTATGAGTTGAATTTGCCTACTTCAATCTCTCTGACTCACTTGCTGCTTTTTACTTTTTCCCCACACTGGCAGCACTTCTGAGAAGGTTCATTTCAGCAAAAGGGAAGAAAGTTTGTTGCCCAGGTCCTTGAAGTGTTTCTTTGCCTTCTGAATTGTGTGATTTACTAAGTCATTGGTACCAAGGTGTATTGTTATATGTGTAACATCCCCTGATTCCTTCATAATTGTCTTTATGCACTTAGTGTCCCTACTTACAGAGGCTCCTGGTAGACACTTTACCACAATGTCACTTTTAACATTTTGTGTTAGGTGGTGTTCCACTCCTCGGATCATGGAATCCTCGATTATGAGAATTTTGCTTGTGTTTATATATGTGTCATTTTTATTTTGAGTTTTAGTATTTTTGTTGTTATTGCATTTGGTTTTGGTATTGTTGTTGGTTATATTTTGGGCATTATTATTTTGGTTTTTATCATAGTTTGTATTGGTTTTAATTGGTGTGTTAGCCTTTTTTGGTGGTTTGATTTGTTTACCTTTTATCACTTTGTCTGTGGTTGGTAGCAGTGGAGCGAACCTGTTTTTGGTGTGGATGGCTGGGAAATGTTCCTGTTTTTTGCTTATGTCCTGGTCCTCCTATGATGCCTTTTTACTTACCATCTGCCAGTCTCTGGGCCCTGCCTCAAGTCTTGGCCTCTGGCTGACATGCTGGTACTGGTGTGGAGGGGGAGTTGAGGAGGTGTGCAATAGAGTTCCTTGTATTGGAGGTCATATATTATAGTCCAAGCATCCTGTAGCTGGGCTGCAGGATCTGCTGTGGTGCAACAAGCATGGCAGGGTCCTGGTTGCCATTTATAGATCCTATTGTACAGTGCACCACAGTTTTCACAACTGACAAGGTCTGTTTTTTTTTTTTTTTTTTTTTAGTTGAGATAGTGCTGATTCCTGTTTCTTGGCAGGAAGTGTGGACGAAAAAGAAAACAAAACAGTGAGTTTTTTTTGTTTGTTTTTTGTACCTTACTACCTCCTGTCAGGCGTTATGGGTAGTGCTACATGCTATAAAGCAAGAGCACTCAGGGGAGGGTGAGATTAGAGGGAGGGTGAGTGGGCATATACCACTGTTTCCTGTATGCTGTAGAAAACAATCAGGTAGCTGTTGAACAGACAAGGTCTATCTTGTACTCCAGCAAGGTAAGAAGGACTCTGGTTACTAGTTGAGTTGTTCTGCCCTTTGGCTCAGAACAGCTCCATGAAGTCCGAGCTGCTTGTAGTAAAACCCCCTACCTATGGTCCATGCATCCTGGCTCCCTGCTGCTATGAGGAAGAGGGGACTGATCCACTGCCTGCAGGACAATACCCACCCTTCTCAAACACTGGAGTGCCCAGAGAACTGCTGCAGCAGAAACCACCAATCAGAGTAGAAGCCGCTGATGAGATGGAACCCGGATGCAGCTATGCTGCTGTGAGTTCCGCATGTAGCTCTTCAGTTCGCAGACCTGCAGGGAAGAACATGGGAGAATTTGAATCTCCTACATGTGCTGCCCTCAGGTGAAGATCAGTGAAGCTCAGTAGACAGTAAGTCTAGGGGCTGGACCACACTTGGCGTACTGTATACCTCCTAGGGTTGCCTTTGTGTCTGAGCTGTTGCTTCACCTATATATCATCCTACCTTTTGAGAGGCAGCACCAGAACAATGTCAATTAATCACAAAAGAGAATAATAAAGAAATGTTTGGTGAAATGTAATACCAACTATCTGGGAGAATCATTGTTCAAATGTCATTAAGAATATACAGATATTATAGTGTGCAGAAGTGCCAAAATATTTTTTTAAGCAACTCAGATTATACCTTTGAGTATTACATGCTCATTTACAAAGGTTTCTCATCAGTGCAAAGTTCTGCAGCAGTAATGGGTATATATAGAGGGTAGGTTAGAAAACAAGAGTTTATGGTGAATATAGGAGGCAGACTTTCAAATAGTATTAAGCCATGTGTTACATTCAAAGGTTTGTCAACAGTATCAAGAGGTTAACCATTCAGGGAATATTCAGAAGGAATGTCAGCAGAGGCTTACAGTCATGAGAAGCAACCAGAAAGGCATTATCAATGAACACAGAGCTGGGCATGCAATGCATAACACCAAAACTGCTGCTAGATTGAAACAGGTTGTAAGATTGCTAGGGACAGCAACATGGGTCAGGCAAAACTGTCTTCTGTAGCACTCTTTAGGATTGTCCAATATTTAGGGTTGAATAGGCACTTTAATGTTAAACCTCAGAATCTGAACTTTAATATCTCCTCAGCTGTTCAATAGATTTACACAAAACATTGCATGAATGGTCATGAGGTGTAGCTCTCATGGCCTGCCAAGCTTTGTTCTGATTGGCTGTGTAGATTCTAAGACATGGATAGCAAAAAAATGCAGAACATCACAATTGTTTTGCTTTTTTTTGACCATCATCTAGCACCCAGATGGTTTGGATTTTTGGTTTGAACTTTTCAGGGTTGAAAGCACTTGTCCCACAAAAAGTGCCTTTCACTGGTTTGGTGAAAAAAAAAATAGTAATCCATTAAATTGTTATTACATTTTAAAAAAACGGGGTTCTGAGCATGCTCAGTAAGCCCTTCAAAATAGCCATATGAAGTTTTCATATGGCAGTCTTTTTTTGTGAGGTTTTTCATTGTTGCCATCTTGTTTTTCATAAAATAAAATGAAACAAACAAAAATGGCATCATAGCGGGAGACCAAAGCAAGTGTGTTGCTCATCAGGATCCCATTAGGTGGATTCTGCAGTTAACTGTTGGAAAAAGGACCCACAAAGGTGTGTTTTCCTTTTTATCCTTTTTCTTGACTTGCTTCTACTTGTTTTGTATTCTGTTGATACAAACAATGTCAGCTCAACATTGTTTTGTTGCTAGTCTTTGTCATTGGCCGGCTTGTGGCCACATGGACTGGAATTGCGGTCTGAAATTTTCAGGGTAGAAAGGGTTTGGACCCTAGATGTCCATTTGGCTGGTTTTGTGAAAAAATATTAATTCATTCGGAAGTTATTAAATTTAAAAAATTCAGCTTCTGGGCTTGCTCAGTAAGCACTTGCTATATGAATTGTCATTTGTCGCTTATACATTTTCCTGGAATGCACAAGCATGAGTGAACTACATTTGCAAATAAATCACAGTTTTCACAGAGAGAAAACATAAACGTTCATAAATATATTTATAAATGTACATACAACAATAGTAAAAAGGTTTCATGATGTCAGATCAAAAAGTACAAATTATCTGCAAACAGACATTCGGAAAGGTACTTTAGGGTTTTCTTTCTTAATATAATTAAGCCACATTCCATACTTGCTCTTTTCATTTGCCCAGTGAATCCATAATACTGGCTTGCAACAGTCAAGCTTGCAGCAGCAGCGTTAACAGTCCCTAAGCAGCTTTATTAACACTTAGACTTGGATCACAACTGTGCTCCAGTTCTGCAACTGGCTCTTGTACAGGTCTAGCCAGTTTTTGAGTTCAGAGATCTTGTAGCCCTCTGGCCCCTGTCCCCCCTGTTGCATGGCCTTCTCCTGCTGCATGATATAGAGACTCTCATAGTAAGCTTCATTTTCAGCATTGGAAGCACTGTCCATGGTGTCAACCACCACAAGGCAGTCGGAAACCACCAGATCCATCAGCTGCATGACTTTCTCTGTTTTCCAGGCTTTGGTGCTTTGAGATTTGGTAAGTGGCATCTGTGGTAACAAGCCATCAGATGGGTTTGCTTCATATATATATATATATATATATATATATATATATATATATATAAGCAAGAAGTGCACACACTTTGTATTTTGTGGCAACTCCTGAAATGCTCAAGGCGTGTCATGAGTGGGGTCTTGTGCAGCTGCCAAGTGAAAAAACACACACACACATTGTGCCCTGGTATCTCTGAGGTGGAATCTGAAATGCATTCTACATGGCACAAGTGAGCTGATGATTTTACTGATGGTGGACATATGGCAACATTGGCATTACTAAAATATTACTCATAAACAAATCAATGGAGGCAGTTTAAGCATAAACTAAGAAAATATTCTTGTAGCCATTAAAGATTAATCAGCATATTGCTGTAACTGTGAGGGACTTTCTATTTTTTTAGCAAAAAATAATTCAGTTCTTGAATAAAAAAGCTGTTCCATAAACAGGGTCAACTTTGTGGCTCAAAGGAAAATAATATTAATGAGCAAATGGAATAAGGAAATCTACATTTGAACTGGTTAGTATACTTAATGTATTCATAGTGGGTGATTAATATTTATATGTAAATTAGTTCTCATTGTGGTTTATGATAGAATTTGCTTTTGTGCAGTGCCATTACTACACTTTCCAAAGCAACAAGTTAATAGCGGAAGGCAATGTACGTGAGTAAATACTGCAACACTTTTTGACCTAAATATTTGGTACATAATAACATAACGGTTTAATTATTTAATGTCGGGAGAGACATAGGTCCATATCATATCCTCTCCCCTTCATAAACAGTGATGAAAACAGGCATTCTGTGTAAACATACGTGCACAAAAGTGCATTAGTACAAGAGAAATGAAGTTGATTATTTTTATTTTTAATTTGCGGCTGCTTAATCAGTTTGCGAGTGCTATTAGGTTTTTCTGCTCCATTACTAACTCCAGCAGATCATATGTGCTCATTTTCAATTTGTTGGTTACAAATAATGAAAATCCCACCCGGCAGTGACTACAAGAGAAGGAGCTTACTGGTCACTAGGGGGATGTGTTGTCTGGTGTTACAGAGTCCTAGATCAAGCGCAACAAGTACTGAAGTGCACACAGAGTTGAGTTCTAACCAGCCTAATACTGGATGAAGCACTCAGCTGTTGTCGCCGCACTGAACTAGTACATATAAGTTCTGCCCCCCAAATCTTCTAATCAGTCCATACAAGAAAGTCAAGACTTGCAATACAGCACCATATTTAAAATGACCACATTAAAACAAAGAAAGGGGCATGGCCAACCGGGCAAGATAGAGGATGTTCTCTTCAATGGAGCAACTTGGGCGCAACATTTATTATTTGGAAAAACTGATTCATCATTGTACTGAGGTTTGAAAGTTTCACTGATGGCAAGTAAAAGTACTGGGGCAATGAATCAACCACAAACTAGACAAACAAAACTTAAATTTGATCCAAGACAGCTGACGACAGATTAGAAGCAAGACCACGAGGCAGTGGCAGGCCCGTAGCATTCCAGCTCCCAAACCTTCAAAATGAAATGAAAGCAGGTTTCAAGAAAATTTCAGCACAAATCTTGCATCTGCAGTCAGTTGTGTCAGGCTTGTAAGAAATCATTGAGTCTCATACAGGCAGGCTGATCATTGTGGAGCAAAGAATCAGCACTTTGGAGGATTCTCTATCAGAGTTCTTAAAGAAAGGAATTCCCTTAAAAACCAAGTGGTAAACCTCTAATCTAAAACAGATAACTTAGAAAATAGATCAAGGTGCTCTAACCTCTGAAACATTGGCCTACATTGGACATTGAGAAGAACAGTCCGGAAACTAAAGCGGTTCTATGTGATAACAGCGAAAGCCTAAAGGCGATCGTTGTTATTGTGCAATCAGTGAGCCAAAAACATTTTTTGGCACTCTGACACCCTGGCGCACAGGACACTGGCACTGGGGACATATATTTCAATGCTTTCTGTGGGGTGGGCAGCACCCCACACCCCCCATGTGGGGGGGGGCTTGGCACCCCACACCCTCTACTAACAGATTCTCAACTCCAGGGGGGTGCATTTCTGGTGGGGTGAAAACTTGTAAAATTAAAGGTTTGGGCTAGGTGCAATAAAATAGCACCAGCGCCTAGACCCGAACCTGGTACCTCACTCACCCCAACCACAGGCCAACCCCTGATGCCACGACGTAGCTCTGCAACCCATCTCAGCACCACCCCCTACAGCTCCTCTGCCCCCTCCCAGCCCATGCTCACCATGCTCACTCCCTCCCGAGCATGTACATATAGCGATATAGCGCCCATTTCACCCACCCCACCAACTGGTTGCCCTACCCTCCCATCGCTGTGAGGGATTTAGCAGGAAATGAGTCACCATTTCGGACAGTGCCCTTCCCCATGCGCCCTCCTCATGGGATACCACTAAAGTGCATACCTGGCTCATCCAGCAGTTACAGCTTGAGGATGTGGCAAGGGCCTTTGAAGTCGAGAGAGCCCACAAGTATGTCCTAAGCTACAACCAAGTAAATGAGCACAACACTTTCTAATAAAATATTTGTGATATACAGACAAAGAAAAAATTCTGAAAGCTGCCAAGGCAAAGGGTCCAATCAATCCTGACAATGGTCAGAAGGTATTCATTGTGCAAGACTATAGCCAGGATCTTCACTCTCAAAGGCAAAAATTCAGTGAAGTAAAAAATGTCCTATTTAAGCGGGACTGGGAATTTTCCCTTCTATACCCATCAAGGCTGGAGATTACTCGACTGGGACCTCCACTGAAATTCTTTGATTCCCCAGGTGCTGCAAAATAGTTCACTGAGAAGGACAAAGCAGCTCATCCTCTGTATGTACTATCAACCCTGCCTATTAGGCTTACAGTGTTCTCTTCATAAAAAATCGACCCCAGTAATGGTGCTGTCTATTGCCTAGCCTGCCACTACTTACCCTAATGTCTGCCTTTTGTATTTTGCCCTCATCTGGATTGCCTTGTTCAGCTGTGATGACATATTACAAGGGGAAACAGCTGGTTAGTGTCTTTTCATGTTCAAGATAATAATCTCAGTTTACCTGTGACTGCACCCCTATGGTTTTGAAAGCTTATTCTGCTAAATATGTTCCCTGTCTTGTTTAGGCAAATGCACTTTGGCAGATCTGTGGGGCAAAATGCTGTTTATTACTTCATATGTGAGGCTTGACAGTAACTGACACATTTTCAAATTCAGCTTGAGCAATCACATCAGCCCACCATTTTGACAAGTGCTGCATGGTATGTGAGTTGTCCAACTGCTTGGGCATGTCTGGAATGGAGCCTGGATCTAATGCTGCATGGTGGAATCTGATTTTCCCTCATGGCTGGTCAGGGACCCTTGTGCTCCCCTTCCCACCTGCAGTCCTTGGAATGATCCTTGCACCCTGTAGTAGTGTATCCCTGAGGATCTGGCAATGGATAACAATTCTTCAGTGCAGCAATGTTCTGCGAGACTCCTGCCTGACTCACTGCAGTAGCATGTCTCAGGGCTACATGCATGCAGATAGCTTTTCTGAGTTTCTCTTTTTCCTACATACTTGACCAATGATGTGCAGGGACCCTGGTAGCACTGTGGGGGGAAAAATACCAGGATTATCCATGCACAGTGTGAAATGTGCTGTATCTCTCGGTTAGGGCACCCATCCACTGCATGGACTATCTTGTCTGTCTGCCTCCTCACTCATGGCTGTATTATACTTATAGCTCACAGTCTTGGGGGGCCATATAATTGCTAAGAGGGTTCTGGGGACATGTTAGTGATTATTATGGGAACCCAGGGGGGCCCAGCTGCATTTGAACATGGTGGAGGTGCGGCTGGTGGGGAGGGTATATGGCCCCAACATTGAGGATTCTGGTTTTTACTGACAGCTGCACCTGGATATAGCACCTTCAAGGGGCCATGGATACTAGAACAGGACTTTAACTGTGTCTCCAACACTATACTGGACAGATCCAATCCAGTTCCAACCCCACCCTCATAAAATGCCCAAGCACAAAAAGAAATTGAGGGTACATTCTCCCTTCTCAATATTTGGCGAGACCAGAATCCAGGGGGATGGAAATACAGCGTTATTCCTCATGCCCATCACTCCTATGCTAGAATAGACAGACTACTAGTTTCCTCCACATTGGCACTCCATGTTAGAAACACCACATATGAGCCTTTGTTGGTTTCAGACCACACCCAACTCCCCGTCCTACTTCACTTTGAGGGCGAGCAGGCTCCTATCCATCAGCGGAAGCTGGATCCCCAGCTTATAAATGACAAAAATTATATTAACAACATCCAGGCTTCCATTCTAGGATACTTATCCCATAATAAGAAGTGGGCCACTGCCCATTCAGCCAGATGGGAAGCCCTGATGGCATATATTAGAGGTCAGTCCATTTCCTTTGTGGCACATAAAAAAAAAGATGGAATTGGCTGACTTGGAATTCCTGGAAAAGAAAATCAAGGAGTTAGAAAAAGCCCATATTGTACATCCAACTCCTGGCCTATGTAACAGACTGCAACAAAATAAAATACAGTTTAACACTCTCAGCAGTTCTCAGTTGGCGTGCGTCCTGTTCCTGAGTAATGTTCATTAAAATACCACCAACAGATTAATCTGTTTCAAGGTCGTTGGTATGCATCTCAAGGGTGTAGACAGGCATACTCACTGTACACATTTGTGTACAGTTTTGTTGAGTGCCTGTCTCAAACCATAAGCCACTCTGTTAATATAATCATTCTAATTTATAGTTTTTGGGTTAGTGTAGGCCACTCAGGAGTGTCTCTGTTTAAACTTCTGTTGTTTAGGACACAGATACATGTGTAACCTCTTTAGAGAGTAGAGGAATCATCTGACAACAATCTGACTTGTTTGGAAGGGTGCCATTTGGAAAGGATGTGTACATTTTTACGTTCGACTTGGCATGCACAAAGGAACGTTTTGGGAGAGTGGCACACTTTGGAGGTGTGCCTCTCACATCCAATGCACTGCTCCCTTGAGCAGGCGTGGCGGTCCTGCACCAATGGGTGCAGGAGCTCTGTATGAAAGCGGTGTTCCTCTGCTTCAAAGCAAAACACCACCGCCATACTGAACACCGCCGCTGTCCCCCCCTCGCGTCACATGCTCTCCTCCCCGCGTGCGTCACGCCGCCTCCCCAAAGCTTTGGTGCCATGCTGGGAGCCCACCCCAGCATGGCAAGCAATGTTGCCGGCAGGGTGCCCAATCCCCCCATCGGCTCCTAAACCCCAGCCATCTTCTGCCATGCTGAGTGCCCACCCCAGCATGGCACACGTCCCACGTCATCGCTTTTTTAACCTGTAAAATAAAACGGTCCCACGGCACGCCTCCCAGCCCCCCACAACCCGCACCCACCCACTGTGCACCCAGCCTCCCCAAACCCCCTCACCCCATACTTACCTCTGGACTCCAGCGTGACGATCTTCGGTGGACCGGGAACACAGCTGCACTCTTCAAATGCGACCGCGAACTGAGGAAATGCCGGTAAGCTGTATAATGGGCTAGATAGGGGAGTTTCAACTATATTGAATATCTCAGTCAGTTTTGGGAATTTTTTCACCAAATGTTCAACATGGAGTTTTTGGGACCCCTTCTCATGAATTATGTCACTGTCATAGCGTTATTCATGCCCGAAGGGTGATTTCGCAGGCACTGCGCAGTCACTGCGATGAAATCACCTTCCGGCTTTAATGACGATGACATCGTCATGAAGAGATACAAAACCCATGTTGAATCTGTGCAAATATTCAAAAATGACTTGTTTACGAGCGTGCATTGCGCAGTTCCTATGCAGGCTCGTAAGTTTGTGAATTTTCAATATTTTCACTCCAGATTCTCAACATTGTCATTTTATTACACCTTCTTATGAGTTGTACAGCTGTCATTTTTCACATCTCACCCAAAACGTGTTTCCGCCCATGTAGCGCACAATGGCGAAGTCGATGTGCGAAATCAATGTATGGGACACATTAAGAAAATCACATTCTTCATGAGCAGAGGTCTTAAAATGGCTATGTTGAAAATTTGGTGAAAAAATTCCTAAAAATGACTGTTTTATGAGCGTGCATTGCGCAGTTCCTACGCACGCTAGTACGTTTACAAATTTTCTATATTTGCACTCCAGATTTTCAACATTGTCATTTTACCACACCTCCTCATGAGCAGTACAACTGTCATTTTTCACATCCTGCCCAAAATGTGTTTCCGCCCATGTAGTGCACAATGGCGCAGTCGGTGTGCGAACTCAATGTATGGGACACACTAAGAAAATCACAGTGATACTGATCATGAGCAGAGGTCTTAAAATGGCTGTGCTGAAAATTTGGTGAAAAATTCCTAAAATGACCGTTTTACAAGTCTGCCTTGCGCAGTTCCTACGCACTCTCGTAAGTTTGCGAGTTTTCAATATTTTCACTCCAGATTTTCAACATTGCCATTTTACCACACCTTCTTATCAGCAGTACAGCTGTCATTTTTCACATCCTGCCCAAAATGTGTTTCTGCCCATGTAGCGCACAATGGCGCAGTCGGTGTGCAAAATCATTGTATGGCACACAGTAAGACAATCACAGTGACACTGTTCATTAGCAGAGGTTTTAAAATGCCAGTGTTGACAATTTGGTGAAAATATCCCTAACAATGACTGTTTTACGAGTTTGCATTGCACAGTTCCCACGCACACTCCTAGGTTTGCGAATTTTCAATATTTCCACTCCAGATTTTCAACATTGCCATTTTACCACACTTCCTTATGAGCAGTACAGCTGTCATTTTTTACATCCTGCCCAAAATGTGTTTCCGCCTATGTAGCGCTCAATGGGGGTAACAAAAAGGTCATGCTGACAATTTATTGTCCAAATACCAGCAATCGCACAGGGCATTAGGGTAAAGCACCATACATGCCAAACACCACTGCAAATACCTGCAAGTGAACATTCGGCATTGACAAATGCTTGTTTAATTGGGGGGGGAGTGTAACTGTTGGAGATTGTGTACAAAATGGAAATTTCTGGCTACGCCCCTGATTCACCTGTATCCCCTCCCCAGGGTTGTGTCTGAAAATAGACTGGATTTGTGTAATTTTATTTATTTATTTATTTCGGAAGAATCAGATATACCTTTGAGTCATAGACTCCTTTACAAAGGTTCTACGTCACATATAACAAATCTATTACACAAGTACAGCTAGTACAGTTACAGAATACAAATACAGTGATTAAGACAAAGACAGGTAAGTTACAACTGGAAAGTATAGGCTAGTATGAAGGATCTAAGCGTAGTTTGAGACAGTTTAAAGGAGACTGGAAAACTTAACATCCCTGAAAAAGTGGGGCAGAGAGGAGTATGCAGAGGCAAGCCGGTCAAAGAAAACTAAATAGAATAAATAAATAAAAATGTGTGGTCATACACTGATGGAGATGGGGGGGAATGTCTTGCCTGACATCTTAAGAAAAAAGAGGGTGTCCAAGTAGTTAGAGGAATCAGTGCCCCTGATGGAGAGCTGGCCACCAACCCATAATCTGTGGGGGGATGCATTTGCAAAATTCCATAAAGATCTCAATTCCTCAGAGATATTTCTCTCCCCAGAGCAGCTCTGGCAGTTCATGGGCAGGGCCCTTGTGGCTACCATTCAGGTGGAGGCTTCTATAGTCATAGATCATAACTGGAGGAAAAATGAGATAACAAGCACTATAAAGAAACTTAGAGGAGCTAAAGAATCGGATTGCAAAAACCTTGTAGTCAGAGGTAAGCAAGAAGATAGGGCGATATAAAGCATGGGCAGACTAGGTGGGCCAAGCGGTCCTTATCTGCCATCAAAGTCTGTGTTTCTATGCTCTGTATAAAGCACCAGGCTCAGATGGCCTGCCTATTGACTTTTTCAGAAAATGTCATGATATCCTCATGGACCCCATGTTTGATGTGTATAAGGAAAGTATCAATAAAGGACACCTGCCCCCCTCCATGCGGTCAGCCATTATCACAGTCTGACAAAAACTGGGTAGGGACCCGACCCTCTGTTCTTTACATTGCCCCATCTCCTTGCTTATCTCTTATTACAAGGTTCTTGCAAGAATTGTTGTGGCCAGTCTGGAGACCCAATTAATGTACATTGTACTCCCTGATCAATGTGGATTCATCCAGGGAAGGCTGGGTAAATACAATGTCCGGAAAACACTCAACAAAATACATTACTGGGACAAAACATGTAGAAGCCATGGGGCGGCAATCCTTTCACTTGATGCTGAGAAGGTCTTCGACAGCATGGAGTTGGGATATATGTTTGCAGCCCAGGAGACCTTTGTTGTTGGCCACACAGGATTAATTGGATTAGAACCCTTTACACTAACCCAACTTCACAGATCCTAGCCAATGGATCACTTTCCCCAATGTTTACCCAGCATTGAGGCACTAGACAAAGATGTCCATTGTCCCCTCCTATATACAGTATGTGCTGTTCCTGGGATTGTGGGCTATGGAGAAAATGGTGAGCATAAACTTGCATTATATGTGTATGTTTAGGAGGCCTGCCCCCATGTTTGTGCTCTACTCATCCTCTGCCCTTTGTGACCTCCACCCTTTTATCTCCCCCCACTGCAGTTTACAACTTACCAGCGTTGTAGAGTGCTGGGTATTGTTTGCCGGGGGTGTTGGGGATGCGAATGGTGGAGGGTGAGTGGCTAGTCATTGCATCAAGTAGTAAAATCCAAGAACGCCTGGGGTGAAATGGAACCTGGATCGTGGTTCTCCATGTCTGGTGCCCATACCCAAGGGCACTACTGATATAGGTGGGCAGGTAGTTTGGGCGGCCCTGGAAGCTCATCCTACTGGGGGGGGGGGTGTTATGCAATGCCAGGTCTCTTAAAAAGAAGACTGCAATCATTGCAGATCTTGTTGGGACAGTCGACCTGGATGCATCACCGAGACCTGGCTGGATGAGAACTCTGGCCCTATATTAGAGGCCGCAATTGCAGCTGGGTACTCGGTGATACACTGCCCAGGATTGGATCGCAGGGGTGGGGGGGTTGCGGTCTGTTTCAAGACCGAACTGGGCCTCACGGATGTACCAGCTGAGGAGGCTGTGTCATTTGAGTGTACAGTAATAGCAGGTGTAGGCTGTAGGATTGCTCTCATTTACCATCCACCTGAGGATAAGAAGCGTTTCCTTCAGGAAGTAGCAGACTTCGTCATCGACATGGCATTTAAGTCTCTCAGGCTGATGCTCCTGGGGGACTTCAATGCCTGGGTTGATGATAAACTCTTGCAATTTGGACAGCACTTCCTCCAGCTGATGTCATCTCTGGGCCTTACACAGATTGTTTCCACTGCTTCGCACAAATATGGTCACTCTCTTGACCTAGTCTTTCTCCTGGGGATCAAGGCCTTCAACTTGGGGGTGGAACCTGTTGGAGGGTCTGATCACTGCACCATGGGTTTTAGTTTTCGCACCCCCCTTCATTGACTTACCCATGTCGAGACCGTCAGACACCACCCTTTTCGAGATTTAAGCTGCTATGAAGGCATGGCGGTGGTGCTTGACCTATCGGCTTTTTCTGAAGCAAACAGCGACCCCAAGGCGTTAGTGGTGGCCTATAATAAGGCCATTTCTGCAGCTCTGGATGTCATTGCTCCTGTCCATGTTTTCCCTCTCTCTCTCCCCCTTCACCCTCTGTCCCCCTGGTTTGATGGGACCTTGAGGGAGATGCAGCGATTAGGGCAAAGGTTAGAGCATTGCTGGTGTAAATCTGCCCTGGATGCCCACCACCTTAGACTGATGGATCATTATTCTGTCTATAAACCTGCAATCACCCATAAGAAGGCAGAGTTCCTGTCCAGGAAGATTGCAGCAGCTCAGAACCAACCAACCCAGCACTGTGCAACCCAGACTGTCTGCAGATTCGAAGAGCCTTTTTGCAAGTGGAGTGCAATGAGCTTGCTTGATTCTTTCCAGCTAAGGTGGCTGACATCAGGGCGGTACTCCTACCAACACACTCTAAGGGTGTTGCTTTAGATTGGCACTCGGTCACTATCCCTCAGTTTTCTTGGAGAACCTTCAACCGGTCAGAGTTCACAGAGGTCATACGGATTGTCCAAGGTATGTGCCCTACGTGCTGTAGTTTGGATCCGGGACCAACTACCCTGATCATAGGTTGTAGTGATATCATTGGCCCAGTCCTTGCATGGATAGTCTGGTGTTCCTTGGAAACAGGTGAGTTTCCTAGCTCCCTGAAGGAGGCAGTGGTGACACCCCTCGTGAAGAAAGATTTTTTGGACCCAGGCTACCCGGCTAACTACAGACCAATCTCTAACCTTCCCTTTATTGGGATGGTGATTGAGAAAGTAGTGGCCCTAAAACTTGGGAACCTCCTGGCTATCCATGACATCTATGAACCTCTCCAGTCCAGTTTTCGTAAGAGGCACAGTACTGAGACAGCACTGGTTTGGGTGTTCAATGATTTCCTGATGGCAAGAGATTGGAAGAACCATTCTATCTTGGTTCTTTTAGACCTCGCATCAGCATTTGACACTGTGGACCATGGGGTGCTTCTCGGTCACCTGAGGTTCATCTGTCACCTGTCAGGTACAGTCCTCAGTTGGTTTACATTTTTCCTCACTGACAGAACTCAGAAGGTGGTGTCAGGGATTTATTCCTCCAGCCCAGTCTCTCTGTTGTGTGGGGTTACTCAGGGTTCTGTGTTCTCCCCTATGTTGTTTGCAGTGTACATGCCCCCCCTTGTAGACATTGTAAGAAGGTATGGGCTGTGATTTCACTGCTGTGCTGATGATACCCAGATCTACCTTTCTTTTGCACCTGACCAGGATAGAGAACTCTTGGTATTTAACAACTGCTTACTTGAAATCCAGGATTGGATGAATTCAAGCTGGCTGAGGTTGAACTCGGAAAAGACTGAGGTGCTGATCGTGGACCAGGGGCGCCGGATAGAGAGGTTGGGTGCAGGTTCACATTCAGCACTTAATCTTGATGGTGTGCCACTCCTTACCTCTGAGTGGGTGCAACACCTGGGGGTGATTTTTGACAAAGGGCTGACACTATGATCACATGTGTCGGCTGTCGTCAGATTCTTGTTTTATCATCTGGGAAACATCTCCAGAGTTAAACACCTTGTTCCATCCAGCAATCTAGCTACATTGATCCACACCTTTGTGTCCTCATGCCTGGATTATTGTTCTGTATTTAGTGGCTTAAGTATGGTTTTAACCCATTCTTATGCACCTTGGTTTTTGAAAGACGCACTAGAAATAAAATTATTATTATTATTATTATCAGATGATCTGCTCTTATATCTGCATAATCCCCAGGAGACCCTCCCAATTGTCCACAATCTTCTTTAGGACTATGCTTCCCTCTTGGGCCACAACATTAATTGGTGCAAGAGTGAACTCTTGCCAGTGGGAGACAGTAATAGGCACTTCATGTCTTTGAATGTTATGGGAGCCCAAATGGTGCACAAACTTAAATACATAGGGGTCCTGATTATGGCCAACCATACCCAACTTGTAGCCCTTAATTATGACCCCACTTCTTACTAAACTAACCCAGGGCTGTGACAGGTGGTCTTCTCTGCCATTAACTCTACTTGGAAGAGTAGCATCAGTAAAGATGAACATACTTCCTAAGTGTCTAAACCTGTTTCAGTCCCTACCAGTACACCTCCATGACAAGTACTTTAAACAGCTAGACAGTGTTATACACAAATTCCTGTGTGTGTGTGTGTGGGGGGGTAAACCTGCATGGATCTGGAGGGCTATACTACAACAACCTCCAAACAGGGGGTGAGTGGGTCTCCAAACTTTAAGGCATATTACTATGCTGCACAGTTGGCTTGCTTACCAGTTGGAGCTGCCCCGGAGTGCCTTAGCTTGAAAAAAACTAGAAGAGAAGCAGTTGGGGATGATCATCAGAAACCAACAATCTCTTGTTCCAACCCCCTTACTAAAACCCCTCTAATTGCCTGAAAAGTGACCCTCATAGCTGCTGGTGTGTTGTCCACACAATCCATATATGCATCGGTCCACTCTGAAGGCCATGGTACATCTTCTTGCATAGAGGCCTACTGTGCTGGCAATAAAAGTGTTTTGATCAAACCAGCAACTGTTTGAAGGGAGATGTTTTCTATCCTTTGGGGAACTCCGGAGCCAGTGGGGTCTTGCCCCAGATGATTTTTTGTATATCTTCTGGTCCACCAAAAACTATTAAGTTCCTGTGCAGCTCATAGTAATATTGTTCAGGCGGATCCATTTGAGGAACAATTATTTAGGCTGCAGCCTAACTCAAAGCTCCGAGCAATTCAATTTACTATAAAATCTTCCAGAATACCCCTACAGACCCTTCTATACATATCCAATCTGCCTGGGAGAGCAACCTAGGTGTTGTCTTTTAACACCCAAGATGTGGTCTGCTGCAGTTGATCAGCTCAACATCTACTCATACAATAATAAACTGAGACAAATTCAACTTAATTTCTTGTACAGAATCTATTTTTCCCCTTCCAAATACATTGTCTGAACTCAGAGAAACCAAACAATTGCCCGAAATGTGGTGCAGAAGAGAGGAAATTCTATACATGACCCTTACGTGCCCTAAAATCCTTAACTATCGGCATGAAATATATGAAATAATGGAAACGGTGCTTGGCACTACCCCACCTATGTCTCCCTTGGAATTTCTGCTGGGGGCTGACCCAGGTAGAAAAAGGTTGGGGTAACTCCTAATATTATGGTCATTGCATTAATTATCACATTGAAAGATGTTGGTTCAGTGCTGGATTTCTGAAAAAATACCCACAATCCAACAGTGGGCTTATAATCTGCTCTATTGTTTAAAGATAGAGTATGCCCAAGTTAGCATCTCAGGTGACACTACACAGTTTGAGCAGAGCTGGCACAAACAGTTTCTGGCTATGGAGAATGACTTGTTCTCATGGCGAACACCTTGGGTTACTGCATACTTGTCTCCTACTGCTGCTCTGGTCTCACTAGCTGGTGTCCTATGTGGTACCACACTTGAGTTACTCACCGACTCATTACAAAAATCCTACTTAGTTCATATGACCAGATCATTTCTGGCAGTAACAGTTAACTAAACATTTTTACATTGCATGAGGTATATTTTCCTTTACTATTATCAGTCCTACAAAGTGCTTCTTTTACCAGCTGAGATCACTTGCCAGTGTACTCATATTTTACCTGCATTGTCTTGCTTTGTTCTAGTGTAAATCATTAAACACTATTTTTCTTCAGCAAGAAACAAGAATTTAGTGCAGGGATATTAAATCCTGAAATGGGGTCACAAGGAAGTAATGTGATGAATGAGTACATAGATGAACAAGTTGATATCTGTACACCGGACCTGAACAAAGCATTGACTTTCCTCTTGCTTCAGGCATCCAGTGAGGGGAAATGTACAGTATTTTCACTCTTGAAACCAGTTTAACTTTGAGCTCCAAGAACTGTACCATTGTCTAATTTTTTTGCAGTCAGTCTGAACTGTTAGACATTTCCCTGGTGTCTAGTGGCACCCCTCGCCCTCCCATGGTGGATGTTTCCCTTGATATTTCTTCTTTCCCTGGTGTCTAGTGGCACCCCTCGCCCTCCCATGGTGGATGTTTCCCTTGACATTTCTTCTTTCCCTGGTGTCTAGTGGTACCCCCAATTGCCCTCCTGTATTACAAAAAGAAAATTGTCCTGCAATGTCTTTTTTTTCTAAACCTGAGAAAAAAGAAAACAGTCCATTGTTGATCCAACTTCCCCAACCCTGACCTCCCACTGATCAACCACCACCCCACATCCTCTTACACCCCCACACTCACCTGAAGTTTTCAGTGTCAACATCCACTCTCTGACTGAAGACATGTCTTGCT
This sequence comes from Neoceratodus forsteri, assembly GCA_016271365.2. Taxonomy (NCBI): domain Eukaryota; kingdom Metazoa; phylum Chordata; order Ceratodontiformes; family Ceratodontidae; genus Neoceratodus; species Neoceratodus forsteri. Next base: position 50,541,182 of record CM057449.1, on the reverse strand, counting down.
GGTGGAACCACTGACTGCAATATAAGAAAGATAAGTGCAGTTCAATGTATTTTTTATTTTTGCATAATTTTTTTATTGTTTTGTAAGCATACTCACAAAGCAAAGCTTTACATAGAAGGATGACACTCCAAATTAGCAAACAGCAGTTTACAGAGGTACACAGAATGAAAAGCATCCTCCCCATATGGTACAATGAGGGAGAAATACAGCATCAAACATATTTTGACAGGAAAAAGTAATCCCAAAACCTGCAACTTAAATGGAAGAGTCCACAAGCACCACCTCGTCAGACTATTTCCAAAGCCCAACAGTACTCTTAATGTCCATCATAGATTTATAACCAGAGCTCCAAAAGATATAATAACAATCCCAGAAGGAATATCAACAGATAAAATATGCCCCTCACATCCCAACACAGTAGAATAACCCCATCATATGCTGTCCTTCAAATACACATTTAGCAGGATCGAGACAGACACTACACCCTACAGATCTGCAAAAGAGATAAAACTAAAAAGAGGTATGACATAAGTCCATATCAATGTAAACAAATATACAATCAAGATCCTCTTCTGTTACATTATAATTCAGGGATTAGGCCCAATAATTAGGCACATAATTTCACTGTATAAACAAATCACAAAGTGAGAATTAAGCATTCAAACAGTCAAAACGAAGGTTTCAGTAGTCCATACTGTACAGCCCAACATTTTAACTTTAAAGGAGAAGTGGCCCAGGCCCTTACATCCCAGTACTCACTGCTCCTCCAAGGCCCCAGCCAAAACTCATTCTCCCTCAGAAGAAATGTCCTCCTATTTAGAGATGCAGCCAATTTACAAATTCCGCCCAGCGAAGTGAGCCAGCAGTGGACACTTGGCGTTGCCCTCCGCTACAGAGGTGAGCAAGCAAGTGCTACACTCCACCTTGCCATTACCACTTATGCTAAGGTGGAATGGCAATGCAAAGTAAGGCAAAATTATTGTTTTTAATGGATTTCGCGTTCCTCATTATAATTCTAAGTGATCCACTTGGTGTTTCAGATTTGGCAGCTCCCCACACATCACATGGCTTACAGTACTGTAAGTCACATGCTCTTTTGCTAGGCAGGAAGAAAGTGAATCATACAAGCAGACACTTTTACTTTCTCATGTGCAGACGGAGAGAGAGAGTAGTTTGTTTTGTGACTGTTGATACTTTGAAATCAGAACAAGGAGGAGATGTAAACTTTGATTTAGACCCAACAGCTTTTTTAAAAGCTACATTTTTTTGTCTTTTCTGTCTGTACTCTTTTTTTACTTAATTTGTTCTTTCTGTAAATTTTATTTTTCTTACATAGAGGGACAATAGTTGCAAATTATGTCCATGCTGGAACTGCTGCTGGATCACCATGGGATCCCACATTAGTTTTTTTTTTTTCCTCACACCATGTGCCCCCCCTCACCTTCCTTGTTGTGTTATAAAATGTATTCCTCCACCATCCCCGACCCTTGTATGTAATTATGCCCTTTTTTTGTTGTCTTCCATATGTATTCTGAGCAGTGGAAGTATACTGTGCTAAACTGCATGGGTGCAGTTTTCTTTCCAGTCTGTGTATGTACTGCAGACACTGTCCAACTCCCTGACTTAGAAACACTTGTTAATGAGTACAATGGTGGGGTGGTGAAGCCTGGAGAGATACTACAAAACAGACTTACAGTACATCCAAGTAACCAGTAAAAATATTTATGTTGTGATTTGTGACGTAATCGTAAATCGTAATTTGTGACTGCATTTGTGACTGCAAAGAAACTCAAATGCCTATGGCTGTACTTCCTCGGGCCCCAGTGAGGTGTAGCACAAAACTCCCCGACTTAAAAACAGTCATTAATGAGTACAATGGTGGGGTGGTGAAGCATGGAGAGATACTAAAAAACAGGCTTATAATACATCCAAGTAACTAGTAAAAAAAATTACTGTTGTGATTTGTGACATGATTGTAAATCATAATTTGTGACTGCATTTGTGACCGTGATGATGAAGAACGTGATTTGTATCATGAGTGACTCTTGATGATGGTCCTGACTTAAAAATGCCTATTAATGAGTATGATGTTCATGCAGAATTATGCACCACACTTGTCCAGTACTCTGAAGGGACGCCAAAGAAACAACTGTGACTTAAGTTAGAGATGGAGATTGGGCCCTAAAGAGATGCAAATGCACAGACAGATTAAGGTTGCACTGCGCACTGAAGAGATGCAGATGCAAAGACACAACACCTAACCAGTGCACACTTCAGAAATTCAAATCTGGAAAAGAATATATTTGCCGGGTTGTGGCGGGCGGGGTCAGTATACTGCACTGCTGCAGTAAGAGTCATTAGTATGAGTACCAGTAAAGATACCACAAAGAAGTACAAAAAATTACACAGTTGCAGTGGATAGCAGGTTCACATTGCTGAAATTATGTGGCACAATAAAAGGTGTCTGATTTGATGACATGCGTCACACACATACTCACACACACACTAAGTAATGAGTAGCAAATTGAAAACTTCAGTAATATAACCACACATTTTAAACAAACTAAAATTATGCACTGCTGCACCACAACAATCAGCAAAAAAACGGCAAGAATTATTTAGAATATTACTGTGTGTACATTAACACAGTTATACAAGAAAAATATCGCCAAAACAGAAAGCACTATCTTTTTCTCCAAGTTAATCTACCTATACCACAGATACACCCCTTCCCCAAAGCACACTTTCACTGTCTCTCAGAACACAGACTCAATGTTGTACATTAACATTCAAAATACACACACAAACAATAACGCTTGATGATATGAGCACAGGAGGGTTTCCTATAATCGATGAACTAAAGTTTCAGCAAAAAAAATGACTCAAAAGGGCTTTTTTAACAGCTTTTAGAAGGTTTGGTTCACAGAGAGCTCTCAGAGCAGATTTTCTCCTACAGCTTCCTACACACACTACCCCAAACTGAGGCTGTGCAGAACAATCTAGAGCCCATGTGACATGAAATCCCATGAATGACTGCAAAATTTGCCTTTGGAGCTTAAAAACAAGGCGAAAAGGCAAAGCACATTGTTTTCAATGTACTTCGCCTTAAGAATTGGTGGAGTAGTGGTTTGGGAAAGGCGAATGCTTGTAAAATTATTGTTTTCAATGGACTTCACGTTAACCATTAATAATGTGAAGTACCTCACTTCATTTTTGAGCATTTTGCAAATTCGCTTTCACTCCACGTTCCACTTTGTGTAGCGAATTGGGGCCACCTCACCCATCTCTACTCCTATTCAATAGCTTGGTCCAACTCTTGTTCCAACAGTTGAATAAACTTAGTAACATCCCCAGGCTCATTAAATTGATAAGACTTGGCTTTCCACTGCAGTCTGAAATGTGCAGGAAATAACAGCTGGTGTGCAATGTTAAGCTGATGAAGCCAGCCACAGATCCAATCATAGGCTTTCCTATGCTGTCTGGTGGCATAGGACAAATCTGAAAGATGTTCAAGGTCTCAGTCCCATATTTTAGGCCTCTCCATCATTGGGCAACACTGAGGACTCTAGCATGGTTCCCAACAGATTGACACACCACTAAGATTGTTCTCAGGGACTCAAATGCAGTTGGTGCCCAGCGAGGAGAGATCTGGTAGGTGCGCTCTATGGCAATTGGGGTATTTTCCTCATCCCAACCCAAAATAGAGGGAAGGAGAGATCAGATAAAAATTAGGCAGTCGTCCCCCTCTACCTGCTCTGCCAGTCTAAGTATCCAGAGATTTCTCTCAAATGCCTGATTTTCAATGGCCTCCAAGCACCTGCAGAGTTGCCCATTCTCTGCAATCAGCTTTGTTGTTGCATCGCAGGCCTTCAGTACTGAGCCCTCCCTCCTTTGAACAGTGTGCTCGTATGCATCCATTCTCGTCTCAAGTGCAAAGACCCATGGCATTAGGGAATTGAGTTTCTTGTTAATATGTCATACTGAATTGACCAACTGGTTTAATGTTTCCTGTATGGTGAAAAGGGAGGCCCCTTCAAGCTGTTCAGCACTCAATAGACCTGCTTCTTCGTTTCCACCAGGCTGCTCCCTTCATGGTTGTCATTTCTTTTTAGGAGCGAAAAACTCCAATGCTGCAGAGGTATTCCTACGAGTTTTACCCATTTTTCCAATCCTGAGTGCCCGTTAGAATGTGCTTATGGGGCAACTAGCAAAGTCGAAAGGGGTAGAAAATAAAAGTTTTAAACAATATACGTGGAGCTCCGTAAAAGTCCTGCCTCCCATTAGCTGCTCAGCAGTGGCCCCTCAGTTCAATGTATTTTAATGGGGTTTTCAACTTTGATGGATTGTTAGCCTTACTGCTCACACCATTCTACACACTGCAGAAACATACACACCTAATGGGGCGAACTTTAGGTTTGACAGCCCCTAGGAAGACTCCACCTCTTATTTGTTTTAGGGTTGGAAACCTAAAGCCATATTTCTCTACTTTTTTCACTTTAGCCTGAACTCTAAATGTTGCATGAATGCAGTTTTATTGCAAAGTGTATATATATATATATATATAGAGAGAGAGAGAGAGAGAGAGCGAGCGAGTGAGCGCTACAGATATATAAATACATTATACTGCCACGGTAGTGCCAGTATAGTTAGGGTTGCCCAGCCACTTTTATGTTAAACCCCAAAGTCTGCACTTTAGTAACTTTGCCACCATACAAAGGAGTTGCCTAAAATTTTGCATGTGCGGTGTGGTGTAATAGTTCTCTGGATCTGGCAAGTTGTGTTATGGTCACATGAGTGGTTTCGGAGCTGCAGAGCACCAAACAATGTGCTAAAACTTTTTTTTTGCATGTTTCTTTGCTCGGAGCAATAGTCCACATGATTTGTCCTTCTGGTCTGAAATCTTCAGGGAATATATAGTCTGGGTCACCGATGTGCCTTTTGAAGATTTGGTGAAAAAATATTAAACCATTCAAAAGTTATGCAATTTTCAAGTTTTAACATTTCTGGTAGAAGACTTGGTTTGCTGGCCAAGGCACCTAGCTTCACCTGAGCTTTTTCCTTCTAAGACTGCTTGAAAGGCAGAGTAGAGAAACTTACCAGAGCAAGGGAGAAGGATTAAGATTTAGTTTGGCTAAGCAGATTTACTGTGTGGTGGTGTTTTTATTTTTTACTCACAGGGATTGCTACTGTTTGTTGTTAACATTTCATTGCTTTATTTTTTCTCTGATTCAAATTTTTGTTGCTGGTATACCTTCTTCTGCATTATTACAAGGTGTGCCTACAGGTGTGTGCTAACAGATTACTCCTGTAATCTTCTGATTCAAATTGTCTTTTGCAAGGTGTATCTTCTGTTACTGCTTTATTTCTCTGGAGCAAAGTGTTTCTTACAGCGTATATCTTCTCTGAAATTATTACAGGTGGTGCTTTACAGGTTTTGCAGTTTTATCTAACATTAGGATAAGCCTTCAGGGTTACTGCATTTGTTATTGACTGATTGTTTCTGCTCTTACCTCCTTGTTCTTTCGTCCGTGGTTCTTTTAGGCAGGGGAAGGGCCCGCCACCCACCCCATCCCCAACCACCCCACGCTTACACTCCTTTTATAGGGTACCACAGTTGTGACATTTCCTGTGGCAGAGCAGGAAAGGGCGGATCAGTGGAGCTCCACAAGGTGATCTCATTTACAGGGCACTAGTAATTTAACTTGTTATAACAAGTTAAACAAAGCACAATTAAACCATTACTTGCATTTTTTTTCACTTCTAATTACTCTGACTAGGTTACAAACCCAGCAACTTATTTGGAATGGATTTCATTAACTGCAGGTACTGTGGAACAATTTTCAGAAGGACAGTCTTACAGGATTTAGGACACTGTCCTACATGCTGAGCCTTTGGAGATCTTGGGTCTCAGCTCCGGGCAGCATGGGCAGAGATTGCACGCCTCAAATTTCATATTGAAGGAAAACATTATAAGAACCACCTGCCATTTCCCCAGCATCCAACAGAAAACCTCGACCGCAGAGGGTAGTTGGTCCAGGAGGTTGGCAGGTGGTTAGGAGGAGCAAATCAGGTGCCCCATCACTCTGCCTCCAACACATTACCTCCAAAACCATATAAACACTACAAACAGGTATCTGTCTCTATCTCTGAAATCAAATAAAGAGGCAGAAGATACTGCAGAGCAGAACACTCGGCACAGGAGCTAGCACAACAAAACTCACCCAAATCAGGAACCAAAACTAAACAAGCACAAAGGAAATCCAAAAAACTTCTGATCATAGGAGACTCCATGATTCGGGGAGTTGATACCCATCTCCAGCCAGGGGTGATGGTCAGATGTCTCCCAGGTACATCAGCATGGAGAGACACTGACCGCGTTGCTAAAATTGTTCACAAAGCAGGAGAAAACATTGATGTCCTAGTACACATAGGGACTAATGATCTCACCAGCCGGTCAGTTGTGGAGACCAAGGAACACCTGACTAGGCTGGGTAACAAACTATCATCTATTTCGTCCGGCATCTCCTTCTCTGAGATCCTGCCAGTCTGGGAGAGGGGAGCAGATGGACGGAAGGTCAGAGAAGGGGAGATAGGGGAGCTAAACACGTGGCTCAAGGACTGGTGCCAGGAAAAAGGACACAGATTTGTAGGGAACTGGCAACAGTTCTGGGAGCGAAAGTTCTTTAAATTTGATGGACTGCATCTGACTAAAGAGGGAGTCAGTGCATTGGGGCAGAAGTTTGACGTCTTTGCAGAATATTTAAACTAGCAAATGGGAGAGGGTGCAGCACCCCATCGTCGAATGGGAAGAACACCTCCCCTCAGCTAGTGGTCAAACAGGAATTCAGCATGTTTGCCGTTCATTTGCATCACCAGGTAAGAAAAAGGTTTGTCTCCCCACACGCTTACAGGAGTAATGCCAAACTTCACCCAACAACTAACACACCAAAATCTGGCCAATGGAAAATCATGTACACAAATGCTCACAGCCTGGGAAATAAGATCCCAGACCTGCAGGCAATAATGTCAGAGGCTAATCTGGACATAGTAGCAATTAGTGAGACGTGGTTTACCAGTAACCACACTTAGGGAGACTTCAGTACCTGGCTATGTATTGTTCAGAAGAGACCGAGGTGCAAAAGGGGAGGAGTGGCCTGCATGTTAATGAAAATATCAAAGCTACAGAAATTCAGAATACACATAAGGAGCCAGAAGAACTGTGGGTCACCCTGGAAACAGAAATGGGACAGCCATAAGAACTGGGGTTGTGTACAGGCCCCCAGACCAGAGGGAGGACATAGACACATTACTGTTAGAAGATATACAAAACATGACAGCTAAAGGGGAGGTTCTGATAATGGGAGACTTCAACATGCCAGATACAGATTGGTCAATACCAGCAGGAACATCTGCCAGAACTAGACTCATAGTGGATTCCCTTCAGGGGAAGGCCTCAAACAACTGGTACAGCAACCCACAAGAGACAGGGCTATCCTAGATCTAGTACTGACTAACAAAGAAGGGATCACAGATCTCCAGGTAGAAGGTCACCTGGGGCCAGTGACCATCACTGCGTATGGTTCAATTTGGCTACTACATCTAAATCATCCCATTCCAAGGCAAAAATATGGGACTTCAGAGGAGCTGACTTTGATAAGATGGCCAACAGAGTTAAGCTAGCCCTGGCAAAAAGAAACACAGGTGAGGGGTACAGGCAAAGTGGGCAAGCATTAAGGATGCAATACTTGAAGCAACATCCCATTGTGTTAGACAGAAAAGGAAGTGCAAAGAAGAAGAAACCACTTTGGTTCTCAAATACAGTAGCAGAAAAGGTCAGAGCCAAAAGGCTGGCCTTCAGGAAATATAAGGAAACACAGCGGGATGAAGATAGGAGGCATACCAAACTGCCCTAAGGGAAGCAGGTAAGGCAGTAAGGCAGGCAAAGTCCCAAACTGAGGAGACACTAGCGAACAGTAAAAGAAGGTGACAAGACTTTCTATAGATACATTAGTGAAAGGAGAAAATCCAGAGGGGTATTGCTAAGCTTAATGGAGAAAAGGGAGCATGTGAGGAGGAGGACCCTGAAAGGCATCTATCCTAAATAGATACTTTTGCTCAGTATTTACTGAAGAGAAGGTGAGGCAGGGCCCACAGCTCAGCATCATGGACACAGGGGAGGAGGTGAGCACTACTCCCTTCACAAAGAAGGGTCCTACAAGAGCTTGCTAAGCTCAGGGTGGATAAGGCAATGGGACCTGATGGCATACATCCCAGGGTATAAGGAGCTAAAGGAGGAACTAGCAGAGCCATTAGCAGAATTGTTTAGTGAGTCTCTGAGCACAGGAGAGGTCCCAGAAGACTGGAGAAGGGCTCATGTGATCCCGCTCCACAAGAGTGGTAGCAGGAGGAGGCGGGGAACTACAGACCGGTCAGTCTTACCTCAGTAGTGGGCAAGATTATGGAGCACTCCTTAAGGAAAGGATAGTGCAACACCTGGAATCCATAGGGGCACAGGATCCAAGACAGCATGGGTTTACAAAGGAAGGTCCTGTCAAACTAATCTCATAGATTTCTTTGACTGGGTAACCAGAGTGGTGGACCAAGGGGAGCAGTTGATGTCCCTACCTTGACTTCAGCAAAAGCTTTGACACTGTTCCACATAGAAGATTGATAAATAAGCTGGGTAGGCTCGGGGTGGGTCAGAAGTTGGTCAACTGGGTGGCAAACTGGTTGACGGGCAGAAAACAGAGAGTGGTGGTAAATGGTATACAGTCAGAAGAGATGCAAGTCACAAGTGGGGTACCTCAGGGATCAGTCCTGGGGCCAGTCCTCTTCAACATCTTCATTAGTGACCTTGCAGATGGACTAGAGGGTAAGGCTTGTCTGTTTGCAGATGACACCAAAATCTGCAACAGAGTAGATGATCCAGATGGGGTGGGCAGAATGAGAAGAGATCTGGATAAACTAGCAGAATGGTCAGAAGAGTGGCAACTAGGATTTAATGCAAGAAGTGCAAAATCATGCATATAGGGAAGAGAAACCCTGAAGCCACCTATAGGCTGGGAGGAGTTGCTAGCAGTCACAAAGGAAGAAAGAGACTTGGGCATCATCATCACTGATGACCTAAAATCATCAAACAGACCTCCTAAAGCAGTAGGTAAGGCTGGGGGGTGTTAGGGTGTATTAGTAGGGGTATCACAAGTCGTAAGAGGGAGGTAATAATCCCTCTGTACAAGACACTGGTTAGGCCCCATCTGGAGTACTGCGTGCAGTATTGGAGGCCACACCTTCACAAGGACATTAACCATATTGAGGCAGTCCAGAGAAGGGCAACCAAAATGGTGCAGGGACTGCATCAGAAGACGTATGAGGACAGATTAACGGAGCTCAATATGTATACCCTTGAGCAAAGGAGGGAGAGAGGTGATATGATCGAGGCATTCAAACACCTTAAGGGCATAAACAAGGTGAAAGAGTCTAACATGTTTAAATATAAGAAAAATAGCAGGACAAGAGGACACAACATGAGATTAGAGGAGGCCGATTAAGGGGGAATGTGAGGAATTCTTTTTCACAGAAAGGGTGGTGGATGCATGGAATGGCTTACCACAAGAAGTGGTGGCTATGAATACAGTGCAGGGCTTCAAACAAGCATGGGATATGCATAAGGGAGCAATACAAATGCCTATGAATAGATAGGCCACTGACAGAGCAAAGGCCGATGGCACATTTATAAGGTAGAAAAAGAAATGGGCAGACTGGATGGGCCTTGCGGTCCTTATCTGCCGTCAACTTCTATGTTTCTATGTTTCTATGTAACATTGATGTCAATGGGGGAACAATACATGTGCCTCTCCAAACTGTCACAAAACCACTTTTTACTGTCACAAATCCACTTTTTTACTGTTGTGGTGCTGCCATCTTGATTCAGTAAGTGGTGAACATATGAACATACGAATGTGCCAGCAGAAACAGACCACCTGGTCTATCTAAGTCTGTGTGAGTGTGCAGCTCGCACCCCTAGTTTGCAGCTGCCCCACCCCCCTCTCATTTGTCATCCCACTGCACCCCCCAACTCCCCCACTCTCATTCTCCCCTGTTCCCTGTCCCATGCCCTTTTGAAACTGTTCACAGATTTACATGATACCACCCATTCTGGTAAGGCATTCCACTTTGCTACCACCCTCTCTGTGAAATAGTATCTCCTCATTTCCTTCCTAAATCTTCCCCCCTCTATTCTTAGTGCATGCCCCCTGGTGATCATCCCCCTCCTTAACTTAAGGACCCATCTGTACCATCCTTATTGAATCCCCTCAGACACTTGAATGTCTCTATCATGCCCCCCCGTCCCTTCTATCCTCCAGGGTGTACATATTCAGGACTCTCAGTCTGCTGTCATAGTCTGTACCTCCCATTCCACATGTCATCTTTGTTGCCCTCCTCTGCACCCCCTCCAGTAGTCTGATATTACTCTTTACGTATGTCCTCCAAAACTGCACACAATACTCTAAGTGCAGCCTTATCAGTGACCTGTAGAGGGGCAAGATCACTTGTCTTTGCCTGGATGAAAAGAAAAACGTTTGTAGTTCAAATTCTAGTACCCCTAGGTAGACACTGACATTTGTGTTTACCTAAGGGGCCTGAGAAACACAGTGATGAAATTAGTATTTTTCTAGGACCTCTAGTAGGGGTGGGTGAAAGTTGTGAATTCCTCTGTCTTGGAATGTCCATGAAATTTTGGAAATTTTGCAAAAATTGTAGTAGTTTCACCATTGGCGAAACTGGGATTTTCTGTGGATTTTTGATGAGTTCCATGGACTTTTTCTGTGAACTGCAGAAAAATGCATATAAACTGCAGAATTTATTCTATCCACAGTTTAATGAACTGTCAGTGAATGAGCACCTGCTTGTACAACCATGCAATCATTCAATGACAATTCGGTGGGCCACTGGTAGTGGAGGAGAGAAGAGGGCTGTGCTGGTGGCCCACTAAGCGCAGAGCAGGGAAGGGAGAGGGGTAGTGGCAGATGATCTTTCAGGGTGGGGATTGGGGGGTCCACTACACACCAGGGAACTGGGATTATTTTTTTATAAGGGCTCGGGGATGGGGAGATTCATTAGACACCAGGGAATACTGGAAATAGAGGGGATTAGTAGGTGGACTGCCTGCTGTTTCTTTGTGGATTAAGCAATCCAGGCTAGGAAGGGGGTTCCCCTACACTTCAGGGAAATAAAACATTTTGTCGGGCCATGATCGGTGGGTTGGGTGGCACTAGAAACCAAGAGGGTCCAAGAAGGCATTGGAGGTATTTACTGGGACCCCTGATCAGTGGGGGTGGATTAATAATTTAAACTGTGGTTAAAAAAAGCCTCAGAATTGACCACTGGCAGTGATCCTTTCTGCGTTTTTTTTTCTGCAGTTTAATAAATCATCCCACAGTTTGTGTATTTTTTCTGCAGTTTTAAAGTGGAATTTCCATGAAAGTTCTGAAAATGATTTCTGAACTTTCGCAGAAGCAAAATTTGCACTTTCACCGAAATTCCAGTGGCGAAATTTTTTTTTGCGCAACCCAACCCCTAGAAATATCTTTTTTAAAAAAAGTTTCCCTGTAGTGTTGCAAATCATTACAGTACATTTGAGGCACTTTCGAAAATCATGACACTGTCCCATCTGTACTGTTGCAATTTGTAACACTACTGCACCAAAACAATACCCTTTCTTTGTCACACCACTGTAGCTAAACGGTTGAGGCTTTTTGGCTGAAATTTCCATGGTGGTAAGCCCTGACCCCACAGATGTGCCATTTGATGGCTTGGTAAAAAAAATTAAAAGTGTTACAAAGTTACAGGGCTTTGAAGTTGCGAAATTTCCTATAAGATAACACTGCGGCTCCCACAGTGCATTTTGACACCCATATCTTGAAAACGCTGCAAGATACAGATTTTTCATTCTCTGCAGCTTAGTCCACCTTTAGGTGGACTAAGCTTTCATGGAAATTTCAAAGTCATGATTACCTCTGCAGTGGAATTTTTTTCATAATTGCTACAGTTACTGAGATATTGCCAGATTAGTGTTACATGGGTTTGTTTTCAGTACTATATGGTTGCTGTATGGCTCTGTACTTATGTGTAAATGGGGGTTCAGGGACCAGAGGGCCACACTACCACATATGCATACCATTATGTAAAAATGGGCAGTGTGATGGGAGCATATTGCCCAGAGGGCGCGCGGTCCCACAGCCACATATCAGTTTGTAGTTACATTACACTTTCTCAAAAAGAAGGGAAATTCATTGCAAAAAACTTTGTTAATGTATCAATTAGGATTGATGGCACAGCAACAAAAGTATGGAAATGTGATGTTAGGGTTACCCCTACCACCCCACCCCCACACCCTCACCCTACACTCACCAACAGATGTCAGGGTGTGCCACGAGGTCATCAGGCCTAACTTTCACCCCATTCTCTTATGCTATAGCATGTCAGCTTGTTTAAATATGTAATGGGGTGAGAGTAGGCCTGAGAACCCCATGGCACACCGACGCCTCTGTTGAGAGTAGGGTGGGCGGGTGGGGTGGGGTGGTAGGGGTTAACTCAAACATCACATTTCTTTGCTTTTGCCACTGTGCTATAAACCCTAACTGATGCAGTAACAACATTTTGTACTATATATATATATATGTATACACATTTAGTTAGGGTTGAGTAGCACTTTTAAGGTTAAAGGGTCAAATTTTGCACCTTAATAACTTTTCCACTGTTCTACAGATTTGCCTGAAATTTGGAATATATGATTGGGCATGATAGATCTTTGGATGTGCCAAGTGTTGTACCAGCCATTTATACGGCTTTGGAGTTATTAAGTGACAACCAATTGCGCAATTACGCTTTTTTGTGATTTCTTTGCTCTCACCTACAGGTCGCAATGTTTGTGCGACTGGTCCAAAAACTTCATAGAACATGTGACTGGGTCCCTGATGTGTCTTTTGAAGATTTTGTGAAAAAATAGTAAACAGTTCAAAAGTTATTCAAAAAACAATTTCCCATTATAAGTCAATGGGAAAAGTTAACAAAAAGTTCGACACTTTCTCAAATGCACTTTTTAGTGTTGCAAATGGCCCTAGTAGTGTCACAAATCTGCCATTTTGTTTTCAGTTAGTGATCAGAAAAATGCTTGGTATTTAAATATGAGACCCTCTAGGGACACAATTATTTTTGTCTTCACCTAGTCGGACCCTGAGGATGCTAGCCATGTCTTTATTTTGGGGTTAAACACCCCAGAAATATGTTTTTCAAATTTCTGGAAACAGTAGTGTCACAAAGTAGTGTCGCATCTGTGGCACTTTCGCAAATTTTTGTGAAAAATGTCGCAAATTGCGAAAGTGCTTTTTCAGACTATGGCCAAAATGACAGGAATTCTTTGTCACCCTGCTGTAAAAGAATGGTTTGGTCTTTTGGGCTGAAATTTAGAGGGAACGAAGTCGACATCTCACAGATGTGCCTGTTCATGGCCCACTGCAAAAATATTGCATGGATGCCAAGTAACGTTACTCCAAATTTGACATATTTTTCCCATCGAGTAACATGGTGGCATCTGCCACGCCTTTCGTGGCTCATATCTCGAAAACGGTGTGAGATACAGAATTTTTGTCATGATAACATAGCCAGGGAAATCATGAATCATGTGATTTTTTTTTTACGTCATACGGTTCCTGAGATGTATGCAATTTCGTCTTGCAACACCTCATTTTGTGGTCTGAGGCCCATTATTATGCACACATTTTTTGTACAGACTGTGTTTCTCTATGCAGCTGTTAGGCAAAAAACACGGTGTGCATTTATGTTACTGTTATACTTAACGTTACCACTTGTGTTTTTGTCTCCATTTGTGTTACTGTTCTTGTGTATGCTACTGTGTGCGTTATGCTTTGTGTTCTCATTTGCATACTTGGTTGTGTTTGCCTTTATGTATCTGTTTATTGCGGTAACGTGACTGTGCGTGTTATGGTTTGTGTTTTAGGTACACACAAGTTCGCACAGTTAGGAGTTGGATGAGCTCTGCCATGCAACCCAACACCCCCACACACACAGAACAGGTACTTTATGTTTAGTGGAGAACCACAGGAGAAATAAAGCCATGGATATCAATGGTGCACTTTCCTGCTTGTTGGTGTACTTCCCTGCTTGTTACTATATACAACTTGGCACAGTTAGGACTTGCACAGTCTTACCCAGGCAGTGCTCTCCCACGTAGAACAGGTTCTGCATCCTGAATGAAGAGCCACAGGAAAACAAAGGCCATGGACATCGACAGTACACCTCCCTAATTGCAGGTACACTTCAGTTTGCGCAGTTGTCACTTGTATGGCCTCAGTTATGTAATGGTCCCCCACACACTCCACACCAGGTACTGTCTCTTGAGTGGAGATACACAGCAAAAGTGAGGCTGTGGACATCAATGCTATACCTCTGCAATTGCAAGTACACTCAACTTAGCACAGTTAGGACTTGCTTGGTCTCAGCCTGGCAAGGCACCACCTACTGCCCACAGGTCAGGTACTGCATACTGAGTGTAGAGCCACAGAAAAAAAATAAGCCCATGGACATCAATGGTGAACCTTCCTCATTGGAGCTGTACACAACTTTGCACAGTTAGGAACTGCACAGTCTGAGCCAGGAATCCCCCCCCCCCATCAATGAGAGCAGGCACTGCATCCTGACTGGAGAACTACAGGAAAACAAAGGCCATGGAAATCAATGGTACACCTGCCTGATTGCAGGTACACTCCAGTTAGCACAGTTATGACTTGTACAGCCTCAGTCATGCAATGGTCCCCCACACACTCCAGACCTGGTACTGTATCATGTGTGGAGATACACAGGAAAATTGAGGCTGTGGACATCAATGGTATACCTCTGCAAATGGAAGTACAGTAAAATTAGCACAGTTAGAAGTTGCATGTCCTCCACCAGGCAATGTGCCCCACCCCTCCACAGACCAGGTACTGTATACTGAGTGTAGAGCCACAGCAACAATAAGCCCATGGACAACAGTGGTGCTGCTCCCTGCTTGTATCTGCACACAAGTTACCACAGTTAGGACTTGCATGTTCTTACCCAGGTAGTGCTCTCTACACCAAAAACAGGTTCTGAATCCTGACTGGAGAGCCACAGGAAAACTGAGGTCATGGATAGCAATAGTACAACTCCCTGATTGCTGGTACACTCCAGTTAGCACAGTTATAACTTGCACGCCATCAGTCATGGAATGGTCAACCTCCACAGTCCAGACCAGGTATGGTATCCTGAATGGAGAGACTCAGCAAAACTGAGGCTGTGGATATCAATGTAAGTACACTCTTGTTAGCACAGTTAGGGGTTATATGCATCAGTTAGGCAATGCCCCCACCCCGACTGAACAGGTACTGCATACTGAGTGTAGAGCCACAGCAAAAATAAGGTCATGGACATCAATGGTGGAGGTCCCTGATTGCAGCTGTACACAACTTTGCACACATAGGAGTTGCAGAGTCTCTGCAGGAATCCCCCCCCAACCAGAGCTGGTATTGCATCCTGAGTGGAGAACCACAGGAAAACAAAGGTCATGGACATGAACGGTACACTTCCATGATTGCAGGTACACTCCAATTAGCACAGTTATGACTTGCACGGCCTCAATCACACAATGCTCCCCCTACATTTCAGAACAGGTAGTGAATCCTGAGTAGAGAGACACAGCAAAACTGAGGCTGTGGAGATCAATGGTGCACCTACCTGACTGCAAGTACACTCCAGTTAGCACAGTTAGGAGTTGCATGCCTCAGCTAGGCAATGCCCCACCACCACCCCAGAGACCAGGAACTGTATACTGAGTGCAGAACCACAGCAAAAATAAGATCATGAACATCAATGGTGCACCTCCCTGGTTGGAGCTGTACATAGCTTTGCACAGTTAGAAGTTGCACAGTGTCAGTCAGGAATTTCCCTTCCCCCCAACCAGTGCAGGTAGTACATGTTGAGTGGAGAATCTCAGTAAAACAAAGCCCATTGACATCAATGGTACACCTGCCTGATTGCAGATGTACTCCAGTTGCCACAGTTATGACTTGCATGGTCTCAGTGATGCAATGCTCCACCCCCACTCCAGATGAGGTACTGTATCCTGAGTGGAGGGACAGAGCAAAACTGAGGCTGTGGACATCAATGGTGCACCTCCCTAATTACAGGTACACTTTAGTTAGCACAGTTATGAACTGCATGGCCTCAGCCAGGCTATTCCCCCCCCCCCATGAACAGGTGCTGCATCCTGACTGGAGAGCCATAGCAGTTTTTTTTTTGCAATTAACTTTATTTTACCATAACATAAACAAAACCAGAACTTGACATGAATGGATGATACTGGTGATTGTACAACCAGAGCCAAATTACACAAACCACCAAAACAAAAAGAAATAAACAAGACAACACAAATCCCTCCTCCCCCCCCAACTGGCAGCAAGCACCTTACAATTCCCTACTTAGGATAACAACCATACATTGGCCACAATAGCTCTGCGTTAGACTCTAAAAGAGCATAACTAAGGATAACAAGCTCAAGGCAACGGCACAACTCCAAACCCTTTAACCGAAGAAAGAGGCTGTGACATGGAAGAGAGGGAAGGAGGGATCTGTTGGAAGAAATATTATCAGGGGAGTAACAAACTTACTGTATGAGGGGAAATAAAAAAGAAAACCAATAAAAAGATTATAACAGGACCCATAGCCTAGCCTGGGAAATACAAGTTAATAGTTTAAAAACAGAACTTTGCCCAAAACGGGTCCCCCAAGGGTACCAAGTGAAAAAAGGGAAAAGGAAGGGTTGAGCTTAACCTTAGTACCCAAATGTATTTCTTAAATGTAGCAAAAAGTCATCCCAACAATTATGAAACTTCTCACTGGCATGAAAGATCCAGGCAACACATCTCTCCGCATTCAAAGCATTAAGAAGTTTGGCCCACCATTCTTTAAATGGGGGTTCCCAATCTTCTTTCCAGTGTCTAAGTATTAGCAACTTAGTTACCATAGCAACCAGAGCTACTTGTACCTTTTGAAAAAAGTAGGGATCAGTGAGTACATACCTAACAGGCATGTATCCTCATTAAAAAAAGCTGCAATGTTAAAGTATGGTGCCACCCAATGTTTAACGGAGTTCCAAAGTTTATCAATTTTTGGACAAGCCCATAGTTTGTGATGTAAGGTAGCAAATTCACACCTACAATCCCTTCATACGGCTGAGGGTATTTTTTTGATCCGAGATAACTTGGCGGGTGTGTAATATAGATTATGCAAAATATTGAATTGGATATTCCCTATACGGTCTTGTTTGATTAAGACATAAATGTCTGACCAAATCTTTTCCCAGGTTTTGACTGGGAGATCTTTGTTATAATTGTTTTTCCAGTAAAAAGCAATGAGAGTAAACCTGGACATGATATGAGTCAAGATTGATTTATATAGTTTAGCAATTGCTTTCCGGCTCCTGGATACTGCCCTCAAACTACTTAGCATGGTTCCAGCCCCCTCTGACCATGGTGGTTTCCCCAAGAAATGGCAAATACATTGGCGTATTTGGTACAGTCTGAAGAGGCCCTCCTGAGCCACTCCAAATTTTAATTGCAGTTCTGGAATAGATAGGAGAGTCTTGCCCGAGACAAAGCTTCCTAAATATAGCTTATTAGAATAATTACCTGGAAAATTTCAAATAGGGTTCTTACCTATCTGTAAATTTGGATTATTTAGTAATGGTTGCTTTAAGTCTCTTGAATTAGGTTTCTGAAGCAAAGAACAAAGTTGTTGCATAGCCCTCATATCCGAGCCAAGGGGGTAATTCTTTATTTTCACCGGAGCATTGGACCAAGGGGTATATAAAAGGGCCTCTATGTCTATATTGCAGAAGTTTGCTTGCAACCCATCTAAAAACAACTGGGGGGGGTGAAAATCTATTAGCATAAATAGCTAAATAGTAAACATAAAAGTCAGGTAATTTGAGCCCACCCAACCGTTTAGGGTGGATAAGCTTAGCATAAGCCCTGCGCGGGGTTTTGCCTTTCCAGAGAAAGTCAGAACAGATCCTACAAAGAGACATAAAGAAGGACTTTGGTAAGTAAATGTTTAGGTTACATGAAGGGTAAAAGAATCTGGCCAAAATTGTCATTTTGAGAATATTAGCCCGGCCCCAAAAGGACAGTGGTAGCTTATTCCATCTCGCCAAATCTTCCTTAGTAGTTTTTAATAATGGAGCTAGATTAAGGTCTTTGAGATTAGTGAAATCACTAGATATCTTAATACCAAGATAGGTTAAATATTCACTTTCCCACTGTAACCCCATGGATAGACTACACTCCTTAGATAAAAGATGGGACAGTGGATAAACTATAGTTTTATTTCTGTTGAGCTTATAACCTGAAAAGGAGCTAAAGTTGGAAATAGTTTGTAACACACATGGGAGAGATTGCCTACTACTAGATATGTGGACTAGCAAACCATCTGCAAAAAGGGATCATTTACATTCCAGATGCTCCAACTGTATACCCCTTATTTCTTCATCTAATTTTAAGATTCTGGCTAAAGGCTCTATGTACAGATTAAATAGATAAGGAGAAAGGGGACAACCGTGACACGTGCCTCGACATAAAAGGAATACGTCGGAGATAAGGTTGTTGCATTGAATTCTGGCTGATGGGCAAGAATACAAAACTCGGATTTGGTTAATAAAGGGTTGCAGAATACCACATTTTTGCAATGTTGTAAACATATAGTACCACTCCACTCTGTCAAAAGCTTTTTCTGCATCCAAGGATACCAAAGCCGCTTCCAGCTCTGGAGCCCTGTATGCAGAAATTAAATGAAATATCTTTCTAAGGTGATCTGCTGAGGTACGTCCTGTAACAAATCCTGTCTGTGCCGGACTCAAAAAACTTTCCCACACACTAGCTAGTCTATTGGCCAGAATTTTGGCGTATATTTTTATATCAATGTTTAAGAGTGAAATGGGCTTATAGTTGCTGATCAATGAAGGATCCTTCCCCGGCTTAGTAAGCAAAATAATTCTCGCTTCAAATAATGATTGTTCAAAGTTGGGAGTGGGAGCTCCAGAAATTGTACAGTTGCGATAATAAGGGGATTAAATATCCCTTGAACATACTGACAACAGTAAAAATAGAAAGGGACCTGGGGGTAATTATATCAGATGACCTAAAGGTGGGCAAGCAATGTGAGAAGGCAGTAAGGAAGGCTGGGGGGATACTGGGATGCATAGGAAGAGGCATCAATAGTAGAAAACAGAAAGTTGTTATCCCTCTGTACAGACAGTTGATGAGACCCCATCTGGAGTACTGTGTGCAGTTCCGGATACCCCATCTCCGCAAAGACATAGACAGAGTGGAGGCTGTCCAGAGGAGGGTGCCAAAATGGTGCAGGGTCTGCACCAGAAGACATCTAAAGAAAGACTAAAGGAGCTTAATATGTATACTCTTGAGGAAAGAAGGAGAGAGGGACATGATAGAAACTTTCAAGTACCTCAAGGGAATTAACAAAGTCCAAGAGGGTAGCATCTTCCAGAAAAGAGATGTGCAAGAACAAGGGACACAATTTGAAGATAGTGGGGGACGGCTCAGGGTAATGTGAGGAAGTATTTTTCACTGAGAGGATTGTGGATGCATGGAACAGCCTCCCTGAGGAGGTCATGGAGTCAAGAAGAGTGGGGGACTTCAAGAATGCATGGGACAGGCATAAGGCAGTCATAGGGGTGGGTAAGAGGAAGTAAGCTGTTGGTTAACTAGGATCTGCAGCTTATCTGTTAGGTAGGAAAATGGGCAGACTAGGTGGGCCACGTGGTCCTTATCTGCCGTCAAATTCTATGTTTCTATGTAACATTTTGTAGAATAAGCCTCTGAATCCATCAGGACCTGGTGCTTTATCCCATTTTAAGGCATCAATAACTGCTAAGATTTCCTCTCTGGTAATTGGGGAAGTTAACAAGTTTTTATTATCCTCAGACAGGAATGGTAGATCTGCCCTCTCCAAAAATTCCCGCATCTTCCCATCATGGTACTCTGACCATGAATCCGAAGTGTATAATGTCTTATAATAATCCTGAAACAGGTTTAATACCTCCACAGGATCAGTCACCATAGCTTCTGTCTGGGGATGTCTGAGGGCTGTGACCCATTTGGATGTAGATTGCTGTTTCAGTTGCCAGACAAGCAGCTTGCCTGCTTTGCTTCCTTGACCAATGTACAAAGCCTTTAATTGGGAAGCAGATCTCTCCACTTTCTCTAATAAGACGCTAGCATAAGTGGCTCTCAAAGTAGATAATTTTTGCTCTTCTATGGATGAGAGGTTGTTGGTACCGTTACTTTCCAAAATAGAAATTTTAACTAAACAAGTATTCAAAAGATTATTTTTCTTTTTTTTTTGAATTATAACAATACGAATTAGCTTCCCCCTCCAAGTTGCCTTCAAGGCTGCCCACACCTTGTCTACCACAAGGATAGAACCCCAATTAAACTCTATAGTGCTATGAATAAAGTTTTGTAATTTTGCAATAATTCGACTGTCTTTTAACAATCTATTATTCAGAGACCATGAGTGGGATCAGACCAGAATTTTAGATAAAGCACATTGTATTAAAATTGGAGAGTGGTCTGAAATTACCCGAGCCAAGATTTTAGTATCCACTATGTTAGGCAATAGCTGTTGACTAATTAAGAAGAAGTCAATTCTAGAATAATTTTTTTGTATTTGAGAAAAAAACATGAAATCTTTACTTAGCAGGTTAAACACTCTCCATGGGTCCAAAAGGCCCAGGGACGATATAAATTCCTTTAAGGCTCTTTGCGCAGGTGAAGAACTTGCCCCTCTGAAAAAGGTACAGTCTAAATCATTAGACAGCACCATATTCCAATCGCCTCCTATTATAAGGGGGTAGTGCAGAAAGGGAGCTAGAACCATAGCCAAGTGGATGAAGAAGGCAGAAGATTCATTATTAGGGCCAAAAATTGAGCCCTAGACAATATCCAGGTTGCCTAATTTGCCTAAGACAAAGATAAATCTCCCCTCTGGATCAGGGATGGATTCCACTGGAGTGAAGGTTTTTTTTTTTTTTTGCTAGGAGCAAAGCTACCCCTCATTTATTAGAGCTAAATCCAGAACCAAAAAATTGACCGACCCAACTTTTTTTTTTAAATAATATAATTGATCTGGGAGCAGATGAATTTCTTGCAGAAACACTATTGAAGGGTCGTATTTAGCGAGGTGGTTTAAAATCACATATTTTTTCTTATTATCTCTCCCTCCCTTTATATTCCAAGAGAGAATATTTAAACAATTAGTCATTACCGTATTTGAAAAGGTGCCATTTGCCAAATGTTAAACAAAGATCTACGGTGCTGCCATCCCCCTCCCTAGACAAAAAAAATGGAAATCCCAATACCCATAACCCCACCCCAACACACAAATATAAACCCCACTAGTTTTAACTAATTTACAAAACTATATCCCCAGGCCCATAACCTACGCCACCATGAATAGTCCATGATGCTCGCCAAAGAGTGAGCTCTCCTCCTCTGTCTCCACCTGAAAAATGAGAGACTAACCGAATGAGGACTGAAGGGATGACCCCTTCCTTGTCTCAACAAAGAGTCTCACCTCAAGAGGAACCACTTGCTATAAATGGTTTCACAAGGTCTAATACCCCAAATATCGTTAACCCACATGACCCCAGTAAGAGAGAGGGGGTACCCAATAGAAGAACAACTATAATCTAAATACAGTGCTTTAGTTGCCCCCACTCCCTCAAACTACAAACTGGTATTAAATACATGGAACTATAATCATGTCCAAGGGTGCATTTACAACAACTAGGATCTACAGGGGGCATGGCATTCCATGCCATCCTGCTCTCAGGCTGTGCCCTTTCCAATTTAGGCAGGAGCACTATAGGCACTCCTTACACCCTTGGGCCGATTAATACTAACATACTATTTGCCAGCAGATTAGGCCTTATGGTCTATCGAGTCTGCTCGAACCTTAGATCCTTAGTTGGGTGCCGAGACCCTCCCATCCCTTGTGCTCCAGAAACCCCTATCATCCATCCCCACCCCCCTGGGACAGGCCATCATCTGATACATCCACTTTCTGTGTCTGTCCCACCTCTCTTGAAGCCCTCCACTGTGGATCTCTGAACCAGCTCGCCAGGCAGTGCATTCCAAGGGTCCACCACCCTCTCAGTGAAAAACCTCCTCCTCTTTTCCCCCCTCACCCTTCCACCTTCCAACTTCAAACCATGCCCTCTGGTGATACCTCCCTGCTTTAGTCCAAAGATCCCCTCCATGTTTACCCTATTTATTCCCTTGAGGTACTTGAAGACCTCAATCATGTCCCCCCTGTCTCTCCTCTCCTCCAATGAAAACAGGCAGAGCTCCTCAAGTCTGTCCTCATACGCCAAATCCCCTAGCCCTTGAATCATACATAGATACATAGACAGTGTCGGCAGATAAGGGCCTATGGCCCACCCAGTCTGCCCATTTAAGTTTGTAAGTTCAGTTTATATTTTCCAGGAAGTCTGTTGCCCCTTACCCCTGACCTCCAGAATTCCTTTATGTCTATCCCATGCATTCTTAAATCCCGTGATTGTTTCAGCCCCCACCACTTCCTCTGGCAGGGTGTTCCACTTGTCCACCACCCGTTCTGTGAAGAAATTCTTCCTCACGTTTCCTCTGAATCGTCCTCCCTCCTACTTCATCCCATGCCCTCTAGTCCTGGAACATCTTTTTCGCTTAAAATAGTGCATTCCTGCACCCTATTCCTCCTGTAAGATACTTGTATGTCTCTATCATATCCCTCTCTCCTCCTCTCCTCCAGGGAGTACATGTTCAGTGCCTTCAACCTGTCCTCATAGGACTTGTGATGCAATCCATGCACCATCTTTGTTGCCCTCCTCTGAACCTTCTCTACCCTGTCTATGTTCTTACGTAGGTAAGGTCTCCAGAACTGCACAGTGTACTCCAGGTGCAGCCTCACTAGTGTCTTGTATAGTGGAATTATGACCTCCCTTTTCCTGCTGGTGATGCCCCTGCCTATGCATCCCAGCATCCTATTTGCTTTACTCATGCCTTGTCACACTGTTTCCCTGCCTTGAGGTCATCAGAGATGATAACTACAAGATCCCTTTCCTGCTTGGTGCATGCTATATCCTCACCCCCCAACTGATATATTGTGCCAGGGTTTTTGTGCCCCATGTGCATTATCTTGCACTTCCTTGCATTGAATTTCAACTGCCAAACCCCTGACCATTCTTCAAGTTTCTGCAGGTCCCTTCTCATTCTGTCTACACCCTCTGGTGTGTCTACTCTGTTACAGAGCTTTGTTCTTTGTATCTTTGTTGCCCTCCTCTGTACCCTCTCCAGAAGATGTATGTCCCTCTTCAAGTGTGGTCTCCAGTACTGTACACAGTACTCAAGGTATGGTCTAACCAGTCCATTGTACAGCGGCAGAATCACTTCCTTGCTCCTAGAGGTGATCCCCCTTACGATGCATCCCAACATCCTGTTTGCCTTGCTAGCCACTCTCCTGCATTGCTCAGAGTTATTCATACATACATGCATCCACCATGACCTCTAGGTGTTTTTCCTCCTATTGAGGACTCCAGTGCCTCCCCTCCCAGGGTGTACCTGTGTTTAGGGTTTCCCCGACCAAGATACAACACCTTGCACTTGGTGATATTGAAATTTAATTTCCATGCATGAGCCCAGCTTTCCAGGGTGTCCAGGTCCCCTTGCAGGGCCAACCTCCCCTCTTCTCCCTCAACTACTGCTCCCATCTTGGAGTCATCCATGAAGAGACTCATTGCACCCTATCCCTCCCTGATGTCCGATATGTATGCATTAAACAGGATTGGACCCAGGACCGGGCCCTGCGGTACCCCACTACCAACCTCTCTAGGGTTCGAGAGCTCCCCACAGACCACTACTCTCTGGGTGCATCTAGCTAGCCAGTTTTCAATCCATCTGACCATCAAAGGGCCTACTCCTAACCCCATCAGTTTCTCCACCAGACCATTGTGGGGGACAGAGCCAAATGCCTTGCTGAAGTCCAAGAATAATACATCCACAGGCTTTCCCCTGTCTAATTCTGATGTTACCCATTCGTAGAACTCCACAAGGTTGGTTTGACATGATCTACCTGGCACAAACCCATGTTGCTGACTATCCAGACCTCCCACCTCCTCCAAGTACACCCCCAGTCGTTCCTTTAGTATACTCTCCATTAATTTTCCCACAACCGAGGTCAAACTGATGGGTCTATAGTTACCTGGTACTTCCCTCAACCTCCCCTTTATGGATTGGCACCACATGTGCCTCTCGCCAATCCCTAGGTACCCTCCCTGTCTCAAGTGACCTGTTGAAGAGTTCCGCCAGGGGTGCAGCCAGTATGTCCGCCAATTCCCATAGTACTCTCGGATGAATGCCATCCGGCCCAGGAGATTTGTCTTTCTTTAGGGCCTTGAGGGCTAACCACACCCTTTTGGCGGAGGTAGCATCATCCGTCCCCTCCACCTTACTGGCCTTTTTATCCTTACCCAAATGTGACACCTCTGGGGTACCTCTCCCTCCCTCTTGCTCCATTTCTGTTGCTCCCCTGATCCCACTTTACTGCCACTTCTATCCCCTTCATGCCTTGCTTTGTAGATATCCCATCCACCTCCGTAGTGAACACAGAGGCAAAGTACTCGTTAAATACCTCTGCCTGGTCCCTCACCTCTTCCACCCACCCTCCTTCTGATCTCAATCTGCTGAGATGGCCCTTAGTTTTTCTCCGCTCCCCAATGTACCGTAAGAACCCCTTTTCTCCTCCATGTATCCCCTGTGCCAGTCGCTGCTCTTTACTGGACTTTGCTCCCCTCACCATACGGGTGACTTTTCTAGATGCAAGCTGGTACATTTCATCATCCCTATCCCCTCTTGTTGTTTTATATTTTTTGTAGGCCGCCTTCTTTTCTCTGACTGCTACCTGTACCTCACTGGATCACCAGCATGGTTTATGTGACCTTGCTCCCTTACGTTTCAACTTAGTGCAGATCCTGACTGCCTCTATGAAGTCCCCGTTTATGGCGTCCCATCTCCTTTCCACACTTGTCATTGATGTAATCCCCTTCAAGTGATCCTTGAGAATATTTCCCATGCCCATAAAGTCTGCCCCCTGAAGTCCACTGCCAGTGTCCTAGATCTCACCCCCCCAATGCTTATTTGAAACCAGACAGTATTGTGATCCCTCCCAGTCAGGGGGTCCTGTACAATCATGTCCCTTACCAGATCCCCATCTGCCAGAACCACATCCAGAACATGCCCTTCCCTTGTGAACTCCATCACATGCTGTGTTAAGAACACATCCTGGAAGCCATCCAGCAGCCTCTGCTCCTTGGCCACCTTAGAGGACATGGTTCCCCAGTTTGTACCTGGCATATTAAGGTCCCCATCAACACACTCCTTCCCTTTTGGTCCACACTGGGCAATGATGTTGTCCAGCAAACCATCCTCTAGAACATCACACTCATCCCAGGGGCCTATATACTACACCCAGCTTGATCTTATCTCCTGCTGGGGATCATAAGGTGACCCATAAGGCCTCCACGTTTCCCTCTGCCTCTTCTACCCTAGCAATTTCTATGTCATCTCTAATGAACATCGCCACTCCACCCCCCTCTGCCCTCCTTTCTATCCTTCCTAAGCATAGTGTACCCCCGTATGTTTAGGTCTCAGGCATGGTTTTTGTTGGCCCATGTCTCCGTGACCGCCACCACATCCACCCCCCCCAACAGCATGGCCTGGAACTCTGGCAACTTGTTTTCCACGCTCCTGGAATTTACTAACACCAACCCCCACCCCTTATCCCTGATCCTCTTTGTTGAACCCCGCCCAGATTCCTTATACTTCCATCCTCCCTCTGCTCCTCCTGAAACCTCCACCCCCAGTCTGTTTCTCCCTCCCCCCTTGGGCTTGAAGGCTACTCCCTGATCTGGAGGAGAGGGTTTCTGGTCAGCCCCTCCCTTATCCCTTCTCCCCCTCGCAAGTTTAAACCCAACCTTTCTTGAATGTAGTCAGCCATCCCCTGTTTAAGGACTTCCTTCCCTAATGGGGCAAGATGAAACCTGTCCTTGGCATATAGTCCCTTATCCTCCCAAACTCCATTCCAGTTCCTAACCCACACCCACTCTCTTCACCCTACTTCCTGAGCCAGTCATTAACCTCTGTGAGCCTATTTTTTTCTCCACTGAGGCCTTTGGTACTGGCAATATCTCAAAAGGAATGTTGCATCCATTATCCCGACAGACTCTGGCAAGTTCTTGGAACCTTGCTTGGATTTCCAAATGCTATTTCCTCTAGATCATTAGTTCCCAAATGCAACAGGAAATCGGTTTCCTCCACAATCCTAACCATTTCATACACCATGAACTTTGCTCTGTACACTGTCAGCCCAGAGATACTCACTACCTTCACTTGGCTATGGCATCCACCCTCCTGTCCCTCCCACTGGATACCCCTAATCATCGAGTCTCCCAATAACAGAACCTTAACACCGCCATCATCCTTATGGTTGCCTCCACTATGCCCTCTCAGCCCCCCTTCCTCCCCTTTATTCATGATCTCAATTCCATGGAAGTCTTCCTGCCTTATTAGAGACCCCATTGTCACCCTCCCCTTTCTGCCTCCCTTGCTATTTTGCCCACTTAACTCAAACTGTCTCTGAATAGGTGTCCCCTTTAACCCTCTCTTATCCGAACCATTTATCCTGGCCCTGATGGTTTCCCCTTCCCCCACACCGCCATCTTCTCCCCTTGTAATAGTACCCCTGCCTCCAGAGGCTCTCTGTGGGTCACCTTTAACTAGGGCCCCATCCTTGGTACTGACCCCCCTGCTGAAGGGGGATTCCTCTCCCACCTCCTTGTCTCCAAGTTTCTCTCCAATCATGCTTTCCTCCCTCATGTCTGGAATATGTTGCATCTCCCTCATTTGCTTAACATACAGTATATGTTTCCCCTTCTCCCTCTGGGACTATTTCTATCCTTTCCATAGCCGGTCTGTGATGCCCTATGGGTATCCAACTCCCTCCTCCCGGCCTCTGTATAAGTTTCCTCATTTCCACCAACCCCTTCCTCCCCCTCTAGGTTGCTTAGTAGCTCAAATTTATTGTGACACTTTATGTCAGCCTCCATCAAGTAACCTGAGTTTCCCCTGACTGCACCTCTAAACTGCCCCTCTTCTTCCCCTCTTGCTCTGTTCACCGTTGGAGCTCCCTTCCCACAGTCTGCTGTTTTAGGCTTCTGCACAACAGCCCCTCCTGACTCTTACCCCTCCACTGTCTTTGTATTCAGAATGTTCACCCCATACGCTTTCCCCTTAGCATCAACTTCCCTATCTAAGGGTCCTCTGTCCCTAATATCCCCCCTCCTGCTTGCTGTAACATAATGTCCTGTAATTTCAGAGCGTTGCCCCAGCCTCCCCTCAGCCCCACCCTTCTGCTGCCCATATCCACACCCCTTATCCTTGGACACCCCCCCCAGCTCCCCCATCTTACTCTTTAACCAATATACCTCACTCCTGATACAAGATTGCTGTCTACAGAATGGGTAGCCTCCCTCTCTCCAGGCCCAATTTAGAATTATTGCCATCCCACAGCCTCTGCAGCCTACAACCCTTCCGAAGATGCCTGCCATGGTGGAATATGGCCACCCTGTTTATCCCCCTCTGTTTATAATGGCACACCCCCTTTTCTCAGTCCCTTTCCCCTGGAGTACAGTTTCTCTCTATACTGACTGTAGTTATTTACAAACCCAATTTCAACCCCACCAATAAAATCCCCAAGTCTCACAAACACAAACAGTCCAGTGTGTGTGTGCGGTCCCACTAACAGTGTGTGTATGCAGACATCAGGTACCGTATGATGTCTCAGGCCCACCAGCTCCTGTTGCCTCAAATTTCAGTCCCAAACAGAAATACTCAGCCCTTCAATCCCAACCCCCAGTGGCTTTTCAGTATTTAAAAGCCTACAAAACAGGTTGGTGGGAGGCTCTTACCAAATACCACATTTAAATTTCCCTCTAATTAACCCTGCCAAACAACTGTTCCCAAGCCTCCAAAGTTACAATATCACAGCCCAAGTAACAGTTCTAATTCAAGGTAATAATTTTTAACATATAGAACTAATTTCACTTACAAAACTATTCAAATATTTCAGTTAAAACAGAATATAACCCCAGACCTCTGTCCTTACCAGCCTGCTGCTTAAGTTCCCAAGTGAACAATGAAGGCCAAGGTAATTCCTGTTAAAGTCAAGGTAATTGCAGCTAATGTCCCTTCCCCCTAACACCAGGCAAACAACACATTTAAATTTCCCTCTAATTAACCCTGCCAAACAACTGTTCCCAAGCCTCCAAAGTTACAATATCACAGCCCAAGTAACAGTTCTAATTCAAGGTAATAATTTTTAACACATAGAACTAATTTCACTTACAAAACTATTCAAATATTTCAGTTAAAACAGAATATAACCCCAGACCTCTGTCCTTACCAGCCTGCTGCTTAAGTTCCCAATCTTCCATAGCAAAACAAGGTTCATCAGGTATTCTCACCAGAAGTGTTTGGTTACAATAACCAGGAGACTAGAGCACAAAACATGAAAAGGGTCCTACCAAAAAAAAATAACAAAAAAATAAATGACCCTGCATCATGACTTCTGGGAGAATATCAAAATTTTGGTGAAACCCTGATAAATTACTAAACTACCAATAAACTAAATTACGCTCTGCAAAAATTTGAGCAGAAAAAAAAGCTCTTGTCAGGGAGCAGAGAATCGGGAGGAACAAATTACAATGACTCTGCAGCCGAAGGGGAAAAAATGGTTGCACAACAAAATCATTTGGCTTGCCTGGCAAATATACAGTAGAGTAGCACCATCTAGTGGTCAAAAGTGACTATCACAACTCACACCCCCACAATACCGAACTGCCAAAATAAGAGAAGGGTGATAAAAACTCGGAGTAGTTTAACCCGACTACTGTTCCCCTGTGCATACACCACATTTGAGATGAGAGAAAAAAAGAAAAATTTTCTTTACAACCAGTCATTCCAAGAAGAAGCAGTCTATAAATCAGCATTCTGCTTCTACATAACAGGTCTTTCTTGAAGATTCTCAACACAGGCTTCGGGTTCCTTATAGTTAGGCTGGTGATCTCTCATTTGGGAAATAGATCTGGATAACATTTCTTTAAAGCCTTCACTGCCTCCTCCACAGTATCAAAATGCTGCAATCCTTCCTTTAGGGCTACTTCTAATCAAGCTGGATACAGCATGCAATGTTTTACACCTGCCGCCCACAGCTTTGAAGTAACTGGACGATAAGCAGCTCTGAGCTGATGGGTTTTAAAAGTCAAATCAGGGACAAGCCTCAATTTTTTATCTTCCCATAGAATAGTTGGTAATTTCCTGGCTTCTCTATTAATAAACTCTCAATCCAGATAATTCAGCAGCTTAAATATTATCAGTCTCGGTGGATCAGATGAAGCTGGCTTAGCTCTCAGAGATCTATGAGCTGTCTCTATAATGAGCTCTGGACCATTTGGAGAAGGTCCCACCATTTTCTTTAGGGATTTCTGTAAAAACTGAATAGTATTCGGTCCTTCTTCCCCTTCAGGCAGACCTATAAAAATCAGGTTGTTCCTCCTGTTCCTTCCCTCAAGGTGGTTGAGACGATCCTCTATTTTCTTCAGAGATTTTTTGGCTTCCACTAACTCTGGTTCCATTTTATCTTGCTTTCTCTCAATTGAAGCTATTCTTGCTTCAGTATCTGTGACTCTCCAAGCAAGCTGAGTGAGTGCTGGCTTAAAATCAGCCACATCTTTGATTAGTTTCAACAAGGCTTCTTTAATCAAAGTCAACTCGGAGTAAATGTGAGAGGGTGACAGCTCTTCCAGTGTGCTTTGGGGAGAGCAACTACACCAAGGGCGCTTAGCTTCAGACTCCTGCGCGGCCTCTTCTTGATCTGACAAGTTAGACATAATGCTAATATTTTTAGCTCACAAGTTATAACTCTCCCGATTCTCACTCTAGTTGGCAACTGAGATAGCAGTAGAAAAACAAAGTAGAAGGGGTTTATCCACAAATATGGGGGTAGACAAAGCAGAGCTCTGACAAACGCGTCTTACCCTCTGCTCAGCATCACGCGACTCCGAGCCATAGCAGTTTTAAGGTTAAACCTTGTGCTTGTGTTTGTAGGACTACACAAGCTATGACAGTTAGCAGTTCATGTTGTCAGCCATGTGATGTTCCTGTACCCTACTGCCAATACAGTTTAGGTGCTGTATTATGAGAACTGACCTGCAGTAGTAAGGTTTCTAATATGTGTTAGAACTACTGTTTTTTACAAGTTGTGGCAGAATAACAATGAATGGTGGGCCTGCCTGAGTGCAGCTGTACATAACTTTGCACAGTTAGGAGTTGCACAATCTGCAGGAATTCCTCCCCTCCAACCAGAGGTGGTATTGCATCCTGAGTGGAGAACCACAGAAAAAGAAAGGCCATGGACATAGACGGTACACCTCTGTGATTGCAGGTATGCTCCAGTTAGCACAGTTGTGACTTGCATGGCCTCAGCCATGCAATGCTCCACCCCACGCTGCAGAAGAGGTACTGTATCCTGAGTGGAGAGACACAGCAAAACTGAGGTTGTGGACTTCAACGGTGTACCTATCTAATTGCAAGTACACTCCAATTAGCACAGTTAAGAGTTGCATGCCTCAGCTAGGCAATGCCCCCCCCCCGAGAGCAGGTATTGCATAATGAGTGTAGAGCCACAACAAAAATAAGATCATGGACATCAGTGGTGAGAAGTGAAAACATGTACTTATTCCTCATGCTGAGATTGAGGAACTGGCTGTCAATAGACCCTCTTCAAGACATATCTTGAAGAATAACCTGATTGACACATACTACCCCCATAGACACGAAGATATGGATGATATGTATCTATTTCAGGTGGCTAAGTGGTATGACTGCAAGATGAAGGTCTCACCTTATTGTATACGTGCCATTTACAAGGTCAGAGGAGTGGATGTCTGTCTCATTAAGAGACATAAGCCTTGGCTCATTGACCACTGTAAGTTACATCTAGGCACATCTGAGAGCAGAGAGCATTACTACTTTGCTCTGCTATTCCTATTTAGACCCTGGAGGAAAGAGACTGAATTGAAAGGTGACTGTGATACATTCGAGGAAGAGTTTAATCACAGTTATGAGACATTTAAAAGTCAATACTCAGAGATATACATACAGAGACTAGATACTGAGAAGGAGTAGCTTGAAAAGGCACAGAAGCTACTTGAGGAGGATACTCCTGTTTGCTCACAGGACAATCTTGATCCAGAAGGGCAAGGTATCCTTTGGGAAGCTCTGCCTCTGAATGACCCAGAAGTACTCATGTCAGAAGTGGAGAGTGCCATGGAACATGGTACATACTGCAGTGTGGACCCAGCAGAGTTGAAAGAGAGAGAGACTCAATGAGCCGCAGCATGTGGTTCACTCTGATGTAACTGACACTGGGATGGGAGCATGGGAAACTGCATGAAGAGAAGAAATGTGACTATCTTGACTACTAACCACTGCTGATGTTTGTTAGTGGGTCAGCTGGTACAGGGAAGAATTTCCTTATTGAGAACACCACGGATGAAATATGGAGCCTGACAGGGTCATTGATGTCTGCTGCTGTCAGTGCTCCCACCAGACTGGCTGCATACAACATTGGTGGGGTTACCTTACACCGTCTGTTCATGTTGCCAGTGGAGC
Source organism: Neoceratodus forsteri (assembly GCA_016271365.2). Taxonomy (NCBI): domain Eukaryota; kingdom Metazoa; phylum Chordata; order Ceratodontiformes; family Ceratodontidae; genus Neoceratodus; species Neoceratodus forsteri. The sequence continues at coordinate 50,509,305 of CM057449.1, read as the reverse complement.
ATGGCAAAGCAGGAGAGTATTGTAAGTTGTCATTTGAGGTTGCATCTCAGCTTCATTCAATGTTTTGTAAGATGAAGTTACTCATCATTGATGAGATTAGTATGGTCTCCAATTTGATGCTTGCCTGTATACATCTATATCTACAGGAGATCTTGGGGACTGACTATGGAGATGCATTTGGTGGAAAAAGCATTGTTGTATTTGGAGACCTTTTACAGCTTGCACCTGTGAATGCAGAACTTGTTTTTGCAGCTCTGACTGTGAAGCAGACCAAGAATACACTTGAATGCATTAGAGGTTTTAACCTGTGGGAGTTATTTACCTATGTCAAGTTGTATCAGAACATGTGACAAAGTGCGGACCTGACTTACAAGGCACTGCTGGATCAAGCTCATACAGGTTCTCTGTCACCAGAACATGTTGCAATGTTAAATCTGTGAAGAATCAGAATGGACACTACATCCATAGAAACTGCATGTGATGTTTTCAGTGATGTGTGTTCCACGGGCACACGCATTGTGTGTCTTATGCTGTGACTAAAGAAATGCGCTGAGTTCAACAGTGTCATGTTGAAGAGAGACAATCAAGAATTCTCACACTGCATGCTGTTGACACAGTTGATGGTGTCATTTTAAGTTGGAAGCTGGAAGCTGGTAGCAAAGATGACTGAACCACTATCAGAACTGAAGTCAAATGTTTCAAGCACAGCTGGTCTAGAAGCTGTTCTTACAGTTTGTAAAAATGCATGAGTCGTGCTATGCCACGATCTTGATGTGGAGCATGGTATGGTAATTGTTGCCATGGGTAACATCATTGACTTCATTTACAATGTTCAAAAGACATTTATCGAGACACTTGTTGTCCACTTTGACAACATGGAACACCCTGTCCAGATTGATCGTACCAGTGTTAAGTTCCAGATATTGAAGGATATCTATGTGAACAGAAAACAGTTCCCAATATGTGTTGCATATGCTGTTTCCATTCACAAGTCTCAAGGCTTGAGTTTGGATTCAGCAATGGTGGACATAGGGACAGACATTTTCAAAGATGGCATGAGCTACATTGCACTTTCATGCATACATAGTCTTTCTGGGTTGCACATCATAACACTCACACCTCAGAAGATACGTGCTGACAAGCACTGTATAGTTGAGTACAACAGATTACGTACTCTATACCAGCAACAAATGTCTTTAATACCACTACCTACGTATGTGGTTGTCCCACATCCTTCAGTCACATCAACAGCTGGCAACAAAAGAAAACAAACTTACACAAGTGATTCAACTGTGCAGTGCTCTAAGAAGGTCACAATGACAAATACAGATGGGAAACCAGCTGTTGGTCAGAAGTCGGTAGGTATGTCTGTTGTGCCAGTGTTTGACAACAGTATTAGAGTTAACTGCTATGCTAATTCAGCTATGCAAGTCTTTCTTCACATGCCACATTTTGTGCAGGCAGTATCTGCTTTGCAAGAGACTCCCCTATCAAAGGAATTGAAGCAGGTTGTCAACATCGCTTCTGATCAGTCTAACAATATGCAGTCACTAACACCTCTACGGCAGGTGCAGGGTACATATGATGGATGCAGTACATTTGCTGAAAACATGCAGGAGGATGCTAGAGAGTTTATGATGACTATCATAAACAGATTGGATGAAGAGGGAACTTCAATGCATCACTATTCCACTGTGTCATATGTTACCAAATATGTAAGTCTGCTATGTGGTCATTCAGAGCGAGAAACCACAGAAGACATGCTTTGGGTTTCTCTGTTTATGCCTCAGAGTAACAGTGTTAAGTTCTAACAGTTGTTTACTAATGCTGAAAGTGGTCACTTGTGTGTGCAGTGTGGAGGTCCATGTACTCAGTCCATCTGAGGACTTCATAGAAACATAGAAACATAGAATTTGATGGCAGATAAGGACCACTTGGCCCACCCAGTCTGCCCATTTCCCTACCTACTGGATAAGCTGCAGATCCTAGTTAACCAGCAGCCTACTTCTTCCTACCCCAACCCCCCAGAATTGCCTTATGACTATCCCATGCATGCTTGAATTCCCCCACTGATTTTGACTCCACAACCTCCTCCGGAAGGCAGTTCCATGCATCCACAACCCTCTCTGTGAAAAATACTTCCTTAAATTACCTCTGAGCCCCCCCTCTATCTTCAAATTGTGCCCTCTTGTTCTTGCACACCTCTTTTTGAAAGATGCCACCCTCTTGGACTTTGTTGATTCCTTGAGGTACTTAAAGGTTTCTATCATGCCCCCCTCTCCCTCCTTTCCTCGAGGCTATACATATTAAGCTCCTTAAGTCTCTCTTCATATGTCTTCTGGTGCAGACCCTGCACCATTTTAGTTGCCCTCCTCTGGACAGCTTCCATCCTGTCTATGTCTTTGCAGAGATTGGGTCTCCAGAACTGCACACAGTACTCCAGATGGGGTCTCACCAGCTGTCTGTACAGAGGGATAGTAACTTCCTGTTTTCTACTGGTGATGCCTCTCCCTATGCATCCCAGTATCCCCCAGCCCTCCTTGCTGCCCTCTCACATTGCTTGCCCATCTTTAGGTCATCTGATATGACTACCCCCAGGTCCCTTTCCATTCTTGTTGTTGTTAGTATCTCACCCCCCATTGTGTACTCTTCCCTTGGGTTTTTGTTTCCCAGGTGCATTACCTTGTACTTTCATCTCAATATCTTATGCTAGTATTGCATAGATTTGACTCCAATAGGCTCAGAGTTGACACACCTATCACTGATTTCACAGTTGGTAGAATAGTATTTAACCAAGCAGCATCTGACACTCATGCTGTGATCTATCATTATGGCCAGTCTGTACATTCTGGACATTACACTTGTTTGTTGAGGTACAGAACTGGATTGGTTGAGTGTGATGATTCAACAAGCTCTTTCAAATGGAGACTGCTGCAACACTTAAAAAATGCATATGTTCTGATACTGAAGAATTATGACAATCTTCATGTGTCAGAGGAATAGTCACACAACATGTGACATTCTTTTACTTTGCTGTCCATTTTTGTTACAGTATGAGTTTTGGCACAGTATCATATTGTTACTAACAAATGTACAGTTGTGATTACACAGGAAATATATCACATGGTTTCCTTGCATATCTGAACTCAATGTGACATTTAAGATTGTTGCGTTGATCAGTGACACAGTGAAAATAGTTAAAGTGGTCTTTAATCGGCGCCAGCTGTCTTCACAGTCACTAGAGAAACCGCACTTACATGTCTAAGAAAGACTTGTAGATGCCAAAAGAGATATTCCTATCCGGTCAAACTCTTCTGCCATTGTCTTTTCTTATGAGTATGTTATATGCAGACATAAAAAATCACACTTAGCACATTTGCTAGATGTATGACTGTACTAAGGTACAATACTTGTCCATGTGCATTAACATCACTGTATATCATATCTTTTACTAAAGATAAACATCACTCTGTCACGTGTTGAGTACTATGATGTGTAGCCTATATTCATTTCTTTCTTCTTATGCTTGCATCTTGAATAAATATCTCAACCTTTTTTTGACAACAGTGAATTACTATGGCTATTTATTGTGTGTATATATATATATATATATATATATATATTCGATTTTTAATATTTTTCTTGGTAGTACTTAGTACTCTGATGTAAAAAATAGCAGTATGAATTAACATTCTGTCACATGTCACCCATTTATTATCTGTGATACTGGTTTACATGTATTTCAAGCAAAAGTGAAAAACATTTATATGATTGTTTTGTGAGACTGATTGTGTGCACCAATTGTATTCTTAATTCAGCCTTTTCACAATTATTAACTAGGCAATAAATCTTTTTAAGCCTTATCTACTGTGTTGTGTCTTTCTTTCACCATTATGTAAGGGGGATACTATGCATATTGGTGTTGGTGCAGTACTGCATCTAAACAAAGTGTATGATGTTCATTGGTACATACTTTCTATTTATCACAATTAAAGTGGTATTGTTCAATGTGGTGAAGATTTACATCTTCTATTTTGTAGGCAACTCATTGTATGATCACATCTAAGCTGTAGCACAGGAACACTATTTGTGTGAATACTATCAGATAACTACTTATCCAGTGAAATGTATCAATTTATTGTTGAGCCTGTGTTCTGAAAACAAAGATATGTTCTGAATAAGATATTCAAAATGTTATGACAGCATTACTGCTGAAAAAGACAGGAAATTCATGGCAAAACAAACCTCTGTTTAATGCATCAGTTAGGGTTGTTCCACGGTGACAAAAGTAAGGAAATTTGGTGTTAGGGTTGAAAATCCTAACTCTGCATTCCCCCCCCAGCTCCACACAGACCAACACACACACACACACACACACACACACACACACACTAATGCAAGTAGGGGGCAGGACCAAGGCAACATGACCAATCACAGACAACCGGCAGCAGGTGACAGAAATAACATACAACTGTCTAAACATACTATAAGACACATCCATCATCATGGGCCAACAATTGTGGAAGTTCTGCCACCATCCAAGTGACTTCATTCTATGTATGCATATCACCCATCTGTTTTACTGTATTGCATTATACATTCTTGTATATCTAACACATTTTGTATATCTTGTCAATGACAGTGTGTTTATAATCACTGTAATAACATGCTAATATCTGCCCGCGGTCTTACAGCACTTTGATGACTGTTAATGCATCCTGATGTTACCCCAGAAAAATACAATTATGTGTCAGTATACTATTCTGCATACAGCACTACTGTATAATCATCTTACATTGTAGAATAACATTTCCGTGTGGTACTCTCAGACCTAACAACTCACGTGGCCACACTACACAATCGCTCAATAGTGAAAAGTTTGTCATTTTAAACAACAAAGTGTCTCTCTCGACTATTTGATATATTGCTCCTGCAATGGTATTCAAAGCATCAAAGTTTAGATGTTTGTGTTCATTAGTACATGTTAGCAGAGATAATTGTAAGACACTGTCATGTGTCTAAGCACACAGTCATCTTACCATGGCATATGACAAATTTGGATCAGAACAGTATTATCCACTAAGTCATTTGCCACTATTTTTTGAACATTTACAGCTCTATATCATACTGTGTCACCCAAAATATTATATGTTGCCAGTTAACTGTTTTTTGTCTCGTTCTGACTATGTAAGTGCAAACACATGTTACTGTTTGTATACACATTTGGACCTGCATGTGGTAGCCAAACACAACATTTTACCACCTCTGTTAGTATGCATTGATAATGCTAGCCAACATAAACACCACTATTTCATGCCTGTAAATGGTTTCTAAAAGCCGTGTTAGAAAACTGGAATTCCTTTCTGGCATAAGCACCTAGAGTCTTTGTCTGACCTTTGAGCATTGAGCCCCAGGCCTCACGTTTTACATTAACATCATGGCATCTCCAACACATGAAAGCTGCAATGCAAAACAAAGCAAAAGCCAGTGCAAACTGTAAGAAACAAAGGAACAGAACTCAGTTCTTCATGAGACGCTACTGGCAGTTGTTTTATTTATTTATTTAATTTGTTGATCAAGAAGGCTCACTGAGCCCTGAAAGGCCTTTTTTCAGGAGTGACTCGGGATTACATTACATGGTAAAATACAGAGAAAGGCATTTGATTACAGAGTACAGACAGATATATTTCAGGTTTTGGAAGAATACACCCTGTTAAAGATCAGATCATACATAAAAAAGACAAAAAGGCTGTAAAGGATCTCATTGGCCTAATAATTAAATTTAAAATTGAGCTTAATACTGTATAGAGAACACAGGCTTACTGCTAACAAGAAAAAAGCATTCCATGTTCAAACGTCACAGAACAGATCATTCCCTTCTAAAAAGTATTCAGAACCTCTAGTATGTTTGATTAGATTTTTTTTGGAAGAGAGTTATCTGCTCTGTGACATTTGACCTTGGAATGCTTTTATTTTCTAGCATTCAGCCTGTGTTCTCTACATGGTTTTAAGTTACATACAAACATACATATGAACATACAAAATGCCATGAGAAACAGGTTTCATGGTCTTTCAAGTCTGCCTGATTGTGCAGCTAGCCTCTCAACTTGCAGCTGCCCCACCCTCCCTCCCTCCTCATAACCACCCCCTCACTCTGTCCCACCATCTCTTACTCCCACTGTTCTACATGATACCACCTCCTCAGGCAGAGTGTTCCACTTATCTACCACCCTTTCTGTGAAAAAGAGTCTCCTGATTTCCCTCCTGAATCTACCCCCTCCATTCTCAACTGATGCCTCTTGTGTTCCTCCCCCTTCTGACCTGAAGAATCCCTTCTGGATTAATCCTGTTAATACCTTTAGGTACTTAAAGGTTTCAATCATATCCCTCCTATCCCTCCTCTTTTCCATGGAATACATTTGCAGCTCTTCCAGCCTCTCCTCATAGGATTTACCCTCAAGTTTTTATTTTTTATTTATTATTTATTTTATTTAGTTTTTGTTGACCGGGTAAGTGCACTAGACAAATTCTGCCTATTTTCAGGTACAACCCGGGGAAGGAGGATACAGATGAATGCCAACTGACTTTAAACCAGATTAAGTTGTTGGTGGTATTTTATGTGAATGAGGGAAATTTGGCCAGGACACCGGGGAAATTCCCCTGCTCTTTTCGATAATTGCCATAGGCTCTTTAACATCCACCTGAACTACCACCAATCCAGGTAGATGGGACCTTGGTTTAACATCTCATCCAAAAGACAGAAACCCTTAAATGTAATTTTTAAGCCAAGGGATCCTTAATAACCATTTTGTCTTTTTATGTACGTTTTGGTGTTTAATAGGATGCATTCTTTCAAATCAACTGTCATTAGCTTCTGATGGAGGATTCATCGTGTGTAGCCTAAAAGATTAATCACCTGTTTTATTTTGTAACATCTATGTTGGTCCAATGAAAGGTATCAAACCATCTTTTTTTCTGGATCTTTTGTTACAAGGACCAATATGGCAACAATAATATATTTCTTGCTAGGTAGAGTACGTTAAGCAGAAGTCATTTCTTCTGTGAGTAACAATAACTTCAGTAATGTTTGAACTAACCATCAAGGTCCTGCAAGCTCAGCATGGATCTTCTTAGCTTCACCTGCCTAGTCAAGGTAACCTTGCATTTCTCTGGGCATCAGTATTACAATGTCCACATACGACTTCAGTGATATCAATCAGAAAAGTCTAATTGGGGCACAGCCATTGTTGTTTTTTGGTATTCTGACATATTTATAAATGTGGAACAAAGTATAGACTAGGATTAAAGTCATGGTATACCACTATAGGTGGTGTTTTAATGTTTACATATGTATACCTTCACCAGGTATCTACAGTGAAGCCCACCAGGATGAAGTGCAGCAGTGCAGAATTCTGAAGTTGAGTTACTGCAGCAAAGAATGCAATTTCAATGGAAGTTAATCCTTTTTGTTATGCAGTAAACCTGTGACACTGCACTGGCAGGCTTCACTGTGTGTCAAGGATGGTCTTTTCTCTATAGATGCTTTGTTATTCTACCAAGACAACTTTCTGTATAAAAGCAGCACACAATCACACATACCCCTATAATGTAAGCATCATGGGCTGTACATGCAAATCACCATAAAATATTACACTGGTTCAAATTTAAGCAGAAATGCATGGTGCAGAAAGGCCTCTCACACAGTCTGCAAAGGGTGCCAACAGAAGACACAGACATGTGTTTCATCCTACCAGGACTCATCAGTATGCCTCATCTGCATGACACCCCAGTGGAATAAACCAGCTACCCTAAGTTGGTCTATCTGGGTTGGATTGTGGTGAGTCCAATGAAAACAGAAAACAAGCTAAAAGACAAGGAACCTTAGTGTGCAAGCACTGAGGCAAGGGTTACCCCAAAGGGCATTGGCTGGAAAGCCAAGTTTCAAAGAAATACAAAATCACACATACCCCCATAATGCAAAACATCATGGGAGGTATAAAAGCAATGGTCATTTCATCTATAGTCGCATGAATGGGAATAGTGCTTCCAAAACTGTAAGTAATGCTCACATGGAGGGGTTTTAGTTTCTCCTTTATGACTGCACTCAGATTTCTGTCATTAATTCTGGAGGGATGAAATAATGAGTAATTATTCCTGCCAATTAATATCCTACCCAACTATTTACTTCTCTAAACACTTCCTGATTAATTGATTTGATCTTTGGAATGACGGTGAGATCATCACCCATAGTTTGATCTGGTGTTATGGAGTTTCTGCATGGTGGTATTAACACTGGTAGTGTGGATGGTAACCATAACATAGAGGATAATGCATGGGAACAAGTTAATAAGAATGCTGTGTTCCCATCATGCGGTTTTCATGACAACCTAGTAAACCTCAATAGTGAGCATGAGAGGTTTACAGTTGGCATGACAACCTAGATATGGGAACTCTGCATTGTTGTTAACTGGTGCCCATCCACTGTCTTCCATAGTGTATGAGCACCAGTTAAGGTAAACTTGGCCTTACTTTACTGTGTTTTTCTGTCTTGATACTTTCCTTCTGTGCCAGCTCCCACCACCGTGACCATTCATCCAAAGCCAATAGTTCAATCAAAGTGCATCTGTAGAAATGTCTACTCTGATACGATACTATTGTGACATAGCTAAGAGGGTATACCAACTTTCTGATGTCACAATAATGCCATAACAAGGATAGGAATTCATCAAATTCCATCCTTAATCACCCACTTCCATACATTATAACAGTACTGTATCTCCTATATTTTTTCCTGTTGCTGCCAGAATCTTTTGTTGAGTGGAGAGTTGTGTCTTAATGTTACCCATATCTTTTCAAAGGTCAGCTACAGTATTCTTCAGTTAAGATATGTTAACAGAATTCATGTGTGCATGCCTAATCCAAAAGCTGTTAATATTTGTCAAAGACCACTAAAGATTAAGGATGAGGATCTTTTTACTCGAGCTGGTAGTTCTGGGGTATCAGGAATCACAATAATGGTTTTGAATGGTAGTAGAATGTTTTTCATATCCCTTATAACATCAATCAATCAATCAAAGTCTTTATTTAACCAGGCGATCACCATTGAGCAAGCTCATTTTTGAGGTGGATCTGGGTTTGTCAACAAGGAACAAGGGGCAATATACATGGGATTCAACACACAAGAAAATAATAAAAATAAAGTGAGATACAATAATAGAGTATATACAATGTATCAGCAGGTAGCATTGACAGTAGTATGTGTTTGGAACAGAAGATACAGCTAGTTTTGGGTAGGACACAATTTTTCAAATAAGTAAAGAAATATACATATCAGGTGCACCGAACACAAATAAAACCTAATATAAAAAGATATATAGAGATAAAGTATGGATAATTTAGAGCTGGAATCCGGGTCAAAGGAATGTGGAAGGGACAGATATGGGGGGCAGAAAAAGGGGAGAGGGAAGAGTCGATTATAGATGTGATCAGTCTTTTAAAAGCAGGAATTAGAATGTACTTGGACTCATTGGAGTCACTATTTAGGGTAGAGAGGAACAGAACTCCTTATTATGATGTAGAAATAGAGATTTAAAAGCTGCTAGGCTGATGGGGTGAGTTAATTTCAAAGTTTTTTGCAGCTTTTTCCACAGCTGGGGAAGCACAAAGCTGATGGCTGCTCTGCCAAAGCGAGATTTTGATTTGTAAACATAAAGGTAGACATATGACGTTCTTCTCAGGGCATACTTCCCCAGAATGCAAAAAGGTAAACAGTCAGAGATATACTAGGGCAGTTTATTTGAGATAGCTTTGTATGTCCAAACAGCAGCATTTTTTTGCTGTCTGTAAGCAAGGGATAACATAAAGCATGTACACTTGGATCTATATGTTGGCTTTTTTGGATAATCAAGACATCGTCACATGCTTTAAAATCACATATTGAGGATGAAGGCAAAATATAGATCTTCATCAGTACTCTACATTTGGTGACCAGGAGTCCCACTTCATCTCAAAGCATGATGCCTGATTTCATGCCATGAGTGAACACCACTGCATATAGCACATATCTCAGGCATAGCACCAGGGCTGTAAATCTAGTGGTGGCTAAGAGTCTCATCTGCAAGAGATGGAACAATCATTTAGCTTCCGTCTATTTACTACAATCTTTCCTAGCTAAACATCTACTCATAGTTTTATGTTATCAGCTATTTATATTCTAATCTATTAACTGTCCTGAAGATTATAACTGCTTTGGCCTGATTGACTAGGAACTGTTCTCCCTAAGTTTTTCCCAGAGTCTTCTGACATGGGTGGTAGACCCTCAACTGATTGATATGAACCCATTTGTAAAAAAATTTCCCTTAACCTATATTGATTATAAATTGTTACATAACTGGTGAGAGTTTTCTAGTGATCTCATGATGGCCTGTCCAGTTGGGGATGAATTTCTTACCTGGCAATTTCCTTTTTGCATAATTAAAGTAGATAACTCTGTTTTCTATCTGATATTCTTATGTAGTGTTTTTCTGATCATAGAATATATTTCTACCATCTGCACTTCTCCCAAGGTTATCTTGAGCAAATGAAAAGACTTCCTGTATATGCAAGCAATAATACCCAATAGGGTGGATGGTATTGGGCAATACTGGACTGCCCATGGGTGTAATGAGGCCTGATGCCACAGGCAGAGGGCCTTATAGCCCCTGGAAGGTTTGGTATTGCCCATGCCACCTACCCTGGAGGGTATTATTGCACTTAGTAAATGGGCTAACTGTGTCATTTTTTTAGGATTACACAGACAAATATTAAGTAATTCTATAAAATTGACTACAGTACCTTTTTTTGTTCTTTTGATGTAAAGTAGTCCATGACTGTACCTCTGGTAGTGTGCTGTACCAGCCCCCCCCTCCCGATTAGTGTGAGCCTTTCCTATTTTGCTGCCCCATTGCTGAAAGTTTTTTTTAATATGCTGTCAATAACAGGAGAAGATCAAAAATAATGTTGTAAATCTCTGCTGCTGGTATTGGTGGGGAGCTCGTTTGACATCACAGTACATTGAATAATATAGTTTTGTGCTGGCAGTTTTAGTAGAAGGGAGAGGTGCATGATGCAGATTTCAAAACTGCAGTGACGAGATGCAGATTTCCAAAGCAGACTGGTGAGCTAGAATTTCTTGTGTGTGACTACTGATTTAAATTATTAAGTGAGGGCAATTTTGGGGAGAACTTGCGTGCTTCTGGGGGGGCTACCACACTCGGCCATTCACTCAAATGATGAGCACTTTTACTTTCAGGAGCGAGTGAGCACCTGAGCAGCAGGTTGCAGAGAGAATGGGTCATTGTATATAAAAAAACACATTTACATAGGTAAGGTAGTGTGCTAAGTACTGTAGTGTAGAGCGGGGGGGCAGAGTCAGTATCACTAAATGGGCTGTCACTTGTGTAAACCAGGTGACTGTAGTGTCAGTGAATGAAAGTTCAGGGGGGCAGAGTCTCTCACTAGGTGAGAGAAAAAAATGGTGGTGCTTTTAAAATGAAAGGAGGTGCTTTAGCCAATGATAGAGGAGGTTATGCACTTTGATACTTCACTGGGTTGGCATGCCTGGTACTTTTAACTTACAGGGCTCTCACTGTAAGTTAATGTACCCCTACCAGCCAATCACATTTCTTACAGTGTTAAGCCCATTTTCTAAGTTGTCTTAGATTACACCAGTATTCATGTGTTGTCATGGTGCTAGCTAAATCAATGTCACCAACTAGGCATGATAGGTGTAGTGAGAGAACCATTTTCCTAACAATGATCATTTCAAGTGGGGAGATACTAATGGAATTGTTTGGTGTCATACAGATAGTCATATGTACAAGAGGAAGTTTCACACCCCAATCTCAGCCAGAGGTGAAGGTGTACTTCTGAAGAATACTTACAATGCTCCAATTTGCTCCTGTTTTTTTCCTGAGGATTGGGGATGGTATGATACATGGAGCTTGCCCTGTACTCCCAAAGTTTCCCACACTTCACCATTACTTGTTCAGTGACGTGTGCTCCTCTGTCAGATTCCACTGATGTAGGTAGGCCCCATACAGCTCCATTGGCTGTCATGTTGGGCATACATTCTTGTCAATTGACTTGCCAGTAGATGCTGCCACTGGCACATTCCTTGGCTAGTTGATTGGCAAAATCATTTCTGTCTTTGAGTTGGCTCTCCTTGGAGTGTCCTTTGTTTTTTTTCTAATAGACCATCATTCCATTTTCCGCTACTTTGTGATCAATGGTCAAGATTAAAATTAAATTTTTTTATATATTTTTCTTTTGCATTTTTCATGCCCTGTTTTCTCCAGCAGGGGGATGTGAGAGGAATGTCTGTCTGTCATACTTTGAATCAGTACAAATGATCAAGTCAACAATTTTGTATTTAATGGCCACCTCTATGGTCAAGAGGATGCTTGCCATTTCAGTGTTCTGGCTAGGTTTTGGCCTATGGCTTATCCCATTGGCATTATGAGGTAATCCACTTCCCATATGAAGGCAGTACCAGCACACAGAGTGCTGTCCTTGTGGTATACAAAACCATCCACATAGACTTTTGGAAGGCTTCTACAGATACCTGCATTATAGTACTTATGCCTAATTGGCATTTTAGGAAATGGTGCCACTTCATTTCAGGACCTGGGTTTTTATAATACTTGGCAGCACAATCATGACTTTCAGCAAGACCTTGGGCCAAGGTGGTTCTTTTTCTTGGTGTAGTGAACCTCCAAGGAAAGTCCTTGGAGTACCATGGTTCAAGATATAATCCTGCTTCTGGAACCCCCCCCCCTTAACTTCTGGCTTCCTAGAAAGGTAAGAGGTTATTGATATGTCTCCTAGGTGATCTGTCCTCCGGTGTGCTGCCTAAAATGTTGAATGGTCAAACCACTACTAACATGGTGTTCTCACAAATGGAAAACTTATTCTCTACATCACTTTGAGTCTTAATTGCAGAGACAATAATTTCCCTGCTCGTGTCATGCATCTGGGGCAGTGAGGGGCTAGGATTATGCTGTATATGAGTGGTGCCTAAGAGGAACACTTTCATTCATTGGGTGTATGCTAGACATGGAGCCTTGCTTAACCATTCCTTTAGCTCCTCTGAGTCTTCTTCCTGTCTGGATTCCAACACCCAGGGCATGTCTTTCCTCAACAATTCAAAGAAGGGCAATGCTATTTCAGCACAGTATTCGATGAACTGTCTGAACTAGTTAACAAACTCTAAGAAAACTACATAGTTTGATGTGGTTTCTTAGGAACTATGGGGTGCAGATGGCTTGAATTCTATCTTTTATGGATGAATGCCCTGGAGTCCCATGGTGTATCCCATGTAATCCACTTGCAATTAAAACCACTGCCCTTGGTCAAGGACAGCTTGGTACCATCTTCTCTCAGTGTGCCTAAAAAATGGCTAGGTTTGGCTAGATGTTCTGGTCACATGGCTGACTTCACAAGTATGTCATCAACATAAATTAGGATTCCATTGGCTGCTGAATCAGGCAAGGCCTTGTGTGTAAATATGTTGAATTCAGAAGGGAAGTTAAAGTACACAAAATGAAGCCTGTTCGAGGTACATTGGGTATTGTCAAAAGGAAAGGCCAGTTTGTACTGGTCATCAGGGTGTACCTTTAGAGTCCAGATTCTGTTTGCCAAATCTAGTGAGGTGAAGAATTTTGCTCCCTCAGTCTTGGTCAGGCTCTGGTCCAGGTAAGTCATGGGCCATCTTCAAAGTGATACCTGTTTATTCATGTCTTGTAGCCTACGGTAAGTAACCACTTACCAGTAGTCTTAAGCACAGGCCAAATTGTGCTATGTATTTATTTAAAAGTTTAACCAGGAAGTACATACTGAGCTGAAAACAGCTTGTTTCCAGATTTGTCTTGAGGGAGAGAGGTGTAGGATATAACTAACAATACAGAAATAACAAGGTAAAATACAATAATATAGTTTTACAAACAGAATTATAATTATAGACAGAATAGTAAATGAAGATTTCTAGAAAATAACACACACTCTAATATATACAGAAAGGAAGCAAGCAGAACAGTAAGAGGAGGGTAAGACTTGATAATAAAAAAAAAGAAGAAGAGTCTCACGCAGTTGCAGGTAGGATGGCAAAAGTCTAAAATAAGAGTCTTTAGGAAGGAAAGAAGGAGAAGAGGCAGAATTAATAAGAAGGGGAAGGGAGCACCAAGTTTTGGAAGGTGATAAGAAAATGCAAATTAGCCAACAATAGATTATTTATTTATTTATTTATTGAATTACAATACCTTTGAGCCAGAGGTACTTTTACAAAGGTTCCACATCAGGTAAAAGTCAAACACAGTGACATAGTAAGTTACAAAAATATAGGTAAAGTGAACAGTGCATGATAGACAAAATAAAGTGCAAACTTAAGGAGAATACAGAATAACAATGCAGCCAGGTAAAGTCTATGTCATGATAGAGGGTGGTGGTAGAATAGGAGCAGGGGGAGTATGGGAAGGAGGGATAAGATAGACAGAACAGGGAAGATTAGAGCACAAGAAATGGGTATCGAGGAAGGGGGAGGAAAAATAGAGGTCGAAGAGGGGTCAGTTTCATTTTAAATGGGGGGATAGCTTAGGTCAGACAATCACACCTGCACTGTGTTGCAAGGTGCTGCCAAAGTTTGTTCTTAAATGGGCAAATTTCCTAGATGGAAAAGAGAGGGAATAGAAAGTATTGTTGTGGAGAGGGTAGGAGGAAGAAGGAAGAGGGGAAAGAAGAGATTTGAGATTAAAGGGAAGAATGACAAACCAGAATTTGGATCAAAAAGAGACGCAATGGGAAAGTCACCTAGCATCAAGAGAGGGCAGGGAAAGAGCTGACTAAAGACAGCAGTGGCAAATATGAGGGGGCAGTCTAAAGCAGAGCCACAGAAAGAATGAAAAAGGGGGTCCAGTCTGGCAAAGAAGGATTTAGGAGCACCACTTTAGACTATATCACAGTAGTCAAAAATAGGATAATTTTTAGGACAATTTATCAGCAGGCAGGGAGTGATATGCTCTAATTATTCCTGTATAAAGCACCAAGCTTAGGGTGAAGCTTTTGGTGAATTGAATCAATGTGCACAGGCAAACCAAGATGCCAGTCAAGGCAGACCCTGAGGTACTTAAAGAGGAGACATCTTCAATATTAGCACCATCAAGGGTTTTAATAGGAGGAGAGAAGTAAGTTTGGCAAGCCTCTGATGGGTGCCAAATGTCACTGAGACTGTTTTTTGGCATTAAGAGACAATTGATGATCCTTGAAGCAGTGGTGAATGTTGTCAAAATCCAGCTGAAGCTGGTAGCTGAGGTCATGGGGCAAGGAGCCAGATGCAAAAAGAGCTGTATCATCAACATACAATGAACAGACACAGATGAATAGACAGAGGATATATAATTTAGGAATATTGAAAAGAGAATAGGACCAAAGACAGACCCTTGAGGGACACCTGAGCCAATGGGAAGTGAAGGTGAAATGGATTTTCCTATCTGGCAGTTTGAGACCTGCCTTTAAGGTAGGGACAAAACCAGCTGACTGAAGAGTCAGAAAGGCCCACAGCTTTAAATGTGTCTAGTAGGAGGGGATGTGCCACAGTGACAAATGGCTTAGCAAGATTAACAAAACTGGCCAAGGTCATCTGTCCTATATCCATACCTGTATGAATGGAATCAGCCAGCCGAAGGAAGGAGGGAGGTACTGTATTGTGATTTAAATTTGTCTTTCTGATGACTCCCTGCTCTAAAAGGGTAGCCAAGGTTTCCTGGATAGACTCATAATCAGCTATGGGAATCTGGAATTGCCAGACGTATACTGGTTTTGAACCTGGGGCTGTAGGAATCCTTACCATGTGGATGTCAAATGTAAATGATAACGCAAATGGTAAAAGAAACGCAAGCACAAATGTAATGAAAACAGAAATGGTAACGCAAATGCTAACGGCAACAGAAACGCAAATGGTAATGAAAATGATAATGCAAATTCTAACAGCCATGGAAAAGCAAACACAAACGGTAATGAAAACGGTAACAAAAATGCAAACAGTAACACAAATGCAAAAATAAATGCAAATATTAATGGCAACGGTGACACAGAAGGAAACAGTAACACACTCATCGGAAACACCACCGAAAATGCAAATATCAAGGGCACTGGAAATGCAAACATAAATGATATTGAACATGCAAACGGTAATGGTAATGCAATTGGAAACACAAATGGTTACAGTAACACCAATGATGACACCAAAGGAAACACTAACGCACATGTAAATGCAAACGCAAGTGCATACGCAAATGGTAACACACATGGTCACAGTAATGTAATTGGAAACATAAATGCTTATGGTAACACCAACGATGATGCCAAAGGAAATACAAACGCAAACATAAACACAAATGCAAGCACATATGCAGATGCAAATGGTAATGCACACGATGAAGGAAAAGTAAATGCAAACAAAAACAGTAACGGTAATGCAAGTGGTAACAGTAATGCAAACACAAGTGCAAACACAAACACAAAGGATAATGTACACGGTGATGCAAAAGTAAACTCAAACAAAAATGGTAATAGTAATGCAAACACACGCGCAAACTCCATGGGTAACGCACATGGTGGCATGTAACTACTAACGCAAAAGGTAATGGAAACACAAATGGTAACAGTGACGCAAATGCAAATGGTAATGCACATGGTAACAGTAATGCAAATGGAAACACAAATGCTTACGGTAACACCAATGATGATGCCAGAGGAAACACAAATGCAAACATAAACAACAACACAAGCACGTACTCAGATGCAAATGATAACTCACACAATGAAGGAAAAGTAAATGCAAACAAAAACAGTAACGGAAATGCAAATGGTAACAGTAACGCAAACACAAGCGCAAACACAAACACAAAGGGTAATGTACACAGTGATGCAAAAGTAAACACAAACAAAAACGGTAACAGTAATGCAAACAGATGCACACACTCCATGGGTAACGCACATGGTGACATAAATGCTAATGCAAACAGTAATGGAAACACAAATGATAACAGTAACGCAAATGCAAGTGCAACTAGACTATCAGGAAGTAGCAAATGCTTATTTTTTTAAAAATGATGGGGTGGGTACTAGACTACCAGGGATATAAAGAACAAATATAAATAGACATGGGGGGCACTAGACCACTAGGGATAAAATAATGAGATATTAATCAAATACACATGGGTGGCCACTAGACTACCAGGGAAAAACAGATCTTTATGTCTGTCATCATGATCAGGGGAAGGGGGCAGCTAGACTACAAGGGATCATGAAAACGTATCTGCTTTTATTCACATGGGGCTCAACAAAGCCCCCTGAGCAAAATCCACCCTCATATAACAGTCTAGGGCACCCCTGGGCTACAGAAATCTATTTAAAAATCTGGCCATCTCATCCCTCACTCTTTGTTCGCAAGTGGGCAATTTCTTTGATCGTGAGACTGCAAATTCTTTGACTGCGAGATTCTTTGATCGTGATCGTGCATCGCGAGCGAGGGATAAGATGGCCAGATTAAAAAAATCAATTTTCTCAGTCTAGGGGTCTGCTAGGAAGACAAACGAGGGTGGATTTTACTCAGGGGGCTTCGTCTGATGAACCATGGCAGTGGTTTGCTGCAATTCAGTAAATTTTTTAAATTTGAACACTTTTTATTCTTTGATCGTGACCCCGCAAATTCTTTGATCACGAGCCTGCAAATTCTTTGATCACGATATTCTTTGATTGCGATTGTGCATTGAGAGCGAGGGACAAGATGACCAGTTTAAAAAATCTATTTTCTCAGCCCAGGGGTGTCCTAGGAAGACAAATGAGGGTGGGTTTTACTCAGGGGGCTTCGTTTTGTCGAGCCATGGCAGTGATATATCACAATTCTATCAATTTCTGGATTTATAACATTTTAAATTCTTTGTTCATGAGCCTACAAATTCTTTGATCGTGAGATGTTTTGAACGCCATCTTTGATCGCAAGATGGGAACAAGATGGACAAATATTTTATAATGGAATAGATAGGGAATTTTTACCAATCTTTAACATTGAATATCTCAGAAACGGTTTGGTCTTTTTACTTGAAATTTGGAGGGTGTTTATGGCATGTCCTGTAGATGTGAATTATCATGTCTACATGTCAGAGAATTTGTTTTTATGGAGATATTACATGACAGACTTTACATGTTGCAGACAGTGGTTTGCTTGTGGTGGTGGCTTGAAATAGATAGGATACGTCACCTTAGTGTCATGGATGTAGCTGTCAGTTGTTGTGTCTATTAAATGTCAACAGGTGCAGAACTGCACCAGTCTGACAAATGAAAATCTCATACTTTAAAGTGCTATATCTTGGGCATAGTTTGGTCTTTTCACTTGAAATTTGGAGGCTGTTGACAGCATGTCCTGTGGTTGTAAATTAGAGTGTTTCTGTGTCAGAAGATATCTTTTTGGTGGAGATATGACGTGGCACAGTTTACATTCTGTGGACAGTGTTTAGCTTGTGGTGGTGGCTTGAAGTTCATAGGATACCTAGCCTTAGTGTCATGGATGTCATTTTCAGTCGTTGTGTGTGTTAAATGTCTGCAGGTGTGGAACTGTGCCACTCTGATGAATGAAAATTTCAAATTTTAACATCATATCATGGACACGGTTTGGTCTTTTTACTTGAAATTTGGAGGGTGTTGACGGTATGTCCACTACATGTTAATAGAGGTGTTTACGTGTTGGACAATAGATTTTTTGCTGAGATATTGTGTGGTGCAGTTTACATTTTGTGGACAGTGTTTTCTATTGTTCTACTACATTAATATTTGTTTAGTGGCTGGTTGTTCTGTTGTGAATGTACTTTTTAGTCATTAGCTGTATAATGTGGCCCAACACTTACAAGTTGGTGGGAGCGTAGGGCCCCACCAACTTGCGCAACTTCTACTTTTCTATTCTTTGTTAAAAAGTAATGAAATTAAATGCAAAAAAACTTTGTTAATGCATCAGTTAGGGTTATTCTACAGTGACAAAAGCAAGGAAAATCGACATTAGGGTTCCCACACCTTGCACCCTACCCCCACCTTGCCCCCACCAATAGGCATCGGAGTGTGCATTGGGGTCATTGGCCCTAACTCTCACCCCATGGGTGGGGTGGTGGGTGTACAGTGGGTGGTCAGGCTGGGGGTGCGGGTTTGAATCACAAGTGGACTTATTTTTTACACATTCAAAAAAAAATCAAGGGGCCATTTTCTTCTTATCAGGATGCAATGGACATGGGTGTGTTGGGGGGTGCCTCTAGATGCTAGGGCAAGGATGTACATGAAGGACAACATTTATTGGAGGGGGGGTGCCAGTAGACACCAGTGATAAAGAATACTTCTACAGGGTCGGGCACGGGAGGGTGGGGGACACCAGTGGACACCATGAATATAGAATATATTTATGAGGAAAGGTCAAGCTGCAGGGAAAGTCTGTCAATTTCATTTATTCATGTGTATATTAAATATAGATACATAGATACATAGACAGTGTAGGCAGATAAGGGCCTACGGCCCACCCAGTCTGCCCATTTGAGCTTGTAAGTTCACTTTATGCTTTCCTAAAAGTCTGTTGCCCCTCACCCCTGACCATCAGAATTCCTTTATGTCTATCCCATGAATTCTTTAATCACCGCTTCCTCTGGCAGGGTGTTTCACCTGTCCACCACCCGTTCTGTGAAGAAATTCTTCCTCATGTTTCCTCTGAATCATCCTCCCTCCAACTTCATCCCATGCCCTCTAACCCTGGAACATTTTTATCGCTTAAAAATAGTGTATTCCTGCACCCTGTTCCTCCCTGTAAGATACTTGTATATCTCTATCATATCCCCTCTCTCCCTCCTCTCCTCCAGGGAGAACATATTCAAGTCATTCAACCTGTCCTCATAGGGCTTGTGATTCAATCCATGTACCATCTTTGTTGCCCTCCTCTGAACCTTCTCTACCCAGTCTATGTCCTTTTGTAGGTAAAGTCTCCAGAACTGTACACTGTACTCCAGGAGGGGCCTCATTAGTGTCTTGTATAGTGGAATTCCTCCCTTTTCCTGCTGGTGATGCCCCTGCCTATGCATCCCAGCATCCTATTTGCTTTACCTGCTGTCTTGTCGCACAGTTTCCTTACCTTGAGGTCATCAGAGATGATAAACCCAATATCCCTGTCTGACTTGGTGCATGCTATATCCTCACCCCCCCCCAACTGATATATTATGCCAGGGTTTTTTGTTCCCCAAATGCATTATCTTGCACTTCTTTGCATTGAATTTAAACTTCCAAACCCCTGACCATTCTTCAAGTTTCTGCAGGTCCCTTCTCATTCTGTCTACACCATCTGGTGTGTCCACTCTGTTACAGAGCATTGTGCCATCATCGAACAGAGAAATTCTGCCTTCTAGGTCCTGCATAATGTCACTGATAAAGACGTTGAATAGGACCGGTCCCAGCACTGATCCCTGTGGTACCCCACTGGTCACTCTTCCCACTGTGGAGTGACAACAATTTACAACCACCCTCTGTATCCTGCCACCCAGCCAGTTACCTACCCACCACACTACTGTCCTGCCCACACCCATATTCCCCAGTTTGTGTAATAGTCTTCTATGTGGCACAGGTCAAAGGCCTTGCTGAAGTCCAGATAGGCCACATCCACTGCCCTTCCCTGATCCACCTCCCTAGTCACCCAGTCAAACAATTCAATGAGGTTGGTCTGACTTTACCTCCCCCTGGTGAAACCATGCTGCCTTGGGTCCTCTAGTCCATTGACAACCAGATGTTCCACCAATCTCTCCTTCAGTAGTGCTTCCATGATCTTCCCCACTACTGAGGTGAGGCTGACTGGTCTGTAGTTCCCCACTTCTTCTTTGTTCCCACTTTTGTGTAAGGGGACTACATCTGCTGTCCTCCAGTCTTTGGGTACCTCCCCTGTTTCCAGTGATCAGCTAAACAGGATTGCCAGAGGTTCAGCCACCACCTCTCTTAGTTCTTTAAGGACCCTGGGGTGCACCCCATCTGGCCCCATTGCTTTATCATCTCTTATTCCTTCCAGTTCCTTCAGGACCCTTTCTCATGTGAAGGGACTTGGGTCCATTTCTGCACCATTCCCACCCCTTGTACTCCCTTCAGGCCCATTACCCTCCTCTTCCTCAGTAAAGACTGAGCAGAAATACCTGTTCAATATGTCAGCTTTACTGTTGTCATCCTCCACGTGGCCCCCATCCTCAACCTTTAGTCTCACTATCCCTCCCTTTGCTTTCTTTTTTCACTTATGTACCTGTAAAAGGTTTTGTCCCCTCTACCCACTGATTTTGCAATGTAGTCTTCTGTCTGAGCTTTGGCTTCCCTTCCTGACCTCCCTGCATCCCTTTGCTTCTCCTGGTACTTCTCCCTATCCCCTTCTGCCTGTGTCTTTTTGTATTATCTGAATGCAATCTTTTGGGCCTTCACTTTCTCTGCTACCTCCTTGGGAAACCATAATGGCCACGTCTTTCTTTTCCCCTTGCTAACCCGCTTAATGCATAATTCTGTTGCTCTTGTAACCCCCATTTTAAATACTGTCCACTGTTCCACAACCCCTGCTTCCCGCCTCATTCCCCTTAATGGCTCTTTCAAGCATCTCCCCATTTTCCCAATGTCTGCCTCCTAAAATCCAGGATACATGTTTTTGTGTGGTTTGGTTCTGCTCCTTCTGTGATTTCAAACCACAATGACTGGTGGTCACTGTTCCCCAGGTGCTCCCCCACTGTTACCCCATCACACTGTCCCTGTTTCTGAGCATATGGTCCAGTATTGCCTTCTGCTGAGTTGGTTCCATGACCAGTTGCTTGAGGAAGGCACCTTGAAGGGAGTCCAGGATAAATCTGCTCCTGGTTGATGCAGCTGCTGGGATGCTACAGTCTACATCTGGAATCTTGAGGTCTCCAACCAGCACTACCTCACCCTTGTCTGACATCCTTTGGATGGCTAGCATCAGCTCTCTATCTGTTTCTTCCTCCTGGGCTGGTGGTCTATAGACCACACTTGTGTGGATGGATGGCCCCTTTCCTTTCCAGCTTATCCCACAGTATCTTGCCCCCATTCTGTTCCTCTTGGATCTCTGTGGCATTTATGTTATCTTTCACATAAAGTGCCACTCCTCCTTTCTTCCTATCTGCCCTGTCTCTTCTGAATATGTTGTAGCCTGGTATGGCCATTTCCCAGTCACGGTTATCATTACATCAGGTTTCTGCGATGGCCACAATGTCCAGGCACCATGACAGCCTCCAGATCCTCCATCTTGTTGCTCAGGCTCTTGGCATTGGCACACATGGTTTTCCATGATTTGAACTCCCTAGACTGTTTAGCTTTTCTACTCCAGCCACTTCCTTGGTTGTCCTTTATCTCTGGTTCTCCCTGCTGTCTGCCCTTCTGTTGAATTGTACCTCTTTTTTGCCTATCTGCCTCTTGGGCACTTATCTCCATCTTTTGCACACTGCTTTGTAGAGATATGCACTCCTTCTGTTCACTGGTTTCACTGGTTGCTGTGGGGGTGGGCAGTTAGGTACCCTCCTTGCTGGCCTGCCACTCCCCTTGGCTAGTTTAAATGCTTGTCCATGTGGCATTTAGACTTATCATTGAGTGCTTGGATTCCCCTCCAGGATGCATGCAGGCCATCAGGCTTGAACAAGCCTCCATCCCTCCAGGTGGGTCCCCAGTCACCAATAAATCCAAACCCTTCTTCACAGCACCATTTCTTCAACCATGCAATAAAGATCCTGGTGCACACACCCCTATGCTGTCCCATGCCTCTCACATGTAGTACTTCTGAGAAGGTGACAGAAGTAGCTACTTGCTTGAGACCCTTCCCCAATTTCCTAAACTCTTCCTGAACTTCCTTTGGCTTCTCATTTGCCAGG
Organism: Neoceratodus forsteri; assembly: GCA_016271365.2. Classification (NCBI taxonomy): domain Eukaryota; kingdom Metazoa; phylum Chordata; order Ceratodontiformes; family Ceratodontidae; genus Neoceratodus; species Neoceratodus forsteri. Next base: position 50,486,341 of record CM057449.1, on the reverse strand, counting down.
ATATTAGTAACTAGGTGGATAAGGACATCCAGCTCACCCTCCTATCTTGCCTTCCCAATGATCCACAGGATCTTTCTCACATCCTTCCATGCTGTGGCACCTGGTAGGCACCTCACCTCCCTGTCCTCCCCCTCCTGTGTTCCTAGCTGGATCCCTATTATGATGGAGTCCTCTACCAGGATTCACTTCCTCCTCCTCCTCCTCTGGGGTCCACTGCTCTCCCCACTGATGTAACCTTCTTGGCTGACCTCCACATCCTTCCCTTCCACTTCTCTGGGTACTTCTATTTGCAGAATAAAAAGCAAATTCTGTACTGTTTACCTCTATGAGGTTAAGGGAGAGCTTTAAATGATAAGTTCCACTTATAAAAGAACTCAGACACACTGTACTGTGTAATTCATCACACTGCCTTTTTTATGCTACTATTCATTTTAACTGAGGGTTGCTTGCTCAGCCACTATGTGTCTCTTTCTCTCTCAGTGAGTTGCTGGGGACATATGATGACTACACTACACTGTGAAAATAAAATTAGTTACCAATATTCAATCAAAAGCCCCTTCTTTGTTTTAGTGTTCATGGAGAGAAGAAGAATGTATCTGCAGAGTTACCAGTCTTTAACAAGTGCATGCACAAGGTTGGAGAATCTTTTCTATAGGCCAATTTGCTGAGCTGATGAGGCTCTCTGAAGCTATAAGGTATTCCATGCAGTTTGGTGCATTTTGGGGTCCAGTTTTCTCAGAGGCAAGTGCATAGTCATAAATGTTAAGATACATAAAAAAAGAAGGTAATTAAGAAAGAGAATATGTATGTTTCTGTTTTCTTGACTTCTTAAATAATAAAAAAGAATTGCTACACAAAATGTGAATATTTAAGAAGTATCTGATCTGTAGATCACAGGCATGTACTCTAAAACTAGAAAATTTACACACAGTTTTATTTAAATTTATTTAAAACCATTATTCTCTGGAGTGAGTGTGAGCTTGCTGCTGCCATGACATGGTTGCAAGTGAACAGAGTAATTTGAATCAGTGGTCAGCTGTGAGGCAAGGATACCATTACAGTACATGAAAAAATTATGTACGGGAGATGGGAGCACAGGGCCCAGAGCACCCTGCACTCCCACAGGCAAATAAGGATATTATTAAATTATCTCAAAAATTATGGATGGATGAGAGCACAGGGTCCAGAGGGCCCTGTGCTCCCACAGCCAAATAAGGATATGAGTATACCATCTAAAAAGTAAGAAACTTAATAAAAAAAAAAATGCAATTAATGCACTAGTAGGGAAACATGGCTTTAAGGTTTCCAACCCAAACACCCCCTCCCAGAAGCACAGCAGGTATGGGATGTGCACTGGGATTCTCAAGCCTAACGCTCAACCCATTCTCATACACTGTACACATCTGAACTTATTTAAGGGGTGAGCATTAGGCTTGAGAACCACAAGGCATGTCCAGCATGATATATATATATATATATATCTGTTCTTTGCAAAAAACATTTCATTAATGCATCAGTTAGAGTTGTTTCCACAGTGACAAAAGTGTGGAAATTCAGCATTAGGGTTACCACCCCACCCCCATGCCCACATCCTCAATACACCAACAGCTGTTGGGGTGTGCCATGGGGTCGTCAACCCCAGCTCTCACTCCCATTCCATGTGTAAGCAAGCTGTCATGCTACAGTATAGGAGAATGGGGTGAGAGTTAGGACTGATGACTCCATGGCACACCCCGACATTTGTTGGTGTGAGGAGGATGGGGTGTGGGGGTGGGGTGGTAACCCTAAAGTTGAATTTTCACACTTTTGTTGATGTGGAAACAATTCTAACTGATTCATTAACAAAGCTTTTTTTGCAAAGAATTTTCTTTCTTTTGGAAAAAGTTTAATATAAATAGTAAATGGTATGTGTTGCTGAGAGTGGGAGTCCCAGCAAGATGCCCATTTGTTCATAATGATATGTGTCTGTGGGAGTGCGGTCCCTCTGGGCCTTGCACTCCTACTTACACATAGCTGCAGAGCCATACAGCAGCCCTATAGGGCAAGGAACCCTTGTAACACAAATTAGCCAATATCTCAGGATCCATAGCAGCTAGGGAAGAAATTCAAGTGTTGTAATCATGACAGCGAGACCTCTATGTATCATAAATTGACTGAACTCATATCTCAAACCATTTTCAAGATGCAGACACCAAAAAGCGCTGTGAGTGCTATCTCTGATGGCATAATAGTGGTCTACGAACATGAAATGAGCAATTAGAATACTAATTTCCAAATATCTCAGTAACTGTACAAGGTAGAAAAAAAATCAAAATTCATGGTCTTAATGGTTTGCCAACCTACTTCAAGAACTAAGAATTTCTGCATCAAAAAATCTGTATCTAGAACCATTTTCGAGATACAGGGTCTGAAAGGCAGCATGGGTGCCATAGTGTTATCCTATGGAAACATTTCTCAACTTCGGAATGCTGTAACTATGGGCCTGTTCAATATTTTCATACCAAACCACCACACAGCACATCTGTGGGACCAGGGCATGACACCCTGCAAATTTCATGCCAAAAGCACAATCTACCTTGCCACAGTGAAGTGATCAAGAAAACAGCACATTACAAAATGTGTTTGTGCAGTGTCACCGCAATTACTTTAATGTTTTCTTGACTCTCCTATATCTATAATGGGAACGTTGTTGTGCAAACAAAAATGTTGCTAGGGTTATTTTTTGGGGGTTCGCGATTGTATTCGCAGCAACAAAAAATGTTGCCATGATCAGAAAACAGCAAAATGGTGGAAAAAGTTTGAAAAACATATTTCTTGACCAAACATAGAAACATAGAAGTTGACAGCAGATAAGGACCGCAAGGCCCATCCATTCTGCCCATTTTTCTACCTTATAAATGTGCCATCGACCTTTGCTCTGTCAATGGCCTATCTATTCATACTCATCTGTATTGTTCCCTTATGCCTATCCCATGCCTGTTTGAAGCCCTGCACTGTGTTCATATCCACCACTTAATGAGGTAGGCCGTCCCATGCATCCACCACCTTTTCTGTGAAAAAGAACTTCCTTATATTACCACTTAATCGGCCTCCCTCTAATCTCATGCTGTGTCCTCTTGTCCTGATATTTTTCTTATATCGAAACATGTTAGACTATTTCACCTTGTTAATGCCTTTAAGGTGTTTAAATGTTTTTATCATATCACCTCTCTCCCGTCTTTGCTCTAGTGTATACATATTGAGCTGTGTTAATCTGTCCTCATATGTTTTCTGATGCAGTCCCTGCACCATTTTGGTTGCCCTTCTCTGGACTACCTCAATTTGGTTAATGTCCTTGTGAAGGTGTGGCCTCCAGTACTACAAGCAGTACTCCAGATGGGACCTAACCAGTGTCTTGTAAAGAGGGATTATTACCTCCCTTTTCTGACTTGTGATCCCCTACTAATACACCCTAACATCCCCCTAGCCTTACCTACTGCTTTAGTGGTTTGCTTGGATGATTTCAAGTCATCAGTGGTGATGATGATGCCCAAGTCTCTTTCTTCCCTTGTGACTGCTATCAACTCCCCTCCCAGCCTATAGGTGGCTTCAGGGTTTCTCTTCCCTATGTGCATGATCTTGCACTTCTTTGCATTAAACCCCAGTTGCCACTCTTCCGAACATTTTGCTAGTTTATCCAGATCTCTTCTCATTCTGCCCACCCCTTCTGGTTTATGAAAAACTAATGCCAGGGTCATGTTCCACAGAGCCCAATTAGGTAAACACAACTGTTGGTGTTTACCAAAGGGCATTATTTTTTGAGTTACGTTTTTTCTTTCTCACTAACTGAAAAGAAAATTGCAGCAGAATGAAAACAATTTCAGAGAGCTCGACAACAAAAAATGTGATCGCCAAAATGTTTGCAGTGCACATACAAATTTTCCCACAGGCTATAATGGGACTTGAAAAAATAGAATAACTTTTAAATGGAGCAATATTTTTTCACCAGATCTTCAAAAGGCACCAGTTCAACCCAGGCCACAAGTAGACAAATATATTTGAAGCCATTCAAACACATTCTTCAGTCCATTATGGCTTACCATAAAATGTGCAAAAAAGCATGATTTTTCACATTTTGAGTGCCTCACGGTTCTATACCCGTACACCTGACCACAGCGAATCTTTCCAGATCCAGAGATCTTTGACAGACACTTGTAGATTCCAAATTTCAGGCAAATCGGACAAACAGTTGCAAAGTTATTAAAGTGCAAACTTTGAGGTTTAACATAGACGTGACTGCAAACCTATATATATATAAAGATATATATATATATACATATACGTGTGTAGTGTGTGTGTATATATATATATATATATATATATATATATATATATATATTAGAAGCAAAAAACTCTATTTAATGCATCAGTTAGGGTTGTTCCACAGTGACAAAAGTGAGGAAATTCGGTGTTAGGGTTGAAAGAATCCCTTGCACCCCCCAGCCCCCCCCAACCGGCAACAGGGTGTGCACTGGGGTCATCAGCCCTAACTCTCACCCCATCACATGTGTAAAGAAGCAGAGGTATAGGAGAATGGGGTGAGAGTTAGGACCGATATATGGGCAAACATGTCTTTCTCAGTATTTTTATCCATGTCAGCACATTTTTGTAGGCTTGCTCTGAAATGTGGAATGGCTGTATTTGAAGACAAGACACACCTTTGTGCTATTTTTGATGATGATTGGACATTCATTGTGTATTTGGCACCATGGTGAACATTAGAAATTATTTTGGGGTGCACTGCGGATCCCATGAATGTTTAGGGGGTGATTGTGTGTTAGTGTTCAAGTACTTATTTACACATTTGTTTAAATGTATACATAGCCAGTTAACTGCAATTGTTGATGGACTTATGGCTTGTCAAAGATGCGATGTTATCCGATGGGAATTTAGATATGTTTTATGTTGATATACAATATACATACACATATAGGTCTATATATATATATATATATATATATATATATATATATATATATATATATATATATATACACACACACACACAGATGTATACGTGTATATATATATATATATATATATATATATATATATATAGATATAGATAGATAGATAGATAGATATATGTCAGAGATAGCCTACTCTAAGGTGTGTGGTCACATTCTGATATATGCATGGCTTTGTGTGCGTCAACCACCCATGATGTGCATATATCACAGTGTCAATGCACACCCTAGAGTGGGTTGTCTCCCTTATAAAATGGCAAAATTGTTTTGGAGGGGGTGAAGTGCAAGTGTGTGGTTGCTTTCTGATATAAGCATGATCATGTGATGTGTTTCAGCCAATCAGCATACATAATTTTTCCTACCCATTTTATAAATATAGTGCAGCTATAGTTAGGGTAGTTAGGGTTGCCCGGCCACTTCTATGTTAAACCCCATATTTTGCACTTTAATAATGGTGCCACTGTATGATGGATTTGCCTGAAAATTTACATGCGCCGTCTGCCATCACAGATCTCAGGATCGAGCAAGGTGTGTTATGGTTGGATGAATAATTGTGAGCTGCAGAACACCAGCAAATGCACAAAAACAGGCGTGTTATGTGTTTCTTTGCTCCTGGCTATAGCCCACATGATTTGTCTGTCTGGTCTGAAATCTTCAGGGAGGATGCTGTCTGGGTCATTAATGTGCCTTTTGAAGATTTGGTGGAAAAATATTAAACCGTTCAAAAGTTATTCAAAAAACAAGTTTTCCATTATAGTCAAATGGAAAAAATAAATGTGTCTCTCGAAAGCTGCTGCCACTACATTTTACTGTCTCAAATGGCGCTTTTACTGTTGTGTGGCAGCCATCATGTTTTCCATTAGAAAGAGAAAAAAGTGCCTGGTGTTTAAATTTGGGATACCTAGGTAAACACTGACAGTTGTGTTTACCTAGTCTGGCCCTGAGGATCATAGCACTGTCTTTTTTGGGGATCCCCTCGCCAGAAATGCATTTTGGCAATTGGACCCCCTTTAGTGTCACAAATTGTGACAGAAACAGATGTAACACTTTTGCAAATCACGAAAGTGCGATGCCCATTCTGTCACAAAATTTTGCGGAACTGTCACTATTTGGGACAGAACATTACCCAGAAAGAACAATTCTTTGCTATCACACAGCATCAAATGGTTCAGGCTTTTGGGCTGAAATGTGCAGGGTGGCAAGTCCTTGTCTCACAGATGTGCCTTTTGGAGGCTTGGTCCCAAAACATTCAACAGGACCATATTTTCAACATCTGAAATTGAGAAATTTGCCATAGGCTAGCATTGCTGTACCTGTGGTAACTTTCAATGCCCGTGTCTCGGAAACTGTGAGAGATACAAACTTTCATTCTCTACAGCTTAACCCACCTAAAGGTGGACTAAGCCAACGTGAAGTTTGTGAAGTCATGAATACCACTGCAGTAAATTTTTTTTCATAGTTGATATGGTTACTGAGATATTGCCACATTAGTGTTATAAGGGTTCCTTTCCAGTACTATACGACCACTGTATGGCTCCATACTTATGTGTAAGTGGGGCTGCAGGGCCCAGATGGCCTGCGCACCTATCCATGCACACAAGTGATAGCCAGAGCTGATAGGGCTGTGAAGAGCTGCCAAATGAACAAAGTAATTTCCTTGTTGGTGTCATATAGTGCTGTTTAGTCACAAACATCACAGTGCTCCCAGAACCAAATTACCATTTTCCTGTAACAAACCCTCATTTTTCCTGTATTTTCCCTGTAGAGGCAGCATCAAATCCCTGGATAAATCCCTGTAGATTTTTCCACAAGCCACTAGTTCCTTATCTGTAACTTTGTTGTTTATTTAAATGTAATTATGTTGCCAGCCTTTTATCAGGAAAAGGGCTCTGATTTGCTGTTAGGTATTAAAATTATATGTCAAGATGGCCTTTGAATGATTTGAATTTATATGGAATCCATAAGACATAATGGGGGAATTTATTTATTTGTTGAATTTTGTTAACCAGGTAGGCCCACTAAGACTAGAAGTCCCTTTTTCAGGGGTGATGGGGGGGGGGAACAGATGGTAACCAACTGAAATTGTAACATGGCATAAATCCTTACTTGAACCAGATTAAGCTGTTGGTGGTATTTTTAGTGAATGGGGGAATTTTGATCAGGTCACCATGGAAATTCCCCTACTGGACTGTAGGGAGACATGCTGGTAGGTGCAGTGTCAGTTCCAGTCTGAGATTGGAGTGAGAAGGACATGGAGGAGGTTGGACAGAGGGCCGCTCTCCCACAAAGTGAAATCAGAGAGATTGAGGCCATTTATGATGCAGAGGTGTGTCTTGAAATGGTTGAAAACTGAGCTGAGAGAGCGAAGGACCAGATGATGGAAATGGATGGAAGGGCTCTAAATTCAGCAGTGGAACATCAACATCACTCTGTGGAGGTACTGATGGATTTATTAAAAAATAATGAAGAGGAGTATGTCAAGAAAAAAGAGGAATTGTGCAAAGCAAAAGAAAGAAAATGTTGGTAGTCATGACGAGCGAATGGTGACTGGCGGGAGTTGTCAGGAGACATCCCTGAATATAAGCCTACAAATAAGCCTACCTATAAGCCTTAAAGGCCAGTCAGTCACAATTGCCCAGAGTAAACCTGTAATCTTTCATTCCAGTGCAATAACCCAGGAAGATGTGACGGTATTTTCTTTTTCAGCTCAAACAACAGATAAAGAGAAAAAGAAGACACCTGCAGTAAATACAACATGAGCAGATTTGGAGTTTGATTTAAATGAGCTGTGGACAGTAGATAGTTCATTAAAAGCATCAGGATGGGTGTCATCACCCACTACCAATCAATGGACTTCAGGCTTTGCTCCGATGCAAATACCTGGCATTCATTTAGCTGGAGAGCAAACCTGAGACAGGACATTTATGGCATCAGAGGAACAAACAAGTGAACAGCAAAGAGAACAAGGTACTTTACTTGATTTATTGCTACCCTCAGATTTTGAACTGACACAGAATCTGAGATTAAATTTTGTGAGTAGCACTGATGACATTACAGTAAACTCAGTGACAAATAGATTGGAAGGCCATAGGAATGGTTCTAATGAGTTCGAAGATACAGGTGATACAGAAAATCAACAGGGTGACAACACAGAGGGAAACTGGCTTGGGGGGGGTGAGCAACATTCTCTGACTTATGCATCTTTTTTCAGAAAAGAATCTTTCCTGCTGAAAGACATAATGCAGTAAGTTTATTGTATAAAGGGGATTAGAAATGTTCCCAGACAGAGTTTATGTAGGTTGAACCTTACTTAAGGAAAGTTTAAAGTTTAATGCTGCAGAGCTATATGCTTTAATACACATATCTGGGGAAGTTCTTTTGATATAAGTTTTAAATTACAAAATGGTCTGGAAAACTTTTAGATAAGAAACAACAAAGTGAAAAATATGCCACTATGGGTTCCTTTCAAAGTGATTCTCTTAACTAAGCCAGCACAGAAGACTATCACAATATTTTTTAGGAATGAGGGAGTGAGTGTAACTGACTTAGTTTTTTGGCTTAGGCAACGTTGCTCAGATATGGATCACCTTGAGGTGATTTTCAATACAGAGAATATCTGGACAGGAGGTTGGAGGGTAAGAGTCACATTAAAAACAATACATGGGGGCAGACTAAAAGTTGGTACAAATGTGGGGCAGCGGGACACATACTTAATGTGTGTGACAAGGTGAGATGTTCTTTATGTGGCAATTTGGGACATATGAATTGGCAGTGTCAAAACAATTTAAAATGTCATTTGAGTGGGAAGAAGGGGCATTCATATGGAAATTGCAAGCAAGCTGCACATCACAAATCAGGGACAGGGGATTTTGAGGATCAGCGATTGTTATTGGCTGTGGCTCAGAGGGAGAATGCAAAGCATCAGTTAGATAGGCCTCTGGAGCCTGAGCAGCAGGGTGAAAGACAGGATAGGGTAGAAACCCCACAGTCATTGACAGTTTCCTCAGTTCCTTTTCTGGTAGTTATGAGGGAAGAGGGAGAAGAGAGGGAGGATCTAATGCAGGTGGAGGAAGACAGGTCCACAAAGTCCAGAAATCATACAAGAACACACTGTTATGCAAGTGATTATGAGAGAGGCAATGCCCCCCCATCCCAGTGGCTAGCGTGGAAATGGAAAGAAGGGTTACTAGGAGAAGGACCTGGAAACAACCTGCTCCTAAGTGCATAACATTTCTGAAACTAAAACCTTGAATAGGTTTCAACCTTTGTTTAAAAAAAAACAGAATTACAGGGGAATCAATCTAGGAATTCCATAGGAGATATGAGCCACACTGAGGCCTTTTCAGACTCAGACCTACAGTGGCGTGAAAAAGTATTTGCCCCCTTCCTGATTTTCTCTATTATTGCATATTTGTCACACTGGATGTTTTCAGGTCTTTAGACAAAATATAATATTAGATAAAGGGAACCTGAGTGAACAAATAACACTTTTTTTTTTTTACTTATTTCATTTATTTAATGAAAAAAGTTAACCAACACCAACTGGCACTGTATGAAAAAGTAATTGCCCCCTAGTTAAATCAACCCAATTAAAAGGATAATTAGAGTCAGCTGATTGAACACAGCCAGGCTTGATTACAGCCAGCCCTGCTCAATATAAACCTCACTTATTTTGGCCCTTACCATCAGAGTCACGTTGCCAGCACAAAGATTCAACCAGCACATTATGCCATGATCAAAGGAAGTTCCTGAAAAGATCAGAAAAAAATTTGCTACCCTCTTTCAGTCTGGAAAGGGTTACAAAGCTATTTCTAAGGCTCTGGGACTCCATCGAACCACAGTGAGAGCCATAATCTTCAAATGGAGAACACTTGGAACAGTAGTGAATCTTCCCAGGAGTGGGTGGCCTGCCAAAATTACTCCAAGGGCACAGCGTAAAATCATCCAGGAAGTCTCAAAGGATCCTAAACAACATCCAAAGAACTGCAGGCTTCTCTTGCCTCAGCTAAGGTCAGTGTTCATGACTCCACAATCAGAAAGAGACTGGGCAAAATTGGCTTCATGTGAGAGTAGCAAGGCAGAAACCACTGCTAACCAAGAAGAACATAAATGTTCGTCTCATTTGCCAAGAAGCACCTGGATGATCCACAAGCCTTTTGGGAAAATGTTCTATGGACAGATGAGTCCAAAGTGGAACTTTTTGGACAACATGGATCCCATAATGATTCGTAGAAGCAAACACAGCATTCCACAGTAAGAACACCATACCAATAGTCAAACATGGTGGTGGTAGTGTGATGGTGTGGGGATGCTTTGCTGCCTAAGGACCTGGATGACTTGCCATAATTAAAGGAACCATGAATTCTGCTCTGTACCAGAAAATTCTTAAGAGAATGTCCGGTCATCCTTCCGTCAGCTGAAGCTGAAGCGTAGTTGGGTTATGCAGCAAGACAATGATACAAAACACAAAGCAAGTCCACATCAGAATGGCTAAAAAGAAGTAAAATTAAAGTTTTGGAGTGGCCTAGTCAAAGTCCAGACTTAAACCCAATAGAGATGCTTGTGGCAGGACCTGAAACGAGCAGTTCATGCTTGAAAACCTACCAAATGTTACTGAATTAAAGCAGTTCTGCAAGGAAGAGTGAGTTAAAATTCCTCCACAGCGATGTGAAAGACTGATATTGAATTATAGGAAGTGTTTGGTTGCAGTCATTGCAGCTAAATGTGGCGTAACCAGTTATTAAGTGAGGGGCAATTACTTTTCACACAGTGCCAGTTGGTGTTGGTTAACTTTTTTCATTAAATAGGTGAAATAAAAAAATAAAAAAACAAGTGTTATTTGTTCACTCAGGTTCCCTTTATCTAATATTACATTTTCTCTAAATACCTGAAAACATCCAGTGTGACAAATATGCAATAATAGAGAAAATCAGGAAGGGGGCAAATACTTTTTCACGCCACTGTAAGTGAGTTGGGGGAAGAGCAGAAAAAGAATGAACAAAAGACAGAAAGGAGTAAAAATAAGAAAAACAATGGAAGTGGTAGATAAACAAAATAAGAGTAACAAACCACCATGAGTGCATAATGATCAATGCATCAATTAAAATTGCTTACTATTGACACCAATAGCTTAAAGAATAAAAAGAAAAGGGGTGTTTTTTTCTCACCTCATTTCTACGAAGGAAGACATTATCCTTTTACAGGATACTACATTACATATGACAAGGGAGATAGCACAAGCTAAAAAAGAGTGGTATGTTGGAACGTTCATCTGGTCTACAGGACTAGGAGCCTGTTCAGTGGTTGGGGCTTTTTTTCGGTACCTGTAAACGTCTTAAAGGTTTTGGATTTGATGCCTGGGAGAGTATTAATCCTGGATATAAAGTTTGATAAAACATACTATAGCCTCATAAATATATAATCGCCACAGTTTAAATCAGAAAGAGTAGATACATTTAGACTAATGAGACCTTTTTTGTTTTCGGCACAGCATGTGGTATGGGGGGAGACCTCAACTGTGATCTGGCATGACAGAATAGAGGAAAAAACACAACTACTTCTACTCTCTTTAATGACATGGTGTTTCTGAATAACACAATCCAAATAGCGAACCTTATAGATGCATATAAAACTCATACAGCAAAAAGAGACCCGACTTTTCAAAGGGGACACCATGCAACCCAGATCGACTTTTTCTTTTTAAGCAAAGTGATGTTGATACAAGTAGCAAGAGTAGAGTCTGTAGCATATACGGACCACAAAGGACTTTACATCACTATTGGAACATTAGATAAACATAATGGGCCAGGGATTTGGAAATTTAATACATCTTTGTTACAAACAGAGTCTATTAAACACCAAATATTATATTTAATATGTGGGAAGAAAACTTTGTTTTCTATATGTTACACTCTTGCAACAATGGTGGGAAAGTCTTAAATTAGATTTAAGATCATTATTGATAAAAGGATGGAGGCAGTTCAGAGGAAGGCAGCTAAAATGGTGCAGGGTCTGCAAGAGAAGCCATACGAGGAGAGACTAAAGGAGCTTAATATGTATACCCTTGAGGAAAGGAGGGAGAGGGGGGACATGACAGAAATGTTTATGTACCTCAGTGGAATCAACAAAGTCCAAGAGGGTAGCATCTTTAAGAAAAAGAGATGTGCAAGAACTAGGGGACACAATTTGAAGATAGAGAGGGGATGGCTCAGAGGAAATGTGAGGAAGTATTTTTTCAGAGAGAGAGTTGTGGATGCATGGAACAGCCCTCCTGAGGAGGTTGTGGGGTCTAAAACTGTGGGAGAATTCAAGGATGCATGGGATAGACATAAGGCAATTCTTGTGGGGGGTAGGAAGAAATAGGCTGTTAGTTAAATAGGATCTGCAGCTTATCCCCTAAGTAGGGAAATGGGCAGACAAGGTGGGCCAAGCAGTCCTTATCTGCCCTCAAAGTCTATGTTTCTATAATAGATACATGAGGAAAATTAGATATCAAAGCTGCAGAAAACAACTGTAGCATTTAATGGGTTTGGCCCAGACAACGAAGCACAATTATGACACACAAATAAGAGAAGTACAGACAGAAATGAGGGAATTCCATGAAAAACAAATGGAAGGATTAAACATTAGGGGTGGGCAGATATCCGATCTGATAAAAATGATCTGATCTGATACTGGCCATTTTGAGCAGAATCGTTTCAACTGGATATTTTAACAGTCATTAGTTGGATTAGCTATAGGAGAGTGGGACCATATCAGCTGAGAAGGAGAGGTGTAGTAATGCTGAAAGAGGAGGAGTGATAGAATTAGCAATAGGCAGAGAGTGCTGTCCCATCCTCTGTACATCTCTGCCGTGCCGTCCACATAACAGTTTTGTGCTGTCTTGTGTCAGTGTGCTCCAGAGGTGGTGCTCACAAAACAGAGCGTGTTAGGGTGCTCTGCAGGTGCTGCCCGCAAAATGTCTTGACATGTTGGTGTAGTGAAAGAAGTCCAGAATTCACTCGCCAGTAGGTTGCGGGAGGAGGGGAGAAACAGAGAATGAGCATTGTGGTCGATGCATTCATTCCCTCCAGAAGTAGAAAAGCTGTCAGAAGCAAAAACTTCACTGATCATCTGGAAGAGAAATGGTATGGGTGACCAACCTTTTATTTTTTATATATCACTCAGGCACATCCCTTCCCATCAAACTGTGCCCTCTGAATGCAATATTACTGCAGTTAGCTATAGCCTATAGCTAGTTTGTATAACAATGTGCTAGCATAACCATTAGCACTGTAATTGAGTTAGTTGAGCACCTGTGAATTGAGCACATGTGAAGCTGGTAACTGAGAGTGGTGCCAGTGATAGACCAAGCTGTGCAGTGCTAGTGCTACTAGATTCAATCAATCCAACTGACCTGTTAGTGTTCTAAGAGAGAGAGAGAGGCCAGAAAGTAAGAACATTAATTTTAGAGAGAGACAGCTTAGACAGCTCAGCGAGTGCAATATCATATTTTAATTTTGTAACAACTTTTTAAAAATTAAGACTCCATTTTGTACATTATTAGATCATACAATATTTTTATGATTGTGAGGGGCTGTGACAGATGTGGGGCTTTGAATTTGAAGGCTGTAGTTATAGCTCCACAATTGCTGTATCTGACCCGATAAATATCCAGATCCGATCAGATACAGTGATACATATATCCAGATCCGAAATACAACCATAATTAGAGATCTGCCCAGCCCTATTAAACATACACCAGCAATTTTGTATTCAAGGGAAACTAGGCAAAGTTTGTCCTTTTTTGAGTTGTAGGGATAGAATACAACAAAAAAGAATGAATGAAGCATGGGATGAGTAGCAAGCAGTTAAAACAAAACAAAATATTTTGCAGGCAGTGTCAAATTATATGGAAATACAATGTAGTGATCAGATAAATGATAAAGAAGCTTTTCTATGATATTACAATTACTCAATATTCCAGAATGTCCACAGGAGGTGCTGAAGTCAATAAATAGGGATATAACATTGGAAGAAATTATAGAAACAGTGGAGTCCCTAACTAAGGGGAAGATACCAGGAGAAGATGGAATTCCCATAGAAATGTATAAATTAATAGGCCTTATAATTGCATCTGAGATGGCTAAAATGTATAATCAGATACTGAGAACAGAAAGAATTCCATTAGAAATGACTATGGGAATTACTACTTCTATATATAAAAATGGAGAAAGGAAGTGTTTGGACAACTGGAGACCTACTTGCTTATTAAATGTTGATTTTAAAATATTGATGAAAATATTGAATATTATAAAAAGGCTCTCAGAAGTTCTGCAATCTGATTGGCTGTTAGGATTCCAACAGCCTTACATTAATCCATGTTATACTGTCATGTACAGCCTGATCACCATGGCACATGGATTCTTCCTTTCAGCATTCCATCCTCTAGCACTGCTGAATGTGTGGAATGATGCATTCTGATTTTGAACAAGCATTCTTAAACTGTTGGTGGAAGAACTATTTTATTAAAAATCTCCCTCTAATTGAGGAAAACATTCAAAAAGTATACTTTGAACACATTTATTTTGGAACCATTTTTTTATAATAGCAATAAGACACTCCCAGGAGTTAGATTAACAGTCAGTTAATCACCCCCTAGGGGCAATATGGCACTCGGCTGCGCCTCATGCCACATTACACCCCTAGGGGGTGATTAACAGACTGTTAATCTAACCCCTGGTCATGCCTTATTGCTTAAGTAGGTTGTTAAGAGTGGCCCAATATGTTATTTCAATGGAGCAATTTTGTGCAGTCCCAGGTAGGAGAATAACGGACTCACTAATATTATTCAGAGGATTACTAGAGTCAGGAACTGCAGGGGGGGCGGAGGTGTTCATTGTGACGCTGGATCATTCAACTCAGTAGATCATAGTTTTTTGTGGTTCACACTAAAATATTATGGTATTCCAGAAACATTTATAAGTTCCATAAAATGGTATACAGAGCAGTCATTAAACCCTTAGTCAGTGGATACTTGGGACCCATGATTCAGGTTAAGAAAGGGGTGAGACAGGGCTGCCCATTGAGCCCTTTACTATATGTATTTCGTATGGACCTTTTTTTTTTGAACTTACATCATTTTTTATATAAAAAAATATGCAGTACATCTCTACAAAGACCTTACATTGCATAAAATCATAATACACTCAATTAGGCATAGCTTTTACTTAAAGTCTCTTCATTTCCATGTTTTGTGTTTGCTGGAAGGATTTCCATCTTCTGATGGAAGGAGTATTTTCCAAGAAAGACTTTTTATTCTAAGACAATATCTCTTTAGTTCCCACTGTTCCTGCATGGATGGAATAGAACTATACCATACAATCCTGTTATCTTACTGCATATAGATTGCACTTCACACTTTCCATTATAAAACAAACATCAACTGAAATAAGAATTAACTGTATAACTTATTCTGTGTGGAATCAAAATCATGTGACATATAAATTGTTTGTCCACTAAAAGAACCATTCAATTAAATAATTGATTAAACATCTAGCTTATAGCGAGTTAAAACTCTGGCTAACTCAATTGTATTACAGTCAGTTAACATCAATCACCACTGGGGGCAGTAGGGACCTGCCACCATCTCTTTACCATGGAAGTATATATTGATCTAACACTTATAACCCTGTACTTTCTTCTGTATAATAAAAATAGGGCAACCATCTTGAGTTGAACTTATCAGTCATTAGCCTTAGACGTGCTATAGCACCCTCAGTTTCTTTAAAACAGTTTAAATTAGTTACGCATTGGAGCAATGTAAGGGAACGTGTGCTAAGCCAATGCTGTGTGATGGTCTTTAAGGTGGCAGCTATTAAGATGTTAAATAAGTATCTTTGGGCACCCGACTATATGCCTGGTGGGGGAGACCCAGCACCACATTCATCCCATTTAAGCTACCCTCTAGGTGAAAAACTTCTATGATGGCTTGGGGCACTTCTTTCCAATAGTTACTGCATTAATTTGGGGGCACTTCCAAAAGATATGGGTGACTGTCACCTTTTCCCCACAGTTCCTCTAATACCTGTCTGTGGGGGGTGATGCATAATGCACCAAAATTACTGGGGTAATAAAGAATCTGCAGGCCACTTTCCAGAGATGCTGTCTCCATATTGGGGAGCTTGATGTTTTACTGATCCCTGACCAAATCATACCCCAGTCTTTATCTGACAGCTTTATGTCCGGTTCCTCCCGCCACTTGTATTCTATATTTTGGAATTGTAGGGTGCCCACTCCCTCTTGTAGTGTCTTGTAAATGTATGAAATGAACCCCCTCAAGTCTCTTGTATGACTTTTTTGATATGTCCTGACCAGAGGTGGCACTGTGGAACTGGACAGAGCTGCCACACCTACCCTCGTCTCAATGTAAAGCCTACATGGCAAATATTTATAAAAGTCATTCCGGGGGAGGTTAAATTCCTGTTGTAAGTCCATGAAACTTTTAAGAACATCCCCCTGCATGATCTCGTTAAGATAGGTCAGTCCCCGACTTTTCCAATTTAAAAAAAAACATGGTCTTTATTGATTATGGGGAAGTGAGGGAGGTGAATTAAGGGTATATAAGGCCACACTGGTGTGGGAATCTCCCATCTCTGCCTTGTTTACAACCAGACTATCATTGTGTGTATGGACCATTGGCTTTTGATTTTATTTATGTCTGATTTAAGGGCTATCCATGGTTGATACTTGAGGGGTATCTCTGGGTGGGCATCTTTCTCCATTATATACCAGCTACCCTTGCAGCCTGGTGATACCATATTAAGTACTGGCACAGTTTGAGCTGCCAGATAGTAATTATAAAAATCTGGGACCGCCAGTCCCCCCCTCTCTCGGGCCTCTGATAACAACTCCCACCTTTTCCTAGGGTACCGCCCTGCCCAGATAAACCTACTTATTCTCCGTCTAAGTTCCCTCCAAACCCCACGCCTGAATGGAATTGGTAGATTCATGAACAGAAACAAGTATCTGGGTAGTATATTCATCATGACGGTCTCAACTCTATTACAGAGTGTCAAAGGCATATCTTGCCAATGATTTATGTCTGTAAAAACCTGTTTTTTAAGCATCCCATAATTAAGCAAGTAGAGTTTCGACAGTTTGGTGGGTATCTGTATGCCCAGATACCTTATCTCGTCCTTAGCCCAGGAAAAGGGTGTACTCATATTGGATCCTTGCATTTTCCCCCTGATGACTAACATTTCAGACTTTCCCTCATTCACCTTGAAGCTTGATATTCTTCCAAACCTGTTCAGGAGCTCTAAGAGTGGGGGGAGAGAGTCGCCTGGATTATTTAAGTAAATTAAGGTGTCATCCCTGTACATGGAGACCTTATTGATCACCCTGTTTACTTCAATACCCTCAATGCTATTATTTTGCCTAATGGCTTGTACAAGGGGCTCAATACTTAATGTGAATAGAAGTGGGGACAAGGGGCAGCTTGTCTCATTCCTTGACTGACCCTTAAGGTGTCTGATACAGTCCTGTTTACTCTCACTCTAGCTGAGGGATTTTGGTAGGCTAATAAAACACTCTTTAAAAAATTTCCCCTATCCCCACATAGAAACATAGAAACATATATATTGATGGCAGATAAGGACCGCTTGGCCCACCCAGTCTGCCCATTTCCCTACCTAATGGATAAGCTGCAGATCCTAGTTAACCAGCAGCCTACTTCTTCCTACCCCCCCCCCTAGAATTGCCTTATGACTGTCCCATGCATTCTTGAATTCCACCACTGTTTTTGACTCCACAACCTCCTCCGGAAGGCCGTTCCATGTATCCACAACCCTCTCTGTGAAAAAATACTTCCCTTAAATTACCTCTGAGCCACCCACCCTTCTATCGTCAGAGGTGTGCCCCTTGTTCTTGCACACCTCTTTTTTGAAATATGCTACCCTCTTGGACTTTGTTGATTCCCTTGAGGTACTTGAAAGTTTCTATCATGTCCCCCCTTCCCTTCTTTCCTCAAGGCTATACATATTCAGCTCCTTAAGTCTCTCTTCATATGTCTTCCGGTGCAGACCCTGCACCATTTTAGTTGCTCTTCTCTGGACAGCCTCCATCCTGTCTATGTCTTTTCGGAGAATGGGTCTTCAGAACTGCACACAGTACTCCAGATGGGGTCTCACCAACTGCCTGTACAGAGGGATAATAACTTCCTGTTTTCTACTGGTGATGTCTTTCCCCATGCATCCCAGTATCCCCTCAGGCTTCCTTGCTGCTCTCTCACATTGCTTGCCCACCTTTAGGTCATCTGATATGACTACCCCCAGGTCCCTTTCCATTTTTGTTGTTCTTAGCATCTCCCCCCCCCATTGTGTACTCTTCCCCTGGGTTTTTGTTTCCCAGGTGCATTACCTTGCACTTCTTAGCATTGAATCTAAGCTGCCATACATTTGACCATTCCTCTAACCTTGCCAAGTCCCTTTTCATCCTTTCCACCCCACCTTGTGCATCAACTCTGTTGCAGATCTTTGTGTCATCTGCAAAGAGACATTTTTTCCTTCCAGTCCCTCTGCAATGTCGCTTATAAAGACATTGAAGAGGACTGGTCCTAATACTGAACCCCTGCACCCCACCAGTAACCCTCCTTTCTTCAGAGGACCCATTTACTATTACTCTCTGTGTCCTATTCTCCAGCCATTCTTTACCCAGGCTGTCATCTTGGGACTCACTCCCAGGCTGGCTAACTTGTATATTAATCTTTTGTGTGGGACTGTGTCAAATGGCTTGTATAAAGTCTAGGTAGGCCATGTCCCCAGCCCTCCCCTGATCTACTACTTTGGTCACCCAGTCAAAGAAATCTATCAGATTTGTCTGGCATGACCTTCCCGCTGTGAATCCATGCTGCCTTGGGTCCTGAGCCCTCTGGCCTCTAGATACTCAACAAATCTTTCCTTCAAGTGATTCCATCATTTTCCCTACCACTGAGGTTAAACTAACAGGTCTGTAGTTTTCTGCTTCTGCCTTGCTCCCACTTTTGTGAAGGGGAATCACATCTGCCCTTCTTCAGTCCTCGGGTACCACCCCATCCTCCCATGATTTGTTAAAGAGGGTAGTCAGTGGTGTCACTAGTTCTACCCTTAGTTCTTTTAGAATTCTGGGATGAATCCCATCAGGCTTCATTGCTTTGTCCACCTTCAGTTTTAAGAGTTCTTTCAGAACCCTTTCTTCTGTAAATGGGCTGGTATCAACTATGTGTTAAGGTTTCTTTCATGTATGCCCAATTAATGCGGTCGAATGCTTTTTCCGGGTCTAAAAAAGGGCTAAGTGGGTCATATTTGTTTTAACCAGGGCTGTTATAATATTTAATAACCTTCTTATATTATCCGAGAGGTGCCGGTGGGGTGTAAATCCCACTTGATCCGGCTGGATCAGGAGTTCAATGTAATGCTGCAGTCTATTGGCCATTATTTTAGTTAATAGTATAAAATCTTGGTTCAATAATGATATCGGTCTGTATGACTCACATTAGTCTTCCGGCTTTCCCAATTTGGGGATAACTGAAATCAAGGCTTCTGATCAAGACTGTGGGAATTTCTCCTCTTCTATAACAGAGTTCATGATCAGTTTCAGCTTGGGAACTAGAATTTTTCTAAAGGTTTTATAGAACTCAGCTGGGTACCCTTCGGGCCCGGGAGGTTTACCTGCTGGCAACTGAGCTATTACAGAATAATGTTCTTGTTCCATGAAGGGGCCAGAGAGATCCTGTTGGGCTTCTACAGGGAGCTTTGGCAGGGCCAAAGTCTGGAAGAATTTTTCCGTTTCATGTATCACTTCCTGTGGTTGTTTATCTTCACTATATAAATTGTCATCGTACTGCCTAAATTGGGCAGCAAAGTCCTGTGATTGTCTCCATACCATGTTGGGGTGCTTCCTAGTTCTGATACTTTGCACATACCTATTTGCTTGGGCCTTCCTGAGCCTCATGGCCAGCAGTTTGGCTGCTCTGGATCCCCCCTCATAATATTTCTGATTGGAAAACCTTAGACTCCCCTCTGCTTTTTTGTTATCCCTGGCCTGTAATTCTGCTCGAGCCTTAGTCAGCTCACTCAACACCTTTAAATTTGTAAGATCGGATTTGTGTTTTGCTTCCCATTCCCCTATTTTATCTACTTGGTCTTGTCATTTTTTATTAATGCTTCTCTTTTTGGCGGAGGCAAAACTTATTATTTGTCCTCTTACTACTGCCTTCATCATGTCCCACCATATTAAAGGTGAAGTGTCCTCAACAGGGGATCAGATTCAAGATCCTTCACCATTTGGGATATACGTTGCTGAATACTTTATCATTTAATAGTGAGACATTCAGTCTCCATGCTGTTCTTCTGCTTGTGTTACCCCATGATAGCTGAACAAGCACTGGTACATGATCCGACAATGTTATGGGGTGTATGGTCGAAGATGTGCACAGATATAAATCTGGTTCATACACAAAAACCATATCAATTCATGAATAAGATCTCTGTACTGCTGGATAATATGTGTAATCCCTCTCTGTCCCATGCAATGACCTCCATGTGTCGACCAACCCCCCCCCCCCTCAACAACATCTTCGGTTTTCTGGTTGCTATTTTATTGGTAGATGTCTGGCGGATGAGCGATACTTAGTGGGACATAGGACAGCATTAAAATCCCCCCCAAGATTAACTGCCCCTCCATAAGCTCTGCTATTTTGTGAAATATCTCATTAAAAAACTTATCTATATCTACATTTGGGGCATAGACATTTATTAGATGCACCAATTGATCTTGAATTCTGCCTGACATTCTAATAAATCTGCCCGATAAAGCTCCCTCCACCTCCTGTATCTGAAATGGGCAATTTCTCTTAAAAAGGACTACCACCCCAGCTTTTTTAGCTGACTCATGTGAAGCCACTTCCTTCCAACCCACCCATGTTTGCTTGAGCTTCCCATGTTCCAAGGGGCTTAAGTGTGTCTCCTGAAACAGAGTTATGTCACACTTTAAATGTTTTAACTCTATCAGCAATCTGGTGCGTTTAGTTGGTGAGTTGAGACCCTTAACATTATAGGATATAATGTTCAACTGCATCATTTAGGTTTCCCTCTTTGGGCCACTGCACCCCTGGTATCATGTCCTTTTACTTCCTCCCTCCCTCCCCTCCCCTCCGGTTCGCTATACCTTCCTCCTTTCTTATATATAATGGATTCATATGACATTCTACCAAGACAGAATAATATAATAAAGACAAAACACAAACAGTTCAACAAGTCGTCCATTAACATATGACCGTAAACCATTAACAGCTTGTTCCCTATTAACTGGAAAACTATTCAAACAAGCTCACTTCTTATAACCTTATTCAAACTTCCAAAGAAATGCTAGCCTGTTGTGGCTAGCTATTGGTCTTAACCACTTCACAGTTGTTTTTTGGAGGTTGTGATTGTTCGTGCCTAAGATGCGTGTACTTCACCACTAATGTATGACGTCACTATACTTTACCGCACCCCCAAGGCATCCCTCCTCCTACCTCCCCTACTTTTTGGAACCATAACCTCACTCCCCTTTTGTGCCCCTGGGTATAAGGACAGTAATTTCTTATTTTTCCCAGCACTCCCATGACCTACGTCCAAGCTTTCCTTTTTATGAAATTCTTTGGCACCCTTACCTATGTTTTCCATCCTTCCCCATGCTATACGGAACCCCAGATAACATTTAAACCCCAGTCCACCCCTCAACCATTCCTACAATCACCCAGCTCCAGCCTTGTGTGGCTTTTATTAATTCCTTCCCGCCTTCCATCCCACCAGCCACCTCCAGGCAATCCCACAATTATGCATTCATCTTTACAGTTGTTATTGTTTAATAATCGCTCTTTGAAATAGCGTACCTCCATGAGCTGCATTTTTTTTGCCTAAGGTTTGTCTGTTGTGAAACCTCAAGGATTCCCTTCTAACAGACAAACCCTCTGTTCCCACTAAACTTTTCCCAGTCACTTGCTACCCATTACTGCCTTTCGAGTAGGCACGGGGGGGGGGAGAAGAATGGAGTAAGAACAGTTCCAGTGATAATGAGTTCACAATTTATCTCCTCCGTGATTTAGTTGGCGATCAGCATGTTTCAACAATTTTCCAACATATACCGCTGTTTCATGTGGGAGGCACCTGGTAGGCTCCGCTTCTTTCTTGCTCCTCTTGTATTTGTGGACCACATCTCAGCTCTGAGCTTTTTCTCCAAAATTTCTACCTCTAAGTCTGGCACTGGAATGTTCAGTTCTTTCAGAAGTGGTATTGCTTCAACCAGTGAGGGAAAGGATTGTGTTCCTGACTCCAGGTGAATTTTTAATTGGGCTGGGTAGAGGATCTGTGCTCGGATATCCTTTTTTACGTTCAGTTCCCTCACAATACCTCTGGTCCTCTGCCTCTCTTCCTGTAATGCATTTGAGATGTCCTGGTCAAAGAAAATGGGTGCACCGTGATATTTTAGGTATCTGTGGTGCCAGGCTTCCCTTAGTAAACATTCCTTGCTTTGGTAGTATGCCATTCGAATAATTAGAGAATGTGGCCTCACTGCTGGATCAGAGGGTTTTGCAATTAATGATTGATGAGCCCTATTGATCTCCAAATTCAGATCTGATGGGACCGACAAGAGCGACTGAAGCAAATGTTGTATAAAATCATCTATTGTGGCATACCCTTCCTCCTGACCCTCCAAGACTCCATGTATTCGAAAATTGTTGCAACGGGACCTATTTTCTAGGTCCACCATTCTTGGTTGATTGTCCTGATCTTGTCGCAAAAGGTAGAAAAGCAGTCGTTCACTCATGTCTTGGGCTTCTGTGAGCTCTGCTACTTTTGCCATGTTTTCTGAAACTTTCTGGTCCAAGGTACGTGCATCTTTTGTATGATCTGTCAGTGATGTGTCAATTTTGGTGACCATTTTTAATATTTGCTGGAGGGTTTCTGCTGTGTTTTCAGCTGGGTTCAAAACTTCCTCATCAAGTTCAGCTGAGGATACAGAGGCCTGGCATCTATGCTTTGGCAGTGTGGTTAGACCCTCCAAGGCCTCGCCCAACACCAACTGTTTCATTTTATTCAAGGATGCGTTTGTTTTTAAATTCTTCCATTTTGACGATTTCCCCGCCATTTCAGGTTGATAAAGGAACCGTCAGTTTGTCCATTGAACCATGGAAAGCTAAGGAATACCATATATTATTCTGGGGCAGTGGAGGAGCTCCTCAGGTTAGAGTTCAGTCATGTTCATGATGGCATGGGAGGTCATGGACCCTTTTTTAAGAATTTTAAATTATAGCCTTTTTTTACACAGAAGATGGTTTCAGGACAGAGATTATCGATAACGGCACTGGCCTATGCTGATGATTTATGCCTTATACTTAAAAACAAAAGGGCAGTAGAAAAAGCAGTAGAATTTTGTGATCTATATGGGAAAACATTGGGGGTTAGTTTAAACAAAAATAAAAGTAAGGGTAAGCAGGTAGGTGTACAAGGGGATGACTGTATAGACTTAGCAGGAATCAATATGGTAGAGGGACTGATACAGATTTTAGGTATATAATTTGATTGGGGTGGCAAGATATAATCAATTGGGACAAAAAAATCCAGCAAGGGAAAATAATAGTTGAGAGATGGAATAAGGGTACAAAAGGGAAGCTTAAGAGGGCATATTTAGTTAAAACGGTAGCACGTGATATGGACGCCTGTACAGTGATGCGTTATGGGCAAAAGCCAGAATGGTGATGTGGAGGGTAGGGTGACCAGATGTGGGAGGTGTGCAAATCTGGTGACAGGATGTCGCTATATATACACGCACATGGGGGGTGGGAGTGAGCACGGCGAGCATGGGCTGGGAGGGGGCAGAGGGGCTATAGGGGTGGAACTGTGGTGGTTTGCCAAGCTGCACGATGGCATCGGGGCTTGGCTTGCAGTTGTGGTGGGTGAGGTACTGGGTTCCGGTCTGGGCACTGGTGCAATTTTATTGCGCCTTGCCCAAAACTTTATTTTTCATGTTTTTGTCCCCCCCCAACATGCACTCCCCTGAGTTGAGAATCCTTTAGTAGGGGGTGCGGGTGTGAAGCCCCCCCATGTGGGTGTGTGTGGGGGGCACAGTCCCCCTCAGAAATCATGAAAGCCTAAGTCCCTGGCACCATTCTTCCATGCGCTGAGGATGTCAGAGTGCAGAAAATGTTTTTGCTGCTCTGATGTTGTGATAACGCGGCTCGCCTTTTGGCAGTCACAGTTATCACATAAAACCTGTTAAAATGTATTTAACCCACTATTTTTATTCATTAGTGCAGTGTTTCCACCTCCTAAAGCAAGAGAAACTGCTATATTAAGTCTTTTCTTTCAGGTAATATGGAGGAGTAGACTGAACCTATTAAAAAGGAACATTTTATACTTGAGTGTGGAGAAAGGAGGTTTGAATATGGTGAACCCCATATTATTTTTGTTTATTATTTTTTTATTTATAAATATAAAACCCCAGTGTCATCAGGTAGGAACTGGGTGGATGGGGATGTTAAGACAGAGTTTATTAGCATGGTTGTCAGGATGGGAAACAGGCACACAAAAAATCTTTAAAATGGTATCCTTTGCTCCACAGTACTATAGGGAATTTTTTTTAAAATTGTATACATGGAGAATTACATATTATGATATTAATTATAAGAGTAAAAAACAAGTCTACAAACAAGTTCTAGAATCCAATTTTACAGAAATTGATACTTTTCCACAATGCCCAAGGGATCATATACAATCAGTATTACAATGAAATGCTTGTAGCTGGGTACCAATGAAATTTAAAGATATTTTATGGCTTTGTTGCCACGAGAAACTAAATGTAAAAAGAAACCAAAAAACATAAAATGATAGAACAAAGAATGCGTACGAGACCTCAGTGTGTGGTACAACTCAAAATTATGAATCATTTATTTTTTTCCTGTACATACATAAAATATTTTGGTGGGAGTATTGCTTCATTATGGGGTATGAATATAATAAAGCAGACAAATATGAAACCTTAATTTATGGGATGTATGATAGGCGATGGAGTAAATGGGACAAAAATACTCTGAATGTTATTTTCTCTATAGTAAAGTGGAACATATGGAATGTGAGGTGTTTGTTTACTTTACAGCAAAAAAAATATCATGCATGAGGAATTGATAAGTAATATTATTAAAGAGGTTTGAAATATATACGTTTAGGAAAAAAAAACTGTACAAAATGAAATGTATATTAAGAAAGTTTTGAGGAATCTTCCATGGGTTACATGCTCAGATATACCTGTCACTTCAATGTTTACAGAATAGGAAACAGATGTTACTTGAATGTTTATATTATGGATTGTTTAAAAGATTTTAATAAAACAAAAATCCCCTGCTCCTTTTGAGAGGTGCCATAGGATCTTTAACATCCACCTGAACAGGCAGACAGAAAAGACAGAAGCATCCCCCCCCTCCCCCACCATGCTAAACTACAGTGTCAGTACTGGGATTTAAAGAGCTAGTGGAGCCAAACCAGGCAGTCAGGAAAATAATAGAAACATAGAAACATATAATTTGATGGCAAATAAGGACCGCTTAGCCCACCTAGTCTGCCCATTTTCCTACCTAATGGATAAGCTGCAGATCCTAGTTAACCAACAGCCTACTTCCTCCTACCCCCACTAGGACTGCCTTATGTCTGTCCCATGCATTCTTGAATTCCCCCACTGTTCTTGACTCCATGACCTCCTCAGGAAGGCTGCTCCATGCATCCACAACCCTTTCCATGACAAAATACTTCCTCACATTACTTCTGAGCCGTCCCAACTCTATCTTCAAATTGTGCCCCCTTGTTCTTGCACATCACTTTTTCTGAAATATACTACCCTCTTGGACTTTGTTGATTCCCTTGAGGTACTTGAAAGTTTCTATCATATCCCCCCTCTCCCTTCTTTCCTCAAGGGTATACATATTAAGCTCCTTTAGTCTCCTTTGTATGTCTTCTGGTGCAGACCCTGCACCATTTTGGTTGCCCTCCTCTGGACAGCATCCACTCTGTCTATATCTTTGCAGAGATGGGGTCTCCAGAACTGCACACAGTACTCCAGATGGGGTCTCACCAACTGTCTGTACAGAGGAATAACAACTTCCTGTTTTCTACTGTTGATGCCTCTCCCTATGCATCCCAGTGCATCTCCCCAGCCTTCCTTACTGCCTTCTCACATTGCCTGCCCACCTTTAGGTCATCTGATATAATTACCCCCAGGTCCCTTTCCATTGTTATTGTTGTCAGTATCTCACCCCCCATAGTGTACTCTTCCCCTGGGTTTTTGCTTCCCAGGTGCAATACCATTCACTTATTTGCACTGAATCTAAGCTGTGGGATTCAAATACAGGTCTGCAGGTTTGCAGCTCAGGGCAATTAACTATTGTGCTATACTGCCCCTTTTGCCCATTTTTAGGTCATCTGATATGACTACCCCCAGTTCTCTTTCCATTTTTGTTGTTGTTAGCAACTCACCCCTCATTATGTACTCTTCCCTGGGTTTTTGTTTCCCAGGTGCATTACCATTCATTGCTTTGCACTGAATCTAAGCTGCCATACATTTGACCAGTCTTCCAACCTTGCCATGTCCATTCTCATCCTTTCCACTCCATCTTGTGTATCAACCCTGTTGCAGATCTTTGTGTCATCTGCAAAGAGACATTACTTTTCCTTCCAGTTCCTCTGCAATGTCACTTATAAAGACATTAAAAAGGACTGGTCCCAGTACAGAACCCTGCAGTACCTCACTAGTAACCCTCCTTTCTTCACTGTGGACTCCGCTTACTACTACCCTTTGCATCCTGTTGTCCAACCAATTTTGTATCCAGGCTACCACCTTGGGACCCACTCCAAGGCTGGCTAACTTGTTTATTAATCTTTCGTGTGGGACTGTATCAAATGCCTTGCTAAAATCTAGGCAGGCCATGTCTACATCCCCTCCCTGGTCTACTACTTTGGTCACCCGGTCAAAGAAATCTATTAGATTCATCTGACGCAACCTTTAATTATTAATTAATATAAATTTTAAGAAGTAGTCAGGAATAAAATGTTATTTCTGAAGTACCTTTCTTTACCATTGGCCCATCAGAGAGTCTTCCATGTCATAATGTTGTGGTGGATGTGTGGAACAGCTCTTAGTATAGCAGCTGACATATCTAGCTCTACTGCCCCCCACTGCATCATCAGCATTGTGATTTCGCTGACAGTGAAATCACATGTGAATGACCTGGCAGTCTCTGAATTGTTGTTCCTAAGTAGCAGTGATGTCACAGTCAGTGAGGTCATGATGCTGGTGATGTAGTGGGGGCAGTATAGCTAGATATGCTAGCTGCCACACGGAGTGTTGTTCCACACATTACACATATTAACATCAGGTAAACAATGTTCTAATTAAACAAAGGGAAAAAATAAAGTACCTCAAATATAAAAGGTAATGGTTGACTGCTTTTAAAATCTAATATTAGTTTTAGACAGTACACAAGCTCTTTAACCCACATGCCTAGTGTGGGGATAGAACACACAGCCTTCTGATCTTCCAGTCTCAGAGGCCAGTGTGCATGCTGTTTTTTTAATCTTTAATTTGTTAGTTTTTACACAAATTCTCTCAGACTTTTTTCTGACCACCTGATAGAATCTTGAATGAGTTACATAAATGTTATTATTTCCTTCAAGGCCCTGACCCTGCAACTAAACACACATTTAGTACATCATATTATAAAATGAGAAAAAAAAAACAGTCTTCTGTTTCCAGTGCTTGCAGAAAGGAATGTCAGGCAGCTAACAATCTGCATTCCACAGTCTGTAATCTGACAATGACTCTGACTTTCATTTTTACAAAAACCAAGAGGAAATGAGTCCCCTAGGTTGCTGAAAGAACTACAACAAATCTGTTAGACTGAGCGGGACAGATAATAGAAACAGCAGTTTAAAACTTTTTTTGTTAATATCCTGAAAAGTTCTGAGGTACAGTACAGTAGCATCCCCCTTCCCCTTCAGATGCCTTTAACATAGAGCAACAAATAATAAAAATCAGAGGGGAGTGCACTACTTTGCAGCTGTGGAGGAATAGATACAAACATCTAAAATTCTAAGAAAAGGCATTTCAGAGCTACAGATGAGACCACAGAGCCCGGAGGACTTGCTCTCCCACTACAACATACCACATATTAGTTACATTACACTTACTCAAGCTTTTATGGGTTGATGCATTGTGATTATTCTGATTTTATATATATTTGTTTTTTCCTGTGATTTTATTGTTCATTTGTATAGTGCCTTGGTAACTGAAAGGCGCTTAATAAATAAAGTTTTATTATTATTATTATTATTACTATTACTCAAAAAGAAGGGAAATTCATTGCAAAAGAACTTTGTTAATGCATCAGTTAGGGTTGAAAGCACAGTGACAAAAGTTTGGAAATGTGAGGCTAGGATATTCATTGCAAAAAAACTCAGTTAATGCATCAGTTAGGGTTTCTATTACAGTGGCAAATGACTGGAAATTCAGTGTTAGGGCTACCAACCCAGCCACCCCACACCCTCCTCCCCACTCTCCACACACCAACAGGTTTCCATATGTAATCAATCTGAGATGTAACAGTATAGGAAAATGGTGGCAAACAACAGTGACTACATTGTCAGCATAACCATCTTATTACCCCAACTCATGTACCCTGGGAGAGAGAAATTGTAAAATGCAAGGCAAAAATGTAATTCAACGCAACTGCAATGTCATTCTGCATTACAGGTGCAAAATTACATTTTGGGTAGGATTTTAAAAATGACAGCTGTACTGTTCATGAAGTGGTGTGATAAAATGGCTATGTTAAAAATTTGGCAACAAAATATTGAAAGTACCAAAGTTATGCGCTTGTATAGAATAAATACAACAGATACACATAACTCAGTCATTTTCAGGAATTTTCTCACCAAATTTTCAACATGGCCTTTTGGGGACCCTACCCCTTGAAGACTGACACTGTGATTGCATTAATCCTTCCCAAAGTTGATTTCACACAGCAACCATGTCATTCTATGCCATAGGTGCAAAAACACATTTCAGGCAGGATGTGAAAAATGACAGCTGTACCACTCATGAGGAGGTGTGAAAAAATGGCAATGTTGAAAATCTGGAGTGAAAATATTGAAAATTAACGAAGTTACAAGTGTGGGTAGAAACTGTGCAAAGTACACTTGTAACATGGATGTTTTGGGGATTTATTGCACTGGATATTCTACATGGGCTTTTGGGTACTTCCCCTCAAGAACACTGGCACTGTCATTTCATTAATTGGTCTCAAAAGGTGATGCTACACAGTGATTGTGAAATCACCTTTCAAGATTGAGTAAAGAAATAACAGTGACAGTGTTCATGAGGAGGGGTCCCAAAAAGCCCATGTTTTATTTATTTATTTTATTGACGTTTCAGAATTACAATCCTTTGAGTCAAAGACTCTTTTGCAAAGGCTCCATGTCAATACAAAATGTACACAGTATGTAAGACAATTTTGAACATACTACACTATTGAAAATTTTGGTGCAACAATTTTGAAAAATGCCTGAGATATCAACATAAGTTCAAAATCCCATAGACAGAAATTATACAGCACTTACCTTTATTCTTTGGTTTGTGGTTCAGCTTTGAAGAGTGCAGACTTGTCTCAGTCCAGAGACGATTCCAGCTGCTGACCTTCAGAGGTAAGTATGGGGTAAGGTGGGTGCACTGAGGGAGGATGGTGATCAGTGAGGGGGATGGGGATATAATGAGGGACCATTTTCTTTTTTAAATGATTTAAAAAAATAAAAAGACGTTGGGGGATTGCTTTCTCTTTTGCACATATACACTATTGGAAAACCATTTTGTGACACTGGGGGTGGGCTCCCCAGTGTCACACAGTACTGGTGGTGGTGGAGAGGTATAATGTAACTGGGGACACTGGGAGTGGGGTCCCCAGTGTCCCACCTTGGGGGGGAGCGACTGCTGACACAAGCATTGGGCACCCCATTGTCAGAAATTTTGGAGATAATTTTCTTCTGTTGGGGACACTGGAAGTGGGTTCCTCAGTGTCCTTTTCTGGAGCGGGGTCATCAAGTGCCAGCATGGGGTTTGGGCACCCTGATGTTGACAAAAACATTTATTTTTGGGATTTTCATCTGACGAACTAGGATCTTACTTTATATCTTACCATACGAAGTAGGATTCTAGGTCATACTACACCAATAAAAATTAGGAATTACATTATTAAATAAAGGACATTTTAGGGGCATAATTTGTCCAGTAATGTGTAAAATGCATAGAAAGCATCCCAATAAGCAAGCTACATGTGTTGGTTCATCTCCAGAATATCATTTTGGGAGGTTTACAATTTTTTTTCAGACATAACTGAAAATAAGATGGCAGCCATACAAAGTAGGAATTTCTCTATATGAAGCAGTATTCCTACTTTGTTTCATACAGCTATCTTGAAGTCCTTACTGAGCATGATTAGAAAAAAAAATTCAAATTTTTAATTGGAATAACTTGAAAACTCCTAATTATTTTTCCACCAGACTAGCAAAAGGCACATCTGTGTGATAGCCCCTTTCTGCCCAGAAAATTTCACACCTAAAAAACAAGCCATCTGAGTTGTAGGCAAGTTCAAAGAAAAATCCAGGCAAAGTCAATGAGCAACAACATGTTTTATTAACCTCTCCATAACTCAAAGACTGCACTGACAACCAGAATGTAACTTGCAAAATCAAGAGATCCCCACAGGAAGGTGAATAACAAATTTCGTACAAATCCATTGCAAGGTTATTAAAGTGCAACATTTTTAGTTTATCATTGAACTGCCTACTCAACCCTAACTGTAGGGGTGAAAATACACCCTTCTAACATATTTGGGTCTAAATAATTTGGGTGGTGTTATGTGTTATTCTTGTTGTACTCATTATGACCTCTCATCTGATATGCACATTTTCCCTTAACTTCAAATGTTAATGGAGTTATGGCTTGTTAAATATGAAATATAGAAAAAAACTAAGTCCAATTTTGTTTTCGTATGGAGGATTCTTTCTTTTGTGTGTGAGAATGACACAAGCTCAAGAAAAAATAATCCATCATACAAAAAAAAGAATGTGAAAAAACTAAGCACAAATTATTTTTTCATATGGAGGCATCTTTTTTTTATGAGACTGTGTTATACACATGAAAAAAGATGCCTTCATATGAAAAAAGAATGCAAAAGATGCCATAAGTTCAAATTATTTTTTGTATGAAGGCAATTTTGTTTTGTATGGCCAATTGGCTATGCAAAAAAAGAAAATTGCTTCACAAAAAAAGATTTTTAAAATGTGTTAACACATTTTCTGTGTCAGTTTTCCAAAATTAACTGTGGAATCCTTCTAATAGGGTCTCAACTAGCAAAATGCATGTGTTGGTGTGTTTCAATTACGTATTTTTTTTTATAGATTTTGACATTTAAAAAAATAGAAACAAGATGGTAGCCATCCAAAAAAGAGTTTTTTTCTCAGGAAAAAAGATTGCCTGCCCATACAAAACAGAATCATTTTTCATATGGGCTAAATTCTTTTTTTGTATGAAACAGCTATCCAAAAGACTGTACTGTGCATGCTCAGAACTTATATAATCTCAAAGCCTTATAATTCTGGAATGGATTCATATTTTTCACCAAAACTGTACAAGGCACCACTGTGGCCCAAGCCCTTTCTAACCTAAAAATTTCAGCGCAAAATTACTAACCATCTGGGTGGTATGTAATGACAAAAAAAAAATGTTTTTTATTTATTTTGCAATCCAGATTTCAGAAGCCACAAATCTCACCAGACCGAGTGTGTGTGCAAAATTTCGAGCAAATCCGTTAAACAGTGGTGAAGCAAATACAATGCAAAGTTAGGGGTTTAACATTAAACAGCCTATTCAATCCTAACTATCGTGGCTCTACCACACCACTAAAATATAAAGATTTACTGTGAGGCTAAATATAGATACAGATACATGAACCATATGTAACATAGATAAAACAATGTGTCTGCATGGTTCTATGATGCCGGGTTGACAACTTTGTTGTCAACTGACATCACAGCGATGGATTTATGTCAACCGCAATTTGCGGTTGACATGAATCCAGCAGGAGACCCTGGTTGTTTTTCTATTGTGCAGCTTTGCCCCTGGACCCCCATGCAGGGGTCTTTGCCTCTGCACCTCCCAAACTTAAGGATTATCAATTCCAAGTTGGAGTTGATTCGGGGAGGGGCTGCAGGACCGGGGCACAGAGTGCTGTAGTCTGAGGTGGACCATTACAGGGAAATGTCAATGTTGTCTGTATTGATGTGTTCTCTGTAATGGTGATGCCTTACAGGGGGCATACCTGTATGCATAATGATGGCACAATATTAACCATGAAAAAATATCACTAGAATGTTCCATACCTGAGGGTACCTGTACAGCCCCAGAAGTCTCGCCATTGGGATGGATGTGGCTGATGTATAATCTCCAATAATCCCAGAGAGTGTGGAGCTGGATTGGCAGTTATAGTTTGGAACACAATTCTCCTGACCTGATAACATCCACATAGTACCCTGGAGGGCTCGCATTATTGAATTGCAAGAGTCATAAATCCGGAATCCCAAGGAAATATTTGACAATAGTTGAGGATCCTGATTTATCTCATGAGTGGCAAAACAAACACAAGCTATGTTCTTGTATGCTTCAATTATAAACCTGGGAAATAATTTAATTAAATACACTTATATAATGTAGGTAATGGTCACAACTCACAGGCAAATAAAAATATTTTAGCCATTTATGCACTCTGAATGAGAATAAATCATTTATCTTCAGTTTTGTTATTTAGCTCTACTTTAGACAGGTTACAAATGTTCACTTAACCAGTGGGTGAGCAGCTTAAATGATGCCTGATGCTATCACAACAGCTTCTGCTGGTCACAAAGCAGAGCTTTGAAGTCAAACAGAAACAGCTGCATTTAAAATACTGATATTGTTTTTATGCTGTTATGAGAGATTCTTGCTTGTCTCTTTTTAATATTCTGCAATGTTTGTATTTTTTCTCTGAAACCCAGAATATCCTTGTCTTGCCTATAAATTCCTTGTGACCTCCCAGGTTGCACCTGAAAATGGGCATTTGTTTGTCTAGTGTGCTTACCTGGTAAACAAAAGCTAAATAAATAAAATAAATTCACTAAAACACTCATTTAATAGCTTTGCAAATTAAAGTGCTTTGGATACAGAATGCCCTGGCATATAATATGAGGCGTGTTATCACATGTAAGGAGATCAGACTTACAGAATTCACTCAAGGCTCTGTCACTTGTGTTATGATCCTGCACCTCCACTTATGATGATAAATAGCATATCATGAGTCAATCAATCAGAAATAGAGACAGACGTCCCACTCACCAGTAAACAGTGTACAGTACATGCTTTACCAGTGAATGGGTCATCTGTCTCCTTTTCTGGTCGAATGCTTTTGCGGTTTTCTGGAGCTTGATTCTTCCCTTTATTTTTTTGGTTTATATTTGAGTTGCCAGGAGGTCCACAATATCTCAGTGTGTTTACAAGATTATGAATCAGGCTGCAGTGTATCCACTACATTTTCTATAATTTACATAGTTTTCAAAGTCCATATACAACATATGGTTGATAGATTACAGCAGGAGGTCTAAGTATCAACACATAACATGTTTTTTTCTTTGGTAACTGGGTAAGTCCCACAAGACACAGGTGCCTGTATTCAGGGGTGACCCAGGAACACTGGGGAGGTTAAATGACTTGCTCAGAGTCACACGGTATACAAGTGGAGGTTGTGGGAATCAAACCCAGGCCTGCTGGATATACCAAGCTCATTTACAGCTCAGAACTCTAACCTCTAGGCTATACTGCCAGCCATAACAGAAGGAGGTAGAATGAAATGTAACAGAGGGAGGTAGCATGGTAGAACAATTAAAGTGGAGACTTTGAAACCACGAGACCCAAGTCACTCCTCACCTTAGCCAGCAACTCACTGTATGACCTTGTGCACATCATTTAACCTCTGTATGCCTCAATTGCCTTTCTGTAAAATAGGGCAACAAAATAGTAGGTTGCATTTATGTTGGGCCAGCCTGGTTTAAAAAAACTGAAAAATGAAATATACTATAGTTAATACTATGGTTACAAGGAGGAATAACAGTCATTGCCTATATAGTTCACCCCCACTGTGATAGTGGTAATATTTTAAAACCATTCCCTCCTTACTATATCTAGATTTTTTTTTAATGTACTACATTATGTGTCAAAATTTAAAACAGTGTTAGGAATAGAATTCCACAGAATTACAATTCCCTGGATGTAAAAAAATTGCTGCTGACAGTTTTTAAATGGTTTCCCTTCCAAATGTCATT
This sequence comes from Neoceratodus forsteri, assembly GCA_016271365.2. Lineage (NCBI taxonomy): Eukaryota > Metazoa > Chordata > Ceratodontiformes > Ceratodontidae > Neoceratodus > Neoceratodus forsteri. The sequence continues at coordinate 50,451,882 of CM057449.1, read as the reverse complement.
TAGAGAATATAAGATGCTGAAAGACAGTGAGTCAGTTACTCTTGACATTGAAGGAAGAAACTGTCCAAGAGACTAAGCTTGAGCCTACTATTCTAGCTATGTCCATGGGAGTTGGCAGATAGCATAGGGTCCAGTGTCTCTGGAAGAATAGCGAAGGGTAAGATTGATACTAGCATATCTCAGTAATAGCCGTTTTTCTCTTTTGTCATCTGTTATGTTCCGTGCCCTCCTGGGGCTCGCACCTCGCCACCAGAGGAAAAGCTACAAGCCTGTCCTGGGATGCAACTCACGTTTCTGCTACTGTAAATTAGCAGACCCTGAGGCTTTCTTCCCCTGTTGAAACTGCCACCCTGGATCCTCTGAACTCCAGATCATTGCAGGGCCCAGAAATCTACAGAAACAGCCAAAAACTGTATACCCCTTCAGATGTGCCATGCCCTCCTGGGGCTGGCACCTCACTGCCAGAGGAAAAGCTACAAGTCTGTCCTAGAAAGCAACCCAGAATTCTGCTACTGCAAATTAGCAGACCCTGAGGCTTTCTTCCCGTGTTGAAACTGCCACCTGGGATCCTCCGAACTCTGGTTCATTGAAGGGCCAGAAATCTACAGAAACAGCCAAAAGCTGTATATCCCCTCAGATGTGCCGTGCCCTCCTGGGGCTCGCACATCACTGCCAGAGGAAAATCTACAAACCTGTCCTGGGAAGCAACCCACAATTCTGCTACTGCAAATTAGCAGACCCTGAGGCTTTCTTCCCCTGTTGAAACTGCCACCCGGGATCCTCTGAACTCCGGTTCATTGCAGGGCCCAGAAGTCTACAGAAACAGCCTAAAGCCGTATATCCCCTCAGATGTGCCGTGCCCTCCTGGGGCTTACACCTCGCTGCCAGAGGAAAAGCTACAAGCCTGTCCTAGGAGCAACCCACAGTTCCACTACTGCAAATAAGCAGACCGTGAGGCTTTCTTCTGCTGTTGAAACTGCCCCCGTGATCCTCCAAACTATGGTTCATTGCAGGGCCCAGAAATCTACAGAAACAGCCAAAAGCCGTATACCCCTCAGATGTGCCGTACCCTCCTGGGGCTCACACCTCACCACCAGAGGAAAAGCTACAAGCCTGTCCTGGGAAGCAACCCACGATTCACCTACTGCAAATTAGCAGACCCTGAGGCTTTCTTCCCCTGTTGAAACTGCCTCCCGGGATCCTCCGAACTTCAGTTCATTGCAGGGCCCAGAAATCTACAGAAACAGCCAAAAGCTGTATACCCCCTTGGATACGTTGGTATTTGGCTTCTTTGGACATTCTGAATTTTCATCACCAACACTCTGATTGGAGGATCTCAGCCTCACTGACTTCTTCCTGCTGGTCTCCATTTTACCTGGCTTCATTAGAGATGTTTATCAGTGCTGCTGACCCTGGGAGACTATCCTTTTTTGTAAAGCAAGAATTTCATTTTTTTTTTTGTAAAGAAAGGGCTCTTTTTTGTAAAGCTAGAATGGCATGAAAGCCCCCCCCCTCCACTGTTTATCTCCTCATCTATCAATCCAGCTTAGGCCATTCAGTGTTACACTGCCATTGTTTAAAGTGATTTACCTGCTCTGAATGCACTGTGATTACATTCCTCTTTAGAATTAATTCTCTGCGAAAGGCTGAAGAGTTTTATGTTGACCTTTTTATGCACTCCTTAATATCCTAAAACTACAGCCTAATCCTTTCATTATTAATTCTGAGTGTAAAACTGTAGAGTCTTAAGATTATTAGACCTGTACTGCACTGTCTATTATTCTAAGCGAACAGCTGAATCCTTTTTAGAATTAATTTCTGTGTAAAGCTGTAGTTTTAAATTGACCAGACTTTTCCGTGTACTGCCTAGCATTCTAAATGTAAAGCCCAATCCTTGCCTTTCGCTTTGCCACCTGTCTACCCTCTAACCCACTTACGTCTCCTACCTGTTTCTATTACCCACTTGGTAGTATAGTCTCCTTCTTCCAAATAATAGTGACCACCCTGTTTCTTTGTTTGAGTTAACCACACCTCCCCTGCCTGCCCGTATTTAATCCATCTTCTTTCCTCTCCCCCTCAGATGTGCCATGCCCTCCTGGGGCTCGCACCTCGCTGCCAGAGGAAAAGCTACAAGCCTGTCCTAGGAAGCAACCCATGATTCTGCTACTGCAGATTAGCAGACCCTGAGGCTTTCTTCCCCTATTGAAACTGCCGCCTGGGATCCTCTGAACTCCGGTTCATTGCAGGGCCCAGAAATCTACATAAACAGCCAAAAGTCGTATACCCCCTCAGGTACGTTGGTATTTGACGCCTTTGGGCATTCTGAATTTTCGGTGCCAACGCTCTGATTGGAGGATCTCAGCCTCACTGACATTTTTCTGCTGGTCTCCATTTTACCTGGCTTCATTAGAGACATTTATCAGCGCTGCTGACCCTGGGATACTATCCATTTTTGTAAAGCAAGAATTTCATTTTTTTTTTGTTTTTTTTTGTTTTGTTTTTTTGTGTCTACTTTCTCATTTGAAAATTATACAGCATAGCTATTAGAGGGCTACAACAGCTGTTTTTTCTGTTAAAGAGGAAACACATTATATTTTCTACTTCCTCTTCTGCTCTAGTGGACCTGGGATACGTCTCTTTCTGAGAATAATCTCTGGGACTTTTCTGCCTGTTTCTCAGGCCGAACCATGCTCATCCACTAAGTCTGCAAGACTCGAACGCCTGCCCCCACTTCCATTCTGTACTGGTGGAGCAGGGCCAGAAACAGCTGTCTTTTCTGTTAAAGAGGAAACACATTATATGTTCACTTCCTCTTCTGCTCTAGTGGACCTGGGATACCTCTTTTTCTGAGGATCATCCCCGGAGCTTTTCTGCCTGTTTCTCAGGCTGAACCATGCTCATCCACTAAGTCTGCAAGACTTGAGTGCCTGCCCCCACTTTCATTCTGTACTGGTGGAGCAGGGCCAGAAACAGAAACAAAAGCTACAGACCAATCTTGCCACACCGGATTGCAGCCTTGAACCACCTCACTGGCTCAGCTGCAAAGAGTTGCTCTACAGGTATGTTCAGTGCCAAAACTGCCTTTCAGCCAACAAAAGGATTTTGAACTTATGACACCTGATCACCGATTGGTCTAGGCTTCTAGTGGCTTTTACTGCTGGCTGTTGTGGTGTTTAGATCTACCATGGGAAATTACAGCTGGTTCCTAGGTGTGTCACTAGCTTTACTAAATCTCAGCTCAATTCATCAGAACTCTCATCCCTCCCTAAAGTGAAATGACCCTTGTGCTTCTCTCTGTCCTGTGTTCAACAGCTCCTTTCAGGTAACCATTCTGAATTATTGGGCTTCTCAGTTGTCTCTGCTGGGGAATGGGACATCTCCTGAGCTGCCTCTGCAGATTACTCCCCCATCCAGACTTGGGACTTCCTACTAGTGGCAAATTTCTGCCAGGACACTAGTGGCTGCAACACTAGGCCAGTATAACACCAGGAATGGGTACAGGCCTACCCATCAACACCACCTCCCCTATAGCCCCAAAAATAGTGTTTACAAATGACAGTTTGCTGCCTTAAAAAGAATCCTGCTTCTTTTACTATTGTGCTCAGGCAATGTTGAACTGAACCCAGGACCATTAGACACCCTTACTTCTCCATCAGACCTGGCAGGTATAAAAGTAATGTCTTTTATGCATCTTAATGCCTGTAGTTTACTGAAAAAGTTCACACTTATCCAGGCTCAGGTGAGCCACACCCTACCTGACATCCTAGTGATCACTGAGACCTGGCTTAGGCCAGCCATCCCAGACAATGAAATCAATATCCCAAATTATTTACTCTTCCGAGTGGATAGGCAATCAAGAGGAGGTGGGGTGGCAATTTATGTAAGGGACAAATACTCATCCATATGCATAGATGCATTATCCTCTCCCAAAGAATTTGAGTGCTTGACCCTAAAAATCGTACTTTCTCCTTCCAATGCACTCTGTGTAATAGGCTGCTACAGTCCCCCTTCTGCTGGGCCCCATCTCTTGTCTCACCTCAGTTCCATACTGGGGCTCAGTTCCTTGGAAACCACTATTCTTGGTGACCTGAACTATGATTGGCTATCAAGTGCATCAGCTCCCCTGAAATCCTTTTGTGACACTCTAGGGCTGGTGCAACTCATTGGCGAGCCTTCTCGCCCAAATAAAAAGAACCTTAACAACAGCTCCCTCTTAGATGTAATTTTGATTAGCAAGCCACACCTGTTCTCTCATGTCAGAACATTTTTCTCAGACATTAGTGATCATTGTATAATCACCACCATTAGATCCGTGCACAACCCATAGTTTGTGGCAAAGTTCTCTATCAAGAGGTGCAAATGCAACTTTGATTTGTTTGCTTATGTACATGACTTGAAACATTCACTGCAATGGCAGGAATTCTTCCTAGCCAAAATGGTTAACAGGGCATATACTATTTTTTACAATATTTTAAGTGAGGCTTTAAATAAGCATGCACCCTTGGTTAAGGTGCAGGTCAGGAGCAGCACCTACCGTTGGTTCTCATCTGCGCTCAAAGCTTCCCTGTTAGAAAGGGATACTTTATGGAAAAAAGCCCGAAGAAGCAAGAATGACTCAGATTGGTGTCTTTTTAAGAGAGCACGTAACAAGTGCACCAAGTTGGTCAGAGCAGCCAAGGCTGCTTACTATTGTTCAGAGCTAGCCTCTGCCTCAATAAATCCTTCAAAGCTCTTGAAAACATTAAAAGACATGTCTGGACATGCACTTGGTAATTCCATTCCAGCAAAAATTAAGTCCGGTGGCAGCATTATCTCTAACCGATCGGAGATATTGGAAGCCCTCAATAACCATTTCACAACAGCAGGGCTAGCATTTGATACTTCTCCTGCCAATGACCTACGCACAGCTCAGGGCCCACCAACCCATGAGTCTCCCTCTACAGAGGAGGCCTTCTCCCTCCTGTCTGTTTCTCTAAAAGAGGTGGAAGACCTGCTACTGCAACTGGACACCAGGAAGGGAGCAGGTTCCGATGTCATAGAGCCATACTATCTGAAATGTGCCTACCAGGTGCTTGCAGTGCCAATCACCCACCTATTCAACATGTCACTTTCCCAGGGTAGTCTCCCCCCTCAATGGAAAATAGCCCATGTCATCCCTCTATTAAAAGCAGGTGACCCCTACGATCTAAATAATTACAGACCGATCTCCCTCCTCCTCATCCTGTCTAAATTACTAGAAAAAATAGTGTGTGACCAGCTAGGGGTATACATAGAATCCAGAAGCCTATTAAACCATGTTCAGTCTGGATTCAGAGCAAAGCACAGCACCATAACAGCCCTAAATAAGGTGACCAATGATTGGCTCCTAGACCTTGACAACAAGAAGCATGTCTGTGCCATTTTCTTGGATCTTAGTAAGGCATTCGACACAGTCAATCACAACCTGCTTCTTTCCTCCCTAAGCACCTTAGGCCTGGGCCATAAATCTATGTGCTGGTTTGAAGACTACCTCGGAGAACGCAAACAAGAGGTTAAAGCTGATGGTGATCTTTCTCCATTAAAACCTATGCTGAGGGACTTGCCCCAGGGCTGTATCCTTGATCCCCTCCTCTTTGCAGTCTACATTAACAACATCAATGACCCCATCAAAAAAGCCAACATCACTTATTCGTGGATGACACTGTACTGTACTTGAGTTGTCCCACGCTGGAAGCAGCCTGTGAAGACCTCCAAGCTGAATTTAACCTTCTACAATACCAGCTCATAAACAAAAAGCTTTTGCTCAATGCGAAAAAGACAAAAGCCATGCTCTTCTCCCCCTCCTTGCATGCGGCAATTCCTGCTGGAGGGGGGAAGTTATCCCACAAATTACCACTGTTCTTGGAGAAACACTAGAGTATGTAGCTAAATTCAAATATCTAGGAGTTTGGCTCAATCATAAACTTTCCTTCACCGACCATCTTGAAGAACTACAGAAGAAACTAAGGCAAAGATTAGGATTATACTACAGAATTAACCACCTGCTCACAAAGGAGGCCAAGATTCAACTGGTTCAAGCTACCTTCCTATCTTTACTAGAGTATGCGGACCTGCTCTACAGCCAATGCACTGCCTCTGCACTGGCTAAGTTGGACACCCTTTACCACAGAGCTATCAGGTTCATTACTGGCCTTCCACTTTCCACACACCACTGCTCCCTGTACTCATCATTAGGCTGGATTTCCCTACACTATATAAGGAATAGAAATGCCACCCTATGGGCTTTCAGAGCGGTGACCAACAAGCTCCCCTCATATGTCTCAGACTGTATTCCCCGGAGTGTGTTAGCCACCTATGCCCTAAGGAGCTATTCCCTAATTGCCCTTCAAGTTCCAAAGGTCAAAACTCATTTTGGCAAAGCTGCTGTAAGCTTCTCTTTACCCACATTGTGGAACGGTTTACAAAGGAACTTGAAGCTGAGCTGCCCTGTTAGCCTGAATGTCTTCAAGGCATTCTATGATCACTACATGAAAGCACCTTGCAAATGTTTTCCTCACTGCTAGCCCACTAATTCCGCAATCCCCCCTTTCCATCCTGATGCTCGCCATGTTTGTACCCCTGGCTCTGACTCTTTCCCTATTAACTCTTCCTGCTGCACCCACCCTTTCCTGTCCACTCCAGCATGGCTAAAGTCCCTCCCCATCCATAGTAGTGTCCCAATTATCTACCTCTCCTCCGTCATTATCATAATAAACAAGCACACGACAGGACAACCATCGTCACTTTCTGTGGTTTTAGCTCAATTTTTCCCCCAGTCGTCAGTAATACATCCCTCCTCTTCTTTACCTCTCTAATCTGCCACCCCATACACGGCCTCTTTCCCCTGTATGCGTAGTTGCTGGATGCCTCACTCAAAAGATCTCTGCTTATAACCTCTGTATGCCTATGGTTGATTGTACATCTGCTGACTTCTTCAATTGCAAAATAATGCTGTTTTTTTTTATTTATTTCAACCTTGTACTGTACTGTATGCACTGTATATACTTTTTCTTCCTTGTATATTATTGATTTTTGTACACCTGCTTCTGTACTGTACTTTGATGTATTAATGACAAGGTCCACCTTGCAAATGAGCCTAGCTCAACAGTGCCCGCCTGGATAAATAACGATTTTGATTGATTGATTGTTGTTTAAAAACATTTGTTTACTTTTTGTGTAATGGTGTTATTCTCTTGTGTTGAATATAGATATCATGTAATGCTTCTTTTCACTTTCTGTTAAGTAAAAAGCTGTTTATTTACTCAACAGTTGTGATGGTGATGTCATTTTTCTAAGGTAATACATGGTTTTCTCTGGCTGAGGTAAACTCTGTTTAGCATCCGCCATCTGAGAGAGACACACTACCAAACTTCGATCTGTACAATTGCATGTCTGACTACCCAGTTTTACAAACTTGGGAGGTTGGTGCTGGGTGAACCCAGCCAGTGGCACTGAATACCCAAGGAGAGACACCTCTATAAAAGCTGTACCAGCCCAGAAATAGAGGTGGATTGTCACAGTACATTAACAAGAAATTACCCTCTTCTTTCTCATCTGCAGGCTATGCAAATCCATTGCTTCCAATCTGCTCTCATATGGAAGTGCCCTTAGCTCAAAATGTGCATGATGGATTTTTTTTTACAACTTATCAATCTGATTTATATCTTTTAACAATACCAGTCCACTAAGCTAAAAGCAAAAGTCTAAATGTGGCCTTACAAATGCTCTATATCAGTTGGAGTAACACTTTACTATATCTGCATACAACAGACCTTCTCAAACAACCCATCACATTTCTAGCCTTCTCTTAAATGTGCCTACATTGTTTACTGTATCTAAGATCTATTGTGATGTGAACTGCAAGGTTTCTTTCAATCATAGTTGATTTAGAAGTGTATCTCGATGGTAACAAGTGAAACTCTGAGTTCTGTGACTAAAATGCCTCACAGCACATTTCTCACAGATTCCTGACCATCCTCAGATTTTTACCTAGGACATTCAGGAATGGTCACTGCTTATCAGACCCCAACATGTGTCACACCCTCAGGTGAGTATTGCCTCTGAATTTCATGCTTCAGTTACTAATTTTTCCTTTTACTGTATGTACAGTCACAGCCAATGGCATGGCCAGATATTTCCTGAAATTTCTTTGATATTTCTTGAGAACTCTCCTGCTTTCTTTATTTCCACAGTAGGGGCACCAGAGAGAAGCTCTTCAGAAATTTTGTGAAATATCTGGAAAAATCTAGCCGTGTCTGTGGCTACTGGTGTAAGTTAAATATATTCTAAGGAGTAAGGGGCCCAGCACCAACTCTTATGGACCCCATACTTTACAGGTTCACATGGAGAAAAGTATCCCTTAATGCACACCCTTGGTGTCCAGTTAGCCAACCAAATCCCCATTCAGGTTACTAATTTACCATGACATGTCAATTAAGTTACTTTTTCTTTTATACATTTGTGGGGCACAATGTCAAATCTCTTAGTAAAATACAGGAATGTTATTATGAGAATCAAGTAAAGAACCTAAAAGGACAATCAACTAATGTGTTATATACAGTGGAGCTAGCTAGGATGCAACTTTATACATTGTAGTAAGTGGCATATCATGAAATACTGCATGAATAAACAGTTTCTTTGCATGGTTCCCTGCAGCATACTGCATCACTCTGCAGTAATACAGCAAGGTATCATGACACATCCAGGCTGGCTCTGCTGTAAATTGAAAATAAGAAAAATGCTCATTTTCTTTTGATATTTCTTTATTTGTTAGGTGGCAGCAGGAAAGTAGGGAGGAGAGTGAGCTGAACCAGAGTGACGGAGGAGGAACAGTGAGAGATGTGGCTGCCTTCAAGGGATGAGAAGGAGAGACAAGGAGACAGGAAGCAGTGATGAGCAAAAGGTGGGCAGTCCTGTGCAAAGCAAGTGAAAGTGTGGAGTAAGAGGCTCAGTCTGGTTAGGGTGGATTTAGAAGCACCACTGTAAACCACATAATTAAAATCAATAGCAGGGAGGATCATGTTGGAGATGTTCTCACACTTGGCTAGAATAAGGATGCAAGCTTTGTTTCTGCTGAGAGCACTCAAATTGTGAAGGAGCTTGGAATGTATGGTGTTGATGTGGATTGAGAAATCAAGGTGATTATTTAGCCATACTCCTGGAAACCTGAAGGAGATAAAAGTTTCAATTTTGGCAAGGGGGATTTGATGTTGTTGGAGTGCTGATGGGTACCAAAAGTAAATGAAACTGTCTTTTTGCATTTATCATAAAATGGTTATCCTGCAACTAGCCTGAACTCTTGCTAAATTATTCTGGAGAGAAGCTGACAATGCAGTGAAAGAGGTACCAGTAGCAAAAAGAACAATACCTTCTGCATACAGTTGAATGTGGAATGATGTACATACCATACCTCCAGGAGGTCATTAGGGAATATCAAGAAGAAGATAGGGCCAAGGCTTGAGCCCTGAAATACCCCATACTTTATGAAGAAAGTGGTGGAAATGGCTCACCCAATAGAGACATACTGTGATCTCCCATGCAGGTAGTGTTAGAATCAGCTGACTGCTGGAGCCATTAGGCCAGATTCAGTAAGTTTATATGGTAGAAGAGAGTTGGACCCTGTGTCATACACCTTCACTCATTTGATAAACATGGCAGAAGTAATGTGGTCTTGTTTGATAAATGTGGCAGCAGTAATGTGGTCTTAGTCCATACATTTAAGGACAGAGTCATGAGGCAAAAATGGGAGGGAATGATGGAGTGGGATTTGCAGAAGCCAGACTGCTTGGGGCTAAGGAACACAGATGAGTCAAGGAAAGGAGAAAGCTGAGAGAGAACAAGATGGTCTTGGAACTTAGCAAGGATAAGGAAAAGAGAGATCGGGTGATAGTCCTTAGGAAAGCCAAGTCACCCACCTTATAAAGAGGGATAGATGTAATAATCTTCCATGTTCCAGAAACTATGCCTAAATGGAAGGACAGGTTTTTTTAAGTCAGTTAGGGGGAGGCAACTGCAGAAGCTAAGAGAGAGGAGAGTTTAGGATTGAGCCCATCGGGCCTGTGGCTGTCAAGGGGGGTTAAGGAGAGCAAGGCGGAAAGGGTAGCAGAAGTAACAGTTGCACAGAAAGAGTAGGAGAGCTAAGGGGGAGAAGGGAAGTGAGGGAGGTTGGAGTTTAGGGAAGGGACAGGCACAGGAAGAGAAAAAGTATATGAAGGTAGAGGTTACCTCCAGGGGGAGGAGATAGAAAAGCCATCAAGTAAGAGGGATGGAGGCCAGCCCACCAGTACAGTGGTTGTATTTCCACTTGCGATGCTGATGACCCAGGTTTTGGAATGGAACTGGGTGTTGGAAGGTAGGCCAGGAGGAGATGGCTTGAGATTACCATGATGGCTCACCATCTCCTGAGGGGAGGAGGGTCCAAATCTCAGTGTCTCCTGACCTCTGGCAGAGTCCTGGGGTATGGCAGCATGCCAGGTCCCACCATGTAGGGATCATGGAAGATGACGGCCCTTGCCTTGACATCCTGGACATTGTGTTCCTTGGGGGCAAACCAGAAAATGGCTCCCTGGCCAATGAGATGATGGTTGCTGGTCTCCCACCACCACAAAGCCCTGGACTAACCTGGTCCACCTCAGCTGCACCTGAGCCAAGCAACTTTAGCTGCCCGGCCCCGTATGGTGCCTTCCCCCTCGGAGGGGATGACAAAAGGGTTATGTTGGGTTACCTGGGGGGGCTGACATGTGGGGTGGTAACTGTGGCAGGGTAGAGTGCTGGTGTGGGTCCTAGGTGACCCAAGAGAGTGGTTGGCTGGGGAGGTAGGGAGGAGCAAAATAAAAAGAAAGAGGGAGAGAATGGGCAATTCGGGGGGTGGGAGTTAAAGTGGGAATGAGGAACTGTTCAGAAATTAGAAGGGGAGTTTATATTTGTCTGAGCATTTGAGGTGAAGTAGTTGGCCCTGGCCTTTCTGGTGGCATGGTTGCAGGTATTCTGGAGCTTTTTATGCAGTACATTGCAAGGTCAGCTTGTAAGCCAGCGACCTTGTACAGTTGCCAGTATAGTCCCTGGACTGCAGGCAGGAGATTCAGTGGTGACCCAGTAAAGATGGGAAAGTCTAACATGAGATTTGTGAAGAGAAGCAGGAGTTACATTCTGTTAGGGAATCATCCCCATCATGGGATAAGAAGAAGAAGGACCAGTCAGTGGCAAGGTGGTCATCTCGGAGTGTGGATAAATTGAGTGGCCCATAGGAATGGATTTGGATGATTTTGGGGGAACATTTGAATGGCGATCCTTCTGTGAACAGAAAACCAAGTACTGGTCACTGAGAGCATCGGGGAAGGTGCTTGCATATCATCTGGGGAGGTTGGGATGAAAGAACCCAGTCAAGGAGGGACTGGTTGGTGGAGGGTTTGAATCATGTCTGCTCCTATTTAAACAGCATGAGGTGGGGCTTAGCTCAACATCATCCAACATCTACCATGAGGAGTGGAAGGAGAATGATGAGCTTTAGGTAGCCATGGGTGGCAGGGGAAGGGGGGAGGCAGGAAGAGTAGATAGGGAAGAAAGATGAGCTGCTAGAAGAGTTCTAAAAGATATCAGGGGAGGAGAGAAGGAAAAAGGAAATGGACAGTGCTTGTGGGATTGAGTTAGTCGGGGTAGAGAGTCTATAAGGAAAAAACCCACTGTGTTTGGGTGAAAAGTAAGACAGCAGCTCTGTCTGCAATCTGTTTCTACATGCTGCCTGAATACCAGAAAATAAAATGCTGAAGATACAGTATTTGTAATATGCATTTTATGTATACCGAACAGCAGAGGTGAGTGGTCTTTACCAATTTTTGCTGAAGTGAGCTCCGTTTTAAAGAAGCACCACCTCCCTAGTGCACAACTCATTTGCCTTTGGAACTGACAGACTACAATAATGTAAGGTGTATAAGCTACACTTACATGTGAGAAATAGTACCGCCCTTCAGAGATGCACACTGACTGTCCATTGGATGCTTCTATAGAAACAGTTCCTGTTGGTCTGTGTACAGTGACCTCACAAGTGTTGGGTGGTGCCCTGGGTATAAAAGGTTCATAACTTCGAAAGCAATTGGAAGACTGGTCCACATCAGGAGTCCAAATGTCCTCCCATTTGGAATAAGGGCAGTGAGAATTATTTTTAAAGTTTAAAATTTTCCACCCTTTAGAAACTGGATCCTTATGTAGAAGTAGTTCCTGCTGCTCCTTGTGCAGTGACTTGATAGGTGGGAGAGTGCCCTATAGACAAAGAGCTCATGACCCAGGATTGGAATGATGTTGCAGTTTGCTCTATGTGTGTGGATCCAATTGTCCTCCAGTCAGGAATAAAGGCCACAGTGGTGGGAACAACTTTAGAAAGCTTAAGATGTTCCACCTTTGAGAGATGTGCACTGAGCACAGATAGGATGCTCTGGTGGAAGCAGCTCCTGTTGCTCCATGTGCAATGGCCTGGCAAGTTTGGTGGGGGGAGCTAGAGAGAAAGGGCTTATGATCCAGGAGGTCTGTTTTGTGGTGGTCCTTGTTGGGGGGTCTGAGCATCCTCCAGTCATCAAGGAGTTTGGTTGAATTAAAAATTCTTAAGATGATGATGATGAGCATCATCATTCCAGTGCAATAACGGTATCTGAATCAAACTGTGAAACATTAAAGAATGTATAAAACCCATCTTCTGATTCATCAGCATTAAAGAATACTAATCAATCTATACTAGAGGTAAATTATGCAGTACTGGCAGGGAGCTCTATCATTATTGAACTGAGGAGCATGCTGAGGATTTGTTGTAAAAGTACAAATATAAAATCACTGCCCCACCCTGTATGTATGTATTATATGTATTCACTTATTTATCTGTTTATTTATAGTAGTTTTTGTTGATCTAGAAAGGAGGGATACACATTACCTATTTCCAGCCTTGTCCTGGGGGATAATGATGCAAACAAAATGAAATTGAACCCTAATATCTTGTTGGTGGTATTTTACTGACTGGGAGACATTTGGCAAGAACACAGGGGAAACTTGCCTTCTCATTTTGAGAAGTGCCATAGGATCTTAACATCCACCTTAACAACCACCAGAACAATCACATGGGACCACACTTTAACATCTCATCCAAAGGGCGATGGACCCACACAGTACGGCACCCACTTTATACTGTACTCAGGTTTCAGCATTCATTGTATGAATCAAATTCTTGTGTGGGACTAGAACACATGACCTTTTGGCCCAGAGGCTGACTACTGGGAATATGGATGAAATAATATATGTAGATGAAGACAACTTTTTAAATAAGGCAGTAACTAGAAGTTCAGCTCTAAAAATAGACAAAAAAATCCCAAGCTCTGCAGAATAGTAATACAAACTGTTTTAAAAATGTGAAAAGGGTAAGATTTAAAAATTGGAATAGAAATTCTTCTTAAACTAGCAAAATGTGTAAAATATTTCTTACATTAGTATGCCTTTTTGCAGATGATGCTAAAATCTTCAATAAGGTAGATACTCGGAGTGGGGTAGACAGAATGTGTAGAGACTTCAGAAAACTGGAGGAGTAGTCAAGGGTATGGCAACTGGCTTTCAATGTGACAAAATACAAAATTGTGTACCTAGGACACAGAAACCCAAACGCAATGTATAAAACATGTGAAGAGGTATTGACAGTCACTAAATGGGAAGAGGACCATGGATTTAACATATTGTATGACTTCAAAGTGGCAAGGAGTGCAACAAGCAGTACGAAGAGGAGAGCAAAATTCTAGGGTACATAAGGAGTAGAATCACCAGCAGAAGAAGAAGTGGTGTTACCACTTTATTGATCATTCATAAGACACCACCTAGTGTACTGTGTCTAGTTCTGGAGACATCTCAGGAAAGAGCTAGACAGGGTAGAGTCTGTCCAGAGGAAAGCAACTAAAATAGTGCAGGGCCTACATCATAAGCCATATCAGGAGACACTGAGGGATATCAATATGTGCACCCTAGAAAGGAGGAGGAAGGTTAGTCCATTAATGTGCCAATTGATTTCTGGCATGGTGATGATGTCCCCAGGATGTTGGTGCAGGCTGTCTGGGCTATGTTCGTTTCTTGCTTCCTGCTATGCTTGGTGGCAACATAATGACAGTGCAGCTTTTGTAGGTGTGTTACTGTTGGAGTACTGCACTATAATTTACATGGCTGAAGCAGATGTCACTGTGGCATGGGCAAACCCCTTCCGTTGACTTTGCAATGACTTGGAGTTTGTTATATAATGTGGTGAGGGCTGCAGGCAGTGATACCCTCCCCCCCATGCCGGGGTGTGTGAATTCACTTTCATGTTGCTTTGCCCTACTGTGCATGGTGAGGTGATGTGCAGCTTATTTATTGGAAGTCCCCTGCTGTTAGGTCACATTCTTGCCTGGGTGCTGCACTGCACGTATGAACCTATGAAAGAAACCAGCAGATAGAGGCGAAAATGGTCTATCTCGTCTGCTCAAAATTACAGCATGGTTTATTCCACTGCTGCGACCCCCTTCCCCCCACCCCCTGCTCATTTTCCTCATCTGGGTTGAGCTCTCCCCTTGAGTCAAGCCACTACCTACAGTTATTTTGCCATTGACTCAATCCCAACACCTTTTGATGCCATCCACTGCTTTCTAAGAGACCAGCTCCACAGGCAGTACATTCCATGCTGCCACCCCTCACTCAGTGAAGTAGTGCCTCCTCATCTCCCTTCTGAACCTCTCCCCTTCCATTTCATACTGTGCCCCCTTGTGGCCCCCTCCCCTTTTAGCCAGAACATGCCCTCTGTATCAGTAGTATTAGTGCCTCTTAAGTATTTAAAGGTCTCAATCATATCCCCTCATCCCATCTGTCCTCCAGGGAGTTCATGTTAAGCTCACTCAGCCTATTCTTATAGGTCTTCTTCTTCTTCATCCCATTAATCATTTTGGTTGCCCTTCTCTGGACCCCCTCTAGCAGTTTGATGTCCTTCTTCAAATAGGGATGCCAAAACTGCAGGCAGTACTCCAAGTGTGATCTCACCAGTGATCTGTACAGTGGCAGGATGACTTTTCACTTCTTGAGATGATTCCTCTTGCTATACACCCCAACAACTTGTTTGCCTTAGCAGCCACCATTCTGTACTGAACTGTGTGATTCATGTTCCCTGTTACCATTACCCCAATATCCTTTTCTTCCTCAGTGACCTTTAACCTTTCATTGCCTAAATGGTAGCTGTACTTGGGGTTCTTTGACCCTAAGTGCATGATTTTGAACTTTTCCATATTGAATCCCAGCTGCCATGTTTTTTTACCACCTTTCCAGTGTGTCCAAATCTTTTTGGAGCACCTTCATCTCCTCCCCCTTGTTCACTACTGCACCAATTTTGATATCGTCCATGAACAGGCTCAACCTGCTTTCAACCCCCTCTGCTATATTAGCAATGAAGATGTTAAAGAGTACCAGCCCCAAAACTGAGACTTGCTATCCTCCACTTATGACTGCACGTGATGTTGAGAGTTATCCTCTGACCACCACTCTGTGTTGCCTGTTATTCAGCCAGCTTGCTATCCATCCAGTCAACCTTTTCCCAGCCCCCAGAGACCCCAATCTGCCCACCAGTCTTCCATGTGGTACCAAGTCAAAGGCCTTGCTGAAGTCCAGATACAGGACATCAACTGCCTGGCCTCCAGCCAGTGCCCTAGTGACCCAATCAAAGAAACCTATCAGGTTTGTCTGGCAGGATCTCCCTTGAACAAACCCATACTGCTGACCACATGTAGACCATTTTCCTGCATGAATGTTACTAAGCTCTCTTTTATGATGGTCTCCATCAGTTTAGACACAATGGATGTGAGGCTCAGTGGCCTGTATTTTCCTGGTTTGTCTTTAGGCCCACTCTTATGAATTGGTACCACATGAACCATCCTCCAATCCATCAGTACACATCCTGTTCTAAGGAAGGTGTTGAAAACATCAGTCAGAGGTATTGCCAGTACCTCTGTAAGCTCCCTCAGCATCCTATGGTGTAAACCATCTGGCCCAGGTGCCTTATCTGTCCATATGGTTTTCAGTCCCTCAAGTACCCTATCTACTCTGATGTCACAATCAGTTATCCCTTCCACCCATCTTTCCCTTTGTCTGTGGAGCTGATCCTTCACTTTCCCATGTAAATGCCAAACAGAAGTACTTATTTAGTACCACAGGCTGTTCAGCACCTTTTTCTGTCCACCCTTCTCCATTCCTGATTCTAGTTATCTGTTGCCTTACATTTCTTTTCTCTCTGATATACCTAAAAATTTATTTCTCACCTTTTTCTAATCCCCTTTATGAGCCTCAGTTCTTTCAAAGCCTTGGCTGCTCTCACAGTCCTGGTCACCTCCTTATAACTTGTGACAAGTTCCTCCCTATATGCCTGCTTTCTAGTCCTGTTATATGCCCTGAATGCTGCTCTCTTCTTCTGTACTCTCTCCTGCACTACCTTAGTCCTCCAACTGGGCTTTTTGGACCTTGCTTTCTTGCTGGCAGTAGTGATGCACACGTATGTTGCCTCCAGCAATCCTAGCTTAATGATTTCCCCCTTTTTGTGGACATTCATATCTGGTCTTATTGTGGCTACATGCTCCTTCACAATGTCTGCCATTCTGTCCAAATCAGTCTTCCAGAAATCCACTACCTGGTTATGCTCCTGATCACCTCCTTTCCTATGTCCAGGTTGAACCAGACTGTATTTTGATCACTCCCTCATGGGGAGGGCATCAACTGCTATGTATTGTATCTGGTCCCCATCTGATAAGATCAAGTCCAGAATGCATCCCTCCCTGGTCATTTCATTTACCCTCTGCATGAGGAACACATCCTGGAACCCATCAAGTAGGACCTGTTCTCTATAGCTAGGGGAGGCAATTTTGCTCCAGTCCACCCCCGTAAGATTACATTGCTAGTGGTGAAATGTTGGATCACTGCATTTGCTGTTGCCCACTTGCTTGCACTGTAATTTACATTGTTGAAATGGATGTTGTGGCATGGGTGAACCAGGAAGGAGAGGGGGAACATGATAGAGATCTGTAAGTGCTTCGTGAGGTGAATAAATAAAGTACAGGAGGGGAGTATTTCTGAGAGTAGAAGGAACACAACAGCAAGGAGGCATAGAATGAAACTGGGAAGATTTAGAAATGATGGGAGGAACAACTTCATTGAAGAGTGTTGGTCACCTACAGTAGAATAGTCTTTCATTGAAGGTGGTGGGGACAAAAACAGTGATGGGCTTCAGGCATGCATGGCATAGGCACAATGGAAACTTGGTCAGAAAGGGGGCAGTAGTTGAAGATCAGGTAGGGTCTGGGGTGAAACTATAGGCAATGACAAAATGGACAGAATGGGTGGGCCAAGCAGTCCTTATCTGCCGACAAATTCTATGTTTTTATGTTTTAATGTACCCAACATGGAAATCATATTAAGATTTAAGTCAAACATTAAGGCTACCACTGACAAAATTTAAGAAGCAGAGGCCTTAATGATTGCTAAAGTGGTGAAAACTGACAAAGATACCTGTACTATATACTAACATATTAACATACTAAGAAGTATTAACATACTAATGTCTTTATAGGTGACATTGCAGAGGGTCTGGAAGGAAATGTATGCCTCTTTGCAGATGACACAAATATATGTAACAAGAGTTGATACACAAGGGGGGGTGGAAAGGATGAGAAGGGACTTTGCAAGGTTAGAGGAATGGTCAATGTATGGCAACTTAGATTCAATGTAAAGAAGTGCAAAGTAATGCACCTGGGAACCAAAAACCCAGGAGAAGAGTACACAATGGCAGGGGAGGTACTAACAACAACAATAATGGAAAGGGAACTTGGGGTAGTCATATCAGATGACTGAAAGGTGGGCAAGCAATGTGAGAGGTCAATAAGCAGAGCTGAGGGGATACTGGAATGCATCGGGAGAGGCATCAATAGTAGAAAACAGGAAGTTGTTATCCCTCTGTACAGACAGTTGGTGAGACCCCATGTGGAATACTGCATGCAGTTTTGGAGACCCCATCTCCGCAAGGACATAGACAGGATGGAGGCAGTCCAGAAGAGGGCAACTAAAATGGTGCTGGGCTTGCATCAGAAACCATATGAAGAGAGACTGAGAGAGCTTAATATGTAAATCCTTGATGAAAGGAAGGATGGGGGGACATGATAGAAACTTTCAAGTACCTCATGGGAATCAACAAAGTCCAGGAGGGTAGCATCTTTCAGAAAAAGAGATGTGCAAGAACAAGGGGGCACCATTTAAGGATGGGGGGAATGGCTCAGGGGCGATGTGAGGATTTTTTTTCCACAGAGAGACTGGGGAATGCATGGAACCACCTTCCTGGGGAGATTGTGGGGTCTAAAATAGTAGGGAAATTCAAACATGCATGGGACAGACATAACGCAATTATAGTGGGGGGGTAGGAGGAAGTAGGTTGTTGGTTAACTAGAATCTGCAGCTTATCCAATGGGTAGAGAAATGGGCAGACTAGGTGGGCCAAGCAGACCTTATCTGCCATCAAAGTCTATGTTTCTATGTTTTATGTAAGGTGCCAGCAGAATAGGCTTAATGGCCTATCAAGTCTGCTCAAAAATCAGCACCTGGTCAGAGATTGTTAAGGGATTAAGGAAAACAATCAAATCATAATTACCACAATAATTACAAAAATAAAAGCCAGATGAAGAATAGAAGCTAAAGGAGAAATTTTCTCTGGTAGTACTGCTTGCAAGCTTTAAATCCAAAATTAAGCAAAGAATATCAAGCAGAAGAAAACATTTAAAAGCTATCATAGCAAATATACTAAAATATCACATGGAACAGATCAGCTATGCCCTGGCCTAAAGTGTGTAAGCATACATGTTAGCAGTTGATTGCTACTTATCTTAATACTTGCATTGGTGAGTGGAGATATTGAGACCAAGATAGGACCAAAGCAACAGGTCGGCATTGTCAAAATAGCACATGACAATGCTACAAGCTTTGTAGGACAAAAGGTATTACTAGAACATTGGATAAATGAAGGGAAATATGATATTGTAGGAATCTTAGAAACATGGTTTAAGAAAAATGTAGATACAGAATTTTCTATAAAAATTATGAATTAATTAGATATGACAGACTACATAGAGGGGAAGGGGTAGAATTATATATTAAAAGCAACCTTGTGCAATTGGAAATCCTTTTTTTCAGGAAACATTGAAGGTGTAGTACTGATCCTAGTCCATATTATCAAGCTGAAAATGTGTGTTAGGGTGATTTACTCCAATCCTAAAGTAAAAACAGTGAAGTAATGGCAGTATAGCCTACAGGTTAGAGGAATGAGGTGTGAACGAGCATGGCACATCCAGCAGACCAGACCTGAGTTTGATTGTCACAACCTCTACTTGTATATTGTGTGACTCTGAGCAAGTCACTTAACTGCCCAGTGCTCCCAGGTCACCCCTGAAAACAGACACTTGTGCCTAGTGAGCCTTACCTGGTTACCAAAGACTAAAATAAAAAAAAAAAGATTACAGCCTTTGAGATATTGTCTGTGAAAATTAATACCTAATTGGACAAAAACATGCAGTCTTAATTGATGACTTCCATGCAGCATGGGGAGCAGCCAGAGGCCTTAGACTTGAAACTGAGTTTCAGTCTCTGGGTTTAACGCAGATAGTAAATATCCCAACACGCAAAATCACTCACTCAATCCATGGAGATATTCTGGACCTAACTGTTAAGACCAGGGTCATTAAACTGCTAAATCACAAGATTGGGGCACCCAATCTAGGGGACCATTGTCACATAGAATGCAATATGGAATATAGTTATGAGAAAGCAAAAATAAATATTCATAAAAAAGAAAATCCCACACTCACCACATAAAGTAGTAGACACCCAAACAATTGTCCCAAAGTTGATTCATTTTATTTGTGACAATGTGCAAAATGCAGTGTGCAATATATTCTAGACTTGTTTTGGAAGAAACACTTCCTCTTTCAATGGATCCATTGAGAAAGGAACTGTTTCTTCTGAAATGCATCTGAAATATTTTGCACATTGCTACAAATAAAATTAAGCACATTTGAGAAGATTGTTTGAGCGTCTACTACTTTGGGTGGTGAGTGTGGGATTTTCTTTGATGAATGTTTCAGATTTTTTATCCCTGCACCATCGGTCCTGATGCAGCCTCTTCTTCTGTTTGACTTACTGCAAAATAAATATGTTGAAGATTTTAAAAACTTTAATAGAACATCTTTCCAAAAACAGCTAGGGCAAATAAAATGGGAATGCATAAATCTGATACCAGTGTAGATCTAGCAGTTAGAGATTTTACAAAAACATATGTAGAGATGTGTGACAATAATGCCCCTTTTATAAAAGTGAAAGAACAAGAACAACACCATCCATTGGGTAGATGAGAAAATTAAAAAACAAATAAGATGGAAGGCTAGAGATTGAAAAAAGGCAAACAGGTCCCTGAAAGCTGATGATTGGGAATTGCTTAATAAAATCAGAAACAAATATAGCATAAGGACTTCTATTGTGTATACCTCTTGTATTATATATTTTTTCTTTGTTGTTCTGCATTTTATGTCTCCTGTCTATGTAATTACGAACTGTATGTGTATGTGCCTCAGAACCTCCTTGTGAATGAGCTTGCTCAACTGAGTTTTCCCTGCAATAAACTTGAACTTGAACTTGAAAAGTATTATTAAAAAGGTAAGGAAAAAATATTACCAAAATAAAATAAATCAGATGAGAAATCCTGCTCAGTACTGGAAACTTATGAAACAACTAGAAGTAAACACAATGAAAGAAATGGATATAAAAATACAAGATGGACTGGACATGTCTATTTTTCAGATAGTAAACAACTTGAATTATTACTTTTGTCATCTCCCAGATATAAATACAAATTATTCAGTAGATGACAATAGCTGAATACATGGACTTTTAAATAAAGAATTACAACCTGAGAGTAAAATACCACAATTTTAATTTTAAGTTATAAAATAGAATGAGGTTCAAAAACAAATAAATAAATTAAACTCACAACAGGCCACTGGGTTGGACCAAGTGGAAACAAAATTCTTAAAATAGTAAGTAGAACAAATAACTCCAACATTGACTAGCTTATTTAATGCAAGTTTACAACAAAATATATTTCCTGAGTTTTGGAAAAAAAATCCAAAGTTGGACCAATCTTTAAGGGAAGGGCTAGGGATAATTTAACAAACTACTTTCCAACAGTTCTATTATCTACCATCTCAAAGGTCTTTGAAATATTGGTATGTGCTGAAATATATGAGTACCCTGAGAAATACAAATTGCTAACAAATAGCCAGGTGGGTTTTAGGGCATGGAGGTCGATGGACACCGTGCTGGCAGACTTCATCAACGCAGTATCAAACGGACTGGAGTAAAGGGAGACGGTTGGCATGGTGCTCATCGACATCTCCAAGGTCTTTGACTTGGTCAGCTATCACATCTTTATGAAATGGCTATAACTTGTTGGCATGTCTGATCAAATGAAGACATGGATGCTCTCATGTTTAACAAAATGTATGCAGCTGGTCTGCATAGATGGAATTCTGTTAGATAGGGAGGGGATCTTTAGAGGTGTGCCCCAGGACTCAATCTTGGGCCCCACATTGTTCCTCATATAGACAGTGGTCTTTATAGGGAAGTTGCTCAGCACCTCATTATACCTCATTACTCTCAGTGTACCTAGAGTTATGCCTAGTGGTTCCGCCTTAATTTGGCAGTTCAGTAATGCAGTATGCCTATGCAGTAAGCCCTTAATTAATTAAATACTCCTCACCACCTGTTGCAATGTGCCAGGTGGTGATGTTCCTGGTTACATTTTACCTGTTTATCAATTTTTTCACAGTAGGTGTCCCCACAGTCTACAGTCATGCTATACACGAGCACCTTTTTTAAAGCAACTTCGATAAATAATGTTCCATTTTGCATTAACTATTCCCAGAGTCCATGGCTTTCTGTGAAGTGAAAGTTTGTATCAAGCCTTTCTGTAGGTGCCGGTCCCCTTGTGATTGTCTGTGTAGATGGAAAGTGATGAAAGGACAAAAGACGGTAGGGAGGTCAGGCGAAGTCAGGATAGGTGCAGGCTTGACTGAAGTGAATCCTTGAAGGCTGGGATGAGCAAGGTGGGAGGGGATGAGAAGTATACTGATAGAGCAATAGGAATAGATAAGCAGGTCAATATGAGGTATTGTAGACAAGAGAGGGGCAAACCTGAGTGTATGACTATGAGGTACTAGGAAGCAAAACAATTAGGAAATGAGGTAGCAGGGCAGTAGAACCCCAAAAGAGGTAGCCGAGCTGAGGAAAGTCAGTTCATTAGTCATTTATTTAGGGAGTCTCATACGATGGGCAATGAGGGCTATAGCACACTCAACAGGCAGAAGAAAACACAACTGGACAGGGAGCTGCGGTCAGAAACAGCTTAACAAGCACCGTAATAATGGCTGTAGGTTTTCCTTTAACGTAATTCCTACCAGAAGTATGAGTGCAGAGAGGGTGAGGAGGCCCAGAAGAGAAGAAAAACCACTGGGGCAGAACAAGCACCCTCTTTTTTTTTTTTATAACTGGTTACAGGGGAGGGGCAACAATGGATGCACAGCACGGCACCCAGGATGCAAAATGGTGCTAAGAAAGACTAGTCAGTACAGCAGAACAAGTATGCAGCTCACGCCATGTAGATTTGATACACCAGCAACTGGAAAGGTTCCCAAGTGTTTGATCCCTTCGAGATGCTAACATGCAACAGACAAAAGTACAGACTGATAGGAAAAAAATGCAGAGCTCTCCAGGCAAGCCAATCCCTGTGCAGATTGCCAAGCTGCAATGTCCAAACAAACCACCTACCCTTAGCAATGGAATCTGGAAATGTGAAACGCTGCAGTGGTGGTAGGGACCATGTCAGAAAATAGATGTCATGCAAGTAGCAGGGGTCTGGGCTGTGAGGAGAAGATCAGCGTGGGAGCGATGAAGGCAGAAACAACCCAATTGCACTGTAGAGATCTGAGACACCCTGAAGGGGGAAAAGCCAAGCTTGATGCGGCAGGTTGGAGAATGTCAGAGCAGCTGAGCTTGGTCAGAAAATGAGGGGGCCAGGGAGAGTAGGTGGAGAGGGAAAGGGAAGAACATAGAAGTGGAGGAGAGCTGGTGGGTGACGGCACAACTGGCATCTGGCAGAAGAAGGAAGCACTTGTCAATGACATACTCATATACCTGCCAGAGCACAGAATTCCCCATGAACGTAATGTACCTGAGTGGGTCAGCCAGGCTTTCAAAATGGTTTAAGAGGCATGGCCGAATGCACAATATAGGTACAAAGTCCCGATAGGTACAAAACGTGGGTCAAGTGTGGCAGCAAGAAAGGCAGGCAAGCACAGCATTGCAGAAGGGGAGGGACACCAGGAAGCGATGTAGAAGCCGAAACAAATCTGAAGAGGGAGGCCACCAGCATGGAGCACCTATGAGGAGGTGAGCAAGAGCAGCAGTCAGGCATAGAGGAATGAATGAGCAGCTGGAAGTAGCTGCACAAAAGAGAATTCACAGCAGAAATCCAAGGTAGAGGAGAGCAGCGCGTCCGGCTGCAATGAAAAAGAATTCTGGCAAGGCCAAGGATGTAATGACCTTTTAAGCTAAGTGGGGGAGTGACGTAGTTGGTCCGCCCATCGGACCATGGGCTTAAAGCCATCCCATTAGAATACTCTCAGTTACTCCTTCCTTGTCATCCAACCATCATCTACAGTACTTCTAGTTCTATAATTTAACTTCTTTTTTAATGCAAAATCATCTCTCCCTCCCTTACATAGTGCATACAGAATGTGTGAATATATGTATGTGTATATATATATTTATATCTATATATATCTATAGATAGATAGATAGATAGATAGATAGATAGATAGATAGATAGATAGATAGATAGATAGATAGATAGATGTTTGCTGGAGAAGAGAAAGCTGGCTGATATGCAATACATCCCTCCCCCCATCAATTTGCAGTCAAGGCTAGAGTCATTGAAGACCCCCCCCTCAAGTAGCTTACTTAATATGCAGTAATCATGTGACAGTGTCTGTTGAGGAGGGGAAACTGGCTGGCTTGTATTCGATACAAGCCCCCTCCCCACCCCCATCAATTTGCAGTCATGGCTAGAGTCATTGAAGGGCACTCCCTCAGTAGCTTACTTAAGATGCAGTAATCATGTGATAGTGTTTGTTGAGGAGTGGAAGGTGGTTGGCTGGCATTAAATACAAGCCCCCTGCCCTACCCCATCTGCTCTTTAGTCACAGGAATTTTCAGTCAAGGTTTTTTAATGCTAATTAGATAACTTTTGCACCCACTTTCCCATTTCCACTACATTCTCAAGTCAAACACTCACAACAGTAGCTCAGTAACTAATGCTGCAGGTACAAAAACATTTTTCAAAGTGTGATGTCAGCAGGACAGGGTCTCTAGAATGCTGTATAATAGAGCCCATGTTCTTTGGTCATTGCACTTTGAAAACACTTTAAAACTGTAAAGGTTAATGCAAAACAGCTAATCAAAAATAGCTACATAATTACATGAAGGGGAGTCACATCAGTTGAAGTGTTACTATTTTGCATAAGCAGCACAATAAGGTAATACTTCAGCTGATGTGTCACATAATCGGTTAACAGTTCTGTATAACGCAAACTTGTATTTAATTTTCAGTATTAATATCTATATTTTATATGGGTTAATATTCCAGTACTGATACAGTAGTGCAGCATGAAAGGGGTGCTGCACTTCTGAGGTGCCATCTTTCGGATGAGACGTTAAACCGAGGTTCCATCTGCCTGGATTGGCGGTAGTTCAGGTAGATGTTAAAGATCCCATGGCACTTATCAAAAAGAGTAAGGGAATTTCCCCGATGTCCTGGCCAAATTTCCCTCATTCACTAAAAATACCACCAACAACTTAATCTGGTTCAAGGTCAGTTGGCATTCATCTGTATCCCCCTTCCCGGGTCGTGCCTTAAAATAGGCAGGATTTGTCTAGTGCACTTACCTGGTCAACAAAAACTAAATAGAAAAAGAAAAAAAATATATGTATTTTGCTTCTGGGAATTGTTACTTAGATTTGTTTCTTTAAAAAAATGATGCATACTTTAGTTGAAAAAAGTGTTTTTCCTTTTTAGCAGGGTAACTTTCATCGGTATGTGAATTTTAGTGTCATTCCTGATTGCCTGCTTTTTTCCATAGTGTAGGGTTTTCTCCTCAGTCCCTGATCCCCTGCTCTCCCCCAATGTAAAAAAAAAATCATAGCATAGGGTGCCTCCCAGTCCCTGATTCCCTGCTCTCCCACCTCTTTACAATAAATATGCATACATTAGTTGAAAAAAAGAGTGCTTGCTTTTTAGTTTCCAAATAAAACAAAAGACTCTGGTAATTGGCCACTGTCATGTCACTTCTAATTCTTGTTTATACAATATATTATATAATAATATAATATACACTTAAGCAGTATAAATTAGTAGAACAAGATAATTAACACTGGTTTGTTATGTGCCCTTTTCAGTGGTTTTATGTGATAATGGTAATCGTTGATCAGCGATCGCCGTTAGGGCAAAGTCACATCACTGAAAGATTTTTTCGGTGATGGACTGCCCGGTGCACAGCAACATGGCATCGGGGAGTTAGATTTTTACTATTTATGTGGGGGCTTCAGCCCCCGCACCTCCCTTCTTAAAGATTTTCAACTCCAGGGGTTGCATGTCTGGTGGGGTGCAATTTGGGGACAAATAAAAATATCGGACAGGCACAACAAAAGGCACCCACACCCAGACTCAAACCCAGTACCATGCCCGCTGCAGCCACAAACCAACCCGTGATGCCATGATGCAGCTCAGAAGCTCACCACAGCGCCACCCCTATAGCCCCTCCGTCCCCTCCCAGCCCACGCTTGGTGTGCTCTCCCCCGCATGTGTAGGCATATAGTGATATCCGGTCACTATTTTGCCCACCCCCACCATTCGGTCACCCATCTTCTCCAGTCGCCCCATTTACAGGTGCTACGATTGAGTCGCCCTTTCAGTAGGCACTCAGTCATGGTTGCCATCATCACAGGATACCCTTTTCAGTGCATCATCAGAAAGAAATCTGCAGAGTTCCAAATACATGCTTGGATAGCCACAAGCAACCACCGTATGTATTACATTTTGGTTACATTGTTACATTCGAATGAAAGAGATACAGAAAAACTTTGAAAACTTTTAAGATGTTTCTTATACATTGCTACACTGTTATAAAAAAGTAATGTGATAAACAGTATATTATTTCTTTAGCTTGCCCAAGCAGGGAACTGAAACTCTGCAGGTTTCATTTTAGATACTGGAATACTGCTAAATTCCCAACACATATTGAATAGCATTTATGGGCTGTCCATTGGATGTGCATTTGTAAAGGCCATTAAATGACTTAATTTTTCAGGAAAAAAAACACAGAAGCTGGAGGGGCCAGTAAACAACTGAACATTCATTCAAAACCACCTTTTTGAAAATGGAATGCCAGCCAGAGGCATGAAGTCATTGTTAGATTTTTGAATTGATTGTCTGACAGAAGGTTAATAAGAAGCAATGTACTGTAGGACAGAAGCTCATAAGCATATTTAGAGGGTATTTTTGCAGTATTAGCATACCCAGTGCACCTTTGCAATGTATGGCTTTTGCTTAAAAATATAAAATATGATTTTAAGATATAAAGTAGCTCGGTTGAGGCAACCCTGATAATAAAAAAAAATGCTGCTTTTGTAGTGATTTGTTAAAGTACACTAACTCACCTGGCACCTATCTGCTAAGTAATAAATTAGTGATTAATAGTTGTGCATTTCCATTTGGAATCTCAGTAAAAACAAAGACATCAATAAATTACTGCACAGGGTCAGTTTCTGATTTGGAGGGCAGGATAAATCTAAAAAGCTGACCTAGCTGGCTGTCCATCTTGAGTGAGGAAGAAATTTCTTCAGGGAGCCTAGCATTTAGACTGTAAAGGGGAGAAGGCAATCTAAATGTTAATTTCTGGTTCTGACAGAAACTGTAATCCATGTTTTTTTTTTAATGCAGCCTAACCCCATACTGCTTTCCTTGTGTTGTGAAGTACTATTCCTATAATGTGTTTGGAGGGTTTTTCTTCTGATAAACTGGAGTATGATGTGAATTTCTTCATTATGTCTACTCCACGCTGTTACTTGAATGTTTTTTTTCTCGTAGTTACCCTAGGTCTGTTAGGCATTCAGCCAGAGGGGAGAGACATTCTGAGAATAAAATTAGGTTACGGAGGATTTTGGTTCTATTATTATTGATTTCTGGTTCTGTGCATCCCCACCCTGGCCCAGCCACCCTTAATGCTTTTGACAGTACAATAAATCCATCTTCTTCCTTTGATTCTACTCTAAATATTGTACATCTCAATGTTCAGAGCCTACCAGCGAAATGGATCCTTTTCATTGCTTGGATTGAGCAGCATGGTTTTGATATTATTACTTTATCTGAAACATGGCTTAACAAAAAATGTTAAAGATGCAGCCATCTCCCTGGGTGGCTATGAACAGTGTAGAAAAGATAGGGAAGGTAGACAAGCGGGTGGGACTATGATTTATGTTAAAAATAAATTCAAGTTTACCATTATTTTGCATCCTCCATGTAACACTGGGTGTGATTTGATTACTATACATTTGTTCTTGGGCCATAACAAACATCTTATCATTAGTTCTATCTATGTACCTCCCTGAAGGTCTGAGTTTGGATTGAACCTCATCGCAGAAGTTAAACATGCATTTCCTGCTCATAGACAATGGATACTTCTTAGCTATTTTAATTGTAACTGGCAGCAGAGCTTTGTGGTTCTGTTAAGGATTCTTTGATTGATCTGGGTTTATTTCAGTTGATAAACGAGTTTACTAAACTTAATCCAAAAACTGGTATGGGCACTCTTCTCGATTGGATTATTGTTACCCATCCTGATCAGATCAATGCACCTGGTGTGTTGCCTGATGTATTGAGCGACCATTGCCCAGTCTTTTGCCACTGGTCAGTTAAGCTAGCTAATCAATCTCCTAAATACATTGAATTTAGGAGAATTATGTCCCTCACATCCGAGCTGGTAGATGCTGCCTGCTCTGATAGTGACTGGATTGGGTTTCAGTCTATTAATGACCTTGATATTATGTTGGATGTCTTTATCTCTCGATATCTTGGGGTGATAAATAGGCTTGCACCCTTAAAGAGAATCCAAATTAAGAGTACTAAACAAAAATGGATCACATCCAATCTGTTACACCTTATGAGATCACGGGATAAAAGTTGGAAATTGTATAAACAAAGTCTGGATCCTTCCCTATTGTTGAAATATACATTTTTAAGGAATCAATGTAAGTCTGCTATTCGTAAAGCTGAATCTGTGTTTTTTCTTACTGAACAAAATAAATCCTTTGGTAACCCCCAAAAAATCTGGGACATATTAAACAGCTTAATTGGGAGAGGTAAAATGGTCTCTGAAACTTCCATTCTTATAGATACTGGATTGACTAGTAACCCCTCTTTAGTCTCTGAAAGTTTAATAAGTTTTTTGGTAATATAGACAGCTATAGAATTTCATCTCAAGGAATTCTTTCCTGTGGCGATTCCTCTAATGCCCCAGATTTGATGAATGAACCAATATCTTCTGAATTATACTTTAAACAGGTTTCCCCTGACTTAATTAAAGAATATGTTCTGAAAATGGACCCTCGGCCCTCTACTTTTAGTGATGGATTGGATTTTCATATTATTAAAATGGGAATAAATTCCTTCTCTTATCCCTTCTCAGACTTATTTAATTTTTCTTTGTCTACTGGGGTTTTCCCCAGACTCTAGAAGACGGCTGTAGTCATCCCTATTTTGAAGTCTGGTGACCCTACTCTGTTGTCCAATTACCGACCAATCTCTCTGTTATCTCCCTTATCTAAAATTTTGGAACGGGTTACCGTGGATCAAATATTTGATCATTTACAAAAACATAACTTGCTTTCTGTTTGTCAACATCACTTCCAGCCTTATCACAACACTGAGATGGCATTGGTGGGGTTCACTGGTGCCATTCAGGGTGCTCTTGTCAAAGGGCAGTCTGTTGCAACACTTTTTGTGGACCTCACCAAAGCCTTCGATTTGGTTGAACACGAGGTTTGTTAAATGGTATTCTTTCCAAATTATATTTTTCTGACAATGTTATTTCTTGGTATCAGGATTACCTTTCTCATAGATCTCATCATACTCGCATAGGTGACAGTATCTCCTCTCCAAGTTTTATTAAATATGGGGAACCCCAAGGGTCAATCCTTGGTCCTTTGATTTTTTTTCACTTTATATGAATTCTGCTCCATTGGTTTGTTCTCACTCATCAATGATACTGTATGCTGACGATACAGTAATTTATAGCACGGGTCTTACTCCTAAGGATGATGTGACTGAGGTTCAATCCAACTTTGATTCCTTTCAGAAATGGTAGCATTTAAACTCTATGGTACCTAATTCAGGTAACATTAAGGCCATGTTGTTCTCACATAAGACTAATGAGACACAGGACTTATGTTAAATTGTTACACTGGATGGAAAGGTGATTGAGTTGGTGAATATCTTTAAATATTTGGGGATAATCCTTGATTCTAAATTAACATTTGAATTTCATGTAAACAACTTAAGGAAACTTCTTCATCAGAGATTAGGCTCACTTTTTAGAGTTAAGCAGTTTCTCACCAGGGAATCTAAGTTTTTACTTGCACATAGTTTTTTGATGAGTGTCCTGAATTATGGTATTGCCATCTATTCCTCCTTCTCTGGTTGATTGCTCAGCAGATTTATGGTAACCTATAATTCTATTTTATGATTTATTCTTGATGTCCTCTTCCTAACACACCACTGTTTTTTTATTAAAGCATACTTAAAGAGTTTGTCTCTTAAAAATAGGATTCTGTTTAAAATGGGCATGATGATGTTTAAGGTCAAAAGTGACCTAATATCTCCAGTATTATATTTCATTATTTCCTAGGTTTCTTAATGCTAGTGGTACTAAATCCCAGACCAAATTTACTTATAAAATTCTGCTCTTTCGTTCTGCATTTGGTCAGAGATCTACCTTATACAGGGCTCCTCTGTTTTTTTAAATCATTACCTACTGATATTGTAGAGAGTATGACAATTTGGTCT
Organism: Neoceratodus forsteri; assembly: GCA_016271365.2. Lineage (NCBI taxonomy): Eukaryota > Metazoa > Chordata > Ceratodontiformes > Ceratodontidae > Neoceratodus > Neoceratodus forsteri. Next base: position 50,421,620 of record CM057449.1, on the reverse strand, counting down.
TTCAAAATCAGATTGAAATTTTGGTTGATGAAACATGATACTTGCTTATGCTAAATAATTGTTATCTGTTTTTTGTATTATATTAATTATTATATGTGTTTAATATTATGTACATTTAAGTAATGTTTTGTAACTTGTCACTGGTGAAAATGGGCAGTTCTGCTCATCCTACTTACAAGTATAAAAATTAAAAAATGAAAAATAATCTGTGTGGCTACACAGCTTCACTGCATTATATCTTTATTATCCAATTGAAACCAGCAGTGGAATTGAAACAAACCAACAAATGGCACTTATGTAAGGCCAACAAAATATCAAAATTTGACAGAACATTTTTAGTTTCTATACGGTATGTATGTGAGACTGTGTGTGCGCTCTGACAATGCAGTCATAATTAAGTGTTTTAGACAAATTTTGTTACCTTTACATAAGTGGTGTTTGTTAGTTAATGTACAGTAATTCTATTGCTCATTTCACTCGGATAATAGTGAGGTAGCACAGTCAAGCTGTTTAACTTAGAAACATAGACTTTGACGGCAGATAAGGACTGCTTAGCCCATCTAGTCTGCCCATTTCCCTACCTACAGGATAGGCCGCAGATACTAGTTAACCAACAGCCTATTTCTTCCTACCCTCCACAAGAATTGCCTTATGTCTGTCCCATGCATTCTTGAATTTTCCCACAGTTTTAGACCCCACAACCTCCCTCAGGAAGGCTGTTCCATGCATCCACTACCCTCTCTGTGAAAAAATACTTCCTCACATTGCCCTGGAACCGCCCCCATTCTATCATTAAATTGTGTCCCCTTGTTCTTGCACATCTCTTTTTCTGAAAGATGCTACCCTCTTGGACTTTGTTGATTCCACTGAGGTACTTAAAAGTTTCTATCATGTACCCCCCTCCCTTGTTTCCTCAAGGGTATACATATTAAGCTCCTTTAGTCTCTCCTCATACGGCTTCTCTTGCAGACCCTCACCATTTTAGTTGCCCTTATCTGGACTGCCTCTATCTTGTCTATGTCCTTGTGGAGATGGAGTCTCCAGAACTGGACGCAGTACTCCAGATGGGGTCTCACCAACTGTCTGTACAGAGGGATAACAACTTCCTGTTTTCTGCTGCTGATGCCTCTCCCTATGCATCCCAGTATACCCCCAGCCCTCCCTACTGCCTTCTCACATTGCTTGCTAACCTTAAGGTCATCTGATATGATTACCCCCAGGTCCCTTTCCTTTTTTGTTGTTGTTACTACCTCCCCACCCATTGTGTATTCTTCCCCTGGGTTCCTGTTTCCCAGGTGCATTATTTTGCATTTCTTTGCATTGAATCCTAGCTGCCATACTTCTGACCATTCCTCCAACCTTGCCAAGTCCCTTCTCATCCTTTCCATGCCTCCTTGTATATCAACCCTGTTGCAGATCTTTGTGTCATCTGCAAAAAGGCATACTTTTCCTTCCAGTCCCTCTGCAATCTCACTGATGAAGACATTAAAAAGGACTGGACCCAATACTGAACCCTGCGGTACCCCACTAGTAACCCCTCTTTCTTCAGAGTGGACTCCATTTACAATTACCTTCTGTGTCCTGTTGTGCAGTCAATGTTTTATCCAGGCTACCACCCTGGGACCCACTCCCAGGCTGATTCATTTGACTATTAATCTTTTGTGTGGGACTGTGTCAAATGCATTGCTAAAGTATAGGTAGGCCATGTCCACAGCCCCTCCCTGGTCTACTACTTTGGTCACCCAGTCAAAGAAATCTATTAGATTCAGCTGACATGACCTTCCCGCTGTGAACCCATGCTGTCTTGGGTCCTGTGCCCCACTGGCCTCTAGGTACTCAACTATTCTTTCCTTCAGAAGTGACTCCATCACTTTCCCTACCACAGAGGTCAGACTGAAAGGTCTGTAGTTTCCTGCCTCTGTCTTGGTCCCACGTTTGTGAAGGGGAATCACATCCGCCTTCCTCCAGTCCTCATGTACCACACCATCCTCCATGATTTATTAAAAAGAGTAGCCAGTGGTTTCACTAGTTCCTCCCTTAATTCTTTTAGAATTCTGGGTGAATTCCATCAGGACCCATTGCTTTGTCCACCTTCAGTTTTAGGAGTTCTTGCAGAACCCTTTCTTCTGTGAAAGGACTGGGATCGACCCCCCTATCAAAAGTGCTTCTGTTAATTGGATTAGGCACTTCCCCCTCCTCTTTTGTGAATACTGAGCAGAAATATTCATTCAGTATCCCTGCTTTTTCACTGTCCCATTCTGCCCACCCACCGTTCATTCTATTCAGCCTCACTATCCCTCCGTTTGTCTTTCTATGCTCATTGATGTACCTATAAAAGGTTTTATCCCCCTTCTTAGCTGAGTTGGCTATCTTTTCCTCAGTTTGGGCCTTTGCTATTCTGAATTCCCTCCCTGCTTCCTTCTGCTTTAACTGGTACAGCTCTCTGTCCTGCTTCTTCTGTGTTTCCTTATACTTCCTGAATGCTATCTTTTTCTTCCTGACTTTCACAGCCACCTCTTTTGAGAACCATAGTGGCTTTTTCTTTCATTTTGATTTGTTTATTTGCTTCACACAAAGGCTTGTTGACTCTGTGATGGCAGTTTTGATGATTCCCCATTGTTGCTCCACACCTCCTTCTAGCCTGTTTGCTAGTGCTTTTCTGAGGCACTCTCCCATCTTGCCAAAGTCAGCCCTCCTAAAGTCCAGTACCCTCACTTATGAATGGTTTGACTCTGTAGCTGAGATTACCATGAACCACACTGTTTGATGGTCACTTGTTCCCAGATGGCAACCCACTTCAAGATCTGAGATCCTCTAACAGTCCCAATTTAAGAGTATGAGGTCTAAGATTGCTCCATCATGAGTGGGTTCCGAAACTAGCTGTCTGAGGCCTGCCACCTGTAGGGCATCAAGAATGGCCCTGCTCTTGGATGTGGCTGCAGCAAATGTGCTCCAGTTAACATCTGGCATATTCAGGTCTCCCATCAACAGTATCTCCCCTTTCCCCTGCCATTCTAAGAATGCCTTCTATCATATCCTTGTCCATTCCCTTCCCCTGACATGGGGGTCTGTACACAACTCCTGTGCGGATTGTGGTGCCCTTTCCAGTCTCCAATGTGACCCACAGTGCCTCCTCTCCTCCCTGTTTACTCTTTTGTTCAGTTGCTTTTATCCCTTCCTTTACATAGAGAGCTACTCCTCCCCCTCTTCTCCCCTGCCTGTCTCTCCTGTAGGTTATGTACCCTGGTATGTTAACATCCCAGTCATGGATCTCTGTGTACCATGTTTCTGTGACTGCTATGATATCCAGGCATCCCTCTTCCATCAAGGCCACCAGCTCAGGGAGCTTGTTGCCCAGACTACAGGCATTGGTACTCATTACCCTCCATTTCCTGATGGCCTTACTCCTTTTTGCCCCATCCCCATCCTTCTTTCCTTTGTCACTTTCTCCATTTAACCCTGCCCTTCTGCCTATCGACACCTCTATGTTGGTGTCTGCCGCACTTACTACTGTGATTTTTTGGGGGGTTCTAGGATTTCCCTGCTCCTTTCCAGTGCCTCCCCCCTTGGCTAGTTTAAATGCTTGCCAATGAAGCATTTAAACCTATCACCTAGATCCTGGTTCCTCCTGGACAGATGCAGCCCATCATGCCAGTATAGGCTTGCATCACTCCAGGTGGACCCCATACCCCAATGAAGCCAAACTCTGAGCTCCACACCAGTTTTTCAACCACTGATTGAATCCATGGTGCAGAACACTCTAGCCTCTACTTATGCCATAGATGGGCAGCACCTCCGAAGGTTACCGCTGCTACATGTCTAAGGCCCCTCCCCAATTCCACAAACTCTTCCTGCACTTCTCTAATCCCTTTCTTATCCAGGTCATTTGTCCCTAGGTGGACAATGACATCCAGCTCCCTCCCCTGTGCAGCTGCTCTGGCAATCCTGAGGATTCGCTCCTTGTCCCTCCAAGCCATGGCACCAGGCAGGCACCTTACCTCCCTCTACCCTTCCTCCCCCAGTTCTACCTTCATAACAATGAAGTCTCCCACCAGGAGTGGTTTTCTTCCCCTGTGGGGTCCTCTGCCACCCTCCTGTGGGTCTCCTTTGTGGAGGTTCCCAGCATCCTCCTTGGTCTCAACTGGGGGTGCCTCCATATTGATTCCAGGAAAAGTAGTTAAAACAAAAGGAAAGCAGCATAAGGTTTTTTAGGCTGACACAGACAAAAGTTGCCAACACATTTTATTTAATTATTCAGACAAACAGAAAATATAAAACAGTTCTGTGTCTGTCATGTTTTTCCTAAACACACTCTCCTGCTTTGACTTCCTGAATGGTAATGCAATATTTGAAGCCTACCAGTAGCCACTAGCCACTGGGGAACAGTTTTTTACAGGTTGGGCAGATGATCGGATGGGGGTCGGGATACAGCTAGAAAACAGGGTATTTTTTATTCATATGCATTGCATGATCTGTTGGGGGGGACTGGACACCAAGGAATTTTGAAAGCCGAGGTTCCCCATGGCTGGCAGGCAGGCAGGCATGGTACAGTCTCCCGGGTCTGCAGCATGTCAAAGCTTGGCACCTGAGGTGTTCAGGGACTTGCTTAAATCAGAGCTCAGCCATATGGCACTGTGCATGCCATTACTGTGCTTGGAGTTATAGAATGCAGAGGTGGAGGTACACAGCACACTGTCCCCAATAGATCCATTTCCTGGAATTGTGGCTGCATTTATGGCCAGTGTCTGTGGCAGTCCCTTTACCATTGTGTGTGACACAGATTTGTTGTAGGGACCAAAATGCAAGGGCATTTATGGCCTGTTTATGTGTGCCACAGATTTATTGTAGGGACTAAAATGCAGGATGACAAGTCACAAAAATACAATAAATCCCCAAACTGCTGCACTTCAGTACCACGTAGAAGCACTACCTATTCAACTGTAATTCCTTTTTTTTAACTCTTGCAGCAAGGTATGGAAAACCAGATGAAGCATGGTCACTAAGGGGTATGGTCACTGAGGACTAGACACAGTGGTTGCTATGACTATCTAATTTTCTCCATGTTGACCTACTAAAAAATTAAACAACTATTAATAAAAAAAATACTAAAAAATGTTTATTTTCAGGGGAGGGTGAGGTTAAATAGTTTCATGTAATACGCTGATGCAGAGGACTCTTTCTAACTAATGAAAATTGTTTAACTGCAAGAAGAGAGATACGATGGATTATGTCGATAATGGTTGTACTGTGAGGGTTAGAGAAAAAGACTGGGAGGTTTATTTTGATATAATAATAATAATAATAATAATAATAATAATAATAAGCTTTATTTCACATAAGTGCCTTTCAGAATACCAAGGCACTTTACAAAAAAGATTAAAACAGCAGTAGTAAAATCAACAAATACAAAACAATAACAATAGTCTGACGGGTTTCGCTCATTCAATGCCACTAAAGGCCTGGCACCATAAAAAATAACACCTGTTTGAAACCTCCCACAGTCATGCACTCCTGCAGCTGATGGGGTAGAGAATTCCAGAGGGTAGGGGTCACATACATAAATGCATGGGCCCCTGAAGATTTCAAAGAGACCCTCGGAATCTCCAGCAACCCCGCATTGACCAAACGGAGCTCTTTCAGGTAGTCAAGGCCAAGTCCATGTTGGGCTTTATAAGTCAGTAAACCAACTTTAAAGGTGATCCTCAATAATATGCCCTTGTCTCTACCCACCCCCCACCACCAAGCCCTCCAGTGTTCATGTACTGTACAGTATATGCATGCTTCCAGTACACACTATGGGAATTTATTAGTATGACATAAAATAAATACATTTCTTGACACTGCCATACCAATGTGCAAGTCTTTTCTTATAATGAGACATTTTCCAGCTTCACATTAGATTTTGTTTTTGCTACTTTAAAGTGGTTTCATCCCCCCAGGCAGTCTAGCACCAAAATTCAGAGGACAGCCTTAATGCAAAGGTAGTGACACAGTGTCAGATCTGATTTTGCTGCATTTGTCCTCACTGACGAGAAGCGTAAAAAAATCTGTTGTCCAGTGGTCCCCTCCATTTGTTGCTCATACCCCATTTGTTTTGTTTTAATGCACCCTTGTCTCAAGTCCCCCCACACTCAACCCTCTGATTTTCATGTACTGTATACTGTATATATTTTTGTTATTGGTGTTTTTTTTTTGGTACATGGCTAAGGTAAACAGAGCAGTGAGTTTGAAAGGCTGCTGTATTGTATACTATAGAAGGAACCCCACTCTCCCCAACTAACTTCTTTAACTTCACTTTCACAAACAGGACATTCCACTCAGAAGACACAATAATAGCATCTGTTGCCATGCTGACTGATGGCTCTGTGTAACACCCACTTAATTAAAGTGAAGCATATTGGGTGGTGTGGGGAGAGTGTGTCTATGATTTAAAGGCAGCACCTTTAGTTGACATGGACTGACCCCTGTTTCAATATGTGTCTTATGTTAGAGTAATTAACTGTGAATTGGCTCAGCAAGTCAGGTTTTAGTATACTCGCAACCTAGACAAAAGAATGAATGAATGAATTACATTTTTGCTTATAGTAAAACCTGATTTGCTGGGCCTCAGTCACTCAGGTTTTACTATAGACACACTGCAGACTGTTTTTTAATTATTATGGTTTCTGTTATTTGATGTTATTTTTATATTATTTTTGATGTTATTTGAGGCAGTGTGAATTCTACCTGTTTTACGTGACTGAGCTGCTAGAAACAGTGCACAATGATGACAATCCAGTGAAATGACTGCCTATTCTATGCACTGTAGGTGCTCATTCTGCTTTGGTTCCAAAAGAGCGGCAGAGTTGTGCCACGAGCAAGAGGTTATGCAGTGCCACATCCCACAATGATCTCTCTAGACAGCAAATAATCAACTTTTGTAAACTCCATTTGTGCAACTGTACAGTATGTAGCAGAAGCTTTAATTTTTCATGTTTTTTTTCTATTTTAGATGGGGATCTGAGTCTGTAACTCTCAGGTTACATCTGAGCTAATGCATGAACCATCCCTTTCAACTGTATAGCACAATAGTTATGTCTTATCTTTTGTACTACAGTACTTCTGTGCTGCCTACTTGTTTCTACATATTGTGAGGACCAAATGTGGGCTTTTGCCAGATCTTCTGCTATAACCATAATTATGGCAAATGAATGTGCACTAATTAACTTTAGAGTTTTGAATGCCTCAGGTGTTTGTAGACAACAGGTGGCATCTCAATCACAACTTCATCTGGCCCCTTGTGGCAGTCTGCCAAGGAACAGCTGAAATTATATACTGTGCCATGCATTTATTTATTTATTTGCTTTTGTTAACCAGGTAAGCACACTAGACAGTAACGTGCCTATTTTCAGGAGCGACCCGGGAGAGTCACAGGGTATCCTAGGAGACACAATTGTGTACAGGAGCCACATGATCCAACAGTTGGATTACATACAAGAGCCACATGCTCCAACAGTTGGTAATACAATAGAGATTACATACAGGAGCAATATGGTCCGCCGTAGGGTGATACACAGGTAACAACAAATAACAGTTAGGAATTTGCAGCAAGAACAACAAGGCAGGAGTAGAACATCGAAGTGGTATCAGGAACATGGGTGGAACTACCATCAAATAGCAGTTGGGAGTATACAGCAAGAACAACATCAGCAGGAGAGAAACAACAGAAATAGTTAGGAGAACATGGGTAAGTAATAGCCTGGCCTAGATGCCTATAGAGAGAGGGAGGGGTAGGCACTGGCTCGGGTGAGTGAAAGATTAAGAGAGATAACGTCTCTCCACCTGGAGCAGTAAGTGCCTGAGGAGAGCAGTCAGCAGCAGAGATTTACATTGGGAGAGACTGCACGCTGAGGGGGCAGGTGGGTGCTTAACACAGGCAGGTGGATATGGTTTTTAGGACATTCCATAAGGAGGATTTGAAGCAAGGGCAGGAGTGGGAGGCACGAACGTGAGCAGGGAGGGAGTTCCACAGTTTTGGTGCATAGACAATGAAAGCCCGATTGCCTGTGAGGGTGTGGGCCTTGGGGACCCAACGGGCCTTAGCTGTGCATGACCTAAGGTGGTAGACAGGGGAGGCATGTTTGAGCGGAAGAACAAACCAGGCGGGAGTGGCTGTTCTAACTATATTGTCAATGAAGTTGCCAAGGGTGTAGGTCCTGAACTTCTCAGGGGGTAGCCACTCTAGTCGAGAGTACAGCTTGCAACGGTGTGTGAGGCGGGGGGCAGCATGCGTTATTGTATGTGGTGTCCCACTTGATGAGGCTTGAGGACGGGACAGGGGCAAAGGCAATGAGCCTGTAGGAGAGTGTGGGGAGGAGAATCCCCTTAGCTGTGGCAAGCTGAGCTGTGGGGGTGAGGCAGTCCTTAGCCCTATAGGCTAGGCCAAGCTTGGCATTAGTCACTTTACAAATGGTCCGAATGTGCGTGGAGAGATCCAATTGGGGATCGAGAGTGATGCCTAGATATTTTACAGAGTCAGCGTTTGGAAGGAGGGAGTTACTAGATCCTTGGATTTTAAGGGGGGATTGTGCAGGAGGAGGTTTTGGCCATGGACCCAAAGAGCAAGGTCTGTGTTTTCTTAAGGTTCACTGTGAGTTTGTGTCCATCAAGCCAGTTACTGATAAGGGCAAAATCAGAGCTGAACTGAGAGTTGACGAAGGCAATGTTCTGTGAGCTGGCTAGGATGACTAGGTCATCGGCATAGAGTGTTAGGTGTCCATTGGAAGTGACAGAGGGTAACTCATTTATGAACAGGGAGAACAGGATTGGTCCAAGGATGGATCCTTGGGGCACCCCACTGTTCACTGGGGAGAGGGGGAGAGGGGGAGAGGGTTCAATTAAAGCAGGTGTATTGCTTCCTGCCCTCAAAGTAATTGGCCAACCAGTCAAGGGCATGGAATTAGAATCCGTAGGACTGCAGTGCAGAGAAGCGGGGGGGTGGTCCACCCAGTCAAAGGCCTTCGATAGATCAACGAAGATGGCCCCGGACAATTTGCCTTGGTCAGCTGCAGACTGGATCTGGGAGGTTACTACTGCAAGGGCAGTCGATGTGCTGTGCCCTTTACGGAAACCGTTCTGGGCAGGGGACAGCACATCATGTCCCTGGAGTTAGTGAGTGAGTTGCGATGCAACCACCTTTTCGAGGAGCTTGCTGGCAGTGCATAGAATAGCAATGGGCCGATAGTTATTTACATCTTTTGGGTCACCATGTTTGAGTACAGGGATGACCTTAGCAACCTTCCACACATCAGGAAGGACCCCTGAGATAAGTGAGGCATTGAAAATGTGGGCTATTGGACAAGCGAGGAGAGGAGCCCCAAAGCTAAGAAGCTTTAGCTCTAAGCCATTGTGGCCAGCTCCCATGTGGTGAGAGAGGCCGGCAAGGAGTTTCTGGATCTCACCAATAGTGACTCATTTGAGGTAGAAGGGGGAACAGGTAGGAGGAGGCACCCCCAGCAGTTAACGGGCAGGGGAGGGCGAAGGAGAGGGGGCCGGCAAGTCTGTTAACAGTCGGTTAAGAGAGATAGCGATGATTAGGGGGTTATTGCAGTTTGTACCCCGATAAGCATATCAGTGGGCTGTTCCTTAGCCAACCCTCCAACTAGGTTTTTCATGTTAGTCCAGAAATGCCAGAGGTTATTTGCCGAGGTGAGCAGGGCAGCTCTGCAGAACTAACTTTTAGCGGCACATATAGCGTGCTTGCAGGAGTTTCTTAGCTGGCGGTACTCCAGGAGGTCAACGTTATTGCGAGAGATCCTTTGTTTCACCCAGCTTTTGTCTCACAGATTCATGAGTGAGAGAAGGTCACTATGGAGCCACTTTGTGGCTGTGCCTCGAACTCTCCTCTTTGAGAAGGGAGTGTGCCTGTTTTGCAGCGGGACAAATACTGCAATGAAATGGTCTAGGGCAGCAACAGGGTCACTAGTGGAGGTGATCCTAGACCAGTCAGCCATCCAAAGGTCATTGAGGTAGAGGCTGGGCAAGAACTTGAAGTAGTCCCTCATCAGGAGCACACAATTGGGGACTTTGGGAGAGGTAGAACCCCAGACACAGTAGGTAGGGGAGTGGTCAGAGATGGAATCGGGGAGTATCCCTGAGTGGATGATGTTTTCAAGTCGGTTGCTCATCACCCAGTCAATGAGCATCCTGGTGTCTCCGCAACGGGAGGGCCGAGTGGGTTCAGTGATGACCTGGATGAGTGCGAAGCCAGAGAGCAGCAGCTCAAACTGCTTATGGTTGGGCCCCAGCCAGTTAGGGTTAAGGTCCCCTAGGATGAGGAGGTCATTGGGGCCGACCCTCTCCTTAAGCTGCTCGAGCATGGAGGAGAGCCCTAGTATGCCACCATTTGGAGGGTTATAGGTGCAGACAATGTGCACCTTTTTTGTATTGCCGAGGAGGAGGAGGGTGTGGAGAAACTCACAGGGTGGGGGAGTCAGGGATGAGTGAGCTACTATGGACACGTTTAGGTGCTCCTTATAGTAGAGGAGTATGTCCCCCGTGCTTGCTACCTGCCCTATCACACCATGCAAGGCTGTAGCCCAGGATGGAGCAGACAAAGTCGGGGTACAGGACTTGAGCCAGGATTCAGTGATGCCCAGGATGTCTGGCTTATAGAGGGCTACCCAAGCTGTTAGTTCTGCAATATTCTGGAGGATGCTGTGGACATTAAGGTGCCCTGTCTTTAGCCCTTTGGCCACACAACAGGCAGAGGGGAGAGTGACATGGGCCAGGATGGTGAGGCGATCAGGATGGCTAGTGGAGGGATCAGACCAAGCATGAGGGGCCATATCCCAGGGTTGAGCACAGGCCAGGAGGTGTAAGTAGCAGGGGAGATGAACCAACAGCAGGAGAGGACCAGGCAGAAGGTGGCCGCCGGTGGCAGGCAGAGGAGAGTAGGTAGGACTGGGGGGGGGCTAGGTGAATACGGAAGTGAACAGGAGTTAGCAGTGAGTGGAAAAGCAGGAGTTAGCTTCACTGATGAGTGGAGGAAAAAGGGAAAATGCCCCTAGTGGCTGGAGAGTATAGCCTGCTAATGGCAAAATGGGTTGATAGGATAATTTGCACTCGTGACCTCCACTATAAGAATGAGTGACCACTATGGGTTGTGGCGGGGGTGGTGGGGCAGCCGGCAAAGCTGGCGGGGCCAGTCCTTCCCACAGCAGCAGTGGTGGCAGCAACTCGTGCAGTGAGGCAGAAGTGGGCTTGACCAGGTGTGCTAGCGACTCAGAGAGAATGGTACCACCAATGGATTGTTTTTTCTTGTTTAGCATGGAGCAAATGCAGAAAAATAGTGTGCCAGCAAGTACAATTGATTCGAAGAGCTGGAGTAGCACTTGCAGGCCGAGTTAATTGCCTGGCATGTTATTCGAGTCCTGAATTCAGCTTTGGTGGTGGGGGTAGGGGAGGGCCCTCGCAGGCAGCCCTCATGACCACGACCTCGTCGTCTCCAGTAGCAATCCTGAGGAAGAATGAACAAGGGGTGAGTATTTAAGCATATGGCTGTTGTGGGGAGAGAAATGAGCAGGGATGTAAGTGGAGGACATTGGGGGGACAGAAAAGCTAGCGATAGGTTAGGCAGACAGGGTGGACAGATTAGGGTAGGCTCACAATTGTGGTGGGGATGAGGAGAAAGGTGACCAAACAAATGCACAGTACAATTGAAGTAGTTTCACAGCACAGCTCAATGTCAGCGTGAAAATGCTCAGCAACCTCTAAGGCCACCAACGACTCTAGGAGAGCAGAAATGCACAGTATATCAGAATTTAAGCACAGCACAGTAATGAACAGTACATCTGATTACAGGCGTAGCACAGTAAAATTCGAGGCCGGAGAGTAGAAATGCACAGTACATCTGATTTCAAGCTGATTTCAAACATAGCACAGTAAAATTCAGGGCCACCAGGGACTTAAAAGGGAGGAGCAGAACATGTGCAGCAGAATTAAATCAAAGTACAGGCACAGCACAGTTGCTCCCAGGGTTGTGGTAAGTTGGGACAAAATGGCAACCAAAGCAATACAGAGGGCAAATGTGGGGACTGTACAAGATGGCTGTGCTGCGAGGGGCTACCAACAAGTAGGGAGAGTGTCATTTGTCAAATGGTTCGATATGGTAACTTGGGAGAGACACCAAGGTACACTGTTTTAATGACATGGTACTGTATCTGTTGCAAACCTGAGTCTGTGCCTGCTATTGTCTTGTACTGCGGAAGGAAATGGAAAAACTGCAGTACAGGAAGACAATGTGTTGATGCAGGTTATTTCTGAAAAGTTAGTTTGCTGTGCTTAGAAGTGGTCACAGGAGGAAATTGAAACAGGATAGGAAAACAGGGCGACTGGGGTGTAGAACAAAAATGTGCCCACCTTACTGACTGTAGGGTAGAAACATTCCACATCAGGAATGCTATTATATTAATGAAAACAGGAAATCATTTTAACAGAGTGAGGCAATTTAATTTTTGTTAGTGAATGCAGGAGTTATGCTGTTATTATCTTCACTGCTCATTGGTAAAAGATGTGCTTGAAACAGAGATGGCACTGCCTCTTTTTTTCTTACATAAACACATTGAAAGTGCCATCATAATTATTTTAGATAGAACCCCCCCATACCACGCCTCCCCCCACACACACAAACACTGTGATTTAGATAGGTTCACCACATTGCACATTAGTTGCTATTCTCTGCATGGTTCTTCTGTTGTTATGCTAATCACACTAACTTGATGTTAATCAGCTTACAAGTAAAGCACAACATGCGCTGAAACTCCCAATTCAGATAGTAGCGATTGCATGTCAGAGATGGTTGAGCTCAGACTGAACTTTTTGTTTACAGCAATTCTCTGTCCATGTACTGTACATGTAGTATTTGTATATCCTGAACCCTTATGTGTTTTGTTTTATTCTCTTTCCGTTTTGCATATTTAAAATAACTTCTTGTGCACAATCAGCCATGAATAAGTCTCCATTCTCTTTTTCTGGCTGATGCATTTCTCCTACAAATGAGTCAGTGGGTAGAAAATGTTAACCCTCCCAACACACACACTCAGTTGCAATGTGACCCTTTTTACTTGTTCAGTTGTTCTTAAAAGGAGTTGCAATTGTTGTACACCATCGCACTGAGTGAAGAAACTGCGGGAAAGGGAACCTGAGAGAGAAGAGGGAGACTTACAAATGGGTGCATGATGGGGATCAGTGTAAAAGGCAGAAAAATAAAAACTGCATGCATTGAGATGCAACTAGATGATTTCATTCTAATTGTTCTATTTTAGTCATAAAATTGACGACAAAGATCAATGCTCAGTATGTATTGATGCATTGATACCAGGTGTTGTTCTTTTTTTTTTTTAGGGTTTTTATTTCTGTTAAATGTCCTGTTTTTTTCTTCTTTTAATAATTTGCAATGTTCTGGTATGTATATGAATTATTAATGACTTGCAGCTATTCTGCGCTTATTGTGGTTACTGTCCGCTCTGAAACCAAGCTCAGTTTTGTATTTTTATGCAAGTTGTAATTTTCTCCTGATTATCCTGGTTGAAGTAAGAAATAAAAATAAAAATAAATAATTGAAGAAAAAACAAGGTGTCCTCATGGCTAGGTTCATTGTCTATCTCTACAATGTGGAATACATAATGTCACTTGTGTATGGAGCCAAGTACAACAAGAGGATATGATCTTGGCTTGGGTGGTTAGCTGGCATAGAGGTGAATAAGGATCTGCTATCCATGGGCAAGTAAAACAATTGAGTGGAATACTATATTGTCACTATCTGTGTCACTGACTGCAACAAGCCATTTTTTTTGGGGGGGGCGGGGGTGATTTGGTAGAGAGACCAGTATTACATCTGTGTCCATGGGGAGTAAAAAAAAAATGACACGATCAGCACACATCAGTCTAACATATTTATCCATGATGTCAAAACAGAAGTAACTAATACAGCTAACAAATATGCTGACAGATGCACAGACATGACTGAAACCAACACGAACGTAGTCAGGACGTGGGTGCCAAAAATATTAGGAAATACATGTTAGTCTGGCAGAAGCTACACTAAAAAAAACTATTTACTGCTGTTTGGGAGTTTATAATGGACAAAATGTATGGCAAATAGATCAACTTTCTCAAGTATTTTTACATGCTATGACTAACAAAAAACTGTTTTCTGACAAAGTATTTTACTTTGGGCACATTTTTTATTTGTGCTGTCAAAATAGAGGTAGCCAAAGGAATGAGCAAACATGCTGACAGGTTCAGGTATAAAATTAATACTACAGAAACCATCATGGATGTAATTAGGACACGGGTGTCAAACACATAAAAAATACAGGTTAGGTTGCCATAAACCACACAAGAGAATTCTGTCTACTGCTCTTCAGGAATGTATAAGGGTCTAACTTTATGGCCAATAAAGAGACTTTCACAAATCAGTTTTACCTGTGAAAACTAAAAACAAACTGTTTCACAGTATTTGACTTGAACTTTTTTTTACAAATTGATTACAAATCTCAAACGTGATCTACAGTACACAGATCACACTACCACCACTAGGAAATGCCACACAGTACATCAAATCCATGCCACCTGTTGGTGCACCTGTAAACATAAATTTAGACACTAGATGTGTTGCAGTCACTACCAGGTGGATTGGGGAGAACTGCATTCAGAATCTAAATACACAGCAGTGATTAATCACAATACTGTGCTACACCAAGCAGCACAGTGCCGCATCAAATGGTATACCAACTGGGACAGTGCTGCACCGAACGAAACACCTCGGTACCTGGCAACTCATTTGTAGCGACCACTGTATAACCCCCCTGCTACCACTTTTAGAAAGAAGAAAGATCTATCTTTATGCTGATGATACTGCCCTAATAGGTAGGGCCAAAGATAATGTGGAGTTGCGGAGCACTCTGTAGTCTGATTTTGACAACCTACAGCGCTGGCTACAAAACTCAAAAATGATTTTGAGCAAGAGAAAAACACATGTAATGTTGCTCCACCCCAGAAGCATAGCAAAGGTACAAAATAACAGTTTGAAATATGTATAATATATATATATATATATATATATATATATATAAATAAATATATATATCCTAGACAAATACAAATTGAAAAGATAACATGTTATAAGTATCTGGGGGTGCATATAGACAATAAACTTACCTCTGAGGAACATGTGACCAGTGTTGTTGGAAACATCAATGTCAGATTGGTGGTATTTTGAAGGATATTTTCAATATTACCCAAGGAAACCCGAAATAGGGTTGCTGAGCAACTATTACTCCATGTACTGGAGTATGGGAGTCTAACATATCAACATGTTACAAAAACCTTCCTAAATAGGCTGGATAAAACATATTAGAGAATGGCTCGATTTGAATTAAAATGCCAATATACTACACATCATTGTAGCCTTCTGCAAAAGCTCAATTGGGACATCCTTGAAATCCAAGGAAAAAATGGATAGGGTTAAAAGCATAAGCAGAATTTGGAGGTGACAGTTCAAATAAAGTCAGAAAATTAACAGAATTTAAATAAATATGATCTGAGAGATCTAAAACACAGAAGTTTAATGATTCCCTTTGAGAATAATGTACACAGTAAGATGCAAAGCTAGTACTCTTTCAAAAATCTGGAATTATATAGATCCTAAAATTGGTAATGCAAAAAAAATATAGGGCAGTTTAAAGCAGGCATAAATATAATGTGGAAAGATAAATGCCTTTGCCTAGGGTAGTATAAAAATAATTGTAATCCTTGGGATGATTGCAATAAACTATTTCTCTCTCTGTAACTTGTATGTAACCTCCTAAATAAATATCTGTATGTTCATGTAGAAATTGAAGATACTGAGGTTTATCTTTGTGTTACCAAACATGGGCTCCAAATGTTTTTTTGGGGGGGGGGGGTATGGTGAGTATCGGGATGATTGCAGTAAACAATTTGCTTTTTTGTAACTTGGATATAATGCCTTAAACTAATAGCTGTTCTTTTTGCAATTTGTAGAAACTGAGGCTTACCATGTGCTAATTAATGTCTGTTTCAACTGTTTATCTGTCAACAAAGGATGGAGGAGTACATAGAGGAAGATGGGAATTTAAACTAGGAGTGAGGGTGGCAAGTGGGCAAGAGATGTGCAGAGACCACAGGTTGGGAACCCATATTAGTTTACCCCCCATAACAGTGACAAAGGACAAAATGACAAGTACTATTGGTGATGCTAGCAAAGGAGGGCAGGTTGGGGGGGTGGAAGGCAGTCACCCTCAATATTAGGAGCCTTGGGAGGAAAACCTCAGAGTTACAGGCACTCTTGGAAGAGGGAGAGGTGGACATTGCAGCCATCACAGAAACATGGGCCACCCAATAAGATGACTGGGACCTGTCTGTACCAGGGTACAGGTTATTTCATCAGGACAGGGTGATTGGGGAAGGAGGGGGTGACACTATATGTGAAGAAAGGACTGAAGTGTGTAACGGAGGAAGGGGAGGAGGGCAGTGCAGAGTCACTTTGGATGCAAATCCCGGATTCCAAGAATAGGACTCTCCAAATGGGAATGGTATACAGGCCACCCTCTCAGACGGAGGAGTTAGACAGGGAACTAGAGGGACAGATCAGGACAACCTGTGAGAGGGTAATGTGGTGATTGTTGGGGATGTCAACATGCCAGGAGTGGACCAGAGTATCCCAAAAACCAGGAATAGAATGGAGCAGGTACTGATGGATGCCTTCCAGGACAGCTTCCTGATGCAAATGGCCAGTGAACGAACCACTTTAGGGAATACTATTGACCTTGTGCTGTCAAATGGGGAGTTTGTGAGGGAAATTAGGGTGGAAGAACTGCTGTCAGGAAGTGACCACCACTCAGTATGGCTCACATTGGATATGGGCAAGGAAAGAGTGAAATCTGGCACAAGAGTGCTGTACTTCAGGATGGCTGAATTTGGGAGGAGGGGGGAAGCGCTAAAAGGGTACCTGGCCAAAATTCAACCTAGTATGGGCACTAACCAGAGGTGGGAGCTCATAAAGCTGGGGATAGTGGAGGCAACAAGAACCTGCTGCAAAGCCCAGAGCAAGAAGGCTAGGGCTAAGAAACCAAGCTGGGTGAGCAAGGAGGTCATGGAAAAGGTAAGGAGGAAAACAGCTGCCTTTAGGAGGTACAAGAAAACAGGGATGGGGAGGACAGGGAGGAGTACCTGAAGGAATTAAAGAAGGTGACAAGGGCAGTAAGGAGAGCCAAAGCATCTATGGAGCTCAGGCTGGCACAAGTCATTAAGAAGGGGGAGAAGGACTTATTAAGGTACATCAGGGAGAAAAGGAGCTGTAAGGACCACATAGTATGGATTAGGAAGGAGCGGTTAGGTGGAAGCAGTGTGCAATAAGGTAGAAGTGCTAAATGATTACTTCTGCTCTGTATTTACTAAGGAGATGAGGGGGCTGATACCCAAGGGGAGAGGAATGGCAGAAATGGGAGGGAGGGAGGGGGTGTAAGATGGGGAAATCATGAAGGGCAGAGTTCTGGAGGGTTTGAAGGCACTGAGGGTGGACAAGGCACCGGACACAGATGGTGTCCACCCCAGGGTACTGAAGGAGCTGGCAGAGGTCCTTGAAGGACCTTTGTCAGACCTATTTAATGCCTCACTACACTCAGGGTGTGTACCTCATGATTGGGAAATGGCTCATGTGTTGCCCCTCCACAAGAGTGGCCCCAAGGATGAACCAGAGAACTACAGACCAGTGATCCTCACATCCATTGTGGGTAAGCTGATAGAGGCAATCCTGAAGGAGTGGCTAGTGGCCCTACTGGAGGCCAAAGGACTACAGGACAGCAGACAGCATGGCTTCATATGTGGCAGATCCTGCCAAACTGACCTGGTGGAGGTCTATCACTGGGTAACTGGGCAATTGGACAGGGGCCATGCAGTGGATGTCCTGTATCTGGACTTCAGTAAGGCATTTGACTCAGTCCCACAAGGGAGGCTGGGAAGTAAGTTAGATGGCTCAGGGGCAGATGCAAATCTGATGAGATGAGTAGGGAACTGGCTTCAGGGAAGACAACAGAGGGTGGTGGTGGGTGGGGAGCTCTCATCCACAAGGGGATTGATAAGTGCTGTTCCACAGGGCTTGGTGTTGGGACTAGTGTTGTTTGGGATATTCATTGCAGACATACCAATGGACATCAAGAGCAAGACCAGTCTGTTTGTTGATAATACCAACATGGGAGCGGTGGTGAATGATCTAGTGGGATGGCAGGGGTTGCAGGGTGATATGGCAAAGCTAGAAACCTGGTCAGACACCTGGCAACTAGGGTTTAATGCCAAAAGGTGCAAGGTGCTGCATTTTGGGGTGAAGAACCCAAGGACGAGTTACCAGCTTTGGGGGGGTAGTGCAGCTAGCACAGACAGAGGAGGAGAAGGATCTGAGGGTGCTTATTTCAGGGTCAATGAACAACTTGGCACAATGTAGAAAGGCAGCTGCAATGGCCAACACAATTCTGGGTTGTATTGCAAGGGGTATATCTTTGAAGAGGGAGGAAGTGACTCTGCTACTGTATAGGTCATTAGTTAGACAGCACCTGGAGTACTGCATGCAGTACAGGAGCCCGTATCTGAAGAGGTACATTAAGTCACTGGAGGGGGTGCAGCACAGGGCAACAAAGATTTTCATGGGGCTGGGGGACTTATCATACCAGAGGAGGTTGAAGGAGTTGAACATGTACTCACTGGAGGAGAGGAGGTACAGGGGTGACATGATTGAAACCTTTAAATACATGAAAGGAATAAACAAGACGGGTACAGAGGGGCTATTCAAAGTAAGGAAGGGGAGGGACTCCCAGGGCCACGATATGAGACTGGAGGGAGGAAGGTTCAGGAGGGAGATGAGGAGACACTTTTTTTAGAGAGAGAGGGTGGTAGCTGGGTGGAATGTGTTACCAGAAAAAAATGGTATCCAGTAGAACAGGGGACTGCTTCAAAAGGGACTTGGACAGGGCAAGCGGGCGGGTCAATGCAGGGGAATAGTGGAAAGGAGGGGCAGCTGCAGAATAAGGGGTGCTCGCTGCACATTCGAGCTCTAGACCTTTATCTGCTGGCACATTTCATATGTTCGTAATCTGGAGCCATAATTAGTTTCAAACCTGAAACTTTCTCAATGTAACTGTAATGCTTCAATTGCTTACCTGTCAGTGTGGAACCATGATAAATTTAGGCCTAAAATTCTCCTAATGTAACTGTATGCTTTCAACAGGACAACTTTCTAAAACAGGGCCTTACAGTCCTAAATGTTACTTTCTGTCAAAAAATAAAGGCTTTATCTATCTGTCTGTCTGTCTGTCTGTCTATCTATCTATCTATCTATCTATCTATCTATCTATCTATCTATCTAGCTATCTATCTGTTGAAGGGCCAAATCAAACAATGCAAATAATTTAGGGAGGAACCATACAAATCCAGCGCAGGATGTCTAGGGCCAAAAGACCTTCTTGATAGACCAGCGAAGAGCAACAGGGGGTGAGGGAGAAGAGGATGGCACTCCAAAAGTACAAACACTCCTATGATGAGGCAGATAGAGATGAGTGCTACAGGATCTCAAGAAAGGGACTTGGCAAGGTTGGAGGAACAGTGAAAAGTATGGCAGTTTAGATTCAATGCAAAGAAGTGCAAACTAATGCACATGGGAAACAAAAACCCAGTGGAAGAGTACACAGTGGGGGGTGGGGTACTAACAACAACAAAGATGGAAAGGGACCTGAGGGGTAGTCATATCAGATGACCTAAAGGTAGGTATAAAATGTGAGAAGGCAGTAAGGAGGGCTGAGGGGATACTGGGAAGCATAGGAATAGACATTACCAGTAGAAAACAAGAAGTTGTCATCCCTCTGAACAGACAGTTGGTGAGACCCCATCTGGAGTACTGTGTGCAGTTCTGGAGACCACATCTCTACAGGAACATAGACAGGATGGATACAGTCCAGAGGAGGGCAACTAAAATGGTGCAGAGTCTGCACCAGGAACCATACGAAGAAAGACTAAAGAAACTTAATATGTAGACCCTCGAGGAAAGGAGGGAGAGGGTGGACATGATAGAAACTTTCAAGTACCTCAAGGGAATCAACAAAGTCCAAGAGGATAGCATCGTTCAGGAAAAGAGATGTGCAAGAACAAGGAGGCACAGTTTGAAGGTGGAGAGGGATGGTTCAGGGACAACTTGAGGAAGTATTTTTTACAGAGAGGGTGGTGGATGCATGGAACGGCCTTCCTAAGGAGGTTGTATGGTCAAAAAAAGTGGGGAAATTCAAGAATACATGGGACAGACACAAGGCAATTATAGTGGGGGGGGTAGGAGGAAGTAGGCTGTTGGTTAACTAGGATCTGCAGCTTATCCAATAGGTAGGGAAATGGGCAGACTAGGTGAGCCAAGTGGTCTTTATCTGCCATCAAAGTCTATGTTTCAATGATGTCAGTAAAAATGTAAGATCAGCAAAGGTGGCTAAGGAGCTGTGGCTAGCACAGGGAATTAGGGAAGGGGAGAAGGAATTCTATAGATATGTCAGGGAGAGAAGGAAAGGGTGGGCAAATTAACAGGTTGAAGCAGAGAGGGGACTGGGATGAATGGTTGGTACAGCAAGCAGAGGTAGTTAATGAGTACTTCTGCTAGATATTTACTAGACAGAGGGAAGGTCCATTATCATGGGTGGTTAGGAAGTGGACAAAGGAGGGAGGGGCACTCACAGATTGTGAGATCCAGGTGGTGAGGGTAAGGGAGGGTCTGAGGTCTTTGAGGACTGATAAGGCTGCAGCACCAATTGGAATCCACTCCAGAGTCCTAAAGGAATTGGTGGATGTCCTGGTAGCTCCATTGATGGAATTGTTCAATTCCTCTCTCTAGTCAGGCTGGGTACCCCTGGACTGACAGTCAGCATATGTGGTGTTGCTACTACAGAAGAGTGAATAGCATGATGAATTGGGAAACTACAGGCCAGTCAGTCTGACATCCATAGTGGGTAAACTGATGGAGGCCATCCTTTCCTTTTTTTTAATCTTTTTCCCTCCAGGTCACGATCCTAGGAGCCTCTCTTAGGCATTCAACCTGAATCCTGCCCTGCCTGAAGTCCACCTAGCCATATCTTTCTCTCCCCAACTCACCTCACAGAGGGCACCACCAGCTTAACCCCTCTGGGGTGGGGCTGCTCCTCCTACCTTGATAGTTCTCACACTTAGACTCCAGCTGCAGATGTGGGCCCCAGGCAGAGGATTGTGAAGGTCAGCTAGGTTGGACCTGGTATTGGGCAGGGTGATTGGTGTCGTCACCTACCCCTAAGACTGGGTTTTTCAATTTTTCTGTGGTTCTTCCCTCCCAATGCGTGGACATGCCCCAGTGCTTCTGGCACATGGCAGCCCTACCTGCATTGGCCTTGCTAGTACATGCTTGCCTGGCTTGCTACAGTACCCCTGGTCTGCAATGGGAGTCTCTGGCTCACCAGGCCATCCCATCCCCTTGGTCCAGGGAGGAAAGCACCACATGGGCACTCAGTCCTCAACCCTTCCCCTGCCAGTCCCCAGTGCTTCAAATGGAGGCCATCCTGAAGGAATGTAAGGTAGAGTTCCTGGGGACAAATGGTTTAATGGATATAAACCAGCATGGGTTCATCCAGGGCAGTTCGTGTCAGACCAACCTAATTTAATTTGTTGATTGGGTGACACAATCACTAGACAGTGGAATGCCGGTTGATGTCCAGTACTTGGACTTCAGCAAGGCCTTTGACTTGATCCCCCACTGTAGACTGATATGGCAATTGATGAATCTAGGGTTGGGGGAGAAAATGGTGGGTTGGATAGCAAATTGACTCAGTAACCATCAACAGATGGTGGTGGTAGGGGGGAGTTTTCAGACACCAGGGCCATCATCAGCGAAGTTCCCCAGGGTTCAGTATTTGGCCCAGTTCTGTTCAATGTTTTCATTGCAAGTATCAGGGACAGTGTTATGAGCAGATTGAGCCTATTTGTGGATGATTCCAAGTTGGGAACAGTGGTAGACAACAACGAGGATAGGAGAACACTTCAGGAGGACTTAGAAACATTGGAGAGGTAGGCACACACTTGGCAGCTGGGTTTTAATGCCCATAAGGACAGCGTACTGCATCTAGGGCATGTGAACCCTGGGCACAGCTATCAGCTGAGGGAATACAGCTGCCAATGTCTTTGGAGGAAAAAGATCAGGTGGTGATCATGGATCATTAAGTGAGCAACTCAGAACAGTGCCGGAGAGCGACAGCTAAAGCAAATATACTGTTGGGGTGTATCTCTAGGGGGTTAACATCTAGAAGGAGGGAAGTAATTATGTCTCTGTACAACTCCTTAGTGAGACCTCACTTGGAGTACTGTGTACAGTTCTGAAGGCCTTATTTAAAGTGGGATATCATTTTGGAAATGGTTCAGATGTGCACCACTAAGATGATTTACAGTCCGAGGAACATGTCCTACAGGGAAAGACTTGCAGAACTGAACATGTATTCCCTTGAGGACAGAAGGAACAGGGGGCTATGATAGAGGTCTTCAAATATACGAAGGAGTTCAATAAGGTGGAAATGGAGGGGCTTTTTATGTTGAAAGAGCAGGATAATACAAGGGAACACAAACTTAGTTAGTTGGAGGGAGGTTTGGGGGAAGGTGAGAAGACATTATTTCACAGAGAGAGTAGTGGCACCTTGTAATGCACTGCCAGGAGAGCTGGTGGCAAAGAACACAGCGGAGGGATTCAAGGTGGGGTAGGACAGGTACAGGGGCAGGGTGCGGGTAGGGGGAGATCAACAGGGGCAGCTGCTGAAATTTAAATCAGGATCAGCAATTGGGCAGACAAGCTAGGTCATTGGGCCTAATTTGCTGGTGACTATGTATGTATGTAAGAAAAATAAAGGTAGGCCATTGTCAACCTGCCCTGAAAGTAAGGTTATGGAACAAGAAATGGGAAATCAAAATTATCAAAAGGGAGTAAAATAAAGTAGAGCTTATATAGTTTACCCCAAAGGAATGGCAAAATCTAATGTAGAAAATAGGGAGAGGTAATAAATAGAAACATAGAAAAATAGAATTTGACAGCACATAAGGACCACTTGGCCCACCCAGTCTGTCCATTTCCCTACCTAATGGATAAGCTGCAGATCCTAGTTAACCAGCAGCCTACTTCTTTCTGCCCCCACCCCCTAGAATTGCCTTATGACTGTCCCATGCATGCTTGAATTCCACCACTGTTTTTGACTCCACAACCTCCTCCGAATGCTGTTCCATGCATCCACAACCCTCTCTGTGAAAAAATACTTCCTTAAATTACCTCTGAGCCAACCCCCTCTATCTTCAAATTGTGCCCCCTTGTTCTTGCACACCTCTTTTTTTGAAAGATGCTACCCTCTTGGACTTTGTTGATTCCCTTGAGGTACTTGAAAGTTTCTATCATGTCCCCCCTCTCCCTCCTTTCCTCGAGGCTATACATATTAAGCTCCTTAAGTCTGTCTTCATATGTCTTCCGTGCAGACCCTGCACCATTTTAGTTGCCCTCCTCTGGACAGCTTCCATCCTGTCTATGTCTTTGTGGAGATTGGGTCTCCAGAACTGCACGCAATTTCAGATGGGGTCTGACCAGCTGTCTGTACAGAGGGATAATAACTTCCTGTTTTCTACTGGTGATGCCTCTCCTATGCATCCCAGTATCTCCCAGCCCTCCTTGCTGCCCTCTCACATTGCTTGCCCACCTTTAGGTCATCTGATATGACTACCCCAGGTCCCTTTCCATTTTTGTTGTTGTTAGTATCTCACCCCATTGTGTACTCTTCCCCTGGGTTTTTGTTTCCCAGGTGCATTACCTTGCATTTCTTAGCATTGAATCTAAGCTGCCATACATTTGACCATTCCTCTAACCTTGCCAAGACCCTTCTCATCCTTTCCACCCTACCTTGTGCATCAGCTCTGTTGCAGATCTTTATGTCATCTGAAAAAAGACATACTTTTCCTTCCAGTCCCTCTGCAATGTCGCTTATAAAGACATCGAAGAGGACTGGTCCTAATACTGAACCTTGCGGTACCCCACTAGTAACTCCCCTTTCTGCAGAGTGGACTCCATTTGCTATTACTCTCTGTGTCCTATTCTCCAGCCAATTCTTTACCCAGGCTGTCATCTTGGGACCCACTCCCAGGCTGGCTAACTTGTATATTAATCTTTTGTGTGGGACTGTGTCAAATGCCTTGCTAAAGTCTAGGTAGGCCATGTCCACAGCCCCTCCCTGATCTACTACTTTGGTCACCCAGTCAAAGAAATCTATCAGATTCATCTGGCATGACCTTCCTGCTGTGAATCCATGCTGCCTGGGTCCTGTGCCCTCTAGCCTCTAGATAATCAACAATTTTTTCCTTCAGAAGTGATTCCATCATTTTCCCTACCACTGAGGTTAAACTAACAGGTCTGTAGTTTCCTGCTTCTGCCTTGCTCCACTTTTGTGAAGGGGAATCACATCTTCCCTCCTCCAGTCCTCGGGTACCACCCCATCCTCCCATGATTTGTTAAAGAGGGTAGTCAGTGGTGTCACTAGTTCTACCCTTAGTTCTTTTAGAATTCTGGGATGAATCCCATCAGGCCCCATTGCTTTGACCACCTTCAATTTTAAGAGTTCTTTCAATTTTCAATTTCAATTTGAACTTTATTTTTAAAAGGCGCTTTTCTTAAATCAAAGCGCCTGTACAGATAAATATGACAATAAATATAGTAAATCAAATCAACAGAAATCCTTAAAAGCTATATTAAAAAGGTGGGTCTTCAACTCCCTTTTAAAACTAAGGACGGTCAGGCAGTCTCGCACCTGACGAGGTAGAAATTCCACAGGGTAGGTGCATAAAACTAAATGATCTAGCACCAGATGTTTTCAAACGTATCTGGGAATCTCTAGCAATCCTCGTCAGTGGATCGGAGGGGGCGAGAGGGACTATAGGGCACAGGAGCTCTTTCAGGTAGGCAGGTCCCAAATCATGTAGGGCTTTATAGGTCAGCAAACCGACCTTGAAGGTGATTCGCCAAAACACTGGCAGCCAGTGCAGTCCGTGGAGCACAGGCGTTATGTGACTGAATCTAGAGACTCTAGTCAACAGCCTGGCTGCCACATTCTGCACCAGCTGCAGACGGCGAAGTTCAACCCCCGATAGCCCTTTCAGAACCCTTTCTTCTGTAAATGGGCTAGTATCAACTTCTGTATCCAGAGTGTTTCTACTGTTTGTTTTAGGTACCTCCCCCTCTTCATTTGTAAATACTGAGCAAAAATATTTGTTTAGTATCTCTGCCTTTTCACAGTCACCCTCTGCCCGCCCACCTTCCCTCCCTTTATTAAGCCTCACTATCCCTCCCTTGGTCTTCCTTTGCTCTGATGTACCTATAAAAGGTTTTATCCCCTTCTTAACCGAGTTGGCTATCTTTTTCCTGTTTGGGCCTTTGCTGTTCTGACTGCCTTCCCAGTTTCCTTTTGCTTTAACTGATACAGTTCTCTGTCCTGCTCCTTCTGTGATTCCTTGTACTTCCTGAATGCTTTCTTTTCTCTTGAACCTTCACTGTCACTTCCTTTGAGAACCATAGTGGTTTCTTACATCATTTCGTTTGTTTATTTGCTTCACAAAAGGCTTGTTACCTCTGTGATGGCAGTTTTTATTATTCCCCATTGTTCTTCCACCCCTCCTTCCTGCCCATTTGCTAGTACATTCCTTAGGCACTCACCCATTTTGGCAAAGTCAGCCCTCCTAAAGTCCAGTACTTTTGCCTTTGTATGACTTGACTCTATTGCTATGTTTATTGTGAACCATACTGGTCGATGGTCGCTAGTTCCCAGATGGCTACCCACTTTACATCTGTGATCCTCTCTTCATCTCCATTTGAGAGAACCAGGTCTAAGATTGCCCTCTTGAGTGGGCTCCACTAGTTGTCTAAGGCATGCCCCCTGTAGGGCATCTAGAATAACCCCACTCTTCGAAGTGGCTGCTGCAACTGCACTCCAGTTAACATCTGGCATATTCAGATCACCCATCAGCAATATCTCCCCTTTTTCTGCCATTCTAAGTATACTTTCTATCATTTCCTTGTCCATTTCCTCCCCTGAGAAGGGGTCTGTATACAACTCAGTGCGGATTACGGTTCCATTGCCGGTCTCCAAATTTACCCACAGTGCTTCTTCTCCTCCCTGTTTTCCCTTTTGTTCTGTTGCTTTGATTCCTTCCCTTATGTAAAGAGCTACTCCTCCTCCTCTTTTACCTTCCCTGTCCCTCCTGTAGATAGTCTATCCTAGTATGTTTATGTCCCAGTCATGGTTTTGTGTGTACCATGTTTCTGTGACTGCCATGATATCCAGATGTTCCTCCTCCATCAAGGCCACTAATTCAGGAAGCTTGTTACTCAGACTACGGGCATTGGTACTCATTGCTCTCCATTTTTTGATGGCTTTACCTTCTGTTGCAGCATCCCCCACTGACCTTTCTACTTCGGTCTTTTTCTCATTTAGTACCCTGTTTTGTAGGGAGAGGCTGGGATTTTCCTGCTGCTTATCAGTGCCTCCCCCCTTGACTAGTTTAAAAGCTTGCCAATGAAGCATTTAAACCTATTGCTCAAAAGACTTGTTCCCTTCCTGGACAGATGCAGACCATCCTGCCAGTATAGGCTGGTGTCCCTCCAGGAGGAACCCCAGTCCCCAATGAAGTCAAACCCCTGTTCTCCACACCATTTTTTCAACCATTCATTAAACTGCATGGTGCAAAGTACCCTCACCTCACTCATGCCATTGACAGGAACCTCTGAGAAGGATACTGTGTGTGCTACTTGTCTTAGGCCCCTCCCCAATTCTACAAAGTCCTTCTGCACTGCTCTAATCTCATGTTGAGCCAATTCATTTGTCCCTAGGTGGACAATGACATCCAGCTCAGACTCCCGTACAGCTGTTTTTGTGATCCTGAGGATGTGCTTCCTCTCCCTCCAAGCCATGGCACCAGGCAGGCACCTTACTCAGTTTTCCTGCTCCCCAGTTCTATCCCCACACTGAGTCCCCCACCAGGAGCTGCTTCCTTTCCTTGTGGTGTCCTCTGCCTCCTTCCTGAGGGCCTCCCTTGTGATAGTTGTCCTCAGCCTCCTTAGTCTCCTCTTCGGGTGCATCCATAGGGGAGCTATGCTCCCCCAGAATGGTGTATGGATTGTGGAGTGGAACAACTGACTGGGTGTGCCTCTGTTCTACCATTCTCACCCTCCCTGAGCCCACTGTGGTCCAACTACTGTGTTTTCTTCACAACCTCTGAGGTACTGGTGGTGGCTCTGGTGCTCCCTGGATGGGGAGGTTCCCTTCCTACTGTCCAGTGTGGCCTGGGGGAAGGTTCCCTTACTACTGTCCAGTGTGGCCTGAAGATGGGCAACTTCCTCCCTCAGGGCAGAGAGTTGTCTGCAAATAGGGCAGCATCTCAGCCTCCAGCTAGACTCCTGGAAGACTGCTGCCCCACAGCCATTACATTGCACTACTCCCCACATGTTTATCTACTTTTTTTTTGTTATTTGTGTGTGTTTGTGTGCGTGTGTGATTGGTTTGTTATATAGAAATATATATATATTATACAATGTGTATGCTTATATTGTCAGTGCAGTGTGCCAGAGAGGATATGACAGTGATATGCACTTTGCACTCTTGAGGAAATGATGTCAGAACCCCAGGTATAAAGGAACTATGTCCAGGGGTAGGTGGGGTGAGCGGTGGGAAGGGGTTGGGCCTAAACTGTGCCCTCACAAAACAATCAGCTAAGAGCGCTAACCCACCACTGCGATGAGTGCCTTCCTGTCAGCAAGATACCCTACACAACAATTTGACAGAAAAAATACCCTGTTAATCAAACAGAGAAAAATCCAGACATCCAAGTCAGACACAGGTAAAACCTCCCCAGCCCCAAAACAGCCTGGTGGTTTGTGCTCTGAAAGCAGTCAACCCCAAAATAAGGCAGCTGTGCTTTAAACTCTTCCTGCACTGAAAATCTTAAGAATTGTAACAAAGACTGTCTTTTCCTGATAATTCTAAGTTCCTTATTTCACCTTTCAGTTAGAAGTAGACTCCACCTGCAGAATATCTGCTCCAAACCAAAGACAATTGTAAAGGTCACCTCCCTCTGTTGTGAGCACAACTCGCTTTCTTGCAAATCCTATGTTCAGTACCTCAGCTTCCAGCCAGAGATAGTTTGACTTGAAAAATGTTAGCTGTTCTGATGAGTTTGCTATAAAACACTTGCTTATAATACAGTTGTTCTCAGGTCTGTTACCAAAGCTATTGGCTGATAAGTAGCTGTGATGTAAGCAATTCCTGCTAAAGTCTGGAATTTCCTTTTAAGGCATACACAGATAAACACAAAAAACAGTTTCCACCCCCTAGGGCACTTGTCTGGGTCAAATACACAACCTGTACCTGCACTTATTTCAGGATTTATGACAAATTCTTAGCCCAAGGTTTAAACTCTTCCTGCACTGAAAATCTTAAGAATTGTAACAAAGACGGTCTTTTCCTGATAATTCTAAGTTCCTTATTTCACCTTTCAGTTAGAAGTAGCCTCCACCTGTAGAATATCTGCTCCAAACCAAAGACAATTGTAAGGTTCACCTCTCTCTGTTGTGACCACAACTCGCTTTCTTGAAAATCCTATGTTCAGTATTGCAGCTTCCAGCCAGAGATAGTTTGACTTGAAAAATGTTAGCTGTTCATAATAGTTTATGGTTTGATTACATGATTATGGGCGATGAACTATTCTGAAAAAAAAAATATAAGGGATACTCGATGGGAACCTGTTGCGTAAATGATTTATCTTCATGAGAGCAATTTGTTCTCTGGTAACCGCACGAGTGGTATAAGCCCTGAGCGATGTGCCTAAGGTCAAACTGCTCGAGTGATGACAAATCATTTATACAACAGGGTCCCCACTGCATATTCCATTTCTGCAATAGGTTGGGATCTCGTGTCTTTAAGTTATTCTCTTGATCATTCTTTTGTTCCATTTATACAGGTTTGAGGGTTTATTTGGTGACATTGTATTAATGCACTTTAGCTTTGAAGGGGGTTGCTAAGGATGCTGCCATGTGGATGCAGAATCTATGTGCTGACATCACTGCTGATTGGTGGGCATGTCAGATTTTCAAAAAAATGTGATGAAAAAAGGATAGCTATGGTTAACGAGTGGTGTCAGCAGGACTGGCGGGTATGGCATATAGCCACTTGTCATCTGCAAGAGCATTTTAAATGTGTTTAAAAAAAGAACATTCACTTTACCATGACATTAATGTGGTTTGTTGTGGCTGGGGTAGCAGGACTGCATTTCAGCGGTACAGCGAAAGTGAGTGAGAGTAAAGAAGAGGTGAGTAGCTAGCTGGGAGTGAAAAGACAACTTAGAGACACCTAATAATTTTAAAAGTCAAAGCTTGTCTGTATCCTGAGGGGGACTTGTAGCATGGCCTGTAAATAGACTGGAGGTTGTAAGGTAGTGAGAGCTGAAGAGGGGGATTAATGAATTTCGAGTGGTGGTTTGGATTGAAAAACACACAAGGAATAAAAGTTAGTTTTAGTTGATGTGTTTGCTCTTTTTTTGCCAGTTTATTACTGAGTTGCTGTTGATGGTATGGTTGTGAAATGTAATATGAGTGTGCTAGGAACAGACATTGTTGGAAGGAGACAGTGGGTAGAAAATCTGAAAATGTATATGTGTTGTAAGTAGTGCCAGTGGGAGGGATGAGAGAACATGGCTACAGGAATGCGGACGCAGGTACTGTGTGTATAAATCTTGATGATGTTACTATATGTATAAATTTAATTTACTCAGAGGCTCACATATCAGGATTTATCACATGGATTCTATATCCTTGCCTATTGCATAAATTGTATTAGCATATACGTTTAATGCCAGACCCAATCAGTCATGGATATATGTCATTGTAATAATTAATCTCAGTGAAAAATTATATAAGTAGTAATATCTACTGGGGGGAGAGGATACATTATCCAAAAATAAACATTACTACAATATGGGGGTTGCAGTTGCTGGATTCTAGATTTCAGTCCATTAATAAGGAATCAAACATTTCTGTCTTACATTGCTGCAAATCCGATGCTTGCAAAAATCTAAGTGCCCCAACATGTCATGTGTATTCACAAAGCAGCAAAGTAATCAGCATTCACAATCAAGTTTTAAGATAAATTGCATTTAAACAAACATACGGTTCAATGTGAGATTTTTCCAGGCATGCCAACATAAAAACCTAACAGCATTAAATAGCATTTACAAGCATGTTTTAACCTAAATTGTATTTAAATAGCATAAATCTTTACAAGACATTTTTTTCTAGGAAGACATGCATTTCCTTTTCAGAGGTATTTGGAGAATGCGTTGGAAAGTCTTACAGATTTTATGTCAATTAATGAGGTCTAATAAAAGCCACCAATTGGTAGGATTTGAAGAAAATATGCATCTGACTATCTTTGATTACTTTAAGCTTAGCCAGTGGCAACAAGGAGAACTTTGCCTCCATCTCCAGAACTTCTTTCCTGTATGAGTTAAAAACTGTCTCCTGTGCTGTTGCATTTGATAGCAGTAATGCAGGAAGAAGAAATATGTTGCACCTTGATATTACAATGACCCTTTGAGTTTAGCTAACCTGAAAGTAAAGACTAGTCTGATTTAAAGGTCAAGGTAGCAAAGATGGTAGATTGAGAACAGGTTCTTGATTTCCTTTTGACACATGAAAGGCATATTCAAAAAGAGATGGATTATTCATGGAGAGGTCAAATCCTTCAGTTTGTACATTCTTGATTAATTCTCCCGATGTGGGAAAATTAGAGTAAAAGGAATCCAGAATACTAGTAAATCTCATTTTTCTAAAACTAATTTGGACTCCCCCATCCGCTTGTCTGTGTATCTTCACAATGGTGCCCTTACCCCACTGATCTGTTTTGGACCTCTGGAGCCAGATGACCACCTTCCCCACCTTCACTCCCATGTTGTCATGCTGCAAGTCTGATGCAGCTGCCCCCTTTTGAGGTGCCACTATTTCTCCGACCCTGAAAGCTCCTCTTGTCATGACGGCAAATATGGCCCAGAACAGACAGGTCTCATTCACTGAATGACAGACTAGGTCCAGTGCCTTTACCACCCTCGTGAGTAGGGACCCCATTAGGGGCCATCTCCCATCCTGCCTCCTGCCCTTCTCCCTCTGCCAAACTGTGACCATCTGTCTTATGGCCCGGCTGCCAGCTGTATCCGGCCTCCCCCGATCCTTGCATGTCCAGCTGATCCCCACCAGCTGTTCCACCATGGTGGCATGAACCACGCCTTCCTCCCATTTTTCCACTATGTACCTCATGCTCTCTTCCTCCCTCACTGGTTCCTCTATGCCCCAGTCCACCCTGGACCTGAAAGCCCAGAAAGTTTCCCAAGCTCCTTCATAGGCCTTCAGGGTGTTAGTCAACCATGAGCCCATACACAACACCTGGCTTTTTCCCTCCAATCTCCTACAGTCAGTTTGGGACCCTGGTTTGGGTAGGTGCAGCCTGCAGTGCCAACTCCCGAAACCGTTCTATCCGAAAATGAGAAAGACAATCATCCACCTCATTTCACATACCCTCAATTTGTTGCACCTTAAAGGACAGGTTCAAGTGCAGTCCCAGCAACACCATGCATCGTAATACCCATCCCACTTATTCTGTATGGCCACTCTGCCTGTTGATCACCTCTACTATCCCTTTGTTATTGCACCAAAATAAGATGCACCACCCCACCATCCGGTCACCTCAAATCTCCAAAGCCACCCATATTGGGAAGATCTCAAGAAACGTGATGTCCTTGGTCCACCCCCATTCCCCCCAATGGATTGGCCAAGTCTACCATATCCAGTCCCCTTGAAAGTAGGCCCCCATCCTGAACCCCCTGGCTGCATCTGTGTACAGCTCCATGTCTGTATTGTAGGCCCACTTCTCCTTCCAGAATGTCACCCCGATGTATGATTCCAGAAAAAACTTCCAGACCTGAAGGTCCTCCCTCACACCTTTACTGATGTCCACCCAATGGTGGGGTCATTTTGCCCTACCTGTGGCCCTCCCCAACCTCCTTGTAAAAGCCCTGCCTGAGCTTATGGCCTTGCAGGCAAAATTAAGGTGCCCCAGCAGCTGTTTTACCTGTACCAGTGGCACCCCCCTCCCACCCACTAAAGCTAGCAAACTCTTTAAATGTGACACTTTGTCCCCTGGTTGGTGGAAACACTCCTGCTCCATATCTACCTTGATCCCTGGAAACTTCAGCCTGCTGGCTGGGCCCTCAGTCTTACCATCCACCAGGGGGATCCCTATGATGCTGCACATGTCTTGGAAGTACATCAATGTCCTCTGGGTCTCCTCCTGGCTGTCTCCTATCAACAGTAAATCATCCAAGTAATGGACTACCCTCCTGTGCATATCCCGGGACCCAAACACCCACTGCACACATGAACTGAATGCCTCGAATGGTGAGCACACCACGGAGCAGTCCATGGGCATGGCCTTGTCGAATTACAAGCCACCCTCAAACTGGAAACCGAGGAAATCCCAGTCCAGGAGGTGGACCGGTAAAAGCTGGAATGGGGACTCAATGTCTGTCTTTGCCAGCCAGGCCCCTTCGGCCACCCATATCAGTTCTACTGCCTGATCCAGTGACACGTAAGAGACCATGCTCAGAGTTTCCTGAATCCCTCCATTCACCAACCCCCCCCTCATGGCATGACAGGTGACGTATGAGCTAGAATTCACCCACTTGCTACTTAGGTACCACCCCCAGTGGTGACACCCAGAACTGCACACGGGGGGATTATCCAGCAACCTCTCCACCCTCCCGGCCCTAACTTCCTTCAAAATCTTTCCCCAGACTATACCCTCCTTTCCTTTTAAAGAACTCAAATTCTTAGCCCACATCCCTAATCTTGTCCCATCGAAACCCAGGGGAAACCCACCCTGAAAACAAGATCTCAACAGAGCCACCCATCTCTTGTCAGGATAGTCTTCTGTCCATGTCTCCACCACTTCTAGTTTGATGGGAGTGGAGGCCATGGCGTAGCCCCACCGCCCCTCCCTGGGTCCTGACCTAATTTCAACCATAGTTGGATGTATATCTCCCCTTCCAGATCCCCCCTGACCACTCCAAAAGGGCTGTTCTTGTGGCTGTCCACTGGCATGACGCACCCTGTTGTCCCCTTGTCTGCAGCCTGTCGCCGGATTTGCACCCCCACAGTGTGAACATGCATGCCTAAACTTGCATGTCTTTCTAGTCTGCAATGTTTCATCACCTGTAAATGTCTTGTATTCCTTGTTGACTTGGAGCCTTTGTAAAAGAGCCCCTGGCTCAAAGGTATTAATCTGAATTTGAAATAAATAAAAATAAATAAATAAATAAACTTGCATCTAGGCAATATGCACAAAGCCTTGTTAAATGCCCAGCAGACCTTGGACCCCTGAGCTGGTGCTACTTGTTTCCCTTGCTCCGCCACATGCCCCCCCATTGAACCCAAAAGCATCCTGACCCACAGCTTAGCATGGGTGCAATCCTACCTCAGATCACCTTTCACCACCATTCTCCTCCAAAATGCCTCATAATATTTGAGCCACCTGTAACCCAGCTTAGCCCAATACGTGTCTCTGATGATTGTCATATATACGTCGGCAGTGTGATCGCCAGGTCCAGTTGCTTCTCCAGGACCAGAGTGCTATAGATTAGGAAGCCAGCTTGCCACATATCTATGCTCTTCCCCTTAAACCTGGCCTCCTCCACCTTGTGCTCTGCCACCGCCAGTGTTACTGCCATCTCCAAATTGCCTACCGACTCAATTTGCTCATACAACTTGGCCATCACCTCGTTCACCAAACCAAAGATATCCACATACTCCCCTTTCCATATTTTGTACTTTATTGTGGCAGGCACGTGGTCATCCAGTATGAAGTCAGACGGACACTCATATAGCTTCTGCACCACCCTGAGGTGTCCGCACCTTCCTTACCTGGCCTGCCTCCATCCTTTATGGCCTGCAAGGTCCGCTCCAACTTTGAGACCCTGTCTGCCCCCATGTCCCCAATGACCCTCAATATACTCTTTTAATTCTGCCTCATTATTCATATCCACATCGTCCTTACCCCCATCCAGCTGTGGTCCCACCGGGACTGGGGGGGGGCTCCACACTCAACCTAGGTGTCGCTGGTGGGCTGGGCGCCACCCGTTTTGGTTTCTTGTTCCCCTTCCCACCACCGGCCCTCTCATCTCGCTCCTTTCACTTCTTCTGGGCCTCCTCCTCTGTCTCTCTCTTCTTCATAGCCTCCACCAACTCTGTCATCTGCATCATCAGCTTTGCTGCCTTTGTCAGCATGGTCGCACTTGACACTGGGGCTCACTTGGGTGCTATTCCTTCTGCTGTGCCTGCACAATAAAAACCACATGACCATCATGCAACCATAAGCCATCACTCACCATGCTTCATACATCTCCACTGCTACAGTGCACAGCCATACCCTCAAGATCGCCTCCACAGGACCTTGGCACCCGTGAACCACTGTATGAAGCAGCAACCCAGCACAGCTCCTCTCCACATCCCCAGGGGACTGTACCAATGTGACCCCCCCTTTTGATGGCCAACCAGACCATTGCCTGCCCAAATGTGGATTGCCCCAATGGTGCCCACTGCCCAACCTCCTTGGGCCCCCTACTGCTGCTGGACCCATGCAGCCATGGCCCCCACTCCTCAGAGCCTACTGGGCCTCTTATCTGCCTTGCCATTTACCTTTGTGCACCTCGGTCAGGCGGTAGTGCATATCCTGATATGTCGCATTGCAGCCTGTCCCAACTCTGTCTGCCACACCATTTGGCTAGGCCTCCATTGTTTCAAGGGGCCACCCCACCCATACACCAGACAGAACTGTTTCTTCTTCCATTGGAGCATCATGTCAGCATCTCCCCATTCACCTCCCTTGCCTGCTCCCTCTTGTTGCTCCGCTGAGGCATGCTGAGGGGCCCCCCACCCCAAATCCAGGACTGCCACCATGCAGAGGGCTCTCTGGCCCACTGCCAGCCTCACAGCCACATTGCCAAACTGACTGCTGCCACAACTTGCTGGCTCCCAGGGAGTCCACACCATCACGCTCCCACCATGGAGTGCCCTCACACCTCTCTGCCAAAACATGGTGCCCACCTCATGCAATAGGCCTCTCAGGCCCCCAGACCTGCCCCCATGGCCAACTGGCAAAATTCCCCATTTGTTGCCCAAAAAGCTTGCTCCTTAGTAGCAAAAACCTCACCACGTCAAGTGCCCTCAGCATGGTGGCCACACCACATGGTAGGCCTTTTTCTCCTCCAAGTCCCAGAAAATGCGAGAGTAAAAGAAAAACAAACCACATCCCTTTCAAGTGCTAGATCCATGGAAAAACTTAAGTTTCACGAGTTCAAATCAACTACAAATTATAAGACACTGTCTTCACCACTGAGCGAGGCTCATATGTTGTCAAAGTTAATAATCCCAACAAATTATAAGACGCACTCTGCAGTGACTGAGTAGGATCATGGCACATGGTTCCAAAGTTAAACCTAGGACTGTGATAGATGTTCCCAGCCACGAACACCTCACTGTTGTCCCACCTTATACCTTCCAGCACGAAAAAAGCCCTTTACCCTCCCCACAGCAAAACGTGCCCATGCACATCCCCCACCCCATCATGGTGACTACACCATGAAGGTTGGCTCCAAGGCTCCTACCCAGGCTAAGGCCCCCCCCCACACTGCATAGGCCTCTCTCTCCAGGTCCTTGACCCCCAGCATGCCAAAAACCTTATTCTTGGCACAAACCATGCTCCACCAAATGCCGCTCTGCCCCCAGCCATACCAGAGCCTTTTCCTGACCCCTTCCTCTCCTCCCAGGCCTGCAGGCATATCACACTACCAAAACAGGGCACCACCTACAAACACACTGCATCCCGTCCACACCACGGCCACTGCACCCCATCCCCTACCGGCATCCAAACCGATCTGCAGCAACTTCACCGCCTCATGCTCCAAAACTCTTGTTAGGGTTTTATTTTTTAATTTTTTTTAGCAGCAGTTGCTTCCCTCGCTTCCCATGCTACCACTGTCCGCACAACCAGGCCCGCTACCTTGCACCACAATATGGCCTTTCAGTGTCACCTACCCTCACCCCATCCACTCCTCACTCCTCATGCTACCTCCAGCCACAAAACACAGTCCTGCTGCCCTTCATCATATCACAGCCTTCCAGTGCCACCTACCCTCACTCCATCCAACCAAACAAACTCCCTACCACCACCTTGCCGATGACCCAAGACCCTCATGCCTGGGCCCACCACACCCCCTCCTTGCCATCAAATGCATCAGCATACTGAAACATATCCACAGACTACAAAAACAGACAGCACTATTCCAATACCTAACATGCTTTACAACAGTTCTACAGTGTTGCCTATGACAAAAATGCATCTCAGCACGGGGGAGACACCCCCAGTTCTTCAGTGCCTTACCTTAAATAATGCCAACAATGTGCTGTATAACCAACAATTAGTACAGCAAGAAAGAGGGCTTACTGAGGGTTACATGCCCTTACATAGCCCCTAAAACCCCTGCTCAGGACCCCTACTGGACCCTACCCTTGTCCAATAGCCAGCAAGCCCCAGGTCTGGTCATATGACCCCATCTATGAGGTCATAGTTCCTCCCTATTCCCTGCAACCTCCTCCCCTTCCCCCCCTTCAGTATCCATTCCTGGCTGGGTCCCAGGACAACCTGGCCTGTCCTTCAGTAGTAAGCCTCATTTTCTGATTGGAAAAATGCTCCAAATCTTCTATTATAACAATCCATAAGAGGCACTGTTTTATCAATTGATCTAATGACAGTCCAGTGTATATTTCTTAGGAAATTGCTGTGTCTGTTGCTCAAGTAGTGATCACCGAAAAGTCATGTTAAGATGAATGCTTTGTTGTGGATAGAGATATGCAAAGGTGTTGAAATTCACTCTGTGAAAATAAATCTGCAAGTTTCAGCAAATGTGCAGAGCTGGAGATTACAATTAGCAACATTATTCACAAGGCCAATTGGTCACATTTGTGTGGTGAAGGGCCAGTTACCCTAAAGAGTATCAAGGTGAACTGTCTTAAACAACCCTGCCCAGCATTCTGCTTGTACACTCCTGCCCCATTGCTTCAGCAAATATGATGTTGCTAATCCCCCTCTGGCCCTCACCATTCTCCTCCCACCACAAGAAATCATAAAATCCACCAGTAAATAATCAAAATAGTCCCCTGGTGCAGAGCGTATGCTCTGTTCAGTGTTATCTCCCATCTCATAATGGCTTAAGAAATGAATGTTGATGGCTTTTTTCCTAGTAAAACCTGATTTGGTAAAAAAAAGCAATCAATCATGTTTTACTAGAAGCAAAGATATTACTTTTCATTCATTTACACTATTTACGAGACAGAGTTGGCACTGAATAAGCAGGTGCTGTGGACTGGGGGACCATTTTATTTTTTTGTAGGTTGATTTTCTGGGTGCTGCTGGGGTGCAGGAGGGTGGTGGGGACCAGTGGAGGGTTGAGTGGGGGCTGGAAGCAAACGTTAAAGACAGTGGAACTCAGGTGGAGGAAGATGGGGGAGTGTATCTGGCATATGAGTGGGGAGAAGGGATTAACTATTGTAATCTGTCTGTTGCAGGTAGTTGCAAGCTTCAGCAGTGTGATGTTCGGCGTGAGGAGGTGCTACTGGTGGGGTGGGTGGGAGGTGTAAAATAATTACAGTTACAGTATGTTCTTGGGTGGAGGAGGGGTTGGTTTCACAGCACAGTGTTTGGTGGGGAGTGTTTTATTTTATTTAAGGATTTAAAAAATCCACTAGAGAAGTTGGCTGGTCTGCCACACAATTTGCAATTTTTTTTCAAATGTGAATGTTACGGATTTGTGTAAAATTAACCAGCAAATTAAAAATTCACAACATCACTAGTTCTGTAAATGTTAAGTGCAGTCCCAGTCCTTTTGTATTGCTGTAGAATTCTGGTGTAAAGAAACCTGCAAGATATCATTAACTGCAGGTACTGCGGAACACTTTTCAGAGGTGCAGTTTTACAGGATTTAGGACACTCTCCTACATGCTGGGCCATTGGGGATCTAAGGGCTCAGCTCCAGGCAGCATGGGCAGAGATTGCATGCCTCAAATTGCATATTCAAGAGGAAATATATTATATGAACCACCCGCCATTTCCCCGGCATCCAACAGAAGCACCTTGACTGCAGAGGGTAGTTTGTCCAGGAGGTTGGCAGGCGGTTAGGAGGGGCAAATATGGTGCCCCATCACTCGGTGTTCTCCAACATATCACCCCCACAAACCATATAAAAACTACAAACAGGTGTCTGCCTCTATCTCCGAAATCAAACAAAGGGGCAGAGGACACTGCAAAGCAGGAAACTGCTGCACAGGAGCTAGCAGAGCAAAACTCGCCCAAAACAGGAACAAAAACAAAGAAAGCAAAAAGGAAATCCAAAAAACTTCTGAACAGAGGAGACTCCATGATTCGGGGAGTTGATATGTATCTCCAATCAGGGATAATGGTCAGATGTCTCCCAGGTACGTCACATTGAGAGACACTGACCACATTGCTAAAATTGTTCAGGAAGCAGGAGAAAACTTTGACGTCCTGGTACACATAGGGACTAACGATCTTGCCTGCCGGTCAGTTGTGGAGACCAAGAAACATCTGACCAGGCTGGGTGAAAAACTATCATCCATTTTATCCAGCATCTCCTTCTCTAAGATCCTGCCAGTCTGGGAGAGGGGGACAGATGAACAGAAGGTCAGAGAAGGGGAGATAGGGGAGCTAAACATGTGGCTCAAGGGCTGGTGCCAGGAAAAAGGACACAAATTTGTAGGAAACTGGCAACAGTTTTGGGAGCGAAAGTTCTTTAAATTTGATGGACTGCATCTGACTAAGGAGGGAGTCAGTGCATTTGAGCAGAAGTTTGATGTCTTTACAGAATATTTAAACTAGCAAATGGGGAGAGGGGTGCAGCACCACATACGTCGAATGGGAAGAACACCCT
This sequence comes from Neoceratodus forsteri, assembly GCA_016271365.2. NCBI lineage: Eukaryota > Metazoa > Chordata > Ceratodontiformes > Ceratodontidae > Neoceratodus > Neoceratodus forsteri. Next base: position 50,382,449 of record CM057449.1, on the reverse strand, counting down.
TCCCCCCTCAGCTAGTGGTCCAACAGGAGTTCAGCATGTTTGTAGTTCATTTGCATCACCAGGTAAAGAAAAAGGTCCGGCTCCCCACACAACGTGCAGGGGAAACACCGGACATTGCCCAACAACTAACACACTGAAATCTGGCCAATGGAAAATCATGTGCAGAAATGCTCACAGTCTGGGAAAAAAGATCCCAGACCTGCAGGCAATAATGATAGAGGCTAAACTGGACATAGTAGCCATTAGCGAGATGTGGTTTACCAGAGACCACACTTGGGAGACTTCAGTACCTGGCTATGTACTGTTCAGCAAAGACCGAAGTGCAAAACCGGGGGGTGGAGTGGCCCTTTATATCAATGAAAATATCAAAGCTGCAGAAATTCAGAATATGCACAAGAAGCAAGAAGAACTGTGGGTCACCCTGGAAACAGGAAATGGGACAGCCATACAAACTGGGGTTGTGTACAGGCCTCCAGACCAGCGGGAGGACATAGACACATTACTGTTAGAAGATATTCAAAACATGACAGCTAAAGGTGAGGTTCTGATAATGGGAGACTTCAACATGCCAGATACAGATTGATCAATACCAGCAGAGACATCTGCCAGAACTAGACACATGATGGATTCCCAGCATGGAAAGCACCTCAAACAACTGGTACAACAGCCCACAGGAGACATGGCTATCCTAGATATAGTACTGACTAACAGATCTCCAGGTAGAACGTCACCTGGGAGCCAGTAACCATCACATGGTAAACATAGAAACATAGAATTTGACAGCAGATAAGGACCGCTTGGCCCATGCAGTCTGCCGATTTCCCTACCTAATGGATAAGCTGCAGATCATAGTTAACCAACAGCCTACTTTTTCCTACCCCACCCAGTAGAATTACCTTATGACGGTTCCGTGCATTCTTGAAATCCACCACTGTTTTTGACTCCACAACCTCCTCAGGAAGGCTGTTCCATGCATCCACAACCCTGTCCATGAAAAAATACTTCCTCACATTACCTCTGAGCTGTCCCACCTCAATCTTCAAATTGTGCCCTCTTGTTTTTGCACACCTCTTTTTCTGAAAGATGCTACCCTCTTGGACTTTGTTGATTTCATTGAGGTACTTGAAAGTTTCTATCATGTCTCCCCTCTCCCTCATTTCCTCAAGGGTATACATATTAAGCTCCTTTAGTCTCTCTTCGTATGGCTACTCTTGCAGATGCTGCATCATTTTGGTTGCCCTCCTCTGGACTGCCTCCATCCTGTCTATGTCTTTGTGGAGAGTGGGTCTCCAGAATTGCATGCAGTACTCGAGAAGGGGTCTCACCAGCTGTCTATACAGAGGGATAACAACTTCCTGTTTTCTACCGGTGATACTTCTCCCTATTCATCCCAGTATCCCCTCAGCCCTCCTTACTGCCCTCTCACATTGCTTGCCCAGCTTTAGGTCATCAGATATGACTACCCCAGGTCCCTTTCTATTTTTGTTGTTGTTAGTATCTCCCCCCCCCCCCATTGTGTACTCTTCCCCTGGGTTTTTGTTTCCCAGGTGCATTACTTTGCACTTCTTAGCACTGAATCTAAGCTGCCATACATTTGACCATTCCTCCAACCTTGCCAAGTTCCTTCTCATCCTTTCTACCCCACCTTGTGTATCAACTCTGTTGCAGATCTTTGTGTCGTCAGCAAAGAGACATACTTTTCCTTCCAGTCTTTCTGCAATGTTGCTTATAAAGACATTGAAGAGGACCGGTCCTAGTACTGAACCCTGCGGTTCCCCACTAGTAACCCCCTTTCTTCAGAGTGGACTCTGTTTACTATTACCCTCTGTGTCCTGTTCTTCAGCCAAATCTTTACCCAGGCTACCAGCTTGGGACCCACTCCCAGGCTGGCCAATGTGTATATTGATCTTTTTTAGTGGGACTGTGTCAAATGCCTTGCTAAAGTCTGGGTAGGCTATGTCCACAGCCCCTCCTTGATCTACTACTTTGTTCACCCAGACAAAGAAATCTATTAGATTCGTCTGACATGACCTTCCCGCAATGAATCCATGCTGCCTTGGTTCCTGTGCCCCTCTGGCCTCTAGGCACTCAACAATTCTTTCGTTCAGAAGTGATTCCATCATTTCCCCAGTCTATGAGGTTAAATTAACGGATCTGTAGTTTCCTGCTTCTGTCCTGCATCTACTTTTGCGAAGTGGAATAACATCTGCCCTCCTCCAGTCCTCAGGTATCACCCCATCCTCCCATGATTTGTTAAAGAGGGTAGTCAGTGGTGTCACTAGTTCTACTCTTAGTTCTTTTAGAATTCTGGGATGAATCCCATCAGGCCCCATTGCTTTGTCAATCTACAGTTTTAAGAGTTCTTTCAGAACCCTTTCTTTTGTGAATCGGCTGGTATCAACTCCCGTATCTAGAGTGTTTCTATTGTTTGGTTTAGGTACCTCCTCCTCTTCATTTGTGAATGTTGAGCAAAAATATTTGTTTAGTATCTCTGCCTTTTCACAGTCACCCTCTGTCCAGCCTCCCTCCCCATTATTAAGCCTCGCTATCCCTCCCTTGGTCTTCCTTTGTTCCCTGATGTACCTATAAAAGGTTGTATCCCTCTTCTTAACTGAGTTGGCTATCTTTTCTTCAATTTGGACCTTTCATGTTCTAACTGCCTTCCCTGCTTCCTTTTGCTTTAATTGATACAATTATCTGTCCTGCTCCTTGTGTGATTCCTTGTACTTCCTGAATGCTTTCTTTTTCTCCCTAACCTTCACTGCCACCTCCTTTGAGAACCATAGTGGTTTCTTACATTGTTTTGTTTTGTTTATTTGCTTCACACAAAGGCTTGTTGCCTCTGTGATGGCAGTTTTGATTATTCCCCATTGTTCTTCCACCCCTCCTTCCTGTCTTTTGCTAGTGTATTCCTTAGGCACGCACCCATTTTGACAAAGTCAGCCCTCCTGAAGTCCAGTACCTTTGCCTTTGTATGGCTTGACTCTACTGCTGTGTTTATTGTGAACCATACTGTTCAATGGTCACTAGTTCCCAGATGACTACCAACTTCTAAATCTGTGATTCTCTCGCCATCTCCATTTGAGAACCATAGTATGGTTCAATGTGATCACTAGAACAAAATCATCCCATTACAAGGCAAAAATATGGGACTTCAGAGGAGTTGACTTTGATAAGATGGCCAACGGAGTTGAGCTAGCTTTGGCAAAAAGAAATACAGGTGAGGGGGTACAGGCAAAGTGGGCAAGCATTAAAGATGCAATACTTGAAGCAACATCCCATTGTGATAGTGAGAAAAGTAAGTGCAAAACAAGAAGGAAACCACTTTGGTTCTCAAACACAGTAGCAGAAAAGGTCAGAGCCAAAAAGCTGGCCTTCAGGAAATATAAGGGAACACAGCAGGCTGAAGATAGGGAGACATACCAAAATTCCCTAAGGGAAGCAGAGAAGGCAGTAAGGCAGGCAAAGGCCAAAACTGAGGAAACACTAGCACGAACAGTTAAAGAAGATGACAAGACAAGACAAGACAGTGCTGTACTCCCACAGGATTTTTCAATGAGGTGGTTCCCTTCCCCCCCAGCCACCTCCAGCCACCCTCCCTTCTACTTTAAAGCAGTAAGAATGCATCAAGTCTGCAGCTATGTTGCCAATGCCATTTGCAACTCCAGAGCCAGCAGTGACTCCCTCGACCTCAAACTGCTGCCACTCACACTTGAAGAAGTACTCCGACCACTGACCAGGATTTTCAACCTCTCCTTCAGCCTCAGCCAATTCCCTTACTTATGGAAATCTGCCACGGTAACCCCAATTCATAAAAGTGGTGACAAAACAGCTACTGAGAATTACTGTCCCATTTCCATCCTACCTCCACTCTCCAAGGCCCTAGAATGGATTGTGTCAGACCAGCTCACCGACTTCCTAGACAATCACAACATCCTGTGCAAGGAGCAACATGGCTTTAGAAAAGGTCATAGCACCTCCACGGTGCTACTTGAATGCACTGGTGCAATCCATCACTTACTCGATAACAGTCATCTTACTGGGTCCACCTTCATCCACTTAACTAAAGCCTTTGATACCATAAACCATAATCTCCTACTTGCCCAGCTTTGACTAGCAGGGCTCTCACCTAACTCAGTGAACTGGTTCAAAAGCTACTTAGACAACTGCTCCCAAAGAGTGAGAATTGCTGACACACTCTCAGACCAAAGACCAGTCCGGTCCGGTGTCCCACAGGGCTCTGTCTTGGGCCCCCTCCATTTCAGCCTTTTTCTGAACTCACTGCCAGAATCCTGCCCCGAACAGATCCTACTCTACGTGGATGATGCTGTCATCCTGGCATCCCATCATGATCCAGTCCATCTACAAGGTAACCTCCAACAGGCCTTCTCTGCAGTCGAAAACTGGTTCTCAAAACACAGACTTATACTTAATCATAAAAAAACGAAGACCATGATCTTCTGCAGCTCTCAAAACAAACTCAAACAATATCAGCTCTCCATTAAAATGAAGCAAGGAATCATCCTCAAGCAAGTTCATACCTTCAAATACCACAGCTTACCCTCAACTGTAATCTCTCCTATGTCCCACACATCAATAACGTGGCAAAAGTAGCCAACACCAGGATGGGCCTACTATTCCGACATAGGAAACATCTAACACCAGAAGCTCTGTCCATAGCTGTCCATAGTTCCATCATCAGCATCATTGACTATGGTCTCATTATCTATGGATCTGCCACAACCTCATCTCTCAGGCGTGTTTCAACTTCCCTCAATCAAGTCTGCCGACTCATTACTGGTTCCCACCGTCTCACCCGCTCCTGCGACCTCTAGTCCAAAACAGGCTGGTTGCAACTGAACAACCGAATCAAATACCAAACCTGCATAACTGCTAAGAAAATCATGATGGGAAAGGCACCACCAGGAGTCAGCACCCTCCTCAAACCCAAAATCACCAACCGCAACACCAGGAGCTTTGAGCCCCAAATCCTTCAAATCCCCCACTGCTGCATGTCCCAAGGCCAAAGGTCATTTGCATACAGGGCACTGAGTTGGCTGAATGAGCTTTCTAGTGACACCTCATCCACAGCAACGCTTGCAGTGTTCAAAAAAAAGCTCCACCACTCCATAACTGGCACCTCCACATGTACATGCACCCCATAACATCTTCATTTCCTATGCTGCTTCTGACTTTATAGGTGTCAGTTTCTGCCTTCTCTTCTTGTACTTACCTGTCAAATGCAACTTCTAATGCACTTGCCCTGTGTCTGTCCTGACAAGGCCCCTCGGCTGCCTCATCCTGACCCTCTACACCTATGCCTTCCCCTACCTTCAGCCCTCTCCCCTTCTTGCCCTCTTCCTCCTATTGTTTCTTGAGTTACTCATCACTCAGTCTGATTTTGTCAAGCAAAGTTACTGTCTAAAACCATGTACCTGTGACTGTTTCATGTTTTAGTGTCTGTTACCCTGTAACCAGCATGACGTAGAATCTTTGTAAAAGATCCTTGGCTCAAAGGTACTTTAAAATCCTAGACACAATAAATAAATAAAATAAAATACTATCTATAGATACATTAGTGAAAGGAGAAAGTCCGGGGTGGGGGGTATTGCTAAGATCAAAGAGGATAAGGGTGTGTGTGAGGAGGAGGACCATGTAAAAGCATTTATCCTAAATAGATACTTCTGCTCAGTATATACTGAAGAGAAGGAAGAGCTGGACCCACAGCTCAGCACCATGGACACAGGGGGGAGGGAGGTGTGCACTAGTCCCTTCACAAAAGAAAGGATCCTACAAGAGCTAGATAAGCTCAGGGTGGACAAGGCAATGAGACCTGATGGCATACATCCCAGGGTACTTAAGGAGCTAAGGGTGGAACAAGCAGAGCCATTATCAGAAATGTTTAGTGAGTCTCTGAGCACAGGAGAGGTCCCAGAAGACTGGAGAAGGGCTCATGTGATCCCACACTCCACAAGAGTGGTAGCAGGCAGGAGGCGGAGAACTACAGACCAGTTAGTCTCACCTCAGTAGTGGGCAAGATTATGGAGACACACCTTAAGGAAAGGATAGTGTAACACCTGGAATCCATAGGAGCACAGTAACCAAGACAGCATGGGTTTACAAAAGGAAGGTCCTGTCAAACTAATCTCATAGATTTTTTTGACTGGGTAACCAGAGTTGTGGATCAGGGGGAGCAATTGATGTTGCCTTCATTGACTTCAGCAAAGCTTTCTATAATGTTCCACATAGAAGATTGATTAATAAGCTGCGTAGGCTCGGGGTGGGTCAGACATTGGTCAACTGGGTGGCAAACTGGTTGACAGGCAGAAAACAGAGAGTGATGGTAAACGGTATACAGTCAGAAGAGATGCAAGTCACAAGTGGGGTACCTCAGGATCAGTGCTGGGGCAAGTCGTCTTCAATATCTTCATCAGTGACATTGTAGATGGACTTGAGGGTAAGGTTTGTCTGTTTGCAGATGACACCAAGATCTGCAACAGAGTAGATGATCCAGATGGGGTGGGCAGAATGAGAAGAGATCTGAATAAACTAGCAAAATAGTCAGAAAAGTGGCAACTGGGGTTTAGAGCAAAGAAGTGCAAGATCATGCACATAGGGAAGAGAAACCCTGAAGCCGCCTATAGGATGGGATGGGAGTTGCTGGCAGTCATAAGGGAAGAAAGAGACTTGGACATCATCAACACCGATTACTTGAACTCAACCAAGCAGACCACTAAAGCAGTAGGTAAGGCTAAAGGGATGTTGGGGTGTATTAGTAGGTGTTTCACAAGTCGGAAGAGGGAAGTAATAATCCCTCTTTACAAGACACTGGTTAGGCTCCATCTGGCGTACCGCTTGCAGTACTGGATGCCACAACTTTACAAGGAACATTAACCAAACTGAGGCAGTCCAGAGAAAGGCAACCAAAATGGTGCAGTGACTGCATCAGAAAACATATGAGGACAGATTAACTGAGCTCAAAATGTATATCCTAGAGCAAAGGAGGGAGAGAGGTGATATGATTGAAACATTCAAACACCTTAAGGGCCTTAACAATGTGAAAGAGTTTAACATGTTTCAATATAAGAAAAATAGCAGGACAAGAGAACACAGCATGAGATTAGAGGGAGGCTGATTAAGGTGTAATGTGAGGAAATTCTTTTTCACAGAAAGGATGGTGGATGCATGGAACGGCCTACCTCAGGAAGTGGTGGATATGAATACAATGCAGGTCTTCAAACAGGCATGGGATGAAAACATAGAAACATCGAATTTGATGGCAGATAAAGACCACTTGGCCCACCTAGACTGCCCATTTCCCTACCTAACAGATAACTTGCAGATCCTGGTTAACCAACAGCCCACTTCCTCCTACCCCCCACTAGAATTGCCTTATGTCTGTCCCATGCATTCTTGAATTCCCCCACTGTTTTTAACTCTATGACCTCTTCAGGAAGGCTGCTCCATGCATCTACAACTATCTCTGTGAAAAAATACTTCCTCACGTTACCTATGAGTCATCCCCCCTCTATTTTCAAATTGTGCCCTTGTGTTCTTGCACATCTCTTTTTCTGAAAGATGCTACCCTCTTGGACTTTAATGATTCCCTTGAGGTATTTGAAAGTTTCTGTCATGTCCCCCCTCTCCCTCTTTTCCTCGAGGGTATACATCTTAAGCTCCTTTAATCTTTCTTCATATGTCTTCTGGTGCAGACCCTGCACCATTTTGGTTGCCCTCCTCTGGACAGCCTCCACCCTGTTTTTTACCAAACCCTGAGGTACTTCACTCGTCACCTGTTTCTCCCCAGAATGCAACTCATTCACATCCACCATTTGGCTTCTGCCCTCAAGCCAATCCTCTACCCACTTTGTTATTCCCCCCCCCCCCACTCAGGCATAAGGGAGCAATACAGATGAGTATGAATAGATAAGCCACTGACAGAGCAAAGGCCAATGGCACATTCATAAGGTAGAAAAAGAAATGGGCAGACTGGATGGGCCTTGCGGTCCTTATCTGACATCAACTTCTATGTTTCTATGTTTCTGAGAATGATAGTGCTTTTGGACCCATGGCCACCCCTCTACTGTCCCAGCTGAGCCTAACCAGATGATGCCACTGGTCCAATGGCCCTGATTTCAGTGACACAAAGTTGACAGCTATGCCTGATGAGGTGAGCTTAGTAGGATTCATGTATTTCCTTTACAGAGTCTGTGTTACGGACATTGCTGGGATTCACTGCTAAATATTGTTGTAGGACAAGACAACTCTTTATGAATGCCAAAATCAGCACAATGTGAGAGGAGTTCAGCAGCTGCCATCTGCCATGTTGGACAGACCACTCTCAGATATACCACATATTAAAGAGGAGTATCATGCAAAGATTGGTTAGTTTTGACATGGAAGCATAGACAATGCTGACTGAATGAAAGATAATTTGTCCATCCAGCTTGCCACATTTTACCATATGCTATCCACAGACCTATTGTCTAATCAGGTTTACTGCCCTGGCCTCCCCCATTGTCCTCTGCCATACTATGTACCCTTATGTAACTATTAAGCATTTTGTTCAGTCTCAGCCATGTTTGAAATTATTAATGGTTCTTGTACCCACCATCTCCACTGGTAGTCTTTTCCATGGTTCAGCCAGTTCCTCTCTATAAAATAAAACGTTCTCATGTCCTCTCTGAATCTCCCATCCATCAGCTTCCTCCCATGACCCTGTAGTCTTAAGTCACCATTTCCTGCTGAATATTTCACCAATCTACATTGTTCAGTCCTTTCAAGAACTTGACAGTCTCTATCATATCATCCCCTCTCCCTTCTGTTCTCTGGTAAGTATTTGCTCAGAGCCTTAAGCCTACTCTCATAGGATCTTCCCTGCTGGTCCTGAATCATTTTGGGTATCCTACACTGCAAAGTAGTTCAATGTTACCAAGATATTAAAGTACTGTAGCAACAGTGTTATCCAACAGCAAGTCATGTAAGGATAGCAGGGTAACAACTGAAAACAAAAGACAAAAATCAGTGCATTTATTAAACTGTGTGCAGCAGAATGAAATCTAAATGGTGACCCTGAAACAGAAGAGAGAATTAGGAAATTAAAAATCAGGAGTCTGTTGGTTAAAGCTTTATTGGTGCATCAATCAAGCTGTACGATCTCTTACAGTGACACACATTTGAAATAATCCATTAAAAAATCAAACATATATTCAAGACAGATTTTTTTTTACATTTTGGCCAGGAAATCCACACCTACTAAAGCCTGTTTCATGGTGTGTTCTTGTAGCCCAGGGAAGTTAAGTGATTTACAGTTCTCATGGTCACACAGTATACAAGTGGTGGCTGTTTGATTAAAACCCAGTTCTCTTGATTCATATCTCAGTGTGTTTAACCGCTACGCTATACTGGTTCTGAGTATATAAATACAAATAATATATAATTTTAAATATGTATCCCATATTAATTAACCCAACATAATGTCCCTGTGTCATAGGGCATAGGTGCAACAGACACTGATCCAATTATTAAATCACAACACACAAACTATGTTTTTTTATTCATAGACATTATAAAAAAGGAGAATCCTCAGGAAAGTCCAAGTAAATCATACAGAAAACAAATATTCACACTGTATTTTTATCAGGATAAAACAACCAAACTTCCGTTTCTTTCTGGGATCCACAGAGTTCTCTGGTCTTGGAGACTTATGCCTTCTCTTCTCAGGTTCTTGATCAAAATCAAATACTCAGTAGAAACAAAATAAAATAATAAAGAAAAATGGAGCTCAGAGGGCTCAGTGGCTCCAATATGTCCACAGATACCTCTTAAAGGGTTTATCTATAATAGGCATGGGCCCCAAAGCTGCTTTAGCCTTGTCCCCATCTTCACACCCTCTGGCACTGTAGACAAGTCTGACAGTAATTTGCCACATCTATAAACATACTAGGCCACAAGAAATAGTTAGTGAGCCACCTTTTTTGCAGCTAATACCTAGGTTGCCAGAAAAAAGGATGAGATGGGCCAGTGCCAAAAGCTGCTTGTTGTAAGCCCAAGGGACTAACAGCTGCCAGAGTACTACACTTCTCCCTCTGTCCCCCTCTGTGGTGTGCACTCCTAGTACAACAGTCTATTCTGCTTGTAAACTAATGGTTTACCTCCCCCCAAAGAGTCCCCAGCACTGTCTGCTATGTCTCTCAGCTTCTGTAGGGTAGGATCAGCCAGCTGAGCTCTGCCCAGTTCTTCCCATCTGATGCTTCCCAATTCCTCTTCACAAGTAAATCAGCTCATGGTTGAAATTTCCTCTGTTTGCAGCTGGGCTCAGGGCTGCATCTCCAAGCTAGGCCTTAACCCACACTAGCTGCTTCCTGAGCTGTTAAGCGAGGGTTTCGTACAGGCTGTGTCACCCTTCTTTAACCTCAGAGCTTGCCATCTTGCCTGACTGCAGGTAGTAACACACACCAGAGATTCCCTGTGGACAAAATCATTCCCCTTTATCACATCCACAGGGAGATCAAGTACGACTCCTACTTCTTAAACCACATGGCCATCTTACCAACTGAGGACATCAAAACCATTGGTACTTGGACTGCTAGACCCATGACTCACTGCATCTGAGAGAACTGCACAGCAGAATCTGCTGCAGCTGGATCAGATCCTGCTTCACCATTGAGATGGAGGTGTCAGTGTCCCACAATCCCTATGTTACTGTCCCATTACCTCAGATAGGGTGCACATGCTCGGAGGAGTTAGGTGGCACTGCAGTCTGTGCACAAGCTACTATCTGCTGGATACTTTCTTAGTCACCACCTACCCCAGACTTTTGCCCTTTATTCATGTTTTAAGGGCAACCATATGACAGATGCCCTACATTCTATCAAATGAAACACTTCTTTCCCTTGGCTTCTTGTTCTCCTTAGAACTGGTGAGTTGTGTTTTTCGGCTCAAATGCAGGCTGGTTTATTTGGGCAGTCCTCCCTGAGTCCCTCTGAAACCGTGTACTGCCCCCCCCCCACCATTGTTACTATGCTGCTTGGGACGTCTGCTGCCCATGTCCAGATTAGCACTTTCTGCTGCTGCCCTCACAGAGCTACAGACCCAGTCCAGTAACTATATACACAGGTCATCTACTACAATTTTAAGAAATTGTTCCCTGTTAAGCATATCTTTAATTGACCTCATCCACCCAGCAATCTAATTATGTACACATTTGAAAATTCAACATGGCTGTCTCCTGTGCCCTTTCTTAAGTTTCTGAATGTTCTCCTATAAGCCTTAGGAGTTAGCTCAAAATGTTTCAGTAACACTCTCTTAACTTAATCATAGTCCATACAGTCCTTATCATTCATTCTAGCAAATGTGTGCAAAGCACAGCCAATAGGCAAAGATAAGGACTAGGTCATCCATGAAGCCCTGCCCAATTTAAACTGCACACATACCCTCTCAAATGATTTTCAGAACAAATGAAGATCATCCCTCTTGTTGTATTGTTGAATCATTTTAAAATTAATTGTAGCTGCATGGGTTTGACCTCCCATGCCATTACGTACCTTTTGCTGTGGTGTTTTCTGGTACAGTTTCTCCATCTCTTTCTCATGGTGTCACTTATCCCACTCCTACTGCATTAACATCTCATGCTGGTGTGCCCTCTCACTTTCCTCTCATTCCTTCTCTCTTTCTTCAGCCTCCAGTTTCATTTTCTCCCTCTTGATTTCTAGCTCTGCCCACTGCAGCTGCACCTCCTTCAGGGCATGCTATCTTTTCATTAGTTCAAGCTGATTTAGTAACTCTGCTGCCTGAGATTTTGGCCCAGGTTCAGGGTCAAGCTGCACTGTTTCACAGCTTGTGGCATAAGGTCTCCCTCTGGACCAACCTGTATACTCTCATTCTCATTAGCCTGGTCACTGTCCTTAGTGACTGCCTGCTCCACAGGCATTTGGTCATATGCCTCAGGGACTGGCTGCCTCTCCTTCACTCTGTCCTGCAATGCCAGAGATTCTATGAGTCCATATTTTGTCAGGCCCTCATAGACAACCCCCTGTCTTTGCACAGTTCATGGGGCTGAGACACATTACCTCTGCTGTATATTGAAGACAATATTGAAGACATCCTCACTGCTGTAGCTACACTGCCCTAAGCTGTGTTTTCAGAAATAACATGAACAGTAGTAAAAAGGCAACAAAAGTGCTCACATGACTATCCTGAGCATCAGGAAGACAATCGCTGAGCTCGAAACCTGGGTCCAGTACTACAAGCTGGACCTTCTCTGTATTACCAAAACTTGGTTAAAGCCCTCCATCCACTCTTATGAAATAGCCCTACCTAGCTTCTCCTTCTTCAGGAGCAATCAACTCTCTAAGAAGGGAGGAGGGTACTGATTTATACCAAGGCTGCGGTGGCAGCCTGTGAAAGTCCTCATTTTGAATTTTCCTTTGTGATTGAGGACCTGTTCCTTATAATTACATAGAAACATAGAAACTTAGAAGTTGATGGCAGACAAGGACCACAAGGCCCATCCAGTCTGCCCATTTCTTTTCTACCTTATAAATGTGCCATTGGCCTTTGCTCTTTCAGTGGCATATATATATATATATATATATATATATATATATATATATTCATACTCATTGTATTGCTCCCTTATGCCTATCCCATGCCTGTTTGAAGCCCTGCACTGTATTCATATCCATCACTTCCTGAAGTAGGCCGTTCCAAGCATCCATCACCTTTTCTGTGAAAAAGAACTTCCATACATTACCCCTTAATCGGCCTCCCTCTAATCTCGTGCTGTATCCTCTTGTCCTGCTATTTTTCTTATATTGAAACATGTTAGACTCCTTCGCCTAGTTAATGACCTTAAGGTGTTTGAATGTTTTGATCATATCTCCTCTCTCCCTCCTTTGCTCAAGGGTGTACATATTGAGCTCCGTTAATCTGTCCTCATATGTCTTCTGATGCAGCCCCTGCACCATTTTGGTTGCTCTTCTCTGGACTGCCTCAATTTAGCTAATGGCCTTGTGAAGGTGTGGCCTCCTGTACTGCACACAGTACTCCAGATGGGACCTAACCAGTGTCTTGTAAAGAGGGGATTATTACCTCCCTATTATGACTTGTGATATCCCTACTAATACACCCTAACACCCCCCTAGCCTTACCTATTGCTTTAGAGGTCTGCTTGGATGATTTCAAGTCATCAGTGATGATGATGCCCAAGTCTCTTTCTTCCTTTGTGACTGCTAGCAACTCCCCTCCCAGACTATAGGTGGCTTCAGAGTTTCTCTTCCCCTATGTACATGATCTTGCACTTCTTTGCATTAAATCCCAGTTGCCACTCCACTGACCATTTTGCTAGTTTATCCAGATCTCTTCTCATTCTGCCCACCCCATCTGGATCATCCTAAGGCAAGTTCAAAAGTTACTATCAGGGTGTATCTACCTAGCCCCCAGCATCATCTTCTCCTCTTACCCTGAATTATTTGCTAATTTTGATACACTTACTCATAAGAACATTATCCTGTGTGGTGACTTTAACCCTGATTGGTTGGGCAAAAACAACACCCAGTATCAAGCTGCACTATTCGACATCAAGTTAGAGCAAGTTCTCAACCAATCTACGTGGCTAAATATGAAGTCAGGTAAGCACAGCCTTCTTGACTAGATACTAACCAACAACAAGCATCATGTTGAAGTAGCAGGAATTTTTCCCAATGCCATGAGTGACCACTCCCCCACATATTGTGTCTGGAAGAATAACCTTCCCCACACACACCCTAGATTAATAAAGTTTTGAGACATGAGTAATTTCAACACTGCCACTTTCTTGTGTAGTCTGAACTCTGTGGACTGGAGCCTTATCAACTCCCTCCCGGACATTAATGAAGCCCTTGACTTTTTCATCAACACCTTCTCCTCTATCTTTGGGTATCACACCCCATTTAAATTGAGATGAGCCTTGGACATCCACTCCCCCAGGCTCTCCCATGATTTATGGCTCTTGATGCACTCCCGTGACAGAGTCTAGAACACCTTCAAAAAGTGTGGCCACAACCACAACTCTGGCTGGCTAAACTGTAGTCAATTGAGAAATCACCAAATCCAAATATTAGCAGCTTCAATCCCTGCAAACTATCCTTCTCAGTAATCCTAAAAGCTTCTGGGCACATGTCAATACCATGCTCAAAGGCAAGGAATGAATGCTCCCCCAGACCCTTATTAAAAATGGCTCAGTACTAGCCACCCTTGGATAGTGCATCTGGTATAAATCATTTCTTCACTGACCTCAACAGATATAAACAAGGCTTACCAGTTATGATCCCACCCCCTGAAAATGCCAGACCTGACCCGCCCACTCCCTTCCATATGAGACTCAACTCAAATACAGAAGTCATCAAGCTCTTAAACAAACTAAACCCTGATAGTTCACCAGGATTCTATTCCCTCCCAGATTCCTTAAGATCATTGTCCCCACTATTGCTTACCCAGTTGCTCTGTTAATCAGTAGGTCCTTCCTCTCTAACACAACGCCTAAAACATGGCAAACAGCTAAAGTGATTACTATTCTCAAGAGTGGCCCAGCCAACCTTATTGAAAACTACAGACCAATATCTATACTGTGTCCCCTGGATAACATTCAAGAAAGAATGCTATGTAATCAGTTATACTCCTTTCTAGAATCAACCAATGCCCTGACCATCTCACAACATGGATTCTGGAAATTGCATGGGATAGATTCTGCCCTCATAAGGGTTACCATAGATATCTACCCTGCTATGGATCAGAGGTGTGCAACAGGGGCTGTCTTTGCTGATCTCACAAAAGCATTTGACCTCATAAACCACTGACTACCACTTTCAAAACTCCATAAGCGTAGCCTTGATTCCCACTCCCTAACTTGATTCTCAAATTATCTGTATAACCAGCTACAATGTGTAAAATGGGCTGGTGTTGCCAGTTTCCTAGCTCACATCACAGACCGGGTCCCCCAGGGATCAATCCTGGGTCCTCTGCTATTCTTCATTTTCATTAATGAACTACCTAGCAACTGTGCTGGTGTGATGGTACAACTTTATTTGGATGATGCTATCCTATATAGGTCGGATCAGTGTATCTCCTCCACCAAATTGGTCCTAGAAAAGTATTTATGGTTCCTCAAAGCCTGGTTCAAACAAAACCTACTGGTTCTTAATACCAAAAAAAAAACAAAAAAAACATGCTGTTCTGACACCTCCTATGACCTATCCACCCAACAACCCGTCATAATCAATACTTCCACAGTTATGGCTCTAGAAGGAGTGGACACTTTAAATATTTAGAAATTACCCTAGACAAAAATCTATCCCTCAAAGAGCATGCTCATAGAATTACTAAGTCCATGCATCAAAAACTAGGCATGCTCCACTGAATTGCCCCTACCTAACCTCTCAGTCTCGAAGAACCCAGGTGTCTGCAACATTACTCTGGTGTCTCTTCTATGGAACCCCTCTAACTTCTCTCAGCCAAGGCAACCACACTTTCCAAACTGAAGCAAACCTACCACAGAATTGCATGTTGCATCATAATAACACCTGCTAGAGTGCACCACTGTGATGTCCTTAAAGCTCTAGGATGGCCATCTTTCAAGGCTAAGCTTGACTTCCCCATGTTTTGTATTACGTTCAAACTCATCCACTTTCCCTTCCCACCCATCCTTACAAAAATGCTCAGCCACGAACCCTTCTCTAGGACCCTTCGTTCCTCCTACCTCCCCTTTGCTAACTCTCCCCGAGACTCACCTAACGGCAGGTAGGCAATCCTTCACCTTTCTAGTTACCAAAATTGGAACAACCTCCCACATAAACTACTTTCCTACACATCCCTTCCCCAGTTCAAAAAGTGCTTTAAAGAACTCTTCTTTTCCCCACGAATTTGCACTTGTTTCTAAGACCTTGTCCCCACTCCACCTAACTTTCTAACATTCTACTTTGTATCCTTATATCACCCTCTCTCAATCTCACTTTCTAAGTTTGCCCCTCCAACTTCTTTACCTTACCTTACTTGTTATGACTGCATATAATATGACTACATCGCTTATTGGACTGACTGTCAGCAAACATCTAAATGTCTATAATTAATTTTCTTTTTTCTCTTGACCATGGCATTTAATAGAACAACTGTTAACACACATTATTCTGTAGTACACTCTCTGGAACTACTCCTCTGTTTTAACCTAAATGTATGCCCACGTTATTATGTACTGTATATTATTCGTTTTCAATGCCTACATGTTTTTTGTAACTTGTTTTTCTTTCTAACTGGAATTGTAATTCCCTGGTTTGCCCCTGAAAAAGGGATATGTCTATATCGTTGGGCCTACCAGGTCATCAAAATTAAAATAAATAAAAAATGGAATCCTTTTGTATATCCCACTTTGAGGGAACTTTCCACTGGAACTTCTGTTTCCCCATGTGCTATTTATTTATTGCATATAAAACCCTTTAGGCATAACCTATTTACAAAAGGCTTAGATTCGGCAACAACAAAAATCATAACAAGTCAAGGGAAATGGCAGAGTAACATGAATATTGTACAACTCAATACACAACTGAGACAGGGCAGTACTTACAACCCTTCAACCAATGAATGACATTAGTACAATTAATGTTTGCTTTGACAGAGTAAGTACATAATATTCACAAGCTAAATACATTTATGTTTAGTGCTACCACATTTTGCCTTATCTAGTATTAGCAGGTCAAGATATGGAAAAGGAGGAGAAAAGCAGAGATTCAAATTGCTTCAGGGAGCAGTCAGCTTTTAAAGAGGGAGGGAGCTGATTCCAGTTTGGCAAATCTGGAGGAGAAGCCAACTTGACCTAGTGAGGTTTTCCTTTTGAGGAGAAGCAGGGATTGTTGCACTACTCCCCTGGTGATGTACGTTTCATCCACATAGTCAAACAGGGTTTGAATACCAGGGGACAGAGAGCCATAAAGTTTATTATCCAATGCCTAGAGTATGGAAATGCAGCTGTGATTCCATGTTAAGCCAATATAAGCAACTGTACAGAACACATGAGTGCATGTCACAATTTAGGCCAAGGGCGGTCCTGGTGGTGCTGAGGTTGAAGCACTGGACAGCACACCTCATTCCATGCTGGTGACTCAGGTTTGGGAATGGACTTGAGTGATTCAGAGGTCAGTTGGGAAGGCAAGGATTGAGTGTCTGGAGGACTGCTTTTCTTTCTCAGTGTGGGGGGTTTATGCTGCATGCATCAGCACAACAAAAGGGGTTCAGTCCATGCCCAGGGTGCTTGTCTGCCTCCATGGAAGTGGAGACAGCTGATGCATCCATTACATGGGTGAGGGCATGGGGGAGAAAACAGAGGAAAATATCGGGACCCTGCAGGACCCACGATGGCCCTGATGGGATGGAGGATGTATCCCTTTGAGGGGGAGAGTCATAGCCCTTGTCAGGACCATGGAGTTGTTACAAATAATGTCACAATAAACCACAATTTAGGTCAAGGGTGAAGCAGCAGATTCTATTGAGGAGACTCTGTACTCTACAAAACTCACCATCATTTGCAGAGCCATAAACAGTGATATCATGGTCAATAAAACTGGTGATGTAGGATGGAACAAGAAGCTTTTTGCTTTCTGGAAGGAAGTGGTTTCTGTGGTGAAAAACAGGCCCTAGCCTCAAGATGACAGTTTCGACTAGGGTGACAATGTGCACAGAAAAAGAGAAGGTTGGGTCCAGTGTGACACTGAAATACTTGAATGTGGAGAACTACTCCATAGTAGCACCAGATGAGGTGGTTATTGAAAGTGTAACTGAGAAAGGGGATTTTATTGTGAGTGTCGAAAACCATACGTTTGATCTTCTTAGTGTTCAACACCAGAAGGTTAGAGGAGAACCAGTCCTGTACGGAGTTAAAGTTAGACTGGAGTTCCTGCTGCAGGATCGGCATAAAGTAGAACATTGGTAGATTTGTGGAGAGTGGGCAATTCATTAACAAAAAAGACTGAATAAAAAGGGACTGAGGGTAGACCACTGGAGAACTCCTATGACAACAGGTTGGGTGATAGAAAGTTCTCTGTGACATTTAACTGCTTGGGTTCGGCTATTAAAGTAGTTTCCAAACCAGGACACAACATGTAAAGAAATACCAAGGGAGTAAAGTTTCTGGCAGAGGAAGGTATGATTCACAAGGTCAAATGCCTTGGTGAGATCAATAAATACCCAACGATTTCACCTCTGTCAAGGGCATAGTGCAGTATGTCAATGAATTCCAGTAGCGGAATCATGGTGATGTGACTTTTCCTGAAACCATGTTTCTCCCTGGTGAGCATCCCATGAATATTCAGAAAGTAAATGAGCCGATCATTAATGGCTTTCTTCAACATTTTGGACAGCTGAGAAAAGATGGAGATAGGGCGTTAGAGGGAAGGATGTTTGCACCACCTTTATGTACAGGAGTGACTTGTGCTTTTTTCCACTTTTGAGGAGCTTTGCCAGTGAATAGGGAGAGGTTAAGGATGATCTGCAAGGGATAGGTGACCTCCTGTAGGACAAGTTTGAGGAGCTTCATGTCAATGTTATTAGTACCAACTTGGGTAGACATTATAGTCTTAGTGAGGTAGGTGGAGACTTCCTTCAGAGGGAGCTGTTTAAAGTAGAATTTCAGCCTGGTTGGGGAGTTGGGAGGCTTGACGTAAGTGGTGAAGAGGGTAGGGGGCCAGGTATTTAAGATGAGAGGTCAAAACACATTTTAACCTGCAACTGTGGAGTTGTCTTTTATGATTGAACAGGCAAAGGTTTCTTTGTGTTACTAATCATTTTGTTGATGCTACCCCAGAGCTGCTTAGGCTGGAGAAGTAGGTTTCTCTGCTGGGATTTGTAGAAGTTGGTGTTGGCTGTTTTGATGTGGGCTTTTACAGTGTTACACTGCTCCTTGTACCTTTAAAGATGGCTCTTACTTTTCTCCCAGAGGTCCTAGTCCCTAAGGAAAACACATTGCAATCAAATTCCAGCTTTAAATGTGTGCACTTGTCTGCACCACTACCAAAGTTTGTGGCACTGATCCCACCACTTCTGCCAGCAGATTTTGACAGTGATCCCATACCACTGCCACCCTTTTGTGACAACCTGCCCGTTGGGCTATACCAACTTACAGAGCAGTTGTCTGGGTACTCTGGTTCCTGACCTGCCACCACCTGATTATATCAGGAAAATAGATCCAGAATTAGCAGTGCTCAGACCATTCCAGAAAAAATGGATTCCAGATGCTTGAATGTCTGATACCAAGCTGGATTTAGTTGTTTAAAAAATGTCAACCAAAACCAGATGCTGCCAAATGTTTTTTGAGTCCCACTACACTCTTTCTCAAGGCATAGCACACATATGTGGAAGCACCATTTAGAAACAGAATCCTTAAAGTGACAGTGCTACAATGTCTAACCACATTGATCAAAAAACACATACATGAAAAAGCGAATGTTTACATAAATGCAGTGTTATAAGTTAATCACCATTTGTTGTGAATAAACCACAAATCACCAGATATAAAAACACAGTAGATGTGAAAAAAAACATGTATCCATGAAGAGGGAGGGAAGGGGGAGGGGATTTGAGGGTAAGGGGGGGGAAAGACATTGGACATAGCATCATATAGTCACTATGTCCCAAGCAGTGCAAACTAGATTAATTGCACATCCTTAAATTCATAAAGTATACAAAGTACTGTATAGCAGGCTGAATTAGCATCTGTTATATTTAATGCAAGTCAGCCTTCTATACATATTCACATCTTATAGAATTAGCGTGGATGGGGTACTCTTCGGTATAGTGCTACTAAAATCTGCTGTCCATTATGTTTCACTATCTGTTTATTTTCATTGATTGTCAGTAATAGTGAATTTAGTGAAAATAATCTTCTATGTAGTATTGATTACTGTTTTCTGTATTCAGATTGACACTTAATACATATATATATATATATATATATATATATATATATATATATATATATCAGAACAACCCAATGTTTGCTTTTGAGGATGGTTTTGCTGGAACCTATACTCAAACTGACGATTGCTCCATAAATCCATAAGTTTCTATATAGATCTGGCGCACAGCCCAATCTATTCCTTCAAAAACAGTTTTAGCTAGAATCTATCATTAAGTCCCAGACCACTGCCTTTAATAGCACCCAATGCAAATTGCCAAAAGCTTTCCTTCTTCAAAAGTGCATTGTCCATACCTCTTCCTCTTGACATCGGCATAACTCTGACTATGCTCTGAAACAAAAAGACATGTCCTGGGCCTTTCATTTTCCTGTGCAAAGCCAATGCATTATTCACATCACCCTTTTCTATAGCCTTTGAATGTTCCCAAATGTGCAGTTTCAGTTTTCTTGTTGTCTCTCCTATGTAGAAACAACTGCACATGCAGATAGCCTGATACACAACATATGCAGTATTACAGTTCACATAGCATTTGGCCACAAAATTCTTATTGTGTGGATTTTGAAATCTGTCTCCCACTTTTAAATGTTTACAGAATGAACAGTTATTACACTTGTATGTCCCATATGGCAGTTTGAAAGACATTTCATCTTTTGGTGTTTTCAATTGGCTTGTAGTAACATAATTCCTAATATTTCTGCCCCTTCTGTATGTTATTCGTGGGGCATTTTTTGTTCACGTAGTCAATTTTGGCTCAAGTTGCAGGACATGCCAGTGTTTTTTAAGGATTTCATTCATGGCAAAGGACTGAGAGGTGGAAGCTGTAATGAAACTCATATGTCTATTTTATATCCAGTGATATGTTCTAGATTGTAATTAATGTTCCCTGTGTATTTCTTGAATTCTGTGGATGCTATTGTTTAACATCTCTTGGGTATAGCCACACTGGACAAACCACTGTATCATCTGTTTTACCCCATTTTCAAATGTCTTTGTGGTGGTGCAGTTCCTTTTAAGATGCATACATTGTGTGTTGGGCACATTATCAATTAGATGTCATGGGTGGTAACTATTATGGCATATAATTGTATTCCTGTAACTCATTTTATTGAACAGTTCAGTAGTTACACCCATCTCATGAGTTCCATCTTTTGTGATTCTTAGATCCAAATATTCTATTTTAAGTTGATCAGCTGTAACAGAAGATCTATATAGTATCTATAAAGTTCTATTTGCTCCCGAAATGGGTTCACATTAGCATCCCTAATGGTCCATCATTCCCAGTTTGCCATATAAATGTTTGCATATGATGGTGCAAACACAGCCCCCATTACAGTACCCTTCAATTGAATATAGAATCCATTGCCAAATTTGAACGTATTGCATGTTAGCACAAATTTTGTCAAGGTAACATAAAATTCCATGTGTGCTTGACTGTATTCTGTATTATTCATCATTACCTGTCTTAAGGGTTCCAGTCCATCTGTATGTGGAATGTTTGTATACAGAGCATCACATCTAATGTGACCAACCATCACTGGTTCAACTTATAGGCCATTTAGGGTTTATAGGATATGAATACTGTCTCATATGTAGCTTGGGGCCATAGGAGTTATCATTTTGATCTGTTCCTCCACATATTTTGCTAAAGGCTCTGTTAGGGCACTTATGGAAGCTACAACTGGACAATGGGATGGACAGACGGATTAAGTACATTTTTATGGATCTTAGGTAGCCCATAAACAACTGCACAAATAGGATTATGGACTATTGAGAAATTGTGCAGTTTCTCAGAAATCCAGCCCATAGCAAAATATTCCTCAAAATAATCATCAGTTTTCTTTTTGAACTCCAGAGTGGGGTTATGTGATATAACTTTATAAAACTCTGTATCAGAAAGTAGTCAATTCATTTCCTCTTTATAGTCTTCCATTCCCCATACAACAATTGCCCCGCCTTTGTCAGCACTCTTAATTACAATTGATTCATTCTTTGCTAACAATTCAAGTGCTTCTTTTTTAGATTTCATACAGTTGTAATATCTAGGCTTCAGGGGGCTTTGTGCCAGTATCTGTAAGTCTCTTATCATTCCAGGTAAAAACGTTTTTAAATGCATAGATTGGGCTGTGCTCCAGGTCTACATAGAAACTGATGGATTTATATAATAAGTGTCAATTTGAGTGTAGGTTCCAGCTAAAACTGTCTTCAAAGGCATATATTGGGTTGTTTTCAAAAGATATATATAGAAATGAATGTATGTATGCAATAAGTGTCAATCTGAATATAAAAAACAGTAATCAATACTTTGTATACTTTATAAATTTAAGGATGTGCAATACATCTAGTTTGCACTGCTTGGAACATATTGACTATTTGATACTGTGTCTAATGTCTTTTTCCCCCTCCCTCTTGCCCTCAAACTCACTTCCCTCCATCTTCTTGCCTACATGTTGTCTTCATATCTAGTGTGTTTTTATATCAGGTGGTTTGTGGTTTATTCACAACAAATAGTGATTAACTTATAACACTGTATTTTTTTTTAATTCAACATCTTCATTGATTTTATAAAAACAATAACAAGACATGGTGGAATATGGTGGAATATAGTGACAATAGATTGGAAAAAATTAACTGCCCTCTCCCCTCTCCCAGCACCCGTCCCTCCCCCAGGCAACCCCCCACCCTGGAGTGTGCCCCTAAGGAGTTGTGGGAGAAATTATTCAAATTATAAGGTATGTATGGGAAATCATAGGCCACAACCATTATTGCAGATATAAAGCATAAAGTTTACCCCACTTTTTATCAAACAGAGCGAGTCTGTTATGAGAACTTGCAAGCAGGCGTTCAGTCCTGAAACATGCTGAAATGTCATTTAACCATTCATTGAGGATATGATCAATTGATTCCTCCAGTGTTTAAGCACCAGTTTCTTGATCACCATGGAAATTAAAGCCATGTGATATTAATG
This sequence comes from Neoceratodus forsteri, assembly GCA_016271365.2. Lineage (NCBI taxonomy): Eukaryota > Metazoa > Chordata > Ceratodontiformes > Ceratodontidae > Neoceratodus > Neoceratodus forsteri. The sequence goes on along the minus strand of CM057449.1, from coordinate 50,359,544 downwards.
TTTCTTAACCCTTATATTAGTGTATATGTCTAAAATACAGATCTCTGCCATAAAATGGTCTCCCAGACCCAATATGGGATCCAGTCTGGATTGAATTACATGCCACAGGGAGGTTACTTTATCACAGTGCCAAAAAATGTGTAATAAGCAAGGCCCCTGGAATTCTGCGATTCTTCGGTTGTGGAATTATCTGCAGAATTTATGTAGTGCCGCAGAATTTATAAAGTGCCACAGAATTCATTGTTTTTGGTGACTTTTCATTCAAATATAAAGTTTTTCTGTAGTGTCTGGCTCCCACACCCATCTTGTTTTCTCCTGAAGCCTCTCCTCTACTCTACTCTTGGTAGGTGATGTCATCAATTTCTGTTTAGCCAATGGCAAGGCTACATTCTGCCACTGAAAGGAATAAATCATGCCACAGAAATCAGAAAATGTTGCCACAGAAGCCTAGGAGCCCCACTGCAGAAATCAGAAAATTCTGCTGCAGAGTACTGGGGGTCCTGGTAATAAGTTCCCTTCTTTTTTACCACACCTAGTACAGGTGGGACTAGAAAGGTGTCCAATTGTGGCTAGTTTGACAGGAGTATAGTATAAATTATTCAAAATATGATATTGAGTGAGCCAGAACTTATCTTGGGAATTATAGATGTGGTGGTCCTGACAGAGCTTAGCCCAATCGATGATTACATCAGGTATCAGAGAAGTCCATGTATTAGAACCAGGCAAAGGATCTGGGTGGCCAGTAGAAAAGAAGTAGGCATATAAGAGGGACAGGCAATAGGGTTTGGAAGCTAACTCACGGAAGCTGTCCAGAATAGGCTGTAACTTAGAGAACTGAGGGGAAGTGCCAAAAGTTCGGCCAATTAAGTGTCTCAGCTGGAAGATCTTGAAAATGTGGACAGTAGGTAGTTTGTATTTCTCTAAGATATTGAAAGATGAGAGAAGGGAAACAGGAGAGTAAAGATCTGTTACTGTGACATTCCATAGTGGGGGCAACCAACTAGGGGAGATGTGAGAGCCACCAATCTTAATGTTAGGGTTAAGAACAAGAGGCTGAGTGAAATCCTGGCATGGGGATATTTTGTGGAAGGAACAACATTGAGAAAACACCTTGAGTTAAGTCTCAATAACTGAATGGCGAAGTGGATCAGTTAACGCTGTCACCGAGAGTTAATAGACGGTTGAAGAATATAGATGGTTTTGCTTTAAAAGTTGATTTTCGAGTTGTAACCAAATAGGTGTGTAATCCTCTGCAGAGTGGGGAAGCCATTTGACAATCTTGGCAAAGTAGCTGGCCCAGTAGTATAAGAGGAAGTTTGGGGAGAGGGAGACCACACGACTTTTCGGAAAGACTTAGTTTAATGAAAGTTCATCTAGATTGCTTATGCAACCAGATAAATCTGGAAATGAGAGAGTGGATGTTCTGAAAGAATGACAGGGGAAGCCAGATATTCAGCATGAATAATGGATAGAAAAGCCTAGGGAGGACGTTTATCTTTATGATGTTTATGCATCCCCATAAAGATAGTGGGAGAGATGCTCACCTTCGAAGATCTTGCTGGAGAGTGATCACAAGATCATCAAGATTCAGCTTCTTGGTGAGTGCGGGGTCAGTGGAAAGGAAAATACCAAAGTATTTAAATGAGTGGGGGAACCATTTAATATCACAGTGGCTAAAGTTGGCCCTGCAGATAAAATGATTTAAGAGGAAAATTTCAATTTGGTGAGGTTGAATTTATAGTTGGAAAGATGGCTAGAGTGGGCTATTACCTTCAATAAATATTTCAGAGAAACTGCAGGGTACTCTAAGTGCAGAAGAATGTTGTCCGAATAGACAGAGAGGGTAAGGGTGTGGTTGTACACCTAAATCCCTTGTATGTGGGGTGATAACCTATAGTGATATAGAATGGGTTCCAAACAGAGATTGAAAAAAAATGTAAATACAAAATTAAAATGGTGAAAAAAAAATTTGAAACAAAGCTTGCATACATTAAAGATGATGGAAAAGGTTTTTATTCCTACATAAATAAAAAATCAAACTCTAGAAATATAGGTCCACTAGTGATAAATAATAGTGAAATATCACTTCAAGGTAGTACAGATGAATTCAGCAAATACTTTTGTTCAGTTTTCAATACGAAAACATATCCGTCAATAGTCAATAAAATTCCAAAAGATACTTTAAATGAGATAACTAAAAAAGAGATTATGGACAACCTAAACAAACTAAACACAAATAAATCACCTAGTCCAGACAAGTTACATCCTAGGTTATTGAAGGAAATTAAAGAATGGATAATTAACCCACTACATAAACTTTTTAACATGTCACTAAATACAGGGCATGTCCCAATGGACTGGAAAACTGCAATCGTCACATCTATTTTTAAAAAGGGAAATTGATCACAAATTTCAAATTATAGACTCATTAGTTTAACAAGTATAGTAGGTAAAATGTTCGAAACAATATTAAAAACTAGGATTGAAAGTTACCTAAAAGTAAAAGGATTAGAAGACAAATCCCAACATGGTTTTCGAAAAAAACAGATCCTGTCTAACAAGTAACATGTTTTTTTATGAACACATAAGTAAATGTATAGAAGATAATAAAGCTATAGACGTAATTTATCTTGACCTATGTAAAGCATTTGATAAAGTGCCACACGGACTACTAATAGATAAAATGGACACACTTGGTATTGACAATCGGATCACAAATTGGGTAACTGATTGGCTAAAAAATTGTACTCAATGTGTTTGTATAAAAGGTCATGTATCAGGCGTGAGATTGGTGATGAGTGGGGCCCCTCAGGGATTGGTCTTGGAACCGATTCTGTTTAACATATTTATATCAGATATGACATCAAATTTAAACAGTTTAGCCATTAAATTTGCTGATGACACTAAACTAACAGCCCAGGTAGATACTAAGGAAGATTACCAAGAACTCGTAAATGACTTACAAAATAGAATTATGGGCTGTAAAAAAACAAATGACATTCAGCAATGAGAAAAGCATTGTTATGCATTTCAGAAAAAATAACTTACATCATGGTTACACATTAAAAGGACAAATAATAAAACCTGTAAATCAACAAAATTACTTAGGTATTATAATAGACTTGGATCTAACATTGCATGCACATTACAATAACATCATTAATACGAACATACAAACATACGAAATTTGCCAGCAGATAAAAGCCTAGAGGTCTATCAAGTCTGCTCGAATGTGCAGCTAGCACCCCTTATTCTGCAGCTGCCCCTCCCTTCCACCCTTCCCCTTCATTAACCCTCCCCCTTGTCCTGTCCCATCCTCGTTTGAAGCAGTCCACTGTTCTACTGCATACCACTTCTGCAGGTAACGCATTCCACCTAGCCACCACCCTCTCTGTAAAAAAGTGTCTCCTCATCTCCCTCCTGAACCTTCCTCGCTCCAGTCTCATATCATGGCCCCTGGTGGCCCTCCCCTCCCTTACTTTGAACAGCCCCTCTGTACCTGTTTTGTTTATTCCTTTCATGCATTTAAAGGTTTCAATCATGTCCCCTGTCTCTCCTCCTCCAGTGAGTACATGTTCAACTCCTTCAACCTCCTCTCATATGATAAGTCCCCAGACCCTTGATCATCTTTGTCGCCCACGCTGCACTCCCTCCAGTAACTTAATGTCCTCTTCAGATAGGGACGCCAGTACTGCACGCAGTACTCCAGGTGTGGTCTAACTAATGACCTATACAGTGGCAGAATCACCTCCTCCTCCTCGAGGATATACCCCTTGCAATACAACCCAGCATTTTGTTGGCCTTTGCAGCTGCCTTCCTACACTGTGCTGAGTTGTTCATTGACCCTGTGATGAGCACATCCAGATCCTTCTCCTCCTCTTTCTGGGCTTGCTGCACTCCCCCTAGCTGGTAAGTCCTCCTTGGGTTCTTCATCCCAAAATGCATCACATTGCACTTTTTGGCATTAAAGCCCAGTTGCCAGGTGTCTGACCAGATTTCAAGCTTTGCCAGATCATCCTGCAACCCCTGCCATCCCCCTAGGTCATCCACCACCGCGCCAATCTTGGTATCATCAGCAAACAGACTGATTTTGCTCTTGATGTCCCATGATATGTCTGCAATGAATATCCCAAAAAACACTGTTCCCAACACCGAGCCCTGTGGGACACCGCTCATCACTGCCCTTGGGTGTGAGAGCTCCACACCCACCACCACCCTCTGTTGCCTTCCCTGCATCCAGTTTCCTACCCATCTCACCAGCATTGCACCTGCCCCTGTGCCTACTAACTTCCTTCCCAGCCTTCCATGTGGCACTGAGTCGAATGCCTTACTGAAGTCCAGATACAGGACATCCACTGCATGTCCCCTGTCCAGAAACCTAGTTACCCAGTCATAGAACTCAATCAGGTTGGTTTGGCAGGATCGGCCACGTATGAAGCCATGCTGTCTGCTGTCCTGTAGTCCTTTGGCCTCTAAGAGGGCCACCAGCCTCTCCTTCAGGATAGTCTCCATTAGCTTACCCACGATGGATGTGAGGCTCACTGGTCTGTAGTTTCCTGGTTCATCCTTGGGGCCACTCTTGTGGAGGGGCACCACATGAGCCATCCTCCAGTCCTGGGGTACACACCCCAAATGTAGTGAGGCATTAAATAGGTCAGCCAAAGGTCCTGCAAGGACCTCTGCCAGCTCCTTCAGTACCCTGGGGTGGATGCCATCTGGGCCTGGCGCCTTGTCCACCCTCAGTGTCTTCAAACCCTCTTGAACTCTGCCCTCCATGATTTCCCCATCTATCACCACTTCACCCCTTGCGACTGCCATTTCTCCCATCTTGGGTGTCACCCCCCTCTTCTCTTTAGTAAATACTGAGCAGAAGTACTCATTTAGTGCTTCCACCTTATCGCACCCTGCTTCCACCCAACCCCCCTCCTTCCTAATCCTTACTATGTGGTCCTTACAGCTCCTTTTCTCCCTGATGTACTTAAAGAAGTCCTTCTCCCCCTTCTTAATGCCTTGTGCCAGCCTGAGTTCTGTAGATGCTTTGGCTCCCCTTACTGCCCTTGTCACCTCCTTCGATTCTGTCAAGTACTCCTCTCTGTCCTCCCCCTCCCTGTTTTCTTGTATTTCCTAAAGGCAGCTCTTTTCCTCCTTACCTTTTCCATGACCTCCTTGCTCAACCAGCTCAGCTTCTTAGCCCTAGCCTTCTTGCTCTGGGCTTTGCAGCAGGTTTTGGTTGCCTCCACTATCCCCAACTTTATGAGCTCCCATCTCTGGTTAGTATCCATACTAGACTGAATTCTGGCCAGGTACCCTTTTACCACTTCCCCCATCCTCCCAAAGTCAGCTTTCCTGAAGTCCAGCACTCTTGTGCCAGATTCCACCCCTTCCTTGCCCATATCCAATGTAAGCCATACTGAGTGGTGGTCACTCCCTGACAGCGGTTCCTCCACTGTAAGTTCTCTCACAAAGTCCCCATTTGCCAGCACAAGGTCAAGGGTATTCCCTAACCTGGTTGGTTCACTGACCATTTGCAGCAGGAAGCTGTCCTGGAAGGCATCCAGCAGTACCTGCTCCCTTCTGTTCCTGGTTGTTGGGGTGCTCCAGTCCACTCCTGGCATGTTGAAGTCCCCCACAATCACCACACTACCCTTCTCTCAGGTCCTCCTGATCTGTCCCACTAGTTCCCTGTCTAACTCCTCCATCTGAGATGGTGGCCTGTACACCACTCCCATTCTAAGACTCCTATTCTTGGAATCCTGGATTTGCACCCAAAGTGACTCTGTACTACCCTCCTCCCCTTCCTCCCCTACACACTTCAGTCCTTCCTTCACATATAGTGCCACCCCCCCTCCTTTCCGAGTCACCCTGTCCCTACAAAATACCCTGTACCCTGGTACAGACAGGTCCCAGTCATTATATTGGGTGGCCCATGTTTCTGTGATGGCTGCAATGTCCACCTCTCCCTCTGCCATGAGAACCTGCAACTCTGCAGTTTTCCTCCCAAGGCTCCTAGCATTAAGGGTAACCACATTCCACCATTTCCCCTCCTCCCATCCTGCCCTCCTTTCCTAGCATCACCAATAGTACTTGCCATTTGTCCTTTGTCACTGTTATGGGGGGTAAGCTCATATGATTTCCCAACCTGTAGTCTCTGCATATCTCTTCCCCAACTGCCACCCCCACTCCTAGTTTAAACTCCCAACTTCCTCTATATATTCTTTCATCCTCTGCTTCAACACTTTCTTTCCTTCCTCACTCAAGTGTAGTCTGTCCTTGGCATAGAGACTACTGTCCTCCCAGGTCCCTCCCCACCCCCCAACAGCTCATACCCTTTAGCACAACACCAGGTTCTTAGCCATCTGTTAAATTCCTCTATTCTCAGCTTTCTTGTTGTGCTTGCCTTTGGCACCGGAAGTATCTCGAAAAAGTTACTGATCTTCCTGCCCCCTCACATAATTGTGCTAGTTCCTCAAACCTCCTCTGGACTATATACACTGTCTTGTCAGCCAGGTCATTTGTCCCAAGATGTATAATTAAATGAGGCTTGTCCCTACCCCTTCTAGCATATTTCAGAACAGACTGTCCCACCCTTTCCGCTGTCATTCCTGGCATGGCCTCCACCCAAATGCGACTATGCCTCTCTGCCTTGCTTCCCCACCTAACTCCTCTTAGTATTGAGTCTCCCAGCACTAAGATTCCACCCCTCTTACTCCCTGCTTGCTTCCTTTCATCTCCCTCCCTCATTTCCAGCTCCTCTTCTTCCTCCTGCACATTATTTCCCCCTTTTACCCCTGTTGCAGTTCTCCCAGCAGAACTTCCCCTGCTCCAGTTTGGTCCAGGCATTTATCAATTACTCCTCTAATTTCATCACTTCCTCCTCCACCTTCTTCCTCTCTAGCAGTGCAAAACTATTTCTGAAGATCCTTCACAAATGCCTGCTCCCTCTCTCTGCATAGTAACCTGTTCTCTCCTTTCACTCCATGACTTTTGCACTCTTCGCCTCCCCTCACAAGTCCCTATTGCCTCCTTCCATTTGACTTTTGTCTCCTAACCTGGTTTCCTGGCAATCGTTCTTCCTGGCCTGGGCCCTTTGTCTCTGCTTCCTTCTTCTGACCCTCTCTCACCACTGTTGGCTTAAATTGCCCTCCTCATCTCCCTTTCTTCCTCCATCCAGTGAGCTAAACCCACCCCAATCTGCCTTGCCTGTCTTAGTTCCTCCTGCAGACCCTCAATCTCCTTTCTAAGTTTTTCTATGTGGTTGCACACTAAACATCCTCCACTCTCAGGCAATGTTTAGAAAGATTGGTGCACCGCAGTTGTTGCAGCCTACCACCCTACCCATTGCTGTCAGTTGCCCACCAGTGACCCCCACCCTTCCAGATGCAGGATACCAAACACTCCCCAAGTCCCCACTCCCCCTCTATCAGTGCAAAACATTCTTTATTTCCCTTACCTCCTTTGTTGCACACATTTAGATATGTTGAGCAAACTGCTTTTATATTCCTATCCACACTCAAAATACTTTACAGCCATTGCACAACCTTCTTCAACTCCTACTCCTCCTTTACCCAATGCAATAACTATGTGAAGTAGTAATAATGAAAGCACCTAGATTTGCATTTACTTCCCTTCCACTGAGAGAGCAGTCACCTCTTCACTTGATGCAGTTCCTTTCCTGGATGTCTGCTTCTGTTATGACAGGTGCAAATCCTTTGCCTGTTTGAGGAAGTGATTAATAAAACAAACAGGCTAATAGGATGCAAAAAAAGAAGCTTTACATCCAGAAATAGAAAATGCATTATTCCACTCTATAGGGCCTATGTGAGGCCTCATTTGGATTACTGCTCCCCCTTGTGGAATCCATACCTGAGAAGGGATGTAAATAGAATGGAGGGGATGCAGCGGAGGGTTACCAAAATGGTGGAAGACATATCAGCCATGAGCTAGGAACAAAGATTGGATGAATTAAAGATGTATTCCCTGGAGCAGAGAAGAATGAGAGGAGATGTACTTTTCATGCATAAATTATGTGGGGAGGAAGAGTTATTAACACTATTAAATCTGTCTTATAATAAACATAATTGTAATTTAAGAAGCCACAGAAATCAATTATCTCTAACATACCCAAAAAATAATAAAAGGAGATCCTTTTTTACCCAGAGAATAATAACCTTGTGGAACTCATTACCTAATTCCTTGTTTGATAATAGAGATCACAAAATCTTTAAGCATAAACTCAATTCAATCCTGTTAAAATAAACATGGAATTTACCAGCTTGGCTGGAGACATACCAAAATGGGCCTCAGCTTTCTGCATGTCTATACCTCCTAGTATAACTCTTAGTATAAAAGAAAGGGTGAGAGTGGGCATCCCTGTCTTGTGCATGTGTAAAGAGGGAACTGGGGAGAGAAGACCCAGTTACAATAAATCATGGCCGAGGGGGAAGAGTATATAGCCTGGATCCACTGAATGAAGAGAGAGAGTAAGCCCATTCATCACAACGTCCACCAGAGAAACTCCCAGTCCACTCTATCAATAGCTTTCTTGGTGTCTATTGAGATCAGAGCCATTGGAATTGGGGCAGAGCAGGCTGCTTGGAATATATGAGCAAGTTCCTGAGGTGATCCAAGGAGGATCGACCTGGGACAAGCCCCACTTGCGCCAGGCTAAGAAGGTGTCACCAAAACTTCCTGATACGCAGAGCAAGTACCTTGGTCAAAATCTTAATATCACAATTTAAGAGGGAAATCGATTGGTAACTGGCCGGGGATGTGTGGGGCTTATCAGGTTTTAGAAGAAAAATAATAGTCGTTTCTAATAGTGATGGATCTAAAAGGTCAGCTTTAAGCAGATATTGGTATAGTTTTAGCAAGAGGGAGGTTAACTCTTTGACATAGGTTTTGTAAAAATTGGTGGAAAACCCATCAGGGCTGGGTGCTTTACCTGGGGCTAGCTCTTGAATTGCATCCCCCAGTTCCTTCAGAGTAATAGGTTCTGTCAGGGAGAGTTGATGTTGGTCAGTTAGACAGGGAAGAGCAAGAGAATCTAGATAGGCAACTATATCCTGGGGGGAGGGGTACCAGAGAGGCTCTTTTGCCATACAGGGAATGGTAAAAATTTTTGAAAACCTGAGCAACGTCTCTGGAAGCCATTTTGGTGGATCCATCTGAAGCCTGAATGGAGGGTATAAGTAGAGAACTTTCCACTTCACAGAGACGAAGAGCTAAGAGTTTACCAGACTTTTCACCTTGGTCTATATAGGTAGTCTTCATTTTCAAAAGGGCATATTCTGCCTTTTCTCTTATTAGATCTGCATATTTATTTCCAGATATCTAACAGATCTGACAGAGAATCTAGAGGAGTGGAAGATGATAAGGACAGCTCAGCCGCCCTTATTTGAGTTAAAAGACAGAGACTCTTTTTCTCTTAATCTCTTCCTTCTAGAGGTTATTTTGATGAATTCACCATGGAGATAGCATTTAAGTACACACCATATAAGATCATCTCTCTGAACTGAGCCCCTATTTGTGTCCATAAAAGTTTGAAGGGAGGACTGGATTTTGGAAACAATGGCTTTATCTTTTAGTAACAAAGTATTCAGCTTCCATGACTTATCTGTTTGCATTTCTGGGTTAGGAGAATAAACCACCCAAACCAATGAATGGTTGTAAAGAAGAATTGGTTCAATTCCAGCCTGGCATACATTGGTCAGGAGGGGAATGCTAGTCAGTACATAGTCTAGCCTGGACCAGGATTGGTGGATGGTACAGTAAAAGGAAAAGAGATGGTGGGACAGGTGAAGTATGCGCCATTGATCACCGAGCCCAAGTGTAGCCATAAAGTCATTTAATGCTCTTTGAGGTGCAGCCAAATAGCTTCACTTACCAGCAAGTGAGTTTTTTGTAATAGAATAATTCCATCATTAAGTAAGGCACAATGTTTCAACACCTGTTACCTCTTTGTGGGATCCCTAGCTTCCCTAACATTCCATGTGGCAATTTTACATGAGGTGACAGCCATTCCTAAGGGTTAGCCAGGCAAGCAACTTGAGATGGTGAAGAGGAAATGACCAACCATAAGGCACACTCCAGCCCAGTCCCCTCCCCACCAAACTGCCCAATACTTCAGTAGCAGATACCAGCAATGGCATCCACAATAAATTAACAACATGAACTGTAACAAGGACTACACCTAGTCCAAAACCCCATACCCCTCTTCCTCTCAACCCACCTGTAGCATTATTGATAAATGCAATTAGTATGAATAACTAGAAACTAACCGCCATAACTACATCAGTTATTATGTGTAACCTGATAATCCGCACCCCACCTCCCATCCTAAAAAAAATCCAAAGGCAAGAACCAACGAGTCGGGTAAGTGATAATGCTTACAGGTTCTCACCCCGAGACCCCAAGCAAATAACAATGATAAGACCCCAATAATTATTTACAAAGGGCTTACTCAATAAATGGATAAAGACTGTATAGGAGACAAATGAAACTAAAGTTCAACCCCTCATAGCTTCCTTACCTAAAGTCACCAGTCAGAATCTGAAGGGTATACAGAAGTGATAAGGCAGGAAGTACCCCCCTTCTGACTCAGTACACAATGTAGCATTGCCATGATCCTGCAGAAACTGGAGCAATCTGGCTTCCTTCCCCTCATCCTTGTATAGTTTGCATAGGGGGTTCTAGTCCTTCCAAACTAAGGCAAGAACATAATGCTACTTATGGTCTGAGAGAGAGAAAGCAATTATTACTATGCACTACCAGGCAGGGAGACCGGTTATAAATAAGGACCCTAAAACAACTAAAACTGAGCAACATCTCATTAGGGCATGGATCTTGGTTACATGTTTAAAGCCATCTTGTTCATCACCTAGGATCATCTCTGAGAGGTGTAAGGAGGTGTAAGGAGTTTGACCATGGCAAGGGGTTCAATCACTAAGCCAGAGCAATGTAATAGGTAGGCCTTGAACCTAAGGGATGCAAAGTATGCTAGTAATGAGCCCCGCATACTAAAGGCTAGAGATTGTGCTGCAAATAACTTTCCCCAAGATAATCAGCCCAGACAGTATCCCATTACAGTTTCACCAATAAGTTGGAATTTAAAATCCAGTACTTGCAGGTGACAGAGTTCATTCTACATCGATGTTGGTCCAGTAGGAAGTTGCCTGGGGGAAGGGTAATGCAGCAGGACCAAAATGTATTCCACCTGCTAAACTAACTCCGGGAAACTCCTCATTGGAATGCAGTTCCTTCCAGATTTAATATGGCCCCCCTGCCACAGCAGGCACTTCAGGATGAGGCCTAACTGGTCTGAAGGCAAGGAGAAACCCAAGGCCCGCACCCTCCACCAATCCAAACAGAAGTACTTGACAGACCAGATCAGAAAGCTCAAAAGCCAACCAGGTAAACAAAACTCAAAGTTCAAAACTTTAAATTAATAAAAATGCAGGAGCAGAAGCATTATGACTATTATAAACATTCAGCCAGTTTTAAATAATTCAGGCAGCTTGGAGGATAAATTGAATGACGCCTGTGTAGGGGAATCATAGGAGAGCCAAACACCCTGACGGAGACTTGCAATCTCGCTGGGTAAAGCATTTTAAAAGGTATGCCAGCCACAATCAATTTATTAACAGTAGGATGAAAGGCAAAACTTTTCTGGTGGGTCTCATAGGGGAGATCCTGTGTTATACAAAGTTTGGCACCTTCCCAGGTGATAGATTGGAGCTGTCACACTTTAGTAAGAACATGCTACTTTTCAATTAAACTAAGAAACTTTATGATAAATGGCCATGGCAAGGCTCCTGGTTATGGTTTGAGTCTAAGAGACCGATGGACCTGTGCAATCTGATATGTGGAATTAAGAGGTGAAGAGCCTACTCTTTTCAAAAGGAACTTTTGTAGAAATGTGATTGTGTTAGGTCCCTCTTCAGATTCTGGCAGACCAATGATTAATATGTTATTACATCTGCTTCTCCCTTCAAGGTTTTCTGTTTTTAGCTGCAATTTCTGAACCTGTTGGCAAAGGTGAACAATCTCAGGATCTCTCTTGTCCTTCCATTTTTTGAGGGAGGAAGAGTGGACCTCTGAGACCCCACCTTCCTGGTCAGGTCAGCCTGATCTCCACGGATAGACTTGAGCTCAGTGGAGCTCTCTGATAAGTTTGAATGGTTGGAGCTCTTGGAGAAAACGATCCTCCTTGAGGGGGATTGAATGAGAAGCTGTAGAAGAATCCTTGTGCCTTAGACTTCTTTAGCATTTTTTCGAGTGATGGTGGTGGCGTATGCTTTAAGGGGGCCTGCCTCATGTCAGCATCCATTCACAACTGTTAAAAGCCAAATGTGATGCAAGAAAGAGCAGAAAACAATTGCTGAAGGAGGTCCTCACTGTTGATGAAGATATTCTGGATGAAGCCCTGTAATTTTTGAACAGATTAGGGAAGACTGAGAGGAAGGGACAGTAGCTACAGATCCTTGCTGCTACTAGGCTGCTAGCATCATGTGACTCTCTCTTATAACACTGTATTTATGTAAATATTCACTTTTTCATCTAAGTGTTTTTTGATCAATGTGATTAGTCATTATAGCACTGTCACTTTAAGTATCCTGTTTTTAAATGGTGCTTCCACATGTGAGTGCTATGCCTTGAAAAAGAATCTAGTGGGACTCAAAAATGTTCAGCAGCATCAGGTTTTGGTTGTCGTTTTTAAGTAAATAAATGCAGCTTGGTGTCGAACATTTAAGCATCTGTAATCCTTCTTTTTTGGGGTGATGGCCTGAGCTCTGCTTGATTGTAGATGTGCTAAAGAGTGTTACACCATGAAGCTCAGTCGGTCAGTCCTGTTGCTGTTCTCCTTGTTGTTGATTTATAGCAGCAAAATACCCTTTTGATCAAAATCGGGTAGGTCAAACACAATAAAATTAGGTAGAGTGCTCTTCAGACAGCGGACTGTAGAGAGAATTTATTTTGCAAGCAGAGATATTAAAATACCTTCTGAATAATGAGGCACATCCACTAATTCTTTAAAGGTAGAGTATTTACTAGTAATTACTATAGGTATTAACAAATACACAGGATATATATAGTAAGAAAAAAGGTTTAGAAGGTACTGGGAAAGAAAAAATAATATCACGTATACAGACAGGTGATAAATAGAAGAATCTCATATGATATGCTCTATCTTTTTTATTGAATATACTTTATTAGAAGAACATGCAGAGATTTTTCCATTTTTTACATGAAGTACAAGACCATCAGAACTATACTAGATGAACAAACAACTAAAATTTATCCAGGATACCACCACCCCTCCTATAGTATGACATCAACTATATCAACTACACAGCGGGAATAAGGTGAATTCAGTCAAATAAGGGTTAAGGTACACTGACTAAGATTACATTTTGCTGACAGAAAGCACCTAGCCTTACCCGAGCATTTTGTCTTCTAGATTTGCTTGAAAAGACAGAGCAAAGAGCAACATTCACAGACCAAGGAGAAACAGTTAGGCTTCTTTTGGCTAAGCAAAATTATTGTCTTTTTACTATTTTGTTTTGTGCTTACAGGTACTGCTTACGGTTTTGTTACTATTTTGTTTTGTACTTACAGGTTTTGCAGTTTGATCTCTCTTTAGGATAAGCAGAGTTACTGGTTTGTTACTATGTTGTTTTGTATTTACAGGTTGTGCTTACATGTTTTGTTTTGGACTTACAGGTTTTGCAGTCTCATTCTCACATTGAAGGAGCTAATTATTTTTCTTATACAGCTCTTCCAGGGGATTAGGAGTGTATCCCAGTGGGGCGGGATGACAAAGGCTTAGTACCTTCCAACAGAAGGAAGATTTGTCAGATTTGTTGGTGTGTTGAGGTGGAAAACTAAGGTTTGTTGACAGAAAGCACCTAGCTTTACCTGAGCTGTTTGTCTTCTAGGTTTGCTTGAAAGCACAGAGCAAAGACCAACATTAACAGAGCAAGGAGAAACATCAAGGTTTCTTTTGGCTAAGCAGAGTTACTGTCTTGTTACTATTTTGTTTTGTGCTGACAGTTTGTGCTTACAGGTTTTGTTTTCGGATTACAGGTTTTGCAGTCTCTTTCTCACTATGAAGGAGTAGTAGTAGATAACATTTATTTATACAGTGGCACTGCCATTATGACTGTATATGCCCTTTTCTCAAGGTACACCTGTTTAAAAGTATCATGTTTCAAATATGTATACAAATACACAAGTGTAACAGCAATACATGTCCCAAAACCAAACAAATTACATACAATAGAAAATGTACAAACAAACAAAAAAAGCAAGTTACATACAAAAGAAGATGGCACATGCTACAAAAAAGATGCAAAGGACATTACAATATTTCAAATCCAATTCCACCAAACACTTCACATTTTGATCTTCGAATGTACTTGATTTTTGGTGTCAGTTTTAAACTATCCATTACAAATACAATGATACTTCATTTCCCCTTGTACAGCAGTCTTAAAAGCATTTGATTTCATATGTAAATCTTTAAAATGCAAGGAAAGCTGGTTCCAACATGTGGCTATCTTGTACTGGAATGTCATGGCAGTAAATTTATTCTTACATTTAGGGACTACTAACTCTCTGTCTGCTTTTTTTTCTCAAATTGCAACCATGTTTTGGTTTTTCTAACCTCTCTGCTAAGTCGGGCATCAAATTATTTTTTAAGCTCCCATGCACTTGTAATGCGCATGCTCATTTTCTTCTAATCTCCAATGAGCTCAAACCAAGGGAGCTTAGTATAACACAACAGTGGGTGTTAAACTCACATTTCAGTACAAATCTTACCAAAAGCTGTTTATTTGCATGACAATAAACAGGCTTCCATAATCCATGATAGACAGTATTAGTTGGTTTGCCATGGTTTGATGTACTTTCATAGATGTACAATAAGACATCCATTTTGCTGCCCCAACCTCATGTTAACTTTTTTTTCCAGTTCATTTAAATGGTATTCAGACTTTAAATGTTGATCTATAAAAACTCCCAACTATTTATAAACCTAGTTTGCCTCAAGATGTTACCTTCCTTGGTTTTAACTTCTACTTTGGGATTGAATTTTCTTTATTCTGCTTTAGAGAAAACAACATTGTTTGAGGGTTTTTTTTCGTTATTTATTATGAACTCTAAGTCAGAAAAACATTTCTGTATGACTAAAAAGTCCTTTTGTAATCTCTCCTCTACTTCCTTATAATGATTTCCATCCGCAATTAGAACTGTGTCATATACATATAAGCGGATGAAAGTATTTTTTATACAGATGGGTAGATTATTTATGTAGATAATAAATAAAAGGGGACCTATTATTGATCCTGTGGTACCCCTCAAGTGATGTATAATGGTTTAGAACTAACTCCATTTATGCTTACCACCTGGGTTCTGGGTGCCAAATAGGAGTGGAACCACTGCCAAGGTTCATTCACCACCCCACATTTTTTCCAATGAGTTTAGTAAAATTTTATGGTTTACAAGATCAAATGCTTTTGACAGGTCCATGTACACTACACCCATGGACCTTGTATCCCCCAAAGGGGTAGCAACCAAATCTAACAGGTCTGTGAGTGTGGTGGCCATGGACCTGCCCCTTCTAAAATCAAACTGAAACAAGGACAACTTCCTATAACTTTCTAAATAGTCCATTAGTTGCCTGTGAACTATTCTCTCTAATATTTTAGACACGATGGACCATAGGGCAATGGGATGGTAATTTGTGGGCTTGATGGAATCACCACCTTTAGCAAGTGGGATAATTTTAGCTAGTTTCCAGCTTTGGGGAAAAATTCCTTCACTAAGGCTCCAGTTAAACAAGTCGGCTAATATAGATGTTATTTCAAACACTGATTCTTTTATTAAATGATTTTCTATTCCATCAATACCACTGACTTTTTGAGTTTGCAGTTTATCTATTATAGTTACCACTTCCTTAATTGTGATTCTTTGGAATCTAAACCTAGGGCTGTTATTATTGAAGGAGCTAATTGTTTTTCTTCCACAGTTCTTCCAGTGGATTAGAAGTGTAACTGGGGTGGACCTGATAAAGGTTTAGTACCTTCCAACAGAAGGAAGATTTAAAATGTCAGGTTACCTTTACTTTCATCCTAGGGTGCTGTGGTTGGTGATATTTGTTGAGCCACTGCCAAAAGTTGATTGTTTCTCTCTACAGTTTCCTCTACTAATTTTCTGCAGAGGAAGCAACCACACACCCTGCCTCAATTCTGCCCCGCCCCATGGTTATACTCTAACATAGCCCCTTATCCACTCATATCCTTCCTATTGAAGGAAAGAAGAGGTGAGACTTACTGCACATCTCAGGAAAAATTATCTTCTTTTCACTTCACTTACTTTCCTCAGCAAATTGTTTGGCTGGTACTCTCCACATAATTCAGACTAACTTCCACCACCTATGGATTTTGTAAACTGCAAAGACTGTTGAACACACTTCACCAGAGCATTTGTCCTGAGGTTTGGGCACTGTCATACATGCTTCATCCTTAGGGACATAAGGTCTCAGCTCCAGGCAGCATGGACTGAGATATGCTACCTCTGCCAAAAACTCTGTCAGTCCTCAGAGGGCAACAATATAAAATCAGCAATTCATAACCATCTCTCACAGCTACCCATACCCCAAAGGACAACCTGGCTGGGGGGCTGGTAAATAGTGAAAACTCGTAGGACAAATTCTAATCCCATAACGAAGGAGGGAAGCACACCTATGGAGCAGAGAAGGGGGTATGATTGAAACATTTAAGTACATAAAGGGCATTAACAAGGTAGAGGCACAGGAACTTTTTCACTTCAGGAAGGGCTCCAGGATGAAGGGACATGACCTCAGGCTGCAAGGAGGGAGATTCTGTACCAACAACAGGATGTTTTTTTTTTCACAGAAAGAGTGGTGGATGCCTGGAACAGCCTGTCCCAAGAGGTTGTTGGGTTCAACACTATGTGTGGATTCAAGAATGCATGGGATAGACACAAGGGAGCCCTGACTACAAAGGGTACTGAGAGTGTCAAAATATGTATAAAACAAATTGACAGACTAGATGGACTTAACGGTCTCCTTCTGCCATCAAATTCTATGTTTCTATGATAAGGGGGGTACACTTTCAACTTCAGCATTGTGACCAGAACAAAATTGCAGTTGGGTGTCTCCCTGGCATATCAGCATGGAGGGACATTGACTGCATTGAGAAAATTGTTCACAGTGTGGAACAGGACATGCAGCTCATCCTCTTCATAGGTATAAATGACCTAGCCAGTTGATCCATGGAAGAAACAAAACAAAATCTTTTCAGGCTCGGTGAGAAACTAGCTGCTCTTTTAACCACTATCTCTTTTTGAGAGATTCTGCCTGTCTGGGGAAAAGGGGACAGCAAGCAGAAGATCAGAGAGAATGAAACTGCCAAACTTAACTGCTGGCTAGAAAACTGGTGCAAAGAAAGAGGGTATCAATTTCCAGAACACTGGCAGACCTTCTGGGAAAGGGACATCTTTATATTTTATGGCTTGAACCTCACTAGTTAGGGGACTCAGGCACTTGGACAGAATCTGATATCCATATCGATCAGTTAAACTAGTGAAGGGGAGGTGCTGCAGGCAACCTTCATATCACAAGGGTTGCCAATTCCCCTTCCCCCAGCATCAGCTACCACAGCACCTAGATACCACAAAGATACCAGCAGCAGTGAGAGCGAATTCACTGACCAGCCTGATCCACTAAGGAGAGACACAAAGTGATTAAGACACAATGAATTTGGATCAGAACAAGGAAATGGTACACAGCAAAAGGACTACCAGGCATGGAAGCCTATATACATTAATGCTCATAGTATGCCAACATAAATCACTGAATTCACAACCTTGGTTGCAGAGGCACAACTGGACTGGGTCACAGTTACAGAAACTTGGTTTACTACCAACCACACCTGGATTGCTTCTGTCCCAGGGTACACAGTCTTCAGAAAAGACCAGGATTGAAAGCAAGGATGGGGAGTGGCTTTGTATGTAAGCAAGGGAATTTGTGTAACAGAGATCCAGGGGTAGCACAGTAAAGCAAAGGCCTTATGGATCACCTTGGGGGCAGGGAAAAAAAATTACCCCTTAAGGTAGGAGTAATCTACAGGCTCCCAACCAAGGAAAGTGAAACTGACAAAGAGCTCCTGGAAGCCATCTCATTGTAGGCAGACAGAAGACAAGGGTGAGTTGCTGCTTGCCAGGGACTTCAATCTGCTAGATGGGGACTGGACCTCATACACAGCAGCCACACAGAGTGGAGCAGAGAATTCCTGTTCATGCTGCAGGGGGATGTCTATATCAGCTGGTTGACTCACTCACCGGAGACAAAATAACCCTGAACCTGGTGCTCACAAACCTCAACAGGACTTCAGACGTACATGTGGGCATCAATCTGGGGACCAGCTATCACAGGTCAGTCTGGTTATCAGTAAATAAAATGAAAGGTAAACATCACACAAAAATCTAGATCCTTGAGTTCAGGAAAGCAAATTCCACAAAATAAAATCTGGATCAAGACCGCGGTTGACACCAGTAACGAGAAATGCAGAACACTACTGGGAGAACTTAAAGAATGTCTTAGATATAGTCACTGAGCAATGTGTAAGACAAATCAACAAAGCTAAAAGAAGGAAGAACCCTATCTGGTTCTCCAAAGAGGTAGGAATGAAAATTGAGGAAAAAGAGGGCTTTTAAACAGCACAAAAGATGAAACAAAATGAGAAACGGAAAGAGAGAAATAAAGGAACAAACTCAAGGAGGCAGAAAAAGCAATTCAGATAGCCAAAAAACAAACAGAGGAAAAGAGAAGACGGGGGAAAGAAGGAGATAAAACTTTCTATAGATACATAGAAACATAGGTTTTGATGGCAGATAAGGACCACTTGGCCCACCAAGTCAGCCCATTTCCCTACCTATTG
Organism: Neoceratodus forsteri; assembly: GCA_016271365.2. NCBI lineage: Eukaryota > Metazoa > Chordata > Ceratodontiformes > Ceratodontidae > Neoceratodus > Neoceratodus forsteri. The sequence continues at coordinate 50,340,585 of CM057449.1, read as the reverse complement.
GATAAGCTGCATTTTCTAGTTAACCAACAGTCTATTTCCTCCCACCCCCCTCACTATAATTGCCTTATGTCTGTCCCATGCATGTTTGAATTCCCCCACTGTTTTAGACCCCACAACCTCCACAGGAAGGTGGTTCCATGTGTCCACAACTCTCTCCATAAAAAAAAAAATCCTCACATTGCCCCTGAGCCATCCCCCCTCTATCTTTAAATTGTGCCCCCTTGTTCTTGCACATCTCTTTTTCTGAAAGATGCTACCCTCCTGAATTTTGTTGATTCCCTTGAGGTACTTGAAAGTTTCTATCATGTCCCCCCATTCCTCTTTTCATCAACGGTATACATATTAAGCTCTCTCAGTCTCTCTTCATAATGTTTCTGATGCAGACCCTGCACCATTTTACTTGCCCTCCTCTGGACTGCCTCTATCCTGTCTATGTCCTTGCAGAGATGGGGTCTCCAAAACTGCAGGCAGTACTCCAGATGGGGTCTCACTAACTGTCTGTACAGAAGGATGACAACTTCCTTTTTTCTACTTGTCATGTCCCTGTCTATGCATCCCAGTTCCCCAGCTCTCCATACTGACTTCTCACATTGCTTGTCCACCTTTAGGTCATCTGATACAACTACCCCCAGGTCCCTTTCCATTATTCTTGTTGTTAATACCTCCCCTGCCATTGTGTACTCTTCTCCAGAGTTTTTGTTTCCCAGGAGCATTACTTTGCACTTCTTTGCATTGAATCTAAGTTGCCATACATCTGACCATTCATCCAACCTTGCCAAGTCCCTTCTCATCCTTTCTAACCCCCTTGTGTATCAATCCAGTTACAGATCTTTGTGTCATCTGCAAAGAGGCATACCTTTCTTTCCAGACCCTCTGTAATGTCACCTATAAAGACGTTAAAGAGGACTGGACCCAGTACTAAACCCTGAGGTACTTTACTAGTAACCCCCTTTCTTCGGAGTGAGTTCTATTCACTATTACTTTCTGTGTGCTGTTGGGCAGCCAGTTTGCTACTCAGGCTACCACCCTGGGACCCACTCCCAGGCTTGATAATGATTATTAATCTTTTGAGCAGGACTGTGTCAAATACCTTGCTAAAGTCTAGGTAGGCCATATCCACAGCCTCTCTTTGGTCTATTACTTTAGTCACCCAGTCAAAGAAATCAATTAGATTCATATGACATGACCTTCCTGCTGTGAATCTATGCTGCCTTGGGTCTGTGCCCCACTGGCCTGTAGGTATTCAACAATTCTTTTTTTTCAGAAGTGATTCCATCACTTTCCCTACCACTGAGGTCAAACTAACAGGTCTGTAGTTTTCTGCTTCTGCCTTGCTCCAACTTTTGTAAATGGGAATCACATCTGCCCTCCTCCAGTTCTCAGGTACCACCCCATCCTCCCATGATTTGTTAAAAAGTGTGGTCAGTGGTGTCACTACATCCCCCCTTAATTCTTTTTGGATTCTGGGGTGAATCCCATCAGGCCCCATTGCTTTGTCCACCTTGAGTTTTAGGAGTTCCTTCACGACTCTTTCTTCTGTAAATGGACTGATGTCAACCCCCCTACCCAGAGTGCTTCTATTGTTTGGTTTAGATAACTCCTCCTCTTCTTCTTTTGTGAATGCTGAGCAAAATTATTCATTCAGTATCTCTGCCTTTTCACTGTCTCCCTCTGTCCACCTCCCCTCTCCTTTATTAATCTTCACTAAACCTCCCTTAACCTTTCTATGCTCCCTAATGTATCTATAAACGGTTTTATCCCCCTTCTTAACTGAGTTGGCTGTCTTTTTCTTGGTTTGGGCCTTTGTTATTCTAACTCTCTTCCCCACTTCTTTCTGATTTAACTGATACAGTTCCCTCATGTGCTCCTTCTGTGATTCCTTATACTTTTTGAATGCTGCCTTTTCTCCCTAACCTTCACTGCCACCTCTTTTGAGAACCATAGTGGTTTCTTACTTCGTTTTGTTTTCTTTATTTGTTTCACAAAAAGGCTTGTTGCCTCCATGATGGCAGTTTTGATTTTTTTCCATTGTTCTTCCACCCCTCCTTTCTGATCATTAGTGAAATAAGTGAAACAAGTATTTGTCAATGCTGAATGTTTGCTTGCTGGTATTAGCACTGGAAATGCAGGAGTTAGACAGATGCTGAATAGGAATGGCAGGGGGCATGGCTAGTTGCTCAGCCATCAAGATGCTCTTTCAGAGAGCTCCCAAAACCTGCAGTTTGGCTATTAAAAAATAACTGACTCATGACCTGCTTGGTGGTTCAGAAGTAAACGTTTCTGACAATTGAAGGTTTGTGTATTGCCAGAGGTGGAGTTGATAATCATGGGGTGGAAAACTACAGAAAATAAAGCTAACTTCTTTGTGCCTCATGGTGGGGCCACAAAGGCACCAACAACATCCTCAGAGGACATGTTGGAGGAGCCAGACAAGGAGGATTCCCACCCAGCATCACTTAACTCACTGCAACAGGCTCTCTCGACCCTTACTAAAATGGTTCAACATACGGACACAAAAATGGTCTCATATCATGACCATATGCTAGCTATGGAGCAACGTATAGATGGCTTGGTGAAAAACATTCAAACAAACTGCTGGCCACAGTGGCAACATCTGTGAAATAGCATGCCCTGTTGCATAGCCAATTGGAACATCTAGAAAACACAATAAGGGCCTCGCATGTCCGGGTACTTGGGATCCCTGAAAATATGGAGGGCAATGATATTTGTGCTTTTATTACATCTTGGCTGGAGGAGATCTATGGACTAGATCTACATGCTGTTATTCTCTGAGCTTACTGGATCACACCGCAGAGAGCCAGTGGGCAGAAATCAGACCCGCGTACTATCCTGGTGGTCACAATATCTTCTGTAATTTGCGACCAAATCCTACAAGCTCCCAGAGCCAAGAGGAATGTGCACATCGATGGGCCCCAGGTTATGTTATTCCTGGACCTCTCCTATGCAACCCGAATAAAATGAAAAGATTTCAATGCAGTGAGGTGGAGATTCCATGACCTAGAGATCCCTACAAGCATGTTAATGCTGGCCCGACTTCATGTGAATATCAGGTGCGAAAAGTATGTTTAGACAGACCTGAAAGAGGTTGGGAAAATGGCAGAAAAACTTGAGGTGGAAAAGGCAGCTCAAGAGGGAAAGGGAGAGATGTATTCAGAGTCAGAAGAAGGGATTTAAAAGAGGACACATGAATTGAGTTATTTCCCCAGTTCTAAGTAAGCTGTGCAGGTAATGCTCAAATTACTGGGGACTGATTCTGGGACTATATAAAAGATATAGCAAATGATATTATGGGACTTTTCCACAGATGCCAATGACTTACGAACAACATTTATTGAACTTTTGGTTTGTTGGATTTGATCCCTATGTATAATTTTAAAGTTACTGTGGTATCTCCTTTTCTGCGGATGACTTAGTCTCCAATGTGATCCAACTAGGAATGGACATAACATGTCTCCAGTCAGCGCTATATACAGTTTAAATGGTGGTTCTGATATTACCTCCTTCATAGGGAGAAATCTTGTTCTCTTAAGTTACTGAAAACCTGCTTCTAGAGTTGATAAAATAATTATTGGAAAAAAAAAAAGTTGGAAAGTTAAATAATTAACATGCTGTCTACCAAACTGGCTAAGGAAGCAAACTGAGAGGGGAAACTCTTTTATTTCATTTATGGGGTTATACAAATAAAGGCTTATTTAGCCATTTCTACACCTGTTTAAAAATGTATCTGGTTATATTAGTTTAAGGAGTTTAGCAGCATACAGCCATTTTGTATAATTAATGTATAATGTTGGATGATCCCCCACATCTTATAACAATGGTAACACCGACTCAAATCACCTAATATCAATTTTTTCTGAAAACATGTTGTATGCTCTTTTCCAAGTGCAATTCTTGTACTGTATAGTATAAAAATATAAATAAATAATAATAAAAAAGAATAGGAATGGCAGTGAAGTATTGAACTTCACACCAACCCTACTTCCATCCTGTAGAGATGGACAGGCATTGGGGTAAGTGTTTAGGTTGTCGCCCATGATGTTCATGCTATGTGACCTCACCCTATTCTGCAGACACCGACATGTGTTGAGGTGTGCCTTGGGGTATTTGCCTTTACAGTCACCCCATTAGATAAGGACATATTCTGAAATGGGTGCAGCATAGAAGAATGGGGTGAACTCTATGGCCAAAGATTCCAAGGTACACCTCAATGCCTGTCACTGGCTTGGGGGTAGGGGTGGGATGGCATGAGCAGTTCAGTCAGCAATCCAAAGCCACAGCCCGATGCCTGTCAGTCTGTACAGGGTGGGACGTTATGGTTAGAAACCCTAATGCCCCAAATATTTGTTAGTATTTGCACTACAAATTTTCAACATGGCCTTTTTGTGACCACACTTAATGAAAGCATTTGGGACATCTTCTCATGAAGAGTGGCAATGTGATTTTGTCAATGTGTCCCAAACTTTGAGTTCCAACAGCGACCGTGCCATTCTGTGCCGCATGTACAAAAACACTGATCGGGCAGGATGAGAAGAATGACATCCATAGAGAGATGTGAAGAGATGGCAATGTTAAAAATCTGTGGTGGGAATATTAAAAATGCTTGCACTTCCAAGCATACATAGAAACTGCGCGATGCTTGCATGTAACACAGTCATTTTTTGGACTTTCTTCACCAAATTTTCAACTTATGCATTGTAGGACCTCTGCTCATGAACATTGTCACTGTGATTTTCTTAATTTGTCCCAAACACTGATTTCCCACAGTGACCGTGCTCATACCTCTCAACCTCCCCTCATAAATCAGGGACAAGGCTTAAAAAAATCAACTAAGAAAGAACAAGTCTGTAACTTTTATGTTTGATATTATTTTGTACTTATAAACCCACTGTTTAGTCACAGAAACACAATCTTAGGAGGGCAGAGTAAAATTTTTAGACAAAACAAGTCCCTGAAAATCAGGGACAGTTGAGAGGTATGACCGTGCTATTCTGTGCCAGAAGTGCAAAAAACATATTTCAGTTAAGATATGAAAAATGACAGCAGTACTGTTCATAAGGAGGTGCAGAAAAAAGGCAATATTGAAAATATGGATTGAAAATATTGCAAATTTGCAAGTTACAAGCTTGCTTGGAAACTGCGCAATGCATGCTCATAACACACTCATGTTATGGACTTTCATCACAAAATTTTCATCATAGGCATTTTAGGACCTCTGCTCATGAGCAGTGTCACTGTGATTTTCTTAATGTGTCCCGAACACTGATTTCCCACAGCAACCCCAATATTCTGTGCTGGAAGTTCAAAAACACATTTCAGCCAGGATGTGAAAAATGACAGCTGTACTGTTCATAAGGAGGTGTGGAAAAATGGCAATGTTGAAAATCTGGAATGAAAATATTGCAGATTCGCAAAGTTACAAGTCTTCATGGAAACTGTGCAACGCACGCTCATAACACATTCATTTTATGGACTTTCATCACAAAATTGTCAACATAGGCATTTTAGGGCCTCTGCTCATGAACATTGTCATTGTGATTTTCTTAATATGTCCCGAACACTGATTTCCCACAGTGACTGTGCTATTCTGTGCCGGAAGTGCGAAAACACATTTTGGCCAGGATGTGAAAAATGACAGCTGTACTGTGCATAAGAAGGTGCAGAAAAAAAGGCAATGTTTAAAATCTGGAGTGAAAATATTGCAAAATTCATGAAGTTATGAGCATGCTTAGCAACTGCACAAAGCACACTCGTAAAACAGTCATTTTTTTGTTTTAGTCCACCAAATTTGCAACATAAACTTTCTGAAAGCCCACCTCATGAACACTTGCACTGTCATTTCATTAATTCATCCTGAAAGGTGGTTCCACGCAATGACCACAAAATCACCTTTCAGGGCTGAATAATGCCATAACAGTGGCTGAACTTATGAGGAGAGGTCCCAATAGCCCCATGTTGAAAATTTGGTGTCCAAAGTCCCAAAAATGCCTGAGATATGCATCAATGTTGAAAAAACCCTATTTATGCCATTATACAGCTTACCAGCATTTCTTCAGTTTGTGGTTGACTTTGAAGAGTGCAGATGTGTTCCTAGTCCACCAAAGATCATCGTGCTGGGCTCCAGAGGTAAGTCTGGGGAGAAGAGGGGTGTGAGGAGGTGGGATGCGCAAAGGGTGGGTGCAGGTTGGGGAAGGGGCCATCAGACTTGATGAGGGACCATTTTCTGATTTACAGGTTAAACAAAACAAAAAAAAATCACAGGACTTTTTTTTTTCAATTGGGACATTTTGGAATGCTGGGGAGGGCTCCCAGCATGCCACCCTAGTGTTTTTCTTTGGGGGCAGTAGCCTACAGGGGATCAGACACCCCCATCGACACATACTGAGGGGGGCCAAGAACCGAGGGGGATTGGGCACCCCCCTTGGAACAAAACAAATTGCTTTTGGGCAGGGGACATAGTGCCACCAGGGAGTGGGCTCCCCCATTGGTAAACTAAACTGGGAAGGTGGGGACTGAAGCCAATGGGGATTGGGGCCCCTCTCAGCAAACAAAGGATTTTTTGGGGCGGCACATGATGCTGGGGGGGGATTGCTCACCCTCTCAGCACTGGGAGCTAGTAATATTGTTTGTAAATATGGCAGCGGCTTGCCACCACATTCACAAACAATATTGCACTAGGCAAGGTACCACCCTGCAATGACGAGTCACTCCCTTATTGAAGCAGAATGTCTGACTCTGCAATGATGAGGGAGCCCCTGAATGCTGTGGTGGAAACCTTAAAAGTTGGTAGCACTTTTGGAAGCCAGTGTCATCAGCACACTGTGCCTTCATTGGTCCACCAGTGCTAAGCCCCCAAATGCAATGCCTCCATTGGCTCAAATGGTGCCGCGCCTCCACAACCCACTTCTCTCCTAAGCTGCCACATAATGTTTCTTTCACATGCGTGCAAGCAAACATAAAAAGGAAGAGTAAAGGGGGTATAGTCCAATTAGCAACAAGGGAGAGTCAGTTGTTGGAGAAAGATGAAGGCAAAGCAGAGTTGATAAACAAATTCTACTGCTTAGTCTCACGATAGAAGTTATTGGCAAAGGACCTACACTAAGTAAGACAGAGCAGGACAGTGGAAGGGCAGACACAAGTCCCTTCATGAAAGACAATTAAACAAACATATGATGGATAAAACCATGGGACCAGATGGTATCCATCCCAGAATACTAAAGAGCTTCAGGAAGACATAGCTGCACCATTAACTAAGTGCTTTAATCTATCTCTGGAAAGCAGCAGAGTACCTCAAGACTGAAAAAGGGCAACATTTGTCCCCTTACACAAACATGGTAGCAAATGAAGAGGTAGGAAACTACCACCCAGTCAGCCTGACCTCTATAGTGGGAAAAATTATGTACACATTACTAAAGGAGAGAATAGTTGACTACCTAAAGGAAACTGGAAAACTCAACCCCAAACAGCATGGTTTCACAGCAGGGCATTCATGCCAAACAAACATGATTGATTTCCTTGATTTGGTTACCAGAACAGTGGACCATGGTAGGGTGGTGGACATGGTGTACCTAGACTTCAGCAATGCCTTTGACACCTTTCCCCAAAGGAGACATGTTAACAAACTAGAACACACAGGAGTCATATAGAAAATATTAAAATGAATTAGAAACTGACTGCGGTATAGGATCCAGAGAGTTTTGGTCAATGGGGCATTATCAAGGGAGGGAGATGTGACCAATGGCATTCCACAGGGATCAGTGCTGGGTCCAGTCAGTTTCAACATATTCATCAGTGAAATCACTGATGAACTGGAGGGGAAGGTTTGCCAGTTCACAGATGATACAAAGCTCTGCAACAGAGTTGATACAGTAGAGAGGGCATTAGGTATGGATGCTGATCCAAGGAAACTGGAAGAATGGTCCAGCAATTGGCAGTTAAAACGTAACACCAAGAAGTGTAAGGTAATGCACCTGGAGAAGTGGAACCCAGGGAAAAATGTCTGTACTAGAAGGGCATCAATTAGAGGAGATAAAGATGGAAGGGGATCTGGGCGTGATCATTGCCCCATGGTATCCCTTCTAACAGTGACACCAATACAGTGACCTACATTACTGCTGACAAAATCAACAGTTTGTTGACAGGTCACTGTATTTGTGTGCTAAAGACAGGGGCACACTGTCTACCAGTCCTGTACCCCTTCCCGAAAAATGGACCGGGAGTCCATTGGGATTTATGTTGACCAAACTTGCAGTTGGCATAAATTCTGTTGCTGTGATGCCAGTTGATGAAATTGATGTTGAGCTGGCATTGTAGAGCATTACCAATGACATACTGATAGGAAAACAATCCAAAAAAAGATGCACAGAAGGCAAGTGGTATTCTCAGTTGCATAGGAAGTGGTATTACGAGCAGAAAGCAGGAAGTTATGATGCCCCTCCATAGTTCCTTGCTGAGGCTACACCTCGGGTACTGTGTCTAGTTCTGGAGGCATCACCTAAAAAAGGACATTGACCTTCTGGAGATGGTGCAGAGAAGGGTAACAAAGGTGGTGCAGGGGCTGCATCATGAGTCATATGAGACAAGACTCAAAGAGTTGAATTTATTCTCTCTGGAACACAGAAGCAATGGGGGGGCATGATAGAAACATTTAAGTACATCAATGGAATTAGCACAACTCCAAAGGAAAACCTCTTCCAGGAAAACAGGGTGGTGCATACAAGACGGCACAACTTGTGTCTGTTGGGAGGCAAGTCTAAAAACAGCTCTAGAAAGTACTTTTTCACAGAGAAAGTGATAGACCCATGGAACAGTCTGATACCAGAAGTGGTGGCATTGATGACAGTAAGGGAATTCAGACTCACTTGGGACAGGCAATATGGGCAACTTAGGAAAAATATAATTGGAGTAGTCATCTTGAGCCGACTAGATGTCCCTGTTTGACAATACTTTTCTTATGTACTTCTGTTTTTATGCTCTAGTGCATTGATTAGCCATTATATTGCAACTGAATTTAGTCACTAGCTGATTCAATAGCTAACAGTGCCTACAATGATTCCCATCTGTTCTTAAAGGAATTTTATCTATTGTGAACAGTGGTAATTTGCTTTTCCACATTTAGTGTCTCTAAAATATCTTGGTACCACTCTTTATTGGTTGGAATAAGGTCATCTAACCAGAGGCTTAAAATAACATGCTTGGCAGTAATAGCTATTAATGCCATGTGGCCATTCCAGAGACCAAAGATCTGGTGAGGATAAACCCCTGCTAAGCAAATCTCTGGGGGTAAAGAAAGTTTCCAGTTCCAAGAAGGGATCCAAGTGACTCTTCATAGCTTCCCTGAGAGGAATCACTTTGAAACAATCTCATAGGATAGGTTTGTGTTCCATCCACTAATCCATACCAAGAACACTTTGGAGATGCTAATTTATCCATTGAGTAAAGTCTCTGAGGTGTGAAATATAAACTGTGCAAGATTCTGTACTGTATCAATCTGTATCTATCTTGTTTTACACATTTATGTAGTGCTTTCCATATTGACTGCCATTCTTTAGGAGCTCACTGCATGCCTAGTGCCTCTTGCCAGTAATAATATATGCCCTGAGATTCTCTGGGGTTAAGAGTCTGAAAAGATTTATATAAACCAGCTGTGGAGTGAGGTTGTCAACACCAAAATATTCAAGCTGTCTCTACTTTTCCTTGACCAGGAGCCAGGACCTAGATGTTCGGCTACCGAGGGTGTCAGTTGCAAAAAAATAAAGATGGAAGATCTTGGAAAGTTGCATCACTCTTGTAGAGTTGTGAAGGTAATAAATCTGTCCTCTGTAGTAAGGGACCCTATAGAGAAGGGTTCATATAGAGGCAGAAAATGAGAAGTAATAGGGCATTGATGAATCTTTAAATTAGGGTTCCCGAATACTGGTTGAGAGATATCATAAATCAAGTGTAATCCAAAATATGAGATAATCTGAGTATGAGCATAACAGGGCCAGTAACTTGGAGTCTGTTTGAGAGTGGTTGGTAGTTGCAAGGGCCTAATAAAATGGAAACATCTGGGCTGTAGACCTACTGCCCTACATAAGTCTGTCTCAATTTGGAATCATGACGGGATAAACACTGCATCTCTTTTTCCATCTTCTGGGTTTCTCACACTGCAGATATATGCTCCTATGTATGGCTGTATAACAGAGGTAAAAGCTGGTAAGCCTTAACCCTCCCAGCTGTTGGCATGGGGTCATTCTACCACAAAAAAATAACAACTCAGCTACAACCGCACATCCAACACAGCCCCGACCACAAACAGAGTCAGACAAAACACCAACTAGACCCAAACAACATGCCCATCAAAAACAATGGGAATTTTTGTTTTTTTATTGGGGCTTCATCTCCTGCACCCCGGCTTGGAGGGTGCCCCACACACACCCCCAGAACTTAAATAACTCTGGAGGGGGGGACTTCAGGGATGGGGAGAAAATCGAAACAGAGGAAATTTTTTTTAACAATAAAAGTAGTAGCAGGGGAGACTGGGGGGGACTGAACCATGTCCCAGGTCTCCCTATTATGCTGTGCGCTGGTGCCCTAGCCACTCCACCATGGAAACCTGTATTTATGTAATAAAACATTCAGCATACTTATGAGAAAGAGTAATAAATGGAGATGGTTCATTTTAATTATATTAATATGCCCCCATAAAATCATGGGAGGTGCTGGCCACCTATGAAGGTCTATCATAATAATGCATGGAAGAGGATCTAAGTTGTTTTTGATTAACTCTGAGGAATGCCTAGAGAACTTAATGCCAATACATGTTAGAATATGAGCCACCCAGACTAATCTTATATCAGTGATATATATCCCTTTTACTTAACAAGTGGTTCAAAGCCAAGACTTATGTCTTCCACAAATTCAGTGTATAAGCTGAGATTCCCATAAATGTTTTTATTTTGGCTAGTGCTGCAAAGATTAACATCATGGGACTGTACACAAGTGGGGTAAGTTATTAGAATATGCTGAGAGATTATACCCTGTGTCCACAGTCATAATCCCCTTAATATGTGGATTTCTTTTTAAACAATTAACTGGGGGCTCTAGATATACTATATATAGGTCAAAAAGCAGGAAAGACAGTGGATATCCCTGTTTAGTTTCCCTCTCCAACAACATGCCATCCAATCAGTCCATACCACATACTAGCTATAGGATGCTGATAAAGGACCAGGTCCCTGACTATAAACTCCTCCAAAATCCCAAATGTTTTGAGAACCTCAAATAAATAGGGCCAAGATACTTGGTCAAAAGCTTTTTCTGAGTCCAGGAAGACCAGGGCCATGGAGACCCCACAACCCTGGCCACAGAAATTAGGTGATGGAGTTTATACAGTTGATCACTTGAGACTCTTCCTCCCCTAAAGCCAACTTGTTCTGCCCCTATTAGCCAATTCCACACTTTTAACAGCTGGTTTGTTAACATTTTAGCTAGATGTTTGAGGTCTGTATTTACGAGAGAAATAAGCTGATAACTCTCAGCCAGCATCTCATTCTTAATGGGTTTAAAAAATGAGTAATCCAGGCTTCAGTCAATGAGTAGTCGGGGATAATAACAATAATTATCATAATAGTAATAACTTTATATAGTGCTCTTCACAATGTATCAGAGCACTGTACACTAAAAGAATAACTAAAACATAACATATAAAAATACTATTCCATAATTCCATAATCCCTTTGGAAAAAGATAATTCAACATTTTAGTCAGAAAAGAAGTGAGCTTTGTGTCACGTGCCTTACAGAAATTATTAGAAAATTCTTCTGGCCCTGGCATTTTGTCTAGAGGAAGCTGCTGAATGGCTAAAGCAACCTCAACCTGGAGGATAGCACCTTTAAGACATTCCTTTTGTTGTTCTGTTAGGGATGGAAGTTCTATGTGGTGAAAATAATCAGTGACCTTCTCCAATACAGAATGGACACACAGTACTTCTCCTCCTGGTACAGATAGACATAGAAATCCCTGAAAACCTTAGCTATTTCTTTGTGTTTAGTAACTATATTTGGGTTGGGCCATACTGTCAGTCTTTTGATTACTTTAGTGACTTCTTGGTTGCTGGGGTCTAAACATTAGCATTTTCCTAGACCTCTCCCCTGATTCTAAATAATCAACCTTGACTCTGAAGCTAGCAAGTTCTGCCTTATCAGTTAAAAGGGTTGCATATTGTCTTCAAAGAAAGTTTAAAGTGAGACAATTTCGGGCGTATCAGACTTCAGTGCTGTAACTTTTTTATTTCAAAAATCCTATAATATATCTGTTCAATCTTAGCATTTCTTACCCTATGGTGCCTAGTTGCTAGTTGTATGCATTCCCTTCGTATAGTGTATTTCAACATTCCCCATAAAACATCTATGAGATTTAATTTCATTTCATTTATTTTGTTAATTGGGATAGGGCACTGGAACAAGTCCATTTTCATGCCTGGCCTGACCAAAAAAAAAAACCACAATGTACAATTAAACAGCAACAATAGCAGACAATTTACATGTAACAGACACAATTATCAGCAGCCATTATGTAACACTTAAAATTTATTTTAAATTTATTCATTGAAGAGGAAGCCTGAAGACTATCAGGCAAGTTGTTCCAAAACAAAGGAGCAGAAACTGAAAAAGAGTGTGACCTAAGCTTAGATTTATAAAAAATCAATTGTAAGGCTATCATTTCAGAAGACCTTAAAGAAGTCATAGGATTCCAAAAAGTCATCAGATCAGAAAAAAGACATTTTGAAGATAAAGAAAATTGATTTATATATTTGACAGCCAAAATAATAAGCAATTTTTGATTTGGGGGAATAACTAAGACAAATTCAAATGCAACAAATGATGATGATTATGGTATGAGGAACCTAGCACAAAACTACAAATACTGTTGTATGCAACCAAGAGCATCTTGGATTCCTTAACACCAATACCATAATATAAGATTGCACAATAGTCAAAATGAGGCATACAAGAACCCTGGGCAATAAATTTATGAACATCTGGAGAGAAAAAACACTCACTTTGTAAAGTACTGCCAGCTTCTGATTTATAGTACAAGTAGAAACACCTTGAGAATTGAATGGCAAACAAGGCTCTAATAAAACACCCAGATACCTAAACTCATAAACCTGGTCTACTAAAGCACCAGTAATATCTGAAATAGAAAACATTGGGTTAGTTTGAAGCATATTTGGATTACAAATAATGTAGATTATTATTTTCTTTATGTTGAGTATTAGCCCATCTTTTACAAACCAGCTGCAGACCTCAGCAAACTTTAACTCAACAATAGCCAAAAGTTCACTAAGTGACCTGAACTGATAATACAAACCAAGTCATCTGCATAGAGAAGACTATTACAGATCTTGAAGATGGGCAGCAACTGGTTAAAAAAAAACAGTGGCCCCAAAATCGAACCATGGGGTACACAAAAATTAACTTCAAAGTAGAAGAAAACACAAATCCAATGGACACAAACTGAGAATGACCAGTAAAATAATCAGTACACCAATCAACTACAGAGTCAGAAAAACCAAGATGCAACGATTTCTCAGTCAACAATTTATGTTCAATAAGATCGAATGCCTTGGTCAGGTCCATTAACACCACCCCAGCCATTAGGTCTTTTTCGAAGTGCAAGAGGGTGGTATCTGTGAACCTGACTGATGTATTCTCAGTTCCATGTAATTTATTAAACCCATGCTGTTGTTTAGCCAGAATGTCATACTTTTTCAAATAATCATTAATTTCAGTAGCTACTGTTTTCTCAAACAGCTTGCTGATAGGGTTTAGAATAGAAATAGGTAAAAAAATCATCACATAACAAGGCATTTTGTTTTTGGAACTGGAAGCACTTTAGCTCATGTCCAGATAGTAGGAAACTGCCCAGATGTTAAACACAAATTAAACACTGTACATAGTGGGCCAGCAATCAAAGGAGCAACTAATCATAAAAAACTATCATCAAGCCCACTCACACAGTCACTATGTTTATTTGGAAGTAGAATTAATAACTTCTCAACCTTCCTACATGTAATCCAATGAAAATAAAAAGGGCCTATTAATAGAAATAGGCTGAAAGCCTTGAACATTCTGAGGGGGATTGCAACCAGATTTCTTATAGGAAGAAAAATCAGAAAACTTTATATTTAGCAAATTAGTAATTTCTCCAAGATTAGACAATACACCATCAGAAGTAACACGTTTTTTAACTGGACTCCGCTCATTTCTAGAAAGCAAACCATTAACTGAATGCCAAAATCTATAAGGATTAGAACAATGTTTCTTGACATGGTCATTGCAGAAGGCATATTTAGCAGAATTTATCAGTCCACTAACCTTTTCCACAAGGACTTATAAATATTTAAAGTAGAAATAGAAGAATAATGTTTATAACTTGACCAGGCATGTGTTTGCCACCTAATTGAGCCCCTTAACTCACTTGCAAACCACCTATTATGTTGATCTTCTACTCTTAGGGAGCGAATTGGAAAAAACTTGTTCTGTATTGGAATTAACTGTTGACAAAAAAAAAATAAGTTGCATCATCAGGATATGGAATTAAATCAAGCAATGACCAGTCAATTAAGAGTAAATCTGATAGTATTACAAAACTGGATAAAGTGGGGAGAAACCCCGGCCTTCCTAGAGTTAAGCATAAGAAATAGCCTGATTATCTAACACAGATTCTGAAAGTACACCAATTTAAGAAACAATTGCTAATCTATTAACTATTACCCAGTTCAAAAGGATATGATTATCTGTTTGGATATTCAGCATAGTTGGATCTTTTATAAGCTGATGTAGATCAAAAGACTGCAATAAAGATTCATAATTCTGCCCATCTGCCAAAGACCAATTTAAATTAACTTCCCCTAAAAGTACAAAATCAAAACCATATATAAGAAGCATTGGCAGATAACAAATCTTTCAATCCTGAAACCCCAAGCTGTGGAGGATTATAAAGGCAGCCAACTGCAACAAATGTTTTGCCCCTCCCCGAATTAAATGAACCAATAGCCAATCTGGCAGGCAATCAACAGAGACACTAGAACTAAGTAGCAAGACATCCAACTATTCATTAAAAAATATTGCAACACCCCCACCCTTTTTCCTGCCACCCCGATGAGCTCTTAATACATTACACTCAGGTATCAAACACAAAGAATCCGCTAACAAACATTTAAGCCAGGTTTCAGAGACTGCCACAATGTCAGGCTTATAAGTATGGGTAGTAGCCTCAAGCTCATCTAGAGTGGGAATTAAACTATGTAAATTAATATGCATCAATTTTAACCAATTGGCTTTAGCCCAACTATATGTAGAATGCCCATTATTTCACGAAACAATGTCAAGTGGTCCAGGATTAACCTCTACATCACCTGATTACAAAAGCAAGGCCCGGATATTCAAACTGTGCCTGGCAGGGGTGCAAGCCTGGGCACAGCGCAACTGGGATGTGTCGGGGCCAGGAACAGGCGATATTCAGCGGTAATGCACCATGGCGCAACATCTTTGAATATGGCATAGACTGCGCATGGCACAGTGGCACTGTGCCGGTGCAAGCCATGGACAGGGAGCAAGGGGATGCGCCGGTGCAACTGCAGTTGCACAAGGTGCATTGCCCATAATATTCAGCGAAGGACATGCAAATAAGGCCATAATATATGCAAGGTGCAAATGGGGCCATTTGCATTTCATTATAGCCCCATTTGCATGTCTTGTGCAGGGCAGCCTGGCAGCTTGTGCCTGGCACCCTGCACAGAATGACAAGTGCGATGGGGATCCCGGGGCATCCCCCACCCATAACTGTGAACACAGAAATGTATGAGGAACAATCCCTGGTAGTTTAGTGCCCCCCCCAAGTCCCCGACTCCCCAATGAAAGTAATGGTAGACATGCCCTGGTAGTCTAGTGGCCCCCTTCCCTCCCGTGTCCCTGATCACTAGACTAAGACCTTCATGTAAGTCCCTGGTAGTCTAGGGGTACCCCCCCACCTGTTGCTGTGATCGCGGTACAGCACCATTCCATAGTTTCCTGGTGATCCAGTGGCACCCCACCCTCCCACCCACACAGCAGGCCACCCGTTCACCCGCTGAATGACAGGTACAGTATGGACTGTCTAGTACAGTATGCCCCTACAAGCCCAGTGGTCCACACTGGCAAGATCAATGGGCTTGCAATATACTGTACCTGTCATTCGTGGGTGGCTGCAAGTAATATGCAGGCAGGCTGCAGCGTCTGCCGATGAAGGGGGGCGAGGTGGGCAAGGGGTGCTGTGTGCTTGGAAGGGGTGGGGAGGTGCCACTGGATCACCAGGGAAATATGGAATTGCGCTGTACCACGATCATGGCAACGGGCGGGGGGGGGTACCACTAGACTATCAGGGAATTACATGAAGGTCTTATTCCAGCGATCGGGGACATGGAAGGGATGAGGGCCACTAGACTACCAGGGCATGTCTGCCATTACTTTCATCAGTGTATCAGGGACTCAGGAGGGGGGCCACTAGACTACCAGGAATGTCTAACATTACAGTTTTTGGGGCATCAGGGAATCAGGAGAGGGTCCACTGGACTACCAGGGATATGTGTGTGCCTGTGGATGGTGTTCTGGGTGGGTTGGTGGCCACCCACAGCTGGCAGGTGCTGTGTTGCATCCTGCAATATAGTGGCTCACCTGTGGGTGGTTGGGAGTTGTTCCCACTCCTCACGGGCTCTACTTTAAGCCCCCCTATGTGACGCACTGCAGTGTTGTGCCAGCATATGTGATGCACATCCCGGGCTGAATATTGGGGTGTGCCACATATACATGGGCACCTCTCCTGCATCTGAGCCACTTACACTTACATTACGCCCCTGCACATTGGGAGTTGCACTGTGTTGGGCAGTCCATTCAATATCCTGCTGGGGCACAATGCGGGGTTGTGCCAACGCAACTCTGTTGCACCATGCACAACTCCTTTGAATATCTGGCCCCAAGTGTACTAACACAACACAACAAACACAATTGTTCAACTTACCCAATCTCTCTAACCACTGACGTGTACATTTACCTTATATAAAAAACCCACAATTAAAAATACATCATTTATCAAAGGCTAATAAATTTTGTATGAGTACTGAGTGATGGTATTCAAGCAATAGGTTTTACATAGAGAAATTACAGTATGTTGATCTGATAATCCTGCTTGCTCCACAACAGGGATACTCATACACAGTGTGTTAAGCAAGACATAGGTACAACATAATGAGCACATCCAAACCCAATTTAATCCCATAGTCAAGCCTTCAAATAGCAGCACTCTGTACCTTAAAACTTTAAAGACCAAACTACCTGGCCCAGTCCCCCATGGTTTCCATGGACTCCCACAGACTCCCCAGCACTTGACCGCTCGTTGCCACCACAAAACCACCATTGTAGATGCCACCACATCTAAGCAGTGGTTATATTTGAACCCAAAACTCCTGACAGACTGGGCTGCCACCACCAATCAAGATGGTGGAGGATACGGCTTAGTGTACTGGGGCAGATGAGTGAGGCATATACTGTTGCCAAGCAATACACACCGGCAACACAGTACAGCTGAGCTGAAGTCAGGAAGAAAAGGCTGAACACATCAGCACAATGCAGCAAGCAGACTTAATGAAGACATCACTCTGTGCAAGGTAATGTGCTGAAAATTTAATAAAAACAGCAAACTCCTGGAGGTATTTAGTATGCTGTTCAGTTCAAATCATCTGACTTGGAAATTGAAATTCCAGCACCATCAGCAGTATAGACAGTACACAGCAGCACACAATTTCAATGGACAGGCTTGGAAAATGACAGTTAAAAACAGCAGTCCCAGGAAATAAAATCTCCCAACCTCTACACTATGCAGCAGATAACATTAACAGTATTAGGGAGCAGAATGACCACAGTCACTCACGGCCCCCAGAAACGTGCAAAGGAAATGTCTTCAGACTCCTTGGTTTCCTTCTAGTGCTGCAGTCAGGCAATAGGAGGATGCAGATGAAATGGAGATCAGTGGGGGTTTGCCACACTCTCACCAACTCCCCAGCTCTTGGCTGCACTTCACCACCATAACGCCATCACTGTAGACACCACCGTGATTAAGCACTGGTTTTATTTGAACCCCAAACTCCTGCCAGACTGAGCAGCCACCACCAGTCAGGATGGGGGGCATGTGGTTTAGCGTAATGGGGCAGGCAAGTGAGGCATATACTGTTGCCAGGCAATACACACCGGTAACACAGTACAGCAGAGGTGAAAGCAGGATGAAAAGGTTCAACACATCAGCACAATGCAGCTGCCTGACTTAATGCAGACAACACTGTACAAGGTAATGCAATGAAAACAAACAAAAACAGGAAGGTCCTGGCAGTACTTAGTATGCTGTTCAGTTCAGATCAGCTGACTTGCAAATTAAAATTCCAGCACCATCAGCCGTATAGACAGTACATAGCAGCACACAATTCCAATGGACAGACCGCCTGCCCTTGTAGAATGACAGTTAACAACAGCAGTCCCAGGACATACAATCTCCCATCCTTCACACTATGCAGTGGATAAAATTAACAATATTAAGGAGCAGAATGACCATGGTCACTCACAGCCCACAGAAACATGCAAAACAAATGTCTTCAGACTCCTTGGTTTCCTTCCTGTGTTGAAGTCAGGCAATAGGAGGGAGCAGATGAAACAGGGATAAGCGGGATCTGCCACACTCCCACTGACTTCTTAGCACTTGACTGCACTTCACAGCCACAAAGCTGCCACTGTAGAGATCAAACAGGCATTCACTGTGTTCAAAAAAATATCAGATTATTGTCTTTTAGATTTTTCCAATGTGTCAGAATCCTTCAAAACCTGTGTGTTGAGTCTTCATACTTTATCCCTCTCTTCACTCCCTCATTCGTTATGTTTCATATGAACTGAGGTGTGATCTGGGATCACTAATGGAAGTATTTTACAGGAATGCTTTCTTGATTAATGAAAAAGTAGTCTTTTCTGGAAAATGTGGCATGAGGAATGGAGTGAAAGGTATATTGTCTATCCATTGGGTGGAAAAATTGCCATGGATCAGACAGTCTCATACCATCCAAAAATTCCCTGAGACCCCTCTGATGTGGAGTGAAGTCCTTTCTGGCAAGGTCAGATTTGTTCAAATCTACTAGAGGCATCACGTTCCAATACAACCTATCAGGATGAGAAGATGGGTAAATGCAGCAAGCTGATGGACAAGGTCTATAAAAAAAGGTAGGAGTGTTTTCATTTGGGCCATTAACAGTACCCAAAAAGACTTCATGAAGGCCCAGTCTGCCATGTAAGAACATATATCTACCCTCCTGATCTCAATATTCTTTAATTAGCTGGAAAGTCACATTATGGACAACAACATTGTAATTCCTACCTTCTTATTGCTATTACACACCCAATACACCTGGCACACCAACTCCCTACAGAGATAATGCACCAGGTATAGTTTCAAGGCTTTCTTGTAAGTAAGCTATGCCTGCATTTAGTTTCTTCAGATGCTTAAGAATCATATATATTCTCCATTTGTCTTGGGCCCTTTAAACATTCCATGTGACAAAGTTGAATGTGCTATCCATTAACCAGCATATTCAAATATATGTAACAGTTTTGCCTATGATTAGTTAACCCACTGAAATTCAGTGCATTCTCCTATTGTATGCTATACACCAGGACCATTCTTCCCCCCCCCAATGCCCCACAGTATGATAGACCCCCCAGTTCCATGGCACCCTGGGACATTCCCTCTCCCTCTAGCCCTTTTTTAAAAGCCTACTGCAGTAGCCTATTTTCCTTGAGTCTTCCTTGACTCCTTTCTAATTCTACCATAATGGGATGGCCTCCCACAGTGATACCTCTTTCTATTTTGCTCCACTAATTTTCCTCTTTTTTCCCAGGTGGTGATAGATTTGGGGCATTAGTAAGCCTCCAAGACATGTTCAGGTTCTGGACCAATAGGGATGTGACTGTTAAAAGCCCTCTCTGTGCCCTGACAACAATAAAATATTGAAAGTGTTTTGCAGAATAATGAAAAGTGTTTTACAGAATAAGTAAGCATACTGCTCAGGGAGGGTGAGGATGGTGGAACAGAGGCACACCCAGTCAGTTGTTCCATTCCACAATCCATACACCATTCTGGGGGAGCATAGCTCCCCTATGGATGCACCCGCAGAGGAGACTAAGGAGGCTGAGGACAACTGTCACAAGGGAGGCTGACAGGAAGGAGGCAGAGGACATCACAGGGAAAGGAAGCAGCTCCTGGTGGGGGACTCAGTTATTAGGGGGATAGAACTGGGGGGAGCAGGGAAAACTGAGGTAAGGTGCCTGCCTGGTGCCATGGCTTGGAGGGACAGGAAGCGCATCCTCAGGATCACGAGAACAGCTACACAGAAGTCTGAGTTGGACATCATTGTCCACCTAGGGACAAATGACTTGCCTCATCATGAGATTAGAGCAGTGCAGAAGGACTTTGTAGAATTGAGGAGGGGCCTAAGACAAGTAGCACACACAGTATCCTTCTCTGAGGTGCTGCCTGTCAATGGCATGAGTGAGGCAAGAGTACTTTTCACCATGCAGTTTAATGAATGGTTGAAGAAATGGTGTGGAGCACAGGGGTTTGGCTTCATTGGGGACTGGGGTTCCACCTGAGGACACCAGCCTATACTGGCAGGATGGTCTGCATCTGTCCAGGAAGGAACAAGTCTTTTGAGCAATCGGTTTAAATGCTTCATTGGCAGCTTTTAAACTAGTCAAGGTGGGGGCACTGATAAGCAGCAGGAAAATCCCAGTCTCTCCCTACAAAACAGGGTACTAAATGAGAAAAAGACCGAGGTAGAAAGGTCAGTGGGGGATGCTGCAACAGAAGGTAAAGCCATCAAGAAATGGAGAGCAATGAGTACCAATGCCCATAGTTTAGTAACAAGCTTCCTGAATTAGTGGCCTTGATGGAGGAGGAACATCTGGATATCCTGGCAGTCACAGAAACATGGACATACACCATGACTGGGACGTAAACATACCAGGATACACTATCTACAGGAGGGACAGGGAGGGTAAAAGAGGAGGAGGAGTAGCTCTTTACATAAGGGAAGGAATCAAAGCAACAGAACAAAAGGGAAAACAAGGAGGAGAAGAGGCACTGTGGGTAAATTTGGAGACCGGCAATGGCACCACAATCCGCACATGGGTTGTTTACAGACCCCCTTCTCAAGGGGAGGAAATGGACAAGAAAATGATAGAAAGTATAGTTAGAATGGCAGAAAAAGGGGAGATATTGCTGATGGGTGATCCGAATATGCCAGATGTTAACTGGAGTGCAGTTGCAGCAGCCACTTCGAAGAGTGGGGTTATTCTAGATGCCCTACAGGGGCATGCCTTAGACAACTAGTATTGGAGCCCACTCGAGAGGGAGCGATCTTAGACCTGGTTCTCTCAAATGGAGATGAAGAGAGGATCACAGATGTAGAAGTGGGTAGCCATCTGGGAACTAGTGACCATCGAACAGTATGGTTCACAATAAACACAGCAATAGAGTCAAGCCATACAAAGGCAAAAGTACTGGACTTTAGGAGGGCTGACTTTGCCAAAATGGGTGAGTGCCTAAGGAATGCACTAGCAAATGGGCAGGAAGGAGGGGTGGAAGAACAATGGGGAATAATAAAAACTGCCATCACAGAGGTAACAAGCCTGTGTGTGAAGCAAATAAACAAAACAAAACAATGTAAGAAACCACTATGGTTCTCAAAGGAAGTGGCAGTGAAGGTTCAAGAGAAAAAGAAAGCATTCAGGAAGTACAAGGAATCACAGAAGGAGCAGGACAGAGAACTGTATCAGTTAAAGCAAAAGGAAGCTGGCAAGGCAGTCAGAACAGCAAAGGCCCAAACCAAGGAAAAGATAGCCAACTCAGTTAAGAAGGGGGATAAAACCTTTTATAGGTACATCAGGGAGCGTAAGAAAGACCAAGAGAGGGACAGTGAGGCTTAATAAAGGGGAGGAAGGGTGGGCAGAGGGTGACTGTGAAAAGGCAGAGATACTAAACAAATATTTTTGCTCAGTATTTACAAAGGAAGAGGGGGAGGTACCTAAAACAAACAGTAGAAACACTCTGGATATAGAAGTTGATACCAGCCCATTTACAGAAGAAAGGGTTCTGAAAGAACTCTTAAAACTGAAGGTGGACAAAGCAATGGGGCCTGATGGGATTCATCCCAGAATTCTAAAAGAACTAAGGGTAGAACTAGTGACACCACTGACTACCCTCTTTAACAAATCATGGGAGTATGGGGTGGTACCCGAGGACTGGAGGAAGGCAGATATGATTCCCCTTCACAAAAGTGGGAGCAAGGCAGAAGCAGGAAACTACAGACCTGTTAGTTTAACCTCAGTGGTAAGGAAAATGATGGAATCACTTCTGAGGGAAAGAATTGTCGAGTAGCTAGAGGCTGAGTGGCACAGGACCCAAGGCAACATGGATTCACAGCGGGAAGGTCATGCTAGATGAATCTGATAGATTTCTTTGACTGTGTGACCAAAGTAGTAGATCAGGGAGGGGCTGTGACATGGCCTACCTAGACTTTAGAAAGGCATTTGACACAGTCACACACAAAAGATTAATATACAAGTTAGCCAGCCTGAGAGTGGGTCCCAAGATGACAGCCTGGGTAAAGAATTGGCTGGAGAATAGGACACAGAGAGTAATAGTAAATGAAGTCCGCTCTGAAGAAAGGGGGGTTACTATTGGGGTACCGCAGGTTTCAGTATTAGGACCGGTCCTCTTCAATGTCTTTATAAGCAACATTGCAGAGGACTGGAAGGAAAAGTATGTCTCTTTGCAGATGACACAAAGATCTGCAACAGAGTTGATGCACAAGGTGGGGTGGAAAGGATGAGAAGGGACTTGGCAAGGTTAGAGGAATGGTCAAATGTATGGCAGCTTAGATTCAGTGCTAAGAAGTGCAGGTAATGCACCCTGGGAAACAAAACCCAGGGAAGAGTACACAATGGGGGGTGAGATACTAACAACAACAAAAATGGAAAGGGACCTGGGGTAGTCATATTAGATGACCTAAAGGTGGGCAAACAATGTGAGAGGGCAGCAAGGAGGGCTGGGGGGATACTGGGATGCATAGGAAGAGGCATCACCAGTAGAAAACAGGAAGTTATTATACCTCTGTAGAGACAGCTGGTCAGACCCCTTCTGGAGTACTGCGTGCAGTTCTGGAGACCCAATTTCCGCAAAGACATAGACAGAATGGAATCTGTCCAGAGGAGGGCAACTAAAATGGTGCAGGGTCTGCACGGGAAGACATATGAAGAGAGACTTAAGGAGCTTAATATGTATAGCCTTGAGGAAAGGAGGGAGAGGGGAGACATGATAGAAACTTTCAATTACCTCAAGGGAATCAACAAAGTCCAAGGGGGAAGCATCTTTCAAAAAAAGAGGTGTGCAAGAACAAGAGGGCACAATTTGAAGATGGGGGGGGTGGCTCAGAGGTAATTAAAGGAAGTATTTTTTCACAGAGAGGGTTGTGGATGGATGTAATGGCCTTCCGGAGGAGGTTGTGGAGTCAAAAACAGTGGTGGAATTCAAGCATGCATGGGACAGTCATAAGGCAATTCTAGGTGGTGGGGGGGGTAGTAAGAAGTAGGCTGCTGGTTAACTAGGATCTGCAGCTTATCCATTAGTTAAGGAAATGGGCAGACTGGGTGGGCCAAGTAGTCCTTATCTGCTGTCAAATTCTGTTTCTATGTACTGGTGTGGGTTCACATATGATTTTAACACAGGGATGCCTGTGTCTTCTTATACACCCACCCCTCATGTTTAGGGTAGGTACCCTTGTGCTCTGGTGCTCCTATAAATGAGTCACTATTTTTAATTCTTTTTAGTATCCCTTTTAGAGGCTTGTTTTACTCTAACAAAATGAGTGCTGCTTAAGGCACCCATGTTTGCACCCTGCTTACCAGCTGGTGGTCACTTGATGCAGCTTTTCTCTCTCCTCTCGCTAAAGTCCCTTCTTGAGGTATGCTTCTTTAGCTGCGAGAGTGGTACCAGAGCATGGGATGCACCTGTTGGTTGGTACCACGGATGACCAAAGCACCTGGGACTTCTGTAGTTTGGAGCAGCATAACCCTACAGCCTGCTCTGAGCTAGGAGTTTACAAGCAAATGGCTCAGTGTGACAGTCATCACCAGAAGTGTCCCAATATGGATCAGAGCATTCTAACATTGTGCAACCCAGGATATTTGGTTTGCATTTTAAACAAAGAAGTGTTTGTGTGTGTTTTTCTTTGTCCTATATCAAAACACCTCATGATATAATCAAACACCTCATAATATGATCAAATACCAGGATGAATACTCAGCCCTTTAGCTAGTGAATGGAGCCGACAGTCCTGAGTCTAAATAAAAAGGAAAAGAGATAGTTTGGGAATTATATTATTACTAAACAATTGTTTCTGATTTATTATACAGTCTGTAGGAATTCAAGTAATGTTGCTTATATTCAAGTAATATTTGCCTGGCAAATTTAAGTGTATGCGTTTTTCTTTTGAGATAATTATTACTCCTCATAAGCATACCTATTCCAGCAGCATAGTCTCTGGACGCTGTTGTGCTCTTAAGGGCCAGTGGTCTCTTTCTGAGGAACAGTTATAGAATTATACCTAGTGATGTCACTGCCTAGAGGGAGGAGTTTGGGTCTCTAATAGCCCTGTATGCATTTTGGGATCATTTTTCTTTTCTATACCTAATAAACACCCTACATTTCTATCTATGAGTATTCCATATAAATGTTAAAGTGATATCTTGGTCAAGCTAATCCCCCCATTTGATGTATTAGAGTAGAAAACGTATGTATTAGAATGGGGGCAGATCAGCTGACCTATGATGTCGCTTAGATTACAGTAGATATAAAAGACACCTCTGTGCCCCGGTAGTCAGATAGGTTGTGATCACAGATGATGGTGGATGTGCTGATGCCTAAGCTCTGTCCACTCTGTGACAGCACTTTACAGAGAAACTAAGTGCTGAAACTCAGGAGAAGCCAGAATTTTCTTTACTGCTTGCTTTTTCTTATTTTGAGATTATTTTTTGAATAAAAATCATGAGTAATTTGTCTGTTTTACACTGCAAGCTGTGTCTGAGTTATCACTTTACACACCTACTCACACACAGCATTAACAATTACCAGCCATGCAAAAATAAATGATAACAATGAATAACAAAGAGCATGGAGATACCTCTCTCTCCACCTCCACCCAAATTCCAGGGGCCATGTTTTCCAAACCATTTGGTTCATAATGGTCCTGGGCCTGTTAATAGTTTCAGCTACACATTCTTCAGAAAAATCCTTGTTAATGTGACAAGGGAATCATCTGCCCTGGGTACAGTTGGTACAGGGATCTGGAAAGGTTCCAGTAAAAGGCACACCAGCAACCTGCCCCCCCCACACACACACAACTTGGTTGGGGTCTACTAAGACAGGGAGCCTAATAAAATGCATTAGTAGGTTGCCTTAGATACCCATAAATGTGTGGCTACAGGGTCCAGAAATCCTAAGGATTTATGCATCCATAAAGCAAAGCATTAACACTGAGCAAGATTTCAACATGAGCTACAACTAATAGCAGATAAAACAAACTCTGGTCAGAGCCAACATGGCAGCATAAAGCCATTTACACCACTCATGGAGAGCATAGAGTAAGTAAGTAAGTAAAATTTTATTTATATTAAGCGCCCTTCCCAAGCTCAGGGCGCTTTTACAATAAAACAAGTAAAATCAAATTTCAAACAATAAATCAAACAACCATACAATACACTTACTCATTATGTTCCAACAAATGCTAAGGCAAAAAGGAAAGTTTTTAATTGTTTTTTAAAACTTTCAACAGTTTGGCATTCTCGTATCTGATGAGGTAGAGAATTCCACAGGGTTGGTGCCATATAGGCAAAAGATCTACCTCCTGACATCTTTAGATGTACCCTGGGAATCTCTAGCAATCCCTCATCAGAGGAGCGAAGAGAGTGGGCAGGACAGTAAGGCACCAAGAGCTCTTTCAGGTTGTGGGGTCCCAAGAGCTCATGGGAGAAAGTAAGAAAAATATAAAAACATAGAAAATTGATGGCAGATAAGGACCCCTAGCCCCATCTAGTCACCCCTTTTTCCTTTCCTGTAACAGTGGCCGGTGACCCTATTTAGGCATCAGCTGAGCCTCTCCTTCCCACTTCTAGGGTTTTTTATGTATATCCCAAGCATACTTGAATCCCTGTACAGTGCTTGCTCCCACCACTTCTTAGTACAGGTCATTCCATGTATCCAACAGCCTTTCAGTGGAGAAGAACAACTTCCTCATATTTCCTTTATCCTTCCCCCCTCCAATCTCATATCTTGCCCCCTTGTTCTTGTTCTCATTCTATACTGAAAGACACCACCCACCTGCACCTTATTTATGTCATTAAGATACTTGAAGGTCTTTATTATATCTCCACTTTGTCTTTGCTCCTTCGGTGAATACATATTGAGGTCCCTCAGTCTCTCCTCATATGTCTTGTGGTGCAATCCCTGTATCATCTTAGTTGCCCTTCTCTGAACCACATTCACTCTGTCTACATCTTTACAAAGATGTGGCTCCAGAACTGCACAAGATATTTCAGATGAGACCTCACCAGCATTCTGTACAGTGGTATCACCACCTCCCTTTTTCTGCTCGTGATACCCCTCAGTGCACACCAGTATACCACTGATTCTCCCTATAGCCTTTGTGCATTGCTTGGCCACTGTAAGATCATCCAAGATGATAATCCCCAAGTATATTTCTTCCCTAGTGACTGCCAGAGATTTGGCCCACCCCCATCCTGTAGCTTTCTGCAGGGTTTATGCACTCCAGGTGCATGACTTTGCTTATCTTCACATTGCATCTCAGTTGCCACACTTTGGACCATGTTTCAAGTTTTTTTAGGTATCTCTTCATTTTCTCCACCCCATCTGGAGTGTCTACTCTATTGCAGATCATGTTGTCATCTGCTAAGAGGTAGCCCTTTATTTCCAGCTCTTCTGCAATGACAATAATGAAGACATTGAAAAGGACAGGCCCCAGGACTGATCACTGAAGTACCCCACTGGTCACCTCCCTTTCCACGGATTGGATATCATTAACCACCACCTTCTGCTTCCTATCCCCCAGCCAGTTCCTAACCCACTTCCTCTGACGAAGATCTTCTTGAAGTTGGAGCTCATTTCAGAGAAGTGTGCCGTGTCCAAGATGTCCACTGGAGTTTGTGTATCTGCACTGACTGGAGAGATCCATGGCAATCAGAATCACAAGGTGGCATAATACATTGTTAGTGAATACAGTTGTTCACCCTGTATTTTTATAGTGTATAGTATGATTTTTTTTTATTTGTTTGTTAACTGGGTCAGTGCGCTGGTCCAAAGACCCTTTTCAAGCATGGCCTGGGCCAGATACTGGCACAATCAATGGCAGAATAGAGTGAACAACAGCAGTGACTCATTCATAAGCAAGTTCAGAATCCAGTGAAGTCAGGCAACATTCAGAGGTGGACAAATAATAATACAAGCACACAGCTCAAGATACAACACACAAGGTGGGCATTATACAAGACATATAAATACATAAATTCAGGCAAGGGATCAATGTTCTGTAAAAATAGGTCATATTACAGTTATGTGAAATGGGCATATAGCAGTTCTCTGGCTTTCAGAACAAAACTGTTGAATGTAGTCTCCAGAGGTTCCATAATGTTGTTGTACCACAGAAGGATACAATCACATTCCATGACCTTTGAATTGTGGCAAAACTACATTTTGAAAGGGATGGAATTCTATGCAGAGCAGCTCTCTGTTATACACTGTATATCAGTTCTTGGCAGACACTGTAAGGAAGTCTTTCCCCACCTAGGACACCCTGTTTTCCCTACCTACTGTAATGCAACAGACCCTACTTATTTGCTGGCTTTATTTATTTAGCTTTTGTTAACCAGGTAAGTAAACTAGACAAAACATATGCCTATTTTCAACTACGACCCGGGAGAGAACAGGAATTTCAAGATCATACAGAGTACAACTTAACACAAGTAAGGCAGATATACTGAAGTCAGAAGAAGCATAACATAAACAGTAAGATAACTCAGGTTACAAAAGTGGCACAGTCAAATATAAAATAAATACAGAGACACTAAGGCAAAGTTCAAAGCAATATATATAGCTATATACAGAATTTATACTTTGTACACATGACCATACCCTGGTAGCCAGGCAACCACAGCAGGACCAAAGCCTAAGTACAGGAGATGATATGCTAGAATGCAGAGCAGGGGACCAGGGTAATGAAGGAGGCTTAAGACAGTCACATGCCGATGAGAGCTTCAAGTGTTTCCACAGTGAGGTTCGTAAGCACTCATGGGAGGGGGAGTATGTGACCTGGGCAGGAAAGGAGTTCCATAATCTTGGGGCACAAGAAGCAAAATCCCTGTCCTTCATTTGGGTATGCTTAGCAGGAATCTTAAGGATACTGGGACCCAGAGACCTGAGGGAATAGGCAGAGGAGGCAGTAGGCACAAGGAGCTCTGCCAATCCAGGGGGTGCCAGTGCCCAGAACCTTGCCCGTGAAGCAGCCTAAAACAAAGTTCATGTAGTTAGGCGGGGAGAGCCAGCTGAGCTTACTATTCAGATCACAATGGTGAGTGAGGCAAGGGGCTGCAAAAGCAAAATGACAAATGTTACTGTAGGCTAAGGTCCACCTAGTGAGGTGGACCTTGGAAGTATGGGTAAACAGAAGGAGCCCATAACAGAGAGATGGTAGAAACACACCTCTGGCTAGTACTAGGCGAGCAGCTTAAGTGAGATTATTCTTCATCCTGTAAACCAGACCCAATTTCCAGTTAACAGTTCGACACACATTGTGGATGTGATAATCAAGGTCATGCTGAGGGTCAAGTGTCACCCCCAGGTATTTGACGGAGTCAGTGATAAGAATGGGAGCACCATCACCACTTCCACTTCATCAGTGTTCCATTATTCATATCTTATGCATTTGTGAATGCTAGTGTCATTTCTGACCCGACCACCTCTGCTTTTAGGGAAATTCAATGCATTCACCACCCTATTAGAGAAGAAGGACTTTCACACATTTTGCCTACGTCTGCCCTCCCCCAGTTTATTATCATGACCCCTTGTTCTTGGACACCTTTAATCTGAGTATGCTTCCCTCCTGAACATTATTTATACCTGTGAGGTATTTGAAAGTCCCTATCTTTTTATATTATACTATATCATATCATATCCATAGTTTCCTCCAGAGTATATATAATGAGATACTTTAGTCTTAGGCCATAATTATTTTATAATAACTGGTCAGCAATTATTTACATAGGCTGACCAAGTTATAATTAGCCATTATAACCTAAGGATTATAATGGTGAGCACAAGCTGAGGCACTCAAAAAACAGTCACTCCCTGATTGGTTATTGCTGTACTACTCGGTGGGGTAAACAGTTTCAGAAACATGGTGGCTTCTTATCCCGCATACCGAGGAGTCACCAGACCAAGATTCATCATTGGTTTCTCTTTTTTCAATCAGTTCAACATCTATAACGAACAAAAAAAATCTATCTGGTTGATCCTGTCATTCAGAACCCACAGTGGACAACAACTACTAGCGGGAACCAGAAATGGCTCAGAGGCCGAAGCTCCTGGCATAAGCCCGATTGCAATTGCAATCCAAATGTCTAGCTCTGCAAGTCAGCAAGTGAAAAGATAAATGGCAGATTAAATAAAAAAAACTTTACAAGTAAAAAAAGGAAAGGAGACAAAGATAGAATGTGTGTATGCGTGTACGCGTGTGTGTGTGTGTGTGTGTGTGTGTGTGTGTGTGTGTGTGTGTGTGTATGAGACTGACCCATGAGTGAGACACAGCAATAACAAATGCACTTTGGCAAAATAAATTGTTGATCAGTATATAAAAATAAAAAATAGGGAAGTTTCCTACTCATATGCAATGGTCACTTTCGGTGTCGGATGTTTAATAACCCCTTCAGGCTTTTCCCTCTGGGTTGATGAAGCATCCCACACCTCAGACAACCATTAAAGTCTCATAACACACACTTCCCCATCCATTATTCTATATATTACAGTCACTGCACCTTTTGTTAATCATTAAAGTTTTTATAATGATTTTTCAACAATGGAACTCACACGAAGCAGAGATGACTTGGCATCAAAAGTGGTAGGTAACAGCTGTGTACTTAACTTTTGTTTATAGAATGCACTGTTTGCAAACATATGCATGCACTGAAGGAATGTAACACTAAGTAGAACTCTAAATTGGGCTGATTAGTCCCTTTCTATGTTAACCACAATAAGTAAGAACGTCAACCATTGCATGGTGAACCATACCCTTTAGTCCTCAGTCAATAAAGGAGTATGCAGCCTGTGTATACATCAGCCTGTAGGTGGTGTGGGCTCATCTTGTTGAACCTTTACAGAAGGGAACTGAGCAAAATCCTGATTATTACCAGCCATTGCTGATCTATCCGGGAGGGGAGCTGAACCTGTATTATTAAGAGTGACCCCTTTCTAAGACCTTTCAGCCTATAAGGACTGAAGTGAACCAGTTCGGGTGGAAGCTTAATATGGAGTAAGAGTGTTGTCGGGATGAGAAGGGTGGATTGCCAGGTGGTGCTGTGAGGGTAGAGCATAGGTGTGATCTGAGATAAAGGTCCCATTTCTTGTAAACCTGTGTGTGGTTGGTGGTGGTGTATGTCAACCATTCAAAATGTGCTAATGAAGCCACTGTTGTATGCCATGTAAGAAGAGATGGAGGTAGATTCTAGCACCACCTCATTAGGATAGCCTTTTGGCTTCAAGTAGTACCACGAGGAGACATTTTTTGGATTGGTTGGTGCAGTTTGACACCTTTGAGGTATTACCCAGGAGGCTAAGGGTCAGGGTAACAAGGTCTTTTGTTTGCAGAATCTTGGAGTAGTCCTGAATTTCTCCTGTCCTGAAGGTCACCAGCATGGGACACTGCCATAGTATGTGCAGCAGATTGGCCTGTGGGGTCTGGCACCTCCAGCATGCAGAAAGGGGCATAAGTCTCTTCTTTTGGAGTGTGTCCGGGTATGGTATCATCTCAGCAGTACCTTAAGGTATATAAGCTGGCTCCTAGAGTCCCTGTAGACCAGATGGGCATCCTTGAGGTATTGCCACCCTTCAGTGTCTGTTGTCTTTATTTGAGAAATTAGAGAAATTTTCAGAAGTCAGTTTTGGGTAGTAGATACTGTGCATGCATTTGCAGGAAAGACATCATAGCTTCAGAGTCCAGTTCATAAAGATCTGCCATTGTACAGATACCCGCCTGCTACCAAGAGTGCCAGTTTATGGTTTGTCCCCCCACTAGCACATTTGGGTTGCCCCATGAGGGGCTGTACTGTGCAGGTGGTGCCCATAAGGGGACGGGACATTGAGTGAGATGTTTGCACCTGTGCTATGTTTCTCTTGTCTCTCAGATAACAGGAGGAAGGTGACCCTTTGGATGTCCTCCTTTGCTCAGCAGGTTCCCCAGCTGTTTGGATTCTGATAGGTCCATTTCGAGATTCATCTATACAGGGGTATTTGGGGTTTTAGGGAGAAACCATCTGATTCCTTGTGCAGCCCTATATCCTAGTAATTATCCCTGCTGTCATGGAAGACCGACTCCCCCAGACCAGTAAGCCCATAATCTAGTTTTTCCAAATCTTGGGGCTTTGCCTTAACAGATGAACTCTGCTATCACCTTGTTGATTTTCGAAGTGTGTTTGGTTGCATTGGGATAGGTAGGTTGTACATGAGGTATGCTATCTTAGGCAGCAAGAACATGAGTGCAGCTTCTACCTTGCCTTTCAGGGATAGGTGTGACTTAGTCCAGCTTTATGTTTCCACTCTGATGAAGGTTGTGATGGGTATATACTTTGCCTAAACTAAGTTTCTTCATAGTGTGGTGATGTTTATTCCCAAGTATGTAAAACCATGGGGCATCCATACCACTGGCATGCCCTGTAGGCATTCCCTCGTGCAGGGCAAGTTTAGTGGTGACAGCATGCCACACACCATTTTAGTTGCTCTTCTCTAGACTGCCTATAATCTGTGCATATCCATTCAGAGATATGGTCTCCAGAACTGGACACAGTACACTAGCTGAGAATTCATCAATTACTTAATTTTACTGTGGTGTAAACACCTCATACTTCTTGCTGGTGATACCTATACACAGGAACATCCCACTGGCACTCCCATCTACATTGTCACACTACTTGGCTTCTTGTAGGTCATCAGAAACGACAGTCCCCAGTTTTCTTTTCTCTTTTGTGTTCACCATTGAAGTACCCCTTCCATGTACTCCACCCCTTGGTTTCCATGCACCAAGTACTTGATTTCTCATTCATTCACATTCCCTGGCTGACCTGCTTATTTACTATTCTGCTATGTGGAAAGGTATTGTGGACCTTACGGAAATCTAGTTGAGCCACCTCCACCACTCCACCATGATTAATATCCCTCATCACCCCCTCTAAGAAAATGAATAGATTACTTTGATATCAGCTCACCTGTGCCCTAAAGTAAATCCGTGCAGCCACAGACTCTGTAAGTCACAGGATTCAAAATATTCCAGTCCTTTCCTTCAACAGTGTCTCTATTACTTTTACCTTCTCCAAATTCAGGTTGATGGGCCTGTAGTTGCCAGCTTACTGACTGCTGCCAGCCTCTTCCCTGTTTCCATCTTTGTACAAAAGAACCTATGGTGAGGGTACAGCTCTGCCATAGTGCTAGCTCACTTATTACCTGATGTTGCAAGCATTATGCAGTGAGGCAGTGATGCACAGCATTGCAAATGTGATGAAGAATGTACTTGAATATAGGTTCCCTGACAATGAGCCACTTCTATCACATTCATGTGGTACAGTAACCTAGTATAGAACTCTCAGCTTTGAACATTTAAATTATTTTATGCTCTAACACAGCACTTCTCAACAGTATCTAATTGGTATTCCCATACATACTGATTCAATATAAGAAACATGTTTTCCTGACATGTTATGTTGGTCTAGAAAGTGGAAGGTGAGAGGTCTAGAAAGTGGAAGCTGAGGTTCAATGCAGGGAAATGCAAGGTACTGCACCTGGGAGCCAAAAACCTGGGCCAAGTGTACACCCTGGGGGGATTGCTACAAGTCACAGTGGCTGAGAGGGACCTGGGGATGGTGGTGGATGTCAAGATGAACAACTTAGAGACTTGTAGGAGGGAAGCAGCCGAGGCTAACAGGATGATGGGATGCATCACTAGGGGGATCACCTCCAGAAGGAGATAAGTGACACTCCCTCTGCATAACTGCTTGGTGAGGCTGCACCTTGAGTACTGCGTGCAGTTTTGGAGACCACACTTAAAGAAGGACATTAAACTCCTGGAGAAGGTCCAGAGAAGGGCAACCAAAATGATTTGGGGCTTGGGGGACAGGACCTATGAGGAGAGGCTTGAAGAACTAAATATGTACACATTGGAAGAGAGAAGGGACCAGGGGGACATGATAGAGGTCTTCAGGTACATGAAGGGGGTAAATAGGAGAGGAACAAACAGGGTGCTTCAAAGGAAGGAGGAGGGGGACACTAGATGGCATGGGTGGAACCTGGAGGGGGAAGATTTAGGGGAGAAAGGAGGAGGTGCTACTTCACTGAGAGGGTGGTGGAGAAATGGAATGCACTGCCTAGGGGGCTGGTGGAGGCAGAAACAGTGGAAGGATTCAAGAGGGGGTGGGACAGGTACAGGGGAAGGGTTCTGGAAGCAAAATCCAATGCAGCAAGAATATTTGGAACAGGGAAGGGAGAAGCCAGAGAAGACAAGGGGGGCAGCAAGGTCAGCTCCCAGGGTGGGGGCTGACCAAACGAGCAGATGCGAAAGACTGTTAGGCCTATTCTGATGGCATTTTAGTATGTTAGTATGTTATAGATTGAAGCATGATACTGTTAGCCCCCCCAACAAAGTCTGGCCAAATGTCAAAGC
Source organism: Neoceratodus forsteri (assembly GCA_016271365.2). Classification (NCBI taxonomy): domain Eukaryota; kingdom Metazoa; phylum Chordata; order Ceratodontiformes; family Ceratodontidae; genus Neoceratodus; species Neoceratodus forsteri. The sequence continues at coordinate 50,306,456 of CM057449.1, read as the reverse complement.
AGTGTGCCACACTTTGAATAAAAAAAGGGTTTCTATCACCATCCATTAAGTTGCACACTTTCAGCATAACTGTAAGTCCTCCTTTGGTTATCACACACACACACACATATGCACACTGTGTCTCTCAGTTCTAACACAGTGCATGAATGAAACTAATATTTAGCCTGCTGTTTCATTTTCCAATTTGTAGCTTGCAGCAGATGTTTTGAAGGAGAAGGCTCCTGCTTATTAATGAACTGGATATTTCTGCCATTTTTCATACATTACATAAGTTAATTCAGTATGCCAATAAGAGATCAGTCATTTTCTGTTGTAATGCGTACCAAGATACTGAGGCAGTAACCAAGCTTGTAACTGTTCAAGCTAATCTCCTTGTATATGCAAATGAGGTACTTGTAATACAACCCCTCTCATTTTTGGATAGCACTCAGAAACTTTGAAAGCATAAAGTTTTCAGTGCTGGCTTGTCTATAATGTTTTCAATGCTGCTTATTTGCATTTTAGGTTGTTTTCAAAGGCTCAAAACAGTCCTGTCATACCACTCACACAGTGTGTAGTATTAATAGTCTTTATTTGTTATATGTGTGCAAAGCATATTTTTTACATTTCAAATGCTTCTTAAACAACAATTTCTGACTGGAAATACCAGGAGAGGGAATGACTTTGACATGGGAGAACTGAAGTAAGAACTACCCCCTACAGTCCTTTGTAGATTAACTCATTCACTACTGACTTTAGATTCATCCTTGAAGGAACTGGCAGGGCAGCACAGAGTTGAGCATGCACCACACACACAATAAGCCTAACCAATTGTAAACAAAACAGAGCACAGATCCTGGGAACAGCATGGCAGGCTTACAAATGTAAACAAAACAGAAGAAACTGGGCTCAAATGCTACACTGCACAACATAATTTTAAACAGCTACATGCTCAACAGATCAGAAGACAAACTTCTATTTGGTACTGACTTTTTATGTAGTACTGCTGCTTTAAACAGGAGGCAGAGATCTATGCCTCAGCACCAGTAAAACACCAAATGTAGGACAACTACTGTACCTCACATTCCAGCTATCACACTCTTTTTTCTCTCCTACATCATGGCAATACGTCAGCATGGCTCCACACCTGCAGTCATAAAAAATGGAGTTTGCCTTCCATAAACATTTTGTAATTAGCAACACCACATTCTACAACTAGGAACCCCTCTTCCCCTTAGAAATATAAATGCATGCAACAGCAATGACTATCCTCATACAAAACACTTTGAAAATGGAACACACCAGTAATGCAGCCCAAAATAAAAATAATAACAATTGGTGTGGAAAAGAAAGAATGTCACTGTAACTCCATTTAGATTGTGTGCAATGTTCCAGAAATTATAGATGGCAGAGCATTATTACTGAACTGCACAGTTTGAAAGGGTAGTGGACCATGCAATAAAAATGAAGTCTAAAGACACAGATAAACAGACCCCTCCTCTGACACATATTGATTTGTGTTCTACCAGAATCCATGCAGTGCTGGTAAGGTAGTAAAAGCTGGAGTTGAGAAGAAGTTTGTATATAGAAGCCCTGGATCTTCATGGCTGTAAGTTGTGTGCCTGTATTAGTTCAAATGGAGGTGTGTCGGAGCCAACCATCATGCACATATACAGTCTTCCTCCCAGCATGCTGCAAGAGACCACAGTGCATTTAAAATCAGGGAGACCCTGTTGCTAAGAAAATGTCTGCCTGAATAGTTGTTAACATTTAAAGGGGACATGGCAAACCAAATCCTGTCTGAAGTAAGGCACCATTGTAAAGATTGCATACAGGATTCCAGGCTGTGCTCAGAAGTATGTACTAATATTGTAGGAAGCAAACCAAAATATGTTAAATACCCACAGCACATGGGCTTCACTAAACTTAATATGTGCCTTAAAACAGAGTCTGTGAATGCAATCAAGATGAACCAGGGATGCTTCAGCATTACAACTCCAGCAAACTGGGAAAACTACTTCCAAACTGCTGTATTTGCTGAAATTGTATTTTATACATGTACATATTTTGCTTTACCTGTATATGTATATGATCTAACTAACTTGTATTTGTGATTGTTTTTAGTTCTATCTATGTATGTATCTACATCCCTCAGGACTTCATTGCAAATTTAATTGAATTGAATTGGGGAAAAAGTAGTGAAATCTGACAACCTTTTAATTCAAAGTGTTCACTCCATCTGACAGACTTGAAAATATTAGGACATAGTTGAGGTGGCAAGCTTTGTTTGTTGGGCATTTTGGAATATTTTGTGACCTCCCTCTGAGTAAATAGTGAGTTTATCAAGGTATTGCCAGTGAACTCTGATTTGTGCCACTGACAGCTTTGTGAAGATGGCACAATATGCTGCTCTTTTCTCCCACACTTTAGGAGGGAATTCTTGAATGATAAGGAGTTTATTCCATTCCCATAAAGTGTCATTGGCTTCTTGTGCTTTATTTAAGATATGCAGCTTGTCCAGAAACTTGAACAATTTAAAGGTTATTGACCTTGGAAGTTGCACTTTGGATGGCATTGGACGCAGTGTTCTATGAGCCTGTTCAATCACATGATGGGCCATTTAGTGATGGGCCAGCAGTTTTAGAGCAAAACTTCTGGACAGATTGAATTATGTCACTCCCTTCTGCTTTTGCTAAGAGACCAATTATCACCAGGTTGTTGCAATGGCTCCTGCCCTCCTGGACATTCAATTATTTTTCCACAACAGTTGGACTAGTTCAGGGTCCACACAGTGTCACCAGTTGTCAGCTGAGATGACACATGCTTCAGCATCCCCAGCTCTCCTGGTCAATTCATCTAGCACTGGCCAGATAGCCTTGAGATCACTGGACACAATGGGAAAAGTTCCTTGAGAAACCTTTTAACTGTTAAGGTTTCCACTGAGATGTTGCTCGAGGTGGGTATTGAGGCATTCTGGAGGGAAAGCTTGTGCCCTTGTTCCTGTACTGGGAAGGGTGGTGGAGTGGGTTGTAAAGCTACAGCATTTCCATCCATGGCTGGTCTAGTTTGAGTTTGAAAACACAGCCAAACACTATGGTAGAGATCTTATTAAATCTTGTTGCATTGAAATAAAGATGATAACCCAGAGTCAGATGCTGAAAAACATGTGTTTTATGTCTCAAAGGTATGGAGCTGAACATCTAAGTTGGCACTAGCTATAATGCATCATGTGACTCCTCTCCTAGTGTCTGTCTTACCTGTGACTAGCCTGAAAGAACTTACCCTGACTTTGTCCTTTCCTCACATAGAGAGCTATCTCCTAGAAAGGCTCCCACATGCTTCCAGATTTAAAGGACGAGAGAGAGAGAAAGAAAGAGAGAGAGAGTGAGAGTGTGAGAGAGAGAGAGAGAGAGAGAGAGAGAGAGAGATAGCTGGGTGCCCAGCTCCCCAATTTATGTGCACAGTGTGGTGAAAGAATGATCTCTTCCTTGAGTTACAGTTCCCCAGCCATGTGATGTGTGTGTGTGTGGTGCGTAGTGTGGTGTGTGTGTGTGTGTGTGTGTGTGTGTGTGTGTGTGTGTGTGTGGTGTGTGTGTGTGTGTGACATCATCCAGGCCAAATGGCATCTTACACACCTAGGACATTCTTTGCTCAGCTTTATGTTCTTGTTTGCAAACTGTCTGTAGTGTTGGAGATCACACCCTTACATCTGACAGGGTCTGTAGCTAGCTGGGGGAGACTCATCACTTCCCAGTTGGCAAGTGTTTCTCATAAGATCTTCCTAAACATGTGACCTAGAAGCTGTGTTTGCATCCATTCCCAAATAACAGAATTTATGAAAGAAAAATAATTGTAGTAACACATGAATAGCTAAAACTGGTCAGATGCCCATCACACATTACGACCGCATTAGCGTATTTGTTTGGTAATTTTATTATTGGAGGCACAAGTGGCAGAAAGTACCCTTGTTATACAGTCATTGATATCATGCTCATAACCACTGCTGGCTGAACTAGTATCTGCCTCACTATGAGATAAAATGTTGGCCATATACCTTCCATAATCTTTTGTGCTTTCAGAATGGTGACATGGGACCAACTACTTTTACTTCCTTGCATGTCATCTTTCATTCTTCTGGACAAGTGAAATATGCATTTTGAATGATACAAACACTTAATAATGGATCTAACTTACGTTTCACAAGCCATCGGCTTAAAAGGTTCTGCGAATGAAAGTGTTGGATAAGCATTTGCAATGTGGACAGGAAGGATTACCCCCAAAATAATATCTCCATCCTTGGAGAAACCTGTCTCTGCTGGGCTCGTTAGACTACAGCCTCGTTTCTGTTTCTGGAGAGTAACATCAGTCAATATAAGGATCCAAACAGCAGTATTCAGCATCATTGCTAAAGTATTACATAAGATCTCCTCAGTTTTATCTGCCAGAGAGAAATAGAGAGGAGAGAGACAGGATATAGGACAGAGGAGAGAGGAAAGAGAGAGGAGGGAGGAGAAAGGGGAGAGAGGCAGACAGAGAACACTGATGTTAGACATTTGGATTTTAGATAACCAATAAGCAATACAAGAAAAGGTGAACACTACAATGGGTGTAGTTTTTCTTTATTGGAACAATCTTTAGTACTATATCTCCCAACTGCAAATGTTAAATATCTATGATCTTACTGTACAAATTATAATTATATATGTTTTATATTTTCTTAACTTTGAGTTTTATTATCAGTATAGAATCATGACAAAAAAAGATTCAAAAAAGTTTTAAACTGTATTAATTTGGCTTTAAGGGAGTTCCAGGATGGCTGACTGTCTGGCTGTGTGAGAGGAAGCACTTCATGCTGAGGGGAGTGTACTGGAGAGACTGCGGCCCAGATATTCAAACTGGGCCCAAAACGTGTGCAATAGCAGGAGCAAGTGCAAGTCTATTGTGCCCATGTGCAAGAGACGTGATTTTCAAAATCGGAGCAGGCCAAACTGCGCCTACAGCCAATGACTGAATATCGCACCACCTGTACCATAGCACAACTAGGGAGGGGAAGCTGAGCAGATCTGATGTGCCGTAGCGCAACAAGGGATGTTCAGCTGAGCAGTCCAGAGGTGCCATAGTGCAACTAGGGATCCCCCCAGCTGCAGAGCAATGTAACTGCACAACCAGGGAGGTAGGGGCCCACCACCCATGCCACAGATGGGCACAGGAACACACAGCAGAATAGACATCGTTCTCCCACACCCCAAGCACAGCACAACTGGGGAAGGGCTGGAATAACCACTGGTCCATGGAGACAAGCAACCAATCCACAGCCTGGCCATGGTGCCCCATCATACCTACCAGCAAGCTGTGACTGGCACACAAGGAGGGCAGACCACACTGTGCCACACCATCCCCCCAGTGCACTGCACACCCTGCACCGTAACCCACAGACACCCCCCCCATGAGCAGTGACCACCACTGCAGGAAACACATGCATGCTACCACCCCCACTGTGTCAATGCAACCCTGTGCACCACAGAACCATAAAAGACAGCCCCACCACGAGCACCCATCAGTGGGTTACAGCACACGGCAATGCAACAACGGCAGACACAGTGCCACCATGCACAGTCCCCCCAGAGGTACTGCTGAGAGACAGACCATGCATTGGCACAAGAGGTACCCCACATGGGATGGTCGTGTCCATGATAACACCACCAGTGGTACAGCACCCTGCACAGTATTCCAGTGACACACCCCAACCCACCACTGGCCACAACAGCCAGCACAGACACCCACAGTGGTGCGTGAAAGCATGCACCACACCGGATGCCACATAGGGTATGGACAGACACCCACCCACACCCAAGGGCACAACAACACAGGGATGCAGTGGTGGGGCAACCAAGCCCCCATTGTAGTCCCATGTAAGCCGTGTACACACAACCCGCAGTCCACCATGGCACTGGAGTGCCAGCCACCCTGTGCAGGCACCGTGAACCTGTACACCACCAGTAGTTCCCCGGAGTACAAGCCACAGACAGTGGGGCACATCCCCTGCAACACACACAAGCCACAGCATGGAGGTGGGACAATGAACGTGTTGCCCACAGTGCTACCTGAGCCAGGTATGCACCACACCAGAACATGGGTAACCCAGCAAAGTGGCGGGTAGAGTGTCCGCCCTGCAGGGAATGCCACCACTGACATGCCAGCAGACCGTGCATGTGTGTCGGCTGCACAGGCCAAGGACGGGCCGATGGGTGCGCCATGGATACACACCACACCCCATGGACCACTGCACACAGTCATCCAGTGCACAGGGAACAACACACACAACACAGACACTGACTGATATCTACCCCCACACCATAGTCACCTCCACACAGACACACACACACCCATGACTGCACCACCCCTGATGCCATGCACTCCACTGCAGCTCAGCACCTATAGCCTGCTGCAGATCAGACACCACCACAGTATTTATATCAAAATCAAATGTATTGGAAATATAAAAGTGAACTATGTACAATAATAACAACTATATTAAAGCTTGGGGTGAGGGAAACAAACAAGGTGGGGGTGGGCAGGGGAAGGGGTGGACAAATGGGATGGGATAAGAGGGGTGTGAGGGTGGGTCCAGGGGGCTAGGGAAAGTCAGAGACCAAAGGACCGTCATCTCGACTGCCACTCCTGGCTCTGGGACCTCCTGCCTCTGTGCCTCCTTAGCACCCCCGTTGCATTGAGCCTCCTCAAGATGTCCATGGACTCACGGGCCAGATGCAGGAGCTCCCTTAAGGTGTCCCTAATTTCTTGGAGATGGTGTGTACCTAGGACAAGGGAGCATAGTCAATAAGTGTGAATGCACAACCCCATATAGCCTGCCCACTGTGCATGGCATACGGCCATGGGACATGCCACTGTGATGGTGTGTTACCACCCACAGTGATCACATCCACAGGACCTGCCCACCCAGGTGCACACAGCCATGTGGAATGCTGCACACACACACACACACACACACACACAGGCCATGTCACGCACAGCACCACCATGTCCGTTTAGTGGCATGGCTATGTGATGCAAAGGCAGTGGCACAGCCCTGCACCTGGTGCACTCATAGACCACCAGTGATGCACACCCAGACATGCATTGCCACTGGACAGTGTTGACTGTAACAAGTGGCGTGCATGACAGTGATGTCGATGAATGGTGACCATGCCCCGCTGCCCACCCTATCACACAGCATGCAATACTAATCATGGATGCATGGCACTCACCCTCATCGGGCCAGTCAGGTGGGCGTTGATGGCCCTCGGCCCACCTGACTGCATTGTCCTCACCTCTCTGCTGCTCTGCCCGCACCCTGTGGATTTCTTTCAGGCCTGTGGGTAAAACAAGGAGAGAAGAACATGAGTACATTCCTGAAGCAAAGTCCCCTGCCCCAAGGTGTGTGCCTCCCACCCAGCCAGACCCACCACACCCCACACCCTGTGAACACCGCCATGGCCAACCCCATACAGTCCCTCCCCTATGTGCTGGACACGTACAACACTGTGACTCATATGGATGATAAAAGTGTGTTGACAGAACCCCTACCTGGACATAGCACTGTGCCCCTTCTGGCACATGCCCGCAGTCAGGCCAGTAGCTCCAGCTCCCTCCTGCGCAGGTCACCATAGCAGTGCTTGCACTGCTCAGGTGTACGGCCCCATCCTGAGGCCTCTTCCAGGGCAGTGGCCACCTCCTGCCACACCTGGGTCCTGGCCTTGTCCAGGGGGACCTCCCCAAAGAAAGGCCCATGGTGTGGCTCAACTGTGGCCACCAGATTGGCCAGCTCAATAGCCGTCCATTGTACAGCTCATCTATGTGCCATTCCAGCAGCTATAGTAGGCAATATGGTGCTCTGCAGTGTGGCTCCCCACATGCAGATGCTGCATGGTACAGCGCTGCCATTCCCTATCGCACTGTTACTGAACAGCACGATAGAGGTGCACCTTTGCCTAATGCATGGCACCAAGGGGGCAAAGATTGAGCACTGGGTCAAGGGTCTCTGGTGCAAGGCCATGCACAGTGCCATTGGATGACAATGCATGTAGCGTGATTGGCTGCCTGTGTGCCAGCACCATAGCAGACTACTGGGCAGTTGGGCCATTGCACCTATGATGGCCCAGTGCCACAGTGCCATGTAGTGACCATCACTATAGCACCACTGGCACAATGATGGCCATGCCCCGCATTGCCTACTGTGCACAGCACGGCAGACACCTGCGTCAGCAACCCGGACATGCACAGTAAGGTGTACTATGCATGTCACAGGACTGCGCCATTGGCTCAGCACGTTTAACACAATTGCGCAAAACGCAACAGCATGATATTCAACTGTCATATGCAAATCATCTACTCAGCCATTCAACGGTGTAGCACTGCAATTTGCATCTACTTAAAGTTGCTCCTTGCCTCATTTGCATGGATTGCGCCATAAAGGTGTGACAATGTGCTGCAGTGGCCATAATCGGTTACTGCAGTTTATGGGTGAGTTGCATGCTGTTTGGAAGTGTGGACTGTGGATTCAGGGACATGCATGGGACTGCACAGTCATAGGTAACAACTGCCATTCTTACAGGCTACATAATGACCGAGCACATTGTTGGAGAGGAGGAAAACAGTAGTGGGAGGAGGAGGAGGAGGTTGAATTTTACAAAGGCCAAAACCGAGGCCCTTATCAAGGCCTACCTGGATCAGGAGCCACTGCTCAGTGGATGGCAGAAAACCCCTCAGGCCCGCACTGCTGCATGGGACAAGGTGGCACGTGCTGTGAACTTGCATGGCAGCCACCAGTGCTCCATGCAGTAGTGTAAGAAGAAGATGGGCATGGACAGGAGGAGGGTAAAGGAGAAGGTGGCTGCCTTCAGGGCAGCACATGCTGCAACAGGTAGGGGACAGCTGGAGATGGTACAGCTCACCCCAGCAGAGGAAAGGCTTGCTGGAAGCATGCAGCAAAGTGTCATTGAGGGTGTTCCGGGTGGTGGCTTCCAGATGGGTGGTAGCCCATCACTGCATGGTAAGTCATGGTCTGTCTGGGGGACCAGGGTAGGTCACATGCAGTAACGTGACTTTGCTTTCTTTTACAGATCCTGAGCATCTGCATGGGTCAGCGTTGGTGGGCCTGTCCACTGCGGACAGTTGGATCGAGTTGGAGGTGGGACCATCCACCTCCACAGGTATATGTGGATCATTGCGACAGTGGGGCTGTCTGGCTGTCCACACTGATGATGTTGTGACAGTTGTGGAGGAGGCCCTGCCTGTGTCCCAGTGTGCTGGCATCCATGGTTGGCAGCACGCTTTGGCTGTGGCTGTGGCCGGGGCAGAGTCCGACACCAGTGATGATGACACGACCATCATGGGCAGTGACACGTGTGTGCCACAGGATGGACACACAGTAGGGCAATTCACACCCATGGCTGTGGGTGGTGCCACTGTGGAGGCCTGCATGTCACCACAGTCCCAGGCTGTGCCTGTCAGCACCAGTGGGGCAGCACTGGTGTGTGTTCAGGACAGTGGGACTGTTGTGGCCACTCCGGTGGCACCACTCAGCCCTGGGTGTGGTAGCCAGAGGGGCAGCATCAGCAGTCGCCCACTGGGCTTGAGGGTACTGGGTTCAGCGGCGGCATCTGTGCACTGCCTGTGGACATGCCCAGACCTGGTCCTGTTGCACAGCACCCACCCTCAAGGGGTGCTGAACATCAGGGCCTTGCACACCCTGAGGGACAGGATGCCGAGGAGGCTGATGACCTCTTGGATGAGCACACCTGCCTACAGCGAGCATCAGTCCAGCAGCAGATGCAGCTTGTGACGTCCGTGGATGCACTGTGTGTGTCTCTGGAGTGGGCAGATGAGCACCGCAACAGGGTCACCGAACTGATCATGGCAGTGATGGACTGTTTGCGGGAGGATGTAACCGCTGCCATTGACAGGCATGCACAGGCATTCATTGCTGTCATGGCCACAATGGGCACACAGCCAGGTGCCCATGCATCGCGGACACCACGCAGTGCACTATCCACCCCCCATTCCCGGCGTTGTGTGACTCCCACCCTGTCAATGCCGGGTTCAGCTATATGCATCCCAAGCACTCCTGGTGCAGGCACGTTAGGTGTGCTGCAGACCCCTGCGAGGGCATGGTCGCATTGACACAGTGGAACCCCTGGGGGACCATTGGTGCTACCCCATGAGGCCAGTGGACAGCCTGCCAGTGCTGGCGGGTGTTGGCGGGGCCACCCACACATCAGTGATGGCCGTGGCACTGTGTCGTGGGACTAACCTGTATTCCAGTGGGGCTACTGTCTGGTGCTGCCCTGTGTGCATTGTGTGTGTCAGTGGGCAGTGCACAGGTGGGTACCCAGCCCTTCACACAGACACACAGTCCACCTGCACACCCTCCCAGCTCCTGTCCACAGTTGTGTGTGCATGATGATGCCTGCGTTGTGCTGTATACGAATATGCAATGGTGCTCAGCATCTGACACACACACATGGACAGGCAGTGGGCGTGATGGACTGTGGACATGTGTGTTGCTAGGGTGTGCATTCTGCTTCAGTGTGCCTTCTGACCTCTGTGCATGTTTGTTACATTGTGTGTGTGCGTGTGTGTCCTTCAGCGTGGCATGTTAATCCTCACCCATTCCTGGCTGTGTGTGTTCTTCTGTTTTCTGCCACTTCCCTTGACAGCATGCACCCCCGGTGAGTGTTACTGCATGTTTGTGGGTTGTGCCATGGCCACTGGTGGTTGCGCATGGCCCCATGACTTACCTGGGTTGGCTGAAGTGCTCCTCTGTGATGGTGTCCCAGTGCAGCTGTGCTAGCCGGAGCAGTCAGGGGTCCCGTCGGCCAAGGCAGGCTGCCCATCACCATCATCACTGGCGTCCCCATCACTGTCCCCCTCTTTGACCTGTATGGCTATCCCACAGTCATTGACCATGTTGTGCAGGATGCAACAGGCCAGGAGTATCCCGCAGGCCTTTGAGAGGCTTTACTGTACAGCACTGCCGGAGGTGTCCAGGCAACAGAAATGTGCCTTCAGCATCCCGAACACCCACTCGATGACATTACATGTGGTGGCGTGTGCCTCATTGTAGCGTTGTTGTGATGGGGTCATGGGATGCCAGTAGGGTGTGAGCAGCCAGGGACAGAGTGGGTATCCACTGTCACCTGTGTGTAGAGGGTGGAGGTTAGTTTGGTGATCAGCATCACCCTGCCCCAGGCCATGTAGGCCACTACCCATACCACCTCTGGCCTTGCCCCCCTAGGCCCTATGATTGTCCATGTTGTTTGCATACTCACCCACTAGGTGTCCAGTGGGAATGCCCCTACTCTCGAATCTGTGGCACAGTGCTGACTGGTGCCAGATGAAAGAATCATGTGCTCCCCCAGGGTGCATGGCACAGACTTTGATGATGCACCCCCTGGCATCGCACACCACCTGGCAGTTGATGCTGGTATAGCCCTTGCAATTTATGTATGTGGCCCCCTCCGAGCCAGGTGGTGTGTGTATGGCTACATGGGTGCAGTCTATTGCCCCTAGCATGCCAGGCATACATGCTACCCTGTGGAACTCCTGTATGTTTGCTGTGCGCTCCGCCGCTGTACTGGGGAAATGGATGTACTCCTCAGCATGTGGCAGCAGTGTGCTGAGGAATTGGGTGAGGTGGCATGATGTGGCTGACTAGGTTATGCCTGTAGTGTCCCCAGTTGGTCTCTGGAAGGTACCCGTGGCAAGCAAGCACATGCAGGCTGTTACCTTGGTCTCCACTGACAGGGCATGGCTCTGTCATGTGGGTGCCTGCATCACATCACTGCACAGCTCACAGAGCCACCTCAGAATTGCCCTGTTCAGGTGGTACCAGCCCACAATCTTAGTATCTGTGAACAGCTCAAAGCTGGTGCGGGCTCGGTACTGCCTGTTGGGGGCATACTGCCGATAGGCCCTTCCATGGCCACACCCCCTGCTGCCTGCCTTCTCACCCCCCTCATTATGGCCTCCGTGTGGAAGGTGGCACTGACCATGTCCCTGGCTTGTGTTCCCCCCCCGGCAGTTGTTACTGTATTCCTCCCGCTGTCCTGGCTGCTACCTCCCCTGCACCGGGTACACCTGCCTGTGCTGGCCTCTGTGTTATGTGGCTCCCCACACCTTCCCTGTGCCTGGCTGTACAGTGTGACCTTTCCCTGGCCTGCCCTGTTTGTGCCTCCTGCCCTGTCTGTCTGCCTCTGCCTCTGACACATGTGGCTTCCCTTTAGCGTTCTTGCACCTCTTCCTTGCTCCTTTTTATTCTGGCTAATTTCCGCTATGGAGCAACTTCCGCTTGCTCCACTGTTGCACATTGCGCAAGTCTCTGAATTTCACACTGTGCCATTTATGCATGGTTCCTCCCCCTTCAGTTGCGCATGTCTTCATTATCATTGCGCTGTTGCTCAGCATGATTTCAGGGGCAAAACTGCCTCCTGCTGAATATCACAGAATGACGCAATTTCAGACTTGTGCAGGTGCAACCCTATTGAGCATGGCTCAACTCTTTTGAATATTTGGGCCTGCATGTCTAAGGGTTGGTAATCAGCCTCAGAACTACTGACATAACATCCATCTCTACATCTAATAACATTAACAATTAACTGGGATGTCTGAGTGTTTTCACAGAGTGGAGGAGACAAAAAGAAGAAATAAACAGATTTTGGAGACATGAGAAATATGTTGAGATCAGCTCTTGATGTATCATACCTCCAACTGGAGAAATACCAACCACCTCATCTTCAGTGAAGGCAGAAGCAAGTTATCAGCCTCAGTTGTCCTCAGGAGTAGTCTTTACATGCTAGGTCACTACAAATCCACTTTAATGTTTGCTTTGTTAGCTACCCAGGGTCCCTAACAAAATCATTTTTATGACTCAAGCAACTTGAGCTGTCAGATCAGCAGGGGCTGCCTGTCACAATTACAGTTGGAAAATCAACTGAGCGGAGCCACTGTGCAATGTCAATGGCAGTTTTAAAGAATGCCAACATAGAAACATAGACTTTGATGACAGATAAGGACCACTTGGCCCACCCAGTCTGCCCATTTCCCTACCTACTGGATAAGCTGCAGATTCTAGTTAACCAACAGCCTACTTCCTGCAACCCCCCACTATAATTGCCTTGTGTCTGTCCCATGCATGTTTGAATTCCCGCACTGTTTTAGACCCAATGACCTCCTCAGGAAGGCTGTTCCGTGTATCCACCACTCTCTCTGTGAAAAAAATTTTCCTCACATTACCCTGATCCATCCCCCCATCTTTAAATTGTGCCCCCTTGTTCTTACACATCTCTTTTTCTGAAAGATGCTACCCTCCTGGACTTTGTTGATTCCCTTGAGGTACTTGAATGTTTCTATCATGTCCCCCCATCCATCCTTTCATCAAGAGTACACATATTAAGCTCTCTCAGTCTCTCTTCATATGGTGTCTGCTGCAGACCCTGCACCATTTTGGTTGCCCTCCTCTGGACTGCTTCCATCATGTCTATGTCCTTGCGTAAATGAGGTCTCCAAAACTGCACACAGTACTCCAGATGGGGTCTCACCAACTGTCTGTACAAAGGGATAACCACTTCCCTTTTTCTACTTGTGATGCCCCTTCCAATGCATCCCAGTATCCCTCTGGCTCTCCTTACTGACTTTCACATTGCTTACCCACCTTTAGGTTATCTGATATGACTACCCCCAGGTCCCTTTCCATTTTTGTTGTTGTTAGTGCCTCCCCTGCTACTGTGTACTCTTCTCCTGGTTTTTTTGTTTCCCAGGTACATTACTTTGCACTTCTTTGCATTGAATCTAAGTTGCCATATGTCTGACCATTCCTCCAACCTTGCCTAGTCCCTTCTCATCTTTTCTACCCCCCCGTGTATCAACTCTGTTACAGATCTTTGTGTCATCTTCAAAGAGGCATATCTTTCCCTCCAGACCCTCTGCAATGTCACCTATAAAGATGTTAAAGAGGACTGGACCCAGTACTGAGCCCTGAGGTACTCCACTATTAACCCCCCTTTCTTTGGAATGTGTTCCATTCACTATTACCTTCTGTGTCCTGTTGTGCAGCCATGTAGTCATTTCCTGTTTTACAATCCCATTCCTATCTGACTGAGTAGGAAAAAATGTGAAATTGGGGGAGAAGCTGAAACTGCACATTATTTTGAGAAAAGTCCAAAACTGTTAGTGTACAAGTGAAAAAATGTTGAATAAAGATCAGATCCTAGAGGGGGTTGATGGTTGGGAGAGACAAAATAAGCTATTCACTTTGAAGAGTTGGTAAATCTGAGTGCTATAGAACCTTCTAGCTCTATTATGTTTAAAATAAAATCTGTAAATGCATTGATGGTTTACACTGAAAACCACTTCCCAGACTGTCTGCCACATAGAAGTAACAAATCTGACACAACCAGGGGAATTAAACAAGAGTCAGTTACCGACCTGCTTGGAAATGGTTTCTGAACAGAGTGACACTAAAAAGCAACTACTGGTTGTGTAAGATGGGACTTGTCTTAATCCAGTGTGCAAAATTCGCTAGCAAGCTCAGGTGTTAAGTACAGATACTTGATCTGGTTTAGTGCTTCAAATAGTAATGGATAAATCAGAACATGAGCAACAGCAGTACCAGCAAAAACAACAGAAAAATCTTCAGGAAAAAAGGGGACACTGTTGGACAGAACTATCTGAAAGCACTCCTGAATGATGTAAGACAGGGCTTTGTGAATATTATCTCCCTATCAGAACAGAAATTGTATCTGGGCTTCCAAACAGAGCTGACTCCCTAACATCCTGGACTATAGAGCTACAAAACAAAGTCTATAAAATGATAGAATCATAGAAACTTGATACAGAAAAGGACTCCACTGGCCCATCCAATCTGCCCTTTACCCCCCTTACTCATCCCTTCCCCCAACACACACACATTTGTAGTTGGTAGATAGGGTGCACTTCTCCCTGGCACTTAGCACTGAATCTAAGTTGATTTCTCTGAAAAAAATAAAAAATAAAAAAAATTAGAATGTCAAGCCAGGGAGCTACGGTATCTGCACTTAAACAAAAAATGTAGGAAATGGAGACTAGATCATTTTTTTTATTTTTTTATTTTAGCTTTTGTTGACCGGGTCAGTGCACTAGACAAATCCTGCCTATTTTCAGGCACGACCCGGGGGAGGGGGATACAGATGATTGCCAACTGACCTTGAACCAGATTAAGCTGTTGGTGGTATTTTTAGTGAATGAGGGAAATTTGGCCAGGACACCGGGGAAATTCCCCTACTCTTTTCGATAAGTGCCATGGGATCTTTAACATCCACCTGAACTACCACCAATCCAGGCAGATGGGACCTCGGTTTAACGTCTCATCCTAAAGATGGCACCTCAGAAATGCAGCACCCCTCTCATGCTGCATTACAGTGTCAGTACTGGGATATTAACCCAAGTGCCAGATGTGGGAACTGAACACACAGCCCTCTGATCTCCCGGCCTCAGAGGCAAGTGTGCTACCTACTGAGCATCATGTTGAGATAATATTAGACTGTCAGGGATCCTCATGGTGACTGAAGGTGCAGACCCCTTGGACATCTTACAAAAACTTCTTTCTGAAGCCATGGGGGAGACAACATGCTGAAAGCAATAGAGACACAGTAGATGGGGATCATAGATATGTGAAGAATCCTACCTACCACAGAAGACAACCAAGATTTGTGTACATTAAGCCCCACCACCTTCAGAAAAGAAAAGTGAAAGTAGAGTTAGGTCTACAAGTTAATGAGATGATGATGTAAGAACTTCTAGTCTTCCCAGTTGATGTCTTGGGGAAAAATGAAAGCTTTCTTTGTGGAGAAAAGTGTATTAAATGAATACAGGATTCACTTTACTTTTCTATCTCCTGCAAAGCATAATGTGTATCTTCAGGGATACCTAAAACACTTATATACCAATTTTAGGCAGAAAGGGTTATCAAAGAAACACTGCTTAAGGACCCTGGGGGCTTTACAAAACAGAAATTAAGACCTCCACATGATGGCAGCAGAGCAAAGAAGTCAACATTATTGCAGGACCAAAACAGCTCTTCATCGACATCATTACATCACTAGCAACAGTGGAGTAAAGGTGGGGGAGGTGGGGGTGGCTGTGGGATGACAAAGGGAAGGGGTGGGGCATTTGCAAACTAGGAGTGCTAGCTGCATATTCGAGCAGACTTAGATAAACCACGTGGTCTGTTTCTGCTGGCACATTCATATGTTTGTAGGAAACATCAAAGATGGGGTTAGAGTCCAGCCTTGTGACATTATGTTTTGAGGCACTAGACACCACACCTCACACCGTGCCAGCAACCTGGGCTCAGGAACATGCTCAGGTTGCCGGGAATTGGCCAGGGAGGAGAAGCGTGAGCATCTGGGGGACTGCTGTCCTCTCCTGGCATGGGTGGGTTAGTGACTCCCTGCCAGCAGCAACTCCCAGTGAAGACTGGAGGTTCTTTACCCATGGGAGCTCAAGCAAGGGGTGGAGGCAATAGTGGACATCCACGACAGGGGTGCCAGAGCATGCTCATCTCATGCTGGATGTCATTGCATGTCCATGCCTCTGGGGGTCACTTTCATGCATGAAGAAAAAATCCTGGCATATGAGGAGATGACTGATCACCTGTCCCATGCCCACCATTGGATCCTGCCTACTCTGGTATCCCATGAAAACAGCAACTGAACTTGAGTGACTCACATATGAGTGACTCAGGTTCAGCGTTTGTTATGTTAGCAACCCTGAAAGGGTTGCGATAGGCAAAGACAAGGTGAATAGAAGGACAAAACGGGGGACAGAAGAGGAGGGAAGGTATATGGGAGGTAGTGCAGTGAAAGGATGACAACCTGGCCATGTGGCGTGGTGGTGAGGGTGCTGGCTACAGTGGGAAGGGTTCAGGGCCAGGGAGGTACATAGCATTTTGCAGGTGGGAGTATGTTTTTTACAAGTTTCTTCCCATCCTTGTCTCAACATGCCCCCCCAGGAGTTGACAATATTTAGTAGGGGAAATGTGGGGGATGAAGCTCCCTGCATAAAAATAGATGTCTGTTTGCCTGGTTGGCTTGACTTGGAGTGTACATCGCCATTTTATTTTTGGCAAGGTACACTCACCCTAACAGTGATCATGGTTTTGTGATCAATGCTATCACATGAAACTGCCTTCCCTGGATCCCCCAACCTGCATGAAGCCCACTACTCTTGACTGATGGCGTGCCCAAAGTAAGTGGATGGTGGCTCCACTCTGACAGGCACAAGTCAGGGGGTTCCAGTGAGGCAGTGGATGCCAGGTCAGAGTTCCAGGGGGATCTGGGACTGGGAATGGGTCCTAGGCCAGACGGGACAAGGAGGTAACTCTTAAGCAATACCTTATGAACTGGCAACAGGAGGAAAAAGAATTTAAAAAAAAAGACAGTTTTAAAGAAGACATCACAGAGAATAGAGAATGGTCCTGCAGGGCAAGAAATAACCCAGCGTAATCAGCAGTAGATGAATGAATAATTAAATGGTCACAAACCAGAACATTACCTGGATAAGACATTAAGATGAAAACTTAACCCATAGGATGGGTTAAGAAAATGAATAAAAGCGGGAAAATACAAAATAAGTTTATGAGACAGATACCAGAATTGAGAATTAGACAATTGTTTTCAAGATAATTCTAGCACTCTTTAGGTTTCAGATAAAGGAGACATATTATATAGTGATATCTCTTCCAGACAGAGAGTACTAATATTCTGCTCTAAGCACCAGAAGCATGGAATGATTTTGCCTTGACGTACTCACCACTTTTGATACTAATTACTAGACACTAAGTACCTGCTGTCTTGCTATAAAAGGGGAAGGATGGCAGTAGAGATAGTGGACTAGGAAGGTAAGTATGGGGTTATGTTTATATTCTCTTCTACACACTGTTTTTACTACCTTCCCAAGTTTACACTATTATGCATAGAATTAGAGGGGGTGTGGATAAATAAGGTACCTATGCCTCTATGAAAGTTAGTGTCAGTAGTAGGATTTACACTGTGCATACAATAAACCAGGAGTTGTGTGTGTGTGTGTGTGTGTGTGTGTGTGTGTGTGTGTGTGTACTAGGCCTGGTACTAAGGAATCATGGAATAAAGGAATGGATTCTGCAACAGCAAGCCCAGGGCTGATAACCCAGAGAATGGCAGCCAATCTAGAAGCTGAAATAAAAGCCCAATCTGAGACTGTACAGCTGGCACCAATGATAAAAGAAAAAGAAGAGGCAGTGACAGAATGAGAAAGCAGGTCTGCTCTCTTCAAATGGTGGGCTGTACAAAAAAGAGTTGGTCTGACAAGGGTGGCCAGACAAGAAACCAGCAGAGGTGTCTCAAGAGCAGTCATGACCACCAAACAGATGGCAGGCAGTAGTGCGCCTAACAGAGACGCCACAGAGTGGCTGAGATAAGATTTTTAGGCAGTGAAAGAATTTATGCAGATGGCAAAAACCTTAACAGAACTGGTGTACTAGCTTATAAAATGATGGATATTGGCTGGGCAGAGATACCCAGAAATCTGAATAATTTACCAGGGGAAGCATTGTGAGTCTGCCAGGAAGGGCAAGCTCCTGAACAAGTCAGAGAAGACTGAGAGGTGAGGAGAGGCCCCCAATGTTGCATACAGAGATCAGAGGGACTCCAGTTGAAGTGCTGAGAACCAGATCAGAGCTGTGATACCTGAGATAGAGATGAAGCATTTCAAGCTTCCTGTATTTCTAAGGTGCTACCTTGTTGATCTGGAATCAGAGATAGAGGAATGCCATTTGCTGGATGATGGAGGATAAGGAGAGAGTGGTGCTGAGACTGCTAATGAAGAGATGCTTGATCATGGCGGAGAAGAAAGGATACCCTAGGATGCAGATCATGTGATCCAAGATGGAGGCCTGACTCCTTTAGTAGAGCAGTACAAAGATGAGAAAGAAGCCTGTGAGATAGCTGAAGGGACTAATCATTTTGCTAAAGCAGGTAATCCCTGGAGATTCAGACACTGGGGTATGCTATAAATATGGATACACATATTTACAGGTTATATCAGTATGTGAAATGTATTGAGAGTGTACTTATTGGCACTGGGGTAGTTAACAGACCCTATCTCCATTACATTGTCAAGAAATGGGTACAGTTCAGGTTATGTTCTAACCCTACATCAAACAGGATAGAAGAGTAGGTGGTTGTTCTCACCAAATGTTGGATGCTAGTGATACAGTGGCACACGTTGATCACAATGGTTGGCATCTGAGTAAGAGGGAAACCTTCTGCCTCATTTTTACTGACCAGAAATCTACAGGCAGGTAGTGACCTGCTGTAGATCCTGAGATGCCTGCCAGGTAATGTTGGCTATAGCCCTCAATAAGAAGTATGTGATTGCCTTGCAGAAAAAAGCTTTTACTTCCCAGCAACCAGGAGAAGCAGATGATCCACAAAGGAAGACCACCTAGAGAAAGAGGTGTCATCTGTGAAAATAGTTACGTTTCCTATAGGTCTGGGAGAGATGTAAGAAAACAGATAAATGTATGATAAACAGGTTCATGCCTTTGCTGCAATACTAATGGCTAGTTTAATAAATTGAAAATATTAGAAATTAGAATTTAAAAGGTTGGAAAAAAGTGTTTACTTAAACTGAAATGTTTGCTGTAAAAGGTGATATGGAAAAGGGATATGCAAAGAACTGTAAATGCTATACAGTAATCTTAAAAAGGACCTTTCGTGATGGTCCAGAAAGTTTCAGTTTGTAGTCATTACATGCATTACTAGACCCGAATGGGTGTGTGCATTTGTTATCTTTGGCCAAGGTTTACTCTGCCTTCCATAATTTGGATTTGTTTTGGAGCCTTGCAGTACTTGCCTTTGCTGTTTAGCTGCTAGACTGCTGGCTCCTAATGTGACATCACTATAGGGCAGAGGAGTCACTCACTCTGTGAAGTACCATGCAGTTGCAACAGTGTTGCAGGGGAAACTAACCAGTACTCAGTGTACATACTGTGTTTCCCATTCTCCAAGCAATGCATTATGCCACAATCTAAATATCTTGTCAGTATGTTTCTTTTTTGTTAAATTGACTCTGCCCTATAATGATGTCAGTAGTACAACCCTGGGCCCAGAGCAACACCATGCTTGCTACAGAAGCTCTGATACACCCTGCAGTTTTTAGCACCTCAGAATGCAAACACTAACAGTGGCAGGCAGTAATGAAATACAATTCCAGAATCAATGTATGAAATGGTAATTTATGCATGAAAGTCAAAAGGATCATGAAAGGTGATCTTTAAAAGAATTAAGAGTAGGCTTTGGATGCTTTTTTAGAAGAGAAACAAAAAACAGGTTTCCTCTTAAATAGGGGTGGTATGTGACAGGGCTAAATAAGGCCTTTTCCCATTTGTTACACAGAGATGGTGAAAAGAAAGGATGTGTTCCATTCTCTCCTTTTCTGCTGCTTGTTTCTCTCTCTCTTTCTCTTCTTCCTGATTGTGCAATCAATTTTCTTGTGATCCTAGGGTCTGGCCACCCTGATTGTCACCCAATGTCTCCCGTCAATCTCCATGCCAGCACTTGCTTTTCTTTTCTTTATTTATCCCCTTGCTTCTCTGTGATTCTATTCTTTCTCCCCTTGCTTCTCTGTGATTAAAAAAAATATATATGTGGATCTTTATGTGAAACTGGCATCCCTTGTTTTGAAAATGTATGTAATTATATTGTTGAAATACTGCAGATTGCTATTTGAGTTTATGAGAAAATATAGCAATCTGAAACACAAGTGGTTTGACCTTGAGAAACCTTTTTGACCTCATCAAGCTTGTTTGCAACATCGTTAACAAGAGATCAGCCCCAGATACAATGTTCTGTAGCTTAATAAGGACAGGATGCCAAATGTTGTCTTGCTGGCGTTGGCATTGGTAGTGCAGGAAGTAGAGAGATGCATAATAGGAATGGCAGTGAAGAATGGAACTGATGTCAACCCCATCCCACCCTGCAGAGAATAACAGGTATTGAGGTGTGCCTTTTGGTCATTGGCCATAACACTCATGCCATTTCACCTCACCCTACTCTACAGACTCTGATAAGTGTTGCGTTATGCCTTGGGGTCATCGGGCCTTAAGCTCACCCCATTCCGTAAGGAAATACATTGACATGGGTGCAGTAAAGGAGAAAGGGGTGAACTTTAGAGCTGTAGAGTCCAAGGCACACCTTGATGCCTGTCAGTGGCTTCAGGGTATGGGTGGGGGTGCAATGACATGAGCATTACAGCTGACAATCCAAAGGCACACCCCTGACACCTATTACTTTGTACAGGGTGGAATGTTACAGTTAGAAACCCTAATGGCCCGGGCATTAGTTGGTATTTGCACTCCAAACTTTCAACATGACCTTTTTGTGACCCCACCTCATGAAAGCATTTGGGACCTCTGTTCATGAACTGTGGTGCTGTGATGTTAATCTGTCCAGAATGTTGATTTTTCACAGTGACCATGCCATTCTTCACCATGTGTGAAAACACATTTCAAACAGAATGTCAAAAATGACAGCTGCATCATTCATAAGGAGGTGTGAAGAGATGGCAATTTTGAAAATCTGGAGAGTAAATATTAAAAATGTTTGAAGTTACGAGCGTATGTGAAAACTGCATTATGCACACTCATAATGCAGTCATATTTTTGAATTATTTCACCAAATTTTTAACACAGGCATTTTGAGACCACTGTTCATGAACAGTGGCACTATGATTTTTTTTGTCTGTCCTGAATAGTGATTTCCCATTGTGACTGAGCCATTGTTCGCCAGATATGCAAAACCACATTCCAGGCAGGATGTGAATAATGACAGCTGTACTGTTTATAAGGAGGTGTGCAAAAATGGCAATGTTGAAAATCTGGAGTACAAATATTAAACAATTCTCAAAGTTATGACTGTGCATGAAAACTGCACAATGCACGCTCATAACATAGTCATTTTGTGGAATTTTGTCACCAAATTGTCTACATAGGCATGGCGGGACCTCTGCTCATGAACAGTGTTACTGTGATTTTCTTACTCTGTCCCAAACTTTGTTTTCCTACGGCAGCTGTGCCATTGTGTGCCAGATATATGTAAACATATTTTGGGCAGGATGTGGAAAATGACAGCTGTGCTGTTCATAAGGAGGTGTGAAAAAATGGAGATGTTGAAAATCTGGAGTAAAAATATTACAAATTCTCAGAGTTATGAGTGTGGGTGTAAATTGCACAACGCACGCTCCGAACACAGTAATTTTTTGGAATTTTTTCACCAGATTTGCAACATAGGCTTTTTAGGAGCAAACCTCATGAACAGTGACAGTCATTTCATTAGTCAGTCCTGAAAGGTGATTCTACACAGTGATCATGAAACCCCCTTTCAGGACTGAATAACAAGATGGCAGTGAATGAATTCATGAGGTGGGGTCCTAAGAACCCTATGTTGAAACTCTGGTGCCAAAATTAATAAAAATGGCTGAGATATGCACCAAAGTTGAAATAAAAACATTTATGCCATTATAGAGCTTACTGGCATTTCTTCAGTTTGTGGTCAGCTTTGAAGAGTGCAGATGTGTTCCCGGTCCACCAAAGATCATTGCACCAGGCTCCAGATGTAAGTATGGGGTGAGGGGGTGTAGGGAGGTGGGTTCCAGGTTGGAGGAGGGGGTCACCAACAGCGAGGGACCATTTTCTACTTTACCATTTTTAAAAAAAATTTAAACATCACGGGAAGGTTTTCTCTTATTACAAGTACATTTGGCAAGCTGGGGTGGGCTCCCAGCATGCCACCTGCATGTTTTGATGTGGGGGGACTGGAGCCGATGGGAATTGGGCACCTCACTGGCAAATAAAAAAGGGTCAATGTTTGGCGGGGGGGGGACAGACATGTTGCTGAGGGGGATTGGGCACCCCCCTCGGCAAACAACTGGTGCGGGGACATTACGCCAATGGGGACTGGGTTTCCCCATCAGCAGATGAACTGGGAAGGGGGGCATGATTGCTGCTGACAAGGGGATTTTGCATCCCCAATGTCAGCTTCTCTGGGGACTATGAGAGGCGGACAGCAACAGCCACCACCATATTTATTGAAATCTTTCACTAGGGAAGGCACGTACAGCAAAGAGGCAGTGCTCCCTCATTGCAGCAGCTAAATAATTTCAAGTTGGAGGCACATTTGTGCACAGCTGTCATAGGCAGCATGCAATCTAATTCATGCCACGGAGCCCGGCCCAAGAAAGCAGTTGCGCCACTGGCCACAACACGAATGCACCTCCAAAACCTGCTATTCCAAGCTACCCCAATATGTTGCCTGCATGTGAAGAAGACAACAAACATAAAAAGGAGAGTAATGTTAAGGTTTACCATTTTTTTTTTAATTTAGAGACTCAGAAGAAGGACTTTTGTTTAAGTTGCCTGTATTAAGAACCATCCTGTTGTTTTTCATTTTTATTTTAATGTTATTGATAATAAAGCACTACTTGGAAATTGTATAACTTCTCCTGGACTTCTTCCTGACCTTTGCCCCTATGGCATACTGATTTTCACTTGTATGTGCTTCTATTGTAACTTTGTCATTAAGCCCCTTATAATGTATATGCTTTTATTACTGGGGTCTGCACTGATATATGTCATAGGGCATGTACAGCTTTTTATAACACTAGCCCTTTAATTTTCCACTATAAATGAAACATTACAGTGGACCACCTCTGCCCCCTGCCAAAGTCTCAGTGTGAGACAAAACATTGTGGTGTTTGGTCAGCCGTGATTTCATGGTCCTCAAACACTGTGACCATTTTTGTATCTCTCACTAATTAACTCAAAAGTAAATAACTTTTAGTACTTTGCCATGTCATGTGTGCACTGCTCTTTATGTTTTCACTACTCTGATGTTGTAGCTTCTGGGCAGAAGCACTGCAGACTACCAAAGCAGCATGCCCCGTCAATCTATGATCACCCACATAAACATTTAACAGTTTTGGGAACCAGGAAGAGGAAACTGTTTATGTTTAATATTGGGGAATCACTTCATAATTAAGACTGGACCATGATTTAGCTATATTGATGGAGGAATTCTCTGGTTGAAATCATTAAAAGATGTACAACACCATAATGTTTAAGACTAGAGTCATGTCATGGAATGTGAGGGAAGCAAAGGGTTGTATCAAAATCAGAACAATTATAAATATATGTAAACATAACAAAACTGGAGGCATACTCCACTAGGAAACCAATATTTTGGACAAGGATTTCTAATATGTTTCATATTTCTTTTGAGCAAGAGGCATCCATTTCCCTCTCACATTCAACTCATGAGGTACTGCCATCTTTTTAAAGAATACATCCAAGCTTGTGACTGAAGATCATGATACTGACTCCTAGGGTGGGTACACTATAATTAAAATAAATCAAAGTACACAGACATTTATTTTAAGAAGTGTGTATGACTCAAGTAAGAGAAATCCTACCTTTTCTTTACAATAATTTCTTTATTAATGTATCTCAAATTCCATTGTCATATATTATATCCAGGTGCATTAACCTAGCCCTGAATCATGGAGTAGCTGAAATCGGTCCCTTTGGATCAGACTGTCTACCCGGCTATCAAAGACATACATACATACATACATAAATAAAAAATTAATAAATAAATACATATTGGCAGAATCCTGGAATCAGTGAGAAGTAAACAATAGGCTGTCTTTGCAGTACAGAAAATGATGGCAGATCTGAATCTAACAGATCCATTTAGACATTCATCTCCAAATTCAGAAGCCAATACATCGTATTCAAATACAGGTAAGTCCCACTCCAGAATTATCTTCTGCCTCATGTCCAAAAATTTGATATTCAAAAGTATGGAGGTCAGATATGAAAATATTAGCAAACTATCAGTCCATGCCCCACTTGATTCCTCCAGGGTCAGAATGTACCACAATGTAATATAAGCTTTAAAGATGTGATGCAAGACTGTTAAGCAATTCAGAATTTACTACATTTATTAAAATACACTAGTAGATATATGCCTGTCTGAATTGTCCCCCACCCTAGCCAGTGCCCCCTGTGGCTAGAGATGTCAGCATGCAGTGCTCTCGGCACAACCCTGAACTGGCTACTGAGGTTTCTGCACACAACATTCAACCCTCACCTGGAGTGGAATACGTTGTTTCAGGCAGAACTGCAACCTCTTGCCAGTCTCAGTTTTAGAAGTGAACCCAAGTAATCCACGTGGTAGAATGATACACATCAACTGTGTAAATGCCCAAATGTACAATAAGGCCACTGGACCAGCTGATGACCTCATTATTCTTTAATGCATTTAGTGGTGAATTTTGAACCTCAGCATTATTTCTCCAGTTTGCTATTGGAATACAGTCTGAATCAACACATTTGTATGCGCTCTGTTACTGACTTGCACCCCTTCAATAACTACATTTGCCTTTCAGTCACTAGTGGACCACAGATGATTCAAATCAGTTCTTTGGTAGTAAAATTGTGTCTTTGTTAATAACAAAGCTTAATCCACTTATAGCTCTGATAGTTTTTCGCATCTCTTTTTATGTTGCTTTTTGCAACTAACAGGAACATTAATCAATGCTGACACAAAAGAAAAGTGCTAGCATGCTTTGGTGCTGAGGTGGTGCAAAACCACAGTCTGGTGCTTTGCTTTGTAGGAAGGATGAGGATCTGACATGAAAGAGTGCTCTGCCTGAATTGTCTGTTCTTATCAGTGGTTGAAAAGTGGAACAGAATCATTCTCTGAATTGAGTTCCTGTAGGTTCTTCCCCTACCCTCATCACTGTTTAGAGAAACATTTTAAACAGCCACTGGCTTTCCACAGTTTGTGTTCAAATAAAGTCACTACATGAACTAAGATCCTTTAGGTCCCCACCTCCACTCCCAGCACTATTTAAGGGGGTCAGTTTTAAAGAGAAGCTGTCTTACCCCATTTTGTTGTTGATATTGAGTCACTCGATAAACTTATGTCCTCTTGGCCAACTCCCATGGCCACCACTGTTTAATTGTAACTTTTTAATAACAACAGCCTTTTCCCATTCTGATATGGCATTATAGGTGGTCCCTGAATTCTGTTCATGTAGACCCCCACCTCCACTCCTACTTTCACTACTGTACATGTTAAATAGCAGCAGTCTCTGCCCATTTTCCAGCTGAAATAGTGGTACTCCATTAACTTAGTCATTTAGATCCCTGACTCCACTTCCATTCTTATCAACACTTACTGGGTAAATTTTAAACAGTGACAGCCTTTCCCTTTGTTGCTACTGGATCAGAGGCAGTCTCTGAGTTCAGTTTCTCTAGCCCCCCCCCCATCCCCACCACTTTCAGCACATATTATAGGGTGTATTTTGTAACAGCAACTGCATTTCCTTATTTTGCAATAGAATTACAGTCAGTCACTGAATCAAGTTCCTGTTGGCAGCCAACCCCACTCTCAACTGTTTATTGGGTAAATTGTAAATAGCATCAACCTTTCCCATTTTGCGACTGGAATATAATCATTCCAAGAACTGAGTTCCTCGTGGTCTCCACCCCACTCTCACCATTGTTTAAACTACAGGACACTGATGGGCTGATAGCTGAGAACACAGTATGGAAAGAAACAATAAAACATTGTCAGGAATAAAAAAGAAACATGGACAATGCTGGCAGGAAAAGAACACTGATCCATCCAGTCTGCCTGTTCTACCCTATGCTACCCTGTGATGTATGGTCTAGATGTGGTTTATGTTCTTGTTTTCCCCTCTCCCCCACCCTCAAATGCCTTGCTTCAACACCCTATTAATGAATTCTGTTTCAGCTGTGCTTGAAACTGATAATGAATTATATGCCCTACACATCAGCCCATTGAATGTTTTCTGCCTTAAACACCCTCACCGAAAAGTATAACTTTCTCTCATCCCCCCCCGAATCTCTGCCATTAGCTTACAGTCATGTCCATGTGTTTGTGACTCACTAGTCTTGCTGAATAGTTCTGAACAGTTTGCATTATACAAAATTATCCTTTGAGCTACAACTATATCGGTAACTTAATGATTACTTTAACTTTTGCAACAGTCCTCCACTCTATCAGTTCAGCTATAGGAGGGATGTGAAAAATACATGTGTTTTCCCTATCTCAAAAGTCATTGTAGGCAGTAGTGTTCAAACCTATGCAGGGGAACCTCAAAGCATTTCAAGTCTATCACCTTATCCTCTCAGCCATGACTACTAACTGCTGTAGACATTCAATAGAATAATCAACAGAGCATGGAAATATAATATACTGAATACTTTAACACAAATATATTGTTCCAAAACCACTAAAGGGTTTATGTTTTTACCTTTTGTTCTTCTCAAGATGAAAATACGTTATGTCAAAGTGCAATGGTGAAGTTCTGAAAGTAGGACTGATTAAGAAAAACATTACAACTCTCTTTATATGTTTTTGTTCACACAGTAAATACCTACTCTCCATCTAATAAATACTGGACACTTGTTGATGTGCCAGTTTGACTCACCTAAAACATTCTTATTGTGCTGAACAGTAATTAAAGGCTACATTGTAAATAATTATAGTTAAATAAAATACATCGTTATATGAAGCTGTTTCCCTTGAGAGCACAAGTGTTTTTCAAAAGCTCCATTCTGATATCGTGCTTCTCCATTTTCTGTTTTTTCAAACTTCTAACAACTATGATTATTATAAGATAGAATCTAACAGTAGAAACATTGTTATGATGAAGTAAAGGGCTGTAACGTCCTTGTTGTCTGCTCCTCCTGCCACACAAAACTGACTGTACTTTATTTGAGTAAACAGACACACACACACACACACGCACACACACACACACACACACACACACAGCTGAGCTACAGGCTGACTTAAGCACAGGGAAGGTGGATGTCACAGTCATCACGGAGACATGGACCAGCAAACATCAGGATTGGGATCTGACAATTCCTGAGTACAGGGTGTATAGGAAGGACAGGGGAGTGGGGTAGGGAGGAGGGGTGGCAATTTATGTAAAGGACAGGATCAGGGGCACAAGGGATGAGGGGGAGGAGGGAAGGATGAAGGCACTGTGGATGCATTTCCTGGACCTGAAGGATAGGAAACTAAGACTAGGGTGGTGTATGTACCACCAGCACAGTGTGAGGAGATGTATAGGGAGTTGGCAGATCTAATTCGACAGGTGTGTAGCAAGGGGAGTGTGGTGATTGTTGAGGATCTCAATCTACCTGTGGTGGACATGGGAACCCATGCTACTTCTAGTGCCAGGGAACAGGTATACTAACATACTAAAATGCCAGCAGAATAGGCCTAATGGTCTTTCGTTTCTGCTCATTTGGTCAGCCCCCACCCTGGGTGCTGACCTTGCTGTCCCCCTTGCCTTCTCTGGCTTCTCCCTTCCCAGTTCCGGATATTCTTGCTGCATTGGATTTTGCTTCCAGAACCCTTCCCCTGTACCTGTCCCACCCCCTCATGTCTGTCTGGATGCATTCGAGGATAGCCACCTGGTGCAGTTGGTTGGTGAACCAACCAGACTGGGCAACATATTGGACCTGGTACTATCAAATGGGGAGATGGTAAGGAAGCTATGGGCAGAGGATCCACTAGCTGGGAGTGACCACCTTTTGGTGTGGTTCAGGCTCAGCATGAGCAAAGAGGTGATGGGGTCAGCAACAAAGGTAGTGGACTTCAGATGGGTGGACTTCAGAAGGATGAGGGAAATATTGAAGAGGTGCCTTGAGGGAATTTGTTTGGAGATGGACATGCACCAAAAGTGGAAGATCATAATATTTGGCCTGAGAGGGGTGACTGTAGTATGCACCAGGACTCTAAACAAGAAGCCCAGGGAAAAGGTGCTGTGCTGGATGACCAGGAGGGTGTTGGAGGGGGTGAGATCCAAGACAGCTGCATTTAGGTGAGTGGAGAGAACTGGGATGGGGAGAACAAGGAGTTGTATGCAAGGAATGCCAGAGAAGTAACTAAGTTAGTAAGGGAGGCCAAGGTCGCCAAGGAACTGAGGATGTCTCAAGGCATAAGGGAAGGAGAGAAGGAATTCTTTAAGTACATGAAGGAAAAATGGAATTGTAAGGATTGGATAGTTCAGATTAGAAAAGGTGGGGTGGGTGGGAAGGAGTGGGAACAGACAGAGGTACTGAATGAATACTTCCCCTGTGTTCATGAGGGAGGTAGGTGTGCTACCTCTGTGGACTGGAGAGGTGAGGACAAGGGGGGAGGAGATGACTGACAAAGTGATTCAAGAATGTAAGGTACTGGATGCTCTGAAGGCACTTAAGGTGGATAAGGCACCAGGTCCTGATGGCATTCTCCCTAGGGTGTTGAAGGAGATGGCAGGGGTGTTGGCTGGGCTGCTGACTGACCTATTTAACACCTCCCTGGACACAAGATGCATACCACATAACTAAAGATGAGCTCATGTGGTGCCTATCCACAAGAGCGGCCTAAAGGTTGAGCTGGGCAACTATAGACCTGTCAGTCTCAGTTCCATAGTGAGTAACCTAATGTAATCAATCTTGAAGGAGAGACTGGTACCTTTCCTGGATATCAATTATCTCCAGGATGGGCAGCAGCATGGGTTCATCTCAGGGAGATCATGCCAGACCAACCTGATAGAATACTATGACTGGGTGACAAGGGAACTGAACTAGGACCAAGCAGTGGATGTCCTATATTTGGATTTCAGCAAGGCCTTTGACTTGGTCCCTCATGGGAAACTGGGGACAAAGCTGGAACCCATAGAGTTGGGGCCTAAGATGGCTGGCTACATCAGAAATTGGCTTGGGAATAGACTGCAATGGGTGGTGATGATGGGGAGAAACTCTTATCTCCCAAGACAGTGACCAGTGGTGTGACCTAGGGCTCTGTGCTTGGGCCAGTGTTGTTTGGACTGTTCACATCAGATATAGCACATGGGGTAGAGAGCAAGATCAATCTGTTTGTAGATTAAACCAAGATGGAATCCTCAGTGAATGACATAGAGGGGTGGCAGAGGCTACAGAGTGACCTCACAAGGCTTGAGGAGTGGTCAGCAAGGTTGGCAGTTGGGATTTAGTGTAAAGATGTGCAAAGTTATGCACTTTAAGGCGAGGAACCAGAGGAGGGAATATTGGCTGGGTGGGGTGCAGTTAGGGGTCACTGAGGAGGAGGAGGAGGACCTGGAGCAGTCACAGTAATGAGAAGCATGAATAATTCTGCACAATGCAGGAGGGTGGTTGCTAAGGCCAATAGAATGCCAGGGTGCATCACACGGGGATTCTCACACAGGCACAAGGAGGTGATCCTGCCCGTGTACAGATCCTTGGTCAGGCTGCAGTTGGAGCACTGTGTGCAGTATTGGTGTCCATACCTGAGGAAGGATATCAAGCTTCTTAACATAGAAACAGAAACACAGACTTTGACGGCAGATGAGGACCGCTTAGCCCACTTAGTCTGCCCATTTCCCTACCTACAGGATAAGCTGCAGATCTTAGTTAACCAACAACCTGTTTCTACCCACCCCTGCAAGAATTGCCTTAAGTCTGTCCAATGCATTCTTACATTTTCCCAGTTATAGACCCCACAACCTCCTCAGGAAGGCTGTTCCATGCATCCAACACTCTCTCTGTGAAAAAATACGTCCCTCATTCCCCTGAGCCATCCCCCCTCTATCTTCAAATTGTGTCCCCTTGTTCTTGCACATCTCTTTTTCTGAAAGATGCTGCCCTCTTGGACTTTGTTGATTCCACTGAGGTACTTAAAAGTTTCTATCATGTCCCCCCTCTCCCTTCTTTCCTCAAGGGTATACATATTAAGCTCATTTAGTGTTTTCTCATATGGCTTCTCATGCAGACCATGCACCCTTTTAGTTGTCTTTTTCTGGACTGCCTCCATCCTATGTCCTTGTGGAGATGGGATCTCCAGAACTGGATATAGTACTCCAGATGGGGTCTCCCCATCTGTCTGTATAGAGGGTAACAACTTCCTGTTTTTTGCTGATGATGCCTCTCCCTATACATCCCAGTATCTCTCCAGCCATCCCTACTGCCTTCTCACATTGCTTGCCAACCTTAAGGTCATCTGATATGATTACCCCCAGGCCCCTTTCCATTTTTGTTCTTGTTACTACCCCCCATTGTGTAATCTTCCCCAGGGTATTTGTTTCCCAGGTTCATTATTTTGCACTTCTTTGGATTGAATCCAAGCTGCCATACTTCTGAGCATTCCTCCAACCTTGCCAAGTCCCTTCTTATCCTTTCCATGCCTCCTTATGTATCAACCCTATTGCAGATCTTTGTGTCATTTGCAAAGAGGCATACTTTTCCTTCCAGTCCCTCCACAATGTCACTTATAAAGGCATTAAAAAGGACTTGGCCTAGTAATGAACCCTGTGGTACCCCGCTAGTAATCCCCCTTTCTTCGGACTGGATTCCATTAACTATTACCTTCTGTGTCCTGTTGTTCCATCAATTTTTTACCTAGGCCACCACCTTGGGACCCATTCCCAAGCTTGCTGATTTGTTTATTAATCTTTTGTGTGGGACTGTGTCAAATGCCTTGCTAAAGTCTAGGTACGCCATGTCCACAGCCCATCCCAGGTCTACTACTTTGTCACCCAGTTAAAGAAATCATTAGATTCATCTGACATGACTTTTCCACTGTGAATCCTAGCTGCCTTAGGTCCTGTGCCCCACCGGCCTCTAAGTGTTCAATAATTCTTTCTTTCAGAAGTGAATCCATCATTTTCCCCTACCAGTAAGGTCAAGCTAATTGGTCTGTAGTTTCCTGCCTCAGCTTTGCTCACACTTTAGTGAAGGGGAAACACATCCACCCTCCTCCAGTCCTTAGGTACCACACCATCCTCCAATGATTTGTTAAAAAGGGCAGTCAGTGGTGTCACTAGTTCTCCCCTCAGTTCTTTTAGAATTTGGGGGTGAATCCTGTTAGGCCCCATTGCATTGCCCACCTTCAGTTATAGGAGTTCTTTCATAACCCTTTATTCTGTGAAAGGACTGGGATTGGTCCCCCATTCAGAGTGCTTCTTTTAATTGGATTAGGTGCCTCTCCTCCTCCTCTTTTGTGAATACTGAGCAGAAGTATTCATTCAACATCCCTGCTTTTTCACTGTCCCTCTCTGCCCTCCCATCATCCATTCTATTCAACCCCACTGTCTCTCCCTTTGTTTTTCTATGCTCCCTAATATACCTGTAAAAGGTTTTATCCCCCTTCTTAACTGAGTTGGCTATATTTTCCTCATGTTGGGACTTTGCTATTCTGACTTTTCTCACTGCTTCCTTCTGCTTCTGTTCTTGAGGCAGTACTGTTCAGGGTGATAGAAACATAGAAACATAGAATGTGAGGGCAGATAAGGAACGCTTTGCCCACCCAGCCTGCCCATTTCCCTACCTGACAGATAAGCTGCAGATTCTAATTAATCAACGGCTTACTTCCTCCTGCCCACCCCCAATAGAATTGCCTTATGCCTGTCCCATGCATTCTTGAATTCTCCCACTGTTCCTGACTCCACAAACTCCTCAGGAAGGCTGTTCCATGCATCCACAACTCTCTCTGTGAAAAATACTTTCTAACGTTACCTCTTAGCCATCCCCCCTCTATCTTCAAATTGTGCCCCCTTGTTCTTGCACATCTCTTCTTCTGAAAGATACTACCCTCTTGTACCTTGTTAATTCTCTTGAGATGCTTGAAAGTTTCTATCATGTCCCCCCTCTCTCTTTTTTCCTCAATGGTATACATATTAAGCTGCTTTAGTCTCTCCTCATATGTCTTCTGATGTAGACCTAGCACCATTTTGGTTGCCCTCCTCTGAACAGCCTCCACTCTATCAATGTCTTTGTGGAGATGGGGTCTTCAGAATTGCACACAGTACTCCAGATGGGGTCTCACTAACTGTCTGTAGAGAGGGATAACAGCTTTCTGTTTTCTACTGCTGATGCCTCTCCCTATGCATCCCAGTATCCCCCCAGCCCTCCTTACATACTTCTCACATTGCTTGCCCACCTTTAGGTCATCTGATATAATTACTCCTAGGTCTCTTTCAATTTTTGTTGTTGTTATTAACTCACCCACCACTGTGTGCTCTTCCCCTGGGATTTTGTTTCCCAGATGCATTACCTTGCACTTCTTTGCATTGAATCTGAGCTGCCACGTATCTGACCATTCCTCCAGCCTTGCCAAGTCCCTTTTCATTCTTTCCACCCCACCTTGTGTATCAACCCTGTTGCAGATCTTTGTGTCATTTGCAAA
This sequence comes from Neoceratodus forsteri, assembly GCA_016271365.2. NCBI lineage: Eukaryota > Metazoa > Chordata > Ceratodontiformes > Ceratodontidae > Neoceratodus > Neoceratodus forsteri. Next base: position 50,273,136 of record CM057449.1, on the reverse strand, counting down.
GAGGCATACCTTTACTTCCAGGTGCTCTCCAATGTCACTTATAAAGATATTAAAGAGGACCAGTCCCAGTACCGAACCCTCTGGTACCCCACTAGTTACCCTCCTTTCTTCACTGTGGACTCCGTTTACTATTACCTTTTGTATCCTGTTGTCCAGCCAGTTTTTAATCCAGGGTACCACCTTGGGACCCACTCCAAGGCTGGCTAACTTGTATATTAATCTTTGTGTGAGACTGTGTAAAATGCCTTGCTAAAATCTAGGTAGGCTCAGTTTCAAGAGTTCTTTCAAAACCCTTTCTTCTGTGAATGGACTGGTATCGATCCCCTATTCAGAGTTTCCCCCTTGTTTGGTTTAGGCACCTCCCCCTCCTCATCTGTTGTGAATGCTGAGCAGAAATATTCATTCAGCATCCCTGATTTTACTCTGTCACCCTCTGCCCACATTCCATCCCCTTTATTAAGTCTCTATATTCCTCCCTTGGTCTTTCTTCACTCGTTAATGTACCTATAAAATGTTTTATCCCCCTTCTTAACAGAGTTGGCTATCTTTTCCTCAGTTTATGCCTTTGCTATTCTGACTGCCTTCCCTGCCTCCTTCTGCTTTATCTGATAAAGTTCTCTGTCCTGCTGCTTCTGTGTTTCCTTATATTTCCTGAATGATATCCTTTTCTCCTTAACCATCCCTACCACCTCTTTTGAGAACCATAGTGTTTTTTTTCCTTCATTTTGTTTTATTGATTTGCTTCCCACAAAGGCTTGTTGCCTCTGTGATGGCTGCTTTGATTATTTCCCATTGTTTCTCCACACTTCCTTCTTGCCCATCTGCTAGTGCTTTTCTGAGGCACTCTCTCATTTTCCCAAAGTCAGCCTTCCTAAAGTCCAATATTCTTGTTTTTGCATGGCTTGACTCTATGGCTGTGTTTATTGTGAACCATACTGTTTGGTGGTCACTTGTTCCCAGATGTCTACCCACTTCTAAATCTGCGATGCTTTCTACTTCCTCATTTGAAAGTACCAGGTCTAAGACTGCTCCCTCCTGAGTGGGTTCCAATACTAGATGTCTGAGGCATGCCCCCTGTAGGGCATCAAGAATGGCCCTGCTCTTGGATGTGCCTGCAGCAAAGGTACTCCAGCTAACATCTGGCATATTCAGTCCCCAATCAACAATATCTCTCCTTTTTTTGCCATTTTAAGGATGCCTTCTATAATTTCCTTGTCCATTTCCTCCCCCTCAGATGGGGTTCTGTACACAACCCTCATGTGGATTGTGGTGCCATTTCCTGTCCCCAGGGTGACCCATGGTGACTCATCGACTTCCTATGTACTCTTCAGTTCTGTTGCTTTAATACCTTCCCTTATATAGAGAGTTACTCCTCCTCCTCCACTTTTACCCTCCTTGTCCCTCCTGTAGACTGTGTATCCTGGTATGTTGACATCCCACTTACGATTCTCTGTGTACCATGTTTCAGTGACTGCTACAATATCCAGGCATCCCTGTTCCATCAAGGCCACTAGTTCAGAAAGCTAGTTACACAGACTGCGGGCATTGGTACTCATCATCTTCCATTTTTTTTTTGGCCTTACCCTTTTTAGCCCGATCTTTGTCCTTACTGCCTTTTTCAGCATTTATCGCTGTTCTGCTCCCTACTGACTTCTCTACCATGGTGTTTACCTCTCTAACTACTGTGTTTAGTGGTGGGAAGCTGGGATTTCACTGCTTGTTTCAGTGCATCCCCCCCTTGGCTAGTTTAAATGCTTACCGATGAAGCATTTAAACCTGTCACCTAGGATCCTGACACCCCCCTCCGGACAGATGCAGACCACCATGCCAGTATAAGCCTGCATTCCTCAAGGTGGTTCCCCAGTCCTCAATGAAGCCAAAACCCTGAGCTCCACACCAGCTTTTCAACCATTCATTGAATTCCATGGTGCGGAATACCCTAGCATCATCCTTGCCATAAACAAGCAGCACCTCTGAGAGGTTACCATACTTGCTACTTGCCTAAGGCCCCTCCACAGCTCTACAAACTCCTCTTGCAGTGCTCTGATCCCATTCACAGCCAGGTCATTCATCTCTAGGTGGACAATGACATCCAGCTCCCTCCCTCGTACAGCTGCTCCTGTGATCCTGAGGATTCGCTTCCTGTCCCTCCGAGCCTTGGCGCCAGGCAGGCACCTTACCTCCCTATCCCCCTCCTCCCCCACTGCTACTCCCCTAATGATTTAGTCCCCCACCAGGAGTTGTTTCCTTCCCCTGTGGGGTCTCGTGCCACCCTTCTGTGAGTCTCCTTTGAGGAGATTCCCAGCATCCTCCTTGGTGTCCACTGCAGGTACCTCCATAGAGGAACCACTCTTTGCCAGAACAGCATATGAATTGTGGAGAGGTACAATTGGAGGGATGCACCTCTGTTCCACCACCACCTCCTTCCCTGAGCCCACCTTGGTCCAACCGCTCCTCTTTCTTGGCATCCTGTGAGGTAGCGGTGGTGGCCCTGGTGGTCCCTGGGTGGGGAAAGAGGTTTCACGAATCCTAGCCAGGTCAGCCTGGAGACAGGCAACCTCCTCCCGCAGACCAGAGAGGTGCCTGCAAACAGGGGAGCATCGCAGCCTCCAGAATGTCTCCTGGAACACTGCTGCCCCACAGCCACTGTACTGCACCACTCCTGACTTATTTTGTGTCCCCTCTCATGTTGCTTTGTATGCTTACTGTCTCCTCCCTCTGTGTATTTTTACACTTACTTTCCTACTGCCCATGTGCCCTTACAACTCTCACTCTTCTTGTTCTGAGACAGGAACTTCCTGTAGTCTTCAGTAGTTTCCTTCTTCCATGCTTGGATTCAGACGTCCAGTCGGGGTTATTTTTTAGGTTACTTCAAGATTGATGAAACTAATGTGTCTCAGCAATCCTTCCTTTTCTTACTGCCAAACAGAAAATTCCTGTTGTCTATCATATCCAGTGGCTTTAAAAGGAGAACTGGCTTAGGGTAGGAAAGAGAGCAATTAATAAACAAGCTGTAGTTCTTGGCTTCTGTTTCTTGCTCTGAAAGCAAAGTTCTCCTCTGTCAAAAACATCAAGAAGATATAATTGGAGAAACCTACTTTTGTACTCCTAAACTCCTAAGCCACACCCCCGGTTAGATTCACCCTCTGCTCCTGACTCAGTAAATTAAGCTGTTATAGCCCCCTTCTTCAGAGAAACACACAGTGACTTTCTTCTTTTTTTTTACTTAAATGAGACCTCCTTCTTCTAATAAAGTATGTAATTGATTGTTCCTTCAACTGTGCTGCTTATCATCATGCAATGCCCGCAAGCCAGGTGTACTTTATTTCTGTTAGTCCCTTCCTTTGTGCTTCATATGACCATGCAATGCTCCCACGTGTCAGGTACTTTATTGGTTTTGCCACTTTCCTTGGTCTTCCTATTTCCATGCCATGCCCCCTATGTCAGTGCACTTTATTTCCATTTGTCCCCTCCCCTGTGCTACCTATCCCCATGCAATGCCCCCATTCCAGGTGCACTTTATTTCTGTTTGTCCCTTCCCCTGGGCTGCCTATCCCCATGCAATGCCTCCATTCCAGGTGTACTTTATTTCTGTTTGTCCCTTTCCCTGTGCTGCCTTTCCCCGTTCATTGTCCCCATTCCAAGTGTACTTTATTTCTGCTTGTCCCCTCCTCTGTGCTGCCTATCTGCATGCAATGTTCCCCATGTCAGTAGCACTTTATTGGTGTTTGTACACTCCCCTGTGCTGCCAGTCCCCATGCAATGCCACAAGTGCCAAGAGCACATTATTTCTGTTTGTTCCTGCATCTTTACAGTCTATCTATTCAGTGCCCTGTGCCAGGTACACTATATTGTTGTTTGCCCCTTTTCCTATGCTGCTTATCCCCATACAATGACCCTTGTGCCACATGCAGTTTATTTCTGTTTGTTCCTTCACCTGTGCTATGTATCCCTATCCCTATCGGATGTTAACTGAGCCTGCCCCTTCCTCTGTGCTGACTGTTCCCATGCAGTTCCCTGCATGCCACATTGTTTATTTCTGCTTGTTCCTTCCTCTGTTCTGTCTATCCCTGTGCAGTACTTCCCATATCAGGTGCAGTTTATTTCTGTTCTTCTGTTCCCTTGTGCTGCCTATCCCCATGTTAAGCCAACCAAACCAGTCCATTCCTCTGTGTCATCTATCCCCATGCAAAGCCCCCATCTGCCACATGCATTTTTTTTCTGTTTGTTCCTTCTCCTTTGCTGTCTGTCTCAATGCAATGCCCCCATGCCAGCTGTACTTTAGTTCTGCTTGTCCCTTCCCCTGTGCTACCTATCCCCTGGATTGCCATCAGAGCCTGCCCCTTCTCTGTGTTGTCTATCCCCATGCAATGACTCCCCTACCAGGTGCACTTTAATTCTGTTTGTCCCTTCCCCTATGCTAAGTATCCCATGTAATGCCCCTTGTGCCACACATACTTTATTTCTGTTTGTTCCTTCTCCTGTGTTGCCTATCTCCCTGCAATGCACCCATATAAGCTATACTTAGTTCTGTCTGTCTCTTCCCCTGTGCTGCCTATCCCCATGGAATGCCATTCAAGCCTGCTCCTTCTCTGTGCTGCCTCTCCCCATGCAAGCTTCCCATGTCAGGTGCACATTATTTCTGCTTCTTCCTTCCCCTGTTCTGTCTTTCCCCATTCAATGCCTCCCCTACCAGGTGCACTTTAATTCTGTTTGTCCCCTCCCCTATGCTGGGTATCCCCATGTATTGCCCCATGGCATGTGCACTTTGTTTCTGTGTGTCCCTTACCCTGTGCTGCCTATCCCTATGCAACGCCCCCCTTGTGTGGAGCACTTTAGCTCCTTTATATCTCTTTGCCCATTCCCCAGTGCTGCCTCGCCCTGTGCATGCCCCCTGTGGTAGGTTCACTTTTTTGTTGTTCACCCCTTTGCCTGTGCTGCCTATCCTGATGTAATTTCCCCTGTATCATGTGCACTTTCTTTCTTTTTGTCCTTTCCCCTGTGCTTCCAATCCCCATGCAATGCTCCCCTATGCCAGGCATGTTTTGTTTCTGTTTGTTCCTTCCTCTGTTCTGTCTATCCCCATATAAAGCTCCCTATGCTATGTGTAGTTTGTTTCTGTTTGTCCATTCCACTGTCATGCATATATCCATACAATGCACCTCACATGGTGTACTTTATTCTTGTTTGCCCCTTCCCCATGTTACCTGACTCCATGTAATGCCCCCGTGGCATGTGCACTTTGTTTCTGTTTGTCCCTTCCCCTGTGCTGCCTATCCCTATGTAATGCCCCCTTGCATGAAACACTTAAGCCCCTTTATCTCTCTTTGCCCATGTCCCAGTGCTGCCTTTCCCTGTGTAATGCCTCTTGTGGTAGGTGCACTTCTTTGTTATTGGCCCCTTTGCCTTTGCTGCCTATCCTGATGTAATTCCCCCCTGTATCATGTGCACTTTATTTATTTTTTTCCCTTCCCCTGTCCTGCACATTTCCATACAATGCACCCCACAAGGTGTACTTTATTTCTGTTTGCCCCTTCCTGTGTTATCTATCCCCATACAATGCCCCCATGCCAGTTGCACTTTATTTCTGTTTACCCTTTCCACTGTACTGCTTGTCACTATACAATGCCCCCATACCCAGTGTACTTTATTTCTATCTGTTCCTTCCCCTGTGCTTCTGATCCCCAAACAACGCTTCCGGTGCCAAATGAAATTTATTCTTTTTTTAATTAATTACTGAATTTATTTTACCAGGTGCACTGGAACCCAATGTCCCTATTTCAGGGATGTCCAAGATTCAGCTTGTCCCTTACCATATGCTGCCTTTCCCGAAGCAATGCTACCCCATGTGAGTTGTGCTTAATTTCTTTAGGGGAGGTAGATGTTATAGCAATCACTGAAACTTACATACAATATGGCAGCCACACTGGGCTAGTAGTTGGGAGCAGCTGTAACAGAATAAGCATGTTTTCTTTTAATTTTACTTTTTCATTTTGTTTTGATTTATTTTAGTTAAGTTAGTGGCAGTTTAGGTAGGGCTACGATAGTGAGTTAGTTAGACTTAGGAGCATGTTTGGGGTTAGGTCAGATAATCAAAATGAAGTTGCAATAAGCTTGAAGTTTAAATGGAGTCACTTGGCTCATCTCATCTCCATTTTTTATTTTTGTAATTTCCCCAGGCTTTTTACCTAACACTGATGTATAGTCAGTTCACTTTTTTCATCTAATGTGGTCCCATAGTAACTCACCATCACTCCAGTAAGACAAGGTGTTTTGGTGGTCTGGATAGCAGATGAAGGAGATGTGGATCATGTGGTGGAGTTTGTGGAAGAACTGAGGAGTCTGGATTCCAGAAGATCATTTCATTTGGAACCTTTGCTTCAGGAGTCCTGCATTCCGGGAGTTGTGAAAACAATTCGACTAAGACTGGAATCATCAACCAGTCCTTTTTATTGGAGGAACTAAGGAGTTTGCAGAGTTCCAGGGATTTAAGGTTTGTTGATCTTTTCTCTTGTGGCTGATTGGGGTGAAACTGGGGGGGGGGGGCTCCTGTCTGCCTGAGTGGTGGCTGCTGTGGCTGTGGCTGTGCTGGAGCTAATGTACGCTGCCCATTGAAGAGTGGATGGTAGTGTGCTGGTTGCTCCTAGACCTGCTGGGGAGTGGACTGGTGGGCCGACTATTATCAGGGGCCGAATTGCAGCCCCAGAATTCTTCTTCAGCATCCTCTAGGAGGATATATTTGAGGCTCCCTCGAATTCCCTAGCCCTGTGTTTTTGCTTCATTCCTGACCCTACTGGGATAGTGGCTGTCTTAGAGGAAGAACGCGCAGAGGGAATGTATGTTTTTACTTAGTCCTACTATTTTCACCACTAGAGTGAAGGTGGCCAGTTGGCACCAATAATCATGATGGACTTCTCATAAACTCTCCTGAAAGGTCTGACCTCATTTTCCTTCCTTTTGTTGGGACCACAAATTGAATGGTGTGGGCAGTGAGAGTGCCCGTTAAAACTGTGATTGCTTTATTATTATCATCTGCTAACTTTTTCGCCTGGCCTACATGAGAAGTAGGGCCAGGGAACAGTCTTTTTGCTTGTCTTTTGGAAAGGTGGAAGCTCTTCGGCCTCATAACCTACTATCAAGAGATTTAAATGATTGTGTGTTTTTTTTTATGCTGCCATAAACATTCTAATATTTTCATTTTTGGGAGGGCGATTGTGTGTTTGGGTTTTGGGTGGGTTAGGGAAGTTAAAGAAGGGCTATTATTTGTATAGTGTGTACTCTTGACTGGAATTTAAGTTTTGTAAGTCGTGGAGTGTGAGTTTTGGAGTGTGTGTAGTGTTGTAAAGAAATGTTATGTTTTTGGTTATTGTTAGTGGTCTGATTATTGCTGCAGGTGACTGGGATGTGTTGGGAAGGCATAAAGACAGTGAGGCGTTACTTCCCTTCCAGGCTCAGGGACCTCCACCTGTTTGACTGTCTCCCATTACCAGCTGTAATATATATAAGATGTCATGGTTTGGGGGTAGTTAGGAGCTGGAGGGGGGGCTCTGGGCTTGGTGGGAGAATGGAGATGGGTGGTTGGATTGGGGTAGTGGGGAGAAGGAGACGTCCGTGGGTGAAATAGGACTGGAATAGGGGTCCTCCCTTCCAGGTTCCCATACCTAAGGGCTCTGCTTGTGAGCAGGCAGGTGGCACAGTCTTCATCAGCTGTTCATCCTACTCTAGCAGTATTGTGCAATGCCTGATCTAATAAAAACAAGACTGCTATAACTGCAGATCTTGTGGGTACATCTGATCTGTGTGCACCACCGAGACCTGGTTGGATGATAATCCAGGCCCAATATTGACCTAAGTTGTTCCAGCTGGGTACTAGGTGATTCACTGCCCGAGATTGGATCATATGGGTGGGGTTGTAGCCATCTGTTTTAGATAAGAACTGAGCCTTGTGGATGTGCCAGTGGAGCGCACCAGATCCTTTGAGTGTATCATGGATACGGGTGGGCGGTGCAGGATATTTCTCATCTGCCATCCACCTGAGGACAGGAAACAGTTCCTGCAGGAGGTCGCAGACTTCATTGTCTATGTGGTTTTGGGATCCCCCAGATGGTTCATTCTGGGGGATTTCAATGCCTGGATCAGTGATGTACTCTCACATTTTGGAAGAGACTTTCTCCAGCTTATGAATTCTCTGGGCCTTACTCAAGTTGTTACCTCCACAACCCACATTTGTGGTCACTCATTGGACCGTGTGTTCCTCCTGGGGGGTGGAGGCATCCTACTTGGTGGTGGAACCAGTCGGTTGGTCTGGCCATCGCACCATAGGATTAGGTTTCATGGCTCCCCCTAATATTCCTGCCCTTATGGAAATGGTCTGGTACTGCCCTTTAAGGGGTGTGAACCCAGATGGTCTAATGGTAGTGCTGGACTTATCGAGCATGCTGAGAGAATGCAAGGATCCAGAGGATCTGGTACTGGCCTATAATAGGGCAGTGATGGAGGCCCTGGATTCTATTGCTCCTGTTCATGTTCAGTCCCTCACTCTTTGACCAAGGTCCCCATGGTTTGATGGGACCTTGAAGGGGTTGAGAAGAGTGGATCAAAGTTTAGAGAGAGCCTGGCTGAAGTCTCACCTGTAGGTTGACAGACTTAGATTGATGGACTATTATATGGTCTATCAATCGACAATCACCAATAAGAAGGCAGAATTCCAGTCCAGGGAGATAACTGCCTCAGAAAATCGACCAGCTCAGCTCTTCCAGTCTGTTCACAGATTGTGCAATCCAGTCTGTCTGCAGCCTGGTGGAGCCTTATCTCAAGAGAAGTGTGATGAGTTTGCTTGTTTTTTTTGTAGATAAGGTTGCCAACATCAGGTCTGGTATCTGTCCAGTCCCCTCTAGTGAGTGTTGCATTGCTGGCAAGAGGTTGCAAGTGTCCTGTTTACCTGGTCTGACTTTGGCTGGCAGAACATCATGGAAGTTGTGAAGATTATCCAGACCCTGTGGACAACCAAATGTAATTTGAAACCGGGCCTGACGCATCTCCCTGTGGGGTGCATTGATAAGATCTGCCTGGTCCTGGTTGAGATAGTCTGGAAATCATTGGAGAGGAGGGTTTTCCCTATCCCCTGAAGAAGGCAGTTGTATGACCACTCCTTTAAAAGCTCTCCCTTGACCCAGACTGTCTGATCAACTACAGACCTGTCTCTAGCCTGCCCTTTGTGGATAAGGTTTTTGAGAAGGTGGTTGAGTTGCAGCTGGATGATCATTTATCCACTCATGACATCTATGATACTCTCCAGTCTGGATTTAGGAAGAGGCAAGCACTGAGACAGCCCTCATTTGGGTGCTAAATGATCTCCTAATAATGAGGGACCAGAAGACCCATTCCATATTGATCTTCCTTGATATCTCTGTGGCATTTGACACTGTGGACAATGATGTGCTGTTGGAGCACCTGTGGTTCATTTGTGGACTGTTGTATACCATCCTCAGGTGGTTTCTACCTTTCTTCAAGCATAGGACTCAATGAGTGGTCACTGGAATTTATTCCTTTGACCCTCTCCTCCTATCCTGTGGGGTACTGCAGGGCTCCATCCTGTCACCCATGTTTTTCACAGTGTATATGCTGCCACTGGGAGACATTATTAGATGGTACAGTTTGAGTTTTCCCTGCTATGCAGATGATACTCAGCTGTACATGTCTTTTGTACTCGAGTGGGGAGATATCCTCTCAGTGTTTAACAACTGCTTCTCCAAGATCCAGGACTCGATGAGTGATAGCTGGCTGTGATTGATCCCAGCTAAAACTGAGATGTTGGTGGTGGACCCAGATCATTGGGAGGTGGGCTGTCAGTGGGAAAACCCTCTGGCCTTTGGCTTGGGGAAGTCCAGCTGGCTGCCTCAGATCGGGTGTATAACCTGGGAGTTATCTTTAACGATGGTGTGACCCTTAAATCACAGGTGTCTGCCGTTGTCAAGACCTCTTTCTGCCATCTGAGGAATACCACCTGGGTGAAACTCCTGATCGCACCTGATGATCTTCCAACATTGGTCCACCTCATCATGACCTCACACCTTGAATACTGCAATGCCCTCTACCTAGGGCTACTGGGGGTTGATACACACTGTCTATAGTTGGTACAGAATGTGACTGCCAGGCACATGACCGGTGCTTCTAGGATCAATCACATTACCCCTGTGCTCCACTGACTGCACTGGCTACCACTGCAGTGGTGTATCACCTTCAAGGTTGGTTTGCTGACCTATAAATCCCTACAAGATTGGGGGCCTTGCTGTCTACAAGATCTCCTTCATCTCTACTGTCCCTCTTGACCACTATGATCTACCAATGAGGGATTGCTAGAGAATCCTAGGTTGTGACTGAAGACATCTGTGGCATGTTCTTTTGCATCTGTGGGCCCTACCCTGTGGAATTGTCTACTTCATTGGATAAGATAATGCCTCACCATCCAGAGTTTTAAAATAGCCCTTAAAACCCATTTGTTTAGCCTGGCATTTCCTGAGATGTATTTTTACCTAGTGAGATATTTGCCGAAATATATGACCATCCTATTTATTAGTTTAATCATTTGTTCTTATTTTAAAGCTGTGATTTATGTACTGGATTTTGAATATGTTGTTTATTTATTGTTATGTACAGGTTCCTTGATCAGAAGAAATGTGCCTTTTATAAATAAAAATGAAATGAAATGAAAAATGTATCCCTTTCCCGAGTGTTTTGCTTCTTTAAGTATAGTTCCCCCATGCCATTGTCATGTTATTTCTTGTTTTCCCTTCCCCGTGCTACCTATCCCCATTCAAATTCCTTCAAGTCAGGTGCACTTTATTTCTATTTATCTCTCCCACTCTGCTGCTGTTTTCATGCAATGCCCCCCATGCCAGATGCACTTTAATTCCATTTGTGTCTTCCTCTGTGCTACCTATAACCTTTCAATGCCCCCAAAGTCAAGTTTGCTTTACTTCTGTTTGTTTCATCCCTTGTTTTTTTTCCCAATGGTCAGGATTCATAAAAAAAATGCAAAGTGCCACACAAAAGTTTGCACTGCGCTTTGCAGTAGCGCTGCCCAGCAAACCTGCTGTTTACAGTCAGTCAGGACATTTTACCGACAGCAAATTGCACTCACATGCTTAAGTGTTATTCTCAAAAGTAGCAATGCAAATGAGCCCATTGGGCATGCAAGGTGCTAGTGGCCATCTGCATGCCCATTATGGGCTCATTTGCATGGCATTGGAATAGGGGGAACAGGGTGGTGGGTCATGCTTGATGTGTTGGGGAGTAGGGTGGGACCATAGACTATCAGGGAATGGGGATTTTACTTTTGGGAATGGCGATCTGTGACCAGGGAATATGGAGGGGCACTACACTATGAAAAGTGTGTATAAACAGTTTGGGTGGGTGATTGGGGACTGGGAGGTACTACACTATGGAAGATGTGAATAAACAATTTGGGTGAGTGATCGGGGTCGAGGGGGACCACCACATTATGGAAACTATATAAACATGTCGGGTGGGTGATCAGGGACTGGAGTGGGACACTACACTATGTAAATTACATATAAACATCATGGGTGAGCTATTAGGACTGGGGAATGGAGTGGGTGGGCTGCAGTACTTCTGCTAACCACTAGGGTTGTGTGGATTACCCCAAGGTTTTTTGTCTGCAGTAATTTCTCCATGCAGCGGCCTTCACAAATGTCCCTTGCATGGAGCAAAACCTTAGTAAATATGATTGTGGGTATATCTAGGTCCCTTCCCCCTTATTTGCATTGCAGCCCCCCCCTCATGGCATTGCCCAGGTGCAAACCTAGTTTGCCTGGGCAAACTTGGCTTTCTGAATACCACTTCTGGGCAAAGACCGGTTTGTGCCTTGCAAACACAGTTTGTACCTGGGCAATGTTTTGTGAATCTGAACCCATAAATGTTATTGTATATTAATCAACATTAATCACAGCAGGAAAAATAAAACAAAAAGAAATGAAAAACAATCTTTGCAAAACTAAGATATAAAATTCATACAAGGATTACTTAACTGTGACAGACTTCCATGGGTATAAACTTACATCTGTTTTAATAGTATTAACTACTAAATTTGTAGAAGATAATCATTATAAACTGAAAAGAGTTCCTTCTTATGTATCATAGCTACTGCTTTTGATATTTTATTATATGCAAATAATACAACTTCCCCACTTATTACATGCATTTAATGAGGTGAAGTAACATTTTAATATCTGAAATATACCTTCACTAACAGCTGCATTTACATGTTCCTTGAGTTGTCCAGAAAGGGTGCCTGAATCTGGTTACATTCATGCAATTTATCTATGGCTAAATAACTTAAGCTCTCATTTTCTACAATGGTGCACATTGAATGAGACCCCTTCTGGATGGTTGTAACTGCCTCTGTTTTCCACTAAACTAAGATCAACCTCTTAAGACATAGTCAGACACTGAGTAACATAGGATCATAGAAGCTTGATGACAGAAAAGGACCATACCAGCCAATCTAGTCTGCCCTTTTCCCCCCCTACACCTGCACCTCCCTGCCAGCCCCTGCTCTCCCCGATACTCAGACCTATATGCTTGTTCCACACGCTCTTGAATTCTTCTACCAATTTAGCCCCCACCACTCTGTCTGGTAGTCTATTCCAGGGCTCCACCACTCCCTCCATGAAGAAACGCCCCTAACATTGCCCCTATATCTTTTTCCTTGCACTCTGAGGCTGTGTCCTCTAGTTTTGGCCTGCTACTTCCTCTTAACTAAACACTCTTCTCCCACTTTAATGAGCCCCATTACATATTTAAAACTTTCAATCATGTCTCCCCCTTCCTTCCTTGTCTGCCCCGTGTATAGATCCAGCTCCTACACCTCTGCTCATATGGCTTTCCCCGTATACCCTGCACTATCTTGATTGCCTTTCTTTGAACCCTCTCCAAAGGTAGCCTGTGATGTGGGCACCTGTATGAGGGCATCGTCCGAAATAGTAACGCGTTATGGGCAAAAGCCCTAATGGTGATAGGGAGGGTAGGGCAACTGGATGTGGGGTTTGGGCGAAGCTGGCAGCAGGATGTTGGTTTATGTACACTCACGCATGTGAGGTGGGGAGTGAGTATGGAAAGTGTGGGCTGGGAGGGGGTAGAAGGGATGTAGGGGGTGGTGCTGCGGTGGGCTGCTGAGCTGCGCTGTGGTGTTGGGGATTGGTCTGCAGCTGCGATGGGTGAGGTACTGGGTTCTGGTCAGGGCGCTGATGCAATTTTATTGTGCCCTGCCCTAAACTTTATTTTTCATGCTTTCGCCCCCCGCTACATGCATCCCCCTGGAGTTGAGAATCCTTTAGTAGGGGTGTGGGGGGGGTGAAGCCCTCAACAGAAAGCATGAAATGTAAGTCCCCAGCACTGTTCTTCCGTGCGGTAAGGATATCAGAGGGTGAAAATGTTTTCGCAGGTCTGAAGTCACAATAACACGGCTCGCCATTTAGCAGACACCATTATCACATAGAACCCTCTACAATGCATCTTTATCCTTGTGGAGATGAGGGCTCCAGAACTGAACCCCATACTCCAGGTGAAGCCTCACCATGACTTTGTAAAGGGGCATTATTACCTCCTCTTTCTTCTAGTAATGCCCCTGCCTATGCATGCCAACTTTCCATCGGCCTTTCCTGCTGTCCTGCTACATTGGATTCCTACCTTAAGGGTCAAGGAGACTGTGATCTCCAGATCCCTATCCTGTTCTGTTAGTTTTATTTCCACCCCACCTAAGGTGTACCCTGCTCTTCTGTTCCCATTCCCCAAGTGCATAACAGCACACTTCTTGGCATGACATTTCAGCTGCCATGTCCCAGACCATTTTTCAAACATCTTTAAGTCGTCCCTCATATCTTCCATCCTTTTCTGTGTTGTCCACCCTAGTGCACATTTTCCTTTTTTTTAAACTTTCTTTTTTATGACAATTTTTCATATAGTACAGCATACACGATACAACACATATCACAACAGAGAACCAATGTTGTACATCACAATCAGGCATTGCATAGCATATAACAGGAAGATACAGTATGACGGTCCAGTCAAGACTAGTGACTAACAACTTCAAAAGTTCTAGGAGTTTACTATCCGGCTTAATAATAATGTAGGATGTATCGCTCTCACCCATCTTATACCAAATGGACTATTCCCCATTATTTCAGGCCCTCATAGGATTTGAAAAGAGGGGGGAGGTCTGAATTAACCCATTGAGAGAAACTGAAACCAGGATCTATCCAGATTGCCTGGCCTCAATTAAGTTGCTTTGCACCCCCATCACACATGTTAGACCTGCCAACAGATAGGAAAACAGGTTATAGAAATAGGAAATCACCTATAGTTCACAAACTGAGTGGGGTGATGTATCCCCTACATTTGCATTATCTCTCAGTAGGCAGGAACCTTAGGATTAAACCACTAAAGATAGTAGCACCAACATGGCTTGCCTAGTAATATTACTTAAGCTCAGATAGTTACCAGATCATTAAGAAGAAAAAAAAGCAATTATTATCCTCTCTGGTTAAGCAATCAAAGGGAGATAGTGTCACCCATTCTTATCTTTAGCTCAATCATCAATGTTTGAATCAGGGCAGTCCAAAGTAGCTTTTTGCTGAGAGTGGCCTTCCAGTAGTTTAGAAGCCAGGGCAGCAGCTGCATCTGGATTCGAAAGCACATGGGTCTTTCCGGAGTGTTTAATCTGGAGTCTCGCAAGGAACAGGAGCTGAGCCTCAATGTCATTTTTGAGGAGCAGTTTCTTTGTTAGTTGCAGAGCCTTCTTTTTGGTCTGTGTTTGTGATGATACATCTGGGAAAAAGGCAATCTTATTGCCCTCCCAGATCAACTCCCCTCTTTGCTTGCAACTCGCAATAGTGGGATTCGACTCTCTGAACTCGACAGTGTGGCAATGGCAGTCAGCCGGCATACATTACTCGAGCCCTTCCAAGAATGCATGGGGATAGCGAAGGCCCTGATTACTGTAATCCCCATGTCCACAAGCAATAAAGCTAGGTCAGAAAAAACGAGTCTATTAATTGCTGGTAATATCTCAATGTTAGAGGCAAATTACGTTGGGAAGCCCACTATGTGCACATTCGGCTGTCTCTGCATATTTTCAAGAGCTTCTGACTTAGCCAGAAGGAAGGTCAGATCTTGAGCAAAGGTTGCATTTTTACCTTGCTGATGTCTGGATTCCTTTTTAAGGACTTGAACATCGGTTTCAGTTGTGCCTAATTTTTCCACCAGGTCTTTAAATCGGGATTCCACCGCTGCCGGTCTATGATTAGTTTCTTCCCCAGCTTCTTGGATTTTATGTAGGAGTGCCATAACCTGTGGGTTGGGAGTTTCACCCATTATGGTTTAGCCAATGCAGAAGTACCTGGGCCTGCTCCCTGCAGTGCTGTTGATGGAGAGGGAAAGGCTTCAATATGGTGAGCCCCATGTCTGTGATCATTCTTTGGACTCATTTTGCAGTCTGTAGTCCTTCCAGCTTTGGATTTAGCTTTTTAGAATGTGCGGCTATCTCTAATAGGATAGAAAAAAAGCTTTTAAGTTTAGCCTGATCAGGAGACCTGAAATAAGTAGCCGCCATGTTGGGTGCTCAGCAGCTCTCCCCTAGTGCACATTTTCATATCATCAGCAAATAGGCACACCTTCCACCTCAAACCCTCCACAATGTATTGATGTTGATGTTGAAGAGAAGCAGACCCAAAACTGACCCCTGTGGCACACCGCTCTTCACCCTCACTGTCCTAGTGTGCACCCCATTTAGCACCACCCTCTGAGTTCTTCCTGACAACCAGACCTCCACCCAGCTTGTTATTTTACCACCCAACCCCAGGCTTTCTATCTTGCTCAACAGCCTCCTCTAAGGGATGGTGCTAAAGGCCTTACTGAAGTCCAGATAGGCCATGTCCTCCACCTCCCCAGTCAAGCACCTGAGTCACCCAAAGAACTAAATTAGGTTTGTCTGGCAAGACTTCTCATTCGTGAAGCCATGATGTCTGCTGTCCCAAATCCTAACATTCTCAACAATGTTTCTTACAGGGGAGATATCTCCTAGTATTAAAAACATAATGTTGGGGGTAAAGAGATTTGTAAATGTCCTCACAAAATGTAATTACTTCAGACCACACTGTTTTAAGCCTGGGTCATTCCCAAAGTGTTAGCTTGAGGATTACTGCATCTACAACAAAGGTCTGATTCAATTGTTTATATCTTGGAGAGTTTCTCTGGTACATAATAAAAGCCATGATATGCTTTAAATTGTGTTGCCAATCCTCAAATTTCATGTCTTCTTCTTTAAGCTATCTTCCATAGTCACCACACTGTTTCTCCTGTATGTCTACTTTCAGTTGTTCCCCCCCTGCTTCCCCTGGAATTCATTGTGGAATCCGTACCATCATTGACCAAAAGTTTATAAACTTAACCCACTCCCCCTTTTATACCTGCACATTCTGTGACTTTCCCCCATTCAGGCTTCCTTATTACATTTGTGCCATTCTTGAGAGAATTTTCCATCCACATTTAATTGTGTCTTTTTTCCATATAGGGATTCATTTCATTCTGTACTCTGTTATAGATAGCCTGTGATAGCTGCATACTCGGGCAGACTTGATAGACCATGAGGCCTGTTTCTGCTGGTAATTTTGTATGTTCATATGTATTTTATATGGTTACTAACCAATGTAGATGGGAATCAAGTTCAAAAGATTAGGAGTCTATAATAGAACTTGCCACCACAAGCCTCAAGTTATATGGTGGAAAGTGAAAATCTCTTTTCTCCCATAATATTGTATAATCTACTTTTGAAGATAGTTATATTATCACTATTTACCAGTTCTCTAGGAAGCATATTCTAGGTATTCACCATACTCTGGGTATACCATTGGCTTCTTTTATGTGTTTTATTGGTTTCCCCAATTAGCTTCTGGTTATGTGACCTAGTGTTTGTATATTGTACTGTTTTTTGTTTTGCTAAGCCAATCAACTCCAAAAAGCATCATCTTTGTTTGCTGTATAATCAATCAATCAATCAATCAAAATCTTTATTTATTCAGGCGGACATCATTGAGCAAAGCTCATTTACAAGATGGACCTGATAGGTCAAGATCAAAATAAAGTACAGTATCATACATAAACAAATACAGAGAAAGAGGCAAATACTTTAATATAAGTAAACAGGTACAGTATTGAAGAACGTATATACAAGCAAGGTAGCTAATGGTTTTAGACCACTAAACAATAAATCAGACAGGTTTGACACAAATAACTGTGAGGTATTGGGATTGTGAAAGTGGTTAGGTGTGTTATAATTGGATAGATACTTAAGGAAGTAGATATGGGGGGATAAAAAGGGAATGGCAATGGATTGTAGGGTATATTGTAGCTAAGTTTAAAAAGTATATGAACAGAGATAGAGAGAAGAAAAGAAAAAGGAAAAAAGAAAAAAGGGGTAAAGGGTAAGAAGGGACTAGGCTTAGTGAAAGCAGTTGCATATCTCAGGAAAGAGACTTATGAAGAGTTTTTTGAAGGATACTATGGGGATGAAGGTGTTCAGCTTTAGGGTCTTCTGCAGAGAATTCCAGGTAGATGCTAAAAAGTAGCTGATTGCAGACCTCCCATGCCGGGTACAGACTTTAGGTAACTTCAAGGTGATAAGGTTATTGCTTCTTAGGGCATATGATCTAGGTGTAGCCAGAGTAAAGCAATCAGAAATATAAGGTGGAAGTTTGTTTGACAGAGCTTTGTAAATCCATAAAGCAGCATTTTTATTCCTCCTAAGATGTAAGGATGTCCAGCCAACAGCATTATAGAGAAAGCAGTGATGAGTGTTGAAAGGAAGATCTGTGATGAATCTTAGAGCTCTGTGGTACAAGGTATCCAATTTACTTAAATAGGACATAGTGCAATGGCCATATAGGAAATCTGCATAATCGATGAGAGATAGAAATGAAGCCTGTATTAGTCTCTGTTTAGACTCTTTGGTTAGGTAATGTATAAGCCAAACACAGTTCCCCTCTTAATCTTCTGTACTCAATAGAGTATAGGTTTTTAAATGATGTAACCTATTTTGATAGTTCAGATGTTTTAAAGTCCTCATCAGTTTGGTTACTCTTCTGTAAATTTTTTCCAACTTATTTTTCCCTTGAGTTGAATATGAAGAACAAAAGGGAAAACAGTATTCAATGTGTGGGTGAACCACAGCTGTATAAAGTGGAATAATAACTTCAGGCTCTCTACTTTTTATTGATCTAAAAATGCACCAAGTTAATTGATTACATTTATTTACAGTCATACTACAGTAGTATAGTTCTTACATTCTAGGTTTTTGGAAATCCAGACCCCCAGATCTTTTTCATCTGTACATTCCTGTACCAGTATGTTGATCAATTTATACTGGAATCTGAGGTTATTTGACCCAAAATGCATAACTTTGCACTTTTGTTTGTTGAACAGTAATTTATGTTATTTTGCCCAAACAGCTAGATGATCAAGATTTTCTTGAAAGGATTTAGCTGAATTTACATAATGTACAATTCCACTGACTTTGCAATCATCAGCATACTTGCATGACCAAACACCAGAATGAGTTTGCTTAGTTAATAATAAGTTGTTAAACAAAACTGGCCCTAAGTCTCAGCCCTGTGGCACTCCACTAGTCACACTACCCCAGTTAGACTCCTAGCCCCTAATTGATACACACTGACTTCTGTTATTAAACCATGAACTAATTCACATGATTATGTTTGGATGGAAGTGAAGCTTAATTGATTCCTGGATTAGGATTTTATGAGGGACTGAATCAAACACCTTAGAAAAATCAAGAAATACTACATCTACAGGCATACCTTTATCCAAGGCTGTACATATAGGTTCAAAAAAACTCATAAGGCTGGTCATACACAACCTTCCTGACAAAATCTGTGCTGGGTTAGGTCATTATGTGAGATGTTATTTAAATGTTCCATGATATAGTTCTGCAGCAACCATTCAAAAGTTTTACCCTGGACAGATGTGAGGCTTATTGGGCTATAATTTGTAACGTCCTGTTTTCTCCCACCTTTATGTATCGGGGTTACCCGAGCCTTTCTCCATATATGTATGGTTTCCCCAGATCTTAATGATGCTTTATAAAGGACCGAAAGTGGACCTGCTGGTTGCTGAACCAATTCTTTCAGAAATTCCGATGTTATGCAATCAGGTCCTGCTGAGCTATTATTTTTTATACGTTTGAATTACCTCGATATCAGTAAGAGTAAAAATTGTATAATCAGCTTTAAGTGAAGGTAATTCTTCAGATAACTCTTCCTTTTCTTTGTGGGCACTAAGAAAATATTGACTGAAGACTTTTGCCATGTCCTGTTCTGAATTTATTATGTCCTTTTCTATTAATATGGGTCCTGTGATTTTATTTTTTTAAAGAACCTATATGATTATAGCATTTCTTTTTAATCTCATCTACAGTTGTTGCTAGCCTTCTTTCAGCCACTTTTTTGACATTTTTTTATTCTTTGCTTCACTTCCTTGGTAATTTTCTGATAGACTACTGTGTTATTAATAGTGGGATATTTATTTTATCTTTTGCATAATTTCTTCTTTTTCCTGATAACTTTTTTTATGTTCCTTGTCCACCAGATAGGTACCATATGGTTATTTGTATATTTGGTTCTTTCAGGGACCCAGGTGTCAATACATATATTTAGTTTGGAAAATAATTTATCCCAGATTTGTTCTGGTTCAAGATCTTTCAAGTCCTCTTGCCAGGTCCCATTGTTTAGGAATTATTTGATATTACTGTAGTCTGCTTTAAAGAAGACTCTGAATTTAGTAGTACCTTTTATTGGTTTAATAGTAGGCAACATGATGTCTATCTGGACAATGCTATGATAACTACTGCCTGGTGGTGGAAATAACTTTTGAACTATGATATTCAATTCTGTGTTAAGGCATATTAGATCTAGAATATTTGTTTTCCTTCTGCCATCTTGCTCTATCTGGGCTAAATTTCTTTGATTTATCATTTCAATAAATCTTTTTTTGGGTAAGCTAGTTCCAGTTAAAATTTTCCAGTTTATCATAGGAAAGTTAAAATCACCTATTAGTCAAATGTCACCCTCTATAACCTTTTCCTCAATTTCATCCCGGAATATGCGCATATCATTAGTTGATAAATTACGGGATCGATAACCTAGGCCATGTGTTAATTCAACTACAATATTTAAGATCTTAACCCAGATTATTGCATTTTGATTGGCATACTTGTTATTTTTTTCAACTTCGATGGGATTTAGTTCTTTTTCTGTATAAAAGGCTACACCTCCACCTTTTTTATATGTTCTCTCTTTACTGATCAAAGTATATCCAGGGATATTAACTCCTCATTCATTTTCAGACAACCAAGTTTCTGTGATTCAACAAACATCAATGTTATTTTCATGTAGCAAAAGTCTCAGTTCATTAATTTTGTTTTCTAAATTTTGTGCATTTCTTAACAGAAGTTTTAAATGGTTAATCACATTTATTTTATTAGTACATGAGGACTGTGGTTGCACTAATGGAGAGACATTAACAGTTGTTATAGTCCCTAATAAAGTGGTAACTATATGCACTCTCTCCCCATGTTCTTTAGTTTATAGCATTGTAGATGCTTGCTTTTATTTGTTTCCCCAAGGCAAAGCTTCTCTTTTAGCTCAAATGGAGCCCACCATTGCAATATAAATCTTTATTATTCTCAAAATGCTCCCAATGTGTTAAACATGGAATATTCTGTTTCAAACACCAACTTCTCATCCAGTTATTAACTGTCTTGATTTTATGGTTCATTCCTGGAAAAAATCTTGGGACTGGAAGTATTTCTGACAAAACAACATCACCCCTCAGATCTATGTTTCTGTTTGTAAGGGCTACAAAATCAGATTTAATATTTTGAATGGGATCATGTAAGATGTTGTCCACCCCAAAGTGAGCTACAACAAAAGCATTGCCCTTAGACATGTAAAGAATGCCTGGCACCATTTGAGTAATAGCTTATAATATTGCTCCTCTGAAACAAGACAAAGTATGATTAGCTTTGTCTGAGTTATAAATGACTCTATCTAGTTGTTTTATCATTGAGTCACCCAAAAGATAAATTTGTTTGGGAGATGGCACACTGTGGGTCTCATTTTGTTGCTCAGGCACAGTATGACATCCTTACAAGGTATTATTGACAGATGTAATCCATTTTGGTGTTAATGTCATAGTTTATTAACTCTTGTTCTGTAGGAGAGTATCATCAGATGTGGGGTTTGTGTGGGCAGTGGGGACACTAGCCTGTGTTCCATTGATTATAGAGTTTAGTCGGGGAGAACTATTCTCAACTGGCAGTTGATAATGTACGGCCCTTCTCCCTTTTTTGGCAGCTTTCATTCATTTAACATTATACCATTCTAGAGAAATGGCATTTGTATCCTCATTTTCTCAACAATGTTTGTTTTAATTAGACTTTGAAACATGACACTCATTATTTTGATTTAGTCCCTGCCCTCACAAGAGTGCTGTAACACAGAACTGGAGTTTGCTAAAACTTCATGTATCAATAGGAGTTTAGGACCATTCTCTCTTTCATTGCATCTGGCTGCCATCTGTTGCTGACTTAATTCCAGTTGTACTAACCTTGCACTAAACTGGCTAATTTCTGTTGCCATTTGCTCATTCTGCAAGCATTTCCTGCATATATATTCTGTGGGTATGATGCTAGTTTTCAGTATTATATTCATATTACAGGTTATGCATAATATCCACACATCCCCATCTAGAGTCTTTATTTTGCCCAAAATATTGAGATCTACGTAGCTTACCCTTCTGATGTATGGTATTATGTCAGATGATTGCTATATGCTTATTATCTGGAAATGTTGAACTTGCAAACATCATAATTCCTTACACAAGTCTCCGTTGCCCATACAACAAATGCCTGCCCCTTTCCAATATAGTATCTCAATGAATCTTACCCAACAAGGTCTCTATACACTTGCACACTACACAAACACCCAAAAAAAAAAATATGCTGCATGTTATTGTTGTATTTGAGGCAAACCTTTTTGCAGTATCAATAAACATAAAATCTGATCAGTTGTGGTGGTAAGCAGTGCAATTTCATATTTTACCTGTATGGACTATCTGGATTGATTTTAGCATTAAGGTGTTTTGAGAAATGTTTTGCCCCAAAAGCTATATGGCTAATATGATTTTCCATGGATTTTAATCCCTTCTATTCCTGGGTTGGTTCTAATACAGTATGTGCTAATAGCGGTCCTAAAGCTACTAAAAACAAGGTCGGTGACATTGGGCACCAATCTCAAGTACCTTGTCCTAATTTGAAATGAGTATATTTCAGTGGCTCAGTAGGTAGCACACTTGCCTCTGAGGCCGGGAGATCAGAGGGCTGTGGGTTCAGTTCCCACATCTGGTACTTGGGTTAATATCCCAGTACTGGCACTGTAGTGCAGCATGAGAGGGGTGCTGCACTTCTGAGGTGCCGTCTTTCAGATGAGACGTTAAACCGAGGTCCCATCTGCCTGAATTGGTGGTAGTTCAGGTGGATGTTAAAGATCCCATAGCACTTATTCGAAAAGAGTAGGGGAATTTCCCCGGTGTCCTAGCCAAATTTCCCTCATTTACTAAAAATACCACCAACAGCTTAAACTGGTTCAAGGCCAGTTGGCATTCATCTGTATCCCCCTCCCCCAGGTCGTGCCTGAAAATAGGCAGGATTTGTCTAGTGCACTTACTCGGTCAGCAAAAGCTAAATAAAAAAAAATAAAAATAAAAATATTTAAGTGGATAAAGCAATTGTAAAACTTCCTTTAATGAGAACCTTCTCTAGACAGTGGGCCCTTAATGTTTGTGCCCCCAAAACATGGAACGATATACCCATTATAATCTGGAATTTGACATCATACGGGCTTTTCTCGAGTTCTTTACTACAGTATTTCAGGTTACTCTGTCAGTGTAAATGTTTAACTTGGTATTTTATTCTTAATGTGGAACTCACTTTCCTATATTCATTGAATTTTTTTTGTATGTTGTTAATGTTTTACAGTGTGCAGGTTTGTATGAATTTGTGGTTCACACCTGTAAAGGAATTTTTTTTCCAGTTTGTTTACCCATTAATCAAATAAATAAACAAACATGCAAGTCCATTAGTTACAACTGCTGCAGATGACTTAGTGTAGAATGTTGTTATCCAATTAACATAAAACTCTGTAAATCCAAATCTTTTCATAACAGCTTTAAGATGTGTCCTTTCAATAGAATGAAAAACTTTTTCTGAGTCTAAGGAGACCAGAGCTTTTGATTTTTAAAACTTTCTAGATGCCCACAATACTGACAGTAATCATCTTATATTGTCTGTAGCTTGTCTCCCTTTAACAAAACTGACCTGGTTCTTTTCTGTGATTTGAGGCATTGTATTTAAAAATGAGTTATATAAGGCCTTGGCTAATATTTTGTAATATGTATTAAGCAGAAATGCAGGCCTGTAGTTTAGACACACTGCTCTGAATTTTTATCTTTTTTAATTACTAGGATTATGAGAGCTTCCCTTAAGGAGTTAGGAAGATGCCATTTGTAATAGACTTCATCATACAGTATTTAACAAAGACTGGCTTATTTGTAGACTTAGGAGTTTACATAGCTTATTAGGCAGGCCATCAAGACCTAGTGCTTTCCCTTTTAGTTAGTGAATTAGTTGTGTCATGTATTTCTTCTAATGTAAGGGGTTTATGAGTGTGGTGGAATACAAAGTGACATAATAGGCAGAGATAATGTGCATAAAAGATACAAGACTGCACCTATCATTTTATTCATATAAAAGTCCAAAATATGTATGGAAAGAAAATCAGGGAAATTATCCCAGTAACAAAAGAAATGTACAGCTCTCTACTTCCCTCATGGAGTGTGTGGCTTAACTTCAGCCAATACCTGAGTGTAATCTCCTCCTTCTTCTTACGCTCTGACAAAATATCTGAGTGAAATTTCCAGCACACGATATAGGTCATCCTCCTTCATAGTCAGCACACCAATTGACTCGACTCTACTCTTCTTCCCTTGTGGCGAGCCCTATTTATAGCCCTAGAGGTTACATCATTGTCTGTGGGGGAGTTCCCATTGGCCATGACATTACATATCAGGGGGAGTTTCCATATTATCCCATGCCTTAACATGCAGGAGCTTTTTATTTGGCCCTTTTTGCCCAAATATGCTTCATTTCACAGGCATCCCCAGTTATGACATCTCTGGGGGCACAGAAACATAATTAATATATGTTTTGTTGAATATGGGACACTACAGTACTTCCTGTCCATATGCCCGCAGTGTTCCACTACTCAGCAGCTTTTCTGTACTATCGTCACTCTGTGCAGCAATCTGTAATGCTTTGGAGCAAACCTTTGCTCCAAAGCATTTTTTTTTAATTAAAGCTCCATGCAAGGTGTGTATCTTCAGCCACATGGTGTGGCAGTGGTAGCCAGAGCCCACTGCTCTGCCTTTTGGCCTATTCCTGTGTTACATACTGTTACCTGGAGCAATTCCAGACTCTGGAGCATTTCTAAATATTAAAGATGCAGCAGCAGCTGGTCAAGCGCTCAGTCACTCTTGTCAGCAGGATCACTCAGGGGAACCAGTGGTCTTTAATCCTTAAGTGTGATACGCACCCTAAAATAACCTTCCACTCAGGAGCTTAACAAACAGCACCACTTGCACTATTAAGTTATCTCCATTTCAGGAGATCATAACAAGTGCATACAGTACTGATGTGCACAACAAATGGGGAGTTCCTTTGGGGTAAGAGGACAGCACAAAAGGAGAAAGAGTTTTGTCAGGTTGGCCACCCTGACAAAGAAAAGAATGAAAAGAGGAAGAAAACAAGAAGATAGAAAAAGGTGAGAGAAAAATTGTGTGTGGAAGGGGGACTGGCACATAATTGTGTTTATTTAGAGGAGCTTTACTTTACATATAACAGGTGACATCCTGTTACACTCCTCCCCCACCAAGAGGCAACAGAATTCTGTTGTTCAAAACCCTTCTGAAACCCTAGGAGGGTCGGAGCTTCCGCCCACCCACTATCAGAAGCTCCACCTCTGGGACCCTTAAACAATACAGTAAATTAATATCAGATATATCAGTATCTATACCCTGCACATTTTCCTTGAGGTGTAAACACATTTTATCAACATGTAACCTTCAGTTTTTTTAAGTCGTTCTAACTTCGTCAGTTCACTTTAACAGTTTCTACAGAAAGTAAGTAAATATGTTAACATCATATATACTGTATTTCATCCTGTATCCATCACATGTGCCCCATACTGAGACAGAAAATCATCATTGAGGTGTTTGAAATCTGCTCTGTGTGTTATGGTAAAGTGGTAGGGCTGTAATGCCAACTACCATCACATGATCCTAGTATTTTTCTCTTTCATTTGCTGGAGCCAACACAGGGGACTGTGTTCCATCACCACCGTAAATTCCCAGTCCCACAAATAACATTTGAGTGCTTCTACTGCCCATTTCATCGCTAAACACTCCTTCTCTATGGTAGAGCATTTTCATTCCCTCTCATGCAACTTTTTACTTATATATCTGACAGGGTGTTCCTCACCTTTATATTTTTGGGACAAGACAGCCCCAATGCCTGTGTCAGAGGCATCAGTGTGAAACTCAAAAGCATTTGAAAAATCAGGACTACATAACACAGGGTAGGAACAAATCAAGGCCTTGATGGTCAAAAAGGCTTTGTTACACACATTTGTTCCCAGTCAAGTTTGTCAGAATGGAAGCTATAGTGGCAAAGTCAGGGATGAAGCTTCTATAATAACTGGTCAAGCCTAAGAATGACTGGACTTGCCATTTTGTCTGAGGAATCAGACTGTTGACCATTGTTTCTGCCTTGCTGATGTCAGGTCTTATAGTACCTTTACCTATGATAAACCCCAGATATTTGGTCTCTGTTTTGGCCAATTTTGCTGGGTTTATAGTATGGCCTGAGTCAGTGATGGGCTGGTTGACTGCACTCAGATGAATGGGATGCATCTGCCTGTCAGGTAGGAAGATGACTATGTCATCCAAATAAGTGGTGCTGAATTGGCCATGGGCACTTAAAACAATATCCTTGAAATGCTGGAAGGTGGCTTGACCCCCGTGTAACCCAAATGGCATTGTTGTGAATTGGTATAGTACAGTGGGGGTGCTAAAAGCTATCTTTTCTTGGGACTGTAATGACAAGGGAATCTGCCAGTAACCCTTCATCAAGTCCATGGTGCTAATGAATTTAGCTAAGGTACCGGGTCATAATGTGACACGCTTAATAACATAGAACATTATGGCTAACTCGGTACAATGCTTCACCATTGAGCGTATGGTGCAATACAGTGTATACTGCTGTACGTGGTATTACACCATTCTCATTCTCCGAGGCAGAGGATACGAACTGTGCTGGGAGTGGGTTCCACCAACCAGCTGCTGTAGCTCAACAGACAGACACAACAGCAGGAAACCCAGGCAGTGCTTCTGGGACCAGGTTTGATTCCTGGTCTCAAAAACATTATTTTTATTTTAAACTTTGTGAACTTCTCAATTTGAAATCCCCCCGGAGTTGATAATCTGTATTGGGGGAAGTTCGGGGGCACAGCCTCCCAATAATGGGAGTTGCTTTTGGGGGTGGAGCCCCGCACAAAAAAAAGAGGCTACATGGCAAGTGTTCTCTCTGTGGCACAATCGGGTAGTGCATGGGATTCTTAATGGAAAGGTTGATAGTTCAAATCCACCTAAGAATAGTTTGTTTTTGGGGATGGTTGATGAAGGGGAATGGTGGAAGGGAGAGGCAGCTGCAGAATAAGGGGTGCTAGCTGCACATTCAAGCAGACTTGATAGAACTCTAGGCCTTTATCTGCTGACAAATTTCATATGTTCATATGTTCATAATTGCGCTGTATTGGCAGCACAATTTTGCCATAAGGCATAATGTCCTGAGTCATTATGACCCTGTTCTTTTAGCTACCTTGACTTTATCTAATAGGTCATCCACCCGAGGCATGGGATACCCTTCAAAGGAAGAAAGGGAAGTGATCTTCCAAAAATCCAGACAAAGTCTGATCCCCCCCTTCCTTTTTTGGTACCACGAGCAGGGGTGAAGACCATGCACTGCAAGACGGTACTATCACCCCCATTTCTTCCATATGCCTAATCTCATTGATAACATCCTGTCTGACCTTCTCAGGCAGACGATAGGATCTCTGATGAATAGGCTGTGTCTGCTCCATTCATATGGTGTGCACTACCATGTTGGCCCTTCCTGGTATGCTTGTAAATGTTACCCATAGTACTGTAACAATTGCTCAATTTATTGTTTCCCGGGCTTATCTAACTTGGGGTTGATTTGTACCTCATGTATCTTGGGCCTGTGGTCCAGCCTCTCATGGGCTGCATCCATTTCATTATGATCGGGCTCAGAATAAACAAAACAACTGGAAACATAGAATTCAGTCTTTCCTGCCAGTTATGTAATAAATTGGCACAACAGACCTTTGAAGCTGCTTTACTTCCACATGTTTCAGTTTCATAATTGACATGCCCCACCTATTTGATCACCACAAATGGACCCTGCATTTCATTAGTAGTTTGTTTTCAGTGGTTGGCAACAACAGTAGCACCTTCTCCCTGGATGAAAACATTTTTCTTTTAACCCTTCAACATCTGACTTTTTCTGATCTGATTGCCTCTGCACCGCATTCTGATGGGCTACCTTTACAAACTTAACCAGTTTCTTTCTTAAATCAGTGATATAATCAACAATGTTTGTGTGGCAAACCTTCTTGCCTTCCTCCCAATGTTCCCTTACCACAGCTAGGGGACCCCGTGGGTTTCTACTGTACAACAGGGTAAATGGGGAGAGACCAGTTGTAGCTTGGGGCACCTCTCTGTATGCAAATTACAAACACAGTAGGGCAGGTATTTATCCCAATCCTGTCCTTCTTTCTGGATGTATTTCTGCAGCATGTACTTTAAGGTTTTATTGAACCTCTCTACCTGGCCATCAGTCTGGGGGTGATAGGGAGATGTACACACTGATGTAACCCTGCAAAGTCTATACAATTCTTTAGAAGTAGATAGGTGAAACTTTTACCCTGGTCTGTGAAGATAACCTGAGGGTTACCCAGCACACTAAAAATGTTTACCAGTTCCTAGGTGATCTGAGGGGCAGTAATAGTGCGCATGGGTCTGGCCTGAGGGTATTGGGTGGCATAGTTGCAGACAACAAAAATAAACTGGTTTCCCTTGCCACTATTGGTTAATGGTCCTGCCACATCCATTGCTACCCTCTCAAAGGGGTGCATAACAGCAGGTAAGGGTTGTAATGGCACCTTATCCTTTTTCCCACTTTTTGCCACCAGGTGGCATTTGGGGCAGGTGCAGCAGTATTCTACTACATTGTCATGAATCCCTGCCCAAAAAAAAAATCAGTGAGTCAACCTTCCCAAAGCTTTATCTTGGCCCTCATGACTGGCCATTGGAATGTCATAGGCCAGGGCCATCAGTGTCTCTCTATACCTTTGGGGGATCATCATTTGTTTTTATCATTCTCCTGTAACAGGGTTTATGCACATTCTATAAATAAGGCATTTGCTTGCACATAATGAGGTTGTTCCTGCACAGCTACTTGGTTCACCTGCAAAAAAAAAAAAACGTTTTAGTGATGCATCTTTTTTTTGTTCCTCCTAAATGTTAACCCCCTTTAAGGCATTTCAGTCTGATGGGTGTCTCTCCATATCTGTTTCTCCATTCTCTTCTCTTTCTTAGTTTTTCTGTTTTTTTTCATGTAGCCTCAAACAGTTCTTTCACAAATTGGAAAACATGTTGGAACTGTTCTTTTCTTGCTTGTGCTCGAGTAGTGACAGTTACCAAGGGATTACCAATCTGTGGAGAATTTAGTAGCTGATCAAACTTCAGGAAGTCCTGACCAATGATCATGGGTACAGGAAGTTGAGGGACCAGACCCACAGAAAGTGTCTGGGTATCTTGCTCAACAGTCATTTCCACCATGGTTGTAGCGTACAAATGAATGTCTCCATGCAAATGTCACCTTAGTCTTCATCCCTCTTTTATGATAGTTTTTTAAGAGGTCAGTTTTCATTAATGTCTGCTTACTACCAGAATCTATAAGGCCCAGTAAGCTTTGTTGTCCAATTCCCACAGTAGTGACGTATCCTCAGTTAGCCATAGCAAAATGGGAAGCATTATTTACTTTACTAGGACAGTTATGAGCTATGTGTCCCTTTTTTGTACAGATTCTACAAATATGATCAGCATGATAGGGTCTATCACTTTGCCAGTTAGCTCCCCCACCAGATACTGGTTTTTGGTAAGTGTTGTCAAAATGTCTTACAGGTTTTGATGTTTGGGGTGTTGGCCTCTGCTGTCCCCTGGACCTTACAGGTCTGGTCACCAGGTAATCCTCCACCAGGGTTATCATTCATTCCGCAGTGTCGGGTTTGTATTCACTTAGCCACACCTGCACATCCTAGGGCATTATTTGTATAAATTGTTCAATTATAATTAGGTCCATTATCTGTTTGACAGTTTTTTCAGTCAGTTGCAAGTACTTAAGACAAAATCCATTTAGCCAGGCAAAGGTTTCCCTTGGTGTATCTTGATTCATTATTTTCTGTGATCTAAGCCTTTGCCTGAATGTCTCAGTACTAATATTATACCTTTGTAAGATCTCTTCCATCACCCAATTGTAGTTATCGGCATCTAGTGCTATCATATGGCTATACATCAGCTGGGCATGTCCGGATAGGTATTGTACCAGTCTAATTACCTTCGGATCTCTCGGCCAGGTGTAGGTTTGAGAAATCCATTCGAAGGTGGTCATCTACGCCTTGATGGTTAACAGTCTCAGTGAGTTTAGTTAATTTTATATCCCAGGGTATATTTCTGTCAGGTTGTCCCAGATTCATTGCTTGGATGGCATGCAAGGTACCTTGCTAGCTCACATTCTGTCTTCTCCTCTCATCTTCCTGGGTCGTGTGATCCTCATCTCTCTGTCTTTGATCCTCTTCTTGGTCTCGCTCCATCTCCAGTTGTCTCAGGCATAACCAATGCAACAGGTTATCTGAATGCTCTGGAACTTGTACTTCCTTCTGTCTTCTCTCCTCTTTCATCCATCTTTTCTCTTCTGTGATCCATTTCTTCTCTTTCTCTAGGTAATCTCTCCTTTCCTTCTTCAGGGGCTCCTTTGGTCGAACTGCAGGCCCCATTTGGGGTATATATTTCAGCCCAAATTTCTCAGCCCTAGATCATGTCCACTGGAATTCTTTCTTCCCGGCACCATTTCCTCTGCTCATGTATCAGGTATAGTACTATACCCCCTATAGAAACATTTTCCAAGGCAGTCTAAAAAGTGCCAGGTATTCCACAACTAACACCAGTGTGAGTGTGGTGGGATACAAAGTGGTAGAATAGGCTGAGATCAAGTGCATAAAAGATGCAAGTTTGCACCTATCATTTTATTCATATGAAAGTCCAAAATATATACAGAAAGAATATCAGGAAACTTTGTCCAGTAACAAAAGAAATGTCCAGGTCTCTACTTCCCACATAAAGCCTGTGGCTTAACTTTAGCCAATACCTGAGTGTAATTTCCTTCTTACACTCTGACGAAATGCCTGTGTGAAATTTCCAGCACACAGTACAGGTCCTCCTCCTTCACAGCCAGCACACCAACTGACTCAACTCTACTCTTCTCCCCTAGTGGTGAGCCCTATTTGTAGCCATAGGGATTACATCACTTTCTGTGGGGTAGTTCCCATTGATCATGCAAGAGCTTTTTACTTGGCCCTCTTTGCTCAAATATGCTTTATTTTACAGGCAGCCCCAGTTACAACATCTCTAGGGCTGCAGAAACATAATATATGTTTTGTTAATTGTGGGACAGTACAGGACTTCCTGTCCCTATGCCCGTAGTATCCCACTAGTCAGCAGCTTCCCTGTGCTATTGCCACTCTGTGCAGCAGTCTGTAATGCTTTGGAGCATGCCTTTCCTCCAAGGCAATCCTTTTTCATTTCAAGCTCCGTGCAAGGAGCGTATCTTCAGCCACATGGTGTGGCAATGGTAACCAGAGCCTACTGCTCTGCTTTTTGGCCTATTCCTGTGTCACATACTGTTACCAGAAGCAATTACAGACTCCAGAGCATTTGTAAATATTAAAGCTGCAGCAGCAGTGGGTCCAGTGCTTGGTCGCTCTTGTCAGCAGGACCATTTAGGAGCACCAGTGGTCTTTAATCCTAAAGCGGGATATGCACTCTAAAATAACCTCCTGCTCAGGAGCTTCACAAACAGCGCAGCTTGTGCTATTAAAATATCTCCATTTCAGGAGATCAAAACAAAGTGCATAGAATACTGTTGTGCACAACAAATGGGGTGTTCCTTTGGGGAAAGAAGACAGCACAGAAGGAGAAAGAGTTTTGTCAGTCTGGCCACACTGACAAAGAAAGGAAAAAAAAAGAAAAACAAGAAGACAGAAAAGGGTGAGAGAAAAAGGGGAGGGGAGATTGGCACATAACTGTATTTATTTACAGGAACTCTACATATAATAAGTGATGCCCTGTTACAGGGTTTATCCAACATTTCTCTGTGTTGACAGGCTTGGGACTGAACATGTGTCTTCTGCAAAACGTTACAGGTATTCTCATTTGGTAGAGTCTCATGAGCTGAGTATAATTTGGTGTAATAGGTTTCAAAGATGGTATTCTTTTCGTGGACCTCTCTATTTCACATTATAGTCTCTATATGCTGTTATTAGTGCTTTAGTTTCCATTTTTAAGCCTATTAGCTAGTCACTTTCCTGGTTTCTCACCTTCTTCTCAGTATCTTTCCTTCATTTTCTATAGTGCACACTATTTTGTTGCATTGTTTTGTAGCAATGTCATATCCAAGTTTTATTATTTCATACAATATTCCTTTGACTTTATTAGGATCCTTCTAATACTGCTTTAGAACTCTCTCAAATTCATCTTCTATCTTTTAACTCCTTTCCTTTCTATGTTTGCTTGCGTGCATGCGCAAGAAACATTTTGGCACAGCTTAGAAGAGAAGCGGAATTTTGGAGGTGTGGCACTGTGGGGGCCAATGGCCCCAGTGCCTTTTGAGACTTGACCCACTTTCCCCAATCCAGTGGCATGCTGCTGCAGACACTAGTTCAGCCAGCATGTCACCACCTTGAAAGTAATCCACCGCTGCAATGAGAGAGTGACCCGTCATTGCAGGGTGGTACCTTGCCAACTGCATGCTGACCCAATTCAGTTGATGACGGGGGAGCCCACTCCCTGTTGGCATACTGTAACCCCCTCCCATATTTGTTGTGTGCCAAGGGTGTGCCCAATCTCCCTCGGCATCATGCACCCCCCAATAGTCTTTCTTTGCTGATGGGGGCCCAATCCCCATCAGCTTCAGTTCCCCTTCCCAGTTCAATTTGCCAATGGGGAGCCCACCTCATCAACATAACGCCCCCAATTTGTTGTGTGCTGAGGGGGTGCCCAATCCCCCTTGGTTCTCCCCTCTTATGTGCCAGTGGGGGTGCCCAATCCCCCATCAGCTACAGCCCCCCCAAAAAAACACACTCATGTGGCATGTTGGGAGCCCGCCCCAGTGTGCCAAATGCTCCTGTAAAAAGAAAACCTCCTGCAATGTTTTTCTTTTTTTTTTTACCTGTAAAACAGAAAATGGTCCCTCAATGAGTTCAGTGGCCCCCCAACCCACGCCCACCATCTGTGCACCCTGTCTCCCCATACCCCCTCACCCCATTCTTATCTCCGGAGCCCAGCGCGATGATCTTTGGTGGACCGGGAACACGTCTGCACTCGTCAAAGCCTACCATGAACTGAAGAATTGCCGGTAAGCTGTATAATGGCATAAATGTGTTTTTCAACTTTGGTGCATAACTTGGACATTTTTAGGAATTTTGGTACCACATTTTCAACATGGGGTTATTGAGACCCTATCTCATGAATTCAGCCACAGTCATGGCATCATTCGGTCCGGAAAGGTGATTTCGCTGTCACTGAGTGGAATCACCTTCCGGGACTGATTAACAAAATGACAGTGCCAGTGTTCATGAGGTGGGCTCTCAGAAGCCTATGTTGCAAATTTGATGGGAAAAAATCCAAAACATGACTGTTTTACGAGCATGCATTGTGCAGTTTCCATGCATGCGTGTACCTTCGCATATTTGTAATATTTCACTCCAGATTTTCAACACTGACATTTTTCCATACCTCCTAATGAACAGTACAGATGTCATTTTTTATATCCTGACCGAAATGTGTTTTCGCAGTTCCGGAGCAGAATAGTGCAGTCACTGTGGGAAATCAGTGTTTGGGACACATTAAAAAATCACAGTGACGCTGTTCATGAGCAGAGGTCCTAAAATGCCTATGCTGAAAATTTGGTGACAAAAGTCCATAAAATGACTGTGTTACGAGCGTGCATTGCGCAGTTTCCACGAATGCTCATAACTTCGCAAATTTGTAATATTTGTTTTTAGATGATTTTTCCCTCCTGGCCACCTGAGCTGCTCCCCCCATCAGGGGACATCCAGCCGCTGCCCACCTCTGCCACAGACACTGGACTCTACAGCTTCCCCCCGCAGTGGGGTGGCAGGGAGGGGTACCAGTATACTCTCTGCAGGCACGGATCAAGGCAGATGCCCCGGCAAAACTTCAAATCAAATCAAATCAAACTTTATTTAACCAGGCATCAACACCATTGAGCAAGCTCATTTTCAAAGTGGTCCTGGACAGAGAACAGTACAATACACAGACATAGCAATATAGAATTGATAACATCAGAGAGATACAGTACAAGGTCAAACACAGAGCACATGAGTCTATAATAGAGTCTCCCAGGTACAGTTTCAAAACAAATCTCATAGAAGAAATAAGAGGGTAAAGCTGAGATAATAAACTATAACAAAAAGCTAGTGTCCACAGGAGTACATACGGGGCAGAAGGAAGGATGGTGTGCTAGAAAAAGGTGGAGTAAATGCCAGAATATGGAGAAGGGACTAGAAGTGCTGGTTAACCCGAGAGGGATGAGATATGGGTGGCATTCTAAAGGATTATCATTGCGAAGGCACCAGTGTCTGAAGCCTCAAGGTCACCTATAACAGCTGCATGATTTCCTCAAGTACTCAGATAACAGGGTTTTGAATGTGAGAAGGCTCGGTAGTGATGAGAGCTTAAGTGAGCTTTGCATAGTGAGCTTTTCCATAGTGAAGGGAGTGTGGAGTTGATTGCGGATATTCCGTGGTTAGTTTTCATTCTAGGCAGTTGGAAGCAAAGCATAGCATAACGTCTGAGACCATAGGAGCCATTGGCATGTTTGAAAAGGCTAGAGATGTATGCTGGGAGCTTGTCAGAGAGTGCTCTAAAGAACCAGAGGAGAGCATTTCTTTTTATCTTTATTGAGAGTGAGGGCCATCCCACCTTTTGGTACAGAAGGCAGTGATGGGTGCGAAAAGGCAGTTTAAAGATGAATCTTAGGGCTCGGTGGTAAAGGGTGTCAAATTTATTTAGTGCTGAAAGAGGGCAGTGTTTGTAGAGGACATTGGTGTAATCACGCAAAAGTAAGAAAGTGGTTTGTACTAATCTCTTTCTAGCTTCTATGGTAAGCAGGTGTTTAATACAATAGAATAGGCCAAGCCGCTGTCTTAGCTTTTTCAAGACATCATTTAAGGGGCATAGGAAGTTAAGTTTGTTGTCCAGCCAGAACCCTAGATATTTAAAGGTATCTACTAATTCAATGGGTTCACCCAAGAGCGTTAAAATCAATGGGATATGTGTGGATCTAGAAGCTGCTTTTGGTGAGAGAACCGTGGTTTTAGTCTTTTTGGCATTGAGTAGGAGTTTGTGTTTGATAAGACTATTCTGAAGAGTGATAAAGTCTCCTTGTAAGTCTTCATACGCCATGAGAAGTGAGGAGTTTGAGGCATAGAGTACTGTATCATCAGCAAATAGATGCACGTTTGCTGCGTGCAGGTGAGAGTCCAGGTTATTGATGTAGATTGCAAATAGAATAGGGCCCAGAATGGAGCCTTGAGGGACTCCTTACAATAAGGATTTCTGTGGGGACAGGCCGCCTGCAGATTTAACTTGTTGCAGTCTATTGGAAAGGTAACTGATGAACCAGTTAGTGGCAGAGTTGTCGAGACCGAAATTTCTCAGTGATGTAAGTATGATGTTGTGGTCCATGGTGTCAAAGGCCTTGCTGAGATCGAGAAAAAGAGCAACTACATATTTCTTAGAGTCTAGGGAGATCTGCCAGTTGGTAGTTACTTTTGCAAGAGCAGAAGTGGTACTGTGTTTGGCCCTGAACCTGGACTGGGCAGGGTTTAAGAGGTTGTGCAGGGCCAAATGTTCTCTGATTTGGGTATTGTCATTTTTTTCCAGGACTTTTGAGAGGGTGGAAAGTATAGAAATAGGCCGATAACTATTCAGGTTACACCGGTCCCCTGACTTCTAAAGAGATAGGATATAGGCAGTTTTCCACATCACCGGTGGCTAACCCTGTTTCAGGGAGGTATTAAATAGGTGGGTGATAGGGGCAGTCAAGTAGAAATAGCCGAGCTTTAGGAAGAATGGTTCAATGTTATCTGTGATGGCACTTTTTTTCATGTCCAGTGACAAAAGGAGGTCCTCTACTTGTTTAAACGTAATTGTGGAAAAGCTGAATGAAGTAGGGTGAGGTAGGTAAGGACAGAGATTAGCATTTGGGCTAGTCGAGCTATCACCTGCAGGGCTAAGCTTGCTGAAGGGCGAGACATAGAAGGCAAGTCCTGCAGTGGAGGAGTGATCATTGAACTGCTCTAATATGGCAGTTCTATCCCTATATGTAACTGCTTTGGCCACAATTTTGGCTGGAAGGGAGGCGACAGGACGCTGAACTTCAACCTCCTTGAGGATGCTTCAGGATTTGGCAGTGTTGTTTTTGTTGTCTTCGAGTTTTGCCTGGAAGCACCTAGCGTTTTTGGACCTAATTAGTTTGGTGCAGGCATTTCTGGAGATGCGAAAAGCAAGCAAGTCTGCCTCCAGTTGTGATTTCTTCGGTCTTTTCCACAGGAAGTCTCTTTCTTTGAGCACTTTCTTCAGGTTAGGGGAGAACTAGCCAGGAGAACTTTTTTTTGACCTAATCAGCTGAAGGGGGTCATGTTTGTCGATTAGACCCATTAGGAGGCTGTGAAAGATATTAAATGCTTTGCTAAGTGATGGGGCTAGATAGAAATCCTGCCACCTAATGTTTCTTAGATCTTTCAAGAAGGTGTTCTGGAAAAATTTTTTCAGGCATCTTTTCAGTATGAATTTGGGGACCAGATTTATTTGGGGAAGAGTGTCTAATGCAGGCTGTTGTGCAATAGTCACTTATGTCATTGAAGAACACTCCACTGTGTGAGATGTTATAAGGGTTGTTTACTAACATAAGGTCCAGGAGGGAGCTACGCTCGGGGTACTTACTGTTGGGTCTGATAGGTGCAGGTGTTATTTGGGACAGGCCATTTGCATCGCAGAGGTCCTTTAGTTTCTTGGAGCTTTCATCATTCCAGTTTAGGTTGAGGTCCCCTATTGATATACATTTGGTATTAGGTAAGTCAATTAGATTTTGGAGGTGCTGCAAAATGGCCATGCCACCAGAAGGAGGTCGATAGAAAGCTGCAATAAGGAGTGTTTTATCAGTGGAGATGGATAATTTGAGTGTCAAGCATTCAAATTTCTTAGTCTTTGAGGTGCAATCTATGACTGAGACAGTGTATTTGCGTTTGACATAAATTACTACTCCACCTCCTCCGGTCGGTCTGTCGCAACGGTAGGTTTTGTAACCTGCTATGTTGATGGAATTGTCAGGGGTCACGGACAAGAGCCAGGATTCTGTTATCATAAAGAAATCAGGAGATGCATGCAGGGCCCAGGTCTGAATAATATCCAACTTCTTCAATAAGTTGCAGACATTGATGTGGAGAAAGCTGATGCCTTTGTGATTTGAGAGGTCCGCAGGGGAGTCCAGAGGGGGCAGGTGGGCCTGGGTTTATTTCAGTGCTACCAGAACAAAGCAGAAGAAGCAGGATTAGTTTCTTGAGGTAATGACTTAGTCTGCTGAGGAGCTACTTGTTGAGCAGTGAAACTTGTGGATGGCCATCAAGCCGCTCGCTTCAAGTACTGTTTTTCAATGGTTTTCTTTCTGCCCAATCAGTGCATGCTCAGACAGTGCCCCCAGTCTCCACTGGGGGCCATTGCTGAGCGATGCATCCCTGGATCCCACCCCTGGACAGGAGAGCAGTCGCCGGATGCTCAAGCCTGTCTGTTCCCTGCTGACCCCCGGCACCCCCAGTCCGTTCCCGAACCCGGGTCGCCGGCGTGGGTCGAGATAAGGTGCCAACGTCTCAACCTTCTACACCACTGGGCCAAATTTGTAATATTTTCACTCCAAATTTTCAACATTTACATTTTTCCATACCTCTTTATGAACAGTGCAGCTGTCATTTTTTACATCCTAGCCGAAATGTGTTTTTGCAATTCCAGCACAGGATATCACAGTTGCTGTGGGGAAATCAGTGTTTGGGAAGCATTAAGAAAATCATAGTGACACTGTTCATGAGCAGAGAACATAAAATGCCTATGTTGAACATTTTCTGACAAAAGTGCACAAAATTACTGTGTTACAAGCATGTGTTGCGCAGTTTCCACGTACGCTCGGAAGTGCTCAAATTTGTAATATTTTCACTCTAGATTCTCAGCATTGGCATTTTGCCACATCTCCTTATGAGCAGTACAGCTGTCATTTTTCATATCCTGCCCGAAATATGCATTTGCACATCTGGGGCACAATGGCTTGGTTGCTGTGGGAAACTAATGTTTCAGACAGATTAAGAAAATCATAGTGACAGTGTTCATGAGCAGAGGTCATAAAATGCCTATGTTGAAAATTTGGTGAAATAATTCCACTGAATGACTGCGGTACAAGCATGTGTTGTGCAGTTTCAATGCACGCTCAGAACTTGGAGCATTTTTAATATTTTCACTGCAGATTTTCAACATTGCCATCTCTTGCCAGCCCAGTGGTATGGAGGACTGAGGCATCATGCCTTACCTCCTGCCATGACGGCGACTTGTGTTCACAGTGCAAGTGGGCCACTGGGGTTCGGCTTGGGAGGGAGAGGATAGAGTGTCCTGAGGAAGGTTCTCCTCTCCTCACCTGGGGAGGAAGTGGGACAGAATCCGCTGCATGCCTGACCACAGCGGAGGCTGGGGACCGGCTCCAGTGGCTCGGATGTAGGGGAGATCTATGGGGCAGACACCCCGTGTGTTGCGTATGGGAGCATGCACAGCTTGGATATTGGTGTCATTGCACATCACTGTGCCGCACTCGAAGAAAGGGAGAAAATCAGAAAAATTGCTACTTGGCATGATGAATGCTGGCCACCGTAGGTCCCGCTCCCACAGTTGGCAGTAACGCCCACACCAGATCCGTTACGGTGGGTTGAGGGTTCCCCTCCGCCCTGCCATGGGGGGCAAGCTATGGAGGAGAGCAGAGAGGTAAGCTGTGAGCAGCAGATGGGGTTGGACAACCTGGAAGGAGGGAGTGCCGTAGGGAAGGTAGGAGAAAAAGATTAACTGCAAAAAACAACATTGCCATCTCTTCACACCTCCCTGTGGATGGTACAGCTGTCATTCTTCACATCCTGCCTGATCTGTGTTTTCACACATCTGGCTCAGAATGGCATGGTCGCTGTGGGAACTTGAAGTTTGGGACACATTAACAAAATCAAACTGCCACTGTTCATGAGAAGAGGTCCCAGATGCTTTCATGAGGTGGTGGTCACAAAAAGGCCATGTTGAAAATTTGTTGTGCGAATACCAAAACACACCCGGGGTGTTAGGGTTCCTAACCATAACTTACCACCCTGTACAGACTGACAGGCATCAGAGGTGTAACTTTGGATCACCAGCTGTAATGATCATGTCATTCCACCCCCACCCTGAAGCCACTGACAGGCATCGAGGTGTGCCTTGCACTATTCAGCCCCAGACTTCCCCCCATTCTCCTGTACTGCACCCATTTCAGTGTATGTCCTTATGAAATAGTCTGACTGTGAAGCCAAACACCCCAAGGCATACCTCAACACTTGGTGTCTACAGGATAGGGTGAGGTGAAATGCCATATGCATTATGGGCAACGACCCACAGGCACACCCCAATGCCTGTCCATCTCTGCTGGGAAGAAGTGGGATTGGCCTGAGTTGAACACTTCACTGCCACTCCTATTCTACATCTGTCTAACTCCTGCATGTCCAATGCTAATATCAGCAAGCAAACATTCAGCATTGACAAATCTTGTTTCAAACTTGCAATGTATCCAGTGTTCCTACCCCTCCGATAACACCCATAGGCTTTCCAGATAGAGGCTTTAGAGGCATCTTCTGTACTGTACCATTGTTTATAAAAAAAACTCTCTTGTTTCTGTCTTTAACAAATCTATGAATTGAACATCTTTTAGATGGTACTGTATGTACTATATTCAGCTTCCACCTTGGTGGCCCTTCTCTAAGTGGCCCTACTACCATGTCTATTTAAGCAGTTGCATGATCTGATATGTAATGTCATTATCATATATGTCTGGTCTCACTACATCCTTGGATAAAATTTTAGAGTTTAGTAAGTAGTACCCAAGCAGGGAACCAACCACTCTCCTACCACCATGCCTCGACCCCCAACACCACTATGCTACCCATCACCTCCTACTTTCCCATGCCCTATAAAACATACACATCTGGCCCATTAGCGCTACCATCCTGCCCCCTTCCTTTCCACTTGGCCATTCTGTCCTCCACACCCCAACCCTCCGCTGCCCACTGCCTATAGCTTCAGTCAACACACATTCTCCCAGCACTAAATACCTCTGGCTTAAAACTAAGCAGCTTATCATACTGCTACTCCTTTTAGCCGGGGACATTGAGCCCAACCCAGGACCCACCACCTCAAACGCCCACACCCCATTCTCTTTCCCCAAAGGTCTCAGGCTCCTGTAGCTTATCAAACAAAATTTCTGTACTGCAACAAATTGCCTTATCCTTCCATCCTGATATCTTCATAATCTCCAAAACATGGCTAAAACTCCAGCATACCGATGCTGAAGTACCCATACCTGGATACACAATCATTAGGCACGACAGGCTCGGGAAAAAGCGAGGAGGCAGAACCGCCATGTATATCTCTACTAGCCTGCAGTTTACTGTAGTACATATTCCCTCTCTTCCACCCCACATAGACTCTCTCCTAATAAAACTATCGCTCCCATATACCTCCCCCAGTGTATGTTGCAGGCACCTACTGCCCCCCCGGCACCTCCCCAACGGACATCATTACACACCTAGCCACCATGCAGTTCCTAGCCATAGGTGGTGAGCTCCACGCCATTGGTGACTATAACCACACTTGGCTTGCCTTAGATAAAGCCCCCCTCAAAACCAAGATCAAGGCCCTAAACCTCACACAACTGATACAAGACCCCACCAGGCTAAACCACAAAATGCATAATCATTTCCTGCTGGTCTGGGCTCTCTCTTCCCACCCCCACAGGATCCTACCTGCAGACCTGTTCCCTGACTCCCTAAGTGACCACCACATGATTTTCCTGGTTTGGAAAGTGCACAGAACCACAGCTCCCCCCAAAGACGTTGCACACAAGGTCATATAAATCCCTGGACCTAGCCTCACTCTTGATAGACCTAGGCCAAGTAGACTGGTCCTTCATCCCAGAGGCCTCATCTATTGACGCCACTCTCAATACTTTCAAGGACAACTTTCTCAAAGTTTGGGACAAACATGCTCCCTATGTACAAAAAGAGTCAGAGGCACCCACCTTCCCTGGATCACAGCTGATATCATCAGCAAATATCTCTCCAGGGATCACGCATGGAAAACCCACAAGAAACTGAACACCCAAGCATCCCTCCCAGCTTATAGAGACCTCCAAAACTCCTGTACTAATCTCATTTGCCAGGCAAAAAAGTGCTATTTTCTTTTGGCCTTTAGTGCAAACATAAACTTCTGGAAATCATTCAAATCCCTGTTCTCTCCCCCCACCCAACCTCCACCTCCGTCACTATCAGTTCAAGACACCTACATCACCAATCCCTGTGAGGTAGCCAAAGCCTTCAATACCTACTTCTCCAGCTGCACTGACTCACTTCTATCAACTCTCCAGTACCCACCCCCAGGGCCCCACCCCCAACCAAGGGCACCCCACCAGCCTCACTGTTCTCCTTCCATCC
Source organism: Neoceratodus forsteri (assembly GCA_016271365.2). Classification (NCBI taxonomy): domain Eukaryota; kingdom Metazoa; phylum Chordata; order Ceratodontiformes; family Ceratodontidae; genus Neoceratodus; species Neoceratodus forsteri. The sequence continues at coordinate 50,231,731 of CM057449.1, read as the reverse complement.
TGTTTCCCAAGCTGAAGTTTTCAAATCCCTTCGCTCCCTAAACCCCAACAAAGGCAAATGCCCTACGTCCCTGGATGCCAAGATGCTATACTTGTCTGCCCCAGCCATAGCCGCCCCCCTAGCCGTACTATTCAACCTGTCTTTCACGTTGGGCAAGCTTCCTGCCGAATGGAAACTGGCTACCATTATTCCCCTCCCAAAAGGGGGTGACCCGTCCTTCCCAGACAACTACCACCCCATCTCCCTACTCCCAATCCTGGCAAAAATGCAGGAATGCCTGGTCCTTGCCCAACTCTCTCCCCATCTGGATGCCACCTCCTTCTTCACTCCCTTCCAATCCGGCTTTCACAAATCTCACTCAACCATCACCTCCCTGCTTTGAGTCACTGGTGACATACTCACCGGCATGGACAATGGCCGCATCACCTCTGCCATCTTTATAGACCTAGCCAAGGCTTTTGACACCATCTCACATACTCTGCTCCTCTCCAAACCAACTGATGCCGGGTTATCCAAACCGACCGCCACATGGTTCCACGACTACCTGGTGGGCAGACATCAGGCTGTAAAAGTCACCTCACATATCTCTAACCCCCTCCCAGTTACTCCCGGCATCCCCCAAGGCTCAGTTCTGGGCCCACTGCTCTTTTCCATATTACTAAATGACCTCCCATCAGCCTGTCGCTTCGCATCCATTCAAATGTATGCAGATGACACAGTACTGTATGCCACGGGCCCCTCCACACACACAGTGGTAAACTTTCTCCAGCAGGATTTCAACTCCATCCAGGAATGGTTCTGATCAAATCAGCTATTCCTAAACCCTAAAAAAACAATGTCACTAACTTTCGGCTCTCAGAAAAGACTCTCCCGCCAAGCCCCCTGCCACCTTTTCAGAATCCTGGACGGGATCCTCCTGGAACAATGCACCAGCTTGAGGTATTTAGGAGTCTGGCTCAACCCACACCTTGATTTCACCACACATATCAACTCCATACATAAGAAACTTCTCCCTAAACTCGGTGCCCTATACAGAAACAAAAGCTGCCTCCCCTCACCAGCTAGGAACGCTATTGTCCCAAAAATTATCCTCGCAGTATTCAACTACGGTGATATAGTCTACGCTATCGGCCCCTCCACCACGCTGGCCAGCCTTGATACCCTATTCCAATCTTTTTGTCGGTTTATCCTTGACTGCCCACAAACAACCCACCACTGCACCTTATACAGCTCCCTAACCCTGCCGTCCCTGCAAGACCAAATACTAATCCACAGTGCTAGGTTCACAGTCAAATTTTGGTCCCATTCCCTACCCCCCACCTGGCCTCTTCCTCTCACAGCAATCCCCCCCACTTACTCCCTCAGAAGCTCCGACCTCAGCCTCCCCCACGTCCCCTTTATGCGCACAACCAAAGGCCAGGCTGCATTCAACTTCCGCATCCCCCAGCTTTGGAATGCACTACCAGCTGACATAAGACACTCTCCCAACCCCAGTCATCTCAATCACCTACTCACCTCCCACTTATCCTCCTGCTGCTCTTGTTACAACTAATGCTACAATTATATACAAATCTGTGTCTCTGTACTCTGTCATAACCATCTAATTTACACTGGTATCGATCTGCTGCCTGTTGCAATCTATTTGCCGATTGTCTGTACGGCAGATGGACATTTATTGAGTTGTTAATTCTGTACCAAATGTATGTACCTTTGGCTTGGGTCTTGACCCTAAGGTCACATCTGGAATCGAGGAACACTGCTCAGTATGCCTTCCTGGTTAAACTCGTAAATAAATAAATAAATAAATAAAAATAAATAAATTCTGGAATATAGGTTGCATGGTGCAGACTAAAATATGCAGTCTTTGCCTATGGGGTTGTACATTCTCCAGATGTCAAACACTCCTACCTCACTACTCTGCAGTGTCTGTGCTGTGTAGTTGTGACTCGAGCAGACCTGCTAGACCCTTGTGCTTAATCTTCTGGCAATGTTCATATGTTCATATGTCTGTACATAGAAACATAGAAATTGATGCAACATAAGGACTGCTTGGCCCTCCTAGTCTGTCCATTTTCCTTATCTATTGTAGTACCTCAGACCTTACTTGATCTCCAGCTTTGTCCACCCTTTCCTAACCACTAAAGTTCCCTTATACCTATCCAATGCATTTCTGAATTCCTCTACAGTTTTTACCCCCACCACCTTTGTTGGGAGGCTGTTCCATGCATCCACCCTTTGTGAGAAGAAGTACTTTCTCACTTTTCCCTCAAGTTTATCCCCCTGCAGTTTAGTAGCATGACATCTCTTTCTTTGACATCTTTTTCTCTGAAAAATGCCTCCCTCTTGTACCTCATTTATACCTGTGAGATATTTGAAAGTCTCTATCATATCCCTCTCTCCCTCCCTCCTCCTGGGTGTACATACTGAGGCCTTTTTGTCTCTCCTCATAGGGCTTTTGGTGCAAACCCTGAATCATTTTAGTTACATAGAAACATAGAATTTGATGGCAGATAAGGACCGCTTGGCCAACTAGTCTGCCTATTTCGCTACCTAATGGATAAGCTGCAGATCCTAGTTAACCAACAGCCTACTTCTTCCTACCCCCCACTAGAATTGCCGTATGTCTGTCCCATGCCTTCTTGAATTCCCCCACTGTTTTTGACTCTCTTTTGGACAACCTCTACTCTATGTACTTCTGGAGATGAGGCTTCCTGAACTGGACACAGTACTCTAGGTGAGGTCTCACTAATGATTTGTACAGCAGTATCACCACCTCCTTCATTTTGCTGGTGATCCCCTTCCGTATGCACCCCAGCATCCCACTGGCTCCCACCACTGCCTTGTCTCACTGCTTGGCCCCTTTTAGGTCATCAGATACGATTATCCCAAGGTCTCTATCCTGTTTGGTGGTCAACAGCACCACTCCCCCTTCAATTACTCTGCCCCAGGTTTCTGTGCCCCAAATGCATGATTTTAAATTTATGTTTATTATTATTTCGGAAGACACCTTTGAGCCAAGGTTCTTTTACAAATGTTCCACGTTGGAGAAACGATACAGAATGTAGTGAGGACAATAACAAGTACATTAGTTTGAAGCAGCCATAGGCTTTATTGGGTACATTAAAGCTTTCATATGGAATTACTGTAATATGTGCAATAATTCACAGTATGTATGTTAATTTACAGTAATGTGTGTATATTAATCAAGAGCATATGTACAATAAAAAAACACAGTTGTAATATGGTTCACTAGAATAAATTAGAAGCTGCTAGGAGAGATGGTACATACTTGCAGAGGAAGCTATGGGGAGAGAATGTAGATAATAGTGGGGAAATAAAAAGGAAGGAGATAGGAGAAAGTGGTGGGTAAAGGTGGGAGGGACTTGAGGGTGAATTAGAGGGAAGGAGAGTAAGCTTTGATAGGGGAAACATTCACAGGAGGCCATTGTGACAAGGTGCTGATGCAGGTAGCACTTGAAAGTGCCCAGAGTAGTGTCCTTGGTAATAGCACGTGGAAGCGGGTTGTACCAGGATGAGGCTCTGTATGTAAAGGAGCATTGTCCTTGGGTAGTGCTGCAGCATGGAACAGAAACAGTAAGATATTCTGAGCTCCTTGTTAGGTGGGGGCAACAGCTGGGGGCCAGTAAGGACTGAACTCTTAAGGGTAGGAGATTTAAGGTAATCTTTTTTGCTAGCATACAGGTCTGGTACTTGAGTCTGCTGGGGAGCTGGAGCCAGTTGCTTGCTTGTAGATTTTACAGGTATGTGAGAGGCATGGAGCAGAGGTCAGTAGACAACATGCCTTGTTAGGGGCAATGGCGATTTGTCAAAGTGCAGTGTCAGTGGCAGAGCCATAGATCACAAGCCCATAGTCGATTATTGATATAACAAAGCTCTGAATGGCAATGCTTAGGGCTTCATTGGTGAGGCAGCTCCTATGCCTAAGGAGAAGTCCTATGCATGTGTTCATGATCTTGGCAATGCTCTCAATGTGTTCAGAGTAAGACAAAGTGCTGTCAAGGGTAACCCCCAGGTATTTAAACAGTTGAACATGTTCAAGCAAAGTCCCTTCACTGTTTGTGATAGATAGACATTTGTTTTTATGTTTGTTATGGATGTCATGAAACATCATTGTTTTAGTTTTTTGTGATTTAGTATGAGTTTTTGAGATTTAAACCATGTCTCCACTTGCGTAAAGCTTGTTTGCAGTTGCAATTGTAGGAGGGAGGGGTCAGGGTGGGAGGTGAAAATAACTGCATCATCTGCATGTAACAGGAGTCTATTAGGGCATGATACAGGGAGATTATTCAGAAAAATACTGAAAAGCAAGGGACCCAAGATGGACCCTTGGGGAATTCCAAAGCAAATTAGACAGGAGGGTGATTTTGCACTTGCTTACATTGATTCTAAGATACCACACTTCTGACCACTCCTCAAGCTTACCTAGATCCCTCCTCATACTTTCTTCCACCCACTGAATGTCAACTCTGTTGCAGATCTTTGTATCATCTGGAGAAAAGGCATATCTTCCTTTCTAACCCCTCTGCAATGTCACTAATGAAGACATTAAAGAGGACCAGCCCCAGTACTGATTCTTGTGGTTCCCCACTGGTCACCCTCCCCCTGTCAGAGTGAACCCCTTTTACCACAACCCTCTAGCACCTGTTCTTCAACCAATTACTTACCAATTCTACCACCTTAGATCCCACTCCCAGGATGCCCAGCTTGTTTACAAGTCTTGTATGTATAATGGCTTCAAAGGCTTTATTGAAATCAAGGTAGGCCACATCCACTGCTCTACCCTGATCTAATTTCTTGGTCACCCAGTCAAAGAAATCTATCAGGTTTGTTTGACATCACCTCCCTTCAGTGAATCCATGCTGCCTCAGAACCTGTAGGCCACTGGATTCAAGATAGTCTACATTTTCCTTAACTGATTTTTGTTTTACTTGTAGAGGTTTCTGGTCTTCTCCTATCCATCAATGGATCTTAATATATATTTAAATATCCACATATTATTAGCTCTGCCTTGGAAAGCCTTCCCAGCTCTATTGTTATGTTACAGAAGAAACCAGGGAATTTCATGTAGGGGCATGGACATTACACATTATAACATCTCTGCTATGTCTTGTTCCTCCCACTATTATACATCTTCCTGTTGAGTCTATTTGTATTTTCTGGCAAAATGAGAGCTTTTTCCTATTAGAATTAACACCCCTTTTTTCTTGCTTGTGTAACAGCTTATGTGTACTTCTCTGACCTACAATGTTTGCAGTTTATTAGCTTATTTAGTAGTCAAGTGTATCTTCTGTAAGAATGCTATGGCAGCCTTCAAACTTTGAATGAATTGCACAACTTTAGCTCTTTTCACTAGAGTAGACAAGCCATTACCTTCCACAATAATATTCTACAATTGACTGCCATGGTTCTGTTTTGGGGGATAAATTTGGCTTCACTGTCCCAGTCTATACTGTTTTAGGTTGCTGCTCCATCTGGATCCTGACATTGGTTTGCATATTCCTCTATTATATTCCTAAGATTGTGCATGTTGCTAGTGCCATACTGTGGTATGAAACTGGTTCCACCCTTAGATGAGGACCGAGAAGTGGCCAGGTCCATCCAGAAGCAAAGTTGGGCAAGAAGAGCATGGCAACCATGACCCTTTGAATCCACAACCCCCAAAATATTACAATATCCCCATATCACTTAACTCACCTTTATATAGCATCTTCTTGTACAGAGCTATCATGGTCACACGATGGCGCCAAAGGTCCATGAAGCAATGTCTGTTAATTAAACCGCAAATGGTACCAAGATAATAAAAAAAAAAAATTCCTGTTCACCTTAACTGTAATGTATTCTGTTTGAGACACTAGTTTTCTATCCCTCCATATTAGTCGGGTCTGGCTGCAATAGTTCCCCACAACCCAAGCCTACGCATCTGAGGTTTCCTTCTTGACAGGATATCTTTGAATTGATGTTGCTTAGCACATATCATAAAAATTTCTTGTACGGATCATTGTGTTACTCAGCACTTCAGATTCACTCAGTTTAATTCAGTGTAGTGATTTTAGCAAGCAAGAAACATTTGAGGGAAATATAGCCTATTTAAATTACATTTTGGGTAGGCCATTCAAGATCACAGCGCCTTGCCCCTCTTTGCCCCTAGTCGCAACTCTTACCTGACATCAGTCTTTGCTTAAACTTCCAAACAGCATTACTTTACTGCAGCAAAGTTCAGATGAGGAAATGTATTCCCTTGTAGAAGGTTAGTTACCTTCTGCAGCTTCTGAGAATTCTCTGTCACTGTCATTGCCTGGTTACTCTTACTCCTGTACTTCTATCTTTGTTTCACTATTTTGCTGGGCCTGGTCCTTTCAGGTGAATCCATCTGACTCCCTCTCCCCTCTTTTAGTTTCCCTCCATATGGTGGAGGTGGTGTTCTGCTCCATAATTTGTTATTCTGCCTGAGTTCTACTTTTTGGGACCTCCTCCTTGCATGCCCATTACCTTTCCATACCAACCTGAATTCACTAGGGCAGAAACTTACTGCATTTTAACCGCTAGAAACAGAAACATAGAAGTTGTCAGTGTACAAAGACCACCTTGCCCACCCAGTCCACCCTGCTAATCCTGGCTTAGCCCCCTGAAGGTTCTCCTATTCTCCACATGTTTGCCTTGGTGCCATTTTGGAGACTTTAACTCCAGCTGGGTATTCAGTGATTCACTGCCCGAGATTGGATTGCGGGGGTTGGGGGGCTGTCTGTTTTAAGCCCAAACTTAACCTTGCGAGTGTACCAGTAGAGGAGACTGAGTCATTCGAGTGTACCATGGTAGCATGTGTAAGTTATAGGATCGCCCTCATATACCATCCACCAGGAGATGAGAACCATTTCCCTCAGGAAGTGGTGGACTTTGTCATCGACATGGCATTTGAGTCACCCAGACTGATGGTTCTGGGTGACTTCAACACCTGGGTCAATGATGAACTCTTACCGTTTGGACAACATGTCCTCCAATTGATGTCATCTCTGGGCCTGACACAGCTAGTTACCACTGCTACCCATAAATATGGTCATTCCCTTGACTTAGTCTTCCTCCTAGGGATCGAGACCTCTGATGTGGGTGTGTAACCAGTTGGATGGTCCAATCACTACACCGTGGGGTTTAGTTTTAGCACCTCCCTTTGTAGGCCTACTCCTGTGGAGATGATCAGGAACTGCCCTTTACCAGATATTAGTTCTGAAGGCCTGTCGGTGGTGCTTGACTTATTGTCACTTCCAGTAGCAAACAGCAACCCAGAAGCCCTCATAGTAGCCTATAATGCAGCTATTTTTGTGGCCCTAGATGTCATTGCTCCAGTCCGTGTTCATCCTCTCTCCCTTCGCCCTTGGTCTCCTTGGTTTGAGAGGACAATGAGGGAGATGTGGTAACTAGGACAAAGGTTAGAGCATTGCTGGTGGAAATCCTTCCTTGTGGCCGACCACCTTAAATTGATAGAGCATTATCAAGCCTATCAATCCACTATCTCCTGTAAGAAGGCAGAATTCCTGTCCAGGGAGATTGCTGTTGCCCACAATTGACCGGATCAGCTGTTTTGCACTGTGAACAGTCTGTGTAACCCAGCCTGCCTACAAATGTGGAAAGCATTTTCACAAGTTGAGTGTGATGACCTTGCTTGATTCTTTGCTAATAAGAAGGCCGACATCAGGTCGGCACTCCATGCAGCACACTCTATGGGTATTGCTGTGGACCAGCATGAGGCTGCGGCTCCTCAGTCATCCTGGAGTACCTTCGACCAACCGGAGCTCATGGATGTCATGCGGATTGTCCAGGGTATGCACCCTACATGCTGTAGTTTGGACCCAGGACAGACTTCCCTGATTTTGGGTTGTATTGATATCAACGGTCCTGTCTTTGCACGAATAGTCGGGTGCTCTTTGGAAGCAGGTGAGTTTCCTAGCTCTCAGAAGGAGGCAGTGATAACTCATCTTTGGAAAAAAGATTCTTTGGACTCTGACTGCCATGCTAACTACAGACCGATCTCAAATCTTCCCTTTTTAGGCAAGATGATTGAGAAAGTAGATACCATACAGCTGGAGAACCATTTGACCATCCAGAACATCTATGAACCCCTCCAGTCTGGGTTTTTAAAAGAGGCAAAGTACTGAGACAGTGCTAGTTCGGGTGCTTAATGATACCCTGATGGCTAGAGATCCTAAGAGCCATTCCATCTTGGTTCTTCTTGATCTCTCATCAGTGTTTCACACTGTGGACCATGACGTACTGCTTAACTGTTTGAGGTTCATCTGCAGACTACCTGGTGTAGTTCTCAGGTGGTTTACATCATACCTCACCAGGAGAATACAGAGAGTGGTGTCTGGGGTTTATTCCTCTGACCCAGTTTCTCTGTCTTGCGGGGTCCCTCAGGGCTCAGTATCGTCTATCATATTGTTCGCAGTGTATATGCTTCCCCTCGGAGACATTGTAAAAAGGTATGGGCTGAGGTTCCACTGCTAGCTGATGATACCCAGCTCCACCTTTCTTTTGCACCTGACCAGGATGGAGCTGTCTCAGTCTTTAATAACTGCCTCACAGAAATCCAGGAATGGATGGACTCAAGTTGGCTGAAATTGAACTCGGATAAGACGGAGGTGCTGGTTGTGGATCCGGCACGCCAGACAGGGGGTTTGGGGGTTGGTTTGCCCTCAGCATTATATCTCGGGGGAGTATCACTACTGACCCCTGAACAGGTGCGGAACCTGGGGGTAATTTTTTTTTGCAGGGCTTACTCTGCATTCGCAGGTGTCTGCTGTCATCAAATTCTCTTTTTATCATCTGAGGAATATCTCCAGGATTAAGCACCTTGTTCCATCCGGTGATCTTCCTATGCTGGTCCATGTCTTTGTGTCCTGGCACTTGGACTATTACAACTCACTTTACCTAGGGCTACCTGGGGTGGAAATATGCCACCTGCAGCTGGTGCAGAATGCTGCAGCCCGGCTTTTGACAGTAACCTTGCGGTCCAGTCATAAATTGCTGGTGCTGCGCCGACTGCTCTGACTGCCTGTGCAGTGGTGGATCATCTTTAAAGTCAATCTTTTGACTTTTAAAGCCATATATGGTCTGGGTCCAGACTACTTGAAAGAGTTCCTGGTTCCCTACCACCTTAGGCAATTGCTCCGTTCAGCTGATGAGGGGTTGTTAAAGATCCTAAGGGTATGTTTAAAATCTTCACGGTCCCGAGCATTTATGTTTGCAGCCCTTACCCTCTGGAATTCTCTTCCCCATCGGTTACGGGAATGCACAACTGTGGAGGGAATTAAACAGGATTTGAAAACCTATTTATGGATGCAAGCTTTTGGCAGTTAGGTTCTTATTTAATTGTATTGTTTGTTTTGTTGATGTTCTATATTGTAACGACTCAGAGATGTATGATTTATTTTAAATGTTGTGCGGCGCCTTGGTATTTGAAAGGTGCCTTAAAAATAAAGTTTTATTATTATTATTATTATGATTCCTTTAAGCCTGTAACACACATTCCTGAAACCTGTGATAATTTTAGCTTCCACAACTTCCTCTGAGAGTCTGTTCCAAGCTCCCACCACCTTATCTGTAAAAAAAAAATGTCCTGACATTCCCCCGCAGTTTCCCCAAGTTTGTTCTGTGCTACCTCAATTAAGTTTCCTGATTTCTTCCTGAGATGAGTTTGTCTGGGAAGAGAAAGGCATGAATATAGCATAGCTGGCCAGTGAGTTTGTCAATTTACTTGGATATTGTTAAAGTTTTTATTTATGTAATACATTACTAAGTGGGGTCTGAGGAATTGTTCCGATCTTCCTTTATGTATGTGTGTGTGCCAAAGTGGTTGGATATTTGATATAATAATGTACATCTAGGTTTCTGAGTGCAGAACTAATTGGAACATATTCTTTCTTTCTGTTGGCAATTTCAGAAGAGAAGTCCTACAAGCTAATTATTTGCTTCCCGGTAAAATAAGAGAGTGCTTTTGCCTGGCCAGATTTAGAGCCAATTCTTTTTCTGTAAATTTTAAAGAAATATGCCAGTACAGGTCCTGAATGATCTTTATAATGGCTAGATCCAAATGTTCTGTGAATCACTCTATTTGAATAGGGGAGGAGTGTTTAAATTGCAAAATCTTAGGCAGGAATCCTTGTAGAAATGTGTACATATCTCTTCTCTCTGCTGTGCTGGTATTCCCAATCCATGTATTGTACCTTCTTTGGTTTTCTAAATTGTCCACCTTGCTTAACAGGTATTTAATAGTTTTGGCCTAGTTGCTTACTTGTTCTAGTTAGAATACTGTGTCCGCTGAATAGGGTATTTTAGTTTCTGCCTCTTCAGTTCTTTTATGGGCCTCCAGTATTTTCAATTTTAACTCCTCAAGTGAATTTCTGAGAGCGGAGGCATCTTTTTTTATTTATTTAAACAGTGAAGTAACTGACTGCAACATACTGTACCTGGATTTGCCTTTTAGTTTTTGGGGGTTTAGTTGTTTCTGTAGGGTCCACCTTTCTGTTACAGTTTAAATTGTGGTCATGTTCTACATTTAATAACTTCCTAAAGTTGCAGTGCAAAGTACAACATGTTGCTACAGCTATACAGTTTAGTTTCTAGTTACTGTTTCTACCACTTTTGGGGTCTTACAGTTGAGTGTAGCAAGTTGGATGGCAATGGATCATGATTGGAAGGTCAGGAACTGAGGTTTATAGTGCCATCTTTGACTGCCACTGGTGTATGGCCTCTGTTTCATTCCCTGTGTTTCATTTCACCATACAATGTCCCCCATGCCAGGGTGCTCTTTATTTTTGTTTGTCCCTTACCCTGTGATGCCTATCCCCATACAATGCCCCCATGCCAGGGTGCTTTTTATTTCTGTTTATCCCTTGCTCTGTGGTGCCTATCTCCATGCCATACCCACCATACTAGGGTGGTCTTTATTTGTGTTTGTCCCTTACTCTGTGGTGCCTATCCCCATGCAATGTCCATCCAAGCCTACTGGGGCTTTGGATCACCACCTCCTCAACCCAAGCACTGCTGTGGACCCACTGAGTAACCGTAAGCCCAGCAGCAAATGCCGAAGACTGTGCCTTGCTCCTCTGGGAAAGCCTCTTCAGGATAAATCTGGCAGCTGAAAGTGCAGGGACATGTACCTTGTGGTGGTTTATGGCTTTGGCGGGAGTAGGTGCCAGGAAGTGGCCGAGCTGCTGGTTCTCCTTCTGGGCATGAGCGAGGTGGGCAGCTCCTTACAATAGGCTTTCCCAGAAGAGCAAGGCACAGTCTTCGGTGTTTGCCACTGGGGTTACAGTTACTCAGTGGGTCTATGGCAGTGCTTGGGTCTGAGGAGGTAGCGATCCAAAGCCTCGGTGGGCTTGGATGGACCTTGCGATGGTTTACAGCTTTGGCAGGAGTAGGTGCCAGGAAGCAGCCGGGCTGCTGGTTCGCATTCTGGTTGTGAGCGAGGTGGGCAGTTCCTTACAACAGACTTTCCCAGAGGAGCGAGGCACAGTCTTTGGCATTTGCCACTGAGCTTACGGTTACTTAGCAGGTCCACGGCAGCGCTTGGGTCTGAGGAGGTAGCGATCCAAAGCCCCGGTGGGCTTGGATGTACCTTGTGACGGTTTACAGCTTTGGCGGGAGTAGGTGCCAGGAAGCGGCCGGGCTGCTGGTTCGCATTCTGGGTGTGAGCGAGGTGGGGGGTTCCTTTCAACAGACTTTCTCGGAGGAGCGGGGCACAGTCTTTGGCGTTTGCCACTGGGCTTACGGTTACTCAGTGGGTCCACGGCAGTACTTGGGTCCGAGGAGGTAGCGATCCAATGCCCCGGTGGGCTTGGATAGACCTTATGGCAGTTTACGGTTTTGGCGGGAGTAGGTGCCAGAAAGCAGCCGGGCTGCTGGTTCTCCTTCTGGGCGTGAGCGAGGTGGGTGGCTCCTTATGCTAGACACTGCCTGGACTTAATCTGCTCACTGAAAGCGGCTGTTTTCACTCAAAAAATACAACTTTTGGCTACCCTTTACTGACATAGAAACATAGACTTTGACGGCAGATAAGGACCACTTGGCCCACCCAGTCTGCCCATTTCCCTACCTATTGGATAAGCTGCAGATTCTAGTTAACTAACAGCCTACTTTGACAACTTTGGGACTTGGACCGCCCAGCACTGCTGCGAGCCAGTCTCTCTCCCCGCTCACGGAGCGCTTCCCCCGGGCAGTCTTTCTGCAAGTGGTACAGCTCCTCCTGTGTTTAATTCGGGGGGGCGGCGGTGCCTAAGATTACCGTGCAAGATTGTTTTCTACCTAGTGTGCCTTATGACTCTGTGATTTCTTCATGCATGGAAGTATTTGGAAACTGAAAAGGGAACACAGTTGTTAGCAGCACAGCAGTTATTTGGATAGTAATTTCACTGTGTTTACAGCCTAAGTCAATCTGCTTTTAAAACTGTTAAGCTATCTCCTGCTCCTGATACTGTCATCCTCCCCTCTTCTCACTATCTGCCCTTTCCTTTGTTTCTAAGTCTGCCCCATCTACACCTACGCATATTTAACACTTCTCCCTTGCTGTCCTCCTCAGGTCGATCCAAGCCCACCGGGGCTTTGGATCGCTACCTCCTCGGACCCGAGCACTGCCGTGGACCCGCTGAGTAACTGAAAACTATGTCTCACTCCTCCAGGAAAGCCTGTTATAAGGAGCTTCCCACCTCACTCATGCACAGAAGGAGAATCAGCAGCCAGGCCGCTTCCTGGCCCCTATCCCCGCCAAAGCCGTAAACCGCAGCAAGGTACTAGTCCCAGCACTTTCTGCTGCCGGATTTATCCTGAAGGTGCTAGGTGTTGACTGGACTTAACCCGCTCACTGAAAGTGGTTGTTTTCACCCAAGAATACAACTTTTGGCTGCCCTTTACTGACAGCTTTGGGACTTGGACTGCTCAACACCACTGTGAGCCGGCCTCTCTCCCCGTTCACGGAGCACTTCCCCAGGGCAAGCTTTCTGCAAGTGGTACAGCTCCTTCTGTGTTTAATTCATCCCACCAGCACTTCACGCCGGCACCCCACCCACCCCCACCTCACCCACCCTGGGCGGCCCTCTAGCTACATAGGACACTGTTGGTCATATGACTAAGTGTCCACTTTCTCATTGGCTCCTTATATTCTGTCACCACTGGGGCTGATCTTTCTACTTCTAGCTGTGCATCAGTAGAAGATAAGCAGTTTCAACCACGTTAGCTGCACTGCTTTTCATCTCACAGAATCAGCCTCCTAGTCAGGTTGCTCTGAGACCCACCAAACTACTTTCCTCTACCTCTCTCTCTCTCTCTCCCCCCCCTCTCTTTTGCCGGGTCTCAACCAATCCCATTCTGGTTACCCAGACCTAATTTTCTCTGCCCATCTACAGCTCTCAAATTACTTCCCTATCAATTATAGTCTTGATTCACAGCCCTCACTAGGTCTAGGCGCTGTTACCTTATATCATGCCACTCATCTCTGCAGGCACACTGCCCCCAAGTGGCAAAACAAGGGTACTATATCTCCTGTTCAGCCTAGCAATACTACTTTGTCTGAATAGAATCTCACTATCACTACCCTGTGGACTGCATCAAAACTGGCCTACAACCAGGAATTTCAGGTTCTCCAATCTGCTGGCATCCAAGAGCTGCCCAACCACCACCTGGCAATATCTTCTCCACAAAAAAGGATGCACTTTCCACATGTTCCATGCCCTTAGTAAGCTGGGCAGGAAGCACCATCTACCCAAAACTCACTGCAGGGTAAGGCTAGCATTCCTAGCATTACTGGAGCTTCTACTATCAGGTGATATTGAACCAAATCCAGGCCCTCCCAGCTGCAGCACTGCCACCATCCAAATTGGAAGGGGCAAATATAGGAATTGTCATAGTCCATATGAACATTAGGTGTGTTGATGAGCCACATGGCCGAACTGGAATCATGGGTCAAAGTCTATAAACCTGATATACTATGCCAGAGAAACTTGGCTAAAACCACGAATACCTGACCTACTGTGCGAAATACCTGGCTACTCTCATATCTGGCATGACAGACCTGGTACCAAACGGGGTGGTGGCGTTGCACTCTATCACAAGACCCACCTCAGTATCACAACAGCCCTGGTATGAGACCCACCAATGACTTGTGAGTCCATTCATATGACTGTCTTCCTTGGTGCAAAGAAATTACACATAGTCTGCCTCTACAACCCACCATCCAGTGGAGTAGATGGATTTCAGGACCTACTAAAACTAACATCACAATCTGTCAACCTAAATGAGGCCCTAATTCTCGGGGACGTAAACCTAAACTGGCTGGGTCCCTCTCACAGTGCCCCCATGTCCTTAGTTCACAGTTTTAACCTGTACCTGCTCATAACCGAGAACACTAGGATGGTAACACCATCTAAACCAGGTACACTTATTGACTGGATTCTCACTAATAGACCTGAGCATGTGACCAAGGTCGGTGTCTTGGCAGATGACATAACTGACCACTCTCCAATTTTCTGTCAATGGTCCTCAGGACCCCCACCATCTCCTCCGCCCCGCCTTGTCACCTTTACTAACTTTGCAGGCATGGACACAATTACCTTCCTCGACGATGTCTCTGCCATAGACTGGTCTGAAGTCCACCGTGCTCAAAAAGTTGAGGATGCCCTACGAGCTTTCCTTAAAAATTTCAGTGAAGTCCAGAATAGACATGCACCAAAAGTGAAAAGAAGAGTCAGGGGAAACCAAACCAGATGGCTCCAAAAAGACCTGCTCTTATAGCTACGGCATAGGGACAAACTATGGAAGCACTAAAAAACACTGGCCTACCTCCAGATTACATGATATATAAACAACACAGAAATTCCTGCAAAAAGCAGATAAGGCAAGCCAAAAGTAGGTACTGCCAGAACCTACTATCCAGCAAAGCCCACGACCCCCAGAAATTCTGGGCCCACATAAAGACCTTCCTAGGCACACCTCAATCTATAAGCCCCTCAGAGATGATCCTCAATGGTGCCCACTGCAATGACTCCTATACCATAGTGAATGCCTTCAACAGAATGTTCTCTGATCTCTAACCCTACACCACCACCCTTCCACAGGCACCCACCACATCTCAGCCTACCGAATCAAGTAAGCAAACAGGCCTCTCGTCTTCACCAACCGAGTCTCTGATAGGCTGGTCTTTCTACTTTAAAGCCATAACCAGCACACAGGTTCTAAAACTACTAAGAACCATCTCCGACAACACCAGCCCAGGATCTGATTCTCTTGAATCCCACCTCTTGAAGATGGCCGCCCATCTCATCGCCTCACCATTGGCCAAAATCTTCCCCCTATTCCTTTCCAGTGGTGTCGTACCTGACCTCTGGAAGACTGCCAGGATAACTCCGATTTTAAAAAAAGGGGACAGAAATGAGATCTCAAATTACAGGCCGATAGCTATTCTCTCAGTCCTGAGCAAAATACTGGAAAATCTTGTCGCCACCCAAACCCTGGACTACATAGAAACTTCAAACCTGCTCTGTGACACGCAACATGGCTTTAGGAAAAACCATAGCACTTCAACGGCCCTGGCCAAATTCACATCAGATTCTCTCTCCAACATGGATGATGGATGGCTAACAGGCGTTGTCTTCATTGATCTTACCAAGGCCTTTGATCTTGTGGATCACTCCCTACTCCTGTCCATTCTTCAAACCATAGGCTTCTCCACCCCTGTTGTTAACTGGTACAGGAGCTATCTAACCAACAGGATCCAAGCAGTGAAATTCAATTCCTCGACATCGGACAGCACCACAATCAACGTTGGAGTCCCTCAAGGATCCATTCAGGGACTTCTTCTTTTTTCCCTTTTCATAAACAACATACCAGACAACGTTTCAACTTGCTCCTCTCTTCTCTATGCTGATGACCTGGTCATCTATGCCAGCTATAAAAACACCAACCACCTAAACTTGTCTCCGACCATGGCCTACAACAGTATTCAAAACTAGCTGAACAACCATCGACTGGTTCTAAATACACACAAAACTAAAGCCATGCTCCTGGGCTCCACCCCCAAACTAGGATCCTGCCCCTCCCCCTTGAGGGTACTCGATCTGGATGAGAACACACTAGAGACTGTCACTTCATTTCGGTATCTTGGGGTTTTGCTTGACCAATCTCTGGACCTAAACCTCCACATTCAATCAACCTGCAAAACAGTAAACTGTAAACTGGGAGCTGCCTACAGAACAAGTTATATGTTAACACCTTCTGCTAAGCTAGCCATAGCCAGGGGGATCCTTCTCCCAACCCTAACTTACTGTGCTCCTATCCTGGCTGCTGCTGACAAATCAGCACTACAAAAATGGGACATCACCTATAATAATGTCTGTTATTATGCATGTATGTCCCCTCTGCTCAAGCATTGATGTCAGCTGTATAGCGACCTAGGCTGGCTCTCCCCCTCTGCAACCAGACATTACCATCTCGGTTGTCTATCTGATTCCATAATCAGGCTGGAAACCCCAGCATCACTGACTGAGCTACTATGTTCCATCACCTCAAACCATGGACTGAGGTTAATAGACAAATCTCTACAAAGGGTACCTAGGTGTTCTGCCACTAAAGGCACTGGGGCCTTCAGGCATGCTGCCCCCCCAGATGTGGAATATGCTGCCACTGGACCTACGACAATCTACATCCCACTACCACTTTAAAAGTTTACTATGTCGCTACATAGCTACTGCTGAAATGTGTACCTGTTTCGACCCTACCTGACCGTGCCAATGAATCCCTGCCCCATGCCTGTCTCCACTCTACAATCCAAAATCTCCTGCTAGATTGAAACCTCCAGCCCCATACACTACTACCCCTCTCTTCTCTCCCCTTTCTCTCTCATCTCACTAAACACACTTACTTGCTTACGCCTGTTTCTCTCCTGCTTGCTGTATTTTATGTCTACCTGTAGAACCGTACTCCCTCATGTTATAACCTGCACCTGTAGCTAAAGTTACACTGCTATACTCTTACTGTATTTGTTGTATACTGTGCTGACCAATGCTGTTTTACTGTTATCCATGCCCTCTCAGCTACTTTGGCTACTTATGCTTCATGCCAAGTACTTTGCTTTACTGTCTAAACATTTTATTGCCTTCCAAGATGTATAGTCTAATGTATGTATTGTCTTGTACTCTCCCGGGTCGCGCCTGAAAATAGTCATCAACTGGCTAGTGCATTTACTCGGTAAACAAAAACTAAATAAATAAAATAAAATAAAATGTTGCCCAAGCCTGGTGCACTTTATTTCAGTTTGTCTCTTTCCCTGTGATGCCTATTCCAATACAATGCCCCCCCATGCCAGGTGCACTTTATTTCTGTTAGTCCCTTACCCTATTCTGCCTATCCCCATGCACCCCCCCTTGTCAGAAGTGTCAAATGCACTTTATTTCTGTGTGTTCCTTCACCTGTGGTGCCTATCTCCATGCAGTAATCTATGCCAGGTGCACTTTGTTTTTCTCCCCTTCCCTTATCCTGACTATTCCCATGAAATGTCCTTCTGTTCCAGGTATACTTTATTTCTGTTTGTCCCTTCCCCTGTGTTGCCTATCTCAATGCAATACTACCCATGCCAGGTGCACTTTATTTCTATTTGTTCCTCCCCATATGCTGTCTATCCCCACAGAACACCTGCCAAGCCATGAGCATTTTGTTTCTCTTTTTTCCATCTCCTGTGCTACCTATTCCCATGCAATGCTCACTGTCAGGTATAGTTTATTTCTGTCAGTTACTTCTCCCATGGTGTCTATCCCGGTGCAATGCCCTCCATGCAAGGGACACTATATTTTTGTGTGTCCCTTCCCCCATGCTGCCTATCCTGGGGCAATGTCCAACCATGCCCGATTCACTTTATTTCTGTTTGCCCCTTCCCCTATGCTGCCTATCCACATGCAATGCCATGCAGGCTAAGTACTCTTAATTTCTGTTGGCTTCTTCCCCTGTGCTGCTTGTTCCAATGTCAGGTACACCTTATTTCTAAGGTCCAGTACACACTACAAAACTGTGTTTGAAAACTATTTTTTAAAACCAGTTTAGCTAAACTGTTTCAGTGCATCCACACTACTCAATAACCATTTTTGATAACAGTTTAGAGTGTCCACACTGCTAGTGTAAAACCTGTTTTCCTTGTAACTATTTTGTGTTCAGTCCAACACACATTACTGCTTGCCTGTACACACTGCAGCTAGAACTGTTTTAGTGAAATCATATAAGCATTAATCCCCTCGGCAGGAGGCATTTCCCAGGAATTAATGCATGGTTGGGGGGAGTGCACAAGGCCGAAGGTTGAGTGCTTCCCACCAGCCAACCTTGCATTAATTCCTGGGAAATGCCTCCTATCAAGGGGATTAATGCACTTGTAACATGGAACGTGCAAGCTAGGTAATGCTTAGATACTGTTTACTTTAAAAGACATGACACATACTTTTTTATCGGTTGCTATGTATTTCACAACGATGCCACGTGCTTTTGGAACCATACTTGTTTATATAATTATGAATACAATTATTCCTTTTTTCACTAACTCTGGTTTCAGCTGTACACTCATTGAAATCTATTTCAATATTTCACACTGTTTTTTACGCGGTCTATGAGTTTCCAAATCGTTCGTTTTCAACTCTCACACATTTGCTGTGTATTGTGCGACACATTGCTCATTTGCATACAGTGGCACGTTGCATATGCACAGAACATTTCTCAACAATGCATTTAGCACCAATCATTTCATTTCATTATTGTTTTGTGGTGACAGCTATGTTTTCTATCCTTTTACTCTTTGTTTCATGTGGGTTTTTGATGCCACTCTCTCTGCTACGGATTCCTGTAGCCCAACTGGGACGCTCAGATGATGTGCCGCACATTGGTTAAGTCGCAGTCCCCATCCTCCTCACATTTCTGTTTCCAGAATTCTGCTCACTTGTAAAATCTATGCTGAGCTACAGGAAGAGAAAACATCGACAAGGTGCTAGGTAACTGCCACCCTTTTTTTCCCCCCTGAAACTATGACTATTGGCGATCTCTAGTGTGCACTGCTTGGCTGGATCAGAACTAGTGCGGTACACTTCTGGCAAATATTTCCCTCTTGTGGGCAACAGCAGCATTACCCAACCATGCATATCTAGGGAATTAATGTACGGTTGGCAGTGTGTCACCTGATTGCTTTTGACAAATCACATTACTTATTTCTACTGTTTAGATTAATGCCATGTTAGAATACAGCTTAAAACATTTTTACTCCTGACCAGACCTGTGAGTAAAACCATGCTAGCTCTAAAGCATTTTTTTAAATGGTTTTAAGACTAGGTTTGTAGCAGTGTTTAAAACATTTTTGTTAAAACATTTTACAGGTCTTGTAGTCTGGATGCAAACAGTGCTAGGGGATTTAAAATGTTTTAAGGCACTTAAACCATTTTAAGTTCCCTTGTGTGTACAGTGCTTAAGTGTTCATTCCCCTTTGCTGACCATCCACATGCAGTGGCCTCCTTGCCAGATGCACTTGATTTCTGTTTGTCCCTTCCCCTGTGCAGCCTATGACTGTTCAATGCCCCCCCATCTCCCATGCCAGGTGCACTTTATTTCTGTTTGTTTCTCCCCCTATGCTGCCAATCTCCCTGCAATGACCCCATGAAATGTGCACTTTGTTTTTGTTTGTTCCTTGCCTTGCCTTGTTGTCATTCTTCTGTAATTGTTTACCCTTTCCTGTTATGTACTATACCTTTTTGTTGATGTAGTAGTAAAGGTAGTTGAGATGCTGCTAGGCTGTGGAGGATGCAGCATGCCACATATATCTTTTACATGTTCACATGACTGTACCGCAAAGACCCACCAAAGAGTCCAGGCATTAGAACCTCATCTTGAGAATTCTGAAGACCCTTTTGATGATGTTATGTGTGGCTCACTGTGCTTCACTGTAATGCTCCTCACTGCCAGATGCCAGCCACAGCACCAGTGTCATCAGCTGGTTATGCAGGGAGTATCCACTGTGATCTGCTGAGGAATGTAAATGGTATATGTTATGTGTGTCTTTTTTGGGGGGGAGGGGAATGCTATACTTACCAGGTAGCAATCCATCCTTAATCTGCCCAGTCTTAAATATCTAGCACAGGAAGTAATTGTGCAGGATGACCTCATCATGTTTACCAGTGGTGTACTTTGCTAATACATCTTCAGTCCTATAGTTCCCATTGCACACTACCTGAACATTTAGAGGGTGGAAGCCCATCCCGTTGACAAATGTCTCCCTCAGGTGGTGCCTTGATGGCAACATGGGAGTAGTTAACTTCTCTCAGCTCATTGGTCATGTGTGCAACCTGGAAAATGCTTGCATGGTTGCTGATCTCTGCTGCTGTGACCTAGGGAATGTGATGTAGTCCTAACACCCCCTAGTCAGAGCATTTAGCAACTTGGTTAGTAGATGTGAGATTGCTAACTGCGTGATCCCTGAGTTGTAACCACAGGGCTTCTGGAACATACTAGTGAAAAGAAAGGACAGTGCAGCTGTCACCATCAGTTCTACAGACATTGCCTGACTATGGTCTGTGCTGTTCTGGAGGTCTTTCAGGGGTATGTCACACAGCTATAATATGGTTCTGTGGTCTAGTGGGTACTGGTCCACCATCTGTTCGTCAGACAGCTCCAGGTAGGTGTGGTGGGATCAATGGACCCTAATGGGGCATATGTCCATGGGACACCACTGTGTAAGTGACTTGCTCAGTCCTGGACCTTATCCTGATCCCAGCTGAGCTCCAGCAGCAGCCTTTGTAGTGGCAGGATGTGTGTCTGTGTGTTTCACACACAGGCCAGCCTGTCTTTTGTAGTTCCCTATGCTAGTGTTCGGCATCCCTGTGTTGATTTGTGACTGATTACAGCATGCTTTTTGTGGGCATTCTGTTTGCGATCACACACAAATACTTTGCAGAGGCAAAATAACTTGGATATGTGGCTGCACCTGATATGCATGGCCAGAGTCTTCATTTCCATCTTGATTGCATGTGTTGGTCTTAGCAATCACTAGTGATTTTGTGATCACTCTTCCTGCAACTCAGAAATGGGCCAGGAACTATTAAACAGTCACAGTGCCTTTTACCATTTGCTAATCACATTAGCACCTATATAAACATTTGAATATCCACCCTTGTTGCGTGTAGTGAAAGACGTTTTCCCAGTGTGTAGTGCTTTGTGATCCTGTGATGGTAAGCTGCATTTGGGGATGAACTCGGTGAGTCAGTTGGCTGGCCCAAGGACTGGTGTACAGTGCTGTCATCTGAGACTACCATCTCCCCACGCCTGGGAATGGAAGATGCAGGGTTGCCTGCAAAGACCTATGCACCATATATTGAAGAGAACTATTCTCATGGCACAGGGCCCTGCACCTTTGTACCCATGGCTGCCAGATGGCCTTGCCCTTTCATCTGTCAGAGGGACTTTTTGTTTGAGTGTTATTATCTGTAGCCACACAAAAGCACAGGGTCTAGAGTACCCCTGGCTTCCACAGCCCACCACAGAGCCTCACAAATGTTTGACATTTGTTGCCACATGGAATGGTCTTGTACTTCTGCAGCAGATGGATTGTTTCCTTGGCACAAGATCCAGAGGGCCTCATGCATCCACATGTTTTCATGCAAGTCCTGAAGGAATCTGTATGAATGAGGATACAATTCCACTATCTCAAAAAGAAAAGAAATTATTTGCAAAACTCTGTGTTAATTCACAAGTTTGGGCTCAGCTTTAACACCCAAAACTAGGGAACTGTGGCATTAGGGTTTCCAACAATAACTTATTCAAGTAGCAGAAGGACGAGACAACATATGCAAATACAGACAGCCATTATCAGGTAAGACAAACAATATACAACTGTTTCCAGATGACACAAATGAAGTAGCACTGATGTGTTACTTTTGAGGATGTGTACCTGTTGCTGTCGAAACACAGGCCCAATAGAGGCCATGAAAACAGGAAACTGCTACCTAATGCACTTACATGGTGAATAAAAATTCAATAAATAAATAAAATTGATCACAATGAGTTCACATTAATTATTTCTCATTGCAATTTGTTATTTAAGTGTTGCACAGTTGCTATTGGTGCATGAATAAAAACAAATATTTTATTTATTTTTTATTTATTTATTGAAATGTTTCACCAGGAAGGCACACTGAACAACAAGTTGCTCATCTCATGGTGTCACCTGGGGGCAGGGGGTTACATAGGGATGTGAAGGATTATCGTTACAATAGAATGTGAATAATGTGGGTAGTACGAACAATACAATATTGTAAGATTATGCAACAGTTGGAACACAAGGTATTGTACAATAAACAGTAGTGGAACATTGGGCAAATTACAATACATGTCCAAAATCATACAAATAAACATATAAGCATACAAAACAATAATAATGCAACAGAACCATTATAGTGCATTACAGTGTATGAACCATTATAGTGCATGAGTGTACCAGGAATGTACCAGGAGCAGCCTTGAGGTAGTACGCAAGTGCTGTTGGAGTAAAAATGATGGGGTACGTTATGCACACAGGTGATCCAGAAGAGCAGATGGAGAAAAGAGGGGGAGAGTAGTAGGGATAGCCATTTCCTTATTCCCCCTTCAGGATGTTGAGAACCCTGCCGGGGTGGTCAGTGTAGGAAGGCCGAAACTGTGGATAAGTATTAAGGAGGCTTAAAGCAGGAACAACTGAGAGAGAGGTAATTGTGTAGGGCAGAGGTAAGGGAGTAATTGGAGGAGGAGTGTCATATTTCAGGGGGGAGGGAATTCCAGATTGTAAGGAAGCAATGGGTGAAACCAGCCTGATCGATGAGGGTGGAGTGGCGAGGTACAGTCAAGATGCAGGCGTCATTAGATCTGGGATAGTGGGTGGGGGAGGTGAAATGGAGAGAGAGAATGAGAGATAGGAGGGGAGCACTCCAAACCAGAATTTGGAGGTTAGTTTGGCACAGTGTGAGATGCGTCTGTATGACAGTGGAAGGAAGGTTAGAAAACAATAGAGTTCACAGTGGTGGGAGCAGGAAGGGGAGTCGAGAGCAAAGTAGCAGAAAGAGTTAAAGAGT
Organism: Neoceratodus forsteri; assembly: GCA_016271365.2. Classification (NCBI taxonomy): domain Eukaryota; kingdom Metazoa; phylum Chordata; order Ceratodontiformes; family Ceratodontidae; genus Neoceratodus; species Neoceratodus forsteri. The sequence goes on along the minus strand of CM057449.1, from coordinate 50,208,602 downwards.
GTCTAACTTGGTCATGGAAGATTTGGGAGTAGCACCATAAACTACGTCACAGTAGTCAAAGATGAGGAGTATCATCTTCCAGACGATTTCACACCTTGCAGTCAGCAAGATGCCACTACGATTCCTGTATAAAGCACCAAGCTTGGGGTGCAGTTTCTTCAGGATAGCATCAATATGCACAGGGAAGCTGAGGTGCTGGTCCTGCCAAACCCCCAGATATCTAAATGAGGAGGTGTCCTCTAGGATGGTCATATCAAGGGTGTGGAAGGTGAGTAGGGCTGAGAGCCTACAGAGTCTCTACCTGGTGCCAAATGTCATTGAGACTGTCTTCTTGGCATTTAAAAAAAGATGGCGAGAAGCAAACCAGAGCTGAACTTGGTTGAAGTCATGGTTTATGCTGGTTTCCACAGCAACAGGGTTTTTGCCAGAACTGTATAAAACAGTTTCATCAGCATGCATGTAGACAGCTGAGGATGAGCAGGCTATGGGAAGATCATTAAGGAAAATGGAGAAGAATAGGGGACAAAGCACTGAGCCCTGAAGGACACCAGTGTTGACGGGGAGTGGAGGGGAGATGGAATCAAGGATTCTCACTGATTGGGTCCTGCCAGTGATGTAGGATTTAAACCAGTTGATGGCTTGACAGAGCAAGGCCAGCTGATGAGATGGAATCAAGAAGCAGGGGATGGGATCCAATATTAAAAGCTTTGTCTAGGTCGACAAAGATGGCCGAGGTGATCAGGCCATCATCCATCCCTCAAAGGATGGAGTCAGGCAGAAGTAGGTGGTTGTTGAGTAGTTCTTCTGAAAACCACATTGGAAGGGGGTGAAGAAGGAGGAATCGGAGAGGAAGAATCGTAGTTGAGAGAAAACTATGTTCTTAAAGTTTGGCAAGGGTAAGAAGGAGGGAAATGGGACGATAGTTGCCAGGAGTGGATGTGTCACCACCCTGGGGAGAGGAAGGACTACAGCATGTTTCCAGGATGAGAGTACTTGGGCAGAATTAAAGAAGAGGTTAAGGATTAGGGAGATAGGATAAGCAATTGCAGGAGCAGAAGGGTAGAGAAGTTTAGGATCAAGCTCATCTGGTGAGGAGCCTTTAGAGGGGTTCAGGGGTAGGAGGGCACTAAGAACTTCATCACAGGAGATAGTAGAAAAGGGAACAGGGGGAGGGGTAGGCACTGGCTGAGGTGAAGAGCTGAAGATAGTAGATGGCAAGGGGAGAGGGAATTTAGAAGGTGTAGTAGGCATTAAATTCATTGGCCATGGAGCCAGGGTCAGAAACTTGGGAGTTATTTATTTTGAGAATTAACTACAATACTGATTGTTCCTAGCTCCAGGACTTTCATACTGAGAAAGTCATTGAGCCCGATTCTAAAAGGTTGGTGCAAGTCACCGCCAAACGCAACTTGCTCCAACCGCAACTGTGACATTGACCCTGTGCCCTATTCTAGAAGTTGCAGGGTCTCTGCAGCTAAGTCCTGCAACTTACGACATGCAGCTAGGTACGCCGAACAGAGGGCACACCTGGCAAGCATGTCACAAGCTGCAACAGACACACAGCACATTGCAAGTTCCCCTCCATGCCCAGCAAGCCACATTGGTGCCCCACAGGGCTGCCCACACCAGCTGCCCCTGAAGTGGTCATAGGAGCCCCACAGGCTACCTAGTCTCCTTCAACTCAAATCTCCATTGTAGATGTACTTAGGGCTGCATTGTTATCCTCCTCATTTCGCCGTCTCGAGTCGCAGCCACAATGCAGCAATACCCTGCCTGGTAGTCTCGGCGGGTCCCCCAGTGTGCAGCTCACCTCAGCATCTTCTACCCATCCCCAGCTGACATTGGCAGCCCACCTCTCACTTCCATGGTCAGTTACGACTGAGTTCAGTAGGCATATGAGAAAACATGTGCTCAGAAATTAATTTCTGAACCCATCTTTTCTGTCACGCACCCTACTGAACTCTAGCTGGTGGCTGGCTGTAGATGAGAGGTGGCTGTACCAGTCACTGGCTGGGATGGGTGGGGTGCTGGGTGGCTGGCACGGATGAGTGGGGGGCCACCAGATCATCAGGCAGGGTATTTGCTGTATTTGCAGCTGCGACTCAGGGTCGGGGAATGGGTGGATATGAGATGCCTGTTTCAGGGCATATCACAAGGGGGACTGGGCTGGGAGGTGTGTTTCCTGGGCACTTACTGGTGGCTTTGTGCAGGTGTGGGCAGCCCTGTGGGGCTGTTAGTGTGTGGGCATGGAGCATGCATGTACAGGGATGGGGCAGGGGAGGAGATGCCCATTGGGACACCAACAGTGGTGGTCTAGGCATGGGGGGAATGGCATATGGACCGGGTTCTGCAGGACCCTCAGAGGATATATGTAAGTTACACCAGCAAAATGCAGGTGTAACTTACGTTGCCGGTTCTCCTCTGGGGGTTCTTGTAGAATCCCAACATTGGGGACATTGTTGCTGCCCTTCTGGAATGGAGCGCAACTGCTGCCGTAAATCCCCCAGCACCATGTCACAGGAGGTTTATGGTGCACCTGCCGGCGTAACAGCTCTTCGGCGCAAATGGCCTGTGACATGTCGCAGGCCACTTTGTAGAATCGTGCATGTCGCAACTGCTGGAGTAAGTTACTACTTGCGCCATTCTACTTAGCGCAAGTGCTGTTATGCCAGGCTAACCTTTCTAGAATTGAGGGGCATTGACTGTAGGTGGCTCAACAGTAGAGATGGTAGAGCACCAGTATAGCAGAGTCAGCTAGAATGCAATGTTCTATGATAATAGTGAGAAGGTAATTCTTTGGATTCTGTGTTGAGTTTCCTTTATACGTCATTATTTCTTTTTCTTTTCTACAGTAGCTGTTGTATTTGTAGTGGTGTGTACTACTCAAGTAATAATTTAGTGTCAGATTGTTCCAAGAAAGCAGTAGGATTTTGAGTCTGAGATTGAAAATAATGGTTGGATGGTCTGGTTAGCAAATTGGTCAGATTACTCTTCTGAACGGGCACCAGAATGTCATTCTTTGGGTGTGGGTTAACTTCTCAGTTACTGTAGGTCACACTCCTTTGTTCTGATTACAGTCTGTACTTCAGTTCCAGAGATTAGCAATGAATGATACTGTACCAGTAATTCACTGGCACCAGAATCACAGTAAAAAGGTGATGTCATACTTTCTGCTAAACATGGGAAAGTAACATACAGTATTACAGAAATTAAGTCACTAAAATCTAGCATATTGACTGAAAATAACATACACTAACTTGTTTTAGCAGTGAATTAAGAAAGGTAAATATAATTAATCAGAGGGTGGACTAGCTTCTCAGATTGATGACAGCTTTACAGGTTGGTTTCATGGTTTCAAACACAATGATCCAGATTTTCAAAGGAAGATGCAGGACTTGCGTCCCACACTTTTTTTGGCTCAGCTGCAGAAATACCTCATGTTTTAAAATGCATAAAAGATGTATTCAGTGGGCATAAAAACAATGTTCAGCATAACATATTTATTGTCACTAAGCAGAACATGTTTGATACATAGCCATTTCTTTGACAATGTACAATTCAGACTATATTTCTTGACAATTCATAAATCAAGAAAATAAAAAAATTGTTACATTACAGTTTTGATTTAGTTCCAGGTTAATACACATATGAATTTATTAAAACTGAATTATACTTGCTCTGTTTGATGTACCTTTCCTTTATGTATTATTTAAATGTATTTGTATAACACCAGTGGTGTCAAATCTTCCCTGATACATACTGCTATCTTACCAATAGGTAAACATTTATTTAGAGGTTCCACATGTGACAGTTATTTTCCTTGTCCTTTGCCTTGAACAGAGACAGTCATACAGTCAGTCTCTTAATTCTGATGAGATAGCAATGAGCGTGTGCTACACTGAAGCCAGCAGTTCAAGTTATAGAACAATAGGAAAACTTTGCACAAAATGCAGACCTAAAATGTTATAATGGTTCTATAAATTGATGCCCTATAAATCAAATGTACAATGGCCAGATTCAAAAGTTTTATTTATTTTAATTATTTCAGATTCAGATTAATACCTTTGAGCCATAATTCGCTCGTTTACAAAGGTTCCAAGTCAAAGCAAACATAACAGGACAAGAATACAGGTAGTTTCATATATGGTAGCATACACTGGTCAGTTTACACAGAGGTTGAGGTTACATAGGCAACAGTTATAGACAAGGGTATAAGTGCAAATATGGTAGACAGGATAAACTGGAGAACTGTGTTGCAAAAAAGTGCTAAGGAGAGGATGACACCTGCACTCTGGGGTATGTGGCACAGTGTTTAAGTGGTAACAGGTTACAACTAGAGGCAAGCAATTTTCTAGGCAATGGTATAGCAGATTTAGCAGCCAGATAAGGCTTTGTTTAAAGTACAGCCTGGGGTTGTTAATGGGGGGTAGTGGGGAAATAGAAGTAAGTTAGGTGGGAGCAATTGGCATCCAGGGGTTGAGAAAGAGTGTGAATACAAGTAGGCATAACTAGGTGAGAAGGAATAGGGTGAGGCAGGAGAGAAAGGGGGGCAGGGTTTGGATGGAGAGGAGAATGGGCCATGCTGACAGGGAGACAAAATAATGAAGCTGTTGGGGCAATAGTATAGAGGTCGTGCATAGAAAAAGGGTGGGGACTAAAACCAGGTCATAAGTTAGGGGCAGCAGCTGCAGGTCACATTACATGCCAGGTAAGAATATAGCCCTTGTTTAAAGTAGCTGAGCATGGTGCATTCAATTAGGGTGATAGGTAGCTTGTTGTACCACCTGGGTCCTCAGAAGAACAGTGATTTCTGAGCCAGCCTGGTATGTTTGAATGACACCTGGAGGCCCCCTTTGGTCGCACTCCTTATATTTTTTGTGGATTATGCAGCTTTAAAGAGGCTGCTGGTAGATGTGGACATGAGCCCTAGTACTGATATTTTGGCCAGCAAGCAGCTCTGATACTGCACCCTGTGGAGAAGAGAGAGCTACCCGGTCTTATTTGTATTGTGAGCATGTGTGGGTCAGATAATCTGCCCCAAGGGTCAGATGGCAGGCTTTATTAAGGATTATTTTTACTCTCTTAAGGGCAGTATCAGAACCTGCTGCATAGATAGGCAGGCCATAGTCAATGGTGGCTAGGACCAAGCTGCTTGTGGCAAGCTTCAGGGTAGCAGGAGGCATGGAGTGTCTGTGATGATAGAGGACACCCAGTTTTATGCTTGCAGTTTTAACAACATGATCATTGTGGGTGTTGAAGCTTAGTGTTTCATCCAGGTGTACTCCCAAGTATTTGAAAGTGGGGACTTATTCCAGGGTATCACCTTTATGGTTCCATATCAATAGCGGGCCATGTCTCTTCTTGCTCTGTGCTATGGAGAAGAGCATGCTTTTGGTCTTCTTGTATTTGAGTAGAAGTCTATTCTGGGAGAACCATAATTCAAGTTTAAGGAAGCTGCCTTGCAGGTCAGTGGTGATTGTGGAAATGTCTTTACCAGGGATAGAAATGATGGCATCATTTGTATAGAGCGGCGTGTGCAATGCAGATGGAGGGAAGAGAATTTATGAAAAGGCTAAAGAGGAGAGAGCCAAGGATAAACCCTTTATGGACTCCAATATTCACCCCCCTAGGTTCAGAGAGGGTGCCACCAATATTAATTCATTGTGTTCTGTGGGTGAGATAGCTGTTAAACCAGGCAACAGTGTCTGTGGACAGGCCAACAGTCAGTAAGCAGTTTAAGAGCTACCGGTGGTTGATGGTATCAAATGCCTTTGTGAGGTCTATGAAGATAGATCCCACTGCCAACCCTTTATCCAGGAAGTGCTAGAGAAGGGAGGTGAAATCAACTAGGGCAGTGATGGTAGAGTGCTTTTTACGGAAGCTATGCTGCTGGTTACAGAGCAAGCAGTACTTCTCCAGGTAATCTGTGAGTTGATAGAAAACCACCCATTCCAAGGCCTTTTTGGGGGGGAGCAGTATCGAAATGGGCCTGTAGTTGGAGGCGTTTGCCCTGTCCCCAGCTTTGAAAACTGGGGTGATGGTTGTTGCCTTACACCTGTCAGGGAACACCCCTAACCTAAGTGAGGCATTGAAATCTTTTGTTTATGTATCAGCTAGTTCATTTAGGGTGAGTGCTACTAGCTTTATATTGAGTTGGTCACTCCCCATCCTTGTCTTCCTGAGGACCTGCTTGATGTACTTAATAGTATAAGACCTAGTAACTTGCTGGAAATAGAATGATGATATTCCATTGCTAATTGGTGGAGGAGTAAGCAGGATAGGAGGCTGAGCAGATTGAGTTTCCAGGCCAGGCAGCTGGTCTGTTTAGGTGGACATGAGGTATGCTTTAGATAGCACAGACGTTAGGTCATTGAATGCTATGTTAAAAGCCTCAGCAATGTCACGGTGTTCCTAGAGAGTAACTCTGTTAAAATCAGGTCAGGTGGGGCCCTAGAGACTCTACCAGTAAGTGATTTCATTGAGTTCCAGAACTCCCTGCCTGATCCATAATTTTTGGTTTAAAAGCTCAGAATAGTAGGGCACTTTTGCTGTCCCTATTAGCCTAGTGCATTTGTTTGAGCTGCCCTGTAGGCGACGAGGTCAGCTGGCTTCTGGGTGGCTCTGGCCTTGTGCCACAGATTATCTCTTAGATTCATGAGCTAAAGCAGGGGCCTAAGAGCCATGGGTTGGCAACCCCTCCCACTTTTTTGGTCTGAAAAGGTGTGAAGATATCACAGTCCCAGTTAAAGATCCTAAGGAAGTATTCCAGGGCTTGGTTCCCATCTTTTGCTCCATCCAGCGGTGACAGTCAGCAAGTTTCAGATACAGCTGGAAGATGAGCAATGACCCAGGACTTAGGGTTCAATTTCTAGAAACTTGGGGGGGGGGATTTGGAAAACTGATTCATCCAGGTGCATATTATTGGGGAATGGTCACTGAGGGAGTCAGGTGAGACAGTGACTTCTGTGATGTGGTAGGGGCAGGATGAGAGAAGCCAGTTTATAAGGGTGCTGGTCCCTGTCCTATAGTTATGCCTAGTGGCTTGTGAGACCATCTGTGTAAGGTAGAGCCCTAAGATTAGGTCTCTGGAAGGTGCCTCTTCATGGGCTTGCCTGTTGGTGTTGAAGTCACCAACAATTACAAGTTCCCATTTATGCCCCAGTTGTTGTTGATTGTGGATGGATTGTTGTAGGTCAGCGTTATGCTTGCCAGGGGGTATATAAACAGTGGAGAGCAGTAGAATTTTGTTTTGCTGTCCAATGGTGAGTTTTAAGTTTAGGATTTGGGCTTCTTCAGTTTGCTGACTGCTGGTCAGAACATGCCCTTTGATGTCACTCCTGAGGTACACCATACAACCACCACCACACTTGGTCAAATAGTCCTGGCAGGAAGAGGTGTATCCAATTAAGGAATCAGCTGAGTCAAGAATCTTAGCAGAGAGACATGTTTCATTGTGAGCAACAATGTCAGGCTTGATCATATCCACCAACACTTCAAACAAGGAGAACTTGGGTAGTAGATTCCCTATGCTGAGTGAGGAAATTCTAAGGTGTCCCGTGCTAAGGTAATAGCTCCTGGGGGATGGGCAAGGCTGCAGGTTTATATTCCCAGATATTAGGAGAAAAAGAAGGGGTAGCTTCCTAAGGTAACATAACCAGGATACCCTAGGCAGGCAATAGGACCTAGTTATAGGGGCTATGGGGTCAGAGGCATTAAATGGAGGAGTGCTGTTTAATAGTAAGGCAGCTATGAGGATTTTTGGGGCAGCCTGTAGTACAAGGATCCAAGATGCTGTTTTGGAATCTAGTAATGAGAGGGGATCAGCGAGCATCCCACTAGGGATGCGCATATTGGGAAGGGGCACGTTGTAAGGGGAGGGGTCCAGGGTGGGTCCAACCTCCTCCCTACAAATTTCACTTTGTAGGCTGAAAATAGCAGCTAATATGACTGTCAATTTATTGTATCCCAGCATTTTGGTTATCTATACAGCCTGCTTTGGGATTAAAGGAAGATTTGTGGTTGAGTATAGATGAGTTGCAAATTAGTTACTTGGGAGGGGAGTGTCATAAGAGAGCACTAACAGTATTTTGTAGGTGGCATTATAAAGCGTTATTTGGTATAAAGATGTGGGTCTATAAGGGGCACCAATAGGAGGTAGGAGGAGGAGCCCATGTTGCAAGGAACACCAGCCAACAGGGAGAAGGAGGTAGTGGGGAAGGAGGTGCACTGGTAGATTTAATACAGGTCGGGGCTGAGGAGGGTGGGTGGGATTAAAAACAGGGTCGGGGAAGCAGTCATGGCTATCAGTAGCATGGCACCAAATTCAAATTTCTGAATGGAGTTTCACTCGTTACCTGTAGTTGTGGAGGTCCAGGTGGGCTGCAGCACCAAGTGGCATTTGAACCACAAGTACAGTTTGAGCTGGGGGGGGGCTGTACTTGCCCTATCAGGGCTTCAGGATCCCCTAGAATATATAGTTTATCAGTTTATCTCATCTTAGGAGGGCCAAGATTTTCACACCTTGCTCAATCCCCATTCTGAGTATGGTTATTGTATATCTCCTACTGTACATACGAATATTACCAGTACTTCAGAAAAAAAAAATGAGACAAATTGTTCTGGAAATCAAAAGCAGATGTGTGTATGAAGTTGTCTTTAAATGTAAATCCCTTCATTTCAATTAATGTGATTAGTAACAGTAGTATACTAACATATCAAACTGTAAGTTGTAACTTGTACAGTAGGCAATGTGTAACATGTTATCAGAACTGAAGCCACGTACATATATTCTCTACCATGCCAGATAAAATACATTTCATAAAAAAGGTGTTTGGGGTCAAAGAATAATTTTTAAAACATTGTTAATAGGATAAGGCATATTATTCACCAATATAAGTCCTGGGACATTTAGATTATTCAGAATAGATTGCCTTTCTCAGTCACTGTTTCAGTGCTATGCTGTATTTTTCATGGTTTGCCTACAAAAGCTGTGGAAAACAATGGGGTCACTGTACATGAAATGATGAATGTTGCAATGTTTGTTATGCAGTTGTAGTACTTCCCCAATGAACTAGGATTACCAAAAGTAAGAATTAACTTGTTTATTTGACATTTAATGTTAAACAAAAATCCAAAAATGTTAGAAAAAATAACTGCTTTTTAACAAATGTCTTCTAATTATAATCAGTATTTTAAAGCAGCAGTAATAGCAATCCATATAAGTAGATATAGAAACATAGGAACATAGAAGCTGACAGCAGATAAGGGCTGCATGGCCCAGCCAGTCTGCCTTTTTTTTGTTGAATTGCTTATACTGTAGGCGACTCCAGGAATTTTCTGTTACTCTTCAGTGTTGTCCTGTCTCCAACCTTTAATTTAAAATGCAGAGTTAGGGTTCTATACGTAATGGATTTATTGTTAGAACTTCTAAAAATAATGTCTCACTTTAGGGAATGTTAAAGCTCAAGATATTAGTACACTTTAAAAACAATCAGTAATACTTTTAATTATTGGTAAAAAAATAAGGAATACAAATAAAAATTGTTATCAATTTAGATGTTATATGTTGCTCTTGCTCCAGGCTTTTATTCACAAAAGAAATTAGGCTCTATATTCAAATCCCCAGTTGGGAGTGGTGAGCTTTGAGGATGAATAGAATTTCACCGTAACTCAACCACTGAAAAGTGCCATATATAAAGGCCCTGATTAACCACCAATGGAAGAGTCTCACCAATAACTAAGTCATAACACAAATGTAGCAGCTGGATGTTTGTGGCTGAAAACAGGGTTTCTTATCACAAATGTTAGACTTGTAGCACCCCCAGTTATTTGGGCATGAGAGTTCACTTGTCACATACCATGCTGCACTGTCCCAAAGTCTGTGGCAGAGGCATGTCTACTGCCATTGCCCACGACCCTCAACCCTTACCCCCTACCTTATTGACCTCTTGTGAGCCGAGGTGATAGTGAATGTATTGTCAATCAACATTCCTGTCTGATGGTTCAAAGCTTCCTGGCCATTTGGAGATGTACTTTCCTTCCCTGTTGTACAATGGGACCCCCTCCATATCACTGGCCCACCAAGTGTTTGTGAAACAAAACTGGTTCCTTGCCGACCTGAATCAGGAATTGCCACCATGGTGGTATATTTTACCCTGTAGCACACCTGCAGTAGCCCCGTGTGATTCCTTTCAGTAGTTCAGTGAGGGAAAAACAATTTAGAAGGAGCCAACTGGTCACATCAAGAACACAGAGCAGTGAGGCCTGCTCTAGTACTTTGGCGACCTGGGTTCACAACCTGTACCTGGGACATTGTCAGCAAAGCACAGCAGGGAGACTGAGAATTTCTCTTAAATGCCTTCCTGCTAAGGAATGAAGGTTGTGTTGAATAGCAACTGCATGCTATGAGTACTAGAGATGGACATTTCAGTGGTATCCTAGGCATCATGGGTATTTAGATACTGCTGGGTATCTACCTATGATACCAGTATGCATGCACTAGGAGGGGATAGGGTGAGAAACACAGTGAGACAATCATCCCATTGGGTTAATGCCTTAATTCATTTGAATTGTCTGGAGACAGAATCTGGCTGTGGTGGATTATTAGGATGCAACAGGATCCAGCTTATTGAAAGCCTAAAGGGGAGGCACATTCTGGCTATGTGAGAAGAATGAAGAATTTACAGAATGAAAAAAAAAATCTAACTTTGGAACTATTTTGACTAGGAGCTTAATTTTGTTTGAGATGAAAACTTGCAGTCATGTCAGCATGGTTTGTCCTGTTTATACAGTAGTCTTTTGCTGCTACAACTCAGTACATATCAGTATGCTGTGAGTATCAATACAATTTTGTTCATTTTGTATTTTAGCTCTTTTTCTGAACCCTGGCCCTTTGATATCACCCAGTCCAGCCACAGGCCTTTTCATGGACATACTGGTTATCCACCACTTACCATGCACAATACTTTGTGATGGGTGGTCTGGTATGTCAGTTAGGGTTGGCCAGCAAGGAGTGCACTCGACTGGAGTCATTTTCCTCCAGTTTTTCTTTGAGGTACTATACCTCACACACACACACACACACACATACACATACACACACACACACACACACACACACACACACACACACACACACACACACACTCTCACACATACACACACACACACCTATGTGCAGGCTTCTGGTGGTGATTTCTTCCATGCCACTGCTACTTGTTTTCTGCCAGGTGTAAGTCTGACACTGAGACAAAAGGCTCTACTACCCTGATGATGGAGAGCTGTCCTGGGAATGTGCAATCATCCCTCCTGCTGTTGACCTTAGATGCACTGGGCTTATTCTGAATTGTGGTTGCTGGTGTCATGAGAACAACCATACCGCAGAACCAATGGGCCAGCATTCAACATATTTTTAACCAACACACATTGAACTATGCACAAAAAACAAAATTGCCTCCATGACGTTTTCTCTAGGTACTTAGGCATCCCTACAATTGTAAGCCATGCACCTGGGGTCCTGTTCAGAGAAGGGGCACAAGCACCTTCCACACTCAAGCTCCTCACCAATGTAATGGTTATTGGCCCTGATAGTCTGGGAGACTGCCAAATGGTGTGCCTGTACTCCATACCTTTCACGAAGGCATGGGGTACAGTGTAAGGTGGCACACAGCATACCTGTCTGCATGTGAGGGACTATATGAGCTGGATATATGCCTCCCATGCATAACTTGCACCCATTTTGCCTTGATTGCATAGCCCACAATATGCTTACATTTGTATGGTTCTATTTTATATTGAAATACAATAGTAGACACAGACATCGCCAGCTATTTCCAGAAATTTTGGTGAAATTTCTAGAGAAGTCTCCTGCTTTCTGCATTTCCAAAATAGGTGCAGCAAAGAGAAACTCTTTAGAAATTTCAGAAAAAAAGTCTGGACATTGCTGGCAATGTCTATGGCTACTACTGTATATTCTTGTATGTAAACTGTACTGATAGGCTCATATGCAATCAGTATACAGTACAAGATACATTTACGTGCTCCTCCAGTGAGTTGTTCTAGCATTTCTGATTGAGTTGCATAAGTGTGAGGAGTTAACTAAATTCTTCCTGGATAGGGTGTTCTCTGTGAGATCCAGGATTGCTCCAGGAGGAATTAAATCCTCCAGCAGTGGTGTTTTCCATGTGGGCAATTGCATTCGGCTGCCTGGGATGAGTTCTGGCCAGTGATGATGCAGGAGGTCTGTGGAATACTCCTCAGGCTGAAATCAACATTCTTTGGCCTGGATCCTAGCCTGACACAGCTACTAGTTGGCTGTGTCTATGCCTTAGGCCTAGTCTTTGCCAGGATAGTTGGGAGTTCCTTGTCAGCAAGGCCTTTCCTGGAGTCTCTTAAACAAGCTGTGGATAAGGCCCTGCTGAAGAAATCATCACTGGACCTTGATGTTGTGATAAATTACCGGCCTGTCTAGAATGGTCCATTTTTAGGAAAGGTTCTTGAGAAGGTGGTAGCAGAACAGCTAGATGATTGCCTCACAGACTTGCAAATTTACGAATCTTTCCACTGTGAATTTTATGCCTTGCATAGCAAAGAGATAGCGCTGCTCAGGGTGTTGAATGACCTGCTCAGCGTGAGGGATTGGGGAGTGCATGCAGTTCTTGTCCTCCTCAATCTCTTCTCATGGTTTGACTCTGTGGACCATGGGTTGTGGTTGGATAGGCTGAGACAGCATGTGAGACTCACTGGAAAGGTCATCAGCTGGTCTGAGTCTTTTCTCCGGGGGAGGTCCCAGAAGGTAGTGTTGGGGAATTGTTCCTCGAACCTGAGAGACCTACCCTGTGGAGTTCCCCAAGACTCTGTCCTCATCCCCATGTTGTTTGCAGTGTACATGCTGCCCCTGTGTCAGGTCATAAGATAGTATGAGCCAAGTTTTCATTGTTATGCTGATGATACTTAGCTCTACCCGTCTTTCACACCAGGGAGTCCTGATGCTGTTGATGTACTGAATAAACAACAGGCTGAGATCCAGACTTGGATGGTGTTAAAGTGTCTGGGGCTAAACCCTTGGAAGATTTTGGTGCTGGAGGTAGAACTGGGTTGGAGGGTTGGGTTTGGAGCCTCCAGTGATAGGTTGGCCCTTTTTATAAATCTGACAGAACTGAAGGCTTCATCAAGGGTAAAGAATCTGGGCGTTGTATTTAACAGTGAACTGACATTTGATGTTCAGATGTCAACAGTTGTCCAGACCAGATTATATGATCTCCAAAACATTGCTCAAGTCAAGCCCTTTGTCTCACTTGAGGACCTGGCCACACTGGTCCATGCTTTTGTGACCTCAAGACTTAACTACTGTAATGCCCTCTGCCTCAGGGTCAAAGGTGGTGCACTGCGATGCCTGCAGCTGCTGCAGAATGCAGTGACATGGGTGTTGGCTGGTCATTCTAGATTCAGTCTCATCACCCCAGTGCTGCATGAGCCACACTGGCACATCACCTTCAAGGTAGGCCTTTTGACCTACAATGCCCTACACAGATTGGTTCTGGGCTACCTACAGCACCTCCTTTATTCTTTATTACCTTTTTTACTAACTCACTGGCTGGCCACCTGTCGGTGTCTGTATATTTTAAAAGCTTTCTTTGCTCTGTTTCCGTGGTTTCCAGGTGCAGCCTTTGTGGTACCCCCCTCAGCCAAACTTGCCACTTGCAAGTGCAAGCTCCAGTAGCAAAGCACGACCCTTAAAACAGCCATAGCTAAAACTGGGCGGTATTGCATTACTGAAATGCTTCTGTGCAAATGCAAAGTATGTTTGCTATTTAAAAATAAAAATGGTGCAAAATGCACTTGCTACTTGTGACCTGCAGATTTAGGCATTAATGTGGCAGAATGAAACTGCAGGGTGCGCTCTGCGTTTTAAAAAAGAATGAAATGAAAGCTGTTTTCTGTTGTCCCATAGAAAACAGTGTCATTAGGGAAAGAGTGCCTCATTAAGGGTTAACATAGCAATATGGTTAATAAAAGAAAAAGGTTTACAGAAAGCTTAATGCTGTATGGTGCAAACTGCAATTGCTACTTGCTATTTGCAATCTATTTTTCCTACATTTCAAGTTTGCTGGCCGGCATTTTGCGAGGTGCATTCCTATCTCAGCCTGGAGCTATCAGATATCCGCAATGCAACAAACAGGACAGATCAGTGCTGGATAGGAAATGCCCCACACTAGCAGCCTAGTATCTTAGGCTCATTTTAGTCTTTTGTTATTCTGCAGTTTGACCATATATACAGTGAATAAAATTGTCTTTAGGTTTATGCACAGTTTTATCAAGCAAATTAAAGATAAAACAAAGACATTTGAACTTTACCTTTCATTTGCTCAATGGTGCTCACTCTCTCTGGGACCTAGTGCTACAGAGCAGGCCAGCCCTTCATAATTCTAACTTATAGGACCAGGTACTACAGGGGTGGAGCTACCCATTGAGGAAAAGGTAAATAATCTGTAAATTAACATGAAATATGCATATGCAATACTTGGGAACTATGGAAATAATGTATATATCATACAGAAATGATGTAGCTGAATTTTTTGTATAGATTTAATGGTAAAAGAAATTAAATGTAAAAAGAGGGCGGAGCTAACATTATCACCTGATTTAGGCAGATATAAAAGAAAGCCTTCTGAATGTCCAGTTCACTTTTCTTGTTGGGCTCAGTGGATTGCTGACCCAGACCTACCCTAGCATGATTCTAGTGGTCTTTTGTTTGAGAAAGTTAACTGTCTTCTATTTTGCTTGATTTTGCTTTCTTTTGTTGTCAGTACGCATTTATTTACATCCGCTTTTGTTAATAAATATCCACTTTATTTTGACCTGCATACTGGAGTTGGTGTCCATCACTGCCCACAACCTCACATATGGTGTCACAGTGGGATATTGTTGATCTGTTATTACACCAAATAGATACTGATTTAGTAACCAAGTGGACACTGTATGCAACCCAGTAAAGAGCAGTACAGTGGGGTCCTGGCCAGAATGATGGCAGAAAGACAGAAGGAACCATTATTATCAGGACTTAAGGATGTAAAGTGCAAGATGACAATGTAAGAGGTGGAAGGTGATGTGAAGATAGTGAGGAAGGAGCAGGACTTGGTACACCTCCCCTGGGTGATAAAACACCTCCTCTGGGGGACACACAAGAACTTCTCCAGTGGCTGTGTCTGCAGCAAGTGGCCATGGATAAGCAGCCTGATCTAGATCACCAGAGGAATGAAGCAAGATGAGCAGATACTCTTCGAGCTATACAGGCTCTGTGGGATGGACAAGCCCCTGTAGTAGCAGAGGGACCAAAAGACATTAAGCTGACCCAGTTGATTGATTCAAATGACATTGAGGCCCATATCACGTCTTTTGAGTGGGTTACCAGAGCTTGCAATTGGCCTCAGGTCCAGTGGGTTATCCTTTTAGCCCTTTTCTGACCGGAAAGGCTCAACTGATGTAAGGACACATTGACAGTGGGCAAGCGGACAATTATAATGCAGTAAAACAGGCAATCATCAAGAGGTATGATGTCAGTGTAGAGACTTATAGGCAATGATTCAGAACTTTTAGATATCAAGCATCAGACCCCCCTCGAGATGCCTATATGCGACTTAAGGACTTTTGTGGAAAATGGCTGCAACGTGAAATGAAAACAGAAGAACAGATGTTGGATACCATCATTCTTGAGCAATTTATTCGTGTCTTGCCCTAGGATGTCCAGGTGTGGGTTCAGGAACACCAGCCGGAGTCTGCTGAGAAAGCCATCTCCCTGGCAGAGGACTACTTTACTGTGAGACCCAATCAACAGAGATGATACTCTGAGTCAGTTGTAACCTCACCCATGGTAAGACACAATTATTCTACTCCTTCCAATAATAATAATAATAATACTGGAGTAGGCAAAAACAATAAGTCAGGAAAACCTGTTAATTCAGATATTATATGCCATGAATGTCATGAGAAGGGACATATCGCTAGATTCTTGCCCTAAAAGAAAAACTGACAGTACATAACCAGCTTTAGCAAATTGGGGTCAATATGTAACTATAGTACAGATTGAGGGACATGAGCTTGCAGGACTTATTGACTCAGGAAGTCACCAGACATTAATAAAAGCAAATTTGTTGCCAGGGCATGGTGATGCCAAGGGAACTACTGGCGTAACTTGTGTGCATGGGGACACTCATCATTACTCTGTGCAATAATTTAAATACTGTATGCAAATTCAAGACAACACCAAAAGGTTGAAGGTTGGAGTGGTTCCACATCTGCCAGTCCCTGTAATTATAGGACATGACTACCCTGACTTTGACCAATTATTGCAGTGTGTCACACATGTGGGAGCAGTGACTACCAGAGCACAAGCCAGACAAAGTTAGGAATTAAAACAGCATTTTCCTTTTGAAGATGAACTTTTGGAAAATCCAGGGAAAGATAGAAAAACTGAGAGAAAGAAAGGAGAAGATCAGCAGAAGTAGTTACAAACTCAGAAGGACATTTTACCACCTTTTGAGGGGACTGATACAGTGGACTTTAACATAAAAAATGAGTTCTGTAAACAACAAATGCATTATAACACTTTACAGCCTTTCTCCTTACAGGCAAAGGAACCCAATGCTGTATCAACTGGGCGAACGTGCCAAATACAGAGGGGTTTGCTGTACAGGGTTTGTACTAATCCTACCACTGTGGAGGTAGTTTAGCAACTTATGTAACCTGAGGGATATAGAATGCATATACTACATATGGCACATGATATACCCATGACAGGTCACTTAGGTAGGGAACGTACCTTAAGTAGACTTCTTCATCACTTCCACTGGCCAGGTGTTCACAGTCAGGTAGCTGACTACTGTTGGAGCTGTGAAGAATGTCAGCAAGTGGTACCCTGTCTAGATGAGATAAAGTGCCCCTAGAGCCCGTACCTTAATTACTAATATGTTTGAACATATTGCAATGGACATAGTAGGGCCCCTCCCCAAACCTGCAAAAGGTAATAGGTTCATATTAGTAGTTTGTGACTACATCACAAAGTACCCAAAATATATCCCTTTATGAACCACCACAGCTAATAAAACTGCTGAAGAACTTATTAAACTATTCAGTAGGATGGGGATTCCAAAAATGATCTTAACAGATTCGGGGAGTAACTTCTGTTCACAACTGCTAAAGAAGTTATATCAGGCTTTGGGTATTACAGCAGTACAGACCTCACCTTACCATCCACAGACTGACGGTCTTGTGGAAAGGTTTAATCAAACCATGAAACACATGCTTCAGAAATTCACATAAGATGAGGGTGAACACTGGGACACATACTTGCCTTTCCTGATGTTCGCTTACAGAGAGGTGCCACAGACCTCTACTGGGTCCTATCTATTTGAGCTCCTATTTGGAAAGAATCCTATGGGGTCCCCTTGATATCATTAAGAAACACTGAGAAGAACGGAGAGAGAGAGCATAGCCCCATGTCTACCACAGAATATGTTACCAATTTACAGAAAAGGCTGATGACACATATCCAGTTGGCACATCAGCAGGGTATGGAACAGCAGGAAAAACAAAAAGAACGATATGACATAGGGGTCAGAGAAAAGTAATTTAAAGCAGGAGATAAGGTGTTACTGTTGTTGCCTTCCTCAGAACACAAGCTTGTAATGAAATAGCAAGGTCCCTATGTGATCCCACATCAGGTTGGACCTGTGAATTATGAAACTGAACTTCCTGTCAGAAAGATCAAAACCCCTCATCTACCATGCCAGCCTCCTGAAAAGGTGGCATGAGAGATCTCAACCTTCCCTTTATATCTACCCAGAACAAAAAGATAGTGAGCAAGACATGACTTACCATAGGCTAGAACTCTCAGGGTGTATTAAAGATGTATATGTAAATGCTGACTTAGAGCCACAGCAAAGAAAGGAATTAGAAAAAGTACTTACCCAACACCAACTTTCTTTCACCACTCTGCCAGGTAAAGTGACTGGAATGATTCACCACATTGAGGTGAAGCAGCCACATCCTATCTGGCAGAAACCATATCGGTTACCGGAGAGGGTGAGAAAGGATGTGGTAGAAGAGATTGGAAAAATTAAATGTATGGGCATTATTGAACCTTCAAAAAGTGAATGGTGTTTCCCTATGGTGGTTGTGAAAGAAAGAAGGTGGGGTTAGGTTCTGTTTAGATTTTAGAAAGTTGAATGCCATCTCCCATTTTGATGGGTACCCAATGCCCTGCATTGACAACATTATTGATCATTTGGGAAATGCCCTGTACATCATTACCCTAGATCTGACTACGGGAATACTGGCAGATCCTGTTAGATCCATCATTCAGAGAGAAAACGGCCTTTAGCAGACCACTGGGCCTGTTTCAATTTGTTACCATGTCTTTTGGGCTTCATGGTGCCCCTGCAATCTTTCAAAGATGCATGGATAAAGTTCTGCACCCCAATCAGCAGTATAATGGGGGGCTGGGAAGGTGGAGTGAATCAGGAGAGGCCCTACCTCCATAGCAATGATAGGGCCTACTTTGACTAGGATTGGGGGGCAAGAGAGTAAGGGGGCAGCTGGGAGAAAGTCAGGGTGGAGGGTGGTATCACTAAATGCTAGAAGCCTGGGGAATAAGATGGCAGAGCTGTAGGCACTACTGGCAGAAGGAGAGGTGGACATAGCAGTCATCACTGAGATGTGGGCAACCCAAAACCATGACTGGGACTTGGCCATCCCAGGATTTAAATTATTCAGTAGGGACAGAGAAAAAAGTAAGGGGGGGAGTAGTCATTTACTTAAGGGAAGAGAGTGGACGCATCAGGGAGGAGTGGGAAGAAAGTAGGTCAGAAGCCACTTGGATGCAACTCCATGCCCCATAGGGGGCTAGGGTCCGACTGGGGTTTGTTTACAGGCCCCCAATGCAGAAAGAGGATGTGGATAGGGAGCTAGGGGAGCAGATAAGGAGACTATGTGCCAAAGGGAGCACTGTGGTGGTGGGATACTTCAATATACCAGAGTGGATTGGAACATCCCAGCCACCACATGTGCCAGGGAGCCAATCCTCCTGGAAGCAATACAGGATGGCTTCCTGACCCAAAGGGTGACAGTGGCAACAAGGGAAGAAAACATTCTAGACCTGGTGCTGGTGGATGGAGAACAGGTCAGAGATGTGAGGGTGGAGGAACCACTGGCTGGTAGCGATCACCACACAATGTGGTTCTCTATTAGTTCGGTTAGAGAGACCCACAATACAAAAACAAAGGTCCTGGACTTCAAAAAGGCAGACATTGGCAAGATGGGGCAATTAATGAGAACACACATAGATGGCATCTGCCCTGACATGGACGCAGAGTAGAAATGGGCTATCATAAATCTAGGGCTGATTGAATCCACTAAAGCTTGTGTCAGGAGCCATCAAAAGAAATCAAGGACCAAGCACCAAGCTGAATGACCAGAGAGGTAACAGAGAAGGTCAGGTGTAAGAGAAGGGCCTTCTGAACCTAAAAGAGAACCAACAGGACAGAGGATAGGGAGAGCTATGTGATGAAATCCAGGGAAGTGAGCAGAGCAGTCAGCACTGCCAAGGCAGCCAGGGAAAGGAAATTAGCATAGGGGATTGAGGAAGGAGAAAAGGATTTCTTCAGGTATATCAGGGAAAAGAGGAAGTGCAAGGATCAAATAGTTAGGATCAGGAAAGGCAGTGGGTGGATAGACAAGGGGACTGAGAAGGCAGAAGTACTTAATGAGTACTTCTGTTCAGTGTTCACAAGGGAGAGTGATGGGCCCATTCCTGCAGGGAAAGGGGGCAGAGACATGGGGGGTGAGTTGACCACAGACGGGGTCATCACAGTGGAAAGGGTGCTAGAGGGCCTTAGGTCCCTGAGAGAAGACAAGGCACCTGGGCCAGATGGGGTAGATTCCAGGGTGCTGAGGGAGCTGGCAGAGGTCCTGGCACAGCCACTGCTTGATCTGTTCAACACCTCACTAAATACGGGATGTGTGCCCAGAGATTGGTGGGAGGCACACGGGGTACCTCTCCACAGAAGTGGGCCCAAGGATGAACCAGAGAACTACAGACCAGTGAGCCTCCCCGCAATTGTGGGGAAACTGATGGAATCTATCCTCAAAGAAAGGCTGGAGCAGTTTCTTGTGGGTAATGGTCTGCAAGATGACAGACAGCATGGGTTCATCGCTGGAAGATCCTGTCAGATAAACTTGATTTGTTTGACTGGATCACAAGGGTGATGAATGAGGGCCAAGCAGTAGATGTAGTCTACCTGACTTTCAGCACGGCCTTCGATTCAGTGCCACATGGAAGGTTGTCCTGCAAGTCGAAGAGTCTTGGTGTTGGGTGGAAGCTAGCCTGATGGGTAGAAAACTGGCTGAAGGACAGGCGGCAGAGGGTAGTTGTGGGGGGAGAAGCATTGGAGCCCAGGGCAGTGATAAGTGGTGTCCCACAGGGATCAGTACTGGGACCAGTCCTGTTTAACATTTTCATCACAGACATAGTGGTTGTGATCAAGAATAAGATCAGCCTCTTCACAGATGACACCAAGATCTGTGCTGAGGTGGATCGGGAGGAGTGTTGCAAATTACCACAGGAGGGCTTGGCAAGACTTGAGGAGTGGTCACATACCTGGCAGCTTGGTTTCAATGCCAAAATGTGCAAGGTGATGCATTTCAGAGTTCAAAACCCAGGATATAGCTACTGGATGGATGATATCAAACTGTCCACATCCAATGAGGAGAAGGATCAGGGGGTGCTGGTGACCGGGGAATTAAACCACTTGGCCCAGTGTAGGAAGGCAGTGATTAAGGCTAACAGGATGCTAGGGTGCATGGCAAGAGGGATTACATCCAGATGTAGCAAAGTCATATTGCTCCTGTACAGGTCCCTGGTGAGGCCGCACTTGGAGTACTGCATGCAGTTCTGGCACCCGTACTTGAAAAGGGATATCAAACTACCGGAGGCAGTGCAGTAAAAAGCAACACAGATGATCCAGGGGTTGGGGATAGAACTTACAAGGAAAGACTAAAAGAGCTCAAGATGTATACCCTGGAGGATAGAAGAAAGAGAGGGGACATGATTGAGACCTTCAAGTACCTGAAGGGGATGAACAAAGTATGCTTCCAGGGTGGGCTTACTCTCCAGAATGGAAGAGATAACAGAGGGCACTCCCTGAAGTTAAAGGGGGGGCAGATTCAGGAGGGAAAGGAGGAGGCACTACTTCACTGAAAAAGTGGTAACAGGGTAGAATGCACTGTCTGAGCAAATCATATCAGTGCAGACTGTGGGGTGCTTCCAGAGTGGGTGGGACAAGTTCAAGGAGAAAGTACATATGGGGGGCAGTTGGAGGAAGGAAGAGTTAATTGTGGGCAGCTGCAGTCTAATGGGCTAAAGTGCTACACATTTGAGCAGACTAGCAAGACCATACAGCCTGTATCTGCTGACAATTTCATATGTTCATATGTTCATATGTTTGTATAGTGCAGCATATCTTGATGATGTGATCTTCAGCCCCATACGGGAAGACCACATTGAACATCTGGGTTCTGTTCTCACAGCCATTTCCAAAGCAGGCCTTACAATTAATCCAGCTAAGTGTTCTCTTGCCATGTGGGACACAAAATAACTGTGTTTTTTGACAGGGGATGGTAAGGTCAAACCCGAAATAGGGAAAATTGATGCCATAGCCCAGAGTGAACATCCTACTATGAAAAAACATGTTAGAGCCTTCTTGGGACTCAATGGGTATTACATAAGGTGTGTGCCCAATTTTGCTTCTATTGCCAGTCCACTGACAGCCCTGGCCAAAAATAATAATCCTAATAAGATACAGTGGAGACCCCTTTGTGAGGATTCTTTTTGCACCTTAAAGGCTAAGTTATGTTCATCACCCATACTGAACAGTCCTAATTTTTCACATTCCTTCTTGGTGCAAACTGACACTTCAGATACTGTGATTGTGGCAGTTCTATCCCAGACAGTGGATGAAAAAGAACACCCAGTCATCTACATTAGCATGAACATGAGACTAAATACTCCACAATTGAAATGGAGTGTCTTGCCATAAAATGGGCTGTGGAGGAACTGAAATTTTATCTATGGGGTACAAAATTTATGGTTATCATGGATCATAACCCTTTGTGCTGGTGGCACGTTATGAAACAAAAATCCTTGCATAATGAAGTGGTACCTTGCATTACAACCATACTGTTTTAGAGTCCAGCACCGGTCAGGTACAAAAAACTGTAATGCTGATTACATGTCAGGATTTGGTGCAGATCTAAATATTTGGACATGTCCAGACCTTGGGGAAAATGAAAGAAAACAGACACAGAGACATAACTCTGCATCTCTTTGATAGTTTGTATTGTGAAAGGGTCCCTGAGGTGGAGCTTTTGGAGTGGGTGGGCTGAAGCTCCATCTCCCCCTCTCAGTCAAGTAGGAGATCTGTGACACGTCCAAAATTGTTACTGTTCAAATGTGTCAGGGTTTGGATGTTCATATTAATGAAAATGGATGCTCATATTAATCAAAACTACACACGTATGGAAAGAAAAAAAGAAGGCAGTTTTCATCCTAAGCGGAGAGGAGTGTGTCATGGGGTTGTTTGCCTCAGAAATCTCCTGCATTCCATCTCACCCCCTCAGATCAGCTATGGGTGCTCTACTGGAGATCCCCAGAGCAAGGCTGAAGAACTCTGGGGACCGAGCATTTGAGGTAGCTGCCATGGTTTAATGGAACTCATTGCCAAGATATCTCTGGGAGGGACCATCCACTGAGATATTTAACCGTCAGTTAAAATCTTTCTTGTTTACACAAGCTGTGGGGATCTGAGGGGCTCATTGATGATTTAGAATGGGTTCAGTTATTTTAATTATGATGAGTTTATAGATAAATATAATTGTTATTATTTCTTTTTTATTTACTGTTCTTGTTCTGTTATTTATGTATGTGTAATGCTACTGTAAGGGTGCCCTGAGCATTTGGGGAGGAATGTCCAAAACAAATAAAATTTACTACTACTACTATTACTAAGTGTTGATGGATCCAACACAAAGACCTGTATAAGCTGTTCCTTAAGAGTTAAAATAGTTTTTTATTGCATTTTGGTTAGACTACAGATGCATTCCAAATGAGTTTGCAAAAACATTTGAAAAACATTACTCTTGAGCTAATTAAGCATTGAAAAGCAACAAAATATGAGCTGCCAGTGTGTTACCAACTGTAAAAAAAAAGCTAAATCAACTCATTGGTGGTGCAGCTTAATGTGATTTGCAGTGTACTTTTAACCGTTATTATAAATCACTAATGTGACATCACTCAGTCAGCACACAGATTCACTGTGTCACTTATTCAGAGTACAGTGTGCACTCATGCAGGAATGCTAGGAGGGAGCAAGTCTGGGGGGATGACAACAAACTTAAATTTAAAATATGACTATATACTTACTATAAATCACTCAAGCTAAACCTGAGTGAATAATAAGTAGTTAATAGGACCTCTGAGGGATGTCTCTTAAGAGGCATCTCCCTTAAGGTTTTGCCAGAAAGAACCAATACAATTCACATTGCAGTCCTCTCATCTAAACATCAAGCTCAGAGTGTCTTATACCTTAAGAGATATCCATCAGAGGTCCTGCTAGAGTACCTTACTGTATACATTATACTTTGAATGGTATGGATGCACTGTATGCTGACATACATTGTTCTCTGTAAAGTGTATTGCTAAGTCTTATGTTTATGAAGATAATTTTGTGTCTTTATTGCTCTTATAGTTCATGATTCTTTGCCAAAAAATGGATAATCTAAGTATTCCCTAAATTGCTGTGTAAACTATGCAGAAGGTACTAGTGATAGTCCATCAAGGAGAGCCACAAAGTTTAAGTATCAGATAGGGTTAAACTACAAAACCACGGATAAAGGGAGATGCAACATCTGGGTAAACACAGTCATCAGACTCTTGATAAACACTGTAAAACTAGAAATGTTCACTGTAAAATCATGTTTGCTATTTTCTCCTGAAGCAGTAATCTGCACTAAAATAAATTTGTACTAATTAACACTATTAGCACTTTTTTCTATTATAGTGAATGTGGCACTAATTCTTAGCGCTAAATTGGATTTTCACAATTATAATTGCATTGGGGTTTGTGCTAAAATTACTTTGCATGACTATAAACAGTTATACAATATTTAGTTTGCTTTTTTGTTGTTGAGTATGCAAACACAGTACTGGTGCAGATCAGGCTAAAAAAGGCTTTATCAGAATAGACATTGCCTTTAAAACAGGCTTGTACAGCTGATACAGTATAGGCTGAGAATGATAAACTACAGAAACATCATGCCTTCTTTGGGGGTAATCAGTAGTGCTGTGTGGAATTTTCAAATTCCAGCAGAAAGTAATTCCATACAATTTTTTTAAATTCTGCAGAATTTCACTGTAAATGGAACAGGGGAATTATGTGACAGTAAATTACTGAATGAGTCTTTCCACAACATATATTCCGTGGATCTAAGTATTTTCCACAGAAATGTTTGTGGAATCATTTTCCACAGAAAAAATGCTGTTCTGCAGAATATTATTCTACAGATCACAGCAGGTGGAATTTCACAGAAGAACCAGCAAAATTCTGGCAGAAATTCCTGTGGCATAATGGTCATTCTGCACCAATTCCACCAGCAGAATTTCACATTCGGCACAGCACTAATAATCAGTGTACTGTAGCAAAGTCTCAACCAGGCACTGCATCATAACCTCATTGCAATGGCTATGTAGAACATTCAGAGTGAGCGTACCCAGCAGGTGGTTTGTATAGGCTGCGTATATGGTATATTACATAGGATGGTAAGAGAGATGAAATATCCAAATAGTTCAGCCTTGTGCTTCACCCTGAATTGATGCTTAGACACAGATTTTTTTTAGTGTTCAGCAGAATTTCCATATTCCATGTCTGACAGAATTCTGTGAAATTTCTGATATCCTGTGGAATTCTCTGGAATTCTGTTAGAAGTAGAATTCCAAAATCCTAAAGGCAGTGTTTGAGATGCAGATTAATAATTTCTGCTTGACATAAAACCTGGATTAGTGTCCTGTAGCTATATGTAATCCATAGATTTCCCAAAGAGCTAAAATCCAAGCTGTAGTTTAGATAAACTGCAGGAAACTAATCTGCAATTTACACAGAAAGACTTTTGGAATTCAGTGGAATTTATTAAAAAATCCAAAAATAGGTTTGGAGGCAAAATTACAAATCTACCTAAATTCTGCCAGATGAATTCTACATTCAGCACAGCAGTTTTTTCCGCAATGAATTATTGTTCCTTTTTAAAAGGATGGTTAATAACACTTGAAAACAACATTGTATTGATAAGCAGTCCATGCTGACAACTGTACCTCCCTACCCTCACTTCACCCTATGACAAGCAGTCCCCAGTGTCTAGAGGTATCCCATGGTCACTGTGCCCCTGTACTAAGCAGTCCTTGTTGTCCAGTGGCACCCCTCCCATAGCCTGCCCCAAGTTGCCAGCAATTCAGTGTGCAATAGTAACTGGTGCCCCTTTCCTCACTCTGCCCCAATCCAGTTAATAGCTGGCATCCAGCGATGCCCCCTACCTTATGGTGCACCCCTGTATCAAGCAATCCATGCCATCTAGTTTCATCCCAACTCACTGTGGCACTGATTCAAGCAATCCCTAGCATGCTGTACAGCTCCCCCCTCTCCCAGCCCCAGTTGAAAGCAACATCTAGCATCCAGTTGCACCCCTCTTTCCTCACCCTGACAAAGTTTTACTTAATCCCTAGTATCTAGTGACACTCACTTCCCACACCCAGCCACTATGCAATGTGGTCACTGGCATGCAGTGCTCTTCTGACAATGAGTAGCTCAAACCCACCTTTCACCTTCTCATCCAGCCACTGGTTGATTAATATGAGACCTATTAGACTATACCAGTGAGTATATTGACATAATATTTGCAAGTATGTTCTCTGAAACTACGGAAATGTTTCTGTCAATATAACAATGCTTACCACTAAAAGAGTTTCTGAGATTTATATGAGATATCTCAAAACTACTGTATCAATATATCCCTGGGGAAGGTACTTCACTAACTACTTGCAGAAACAGTAGAGGCTGTATAAATAGTCTGACAATTAAGAAAGATTTAATGCATGTTTTGATGTTTCCAAGACTAATAAAAACTATTAGACATAACTAAAATTCTTAAACAACAGCATTATTTTAATTTCTTAGAAATTGCAGCATAAACTATAGACTGGTCAGGGAGGTCAGCTCTTTTAGGATCCTTGTTCGGTTCCCCGGTATTCATTGAAATATACGAGTCACTGTCATTATCTTTTTCTGGATCCACCTGCCCCTACAAAAAAAAAAAATGTTACCAGTAGTAAAATTGTCACTGAGTTATTTATAACAGTATTTGAGACTACAAGATCATGAGGCATCATAACTCTGTTTCATTCTTGCTGCTTTTAAAAATTATTTGAAGAATGCACTGATTGTAAACTTAACACTGTTTATTGCAACCTGGATGGGATAATCACAGACTGATATACATGTATCTATAGATAGATAACAGCTGCAACTTTGCTTTAGTATGGTGTTGTATTGCCATGCACAAGTTCTACATGTTCTGTGTGAGCCTAGAGTGAATGTAATGTAATCAGTGCCTTTAGGGCTGCTCACAATTGTAGACTCTGATGTGGAATCTTCAAATTTAGATCCTTTTCTGTTTTTAGGATTTTGAGTTTTGTGTTTGTCAAAAATCATAATACAGAAAAAATGGTTAAACATTTCTCTTCCAATGCTCATTAAATCATGCCCTATCTATATTGTAAAAATCTTATCAATCTCCCAATACCTGATCACAATACCCATGCACAGTATGAAAATAGTGCCCCCACCACAGTAATGCTCAATATCTGTCTCCCACACTTCTCCCCTTTCTCATGGGTGCCACTGGATCACCAAGGGTAGATAATTCACAGTGTAGCCTTCTTGTCAAATGAGCAAAAAGGTTTCAAATGGTGTTCCAAGGTGAAATGCAGCACTTTGGACCAAAAGACCATGATGAGCAAAAAAGGCGTGCAAAACAACAATGCCAAAACACCTGATGGTAATTCTGAGTGCAAGGGGGATATTCAAAGTGCAAAAACATATGGAACAGGACAAGCCCCAATGCTTCAAACCTCATGCTGGCTCTTCATCAGGGGGATGGGCAAAAAGGACTACAGACATTCGTTTTACAGGTGAATCAATGTGACATCACACTTAAAGGAATAACTTTCAGAAAAAAACATTAAACTTATGTATTAACAAGTTCATAAATACAAAATGCTAATAAATGATGCATCAATATAGGCTGGGGAAAAATAACCTTTTTTTAAAGAATTGTTACTTAAACATTATGTGAATTTATACAACCATGTTATATTCATTGTTAAAGAAATTATTGCATGTGCTTTGTTTAAGCAAACACTCCATTCGATGAAAATGTTTCAAAAAGACAAGATAAAGGGACAGCATAAAGTACATAAAGTCCAGGGAAACTAGAATGGTTATACTGGTCCAAACACCTGGATAAAAAGGAGAAATCAGTTAAATATTTAAACGTATATGTGTATATGGTGGACAGGCAATATAGCAAGAACAAAATGAAATGAAATGAAGCAAACACTAGACTACAAAGTAAAGCAGCTAAAGATAGGGTATGATATCTTATACATCATTAAAGTCCCTTCGGTATAATGAACCCAGGGTGAGTATCAGTCTACATTCAAGTTGTCTAAATTTTTCATGTCTTTTCCTTCCTCTAATGTGGGCTTTGATGTGGGCAATACCCATGAATTTAAAGTTGCTAGAGGAAACATGATGTTTTATGTACCAATGGCTACCAACGGGTGTATCACCCTGTTGGTTTAGGATGGATCAAATGTGTTCTTGGATCTCATCCTTGCTAGGGCAGGTGGTCATGCCTACATAAATTGTAGGATAATCACACCACAGGGCATAGACAATGAAAGAAGTTCTACAAGTGATGAAATCCTGAACTTGATACCGAAAACCATTAGTGCAGCTGGTAAACTGGTTACTCTGCAGCATGTATTAGCATATGTTGCAGTTGCCACAATGATGTGAACCTTCACTGGGTCCAGGAATGAAGGTGTAATGAGGAGGGGTGATTGAAGAAAAATGGCTGCTGGTGACACTGTCACCTATGCTTTGTCCCTTTTTATAGACTACCCAGGGAAAATCTCCTATGCTGTTCTTCAGATTTGGGTCTACTTGGACGATATTCCAAAACCATTTAAGTGCACTGGCTATCTTCATGGTTACAGAGTTGAATTCTGTAATGAAATTGACCCTGTTGTCAATTTTGTCAACATCTTTTTTAGGGATGAGTAAAGTGGTGCGATCTTGTGCAGCAGCATGGGTATCTGCTTCAAACAGAGTTGTTTGTTCATAACCTCTGTCCAAGAATCTATGAATAAGTTCTTGGGAGTGTCAGTCACAAGTGTCCATATCAGATCAGTTTTTGTGAAAAGACAGACACTGACTTTCAGGAATCATCTTTTTCAAGTGTGATGGATGACAACTCTCAGGTCTAAGCAAAGTATTGCCTGCAATGGGTTTTCTAAAGTTCTCCATTTTAATGTTTCCCTCTGAAGTGGCATGTAGTTTGAGATCCAAAAAAGTAATAAATACAGTGTCTACATGAAAAGTGAAATGTAAATTCTGATCATTTTTGTTTAAGAAATTAACAAACTCTAGGGCTTCAGTGGCAGAACCACTCTAGATACAGAGAAAGTCATCTATGAAATAACCCCAGTGCTGAATCTTATTAAGATACAGATTAGCACAGGGGTCATAGGTGGCAACCTCCTCCCACCAACCTAAGAAAAGGTTGACATAGGAGGGTGCCAATAACAACCCCATCACTGTACCACAAACCTGCAAAAAAAATGTTGAATTAAAAGTAAAGAAGTTACTAGTCAGTAGCAGTTTTAAAGCATCAATCATGAACTCTGAGTCAAGAAGTGGATGTGTTTGAAAAAAATCCATGTTGAATTTGAATGCATTCAGTCCCAAATGATGTCTGATGCTGGCATATAGTGACTCCACATCAATAGTGAGCAACAAAGAACCAGCATCAAAAATCTGATGCTCCATAGCCTCCAAGGCCACCATAGTATCACGGAGACAGGACAGAAGTTGAATGACCATTTCTTGTAAAGAAAAGTGTCTATGAATCTAGATAGATTTTCAGTAAGTGATCCTATACTCAAGATAACAGCACCTGGCTCTCAAATTCAGGTATGGCAGGGCTATTGAAGTGGGCAGAGTTGCAATTAATTTTGGCGCCAGTTTTAAACTGTCAAATATTTCTTGACTATTCAGTCAGTGTAGAAGTACTGATAGGTTTTATCCTTCCTTTTTTGACTAAATTCGGCAGCTATCTGCTGAGTTTGGAAGAATGCTTTAATCATTTGATGCAAAATTTCAGCCTTAATGTAAGCATTTTCTGTGTTCCTCAAGAGCTATGCACTCACATTTGCAGTGTGCCTTGATTAACTGTAGTAATATAGCATTTAGCACCTTAGCTGTCTGTAATGTTTGGATTATGCATTTTAGCAAATTTAACTACAGATTGTACCTTGCCGTTTCAGTTTCTAAATGCCTAAGTTTCCTTATCAGTCACTGCTTATAGTAACTTAGCTGCTCAACCCTAGGAATACTGAGACCCTTAAGTTTTTCCTCCTTAGCACAGCTTATTTAATTCAGTACATTTCTAATTCACCTGGTACAAATGCTGTGAGTTTTAAGATCCCCTTACTTGAGCTGCATACTAACTTTAAACATCAGCCCAGCCTGCAATCAGTTTTTCACCCCAGGAGCTCCATAGGGTAAAAAATGTCTGCATTTAGTTCTCTGACTTTAAATTAGATAACAGCTTTCTCATTTTAGAGCACACACTCAGACTTTTCTCTCCCCAGTTAACTCCTCTGCCTTCAACTTTGGATGCAGCTTTTTTAATTTGGAGCAGTAGATTAGCTTTTTCCCACCCCCAGTTAACTCCTCTGACTTTTCAAACTTCAGCCCTCCTCTCCTTATCTGAACATAACCCCTTCTTTGCTTCTTTCCACACCCTGGAGAGGTCATGAGGGCAGTTTGAGTCACCCTCCCTTGAGCACCACACTCACAAATTCAGGTACAACTGGACTATTGAAGCAGACTGAGTCACAGTTGGTTGACCCCACCACAGGTGAACTTCCAAATATATAGGCATGCGAACATGGTGAAATAAACCAATCTACGGCTTTTTCCATCTGCAAGTTATCAATGCAAACCACTAGTGGCTGCTATATGCCCAACCCACCACAATCACCCTATCATATTAATTCAGCCATTGTTAAACCACTTACCTTCATATTTAACCTGACCCTCACATCATCCACTATGCCTGATGCATGGAAAGTTACACTCATGGTACCTGTCTTCAAAGCAGATGATCCCCTCTCCCCAGAAAACAATAAACCCATCTCACTCCTCCTACACCCCAGCAAATTATTGGAAAAAATCATCCACCATCAGCTATTGGAACATCTAAAGAAATATAACCTCCTATGTCCCCTCCAGCATGGTTTCCAGAAGCATCACAGTACCTCCTGTGCACTAGTCCTCTTCTCTGATCATATTCTAACAAGTATGGATAAGAGTAAGGCCACTGTAGTGGTGTTTGTGGCACTATCTAAGGCCTTTGAGCTTGTTGACTACCATCTTCTACATTCCACAATACTTCAGTTTGGCTGTTCCCCTGATTCTACGGAGTGGTTCTGCAGTTATCTGCCCAGCAGATCTCAGGCTGTCTGAAAAGGTAAATACTTTTCTTCTACCCTACCTTTCCATAGGGGAGTCCCCCAGAGTTCTATACTAGACCTGTTACTTTTTCCATGTTCATCAATACTCTCCCTGCTGACAGCCTAAACTGTCATGCCCTTCTTTATGCAGATGATTTAGTCCTTTATCACAATGATAAGTCACTTGATTCCATCTAATCTGCTCTGTTACATAACTATGCCTCTGTACATCATTGGTTCATCTTCAGTAGACTCTTAGTCAATGAAAAAAAGGCAAAGGCTGTGCTCTTAAGCTCAAAACCTTTCCTTGCCAAGGTCACTAAAACCACGTCCTCCCTCCTAGTATGTACCCCAGCAGGTCCAACCCCTCGAAAAGATTCCATCTTTCAAGAACCAAGATGTTACCCTTGACTGCTCACTGATCTTCTCTGACCACATTAACAACACTGTGCAAAAAAATACACCAACCACTAGGTGCTGCTTACTGTATTAAGCAGCTTCTGTCCCCTGATGCTCATCTTGCTATCATGCAAGGAAACCTATTGCCCGTTCTTGACTACTGCTCCCCTATCTATTCGTCTTTGTCCTCTGTCATATATTCTCAACTAATCACAACTTACAACTCCCTCTGTCAGTTTGTTCTTAAAGCCCTCTACTCCACCCACCAGTGTTAATTCTGTCAGTTCCTAGGGTGGCTCCTTCTGCAAGGTCACTTTGAAGATGCTATGGACTGTGTTGTGTACAATGCGATCAGGTGCAACCAGATGTCCCCCTATTCCTAATTGCTTACTCACGGGACTGCCTCCAGGTGCTTCAGGATATCCTCAGCCCCTCCTCTGGAAGTACCATGTGTCTCCACTTTAATGGGGACTAAAGCATTCTCTGTCCCCACCCCATGGAACAGTCTACCACTGCCTAGCCATTTGATTCCCTCTCTCCTGTACTTCAAAATGAACCTAAGAGCCTGGCTCCTATCTGAATCTACATGCATTTGTGTCCTGGATAACAAGTAGTGTGCACTATCTGCCGCAGGTGCTATGTATCTCTGTCCTATCCCATTTTCACCTCCTAGCTGTCTCTGGTTTCCTTTCTGCTTGACCTACAAGGTCTTCTTATCAAGTCTGTATGTTAGTCTGTCAGCCAGTTCTAGAGAAATGGATGTTTTGCTTCTAATTATAAAACTTACAGCTTGTTATTTTTGTACCATTTATCCTCTGTAATCTGAGTTGTTACTTTCAGCTCAATTTACATTGTACCACTATTGACCTCATATTGAGGTTTTTGTACAGTCATGTTTGACTCATGTTTTGACCTTTGTCTATTGTCCATCACTGTGTAGTAGCTACTACTGCCTATATAAATTTATGGCTGTTGAACTATGTTGGTGCCACCTTGTGGCCCGGCTCATGTCTGAAAACAGTCCATTGGATCAGCACACTTACCTGGTAAGTAAAGACATACATACATACATACATACGTACATAAAATTAAATTCAGTAAATACATACATCCATGCATACATACATAAATAAAATGTTGCCAATCTAGCACCAGTGGTCTGCACAGTGACCACACTAAAGGGCAACTTTTCTGACTGGAACTCAGCCTATGTGGAGCTGCTCTCGCTCATGGGTGCTTGCTTTCTGGTGAATCTTAACCTGCTCAACCATCCACCACAGAGGCAGTATCGAATACACTCAAGCTCCTCTACTTTACCCAACCCTCCCTTGAGCTGCTGACTGTTATAGAGCAGAGCTCATACCTTCCACCTCAGTGTCCATTGAAGCTTCCCAACAGCATAAGGCTGATAGCTTCCACTATACACTAGAAACATAGAAACATAGACTTTGACGGCAGATAAGGACCGCTAGGCCCATCTAGTCTGCCCATTTCCCTACCTACAGGATAGGCTGCAGATCCTAGTTAACCAACAGCCTTTATCTTCCTGCCCCCCACAAGAATTGCCTTATGTCTGTCCCATGCATTATTGAATTCTCCCACAGTTTTAGACCCCACAACTTCCTCAGGAAGGCTGCTCCATGCATCCACTACCCTCTCTGTGAAATAATACTTCCTCACATTGCCCCTGAACCGCCCTCCTTCTATCTTTAAATTGTGTCCCCTTGTTCTTGCAAGTCTCTTTTTCTGAAAGATGCTACCCTCTTGGACTTTGTTGATTCCCTTGAGGTACTTGAAAGTTTCTATCATGTCCCCCCTCTCCCTTCTTTCCTCAAGGGTATACATATTAAGCTCCTTTAGTCTCTCCTCATTCGGCTTCTCTTGCAGACCATGCACCATTTTAGTTGCCCTCCTCTGGACTGCCTCTATCCTGTCTAAGTCCTTGCGGAGATGGGGTCTCCAGAACTGGACACAATATTCCAGATGGGGTCTCACCAACTGTCTGTAGAGAGGGATAACAACTTCCTGTTTTCTGCTGCTGATGCCTCTCCTATACATCCCAGTATACCCCGCCCTCCCTACTGCCTTCTCACATTGCTTGCTAACCTTAAGGTCATCTGATATGATTACCCCAGGTCCCTTTCCTGTTTTGTTGTTGTTACTACCTCCCCACCCATTGTGTATTCTTCCCTGGGTACTTGTTTCCCAGGTGCATTATTTGCACTTTTGCATTGAATCCTAGCTGCCATACGTCTGACCATTCCTCCAACTTGCAAGTCCCTTTTCATCCTTTCCATGCCTCCTTGTGTATCAACCCTGTTGCAGATCTTTGTGTCATCTGCAAAAAGGCATACTTTTCCTTCCAGTCCCTCTGCAATGTCACTGATGAAGACATTAAAAAGGACTGGACCCAATACTGAACACCGCGGTACCCCACTAGTAACCGCCCTTTCTTCAGAGTG
This sequence comes from Neoceratodus forsteri, assembly GCA_016271365.2. Taxonomy (NCBI): domain Eukaryota; kingdom Metazoa; phylum Chordata; order Ceratodontiformes; family Ceratodontidae; genus Neoceratodus; species Neoceratodus forsteri. The sequence goes on along the minus strand of CM057449.1, from coordinate 50,174,843 downwards.
GACTCCATTTACAATTACCTTCTGTGTCCTGTTGTCCAGCCAATGTTTTACCCAGGCTACCAGCCTGGGACCCTCTCAGGCTGGTTAATTTGATTATCAATCTTTTGTGTGGGACTGTATCAAATGCCTTGCTAAAGTCTAGGTAGGCCATGTCCACAGCCCCTCCCTGGTCTACTACTTTGGTCACCCAGTCAAAGAAATCTATTAGATTCATCTGACATGACCTTCCTGCTGTGAACCCATGCTGCCTTGGATCCTGTGCTCCACTGACCTCTAGGTACTCAACTATTCTTTCCTTCAAAGTGACTCCATCACTTTCCTACTACAGAGGTCAGATTGACAGGTCTGTAGTTTCCTGCCTCTGTTTTGGTCCCACTTTTGTGAAGGGAATCACATCCACCTTCCTCCAGTCCTCGGTGCCACACCATCCTCCCATGATTTATTAAAAGAGTAGCCAGTGGTTTCACTAGTTCCTTCCTTAATTCTTTTAGAATTCTGGGTGAATTCCATCAGGACCCATTGCTTTGTCCACCTTCAGTTTTAGGAGTTCTTGCAGAACCCTTTCTTCTGTGAAAGGACTGGGATTGACCCCCATCAAAAGTGCTTCTGTTAATTGGATTAGGCACTTCCCCTCCTCTTTTGTGAATACTGAGCAAAATATTTGTTCAGTATTCCTGCTTTCACTGTCCCTCTGCCCACCCACTGTTCATTCTATTCAGCCTCACTATCCCTCCCTTTGTCTTTCTACGCTCGCTGATGTACCTATAAAAGGTTTTAACCCCCTTCTTAACTGAGTTGGCTATCTTTTCCTCAGTTTGGGTCTTTGCTATTCTGACTTCCCTCCCTGCTTCTTTCTGCCTTAATTGGTACAGCTCTCTGCCCTGCTCCTTCTGTGTTTCCTTATACTTCTGGAATGCTATCTTTTTCTTCCTGACTTTCACAGCCACCTCTCTTGAGAACCATAGTGGCTTTTTCTTTTATTTTGATTTGTTTATTTGCTTCACACAAAGGCTTGTTGCGTCTGTGATGGCAGTTTTGATAATTCCCCATTGTTGCTCCACACCTCCTTCTAGCCTGTTTGCTAGTGCTTTTCTGAGGCACTCTTCCATCTTGCCAAAGTCAGCCCTCCTAAAGTCCAGTACCCTCACTTTTGTATGGCTTGACTCTGTAGCTGAGTTTAACGTGAACCACACTGTTTGATGGTCACTTGTCCCCGGATGGCAACCTACTTCTAAATCTGAGATCCTCTCACTGCCCCCGTTTGAGAGTACGAGGTCTAAGATTGCTCCCTCATGAGTGGGTTCCAAAACTAGCTGTCTAATGCCTGCCACCTGTAGGGCATCAAGAATGGCCCTGCTCTTGGATGTGGCTGCAGAAAATGTGCTCCAGTTAACATCTGGCATATTCAGGTATCCCATCAACAGTATCTCCCCTTTCTCTGCCATTCTAAAAATTCCTTCCATCATATCCTTGTCCATTCCTTCCCCCTGACATGGGGGTCTGTACACAACCCCTGTGCGGATTGTGGTGCCCTTTCCAGTCTCCAAGGTGACCCACAGTGCCTCCTCTCCTCCTCTTTTACTCTTTTGTTAAGTTGCTTTTATCCCTTCCTTTACATAGAGAGCTACTCCTCCCCCTCTTCTCCCCTGCCTGTCTCTCCTGTAGGTTATGTACCCTGGTATGTTAACATCCCAGTCATGGTTCTCTGTGTACCATGTTTCTGTGACTGCTACGATATCCAGACATCCCTCTTCCATTAAGGCCACCAGCTCAGGGAGCTTGTTGCCCAGACTACGGGCATTGGTACTCATTACCCTCCATTTCCTGATGGCCTTACCCCTTTTGCCCCATCCCTGTCCTTCTTGCCTTTGTCACTTTCTCCATTTACCCCTGCCCTTCTCCCTATCAACACCTCCATGTTGGTGTTTGCCACACTTACTACTGTGATTGTTTGGGGGGGCTAAGATTTTCTTGCTCCTTTCCAGTGCCTCCCCCCTTGGCTAGTTTAAAAGCTTGCCAATGAAGCATTTAAACCTATCACCTAGGCTCCTAGTTCCCCTCCCGGACAGATGCAGCCCATCATGCCAGTATAGGCTTGCATCACTCCAGGTGGACCCCCAGTCCCCAATGAAGCCAAATCCCTGAGCTCCACACCAGTTTTTCAACCACTGATTGAATCCCATGGTGCGGAACACCCTAGTCTCTCCTATGCCATAGATGGGTAGCACCTCCGAGAAGGTTACCATGCGTGCTACTTGACTAAGGCCCTTCCCCAATTCCACAAACTCTTCCTGCACTTCTCTAATCCCTTTCTTAGCCAGGTCATTTGTCCCTAGGTGGACAATGACATCCAGCTCCCTCCCTGTGCAGCTGCTCTGGCAATCCTGAGGATTCGCCTCCCTGTCCCTCCAAGCCATGGCGCCAGGCAGGCACTCACCTCCTCTCCCTTCCCTTGCCCAGTTCTACCTTCCTAACAATGGGTTCCCCACCAGGAGTTGTTTCCTTCCCCTGCAGAGTCCCCTGCCACCCTCCTGTGGGTCTCCTTTGTGGAGGTTCCCCCTCTAACCAGCATCCTCCTTGGTCTCCACTGTAGGTGCCTCCATAGAGGAACCACACTTTGCCAGAATGGCATAGGAATTGTGGAGAGGTACAACTGGAGGGATCTGCCTCTGTTCCACCACCCTCACCCTCTCTGAGCCCACTGTGGTCCAACCACTCCTCTTTCTTGGCAACCTCTGAGGCAACGGCAGTGGCACTGGTGGTCCCTGAATGGAAGAGGAGGTCCCACAAATCCTGGCCAACTCAGCCTGGAGATGAGCAACCTCCTCCCTCAGCCCAGAGAGGTGCCTGCAGATGGGACAACACTGCATCCTCCAGAATATCTCCCGGAAGACTGCTGCTCCACAGCCACTGCACTGCACCACTCCAATCATGTCTTATTTCTGACCCCTTAACTGTTTGCAATCCTTACTCTTTCATCTGTTTCTTTTCTCTGTCTCTCCTTACTTTATGCCTGTGTGATCTTTAAGCTCTTGATTGTCCTGTTCTGAAACAAGAATATCCTATATATCTCAGTAGACCACTTACTTGTTAAGAGGCAGACCTCCAGCAGCTAGAGGGGGCCGGAGAGCTACTCTTGCCCCTTCTAGGATAGTGGGTCCTTGGCGGTTCTGTGATCACTCACTTCCTGCCCCTAAACAGGAAGTTCCTGTTGTCAGTCAAATCCTGTGCCTATAAAAATAGAACTAGCTTTGGGTGGGGGGGTGGAAGGGAGGGAAGGAGGGCAATATAGTCCCAGCAGAGAAGTTCAGTCACACAGCAGTCCTTTCTCTTGGTGTCTTCTGCCAAGCTATTAGCAGAATCTTTCTAAGGCAGTCTTTAAATGTAGCTTCCTTCTAGCTAAGCCACTCCCCCTACTTGCCAGATCTTTCTACAAGTAATTTAAACTTCACAGCAGTTAAGTCCTTTCAGTCGCCTGAGATTTACACCTAGATGACTTTTCAGTTACCCATTCAGTTCAGTTAACCCAAACACACACTTTTTTTTTTTTGTATGTTAGTTTTTTACCCTAAATTAAAGGTCCAAATACAAAAGTTCTTCTACTTTAGTCCCAGCAGAGAAGTTCAGTCACACAGCAGTCCTTTCTCTTGGTGTCTTCTGCCAAGCTATTAGCAGAATCTTTCTAAGGCAGTCTTTAAATGTAGCTTCCTTCTAGCTAAGCCTCTCCCCCTACTTACCAGATCTTTCTACAAGTAATTTAAACCTCACAGCAGTTAAGTCCTTTCAGTCACCTGAGATTTACACCTAGATGACTTTTCAGTTACCCATTCAGTTCAGTTAACCCAAACACACACTTTTTTTGTTTTTGTTTTGTATGTTAGTTTTTTACTCTAAATTAAAGGTCCAAATACAAAAGTTCTTCTACTTTAGTCCCAGCAGAGAAGTTCAGTCACACAGCAGTCCTTTCTCTTGGTGTCTTCTGCCTCGATAACTGGATAATACTCCTTGATTTTACCCAAATTGGTGGAAGCTGAAATGCCTAATAGAGTATGTTAACTATCACTCAACAGTGATAAACCCTACCAGCCCTACTATAATAGAGTTTAATTGCCATTCTACAGCAATAAACCTTACTAGCCCTACTTTAAAAGAGAAGAGCAAACAAACAACAACAAAAATTAAAAATAAAAGCAAAATCATGAAGATTCAACACCCAGATGTTGCTGGGTCTGTTCATGAAAAGGGGTTACCAAAGTGTGACATGAGGGTCACATTTTCAGATTATTCCTCAATTACATTTGTGATGCATTTTAAGATATTATGACCCAAGTATGAAAAAAAAGCATATTGGGAGATAAAAGACTCACAGGTTCCTGAGATAAAAGAACTACATTGTGGTGAGTGTAACAAGTTACACCACACACTATGGTGAATGGAACACCTGACACAAGACATCTGTTTTAGTAGTAAAAACTTTAATAAACATGTAATGAGTTATATTAAAACATGAGAAACAAATATTTATAAGAATTACATTGAATTAATTACAAATTTGATGTTTTGCACCACATACCGTAGTGAATGTAACAAGTGACACCACACTTATGTTTCACTTACTAAAACTGTACCAAACATGCCTAACAACTAACATACAACTGCTACTTACTGACAGACTGCTATAAAACATGAAAAAATTTGGCAATTACATTACTGGCAAGTGTGATGCTTAACACCACACACCGTGGTGAATGTAAAGAGTGACACCACACATTTGTTTCAGTTTTACAGAGTTTGGTTGACATGCCTAATGGCTAACATGCTACTAATAATAACTGACACGGTGCTACAAAACCTGGAAAAATCTAACAACAGTAACAGTACTGACAGGTGAGAAGTCTGACACCACATACCATTGTGAATATAACAAGTGACACTACACATTTGCTTCAGTAGAAAAAAATTTTACTGAACATGCCTAATGGTTAACATGCTACTACTATTGACTGACATAGTGCTACAAAGCCTGGAGAACTTTAACAACATTAATGTTACTGATGGGTGTGATGTCTGACTCCACATACTGTGGTGAATGTAACAAGTGAAACCACACTTATGTTTGGATTACTAAAACTGTACTAAACTTGTCTAACAGCTAACATACTACTATTACTGACTGACATACTGCTATAAAACATGGGAAAATTCAACAATTACATTACTGGCAAGTGTGATGCTTAACACCACATAAGTAGAGAATGTAACAAGTGGCACCACACATTTGTTTCAGTTTTAAAGAAGTTTACTGAACATGCCTTATGGCTATCATGCTACTACTAATAACCGACATAGTAGTACAAAACATAAAGGAATTTAACAATAATAACAGTACTGGCAGGTATGATGGTTGACACCACATGTCATGATGAATGTAACAAGTGACACCACAAAGAAAATCCATTTTGACCCTTCACCCCATATACACAATATAATCCCTTTTACAACTGATGCCCAGCACTTTCCCTAGATGTGCAGTTGTCAACGAAATATGCTCCCTGAAAATTTGCCGCAAAATCAGTGAATGATAGTAACCAAAGTCTACCTGTGGTGAATGTAACTGCAGCCCTCATTGTTGCATGCAGTGCTTATTTTCATGGAAAGTAGCCTTACAAAATGGAGGAGCCATATGCAAACAATGTGTTTTAAACCACAACTCAGCTTCTTCCTCTATGGCTGCTCCTTGGTTCTGATGGGCAGGTTATGACTTTGCAACTGTCACAGACTAACGGGTAAACATTGGGCCTTATGTGACTCCAAGTAGAGTGAGGGTCAAAGGTTGCTTTTCCTTCTGTGGGAAAGCTAGATCAAGCAATGACACAGTCAGTTATCATGAGGAGGCAAACTGGGAGAGCAGCCAGAAAATCTTTTAAAGTGCTAATAGCACAATTACAGATTTGGAGGCCATGCGGGTGAATGTAATGTGCTGTGACACCAACTGTTTCATTCGCCACAGCAAACACAAGGCTGCACAAATGAAAAATGGAGCATTACAATGGGCTAAAGAGAGCAGACAGTAAAAAGCACACCTCCAGATTAGTAAGCAGAGTTGTTTTATTAAGGGAAAACAGTAAATAAAGCTGCAAAAACAATTAGTAAAACATGTGTTTTTGCATGTCACACTTTTTCAGGTAAAAAAAGCAGCAAAATGGAGTGGGACACTCCATCAAAAAAATATGGATACCCTAGAATTCTATAGTTATGTTATTAATTTGCACATATAGCTAGCATTCAGATTTAGTCAAAAACATATGCCTGACAGTTCTTCATTTTTAAAAATGTTGTATGCACTGTATGGTGAGCATTGGTAACCCCTTTTCATGAACAGACCCTGCTCTATTTATTATGTATCCTCTGCCTTGTGGCAATAGTAAATTGAGAGGCTGCACACTCCCATGACCCCCACATACCATATGCAATACCTTTATTTGAGATGCTCATTAAAGGTGGAACAAAAGCAGATCCCTTCCTGCACCAAGCTCACATCTCAAAATCTGAAACACTCAGCTCCCATCAGAATCTCTGTAGCTGCTTTACTCCACTATCTCCCTCATACAACTAACCTTAATGTACTTAAACTCACCAGGAGAAAGCATGCCTACTGCTCATGGGGACTCTGGGCACATTCTCTCAGAAAGCTGATCCTTCTACTACTACTGATATCTGGGAATGTGAACCCATATCCAGGGCCACCACGTACAGGACCCACCCCAAAAGCAGGAACTAAAGACTGCCTCCTTTAACATAGGAACCCTCCTACCTAAGCTTGAACATTTCCAGGACTGGGTGGAGATAATCAAACCCAACATTATCACTCTCATGGAGACCTGGCTCTCCCTTAAAATTAAAGATGAAGCTGTCTGCTGGATGACTACAACTCCTTCCACCAGGACAGACTGTCAAAGCACGGCGGTGGCTGCATAGTCTACCTCTGAAAAGATATTGAAGGACAGACTCTGCCCTCTAGTCAACATACCAAGGAAGCAACATTTTTGAACCTAAAGCTAACCATAGGCCATCAGAAGAAAATTGTATTGCCCTCCACAGCATATATACCCCCCTGGCACTTGCAGCTAGAGATGCAGTGAATTTAAAATCAGCCGGTGAAGTGAATGTGAAGTGGTTACTTCATGTCAGCTCTTCACTACATGGTGTACCCCATAGGAAAGGCTCACTTTGCCTTGTTATTATTACTTCGTGTTGTCATTTCACCTTAAATGTGAAGTAAGGTGGCGTGACAACAATATTGGCAGCATCCCACCCGCACAGTCACCAGAATGAATGTGCATCCCCAAAGTGCTACTGTCTTGTATCCAGAAAACTCCTCAGTGTTGATGAAGTGAAATAAGAGTGTAACAAGAAATGCAAAGTCTCCCAGAATTAATGGCGCACTCAGTCATGCACGCAGTGGTCAGGTCACACACAGAGTCACCAGAATTAATGTGCATCCCCAAAATGCCACTGTCTTGTGTACAGAAAATTCCCCAGTGCTGACGAAGTGAAATGAGACCATAACAAGAAATGCAATCACTCAGAATTAATGGTACCATGCAAACTCACAGACATTAAGATTGTGCTGCACACTCAAGGGATGCATACGAAAAGGCACAGCAACACCTTACCAGTGTTCACAAGTCACAAATCCAAATCTAGAAAGGAATACATTTTGCCAGTTGAGAGATTAGTGCACAGCAGTAACAATCCTCTACCAGTAAAGATACCACAAAGCAGTATAAAAAATTCATGCAGGTGCGGTGGATAGCAGGTTCTCACTAGAGATGCAGCAAATTTAAATTCCACTGGTGAAGTGTCCGTAAACTGGGCACTTCGCGTTGCCACTCCAATTCAAGGTGCTCACTCCACCTTGTCATTACCACTTCGTGTTATGGCGGAAAGACAATGAAAAGTGAGGTGAAGCTGTTGTTTTCAATAGACTTTGTCCTGCTCTTTAGCCATAGCCAGGCAGGATAAGGAAGGAAGTGAATCATACAAGCAGACACTTTCGCTTTCTCCTGTGCAAATGGAGACAGAGAGGGGAGTGTGTTTTTTTGTCACTGCTGAGACTTGAAGATCGGAGTGAGGAAGAGATTTAAACTTTGATTTATAGATCCAACAGCTTTTTTGTAATTAAGCTACATTTTTTTGTCTTTTCTGTACTCTTTTATTACTTAATGTGTTCTTTCTGTAAATTTATTTTTCTTACCTTTATAAGTAGTTAGTTGTTTGTCTGTGTTTGTGTGACTGTCTGTGTGTGTGTTGTGTGACAGTGTGAGTAGTCATTGCATAGGCCAGGGAGAGGGTCTGAGGGAATGTCTGGGGTGGGGGCAGCTCTGGGAGAGCATGGTATTGGTAGGTGTCATACCATGCGGATGCGTGGTGAGCATGGCCCCTGGTTCCTGTTGGACTGATCTCAAATTCTGAGTGTTCCCCCATTCTTGGAAGCAGGACCAGTACCACCTCCTGACTCTGAGGCAGTTGAATCACCACCACCACCACCACCACATCCAGCACCAGCTTCAGCACCAGGTCCTCTGGAGCAGGATGTGTATGGGCCCCTGGGCCCAGGTATGGATCCCAACCCTGCTGAGCACCATGACCAGCCAGCTGCCAGTTCACATGGCCCTCTCCTGCCTGTGACTGGTTCTCCCTGCACCTCCATTGTTTGGCAGTTTTTTTGACTGTGTCGGGAAGGCCAGTAGTATGATCAGGTGCCACCTATGTAAGCTGGAGGTGCACCATGATCCCCGGGGGACTCATCTGGGGACTGGGGGCCAGTGCACCCTAACCCATATGCTCAATCACCACCAATTGGAGTGGAAGGGTGCCACAGAACGGGCCATGCCTGCACCTTCTGTTCCTTCTGTGGCAGAGGGTGCAGCTGTGTATGGTGGTGGCCCTAAGAAGAAGAGACCAAGAGCTGCACCTGCTGTTCCACCAGCACCTAAAACACCACCACTAGGTCAGCCTGTAGAATGTGTGTACCCCAGAGAACTGTTTGTAATGCAGGCTGACTTGGCAGTTCCCTGGAGTACTGTTGAGGAGAACAATGAGGGGGTGAGTGCTGTCGAGCAGCAGTTGGATTGCATAGAGGAACATCAGTTGCAAATTATGTCCATGCTGGAACTGCTGCTGGATCACCATGGGGTCCCACATTAGTTTTTTTTTCCTAACACCATGATGTTCCCCCTTTCACACCTTCCTTACTGCGTTATAAAATGTATTCCTTCACCATCCCTGACCCTTGTATGTAATAATACCCTTTTTTCATTGTCTTCCATATGCATGACACTTTGTATTCTGAGCAGTGCAGGTATACTGTGTGATGAACTGCAGGTGTGCAGTCAGTCTTCTTTCCAGCATGTGTGAGTACTGCAGACACTGTCCAGCTCCATGACTTAAAAACATTTATTAATGAGTACAATGGTGGGATGATGAAGCATGGAGAGATACTACAAAACAGGCTTACAAAAGTTACAATACATCCAAGTAACCAGTAAAAAAAAAAATAATGTTATGATTCATGACGTGATCGTAAATCATGATTTGTGACTACATTTGTAACCGTGATGATGAAGAAATGCGAATGCCTACAGCTGGACTTCCCTGGCCCGCCGATGAGGTGTGGCATAAAACTCCCTGACTTGAAAACACTCATTAATGAGTACAAGGGTGGGGCGAAGATTAAGCATGCAGAGATACTACAAAACAGGCTTACAAAAGTTACAATACATCCAAGTAACCAGCAAAAAAAAAATAATATTGTGATTCGAGACGTGATCGTAAATTGTGATTTGTGGCTGCATTTGTAACTGTGATGATGAAGAAACATGAATGCCTACGGCTGTACTTCCCCGGCCCCTGATGAGGTGTGGCACAAAACTCCCTGACTTGTAAACACTCATTAATGAGTACAATAGTGGGGTGGTGAAGCATGGAGAGATACTAAAAAAACAGGCTTACAAAATTACAATACATCCAAGTAACCAGTAAAAAAAATAATGTTGTGATTCGTGACACGATCATAAATCATGATTTGTGACTGCATTTGTGACTGTGATGATGAAGAATGTGATTTGTATCATTCACTAGTGACTCGTGAATGTGATGATGGTCCTGACTTAAAAATGCCTATTAATGAGTACAATGTTTATGCAGAATTATGCACCACACCAGTCCAGTACTTTGAGGGGAAGCCAAAGAAAGAACGGTGACTTAAGTTACAGATGGAGACTGGGCCCTTAAGAGATGCAAATGCACAGGCAGATTAAGATTGTGCAGTGCACTGAAGAGATACAGATGCAAAGGTATAACACCTAACCAGTGCTCACCATCAGAAATTCATATCTGGAAAAGAATACATTTGCTGGTTGGGGCGAACCGTAGGGGGGGCAGGCTGCTGCTGTAACAGTCACTAGTACTAGTACAAATACCAGTAAAGATACCACAAAGAAGTACAAAAATCACACAGCTGCAGTGGATAGCAGATCACATTGCTGAAATGACTAGGTGGCACAATAAAAGGTGTCTGATTTGATGACACGCGTCACACTCATACTCACAAACACATTAAGTAATGCGTAGCAAATTGAAAACTTCAGTAATATAACCATGTATTTTAAACAAACTAAAATTATGCACTGCTGCTCCACAACAATCAGCAAAAAAATGGCAAGAATTATTGAAAATATTTCTGTGTGTACATTAACACAGTTATTATGCAAGAAAAATATCACCAAAACAGAAAGAACTGTCTTTCTCTCCAAGTTAATCTACTTACACCACAGTCAGATACACCCCTCCCCCAAAGCACACTTTCACTATCTCCTACTACACAAACCCAATGTTGTACATTAACATTCAAAATCCACACACAAACAATAAACACTCATTGATATGAGCACAGGAGGGTTTCCTATAATCAATGAACTAAGTCTGAACAAAAAACAATTACTCAAAAAGGCTTTTTGAAGAGCTTTTAAAAGGTTTGAATCACAGAGATCTCTCAGCACACTGTCTCCTACAGCTTCCTACACACACTATCCTGAACTGAGGCTGTGCAGAACAATATAGAGAACATGTGACCTGAAATCCCATGAATCACTGCAAAATCCACCTTCAGAGCTTAAAAACAAGGTGAAGCAAGATGAAGTACATTGCTTTTAATGTACTTCATCTTAAGATTTGGTGGAGTAGTGGTTGGGAAGGTGAAGTAACGTGAAGTCATTGTTCTCAATGGACTTCGAGTTACTCATCATAATGTGAAGTACTCCACTTCGCGATGTGGGGCACTCCACGATTCACTTCGCAAAGCAAATTAGGGCCACTTTGCCCATCTCTACTTGCAGCACCAGCTTTCTGCAGTTCACTAGTAATCAACAGCTATTCAGGAAACAGTGGGAAAAGGTTATTGTTGGTGACTCCAACACCAACTAGCACTCCCAGGATGAAGCTGAAGCCAGAGATCAGGTAAGTGGCCTCTACTTCACCCAACTGGTAATTCAAGCCACAAGACAAAACTATAAAATGGCTTTTAGTACACTTTTAGATTGGATCCCCTTCTCCCACCCAGAACACATCTTTGAGGTATTAGTCCTCCCAGACTCCCTCAGCAATCATTCTCCAGTGATATGTACTTGGTCAAATAACTTGACTAGGTGTCCCTCCCAGGTCTCTAGAACCAGATCCTGAGACTGGGACTCCTGGAGGCTTTCAGGCACTACCTGAAACAGACTGAATAGACCCCACTTGTTAAAGCCAAGGATGAAAAACAAGGCCCTAGACTACTTCCTTAAGACCTTTACAAAGACCTGCAACATTTTTGTCCTGTTCAAGTCCACAGTGGTAAAAGGGCCTCTAACTCCTGGGCCTCTGGATCCCTCATTGGACTCATGCGACACAGGGACAACCTGTGGCACAGAGCCAAGGAGTTTGAGATGCAGGCTAACCTATCTGCCAATAAGGCAGCCAGAAACAATTCCACTGAACTAATTTGCTTAACTAAAGCATCATATTACAAGGACCTCTTAACCAAAAGCTGGGGATATGGCAGGGAGTTCTGGAACTCAATTAAATCCCTCACAGGGAAGGCCTCAAGAACTTCACCTGATATGATAATAACAGTTTCTAAGCGACTCCAGGAACCCAGCGATATAGCTAACACACTCAACACAGCCTTGTCTGACATACCTGCTGAGTCCCTCACACACCACTAGATTGTCAGCTCCCTGACTCCCATTCCACCCATCTACTGATAACAATATACCACCTTTCTACTTGAAACTCATAACTAAGCACAGGAAGATTAAATATATCAAGCGGATCCTTGATAATACCAGAATGGGGATCCACCAAGTCAGCACAAAGCTGGTCACCCTCACATTTGACGTGTTAGCAGACCCACTCACAAAAGTGTTCAACGCCTCTTTATGATCAGGTGTGTTCCCTCACAAATGGAAGGCGGCGCTTGTCATCCAGATCCATAAATCTGATGATAGAGCAAACACAGCCAACTATAGACCCATCTCTATTCTACCCCCTATCCGAAGCCCTTGAAAGGGTTGTCTCGGATTGACTCACAGGGTATCTAGAGAAGTACAGCCTACTTTGTTAACAACAGCATGGCTTCCGAAAGGAGCACTCTACCCTCACTGCTCTGGTCGATTACACTGCCAAAGTCCATGATGCCTTGGATATAAGGATGGCTGTGGGGTCTATCTTTATAGACCTCACTAAAGCATTTGATACCGTTAACCATCCACCTTTTAAATCTCCTTCTGGTCATTGGCCTGTCCAGTGATACAGTTACCTGGTTCTACAGTTACCTCTCCCATAGGACACAATCTGTCAAGATTAATGGCATACTATCTGAACCCAAGGAGGTGAGTCTAGGTGTCCCACAAGGGTACATCCTAGGCCCACTCCTGTTCAGACTCTTCATAAATTCCTTCCCTTCAGCCTGCCCTGAACATATGGTGCTTTACGCTGATGATGCCATCATTTCGGTAGCTGGCAGAGAGTAATCTTCAATCATCATTGAGCTACAAGGAAGCTTCCGTATGCTGGAAACTTGGTTCACCCAGAACAAATGGATTCTGAACCAGAAAAAAACAAAAAGCATGCTCTTCACTGTACCACAGAAAAAGAACAAGCACAGCCCCATGATGGTCCAGAGCAGTCAGGGTAACCTTTTGGAACAAGGTATGCACCTTCAGATACCTTGGGGTATACCTTGAGAGCACACTCAGCTTCACTACTCATATAGAATAGGTGGTCAAAACTGCAAATGTTAAGCTGGGTGTTCTCTACCACCCCAAAAACTCAATGACAGCGGCAGCCCTGAAAGTAGCTACAGGCAGTTCTGTCTTATCCTCAATAGACTATGGCCTGCCCATCTATGGGGCTGGCTCTGAAACAACCCTAAGAAGAGTAAGAACTCTCCTAAATAAGGCCTGCTGACTGACCCTAGGTGCTGAACACCTAACTCGTACCTGTACCCTATACAATGACACAGGATGGCTCCCACTCCACCTCAGAGTGCAATACAAAACCTGCCCACTACTAAAGAAAGCAACACTGGGACGTATGCCTGATGCAATCTGCAGACCTTTCAAAGCTGCACAACCTATTCGGCAAACCAGTACAGTGACCAAAGCTTGACTGCCAGTGTCTTTCATGCACACAAGGCTTGCCCAGAAATCCTTCTCCTACCAGAAACCCAGACTGTTGAATGAGCTGCCTCATACCCTCATTGAGAGTACTAAGATCACCCAATTTAAAACTCGACTATGAACTCATTCAGAGCATGTAAAGATCCATCAATGCCCTAACTAATAATCCCCCATTTCTAAATTCCTCAACCACCTGTAGCACTTACTCCAAAAACCCTCACTGCTCCAGCCTGCACTTAACTCCTTCTGCCATATACCCACTCTCTCTTTCACTCCTATCATAATTTCCCCTTCCCCGACCCCCCTCCCCTCACCCCCATAACACTTAACCACAGTACCACATGCTTTCCTCAACAATGCCTACTCTGGCTGCACTACCTCTGTGTTTCTCATCCCTGTCAATGCCCTGGCTGAAATACCACCCCTTCAAATATAGGCTCTCCTCCCTACCTGTTGGTGTCCCTGCAGCCTTGCAACATGTTTTCTGCACAGTGTGCTTATCCAGTGTTCCCTGAAACCCAAACGGTAGCCGCTGGACATTTCCTCTGATCTACATCTTTGAATTTATGTTCTGTATTGTGACATTAACTGTAATTATCTGAGATAACTATGTGAATATATCTTACTGTGTTGACCTGTACTGTATTTGACTGTATTGTATTTGACTGACTTGGAATATTTGTTAAAAAAAAGTCAATTTGCTACAGCAGTAGGGTCATGGAGTATGGTACAGAGGGTACAGGGTTACCCAAGAGGGGAAGCCTAGTATGGACAGGAAAAAAAAACAGGAGGGCAGGGTGGCATATCCTAATAAAGGAATGGAGAAATGAGGAGGAGGAGGAGGAGAGGAGGGTACAGTAGCAACTCCCAGTGGCCACTGACTGCAGTGCATATAGGGCACAGGGTAGTGAGACAGTGGTGTGAGCCAGTGGTGTACAGTTGAGATACATGAGAAGAGGCGGACAATTCAGTGAGGGACAGAAAGGTGCACTGGGCTACCACCTATAGGTGGAAGAGTATAACCTGCAGAGGGGGAAGTGGGGACTAAGAGAAAAGCTGAGGCAGGAAGTCACATGACCAGGGGAGGTCCTTAAATTAAGCGATGCCCCTGGGTGGGAGGGTGGCTGGGGTGAGTGGGGCAGTCGATTTGATGTGTTGATGGGCTAACACCCCCAAAGAATGTTGCAGGAGAAGGAGCAATTCACCTTTAAGAGCTCCTTGTCCCTCACTATCCCTGCTGTGTTTGCTCATGGTGGTGCAGGCATCTAGATTGAGGAGATGAGGTTCCAGCACCTCTCCTTGAGATGGTTTTCTAACTATCTCATTGAGCGGTTTCAGCAGGTTAAAGTGGAAGAGGAACTCTAGCCACTAAAACCCCTTCTGAGAGGCATGCCACATGGCTGTAATCTAGACCCCCTCTAGTTCACAATTTATTTATTCAGAATCGACACCTGTGTTAACATTTCCAACATACACCTTTTAGCAGATGATACTGAACTTCACATCAGTAGACCTACTCCTGAGGCAGCTTGTAGCCATCTTCCTCAGTAATTCAACAAACTGCAACAACAACTTCTAAACCAGAAACTACCCCTAAATGCCAAAAAAATAAACAAGGCAATGCTCTTTGTACTGACAAGAAATCCCCCCCCAGGAACGCTACTACCAATCACAACTCTCCTAGGGGAACCATTGGAGTATGTTTCCAAGTTCAGATACTTGTGTGTATGGATTGACCACAGATTCTCCTTTCCAGACTACATCAAAGATCTGGCAAAAAAAAAAAAAAACTCAGACAGAGGCTGGGTCTTTTCTTTTGGCTCAAACATCTTCTTACAACTGATGCCAAGGAATGCCTGGTCCAACCCACCTTTGTTTCCCTTCTTGATTATGCAGACTTTCTGTACATCCAGAGTCCTGCTGCCGCACTCTCCAAACTTGACCCACTCGACCATAGAGTTCTAAGGTTCATTGCTGCTCTTCCACATTCTACTCATCACTGCATCCTCTTCAATGCTGTGGGATGAATATCCCTCCCTTACAGAAGACAGAGACATGCCACCTACTGGATGTTTATAGCTATTATCAAGGAGCTGCCACAATATATTCTGGAGTGTCTACCTCTAAGCTAGCTAGGCACTTTTACATTGAGAAGTGCCTCATTTATCACCCTGGCAGTGCCCAAGGTGAAATCACGATTTGGATGGGCATCCATAAGCCATGTGTTACATTTACTGTATGCTTGAACAAGTTGCAAGAAACCTTGAAACTTGCCCACACAATCAACCTATCTGCTTTCAAATCACTTTATGCTCATTCCTTCAAAGGATCCTGTAATTGTTTCTTCTGACCTCACCTCTTTAGTTCTTGCAGTGGCATGTAGGTCTCCAGTTGGTAAAGTCATACATATCCCTTCTCATTAATTTCCACCCCCTACCTTCCAACTGCTCCTTATCCAGTGTTCATATTTGGTGACCTTCTCGGGCACCCCTTTCTTCTCTGTTCCCTCCCACTTTCACCTATCCCCTCCTGCATTTCTTCTTTTTTGGCCCTACCTACCCTTAATGTCCCCTCCTTGCCCACTGAGTCTCACCTTTTACACCAGATCTCATCCTTCTCCGATTATTGTGACTTCACCAGGTTATATGATAATTATCTTGGCCCTGCTATTGATTCATTACCTCATACATTGTAGCTTGTTTCCAGGCTAGTTAAATAGTTATTTTTTTTAATTTTATTTATTTTATTGGATACAATTGGAATTATAATCCTTTGAGTCACAGACTCTTTTGCAAAGGCTCCACATCAGTTACAGAGGGTGGAGGGTAGACAATACAGAGAACGCACAGCAAACAGGTAGAAATTCGTAAAACAGTACTGCAAGTGCAGTCCAGGCATAATCCTAGTTAACTGGTGGTAGTAGTAGGCATCGATACAGGATAACCCTTGTCAGAGAGGTAAATGATGCTGATTCTTGGGATCTATCAAGACCCTGTGTCATTTTATTGGGGTATGAAAATACCAGAGGAGGGCAGGAAGTTATTCACAGTTGCATTTTTCTGACTCCAGGAGTTGTACTCTGAGGGCTGATTTGAATTGGGAGAGGCTAAGTGTCTGAGAGATGAGGGGGGGTAGAGTGTTTAGCCAAAGAGGCGCGCGGTAGTGGAATGATCTTTGCCCAAGGGATGTTCTACAATGGGGGACCAGGAATGAGGAGGATGCTGCGAGTCTAGTGTTATGCCTGGGGGGGGGGGCTAGGCTGACTATTGGGAGAAGGTCAATGGGCGTCAGCTGGAGATGGATCTTTTTCGCTAGAACGCAGGAGTGGTACTTAAGTCTTCCTTGGAAGTTTAGCCAACCAGCCAGAGTGTAGCACTCACAGGTATGTATTAATCTGTCACACCCGGTGACTAGGTGGCAAGCTTTATTCAAAGCAGTACTGATGCTACGAAGGGCTGTAGGGTCCTCAGAGCCATATATCACTATCCCGTAGTCTATTAGGGACTATTATTATTCTTGTGCTGCTTCTCCTCCTCTCCTCTCCTCTCCTCTCCTCTCCTCTCCTCTCCTCTCTCTCTTCTCGTCTCTTCTCTTTTCCTTGTCCTATTGCATCTTCTGTTTTGTATAATGTCCACTGTACTTGCCAAGGTCCATCTTGCAAATGATCATCATTCATTGGTGCTTGTCTGGTTAATTATTGCTTTGAGTGATGGATTGTATCCTCTCTCATTTCTTCCCATCTATGCTGCCCTTAATCCAATCCTTCTTCTTTCCCCTTCCCTTTTTTGGCCCTGTCTGGTACCCCCCCAACCCCCTGTCTTTCCTTAGCTCTTCTGAACTTATTCGCATTTGTTGTATATATATTGCTGGCACCCACTGCAATATGTTGATTATGTACTTATATTAACTATGCGCTGGTTCATTATGTATATATTACCTTCATCTACTGAATGACTTGCCCTTGCCATGTATGTTTCCTAAGTATTTACAGGTGAACTTTTCTTTGTAAATGTATTGTACTTTGTTTCTGAAGCCCACCCAGGTCCATCTTGAAAATGAGTTTCATTCAATGGTGATTGTCTGGTTAAATAAAAATTTGATTGATTGATTGATTATTGGTTGATAAAGTAGGGAAAACACAAAAAGAAAAGAATTAGAATGCAGTGGGAGTTTTGGGTGGGGGAGATCTCTGTTCCTAGCTGGGCCAAATTGTGTATGTGGGGGCAAGGACTGCAAGATAGAGGGCCAAGATGGAGTTCAGCAGTAAGGCTGAGGAAATGCTATGACCATGTGGTAGACCTCTCACAGATCCTGAAGCCAGGCAAAACAAACCCTAACTGTCTACTTGCTACACAGGGCAGTACTATGAGATAGCAGTGCACAGAACAGAAAGGCAGACTCTCAAACAACTTACAGTGTACACACTAATAGCAGGATAATGAAGGCATATAAATAAAAACTAGCAGTAAAGGTTGTTGCACAGCTGCTGTAGGTACTCTAATGTCCATTAGGCTCAGGTACAAACAGCAGGCAGATCACGGCCGTAGATTCAATTTCTGCAGAGTGCAAAAATCAGTCATATTTGAAGGCCAGAAAAGCCCTTAACACCCACAAAGAACATCTCAGGAGAAGTAACAAATTACCTTTAGGGGCTCCTTGTCACCTGCTATCCCTACTGTGTGAACCCGGTGGTGCGGTCATCTAGACTGAGAGGTTGGAGTTCCAGGGCAGCCTCTAGGGGGTCCTTGTCCCTCTCTATCTCAGCTGATTGCGCTTGTGGTGCTGTGGGCATCTAGAGTGAAGAGATGGGGTTCTAGGGCAGCCTTTAGGGGCTCCTTGTCCTTTGCTATCCCTGCTGTGTGTGCTCGTGGTGGTGCGGGTGTCTAGAGTGAGGAGATGGGGTTCTAGGGCAGCCTTTAGGGCCTCCTTGTCCCTCGCTATCCGTGCTGTGTGTGCTCATGGTGGTGTGGGCATCTTTAGTGAGGGGATGGGGATCCTGGGCAGACTTATTGGGCTATTTGTCATTCACTATCCACACTGTGTGTGCTCATGGTGGTGCAGGTGTCTAGAGTGAGGGGATAGGGTTCCAAGGACAGCCTTTAGGGATTCCTTGTCCCTTGCTATCCCTGCTGTGTGTCCTCATGGTGGTGCAGGCATCTAGAGTGAGGGGATGGGGTTCCAGGGCAGCCTTTAGGGAGCTTCTTGTCCCTTGCTACCCCCATTGTGTGTGCTTGTGGTGGTGCAGGTGTCTAGAGTGAGAGGATGGGGTTCCAGGGCAGCCTTTAGGGGCTCCTTGTCCCTCATTATCCTTGCTGTGTGTGCCCGTGGTGGTGTGGGTATCTAGAGTGAGGGTTTGGTGTTCCAGGGCAGCCTATAGGTGCTCCTTGTCCCTCACTATCCCCACTGTGTGTGCTCGTAGAGGTGCAGGCATCCAGAGTGAGGTGTTGGAGTTCCAGGACAGCCTTGTCCTGCAAGCTAATACAAAAGAAGTTTAAGGTTTATCCTTGTCTTGAAAGTTTTTACACTTTTCCTTCAGCTAATGGTACATCCAGGATTGATCTTCTCGTAGCAAATCTTAATGGACTGCATAAAGTAATGGACTTTAAAGTCCAGGATAGACCAGAATCCCCTACTTTCCTATTTTTGCAAAATTAATGCATACATTGTCTTCATATGATATTTCATCACTTATTAACAAAATGTTAGATGACATAAATGGAAAAAGGATAAAATGGACATCAGAATCAATACATAACACTGGCCCAGTAGAAAACATAACTGAAGCTCTTGGCACCTTATATTTTCCCACATCAGCCGTCAGGGTTCAGAAACTAGCTTGGGTCATCAGGGTCAGCTGGGGGAAGAAGCCTGAGAATCTGGAGGAAAGTTCACTTATATCAGGGAGGGGTGGTTTGCCATCTCTGCCCTTATTTTCCCCAGACTGTGGATTGGGAGTAGCACCAGCAGCATTGAGTGACATTAAGGGAATACCATGGTTCTATAGGCATGTGTGCTTCCTCTTACATGCCTATGTGCAGCTGCAGCTGGGGATTTGGGTAGAAAAGTAGAAAATGGATGGTACGTGCTAAATAAAGCCTTGCCCACCTGCCTCCACTCCACACCATAGGCTGACTAATGGCCCACCTGGATAAGTATCACCAGTTGGGGGTAGCTCTTCCCTTCCCAGCCCCACCTTGGGGGGAATCCATGGGGGGGGGTTAGGCCTGCTGGTTCCTTGCTGCAGGTAGCTACACAAGAGAAGTGGTGACAGGGATGAGAGCCAGTCCACAAAATCTGAGAACAGAAAAAGCTCTATGGTAAAAAAAAAAAGGCCTACATAACCTAGCTGATATTTTGTGGCATTCATATTCAACTACTTACCAAGACTTAATTATTTCCTCAGGAGATCAAGTAATGGTAAGGAAACATGGAATCATTTGGTGGAATGCCTTGCTCAAATATTGTACAATAATAAACGATTCAGAAATCATATGAATAGAGGATGGTTCATCAATAGGTGAAGACAGGGAAAAGGGGTTGTGTCTAGAATAATAACACACTAAGATCAATAAAGATTTTTGAAAATGAAATAAAAAAGTAAAAATTACAATCAAATAGCAGAAGAAAAACTGAAATGTCAAAAATCATTGTGGATTCAATTAAATAAGACATTTATAGACAACAATAATGGACCATTTTGATTATTGTCTAGAAAAGGAAGTAATATTCATGCTAACTCTTTGGAAGTGTTTATACAACTCAAATTGTAGGACAAGCAGTTCAGTCAAGTATATGACTGAAAAACAGGAAGAATTTTAACTTCCAATACTGGCTGAATTATAAGAAAGCATTAAACTATATTACAAACCAATGCCAGTTTATTTTACTAAATCAGAATTTGCTTATGCCATTTTCTAAACAAAATTAAATAATGCAACAGGCCCTGACAGAATTATTTCTGATGTCATTAAGCATCATTATAACTGGTGGTTACCTATTTTACATATGGGGCCAGATATTCAAGCTGCGTATTTGTATAAGTCTCATAGCTGTACAAAATAGTTGCGCAGGGGTGTGGCCAGAGCGATATTTAAAGGAGTTGCACCCTTGAGCAACTCCTTTGAATTTCACCCCCCAGCCACAGCCACTGTGCATGGTGCAGTGGAACTTGCGCCACTGCAAGTGGTCAGAGTGGTGCATTCAACTTGCGGTGGCGCAAGTACCATTGCGCCATGCGCAAATATTCGATATTCAAAAGGTGACATGCAAATGGGGCCATAATACATGCAAGGTGCAGGGGGCCCATTTGCATCTGATTATGGCTCCATTTGCATGCCATTAGCATGCAGGTGCGCCGATCCCTGAGGACTTGAGCCTGGCGCCCTGCCAGGCAGTAGCTGTCGGGGACTGACACCCCCTGCAGCCCGATAGTGGGCAAAGAGTGAAAATCCCCACCCCACTGGCCCAATCGTGGGCAACAGCAGAAAAGTCCCCCTCCCCGACTGGCCCGATCATGGACATTGCTTAAATTCCCCACCAGCCCGATAAGTGGGCAGCAAAGTGTTCCCAGACATATCCCTGGTGGTCCAATGGACCGATCGTGATCGTGGGCTGGAGATGTAACACACACCCTCGAACACATCCCTGGTGACCTAGTGTCCCCACCCCACCCACCCATGAAACCCCACCACCCTGCTCCCCGCAGCCGGCAGGTGGCAGCATCCCACCCACCTGCCGCCGCGCCGCCACTAACTGACTGCCAGGTAGGGCTGCACACCTATTGGTGCAGAGCAAGAGCCAATGGGCGTGCAGCCCATACCGTACAAGGCAGTCCAGATTTGTGAATGAATTCAATAATTTTGCAACCTTTTGTCCGAGTCACCTGAAATTTGGCAAGCATGTTGTTCTACCATAGATCTCAGGATCTGAAAAAGTGTTAAAAAACCTCAACTTTTATAAATTCTTTGCTTGTCTCCACAAACTGAATGTTTTGTCCATCAGGTTGGAAACTTTCAGGATATATGGAGAATGGGTCAGTGATGTGCCTTTTGAAGATTTGGTGAAAAAATATTAATCCATTCACAAGTTATTAAATTTTAAAGTCTCCCATTATATCCTATGGGAAAAATATTTTCCATGCGACTGTTGCAGATTCGTCCACAAAAGTATATTTTTCTGTCGCACATGCCCTCTGTAATGTCATGCCACCTCAATCTTGTTTTCAGTTAGCGGTGGAGCAACAGTGCTGTAATTAAAATTGTTGTGCTCCTTGGTAAACACTGACACTTGTGTTTATCTAATAAGGGCTAGAGGAACTTGGTGTTGCAATTCATTTTGAAAAATAAGCCTCAGAAATATATTTTCCATGATTTGCCATTCTATACCTTCGCAAATTGTGAAAGAACGGTGCGACACTTTCACAAAATTTGAAAAAAATATAGCAATCTTCTTTCACAAATTTGCCAAAAGTGTCACAATTTGCAATACTACTGCCCCCAAAATTACCATTTCTTTGCCACCTCATTGCCACTACATGATTTGGCCTTTTGAGCTGAAATTTGCAGGGTGGCAAGTTCATGTACCACAGATGTGCTTTTTTTGTGGTTTGGTGATATACATTGGTTCCATGGTTACAATACCTCAAAGTTGTGAATTTTCCCATAGGATAACATTGTGGCATCCCCCAAATGACAGTTAGTTTACCATTTCACTGCCACAACATGGTTTGGATTTTTGGGCTGAAAGTTGCATGGTTGGAAGCCCTTGCACCAAAAATGTGCCTTCTGCTGGTTTGGTGAAACAATGTACAGAGTTACAGCACTTCAAAGTTGCAAATTTTCTCACAGGATAACACTGTGGTGGCCATAGCAATATTTCAGCACCTATATCTCGAAAACAGTTTTGGTTACAGATTTATTTCACTAAGCGTTGCTTAGTACATCTTTAGGTGTAGTAAGTTAAGGTGGAGGTGGCTATGTCATGAAAACAACAACAAAATCATTTTTTCTGTAGTTGCAATTACTGAGATATTACCAAATAAGCATTACAAGGGTTGCTTGGAATGACTGTAGGCCTGTGCTATGTGTCTGTACTTATGTGTAAGCAGGAGTACAGGGCCCAGAGGCCCATGCTTCCACCTATGCATACAATTTATGGTAAACTGGGAGCACTGGTTCCTTCTACACTATGTCACTACACTCTTGCATGGATGGGAGCACAGGGCCCAGAGGGCCAGCATTCCCACCTATGGATAGGATTATGCAAAACTAAAAACATAGGGCCCTCCTGTACTATGTCTCAATACATACAAGTAGATGGGAATGCAGGCCCAAGAGGGCCCTTGCTCCCACCCATTGATACCATCTTGCAATACTGGGAAGCACAGGGTTCTAAGGCACTATGTCTCTACACTTATGGGTGACTTATAACACAGGGCACAGATGGCACTTGCTCCCAAATATGCATCCCATTGTGCAAAACTGGAGCAGTTGTCCCTCTTGCACTATGCCTCAACACTGATGAGTGGATGGGAGTACAGGGTCTGGAGGGCCCATGTTCCCACCTATGGATACCATATGAGTAACATTTCACTTTCTGAAAATAAAAAATGAAAAATAATTGCAAAAATCTCTTTTAGATCATCAGTTAGATTTGATTCCACATCAACAAAAGTCTGGAAATTCAATGTTTGGGTTACCAACACTACCCCCCCACACACCCACCCTCCACAGACCAACAGGCATTGGTGTGTGCCTTGGGGTCCTCTGGCCTTACTCTCAACCCATTGTTCTATGCCGTACTATCTCAGCTTCCTTACAAATGGAATGGGGTGAGAGTTAGGCCTGATGACCTCAAGGAACACACACACCAATGCCCGTTGGCCTGTGGAGGGTAGGGGATAGTGGTGGTAGGGTTGGTAACCTTAACATTGAATTTCCAGACTTTTGTTGGTGTGGAATCAATCCTACATTGCATACCAAGGTCCCAATTCTTAAAACTCCTCAGTGGTACAATGGGCTTACACCACAAGGAATGGCTCAAGGTGTGGCTTGCACCCAAAGATGCACTGGGAGCAATTCACATAAGCAGCCTGTGGCAAATGCAGGCTGCATGTGCCAAAGGTGGCTTGCACTATCCATGCACCACAAAATGGGATGCAACATTCCCTAGGGGCTTGCAGCAAACACAGGCTGCTATATCCCCTAAGTTAAGATTCTTAATACCTTCCCAGAGGACAAATTTCTAAGTACCCTTAGACCAGTGAGGGCTGGTCATAGAGTACCTATAAGGGTATCTTCTGGGAGACTAGAGACCATGCACCTTCCCCACCCCATGTGTGCTGTGAGACACCTATTACTTGTTGGTCTAGTGACCCCCCCATATTCTCCCCAATCTCACCATACTATAACAGATTAGGTTTCCTGGCTATTTAGCAGCCCCCCACCCTATCCAAGATCTGCCCCTGTAATAAAAAATAACAATGTCCCTGGTTGCTGAGCAGACCCCTTCCCTATTCCCAATCTGCCCCATAATAGAACATAACACTGTCCATAATGGTCTAGCAGAACCCAACCTTATCCCTGATCTGCCTATATAATAGATAATTACTCTGCCCCTGGTGATCAAGTGGACCCTTCCCCCTTCCTATTCTCCCTGTAATAACACCAGTAACATTCTCCGGTGATCTAGTGGACTCCCACCCTACCACAGCAGGAAGTATCCCTCACCCCACCTCACCATCCTATCCTTGAGATGTCAACTTGCATAGCCCTTCACTCTCCATCATGTTCAGCCACTGATTAAGCTGTCAAGGAGTGCATACTGCAAACCTTCCAAATATGTTGTCTATTTGGCTCACAGCCATGGTTGCTGTCAGTAAAGGTACATTGCCATTTGGACCCCACCCAATAAAGAATTGGGTGCAGGGTTCCTGGGGCACCGAGCTTTGGCACAAGCTGCCTTTTGCTGCAGCATGCATCAGTCTAAGTGCACTTTGAGAATCACACTCAAGTTCTTTTTTTATTTAATCAGAGAAGAATATCTAGGTAAAATTCAAGACAAAGAGTCATGTAATCTGCCTATGAGATTTAGACTAGAGTTACTGTATATATAAGCAAACACCTTTTTTTTGTAAACATAGAAGAAACAACACAGCATCTCCATTTTACAACTGTTGTTCTGGGGATAAAGATGACTTAGAAGATATAGCAGGGTATTATTTAACTCCCAAAATTGATTAACGTTTTGCTCATAAAAGTGCTAAAACATTGTGAAAATGTATAGCACTTGCCTCACTGTGTTTAACAAACATAACACTTCAAGAAAACCCATATACATAGTTTCTGTACAGTTAGCATTGTCCCAATAAAAAATCTGTTAATCAGTTATTTAAAACCCTGATATAGGGCCCAGTTTTCAAATGGGGACACAGGGCTTGTGACCAAGCTGGATGCCCCCACAAAGTGTGCTACACCTGCGGCCAGGGGTTTGTCACAACTTGTACTGAATTTTCAAACCTTGAATGCAAGTTGGGCTGGAGACCTCATTTTATGGCAACTTGCGCCAAAGCTGTGGTGCAAGCCCCATAGACTGGATCCCCACAGAAGCAAAGTTACAGCAGGGGAGAACATTGCTGCATTTCCAGAAAGGACTTGTGGCAGGGATTTTGTGGTAGGTTTCCTTAAAATCCTACTTTTTGCATGATTTGACACAAGTCTGCACTTACGTCAAATTCCCTGCCATATGTCACTTGTGGCAATCTAAGTAGGTTTGAAAATTGGGCCCATAGTCTTATTTTGCCTTTTTTATGGTGCCCAACAGAAATGATACTTACAAAATCTCCTGGGAAAATTATCTGGATTTCCATCTCAAATGTTATTTGCCTTATTTGCATCTCAGAATCTGTCAGTTCTGAAGCCATTGATTAAATTCTTATGTTTCTTAAACTTTGTAACAATGTACAGTATATGAGATTGTTTATTCCTCTGTACTTACACTCAGGCAAAAGATTAAATGTTTTCACTGGCATTTTTCTTCCATTTTTCTGATATTTCTTTATTCTGTATTAGATCTTTGTGGTCAGTAATTTACATCAGTGCATTTTGGTGGACAATCTTATGTACATCATATTGTTGAGTACCGGAATGGTTTAATTATCCAGTGCTAGCTTTAATTTAATGCAAAGAAGTGCACTGTGATGCACTTGGGGAGTAGGAACAGAAGAGCAGGGTATACCCTAGGTGGGGAGGAAATTAAAGAAACATAGCAGGATAGGTATATGTTGATCATAGTCTCCTCAGACCTTGAGGTAGGAATCCAATATAGCAAAGCAGTGGCCAAGGCCAATAGAATGTTGGCATGCATTGGCAGGGGCATTTCTAGCAGAAAGAGGGAGGTAATAATGCCCCTTTACAATGCCATGGTGAGGCCATACCAGGGGTATGGGGTTCAGTTCTGGAGGCCTCATCTCTGCAAGGATATAGATGCATTGGAGAGGGCTCAGAGAAGGGCAGCCATGATGGTACAGGGTATGCAGGGAAAGTCATACAAGCAGAGGTGTAAGGAGCTGGATCTGTACAGGCTGGAGACAAGAAGGGGAAAGGGAGACATGATTGAAATGTTTAAATATGTAAAGGGGCTCAATGAAGTGGATGAATAAGGTTTACTTAAGAGGAAGGAGGGAGTGAAAACTAGAGATCACAGCCAGAGACTGAAAGGAAAAAGATATGCAGCAATGAGAGAGGGTGTTTCTTCATGGAGAGGGTGGTGGAGCCCTAGAGCAGACTACCATAGGGAGTGGTGGGAGTTAAATCTGTGGAAGAATTCAAGAGGGCATTTGACAAGCATATGGGGCAGAGTATCAGGGGAGGATGGAGGCAGGCAGGGAGGGGGAGGTGTAGGGGGAAAAAGGCAGACTAGACGGGCTGGTACGTTCCTTTTCTGCCATCAAGCTTCTACGATTCTATGAACTTATCTTGAGGCTAGTTAAACTCATTTATTGCAATATAGTGTCTGTAGGGATTTAAAATCTTCTTTATACTAATAATTATTTTCTCAGTTGGTGTGAAAATATTCAGCATCTTTTTCAGTCCTTTAAGATTTCTATTTACAATTCAGAAAACTAAGACTATGGATTACATAATACTATTTATGGAGTGTAGGTATCCAGACTGAACCCTTTGGTCTCCTATTTATATTTTAATTTTTTTTTTAAGAATTTGCTAAAGTATGTCACAGCATCTCCCTCCCAATTATAAATTGTACATAATCTGATGAAGGTGCAATAGAGAAAGATGTAATAGAATGGTGTATGAGTGGACTTGTCATCCTGAGTGGATCAACTAATTTAAGTAGCAAAAACGGTTTCTAAGGTTTTTTTTTAATAATGTTTTGCAATATACTTTTCTACATTAGTCAAAATGACCAACAATTGCACTTTTAACTAATTTTCTTTTTGTTTTAATCTGTTTACCAACGGTTTTGTTGTATATTTTAAACACATGTAATTTTGTAAGGCCTAAAAGTAGAATAAATAAACTTTGAAACTGAAACTGAACTCTGATGGACTACAAATAGAACAAAACTCACTAGTGAACCCCTAAGTGCCTCTGTACAATTGCAACATCTTGATTTTTTGAAATACTTGAAAAAGCAAGGAGAACAATTTGTAATGTATGTGTAGGAAAAAAAACAGCAGTATTACAAAATACAGAGAATACTAGTTGTGCAACCATGCACAACCAGCCTGTGCTGCAGTAGAGGGGTTCTGATTACTTCAGACCTCGAGAGCAAAGCTTGAGAGGTGCAGTGTAATCAGAAGCCCGAGATGGTGGCATAGGCTGGTTGAGCATGTGGTTGCCCAGCCAGTATATTTTACAGTGTATAGTGCTTTTTTTTAATTTGTATGTGTGTTTTTTTAAAGTAAAAGTATTTTCATAGCTCTCTACTACAGCAAATGTGTCAGTGTTTTCAGTTCAGAACTTGAAATGATTGTTGTTTGCATAGCAGTGCAATGAAAAATACCAACTGGCTTGAGGATTTCCAGTCAGCTGAAACTTTGTTGTACCACAGAAGGATACAGCCATGTTCTATGACCTTTGAACTGTGGTACAACAAGGTTTCACTGGTGGATGCACATGGTGGGGGAGGGTGATGCATGTTTTCTTTTTATCTTTTGTTTTGTCCTGAGACTGAGACACACTAAACTGAAAGCTTGTTTACAGGTTGCAACCTGGGAGCACAATGAAGTTAAGTGACTTGCTCAGGATCACACAGTATGCAAGTGGGGGATGTGGGATTCAAACCCAGTTCTCCAGGTTTCCAGCTCACAGCCTTAAACCACTGTGCTATATTGTGACTACTCATGTGCAACAATGGTGAGAGGCTGAGCTATAAAGGAGCAGCATCCTGTACCAGCTCCTGGTGTTTGTTGGAACATCAATGGCAAGCAAAGCTAAACTGTTAAAATATGTTAAAAAGTTAAACTTATTGAATAATGAATGAACAGGCTGGTAAACAAAAAAATGTAATAAACGTCATTGAGATATTCCAGGAGACTGTTGGCTTTAATCCTGTCAAGTTGGCAAATAGTAGATTTAACAATTCAAAAGGCAAGCAGTAAATAAATGGCACCTAAAAGAGACATTTCATATCAAAAAAGTAAGGGTGTGTTAACCTACAAAGTGAAAAAGACCAGAGCAAAAAAAATGGCCTTAGTAATCTTGAAGAGACAATTACAAAGTACAAAAGCCCAAATGGAAGAGGATTCTTTTAAGGGAAAAGAAGACTTAGAGGAGCTGAACAAAAAGGTCTTAGAATGGTGGAAGGAGAGTCAGTCTCTACAATGATTCCCACTTCTCAACAATGGCAGCAGCTGAAACGGACAAACAATTGAAGAAGACAGGAACAAAGACTTACTTCCACCCCCTAATCTACACGCAGATGCTAACACTAGCAGAAGGAAAAGTAAAGAGCTAAGCAAGCTTGAAGTCAGCGGTATTGTGAAATATTTTTCAAAAGATACAGCTCAGATTATTAAAATAACTAATC
Organism: Neoceratodus forsteri; assembly: GCA_016271365.2. Lineage (NCBI taxonomy): Eukaryota > Metazoa > Chordata > Ceratodontiformes > Ceratodontidae > Neoceratodus > Neoceratodus forsteri. Next base: position 50,146,074 of record CM057449.1, on the reverse strand, counting down.
TATAAATAGTGTCAAAGGTTATAAAGGTTAAAAATGGTGCAAATGTTGATTCTCCTATTGAAGTAATAGAATCTAACAGTTTAAATACTAATAGAGTAATGCAGGCAGTAAACAAGCTGGAAATGGGGACTGCTTTATGAAGTGAACAAAATGCTGAAAAGCAAGAACATGACATGAGGGGATGCACCTGACAGATTGGTATAAAAATAGTAAAGATGGAGAAATACTGGAAAAAAAGTAAGGCAAAATGAGAAAAATCTCAGGCAAGATTGAGACAACCTTAAATTAGGTTCAGAACAATTGGCAGTGGGACCCAACAAAAAAAGGACCAGAACGGTACGGTCTGGGTTTTCACTGCAATGCAGCTGATACTCAGCTGTACATGTCCTTTGTACCCAGTCAGGATGCACTCCTCTCAGTACTTAACAACTTTGTAGTCAAGATCCAGGATTGGATGAGTGTGAGCTGGCTGTGTTTAAACCTGTCTAAAATTGAGGTGCTGGTTGTGGACCCAGATCATTGGGAGGAGGGTTTGTCAGTGGGACTACCCTCTGAACTATCTCTTGTGGGCATTAAGCTGACTACCTTAGACTGGGTGCGGAACCTGGATGTTATTTTTAATGATGGCCTGACCCATAAGTCTCAGGTGTTGGCAGTTGTTAAAACCTCTTTTTACCTTCAGAGGAATATCGCTTGAGTGAAACATCTGGTTTCTCCTAATGATCTACTAATGTTGGTCCATGCCTTTGATACCTCCCACCTTGACAACTGCAATGCCCTTTATCTAGGGCTACTGGGGGATGATATCCACTGCTTGCAGTTTAGTGCAGAATGTGGCAGCCAGGCTATTGACTAGGACCAGTCATGTAACACTTGTGCTGTATGGACAGCACTGGCTACCAGTACAATGGCGGCTCACCTTCAAAGTTGGTTTGCTGACCTATAACGCCCTACATGATCAGGGACCTAATTACTTGCAAGATCTCCTTCACCCTTACTGTCCCTCTCCTCCTTCTTTCTGATCCACCGATGAGGGATTGCAAGAGGTTCCCAGGGTCCATTTAAAGACATCCAGGGCACAGCTTTTTGGTTTTATGGCCTCGTGGAATTCTCTGCCTCTTCGGGTGCAAGACTGCCTTACCCTAAAGAATTTTACAATTGTACTTAAAATTTATTTATTTAATCTGGCATATCCAGATTTTAAGGCTGCTATTGTTATTTATTGAGTTTTAAACTGTTGGACTTTACTAATTTAACTGGATTGTTATGATTATTTATTTTGTTTTATATATGTACAAGTGCCTTGGTTATGAGAAAAGCACTTTTTATAAATAAAGATTGATTTGATTTGATGTCTGAAATTAAAATGGCAACAACTTCCAAAGCAGAAAGAAGTGACAAGACAAGGGGAACAGTAAGAGATAGGATGGCACAAACTAAGGAACAAGACAAAGGTGCTTTGAGCAGAAGATAGCAGGAACTCAACATTATAGTTTTAAAGTTGAAACAGAAGAATTTCACACAATGATGGCCATAGGAGACAGTGGACTCTGTGAAACAAACAAAATGAGCATGACAAATGAACCTGGTAATGAATGTGATGCTACCCAAATGGAGGGAAATCAAAATCAAGCTACAAAAAAGTTTCAACATCACACCAACAGCATAAGGAGGGCACGCCAGAAGCAGCAGAAACTGAGAGCTGGGCAGATGCATTGGAGCAACAAGGAACATTTAGTTTTCAAGCCCAATCTCCTAATGCAATGTATCAGAATAAGAACAACCACAATAATGAAGGTACACAAGAGATCAGTAATAAGAATACAAATGATGTTCCAAGAAGGCGTTCTAGCTCCTCATTTGCTAGCTAAGAAGAAGAAAATCATGAGAAGGAAATTCCAAGATGAGTTAAATAAATGTCGACTCAACTTGAAAAAATTAATGAAAAACTTACATTTGTTACTACTATTAAAAATAAAAAGTACAAAATATATCCCACTATTACTGAGATAGTACACACAAACATAGAAGAAAAAAAGAGATTACACAGATGCAGCAAAGGGTTTCAAATCTTGAGGATTAAACAACACCAGTGCAAAGACAAATCAAGTCTCTTGAAACTATTCAGAAAGAGCTGCAGGACAAACTAATTGACTTTGAGTCCCCAGCTCATAGGAAGAACTTTCAAATAGTAGGAGTGCCAGAGAACTGGAACAATGACTCAGAATGAAGATAGACCTTAAAAACAATTGCCACAGCATACATGGATACTGCAACTGAAGAAATAAATCTATACTTAGTTCATATTCATAGAACTCTTAGAGTAAAGCCACAGGGCACTGCACCACCAAGAGAAATAACTACTAAATTAATAAAGGCAGAGGATAAAGATAAACTAATGTCCCACATTTCTTGGAAAAAAGACTGAACTTAATGGGAGCCAACATACATATCTTTCATGATTTACCACCACAAATTATAGCAGAAAGGAAGAAAAATCAACTTTATTAAAACAAAGCTTTCATCTAAAGCCTACAAAGGTTCAATGCTATTTCCAGCAAAAACCATATTCATACAAAAGGAAACTCTCACTTTTACCACACCAAAAGAAGCTTTGGATGCCCTGTCAATAAACTACATGATTTATTCTCATGACGTGTAAGATTAACATGAACATGAAAATAGTAAATATGTTTCTCTGAAGGAAGTCGGAATAGGGACAGGTAAAATGATAACAAGTTCGATTTTGTTAAACTGGGAGAACAGTGTTTCTTTTTCTTATATAAGGATAAGGTAATGGTGAGGGTAAAATGGTTGGTCATATTATACAATGAGTCATATATGCAAGGGTAAATTAAGTATATATTGGTATACATATCACATATTGGAATATCAAGCAAGTAGCTAAGTTATCTAAAAGAAAGAAGGAAAAAATATGTGACACAAACTCAACAAGTACAGTCTATTAAGGATTTTAGCTACAAATAAATATGCAGATTAATAAAACAATGAAATGTGCCACATTTAATGTGAATGGCCTGAACTCTCCAAGTAAAAGAAAGAATATTCTACTTATGTAAATAAAATAAAATCTGCTATTACAACCCTTCAAGAAACACACTTGGAAGAAAAAGACATAGATAAACTTAATAGAAATTGAATAGAACAAAAATACTTCTCAGCAGGAACAAAAAAATAAAACAGGCAGGAGTAGCACTCCTTTCCTTATAAGGAAAAAATTGGATTCCATCTAATGAAACAATGCCTGGCAGAGTCACTATGGCTGCAAAAGCATTAACTATATAAGGGTGTTTCTTGAGCTTTAACATAAACATGAATTGCATTTAGCAAGGCCTATGATACTGTTCCACGTATAAAAGTTGTGAACAAGCTGAGCAGCCTGGGAGTGGGTCACAAGGTGGTAAACTGGGTTAGGAAATGGTTGAATGATAGAAGATAGAGAGTCATGGTAAATTGTGCTCAATCTAAAAAAAGGAAGGTGACTAGCAGGGTGCTACAGGGATCAATCCTGGGCCTGGTGCTGTGTAATGTCTTCATATGTGAAATTGTGAAATAGCTGGAGGGGAGGCCATGCCTTTTTGCTAATGACACTAAGATCTGCACATGGGTGGGCACCTCAGGAGGGGTGGAAAAAATGAAGAGGGACCTAGGTATACTAGAGGAATGGCCTGAAATGTGGCAGCTGAGATTTAATGTACAAAAGTGCTAAATCATACATTTAGGTTGCAGGAACCCAGAGAAGGATTACAAGGGGGGGGAGGGGATTGATCGTCACCAGACAGGAAAGGGATTTAGGTGGTAATCGCATTGGATGACCTAAAGGTGGCTAAACAATGTACCAAGGTTATGGTGTGATCCAATGGTAGAAGTATCACCAGCAGAAGGAAGGAGGTGGTGATGCCACTGTGCAGATCATTGGTGAGGCCTCTTTTGGAATACGGTGTTCAGTTCTGGAGGTTGCACCTCCATAAGGATGTAGACAGAGCGGAGGCAGTAAAGAAGGGCAACAAAGGTGGTGAAGGGCCTACATCAAAAGTCATATGAGAATCTGGGAAATCTCAATATATATGCACTGGAGAAGAGAAGAGACGGGGTGATAGAAACATAGAACATAGAAGTTAACAGCAGATAAGGGCTGCAATTCCCATCCAGTGTACCCATTTCTTTTTCTACCTTATGAATGTGCCATCGGCCTTTGCTCTGTCAATGGCCTATCTATTCATACTTATCGGTATTGCTCCCGTATGCCTAATCCCACGCCTGTTTGAAGCCCTGTAGCTGGGTTGGGATAGTTAGGATAACAAAGCAAGCAGACCCACAAACTTACTGCATAAAAAATGCTGGAAAGACACTTATTTTATTTTTTTGGGGAAACGTTAACTTCAGGATTCACAGAAATCAGGAAAATAAAGTTAGTTCAGTCATTTTCAAAGTCTCAACAAAATAATGAACAGATGAGCTATACCCAGGATGAGCCACTGCTCTGCCCAGCAGTGCCACCAGGCTATCTCCTTGCAAACGTATATACTTCAGAGGTCCATCACCTCTGGCAGTCAGCTCCAACTGACATCCTCCTCCTCCTTAACTCCCTAGTGGTAATCTTTTATACATTTCTGGGGAGTGACATCATAATCAGATGATCCTCCTCCTTTTTGAAAAATCAAAATAACATGCTACAGGTTCCCTTTTTTACTTTACATTTTCATTCCTAAACATCAGGTATATAAGTGTATAACAGTATTTGTACTAAATAATCCCATAACCTTACTTTGATTCCTAAAACAATGTTCATAGAGTTAATTAATCTCAATAAGGCTAAGCCCTTCCCTTGATAGTGACATCACTCATTACTATTTCTATAAAAGCAGACAGACTGTAGGCTGCCAGCCCTATAGAACACCCATGCAGCCCAACAGGTAAGAAAAACAAGAATATATTGCTCACTTTAAATTTACTTCTTTGCCAAAAGGCACACCATGCAATATTTAGGGACTCCCTGGTCTCATTTCCTACATGTGTTTTGTTAGTGCAACTTCTTTATTCATTTAGAAGCTAGCATACTTCCACACTTTGCAAAAAAATACTGAGTTTTAGTTTATTGAAACGCTCAATACAGAGAGCTCTGTTTCAGAGGGGTTGCTAACAACAATGGTTATCTTAGTTTTTATTTTATTCTGGTTCTCTCCCTTCTCCGCAACTATTAATCTGAAAAGTAAAACTCTTTTCTTTCGGCTCATTAGAGGCATGAACTGAGCTGCAAATGAAAATCTTTTCTTAATGTTTACTATGTCCTTGGGGGGGGGGGGATTTCAAAAACTGTGGAACTCCTGCCTGAACCAATAGTATCCCCCTTCTACTAAAATAAAGTAGAGCAGATTGGTAATTCCTTCTTCTATTAACTAAACCAATGCTCCCAAAAAATGCAGCATAAGGTAATGGGGTACCACCTGTACTCATCACAGGGAGCACTCTGTGACATTCCTCCTGACCTAAGAGGGCAACCATTTTACTGGTTGTCTGAACATCCGTACCTTTTCCAATATAGGGAAAGGTGGAGCTCTGGCCCACCCTCATCTTAGAGCTCCACCCCAGGGTCCCATATGCCTGTTAAACATAACATTAGTTATCTTTCCAAGCAGTTGTGATACAACATGCTTTACATAACTTTTCCCTGGGGTAACATATTACTGAGTTCTGTGCCTAAAAATAAAATAAATAAATAAATAATATGCCTATAACACTGACAACCAGTACTGTCTGGATAATAACTCTCGGCCTTTTCTGACAGGATACCCAGCACATATTCCAATGTGTGCACATTCTGCTATTATCACTATGGTCAACCTTTGTAATGTTGTTAACCTTAATACTCTGGAACCATTGAGAAGGAAAAACAGATCAGCAGTACAAGAAAAGATCAATAGATAAGAAGAAATTGTCTGTAGGTGGCCAGCCTATCAAACTAGAAAAATGAAAATAGATAAGAACAGGATAGCAAGACTGTCGCAACAGAAGTTTCTAAAAGATCTATAGAAGAAATGGTCCATACTAATCAGGCAGCATAGATCCACCCTCCTTTCCCTGGAAGGGGGTGGAGTTAGGCCATTTTTGCTTCAGGGTATACACCCAGTAGTGACAGTTACCTTAACCATTAAACATACTATGTATTGTAGCATTTTAGTCTTCCACCATTACCTGTAACTCCCAAAATCTATTTCCAGGCAAGTACAGTCCCCAACAGGTATATCTGTGAAATACCCAGCCTATTCTCCTACAGACAACCTTTGGGATTATGTACTACTCAACATGGTCTAAAATCTCAATCAGTAATGTACCAGTCTACCACCTCCCCTTCGAGTGGCCTACGTGGGAGTCTCCCTCGCCTCCAAGAGTGCCACTTCATGGTGGTCCCTTCCCTTTGGTACCTTTTCTTTACAGTACCTGTGTTAGTATTTCTGCTAACCTGATACCTTCTATTCCCAGCAGTAGCAAGAACCTCTGTCTGGTTGCACTCATGGCAATTCTTTAGATAAACTGCTACTTGCTTATACATACCTGGCCAATAATAGAATGGAGTGAGTCTAGCCAACACCCCACCATGGCTCAGGTGCCCACAGGGACTGAAGTGTGCAGCTTCTATTACATGTTGCCTATAGGCCACAGGCACCACAACCTGAATCTATACTTTTTGTGCAGGGGTTGGGCCACATGTGGTAAAGGACACCTTCCTTCTGTTCATACCACCACCCCCCTGGCTTTGACCCCACATCACCATTTAACATGGCTACCTTCTTTCTCTATAACGTTAAGCTTTAACATAGCTACCTCTGGATCCTCAGCCTGCAATTTACCCCAGTCAGTATTATACATGCTATTAAACATTTCATGGGTATTAGAACAAGACAGTGTCCCTTCAGCCTCAACGGCTTCTTCAGTCTTGCTTGTAGACTTCTCCCCCAGTTTACAATGTCTCGATATAGTCTTACCTGGGGTTTCACTGACTTCATCATTATCTTCCACCAAGTAACAGCCCAGAAATATTGGTAACTCTGGAAGCAATAAATACCCAGCATGCCATGATAAATCTAACAGAGGGTCCACCTCCTCCAGTACCCTCGAGTCCTGGTCCTCCATCGCTTTCACCACATCTTCTTTAGCATCTCGCAGTCTGGCCTCCTCCATTAGTAAAAGGCAGCGGTACTCTGCCTCACTCCTGCGCTGGTCAGCCTCTCTTCAGCACTGGTTTACCTCTAGCCAGTCACCACTAAGCCAGTGTACCAGCCTCACCAACTCTTCCATCTGATCTCCATCCATCTTTGGTGGAGCTTCTCCCAGGTCACTAGCTCCCACAGACACTCCGATTTCTGGCACCATGCACTTGTCTGCTATTATCCTGCGATGCCAAGTCTGGCACCACAGACTGAACTCCCACACTATACCATGGACATTCAGCTGGTATCCCACTTCTAACACCAATTGTAGCAGGGTTGGGATAGTCAGGATAACAAATCAAGCAAACCCACAAACTTACTGCATAAAAAGTGCTGGAAAGGCACTTATTTTATTTTTGTCGGGAAATGTTAACTTCAGGATTCACAGAAATCAGGAAAATAAAGTTAGTTCAGTCATTTTCAAAGTCTCAACAAAATAATGAACAGATGAGCTTTACTCAGGATGAGCCACTGCTCTGCCCAGCAGTGCCACCAGGCTATCTCCTTGCAAATGTATATACTTCAGAGGTCCATCACCTCTGGCAGTCAGCTCCAACTGACATCCTCCTCCTTAACTCCCTAGTGGTAATCTTTTATACATTTCTGGGGAGTGACATCATAATAAGATGATCCTCCTCCTTTTTGAAAAATCAAAATAACATACTACAGGTTCCCTTTTTTACTTTACATTTTCATTCCTAAATATCAGGTATATAAGTGTATAACAGTATTTGTACTAAATAATCCCATAACCTTACTTTGAAGTCCTAAAACAATGTTCATAGAGTTAATTAATCTCAATAAGGCTAAGCCCTTCCCTTGATAGTGACATCACTCATTACTACTTCTATAAAAGCAGACAGACTGTGGGCTGCCAGCCCTATAGAACACCCATGCAGCCCAACAGGTAAGACAAACAAGAATATGTTGCTCACTTTAAAATTACTTCTTTGCCAAAGGGCACACCATGCAATATTTAGGGACTCCCTGGTCTCATTTCCTACATGTGTTTTGTTAGTGCAACTTCTTTATTCATTTAGAAGCTAGCATACTTCCACACTTTGCAAAAAACATTGAGTTTTAGTTTATTGAAACGTTCAATACAGAGAGCTCTGTTTCAGAGGGGTTGCTAACAACAAAGGTTATCTTAGTTTTTATTTTATTCAGGTTCTCTCCCATCTCCTCAACTATTAATATGAAAAGTAAAACTGTTTTCTTTCGGCTCATTAGAGGAATGAACTGAGCTGCAAATGAAAATCTTTTCTCAATGTTTTCTATGTCCTTGGGGGGGATTTCAAAAACTGTAGAACTCCTGCCTGAACCTATAGTATCCCCCTTCTACTAAAATAAAAGTAGAGCAGATTGGTAATTCCTTCTTCTATTAACTAAACCAATGCTCCCAAAAATGCAGCATAAGATAATAAGGTTACCACCTGTACTCATCACAGGGAGCACTCTATGACAAGCCCTGCACTGTATTCATATCCACCACATTTGAATGTAGGACGTTCCATACATCCACCACCCTTTCTGTGAAAAAGGACTTCCTCACATTACCCCTTAATCGACCTCCCTCTAATATCATGCTCTGTCCTCTTGTCCTGCTATTTTTCTTATATTGAAACATGTTAGACTCTTCACCTTGTTAATACTCTTAAGGTATTTGAATATTTCAGTCATATCACCTCTCTCCCTTTGCTCTCGGGTATACATATTGAGTTCCATTAATCTGTCCTCATACATTTTCTGATGCAGTCCCTGCACCAGTTTGGTGTTGCCCTTCTCTGGACTGCCTCAATTCGGTTACTGTCCTTGTGAAGAGGTGGCTTCCAGTACTGCACGCTGTACTCCAGATAGGGCCTAACCACTGTCTTGTAAAGAGGGATTATTACCTCCCTCTTATGACTTGTGATACTCCTACTAATACATTCCAACATACCCCTAGCCTTAACTACTGCTTTAGAAGTCTGCTTGGATGATGTCAGGTCATCTGATCTGATATGATAGAAACCTTCAAATATCTAAATGACATAAATAGAATACTGGAGACTAGCATCTTTCAGAAAAAGATGTCCAGGAATGAGGAGGCATGACACAAAGTTGAAAGGAGGTAGACTAAAGGGTATCATGAGGAAGTATTTCTTCACAGAAAGTGTGATGGGAGCATGGAATAGACTTCCAATGGATCCAGCATAGAGGAACCCTAGCAGTAGGAATAAGGCAGTAAAACTGGAGATCAAGCAGGGTCTGCAGTAAGTACCTCTGTTCCATCAGAACTAAGAGATGAGATTTAGAAGCTGATGGGCAATGCCCAGAGTTGCTCAACTAGTTTATCCTAGTACAATTGTCAATGCTAGAGATTCTCAGATTACAGTTCTACCTAGTGACACAAGTCGTGGACAAACCTTAAATTCATATTCATAAAAGATTTTATTTTTAGTGTAGAATAATTTGTAGAGACTTTAATGTAACAGGAAAGAAAATAAAACAATGAAGTAAAGGACATTATTGTGTCTCATACTGCAAAGCTGGGTTATCCATAAGAACTTTATCCAGAATCACACCGTAATAATGCAGTTCCCTGGGTATACATCATTTTATCCCATGCTTTATCAAAGGTCATAGGTGTAAAAAAACATTATGGGCAGGATGTTAAAAATGACAGCTGCACTATTCATGAGGTGGTGTGATAAAATGTCTCCAATGAACATTTGGAGAGAAAATATTTAAAACAGCCAAAGTTACACACATGTGTACACAATTTTGAACAACAGGGTATAACTCAGCCATTTTTTTGAGACGTTTCACCAAATTTAAACATGGCTTTTTTGGGACTCCACCTCATGAAAAATGCCATTGTAATTTTATTCACTCATGCTGAAATGTGATTTACCACAGCAACTGCATCATTTTGCATCACAGGTGCAAAAAAGCATTTTGGGGAGGATGTGAACAATGACAGCCATACTGTTTAGGAGCAGGGTGGGTAGCAGCAGTGGGAGGGAGATTTTCTGTGGCAGGATTGTAGCCAGGAATTTCAAGTCTATACTCCAAGTGGACTCACTGCTACCTCCCCCATTGTCCATGCCATACTACTCCTCCCCCCACTGTCCATGCCTTGTCCCTGTCCTCACACCTGACACAGGTGTAATTTTGTTTGTGGTGTATACTGTAAATATGGAAATTAAAGATGTAACATGCATACTCCTATTCCCGTACAGTAAAAATGCCTTCCAAATCACCTATGTCAGACTAAGAGACTGGCTTTCAGTTACAATGTTACATTGTGACAAGCTTCTGTACCACATCAAAGAGGTCCAATCACACACCACTAGTCATACCATCACTACACCACTAGCTATATCATCACCAACAGTTGTCAGACGTAGAGACTGTCTTTTAGTTGCAATGTTACGTTGTGAAAATCCTCTGTGCCACATCATGGTAACCAGGCCCATGTAGGTCCATTCACACAACACTAGCCATGACATCACCAGCATCTAAAAAGAAATATGTACTATTAATATAGATGCTCCTTTTCCATTATTTCTGAATCTAACACACATCTTTCTCCAAAAATATAACTAAGAATGAAATCAGAGCTACGCAGTAGGACAAGACTAAAACCCCAGTAGCGAAAATGAGATACAGAGTTTAAGTAACAAAGTAATATTTAACAGTTTAAGTGATCACGTTACACTGGTTTATCCTACCCTGGCATCTCTTCAAAATATACAAATACTTTATTGTTTGAGCTCCATATCTCATGTTTATTAGTAGTGTTTTAGCCTTGACATACCCTGTGGCTCTGATTTCTTTCATGTTTGTATTTTTGTGGAAAGATCAGTGCCACATGCAGATATAACTGAAGGAACATAAGCATCATTTAACAGTACTGACAGTGTACATTTATTTTCAGATGCCAGCTTTGCAGAAACAGGATGGCAGCCAGCTGTCTTTGAAAAGATAAACAAAGCTTCAGGTGGAGGTAACACATCATGTTAGATTTAAAACTACTAAGAAATCATTGATAGTGAGAGACACATATGAGGGAGGGAGCGACAGTGTAGTGCTGTAGGCTGGTGAGCAGCACCTAATATTTTGGGAAGGGGGGGTCTGGCTATTTTAATCTGCTACTGGGCGGATTCTTCCCCTCCACTAGATAATTTATCCAGGGAGTTCTTATCTCGAAGCAAAACATCTGCAGGGCTATGCCTGCTGCAGCCATAAAAATAGACTGATAAGGAGGGATGGATATTACTGATAAAAGTTATAAAAACAGGGAACATCTATACCATTGGGTCCATTTATGTTACATTTGAAATATTTTCATTATTTTTCAGTTGATATAATACAAGCTCTAGCCAGAGCCGAGAGGGCTGCAAAAGGCTACCAAATTAACAAAGTTATTTTCTTGTTGGTGCCATACAGTGCTGTTTAGTCACAGTCATCACTGTGCTCCCAGATTCAAATAACAATTTTCCCATAACAAGTCCTAATTTTTCCTGTATTTTCCCTGTAGAGGCAGCATCAAATTCCTGTATAAATCCGTGCAGATTTTCCATAAGCCACTAGTTCCTTGTTTGTGATTTTGTTGTTTATTAACATTTAATATGTTGCAGCCTTTTACCAGGAAAAGTGTTCTGATTTGCTGTTGGGTATTAAAATTATATGCCAAGATGGCCTTGGAATGATTTGGATTTATATGGAATCAATAAGGCATAATGGGGGAATTTATTTATTTGTTGAATTTTGCTGACCAGGTAGGCCCACTAAGGCTAGAATTCCCTTTTTCAGGGGTGATGGGGGGGTACAGGTGGTAACCAACAGAAATTGTAGCGTGGCATAAATTCTTACATGAACCAGATTAAGCTGTTGGTGGTATTTTTAGTGAATGGGGGAAATTTGGCCAGGACACCATGGAGAATCTCCTACTCTTTTTGAGAAGTGCCATAGGATCATTAACATCCACCTGAACAGGCAGACAGAAAAGGCATGACCTCAGGAGTGTAACACCCCCCCCAACCCATACTGTACTACAGTGCAAGTATTGGGATTTAAAGAGCTAGTGGAGCAAAACTAGGTAGACTGGAAAATAATATAAGTTTAAAGAAGGAGTCAGTTATAAAATGTTATTTCTGAAGTACCTTTTTCCTTTTGCCCATCAGAGATTCTTCTATGTCATAATGTGGTGAATTAGCATAGCAACTGACATATCTAGCTCTACTGCCCCCCACTACATCATCAGCATTGTGATTTTGCTGACAGTGAACTCACAAGTGAAAGACCTCGCAGTCACTGAATTGCTGCTCCTAAGTAGCAGTGATGTCACAGTCTGTGAGGTCACAATGCTGGTGATGTAGTGGGGGCAGTATAGCTAGCTATGCCAGCTGCCCCACAGAGTGCTGTTCTACACATCACACATATTAACATCAGGTAAACAGTCTTCTAATTGAACAAAGGGAAATGAAAAAATACCTCAAATATGAAAGGTAATGGTTGACTACTTAAAATCTAATATCAATACACTAGCTCTTTAACCCACATGCCTGGTGTGGGTATAGAACCCACAGCCTTCTGATCTTCCAGTCTCAAAGGCCAGAGTGCAACCGGCTGAGTCACTAACTCTGAGATGAAAAATGATAGGATATGCATATATGAAATAACAAAACATCGCACTCATTATTTCATGAACTATACTCAAACTTAGTAATCACAAATCAGCCAATCTTTCAAAAGATAATAGTAAACAAATTTATAAATTAGAGGTGTATATATCTATATACACACACACATGCACACACACATACACACACACATATATACAGTATTGGGTAAGTTACTTTTTCTATTACTTTCTATTACATTTAGAAACTTGTTCCAGGAAGCTCTGTGCAGTCACTAGCAAGGATGGAGAAGTACTAGAAAAAGTAATACACCTTACTGTTACAGTTACTTTTTTTTTATACACTTTGTTTATCACCCCTGACACCTGAACTCTTTCTGACTACCCTAACTCTCCTGATTGCTCTACTGTCCACTGTGGTCCTGCTCCTCAGAGGTACGCTGTCCTCCATCAATCCCCATCCAGCTGAGATCCCCACAGCCCTGAGCCCCCTGGGGAAGGGCCGCCATTCCACAACTCCAAACTCTATCTACAATCTAGATTGCAAGAAGGGATAATGGAGAGGCAGATGGGGTGGAGACAGAGACCCAGTGTTGGATGTGTGGTGCCAGGCACTGTGGGGAGCCTTCACCTATCAGGTGCATGTTTTTTTCCTTGAATATCCTCCCACAGGCCCAGCAATGCAATGTTCTCCAGTATAGTGCATGCGCACTTCAGCACATGCCCACAGGAGAACCACCGTGACCACCCCACTATGTTGTCCTGGATCTCAACTGATGCAGGAACCCCCAGTCTCCACTAGGGGTCAACAGATGGCAGGATCATGCCCCCCCCCCAGGAAAGGAAAGCTGTCCTCTGGATGCTCAATCCTTTTCTCCCCTGCTGAACCCTGGTGGCCCGAGTCTGTTCCCAAACCCAGGTCATCGGCGTGACACGAGGTGTGCCGTACTGATTTCCTTTTATACAAAAACAATACAAAATAAGAAACTATAACAGATTACATTTGTTTGAAAGTAATAGGTTAGTAACTAGTTACTTTCACAGGGCACAGGACCCAAGGCAGCATGGGTTCACAGCGGGAAGGTCATGTCAGACGAATCTAATAGATTTCTTTGACTGGGTGACCAAAGTAGTAGACCAGGGAGGGGCTGTGGACATGGCCTACCTAGACTTTAGCAAGGCATTTGACACAGTCCCATGCAAAAGATTAATAGTCAAATTAACCAGCCTGGGAGTGGGTCCCAGGGTGGTAGCCTGGGTAAAACATTGGCTGCACAACAGGACACAGAAGGTAATTGTAAATGGAGTCCACTCTGAAGAAAGAGGGGTTACTAGTGGGGTACCGCAAGGTTCAGTATTGGGTCCAGTCCTTTTTAATGCTTTCATTAGTGACATTGCAGAGGGACTGGAAGGAAAAGTTTGCCTTTTTGCAGATGACACAAAGATCTGCAACAGGATTGATACACAAGGAGGTGTGGAAAGGATGAAAAGGGACTTGGCAAGGTTGGAGGAATGGTCAGAAGTATGGCAGCTAGGATTCAATGCAAAGAAGTGCAAAATAATGCACCTGGGAAACAAGAACCCAGTTGAAGAATACACAATGGGTGGGGAGGTAGTAACAACAAAAAAAAGGAAAGGGACCTGTGGGTAATCATATTAGATGACCTTAAGGTTAGCAAGCAATGTGAGAGGGCAGCAAGGAGGGCTGGGGGTATACTTGGATTTATAGGGAAAGGCATCACCAGCAGAAAACAGGAAGTTGTTATCCCTCTGTACAGACAGTTGGTGAGACCCCATCTGGAGTACTGCGTCCAGTTCTGGAGACCCCATCTCTGCAAGGACATAGGATAGAGGCAGTCCAGAGGAGGGCAACTAAAATGGTGCAGGGTCTGCAAGAGAAGACGTATGAGGAGAGACTAAAGGAGCTTAATATGTATACCCTTGAGGAAAGAAGGGAGAGGGGGGACATGATAGAAACTTTTAAGTGCCTCAGTGGAATCAACAAAGTCCAAGAGGGTAGCATCTTTCAGAAAAAGAGACGTGCAAGAACAAGGGACACATTTAAAGATAGAAGAGGGTGGTTCAGGGGCAATGTGAGGAAGTATTATTTCACAGAGAGGTAGTGGATGCATGGAACAGCCTTCCAGAGGAGGTTGTGGGGTCTAAAACTGTGGGAGAATTCAAGAATGCATGGGACAGACATAAGGCAATTCTTGTGGTGGGTAGGAAGAAATAGGCTGTTGGTTAACTAGGATCTGCGGCCTATCCTGTAGGTAGGGAAATGGACAGACTACATGGGCCAAGCGGTCCTTATCTGCCATTAAAGTCTATGTTTCTATGTTTCTACAAATGTAATCAGTCACAGTTACATATTACTTTTGTATAAAAAGAAATAAGTGACTGTAACTGCAAGGTGTTTTACTTTTTCTAGTATTTCTTCATCCTTGCTAGTGACTGCACATAGCTTCCTGGAACAAGTTTTCAAAAGTAATATAAAGTAATAGAAAAAGTAACTTACCCAACACTGTGTGTATGTATATATATATAAATATATATATGTGTGTGTGTGTGTGTGTGTCTGAGTATATACATACATATATATCTATATACATACATACACAGATGTTATTTTTTGCATCTTTCATTTGTTAGTTTTTACACAAATTCTCTCAGACTTTTCTGACCACCAGACGGAATCTTGAATGAGTTACATAAATGTTATTATTTTCTTCAGGGCTGTGACCCTGCAAATAAATACACACTCATTACCTCACATTATAAAATGAAAAAAAAAACAGTCTTCTTTTTCCAGTTGTTTGATCAAGATCAGTGTCCAAATAAATCCAGAGACCTCTCTTTCTTGACTGGCTCTTTATTGGTTATCTTTTTAAAACAGGCATTGCCTTTGCTGTGAAAGTAATTGATGGCTTTTGAGGAAAGCTCCAACATACTCAGCATGAGACATTTTATCTAATGTGATTAAGTGTTTGCTTCAAACTTATTGCACCTGGGCTTTACATCTTGGGCAGCAATTCCATGTATAAATAAAAAAATTATACAGTTTTCCTTAGTAAATGCTGTTCATATGTGTGTGTGTGCACGTGCACGCATGCGTGTGCTCACTTGCATGCAACCTGTCCTGCCCAAGGAATGACAGCTAACATACTGCGATTGCAGTGTCTGTAGTCTGACACTGAGTCTGTCTTTCACTTTCACAAAAGCCAAAAGAAAATGAGTTAACCTCTAGGTTGCTGAAAGAAACAGAACAATCTGTTAGACTGAGCTGGACAGATGACAGAAACAGCAGTTTAAAAAGGTTGTTTTTGGTTAATATCCTGAGAAGTTCTGAGGTACAATACAGTAGCACTCCCCATCAGATGCCTTTAACATAGAGCATCACATAGCAAAAATCAGAGGGGGAGTGCACTACTTTGCTGCTGTAAAGGAATACATACAAATGTCTAAAAAGGAATTTCCATGAAAAGCCATTTTTAGAGCTACAGTCTGATCAATAACACAAGGGCTGTAGGGTCTGCTCACAGCCCTTAAAAGGTCTATTAAAAATGAAAGCAGTAAACACTATATTAATGGGAGACCTGAATGGTCTAAGGGATGTAGTGATGGATAAAGCAACCCCTACAACATAAAATAATAAAAGAACATTCTGAAATATTCAACTTTTTTAGAAGAACAGCATTTCATAGATATATGGCATATACATAACCCTAAAATTAAAGAATATTCACACTATTACCATAAATCTAAAGGTGTCTCTAGACTTGACTGTATTTTAGTATCAAAAATACATTGAGTTGATTTCATTACTGCATTCATTAGATCAATTTTAATATCTGATCACGCTGTTGTAGAAGTGATCCTTAAGAATTCATAAAATAACGTCACTAGAAGAAATCAGATTTTTGACAACCGCTTGCTAAAATAATACCAGAATTTGTGGAAAAGATTAAAGGGACACTGTCAACCTATTTTTCATCTTATTATTTCTAGTTGAAATCCACATTTTATGATTGCTTACCCTCTCTGAAATTCATTGATGTTGCTGTTTGTTTTGTCTGTAGCCTTGCTTAGTAGAACTGAAATACATGGCAATGTATACTTATAAACAACCTTGTTTTTGTTTACAATCATGGTTCTGTTCATACTGCATATGTCCTGAGCATTAGAAAGACACACAGACAGTGCAGTCACTCATAAGACAGTAACCTACTAATCTCCCAATGCATCATGAGGGGCTAGACTGTTTTGTTGTTTTTTCCAAGTCCAGGAAAGATGCATCTGGAGTTAATCAAGGAATGTAAACAAACCTGTTTTGGTGTGATAACACCAGTATGTTGGGCAGTCTGATTTTTTACTTTCTTAAAGAAAATAAGAGTCAGAATCAAACTACCAGCTACATCAACAATATTTACAGAATTTTAGCAATCATAAAATATGTGTTCTAAACTAGGGACACTTTGAGACCTAAGGGGGTTGACAGTGTCCCTTTAAGGTGGCTACAGCAGAATATTTTTTTTGTTTGTTTTATTTACTCAGGCCAAGACTCAGCACTAAAGTTCTGGGATCTTTTCAAACCTGTGCTCAGATGAGTAAAAGTATAATTTTAAATATGGCATAATAAAAAGAAAAAAAAAGAAGTATTAAAAATTGAAAGAAGAATAAAAGAAGTAGATGCTCTAACAATATGTGATATAACAAGGTATTATAAGGGTGACTCCAGAGGTGGTCCAGGAAACATTGACAGTCCCAGTACATGACCAGAGTGAGGGGAGAGTTAATGGTATAGAAGTTGCTACTGCCCAGCTCCCAGAGGAACAAGTGACTAATGAAATGGAAATAGAAGATCACCCACCACAATCCCCTGCTAGGGTCTTTGTAATTGGTGATTCCATTATAAGGTATACTGATGCCTGTTCCACACCTAGTCCATGAAGAACATGAAGGAGCTTGTTACCTGCTCCTATCTGCCAGGGGCTAGGTTAAGTGACATGGGAGTTCTCCTACCCAAAATTGTACAAAAGAGTAATGGCAGGCCTGTTATAATTATTCATACAGGCACAGATGATATTCAACATACTAGTGGGGATCAGATATTTTTGAATATATATTTATTTATTGAGAATATTGGATAACAGGTCAAAGACTCCTTTACAAAGGTTCCACATCAGTGAATACAGAGACACTGAATACAATAGTGACGGCTGGACAAATACAGCTACAATAATGAGCATGTACGGCAAACCGTACTGTATCAAATAGTTACAAGTAACAGAGTATAGCAGTTGGTGTTATACAGGTACAGAAAATTGCATAAGCAGGTACATTGTACTAGTGAAAACAATTAACAGATACATGCACTGCAGGTTGATGGCACCAGCCTGGACCTGGAAGTTATTTGATACCATATGAGGATTAGGCTGGACGTGGGATGTCCATTGTCAGACCAACGCATGCCCAGGGAAGCAGGACCAGTGTTTAGTCCATTGTAAATAGGGGATACAGAGTCTTGAGAGATTAGGCTTTGCAGGTGGGACTTGAATTGGCCAAGTTTAGGTTAAGTGAGAAGGGAATTTGGGAGGGAGTTAAGCCAGGCAGGGGCCCTGGTATCTATAGGTTCTTTGACCCAAGGAGGTCTTGCAGAGGGGTACCCGGCAGTGTGTTGTCACAGATTGCCAGGTGTGGCAGGCAGACAAGGGTGCTTGGAGTAGGGGGGTAAGAGCAGGTGGGAGTATTCCTGCTATAATTTTCTTAACAAAGAGGCAGGTCTGGTATTTGAGCCTCCCGTCAAAGTTTAGCCAGTTTTTGGAAGAGTAAAGGGTGCAGGTGCGTGTGAATTTGTCACAGCCAGTGGCAAGTCTACAGGCCTTATTAAGGGCCATCCTGATTTTGTTAAGATGTGTTGCCAGACGTCTCATAGATTATGATGTCATGGTCTATAAGTGACAGGACTGATGCTGAGATAGCTAGGTGAAAAGCTTCAGGAGGGAGGCAGCACTTGAACTGGTGAAGTAAGCCAATACACAAATTGACAGTGGTGCTTAGTTTTCAGATGTGGTCATGGTAGGTGAGTCCAGTGTCTAAGGTGATACCCAGGTACTTGAATGAGGTAACCTGCTTGAGGGGGTCATTTAGTGAGTTAAGTAAGAGGTAGCCCATTGTTCTTATTTTGGGCATGGGTGAACACCATAGATTTTGTTTTTTTGTAGTTAAGACTAGCCTATGTCACACAAACCAGGATTCAGCTTTCATAACTGATTTTTGGAGAGCATATCGGACAGTGGTAGGGTCAGTATGGGAGCTGTAGAGGACGGCACCATTGGAGTACAGGAGTAATTTACCAGGGCAGTCCTTGGGTAGGGAGTTGAGGAACAGGGAGAATAGTGGTGGGCCTAGAATTCAGCCCTGCAAGACCCCAGAACTGTCTCAGAGAGTGGAGGACTGTGTTTGGGTAAACCTGACTGTCTGAGTTCTCTTGGACAGATAGCTGGCAAACCAGCCAGTGGACTCGGGGGCAGATCTATTTGTGAGACAGAGTCCAGCAGAAGTGTGTGGTGCACCATTTCGAACACCTTTGAAAGGTCTATAAAAATGGCACCAGCAATGTGACCCATCTCAAGAGACCTGTGGAGGGCATTGTTGAACTCAAGGAGGGCTGTTGTGGTGCTGTGGGTGTTGTGGAAGCCATGCTACTGTGGACACTTGAGGCTATATTTGGAGAGGTAGTCAGTAAGATGAGTGTCCACAACTGTTTCCAGGGCTTTGGAGAGGGGAGGCAGTATTGAGATGGGGTAGTAGTTCCCCAGTTGGCTGCAGTCACCGCTCTTAAGAACGGGTGTGATGAGCGCAGATTTCCATTTAGAGGGAAACTGGCCAAGTGATAGGGAGCAGTTCAGTAGCCTAGTGAGTGGGTGGAGAACTTCATTGAAGGTTAGCCTAAGCAGCTTAAGATCCAGTGTGTCACTGCTGAATCATGATTTACTGAGGGCCTTGAGGAGCAGGGGGGTGGCTTCATGCTGTGATACTATTTTAGAGCTGAATGGGACAGTGGAGTGGGAGATGGGGTGCTGGAGGGGTGGGGAGGAATAATTAGGGGGAAGAACACTGCTTAGGTCACAGAAAGAGGCATTAAACATATTTGCAATCAGGGAAGGGTCTGTAGTAATAGACCCATTAGCACAAAGTTGGGAGGGGGGTGCAGTGGAGGCTTTGCCACAGAGCTCTTTGATAGAGTCCTAGAACTTGTGCCCTGAGCCCCAGGTCACATTGAGCAATGTTCGGTAGTATTCAGATTTCGCCTTATGGATATTCCAAGTGCATTTGTTACATGCCTCTTGGTAGTACTGCCTAGCAGAGGGTTTACCAATTTACAGAGCAATGTGCCATAGGTTGTCACATTCTCGCATTTGGTCTAATAGGGCCTGTGACATCCAGGGTGTATCAATCCCTTTGATGACCTGTTTGCTTAGGGGCACATAAAGGTCACAGGCAGAATTAAAGGTGTTGATGAAATGGTCTAGTACGGAGTCCATGTCCAAGGTGGTTGTGATGGGTGTCAAGTCACAGGTTGACAGCCATTGTTTAAGGGACTGAAGTTTGCCGGGTTTGTGATAGCGTTGGAGGATAGTTTTGGGAGGGGACTTTTTACAGTATTCAACCAATGACAAAGCATGATCACTCAGGGCATTGGGTACTACCCTGACCTGGGTGACTTTATGGAATGAGTTGGTGAGTACAAGGTCAAGGTTGGTGACAGTGCCAGTCCTCAGGTTGAGTCTGGTGGCAGTGGTCAGTAGTTGGGACAGTTTATGAGAGGCTGCAGCATCTCTAATGGATTCCCATGTGTCAGCCAGCCAATTTATATTAAAATCCCAGAGTGCAATGATTTCTGCCTTGTCAGGGAGTGTCTGGAGGTGGGCAAGGACAGAGTGGAAGGAACTTTTTTGATTCTGGGGAGGAATGTATACTGAGGAGAGGAACAGTGGGGGATCTTTTTGGTGCAAGAGTGATTTTCAGAGTGAGGGCCTGGGCAACATGTTTGAGGGCTGGGGATGGGAGGGTGAGACATTGTATTGAGTCCTGGATGTATATAGTGCACATACCCCACCTTTTTTAGAGGTTCTGTTGTCACGGTATAATATAAACCCGGGAAGTGAGATGGCGGGGTCTGGAGTATGGTCGTTGAGCCATGTTTCAACTACCGAGATAACATCAGGGTGATTCTGGGCAACCCAGCTCTGAAATGTGTCAAATGTGTTGAGGAGACTACATATATTAAGGGAGGCTACTATGAGATCCTATGGGGCAGTAGGCTTGGGAGGGAGGATTGGGTGGGTCCTGGGTTGGGGTGGACGTCTCCTAAAAGAAGGAGAAGGAGAAGGAGCAGAAGGATGCACATGGAAGCCAATTTTAGCCACTTCTGCACCAGCATAGGTGCCAGCAGGAAGGGGGAAGATCAATGCATAGTGGTAGGGATCAGCAGCTGCCAAAAGGAGGGAGAGGCAAGGCAGAGTAGTGACCATTGCAGTACTGTGGCAACACCAACAGGAGGAGATGTGGGAGGGGAGAGCATGGTCCGTCGGTAGGGTGAGTGAGGTGTTACCAGGGTGGAGGCAGAGGGTGGCTTGAGATGCCCACTGGGGAGCAGATATGACTCACCATGATGTTGGATGAGTGGTGTGTGACCTAGCAGAACAAGGGAGGATAGGACTTGTAGTGCAAGCCAAGATGCAGTAGTGGCACCAGCAGGAGGGGTCATAACTGAGTACAGGGTATGGGGAGGAGGTGAAAAAGAGGTTAAGAGTATTAACAAGCTTAGAGAAATTAGCCTGGCCCATTGGCTTAGTGCTGGTGTTACAGACTTTGGTGCAAAGGGTCCTGGGTTAGATGCCCACAGAGGAACAGTAGAAAAATATGGGAAATCATTAATGTTAGTGGAGGGGTAAAAGTGTAGGCAGGGAGTAGTAGAGTTTAAGGACAGTAAGCATATTGGTATGAGGAAGGAAAAATAGGGACTAGGAAGGGCACTGCAGTGACTCCTAGTGGTCACAGAGTATAAGCTGCAAATGGAAAAGTGGGCACTTAGAAATCAGAAGGGAAGGGCATGTGACCCATCTGAAGGGAGAAGGCTTCAATTACCTCTTGTGCCTCTCAGGTAGTGCCCACACTGACTGGAGAGCTGCTTCAGGCAGGAGAATTTTTTTTTTTTTGGTGGGGGGGTGGTCATGGAGGCCCTTAAAAAAAATAATCTTGAACATTTTCAGAATAATTCAGAGTGTAAATGTTATTATCAGAATTGCTTTTTTTTTTTAAACCAGGAGTAGCACACTAATCGGGAAGCTTTTTTACAGGAGCAAATGGAAGTTAAGTGACTTGCTCAGGGTCACACAGTATGTAAGTGGAAGCTGTGGGATTGAAACCCTGGTCTGGTTTGCTGTATGTCACCAAATTGCAGCTCAGAGCCTTAAACCACTGTGCTATACTGCCTTACTGCAGTATACTGCTTACTTGTACCAAGAGCATCAGATGCCCTAAATCAGAAGATCTCCAGAATAAATACTGTAATTGGATTAGAAGATGGTGTTTGATGAACAACTGGCAATATATAACGTCCTGGGAGACTTTTTTAAATAACCGTATCCTGTATAGCAAGGATCGACCACACCTTAACAGAAATGGCAGTAAAGTGCTAGGGGAGTTTTTCCAAAGCACAATCACTAAGAATTTAAACTGCTATGGGGGGGGGGGAACTCGGGTCATGATTCTTGATAATCATCTTAAAGTTATTCAGGGTGCAAATGAGGATGTGTGCATTCCCCCCAAGTCAAATTAAATGTCAGGGTATTAATTAATATATTACTACTGAATGAAAGCAGCATATAAAAGAAGATGGCATAAAGAAGGTCTGAACTTTCTTCAAAGCAAATAGATATTTGTGCAATAACTGAAACTTGGCTAAACAAGGAAGAATGGGATATACACATTAAGGGAGTTCATACAGAGGGAGATGGTGGGTAAATCAGGTGGAGGAATGGGCCCCTACATTGCTATACACCTTATACCTCAGAGGATAAACAGAAATTATCTGGATGTGGAACAAGTGTGGGTAAAAATCACTACTAACATGAAAGATATTTTATTAGGAGTGTGTTACAGGGCACCAGGTGTGAGCGAAATGGAGAATACTATATTTACAGAGGTGCTAGAACAGACTAGTTAAACTAGTAATTGTATAATTTTAGGAGCTTTTAATTTTCCCTGAATCAATTGGAGCAAGCTACAGGGTTCTAGTAGCCTGGAGAATAGGTTTATAGACTTCTGAATCGGTAATAATTTAGAGCAATTGGTTGTGAAGATGACCAGAGACAAGAATATATTAGATTTGATACGAAGTAATATGGAAGGATGTATGCATAATGTAGTAACCCCACCCCCTTGGTGGTAGTGATCATATGATGGTTATGTGCACAATGAAGGAAGTAATAAATAGAATTTCAGGTAGAGCTAGAATCAAGAATTACATAAAAATGAATCTAGCCAAGGTGAAACAGTATTTAGGTGCTTGGGACTGGGATAAGGAATTAAATGATAAAGAACAGGAGGAGTCATGGGAAATTTTCAAGGGCAAGATGCATTATTGTATGGAAAATGTTGTCCCCACAGTAAATAAATATGATAAGCAAGGGAGAATACCTAAATGGTTTTCAGGGAAAATAAAAAAGCTTATTGATAGTAGGAATAAGGCATATAAGAGTTTAAAGAAATGCCCCAATGACCATTGAGCTGAGAAATATAAAAATTTATCACTGAAATGCAGAAGAGCTATAACAGTAACTAAGGCTAAGGCATAGTATTAGTTGGCTTATTCTAAAGATAATGGGACATGTTTTTATAACTATATTGGTAGTTTAAGAACAGAAAACAAATATCTTTTCAACATATTGCATGAAAATAAAGTTATTGACAATGAGTCTGATATGACTAATATGTTTAATACTTATTTTTTGTCAATATACCAGAAGACAGATAATCATATTGAGCTGGGGGAGGGTGATGAACATAGACTATGGACAAAATATAAGGTGGATGTGGTAAAGGTTCTTGATAAACTAATCATATTAGATATAAATAAATCCTGTGTAGTGGATGACATCCACCCTATGTTACTACACAAGCTGGCTGCAGAATTGCCTGGACCACTTGCCCTGTTGTTTAATATGTATTTGGCTTCAGTCACAGTGGTGCATGACTTGAAAATAGCACATATCACCCCAGTACATGACAAGGGGACTAGGGTAATAGTGGAGAACTATTGGCCTATTAGTGTGACTTCCCAGGTTGGAAAATTACTTGAGGTATTTATTAAATTATTCCTCATAGATAATCTTACCAGATTAGGTATAGTTGATATAACACAACATGGATTTCACAGAGAAGGTCATGTGTCAGCAACCTCTTGAACTTTTTTTGAGCCTGTGAGCCAAGCCTTAGATCATGGACTTCCAGTGGATGTTGTGTGCCTGGATTATAGTAGGGCAATTGACTCTGTGTCACATTTACAATTGCTTGAAGTGTTAACAGAAATGGGAGTGGACACAGGTATCCTTAAATGGATACAGTCTTGGTTTGATAACAGGCTTCAAAAAGTCCCAATAAGGGGATATTTTTCTGACTGGGGCACAGTGACAAGTGGGGTCACACAGGGCTCATTTTGGGCCCTACTCTCTTCTTCACCTTTGTGACTAGTAGGCAAGGGCATGCTGGAATATGGATATGGAACTATGCAGATGACACCTAGGTGGGGGTTATTGTTAACAATAAAGATTCAATTAAGAATTTACAAAATTTCTTATTGTCCTTAGAACAGTGGGCCACTCTACATAAATTTAATCTTAATTAAAGCAAATGCAGAGTCATGCATTTTGGATATAATAACAAAAAGGCAGAGTATAAGATCAATAACAAGGTCATATGTGCAACATCGTGTGAGAAAGACTTGGGGTGTTCATCTCTGATAATCTGAGCTTTGAACTTCATAATAGAGTCAACAAAAAAAGCAAACAGAGTAATGGATAATAGAACAAGGCATATAAAAAGCAGAAAAAAGGCGGTCCCAATTCCTCTTTACAGGTCATTGATACGGCCAGTATTAGAATACAGAACCCCCTTTTCCACCCCAAAAAGTATTTTTAGTATTACATCTCTTGAATGAGTTCAGTGAAAAATTACTAAGAAGGTTTACAGTGTAAAGAACAGAACATATGGAGAAAGGATGCAAGCCCTGTCCTTGTATTTGAAGTTACACATGAGAGGGAGTGGAGATATGTTATTCATCTATGGAGCTACTATAGACGATGCCCTGCTGGAATCAGCAGGGTTGCAAAAGAAAGAGAACCACTGAGAACTGAACTGAGAGAGGGTATATTAGGTAACTGTTGGGGGAGAAATTTAGAATAAGGAGAAGAGGTTTTCGGTTTAGCCAAAGAATGGTGAGCATGTAGAATGCATTACTGGTGAAGTGGTAGAGGCACCATCAATTCAATAAATTAAAATGAGGTATGATGAGTTTATGGGGATGAGGTTAGGGATTTCTACTACTAATATGGCGGTGGATCTCTTATGGCGCTAGTGATATGATATGATAAAACTTTATTTTTATACAGTAACAAATAAATTAGAACCAAAGGCCCCATTTTCAACCAAAGTCTTGTTATTAATGTACAAAACATAAAAGACACAAACTATTAACATACAAAAAATAACATTAACATTTAGTGGTTTGACCTGTATTTACACCTATGAACCTAAGAACCTATGAACCTAAGGAATGGACAGAAGTGAAATTAGAAAAACAGCAACAAATTAACAAAGAAACAGAAAATAATCTATTCAGAGTTAAAGATTTACTGTATTTGCAGGGTGATAAGGCAGGGAAGCACTAGAAAACCTTAAAAAAATAGACAGACAAAAATATAATCACAGCTTTAAGGGATGAACACCATTATCTGGTTACAGAAGTACATGGTTCAGAGGATATCACTGTAAAATATTTTATTAACATATACCAGAAAGAACAGGATACAAATGATGTGGTAATGCAATAATTTTTGCAAAAAGCCCACTTCAAGCAGCTCTGTGTATCAGATAGTAATTTTAAGAAGGTAGAAATAGCCAAAATAATTCAATTATTGACCAAACATAAATCATCTGGCATTGATGGTTATACAATAGAATTCTATCAAGTCTTTGTGGAAGACTTACTTCCTTGGATACATTTAATGATTGAGGGACTGATAAATAGAAAGGGGCATATAATGGACACAATGAACGAAGCCAAAGTCCTTTTGCTCCAAAATGAAGGGAAAATATGGAGTACATTGAAAATCATTGACCTATAGCATTATTAAATGTAGACTATAACATTCTGGCTAAGCTGATAGTATCAAGGGTTTTGCCGACTTTGTCCCTTTCCATCCATCAGGACCAGTATGGATTTATTCCTGGCTACACAATGGCACAAGCTACTAGATAGGTACATTCCATAATGGAACTGGTTAAACTTCTACCTGAGAGGGATTATGCTTTAGCTTTGTATGCAAGTAAAGCATTCAAGATTGTCGATAGAAATTATATGCTTAACATTTTCTAAGTTATAATTATTGTTGTATAACACGTTAAATAAACGAATCAAATTGAAACAACAAATAAACAGACACCATGCTAAGGTTTGAAATAAACCTTGTAAAAAGCCTAAGAAATAAAATGCTATCAAAGATATATAAAAATATTGCAGCTAAAATATCGGTAAGAATACAGAAAATATGTAAGTGGCAAATAGAAACTGGAGTAAAATGTACAACTCTTCAGTGGCAACAGCTGCAGAAAGGAGCCAACAAATATTATTTTTCAGCAAAAAATAAGTCAATGCAAATTAAAATAATGAATAGGGCTTATATAACAATGGAAATAATTAATAAAATATTCCCTAATATCCCTTACAAATAGTAGCAAGAATGTAGAAAAATAGAAAAAGTTGCCCATAATTGTGGGAATTGTGAAATGTTCAATCGATGGTGGCAAAAAAACAGAGATAATGATTGTCAAAGTATCAATATTCAAATCCTAATTTTACCTGAAATATTAATATTTAATAACGTGGATATACTAAATCTAGCACACAAAAAACTAGAATATTCTGTTTAGGAACGATTGCCATGAAAGATTAATATTCAAGAATTGCTTCCTCCATCCTTGATTACACAGGTATGGTGGCTCAAGGTTAAAGAAACCTTAATATCTGAAAAATGATGGCAACAAATAGAAAACCCAGATGATCTAACTTGGAATTAATTTATGAATATGTTTCCACCATTAATAAGAATGTTAAAATAATATTGTAAATATGTATAAACTGGATAACTCCACTATTACTTAAAGATGCAAAATGGAGGGGGAGGAGGGATTAAACATGAAATAGACATGATATCATTATATATTATGCGTAATAAAAAGAAGACTGCAATACCGTATGTATGCTGAATATTTATGTAAGCAATTGTATTGTATTTTGAATCACAGAAAGGCATGTATTTTCATCATTACACAAAATAACAAAATATATTTTAAAGAAAACAAGATTTCAGCTGACATGGAAATCTACGCAGAACAAAACTCTCACTATAAACTAATTGTTTTCTGTATATTGTAACTGTTTACATATAGCACAAATGATCAGATCAGCACATCAGTTTTCCTTTCTACTTCATTTTTATGTTGCTTCCACACATGTGAAAGAAACATAGTGCCATCATCTGAGTTTTTGGAGGTGTGGCAGCCTTCTTCCAATTCAGTCTGTGTGTTTGCAGGTGCGGCCACAGTTCTCTAATCAAAGCTGCAGCTGTCTATGACAGCAGTTGAAAATGCAGTGGTCGTACAGTTGAAAGGGAGAGCTACGCTTCAGTGAGCAGTGATAAGATCGCGTGCTCATGCATGCACCCCCCCCACACACACACGCATGCCCGATTCTCTAACAGACACCCACATCACCCACAATGAGACACAACCTATAAAAATAAACACTTAAATATCATCATCCTAAAATGCAAATTTAGTCCATTCCAGGAAAGCAAAGTGCATGCAGTCCAGCTACAACTCTTTGCAATTGCAGTCCCAAAGCTTCGGGGGGAAGCAGGGTACCTCATACACTTCCCATTTAATATACCCAGAAATACAAACTATAGTAAAAATGCAGTATATGCATGCTGCTACAGTGAGTGCAAGATGTCAAAAACCTGAGTTTGGAAATGGCAGGGTTGTTCAGACAGCTCAAAATGCAGGCAACAACATGTCCCCTTCATTAACTTCAGCACTCAGTTATTATAAGAGAACACACAGCTGTACTTACACTGAAAGAGTCCAGAGATTCCCACCATTCGCTACTGGGTGAGAGAGTTCCAAATAAAGTTCCAGTCTGCGATACAGTCAGAGGCAAAAAACAAACTGAAAGCGAGAAAGAATGGAAGTGCCAGTCCAGATGGTACACATCCAACAAAGTCAAATGTATCTGATGGAGGGATTCCAGATGCTGAGCAGCAAGATGCGATGACTTCTGGGGTCTCACCCAAAAAAAGGACTCCCAAATCAAGCTAGCAAAGCAGATGCGCCCCTTCGATGACAGCAGTCAGAGCTTATTGGCTGGGTGAGGTGGGGCTGGGACGAGCTGCCCAGGTCTGTGGCTAAAGGGGCACCATCTGTCAGTCTGCATGGGAGAGAATAGCGAGCTTCTGCAATCAGTGAGAACAAGGCACCATCTTGGCTGCAGACAAACTGAGGTGGCCCCCATGCTACTAGTACAAACTCCAGGGCTCGTGTGCTGCAGACAGGCTGGAGTGCCATCCACAGCAGACACGAGTTCTCACTCCTCTCTCTTCTCCTCCTCTTTCGCTGCCTCCATGCTGGCTGCTGCTGCTGTGGGCTTGCATGTCAACTGGTGCTCTGACTGCCTGCAGCTGGTCAACCACCGCCACTGCTACTCAGGTGCTGCTGGGTGCAAGGGGCCTGGGTTGAGGGTGGGGATGGAGGAAGGGTGATAGACAGCTGTGTCAGGAGGAATTCAGGGAGGTCAGGTATATGTTAACAATGGGCAGGCCCTGTCCCTTGTGGGCAAGCAGCCTGCCACCCCTTTCCTCTTTTTGTCTTTCTCTCTGTGGACGTACAGGCTTGTAGCTCCTTGATTATGCTTTTTCTCAAGCCTGCATGTGTTTTAGGAGTCCAGACTGCCCTGCAGTAACCTAAGACAAACACTTTCTCTAGCCATCTGGAGAGCTCCTCCTGGCTTTTCTGCCAGTATCTCATCACCATCTGATGAGACAGGACTGTTAGAAATCAAGTCACTCTGTAAGAGCTGCTCTCTCTAATCCCCTTCTGTTAGCTGATTTCCAGTCTGTCTGTTTATTTGCGTTTGCATTAGATAATGACCTCACATAAAGCAACTATACCAAGACTTTCCTCTGCCTTATGGTGTTGACCCACCATTCTTATGTTAACATGACAGAAAAACTCATTTTAGACTATACAAGTACCCTACCTACCCCTTTTCTTCTTGCAAAATACATTACAGGTGGCCACTGCACCAAAAAGCCTTCCGCCAAACAAGTGCTTTAGAGTAAAGTCTTTAGTAAACATTTGCAGTCAAGACATATTTAGATGCAATTAAGCAAATGTTTATCGACTGGTCTCCATACATGTGCAGTGTTTACTATCAATAAACCATTTACCCATAACTACTAAAACAGGATTTTCCCATGATTAAACAAATATGTATATATGAATAGGACTGGCCCCATGACCGATCCCTGCAGCATCCCACTGGTCACCCCTTCTCCCTAGACTGCACCCCATTTACCACCACTCTCTGCCTCCTGTCAGCCAGTTTCTAACCCAGTTTACCACCCTTTCCCCCATGCCCAGCCTACCCAGCTAGTTTATCAGCGTCCTATGTGGGATGGTGTCAAAGGCTTTGCTGAAATCAAGGTAAGCGTTGCCCACTGCCCCACCCTGATTCACTTCCTTTGTCACCCAGTCAAAGAAATCAACCAGATCTGTCCAACATGATGTCCCCACTGTGAATCCATGTTGTCTATGGTTCAGGGCTCCAATGGCTTCTAGATGCCCCACTATCCTTTCTTTAAGTGATGTCTCCATGATCTTCCCCACTACTGAGGTGAGGCTGAACGGCCCATTGTTCCCCTCCTCCTCCCTGCTCACGGACTTGTGTAGAGGGACCACATGTGCCTTCCTCCAAGTCACTCGTGTTGAATAACTCAGTGAACATGGCTGCCAGAGGTACTGCTATCTCTCTTCGCAGTTCTCCTAATATCCTTGGGTGTATGCCATCTGGTTCCATCGCTTTGTCCACCTTCAATTTTGTGAACTCCTGCAAGGCTCTTTTGCCTTTGAATGGACTATTGTCTACCTCTTCACTCCCTTGGCAACTGCTGTACTGCTGTGGCCCTTGCTCCCCCCCCCACTCTCCTGTGAATACTGAACAGAAAGACACAGTGCATGTCTTGGGAGGAAGGCATGGAACTATCACTTCCAAATACCTAAACAGCACATACAAGCAAGCAACATTCGGCATTGACAAATACTTGTTAGTCTAGAAGTGAGATGTGAATTTAAACCATTTTAGCTCCTACTCTCTTGCCTTGTTAATTATCATAAAACATTTTTTTTATTTATTCTGGAATTTTGCCAAGAACTAAAATGAAGCTATTTCCATTTTACTCGTGAGAAGCACAGAGAGTTTAAATTAATTGCTTAGGGTCACACAGTATGCAAGTGGCAGTTGTGGGTTTCAGACTCTTGTCTTTTGGGACACCAGGTTCACAACTTGTTGCTCTAACTTCTAGGTTATATTGCCACCATAAACAATGCATTATGGCATGGTGTTGTGCATTGTGGTGCCATGCTGTTTTCCTCTGGAAATGTCTGCTAGGTTAGCATTGTCCTTTACTTGTCTGAGCTCAGGTATGATAGTGGAAGATGGTGCTTGCTGGATGGATTGGGGAAAGATGGTAAATTCAAATGACTGATCATTTGTATCCTGTTCGGCAGCCCTGCCTGGGCCATAAGAATGGGGAATGTCTGGCAAGTTGCATTTTTTAACAGGATTGGGTGCAGGCAAGAGTCACTGACCTGCTTTAACAATGCATTTACTTAACTAGTTTAAAAAGTAAACTGCAATACCGCTGTTAAGCATTGTGAGACCTAAGATACTACAGACTCCTCATGAATGTGCAGTTTATGTCTCCCATTCCATGTCATAGCTAAAGCCATTAAAAGGCTTATTTAAAGCCACTGCAAATTTAGGTAATTTATCAAACATTATTATTTATTTTTTTTTTTACCAGAAGAGACACACTAAGCTGAAGCTTGTTTACAGGTGCAACCTGGGAACACAAGGGAGTGAAATGATTTGTGCAGGGTCACACAGTATGCAAGTCTGGGCTGTGGGATTCAAACCCTGGTCTCCAAAATTGCAGCTCAATGCCTTAAACCACTGTGCTATACTGCCTCCACACTACATATCACATATTATGCTATCTGGTATGTATGACTGATATGGAAATAAACTAGGGTATTTAACAGCATAGAATAGTTCCTACCACTTTTAAAAATGTCTGTGATATTACAAATAGCTTTAGAGTGGGAGCAATGGGAAGGACAGTTGCACATCTTAAAATGGCAGATGATATTTGTAATTACAGCTTGTCCACCATTACTGGTGTAGTTTATTTATTTATTGAAAGAGTTTTACCAGAAAAGGCCACCTGTTCCAAAATAACCAGTTGTCAGAGGTGTCCCTGTAGTCACTTGATGTGTCAGCTAAGCTGTGTGCACAGGATGGAAAGTCTCCTGAACCCCATCTCTAATCCCACCAAATGTTAACACACACTGAAATTTAAAATATTTAAATCTAAATCAAACAAATCAAAAATAATAATCATGATGTACTTTAAAGAAGCTGTACACAATGCAATATCAGCAGCAATTCTGAATAAATCAAGCGAATCAGAGTCCAAGCGATGCCCTAAGTCATAAAAGGGGCGGAGTTAGGGGTGGAGTTTGGGGGTGTGGTTTAGTATTTGCTTTTCATCTCATCCAAAGGTGGCAACCCTATAGTGACACTGACTCCATTGGAAGGGTCCTCTAGGGAAATAGATGCTGAGCTTAAAAGTCTAAGAGGGGAAATGGTGGACATCCTATATGGTAAAGTATAATTCTGGTTAGAAAAGATTCAAGCTAAATATTTAATGTAGGGAGACATGCTTGGTTGCCTTCTAGCAGCTAGAGTTAAGGAATGGGAAGCCACTAGAACAGTCACCTCTATACAGTATGCTGCAAAACTTTTCCGCTACCAGTCCTTGACTTAGCACAGGCCAGGGAGTTAGCGACTCCCATAAGAGCATTTGAGATAATCATGGTGGTGCAATCTCTGCCCTCTGGTAAAACTCTGGGGACCAGATGGACTTCGGCTACGTTTTATCAGACACATCTCCATACTATACTTCCCATACTTCACATTTTTTTAGTACTATAATGCAAGAAGGGGTGTGTCACCCTCCTTTATACCAGGCATATATTACATTTGTTCCAAAACCAGACAAGCCTAAGGATTTACCTGGCAGTTATTGGCCTATAGCCTTGATGAATCAAGATATTAAGATCCTTATGAGGATTTTGGTTAATAGAATTTTGAGCATTGCCCTAACTTTAATTAGTCAAGAACAAGTAGGATTTATGCCTGGTAGGGAGTACATGATGCCCTTAGGAAATTACACCACATACTCAGTCATGCGCCGGATTCCCAACTATCCCTAGCTTTGATATCTTTAGATGCAGAGAAGGCCTTTGACAGGGTCTCCCATCCTTTCCTTTTTGCTACACTGGAGAAGATGGGTTTTCCAGAGGGCCTTCTCAGAGGCATCAAAAACTTATATACAGCTCCTACAGCCAGAGTATTGTGTAATGGCTATGTTTCCCAAGAGATTCAGTTAGAAAATGGGACAATACAAGGATGCCCCCTCTCGCCGATGTTGTTTAACATATACCTGGAACCCCTGTTGAAAGTTATTAATATGGACACTCATATAAAGGGGATTACAATAGCGGGGAGGGAGCTAAAATTTTCAGTCTTTGCAGATGATATACTTCTCCACTTATGAGATCCAGCATCAAGTTTTGAAGGCATAGTTGATATAATCAGGCAATTCTCTAAAGTCTCAAATTATAAACTAAGTTTGACTAAGACTCAGATTCCCCCTCTGGTGCCGCATGTCTGCAGGGCAGATTTTGAACCACTGCAATTACAATGGATGACAGACAGGATTGAATACCTGGGCATATGGATTACAGCTAGTATGGAGGATGGTGCTGCAACAAATATGGATGAGGTCCTTTCAGCAATTAGAGGGGACATACTCAGATGGAATTAGCTTCCTCTGAACATTGCAGCTAGACTGGAACTCATTAAAATGAACCTATTGCCTAGGTTATAGGATATTATATCCAATATATTTAGCCCCATATAGCATTTCCAAAACCTGGTTTGTTACATTTAAGAAGCTGCTCTCTAAATTTCTCTGTAATTCTAAGCCTCCTAGAAAAAAAAAACATATTATCCTGTGTCTACCACATGCCTTGGGGGGGATTAAACTGCCTGATCTTCATTTATACTATGCGGCAGGGCAGCTTGGTCTTATGATTCGATGGGTTCAAAATTTGGAAGGGGAGACCTATATACCAACCTGGCTACAAATAGAGAGGCAAATGTTAAATGATTCCAGCCTCTCTTCAGAAGCATAGCTTTTTGCTAATTTAGAGAAAGGCCTTAAAAGAGTATCCTGGAATCCAATTGCTAAATCGGCAAGGGCCTGGTGGTCATTTCTTACTCCTGCCCAGAGAAAGGACCAAATGAAGACCTGAGACCAACCAGTGTAATAATTGGGGGTCAGGTAATCAATAAATGCTGGGCTGATCAGCTGTTGGGTCTGAAACTAAAGGATGTTATCAAAGACAATAGGGTGGCTCTCCAGGCCTGGTGCGAATAAATGACTTTTTTCAGAAGGTTGCAACTCACAAGAATGCTGGAGGGGGTATGGAGAAGGCTTGGGGACCCCTCTGACAATCTGTTGACTTGGGACAATTTAAAGGAAATCGATCCTATATCTAACTCTCTCTCAAAAGTATATGAGGTGCTTCTGGACTATCTTAGCCTGAACTCTCCTATAAAGGTTTAATATTGGGACAGAATGTTGGCACCCTGGGGCCCTGCCTGGGACAATATCTGGAAGAGTAACAAATGTATACCTATACCCAAATACAAGATTATGCAATTTTTTTATTGTCTCTAATATGTATTTTACCCCTGTGAAACTATGTGATAGACACCTTAGACAGACAGACCTGTGTTTTAGATGTGAAGTTGGAATAGGTGACCTCCTGCATATGTTGTAGGAATGCAGTAAAATATTTCCTCTCTGGGTTGAAATTAAACAGCATATGGACCCTTTGTTGGATTACTCAGAATTTATACTTCTGGAAATTTGCATCTTCGGTGACCTCTTACAAATCTCAATTGCACACCCAAATACCATCTCTCCTTGATGACAGTGATTGTCAAATCCTTTTTACTACAACATTGGAAAGATGGCCATGTGATGCTTATGATCAATGGGTGAGAGACCTTATGGGACTTTGGGTAGAATAAAGATGAATCTTTACTTTGAGGGTAGAAAAGGGCTATATGCTAAAAATGGTCGACACTAGAGGTGATTTATTCACTGCAGTTTAGAAATACCCAAACACAGGCCTGTCTGTCAGGTTGTGAATAACAGGAGAAAGTTATGTTGGAGTGAGATACAGTTTATATGGAACCATGTTGGTTTAAATGGCTGCATTATCTGCTTTTTATTCTTGGGGTGAGGTGGTTTAAGTACAAGGGTAATAGGATGAAGGTCTTGGTCTGCTAAGGATTATAGGGGGATGGGGACTCTCTCTCTTTCCGGGGGACACAGGAGAGATCCACCTCCTGGGTGGACTACTACTTAGGCTGAGGCTCTGGTTTGATACTTTTAGTGGGTAACAGGATTTATGTAAAAGGGGTTACACCTATGTTAATTAAGTTTATTTGCTGATCCTGTTACCCTAAGATACAGATGCCATAGGAATATATCATTGTTATGGAGGATGGTCCCACTAGTTGTGTATGTATATAGGTGTTTTGTACATAGTAAACACAGTCAGTTTGGGATTGTATACCCTGGTTTGTCCAGGTATACGTATGTCTGTCTAAAGTTTGAAAAACAAATAAAGAAGTTTATAAAAAAAATAATTTTAATATATTTTAAGAGTAATAGTTTTTACCATGTATGCCAGGAATCATCAATACCATTGACTAATAACATTTTTCAATCTATGTTATGAACTAACATGTCCCTTAACAAGTGTGGTCCGGCACAGAACACTGGACCTTCTTTGGAGGGATCAAAAGTATGATTATCTTTCCAAGTGGAGACTTCACATTCATTTGTACTACATATACAGTACATTAAATATTTTCAGCAGCCATTTAATCAAGCCTTTCTATCTTGCTTGTTACACACACACTGATGTGGAATATTGTGTGTGGGTGTCTGTCTGTCTGTCTATCTGTCTATCTCTATTTCTGCACCAGTGTGCAGGCAACAAGTAAAACAGAAGGGTTAGATTAAATGCCTTCTGAAATTAAAAACTATGGTTAGAATTTACATTTTTACTGTGTTTGTTTGTTTTATCAGGAATTCTCTGTAAAGAAAACAAAATGTTATTCTGGCTTAACATGTCTCTCCTGGTTAAACAATTTTAAATTCCTCCTCCCCCTAATGCTATCACAATGCAACATCTTTGTCAGGATACAAAGGAAGTGACACGGCAGGAAATGTGGGGGAGGGAAAACTAGCATCAAAGAACTTTATACACATAACAGTGAGAAAACATAATGCCTAATCAGTGAAAGGAGGTCTGAACATATAGGATAGTATACGGCTTCCCATTCACAACAGGGTTATTCTTTAACCAGGTGAATACTATGACAACTGTTGACATCAAGAACAAAGCTTGAGATGTATTTTAGTCATCATAGTAACCACAAAGGTAAAGAATAGTCCTGTTATGAATGGGAAGCCATACACTGTTTTATACAGTGTATGGTCAAGCCCTAATTAAAAAAAAGAGCACTGTACAGAACAAAAAACTTGGCAACAGTGAGTTCATTTTATGCACTGTGACTCCCAGGAACCAGCAGTTCATGATCTGAGGAGACAAAATGCAGTCCCCATGGCAACAGTGGAAGTAGATCCACCGCAAACTGTGAACATGCCTTAATGCCTCCCCCCACCTCACCATACACAGCAGGTTTCTTTTCCTTTATTCTGTTTTTAGTGCTGCCTGGCCACTGAACCATCCACCCAGGTCATGGCCCCGTCCACTCGCTCTCCCCCATTAGCCGTGACTCCCAAAGACCCCCTGGATTACCCCCCAGTGTGGAGTTGCAGCACAAGCCCAAGAGCTGCAGACAATGGGAAAGGTCTGAGAGCTGGCCTGGGAGCTCAGTAGAGTGGAGGGCAGGCATCATCCTGGCAGCTGGGAGCATATATTTCTTCCCTTGTAGGTGGAGTGGGGATGTGCAATGATGAGCTGTGTCTACCCTGCCCCAGAGATTGCTAGGCATTGGCACTTGTGGTACTACTCAGCCTCCACTGGGTGTCCTCACAGTGCCGAACACTCCACCACCCTCCCCTCTGGAGAATGAGAGCAGTTATGGGATGCTCAATCTTTCTTCCCCCATCAGCTCTCCGATGACCAGGGTCCACACCTGAACCCAGATCATTGGTGTCACAAGCAGAAATTCAACTGCTGCAGCTGATGATCTGGCTCAAGCAGGTTTCTAATACAAGCAGCTCCCCAAGATATGTGGTACTTTAACCTCCGGTTAAGACATTTGTCTGAAAATGAAATTTTTTTCCCAGCTCTAATGCACAAAATAAGGCTCATAATAGCTCTGTGGAGCTGTTATTCAAAACTCAGGCATGCCCCGACCCAGAGCCATGCCCCAATGCATATACCTTTTGTGACCATGGAGCTGTTTAACAAGCCTTATTTTAAGAATTAGAGCCAGAAAAAAATTCATTTCAAACGAATGTCTTAACTGGAGGCTAAGGTACCACATATCTTGCAAAACAGCTCTGTAGTGTCTATTGCTCATGAAAAGGCATTGGGGTGTGTGTGTGTGTGTGTGTGTGTGTGTGTGTGTGTGTGTGTGTGTGTGTCTGTGTGTGTGTGTGTGTGTGTGTGTGTTGTAGCTGCTGTTTTTGTTGTGGAAAGGAATAAAAGGCTGGTATGCTTTAACTTGCTGTCAGCTGTGAAGCTTGAGGACACGTCTGTGACATCCGTATTACAGCAGAATGAAAAGTCATTCTGCTGCACTACGATTATTATGACTGCAGCAGAACAACATTTTAAAGCAAACAGAATTCTGTGAATAACTATATTCTACCATTCATTATAACTCCCCTAGCCTCCAACTCCCCACAGGGGGTCTATAAGTAGCTCCCGGTGCCCTCTCCTTGTCCTCATCCCCTTATCACTCTGTTACCTTACCCAACTAATCCATATATTCACACTCTCTCTCTCTACCCCTCCCTCCTCCTACATGCTGTCTCTCTCTCTCTCCTCCTAAATGCACTGACTCTCTTACTCTTCCTAAGTCAGTTCCTGTCTCTCTCTCTCTTTCTCTGCTCTCACTCTCCCCCTCTCCCCCCACTTTCTCCCTTTCTCCATCCACTCTGCTACCTCTCTTCCCTCCTACACCCTCTCTCCATCCTGTCTCTCCACACTACCTCACCACCTCCATCCTCAACCCTCCCTACACCACACAAATTGTTCCACTTCCCCTCCCTCCTTCTTCCTCAGTGATTTGCCCACTCTTCCCTCTTTTTGCCATGTGCAGCTCCATGTACCAGTACAGGACCTATGAACTACACCACCCTGTACCTACGAACAACTCCTTCTGGTACCAATGAACAACTCTTCTCTACCAGACTTAACCAGTCCTGTATCTATGAATCACCTGCAGTACCTATCAAGCTGGTACCTATGAATCACTCCTGGTACCCATGAACCACTCCTCACTGCCAGTCTGTACTCCCCCCCCCCATCTCAATGCCATCTCTTAACCTCTCTCACACCTCCCACACCCTATTTGTATTTCTGACAATGCCTACTGGGCTGCACCTTTTAATCTTTTACCTCTCCCACAATCATCATTAGCACAGGTCTGCTGTATCCTACACCAGCCTGTTTAGAGTATTTCAAATAAGATGTAACTTCCTGTCTAGAATCACCTAAATAGACGTTTATATGGAACAAAATGTTCAAGTTCACTTTATATGTCTGTATCATGTTGTCTTTACTTGTTTGACATGGAACCTTTGTAAAAGAGTCCTGTACTCAAAGGTTGTTTCCCAAACCATGAAATAAATAAGTAGATAATTAACACAGCTCTATCTCAACACACACTTGTTCAGTGTCACACCACATGCAGGTGTGGACCTCCCTCATAATCTCTCATCCACCCCCAACTCACATTATGGTATCTTTAGGACACAGAGTGAGCAGGGATCTTGTAAATCAAGACAAATAGTTCTCATTTTTCTCTGATACTATTGTAGTCACATTAATAAAATTTTATTGTGGCACCTAGATGGAAAAAATATTTT
Source organism: Neoceratodus forsteri (assembly GCA_016271365.2). Lineage (NCBI taxonomy): Eukaryota > Metazoa > Chordata > Ceratodontiformes > Ceratodontidae > Neoceratodus > Neoceratodus forsteri. The sequence goes on along the minus strand of CM057449.1, from coordinate 50,107,384 downwards.
TATCCTGCATCACAATTTATAAGCGTAAAGTAGCATAAGGTACTAACTGTTTTTACTGGGGCCCTTATTGCATTATGTGACAGTAACCTGCACAGTTCCGTATTGCATTATCTGACGGTAACCTGCACAGTTCCATACTGCATTATCTGACGGTAAGCTGCACAGTTCTATATTGCCTGGGGATACACTGTTCATCTCCTGGGCTATTTTTTGAACTGCATAATAATTATTAAGTAGCACAAAAGGCCTGTAATTGTATACTTGTTTGTGTTATGTCTTAATATAGGCTCTGTTATCTTACTGCTTAAGTTGTAGTGTTACAGCCTTTGTTGGTGTATACTTTTTAGCCAGTGCATGTCACAGCTTAATTTGAAGTGATACAGCCTTTTTGTGTATGCCTTAGCCAGTACATCCCTCTCTTCTGTACACTAGATAACTAGCTATTTACTTACTTGCCTTCCCTTGCTTTGTACTCCTGCTGTGTACTCTCCTCTCCTCTCCTCTCCTCTCCTCTCCTAACAAGACTGCCATTTTCCATCTTCCTAATCTGCAGTCCCTGTTTCTATGCTCCTTGGTGCCATTTATTCCCTGCCTTTTTTACCTCTTACTCTGGCACTTGCTCCATTTTAGTAGCCTGCCTCCCCTTCCCCTGCCCATTTAACCACTGCCAGCCCTAAGATCTCCCTCCAGAATTGCTAATTCCTGTCCTTTTGTCCCTTGTTCGCACCATCACCCCTCTCTTAATTCCAACCTGTCTCCTACCTTCCTTTTGTTCCCCTAAACTACTTATTCATCTGCTTCTCTTTGTCTCCCCCTCAGGAGCTTTCCATGCTCTGAGATGCACCAGCGCTGCCATCACTGACCTCTACCGACGCTTCCCTCACACCCTCCTGGTCCTGTCTCCTGGATCCGCTTCAAGGTAATCACCACCAAACTCCCTCAACTGCCCAGCTTCTAGCATCTCCTCTGATTGGTGCGCCTTCTGCACTGATGGCCCCTGATTGGATCAGAGATCAGCCCTCTCCTACCGACTGGAGCACCTGTTCAGTCGAGCCAGCCTAGCTGCTGCCCGACCCACAGAGCCCTGTAGCCGGACCTCCGGAGCAGCCGCTAGCCTGGGGATATGCTCTTTGTCTCCTGGGCAATTTTTTGTCCCACCCCCTCCACCTCCTCCCAGGCCACCTATTAAATATGCTACTTACCCCACCCCTTTCTACCTACTCCAATCCCTTCTCACATGTACTAGTCCCCCCTCCTCCACCCAGCTACTTACTTAACGCTTCTTGCGAGTGATTCTCTTCTCCCTCTATCTACATTACCCACATTAGGCAGCATATCTACCCACTCCCTACCCGTGCCTCCTGCACTTGGAAAAATGGCACAAACTACTACCCACCTAATTCTAATCATCTCCATCCTTCCTTTCCTCCCCTTTTAACTCCCCCTCTAAGTTGCTACCCTGCATCCCCCCCCCACTGCAGTGACTGATCCTTCAAATGCCCCCTATAAATCCACAGCATCTCTCCTGCCCACCATCTGGTCCTGTTTCTCTATGAGCCGCCCCTCCTTGGGCTATTCCTTTGGCAACCTCCTGGTCCCGCTCTTCCAATCCAGAGCCCACTTTCTCCACACTGCTTTCCCTACTACCTCCCCGAAACAGTGCATGGCCAAATCCTTGATACTCCATATTCTACGCCACCACCTAACCCTCGCCCTACTGCTACTTGTCGCAGGTGATATACACCCCAATCCCAGCCCATCACCAACTCCTGGCCCCGGCTACCCCTAGCCAAACCCCTCAAATATGCCACCTCTGACAATCAATCTGGCTACAGTACCTTCCCCAAGGGTTACACCTACTTCATCTAAACATTCATAGCCTAGCCTCCAAACTCGATCTGCTCCATTTTCTAGCCACCCACCATGCCCCTGATATAATCATCCTATCCGAAACCTGGATAAACCCAAACCTCCCAGACCATACTATCGCTATTCCAGGGTACACCATCACTCGGCAAGACCGGCCCACCAGAGGAGGAGTGGCTATCTACACCAGCTCAGCCCTTCCCTTTTCTGTCTCTCTTTCAAAAGCTGAACCAAAAGCTTACAAGCTGCTTATGGTTAAATTGACCCCTCCCTCCTCTTCACCCATCTTTGTAGCTGGTATTTATTGCTGCCCCAGCACTCCAGCCACAACAGTCACTGATCTTCTTTGCCAACTCGCGTCTCTTGCCCAATCGGGCAAACTATTTGTAATGGGTGACTTAAACCACAACTGGATAGCCCCCACTTTTAACAAAACCCAAACCAAGATATCTGCCCTCAACCTTACCCAAAGCATTATGGAACCCACAAGGTCAAATCATAAGACTGGAAACCACTCCCTTCTTGACTGGTAGCTTTCCTCCCATTCACACTGCGTTGTCAGCTCTGGCATCCTTCCTGACTCCCTTAGTGACCACCATCTAATCTACTTGGTCTGCAAAATCCACAGAGTCAAATCCCCTCCCAAATTTATATTTCAACGGTCATACAAATCCCTAAACCTCTCCCCTCTCCTGGAAGAACTAGCCCTCTCAAACTGGGACCCAATTTTAAGCTGCTGTAACATGGACGCTGCCCTTACACAATTCTGGAACACCTTCCTTACTGCCTGGGACAAACTCGCCCCCCTGCGCCGAGCTAGAGTCCGGGGGTCTCACCTTCCCTGGATATCGCCTGAGCTGATTGCTTGCCAACAACCCGGGGCAAGCCCTATCGCATTTACAAATCCAGGCTCCTCCCCAGTGACAATCTCACCTACCGCATGCTCCGCAACAAGTGCACAAAGGCCATCCGCTTAGCTAAGGCCGAATATTTTAACAACACCCTAAACGCAAACCTCAGGAGACCTTCTAAATTCTGGATAGTCATCCACTCTCTTTTCTCCCCCCAAAATTAAAATCCCCCTCCTCTCCTCCATGCCCAAGGGACCCTACTCTCCGACCCCCTTAAAGTAGCCTCCGAGTTTAATTTCTACTTCACCACCTGTGCTATGACTCTCCTAGATTCCCTTCTTCCTATAACCATACCCACTCCCCAGACAGCTACCCCCCTACCGCCTGGTCAGAACCCCTTTTCCTTCAGCCACATCTCCCCCATCGAAACCCTAGATGCCCTCCACACCCTAAATCCCTCTAAAGGTAAATCCCCTGATGGTTTCGCCAACAAACTCCTCTTCCTATCTGCCCCTGCCATCGCTACTCCCCTCACGGCCCTGCTAAATCTTTCTTTCATCTCCAAGCCCTTCCCCTCTGAATGGAAGCATGCCACCATCCTACCACTCCCTAAAGGAGGTGACCCTACCTCCGCAACTAATTACCGTCCCATCTCCCTCCTCCCCACTCTTGCCAAACTTAGGAACACCTAGTACTATCTCAACTCTTCAACTTTCTCTCAGAAACTAACTTCTTCACTCCATTCCAGTCCAGTTTTAGAAAAAAACACTCTTCCACTACCTCCTTACTAATACTCACTGACTCCATCATTTCCGGGATGGACAAAGGACAAATCACTGCCACTATTTTCATCGACCTAGCTAAAGCATTCGATACAGTATCCCACTCCCTCCTACTACCCTGTCTATCAGGGGCTGGGTTACCAGCGTCCGCTACAAACTGGTTCAGAACTTACCTTCAAAACAGAACTCAATCCACTAAAATGGCTGACTTCACTTTCCCCCCACTCCCTATTACCACCGGCATTCCCCAGGGCTCAGTCCTAGGCCCCATCCTATTCTCAATCCTACTAAATGATCTGCCTAACTCTTACTCCACTACTGCAATACACATGTACACTGATGATATGGCCCTCTTCATTTCCGGCTGTACCCAAGAAGAAGTCACCTTTAATCTTCAGACCAACTTCAACAAAGTACAAAACTGGTTTAACTCCAACCAACTCTCCTTAAATGCCAAGAAAACTGTCTCTATGTCATCCAGCACCAGATAGAGATTATCCAGACTTACATCCCCCTGATCTTCCATACCCTAAATAACACAATCCTTGAAGACCTTCCCTCCTTTACATACCTGGGGGTTTGGCTTGATCGTCACCACTTCTTCTCCCTACACGTGGACACCATCCTATCAAAACTGCACCCAAAGTTTGCTGCCCTCTATAGAAACTGGTCATGTCTCTCGCTCCCTGTGAGACGTAATATAGTCCAGAAAATGATTCTACCATCCTTCAATTACTGCGTTGTTAGTTACAGCTCTGCCTGTAAGTCCACTTTAGCCAGATTGGATCCCCGCTTTAATGCTTTCTGCTGCTTTGCCCTCAATGCCCCCCCAACCCATCACTGCGAGCTCTTCCATTCACTGATCCTTCCTTCCCTGAGTAACCAGCGCCTACTTCACTGTGCTGAATTTGTTTCTAACTTCTGGCTTGGTTTCCTTCCTCCCTACCTCGTATCCTCCCTATCTTCTGCCCTTACCCCCACCCTCGTCCTCAGGTCTACTGACTCCAGGCTATTAGCAGTCCCTCACAGAAGGACCTCCGCAGGCCAATCAGCTTTCTCTTACCTCTTTCCTAATCTCTGGAATGGCCTGCCAGCCCAAATCCACCATTCCTCCTCCAAACACTCGCTATCCTCTGTCCTCACTAACTTTCTTGCACTGAATTGTACCTGCCCCGACCTCCCTCCCTCCGATGGATTCTCTTCACCCCCTAATCCCCTCCTCCCTACATTCCTGACCAGTGGCTCGGTCCTCACCTAATTGTCTGGCTTATATACTACCCCTACAACCAACACTCTTGCTGTCTCATTCCACCTCCCCTTCCCCAAACCTACCTCCTCCCTAATTATCCTAGTGTTTACTTAACAGCCCTGCCACATATCCTCTATCACAAATCTCCTACTTCCATCTCCTGCTGCCAACTTGTTGTTCTTGCTTCAGTCAAATCTCTGTTACTGGCACTTATTTACCTGTAATCATGTATAATCCTAGTTGTGTATTCAGTTATGTATTACACTTACCTAGAGGCTCATGTTCTGTACCGTCCTCCTCAGGTAACAAGCTTGTATGTAATCTCACTCAATTATGTAACAATTGTTGTATTGCTCCATTCCATGCTCAACCTATTGACTGCTGTATGCATACCATCCTCCCATGCCCCCCCCGGTCGCACCATGAGACGAGCATCTTTTGCTCAGTGTGCCTTTCCTGGTGAAACATTTTCAATAAATAAATAAATATTGCATTATCTGATGGTAACCTGCACAGTTCCATATTGCTGCTTGGGCAATCAAATGAATCATTGTATTTTTAGATTTTGCAACATTGTAGCAGTGACTAATGACATAACTACAAGGTGCTTTACTAACTTTGAAAGAGATACAAAATAATCTTGACCACTTTGAACACCAATATACACTGTGACAGTGTTACTAAATAATAATAATGTAAGAAAAAACATGTTCTTTATGAAATATTGCTTTGGGTCCCTCAGACAGGAATTTTGTACTGTTTAGTTTTCTTTTTTCTTAGATACCTACTGAATAAGTAACATTGTTACTTTTCTTGCTAAACTAATTTAACTGACAGCCCTCTGACCACCCCTCTAGTTTATGTAGGACATTCTGCATGTTCCTTATTCCCTCATCACTGTCCATCATCAGGATGAGGTGTACAGTGCATAATAAAATAGAAACATAGACATTGATGGCAGATAAAGACCGCTTGGCCGACCAACTCTGCCCATTTACCGACCTACTGGATAAGCTGCAGATCCTAGTTTACTAACAGCCTATTTCTTCCTACACCCCACAAGAATTGCCTTATGTCTGTCCCATGCATTTGAATTCTCCCACAGTTTTAGACCCCACAACCTCCTCAGGAAGGTGGTTCGATGCGTCCACCACCCTATCTGTGAAAAAATACTTCCTCACATTGCCCCTGAGCCATCCCCCCTCTGTCTTCAAATTGTGTCCCCTTGTTCTTGCACATCCCTTTTTCTGAAAGATGCTACCCACTTGGACTCTGTTGCTTCCCTTGATGTACTTGAAAGTTTCTATTGTGTCCCCCCTCTCCCTCAAGGGTATGCATGTTAAACTCCTTTAGTCTTTCCTCATATGGCTTCTGTTGCAGACCCTGCACCATTTTAGTTGCCCTCCTCTGGACTGCCTCCATCCTGTCTATGTCCTTGCAGATATGGAGTCTCCAGAACTGGATGCAGTACTCCAGATGGGGCCTCACCAACTGTCTGTAAAGAGGGATAACAACTTCTTGTTTTCTTCTGGTGATGCCTCTCCCTATGCATCTTAGTATCCCACCAGCCCTCCTTACCATAAAAGAGAATTGCTGTGTGCCTTATTGTTAATATAAAAAAGTCCTCCTTCACCACCCTCTGCCATGATCCAGCCCCCAACCCAGTCTTGCCTGGTGCACAATTTCTAATAAAAAAATATTTCCCTCTGTACCCTCTGCCATGATCCATCCTACAACCCAACCTTGCCTGGTGCCCTATTATTAAATAAAAAAAAATCCTCCCTTCCCATTACAACCCAGTCAGTAATTTTAACATTCAGAATGAAAGCATTGTCACCAGCATAAAAAGTCCAATAGCATCTTTACATACAGTATGGTGAAAACTGGACTTGTCCTTACACTATCTCTAGAAAAAATCTTACAAATGCTAAATCTCTAAACATTTACCTGCTGCTCCAACAAGAATGCATGGGACAGACATAAGGCAATTCTAGTGGGGGGGGGGGTAGGAGGGAGCAGCCTGTTGGTTAACTAGTTTCTGCAGCCTATCCATTAGGTAGGGAAATGGGCAGACTAGATGGGCCAAGCAGTCCTTATCTGCCATCAAATTCTATGTTTCTATAGATCTTTGCAGAGGGAGGAGAGAGAGATGGATTTTTTTTATTAATAGTAGCCAAAGAAAACAAATCCTACTCATTTCAAGAGCATTCCTGCCTGTAGAGTTGAAAGAGAATGGAAGGGTGGATGTGTTCCAGTCCTTTATGGAAGGGCATGTTAAATGCCAACAGGCAAAACCCGGCTCAGGCAAAGGTATGCTAACATTGCCTAAGGGCTGGGGTGATTAATTAATTGCCAGAATTTACTACGCTCAGAGGAGCATTCTTTCTGTTTTCTTTTTAGGTGAACAAGATGACTGAATCTTGTGGAGCTTTAGTAGTGAAAGAGGGACGAGATGAGAAGAGACCATTTGGAGTTCACCTGGAGATTTGTTTGAAGTCTGGCGACCCGACGAAGGATGTAAAGTTTAGCTGTCTAGCTTAATGAAAAGACTGAATGTAAGGGGGAAGTTTACCTGTTTATATGGAGGAGCTGTAACTATATAACTGGTTTTGGAATTTGTTTTAGCCAATGCGTTAACTGCTGGACATACTTTTGGACTCCGGGTAAGGAGCTGTGTGTCAACAGCCGAATATGAAATGGGAATAATATTTCAAATCTTGAGCTCCAAATGATAAAATGAACTACAGGTGTGCTTGCTTCCCAGAACTTTGAGTCAGACTTGATCCAAGAGAATTTCTTTTTATTTTTTATTTTTTTACCCCTTTTGAGGTATTACTTAATTTTTTGAAATGCCCTTTATATGAGTAATTTTATTTGTGTTTTATTGCATAAAAATATAAATGTTGTGTATAATTAAGGAACTTGCTTAATAATGTAGGTTTTCCTATAGACAGTATGTGTTATCTGCTTAATTTGTAAATCACAAGTTATATGGCATTTTCAATTAGGACTGCATTAGAGTTGTCCACTTTACATTAAGTGGTTAAGTATACATCCAAGAGGAAGCAAAGAGGTGTTAAAGCAGCCTGTAGAATAATGATCTGATTAATGACCTTCAGGAGCTGTAATTACATGGCACAATTTTGTCAAGATAAAATGGCCTAATGAGAGGTCCTACCAATATCATTTCAATTAGGTGTGCACTAGGATTAGCTAGTAGGAGTGACTGGATTAAGGTCAATTCCAGGGAGGCATGGAGAGGCATAAGTCACATGGTGCCCCTATGGACGAGCTATATTGCCATCATGTCCGAGGCCGTTAGGTAGGCGTAAATGTGACATGATGGATAATGGTGGGGCCTAGAATGTGACATGTAGCACCACTTAGTGCCTTAAAAGTGGCTGACAGGAGTGACAGGATGGGGGATTATTGGGCCATGGAGCAGCATGCGCTGCATGGTGACTCAATTAATTGTCCTTCAAGGCCGGTATGTCCTGTTGGTAACAAGTAGGCACAACTGGAGCATGGTGTAAAACAGACAGGACCTTCCCATACCATGTAGTCAAATTAAGTGCCTCAAGTATGGCCATTCGGAGTAGTAGGCTAGATAGAGGTCCCAGGAGTGTGGAGCAGTATGCACTGCATGATACTTCTGAAGGATTTGCCTTTTGTGCCAGCGCACCTAGCTGGTTTCCAGGTGGGCATTGATGGTTTGCTATATGATTTGGTGGGATGAGCTCTGTGGGTCAGAGTAATCTGACTTAGTGAATGGTTGAGGAAGCTGTGTCTTGGCCTTGTTCCCAATATTAGAAAAGTATGCTAGTTAGCGAAGGAAAATGTTTTGGTTTTTGAGGGTAAAGGCTGGTCACAGTGACCTGAAGTGAATACTAACATACTATTTTCCAGCAGATTAGGCCTTACGGTCTATCAAGTCTGCTCGAACCTAAATCCTTAGTTGGGTGCCGAGACCCTCCCATCCCTTGTGCTCCAGAAACTCCTATCATCCATCCCCACCCCCCCGGGACAGGCCATCATCTGATACATCCACTTTCTGTGTCTGTCCCAACCTCTCTTGAAGCCCTCCACTGTGGATCTCTGAACCAGCTCACCAGGCAGTGCATTCCAAGGGTCCACCACCCTCTCAGTGAAAAACCTCCTCCTCTTTTCCTCCCCACCCTTCCACCTTCCAGCTTCAAACCATGCCCTCTGGTAATACCTCCCTGCTTTAGTCTAAATATTCCCTCCATGTTTACCCTATTTATTCCCTTGAGGTACTTGAAGACCTCAATCAAGTCCCCCCTGTCTCTCCTCTCCTCCAATGAAAACAGGCAGAGCTCCTCAAGTCTGTCCTCATCAGTCAAATCCCCTAGCCCTTGTATCATCTTTGTTGCCCTCCTCTGTACCCTTTCCAGGAGCTGTATGTCCCTCTTCAAGTGTGGTCTCCAGTACTGTACACAGTACTCAAGGTGTGGTCTAACCAGTCCATTGTACAGCGGCAGAATCACTTCCTTGCTCCTAGAGGTGATCCCCCTTACGATGCATCCTAACATCCTGTTTGCCTTGCTAGCTGCTCTTCTGCACTGCTCAGAGTTATTCATACATGTATCCATCATGACCCCTAGGTCTTTTTCCCCTATTGAGGCCTCCAGCGCCTCCCCTCCCAGGGTGTACCTGTGTTTAGGGTTTCCCCGACCAAGATGCAACACCTTGCACTTGGTGATATTGAAATTTAATTTCCTTGTGTGAGCCCAGCTTTCCAGGGTGTCCAGGTCCCCTTGCGGGCCAACTTCCCCTCTTCTCCCTCAACTACTGCTCCCATCTTGGAGTCATCCGTGAAGAGACACATTTCACACCCTATACCCTCCCTGATGTCCGATATGTATGCATTAAACAGGATCGGACCCAGGACCGAGCCCTGTGGTACCCCACTACCTGCCTCTCTAGGGTTCAGAGCTCCCCTCAGACCACTACTCTCTGAGTGCGTCCAGCTAGCCAGTTTTCAATCCATCTGACCATCAAAGGCCTACTCCTAACCCCATCAGTTTCTCCACCAGACCATTGTGGGGGACAGAGTCAAATGCCTTGCTGAAGTCCAAGAATAATACATCCACATGCTTACCCCTGTCCAGTTCTGATGTTACCCATTCATAGAACTCCACAAGGTTGGTTTGACATGATCTACCTGGCACAAACCCATGTTGCCGACTATCCAGACCTCCCACCTCCTCCAAGTACACCCCCAATCATTCCTTTAGTATACTCTCCATTAATTTTCCCACCACCGAGGTCAAACTGATGGGTCTATAGCTCCCTGGTACTTCCCTCGACCCCCCTTTATGGATTGGTACCACATGTGCCTCTTGCCAATCCCTAGGTACCCTCCCTGTCTCAAGTGACCTGCTGAAAAGCTCCGCCAGGGGTGCAGCCAGTATGTCAGCCAATTCCCATAGTACTCTCTGATGAATGCCATCCGGCCCAGGAGATTTGTCTTTCTTTAGGGCCTTGAGGGCTAAGCACACCCTTTTGGCAGAGATAGCATCATCCGTTCCCTCCACCTTACTGGTCTTTTCATCCTTATCCAGATGTGACACCCCTGGGGTACCTTTCCCTCCCTCTTGCTACATTTCTGTTGCTCCCCTGATCCCACTCCCTGCCACTTCTATCCCCTTCATGCTTTGCTTTGCTTTGTAGATATCCCATCCCCCTCCGTAGTGAACACAGAGGCAAAGTACTCGTTAAATACCTCTGCCTGGTCCCTCGCCTCTTCCACCCACCCTCCTTCTGATCTCAATCTGCTGAGATGGCCCTTAGTTTTTCTCCACTCCCCAATGTACCGGAAGAACCCCTTTTCCCCTCCATGTATCCCCTGTGCCAGCCGTTGCTCTTTACTGGACTTTGCTCCCCTCACCATACGGGTGACTTTTCTAGATGCAAGCTGGTACATTTCCTTATCCCTATCCCCTCTTCTTGTTTTATATTTTTTGTAGGCCGCCTTCTTTTCTCTGACTGCTACCTGTACCTCACTGGACCACCAGCATGGTTTATGTGACCTTGCTCCCTTACGTTTCAACTTAGCTCAGATCCTGACTGCCTCATGAAGTCCCCATTTTATGACCTCCCATCTCCTTTCCGCATTTGTCGTTGAGGTAATCCCCTTCAAGTGATCCTTGAGAATATTTCCCATGCCCATAAAGTCTGCCCCCCTGAAGTTCACTGCCAGTGTCCTAGATCTCACCCCCACTTCCCCCATGCTTATTTGAAACCAGACAGTATTGTGGTCACTCCCAGTCAGGGGGTCCTGTACAACCATGTCCCTTACCAGATCCCCATCTGCCAGAACCACATCCAGGACATGCCCCTCTCTTGTGGGCTCCATCACATGCTGTGTTAAGAACACATACTGGAAGCCATCCAGCAGCCTCTGCTCCCTGGCCACCTTAGAGGACATGGTTCCCCAGTTTGTACCTGGCTATTAAGGTCCCCCATCAACACCACCCCTTCCCCTTTTGGACCACACTGGGCAATGATGTTGTCCAGCAAACCATCCTCTAGAACATCACTCATCCCGGGGGGCCTATATGCTACTCCCAGCTTGACCTTATCTCCTGCTGGGGATCATAAGGTGACCCATAAGGCCTCCACGTTTCCCTCTGTCTCTTCTGCCATAGCAATATCTATGTCATCTCTAATGAACATAGCCACTCCACCCCCTCTGCCCTCCTTTCTATCCTTCCTAAGCATAGTGTACCCCCGTACATTTAGGTCCCAGTCATGGTTTTTGTTGGCCCAAGTCTCCGTGACTGCCGCCACATCCACCCCCGAACAGCATGGCCTGGAATTCTGGCAACTTGTTTCCCAAGCTCCTGGCATTTACTAACACCAACCCCAACCCCTTATCCCTGATCCTCTTTGTCGAACCCCACCCAGATTCCTTATACTTCCATCCTCTCCTGATCCTCCTGAAACCTCCACCTCCAGTCTGTTTCCCCTTCTCCCCGGGCTTGAAGGCTACTCCCTCATCTGGAGGAGAGGGCTTCTGATCAGCCCCTCCCTTATCCCTCCCACCTTACAAGTTTAAACCCCACCTTTCTTGTATGTAGTCAGCCATCCCCTGTTTAAGGACTTCCTTCCTAATGGGGCAAGATGAAACCTGTCCTTGGCATATAGTCCCTTATCCTCCCAAACTCCATCTAGTTCCCTAACACCCCAACCCATTCTCTTCACCCCACTTCCTGAGCCAGTCATTAACCTCTGTGATTCTATTTTTCTCCACTGAGGCCTTTGGTACTGGCAAAATCTCCAAAAGAAAATGTTGCATCCATTATCCCGACAGACTCTGGCAAGTTCTTGGAACCTTGCTTAGATTTCCAAATGCTATTTCCTCTAGATCATTAGTTCCCAAATGCACCAGGAAATCCGGTTTCCCTCCACAATCCCTAACCATTTCATACACCATGAACTTTGCTCTGTGCACTGTCAGCCCAGAGATACTCACTACCTTCACCTGGCTATGGCATCCACCCCCCCTGTCCCTCCCAGTGGATACCCCTAATCATCGAGTCTCCCAGTAACAGAACCTTAACACCGCCATCATCCTTATGGTCACCTCCACTATGCCCTCTCAGCCCCACTTACCCCCCCTTTATTTATGATCTCAATTTCATGGGAGTCTTCCTGCCTTATTAGAGACCCCCTTGTCATCCTCCCCTTTCTGCCTCCCTTGCTATTTTGCCCACTTAACTCAAACCCCCTCTGAATAGGTGTCCCCTTTAACCCTCTCTTATTTGAACCATTTATCCTGGCCCTGATGGTTTCCCCTTCCTCCACACCACCATCCTCCCCCCTTGTAATAGTACCCCTGCCTCCAGAGGCTCTCTGTGGGTCCCCTTTAGCTTGGGCCCCATCCTTGGTACTGACCTCCCTGCTGAAGGGGGAGCTCCTCTCTCCCACCTCCTTGTCTCCCAGTTTCTCTCCAATCATGCTCTCCTCCCTCATGTCTGGAATATGTTGCATCTCCCTATTTGCTTAACATATGTTTCCTTCTCCCTCTGGGACTATGTCTATCCTTTCCACAGCTGGTCTGTGATGCCCTATGGGTATCCGACTCCCTCCCCCAGCCTCTGTATAAGTTTCCTCCATTTCCACCAACCCCTTCCTCCTCTAGGTTGCTTAGTAGCTCAAATTTATTGTGACACTCTATGTCAGCCTCAATCAAGTAACCCGAGTTTCCCTGACTGCATCTCTAAACTGACCCTCTTCTTCCTCTCTTGCACTGTTCACCTTAGGAGCTCCCTTCCCACAGTCTGCTGTTTTAGGCTTCCGCACAGCAGCCCCTCCTGACTCTTCCCCCTCTAGTCTCTTTGTATTCAGAATGTTCACCCTGTACGCTTTCCCCTTAGCATCAACTTTCCTATCTAAGGGTCCTCTGTCCCTAATATCCCCCCCTCCTGCTTGCTGTAACATAACGTCCTGTAATTTCAGAGCGTTGCCCCAGCCTCCCCTCAGCCCCACCCATCTGCTGCCCATAGCCACACCTCTTATCCTTGGACACCCCCCCAGCTCCCACAGCTTACTCCTTAACCAATATACCTCACTCCTGATACAAGATAGCTGTCTACAGAGTGGGCAGTCTCCTTCTCTCCAGGCCCAATTTAGAATTATTCCCATCCCACAGCCTGAGCAGCCTACAACCCTTCCAAAGATGCCTGCCATGGTGGAATATGGCCACCCTGATTATCCCCCTCTGTTTATAATAGCATACCCCCTTTTCTCAGTCCCTTTCCCCTGGAGTACAGTTTCTTTCTATACTGACTGTAGTTATTTACAAACCCAATTTCAACCCCACCAATAAAGTTCCCAAGTCTCACAAACACATACAGTCCAGTGTGTGTTCGGTCCCACTAACAGTGTGTGTAAGCAGACATCAGGTACCGTATGATGTCACAGACCCACCAGCTCCTGTTGCTCCGAATTTCAGTCCCAACCAGAAATACTCAGCCCTTCAATCCCAACCCCAGTGGCTTTTCAGTATTTAAGAAAGCATACAAAACAGGGTGGGTGGGTGGGAGGGCTCTTACCAAACAACACATTTAAATTTCCCTCTAATTATCCCTGCCAAACAACTATCCCCAAGCCTCCAAAGTTACAATATCACAGCCCAAGTAACAGTTCTAATTCAAGGTAATAATTTTTTAACACATAAAACTAATTTCACTTACAAACTATTCAAATATTTCAGTTAAAACAGAATATAACTGCAGACCTCTTTCCTACCAGCCTGCTGTTTAAGCTCCCAAGTGAACAAGTTTTTTTCCTGCAGGTATGTAAATCCTACCATACTCGGCATTAAGCAGAGGTAGGGAGCACTACTTGTGGCTAGATGTCTCCATGTAATTATTAAGAAGGTCAGGTATAACTGGCAATAAGGTAATTCCTAATGGGGCATCTGACTAATGTATGTAAATTATGTGTGAGTCACAGTAGTATCTTCGTGAGTTGACACTTGGTCTGTATAGTGCCCTGAAGCTAAGTGGGTGTGTATTACACATGCCCTCAGTAGGGCCCATAAGAGGCCACTGGTGTCTGAAAATGAAGGAAATTTGTGTTTACAGGAAAGCATGCAAGGTTAAGAGGACTCAGATGTGGTTTTTGACTGATGCTGGTTTATAATTCCTGCTATCTTCGTGATGGATGGAGGCTCAGAGCTAGCGACTGTTGCAGGCTGCCTCTGTAGCTTGTTAAGGGGGTGGATATACTTGTAATTTAGGTGTTCTGTGAATTAGGCCTAGAGATCTGCTTAATCTCTCTAATCTCCATGTATGAATATCTCTGCAGATTAGTAATAAACCTGATTTGGGGTGGAAATGGATGATAAGCCCTACTCCTATTGGGGGACGAAAGCTTATGCTATATAGCTGAAAATAGTATTTATTGAAAACAGGTATACTATTATCCATAATAATGAATAACTATAAATGGCGCTTCTCTGCTAGTCACAATAAACTGGTGTTATCAATTATAAATGTGACACATTTTTAATTGTGAACATGAATATGATATGGATGTGAAGACAATGGTGCTTTTATTTGTTAAATGTTTTAATTGAGTGTTTGCTATATGAAATGTGGATTTACACATATTGTACTGTATGTACATTTTTAGAATATTGTAATGGCTTTTTAGCTGAACAATAAAATCATTATTATTACTCATTTTAATCTCCAGGCAAGCAAGGAAGCAACTTAAAGTATGGAAATCTTTCTGGACCTTTTTAAACATGGGTGAATGGACACCGCAGAATAAGCAGATAAAGCCCTTTCACTTCCTGATTAATACATTTATAAAATTCATATCTTTGTTGCAGTATCTGGTAAATGTTTCAAGATTTAGCATTTGTAAAATTCTTTCCGGAGATAGTGTAAAGGCAAGCCCAGTTTTCACCATACTGTATAGAAAGATGCTACTGGACTTTTTATAACCAGGACAATGCTTTCTTTCTGTTAAATTTGCTGGCTGGGTTGTAATGGAGAGGGAGGGATTTTTTTTAAATAATAGGGCACCAGGCATAGCTGGTTTGGTGGTTGGATTGTGGTAGAGGGTGGAGAGGAAGGGATTTTTTTATTGAGAATAGGGCATCAGGCAAGGATGGCTTGGGGGCTGGATTGTGGCAGAGGATGGAGAGTGAGAGGATTTTTTTTATTATTAATAGGGCACCAGGCAAGGCTGGGTTGGGTGTTGGATCACAGTAGAGGGTGGAGAGGGATTAATATTTTTTTTATTAATAGAGGCCAAAGAAAACACATCCTACTCATTTCAATCTCCAATCAAGCCAGGAACCAACTTACAGTATGGAGTCTATGGACATTTTCAGAACTTTTTAAAGAGGACTGAATGAACATTGCAGATCTAGCAGATAAAACTCTTTTACTTCCTAATTAATATGTTTATATAATTCATATCTCTATTGGATCAGCTGGTAAACTTTCTGAGGTGTAGCATTTGTAAGATTCTTTCCAGAGGTTGTGTAAGGGCAAGTCCAGTTTTCTCCATGCTTTTTGTAAAGATGCTATTGGGCTTTTTATAACAGGGATAATGCTTTCATTCTGAAGCTTGTTTACCGGCTGGGTTGTAATGGAGAGTGAGAGATTTTTTTTTATTAATAATAGGGTACCAGTTAATCATAAACCCTGAATTAAAAACTTTTTTGTAACCCATTTTCATTGTGTGGGACTCAATAGATGGAGAAGAAAATGGCAGCTGCCTTGTACATATTTAGAAGTGCATTTCAAGAAGGCTGAAACTATTCTCCTTTGTCCAGAAAATGTAGTAAATGGAGCGGTAGTGATTGCATGCTAACAAATAAGAAGGTATTGTGACAGTGTGATTCTATTTCTTATCGTTCTCATCTGGTGAGTCATGATAGATTTGAGAGATGAAATCTTGTAGAGCCTTTGAATTATTTATGTACTTGACACCATAGTCTACATATCCACACTTATGAATGACATTTTGTGACAAACTTCAACTCTCTTCTCAGAAGAGTCATCATGGATCATGTTCCAATATTACTTTAACTTTCTATTCTAGTCATGCTGCAATCCAGGTCATGAGGGGCAGTAGGACAGGCTGTCATCTGTGGTCATATGGTGCAGTGGAACAGACCTCCCTCACCCTCTATTTTTGGTGAGCTGTGTGCATGGGTATCCTGTGATGATGGTGACAATGACTAAGCACCTACTGAAAGGATGACTCAATCATGGCACCTGTGGATGGGGTGACTGGGGAAGGTGGGTGACCGGATGGTGGAGGTGGGTGAAATAGTAACAGGATGTTGCTATATGCCTATGCATGTGGGGGGCAGCAAGCTGAGCATGGGCTGGTGGGGCACAGAGGGACTGTAGTGGGTGGTGCTGTGGTGAGCTGCTGAGCTGTGTCATGGTGTCACGGGTTGGTTCATGGCTGAGGCAGGCATGGTGCTGGGTTTGGGCCAAGCATGGGTGCCTTTTGTTGCACCAAGCCCAGTATGTTTATTTGTCCCCAAATTGCACCCCACTGACATGCACCCCCTGGAGTTTAGAATCTTTAAGAGGGGGATGCAATCCAATTCCCCAGTGCCATGTTGCTGTGCACCAGGGAGTCCATTGCCAAAAAAAAATCTTTCGGCAAAGTGACTTCACCCTAACGGTGATCACAGATAGGCAATTGCCATTATCAAATAACACTGTGTGCATTACATTACTTTTAATCACCAATACAGTAACTGAAGTGTTTTTTTTTTTTCCTTCATGATTCAGCCACACTGTTTGCACACAGCTCATCACAAATACAGGATGCGAGAGGTCCAGGTCACAGCTTGATCAGAAAAAAAGTTAAAATGAAGTAATAATGGTACTGTACATGATCCATGCTGACTCTTCTGAGAGAAGAGTCAAGGTTTGCCACAAAATACAGTTCATAAGTTTGGACATGTAAGGTGTCAAGTACATAAGTAATTCAAAGAATGTACAAGATGAGGAGGCATAGAGGTTCTGATGAACAAAGAGCATTGAGAAGTGGTGTGGCACCTTTTGTTCCAGTGAGGGTCAGAATTGGTGGCACATGGAATCCCCAAAACCCCCCTTTCAGTCCTCCACTGAGTTCCTTTATTGGCAAAATAAACAAAAAAATGAGAAAATGAAAGCAAAGCAGAGAGGTTAGACATAAGGGACAGGTGTTTAACCTAAGGCTGCCTCAATTGCCAACTAATCAGAACCTTGACAAACTAAAGGAGGCATGCCAGTGGTGATCTTTGTGGGTTTGTTCACTGGAGACAGGGGGATGGCATGGCTGGCAACATTCCAGTGTTGTACAGGAAAGCCGCTAACCCAGGATGGGTCTGTGTCTGGCTACTGAGGTTGTGCTTTGCTTTAAAAAAAAAAAAAACAGCAATTTGATTCTCCAACATTACAGAGCCTTTTTTGGGGGGAGGGGGGATGTTCAAACCTGAAGGTACTACTGTGGACTATAAACTGTGGGGACACCTACAGGAATATTTCCACTTAGAAAGGTAAATGTAACAAAAACAGCACCATCTGGGTATTTTAAGCTAATGTTAGGGAATTTAATTTATTAAGAACTCAGCCACATTCTTACTGCATTAACCATGTAATGAGGTATTTATCAGTACCACTTAATGTACCGCTCGGTATATCTTCTTGGTGTACTGCGTCTATTGAGGAATAACTCATTGCTGGTAAACTTTTGTGTAACAAGCACTGTATATAAAGCAGAACATCACATGCCTAAAATAGGAAATAGACATTGCCCCTATTTAGCACTTGCAGACGATACTGTCATCATTTCAACTAAAGAATTAGGGTTGAAAAGAATGCTAACTGATTTCCACCAAGAGTGTTGAAGGGCATCATTGAACATTAATGTGAAAAAAACAACAAAATTAATGATCTGTGGGAACAATAATAAAATGGGATGTGTTTTAAAAATAGGAAGAGATAGGACAGAACAAGTCAAATAGTTAAGGTATTTGGGAATAATTTTGATGAGTGAGCTCTCCTGGACAAACACATTAAGGAATTAGACACAAAATAAAAACAAATGTCAGCATTATTTGGTTCTGCATATTAATAATAGTAATAATAATAATAATCTTTATTTTTATGGCGCCATTCAAGAATCAAGGTGCCTAACAAGCAATTAAAAACATATCAAGTTTCTTAGCAGCATAAATAGAATAAAACAGATGGTACAACTAAAAATAAAATTAAGATGAGTCAATCACCGCATGCTTGGTACCATAGATGTGTTTTTAGGGCTTGTTTAAATCCCTCCATGGTCATGCACTCCTGTAACCGATGGGGTAGAGAATTCCAAAGGGATGGGGCCACATGCATAAATGCCCGGGCCCCATAAGATTTTAAGCACACCCTTGGAATCTCTAGCAACCCCTCATCAGCTAAGTGGAATGATCACCTAGGGCAGTAAGGGACCAGAAGCTCTTTCAGGAAGTCAGAGCCCTGTCCATGTAGGGCTTTATAAGTCAGAAGGCTGACTTTGAAAGTAATCTGCCTCTGTACTGGCAGCCAGTGCAGACTGCAAAGCACCGAGGAAATATGACAGGATTGGAAAGTTCCCATCAAAAACTAGGCCACTGCATTCTGCACTTTATGCAAGTGGCAGATTTCCACCCTAGGTACAGGGAGTTGCAGTAATCCAAGCACGAGCAAACAAAGGCGATGACCAATGTTGGAAGATCACCAGATGGAACAAGATGCTAAATCCAAGAGATATTCCTCAGATGATAAAAGGAGGTCTTGACAATGGCTGACACTTGCGAATGCAGTGTCAGCCCTTTGTCAAAAATTACCGCCAGGTTTTGCACCTGTTCAGAGGTCAGGAGTGATAAGCCCCCAAGAAAAAGTCCTGAGGGCGAACCTACCTCCAACCCCCCTATCTGGTGACACGGGTCCACAACCGGCACCTCAGTTTTTTCCAAGTTCAACTTCAACCAGCTCCAATCCATCCAGTCCTGGATTTCTATGAGGAAGTTATTAAAGACTGAGAGAGCTCCATCCTGGTCAGGTGCAAAAGAGAGGCAGAGCTGGGTATCATCAGCATAGCAGTGAAACCTCAGCCAATTCCTTCTTACAATGTCTCCAAGGTGCAGCATGTACACTGCAAACCACATCAGGGACACCACCGATCCCTGAGGGACCCCACATGACAGAAGGATTGGGTCCAAGGAATAAACCCCAGACACCACCCTCTGGGTTCATCCAGTGAGGAAAGATATAAACCACCTGAGGACTGCACCCGACAGACCACAGATGAACCTCAGGTGACTGAGCAGTACCTCATGGCCCACAATGTTAAATGCTGATGAGAGATCTAGAAGAACCAAGATAGAATGATTTTTCTGAGCTCTAACCATCAGGAGATCATTCAGTACCTGAACCAGCACCATCTGAGTACTGTGCCTCTTATGAAAACCTGACTGGAGAAGTTCATAGGTGTCATGGATGGTCAGGTGGTTCTCCAGTTGTACGGCCACTATCTTCTCAACCACCTTCTCTAAAAAGGGAAGGTTAGAGATTGGTCTGTAGTTCACATGGCAGTCAGGGTCCAAAGAAGCTTTCTTCAGGAGGGGTGTTACCACCGCCTCACTCAGGGAGCTAGGAAGCTCACCTGTTTCCAAGGAGCACCAGACTACCCATGCTAGGACCAGCCCAATAGAATCAATTCAACACAAAATTAGGGAAGTTGGTCTTGGATACAAATTACAGAATGTAGGGTGCGCACCCTGGACAATCCACATGACATCCATGAACTCCAGTTGGTCGAAGGTACTCCAGGAAGGCTGGGGGCTAGTGGCCAAGCACTGATCCAAAGAAACGCCCATAGAGTGTGCCGGTTGGAGTGCTGCCCTAATGTCAGCCATCTTATTCGCAAATAATCGAGCAAGTTCATCACACTCTATTTGCGAAAAGGCTTTCTGAACTTGTAGACAGGCTGGGTTGCACAGTCTGTTCACAGTTTGGAAAAGCCGAGCTGGTCAATTCTGAGCAGCCGTAATCTCCCCGGACAGGAACTCTGCCTTTTTAGGGTGATTGCAGATTGATAGACTTGATAATGGTCCATCAATCTAAGGTGGTCAGTATCAAGGGCAGATCTCCACCAACAATGCTCTAACCTTCGCCCTACTCATCGCATCTCCCTTAAAGTCCCATCAAACCATGGGGACTGAGGGAAAAGAGAGAGAGGACAAACTAGGACAAGAGCAGAGACATCCAGGACCACTAAAATGGCTGAAGTATAGGCAGCCACGAGGGTGTCTGGGTTGCTGTTTGCCTCTGGAATAATTGATAGGTTAAGTACCACCACTAGGCCTTCAAATCTAACATCTCATAAAAGGCGATACCTGACCATCTTCATGGGGTAGGCTTATGAAAGGGGTGCTAAAATTGAACCACACGGTGTAGTGATTGGACCATCTGATTGGTTCCACCCTCAAATCTGATGCTTCAATCCCCAGGAGGAAGACTAAATAAAGAGAATGACCATGTTTATGGGTAGCAGTGATAACTACCTGTGTAAGGACCAGAGATGTCAACTGGAGGAAGTGTTGTCCAAATTACGAGAGTTCATCATTGACCCAGGCGTTAAAGTCACCCAGGACCATCAACCTGGATGACTCAAATGCCATGTCAATGACAAAGTCTGCCATTTCCTGAAGGAACTGCTTCCCATCTCCAGGTGGACAGTAGATGAGGGCGATCCTACAGCCTACACCTGCTACAACAGTATATTCAAATGACTCAGTCTCCTCAACTTGTACACTCGTGAGCCCAATTCAGTCTTGAAACAGACCACATCTCTCCCTGTGATCCAATCTCAGGCAGTGGATCACTGAGTACCCGGTTGAAGTTGACGCCTCTAATATAGGGCCAGAGTTCTCATCCAGCCGTGGTGATGCAAGCCAGATCCACTGAACCAACAAGATCTGCAATAATTGCAGTCTTGTTTTTAATGGATTTGCCATTGCATAACACTGCTTGAGTTGAATAAACTACCAGGGCCACCTGCACCACCTGTTTACCAAAATTGGTAGTGCCCTTGGGTATGGAAACTAGACATGGCAGACCACGATCTGGGTTCCATTTCACCCCAGGGCATCTTCTGGATCTTATGACCCCGATGTGGTGGCACCACTCATTCATCCTTGGCTATTCGCACCCCCCACCCCCCTCACCACCCAGCAAGCAATACCCAGTGCTCTACAGCACTGGTAGATTATATACTGTAGTGGGGGGAAATCAAGGGGTAGAGGGCGTGGAAGGCGAATAGCGCACAACTGTGGGGCAGGCTTCCAACACATTCTGTTTACCAAATAACTAAACTAAAACAAATAGCAAATAATAAAACAACACTTACTTAACTAAACCAACTATATTCCTACAAATACATACACTAAACAATTTTTTAAGGAAATAAGAAGAAAAAATACAAAATCCTCAACTCTCACTAGAGGAAAGAAAAAAAAGAAAATTGCTAAATATAACTATAACCAAACTTAAAAGAAAATATACAACCTACAAAACAGTTTCTAAACCTAACCCCTAAAAACTATATTTTTAAAATTCTAAATAAATAAAATAACACATTCATTCATGCCAAGCTAACAGAATTTAAATCAATAAAGGACTAAGTATAGTTGGTACATGTTCAAAACAGTAGTGCAAGAACATTCAAAATTCCAGTCCACAACAGTCCTTACACCACCAGAAGTGGCTAGTAGATGTAGGTTAGTTAAAAATATGTCCAGACACTTTATAATCTGGTGCACTCCCACTTTACTGTACAGGTAATTATCACCTGGTAAGTCTCACCTCCATAGTGTGCAAACTCATGGAGACAATACTAAAGGAAATACTGGTGTCATACCTGGAGGACAATGGCCTCCAGGATGTGAGACAGCATTGGTCTGTTTCAGGGAAGTCTTGTCAAACCAACCTGATACAATATTATGACTGGGTGACAGGTGAGCTGGATAAGGGTCATGCGGTAGATGTTCTTTACTTGGACTTCAGCAAGGCCTTTGATTCTGTGCCTCATGGACGTCTTGGGGGAAGCTAACTGTTGTAGGGGTTGGACAAAAATGATGAACTGGATTACAAGCTGGCTGAGTAGGAGGCTGCAATGGGTGGTGGTGAGAGGGGAGCCCTCAACTTCAAGGCCGGTGACAAGTGTTGTGCCACAGGGCTCTGTGTTGGGGCAAGTATTGTTCGGGCTCCTCATGTCAGACATTGCACATAGGGTGGTAAGCAAGATAAGTCTGTTCACTGATGACACCAAAATTGGAGCAGTGGTGAAAATAGAGGATGGATGGAAGCAGCTGCAGGGAGACCTAAGCAAGCTAGATGAGTGGTCAGAGAGGTGGCAGCTGGGGTTCAATGCAACGAAGTGTAAGGTTATGCAATTTGGGGTGAAGAACCCAAGGAGAGAATACTGGCTGGGAGGGGTTAAGCTGGGAATCACTGAGAAGGGGAAGGACCTAGGGGAAATGACAACAGGGACTATGGACAACACTGCCGAGTGCAGGAGAGAAACTGCAAAAGCGAACAAAATGCTGGGGTGTATAGCAAGGTTTTTTTTGTCCAGGTGAAGAGAGGTAACCATGCCCTTCTACAGGTCACTGGTAAGGCTGCACTTATAGTATTGTGTGCAGTTTTGGAGGCCATACCTAAAGCATGACATCAGGCTACTGGAGGGAGGGCAGAGGAGGACAACAAAGATTATATGTGGAATGGAAGGAACAAACTATGACAGCAGGCTGAGAGACCTGAATATGTACACTGTGGAGGACAGAAGGGACGAGGGGGGACATGATAGAGACATTCAAGTATCTGAGGGGAATCAATAAGGAGTGGGCAGATGGGGTCTTTAAGTTAAGGAGGGGGAGGGTCACCAGGGGGCATGTGCTAAGAAAACAGGTGGGAAGATTTAGGAAGGAAATGAGGAGACACTATTTCACAGAAAGGGTGGTAGCAAAATGGAACACCCTACCAGAATGGGTGGTATCATGTAAATCTATGAACAGTTTCAAAAGGGCATGGAACAGGGGATAGTGAGGGTGGGGGAGGTGGGGGTGGCAGTGGGATAACAAATGGGAGGGGGTTGGGGTATCTGCAAACTAGGGGTGCTTGCTGCACACTCGAGCAGACTTAGATAGACCGGGGTGGTCTGTTTCTGCTGGCACATTCATACATTTGTATGTTCATATGTACCAGAACTAAAAGCTCACTACAGCCTCTTAACTTTGCAGTGAAAGAGGAAGCTCTCACCACCCTCTTCCCATAGTAATGCCAGATAGTGCAGCACTCCCACTGCTACACCAATAACTCAGTGTGCGAAATAATAATCAAACGAGGCCCTCTCACTGCCTCTCAAAGTAAGTAATATTGTTGAAGTACTTGCAGTCTTATAGAATAAGCCCTCCTTCCAGATTTTATCCACAGTATTCCAGGCACTAGTAGTTCTTAATTCCTCCAGGTTTCCCAGCACAAGAATAAAACCTCCAAAAAATGTTGGGTCAGTGGAGCTCAGTTTATATTAGTCCAATTCTTCAGGTGGGTGAAAACTTCAACCCTGCCCAAACCAAGAGAGGAAACCCAGGCCTCACTACTCTCTCTCCACTTTAGGCAACCAAGGAGTACCCGACCCAGCAAGGTAGACCCCGGAAACCACAGAGCTAGACCAAGAGAATGATCAATTCTCTGATCAGTCTCTCTCAGTTCCCTCAGGGACAGCAGCTGGGACCGAGACCCCCCCATGGCTGCAGTTTGTGTGAAAAACACACTCCTCCCCACACCACGGGCAAAATCCTCCTCGAGGAAAGAATCAGATGCTCCACCAGATTGAAAAACTGAAGGAACCCCAAATCAATGGCTCCCAACTCCAGGCCACAGAATATTCCACTCCTCAAGACACCTCCAAACTGAACTACTCTGCCATCTGATTGAGCTGGTCGCTACTCCTCTGGATCAAGGCAGACCCTCATGGAAGGAAAGAACATACTCCTCAGAATTGATTTTTACAGTTAGTGAATAAGTTAGCTTGACTTGCAAAATAGCACAGTGCACTATCATCGTTCTAAACTCGGACAAACGATGAAAGGAATGCCGCATTACACAAAGTGGGTGAATTAATGAGTATATCCAATTAAGAACAGCAATGACAGCAGGATTAATTAAAAATAACTTTAATACCATATATAACATGTAATAACATTAAAATAAAAGTTAACATTCTAGTTCTAACTTGCTGCTGCTACTGCATCCTACAGCAAGCCCAGCGTCTCTGCATCTTTTTAAATATGGAAGAGTTCAGTTAAAAGTGTTCTAAGAGTGATCAATGCAAAATTTAGATCCCAGTTGTTATATGGTGCTGAAGTCTGTGATCTAAATTGAACAAATGGGGTGGAAAAAGTATTAAATGTATATTATAAATGTTTGTTAGGACAACTTGACTTGAATCTCCCCATCCATTCTTCCTCCTTCTTGTTGCACTCCACTGATCCTTGCACCTTCTATCTTCCCCACCCACACTTCTTAGCTGAACAATCTGCATACTCATATTGCCTCTCTTCCCTCTGGAACCTGCAAACCATTTCCCTCCATCTCCCCCTCAATTTCCTCTATTAGGCACCAGTTAAACTTCTCCATGGTTCTGCTATGCCTGCCACCTCTCTTGTTGACCACTTCCCTAACCCACTCCAGCTATTGACCACTCGCAATGTTTCCACTCCCTTGCTACCTGATTTTGGCTGTTCTGTGGGCAACTTTAGCTGAGTCATCTTGCAGCACAAGCTTAGCTTCCTTTCTTACTGACACTAAGGACTTTAATTTGTTCACGTCCAACTAGATAGCTGACTTGTAAGCATATGTTATTGTCCTCTGCAGTTTGTTGAGATTTTGCTCTTTTTTTTGTCATGCTGTCAAGTTTGGTAGTTTACATTACTGTCATTGTAACCACATTATTTGGTTTCCTGCATCTTTGTAATGTTGTTCTTCCATCCCCATCTCACAGATCACACCAGTGTGTCTTTCCTGGTTACCAGTTTTCCAAGAAACAAATAATAAACCCTTTGATCAATAAACAGACTGTCATTTCAAGTCAGTATGCCATATACAATACAGCGCAGGTAAAAACCCTGCAGCTCAGACAGTGTGATCAGATATAACTAATCTGAAATGCCATCTTTTTAACCAATTACAATGTTCTTGCTATAGTAACTCATTCATATTTATACATTGCTGTGCTATGTTTTATTTATATTGAAACATGTCTGTCAATCTGTCCTAAATTTTAATAACATGTTGCAACATGTTTGAACTTAATTGTGCATATTCACTATCTTGACTGTAAAAGAAATGGTCTTGGGTTGCATATGAAAAGGGGCCTCAGGCCCATATGTTTACCCGATAAACAAAAGTTAAAAAAAATAAATAAATGAAAAATAGTGACAGGGTGCAAAACTGCAGAATTGTGTAAGTGCAGCTGTGCACCCTGTTGCTATTTCCTATGAGAGGATAAGACCTCTGCTGGGAAAAGGGTCTGCTGAGCAGCTGCCATGGCTTGACAGGATGAGCTGCAGGCAGCAATGGAGGTGGTGTATCTGTGGACTAGGATTCGAATTTCTGAATTCCAGTCCCAGATGAATGAACATTTTTTTTATTTCACACATTGTGCGATGTATATTTTCATACACACCCATGAACTTGATCATTTTAGTTTGGGGGGTGCAGGGGTGCAGCTTCCCATAATGGAGGTGGGGGGGTCCTCGCTTAAAAGATCAAGAATTGCCACTGAGCAATATATCACGCTGTATAGACACTGCACTATATTGTTGCTCTATTTTGGTGTGCAACAATATGACCCTGTGCCACAGCCTGTAATTCATAATACCCAATTAGCAAATAAGCACTGATCATTAAGGAAGATAATGCTAGCACCAATGCAGGTTTCATGTGGGCATTTAATATTTTAATGTTAGATTGAGGAAGGGCAACAAACCAGATAGGATGTTCTTTCCCCTGTACATTATGCATTTATTTGTAGATAGTGTCCCTTGAGCAGATACAATTGAAATGGGCATGTTGGTGAAGATTTTACATTGATTGACCTTGATCATTAATATAATTACACATCTCCCAACAGTACTATTAGGGTAGTAAGAGTTGGCTTTGCATTGTTAAGGTTCCAGAACAAATCACATAAGCAATTACTTTTGGTGCAAGGTTCTCACACCCTCTGAATGCATGAGACCACTCTTACAAGCCTAAACATGTCACCAGGAATAGATATGAATGTTTCCATAGATAGATAGATAGATAGATAGATAGATAGATAGACAGACAGACAGACAGACAGACAGACAGACAGACAGACAGACAGACTGATGGATAGACAGATAGGCAAATAGACAGATAGATACATAGACAGATTGATCAATAGACAGACAGGCAGGCATAAATATTGATGGATAGACAGACAGACAGCAATAGATAGATAGATAGATAGATAGATAGATAGATAGATAGATAGATAGATATAGCCATATACTCTCTGTAGACAGACAGATAGATTGGTAGATAGACAGACAGATATAATATCAAATTATACTTTTTAAGAATTACTTACAGTTGCAGTAGAGGGTGCTTTTTTATTAACAGTTGCATCTAAAAAACAAACCATTTCAAAAGAATTACTTACAAAAATATTCCCTTTCAGAAAAAAAGAATAATCAGATTTAAATCCTAATTTTCTGTGTTCATGTCCTTTTTTTTGCCATGCTGCAGTATGTGCAGTAAAAACAAACATACACCATAAAATAAGAATGGATATTGCTTCATTACAAACATATGACAGGTTATATTGGAACCCATGAATTAACTTTTCTGAATCCCTCCTCCAACCAAACATCACAACTGGATGTGCTGGGATGCCTTCATCTGCCATTGATGTATATGTATCTAAAGCATGTATTAAATTTATTGGAAAAAACTACAATAACACAGACATTAGGGCTGAAGAAGCAAAGTGCACAAAGTAGGGAAATGAAGAAACATTAGGGATTTGAGTTCCCAAAGTATTGTCTAATCAATGGCGGGTTCTTCCTTGGGGTTGTCAACCATAATATCCACCCACTCCCCTGAGCAAATGAAGTCAGATGTGGCTTTCTTCACATAGGGTCCACAGGTTCCTTCATGAAATAACCTACAACACATTCTGTAGAACATGTGGAAAGCCATACTTCTCTGCCTTTGAAGACTGTATCACTTTGAGGCACTGGCTTGCAGCTGAACCTTATGCTTTGAGCAGGAGTCTATCAGCTTGGTGGATGGGTGGGCATTAGGGTTGACAACCCTAACACAAATCCCAAAACTGATTCACCAATGCTCTGGAGAAGCACATCCTTAATGTTTTAGTATTTCCCTACTTTGTGTGCTTTGCATTCTTCATCCCAAATACCTGCATTTACATAGGTAATGCAATGGATTTTCCTTCTTTTTTTCCTGATAGTGGAACTGTATCTTCATTTGGGCAAGTCATTTTGGGACCTGTACAAAATTAAATAAATACAGTGCTGAAGACAGTCCTAACCCAGTGCATGAGCTCAGAAGTTCTCAGCACACATGTCAGTACCTTGTGGGTAAGGCTCCCTGACCCACGACAGGGTGTGGTGTCTTCACCTAAATACTGCACCATCCATACTCAGGCTGGGACTGGTTCTGCATGCTCCAGCATCTTCCCCATCAGACTTATCCCATTTAACCAGTTCACTGAGTTCAAACTTTAACTCATCTCACTGGCACGGTAAGGCTATGTGGTCCGGAGTGGTGCAACAGACATTCCTGTAAACCATGTTACTTCATAAATTCTTTGCTTTTTAATATTTTGACCCCAGATGCTCAATATAGTCTTCTTATGACCCCACTTCATGAACCTGGTAGGTGAAAATGTTCAAATCCCTGCCAAAACACTGTGCATGTCCAGCAACAAAAAATATTTTATAAGTTACTCAAAAACGACTTCACCCAGATACACAAAATCCACAAAGGCCCATACCTTGGGCCAGCCTCCATCAAACCTGAAAGTTAAGGTTTCAGATCCTCATATTTTTCCAGTTGTTGGGGAGTAAAAAAAAAAAAAAAGACACAAATTGTGATTTTTATGTTCATTTTCACCTGTGTAACTTTGCCCCCACTGAACCTATGTACATGAAATACTGAGGATTAGGAGATCCCAGTGCAAGTACTGTGCTCTCCAACTTTCTTGTCAATCAGTTGAATTGGGGCAAAGTTATTAAGGTGCAAAAACTGGGGTTAAACATTAAAGTGCTTAGTCAACCCTAATATACAGGTGTGTCAGGAAGTGTATAATATGAAATGCATAGAGATGCAATGACATTAAACTTCATTGGTGAAGTTACTGCAAAATTGCAGAAGTTCAGCTTTGTGAAGTTTCATGAAGTTCCAATTGTCATTACTGACTTTGACTTCACGAACCTCATAACCATTTTTTTAGGCAAAGTGACAGTTCTTCCAGTGAAATTGCAACTTTGCAAGTGATGTTTGTACAATTTCTGGGAAAAACTAAAATGTCACCAGGCAAAAATCATTGCAGAGTCAGAACTTTAAACGTCACGAAGTTGACTAACTTCATGAAGTTCTGTCAAAGCAAAATGCACTCAAGTTTGCACATCTCTAGGAATATGTTAACTGTTTTTGTGTTAAGTGGAGTGTCTGTTATTTCCAGGTTAACATACGACAGACTGTATGGGAAATGTGAGTGATTCAGGGTCAGAATGCACATTCCTGGTGCTAAGAGAGCAGGAGACATTAGCTTAGTGACTTTATACCACAGAGCGTGCATTCAATCCTTTGGGCATATTACTCTCCTGCTCTGCACAGACTGTCAGTATATTGACACTATTATAACGTGCATTTTAGTAATGAAGAGAATGTTTCATTTGAAATGGCATATCACTTTATGTAATGGACATTTGTTCAAGGAAGGAGTTGCTTGCAGGTGGCTTTTCAAGTATAGACTCAAGCTTTCTTTAAGGAATGGTAGCATTTTTCTGCTTTGTGTTGAAAGTAGGCGTTACAGCATTTGCAGCTGCTTCAGGCTTTGTCTTTCAAGGTAAGCATTGCAATTTTTGTTAGGTTTTATATCGACTGATTTTTATACTGATTGTAGGTCTGATATTGGGGCAGCAGTGTTTTAGTGCACTGTTGCACAGTGGAAGCCAGTGATAAGGTGCAATACATATACAGTGGAGCCTGCCAGGATGTAACTGAATACTGCAAAATTATGTAACAAAGTTCCTGCAGAAGACAAGGCAATTTAAATGACAGTTAATCCCATGTGTCATGCAGTGTCACAGCATACTGCATTGTATCCTAATGGGTTCCACTGTTCATGTACTGTGGCATGGGCCTAGTAATAATATGTGTGGTCATCAAGTTCAAATTAATTAGTACCACAGATTGCATAAAATGTGTTACATACAAATGGTGGACAATTAATGCTGTAAGACATTAATACATTAATAATGGGACAATGAATGTTGCAAGACATTAATACATAAACATTTAAGATTAAAAAAATAATTAAAACATTTACACAAAATACACTATTTTAGGCTATAAAAAGGCATACATATTTAGACTTACTACATTAGATCTTCATTGTTTACATTTCATTTTTCTATTCCATTGAATTGATCTTCAATACTTGCATAGCACTTTCCACAAAATTTCTTAAAATAAATAATGCTACTTCGGAATCTATCAATAACAGTTTTATCAATATTTCCCTTATGCCGAGACCATTCATAACTTTAATAATTGTACTAATCAATGTTTCCCTTACCCTTCTCAGTTTACACCATTCATGAAGAATATAAGGTTCAGTTAACCTTATGTTAGCATCACAAATGCATACCAAAGGGATTAAGCTACTAGGTGGACTTTTTTTCATGAATTAGGTGACATTTTAAATCTGAGTTTAGAAATTGCTTTTCTATGTAAAACATGCTTCTGAAATAATAAATACTTCTCATTCATAACATTAGATTTAATTTGTTTTAATATATTTAGTTTCCAGAAGTCACGAATTGCTGCAAAATCTTTTTCAGCCACAACAGCAATTATTCTATGTAATGCTGGTTTCACAAAGTTGTTGTAATCACCATGTGGGTCAAAGGTATCATTTTTATCTAGACCAAAGATGATCAAGGGGCTGGGGGACTTACCATATGAGATCAGACTGAGGGAGTTGAACATGTACTCACTGGAGGAGAGGATGGAAGGGGGGATATGATTGAAACCCACAAGTACATGAAAGGAGTAAACAAGACAGGTATGGAAGGGCTGTTCAAAGTAAGGTAGGGCAGGGATACCTGGGGGGATGAAATGAGACTGGAGAGAGGCAGGTTCAGGAGGGAGATGAGGAGACACTTTTTCATGGAGAGGGTAGAATCTGGGTCAAATGCATTACCGGCAGAAGTGGTATCTAGTAGAACTGTGGGCTGCTTCAAAAGGGGATTGGACTGAGCAAGGGGGGGAGAGTTTAGGAAGGAGCAGGGTAGGAGGGGCAGCTGCAGAATAAGTGATGCTAGCTGCACATTTGAGCAGACTTGATAGACCTCTAGGCCTTTATCTGCTGCCAATTTGTTTTATATTCGTATATCTACAGAGCACCAAATTTAATCTGCCAAACCATGTCTGTTCCTTTTTAAATTGCTTTGACTCTGTCCAACAGTTATAAATTAGACTATCTGTAGGGACAATTATTATCTTCATCCAAATGCTGTATTTCTTTTTATGACTTTTGGGTACACGGCCAAGGTCCTATCTCTGCTCAAATTGCAGCACCTGTGGTTGATCTTGGTACTTCCAATAGTGACTTCAAAAAGAAACTCTAATTTCTTCAGTTCATAAAAATTACAAATGTTTCCCCAGATTTCAGCATCATATACCATTTGTGAAGTTATCTTAGCCTTAGAACTTCTTTTTTGCACTAGATATGAGTTTTTGGCAAATGTATGTGCAAAATGATTATTTGCTGTAACAGTTTTTGTGACTGAGTCATTGATTTTTTTAATGTGATTTTTCCAGCTCTGTCCTCTATAGAACCATACACCTAGATAGCTGCAATCTGCCATTTCCCAGATTATTACAGTGTTTAGGTCCCAGGGCTTTCAGTCATGCTTATTGTCTCCCAATACCATGATTTTAGTTTTTAATATCTGAAGTTCAAAATCTAACTTTTTCAGGATACTCATTGTTGTTTTTATAGCTATCTTGAAGCAAATTGGAGTTAAGAGACAGAATGTCTTCATTGCCTGTGTACAACAGCATTTTAATTGGTATGCTATTCACAAAAGGCGCAAAACTATTTACATTTTGCAATTCACTAACTAAAGTATCTATATACACACTGGAAAGTGCTGGGGCTAGCAGACAACCTGTTTCACACCAGCATTGACTATTAAGGAGTCAGTTTGTGCTGCAACATTCCTATATCTTATCAATATCTTGGTGTCTGATTACAATAATTTATTGATAGGAGTTTATCATTTATATTTTTCCTTTTCAATATTCCACACAGTTTCTCTATTTACACTATCAATGACTTCTTTAATATCAATAAAGGACATATATATTTCTTTTTTAAATGTAACATAGTTGTCAATTATATATTTTAAAATAAACAGCAACTCTAACACTCACTCCCAAGTCTTAAACCTGCTTGATATAGTAACAAAATATGAAATTATTCAAGCCACTGGTGTAGCCATGTCAAGATTAACCTAGTAAACCATTTCAGGGAAATATATAGTCATGTAATTGGTGGTAATTCTGTGGATTATTTTCCCCCTGTTTTTGTGGATGGGCACAACTATCCCCGGCATTGAGATTTCAGGTAAAACTTCATTTTTTTGCTGTACAATTACATGGTGGTGTGAGAAGTTTTCCCTACCAACTGCTATCCACCTGATATATCTCTGCTGCCAATCCATCCATCCTGAGTGCTTTATTTTTCTTCTGAGTATATATGGCTGAAGCAACTTCACCCGTAGTAAAATCAAGCCTGTTATTTGTAATAACTCATGTTTATTCAAATTTAAAATACATAACAAGAAATAAAAATACTAATAGCTTTACATCCTCATGGTACATTGAATTGATCTGTGGTCAAGTGAATTCAGAAAAAAGAAGGGGAAAGGACGGGTCTCCAGGAGTTGTTGAACACCCTCCCATGAGGTGGTTACATTAGTGATTTCCTTCAGTGCCACAATCAATAATTTCAGTACTTATTACATTATAAAAACTCACAACATCAATATTAACTTATAAACTATATACAATGCCTGGAATTCATAGTAATCACATAATAATCTAGGCATGGCCTTACACCCCTTAAGCCTATGTTCATAATTCTATGGAATAGTGTTTTATTAATTTAGTTAGGAGTGGGGGGGGGTACCAAGTCTAATTCTCCATCTTTACTCTCTCAAAGAGGTGGAGAGAGGGATGTGGCAGTGCAGAAGGCAAAGTGGGGAACCTTGCCAGAGTGGTACCCCAGCCCCGGCCTGCCAAGTAATTGGCCCATTATCCTCTCAGCCTGTGATCTTCTTAAGTTTGTAACATTATGCTCAGGAGGGGAATACCTTTCAGTTGTTGGGGTGGGTTTATAAAGCATCAGGTTGTCACACTGTTGGGCCCATTATACCTTCCATGTATTGTCCACCTTACCCAAGGATTCTAAATCAGCCTATATTTCTCCTCCCTCAAATATATTCTGGCTGTCACTCTTTCCATTTCTCAGATATGTGACATTCTGTTCTCCTATTCTTCTAATGTAGGAGGGTTTGCATTTAACCAATGTGATGTACAGCATTTTAGTGCTGCTGCCACTGAGGCAAGTATTAATTTTCTTTGTGTGTAGAGGAGTTCCGCAGCTGTTGCTGTACCCAAATCAACTCAGAGAACTTCCCTGGAATATTTTCTCCTGTAATCTTCCATACTTCTTCTTTTACTGAGGTCCAGAATGCTCTGATTGCTGGGCACTCCCAGAAAATATGGGAGTGATTTCCTAAGCTGACGTACCCTTGCCAACAATGAGTGGTATATGATTTGATGAAATGGTGGATCACTGAGGGGGTTTGAAAAAAGCATATTCAAAATTTCCAAAAGAATTCCTTCCACCCAGGGAAGAAGCTTCCCTACAGCCCACCCTGAGCCATCTATCCCAGTCCCCCCAGGTATGGTGCTCTGGAGCTCCTTCTTCCAGGCATCTTTCACCTTCTCCAATGGATCAGAGCTTATTTCTATTAGTAAGTTATAGATTTCTGATATACATCTTACTTTCCTTTTTAAGGTAATTATACTATAAATAAAATCCTCCCATGGTATTTTAGGTCTATGCAGTAATGTCTGATTGGTCAGCACTTTTAATGAAGTGTTGAACTTGCAGGAACTGAAGAAGTTCAATTAGTGTAATTGATATTTAACCCTGATTTGGTGAAAGGATGTGCAAGTATCATTTCTCAAGAATTGTGTGAACCAAGAGAGACCCATACTTTCCCAATGTGCATATCCCTGGTCTAATCTAGGGGAAAGGAATTCAGGATGGTATTGTATCAAGGACAGAGGACCCAAATAGGGGGTGTAGGCCAACCTATGTCTCACCTGTCACAGCACTTTTAATGAGTGTTTCACCCATGGATTAACCAATGTACCCCAGTCTGGTTCCATCTATCCCACACAGGCCAACATGAAAAGAGGCTGTGGGACATCTTTATCTTCAATTTCAAACCATCCTGAAGTTTAGTGCTGTTTGCCCATGTACAAACTGGTACCATCTGGCAGACCAGATAATATTTGTGTAGGTCTGACATGCCCTTGCCCCCTTCTGTTTAGGCCTTTGTAATAATTGAAATGCAATACACGGTTTGTGGGCCCATATATAAATGTGTGTATTCCTGTTTTCACCTTGGCCCAGAAGGTCAATGATATGGAAACTGGCAGAGTAGAAAATAAAAATAAAAAATGAGGAAGTAGATTCATTTTAACAGAGCTGATTCTTCCTGCCAAAGACAATGGTAATAGAGTCCATCTAGCCATGTCTTTTGCATCTCATTTCACAATTTACCATAGTTTATTTCAAAGAGTCTGGACCAATTGTACAGATTTGAACCCCGAGATACATAATTTGATTATTCTTGGCCCATAAAAATAGGAAGAAGGGTCTGAATTCCTGTGGGCATATGCCACTGAGCACCATTGCTTATGATTTATCTTGGTTAATGTTATACCCTGACATTTTCCCAAATCTTTCCAACTGTATTTAGCAATTGAGGGAGGTAAGCTTCTGGGTGTCTGAGGAAGAAGATTGAATCATCTGCATAAAGGGCCAATTTCTGCTCCATCGCCCCCAACACCACCCCTTCTACCATTGATCCTGGTGGACCACTACTGCCAACGGCTCTATGAAGATCACAAATGACAGGGTAGGGCAGGGGGTAGAGATGCATCACTCCTCTATGCAGAGTGGCCAATATGAAAGGCTCACTTTGCCTTATAATTATTGCTTTGTGTTTTCATTCTGCCTTAATGTGAAGTAAGGTGAAGTGACAACAATATTGGCAGCCTCCAACACACACATTCACCAGAATTAATGTGCATCCACAAAATGCTACTGTCTTGTGTCCAGAAAACTCCCCAGTGCTGATGAAGTGAAATGAGAGTGTAACAGGATATGTAAAGTCTCCCAGAATTAGTGGCACACTCAGTCATGTGTGCAGTGGTCACACACAGTAACCAGAATTAATGTGCATCCCCAAAATGCTACTGTCTTGTGTCCAGAAAATTCCCCAGTGCTGACAAAGTGAAATGAGAGCATAACAAGAAATGTAAAGTCTCCAGAATTAATGGTGTACTGCAAATGTACAGACAAATTAAGACTGCGCTGTGAACTCAAAAGATGCAGGCACAAAGGCATAACAACACCTAACCAGTGCTCACAAGTCACAAATCCAAATTTGGAAAAGAATAACTTTTGCTGAGTTGGGGGGGAGGTAGTGCACAGCAGTAAAAGTCCATTGCCAGTAAAGATACCACAAATCAGTGCAAAAAATTCATGCAGGTGCTGTGGATAGCAGGTTCACACTGTTGCAATTACTCTGTGGCACAATAAAAGGTATCTGATTTAATGGCACTCATCACACACACACTCACTCACACACACTACAAATAATGCGTAGCAATTTGAAAACCTTTAGTAATACTGTATAACCAAATGTTTTAAACAAACTGAAATTATAGACTGCTGCACCACAACAATCAGCAAACAAATGTCAAAAATTTGCAAAGCAAAGCAACTTTATTTATATAGCGCTTTTCATAACCAAGGCACTGTACATAATATAAAATGACAGCATAAACCATAATATAATACATTTTAAAAACAGTCATTTAATTTAACAAATTAGAGAGGGAATGCCAATGAAAATAAACAAGTTTTCAGCAGAGATTGAAAACTGATGATGGTCAGACATTCTCTTAACTGACGAGATAGAGAATTCCACAAGGATGGTGCTGCAAATAAAAGAGCATGAGCTCCTGGTGTTTTAAGACAAACCTTGGGAATCTCTAGCAATCCCTCATTGACAGTTCAGAGACAGCGATTGGGGGAGTAGGGAGTCAGGAGATCTTTCAGGTAGTTGGGTCCCTGTTCATGTAGGGCTTTAAAGGTAAGCGTGCCTACCCTATAGGTGATCTGCCACTGATCTGGCAGCCATTGCAGTTTGCTCAACACAGGCGTAATATGACTGGTCCTAGATGTACCAGTCAACAGCTTGGCTGCAGCATTCTGCACTAACTGCAGGTGGTGGATATCAACCACAAGCAGCCCTAGGTAGAGGGCATTGCAGTAGTCAAGATGGGTGGTAATGAAGGCATGGATCAATGTTGTAAGGTTGCCCAGAGGAATTAAATGTTTC
Source organism: Neoceratodus forsteri (assembly GCA_016271365.2). Classification (NCBI taxonomy): domain Eukaryota; kingdom Metazoa; phylum Chordata; order Ceratodontiformes; family Ceratodontidae; genus Neoceratodus; species Neoceratodus forsteri. The sequence goes on along the minus strand of CM057449.1, from coordinate 50,071,069 downwards.
ACCCGGGTGATATTCCTCAGATGATAAAATGAGGATTTGACCACAGCTGACACCTGGGACTTCAGGGTCAAGCCATCATCAAAAATAATGCCCAGGTTACGCACCTGATCTGAGGTACTTAGCTGGGCACCATCAAGCCACTGGCCCAACAGGAGCCTAGCTCCAAGATCCACCCCTGAGCGACCTGGATCCACAACCAGCACCTCAGTCTTATCTGGATTTAATCTCAACCAACTCGAGCTCATCCAATCTTTGATCTCTGAGAGGCAACTATTTAGCACAGAGACTGCATCAACCTGTCCAGGCACAAAGGACATATACAGCTGAATATCATCTGCATAGCAGTGAAAACTCAAGCTGTATCATCTGATGATATCTCCTAATGGCAGCACATACACTGTAAACAATATGGGTGCCAATATAGAACCCAGGTGGCACCCCGCAGGATAGGGGGAGGGAGTCAGAGGAATAAATTCCGGTGACCAATTACTGAAAATATTACTGTATGTACATTAACACAGTTATAGAAGAAAAATATAACCAAAACATAAAGACTGCCTTTTAATCCCAGTTAATCTACGTGCACCACAGATACATCCCTCCCTCAAAGCACACTTCAGAGTACACAGACTGAATTCAAATGCTTTGACAGGGCACAAATCCGTTGCTCTGGACTAGCGCCAAGTTTGTGCCCAACTGATAATTGGAAAAAGACATTTAGCACCAGCGCTAGGTGTTAGTGCCAATGCTAAATTAAAATGAATGCAAGGGAGGGACTCAGGGGAGGGGCCCTGAATGCCGGCTCACTGGCATATTCAAAAGTATAGCACCATGCTACAGGCATTAGCGCAACCTGCAGCGTGGCACTGAATACCGCTCAGTAAAGGCCAGCAGTAATCTGCAGGCAGTAATGTGGCAGCGGTGCCCCCATCCCAAAGCACAATTCCTGATCCCCGGTATCTGCCCCATGGCATAATTTCCCTGGTAGTCTAGTGGTCCCCCCACCCCCTAGCATGTATCCCAAACCAAGGTTTAAATAAGAAATAATCCACGTCCCTGGTAGTCTAGGGGTCCCCCACCTGGCAGTGACACTGACACCCCACCCATCCACAAAGCTTCTCAGAACAGAGCCGGTGACTGGCTCAGCCCTTCCTCTCACCACCACGGCTGGCCGCCAACTGATGTAGGAAGAAACGCTCCTTCCTACCTCAGTTGGCGGCCAGCCGTGGTGATGAGAGGAAGGGCTGAGCCAGTCTCTAGCTCTGTTCCGAGATGCTTTTGCATGCGGGGTGTCAGTGTCACTGCTGGGTGGGGGACCACTAGACTACCAGGGAAATGATTTTATTTGGATTCAGAACAGGAGTCAGGAAATGTGCTGGGGGGGTGGGGGGACCACTAGACTACCAGGGTAACTAATTATTTTTTATTCATAACTGGGGTCGGGATACATGCTGTGGGGGTGACCACTAGACTGCCATGGAAATTACTCATGATATTAAAGGAAACGGGTCTGGATTCATGCAGGTGGGTGGGGGGACCACTAGACTACCAGGGACATTACTCTTCATTCTATTGTGAATGGGTCAGAAGCATACCTCTAAACTGTCCCTGAATCTGCCACATAATATTACTCTGTCCCTCCTCACATTTGTCTTTCTGTGGCTAAACAGTGGAAATTGTAAGCACAGCGTAATGTCAAGCATTACAGTTACAGACATATTCTTCTTTAGCAAATGCATTTTGCACTAAGCCCCATATTCTGCCTGCTGTCTGGGTGGATATCTCTACTGTTGAAGATGTGTCCCTGATTTTGGTCCTTTGTCCCTGATTTGTTTAAGCCTTGTCCTTGATTCAGGAGGCAAGAGGTCGAGAGGTATGCCTGACAGCACACAGTTCCTGCTGCTTCTGGCCTGTGCTTCTATTCCGACCAACAGGGGATGCTATGGGCATGCCTTGCCCTGCAGGGTCCAGCCTGTACTTCCATTCTGACCAAAAGGGGGAGCTTTGTGCTCCATGCAGTAGCACCAGGCAAACTGCATGGTAATATATGCTAAGCAGCACTTAATGAGATGCAAATGTACCTGTTTGCCCGCGGATTACCTAAGTAGGCTAATTTGCATGGGAGCTTTAAATATAGCTCCCATTTGCCCCTGGCTAACCAGTTTGCACCAGGCTAATGTGTTAGCACTGTGCAATCGGGTTAGCCCTGGGCAAACTTCAGTTCAGCATAGCACAGTTCTGCAGTGTGTGTCTTACAGTGTTGTTTGCAGTCATACCTCTCAACTGTCCCTGATTTTCAGGGATGTCCCTGACTTTACCTCAAAATTTTACTCTGTCCCTCCTAATAATTGTGTTTCCGTGACCAAGTAGTGGGGGTTGCAAGCATAAAATAGTGTCAAACATTAGTGTTACTGACGTGCTCTTCCTTAGAAAATGCATTTTACACTAAACCACTCATGCTACCAGCTTCCTGAGTGGATATCACCAATTTTTAAGGTGTGTCCCTGATTTTAAACCTTTGTCCCTTTTTGTTTTAAGCCTTGTCCCTGATTTATGAGGCAGGACGTTGATAGGTGTGTTTGCAGTAGCTGTGAGACATCTCTGTGCAATCACACACAATGTTCTCCACCTGCAACACTGGCTTGCTACAGAGTCTAATGAGCTGCAGTTGCACTTTGCACTTCCCTGTTGCTGTGCCGTCTTATTCCCAGGGTTTTTGTGCCCTGCACTCCCAGACCGGTTTGCCCGGCTTCCTTAGACTGCTGTATTCAGCAGGATTAGCACCGAGCTATTTCCATTTCAATATAGCTTGCTTTGTGCTCTGGACTAAGTTTGCCTGCTGGGCAGTGCTAATTTAGCCCCAGGGCAAAGTTTTGAATATCTGGCCCTGAGTGTTCTAAATTAACATTCAAAATCCACACACAACCAATAAACACTCTATGATATGAGCACAGAAGGGTTTCCTACAATCTATAAACTAAATTATGAGCAAAACAAACTATACAAAAAGGCATTTTTAACAGCTTTTAGAGGTTTTGAATTGCAGAGGTCTGAGAGCAAACTCTCTCCAGCTACCACTAAACACACATTACCCACATCTGAGGCTTTGCAGAACAATCTGGTGCTCATGTGACCTGCAGTCCCATGAATCACTGCAGAATTCACCTTGGAGCTCAATTACAAGGTGAAGTTATGCGAAGTACATTGATTTCAGTGTACTTTGCCTTGAAATTGGTGGAGAAGTGGTTTGGAGAAGGCAGAATAACGCAAAGTCATTAGTTTCAATGGACTTCGTGTTCTGCATTATAACACAAAGTACTCCATTTTACATTGCGGATTACTCCGTGGAGTCCACGTTACTCCACAAATTACTTTGCAGAGCAAATTTTAGCCACTTTGCACACCTCCAACAAGGGGAAGACCTGTCTTGTTCCCTCTCAATCGGGAATCTCCATGAGTTAATTCCATTTACTCTTACCTGGGCTTGAGGTGATGTATAAAGGTTTAGCATTATATTTAAGTATTTAGAGCCAAATTTCATTTTCTTCATATATTTTTGCAGAAAGTGTCAATTTACCCTGTCGAATGCCTTTTTGGCATCCATGGAGAGAGCAAGTTGGAAGTCCCCCTGTCCTTCTTGTGCTGGGATAATATTTAATAATCTTCTTATATTATTCTGTATAAATCTCCCAGCATCAAATCCTGTCTGATCAGGGTATATTAACTTAGAAACCACTCCCAGCAGGCGATCCGCCAGGATACCTATAAACATTTTTAAATGTACATTAAGGAAGGAAATCGGATGGTAGGATCCATATATAGTAGCATTTCTCCCTTCTTTAAGACAGATAGACATTTGGGCATATCTCCACAAATCAGGAATTTCCCCTCCCTCCTAAATGTGCTGCAAGTGGGCCTGTAAGGGCTGAAGCAGAACCTTAGAAAAAGCTTTCTAAGATTCACCTGGCAATCCATCAAGGCCCAGACACTTCCCCTCTTTCAACTGCCCAATTTTGGCTAGAATTTCCACACCTGAGATAGGACTCTGCAAGAGGTCTCTATTCTCTTGAGACAAATGTGGCAGGGTTAATGTGGACAGGAACCCCTCAGTCATGGCAGTGGGTGAACTTATGCGGTCTACACTGTACAATTGCTGATAATGTATTGCAATCCTTTGTGTGATGGAAAGGGGGGTCCGACAGCAGAACATCACCCTGTTCCTCACCATATACTCACAGGACTGCTCTATTACACATCTGTTTTCTCAATGAATGGGCTAACTAGTTGCCTGCCTAATTTCTACTATAATAAAACTTTTGGTTAGCTCTATGCATTGACATCTCTACCTGAGCTGCCAATAGGCACTCTGAGTTTTTTTTTGCCTGCCATATTTCTTTATCTATGGGGTTTAGTGTTAGTTTATGTCTAAAATCTGCTTCCTTCAATTACTCTTCTAATTGTTTTTGTGCTGAAATCTCTCCCTTTTTTGTTTAGATCTACAAGAGATGATCAGCCCATAATATATGCTTTAAGGGCACCTCATCTCACCGCCGGGGAGGTTGACTCTGGGTCATTCATACTTAAATACACTTCCACTCCCACTGATATTTCCCTTTTAAAATCTTCTACTGTATGTTTAAAAGGCCTACATTTAGGTGCCAGTTGGAGTTTCATATCACTGGGGTGAGCCCCAGGCACAAGTATACTGGCGAGTGGTCTGGCCATGTAATTGGCAGAATAGAACACTCCAAACTACAAGATTTTCTCTCCACTGGAAGGAGAAACATATCCAGTCAGGAGAAGTGCCAGTGCCTATGGGAGAAAAAGGAGTAGTCCCTTTGCCTAGGATTGACTTCTCTCCATGGATCTACCAACCCCATTTCATCTATGAGCCTCCCTAGAGAGCTGCCATCAGGACCATGGTTGTCTCCTCCCAGTGGGCTTCCACTCCTTCTGTCCCATTTTGCAAATAGCACCCTATTAAAATCTCCACCTATGATATATAAGGCATCTGGGTCTTCTATTATATTAGTAATTGTCTTAAAAAATGTTTTAGCTTTTATCTCATTAGGGACATATAGACTCAACAATATGCATTTAATGTTAAAAAAGAGGGCCTGCACTTTTAACAATCTTCCATTTGGGTCTGATATAACTTCTTTAACCTGTAAGGATGTGTGTTTTCAGATCAAAATTGCTGTTCTCCTCCCATGGGGGTGTGCGGGCGAGTCTGCTGCCAGGACCTCCCCTACCCAATTTCTTTTAAATGTTGATGTTCAGACTCTGTCAGGTGTGTCTCATGTATGAAGGCAAGATCAGCTCTTTTCTTCCCCATATTCTGCAAAATGCATGCCCTCTTTATCGGCCCATTCACGCCTTTTACGTTATATGTTATGATTTTTAATTCCACCATCTTTGCACCAGATCTTAAAAATATTTCCTTTTCTCTAAACTTGGCTCCCCAACCCCCCCAGCATCCCCTCCCCAACCATTGCCACTATTCCAATTTCATTTCCAGGGAATATCAGCTCGAAACATAGTTAACACCATAACATATATTTGAACAGAACATATTAAGCTGTATTGGAGAATTCCACAGTTATCTTTCTTGCTTCCAAAAGTGCCACCAGCTCCAACCCTCCATAGTATGGTACTTGGCGGTGGCAGTACAGTCATGTAGGCTGCACCTAGCTTCAGCCTACCTAAAGGGCTGCAGTATTAGGTGGTTTGCTCAGCTTTGTTCAGCTTTTCAAGCAAAACTAGCAGATCTATTTTCCCCCTCTTCCCATGGTCCGCCTCCCTCCACTCTAAGGTACTCTATCTTAACATTAAAACAGCATCAAATTTCAATTTTAAAACTTGTTGCAGCATTTCGAATATCCCCTTCCCTAATACTATGTCCCTTCCCTCCAAGAATCTAGTGGAAAGATAACAGGGAAAACAAATGTTAAGAAGGACTTTTTAATTTAAGTCTCTTAAGGCTGATTATCAGCTCTCCTAAAGTATTGTTGTCTTCTCTGCTGGGTAGGGTCCTGTGAAGATAGCTTAATGCTTCATTGTCTTCTTTCACACTTCTCCTTCTATGCACTAGTGGATATAAGTAACAAAGTGGTGAAGGGGATCTTCGAGGAAAAGGAAGAAAATGCAGTCTTTCGTTTCCAAAAGATCATTTCTGTAGGTGTTGCAATTTGCATTCATGGTACAGCACCAGTGAACTTGATTGCTTCTGACATCAAGAAATTCAGGTGTCTTTTGGTGAATGAGAGCTGGGGAGATCCTTCTCATTTAGGTTCCTTTATTTGCCTCCATTCCTTTGTGGTGACAATGGGCCCTTCATGGGAGTGTCCAAAGCTTGGGCTGTTTCCATTTGATCTAGTGGTTAACCATCTCCTGAGTAAGCTGTGGGGCCTCACCTGTGTTGATTGGGGCCTCATAAAATGTACCAATGCTTGCATTCTAGGGCTTTGATGGTCTCCAAGTTCAGCATACTATTGAGGAAGCTATCCCACTGCCAATGAAATTTTGCTGTGTCAGAGACTGCAGGGAAGGTGTGAGTACCTGAATCTGTTGTAATTTTCAGGATGACTGGGTAGTCCAAATAGGCCTTTACCCCCTTCACCCATAATTATTTCAGAATCAGAAGTAGCAGGCATCTATGATCCATCATGGTTGGGGCATAATTGTGTTCAAAACATAAGCGAGTGCTCCTGAATATTAACTCTTTTCTAGTACAGGCTCTCCTTAAAACATTCAATTTTGTTCTATAATCCAAGAATGATAATATTATAGACTAAGGATGAACTTTTCGGTCTGCTGGTATAGCATTCAGAAAGCGGTTAGCTTGGATGATATTTAGTTGGTAGCCTTCTACAGGCCTAAAACCTCCCTCAGGAAACTGACCATATAAGCAACTATGTTCCCTGATTCTGCTCTCTCTGTCAGGCCATGTATCCGTATGTTTGCTCTGCTAGAGCGGTTCTCCCAATCCTCTATCTTTTGTTGCAGCCAGACCTCTCTAACATGTAATTGTAATGTTGCTCCATTGTGTACATCTAATGTCTTGGATGTCTTTTGGCAGTTTGCTCAAGGTCTGATATTTTCTAACACTGTTCATGCTTGTCAGCTTATATTTCTCTCAGCTCCATTTGGATTTTGGTCAAGGTGCCTCCAAGGTGGCGCAATTCATTAAATAACTTTTTAGATGTTATATTAAAGGATGCCTCCTCAGCAGAGTTGCTTTTGGCTCCCAATTCTGAGTAGGAGACAGCTAATGGCTTGGGTAAGTTGTGGCCTGACTCTAGATGCTGAGATGAGAGTTTTTTTCCCTCTTTTTTGGCATCCCTGCCGCAAACTGTCTTAATCTTTGATGAGTAGATGCCATAATTTCTTCAATATTTTGCTTTTTGATGCTAGTAGCCAGATTGGAGCAGGGATGAGGATGGATGAAAAAGTGAACCAATGAGAGCCTCTGCTAGTTCAGTCTGCCATCAAATCATTTGTAATATTTGAGTGGTCCTCTGTCAATTCATTTGTCTGGACTGAGTTCCGATTAACCTTAAATATATTTTTAAAATGTGTTACCCAGTCATCTGGATGTATAAATGCTTATAAATTATATATTTGATTATTCAGCGTGAATTCTATTAAACTGCAGAACATATTGTTGTCCTTTTATTTTATAGCTTATTGTAGCGTATCCCATAAAAATGTACTGTATGTTGCTTTTTTGGTCAATCAATAGTCTATATTCTTCCATGAGATCTACAAATGCTACCTCATCTTCAAACAAATGTGGATATCCTCATTCTCCTTCCTTGTGCAAACACTAATTTCCATATCTGATAGCAATCTAAATAAAAAAAAATCCTTCTTTTGAAATTTACATATGTCTCTCTTGCCTTGTTTATTTAAATGACTAATTATACTATTTTCAACTTTTGTAAAAAATTCTAATACTCTAGGAGTAGATGAACTTCCCTTTTCCAGGTGTTCTAATATTTGAATGCACTCTTGTTTAACCTTGGCTGTTTCATCAGATTTTGATATCTACAGTACTGACTGTTGCATAAATTGAGTCCATTGTATCCTTACATGTTTGTGTATTTGCATGTACTCAGCTGCTTCTTTTCTGTTCTGTATATTTTCTATGTTTGTAACCCCATACTGTCCTAATTATATCACAAAGGGAAGGTGATCACTGTCCCAAATCTTTAGTACTCTTACTTCTTTCACCCAGCTGAATGAAAGCATGTCTGATATATAATAATCCAAAACACTGCCCCCTCCATGGTGGGATATGTCCATTTCCCTTCATAACTCCAGGAAATCTCTGATTTACAATTTTAAGATTTAACATTTTTTATGTATCTAACAATTAAGCCTCTTGATAATTTTGTTTTATTATCTGCTGATTCCCTTATAAGTGTCTAAAGGGCGTCATTCAAATTTTTAATATTTGCCATATCTTCTGGGACACTGCCTACCCTTCTGTTGATATTTTTACCAAGGAGTATGGTGACCCTTTGGTAGTGAAACTGGACTTTTAAAATTAACTCATTCAAAGCACCAAGGAATGTATCAATGGGAGATTTCCTGGAATGTGGAGTAACATATATATTAATCAGAAAACATACAGACACACCAGACTTCAAAAGTTCTATACATAAAAAGAAATAGGAGTCATCCCTATGAATACATCTACTACTTAAACCAAGGCTGGTGTTTATCAATGTTCATACTGTTCCAAAGGCTGTCCCATATCTAGCAGCTGTATGGCCTTTTATTTCCCATGATTGGAAACCTTCCAATATACACTCACAGGAATCTGTCAAACATGTTTCTCGTAACATTATTATGGGACATTTTCTCATGAACTCAAGGCATCTCAGACCCTTAAACTTCTCTGCTTCCCCTGCAATATTCCAGCACAAGACTTTTAACAACTCCCCTCTTTGATTACTTTTTAATTACTCTGAACATTACACCTCTACTTCAGACTCCAGTGGAAACATAGAAAAATAGAAGTTGACAGCATATAAGGACCACAAGGCCCATTCAGTCAGCCCATTTATTTTGCTACCTTATGAATGTGCCATCTGACTGTGCTCTGTAAATGGCCTATATATTCATACTTATTTGATTCACTTCCTTATGCCTGTTTGAATCCCTGCACTATATTCATATCCACAACTTCATAAGGTAGGCTGTTCTATGCATCCACAGCCTTTTCTGTGAAAAATAACTTCCTCACATTACCCCTCAATCAGCATCCTTCTAATCTCATACTGTGTTCTCTCTTCCTGCTATTTTTTTATATTGAAAGATGTTAGACTCTCAACTTGTTAATGTCCTCAAGATGTTTGAATGTTTCAATCATATCACCTTTCTTCCTCCTTTGCTCTAGGGTATACATATTGAGCTCCGTTAATCTATCCTCATATGTTTCCTGATACAGTCCCTGCACCATTCTGGTTGCCCTTTTCTGGACTGCTTCAATTTGGTTAATGTCCTTGTGAAGGTGTGGATTACAGTACTGCAGGCAGTAATCCAGATGGGGCCTAACCAGTGTCTTGTAAAGCGGGGTTATTGCCTCCCTCTTATGACTTGTGATACCTCAATTAATATACACACTTCAACATCCCCCCTTGCCTTATCTACTGCTTTAGTGGTCTGCTTGGATGATTTCAGGTCATCTGTGATAATGATGCCCAATTATTTTTCTTCCCTTGTGACTGCCAGCAACTACCCTCCCAACCAATTGGTGGTTTTAGGGTTTCTCTTCCCTATGTGCATGATCTTGCACTTCTTTGCATTAAACCCCAGTTGCTTTTCTTCCAACCATTTTGCCAGTTATCTAGATCTCTTCTTATTCTGCCCACCCCATCTGGATAATCTACTCTGTTGCAGATTTTGGTGTCATCTGCAAACAGTCAAACCTTACCCTCCACTCCATCTGCAATATCACTGATGAACATATTGAACAGGACTGGCCCCAGGACTGATCCCTGAGGTTCCCCCATATGTGACTTGCATCTCTTCTGACTATATACCATTTACCACCACTCTGTTTTCTGCCCATCAATAAGTTTGACACCCAGTTGACCACTTTCTGACCCGCCCCGAGTCTACCCAGCTTATTAATCAATCTTCTATATGGAACAGTGTTGAAAACTTTGCTGATATCAAGGTAGGAGACATCAACTGCTCCCCCTTGCTCCACCACTCTGGTTACCCAGTCAAATAAATCTATGAGATTAGTTTGACAGGACCTTTCTGTTGTAAACCAATGTTGTCTTGGATACTGTATGTCTATGGATTCCAGGTGTTGCATTATCCTTTCCTTAAGGAATGCCTCAATAATCTTGCCCATTACTGAGGTAAGACTGACTGGTCTGTAGTTCCCTGCCTCCTCCCTGCTACCACTCTTGTGGAGCAGGATTACATGAGCCCTTCTCCAGTCTTCTGGGACCGCTTCTGTGCTCAGAGACTCACTAAACAGTTCTGATAATGGCTCTGCTAGTTACACCCTTTGCTCCTCTAGTACCATGGGTGTATGCCATCAGGTCCCATTACCATTCCACCCTGTGCTTATCGAGCTCTTGTTGGGCCCTTTCTTTTGTGAAGGGGCTAGTGCACACCTCCTTCCACCCTGTGTCCATAGTGCTGAGCTGTGGTCGCTGCCCTACCTTCTCCATAGTAAATACTGAGCAGACATACCTATTTAGAATAGATGCTTGTACATGGTCCTCCTCCTCACATGCTCCCTTATCCCCTTTAATCTTAGCAATACCCCCTTTGGACTTTCTTCTTTCACTAATGTATCTATAGAAAGTCTTGTCACCTTCTTTTACTGTTCTTGCTAGTGTTTCCTCTGTTGGGGCATTTGCCTGCCTTACTGCCTTCCCTGCTTCCCTTAGGGAAGTTTGGTATGCCTCCCTATCTTCATCCTGCTTCATTCTATTTCCTGAAGGCCAGCCTTTTGGCTCTGACCTATTCTGCTACTGTTTCTGACAACCAAAGTGGTTTTCTTCTTCTTTTGCACTTCCTTTTCTGTCTAAGACAATGGGATGTTGCTTCAAGTTTTGCATCCTTAATGCTTGCCCACTTTGCCTGTACCCCCTCACCTGTATTTCTTCTTGCCAGGGCTAGCTTAACTCTGTTGGCCATCTTATCAAAGTCAGCTCCTCTGAAGTCCAATATTTTTGCCTTGGAATGGGATGATTTATTTCTAGTGGTCAAATTTAACCATACCATTTGATGGTCACCGGCCCCCAGGTGACTATCTACCTGGAGATCTGTGATCCTTTCCCTGTTAGTCAGTACTAGATCTAGGATAGCCCTGTCTCTTGTGTGTTGTTGTACCAGTTGTTTGAGGCCCTCCCCCTGCAGGGAATCCACTATTTGTCTAGCTCTGGCAGATATTCCTTCTGGTATTGACCAATCTGTATCTGGCATGTTGAATTCTCCCATTATCAGAACCTCTCATTTAGCTGTCATGTTTTGTATATCTTCTAACAGTAATGTGTCTATGTCCTCCTCCTGGTCTGGAGGTCTGTAGCTCACTCCAGTTCGTATGGCTGTCCCATTTCCTGTTTCCAGGGTGACCGACAGTTCTTCTGGCTCCTTATGTGTATTCTGAATATCTGTAGCTTTGATATTTTCATTGACATAATGGGCCACTTCACCTCCCCTTATTGCACCTCAGTCTCTTCTGAACAATACATAGCCAGGTACTGAAGTCTCTCAGGTGTGGTTACTGGTGAACCATGTCTCGTTAATAACTACTATGTCCAGTTTCATCTCTGTCATTATTAATAATAATAATACTAAATTTTATTTATAAGGCACCTTATCCATGACCAAGGCAGCTAACAACTTTAAAAACAGATCAAACATCAACACAATTAACATTAAAATAGCAGTATGCCATTCATCAAAAAGGAAAATCAGTCACTGAATGCCTGGTGCCACAAAAAAGTATTTAAAGCTTGCTTGAATCCCTCCACAGTTGTGTACTCCCATAACTGGTGGGGTAGAGAAATCCAAAGGGTGGTGGCTACATACATAAATGGTCTCACCCCAGATGATTTCAAACACACCCTTGGAATCTCTAGCAACCCCTCATTGGCCGAGTGGAGTGATTGTCCAGGGAGTAAGGAACCAGGAGCTTTCAGGTAATCCGGGCCCAGTCTGTGTAGGGCTTTAAAAGTCAGCAAACCGACTTTGAAGGTGATTCACCACTGTGCTAGCAGCCAGTGCAGATCGCACAGCACCAACGAAATATGACAGGACCGAACAGATCCCTTCAAAAGTCGGGGTGCCACATTCTGCACCAGCTGCAGGTGGTGGATTTCCACCCCAGGAAGCTCTAAAAGGGAGTTGCAATAATCTAAGTGTGAGGACACAAAGGCGTGGACCAAAGTAGGAAGGTCACCAGAAGGAACCAGATGCCTAATCCTGGCGATATTCCTAAGATGATAAAAGAAAGATTTGATGACAGCTGACACCTGCGAATGCAGGGTCAGCCCTTCATCAAAAATTACCCCCAGGCTACGCACCAAGAAAAAGTCCCAAAGGGGGAACCAACCCCCAACCCCCCATCCGGTGACCTGGGTCCACAACCATCACATCATTTTTTTCCAAGACCAACTTCAGCCAGCTGGAATCCATCCATGCCTGGATTTCTTTCAGACTGTTATTAAAGAATGAGAGAGATCCATCCTGATCAGGTGCAAAAGAAAGGTAGAGCTGGGTATCATCAGCATAGCAGTGAAACCTCAGCCCATACCTTCTTACAATGTCTCTGAGGGGTAGCATGTACACCACAAACAACATGGGTGACAGCACTGAACCCTGAGGTACCCCACACCACAGAAATAGGGCCTGAGGAAAAGACCCCAAACACCAATCTCTGTGTTCTACCTGTGAGGAATGATGTAAACCACCCGAGGACTGTTCCTGACAGTCCAGAGATGTGCCTCAGGTGACCAGACAGCACCCCATGGTCACTGCTTGCCAACAAGAGGGACAAGAGGTCAAGCACCGCTGCTAGGCTATGAGAACTTTTATCTCACAAAGAATGGTACCAAACCATCTCCACAGGGGTATGCCTATGAAGGGGGGGTGCTAAAACTAAACCCCATGGTGCAGTGATCTGACCACCCAATTGGTTCCACCCCCAAGTCAGATGATTCAATCCCTAGGAGGAAGACTAAGTCAAGGGAGTGACCGTGTTTATGAGTAGCAGTGGTAACCACCTGTGTAAGGCCCAGAGATGTCATCAACTGGAGGAAGTGCTAACCAAATTGCAAGAGTTTGTCATTGACTCAGGTATTAAAGTCACCCAGAACCATCAGTCTGGGTGACTCAAATGCCATGTCGATGATGAGGTCTGCCACTTCATGAAGCAATTGCTTCTCATCAAGGCCAGATCGACACAGTCATCACCGGGTGGATGATAAACAAAGGCGATCTGATAATCTACACCTGCTACAATGGCACATTCGAATGATTCAGCCTCCTCAACTAGTACATTTGTGAGGTTAAGTTCAGTCTTGAAACAGACCGCAACCCCCCTCCCCTGCGGTCCAATCTCAGGTGGTGTATCACCTAGTACCCAGCTAGGAGTTAAAGCATCCAAAATGGGACCAGAGTTCTCATCCAGCCAGGTCTCAGTGATGCATGCCAGGTCCACAGTTTCAACAAGATCTGCACTAATTGCAGTCTTGTTCTTGATGGACATGGCATTGCACAACACTGCCCGATTTGGATGAACCTCCCGGGCTGCCTGAACCACCTTCCCTCCATAATCAGTAGTGCCCTTGGGTATGGAAACCAGACATGGAGAACCATGTTCTGCTTTCCATTTCACCCCAGGGCATCTCCTGGATATTACCATCCCAATACAATAACCCCTCTCTTTCACCCTCCACTGTTCATAGCCCCCCACTCCCTCCATCTTCTACATGTAACCCCCCCCCTGCAAATGGTGTTCCCAAAAAGTCTTCCAAAAGCTTGCCTAATTGCTCAGAGCCTGGAGGTGTTCGGCATCTATGCCATTTAAATGTGATTCCCAGTGAGCTCTTTTAAAGCTTCCAAGTATTGTCTCTTTAAGGGCTGCCTGTTTGCAGTAATAATTAGTTTGAATGGGGGGACAGTCTGTGTTTATGCCCAAGTCCCACCCAAGTTGCTGACTAAATGCTCCGTTTCTGCTGTCACTAAGTAGGCAGAGGGAGCACTCCTGAAAGATGTTACTAATTCTGGGGAGAAATGCAGAGTTTTAATGGAAATGCAGTTTGTCTAACCTGTTTCTCCTGCAGCATGAACTGTTTCTGTTGTGCCCTCCATTTTGGTCCTTGACTGTTGAATTGGACCAATCAGTATGTGAGGACTCTAAGATGGAACTTTCTTTGGGCCAGTTGGGACTGGGACTCTCAGTTAGAGCCTGTGGAAATGGAACTATATGGAAGGTGCCTCTGGGTAATGTAGTTTTAGATTCTTAGCGCGTTTTTGCACCTATATTTATTTATTAAGTTTTTGCTGACTGGGTAAGTGCACTAAACAAATCCTGCCTACTTTCAGGCACGACCTGGGGAAGGGGGATAGAGATGAATGCCAACTGACCTTGAACCTGATTAAGCTGTTGGTGGTATTTTTAGTGAATGAGGGAAATTTGACCAGGACATCAGGGAAATTCCCCTACTCTTTTCGATAAGTGCCATGGGATCTTTAACATCCACCTGAATTACCACCAATCCAGGCAGATGGGACCTCGGTTTAACATCTCATCTGAAAGACGGCACCTCAGAAGTGCAGCACCCCTCTCATGCTGCACTACAGTGTCAGTACTGGGATATTAACCCAAGTGCCAGAAGTGGGAACTGAACACACAGCTCTTTGATCTCCCGGCCTCAGAGGCAAGTGTGCTACCTACTGAGCCACTGACACTGCTATAGAGGGAGTCCTGCTGTGATTGACAACTGAACTGACCAGCTGTCTGTTGGGAGGCCAGATCCAAGTTAGAGAGTGAGGAGTGAAGGAGCTCAGCTCTGCTTTGTTCGAGCAGCATGGTAGTTCACATGGGAGGTGCATCTAAGGCCTGAATCCCGGCCTCTTTGCTGTTGTGAGAGAGAGAGACAGAAAAAGGTGTTTTCGGACTGAATCTGAAGTTTGTGAGAAAAGCAAGCTGCTGCTGTTTTATTACCAGTCTCATCCTGTAGAAGACCGCAGAGTTTGCTGAAAGCGATCGGCCTGTCAGAACTTTAGCTACTGTAGTGTTCCTGGGTAATTAGCAGTGACTTTTGTGATCGGGACCAAGAAGCCATCTGCCTGGTTCAGTAAGATTTACTTTACAGATAAATGTGCTATGTGCTGGAAGGGGATCGCGATCTGGTTTCCCCATTTGCTACAAACTGTGTGCTAGTGACAGGAGTTGATTTCCCAGCAAGAATCGACTGAATCTGCACTGCCTGATGCAGATAGGCCCTGCCACGAGGGATATGTCTCACTACCTTGCTGCACAGAAAGATCCATCATCGAGGGGCCAAGTTTCCTCTGGAAATCCAGACAGTTCATCCATCAGCCCTCTTGTGTTTAGCCTGGATATCATAAGTAATTATCAGGGAAGCTCCCTGCAACTTTTGTTTAATCAAAGTGTGTCATCTGATTGTTTGTGCTTTTCTTTCCATGAACTGAGCCATCCGGCTCCAGACTACAAATTGTGTGTGTGCATGTACTTTTTCCATCACAGGGCCCCAACCAGCTGCACCGGACCTGGCCAGCCCCTTTCTCCATCCTGAGTACCCAGAGAGTGCGACTATATGGGACTCTAAGTGCATGCACAGTACTGTGATTATTAATGTGTTTAAGCTAATTAACCTGATATTCCCCTCTTCTTGTTATAGCTCCTGAATAAATCAGATCTGTTTGTTTCTGCAGTTTACATTGGCTATGGTGTCAAGTCATGCTGAAAGTATTGTATTGTGGCTATTGTACTGCATCACCTTATTTTACTGGGGGCGCTCCCAGAGTCGAGCTGAAGGAACCAGTCCAGGGGGTAAGTGCCAAGCACAAGTGTATGTGGTTTGCAAATCAGGGGTATTGGGGAAATTACTGTTATGCATGGTGTGGGCCACTAGTGTGAGAAAAGGGGGTCACAATGTGCCAGAGGGCTGTGATCTGGTTAGCATAACCCAAACCAACCCAGACCTTTGGGTGGAGACACCCATTTTAGAACTCAGGCCCCTTAACCTGTTAGTAGCCAAGCAGGGAGGGGTAGTAGCCCAAGGCATACCGCCACCTAGGGGTTACATCTTGGAGGCACCTCTGGGATTAGCATCCTCTATTGGCCACATGAAGAAATTACCCCACTATGTTTAGTTTAGGAGAGAAAATGGAGGCGCTTACTACGCCTAAGCTAAAAATTGTCCCCCATGAGCTAATGGTGCCCAGAATGATGGGGTGGAGCGAGGCTGCGGGGATAGACCCCCAAAAGGCTATTCTGTTGCTGGATGTCCCCTTAGGGACCAGTAATTCTGACATTGTATCCACTGTGGAGCATGTTAAGGGCTTGGGCAAGGTAGAAGTAAGGGGAAGAGATGCTGATTTATTTGAACAAACCATGCTAGTGCTGATCTCGTGTAGTTCCCCAGTGGACCCAGAAAAGGTACCCCCTGTTATTCTGCCCAAAGGTGCCCAGAAGGGATGGAGGGTCACCCATTTACATAGTGGTCCAGCCACCCTGGGTGGGTTTCCAGATACAGATGGGTTTAAAGAGGAAACTACTCAGATTGTTAGCATCAAAGGGGCGAACTGCTCAGGAACTGGTGAAGGTGTTAGACCTCTCAGGTGACCATATACCCTTGCATTCCCTGGTACACCCCCAGTTTCCCCCAAGAATTCTCCAGTTCTCCAGTAGCCACCTCCCCATCATAATTCCCCTCATCCAGCTGGACTCCTACCGAAAGCTAAGACTTATCTCCTGCACAGTCCCAGTGCCCTTGGGGGAGGATGACCTAGAGACCTGGATGGACTATGCCACCCCATTAGTGCAGGAATGGCAGTGTTCAGAGGGGGAAAAGAGGAAGCACCTAATGGAGAGTTTGAGGGGTCCTGCATTGGAAGCCATCTAGTTTCTATGAACCACTAGCCCAGAGGCTACTGCGGCTGAATACCTCTCTGCCCTATAAGGGGTGTTTGGCAGCACTGTGTCAGGGAATGACCAGTTTTGGAAGTTCAAGTCAGCTAAATGGTGGAAGAATGGAAAGTTGTCAGCCTTTGTTACCCGGATTGAGAGGGCTCTTCAGAGGGCCCACTGGAAAGGGGGAGTGTCTGCCAAGAATTTGAACAGGGTCCGACTGCACCACATCCTGAAGTCCGCTAGATTTTCAAGTGTAATGATATTAAAGCTCAAGTTGCAAGATAAGAAGGCCAACCCTTCTGAGTACTGCCACCTCATGGAAGAAATTAATGAAATTGAAACTGATGAAGAGGGTTGGCAGCCCTATGCTGGGTTGTGAACTCTTGTCAGACTCCAGAGAAGAGTGAGTCAGATGAGACCCAACAGTTGAGAGAATTGATTAAATCATTGACTGAGGCAGACAGAGAACCTGATTTATATCAAGCACCAGAGAATAAGAGTGGATTGGGAGTGCATGTTGTTTCTTTTGAGAATGGGACTGAGGGTAACTTGTTGGCAGAGATCCGAGAGTTGAGAGCCATGGTGGGGAATCAGCAAAGGACTTCCTTTGCCCCCAGTCATAGTGAAGAGTCAGAAGTTTGGGAATGTAGGACCCCAATCCAGGAAGGGCCCCGAAGTGTCCCTGAGGTGCCCCAGCTGAGAAAGACATCCACACCCATTAAAGGCTCTAGAGAAATTAAGTTTTGCTACCACTGTGGGGAGGATGGACACACCCGTCCTCTTTGCCATTCGCCTGAAGATTTGAGGAGGGTCCATGGCAAACTATTAAATGTGCTTCATCCAAATGCCAATCGGCCACCAGGGGGAGCTGTTTGAAAATGTTATGCTACCAAAGCCAAGGCCAGATCGACACAGGTGTCTGCACTGCCTGAGTGGTCTGAAGTGGTAGATTCTTCCATGGAGACAACAGTGAAAGTGAATGGAGTGCCTACCCGGGCTGTGCTGGACAGTGGCTCCCAAGTAACCATCATATTCCAAGACTGGTACCAAAAGCATTTGTCTGATGTGCCTTTACAGCCTTTGGAAGGACTGCATGTCTGGGGGTTAAGTGAAAAGGCATACCCCTACTCTGGCTACATTAGAATTTGGCTGTCTTTGCCCACCTTGATAGCTGGAGTGGCTGAGCAAGTGGAAACCTTGGCATTAGTGTGTCCCTATACCGGCTTGTATGATGGGGTTCCTCTGCTGATTGGGACAAACACCCACATGTTTGGACAATTAACACAACTCTGCTATGAAAAACTGGGTCACAGGACCAGTAAAGCTTTGAGGATTCCTGCCTTGATCAAGAAGACTTATGAGTCATGCAAGAATAATCAAGAGATGGATCTAGATGAACCAGTTGGGGTCGTATGGAAGAAGGACGCCGAGTCCCTAATTCTGGCACCTAAAACTCAGTGTACCTTACAGGGAGAGGTCCGCCTAAGGAAGGATGTTAAGAATAAAATACTCATGCTGGATGCACCCAGCAATGAAAATTGCCAGAAGGATTGCTGGTTAAACCTAGTATCTTACCTGCTCGGGCTCATGCCGATGCTCGACAGGTAATGGTCCGGGTTCATAATGTGTCAGACAGTGACATCAGGGTGAATAAAGGGTGCACCCTGGCTAATGTACACTGTGCAGATATGGCAGTGCTACCCAATAACAAGTATTCAGGGGAGAATGACAGAGTGACGCCCGACTTGTTTGATTTTGGTGACTCCCCGTTGCCGGGTGAATGGAGGATGAGAACCAGTAGGAAGCTTGCCCAGAGGGACCAGGTGTTTTCCCTAAAGGAATGAGATGTGGAATGTGTGCAAGGAGCTGAGCATCATATCTGGCTGCATGATGAGAGGCCATTTCATGAGAGGTCCCGACGCCTGGCACCAGCTGACATAGATGATGTAAGATGCCACCTACAGGAGATGCTTGCGGCTGGTGTAATTCAAGAATCCAGAAGCTCTTATGCTTCACTTATTGTAGTGGTGAGAAAGAAGAATGGAACAGTATGGATGTATGTGGACTATCGGACCCTCAACAGGAGGAGCATTCCTGAACAATTCACCATGCCCCTCATTCAAGATGCACTAGACTGTCTGAACAGTAGCAAGTGGTTCTCCACATTGGATCTTCGCAGTGGGTACTACCAGATCCCCATGGCCCCAGAAGACCATGAGAAGACAGCCTTCATATGTCCACTTGGGTTCTATGAGTTTATGAGAATGCCCCAAGGGATCTCATGTGCCCCTGCCACCTTTCAATGATTGATGGAGCGTGCTGTGGGGGACATGAATTTGTTAGAGTGCCTGGTATACCTCAGCAATGTTATAGTGTTGGGGAATTCATTGGAGGAACATGAAAGCAGTCTTTTCAAAGTATTGGACCGCCTGGAAGACTTTGGCCTCAAGCTATCTATTGATAAGTGCCAATTCTTTCAAACATCAGTAAAATACGTGGGGCACATAGTATCCATCGAGGGAATAGAGACTGATCCTAGCAAAGTTGAGGGCCTGACCACCTGGCCCCAGCCCCACAACCTCAAAGAGTTGCAAAAATTTCTAGACTTCTGTGGTTATTACGGATGGTTCATTAAGGGCTACTTGAGGATGATACACCCACTTCTGAATCTCACCCAAGGTTACCCTCCCACAAACAAGAAATAAAAAAGAGTGGCAGCCACTGAAACTGAGAGAGTGTATTTCCACCCCAATGAATCTTTTGGGTCACATTGGACACCTGATTGTGAAGCTGCATTTCATGAGATCGTATACCAACTCACTAATGCTCCTGTCCTTGCCTATGCTGATCCTGCAAAACCATACGTGTTACATACTGATGTTAGCCTGCAAGGTTTGGGGGCTATATTGTATCAAGAGCATGAGAATGGCCTGAGACCAGTGGTCTTTGCAAGCAGAAGTCTGACCCCATCTGAGAATAATTATCCTGTACATAAACTGGTTTCCTGGCATTGAAATGGGCTATTGTGGATCAATTCCACAAATACTTGTATGGAGCGAAGATACTGGTAAAGACAGATAATAATCCTTTGACCTATGTACAGGCTTCAGCCAACTTGGATGCCACCAGCCATAGGTGGGTTTCTGCACTGTCTACCTATGATTACGCTGTAGAGTACAGAGCAGGCTTAAATCACATAGACGCTGATGCTCTCTGTCGGAGGCCTGTTTCCAAAAGTGACTGGGTCAGACTGTCAGAACCTGATATTTGAGCACTATGCCAGAAGTTTGACAAAGAGGGACAAATATCCCCAGACGCAGTGGACTGTCTAGTAGATTGCTTGGGGCCCTCTGATAATTGTATACTTGCTGCCTTCTGCCACTTTTCTGCATTAGATATTGGTGCACTGCCTCAGTTAGATGATGACAGTCTTCAGTGAGCTCCATTCCAACATCAGCACTTGAAGCCCTCTACGCAGGGAAAGATGTGTCCAAATTGCGCTCCTCTGATTTGCGAACTGCATTGTTGTATAAAGAAGGCCCCAAACTGAAACTGATTAACCGCTTGCTGTATAGGGAAACTGTAGACAGACGGGGACAAGTGGACAAGCAACAGTTTATTTTGCCCACTGCTTTCAGAGACTTGGTACCGAGGTCCCTACACAACCACATGGGTCACCTCAGTATCAACTGAACCCTTTATCTAGTGCGGTCAAGATTCGACTGGCCTAAGATGGGGGCTGATGTTGAGCATCATATACGGACTTGCAGTCACTGCCTGCAAAGAAAGGCTTTGCCGCAGAGGGCTGTACCACTTGTTAACATCACCACCAGCGCCCCCATGGAGTTGGTTTGTATTGACTTTCTGAGTCTGGAGCCTGATCTACTAAGTATTAGCAATGTGCTGGTGGTCACTGACCATTTTACGAGATATGCTCAAGCCTTCCCTACCAAGGACCGGAAAGCAAGCACTGTAGCTAAGGTGTTGGTAGAGAATTTCTTTGTACATTATGGAGCCCCTCAGAGAATCCATTCAGGTCAAGGTTGAGATTTCAAGAGCTGATTAATCAAGGAGATGCTCACTCTGTGGGGAGTGCAGAAATCCAGAACCACCCCTTACCACCCACAGGGGGACCCACAGCCTGAATGATTTAACCGCACCCTCCTTGACATGCTAGGCACTCTCCACCCAAAAGACAAGCCTAGATTGAGCCAGCAAATTAGCACTTTAGTACATGCTTACAACTGCACCAAAAGTGATGCCACTGGGTTCTCCCCTTACCGCCTTATGTTTGGAAGAGAAGCCCGATTGCTTGTGGATGTTTGTTTCAGTGTTTCACCTGATGGGGTTCAAGCTGACAGCTACCTGCAATATGTGCAAAAGTTAAAAGCTCAATTGAATCATGTATACCAACTGGCTCAAACCATGGCTGAAAAAAGAAACCTGGCTAACAAAGAAAGATATGACAAAAAGATAAAGGCCCAAGAACTCCAAGTGGGAGACCGTGTATTGCTGAGAAATCTGGGACTGCATGGCAAACACAAAATTGCTGACAGGTGGCACCATCTCCCTCACATTGTAGTGGGCAAACTGGATGATCTACCCATGCATAGAGTAAGGTCTGAAAACAATTCAAAGGATGTCAAGATAATGCATACCAATCACTTGTTGTCCATTGGTCAGCTACTGATTGAATCTGAGCCCCCAGAAGTTGATTCCCCTGGACCAGTGACAAGGACTGCTGCAAAGCAGAAACAGAGAAAGTTTGCAACTGCCGATACTGACCCAAGGATTCCTCCCCAGCCAATACAAGTTGAAAATGACTGTCAGTCTGTTTCAGATGAGAGTGAGAGCAACTATGGTTACTACCCTTCATATGAACTAAGTCAGTTGTTTCAAGGTAACCCCCTGATCAATTATTGGGATGAAGCTGGGACCTCTGGACTGCCTGAGCCCCCAGCCTCATCCTTTGAGCCAATGCTTCCTGAGAGTGAAGTGCTGAGAGTTAAGTCTGATGATTTTGAATCCCTATGTATGGTAGAACTGTTTGAATTGCCTGAGGAAGAAACAGATGAGCTGGCTTCAACTGGTGACATACCAGAGCAGGAGGAGTACTTTGAGTATGCTGATGGGTCCCAGCCTGTACCAGAATGCTCTCCATGTGAACCAAGTGTTGTAGAATCGGAAATTGTAGAGCCAGAGGCTGACAGTACCACAAGTTCAAATGTTCCTACCTCGAGGGAAATTCCCCTGGCAAGTAAAGACAGTGCAGAAAGTGAGGCTAAAAGTTCAGAGACTGTAACAGTTCCCCCTAGAAAGACTGGTCGAGCTGTAAAGCCTGTAGTGCGCCTCAGCTATGATTGTCCTGGGAGGCCTGTGAATTTGCCTCTCAATGTGGTTCATAAAGAAGTATATGTATCCCAGAGCTCTCTGCCTAAACTGATCATAAGTTCTAACTCCAGGTTAATTGTTCTGCCCTCCAGGTATGGTGCCCCTCTCCCATCTAGCCCCAAGGTAGCTGATAGGGAAGGGCCCCCTTTCTCCAGGTTTTATGTGCAGGAAGTAATGACCTGAGTTCAAAGTACAGTATATATATATAATACTGTGTAGAAAGTAATGTACTAGGAAATGTAAATATTGTGTTTATCATAAAAGCAATGTGCTGGAGTGTAAATGTATATGATGTTTGGTATTAGAGTTTATTGGGGCTACTTACTTGATGCGGACACCAAGTTCTTCCAGGCCAGGAAGGGTGCAACCCCCCCCTTGCAAATGGGGGTTCCCCAAAAAGTCTTCCAAAAGCTTGCCAAATTGCTTAGAGCCTGGAGGTGTTCGGTGGCTATGCCGTTTAAATGTGATTCCCAGTGAGCACTTTTAAAGCCTCCAAGTACTGTCTCTTTAAGGGCTGCCTGTTTGCAGTCATAATTAGTTTGAATTGGGGGACTGTGTGTGTTTATGCCTGAGTCCTGCTGGAACTGCTGGCTAAGCACTCCATTTCTGCCGTCGCTCAGTGGGCAGAGGGAGCACTCCTGAAAGATGTAACTAATTCTGGGGAGAAATGCAGAGTTTTAATGGAAATGCAGTTTGTCTAACCTGTTTCTCCTGCAGCATGAACTATTTCTGTTGTGCCCTCCATTTTGGTCTCGCACTGTTGAATTGGACCAATCAGCATGTAAGGACTCTAAGATGGAGCTTTCTTTGGGCCAATCGGGACTGGGACTCTCACAGCCTGTGGAAATGGGACTGTATGGAAGGTGCCTCTGGGTAATGTAGTTTTAGATCCTTAGCACCTTTTTGCATCTATAGAGGGAGCCCTGCTGTGATTGACAACTGAACTGACCAACTGAATCTTTTGGATCTAAGTGAAAGACCCCGGGCTGTCTGTTGGGAGGCCAGTTCCAAGTTAGAGAGTGAAGATTGAAGGAGCTCAGCTCTGCTCTGTTTGAGCAGCATGGTAGTTCACGCGGGAAGTGCATCTAAGGCCTGAATCTTGGCCTGTTTGCTGTTGTGGTGGAAGAGAGAGCCAGAAAAAGATGTTTTCAGACTGAATCTGAAGTTTGTGAGAAAAGCAAGCTGCTGCTGTTTTATTACTAGGCTCACCCTGTAGAAGACCAAAGATTTTGTTGAAAGCGATCAGCCTGTCAGGACTTTAGCTACCGTAGTGTTCCCGGGTAATTAGCAGTGACTTTTGCAACTGGAACCGAGGAGCCAACTGCCTGATACAGTAAGATTTATTTTACATATAAATGTGCTATGTGCTGGAAGGGGATTGTGATCTGGTTTTCCCATTTGCTACAAACTGTGTGCTAGTGCTGGGAGTTATTTTCCCATCAAGAATCGGACTGAATCCGCGCTGCCTGGTGCAGATGGGCCCTGCCATGAGGGTCCTGTCTCTCTACCTTGCTGCACAGAAATATCCATTGTTGAGGGGCCAAGTTTCCTCTGGAAATCCAGAGAGATCATCCATCAGCCCTCCTGTGATTAGCCTGGGTATCGTGAGTAATTATCAGGGTAGCTCCCTGTAACTTTTGTTTAATCAAAGTGTATCATCTGATTGTTTGTGCTTTTCTTTCCATGAACTGAGTCATCCAGCTCCAGGCTACAAATTGTGTGTGTGCATGTACTTTTTCCATCACAGGGCCCCAACCAGCTGCACCGGACCTGGCCAGCCCCTTTCTCCATCCAGGGTACCCAGAAAATGTGACTATATGGGACTCTAAGTGCATGCACAGTACTGTGATTATTAATGTGTTTAAGCTAATTTACCTGATATTCCCCCTTCCTTGTTACAGCCCCCTGAATAAATCAGATCTGTTTGTTTCTGCAGTTTACATTGGCTATGGTGTCAAGTCATGCTGAAAGTATTGTATTGTGGCTATTGTACTGCATCACCTTATTTTACTGTGGGGGTCCCCTGAGTCGAGCTGAAGGAACCTGTCTTTGGGGTAAGTGCCAAGCACAAGTGTATGTGGTTTGCATATCAGGGGTATTGGGAAAATTACTGTTGTGCAGAGACTGGGCCACTAGTGTGAAAAAAGGGGGGTCACAGTGTCCCAGAAGGCTGTGATCTGGTTAGCGTAACCCAAACCAACCCTGACCTTGGGTGGAGGCACCCATTTTAGAACTCAGGCCCCTTAACCTGTTAGTAGCCAAGCAGGCAGGAGTAGTAGCCCAAGGGATAGCACCACCTAGGGGTTATATATGCACAATACCTAGCACTCTACAGTACAGGTAAGTTGTAAACTGAAGTGGAGGAGTGAAGAAAGGTCGGAGGGCATGAAGAGCAGAGGGTGAATAGTGCACAACTGCAGGGGCAGGCATCCAACACATTCCACATGACTCAATAATTAAACAAAGTCTTCCTTAAACTAAATAAATACCCTCCAAAGCCCATCCCAACCAAAGAAATGTTATCCTAAAAATAAAAAACCTAAACTATAAAATCAAAATAACAGACCAAGCAAACAAAATTAATAAATAAAATAAAATAAAACTAAAACAAACCCCCAAATTATACAACTAACCCACCCTAACACATAGTAAAACACAAATAAAACACCACCCTATCCTATATTAATTGAATAATTCGCTCCCACACTTAACTCAAGAACTACTGCAGTCCGCTCTCACAGGCCATGCAGAGCACAAAGTTATGAATTTTCCCCCCCAAGCCCTTTCATGGCTGGGGAAGCAGGGACGTATAGGCACTCTAACTCCCCAAATAGAAAGTCACAGTTTACTCAGATGATGTCCAGACCAAGCCGTTTTCGGCCTCAGTGCCCTCTCATGGTTCCGAGACTAAGGGATAAGAGGGTACTCTCACTGCCTTCTTAACAGAGTTTAAACAGTAAAAGATAAAAAAGTCTGACCATGTCTTTGAAGGGAGGGAGGTCAAAAGGTCCACTTCAGAAGATATTATTCTGCAGCTGGAGTGGCCCCGATAAATCCAATAAGGTACCAGACTGCAAGTCTATGGCCAATGCTACGGATCCCAGCCAGGCCCACTTACTAGCAGGTCCAAGAGAGACTTCCTAGGGGTACACCAGACCACACTGTTAGCTACCCAACATAGTAAGACTGGTACCCCCGCTCAGCCACACACTGCAGTAGGTCACCAAAGGATCAGAAACCAGCTCCTTGCTTCAAATCAAAACTTGTCCAGTTATACACGCTGATCCTAGAGACCTCAAGCAAACTGCCAACAGTCCAAGGGTAACCCACGGCAAATATCCAGGATCTTCAGAAATTTAATCCAAATCCCCTTCACCGTGGTATCTCTTCCCTTAGAAAAACAGCTCCCCAAGGATCTCATTGGCAGATTATGCTAGCTCAGCTGCACCCAAATGCTAGCTCAGCTTATCAGTAAATCGAAAAGCAGCATCCAACATCGAATTGAACCACAAAGTCCAAAGGGGTAAAGCGGCAGCTGGCCCGGCAAGCCGAGCATACAGGAGGTAATGGGTGGGAGAAACGACAGCCCCAGTGCACTCTACGAGACAGTCAAATAAAATCCTCCTGATATTGCTCATAGGATCAGCACACTTTACCGCCACTCTTGCTCCCACGCCAACTTGGAGTTCAAGACAACAGGGAGGATTAAACCATCCAGGTCAGACAAACGAGGTAAACAAACTAAATCTGTAAAGTCGATAGAATAAAAAATGGTAAAAACCGAAACAGTGCAAACGGAGCAGGCAGAATAGGGAATACAAAACATTAGGCTGCAGAAACAAAAGCAGCCAACAGCATGCCCAGCCCGGCGGCCGTCTTTTTCCATGTACTCTCTGCTTATTGCCTGCAGGTGTGGGATCCTGTTTCCTAGACTGCGAGCATTTGTATACATGATTTTCCATTGGCCAGATTTCAGTGTGTTAGTTTTTGGGAGAGGTCTGGTGTTTCCCCTCTGCATCATATGGGGAGCTGAACCTTTTTCCTTACCTGGTGATGCAAATGAACTACAAACACGCTGAACTCCTGTTTGATCACTAGTTGAGGGGGGAGGGGTTTTCTTCACATTCAATGTATCGGGTGCTGCACCCCTCTCCCCATTTGCTAGTTTAAATATTCTGAAAAGACGTCAAACTTCTGCCCCAATGCACTGATTGCCTCCTTAGTCAGCTGCAGTCCATTGAATTTAAAGAACTGTCACTCCCAAAACTATTGCCATTTACCTACAAATGTGTGCTCTTTTTCCGGGCACCAGCCCTTGAGCCACATGTTTAGCTCCCCTATCTCATCTTCTCTCACCTTCTGTCCATCGGCCCCCCTCTCCCAGACTGGCAGGATCTTAGAGGAGATGCTGGATAAAATGGATGATAGTTTTTCATAATATGGATAATATCTATTACTTTTCTTAAGATTTAAAGTTGTAAGATTTTCCATGCAATCTTATGCTTCTTCTACAGATACTTACTTTGTCTCCTTCAACTCTTCTAGGACCAAACTATTATTTATTTATTTATTTGATTTTTCTTGACCAGGTAGGCCCACTGAGATTGACAGTCCCTTTTTCAGGGTCAACCCAAAATTCATTAACAGGTAACAAAGCAGTACACAACAATAACTCAGCATAAGTTAGATGTCTAGACAGAACAATACAAAACTTGTCAACAAGGTATAAACAGTAGAATAAGAGATACGCAAGATAAAGTTAACCAGCATTAAAACTGTACTATAATTAAGCAGAAATATCATTGGGTTCACATAACAATGAGTTGATTTAGCACATTAACAGTAGAAGTTGCATTGGCTCCAGGGTATACTGTTAGAATGGTGACTGAAATTTGTTGCCACAATTAGGGTCCCGCCATAAGGGAAATGATGATGGGACACTCCTGATTTTAGATCACCCCTCGGTCATGACACCCTTTAGAAAAATACTTTTTCTGTTCTCTATGGGGGTGCAGGGGGCAAAGCCACCCACAAAACATGACTATTTCCAGGTACAGGGTGTCAGGGTTTTGGAACGCTACATCCCAGGAGCCACAATGCCTGAGGACATATTGACTACGCCTATATCGGTTTCAGCAAAATGAATGTCACACCAATATGGGTGAACCACATCCAGCATGATACTGATTGAGGAGCGAAGATATCTCCTCAGTGGCTTAGGCTTTAGTTTACCTTGCAGCATAGGAGGATGGGTACCAAACACTAGCTTATATGTTAGACATACAATAGTAGCCACAGACATTGCCAACTATTTCTCAAAATTTCTGCACTATTTGTAGAGAAATCTCATGTTTCCTGCATTTCCACAGTAACGGCAGCAGAAAGAAACTCTTTAGAAAGTTTGTGAAATATCTGGAAATAGTTGGCAATGTCTGTGGCTACTACTATAGGGAGCAAAATTGTAATTTGCATTCAAAGAAGCAGGGAAATGACTCTGCATAGAAACATAGAAATTGACAGCAGATAAGGACTGCTTGGCACATGCAGTCTGCCCATACACCCTACCTTTATTAGCTGCCGTAGACCTTCTGGTTATCAAGTTTAGCCTCTTCTTCACACCTATAGGTTACCCTTGTGCCTATCCCATGCATGTTTAAATCCCCCTTCAAAGAGGCGACTTCCAGCTTCCAGGAACAATATGTCAGTGCCTCCATGAAAGAGTTACAACAATCACCACAATGAGGTGAGGCCACACAGCACCAAAGAAAAAATTACCTTTCTGCTAGGTCTTGGTTAAAAGTAATTTGAATAATGTAGACACATAAAAACAGGATAACAAAAATCATCACCCCACCAGAAACCGCAAACGTTTCACATCATTCTGATGCCTTTTCAAGGTGTGGCTAAACCCAGTGATGCATAGCAATGTTTGAATGTTTGTATTTCCTGATCACCTCAAGGAGTCGGTCATATGACCACTCCTTAAAAACACCTCTTTGGAGCCAGACTATCTAGCTAACTACCGGTCTGTCTGTAATCTGCCTTTTGTAGGTAAGGTTTTTGAGACGGTGGTTGTGTTGCAACTGGATGATCACCTTGTGACCCACAATGTCTATGAAGCTCATCAGTCTAGATTTAGGAAGAGACATAGCACCAAGACTGCACTTGTCTGAGTATTGAATGACCTCCTAATAGTGAGAGATCAAAAGGTTCCTACCATCTTGGTCCTTCTTGATTTCTCTGCAGCATTTGACACTGTTGACCATGGTGTGCTTGTGGAGTCCTTGCGGCTCCTTTATGAACCGTCAGGTACAATCCTCGAATGGTTTCAATCTTTCCTCGCTGACAGATTTCAGAGAGTGGTCACTGGAATTTATTCTTCTGATGCCCTCCCCCTGTTCTGTGGGGTGCCACAAGGCTCCATATTGGCACCCATGTTGTTTGCAGTGTATATGCTGCCATTAAGAGATATCATCAGGTGATGTGGTTTGAGTTTTCACTGCTATGCAGATGATACTGAACTGTATATGTCCTTTTAACTGGAAAGGTTGATACAGTCTCTGTGTTAAATAACTGTCTCACTGAGATCAAGGGATTGGATGAACACCAGTTGGCTGAGACTGAATCTGGACAAGACTAAAGTGTTGGTAGTGGACCCAGGTCATCCAGGGTTGGGTTTTGGGGCTGGACAGACATCAGACTTATGGCTTGATGGTGTTCAGCTCATTACCTCAGACCAAGCACGTAACCTGGGTATTATTTTTGATGACAGCTGACACTAAAATCTCAGGCATTGGCTGTGGTTAAATTGTCATCATACCATCTGAGGAATATCACTCTGGTGAAATACCTGGTTCCTCCAGATGACCTTCCAACATTGGTCCATGGCTTCATCATCACCCGCCTTGACTACTGTAATGACCACTACCTAGGGCTTCCTGGGGTTGATATCTGCCACCTGCAGCTAATGCACAATGCTACAGCTAGGCTTTTGACTGGTACATCAAGGGCCAGTCATATTACATCTGTACTGCATGGAGTGCACTTTCTGCCTGTTTAGTGGTGGATCACATTTAAGGTTGGATTGCTAACCTTTAAAGCCCTACATGAACAAAGACTCAGCTACCCGTAAGATCTACCGACTCCCTACTGCCCCTTCTTTTCTCAACAATCTACCAATGAGGGATTGCTAGAGATTCCCAGGGTTGATTTAAAAACTTCTGGTGTCCTTGCTTTTTCTTTGGTAGCACCTACACAGTGGAATTCTCTACCTTATCAATTAAAAGAATGTCCGACTGCCAATAGTTTCAAAACCAAGTTGAAAACATATCCTTTTAACTTAGCTATGAATTAAAATTTGTCTGGGAAGGCTATGTTTACAGTTTTATTGTAAAAATGTTATGGCTGTATATTGTATTTTAAATGTGAAGCATCTTGTTTGTGGAAAGGCACTATACAAATAAAGTTTTACTTTACTTTATTTAGATAAAACTTGTTAATTCATCAGTACAAAACATTAATCTACATGCACAAAAGCTCATCTAAATAAATGAGATTTTAGCTCCTGTTTGAAAACATCTGCTGTAGGACAGTCCAAAATGTATTGGGGAAGAGATTTCCAGAGGGTAGATGTTACAAAATAAAATGCACAAGCACCTGGTGACTTTAAAGAAAACTTCAGAACTTCTAACAAGTCCCTCATCTGCAGACTGAAGAGAGCGGAGGAGGTGATTGGGACACGGGAGGTCTTGCAAGTAGCTGGACTCCTGATCGTGCAGGGCCTTGTAGGTCAGAAAACTGACCTTGAAGGATCTGCCACCATACCAGCAGCCAGTGCAGAGTCTTCAGCACAGGTATAATATGATACGACCTAAGCAGGCCAGTCAGTAACCTGACCACCACATTCTGCACTAGCTGCAGGAAGCAAGGATCTACACCCCACCGGTAGCCCAAGGGACTGGGCATTACAGTAATCACAGCACAAGGTCACAAAGGCAAGGACCAGTGCTAGCTGGTCACCAGGGGCACCAGTTGCTTAATCCTGGCAATTTGTTTGAGATGGTAAAAAGAGATCTGAACCACAGCAGACACCTGTGACTTAAGTGTCAGACTGCAGTCCAACTGAATGCCAAGATTCTTCATCCAATCAGAGGTAAAGTCTAAGCCCTGAGACTTGCCCAAATTGCACTTTCCCTTCTGGCAACCAGGTTCCAGCACCTGCACTTATGTCTTGTCTGGATTTAACTTCAACTAGTCAGCCCTCATCCAGTCTTTGATCTCAGCAAGACAGCTGTTAAATACCAAGACTGTCTCCTGCTGCTGGGGTGCAAAAGACAGCTATTGCTAAGCATTATCTGCATACCAGTGAAAACTCAGGACATACTGTCTGGTAATGTCCCCAAGTGGCACCATATACAATACACTGAGAACAACACGGGGAACAAGATGGAGCCCTGTGGGACCCCACATAGCAGGGGCACAGGTGCTGAGAAAAAATACCCTGACACCAAGTACTGTGACCTGCCAGTGAGGAAGTATTTAAACCAGTAAAGGATCATACTAGCCAGACAACAACTGACTTGCAGGCACTCCATCAGCAACCCATGGTCCATGAAGAATGAATTTCTACCACAAAGCAGGGATGCCATTTAGGCAGGGCAGAGGTGGACAGTTGCCCACCACATGCATTTGTGCCTACATTATTCTTATGGTGTGGTAATAATGGTATTACATTTGGATTTAATCTTTTGCACAATAAGTTTCCCCCTGGCTGGTGTGGACTCATGCTGCAGGTGTACAACTGGCTTGACTGTGTCTGTATTGTGTTGTCCACTCTCTCCACCTATTAGCGGCAGCCCCATCACACATGACATGGAGGTGCACCAGCCGAGTAAGAGCACATGAGACATGCAAGTGCGACACTGTCTTTCCAGCCACAGAGTAGACAGGCTGCATACTACAGCTTGGAGAAGTTGTGAGCACTGAGCTCTCAATAGCAGTGTTGTGTTGGCATATTTTTGCTGGTGTACTCTTAGTGAGTCTCCATCTCCCCTGGTGGCTGAATGGGCAGTGGGTGAGCGAGAAGCTAACTCAAGACAAGGCTACCTACTTACCCTACTAGGCTCACTTAGCAAAACAACAAGCACAGCCCCCCCACCCATGGCAGCAAGCTAGACCTAGCAGCAGCTGTGACAGGGGGCAGCCTTCATAGGCCTTAATCAGTGCAGTGACACAGCAGCCACAGCAGTAGTCAAGCAAGAAGCAAGCAAGCAACACAGGTTGGGCGGGTTTGGTTGTTGAGGTGACTTGGGTAGACTGGATGGACCTTGCAGTCCTTATCTGCTGTCAACATCTATGTTTCTATGTCACAGACCAAGCTGGGACCTGGGATGGCTGGTTCTAGCATCCAGATTCTGGCAGAAGGATGGAGGAGGAGCAGAGTGAAAACTGGACTTTTGGCACACAGAGCCACACCACATGTTCTGGACAGATGGCCAGGTAAGTAAATGTAAATATTTACAGGGGGATTGGTGAAGGATGGAAATATTGATGTGTGTTTCAGGTTTTTGTGTCTTTGGGCAGCATCACAACCCATATGAGATGAATACTGAATGGAATGGAGTCAGGGGAGAGAAATCGGGAAAGACTTTTTTTGGGGGGGGTCAGAACATTTGTTAGGAAACACATTGATTAATAACTGGGAGGGTTTAAGCCTAAACCTGTTGCAATGCTCTGGGGTACAGACTGATGAATCTTATGCATTTTAATTTTTCCTGATTTGCATATCACTTTTCAGTAACAACAAATATGTTTTACCTTTTAGATATGTTCAAGACATTCTAGAGCTTGCCACCTAGGGGCTGTCATCTCACCTCCACTGGTGCTTGGCTCCCCCCCCTGCTGAAATCTGAAATGGCACCCTTGCCATAAAGTATAAATTTACATGACATCATCTGTGTAAGCAGCATGTTTTCCATGAGGGATGGATGAGGAGCAAAGCAGTTTTCAAGTGTAAAATGAGGGCTGCCCCCTTGCATTCAGGGACAGTTGAGAGGTATGATATGCACAGGCTATTGGAGCCCCACTACAGTCAGGCTGATGCCCCCCAGTGAAGCTGACCTCCACATCCCCATGCTCAGGCACATTATGACATAGGGCTAGGGTGACTGCAGGGTCATGCATTGTTGAAATGAATGGGAATTTTTTTTTATTATTGTTTTATACAGTATTGATGGAGAATTGGAGATTAAGGAAGGCAGCTGCTTGACTAACAAGGGCCTTGTTAGCAGAACAGTGACCTTCATTACTCTCCAACTTGCCATCGTATTACATAAAATAGTAATAAAAAAATATTCATTTCAAGGCAGTATGCCCCAGTACTCTGACCCATTTGTATCATGTCTTAAAATCTCCTGCCTCTGGCTACCAAGTACTCAGATAAGACACTCTCAATATATATACATACTTTGTGGTCTGTCTGTTGCAGTATGGCTGCACCTGCCACAGTGTGTGTGCATTGGGGGGGGGGGACTGGCCATGTTGTTGGGTGTCGAGTCATTGCTACTTTTGTGTTTGTCCCTTAAAGTCAGTTTGTGTGGAAGCATTCAAAGCTATGGTGAGAAAATAGTTGGAATACAGGCCAGACTGAAGTAATTAAGTAGTTTTGTGGGTCAAGGTGTGTATTGGGGGTGATAAGAACCACATGTGTTTCCATTTGTATATGTGCTTCAGTTCAACTGTACAGCTGAGGTGAGGGGGGGCAATAAAACTAAAAAGTATAGCAGTGGCTAAAAGCATGCCACATGCATGCTGATGTATACGGATTTGTATTGAAGTACAAGTGAACCAAATGTGTGCAGACATTATGACTCAGTGCTTAAAGGCACTGACCTACCAACCTGGAGACTTGGAGACCAACAGACCTGAGTTTGAACCACATCAACCCCAACCTGTATATGGTGAGATCCTGAGCAAGTAACTTAACTTTTATATGTGAAGTTTTCGGTAACCATATGCTTTTTGTACATATGCCTCGTGCATGCAGTCTGTTCCAATTTAACATATAAAGCATGCTTTTCACACTTGTTTGCTGCACGCATGCCACATGCATGCAGTCAATTCCAATTTGACATTTAAATCATACTTGTAGCATGCACATCACATAGGTAATTTTATGTGTGCAACATGAAAACATTTCATATACTTACTTCTGTAAGGGCATATTTAAAAGTAATGTATTGGTGAATACTTATCAGTCATAAAAAAGTAAAATGGGCCAGCCCTCGCTCCACTGCCTGCTTACTTCCCCTGATCAGACGGTGCTTCCGAAGCCACCAACCATATCTCCAAGCCTGGACTATCCATGAGGAAAAGTATGGCCCCTAGCTAACCAATCGGATCTCAGGTGTCTTTTAGAGAATAGCCCTAATTGGTCCGGAGAAACGACCTTTTGAATTGTGTTTTTTTCCACCCGAAGGACTCAGCTCTGCTCACTTTTGTCCCTAAAATTACTTGTCTCATCTGTTATTGCAAAGTCTACCTGATTTTTAGAAGTTAATATGAGCCAAATATTAAGTGATTCCAGCTTTGTTAAGTGGAAGTTAAAATTGTTAAGTTGCTCCCAGCTGCTTTTGGCACCTAAACTAAGTACCCTCTTTGTCTTGCTAATTTCTCCTGTGCCATGCAACCTTTTGAATTTTTTTTTTTCAACCAAAGGACTCAGCTCTGCTCACTATTTTTGGTCCACCTCCAACCCCCTCCTAGGCCCCCATTAAATACACTCTAGCCCCACCCCTACTGGCATTGCTGCCTTTCCATTGGTCCTTATCTGGGCTAATCCCCATGCCTCATTGCCATACAATAAGATAAAGTGTTCATCCTAGCCGCCTTAACATCTCTCCTCCTTCTGGAGCCATGGCATATTGCACCTTCAGCATTATACTATTCTTTTGCTGCACACCTATTGTCTTTCGCACAAACAATGTATTAGGCCCGAGTCTACTCCTCGTTCCCACCATCTCAGCTAGCCCTGCCCTCTGCCTCTGTACCTTAATCCATCTTGTGCATCCCCTTCCACTTGTCTATACCTCATTATTTCCCCCATACACTTCCTGCTCCTCTCACCTATGTCTCTTAGAGTACTCTCTCCCATCCTTAAATTGTCATACTATTCTGACACATACCAACAGAAGTAGGCTGTTACTGCCAGCCACCAATAAGTGGCACAAAAGGGACAAAGCTTTCAGGTCTTTCCTGAGTTCACTTAAGAAATTGTTACTCCTGCTCCTTCTCTGCTCGAGTAATGTGGAATTGAACGCTGTCCCACCCACCTTACTTACTTCACCTACTGAATTTGCATCAGTCTCAGATCTTAAAATAATGTTGGTCAATATTCTAAGCTTGCCCAAAAAAGTTGACCAACTGCAAGCATGGGCCCTACACACAGAGCCTGATCTCATCATTATCATGGAGTCTTGGCTAACAAAATCCAACTCTGACAGACAAATTACTATCCTGGGCTACAAGCTGTATAGGGCAGATAGGGGATCCAGAGGTGTGGGAGTAGTTATTTACACTAAAACCAAGTTCTCAGTCAGTGATATCTACTGCAATTCAAAACAAAAGGAATATGAAATTGTATCCTTAAAGCTACACCATCCATCCACGGAATGAATTAATATAATTGGTAGTTACAGGCCCTGTAGTGGTAGAACTGATTTCCTTAATATCCTTAAATCATTAATTACCTCTGCAAACTCTGAAGTGCTAATCCTCGGGGACTTCAACATGTACTGGCTCTCTCACAAATCGCACAGTCTGAAGTCTATCTGTGATGAACTTGGCCTTACCCAACTAGTATCAGAACCTACTTGGATCAACAAGGTAAACATACCAAGCAGCTTGCTTCTTGATCTTATATTATCTACCCATCCCCATAAAATACTTCACTTGGCAGTATTTCATGATGATATGAGTGACCATGGAACTGTAGTCCTTATAAGACTAAAAGCTAAAGCCTGCCACCAGCATAAGCTTATAACCAAACAAGTCTTTCCATAAATTCAGTGTGTCAAACTTTCTGAATGACCTTAGCAAGGTTAGATGGCAAGATCTATAGCTCTCCAAAAATGCCTGATGAGGCTGTTGCAGTCCTAAACGACAATCTCAATACCATAGCAAACAAACACACACCTATTATTAAGGTCAGGACGTGCAACATATCACACCACTGGTTTTTGTCTGAGCTTAAGACCGCTCTCTCTTCCCGTGGTAAATTATGAGTCAAGGCTAGACACACCAAGAGCCCAGTGGACTGGCAGGCATTTAGAACTGCTAGGAATGCCTGTGTTAAATGTGTTAACTCCACCAAAGTCAACTTCTGTGTCACCGCCCTAGAGCAGGCCAAAGTGGACTCCCAAAAAATTTGGAAGACCCTTAAGTCCATTGAAGGGCAAGCAGAAACATAGAAACATAGAATTTGACGGCAGATAAGGACTGCTTGGCCCACCCAGGCTGCACATTTCCCTACCTAATGGATAAGCTGCAGATCCTAGTTAACCAGCAGCCTACTTCTTCCTACCCCCACTCCCTAGAATTGCCTTATGACTGTCCCATGCATGCTTGAATTCCACCACTGTTTTTGACTATACAACCTCCTCCAGAAGGCTGTTCCATGCATCCACAACCCCCTCTGTGAAAAAATACTTCCTTAAATTTCCTCTGAGCAGCCCCCCCCCTCCATCTTCAAATTGTGCCCCCTTGTTCTTGCACACCTATTTTTTTGAAAGATGCTACCCTCTTGGACTTTGTTGATTCCCTTGAGGTACTTGAAAGTTTCTATCATGTCCCCCCTCTCCCTCCTTTCCTCGAGGCTATACATATTAAGCTCCTTAAGTGTCTCTTCATATGTCTTCCGGTGCAGACCCTGCACCATTTTAGTTGCCCTCCTCTTGACAGCTTCCATCCTGTCTATGTCTTTGAGGAGATTGGGTCTCCAGAACTGCACGCAGTACTCCAGATGGGGTCTGACCAGCTGTCTGTACAGAGGGGTGATAACTTCCTGTTTTCTACTGGTGATGCCTCTCGCTATGCATCCCAGTATCCCCAGCCCTCCTTGCTGCCCTCTCACATTGCTTGCCCACCTTTAGGTCATCTGATATGACTACCCCCAGGTCCCTTTCCATTGTTGTTGTTGTTAGTATCTCACCCCCCATTGTGTACTCTTCCCCAGGGTTTTTGTTTCCCAGGTGCATTACCTTGCACTTCTTAGCGTTGAATCTAAGCTGACATACATTTGACCATTCCTCTAACCTTGCCAAGTCCCTTCTCATCCTTTCCACCCACCTTGTGCATCAACTCTGTTGCAGATCTTTGTGTCATCTGCAAAGAGACATACTTTCCTTTCAGTCCCTCTGCAATGTCACTTATAAAGACATTGAAGAGGACCAGTCCTAATACTGAACCCCTGCGGTACCCCACTAGTAACCCCCTTTCTTCAGAGTGGACTCTATTTACTATTACTCTGTGTCCTATTCTCCAGCCAATTCTTTACCCAGGCTGTCATCTTGGGACCCACCCCAGGCTGGCTAACTTGTATATTAATCTTTGTGTGGGACAGTGTCAAATGCCTTGCTAAAGTCTAGGAAGGCCATGTCCACAGCCCTCCCTGATCTACTACTTTGGTCACCCAGTCAAAGAAATCTATCAGATTTATCTGGCATGACCTTCCCGCTGTGAATCCATGTTGCCTTGGGTCCTGTGCCCCTCTAGCCTCTAGATACTCGACAATTCTTTCCTTCAGAAGTGATTCCATCATTTTCCCTACCACTGAGGTTAAACTAACAGTTCTTTAGTTTCCTGCTTCTGCCTTGCTCCCACTTTTGTGAAGGGGAATCACATCTGCCCTCCTCCAGTCCTTGGGTACTACACCCCCATCCTCCTATGATTTGTTGAAGAGGGTAGTCAGTGGTGTCACTAGTTCTACCCTTAGTTCTTTTAGAATTCTGGTATGAATCCCATCAGGCCCCATTGCTTTGTCCATCTTCAGTTTTAAGAGTTATTTCAGAACCCTTTCTTCTGTAAATGGGCTGGTATCAACTTCCGTATCCAGAGTGTCTCTACTGTTTGTTTTAGGTACCTCCCCCTCTTCCTTTGTAAATACTGAGCAAAAATATTTGTTTAGTATCTCTGCCTTTTCACATTCACCCTCTGCCCACCCTCCCTCTCCTTTATTAAACCTCACTATCCCTCCCTTGGTCTTCCTTCGCTCCCTGATGTACCTATAAAAGGTTTTATCCCCCTTCTTAACTGAGTTGGCAATCTTTTCCTTGGTTTGGGCCTTAGCTGTTCTGACTGCCTTCCCAGCTTCCTTTTGCTTTAACTGATACTCATGTGGCTCAGATAATCTCTGTTTTGGGGGTGGTGGTGGATGTCAAGATGAACAACTCTGAGACTTGTAGGAGGGCAGCAGCCAAGGCCAACAGGATGCTGGGATGCATCGCTAGGAGGATCACCTCCAGAAGGAGAGAAGTGATACTCCCTCTGTATAACTGCTTGGTGAGGCCGCACCTGGAGTACTGCGTGCAGTTTTGGAGGCCACTGAAGAGGGACATTAACCTCCTGGAGAGGGTCCAGAGGAGGGCAACCAAAATGATTTGGGGCTGGGTACAGGACCTATGAGGAGAGGCTCAAGAGCTAAATATGTACACTTTGGAAGAGAAGGGACCGGGGGACATGATGAGAGGTCTTCAGGTACATGAAGAGGGTAAATAGGGAGGAACAGTGAGGGTGCTTCGAAGGAAGGAGGAAGGGGCCACTAGAGGGCATGGGTGGAAGCTGGAGGGGGGAAGATTCAGGGGAGAAAGGAGGAGGTGCTACTTCACTGAGAGGGTGGTAGAGCCATGGAATGCACTTCCTAGGGGGCTGGTGGAGGCAGAGACAGTGGAGGGGTTCAAGAGGGGGTGGGACAGGTACAGGGGAAGGGTTCAGGAAGCAAAATCCAATGCAGCAAGAATATCCGGAACTGGGAAGGGAGAAGCCAGAGAAGGCGAGGGGGGCAGCAAGGTCAGCACCCAGGGTGGGGGCTGACCAAACGAGCAGACACGAAAGACCATTAGGCCTATTCTGCTGGCATTTTAGTATGTTAGTATGATACAGTTCTCTGTCCTGCTCTTTCTGTGATTCCTTGTACTTCCTGAATGCTTTCTTTTTCTCTTGAACCTTCACTGCTACTTCCTTTGAGAACCATAGTGGTTTCTTACATCATTTCATTTTGTTTATTTGCTTCACACAAAGGCTTGTTACCTCTGTGATTTTTTATTATTCCCCATTGTTCTTCCACCCCTCCTTCCTGCCCATTTGCTAGTGCATTCCTTCGACACTCACCCATTTTGGCAAAGTCAGCCTTCCTAAAGTCCAGTACTTTTGCCTTTGTATGGCTTGACTCCATTGCTGCATTTATTGTGAACCATACTGTTCGATTGTCGCTAGTTCCCAGATGGCTACCCACTTCTACATCTGTGATCCTCTCTTCATCTCCATTTGAGAGAACCAAGTCTAAGATTGCTTCCTCTCGAGTGGGCTCCACTACTAATTGTCTAAGGCATGCCCCCTGTAGGGCATCTAGAATAGCCCCGTTCTTCGAAATGGCTGCTGCAGCTGCACTCCAGTTAACATCTGGCATATTCAGATCACCCATCAGCAATATCTCCCCTTTTTCTGCCATTCTAAGTATACTCTCTATCATTTCCTTGTCCATTTCCTCCCCTGGATAGAGTGTATAGAACCTGCCCACGGATTCTTAGTGTTTCATTGCAGTCTCCAAATTTACCCACAGTTGCTTCTCCTCCCCATTTTCCCTTTTGTTCTGTTGCTTTGATTCCTTCCTTTATGTAAAGAGCTACTCCTCCTCCTCTTTAACCCTCCCAGTCCCTCCTGTAGATAGTGTATCTTGGTATGTTTATGTCCCAGTCATAGTTTTATGTGTACCATGTTTCTGTGACTGCCATGATATCCAGATGTTCCTCCTCCATCAAGGCCACGAATTCAGGAAGCTTGTTACTCAGACTACGTGCATTGGTACTCATTACTCTCCATTTCTTGATGGCTTTACCTTCTGTTGCAGCATCCCCCTCTGACCTTTCTACCTCAATCTTTTCCTCATTTAGTACCCTGTTTTGTAGGGAGAGGCTGGGATTTTCCTGCTGCTTATCAGTGCCTCCCCCCTTGACTAGTTTAAAAGCTTGCCAATGAAGCATTTAAACCGATTGCTCAAAAGACTTGTTCCCTTCCTGGACAGATGCAGACCATCCTTCCAGTATAGGCTGATGTCCCTCCAAGTGGAACCCCAGTCCCCAATGAAGCCAAACCCCTGTGCTCCACACCATTTCTTCAACCATTCGTTAAACTGCATGGTGCAAAGTACCTTCGCCTCACTCATGCCATTGACAGGCAGCACCTCTGAGAAGGATACTGTGTGTGCTACTTGTCTTAGGCCCCTGCCCAATTCTACAAAGTCCTTCTGCACTGCTGTAATCTCATGATGAGCCAAGTCATTTGTCCCTAGGTGGACAATGACGTCCAGCTCAGACTCCCGTGCAGCTGATCTTGTGATCCTGAGGATGCGCTTCCTGTACCTCCAAACTATGGCACCAGGCAGACACCTTACTTCAGTTTTCCCTGCTCCCCCAAGTTCTATCCCTCTAATAATTGAGTCCCCCACCAGGAGCTGCTTCCTTTCACTGTGGTATCCTCTGCCTCCTTCCTGTTGGCCTCCCTTGTGACAGTTGTCCTCAGCCTCCTTAGTCTCCTCTGCGGGTGCATCCATAGGGGAGCTATGCTCCCCAGAATGGTGTATGGATTGTGGAGTGGAACAACTGACTGGGTGTGCCTCTGTTCCACTATCCTCACCCTCCCTGAGCCCACTGTGGTCCAACTGCTGTGCTTTCTTCACAACCTCTGAGGTAGTGGTGGTAGCTCTGGTACTCTCTGGATGGGGGAGGTTCCCTTTCTACCCTCCAGTGTGGCCTGGGGAAGGTTCCCTTACTACTGTCCAGTGTGGCCTGAAGACAGGCAACTTCCTCTCTCAGGGCAGAGAGTTGTCTGCAAATAGGGCAGCATCTCAGCCTCCAGAAAGACTCCCAGAAGACTGCTTCCCCACAGCCATTACATTGCACTACTCCCCACATGTTTATCTACTTTCTTTTGTTTGTTTGTTTGTTTGTTTGTGTGTGTGATTGGCGTGTTTTATAGAAATATATATTATACAATGTGTATGCTTATATTGTCAGTGCAGTGTGCTAGAGAGGATATGACAGTGATATGCACCTTGCAGTCTTGAGGAAATGATGTCAGAACCCCAGGTATAAAGGAACTATTTCCAGGGGTGGGTGGGTGAGGTGGGAAGGGGTTGGGCCTAAACTGTGCCCTGACAAAACAATCAGCTAAAAGCTCTGACCCACTGCTGTGATGAGTGCCTTCCTGTCAGCAAGATGCCCTGCACAACAGTTTGACAGAGAAAATACCCTGCTGATCGAACAGAGAAAAATCCAGACATCCAAGTCAGACACAGGTAAACCTCCCCCAGTACTCCCCCACCACCTAAGATCCTCAAAAATGATATGACTGTGGAAAACAGTAGCCAAATACTCAAAGAATTCAACTCCCACTTCATCACTGCTGGCCTAGCTTTTGACTCATACTTGTATGCTGCATGTGTTAATAGCCAAGGAAGTGCAAATTCTACCTTCCCAGCACTGGTCCATCCTTTTCAGTTACTCCTTCTTAACTTCAAAGAAGTCAATGATTTTCTCATCAACCTAGACATTGAGAAAGATGCAGGGAATGACAGAATTGAACCGCTCTTCCTAAAACTCAGACGCCCTTACCTTACTGCCCCAATCCTCCATATTTTCAACCTTTCTATATCTTCTTCCCCTTCATGTTGGAAATCAGCCCCCATCCTACCCTTATTTAAATTGGGGGAGCCATGTGATTTAAATAATTACAGACCCATTTCTATTTTACCTATCTTCTCTAAAGTCTTCAAAAAGCTGATTTATGCACAATTAAAATACCACATAGAAACCGTTTTGCTCTAGAACTCAGCCCAATCTGTCTTCCGCTCTAACCACGGTATTGTCACTGCATTTACTAAAGTAACCAATAACTGGATCTCCATTATGGACTCAAAGAAGATCATGGGAGCTGTCTTCCTAGACCTTTGCAAAGCATTCAAATATCATAGACCACACCCCAATTGAAAACAGTCTTGTTAACATAGGTGCTACCCCGCTGACCATCCAGTGGTATAGCAGTTATCTTTCTGGAAGGATGCAAAAAATCAAAGCTGGTGGCCTGTCCCCCCCCCATCAATCTCCAGGGGAGTCCCACAAGGCTCCATCTTAGGTCCCATTCTCTTCTCTTTATACATTAATGACCTTGACCATTACATAACCAAGTCAAGACCAGAACTAGCCTTGTCCAAGCCACATTCTTCCCATTACTAGACCACGCTGACATAATCTATAACTTTTTTACAAATTGAAACCTAAATCAACTGGACATTCTCTATCACCATGCTCTGTGCTTCATTACGAACTCCCCATTCTGGACTCACCATTGCAACATGTACTCAGCAGTAGGTTGGACGTCCCTTACCACTAGATATATTCTCCAGTCTGGTACCTGGATCCTAAAGCTTCTGCTTAACAAGCTTCTGAGCTATCTAACTTCCCTCATCTGCACCTGCCACAATGCTTATTCACTCAGGAAATCGGACTTTATCTTCCTGGATGTCCCTAAGACTCGCACCACCTTTGGCAAATGTGCCATCTCCATTGCCCTCCCAGTTATCTGGAATCAGATACAATTATCTCTGAAATTACCAAAAGTAGTCTCTGTTAATCTCTTTAAGAAAGTTAGCTGCTGAAAAAATAAAAGATGTCTGTAGCTGTCTCTAAAATTGATTTTCTATGATTGTTCAAGCCTTCTGTTAGTTTTTAGGCCCAAATGGACATAATCTGCACTTTATTTAAGAGTGTGATGACCTACTTTAAGAGCTGTAGAGTATTGTCTGAGCACTTGTCATATATGTACTATATCAGCACTTGAAATCCTGTTTTGTGTATTTTCTGTATGTTTCAGTTAGTCTTGTCTGTATATATCTGCCAGGACCTCCTTCTGAATGAGCTTGGTCAATGGAGTTATGTTGCTGTAATACACTTGAACTTGAACTTGAAAACAAAAATAAGAACCTGCCTGTCACTGAATAACATCCTCATTTTGTTCCCTTGCCCTCTCTACTTCTCCCAGTTAAGTTAAAATTTAAATTTAATATGAATTTTGATTATTATTGGGAATGCTATGACTTGAAATTATATTTAAATCTAGTAGAATAATATTTTTTTTAACTTGTGCTAAAAGGCTTTGAATGCATGGATTCTTTTTTAACATTAATGAAGAAGAATCAGCATTTACATAGCACTTTTCTTACACGGTGTATCCCAAAGTGCTTTACAAGGAATGCTAGACTGGTAATGAAGTGACTAAATGTGTTGTGGCAGCCATATCACACATCAGCACCCACACACACAGCCTGGACAATTGCATGAACTGGTTTGTGGAACGGGGAATGTTGGACGCACTCAGCTTGTGGCCTTGTGCCTCACCCCTAGCCATGCATTAGAACTGTCTAATGCACACCCCATCATGTCTTATTGCTTACGTGAACAACCGTTGCATTCCATTGCAGGATGTTTTTATACAGTCCTTAACCTATGCTGTAAATAAATCTGCATACCTGATGATTTTATATTAGATTGGTGTGCAGT
Organism: Neoceratodus forsteri; assembly: GCA_016271365.2. NCBI lineage: Eukaryota > Metazoa > Chordata > Ceratodontiformes > Ceratodontidae > Neoceratodus > Neoceratodus forsteri. Next base: position 50,027,713 of record CM057449.1, on the reverse strand, counting down.
ATGTCTGCAGATAATGTAATGCTGTTGTTAATCATGGGTACTGCATTTCTGTATATTGTGGTTTTTATGATTTTATTTTAGATTATTTTGTATTTCTATAAAATAATGTTGTTGTTAACTGTGTATACTGCATTTCTGCATATTGTGGTTTTCTTGTCTGGTTCATGCTAGTAAAAGGGCCATGTAGCCAAATGCATTTTACTTGGTTTGCATACTTTAACTAGAGTAACTATGTAAGAATAAACAATGGAAAATAATGTTCTGTAATGCTGTTTAGCTGGTAGGACAGTGAAAATAAGTAGAGCGGTTCTGACAGACCAAATAGCTTGTAAGTACATTATGTATCAATAAAATACACTGCAAACAACACATAAACACTTTATGAATCACTCATGACCTCAGGCGTAATATCACATGTGCATTTTATAACTGTGATTTGGTCTTGTTGACCTCATGAGGGAGAAGTCATGAGTCAGTTGAAAGAGGCTGATAATCATAAGTAAAAATCAATGTAAAGGGTTTTCACTGGCAACATGATATGTTTGTGTACATGAAATATAATGCCTGCTCCTTAACTCACATGAAGCACCTCAAGAGAGTAAAACTCTCCTACAATATATTGAATGTTGAATTATCTGGCTGCCATGCCAAATCTCAAGCCTGATAAGCAAATACCAAAATTACTAACCTCACATTAGGTGTCCCTCCCAAAAAATCCCCAACCTTTTTGGCACTAAAACCAAGCAGAAACTGTGCTCCCACTCTGCACTGCTATTGCATGTCTAAAAGAAACCACAGTACCATTTTTGATTTCCAACTAAGAACATTGACTATTTCTCACTGGGCACATCAACTGTTTTAAAACCTTTATTTTTCATGTTATGACTTACAGAGACATTGTGTGGCATCCGGAAGAGTGCCTTCATTTGATGGAGCTCTGAAAAATAAAATCCACCAATTATTACTGCACAAATGCAGCTCTACTAGGTATTGTTATACTTTGGGTGAATTTTCTACCACTGATTTGTTTTCATTTGTACCTCCTTTTACCTTGTGGCTGCCCACCACAATACTACTTAACAAGTCTGTTTTCTTTTTAAGTTTAATGATTTACAGGGTAGGCTTTATGAGAAATCAATCCCATGTGCAGAACACCCCAAGTCACAAATATAACTTTTATACAAACATAAACAATTATGTACCTAAAGGATAAATAGATAACCATACACACATACATAGATACATACATAGATACATCAACAGTGTCAGCAGATAAGGGCCTATGGCCCACCCAATCTGCCCATTTGAGCTTGTAAGTTCAGTTTGTTTTCCTAGAAGTCTTTTGCATCTTACCCCTAACCTCCAGAATTCCTTTATGTCTATCCCATGCATTCTTAAATCCCGTGATTGTTTCAGCCCCCACCACTTCCTCTGGCAGGGTGTTCCACTTGTCCACCACCCGTTCTGTGAAGAAATTCTTTCTCATGTTTCCTCTGAATCGTCCTCCCTCCAACTTCATCCCATGCCCTCTAGTCCTGGAACATCTTTTTCTCTTAAAAATAGTGTTTTCCTGCACCCTGTTCCTCCCTGTAAGATACTTGTATGTCTCTATCATATCCCCTCTCTCTCCCTCCTCTCCTCCAGGGAGTACATGTTCAGTTCCTTCAACCTGTCTTCATAGGACTTGTGATGCAATCCATGCACCATCTTTGTTGCCCTCCTCTGAACCTTCTCTACCCTGTCTATGTCCTTACGTCGGTATGGTCTCCAGAACTGTACACTGTACTCCAGGTGGGGCCTCACTAGTGTCTTGTATAGCGGAATTATGACCTCCCTTTTTCCTGCTGGTGTTGCCCTGCCTATACATCCAGCATCCTATTTGCTTTACCTGCTGCCTTGTCACACTGTTTCCTACCTTGAGGTCATCAGAGATGATAACCCCAAGATCTCTTTCCTGCTTGGTGCATGCTATATCCTCACCCCCAACTGATATATTGTGCCAGGGTTTTTGTGCCCCATATGCATTATCTTGCACTTCTTTGCATTGAATTTCAACTGCCAAACCCCTGACCATTCTTCAAGTTTCTGCAGATCGCTTCTCATTCTGTCTACACCCTCTGGTGTGTCTACTCTGTTACAGAGCTTTGTGTCATCAGCGAACAGTGAAACAGTGAACATTGACAATATTGAACTTGAGAAATCCTACATAGACCCTTCAGATTAGTATACCCTGACCTAAGTGTGACCACGTGGGATCAGCCCCCTCCCCAGATTTCTTATCCTCACCCAATGATCTAGCATGGAGACAAAGGCATTACAAATAAGTCATGATCCTGAGCTGTTTCAGGTACTGGTTTCCTGCTGTCATTCCAACATGTCTCCCCAGAGTCTTTTTTTATAACATATTTTTATTGACACAAAATAAACAAAACATTACAACAGTAACATGACATGACAGTTCATAACATTTCATGGGTACATGCAGATATGATTCTAGTATTTTCAATTGGTTGTAGTGAATTGCAATGACAAAGTGCTCATGCCACAGTATTTCTGTACATTTTAAATTATTATACTTCAATGCTTGGAAATGGAATCTATTAAAAGCTGACATAGGTCACCCTCCCAGCAAATTATGACCAGCATCTTCCATATGCTGTTACCATGGAAGGAGTTCCATCTCAATAGCTCTCTCTAGTTTAAGCCAGATAGAGTCAAAATTAAGCCTGTTGCCTGTTATTACTGTTTGAGCTCTTTCTATTTGTAGACTCCACAGTAGAGCATGTGCCCAGTGCTGTATTGTGGGAGGAACTGCAGAGTTCTAGCATTCAACCAAAGTCTTTCAGATGCTAACAAGAGCTAAGGACCATAAATTAAGGTCATGCTTAAGTGTTCCCCACCCTGGATCTGCTCCCAGGAGAAATTCCAACGGGGATCTAGGGAGTGTCACTCCCAGAACTGCCGACATGATTTTATATATTTTGTGCTAATAACATAGCATTTTAGGGCACATAAGTATCATATGAAGGAAGTGTCCATCTTCAGCACCACATTTGGGGCAATGCTTTGGTTTTTCTGGATTAATATAGTGCAGCCTTATTGGAGAACTATATTTATTTTATTTAGTTAGTTAGTTTTTGGTAACTGAGAAGGATGCACTAGGCAATTATTTGTCTATTTGCATGCACAACCTGGGAGAGTACAACCACAGGATATTAGAGTTCACAAAAAACAACTGCAAGATATTATAGGATTCTTAAAGACAAGGCAAGTACAGAAGGTACATTTAGCTTTATGAAAAACTAGTGCAAAGTTTGTAAGAGTACATAGTAGTGCATACAGTTGATTTTGTGTTAAGAGTCAAGTAAGAAGTTACATAATTTCATGGAGAGTGGTTCAGTCAAGATTGTCATTAAGACAATTAAGATAAGGGGTACAGGTAATGACATTTACAATAAAAAGTTATTCCTTGGCAGAGTAAGATACAATCAAAGGCACTAGCGGTAGGCCATGGTTCTAGGTTGTGAGTTATATGTTAAGATGCAGATAAGCGCATCTATGTGTAGGAGGCAGCAAAAGGGTTATCACAGGGTTAGTAGTTATGGGCAGGTACATATGGACCATTGCAGCAGATGGGCTCGCTGTTAACTTTGAAAGGTAAGGGCAAAGGGGAAATTGCTTAACCAGGAAAAGCATGCTAAGCCAGAGCTTATTTCCAGGTGTGATCTAGGATCACAACGAAGTTAAGTGACTTGCTCAGAGTCACACAGTATGCAACTGGGGGCTGATGGGATTCAAACCCAAGTCTCCAGAATTGCAGCTCAGTGCCCTTAACTACTACACTATATTGCTTCCTAGGTACCAACACTTTGCTCCTGTCACATATATGGCAGCATATTATTCCAAAGGTTTGGGTCCATGGAGGAGAAAGACATCTTTCCATACCTGGTGTGTGACCTGGGGACCTTTAGTAGGGCAGTGCCAGAAGATCTAAGGATTTAGCTACTAGCACAGGGTTTTAGGCATGAGGTAAGAGCTGCAATTGGCTTTGTAATACATTATGGACAATTTTTCCTACAGTGAGGTCCATGAGGGCTGAGGGTGAGGGCCATCCTTGTTTGCTGTACAGAAGTCAGTGATGTGTGAGGTGATGACATCCAAAAGCAAAGTGCCATATATTGTAGTATCCCACAGTCCATTTATGTATGAGGGTGTTAGAGGCTTTGGCAAAGATTGATAGTCCATATGTAAGTCTTGGAGGGTGAGCAATAGTATTTCTAGCAGTATAGGAGAGGTTATTGCAGGTTCGATAGGCTATTCTCATACTTATGTTAGTGGCCTTACATGTGGAGGAAATTTACTAGGTGAAATCCAGGGAGGAGTCCAGGGAGATTCCTAAGTATTTGAAGGTTGTGATGGTGTCACAAAGAGCCATTTCTGCTAGACACCGAAAGGGGGGTGCTTAAACTGTATATGATTTACCTGATTTATATAGGTACCGTAATTAAACTAAGTTTGCCGCAATCTGTTATTTCTGGATTATTTATTTAAGTGCCTGAGACCAACTGATCATAGTTCTGGGAGAGATTGTAATGCCAAGATCTTGTTCCCACACTTTTTGAATGTACTGAAAGGTGGTCATTAACTCCTCTCTCAAGTGTCTTATAAAATACCAAAGGTGTCTTAGAGAGAGGCTGTGGCTTGACTATCTCTTCTTCAAATGGATCCCCATGTATCCCAAACAACTTGGGAAACAGGCAGAGTGGACAACTTATGTCTAGCCTGTAGATATACAAAAAACTCATCAGAAGAGAGTGCCTACTGTTTTTGCAGTTCACATATGAAAGTAGTTGTCCTCCCTTGTGCAGTTCCATAATATATATTAAGCCATTCTTTTGCAATCAAAGTGGACCCCTATGTAAAAACACATTATACTGAGAGTGTTGTTTAAGGTGGACCAAATAGATACATGCTGGGGCACTGCAGCTGAGGTACTCATCACTTTGTGGGCAATTTTTCACACCCTCAAAATAGTTTCTTAAATTGGTTTGTGCAGGTTTTAGCTTTCAGTGATAGAAGTAAAGAGCAGAGGAGGTCTCTTCATAGGTCTGCACCTTCCTGCTCTTGCTCTATATCTATCCAAAGGGGGGATTCCTGGGCCTGTCCTGAAGAAAGAAATGTTAATTGTGCTGCATAATTATATGCCTTAAAATGAGATAACCCTGCACCTCCCAATATAGTAGGTTGTTTAAGAATGGTTCTTTGAATACGGTTGCTTTCCTTTTTTTACAGGAATCTATGTATTATGCCATCCAATTGATTAAAGAACTTGTCGGGGACAAGTACCAGAACAGACCGAAAAAGTTACTGACAGTGTGGCAGAATATTAGTTTTAACTGCTGCAACTCTCCCAAAGAGAGTCAGGGGGAGATCAACCCAACTTTCACATTCCTGGGTGAGTTTAGTGAGAAGAGGGCCACAGTTCAAGGAGTTTAATTGTGAGATCTTGTTGGAGTTATATACCTCCAAGTATTTAATTTTATATACCACTTGTGCTCCTATGGTATTGTGGTCCAACTGGATTCTATTTTTTCTCCTATGGGTAGTATTTCAGTTGTGGATCAATTTATTTTATAGCCTGAATAGGAGGTGTATTCATTTAGGATATTTTAAAAATGTAGATGGCCCACCCCTGGGTCTCTTAGATACAACAGCAGATCATCTGCAAAAAGGGTGACTTCATGCTCTCCTTTTCTCCAAAGCCCTCCACACAGGTCATTACACTTGGCTGCTGCCAGTGGGTCTATTGCCATGATATATAGCAATAGGGTGAGAGGGCACCCCTGTCTTGTTCCTCTTTGCAAGTCATACCCGAATGATAGTGAGCCATTTATTAAGATCTGGGACATAGATTTTGAATATAGTGCTTTGATCCATGCTAATGTATGCAGTCCAGCTCCAAATGACTGTAAAGCTGCAAACATATACCACCACTCCACACTATCAATGGCCTTTTCCTCATTCAGTGCAAGGACAGTTCCTCCGAGTCTTACTATTTTTGGCCCAGTGATGTATAATATTGAGAGTTTTCCCAATATTATACTTCCCCTGCCTCCCTTGAACAAATCCACTCTGATCAGTATGAATTATGAGTGGCAAAAGGGATTCAGTTCCTGCAGCCACTATTCTGGCCCAGATTTTGTAATCAGAAGTGAGCAAAGAAATTAGGCAGTAAGAGGAACACAGGACTGGGTCCTTGCCTGTTTTAGGGAGTATGGTTATGACTGCTGATCACATGGGGTGAGGTAACTGCCCTGCACTTATACCTTCCACATAGATATCATATAACAGGTCTAGAAGTAATTCCTGGAATCTCTTAGAGAAGTCAATGGGCAGGCCATCAGACCCTGGAGCTTTACCACTTTTCAGTCTTTTAATGCTCATTGCTATCTTCAGTTTCTCCAAGGGTTTATCAAGTGTATCAGAGGCCTCTCTATTAATGGGTGTAACTCAGGCTTTTTGCAGGAATTGTTGTTTTTGATTTGGGGCTGGTGATACCTCTGAAGAGTGCTAGTCTTTATAGAATGCAGAGAAAGCCTACACCATGGAACAATTATCCATGGACACATATCAGCTGGGAACCTGATACCTGTTACAATACATTCTTTTCTTGTGGAGCTGCCCAGCTAGGAGTTTCCCCCTTTATCTCCATCAAAATACAGTCCTACCTTACTCAACAACAGGCTGCATTCTAACTGGGAGCAACCGATGGAGTTGTACCCAAGTTTGTTTTGCTGCAGCCTGTTGTATAACTCTGAGGTGAGACATGTCACATGAGCTTTTTCAAGCTCTTGAATCTTTTTGTGCAAGAAATGTAAGTCTGCTTCCTCTACTTTTTTTTCTGGTGTATGCTGCAAATGATATAGACTGCCCCCTTACAAATACCTTAAGTGATTTCTATCTGGCGGCATGAGTGGTGTCACCTCTCCTATTACTATAATTGACAGATATTCTGAAACAGCTGTGCATATATGCCAAGCATAGGCCTCGTCTTTTAGAAGTAGTGGATCAAGCTTACACTGCCTTGTATGTGGCTGCTCCATTCCTGTTTGTTTCCGGGCTGCGCAGAGAACATGGTCTGATACCAATATTGGTTTTTATGAGGCCTGGCTGACTCGCAGTGATAGACAGGAAGAGATAAGTAATCTATCTGTTCTTGCATAGGACTGATAGGAGTGGGAAAAGAAGCTATATACCATCATTGCAGGGTAATGGTGCCACCAGATGTCAATAAAGGAACAGGTAGCTTCTATCTCATGCAGGACTTGTGCATTTCTGGAGATTGGTACTGGGTTGGGATTTGATCTATCAAAGATGGTGTGCCAAATACAATTAAAATCACCTCCCAAGATCCATAAGTGATGATAGGAGGCCATGTCCAGGAGTAATTTATGATAACATTTCAGCTCCTCTACAGGTCCATAGACACAATCCACAGGGTCCATAGACACAATCCACAGACTCCAATTCCTCCAAATATAGGTAGACTTGAGCCAGTGCATATCTGCCCCATGGATACACGTACTTGTCACCAACCTGCTCAAGGAACCATATTGCTGTCCTTCTTGCCCTTGAATTATAGGTGTTCACTACCAGGTCCCTCCCATGAATCTCTTAATTTGTCCAATTCGTTAGGTGCCATATGCATCTCTTGTAAAACGGCAATGGTAACCTTCAAATTCTTTTTTCTGCTTAGTACTCTTTTACATTTGATTACATTCTTCAACCCATTTACATTCTCATTTAAGTATTTTTAGGGTCGATACCATATGAACATTAGTTCAAACCTCAAATCCCACTTTACTATATAAATCTATTTATGTACATTAAGAATTCTAAATTTCTGGGTTCTACGATATCGGTTGACAAATATTTTGTTGACTGATGTTATAGCAATGAATTTATGTTGACTGCAATTGCGGTTGGCATAAATCCATCTGAAAACACTTTGTTTCTTTTGGTGGGCTTTGTCCCCTCCCTCTTCTACTTCTGTCAAGGCCTATCTCTAACTACCTGTTTTTCACCAAGTTTGCCTCAGAGATGGAAGCTACCTGTTCCTTAATAGACATCTGATGATACCATTATCCTGCAGTGAGGGAGGCAGTATAGTGCAGTGGTTTAAGTCACTGAGCTGTAAATCTAGAATCCTGTGTTTGAATCCCACAGCCCCCACTTGCATGCTGTCTGACCCTGAGCAAGTCACTTACCTTCCCTGTGCTCTCAGGGGACACCTGTAATAAGCTTTCAGCTTAATGTGCCATACCTGGTTAAACAATTGGCAAACAAAAAAAAAAAACACTTTCTAGTGGCTATCAGTTCCGTCTGGCAGTGGTCACTTTTTTCACTGACACCCCTTCCAGTTTCACTGTACCGTGCCCTCCACCACTATCCAATCTACCCTGACTGATAAGTGCCCCCCATTTACCTACAGCACACTACTCCACTTTCCCCACTTCCCCTCCTTATAATACTCCTTTCCATCATCTCTAACATAACTCTACAAACTTCTCAATTTAAAAACCCTGCCCCATCTCCTTCCCTCTACAATCTCCTGGCCCCCTGCCGCATTCTGTCAATTACCCCCTCTTCACTTCAAATACTCTGGACTCACTCCCCCCAACATACCCCTTGCAACATTAATCACTTCTAGCCACCTCACTTTCTTTTGTCCCCTGATTATCAACTCATCAAGCCACCTTCCCCCCCAAACACATCATGAATACTCCGCTCACCACAAATACCCTAAACTCCTCCTCCTTATACTTGCACTCCTATTACTTGCCTCAAAAAATGTACATCCCAATCCTGGTCCCCTTCCCCCCTCCCCCCAAGCTGTTATCCTCATATTAACATACAACCTTCCAACACCACCTCTGCCCTCCCAAAATGCCTATAGATCCTTCACTTAAATATCTACATTCTTGTCCCTAAAATTGATCTGTTACAGCCGATGATAATCTCCCTCACTCCAGACATTCTAATCTTAACTGAAGCTTGGCAAAATACTAAAATTTCTGATTGTCCCATTGCCATTCCAGGCTATTCCTTAATCAGGCAGGATATGGCACGTAGGGGAGGTGGAGTGGCCATGAATATCCAGTCCTATCTCCAGTATACTGCCATTCTCTCATCTGCCTTACCTTCCACATATGAAGCCCTGGTAGTAAATATTGCTCTGCCTTTCTTCTCCCCTATCTTTATTGCCAGAATCTACTGTCACCCAGGTATCAAGCTCTCTGAATGTATTGACCTCATCACCTCTATAGCTTTCTTCTCACATATAGGTGAGCTTTATGTATTAGGTGATGTTAATCTAAACCGGTTGTCATCAACCACTTCTGAGACACAAAGTGATATCTCTGCTCTAAATCTCTCCCAACTCATGCAACAGCCAACCCGACAAAATCACAAAACACAAACCTGATAGACTGGGGTCTCATCTTCCACCCTCACTGAGTCATCATATCCAGCATCCTCCCGGATGTCCGCAGTGATCACCACAATATATTCAAGATCAGAAAGGTCCACAGACCTAAACCACCACATAAAATCCTGCAATTCAGCTCTTTCAGTTCCCTTGACTTAAACCCTCTCTTTAATGATGTATCCAAATCTGATTGGACCCAAATTGCATCCACCACTTCCGTCGACCAAGCCCTCACTTACTTCAAAGACAGATTTATAGCTACCTGGGACTTCCATGCCTCGTTGAAATGCACTGGAGTCCGAGGTATCCACCATCCCTGGATTACCCCTGAATTAATGACCTGCCTCAGGGAGCATGATAAAGCATGGAGGAAATACACAGTCTTTCAGCTTCTATCATCCTTTATTAACTATCGCAGGCTAAGAAATGCTTGTAGTAAAGCAATCAGACTTGCCACTTTTTCTCAATAACATAAACTCCCCCTCCAAATTTTGGAAAATAGTCCACTCACTATCCCCCCCATCACATCCCCCCATGTTTAATATAAACAACACACTAGAGTCTGAACTCTGTATAGTGGCTCAGGAGTTCAACTCCTACTACACCTACTGTGCCTCAACCCTTCTAAAATCCCTCCCCTCAAACCTCTCCTCCACTCATTCTCCCTCTTCTACCACTCAACCGCTCCCTTTACCCACCCTCTTTTCTCATGCTGTCCTGTCTTCCCTGAGGAGACACTAATGGCCCTTCTCTTTCTCAATCCCACCAAAAGCTCCTCTCCAGATGACTTTGACCCTAAACTTATTTACCTCTCAGACCCTGCTATTGTTTACCTTCTCTCTCTAATTCTAAATCTCTCCTTTATGTTCTCCTCAATCCCTACACCCTGGAAACATGTGATGGTCCTCCCTCTCCCTGAGGGTGGCGATCCTTCCTCCCCTGCAAACTATCACCCAATCTCCCTCCTCCCCACCGTTGCTAAGTTCCAAGAACACCTGGTCCTCTTTCATTTGATGACCTCTTTTCTTGCTGACTCCTCCTTCTTCACCAAGTTCCAATCTGGTTTTCAGAAGAACCACTCCACTTCCACTGCCCTCCTTACACTCTCTGACTCCTACCTTTCTAGGATGGACAATTGCTTCATCATCTCTACCATTTTTGTCATCCTCACTGAGGGTTTTGATACACTCTCCAGTAACCTTCTTCTTGATTGTCTTATGGCTGCTGGTTTGTCTACTCCTGCTCTTACCTGGTTTAGAGCTTACATCACAGGCATAACACAATCAGTCAGGATTCAGAATGTAATCTCTCCACACCTTCCAATCTCCACAGGAGTCCCATAGGGCTCAGTGCTTGGCCCCATACTTTTCTCCATCTTCATAAATGACCTTCCCTCAGTCTGCTTCCCCTCCTCTTCTATCCATATGTATGCCGATGACACCATCTTATTCGCCTCTGGCAAAACCACCACTGATGTAGCAACCACTCTTCAGCATGACTTCTCCCAGGTTCAGCTCTGGTTTGCCTCACATCAACTATTTCTAAATGCCAAAAAGACAGTCTCCATGACCTTCGGCACTAGGCAGAGACTATCTAGGCAGCACCCTTTACCCTCTTTCCACATTCTTGACGGGACCATCTTTGAGGACACCTCCTCTTTCAGATACCTTGAGGTTTGGCTGGACCAACACCTCAGCTTCTCTGGCCACATAAATGCCATTCAGAAAAAAAACTGCTCCCCAAGCTTGGAGCCCTTTACTGGAACTGTCATTGCATCGCTACTTAGGGTCTGGCAAGAACTTGTCCAGAAGATGGTCCTCTCCATATTTGACTAATGTGATGTAGTCTGTGGTGCCTCTCCCATATCTTCCCTTACCTGACTGGACTCTCTTTTCAAGTCCTTCTGTCAAGTGTTCTTGAGGCCCCATCTCGAACTGATCATTAAGACATTTACCATGCTCAGTACTTCCCCCTGCTAGTTCATAAATGCCTGGCTCACTGTGCTAAGCTAATTTCAAACTTTGGCTTGGTATACTTTCTTCCTACCTCTCTTGCTCCTTTCCTCTCCCCTGCCTTCCTCCCATTCCCTCAGATCCTCTCACACTCACATCCTGTTAGAACCCCACATACCACCCTCATCAGCCAATCAGGCTTCTTCCATAGCTTCCCCAAAATCTGGAACCCCCTTCCACCTCAAATACAACACTCCTCCTCCTCCCACTCCCTTGCCTCTGCCTTATATAACTTTCTCTCTGCTAGCTGCTCCTGCTACAGTTCTCCTTATCTTGTTCCCCCATAAGCTTGCTTCAGCTTTATGACCACCTCTTTCCTGCAAAACCCTCCCCTACTTCCTCACCCCAGCACCCCTTCTCTTTCACCGTATTCCCACCCCATTTCCTCCCCTGTACACCACCTTACCGTCACTACCCACTCACTGTTGCTTGGCCTAGGCCCCTGGCAGGGTTCTTTGCATTCTGGAGGGGTTCAGAACCTAAGCAAACACCTCCCTTGCCTCTTACTCCTTCCTCATTTTTTCTGGGTCTTGGTCCCTCTTCTATCCCACCTCCCTCTCTCTTGGTCCTTCAGAAGCCTGCTCCCCATCACTGCCTACTTCCCTCCTGTCATGCTCTACCTCTGCTGCCTATAACCTGCTTTCCTCATGTCGTACTCTACCTCTGCCTCCTGAAGGCAGAGTCCACTGCATACTGGAGGGGCCAGGCCCCAGCAGACCCTTCTCTTTCCCATTTTTCCTTCCTGATGTGCTCTAACTCTCACTGCCTACAACCTTCTTTCCTCCTGTTCATGCTTGACCTCTGCCTGGTGCAGGTAGGGTTCCCAACATTCTGGAGGGATCAGGACCTGGCAGACCCTTCTTCTCCACCCCTTGCCTTCCCCTCCTTTAAATGCCCCCTTTTCCACCCCCCTGCTCTCTGCCTATATGCCCCCACCCACCTTTCACCTCTCCTTCCTAGCTGTAGTTATTGGCTAACCCCTAATCTTTAGTGCACTTATTGTTAACCATGCACTTTTGTTACACCTTGCAAATTTTGTTCTATCTGTGTCTCTCCTTGCAATCTTGCTCTAGTTCAGCCATCTTGTATTGTATCCAGCCATTTTCTAACTAAAAAGCTATTTCCCATCAAGGGTTTGCCAAAGATGTTTGTGCGATCATATCTATCTAGTTCAAGACTGTTAGCATTGTATCCATCTAGTTCATACCTGCTAGCATTCCTCATTTTCAATATTTCTATATAGTCTTCTCACTTTATTGAATTTAATCAAATTTTATATCTATATTGTGTACCAAATTTCTGTATACTATCCTCATGTTCTCTTACCCCAGGTCACACTGGGAGATCAGCAACTTGTTGCTCAGCATGGATTCCTGGTGAAACCTTTCAATAAATAAAAAAAAATTAATCAACTCTGAGTCAGAATTGATTCAGGGATGGGGTGCAAGACCCTGAGAAAACAGTGCTGGGGTCCCACAGTGACAGTGCAGTGACCCATCACTGTGTCACTCTACTGTCATTCGCAGTAGAGGTGTTGCTGTTCAGTTGGCAGATGAACTTCCTGCAACCACAATTTATTTTACAAAAACAGTAATATTAAACCTTAAAACCTCTGTTTTCCCAATTTTGGCCCCCTCCCTACTCCTCCTCCTCCTCTTCCTTACCAACATAAACTTCCCATTCACTTCAGCCACCTCCTGTTTCCTAACACTGACAGTTTCGGACCATTACCACCCTCCAACAAATGGTTGGTAGAGGAATGAGCCTGAGAGTTAACTGGCCAGTCAGACCCTTCATACCCCCTTGGTTTGTGGTGGTCATATTATGTGGATCAATGGGCTATATTAAGCTTCATCGAGATGTATATGGAAATAGTAGGTTATAAGAATAAAATGATGTTGGTAGATTTATAGGGGAAAATGTTCACCCCCACCTACCGAGTCACTTGGCAATCCTTGCCACACAATGTTTTGTTGATCCATTGTTGCAGAGGTGAGAAACAGCTCCCTAATAGGGACATTGCTGCTACCTCCCCTTTGCAGACTGAGAGTCTATGCAGGCAAATCAAACAACTCAAGTGGAGCCTCTCCAGCTATTCCATTCCTATCACCATCCTCCATCCCTGTCATTACAAGATTCCTCTTAACTTGAAGCACTTAGCTTCCTCCTTCTTCATAAGTATAAAACATTTTGGAAACTGCGGCATGTTCTTTTGAGTCTAAGGTGGATATCATCAGCAGTCCAGGTCCCCTTCCCCACCGATCCTGTTGGTACCTGTGCCCCTAGCCATAGTTGAGAGAGGTGCTGCTTTTAGGGAAAAAGATGGAGTCCAGGACATCAATAGTTCTGTAAAACTCATCCTAGGTAATTCCATGCTTACTGCGTGTGCCTGAAATGTTGGAGACAATTAATGTAGGCAGAAAAGCAAGTGGGCACTCCATGCCATAACTTAAACCTTACCGACTCTAGCTGGTGTGTTACAGGGGTTTTGCACTTCAACCCTTGTGCACAGTGAATTCTGAGCTGTGCTGCTACTCCTTAGAAAGATGTGGATTTAGGACTCAGAATGGGTGCTGCACCTGATACATCAAATTGGAAGAGCATGCTTCCACCATCAGCCAGTGACCAAAAGGAGTTCAACATGTTTGTAGTTAATTTGCATTACCAGGTGAGGAAAAAGGTCTGGCTCTCCATATTATGAGCAGTGGGAAAAGCCGGGTCTCACCCCACAACTAACACACCAAAATCTGGCTAATGGAAAATCATGTACACAAATGCCCGCAGTCTGGGAAACAAGATCCTAGACATGGAAGTAACAATGACAGAGACTAAACTAGACATAGTAGCCATTAGTGAGACATGGTTCAACAGTAACAACTCTTTGGAGAATACCGTACCTAGCTATGTATTATTCAGAAGAGACAGAGGTGAAAAGGGGGGGGGGTCCTTTATGTCAATGAAAATATCAAAGCTACAGAAATTCAGAATACACATAAGGAGCCAGAAGAACTGTGGATCGCCCTGGAAACAGGAAATGTGACAGCCTTATGAACTGGGGTTGTCTACAAGCCTCCAGACCAGGAGGAGAACATAGTCACATTACTGTTAGAAGATATATGAAACATAACAGCTAAAGGGGAGGTTCTGCTAGTGGGAGACTTCAACATACCAGATACAGATTGATCAATACCAGCCGGAACATCTGCCAGAACTAGGCACATAGTGGATTCCCTGCAGGGGGAGGGCATCAAACAATTGGTAGAACAACCCACAAGAGAAAGGGCTATCCTGGATCTAGTAGCAACTAATGGGGATAGAAACACAGATCTCCAGGTAGAAGGTCACCTGGGGGCCACTGACCAACACATGGTGCAGTTAAATTTGGCCAATATAACTAAATCATCCCATTGCAAGGCAAACAAATGGGACTTCAGAGGAGCTGACTTTGATAAGATGGTTAACATCATTAAGCTAGCCCTAGCAAGAAGAAATACAGGTGAGGGGATATAAACAAAGTGGGCAAGTATTAAATATGCAATATCTGAAGCAATACCCCATTGTTTTAAGGAGAAAAACAAGAGCAAAAGAAGGAGTAAAACACTTTGGTTCTCAAACACAGTAGCAGAAAAGGTCAGAGCCAAAAGGTTGGCCATCAGGAAATATAAGGGACCATAGCAGGATGAAGTTAAGAATTCATACCAAACTTCCTTAAGGGAAGCAAGAAAGGCTGTAAGGCTGGCAAAGGCCCACACTGAGGAAACACTAGCATGAACAGTAAAAGAAGGGGACAAGACTTTCTATAGATACATTTGTGAAAGGAAAAAGTCCAGAGAGGGTATTGCTAAGATCAAAGTGGATAACGGGGATTGTGTGGAGGAGGACCAAGGAAAAACATCTATCCTAAATAGATACTTCGGCTCAGTATTTAGTAAGGAGAAGGTAGGACAGGGGCCACAGCTCAGCACCATGTACACAGGGAGGAGGGAAGTGTGCACAAGTTCCTTCTTAAAAGAAAGGGTCCAACAAGAGGTTGAGCTCACTAAGCTCAAGGTGGACAAGGCAAAAGGACCCGATGGAATACATCCCAGGGTACTAAAAGAGTTAAGGATGGAACTTGCAGGGCCATTAGCAGAACTGTGTAGTAAGTCCTGAGCACAGGAGAGGTCCCAGAAGACTGGAGAATGGCTCATGTGATCCTGCTCCACAAGAGTGGCAGCAGGGATGAGATAGGGATCTACAGACCAGTCAGTCTTATCCCAGTAGTGGACAAGATTATGGAGGTACTTCTTAAGGAAAGAATAGTGCAGCACCTGGAATTCATAGGCGTACAGGATCAAAGACAGCATGGGTTTACAACAGGAAAGTCCTGTCAAACTAATCTAATAGATTTCTTTGACTGGATAACCAGAGTGTTGGTCCAAGCAGGTGCAGTTGATGTCACCTACCTTGACTTCAGCAAAGCTTTTGATACTGTTCTGCATAGAAAATTGATTAATAAGCTAGGTAGACTCGGGGTGGGTCATACGTTGGTCGACTGGGCGGCAAACTGGTTGGCAGGCAGAAAACAGAGAATGGTGTTAAACAGTATATAGTCAGAAGAAATGCAAGTCACAAGTGGGATACCTCAGGGATTAGTCCTGGGGCCAGTCCTCTTCAATAGCTTCATCAGTGACATTGCAGATGAACTGAAGGGCAAGGTTTGCCTGTTTACAGATGACACCAAGATCTGCAACAGAGTAGATAATCAAGATGGGATGGACAGAATGAGATGAGATCTGTAAAATCTGGCAAAATGGTCTGAAGAGTGGCAACTAGGGTTTAATGCAAAGAAGTGCAAGATGATGCACATAGGGAAGAAAAACCCTGAAGCTATATAGATTGGGATGGGAGTTGTAGGCAATCATAAGTGAGAAAAAGCCTTTGGCATCATCATTACAGATTACCTAAAATCATCCAAGCAGATCACTAAAGCAGTAGGTAAGGCTAGAGGGATGTTGGCGTGTATTAGTTGGGGGTATCGCAAGTCCTTAAAGGAAAGTAATACTTCCTCTTTACAAGACACTGGTTAGGCCCCATCTGGAGTACTGTGTGCAGTACTGGAGGACACACCTGCACAAGGACATTAACAAAATGGAGGCAGTCCAGAGAAGGGCAACCAAAATGGTGCAGGAACTGCATCAGAAAACATATGAGGACAGATTAACGGAGTTCAATGTGTATACCCTAGAGCAAAGGAGGGAGAGAAATTATATGATCAAAACATTCAAATATCTTAAGGGCATTAACATGGTGAAAGAGTCTAATATGTTTCACTATAAGAAAAATAATAGGACAAGAGGACACAGCATGAGATTTTAAGGAGGCCGATTAAGGGATAATGTGAGGAAATTCTTTTTCACATAAAGGGTAGTGGATGCATGGAACAGCCTACCTCAGGAAGTGTTGGTTATAGATACAGTGCAGGGCTTCAAACAGGCATGGGATAGGCATAAGGGAGTAATACAGATAAGTATGAATAAATAGGCCATTGACAGAGTAAAGGCCTATGGCACATTCATAAGGTAGACAAAATGGGCAGACTGGATGGGTCTAGCAGTCGTTATCTGCCACCAACTTCAATGTTTCTGTGTAACGCACGATAAATGTGCAACAAGTGCTTGGGATTCAGTTATAGGAGAAGGACACCAGAAAGATTGGTTAACTTCCCCGGACATTACATTTTTCTATCATAGTGCCTTTCACATGTGGCTTCCCAGTATACATGGATGCTGGCTTATTCTCATTGTCCCCATCCCCCCCCCCCCCGGTACCAGTGCCACCAGGCACTGATGGGGTGGAGATATGCTCTACATTAGTGGGCAGCCTGTATTCAATGCTGCTGGGGAATTTTTGCAACAAACACTCAAAGGGTAACGGATGCTTTGCGTGCAGTCTGCCTCATGGCTGTCGGAGCCCCACAGAAGAGAGATAGACATTAGACACACACAGAGTCATTTGGGAGAGAGCTCAAAGTTAAATATCACATCCCTGACACTACCTCACTGACTTAAACATTCCAGCTTTAATATTTACTTGTTGCTACAAGTCAGCTCAAACATTTATTGCTTATGAAACCCCTGGCCCACCACAGAGAAGAAGCCACCATGGCAGTTTAACTCTGAGGTGACCATGGTTTGTCACTTTCAAGATGGCAGTGGAGAAATGACAGATCACATTTTTGTGAATTACATCACCACCACTCATCACATTCAGGCATGAAGTAGCTCATCCTATAACAGTTTTACAAACAACTTTTAGCTACCCTGGGAATTCCTTTGTGTACTTATACTGTACCAACCAACCCTCTGGGAAGGAAATCCATAGCTAGGGGTTAGGGTGCTGATGATTTTACATGATCAGCCCAGGCCACCTACCTAATAATAAGGAGCCAAGATCAGGCCAGGAGAATTTGTCAAGTGGCCATATTCAGGAGTGCAGGATAAACAGTAGACTCAGGCTTGATGGTCGGGGTCTTGGGGACCAGATGGGAGCACCTTCTTAAACTATTGACAGCATTTTGCATTGTCAGTGATCTGATTAGGCTGAGCTCATATTGCAGACTTGAGACCAACCCTCACTCACAGTGGTTTCCTCTTCAATAAAGCTTGTGACAGCACTCTGGGTGTTAAAGAGTCATGTTTTATTCTCGGCCTGGTTGAGTACAGCTGTGCAAACTCCCACACTTGCTGATGAAGGGACAATTTCACTTCATACAATAGCTGGTAATGATTCTGTAGGTTGTGGCTGTAATCCTGAATAATGAACACTTTCTGACCACTTTCCAGAATTACTGCGACATATAAGTTTGCTGCTTATAGCACTTTTTTTTGTCAGTATATTTTAGATATTTAACTAGAAAGTGGTGGGATCTATCCCCAGGCTGGGTCTTTGGACCAACCCAGTGAGCCTGATCTACTATACAGGTCACCGTGTTCTCCAGTGGTGTCAGGTTTTAAGTCAGCCATGTGTGGACTTAAGACTCGATGCTTTGCTTCTCTAGCCCTTCCAGCAGACCTATAATCTTGATGGTGGACCATCATGACCTGTTTTCTAGGACATCCAACATTTTCTGCAGTTCCATTATTTGTTTCTGCAATGTGGTTCTTTCTTTTGTGAGCAGTTTATGAATATCTTCTGCTGTGCTTATTCTTATCTTTGCTTCATGTAGGTGTGTGGAGTGTGCTGCTGTCATCTCAGAGAGGCCAATAACCACAGTTTGCATATGCGTGATCTGCATTGTTAGGTTCTAAAATCCAGCCTTCATGTCTGTTTGAAGTTTGGCAAGCATAGCCGACATTATGGCTAGTGATTTGACTAGCTTTGCCATTTTCTAGGTTTGCTTACGGGCATGCGCAAGAAGCATATCGTGGCAGCTTGCTGTAGTAGTGCATTGTGGAGGTGCAGCAGTGTTGTGGCCAATGCCAGCAGTCCATTTTGAGGCTAGTCTCTGTGGTGCCAATAGAGGAGCATGCTGTTGATCACAGCAGTTTTGTAGCGTGCCACCGACTTGAAAGAAAGTCTCCACTGCAATCAGGGAGCACCTTTTATTTGAAGAATCAGCTGTTTTTCTTGCTGGGGCGGTACCTGATTGCAGCAGCGAATCCCAGCTTACCATGTCTGGGGTTACATTTCAGTAAATATGGCAGCTGTTGCTGTCTGCCTCTCACAGTCCCATGAAAGCTGATGGGGGTGCCCAATCCCTCTGTCGTCATGCCCCCTCCCCAGTTCATTTGCCGATGAGGGAGTCCAATCCCCATTGGCATAATGTCCCTTTTATTTGTTTTGAATAAACATGGCAGTGGGTGTCACCATCCACCTCTCACAGTCCCCATGAAAGCCGATGTGGGTGCCCAATATCCCTGTCAGCATGCTCCCTCCTGAGTTCATAAGCTAACGGGGGAGCCAAATCCCCATCGGCAAAATGCCCCCCCATTCGTTGTGTGACAAGGAGGGTGCCCAATACCCGTTGGCTCATGCACCCCCCAAACGCTTTGTATGTGCTGACGCGTCCCAGTCAGATACAGTCCCCCCCAACAAACACCCAGGTGGCACGCTGGGAGCCCAATCCAGCTTGCCCATTGTCCCTGTAAAGGAAAAAAACATCCCATTTTTTTTAAAACCCTGTGAAAACTGAAAACGGTCCTTTGTTGTCTGTGGTGCCCCTTCCCCCAATCCGCACCCACCCTCTGAACACCCCACCTCCCCATACACTCCTTTATTCCATACTTACCTCTGGAGCCTGGAATGACGATCTTCAGTGGAGCGGAAACACATCTGCACTCTTCAAAGCCCACCACGAACTGAAGAAGTGCTGGTTAGCTGTATCTTGGCAATATTTGTGAATTTTGGCACCAGATTTTTAACATGGGGTTCTTGGGACCCCATGTCATGAATTCAGTCACTGTCATCTGGTTATTAGGTCCTGAAAGGTGATTTTGAGGTCACTACATGGAGTCACCTATCGGGACTGATTAATGAAATGACAGTGTCACTGTTAATGAGGTGGGTTCCCAAAAAGCCCTATGTTGCAAATTTGGTGAACAAATTCCAAAAAATGACTATTGTTATGATTGTGCATTGTGCAGTTTCCATGCACACTCTTAACTTCATGAATTTACTATATTTTTGCTAAAGATGTTCAACATTGTCATTTTTTCACACCTCCTTATGAACAATACAGTTGTCATTTTCTACATCCTGCCCAAAGTGTGTTTTCACACATCTGGTGCACAGTGGCGTCGTTGCTGTGGGAAATCAACTTTCAGGACAGATTAAGAAAATGAAAGTGACACTGTTCATGAACAGAGGTCACAAAATGCCTACTGTATGTTGAAAAGTTTGTGAAATAATTCCACTAAATGACTGTGTTGCAAGCATGTATTGCGCAGTTTCCACGTACGCTCGTACGGTTGAGCATTTTTAATATTTTCAATCTAGATTTTCAACATTGCTATCTCTTCACACCTCCCTGTGAATGGTACAGCTGTCATTTTTCATGTCATGTCTGAATTGTGTTTTTGCACATCTGTCTCAGAATGGTGCGGTCGCTGTGGGAAATTAACATTCGGGACAGATTAACAAAATGACAGTGCCACTGTTCGTAAGCAAAGGTTCCAAATGTTTTAATGAGGTGAGGGTCACAAAAAGGCCATATTGAAAATGTGTAGTGCAAATACCAACAAACACCTGGGGCATTAGGGTTTCTAACCATAACAACCCACCCTGTAAAGACTGAGAGCCATCAGGGGTGTGCCTTTGGATTGCCAACTGTAATGCTCATTTCATTCCACCCCAACCCCACCTTGAAGCCAGTGACAGGCATCGAGGTGTGCTTTGGACTCTTCGTCCCCAGAATTCACCCTATTCTCCTATACTGCACCCATTTCTGCTTATGTCCTTATGGAATGGGGTTACTGTAAAGTCGAACACCTCCAGACACACCTCAATGCTTGCCGGTGTCTGCAGGATAGGGTGAGGTGAAATGGTGTGAGAGATATGGGTGACAACCCACAGGCACACTCCAATGCCTGTCCATCTCTGCAGGGTGGAAGTGGAGTTGGCGTGAGTTCATTACTTCACTGCCATTCCTATTCTGCATCTGTCTAACTCCTACATGTCCTATGCTAATATCAGCAAGCAAACATCTGGCATTGACAAGTGCTTGTTTACTACTGTGAGGGTTAGAAGGATGAGGGCCCGGTGTTGCCTCATGATTGGGCTGGTTTCCATCAGAAGCTCCTCAAGAGTCAAATTGCAGCTTTGATTGTCTGATTTTCACTTGATTAGTTGCCACTAGATTTCTGCTTACTATCGATGTGCTTGAAAATATTTGGATTGCTGTTTTACACTATTCTCCCACTATTAAAGATGCTGCCCTAGCAGAGCTGTCCTAGAAAGTACTATCTTGTCTGATTGTCCATGCCACCTCTCCGCACAGTCTTTACTGAAACTCCCATTGCATCAGGTAGGAGCGGGTGCTTTGGTAGGAGAAGGTACAATGTGTCAAATTGTATTTTTAATCCAGAGAGCACTTCCGTGGTGCATCCTGGCTTCATTCCTGCATATTTTAGGGTCTTTACCCCATTTTTTCTCCATGAGGAGGTCCACAATGTTCTGATATTTGGTAAGGCAAGGATGATGCACTAAACTGATATAACAGGATTTCTTTCTTTCTTTCTTTCTTTCTTTCTTTCTTTCTTTCTTTCTTTCTTTCTTTCTTTCCTTCTTTCTCTTTCTCTCTTACTGTCTTTCTTTCTTGTAGGTTAACTCATGCTATCCTGGTGGCCATTTTGGATCAGGTTCAGCAATGGATGGTACCAATGCCATATGGCGGCTACAGGAGCAAAATTAACTGGTCCAATGGGATTTTTTCTGACACAGCCTGGGCTGTGAGAGAAAGTCCATAAAATCTGATGTTGGTACAGATTGTACTGAAATACATAGACTGGTATCATGCATACAACATTTGCAACTATTTGAAAAAGAATTGTATAGTATTATGGACCCTCTTAATGAGAATGAACTGTCTCTTCAACAGTATGGATAATAAAGATAAAACTGTATTTTCCTACGTACAGTAGTACTACAACACATTTCTCCCAGTGTAGTCTAGGGCTTATGATTTCAGTTTGAGTTAAATGGTAATATTATAACAGAAGGTCTACAAACAGCACACCAGATCTGTTGAGAATTTATACCGCATGGCTGATGCTCCAGTGGTTGTGGAGACTGAAAGGAAATATGATTGAGATACTCAAAATCATGAAAGGTTGCTCAACATAGATCCATTTAGTATAATACATGATAACAAAACCAAGGAAACAGAACAAGCAAAAGAGTGAATAAATGTGGAGGGACATCAGAAAACATTAGTTCAAGTAGACAGTCATGGGATTGCAAAACACATTTTCATTAGAGGTGATATACTGAGACAGGGTTCAAAGATATAAAACTTGGTGCAGTCAACAACTAAAGGGAAAAATGGTGGCACGTTTTGCTGATAACAGGGAGACAATTATGATGGGCCACTTAGTCCTAGTATGCCAACTGTACGTACTCACAATATCTATTATTGTGTGGAGGACTGGCAAAATAGCTGCTGAAGCCAGGAGTGCTGCATGTGGAACTCCACAGTTTGACTGATATGCTTGACTATTTTTATTTATAGGTAATCCTGAACTGCTGAAAGGCAAGAATCAATTTCATTATATTCTGTAGTCGTGCTACCACTGTTTGAGTGTGCTTCTATTGCTGATTTTACTTGAGGAATAGGATGGCATCTGGTGTGTACTCTGGAGTGCTGGAGCACAAGAGAAGATGAACTGAGTCAAGTGGGAGCTCAGGAGAGTGACAGAGAGGACCAGAGGTTGACTGGAACTTCAACATTCATCATGGCTGAGGAAGCTGTGCTAATTACGTAGTGGGCCATTGGTGGATGTTGACAGAATTTGATGTAGTGACATGCCCAGGATGGAGCTGAAGTGAACTGTGTTCAGTTGATATTTTTTTGAAGCTGGTTGGGTTAGGGCTGTTGAACTGCTGATTTTCCAATTGTTTAACCAGGTGAGACACACTAAGCTGAAAGCTTGTTTACTGGTGCAGCCTGGGAACACAGGGAAGTTAAGTGACTTGCTCAGGGTCACACAGTATGCAAGTGGGGGCTGTGGAATTCAAACCCAGGTCTCCAGATTTGCAGCTCAGAGCCTTAAACCACTGTGCCATACTGCCTCCCTAAAATTTCTGTTTTATTCCTCTCAGTTTAAGCACAGTCAACATACTGTATAAACATATGAACATACCAGCAGACAGAGACCTTGTGG
Source organism: Neoceratodus forsteri (assembly GCA_016271365.2). Classification (NCBI taxonomy): domain Eukaryota; kingdom Metazoa; phylum Chordata; order Ceratodontiformes; family Ceratodontidae; genus Neoceratodus; species Neoceratodus forsteri. Next base: position 50,004,356 of record CM057449.1, on the reverse strand, counting down.
TCTACCTAGTTTGCTCAGTCATGCAGCTCCCAATGTCTTCACAAAGGAAACTGACACCAATTTCCCAGTTGACCTCCCTCAGCTTCTCCATCTCAACCACACTCACTCTGTTCTGCCTACAACTTTACCCCCTCACCATATGCCACCCACTCTTGAAGCTGTCCACTTTTTTTTTGGGGGGGGGGTGTTAGAACCCTATCTGGCAATCCATTCCACTGGGCCATCACCCTCACAGTTAAAAAGTACCTACTCATTTACCTCCTGAACCTTTCCCCCAACAACTTTCAGCTGTGCTCCGTAGTGGTATTGTTCTCCCTACGGTTGAAGAGGCCCTCAGTGTTCACTCTCTAAAGATCCATAAGGTACTTGAAGTTCTCAGGCAGGTCTCCCCTCTCCTTTCTTTAAGACAGTATGTGTTGAGCTACCTGAGCCTTTCCTCATAGGTGTCACCCTGCTGTTCCCGGTCCATCTTGGTTCCCCTTCTCTGATCCATCTCTAGTAAGTTAAAATCCTTCTTAAGACATGGGAACCAAAGCTGCACACTGTACTCCAGGTCTGGTTTACTAGTGATCTGCACAGTGACAAAATTACCTCAGCCATAATGGTGGTAATTCTCCTGGCTATGCAGTCCAGCTTTGGATTTGCTTTGGCTGCTGCTCTCTAGCAGTGTGCAGAGTGTTTCAAGTGACTTTTGATAATTCCTCCCAGGTCCTTTTCTTCCTCTGACATAGTTACCTTCATGCTGCCCAGCGAGTATTTGGTCCCCAGATTTTTTGCCAGCAGGTGCATAAGTATAAACATTTTATCACTGAACCCCGGCTGCCCAATACAAGACCACTTAAGAAGATGTTAACACTAAACCAAGCATTGAGCCCTGTGGTACCCCACTGGTAACAGGTGTCACTTCTGAAAATTCACCCCCGGCTACCACCCTTCATTTGATATCCTGAAACTAGCTTCTAACCCATCCCAGAAGCTTAGACCCCATGCCATATCCTACAGTTTCCTGACTAGCCTCCTAAGATGCACCAAGTTGAAAGCCTTGCTGAAGTCCTGACACAGGACTTCACCCTCAAAGTCCTTGTCCACTGTTCTAGTGACCCAATCAAAGAAGTAATTTCAGTTTTATGATAAGGGAGGAATAATATGAGTGAATCCTGAATCGTGAAACCAGTTGGACAAAACCTAAAATGGCAACACTTTTTCTTGAAGGGGGCTTTGCTGCCTGCATCCCCCCCCATGCATGGAACTTTGATTCATGTAACCCCATAATTATATAACAAACTCTGAGGTTGTAGCAACTCAGTGAAGGGGTGAAACCTTTGTAACTGTTTTGGTTTTGCCCTTTTCCCAGTGCAATTCCAGGTGTCGACATTTAGGGTTTCACCCACTTCAATGCACACCACTCAATTCAGTTAATTTGGCATGCTTTCTGACTCAAACCCATGCTGCCTCTTGTTCTGGAGCCCATCTCCCTCTAGAAAGCTGATCAGTCTGATTTTCTTCATCCGCTTACCCACTATTGATATGTGACTGACTGGTCTGTAGTTCCCTGATTCATCCCTTGACCCTCTTTTTTGGAGAGGCACCACATGCACTATTCTCCAGTCCTTGAGCAAGTTTCTGGACTCAACATGTCCTAAACAGGTCTGCGAGGGGACCTGCTAGCACTTCCATCACTTATTTAAGGACCTTCTGGTACTTGCCATCTGGACCTGGTGATTTTTCCACCTTTAGTGCCCTTATGTCTGTGAGTACTCTGTGGACTTGACTTTTCCTGTCTGTGACTTCTCTCCTCCCTGTCCCAACTACCCTGCTCCCTTGTGGTACTGGTCCATCCTCCTGAATGAAGACTAAACAGAAGTACCCATTAAGCACCTCTGCCTTTCCTTGGTTACCCTATTCCTAACTTCCCTCCTTTGTTAGCCAGAGAACTTAATTGTTTATGTTTCTTTTTTCCCTTATATACCAGAAAAAGGCCTTATCATGCACTATTACTCCCTGTGCTAACTGTGCCTCTGTCATTTCCTTTGCTTCCCATATTACCCTGCTTGCCTCTCTTGACTTAGCAGCATAGTCCACCCTATCCTTCTCATAGTAGTAGATCTCTATGCAAGGGAAGGGATCAGAGCAAGGGAACTAAAGGGTAAACAGGGAATAGAGAAGGGACAGTGGGTCAAACTGGAGACAGGAAATGACACCACAACCTGCATAGGGGTTATATACAGACCCCCATCTCAGGGGGAAGAAATGGGCAAGGAAATGATAGACAGCATCCTTAGAATGGCAGAAATGGGGGAGACATTGTTGATGGGGGCCCTGAATATGCCAGATCTTAACTGGAGCACCTTTGCTGCAGCCACATGTAAGAGCAGAGTTATTTTCAATGCCCTACGGGGGCATGCTTCAGACAGCTAGTGGTTGAATCCACTCGGGAAGGAGCAATCTTAGACCTGATACTGTTAAATGGGGAAGGAGAAAGGATTTCAGATATAGAAGTGGGTAGTCATCCAGGAACAAGCGGCCACCAAACAGTGTGGTTCACAATAAACACAGCCATAGAGTCAAGCCATACAAAAGCAAGAGTACTGGACTTTAGGAGGGCTGATTTTGGGTAAATGGGAGAGTGCTGCTGAAAAGCACTAGCAAATGGGCAAGAAGGAGAGGTGGAGGACCAATGGGGAAAAATCAAAACAGCCATCAAAGAGGCAACAAGCCTTTTTGGAAAGCAAGTAAACAAAACAAAATGAAGGAAAAAAACACTATGGATCTCAAAAAAGGTGGCAGGAAAGGTTAAGAGGAAAAAGGTAGCATTTAGGAAGTATAAGGAAAAACAGAAGGAGCAGGACAGACAACTATAACAGTTAAAGTAGAAGGAAGTAGAGGAAGGCAGTCAAAATAGCAAAGACCCAAACTGAGGATAAAATAACCAACTCAGTTAGGCAGGGGGATACAACCTTCTACGGATACATTAGGGAGCAAAGAATGACCAAGGGAGGGATAGTGAGGCTTACGAAAGGGAAGGGATGGTGGGCAGAGGGTGACAGTGAAAAAGCAGGGATACTGAATGAATACTTCTGCTCAGTACTCACAAAAGAAGAGGAGGGGGAGGTACATAAACCAAAGAATAGAAGCACTCTGGATAGGGGGGATCGATTCCAGTCCATTCACAGAAGAAAGGGTTCTGAAAGAACTCTTAAAACTGAAGGTAAACAAGGCAATAGGGCCTGATGGGATTCACCTAAGAATTCTAAAAGAACTAAGGGTAGAAATAGTGATACCATGGACTACCCTTTTTAACACATCTTTGGAGGATGGTGTGGTGTCCGAGGACTGGAGGAGGGTGGATGTGATTCCCCTTCACAAAGGTGGGAATAAGATAGAGGCAGGAAACTACAGACCTGTTAGTGTGACCTCAGTGGTAGGGAAAATGATGGAATCACTTCTGAATGAAAGGATTATTGAGTTCCTAGAGGCCAGTGGGGCACAGGACCAAAGGCAGCATGGATTCACAGCAAGAAGGTTGTGTTAGATGAATCTAATAGATTTCTTTGACTGGATGACCAAAGTAGTAGACCAGGGAAGGGCTGTGGACATGGTCTACTTAGACTTTAGCAAGGCATTTGAAACAGTCCCACGCAAAAGATTAATACACAAGTTAGTCAGCCTTGGAGTGGGTTCCAAGGTGGTAGCCTGGGTAAAAATTGGCGGACAACAGGATGCAGAGGGTAATAGTAAACAAAGTCCACTCTGAAGAAAGGGGGTACTGCAGGGTTCAGTACTGGGACTGGTCCTCTTTAATGTCTTTAGAAGTGACATTGCAGAGGGACTGGAAGGAAAAGTATGTTTTTTGCAGATGAAACAGTGATCTGCAACAGGGTTGATACAGAAGGTGGGGTGGAAAAGTTGAGAAGGAACTTAGCAAGGTTGGAAGAATGGTCGAACGTATGGCAACTTAGATTTAATGCAAAGAAGTGCAAAGTAATGTCTACGACATAGACAGGATGGAGGCTGTCCAGAGGAGAGCAACTATAAAGGTGCAAGGTCTGCACCAGAAGACATACGAAGAGAGATTAAAGGAGTTAATTATGTATACCCTCAAGGAGAGGAGGGTGAGGGGGAGCATGATAGAAACTTTCAAGTATCTCAAGGGACTTAAAGTACAAGAGGGCAGCATCTTTCAGAAAAAGAGATGTGCAAGAACAAGGGGGCACAATTTGAAGATAGAGGGGGGATGGCTCAGAGGTAATATGCGAAAGTATTTTTTCATGGAGAGGGCAGTGGATACTTGGAACAGCCTTCCTAAGGAGGTGGTGGAGTCAAAAACAGTGGTAGAATTCAAGAATGCATGGGAAAGACATAAGGCAATTCCAGTGTGGGGTTGGAGGAAATAGGCTGTTGGTTAACTAGGATCTGCAGCTTATCCATTAGGTAGGAAAATGGGTAGACTAGGTGGGCTAAGCAGTTCTTATCTGCTGTTAAATTCTGTGTTTCTATATTTCTATGTTTCTAAGTCCAAGAGGGTAGCATCTTTCAGAAAAAGAGATATGCAAGAACAAGGGGGCACAATTTGAAGATAGAGTGGGGATAGCTCAGAGGTTATGTGAGGAAGTATTTTTTCATGGAGAGGGTTGTGAAAACATGGAACAGTCTTCCTGAGGAGGTAGTTGAGTCAAAAACAGTGGGGGAACTCAAGAATGCATGGGACAGACATAAGGCAATTCCAGTGGGGGTCAGGAGGAAGTAGGCTGTCAGTTAATTAGGATCTTCAGCTTATCCATTCAGTAGGGAAATGGGCAGACTCGGTAAGCCAATCAGTCCTCATCTGCCATCAAATTCTATGTTCTTCTTTGTATGCATGTACTTTCTAAAGGCTGCCTCTTGTCCCCCCATTGCTTTTACCACCTCCTTTCTGAACATTTCATACTTTTGATTTTGGGACACCCTCTAATGGCCAAATGACTTGGAAGCCCAATGGAAATGACAAGACAGAAATGGAGGGGCAGGATGGAAAGCCCCACACTGTGGAGGAAGATTGGGATTCAGCAGCAAGTTGCATGCCTAGTATTTTAATACAACTACTGGTTTAGCTTTTTAATGACTTGGTTGACAGCACTTTGAAATATTTTAATAACTGGTTGTTGCCATATTAACCAAAGAGGAGTTATGCCACAGCTGTCAATCAAACCCATTCACGTATATATAAAGAAAACTCTTCTTGTGTGATTTTAAGTCTTGTAAAGAAACTGACACTTCTTACAGTTGTGCACTACTAGTCTCATCTCTCACTACAAAAACAAGCAATTGTCACAATGTTTATGCAGTAGCATATTAGAAAATTAAAATATCTCTTGCTGGACTTTTCTTTTTTTGGTTTGTATTTCTTGGTACTCACCACATTTTTAGAATGACTTTCCCCTCTCCCCCCCTCAAAAAAAATTGCAAATGTATAATATGCTGTTTTCAAAATAATTTGCAATATATTGCTTTACTTACAATAATTAGACTGATTAAGCAGTCACGTTGGTGCTGTCTCCCTACTGTATATATTAAGAATGTTTATTGTATATACTCCCTATTCCTAGAAAAAGGTAAAGAACAGGGGCCAGATATTCAAAAGTTTGGGTGCTAACCAGTGTTTGTCTGCACAAACTGAGCTGTGAGCTGGAGCTCAATAATGAAAGGGTTCTGTTGCACTGATAATTGTAGCACCCATGCAAACCAAAAAGAGAAGGGTATGCAAATGTTGGGGCAGGGACAGAAATATCGCTGTAAGCAAATATTCATCAGATTTACATGATGCAAGAGAGTTTTGCATGGTCCTTCTGTGCCATGCAATAACCACTGATGAAAACCTCATTTTACTCTGCACAACCCTGGGGGTGCCAAGAGATAATGCAGCCAACCAACCAGTAAAGCTTACTAAAGGAACCCAAAGTCAGATTCTTTTGCTTCACACTTGATGACTTATTATAAAAACTATTAACCACATGAAAGAAAATGAAGTACTATATAGTATTTGTAGACTAAACAAACATTCTTTTTACATCTTTTCAATACAACATATATGAACAAAGAATTACAAACTAATATCACCTGCAGCCAAAGAGCTGAACAGGACAAGCTAAAAGGCAGGTAGTGTTTGATTCACACTCATTTGAAATATGGTGACAGGAATTAATGATGATGGACACATAAATTAATTAGATGGTGTTAACTGGATGAATGAAGAATTTGTATAACTTTTTTGGTTGAGCACGGTGAGAATAATTATGCAATTGTAGAGATTAACTTTGTAAGGTTTTGGAAATATGTCAATTTGATGTTTGTAAAAAAAATGTTTTTTTAAATAATATAAAGTTCCCCAAGAAGAAACATAATAATTATGTGAAATGTTGGGACTTGAAAAAGTAAATAAAGAATAAATAAGAAAAAAATCAGAATGTGTATGGGCATCATTCTGCCTGAAAAGGCCAGAAAACCTCTTTCCTGAACCAGCCAGTTGGCCAGTGTGGAAGTATACCTGCCCCTGTGGCCCATGGCAACCCTTCTTCACAAGTCACTAAAGAAAATAAACAAACAGTGCCTGGTGCTAGTGGTCTTCTGCTGATCACAATCCTCTTATGTAAAGAATCCCTATTGCTACTGATCCCCTCCTGTCAATTGCTAGCCCACATTGTGAAAACATAATCCCTGGTGCTAGTAGTCTACTCTCTCTGATCGCCAGCCCATAACACAATGTAAAATACAGAATCCTTAGTGGTAGTGCCCCCCCGTTACCAGCCCTGCTGCAAAACAATAATCCATGGTAGTAGTGCCCCCCTTTCCACTATCTAGCCCTAGCATAAAGATAATAATCCTTGGTGATAGTGGTCCCCTTCCCTATGATCGCCAGTCCCAAAGTAAATATAATAATCCCTGATGGTAGTGGTCCCTCCTCTGATTACCAACATAAAATTAAAAAAACAGTTCCTGGCATCCAGTGGTCTCACTCCTTCCCCATGGCACCAGACACCTCTCACTCACCTGATCCATATCCATGCTACCACTGGTGCATACAGCGACTAGCACAGCCCACCACACATCTTCTCAGTTGGCCACCATATGTTAAGGCAGGGAGCACACCTCTTATTTATAAGACTGGCATGTCACCCAATTCAATAAATAAGAGTCATGCTCCCTGCATTGATATGTGGCAACAGGCTGAGGAGATATGCGGAGGGCTGTGCAAGTTGCCATATGCACCTGCAGCACTGCAAATAATGATCAGATGAGTGGGGTGTGCCCAATGCTGCTGGGGGGGGATGCTGAATGCCAAGGAGTGTTTCTTTTCTGTTATTCTGGATAGCTGATACATGGGAGGACTACTACCACCAGGGATTATTAGTTATTTTGGAGGGCTGGCAATCAGAGGAATGACCACAACCACCAGAGATTTTACTTTTTACCTAGGGGCTGGTGACCAGAGGGAGAAAGGTACCACTGGCACCAGAGATTATTATTTTTACATCTAGGCTGGTGATCAGAGGGAGGATGAACCACAATTTCTAGGGATTATTATTTTTAGGTTGGGGCTGGCGACTGGAGGGAGTGGGGACCACTTCCACCAGAGTTTTTTTTTGGCATCGGGGAAGCCCAAACTCTGTGAAGGAGCTCAGCCCCCACTCTACCATCACACCATCAGCCTCCCGGGACTTATCCTCGAAGGAAAACCATGTCCAGGCTTACCCCACCCGGGCAGGGCTGCTCAGTGGGCACCCCTCCAATGGAAGCAAAAGAGTAAACCCTGACTTATCCCCCCAGGGCACAGCCACAGGAGTGAGATCCCCTTCCCCTGGAGGGAGTGACAAGGTTTGGTCATCAGTCAAAAAATGATGGGAAGGCAGAACAATATTGATGGCATAGCAGGGCATCATGCATGGGGGACAGCATTTTTTTTTTTTTATTCAATATACTTTATAGTCATTTTTATATAAACATCCAGCCAAGGGTATACAAACACATAGGGAGGTACTCAAGAGGTGTCACTATTCAACACAAAACATCTTAATCTAATACAAACAATAACTACTAAACTACAACCCCCCCCCCCAAACTCCAATCCCCACTCCAGGCCAAGTTAGGTCTCCCAGTACTTAATTGGGAGTGGTCTAGTAATCTGGCAAGTTATATGCACAAAGTTGAGGTTTCCACACAGTAAGTAAAGCACCCAAAGAACCCCATTTGTGTTGGTAAGCATTCCCCCTATTAGCCATCGAGGCAATATGTTTTTCCAGTTGCAGTGCCTGCAGTATTTCTTTATGCCACACCAAAGGGGATGACTCATCCTTCCAGTGTCTCATAATTAATAATTTGGCCATGGCAGAAATCAAAGCCATATGCACTTTCCTCACTCCAAGAGTGCTAGGTGGAAAACTATTCAATAAACAAGCTTCTGGAGTAAACAGAGGTTCAAACCCAAGGAGTGGGTCTAAAGACCTCTTAATGGTTATCCAGAGAGTCTAGATCCACAGCATATGGTAAAGAGTTCCTGGAGAGTCAGCACATCTTGGGCAAATAAGGGAAGGGAGCCCACCCAGTTTATGGAGCTTGACACAAGTAAAATACAGCTTGTGCATTATATTAAATTGAATTAGATGCAGTCTATCCTGTTTCACAAATCTATGTGTTTTGCCATAGCTTCTTCCAGAAATTTTTTTCAAATACAAAATGGAGTTCCTGTGTCCAGTAGTAACAGACCCCTCGAGGAAGGTGGGGATCTAGGGCTTGCAACTCTTTGTATACTTTAGAGACTGCATGGGGCTGGTCAGCCACCTCAATAAGTGAGAGCAGGGCTATTTTAGGAACTGATATCTCAAACCCTTTCCCTAAGAAACCTATTAGTGCATCTTTGAGCTGCATGTATTTAAAAACTGAGCAGTCTTGGCCTTCAAAGTGGAGCTGGAAGGTACAGAATGGTTATATTCTATCAACAGTGCAGAAATCAGAGTGTTTTTTCTTCACTCATGGGGGCCAGTACGAGGCCGGAATGGGGTTAATCCAAAATTTAAAGTGGGGATTACCCACGATCAGCTGATCCAGGGATACATGCCAACTGGAGGAAAGATGGTTTTGTAATTGATGCAAAGCTCTAAGGGACCATCCTATTGAGGTATTCCTTAATGATCTAGAGACCAGCTCAGGAGTTGTGTATATCAGAGATGCTAGGGCACAATGCTATTGTGCAGCCAGATGTTTCTCTATTGGAAGCCGAAGAGGTGTATAGATTTTGGTGGCCTTCCAGGCAGTCTTCATGTATCCAGTGAGCCAGCTTACTGACCTGGTGCACACAGAAGTATGTGAAGAAGGAAGGAGCCACCAGCCCACCTTGAGATTTAGGAGCTGTGAGTTGAAAATAGACTCGCCAACTCCCTTACCCCCCCCCCCCGATAAAGGAATTGAGCAGTTTCTGGAGTTTGAGGAACCAAGTTTTGGGGAAAAAGATATCAAGCATGCTTAATGGATACAAGAGGCAAGGAAGTACATTCATCTTTACAATATTAATCCTCCCCTACAATGACAGGGTGCCCCCTTCAATCTCAATCTAATTTGAGGATACTCAATAAGTCTGAGATGCTTGGTTTTAGCATTGTGGGTATATAATACCTAAATAAGTCAAGGTCTTTGCTTCCTATGAGAGATTGTAGGCAGCCAAATCACCCTGAGAAATGATATTGTTCATTGGGACTATCTTAGTTTTGGTGAAATTGAACTTGTAATAGGATACTTTAGAAAAAGTCTCCACCTCTGCTAAGAGTAGCGGAATGCTTACCTGCGGGTCTACTTAGTGCAGTAGCAGATCATTTGCATAAGCTGAGATGGCATATCTTTGCTGTCCTATTCTAATCCCCTTTAATTCTGGCAATGAAGTTAGTTTTCTAATTAGGGGTTCTAAATACAGGTTGAAAAGGAAAGGGGATAGTGGGCATCCCTATCTGGTGCCCTGGCATAAGGGAAAAGGGGCAGAAAGGATGCCATTACACCAGATTTGGGTTGACAGGGAAAAATACAATATAAAAACCCACTTTAGGAAATCCCAAGGGAAGCCAAAGCGAGCCAGGACCACCTGGCAGGGCTGCAAAGAGGAAGTCCCAAGAGACCCTGTCAAATGCCTTCTCCGCATGAGGAACACAAGAACAACTGGTGTGTCTGAATCCCTAGATGCCTAGAGAAGGTGTAACAATTAATTCATGTGGTCCCCTGAGGATCTTCCTGCCATAAATCTCACTTGTTCTTTACAAATGAGGCTACCCATGAAGGGTCCTAACCTATTGGCAAGAATTTTGGCAAGAATTTTCACATCTGAGTTAAGCAATGAGATAGGTCTGTAATTCTCAGGATATTGAAGGTTCTTATCAGGTTTAGGAATGAGAGTAATGAGAGCTTTTAGGAAATTTGACTCCAAGAGGCCTTCATCAAACCAGAAGTTATATACTTCTGCAAGAAGGGGGGCAAGTTCAGGAAGGCAGGTTTTGTACAGATTGTTAGGAAAGCCATTAGGCCCTTGGGATTTATCAAAGGGGAGCTGCACAATGACTTGTTCTAATTCCCAGACAGCAATATGATTACCTAGGGTCACTACCTCCACAGAAGATAATTTGGGAAGAGCAACAGAGTTGAGATATGCAGTGATGTCCCCTTTAGAAGGGAGCTAGGTGTTCTGTTCAGAATAAAGGGAACAATAATATTGTCTTAGACCTGCCGCTATTTCTTTGCGGGCAGTGACCAATGCACTATCTTTATCAAATCTAAGGCCTGGAATAAAATTAGAGGATTTGGCTTGCCTGATCCTAATAGCGAGCAACTTACCCGACTTTTCACTTGCATAAAGATATTTGAATTTAGTGCACTTCAAGGAAAGCTCCACCCTCCGATACATCAACTCTGAATACTTGGTTTGCCAGCTTTGTAGCTGAGCCCACTCTCCTTTAGAGGAATGAGGGCCAAAGGAGAATTCCAGATTTCTGATTGAGTTAAGTAGTAATTCTGCTTGTTTTTTGGCCTGCTGGAATTTTATAGTAGCAAGGCGAAGGCATTCTCCCCTTAGGCCACATTTCAGAGCTGCACAGATGGTGTCAGTTCTCGACACAGACCCCTTGTTAGGCTCTAGAAAATAGAAAATGAAGTCTCTGATCTGTGAGAGGGAATCCTGTCTCTGGAGCAGCTGGGTATTCAGGTGTTATAGGGCATCTTTTCTAATTTCAGGCCCCAATATATAGCTAATAAAAACAGGTGAGTGATTAGACACAACCCTCACATGTATGCCTGAGTCCACTATGCCAGGTAAAACGAAGGAGCTACCCAGAATATAATCTATTCTGGAATATGTCCTGTGGGGGGTGAGAAGAAGGTGTATTGTCAAGCATCAGGGTTCAGAACCCTCCAGACATCTATCTGATCCACCCCACACATAAAGTCTTTCAGAGCTCTTTAGGCTGGGGACAGGCTGCCTTTCCGAATGCCTGATTTTTCTACGTTTCATTGCAGGGTAATGTTCCAGTCTCCTCCCAAAATGGTTAGTTTGGAGGGTCTGATACCAGTAATCTAAGCAGGTGCTTGAAATACTGAGGAGAGTCTATATTTGGACCATAGATTGCTCTCAGAAGAATTGGTTAGGACTCAAGCATCCCGTGGAGAAGGATATAGTGCCCATCGGGGTCCCAAATTTCCTGTTCCAATTTAAAAAGAACCTGTTTGGAGATCAATAAAGCAACCCCCCCTCCTCAATTTGTGGATATTCCAGACCCAAAAACTTGTCCCACCCAGGTCTTACATAACAAAGGAACATCTTCTCTTCGGATATGCATCTCTTGCAAGCAGGCAATTCCTGCTCTCAAGTGCATTAAGTGTTTAACTATTACTTGCCTTTTATACCTGTCCTGAACTCCCTTTACATTCCAACTCACTATTGTATAAGGACTGCTCGTGCTAACTTTCTAGAAGGGGGAAAAGGGATTCTTAAATGGAGTCACTGAAAGCTAGTTGATGTAAAATCCTGGAGCCTTCTCAGCAATCCATGGGCACTGCACTCACCATTGCCATTGCTCTTGCTCTTATATAACACGTTAAGCCATTCCCACCTTGTTCAAAAGATTCACTTGACCACCCTCCCTTCTGAAGCCATTTCTTTGTGCTTGAATCTATACACAGGTCCCCTGTACCCCAAAACCCCCTCCACTTCCCCCTGAACCAGCAATACCATTTAACCTAGATGCCCCCTTTCCCGGGTATAAGTGGAAAAAGGACAACCCCCAGTTGTAAACAACTGCACCACTTCCCACACACCAACAGATGATTGTCTTGGCGCTAGACGGAGATCAAAAAAATCCTCCCTCCCTGCCCCTGCAGGCAGAAGATTAAAAAAAAGGTGAAACATTTCAGCAGCAGCCTTTGTATTAAACCCCCAACAACTAATAGTTCAGGTCACCAGATATTGTCCAAAGTATTCAGCATGTAGACCGTCGTCATCATAATCTGCTGCAATTCCTCGAAGAGACCAACCACCTCCTGTAAGCAACGATCGTGTTTATCACCTCTTGAAATCAAAATCAGGCTTACATACCTACAGTAAAACTGTAGTAAGTAAGAAAGAATATAGGGGTGGGAGGGAGACAGTCAGGCAAAAGTAAAGTTCACACTCGGCTGACATAGCCAGTCCCTCATCACTATTCCCGAATCTTGAAAAAGTTCAAAACCTGTCAGCCATGTTCAAACTAAAAAAAAATAAATAAAGATACCATGCAAAGTTTATAAAACTGCAACAAGCCTCTTGACAGAGAAAGCAAATATTTCAGGAGGTCCCCAAGCAAAACGGGCCACAGCAGACGATTTCTAGTCTATTAGCCTGTAGTGATCTAGATTAAGGCAAACACACAGTCTCTCAGTCCTTGGGGTAAAATTATCCTGTATGTTTCCTCCACACAGTAGACTTTGACTCAGGCTGCCAAGTCCATCAGAGAAGCCAGTTTCCAAATCCAAATGAATCATTCACCCCAAATAAAGGACTATTCTGCAGAAACTAGCCAATCTGAGCCAAAGCAGTACATACTCACAGGTTAGAGATTGAGATAGTACAGTTTAATTAGTCAGCTTGATCTCATTTGAACAAATCTGGGAATAAAACCATGAGCTCTTGGACTGCCTGCTCCTTGGATTCAAATTACAGCCACTGATCTCCCTTCTGCACCTGACCACTGGATATCTCATACAGAAGGGCTTCCCAGTGGCTATTAACTTTGAGACCACCAGGTGCATCTCTTGCCATTTCACTGGAATGGATGTGGGGAGGTCTTGTGTTATACAGAGCTTGCATCCATCCCATTGCGCCTCCTGCAACTCCTTAACTTTAGTTAGAATGTGCTGCTTATCTAAGAAGTTAAGGAGTTTAAAGATAAGGGAACGGGGAGGAGAGCCGGGCAGAGGCGGAGGGTGAAGGACCTGATGCACCCTTTCTATAACTTAGGTCATACTGTTCGGCAATGGGCCCGTGATTCTTTTAGAGTTTTTGCACAAATAAGACAGGAGCATTCCCCTTTTTCCTTTTTGGGCACTCCTATAATCAGAAGGCTCTTCCTTCTGCTCCTCCCTTCCAGGTCCTCTAGTTTTTCCTCCAATTTCTTGATTCTCCTGCTCATATTCATGCTATCTTGCTCAGCCCCGGACTGCTGCTTCTCCAGGGAAACCAACCTTGCTTCTGAGTCACCAACCCTGATGGTAAGCACATCTACAGAGGATTTTATTTGGTGCAGATCTTCCGAAATACTTAAAATCGCTGCTTGCATAGGTTGCATAAGCTCAGTGAATCTCTCCTCCAAGAGGGCAGTTGGGGCTGCTGGAGTTTTAGTGGTGCTTGTGGCCTGCTGTTTAGAGCACTTCACGGCCTTTTCTTTCTCCGGCGTCGGGGGAGGCAAGTGTCGTGGAGGTGCTTTTTTCATGTATATCTCAATTTATTTTGGCTGATGCAAGTTCAGAGGAGCCCTTGAAGTGGACACTGCTATTTCCAAGCTTGCTGAGTGATAAATTGAGTGGCTAGAAGTGGATTAATGCAGGAGAGGTACGGAGCTAAGGGAGGTTGCTGCCGATCTTCAGACTGCCATCACATAACCTCCCAGGGACAGCATTTTTTGAGATGCTAAACTCATGGTTGGAGGTGTGGAGTGGAGTGCAATGACATAATGGAGCAGAGCTCTAACATCTGTCATGCCTCCCCTACTATACACAGTCCTGGCAGTTGAACCCCTGGCCTCTGCCAGGGGTCAATATCACACAGAACATCCCCCCATCACCCAAGAGGAGAAGAGCAGTCCTTGGGATGCTCAATTCTCCTCCTCCTCCTCTCTGCTGGACCTCTGAGTCCTGAGATGATGTCTGATCTCAGGGCATTGCATCATGAGTTTAAACACTACTCTGCCCCAGGGGATTATTATTTTTACATTAGGGCTGGTGATTAGAGATGGGGGGGGGCACTACCACCAGGCATTCTATTTATTGGGCTGGCAGTATAGCCTAGAGGTTAGAGGAATGAGGTGTGAATGAGCTTGATACATCCAGCAGACCAGACCGGAGTTTGATTCTCACAACCTCCACTTGCATGCTGTGTGACTCCGAGCAAGTCACTTAACCGCCCAGTGCTCCTAGGTAGCCCCTGAAAAAAGGCACTTGTGCCTAGTGGGCCTTACCCAGTTACCAAAGACTAAAATAAAAAAACAATTGACAGTAGGGGTTGGTTTCGGGGGACCAGTAGTACCAGGCATAGCTTCAACTATCATGGATGGTGGGTGGCATCATGCAACCTTCCTCCATTACCATCGCTAGTAATGGGCATACAAATGGCTACTTAATTCCTTGCATGCCCAACAGGTTAATTTGCATAGGTACCTTTGAAAATTGCTGATAGCGCGCTCGGACACGGATAACCCCTGAGTCCAACTTTGGGACCCATATCAAGGTGGTGCTACCTTCCCTAGTGCTCCACTGACATGTCCCTATATTCAGTCAGGTAGTGCCGTACTATCCTGGGACCCCTGGGCAATTGCAAAGCACAGTGCAAACATTTGCACTACGCATTGCATCTTTCTGAATATCAGACCCCAGGCCTCTTAAAAAATATTATTAATGCTTACATTTTTTAAACTTGGCAAATTGATTCCCAGATTGGCCAATTGACAGCTCTGTTAGTGATGTCATATGCTTGGAGCCTTTATTCCAGAGAATGTATTTTCTTTGAATACAGAGCTGTATTGGCTCAACAAAGTGTAATTGGCTGACTGGCTGGTTTGCAAATGGGAGCTGGCCTCAAATTCTCCCATGTATTAAATTTTTGTCTTTCCCTATTTTTTTGTGAAATAAACATTAACAATGAAGTAAAAGTAATGCCTGACCTTGTTGATGGAGTCAATTTCTTTGGTATATTAATATGATAATCTAACTGAAAAAGGTTGGATATAGGAGAGGTAATAAAAGATTAAGTAAACCTAATGCCAGGAATTGAGAAGCACTTTTCTGTGTACATTGTATCAAGCCCATTCTTGGATTTAAAATGTTTTTCTATATGTGTGACTTGATAACCCATGCTATGTCTCTTAAGTTTTGTAACTTGGGACATTTTTTATTAGTATTTTTTTTTACTGATTGTATTTGTTATACTTAGAATTGGTAAAAATATTTTCCTTCAGGCAAAGAGAGCACCTAATATTCTTATGTGGTGCATATGGTATGACTTACTTAAGGTCCAGTAAAGCAGTGATGGTTGGGGGTGGAGGGCTCATTGGATGAGCACCGAAGTGTTAGTCATGAATTTTCAGCATGGCAGATGTTTGGTTAAAATGCAGAGGAGTAAATGTGCCAGGGTATAGCGAGGAAACTTTCTAGGCACTGAAACATACTTGGTACCAAGTCAGCTTTATCCTAAAGTGACTCTCCCCAAACATCAGGTGTTAGAGTGCTGCCTGTGGCTAGAGATGCAGAAAAGTTTAATTTATTGGTGAAGATGGCACAAATTTGTGGAAATTCACAGTTTGTGAATTTCATGAATTGTTTTGGCATCTGCAGCCCCCATCCCCCCACCTACAATATGCACCAAATACAGTTGTCTTACCTCCCCTCACCCTAGTCCCACCACCATGGCAATCAATTATAACACCACCCGCCCAACCACCCTCTTGCTCCAACCACTCTCCTCCCCCTCCAACACCCAGAAATGTAATAAAGAAAATGAGTCCCTGGTGCAGACACCTGCTTTGTTTAGTGTCTATCTCAGTAATGGCACTGGGACCTAAATTAATGGTGACTTTCCTGCTCCAAGAAAAGCCTGACTGGCTGAATTTTAAGCTAATCACGTTTTGCTATGAGCAAACTGCATCACCATTCATTCACATGGGGTGCATTACCAAGACAGACACTTAACAGAGCAGACGCTCTGTAAAGGGGTACTGTGTTCTTCACTGAGAGGGCAGTGGAGCCATGGAATGTGCTTCCCAAGTGACAGGTGGAGGCAGGGATTGTAGAGGGGTTCAAGACATGCTGGGACAGGTATAGGGGGAGAATGAAGCTTAGGAAGTCCAAAACATGGGGAACATCTGGGATCGGGGATGGGGAAAACTAAGAGGTGGGGGGGCAGCAGATTCGGTGCCGTGTATGGGTGCTGACCATCAAGCAGACACGAAAGACCATTAGGCCTCCTCTGCTGGCATTTTAGCGTGTTAGTATTTTAGTATGTAATGCAGGTTGCATTTCTTCTGGGTGCTGCTGGGAGAATAGAGGGTGGTGGGGATCAGAGGGAGGCTGGGTTGTGAGTGTTACAAGTAATAGATTTGGTGGTGGAAGTCTGGTTGGGGAAGAGGGTGAGTGCACAGGAGTGGAGGAAGGGTGAAGATAAATTGTTTGTCTTCCTTTTCTTTGAAATACGCCAGGAAAGAAGGGTGCCAGCTAGGTTTGGGGGGGGGGTACTATGACTACAAAGTATGTATAAAGTTGATGGTCTTACAGTACAGTGGGGAATTTTTTTTTATAACAGTATGACATGAAATTCACATAGTTTTTCACTGATAAATTGTTCAATTCACCCAAAAATTGGAAACTCACCTAGACATGTGTCACAAGCTGTGGGTAGAGATGGACTGATAAGGCAGTGAGGCGATAGTAGTTCAAAACAAAATCAATGTTTATTCTTCACAGCAGAACAATAATAGGTAAAAGAAGCGAACTTAGGCAACAAAATTTAAGGAGGCAAATAAAAAATCCAGACTATATACATACATCAGCTAGAATAGTCTAGTTGTACTAGATATTTACCCATCACCCTGCTGCTATCTATCTGCTAGCTCTGATCTCTGATCTGTGTAGGGCTTTGCACCCATTTGATGGCCAGCTCCACCAATTAGTACTTCTTTTTACTTTAAATTCTTTATTTACAACATATTTTCTATCAAGCAACACATCATATACTGTACATTCTTTCATCGTAGTAAAGGGTCTAGGGCATTCAAACCATAATAATAATTTTGAGCACCAAACAATTCCTTTGTTCTGTGACCCTAAACACCTCCCCAAGCCATTTCCTGCATAAATCTAGCAAGGGAGAGGCCGGCCTGCTCTATAGAAACATAGAGCTGAGGAGGGGCTGCATCCACAGGCCAGGGTACACTCTGAGAAACAGCATTTCACAGGTAAACGTTTGCTTTTAATTTCCTGTTTTAACATAATAGCTCAGAATATGTGCCCAAATGCTTTTGCAGACTGTTTCCTGCCTATTTTGTTACTTTAGCGGTGCTGTGCTCCAAACACTGTTTAAAGTAGTGGTGCTTCAAACTGCCACTTTTACACAAAAGGGAAAGAGCTTGAGAAGCCGCACCACTGAGGAAAGGTTAAAAACAGAACTCACGCTCCAGGCAGTTGCTTCCCTTTATTTTAAAGCCCAGGCTGCTTGCTTGCGTAGAAAATAGGCTTTGTCAGGCTGTTGCTTTGATTTGTAGAGGTACCTAAATTCATTGTTTTACTGCTTACAGGCTTTAGGATACCTGGGGGAAGAAAAGCAGCATTTTGGCATAACAGCTAAAACAAACAGCCAAGAAGGAGCTGTGCGAACACACGCACAGTCGTGGCTCTGCAGGGCAGAGACTGGAGAATTTTACTGTATAGTCTGCAAACAGCAGTACTGCTAAGGAGAAAAGTTAGAAAACAGCTTGTAGCTTTCTCTGGGCAGAAGTACCTTGATTTTCCTGGACCAGGCTTCTTTTTAAACAGCAGCAACTTTAACAATATAGATACTGGTATTTCTTTTATTTACAAGGTTAAAGCCACAGCTTATAGCAATACATCTCAGGGGTAAATCTTTCAAGGGCATTTTAAAATGGGAGTTGGGACAGTAACTCCATGCTATGCCTTGGCTTGCACATAAAAGCTGGCTAACTAACAGTGGCAAAACCCAGGGCTGTGAACATAAAACATATAGGGACAAATGGACAAACTCAAAGTGGGTGGCCAGCCCAACAAACAAAACATATAGCGCAGTACAACATATAACAAAGGACACTCACAACCCAGGTATGCCAGCATTACCTTCCTTAGCATACTGCATTCAAAAAAAATGGGAGGCGGCACCCTTTCACATTCTCCTCCCCACCCAAGACAAAACCTGTGAGCTTTTTAATCCTAGCATGGTTTTGTACATTCATACTAAAGTACGCCTGATATCAGATCTCTTACTGGGAGAGATAGAGTCATAGCCCACCCTCACCAGGGCTCCATCTGGGGACCCTAATACAAAACATTATCAAGTGGAAAGAGTTTCCTCTTTCCTGCATACTATTTCATTTTCCCTGAGGTCTGATAAGACATGGGCATTCTCACTTGTCCTATATTTGGACATATAGTCCTCATTGCAATGTGCAGTACCATTCCTATGCTTGATGGTAAACCTATAAGGCTGTAGGGAAAGGTACCATCTCATTATGCGAGAGTTCCTGTCCTTCATGGCATGGAGCCAGCATAATGGATTGTGGTCTGTCCACAGTTCATATTCAACACCCCACAAGTAAAAGTGGAGTGCTTCTATGGCCCATCTGACAGTTAGGCACTCCTTTTCAATTGTTGAACAGCAAGTTTCTCATTCATGAAGTTTTCCACTTATATAAACCATCAGATGTTCCTCTCCATCTATTATCTGGGCAAGTACATCACCTATTCCACAGTTGGAGGCATCCATCTGAATGATAAAAGGTTTATTAAAATCATGAGTGCATAGAACAGGGGATGAGCTTAACATAGCTTTGAGGTTCTGAAAAGCTCGCATTCTGGGAACCAAACAATTTTGTCAGGTTTGTTCTTTTTGGTCAGATCAGTTAAAGGGGCTGCTACAGTACCAAAATTGGGTAGGAAGCGACAGTAATAGCTGACTGGACCCAAGAACGAATGCACATCTTTTGTCATTTTTGATCTGGGGCTATTGGCCACAGCATCCACCTTTCCTATATCAGGTCTTAACAAACATTTACCAATTTGAAAAACTTAGGTATCTTGTTTCCTCCATAGCCAAAGAGCATTTAGAGGGGTTGATCATGAGACCAGCATCTTTGATGACAGTTAACACTTCTGTAAGATGACGCATGTGATCTTCCCACTTGGCACTAAAAATGACTACATCGTCAAGTTACGTTGCACTGTATTTGGCATGGGAAGTCAAGATACGGTCCATGACTCTCTGAAAAAGTCATGGGCACACCATGGAAACCAAATGGCATCACGATGAACTGAAAGAGGCCTAGGGGTGTTCTAAATGCTGTCTTTTCACAGGCATCTGGATCTAAAGGAATTTGTCACTACCCCTTTGTTAGATCTAGGATACTGATGTACTGGGCATTTCGTAGGTGATCCAAGATGTCGTCAGTTCAAGACATCGGGTAACTGTCAAACTTAGAGACAGTATTTAGATGCCTAAAATCCAGACAAATCCTTACACCTCCTTCCTTCCTTCTTTCCTACTACAACCATTGGGAAACTCCACTCACTATGGGAGGGTTCAATAATTCCTAGTGCTTGCATTTTCTGAACTTCCTGGATGACATCATCTCTAACCCTTTCAGGGAGTTGATAGAGCTTTTGTCTTATAGGTTGTTCCTGGTTCACAATAATGTGATGCTCTGCATCCTTTACCCTTCCTGGTGTTCCAAAAAAAGTGCCTTTAAAATTGTTTAACAGTTTCTGGAGCTCATCGTGTTGGTTGAGCATTAACTCATAATTGATTTTTACATCTGACAGTTCCCCAACACCTTCCAGACATTGGTAATCTATATTAAGTTTAATGTCTTGGAGTTCTGGATATACATAACTGCATAAAGGGGATGCCCATTCCACCCAGGGCTTCAATAAATTGTCATGATAGATGTGCTTTTGATGTTTCTTGTCGGGAGTGGTAACCTCATATGTCACTGAACCCACACATCTATAGATTACATAAGGGCCCTATCATTTCATATACAACTTATTTTCAGAGGATGGCAAGAGTAACAATACTTTATCTCCCCCTGAAAATTCTTTAAACCTGGTACGCTTATCACAGTGCTCTTTCTGTGTGACTTGCTGGTGCTGATTGATTTTGTGTTCTTTCTGGACATATTTAACTAACCAGATGTGCAATTGATGCCAATAATCTACTGGACTGATCCCTTTCTCTGCTGTACCTTCTTCCCACTCCTCTTTGGTTACATCCAGAGGACCTCTTGGGTTTCGCCCAAACAGTAATTCAAAGGGTGAAAACCCGGTAGAGGCCTGTGGTACCTCTCGATAAGCAAACATCAGTTAGGGTAGGAATACATCCCATTTAGAACCTTCTTCCTGTACAAATGTCTGAAGCATTTTCTTTATTGTTCAGTTGAAACGTTCAACCAGGTCATCGGTTTGAGGATGGTAAGGCATCATGGAGGAAATGGACAAGGAAATGAAAGAAAGTATACTTAGAATGGCAGAAAAAAGGGAGATATTGCTGATGAGGGATCTGAATATGCCAGATGCTAACTGGAGTGCAGTTGCAGCAGCCACTTCTAAAAGTGGGATTAGCCTAGATGCCCTACAGGGGGCATGCCTTAGACAACTAGTATTGGAACCCACTTGAGAGGGAGCAATCTTAGACTTGGTACTCTCAAATGGAGATGAAGAGAGGATCGCAGATGAAGAAGTTGGTAGCCATCTGTGAACAAGCGACCATCTAACAGTATGGTTCACGATAAACACAGCAGTAGAGTCAAGCCATACAAAGGCAAAAGTACTGAACTTTAGGAGGGCTGACTTTGCCAAAAAGGGTGAGTGCCTAAGGAATGCACTAGCAAATCAGCAGGAAGGAGGGGTGGAAGAACAATAGGGAATAATCAAAACTGCTATCACAGAAGCAACAAGCCTTTGTGTGAAGCAAATAAACAAAACAAAAATATGTAAGAAACCACTATGGTTCTCAAAGGAGGTGGCAGGGAAGGTTTGAGAGGAGGTGGCAGGGAAGGTTTGAGAGAAAAAGAAAGCATTCAGGAAGTACAAGGAATCACAGAAGGAGCAGGACAGAGAATTGTATCAGCTAAAGCAAAAGGAAGCTGGGAAGGCAGTCAGAACAGCAAAGGCTCAAACCAAGGAAAAGATAGCGAGCTCAATTAAGAAAGGGGATAAAACCTTTTATAGGTACATCAGGGAGCAAAGGAAGACCAAGGTAGGAATAGTGAGGCTTAATAAAGGGGAGGGGGTGGGCAGAGGGTGACTGTGAAAAGGCAGACATACTAAACAAATAGTTTTGCTCAATATTCACAAATGAAGAGGGGGGAGGTACCTAAATCAAACAGCAGAAACACTCTGGGTACAGAAGTTTATACCAGCCCATTTACAGAAGAAAGGACTCTGCAAGCACTTTTAAAACTGAAGGTGGACAAAGCAATGGGGCCTGATGGGATTCATTCCAGAATTCTAAAAGAACTAAGGGCAGAACTAGCGACACCACTGACTACTCTTTTTTAACAAATCATGGGAGGATGGGGTGGTACCTGAGGGCTGGAGGAGGGCAGATGTGATTCCACTTCACAAAAGTGGGAGCAGAGCAGAATCAGGAAACTACAGACCTGTTTATTTAACCTCAGTGATAGGGAAAGTGATGGAATCACTTCTGAAGGAAAGAATTGTCGAGTACCTAGAGGCCAGAGGGGCACAGGATCCAAGGCAGCATGGATTCACAGTGGGAAGATCATGTCAGACGAATCTAATAGATTTGTTTTACTGGGTGACCAAAGTAGTAGATCAGAAAGGGGATGCGGATATGGCCTGCCTAGACTTTAGCAAGGCATTTGAAACAATCCCACACAAAAGATTAATATACAAGTTAGCCAGCCTGGGAGTGGGTCCAAAGATGGTAGCCTGGGTAAAGAATTGGCTGGAGAACAGGGCACAGAGGGTAATAGTAAATGGATTCCACTTTGAAGAAAGGGAGGTTACTAGTGGGGTACCGCAGGGTTCAGTATTAGGACTTGTCCTTTTCAGTGTCTATATAAGTGACATTGCAGAGGGACTGAAAGTAAAAGTATGTCTCTTTGCAGATGATACAAAGATCTGCAACAGAGTTGATATACAAGGTGGGGTGGAAAGGATGAGAAGGGACTTGGCAAGGTTGGATGAATGGTCAAATGTATGGCAGCTTAGATTCAGTGCTAATAAATGCAAGGTAATGCACCTGGGAAACAAAAACCCAGGGGAAGTGTACGCTATGGGGGGTGAGATACTAACAACAACAACAATGGAAAGGGACCTGGGGGTAATCATATCAGAAGACCTAAAGGTGGGCAAGCAATGTGAGAGGCAGAAAGGAGGGCTG
Source organism: Neoceratodus forsteri (assembly GCA_016271365.2). NCBI lineage: Eukaryota > Metazoa > Chordata > Ceratodontiformes > Ceratodontidae > Neoceratodus > Neoceratodus forsteri. Next base: position 49,981,477 of record CM057449.1, on the reverse strand, counting down.
GGTGATATTGGGATGCATAAAGAGAGGCATCACCAGTAGAAAACAGGAAGTTTTTATCCCTCTGTACAGACAGCTGGTGAGACCCCATCTGGAGTACTGCATGCAGTTCTGGAGACCCAATCTCTGCAAAGACATAGACAAGATGGAGGCAGTCCAGAGGATAGCAACTAAAATGGTGCAGAGTCTGCACCAGAAGACATATGAAGGGAGACTAAAGGAGAAAAATATGTATTGCCTCGAGGAAAGGAGGGAGAGGGGGGACATGATAGAAACTTTCAAGTACCTCAAGGGAATCAACAAAGTCCAAGAGGGTACCATCTTTCAGGAAAAGAGGTGTGAAAGAACAAGGGGACACAATTTGAAGATGGGGGGTGGCTGAGAGGTAATGTAAGGAAGTATTTTTTCACAGAGAGCACTGTGGATGCATGAAACGGCCTTCTGGAGGAGGTTGTATAGTCAAAAACAGTGGTGGAATTCAAGCATGCATGGGACACTCATAAGGCAATTCTAGGGGATGGGGGTAGGAAGAAGTAGGCTATTTGTTAACTAGGATCTGCAGCTTATCCATTAGGTAGGGAAATGGGAAGACTGGGTGGGCCAAGCGGTCCTTAGCTGCCATCAAATTCTATGTTTCTATGTTTCATGTAAATGGCTTCAATATCGAGGACCTGATACAAACATTTCAACAAGCTGGCATAAAAGTTGCTCCTTCTATCTGTAAGGATTTCTCTAGGGATACCCATTCTACTGAATATCTTACCAAGCTCTTCAGCAGTCCTAGGAGCTGTAACAGTTCTAAGAGGGACAGCTTCTGGGTATTTAGTTGCGTAATCATAAACTACAAGAATAAAACAGCTACCTTTAGCACTTTTTGGTAAAGGTCCAAGAACATTCATTGCTGTCCTCTCAAATGGTGTTGTGAACAAAGGCATGGCCTGAAGCAGTACCTTGTCACTGCATTTGATTTTGGCTACTAGCTGGCATTCACTACAGCTTTTACAATATTCTGAAACCTCATCATGAATGTCAGGCCAAAAACATCTACTGGGTAAGCGACTTAAGGTACGGTGCCTTCCAAGTGGAATATCATGAGCTATTTATAGTAACTTTTGTCTATACTGATTAGGTGCCAACAATTGCTACACTCTTTCCCCTGTTCAGGGGTTAACCCGTATTCTATATTACAGGTCATTCCTTAACTGGAATTCAGCTTGTGGTGACTCAGTAGAAACTCCAACCTGTGAAAAGAAAGGTGTTAAGGTTACATCTGCCCTCGGTAACTCTTTAAACTTCTCAGACCCACTCTCTTTTACAAGTTCTACATCTTCTAATACTTTAACATCAGGTTTAATGTCTCCAGCATTAGACTGAGTCCATACATTTTTTTCTTTTCTCTTCTGGGCATTGGACTTCTTCTCTTTTCCAGGGGCCTCATAAATGTCCTGTTCAAAGGGATACAAAAGTTCCAATGTCTTTTCTTTCTTTGCTTACGCCCAGGTAACAACAGCACACAAGTTGTCTGATAATAACTGTTGATACTGGGGATGACCAATGAAGTTGAAAACAGGCAAGTGTGGTACTACCCCAACTTTCATGGTTTGAGAGTGTCTATTAATTTGTAGCACACTATCCAGTAAGGGTAATGATAAGTTTCACCGTGACTACAGGTTATAAGGGCCTTTTGGTGCAGGTTTCATATCTAATACTTCAGTCTGAACAAGAGTTTGTCTACTCCCCTAGTCAAGTAGGCCACTCACCAGTTTTTCCCCAATTTGCACTGGAGCAAAATATTGTCCCCAGTTGAGAAGAGCAAGTTCTGCTTGTTCACTTTTCTTTCTTGAACAAAAGTGAGCTATGTGCTCCTTGCCACCACAGTCTCAACATATTATATCAGGGTTATAGTCCTTATGTCTTATACTGTTAGTGCGATTCCCCTGATTAGTGTTATTATGCCCAGAAGTAACAGAAGGGGTTCTTACCAGAGATTGTTGAGGTCCTTTCTGACTACGTGGTCTCACAGTAATATAATCTTCTGGCAACTGTATGACCACATCAGAGGACTCTGGCTGATGATGTTTGACCCAGATCTGGATGTCTTGAGGCAGTATTCTGATGAACTGTTCTAAAATAATAGACTTCAAGATTTGGTCTACAGTTCTCATGGCTGGTCGTAGCCATTTTATAAAGAGGTTTCTCAGCTGCGTACAGGCATCTTGAGGGGAGTCTATTGTATGGAACTTATATGTTCTAAACCTCTGGTGATATGTTTCAGTACTGATGTAGCATCACTTTAAAACCATTGTCTTCACAACATCATAGTTAATAGACCGGGCTACCTCCACGTGACTGTATGCAAGTTGCGCCTTCCCAGTTAAACAGGGTGCCAAACCTTTCAACCACTGATCTCTTGGCCATGAACATACTGCTACAATCCACTCAAACATCATCAGGTATGCTTCAATATCATCAGTCTCAGTTAGCATCACCATCTTAATGTCATTTTGGCTGCCTCCAGGAGGGGCTGGGGGTCTAGCTGTGCCCACAGTTTTCACAGCTTGGAGCAGTTCTACCCTTTGGGCATTCATGTTGACTTGTCTCAGGCATAACCATCTCAACAGCTCACTGGAGTCCACAGGTGGCTCATCCCCAGAAGCTTGAGACGGCTCCTCCTTCCTGTCACCTTCTATTCTTCTGTATACTTTCAGCTTCCCTTCTCTCCTTTGTACCACTGAGTCAAGACCAGAAACCAAGAGTATCTGGAATTACTCAGCCTTGTAATGAGTAACAACACCAGGTACTGGGACACCTTTGTCCTGCTGCATCCAGTCTACCAGGGCCTAGGGAAGACCCCTCCAGTCACAATCCCACCACTGCCACCATGTGTCACAGGCTGGGGGTAGAGATGGACTGGACATATAAAACAGGACACTCATAACCCAGGTATGCCAGCATTACCTTCCTTAGCATACTGCATTAAAAAAAATGGGGGGACACCCTTTCACAACGTGACACTCGAATTTGGTCAACTCACCATACATAAATTGCAGTCATCAACAAAGCAACGTTGCTGAAATTTGTGAATTTTACTGTCAGGTTAATTTTGACAACTGTCCCTACCTCTAACTGTGGCACCATCAGAAAGTTAATCCAGGGGTCAGATTGTCAGTTATTTGACTCCAGGATCCAAACTAGTAAGTGGGTCTCGTCTGGCCAAGTAAGGCTGTAGTGGATGGGTCTTGGAGTACCTACAGGATGGGGTTGTGAACCTTGTTACAAGATGCTTCAAAAGGTAGATTCAAGGTTTGACTTGAAGCAACAAGTGTTTCAAGTTGTAAACCAAAATAGGTCCAAGAGCTGACATGTACTTGATGCCAAGTGTGTGTTGACTGAAGGATCCTCTCTAACATCAAGGGTTCTAATGCTGACAGTGGCAGTCCATAAAAGTTATTCCTGGTCTATAATAATAATCTATATGGTGTGCTGTCTGTCTTCTTTGGAACTGTATGGCTACCTTATAACTGAATAGAAACTACTGGGTAATGTCATTCATAGGAGGATATATAATTTTAACTGAATTAGTCTTATTTTTATGCCTTTTTGCAGATGACACAAAGATCTACAACAGGGTTGATACACAAGGAGGCATGGAAAGGATGAGAAGGGACTTGGCAAGGTTGGATGAATGGTCAGAAGTATGGCAGCTAGCATTCAATGCAAAGAAGTGCAAAATAATGCACCTGGGAAACAAGAACCCAGGGGAAGAATACACAATGGGGGGAGGTAGTAATAACAACTAAAAAGGAAAGGGACCTGGGGGTAATCATATCAGATGACCTTAAGGTTAGCAAGCAATGTGAGAAGGCAGTGGGGAGGGCTGGGGATATACTGGGATGCACAGGGAGAGGCATCAGCAGCAGAAAACAGGAAGTTGTTATTCATCTGTACAGACAGTTGGTGAGACCCCATCTGGAGTACTGCATCTAGTTCTGGAGATCCCATCTCCGCAAGGACATAGACAGGATAGAGGCAGTCCAGAGGAGGACAACTAAAATGGTGCAGGGTCTGCAAGAGAAGCCAAATGAGGAGAGACTAAAGGAGCTTAATATGTATACCCTTGAGGAAAGAATGGAGAGGGGGACATGATAGAAACTGTTAATTACCTCAGTGGAATCAACAAAGTCCAAGAGGGTAGCATCTTCCAGAAAAAGAGACATGCAAGAACAAGGGGACACAATTTAAAGATAGAAGGAGGGCAGTTCAGGGGCAATGTGAGGAAGTATTATTTCAGAGAGGGTAGTGGATGCGTGGAACATCCTTCCTGAGGAGGTTGTGGGGTATAAAACTGTGGGGGAATTCAAGAATGCATGGGACAGACATAAGGCAATTCTTGTGAGGGGGTAGGAAGAAATAGGCTGTTGGTTAACTAGGATCTGCGGCCTATCCTGTAGGTAGGGAAATGGGCAGACTAGATGGGCCAAGCAGTCCTTATCTGTCATCAAAGTCTATGTTTCTATGTTTATTTGCACTGAAATGTTTTTATTATAATGTATTTATCACAAACCTAAACATCTGTAATGGTTTAACAGCCAAACAAACTCAAAATAATATTTGTAATATATTGGAAGTCATTAACAACCTGACATTCCTTACCTGTTTACTCTTTCTTTTTTTGCCTTATCTGTTTAAAAAATAGTGCAGAAGAAGGAACACGTTATTTTCTGATTACTTAAATAAACTTACCTTGTCATTCTGTGACACAGAACTGTATTCAAATAAGTAGCTGAAACTTGTCTTTACTTTACATGGTACAATGATAACCCAATTCTTTACTTTCTCTTTATAAATGTTAATATTTTATTTTCTGTTTCCAATGGGTCCAGTTCTCAATGGTCCCAGCATGGTGCAAGGGGCTTATGCCAAAAGAAATAGCACACAATGCCCCTTGCACCATATAATGTGTTGGGAGCGATTCTCAAATGCAGCCTGCATCAACTGCAGGTTGCCTGCCCCAAACAGGGCTTGCACTATCTCTGTGCCGAAAAATGGGCTGCCACAAGGCACAAAGGGGCATGCAGCAGATGCAAGCTGCCATGCCCCATGATTGCCATTCACAGACATCTCTGGGGGAGAAATTCTAAGAACCCTTAGACCAGCCATGGCTGGTTTAAGGGGACTTAGAAATATCTCCCCTAAGTGACATACCTGTGTGAGGCATGCTATGGGTGGCAGTCCACCCTCTAAAATCTCTGAATGTGGCCCCATATTATACATTGTGTGGCCCCCATTATGGTTATCCAGTGGCACCCCTTCCCAATTCCTGATGCTGCCCTTATTCTAATTAATACCCTCTCCATTCCTGATGCTGCCTGTTTCATGTATGTAAAGTGTCAGTGGCTCGGTAGGTAGCACACTCACCTCTGAGACCGGGAGATCAGAGGGCTTTGGGTTCAGTTCCCACATCTGGTGCTTGTGTTAATATCCCAGTACTGACACTGTAGTGCAGCATGAGAGGGGTACTGCACTTGTGAGGTGCCTTCTTTCGGATGAGACGTTAAACCAAGGTTCCATCTGCCTGGATAGGTGGTAGTTCAGGTGGATGTTAAAGATCCCATGGCACTTATCGAAAAGAGTAGGGGAATTTTTTATTGCAGATAAATTGCATCACAAAAGAAAACAATACCATACAAACAAATAAGATACACAATCCAAACATAAATAAAAAACAAACAAAAATACAGAAGGTAGTAACAAAAATTCAAAATAAACAATCCATAAATGTCCAATATACAGCAAATTGTCTCCTATCCAGCTTTCAAAAATCATCAGATTTAATCTTTTGGATTGCAGTCTCAATTTGTGAAATAACCACAGAGTTTGGCAGTACAATATGTTGAGTATAAAAAAGGCATCAGGCTTGCCACAAATGAAATTTTATGCAGCAAAAATCACATTAAGTGTACTAGGATGATATCTGTGTAGAAAACCTGAATAATATCCTAGGATCAGAGATTCATAGGTAACAGGACCCCAATTCTATTTTCTCCCTAGAGCAGACCAAAAGGAAACAATATACTGACAAGTAATAAAAAAATGCACTAAGGATTCCAACAAACCTTGACAGCCGGGACGTAAACAGTCCCTCTCCTCTACAGCCTTATGTTTCCAATTCCCTCTTACCCCAATCTACCAAAACAACACAACCAAGTCACATCCCACATATGAACTGGAACCCTAGGATCCCTCTAAAATTTGAGGGCAAATTGTAATTTAGACGGGCAACACCTGGGAAAATCCACCCAAACTGTGAAGTTCATTTCCATTATCCCACAATAAGTCTGTTTCCTATTCAATAAAAATGCTTCATTTTTTGACAAATGCCATAATCTCAACTTTTTAAAACCTGGAACTGCAAACTCAGGAATGTTCACACCTTTAACCCCCAAATCCCCCCAATACTGAAAAAAAGAACTAAATAATTCATCAGTCCAGTCAGCCCATATATCCTCCACACCTTCTGGACCATCATGCAAAGTAGAACTAAAAAAGAAAAAAAAATAGAAAACAACTGGGTTAATCATGTCCAAACCCCCATCCTTAATTCGTAAATAAGTAAAGTCCCTCTTAATGGGGTTTAATCTACTACCCCAGAGAATTTGAAAAAAACAACTTAGTAATCATGTTTCAAGTTGCAATGATATGGGAAAGACATAACTAATATATAAAAAAATCGGAAGGAGACTTTTTTAATAATTGAAACCCTCTTTTTTTTTTTTTGAAAGGGCCCAAGATTTACAAATCTGCACCTTTCGTTCTCCTAGCATCAATTTCTCATTCCAATTTAGAAAGGCTGCATCACAATTCCCAAAATACACCCCTAAAATCTTAATTTGGGAAGAAACTATGTTTATAGAACCAAGCCTGGAAACCGGAGCTCCATGACCCAATTGCAGGCCTATGCTCTTATCAAGATTAAGACTCACCCCTGAAAATTCTGAAAACTCTTTAAAAATTTGGAATGCTCTAATGCCTGATACTGAATCCTGTACCATCAGGCAAATATCATCTGCATAAGCAGAGATAGTTTGAGAAGGAATATCTAAAGCTGGAGAAATCCCCTGAACTAAGTCATTACCCACGATCCATCTAATCAAAGGATCCAACACAAAAGTGAAAATTAAAGGACTTAAAGGACAACCTTGTCGAACTCCCTTTTTCAGATCAATACTAGCTCCTATCAGTCCATTAATCATTGGTAAAAAAGAAGCATTGTTATATAATAAACTAGTCCATATTAAAGAATGAGTAGGTAACCCATAATATCGTAAAACAGTAAATAGAAAATAATGAGAAACAGTGTTGAAGCCAGTAGGAATCCTGATAATTTATTTTGCCTACCAAACTCAGTAAGGGCTTTCAACAATAATACATTTTGCTTAATACTCCGCTTAGGAACAGAGTATGTTTTTGCAGGGTGAATCAACACAGATGCTACTCTTTGCAGCCTTTTACATAAAATAGAAGAAAAAATCTTATAGTCAGTATTAAGAAGGCAAATAGGCCTCCAATTACATATATCGCATCTGTCCCCTGATTTATAAATAAAAACCATTAGTGTTGAAACAAATTCCCACACAAAAAACTATTTTGTCTCAACTAGAGCATTAAACACATGAGATAGAATAACACTCAGTTCACCTACATATTGTTTATAGAATTCATGCGTCAGGCCATCCACTCCTGGAGAAACCCCTGGTTGTAATGTAGCAATAACCTCCTTAACTTCCAGAATAGAAATTGGCCTTTCTGACTCAGCTAATAAAACAGGGTCTAATTGAGGAATCAGAAAAGGGACATCTTGCCCCCTTGCCTTCAAAAAAACAGATTTAGAACCCAAAAAATGAAATAAGTGTGAATGAACAATATCCAAAATCTCTGCATTGAAGTTTTAAGACTACCAGTACTATCATATAAGCCAGTCATTACTTTATGGGACATTGTATCCTCAAGGGTCACATAAGGATCACAATATGGCTGCTTAGTTGTACCACATCTAAATTCTGCATGCAAAACGGATGCTCTAGCAGAGTGGTACGAAAACATATTTGACCTACTCACATTCAATTGGTATTTAATTCTGCTATCTGCAACATTAGGTAAGGACATCAGGGCATAAAACTGATCCCTTAACTGCAAATAATGCAAATAATCCTTATTTCCAGTAAATCTATAAAACATTTTTTGAATTCAGCTTTGGTATCTATCCACCGATGCATCCAATCATCATAAAGTTCAGCCACTGATTTTCTATAAAAAAATCATTCAGATAATTTTTGCTTTATCACAGAAAGCTGTAACAAAGAAGCATTTAATTTCCATCTCCTGAAGACTGAAGGAAATTTGAGGGGGGGGGATATCTTTTAAGGAGACCTCACATAATAATAGAACATGGTCCGTAAATTCTGAAAAGGAAAGTTTGAATTTCAAAGGGTATAAAAACTGGGAAATTAAAACAAATCTATCCGAGTAGACAAGGAACTCCTAAAATATGTAGCCCCTTTATCCTGATGCAAAACCTTTGATGCATCCTTAAGGTCTGCAAGTGCTAAAGTATCTCGAACGGCATGTGAGTCACAATAGGTTTTCTTTTGGACAGTGTCTTTAAACTTTAAGTCCAAACCACAATTCATATCCCCACCCCAAACCACATGTCTTTCAGTAAAAAGAAAGGGTTTAATACTACCAAACAATTCAACCCTAGCTGCTTTACTTTGTGGGGCATAGGTATTTATTAGACGAAAAGAAAAACCATGCCAACAGCAATCTACTAAAAAAACTCGTCCAGGAACAATATCCAGAATCCTCTGTACTGAAATATGAGTATCATGGAATAAAATCCCCAGCCCATCTATCTGCAGCATCCTCTACAAATGTCCAAAAAGAAATTCCCCAAGGCCACAATTGTTTAGTATAAAGAACATCCTGTAAGGAAAGCAGCCTAGTTTCCTGCAGAAATATAATGTCAGCGGGAATATCTTTACAAAAGGACAAGACTGCAGCTCTTTTTATTTTATTTTGAATAGTTCGAACATTAAGGGATGCCACACGTAGAGAAGCCATTCAATAGGTTAATAAAGTTACTCCTTATCCTTCTTTCGCTTCCTACTCACTTTTTTTTAACTCCCCTCCCAGGCAGAGTATTGTCATCATCACAGTCCATCTCAGAGACAGCCTCTGACCTGGAGGAGACATCAGACTCAGACCCAATATCTCCATCTTGGAGTAACTGAAAAGAATTTTGTAGTGGGGTTTGTACAAGGTGGGCCATACTTTTACTCCCAGACCCTTTTACCCTTTTAGGGAGTTGAAACCCAGATCCAGGAGGGGGGGGCATAGGATGTGGGAGCTCTGGCACTACTTCAGAATTTTTAGAGGTAGAAGATTCCATAGATGTTAGGGCAGAAAAATCAACATTTCCCCAGAAGGGTCCTGGCCAGACTTACCAGGATCAGAAGAAGGAGTATTAGTATCAGACTGACCAGCTGCCTGTGGGGGAGGGTCTTCCTCAGCAGGAGTTGAAGGCTTATGGGGCCTACATCTATCCTGGGCCTGGTTAATAAGAATATCTTTATCACAGCCACCAGGCCTATTTTGGCCTGCCCAGGGACACTGATGGTACGCATGGCCTTGCTCATCACAGTGATTGCAATGAAAGATGTTCCTACATACAGCACTGTCATGATCATAGTCCCCACATAATGCACAACATATCCTATCACTGGTACTGCTGAGGTGCCTACTACTACCACACTTACAGCAGGCCTTTGGTTGACCAGGATAAAAACATACACCCCTGTCTTTACCCAGAAAAAATCTGTTAGAAATATGTCGAACTTAATTCTCCACCATCCGCAGTTTTACGTTAAACCTCCAATTCCCCATCCATATACCTTCTGAATCCATAATGGCTTCAGGAGGCCCCAAAACATCACATTTTTTCCCCAGCCAAAAAAGAATATCTCCAACATTAACCACCTTATTTCTAAACATAATAGTAACAGATTTAAAGAGGGGTTTAGATAAGGGGATTGCCCAAAAGGGTGTCCATAAAGCAGTCATTTTAAGTGTCTCGTATTTCCTCCAAAAGGTGTCCAAACCTCTAAATGTTTTAAAACTGATGTCAGAGTTCTTCACCCTTAATATTAATAAGAGCAAAAATATCCCCAGCTTGGAAATTTATAGAGTTAATCAGCAAAGTCCTGGCTACATACAGCCTATCAGGGTGTTCTTGTAATCCACCTGTCTATCGCAACCTAACCGTGTTGTGACGGGGAGCCTGTTCAACTTTATTTCCCTTACAAAAATCTGAAATAAAAGGTCCTCATTGACGCTTTCCATCCTTAGGAGAAGGGAGGGAGACCCTAGGGGATCCAGTTGGGGAGCAAAGTCCAGAAGGTCCAGATGAACCATCCAACAGCCCTGTCCCTACACCCAGCCCCACATATTTTAAAATCCCTGTGGTTTGAAAAGTAATACCAGAAGAGTGTTCCAAAGTCAATAAGAATGGCACAAACGCCGACAGTAGCTGCCTTTGAAGACCGAGAAAGATTCTCTGTGGTGCCCGAAATCGACATCCAGTCTGAGTCAGGAATCCAGCGACCGTCAGCCTGTTGAACTCAGCCGGCATTCGAGAGAGATTCATCTCTCGACCAATCTTTCCCCATGAAGGGAGGATCTCACACCAAAACAGGAGCTTGCTTCCGCATACCATCTGCATTCATCAGATGCTACTGATGCAGTAACCTCACTCCTGTCAGCCACTTGCTGACAATCTCCAATACTGCCAGGTCGACAGGGATTCTCAGAGGGCAAAAAAGCCGGTGCAGGCAAAACCTCCTTCCTGAGGTGTTTCTCCAAAATCTTGGGCTGCATATGTCGAAAAGATACACTCGCTGTCTCTGCTATCTCCAATTGAAGAAGCACATCAGTCGGGACTGCTAAAACAGCATCTTCAATCATCACTAAACTCACAGTATCCCCTCGGGAATCCATAGCTGTAGTCAGGGATAAAACCACCAGCCACTCAGATGGAACAACCTCTTCATCTGCCATCCAGACCCAGACTACCATCCATTACTTAGGACAGCATCTCCCCCTACAAGCAAGTAGGGGAATTTCCCCAGTGTCCTGGCCAAATTTCCCTCATTCACTAAAAATACCACCAACAGCTTAATCTGGTTCAAGATCAGTTGGTATTCATCTGTATCCCTCCCCCCTGGGTCATGCCTGAAAATAGGCAGGATTTGTCTAGTGCACTTACCCGATCAACAAAAACTAAATAAAATAAAATAAAATAGAATGAATGAATAAAGAATCCTGAGATCCCCAATGCAACCCTGTTACTTGTGAGTACTGAAGATTCCCTTCACGGTGGTATAGTGCTTCCCTAGAATGTGGTGCCTACCCCCCTTCCACTACCCAATCCCAAATGATAGCCAGTGCCTGGAACAGACCACCACTCACCTCCATGGTCAGGTGATGACTGCATTGCCTAAAACTGAGTGTGTACTGTACACTATACAATACATGCTCATTTAGAGACAGTGCAGTCTGCACCCAGCCATGGAGGTGAGAGGTGGCTGTTCTGGGCACAGGCCATCATTCGCATTAAGTAGCAGAGGAGGGGTGGTACCACCCGTTGGGTTAAGCTACTATACCACCAATGAGGTGGCATTTTGGTAGACACTGGTTATTGGGCCACATCAGGGATCGAGGGATTCATTACATATATGAAACGTGCAGCATCGAGAATGGGGGGGTCTTAATTATTATAAAGGCAGCATCAGGGATCATGGTCGGTGGATGCTAGACCACCAGGGTGGGTTTTCATGAAATTTACATGGGGGTGGGATGGGGTACCTATATTTGCCCTAAGTGGCCACTGGCAGACCCTTGTGGTGTGCCAGGTGCTTGCCGCAGGGTAGCATTCAACGCAAGTATGCTGACTTATGTACCGGCAACCCTTCTTTACCAGAATCTGGTGTAGAGTCCCTGGAACACTTGGCTTTGGCTCAAGCTGCTGTTTGCCACAGCTTGCACTGATCCAAGCCCATTTTGAGAATTGGGCCCAATGTGTCTTGTTCTTCACTGGTGAAATATTCTATTTTGTTCAAGGAACTAATATATTGGCTCTCTGTTGACAACTGTAATTAATATGTTTATTGAATATTATTTAGTTAGTTCAAAAGTATCACGAGGAAAGACATACTGAACTGATAACATGTTGTTTCCAGATGCATCCTGGGGGTGAGGGGGAAATGGTGAAAGATCAAGAGATGGAAAAATATAAACAGCAATAACAATATTGCATTACAAAAATATACAAGAGATGGGTCTACATAAAGAGTAATAACAATTTTTGCATTACAAAAATAAATAAGAAAAGGAAAAACATAAACTGTAGCAACAATATTTCAGAAGCAGGAATTTCAGGGAAAGGTAGCAGGGAGTGAAGAGGTGGCTGCTGTCTTCAGGGAAAGGGAAATAACTGTAACACAGCTGCTTTCATTCTTACCTGTTTACATTGGTGAAGGACGCAACTGCAACACAAAGTGCTTTTGTTTTATCTGTTTACACTCATGTTTGTTCTAGGGGTGTGTGTGTGTAGAAAGAGGGAATTTTAATATGGTTGCCTGATTGTTTTGTTGGGAGAAAGGGCAGCAACATAGCTGCCAGCCGCATACACCACCCTGAGTGCACCGTACCTTTGTAGGTACCTGAGTCATACAACTGCCTGCATTTCCTTAGTAGGTAAATCCAGATGTAGTAAAACATCCTACATATTCTCCACTACATAACACTACTATCTGGGGCAGGACAGAACCCCTTGCAGACAAGAGAAGATACCAGGACATACAGAGCTAGGAGTGAGGGAAGTACTTTTTTTGTTTTGTTTTCATGTAGTTGGGGGACAAACTGTGTTTCAGCTGCAGTAGTGCTAAGGAGCTGATAACTACTTAGACTACAAGCTGATGGTAAGACTGTTCTTGGTCATTACAGTCTGTGGAGGGGTGAGAACAAAGGTATAGCATCTCAATCTGCAGTGGGTAAAAAGCTTATAGATAGTATTGTTTTATGTTTTACTGTGTAACAGTTGGGAAGGTATTTTTTATGTAGGGACTAAGCTGTTAAAAAAAAGAAAAATAAGAGAAAGAAAAAATGATGGATAATACTGCAGTTTCCAGTTAGTACTGTACTGATACTGTCTTATGCTTCATTGCAAGTACAGTTAGTATTGCATTATTAGTTAGGATCTGGCTGGTAGGTCACCTAAGATAGGACTGTATTTTTTAGTTAAAACTGTATTTTCTATATAGTACTGTTTAACATGGGTTGAACAGTGGGCTGCAAAGGATATAGGGCAGCAGTCTGGATGAACATATTGCAGAAGCTAGGAGGGTGTCCAGTCTGTCACAGACAGAGGAATCTCGAGGAAGAAGTGCTGTAGCTCAGGAGGGAGTCAGAGAGCATGGGGGAGGGGGATAATCTAGAGCAGGAGGGCATCCCCCAGGGAGTATCATGAGGATACAACATGGGGTACATCAGAATCATGGGAGTGGTGGAGAGGTGTGTGAGAACCAAAACAAGTAAGAAACTAGCACGAAGGAGAGGCTCATGTCAGGAGGGAGGAACCAAGGCACAGCAATGCAGAGAGGGTAGGTAGTAGGTTTGCATTGCTGGCAACATTGGTGGAGGAGGAGGGGTGTGATAACGCAGGAGGGGCCAAGAGAGGAAAGGAAGGGACTGCACAAAGGATGATAGCCAGTCTAAGCAGGGGTGGCAGGGGTGAAGGGTGAGGCACAGCTGGAGGGATGGTCAAATGGAGCAGGGATCTGGGGGCACTAAACAGGGTGGATAGAGAAGAAATCAGGGGCATAGCAGCTGTGACAGTGGAGAATGCTAATGGGGAAGGCAACAGGGACAGATGGGAGAAGTGTTTGCAGGAGGAGGAGTCAGGCAGGAGAGGAACAGTGACAGGAACAGATGGGGAGAATTATGTATAGGAGGATGGTGGCAGGGACAGCCATGGGGAATTATGTGCTGGAGGAGGAGAAGGAGTCAGGCAGAAGACAAACAGTGACAGGTACAGATGGGGGAATTCTCTGCTGGAGGAGGAGTTATACGGGAGAGGAACAGAGGAGGGGAAGCAAGCAGATGGAAATATGGGGAGAATACTAGTACTGGGTTATTCAATACTAAGGGGGTAAGGTGGGGTAGCAAGGGGGAAAGGTATAGTAGTATATGGGTGGAGGACATGTCAGGGATGACAGCTGAAAGAGTGGGACAATTGGTCCTGAAATATGCTAGAAGGGAAAGGGAGAGACCTCATTTAATTCTACATCTGCAGACAAATGACCTGGCTGATAGTTCATTAGAAGTATTCCAAAAGAGGTTTGAGGAGCTGATAACTTAATAGAGGGGGGAGTATATCAGTAACTTTTTCTGAGGTATTACTAGTGCCTAAGGCAAGCACAGCTAGAAAACAAAGGATCAAGTGATTGAATGAATGGTTAGGCAAATGGTGTCACACTAAGGAGTATGGGTTAGTGGGAGGGTGGAGAAAGACCGGGGAGGACAGTAGTCTATACACTAGAGATAGACTTCACCTAAATAAAGAGGGCAAGAAGATGCTGAAATGGAAGCTTGGTGAGTATATTGAGGTAGTTGGACATTTAAACTAGGAGAGAGGGCTGGCAGGTGGATGCAGAGCATACAGTGGCCATGATATGGGAAGCAGAGCACGGTTTTCCCCAAGAACAAGGGTGATGGACTCGGTAGAAACAATAGAGGAGATGCTGGAAATGGAGGGCAAAGGGATGAGGGAGGGACAGTAAAAGGATGGAAGGTGGTCAGCCATGAATGCTAGAAGCCTGAAGGATAAAATGAATGACTTACAGGCCCTCATGATGGAGAGGAAGATGGACATGGCAGCCATAATGGAAACATGGGCCACCCAATACCATGACTGGGACTTGAAGGCCCAAGGGTACAGAATATTCCGCATGGATAGAGACAACAAGAGAGAGAGGAGGACTGGCATTATATGTGAGGGAGAGGCAAAAGTCCATTAAGAAGAAGGGGAGGAGGGAGAAACAGAGTCATTATGGCTGCTAATCCAAGATTCCAGGAATAGAACTCTCAAGATGGGAGTGGTGTACAGGCCATCCTCCAAGACAGAGGAATTGGACAGGAGACCTGCAAGGCACATTAGAAGGGCATGCTGGAAGGGAAGTGTGGTGGTCGTGGGGGACTTCAACCTGTGGGTGGTAGATTGGGGAACCCTAGCCACCAGCAATAAAATGGAGCAGGTACTGCTGGACGCCTTTCAGGAAAGCTTCTTGACACAGGTGGTCAGCGAATCAACCAGGGCGTGGAATGCCCTCAACCTAGTGCTCAGAAATGGGGAGTTTGTAAGGAATATCAGCAGGAAATGACCATCACTCCATATGGTTCAGGTTGATTATGGGCAAAGAGGGGGTGGCATCTAATGCAAAGGTGCTGGATTTCAAGCCGGTGGATTTTGCAAAGATGGGGAGGTAGTGAGTGGGTACCTGGTCAGGATCCAGCCTAATATGGATGTGGACAAGAGATGAGAGCTTATTAAGAAGGGGAAACTATATTCTACCAGTTCCTGTAGCAGGACTCGGAGTAAAATGGCCAGAGCAAAAAGGCCAAGCTGGATGAGTAGAGGGGTTGTGGAAAAGGTTAAGAGAAAAATGGTGGCTTGTAGGAGATACAGGAAATTGGGGAGAGGGTTGGAAGGTATACCTGCAGGAGGCTAGGGTTGTGACAAGGGCAGTAAGAACAGCAAAAGCCACCAAAGAGCTCAGGCTGCTGCAAGGCATTAAAGAGGGGGAGATAAGTTTATTCAGGTACATTAGGGAGAAAAAGAGCTGTAAAGAACAGATAGTAATATTAAGAAGGATGGGCAATGGGTAGAGAAGGAGGTAGAAAAGGCAGAAGCACTCAATGACTACTACTGCTCAGTATTTAAAGAAAGTGGGGGAGTGCTACTCAAGTGGGATGGGGCAGTAAAGGCTGGGGAGGAAGTAGCGGATGGGTGATGGGGTGATCACAGAAGGTAGAGTGCTGGAGGGCTTGAGAGCACTGAGGGTGGAGAAGGTACCAGGGCCAGGTGTCATTGACTCCAGTATACTGAAGGAGCTAGCAGAGATCCTGGTGGAGCCCTTGGCATCCCTATTCAATGTCTCACTGAATCTGGAACTGTGACAAGAAGCTCCTGCCACTCTTGAGGACCAACCTTTTCTTAAATCTGTTGCAGTAGTTCTATTTCTTAGCCTAATCTATTCTTTACAGTTTCTAAACCTTAAGGTTGGCCACCTATGGGCACCCATTCCCTTCTTCACTATGCTATAGTGTCCTCTTTAATTTTCCTTTTCCCTCTCAGGTCCTCATATAAGAAAGTTACTGTTGTGGCCTCCAAGCTGAGATAAAGTAGGCTGTGTTACTTGTTGTTGGATTTAGTATGCAATGGCACTATGTCATAAAATACATATATATATATACTTTATGTGTATAAAACTGTAAATGTTGAAAATACCATGGCACTATGTATTTTTGATAAAGGTAAAACATACTTAGTGACTGTATTATATAAATTAAGTTAGTTGTGCTATTTAAAATGCAAGTAAATTGCTGTAAGTTGAAAAAGTCTGAAATGTCAAGGTGATTTACATATATCACATGATGCTTTACTTTATAGAAGTGTGTGTGATGTTGTATTTCTTTGAAACTTGGCTTTTTGTCTATGCCCTTTTGGGTAACCCAGGTTTTAATGCCTCTGCACTGAGGTTCTTAGTCTTTAGCTTGTTTTCTTTTTTTTTTATTTGAGCCCCCACCACCCAAGCAAATAAGGCCTGCATAGGGGTGGAGGCTGAATCTCAACTGATAAGTAGATCAGAGATAAGAAAGTCAGTAGGTGCTGGCTAAGTGCAGAGAAAGGACGTACATAGTCTGTTGCTGCAAACTGATGTACTGAAGAAGGGATATGCCATTGCTTAAGGTTCAGTTCGGTGGGCTTCAGGACAGTAGATAGCATGGCTTTGTCGCAGGCAGATCCTGACAAACCAACTTGGTAGATTACTATGACTGGGTGACTAGGTGGATAGACAAGGATCATGCAGTGGGTGTCCTGTACCTGGACTTGAGCAAGGCATTCAATTTGGTGCCACATGGGAGACTTGGAATGAAACTAGAAGGAACAGGGGTGGGAGCAAAAATGGTGGGATGTGTGACAAACTGGCTACAGGGAAGCCAGTAGGGGTATGTGTTGGAAGGGGAATGCTCATCCCCAAGGTCAGTAATGATCTGGGTTCCATAGGGCTCGTTGCTGGGACTAGTGTTACTTGGGATATTTATTGTAGACATTTTCATGGGCATAATGAGCAGGATCAACCTGTTTGCTGACAACACCAGGACTGGGGCAGAGGTGGATGACATAGAGGGGTGGCAGAGTTTGCAGAAAGATCTGAAAAAGCTGGAGACCTGGTCAGACACTTGGCAGCTGAGATTCAAGGCCAAAAAGTGTAAGGTACTACATTTTGGGGCAAAAATACAATGAGAAACTATCAACTGGGAGGAGTGCAACTGGCAGAGACTGAGGAGGAGAAGGATCTGGGGTCGGTCATCATGGGATCGATGAACAACACAGCACTGTATAGGAAGGCAGAAGCAAAGGCCAACAAATTGCTGGATTGCATTGCAAGGGAAATAACATCGAGGAAAGGGGAAGTGATTCTGTTGCTGTATTGATCATTAGTTAGATGTCATCTTGAATGCTGCATTCAGTACTGGCACCCGTACCTGAAAAGGGACACTAAATTACTGGAAAGAATGTGGCACAGAGCAACTCAGATGATTCAGGGACTGGGGGACTTACCGTATGAGAGTAGGCTAAAGGAGTTGAACATGTACTCCCTGGAGGAGAGGAGGGAGAGCAAGGATATGATTGAGACATTCAAGTACATGAGAGGGATAAACAAGACTGGTATGGAGGGGCTATTCAGGGTAAGAATGGGGAGGGACACTCGAGTCCATGACATGAGATCGGAGGGGGAAGGTTCAGGAGGGAAATGAGGAGACACTTTTTTACAGGAAGGGTGGTGGCAAGGTGGAATGCATTACCAGTAGAGGTGGTAGCCTGTGAAACAGTGGTCTGCTTCAAAAGGGGCTGGAACAGGACAAGAGGGAAGACAAATAAGGGGGTGGTGAGGAGGGAGGGGCAGCTAGCTGCAAAATCGAGCAGGTTCTATGGACCAAATGGCCTTTTACCAGTGGCAAATGTTGTATGTTTGTAATATTGCATTACAAAAATAAAAGTAATATACATCAATATAATACATCAAAGGAGCATAATCATAAATACTGAAGGTAATTCAGTACAGCAGATACATATAGTGGATAAAACTGAGTTATAATAGGCTGATGGAAACTATTCCTACAGGTATAGCAAGGCGATGAGGGGAACAGAATGGCCATGGAAAAACTAGTTGGGGCAGAGGAAGACAAGATGTAAAGGATTATGGACAGTTGCAGGTAGGAAAAGAAAAGTCATAAAGAGAAGACTTTAGAGAGAAAGTAGAAGAGGCAGAAGAGATTGACAGGGGAAGTGAGTACCAGAGTTTAGGAAAGCAATATGAGGAAGCAGACTGACCAGCTGAAGATTGTGTAGAAGGAACACAGAGGGAATGGGACTATTTATTCAGAGGGGGTAGGAGGAAGAAAAGGGAGAGGATAGTAGGTATATAAGGTAGAGGGAAGAGAACCAAGCACAAATTTGGATATAAAAGAGGCACAATGGGAGAGGCACCTGGCACTGACAGAGGGGACTGAAAGGGCAGAGTAGTATAGGCAGTGGTGGGTATGAAGGGGAATCTCTACTCTGTATTAGTGCCCTGGGCCTCTGGGGAAGGGCACTATAAATAGGTAAAATCTCCTAGCACAAAACAACAAAAAGAATGAAAGAGCAGGTCTAGTCTGGCAAGGGAGGATTCGGGAGCTCCACTATAGGTTACATCACCATAGTCAAAAATAGGGATAATCCTCTTTAAAACAATCTCTTGGTGCACAGGATGTGGGCTTCTCAGTGTTTTCCTGTACAGTGCACCAGTCATGAAACAGAAGTTATGGTGAATGGCATCAATACGCATGAAGAAATCAAGATGTCAGTCAAGCCAGAGACCAAAGGTATTTGAAAGAGGATACATCCTCAATCATAGCAAAATCAGGCATGTGAAATAAAGGAAGAGATGCGAGTCTGGTAAGCCTCTGTCAGGAAACTGTAATTTTGGCATTGATGGTGGCTGGTTAACCAGGAACCATAGTTGAATGTTGTCAAAATTCAGCTGTAACTATGAGGTAAGGTCATGTGAAGATGAGCCAAATGCAAAAAGAACTGCATCATCAGCATGCATATGAATGGATGAAGGGAAACAGACAGAGGGGAGGTCATTTAAGAATATGGAAAAGAGGACAAGGCCCAGGACAGACCCTTGAGGGACACTGGAGCTAATGGGGAACAGTGATGAACTGGAGCTTCCTACAATATATGGACAACTTGAGACTTTCCCACTAGGTAAGAACAAAACCACCTGCCTGCAGAGTATGAGAGGCCTACTGCTTTAACCTTTTCTAGAAGGAGTGTATGTGCCAAAGTGTCATAAGTTTTATCAAGATCCACAAATACAGTATGGTGGAGATAGGGTTAGTGAAGTTAGCAAATTGCGATTTCAAGGAATTGTCATGAAATTCCTCAAAACTGCACAAAATGTTCCTAACATTTTTTTAAATTTCCTAAATTCTTTAACTGATCAAAACTTAGTTTTATGGCTAGAGATCTGATATTTTTTACACATATTGTTTTGAAGAGGTCATAAAAGTATGATATTTGGATGAGGAACAGTTAAGTTATGGGGGAGGAGGGGGGAATTGTTTAAATAGGAAAGGCACACTAAGCTGGAGCTTGTTTTGAGGTGTGACCTGGGAGCACAAGGAAGTTAAATGACTTGCTAAGGGCCACATACTGTAGTACGCAAGTGGGGTCAGATGGAATTCAAACCCAGGTCTCCAAGGTAGTAGTCAAGTACCCTTAACCACTATGCAATAGTGCCTCTCAAAAGGCATCTGGCTGTGGTGGGTTTGAACCTGTGATCTTCACATCCTCATTCAGGTACTCTAACCTCTAAACCACAATGCTGCATGGGAGAAATTCAAGTGATGTATTATTCTTGTGAACTTTTCTGAAAATATTTCTAAGCTTGTAATGTAGCCATCATTAGGACTAGATAACTGAACATTTATGTGCATATTTTCTTGGAAGAGTCATATTACTTGCTAAATAAAGTGATAATTGGCTGTGTAAATTGTAAGTTTGTTATTTTCACTTATGATAAAAATATGACTGTCATTTAATTTGAGTCGTTGCAGTTGTGGGGTGATAGGTGCTTGCTTTTGTGCGTTGGTTTGACTTTGTATGTGAAAGCACCATGATAAACAGCCTGGTGCTCCTTTTGCCCTGTTGTTATGTAAATTGTAAGTTACAGAAGTTCACAATTTCACAAATTGATTATTTGCTAATTTCTGTGAAAATGTTCAAAATATTTGGATCTTCATTACTCTACTGTTATTGCAGGTATACACTTTGAATGGATTTGATTTATCAGTATCATCAGATATAGAACTTTATGAATGGGTACCAAAAAAGTATTTTTAGAAGACCATATTGAAGAAAAAGGGGTCATGAGATGGCTTATACTTGCATATCAGGACAACAGAGCTAGTGGTAGCTATTAAAGTATAAAGGAAGTAATTACAAAACTGGAACTCAGTGAGAGGAGGCAGCAGCCATCTCCAAAATGGAATTGTTAGCATGGGATGTGGCACTCCTGCTCACTTTAAACAAAACAGTTTATACAGAAAGCTAGTTTCAGTAATAGAAGATTACTTAAATGATGCAAGAACACCAGGTTAATGGGGGATGGAACATGAAGTTCAGCAGCATAGTAAAGAAATGGGAGCAATGTTCTGGTAACATGACGCTATGGAATCCATTCAATCCATTCAGTGCACATGTGGTACCAATCCATAAAGGGGGGTCGAAGGAAGTACCAGGAAACTATAGACCCATCAGTTTAACCTCGGTGGTGGGAAAATTAATGGAGAGTATACTAAAGGAACGATTGGGGGTTTACTTGGGGGAGGTGGGAGGTCTGGATAGTCGGCAGCATGGGTTTGTGCCAGGTAGATCATGTCAAACCAACCTTGTGGAGTTCTATGAATGGGTAACATCAGAACTGGACAGGGTAAGCCTGTGGATGTATTATTCTTGGACTTCAGCAAGGCGTTTGACTCTGTCCCCCACAATGGTCTGGTGGAGAAACTGATGGGGTTAGGAGTAGGCCCTTGATGGTCAGATGGGATTGAAAACTGGATAGCTGGATGCACCAGAGAGTAGTGGTCTGTGGGGAGCTCTCGAACCCTACAGAGGTTGGTAGTGGGTACCACAGGGCTCAGTCCTGGGTCCAATCCTGTTTAATGCATACATATCGACATCAGGGATGGTATAGGGTGTGAAATGAGTCTCTTCGTGGATGACTCCAAGATGGGAGCAGTAGTTGAGGAGAAGCGGGAGGTTGGCCTGCAAGGGACCTGGACACCCTGGAAGCTGGGCTCACACATGAAATTAAATTTCAATATCCAAGTGCTAGGTGTTGCATCTTGGTCGGGGAAACCCTAAACACAGGTACACCCTGGAAGGGGAGGTGCTGGAAGCCTCAACAGGGGGAAAAAGACCTAGGGGTCATGGTGGATACATGTATGAATAACTCTGAGCAGTGCAGGAGAGCAGCTAGCAAGACAAACAGGATGTTAGGATGCATCGCAAGGGGGATCACCTCTAGGAGCAAGGAAGTGATTCTGCCGCTGTACAATGGACTGGTTAGACCACACCTTGAGTACTGTGTACAGTACTGGAGACCACACTTGAAGAGGGACATACAGCTCTGGAGAGGGTACAGAGGAGGGCAACAAAGATGACATGAGGGCTAGGGATTTGACTTACAAGGACAGACTTGAGGAGCTCTGCCTGTTTTCATTGGAGGAGAGGAGAGACGGGGGACATGATTGAGATCTCAAGTACCCTCAAGGGAATAAATAGGGTAAACATGGAGGGATCTTTAGACTAAAGCAGGGAGGCATCACCAGAAGGCATGGTTTGAAGTTGGAAGGTGGAAGGGTGAGGGGGGAAAAGAGGAGGAGGTTTTTCACTGAGAGGGTGGTGGACCCTTGGAATGCTCTGCCTAGTGAGCTGGTTCAGAGATCCACAGTGGAGGGCTTTAACAGAGGGTGGGACAGACACAGAAAGTGGATGTATCAGATGATGGCCTGTCCCTGGGGGGGTGGGGATGGATGATAGGGGTTTCTGGAGCACAAGGGATGGGAGGGTCTCGGCACCCAATTAAGGATCTAGGTTCAAGCAGACTTGATAGACCATAAGGCCTAATCTGCTGGCAAATAGTATGTTAGTATGTGACTGGGATGAGGGTCACTCGTTACACTGATAGTACCTTGCTCTGCTGTATGTTATTGACAGCTCTGTGTTGGTCATTTATGTGTCATAGATGGTATCACATGCAAAGGATGAAAAGCAGAATGGCAACCACTAAAATGGCTTATGGATAATGCCGAATGACAAATTTGGTGATGTCACTGTAACCCCCCCCCCACCCAGAGTAAGTATATTTAGTAAGGGGTGGTGAAGGGACTGTGCCCCACACAATCCCACTCTCCAAATGAGAGACATTGCCAAATGTACCTTTTGGCATTATCCATAAGCTGCTTTAGTGGTTGCTGTTCTGCTTTCACTCTTTTGTCACGGAACTGTCATTGACGTTTTTATATGGAACATCATGTTGTTAGAAGATGGTTTAATTGTGTTTTTAAAATGCTTCTTAATGACTAATACCTGCCTTGGCTGAACAGTAGCTAACAAACAAATATATACATGGGACTGAATACAGTAGGTTGCATTAATGCAATGCCTGCCAGCTCTGTTTCGCACATTGAGTTGTTTTTGCATTGTTTTAGGAACACCAGGTTTTTGTAAACCTGTTTTTTGACTCAAAAAAACATTACGTTTGAATACACTCCTATCTTGCCTCTTCACTTTTCTGACATGGGCCTTCTTGCAGCTAAAACTCTTTGAGATTAGGCTTTTGGGGTAATTGCCCCACTGATGTGGAATACCCTTCTTACTGATGTGGTGGAGCTCATTTTTAAAAATATTTTTAAAGCTTTATTAAAATGTTTGTACCTATTTAATCAAGCTTTTGGGTCGAACTAGAGTCTTAAGAATAGTTTTTCAAAATGTACTTATTAGACATTGTTACCTGAGTGAATTGCTTTGCTCACCTGAGTTTGCATGTTTTATGAGAAATAAATTGCACCCAAAGCCACTGGGATGGGTGCTTGACATTTGTGTTGCCTTGAAAGATGGAGTGATGATGCTGTTTATTTGATTGTAAAAGTATTCCTTATGAATACATTTTCTTGTCCAAAGTAATTGCTAAGTAATTGAAACAATCTTTTGGACATGTTGAACACCTTCCATCATATTGCTGATTGCTTTGACTAAGTCTTTGAGGTGTTGCCAAAGTGCTTATGGAACACCAGTTCAAGGAGAGTTTGAGTCTGTAAATAGCTTTTGTAACAATTTAAAAAAAAAAAAAAAAAAAAAAACACTTTTCCTGTTGAAATAGCAAATATTGAATAATGAATGTTTGAACACCTGGACCTGGGTATCACATTTTAAGCCAAATATTTGAGGAGAGGTATTCACACAGCCTTACTGTTTGGTAATGTTGTGTGGAACTGCAAAATTCCTCTCCAACCAGAATTCCGCAGAAATTTCAAAAATTCTGGGGAACTTGCAATTCCCTTAAAGAAATGCAATTCATTTTATGGTATTATTTCATGGAGTTCAGAGCAACATTCTACCAGTCTTTGTAAAAGCTGAATTATTCTGTCTCCAGTATTCAGCAGATGGATCTCCACATACTGCGCATCGCTGGCCTTTGACACTGCGGAGCAGGATTAGCTTCAGGGTAACGTTCTCCAGGCTTGTGTACAGACTGCGTACATATGATGGACTACTAACTGGCTTGAAGGAGGGAAATAGAAGGCTATGAATCATGATTGATACTTGGAGTTGATAGAGGGGTACTCAGCAGCATCATACAGGGAAAGGTGATCAAAGCACTGTTGTGCAACCATTTCATCATTAATCTGGAAAACAGGTAATCCATCAGGCTGCTTAGATTTCTGATGACACTAAGCTTGTCAGCATGGTGTACTGCTTTGAGAAGGGCAACAAAATTGACCTAAAGATGATTAGTAATTAGTGAAACTTTGGGAGCCTAAAGTAGAGGTGTGCCAAACCAGAAGGACTGAAACCAAGCCATCCTGAACACATGCAGCTTGGTTTCCATGAGATGCACATCAACTGTTGCTGACTAGGCTCAGAGCTCTAGTTATCTTTCCCCTTGCTTTTTAAGTCCTGCCTGTCAGGTAACAGATTAGAGGAGAGCTGGTGAGTTGGTGGCTCGGATACTCCAGTTTGTTCATTCACAAACTGGAGTATAGCTGGATGCAGAGCTCTCTTTCACTCTATTTCAGTAGAGCCACTGAGGAGAGGGAAGCTCCCAGTCCTTCAGTAAGTGAGGGGTGAGTAAGGAATGGCCTCTGTGGACAGAATGTGTAGAGTTGGACAATCAGACAGTAAAAACAAAATAAAAAAACAGATAACATTTTAAAAAAAAAACTGAGAGGGTCAAGTGGGAACTCAGAAGGGGCATGGACCAGAGACTGAGGATCTGGGAGTAAGCGGCCAGGCAGAAAGCAAGGGAAATAATGAGTCTTCATACATGGACCAGTTACTTACACAGGAAAAACTAGGAAAATAATAGTAAATAAAATGAAGAGGGTTAGGACTCAGGAAGGACATAGGCCATGAACTGATTGTGTGTTAGGGTGGGGGTGAGGCACCTCATGCCTAACGACAGAAGCTGGCTGCTGAACAAAAGGCAAGGCACTAGTGGAAGGACACTGTGTGTGTGGGTGGAGGGTAGCAAGAATGTATTATTTAGCCCCAAAACACAGCAGTGGTGCAGTGCACATGCAGGACAAAACAGAAACAAACGTGCAAGTGCTGCAGTGCTAAAACTTAGTCAATTCAAGTTCAGTTCCTCTGCACTGGCACTTAATTGTCTTGGCTATCTGGCAGTATGTCCTTTGGGGTAATGTGCTGTGAATGAGCTTGAAGGGACATCCAGGAGACATACCTGTATTTGATACTGATTCCAATTTTCCACAGTCTCCACTTGCATACTGTGTGACTCTGAGCATGTCAGTTAACTTCCCCAGAGCTCCCAGGTCATCCCTGAAAACAGGCCCATGTGCCTTGTGGGCCCAAGCCAAGAATAGAGTGGTGACTGAGCTTATTCAGTTCAGCCAGGATACTGGCATACTATGAAATGCTGAGAAAGTCAGTTGTGTAACCACCCGAAATCTCTGTCACAGCAATGTCACCAGTCATTTCGCACATAAGCAGGAGTCAGACAGCCATATTTTGTAATGTAGTCCTGTCAAATAAAGGCTTGTGTGTTCCATCACATGTGAAACATTTTGGATGGGGGGCAGCCTACCAGATCAGTAACCTCTGTCTGCACAGTGCCACCAGCCATTTTCCACACAAGCAGGAATCCAGACAGAAGGACCATATTTTTTTTTGTTTGTGTGAAATCCTTCCTGTCAAATAATGGCTAGCATGAAATGTTTTGAAGAACGGGCAGTCTGGCAGTTGAGTAGCCTCTAGCTGTCTGTATAGTGTCACCAGCCATTTCTCACAAAAGCAGGAGTCAAACAGGAGACCCTTTTTTTTTTTTGCAGTCCTTCCTATCAAATAAAGGCTTGTATCACATGCAAAATGTTTTTGGGAAGGGGGCAGCCTGGCAGTTGAGTAGCCTCTGTTTGCACAGTGTCACCAGCAATTTCTCATGCAAAGTGGAGTTGGTACACAGACAAACAGGAGGACCTGTCAAATAAAGGTTTACTTGGCATGTGAAACATTTTAGAGGGAGTGGACAGTCCAGTAGTCAAGTAGCCTCTGTCTCAGCTGTGAATTCAAAACCCAAACTAAAACCAAAACCACAACCAAACCAGAGGGGATTTGCAAAACCAAAAACACCCCAGATTTGCATACCTTTAGTCTCAGATTCATTGTGGCCAACTACAAAGGTTACATACTATACAATAGTAACAAAGCAGCATACAGTAGCAATTTAAAGTCTGAGTGGAATCAAGGTCCGTCTGGTCTGCAAGTCCCTGTATGGTCTGCTTCTCCCCTCATTTCATAAGCAAGGATTAATAAGTATGCTGTAGAAACATGCACTCATTTATATAGACAAATCCTACCCTCTTCAACCAATGTTAAACTGATTTACTTGCTACCAAACTTTGACCAGAGTAAACTTCAAGCCAGTACCATCTTCATATCTAATTATGTCTGTTTGAAGGCTGATCCATAGGTTCCTCATCCACTAAGTGAAGTAATGATTTCTAATGTTAATCATGTGCCTTTTGCTTCTGAACTTTAAGGCAGTTCTTTGCATTCTGCTGAAGCATACTGGATAAATAACTGACATGTTTGCCTTTGTCACTATATGTATGTATGGAACTCAGTGAGATGAAGTCCCCTCTCAGCCTCCTTTATTTCAGAGTACTATAAACATGTAAAGACCTACCATACTTGTTACAACCCCTAAACCATTACTTACTGTGTTTTAGTATCCAAAATAGTCCAACTATGAGAAGAAATGTGAGTATTATAACAATGATCACCACAGCTGTTGTTATGGGTTTATTTTCACCTAAGGAAAAAAAGAAACTATTATTTACTTATGTAATTATTGAATTCAAAGATATTTCAAAGTAGGATCAATGATATGTGCCCATTCAATGTAAGTAATGTGGTGAGGATGAAAAATGATTTATTTAATTTTCTTATCCATTCTGTACAATTGATACAATAATAACCAGAATGTATCAATGTCTGGGGCTGAGTAGATGGGGAAACAATCAAAGTAAGCTAGGTCATTTAGGAGGGCATTAGTGTAAAGTGATGTGAGAGACTGATATTTGGAGGCTGATTGTGGGGACACATTTTCCTGATGCAGTAGATTAGAAAGTGGTCAGTGAAATAATGTCTGCGGAAATCATGTGGTGGGGTGGAAGAAGGTCACACAGTCCAGGAGGAACAGCCATACAACTCTCTCCAGAAGGCTTCCATTTCCTTCCTTCCCCCCTAGAAGATTTCCTCAATATTTTGTCACTAAACCATTTCAAGTCCAGCCCTGAAGGTTTTAACCCTAACCACCTACAAATCTCTGCACCTGCCATTGTCCTTTCACTCTCTCACCTTCAGATTTTTTCCTTCTCCATTAGTGCTGTCCCTCAGGCTTGAAAAGTTGCTAAGGTTCTGCTTCTCCACAAATGGATGAACCCTCCTACCCAGGGAACTACAGGTTGATTTCACATCTCCCCTCTCTTGCTAAGCTTCAGGTCCATTGTGTACTCTAGACTTGTTGACTTCCTTGACTCCTTAACTTTCCTCTCACTGTACCGGCCTTTTTTTTAATTAGTTGTAAACCAGGTAAAGCTCACTAAAATCAAGGCCTGTTTCTAGGTGTGAACTGAGATCGCGGGGTGGATGGTTAAGTGACTTGTTCCAGGTCACACGATATGCCAGTAGAAGTTGTGGGACTCAAATCCATCTCTGCTGGATGTACCAAACTCATTCACAGGCTCATTCCTTTAACTACTAGGCTATACTCCCCAACCCCAAATTCTCAGTATTCACTAAATATGTGAATTACTGTTTAACAGCAAGTCTATTGATCATGTGTGTAAAAATAATAATAACAAAGTCTGGCCAGAGCCAAGACAGCTGCAGCCGAGCTCATGGCAGAACAGTGCATTGTGTCCAAGATGGCCACCACAGCTCAGTAGACATGCACAAGCAGTTGTGTGAAATCATACATGCACACTGAGCCCCAGTGGCTATCTTGGCCATGGCAGATTGTTTCGCTGTGAGATCAGTGTGCATGTGTTATGAGCAGAGTGCTTTCACTGACCGGATTGTGCTGCAGCTCCACATTTGTGCTGCAGTCAATCATTTTTAGAGCTCTTCATGACATGGCTGAAGACTCCACCCACTGCAACTGTAAAATGTGAGAGAGTTGGGCTATGGAGGGCAAACTGACTTGACACTGGGTATACCTTATGTGCTAAGAAGAGGTAGGCAGACCACTGGACTCCAGAAAAGGTCAGAAATAGGTACAAATAAAAAAAGTCCCAGAGAAATAATGGGATCTAAAAGTATAGGGTTAGGTTGCAGGGGGGCTGGAGCAAGGCAGTAGCACCCAACCCCATTGCTTATTTTGATGGGGCTGTGGACTGCATCACGTATGTGTCTGTCAGCAAATCTGAATTGGAATATTGGATTTTCTGTATTTCTGAGGACCACGGTGTATGTGTTGCTGTTAGTCAATCAGAATTGAAGCACTGCCTTTATATTTCTGAGGAACACTACATGTGTGTATCAGGGGTCTTATGTCTTCACTTTCATATATTTATGAAAAACCTGTGTGTGTGTGGGGGTGTGCGTGTGTATATACGTGTGTGTGTGTGTGTTTGTGTGTCTGCACTGATAGGTGTAATACATATGTTATCCTCTAGGGTTGTAAATGTGGCATTATAGAGCTACTTTTAATCACATCTTCACACACATTTTTTGTTAATGAGAGGTACTGAGGACTTTCTCAAGTTTGCTGCAAACATTTTTCTAAGACTTCAGAATTATAAATACACTTAACACATATTTCATGTACTTTGAAGGTACTGAAGCACTCCTTAATGTTGCCCCAACTGGTTGCTTAAGGGGCCAGGAATGAAAAAAAATTGAAATACTAGGGAGGACCATCGTTGTGGTCCTCACTTGAAAAATTGTCTTTACTCAAAAGGTGTGTATTCTAGTCCTGGCCCTTACAAATATAAGAAAGGCAAAGTGCACACACACACACACACACACACACATACACTTACTTGACATCTCTCATTCTCTCTCACTCAAAGTAATTTGAAACTCCTCTGGAATTTCCTCTAAATGCTTGCTGCCTCTGTTGCAAATTATGAAACTAGACAGCTCTTTATCTCCCTCTCTCTCTCTTTCTTAATGTAATTCAAAACTCCTATGGAATTTTGCCTAAAACTAACTCTCTCTCTCTCTCTCTCTCTCTCTCTCCAGTAGCTGGCTTTTCCATTAAGGCTTTTATGACACAAGCATGCAAAAAATGTTTCTAAGTGCACTGTTGTAGACTGTTAAACTGTTTCAAAGAAGTGGTGTAAATAACTTGCCTTTGTGCCTACCCAGACTTGCCAACATTATGTTTCTGGTCACTTAAAGTAGACATGAAGAGAACTGCATGAAATGTGAACCTCATTCTTTACTGGGAAACACTGACTTACAGAGAAATAATAGTATAGTAAACAGACTGCTGAGTGGAGGAGTCACATGAAACAGTGCAGGAGATAAGAAGGTTTCTCCACTGCTCCATCTGGACTGAACCTTTCATGACACAAAAGTACATCATTCAGTTGATACAGCCTGTCTTAGTGGGAGTTTGTCTCTGAGAAAACTCCTAGAGGCTATGGATGTTGATCTTATTGAGAAACATAGTGAAAATACCATTTTTTTACCTGAAGGAGCAGCACGTGATTAGAAAGTCACCATTACTCTCAAGGCCAAGCATCCTAGATGCAGCATTTCTTCCCTGACTCTGCCACCAGACAACCTGCCAGTGAACATAACTGAACAACATTTTGTGGAGATGCAGACAATTAAATCTGCACTATTTACTCTGCTAGATGATTTTAAAGATTTGAAACCTGCTGTAAAAGAGGTAACCTGATAGATATCAGATGCCAAAACCTATATTTTGTCCACAGAGGATCACATCAAACTGGAACCCAATGTTATTACTCTAAAAAGGAACATTACGAAACTCGAGACAAAAATCAATGGCCTTGAACGTAGGTCAAGTCGCAACAACCTTATACTATTGGGACTACCAGAGGGTGAAGAGGGCCCAAATCCCATTGTTTTTAACAAAAGTTTTGTGCCAAAAATGTGGAACCCTTCCTCAATGGCCCCAGTTATGTGGTAGAGTGGGCACATTGCTCATTGTGCCCAGAGCCTCCCCAAGGCAGTCCCCCTCATCCTTTTATTTTTAGAGCTGTCAATTATTTGGACCAGGATCACCTTTTGAAAGCAGCCCGTAAGTTGATAAGCTTCAGTGGGAATGTAAAATGCTGAAACTGGTGCCAAATCTAGCATATAAAATTAGACATGAATGTGTGGCATATAAAAATATCACGTCTAACCTCTGGGCCACCAATATATGACATAAGATTTGTATTCTGCACAGCTAGAGTTGCTGTTGGAAAAGGGTGTCCTGCATTCTGATAATGCTCAGCAGGCGCAGCAGGACCTTACTCACCTTTTTCCTGTTGTATTTAACAAAGCTGGTTGACCATTGTGATTTTTGGTAAGGAGCTGTGAGAAGCTTTATGCAGATTACAGAGGAGTATGCTGATAACAGCAGGTTATTTTGTTTATTTTCCTTTGGTTTGGTACATTACACTGTTAATGGACAATAAATGGGATTCATTAGATTTGCCTCATGTGTCCTCAATGTTTTCTTCATGGCCGCCTTCTTCAATATTGATTTTGTAGTCCACGTCAAGCTACATCTACTTGATTGCAATAGTTGGGACAGTAATATATTTTATTGGACTATGGTACGAGCTGCCAATTCCCTTTATAAACTTGTCTTTATTATAGAACATTCTAGGCAGCAGTACATTTTTTTATTATTTTATTTATTTATTTAATTTTTGTTGACTGGGAAGGAGGACTAGACAACAATTCTGCCTATTTTCATCTTTGTCATGAGGAAGGGGGCTACAGATGGATGTCAACTAACACTGAACTAGATCAAGCTGTTGGTGGTGTTTTAGTGAATGGGGGAATTTGGCCAGGACACTGGGGAAATTCCCCTACTCTGTTGCAAGGGGGCGCTGTTGGCCTAAATACAATGGAGAGCTCACAGTTGTCTGAGAGCTGCAAGTAGCAGCATGCTGGAGGTTCATCCTCTGTTCCAGCAAGCAATTTTTCAGGAGGATTGTGATGCAGCCCAGGAGGGCTTGATGGATTTAGAGTCAGGAGACTCAAGTGAGGAGTATTTGAGTGATGTGGGGCCACTGGCTCCAGTGACAGATTGGAAGGATAGTAAACAAGCCAAAAAACAGCTTGAAAGAGAGCTGGATATGAGATGAACAATCTTATTCATGCTCCTGGCCAAAGATGAGGAGTGATACATGAAGAGGAAGGTATCAGAGAAGTGTTCAGAGAAAGGAGATGAGCAAAAGGATATGGATGCAGAGAAGGGGCCTAGTGGTAGCTTAGAAACCATAAACACTGTAAATGATGTTGCATCACCACATCTTTTGCCTGCTCAAGAAATAATCAGGCATGCTTTTGGTACCAAGATGTAACCCAGAGAAATGCAACTGCAGAACTGGTCCCCAGATTGTGCTCTATAAAATGTTGGATGGAAGCAGAGAGAAATGGGACAGTGGTTGCCCAATTCTGATACTATGTTTCTGGATTCAGGAGATTCACCAGCTAAACATTTTCACCAGAAGGAGTCAGCTCTTGTTATGAGACAGGAGCCTTAGGTACTGATTGCTAACCCAAATGTTGATGTTCAGGAGAAAGGCTATCAAAATGTGGCTAAAAAGAGAACAGCACAAGAAAGCAGATGTGAACAAGGTTTAGATCTAAATATCACTCTTGGGAAATGTAATAGTGATTTGAAAATGAACATAGTGGAAGAAAAAGGGCTTAATGGGGATGACAGGAGAGATATGGGGAAAGGCATAAATGGACATATTGGCCATGATAGTGAGAAAAGGAGAAATATAGAGGTGAGAAGTAAAGAGAAAGTTGGTGCTCAACAAGAAAATATAAACCAAACAAATGCTCAGGAACAAACCACTTTGCAAGAAGCTCAGGATTCAAGTCAAAGGGATACTCCTAGAAGGAGTCCTTCCCCATGAGCTAGGCCACAAAGGCTGAGATTTGAGGATCAGTTCTCATCTGCTTCCCCTGCCCCTAGACAAAATGCCGTAAGATTGCAGTATGGGGGGGGGGGGCTGGATATTACCCCAGGCAGATACCATGTGGGGAAAATATTACTGAAAGAATCCATGAGATTTATGGCTTTGGAGGTATACGCATTGATTCACATATCTAGGAAGGAATCCTTTGATATCAGTTTCAGGTCCCCCAATGCCTTTGAAAGGTTCTGGATGAAATATAACCAGCTGAGATTCTCACAAATATGGACACCCTTTCTTTGTATCCCTCTAACAAAACCTACCATCATGTTTACAACCATAATGTCTAGAAATGAGGGTGTGCATGTGAGTAATATAGTACATTGGTTACAACAGAGATGCAAGGTCCTGAGTGCCCCAGGAGCTGTTATAGATGATGAATATTTTGGACTGGTGCCTGGAAAATCTGGATAAAATTAAGGCAAGAGGTTGAAGGCATGGTACACCTACTTAAGAGTTTCTTCATTGAAACAGATAGAGGGGTGTTATTTTAATCTGGTCAACCGAAGGCATGCCACAAGTGTGGAAACAGGTCATGTCTTGCAAGTGTATGTAATAAGATTTAATGTGGCATATGCAATGAAATTTGTCACATAAGCCTTCAGTGTGTCAACCAGGCATGATGTAACCTGTGTGATGAGTATGGTCACATTTTCCAGAGCTGCCCATGGGCTGCACATAACAAAAACAGGAACATACATCAGGATGGTATCATCCAGAAGGCCCAGCAAAAAGCAACTGTGCCACCATCTGCTCTGCATCCTCCCACTTCCCCCAAGAGGATGTGGAACCTTCAGAAGATATTGAAGATGGAAATTCTGCACAGGGAGTACAGGAGGCTGTATCCAGGGAAAGAGTAAGGGTGGACCCTACAGACAAATTTCACAATCAGGACCAACAGGAGGCAAGGCCGCTGCCTACAAATAATGGATAATCACAGCCGACCAGTCTGCCATCCTCTTCCGGGTGGAAAACACCTTACCCGATGAGGAGAAGTTTAACATCTCAGAAATCTTTGACAACAATTGATATGAACAATCCTTATGATGTCTTGGGGTCCTCAAGTGGAGGATCTATGGAGCTGGGAGAACAGAATTCGGATAACTCTTCCTTTCAATCTAACCTTCCTGAAAAAATGGATATCACTAAAAAGAAAGTGATAGGAAAGGGAAAGATGAAGAAAAGGAAAAAATCTTAAATGGGGGCATCAGACTGGATTTCAAAACCAAAAAGAAAAACAAAACAAATGTGTTTTTGGTTATTTTTTTTTCTCTCCGGGGTTTTCTTTCCAAAAAGTGTTTTTTTTTCTTTTCCTTTATAATACAATATGTCTGCCTTTTCTATCATGTCTGTAAATGTGCATATCATTTTAAATACGAGCAAAAGAAGAACTGTATTTACATATCTGCATGATATGAAAGTTGATGTGGTATTTTTACAGCAGACATGGTTTCCTATGGAAAGAATAAGTGAATTGGCCAGGAAAGAGTGGGTTTGGGGACTATCCTATTGGTCTTTCATGGAGGATATGGCAGACAGGGTGGGAATTTTATTTTCAGGCCCAGGTTTCATTTTTCAGAAAATTGTAGATTTAGTATTTGGGAGGGTGATTATAGTAAATGGGATATGGAATGGTAGGACATGTAGGTTTATGGGAGTATATGCTCCACAGACAAAGGCTAAAAGAGTGCAGATGTTGCAAAATATGCAATCTTTCCTAGCTATGGCAAGAGATGTATACATAGTGGGAGATTTTAATTGCACTCTGGATGTGTCTACCAGAAAGGCACATGGGAAAAAGTATACTGTGACTCTAAAGCTTTAAAATCCTAGGTAGAGAAGGCAGAATTAATAGATTGCAGCATGGGAGCTAACCCAGAGGTGAAATATACTTTTGTGAAAGGAATGCTATCTACAAAAATAGATTATATTTGTGTTTCAAAAAAATGTAAAAACCTGAAACATGAAAGGAATACCATTAGCATTATCTGACCATCTGGCATTTAATATACAGGTGGCACCTACAACTGATGGACCTCCAAGGTGTAACAGATGGAAAATTAGTATGGAATTCATAAAAGGTAGAGAAGGCCAAATAGAGATCCTAGATATACTTTTGGATAAGTTTTTTGTACTACCAATACATGTGATCTAGGGAAGTGGAGGATGGCTATTAAGCCAGACATAAGCAAATGGTGTCAGAAACAAGCTAAGAAGAAAGTAAATGAGAACAGATTATAATATATTAACCATAGGACAGAGTAATATAAATTACTAACTAAAGTATATGATTATAAAATAGATTTGGGGGATCAGATTAAGAAGGTTAAACAGGAAATGGTGATAGTACAATATAACAGAGCAAATCTCTACAAACTGAAATGACATATGAAATAAAAAGAACCTCTTTAATTGATCCATATGTAGTTTGTCAGGAGAGAGTAGAGAGTGTAAATTTTATAGCCCTTTTGGATAAAAATGGGGTAAGACATGAAAATGCTCAAGAAATTTGAGACATAGTAGAAGAACAACTGTTTACCTTCTCAAAATCAAATAATTTGAGTAAAATATTGATGGAAGCATATTTGGAAGGTTTGCAAGAAGTAGGGTTTGATGGGTCTTCAGAAAAAAAGACCTGGATAAGGACATCTAGGACTCAGAGGTATCCACAGCAATGTAGGCCTTAAAACTAAACATAGCCCCAGGTGAAGACGGCATACCAAATGAATGGTATAAATAATTTCCTGAGGTAATGGCAGCTATTTTAGGAAAAGTATTCAGGTTCTTGCTTAATCTAAACACTCTACCAAAAGGTTTTACAAAAGTTTTAGTGGTAAACTTATTTAAATCAGGAGACCATGAACAAATTGGGATTGGAGACCAATATGTTTGCTAAATGCAGACTTTAAAATATCAGCTTTCGTATTACAAACCCCTTTAAAAAGTATTGCAACACAAGTAATACATCCAGTTCAGACATGTGCATTACCTGGTAGACACATCCAGAGTAATTTAAGTATAATGAAAGATGTGTATTATGATTGTGAAGCAAACAACACACCAGGAATCTTATTATCATTAGACCAATGCAAAGCCTTCGATAATGTGAGCCATGAGTTGGTTTACAGTTTTAGACGCATATGGTTTACCAAAGAAGTTGCTTTAGTGGGTAAACATATTGTATAATAATGCAGTTATTAGTTCAAACTTGACAGGACAGCATGGGATATGCTTTCAGATAAAAAAGGGATGAGACAGGGATGTCCGCTTAGCCCTTTGCTGTACTTGTTTGCACTGGATCCTTTTATAAGAACAATACTTTTAAACACAAGTACAACATAAGGGATAATGAATACTTTGAGTAAGACCAAAGTAAAAATAATTGCATATGCAGATGATATTTGTGCAATGATTTAAAATGAAGCAGGAGTACAAGGGGTGTTGCAGGATATGGAGGATTTTGGATAATATCTGGGGCAAAACTAACTACACAAAAAAGTAAGATATTAATTATGGGAGGGGGAGGGAGGGAAACCCAAACTAGTATTTCAGGCATTGAGGAATCTCATACACCCATAAACATTTTAGAGTTCTATTATGGACCAGGGGATATGGCCAAATAAAATTGGGAAAAATGTTTACAGATAGGTGAGAGAAAGCTGGAGAGATGAAAGAGGTGGAAAATGTCAAAAAAGAGGGTCCAGATAATAAAGCATTTTTTTGCCCATTTTTTATATATAAGTGCCATATATCCCCTTCCAATAAGCTTGGAAACCAGAATTTTTAAGACTTTTTTTCCAACTTTTATGGGGGAGCAGACTAAACTCAATTAGATGGCATTTACTTATTTATCACACACTGAGGGAGGAGTAGACATTATAAACCTGGTAGTTTTCTTTCATTTGCAGTTTTGGGCAGTAAACATTAAACTCTTATTTTTAAGTAAAAAATCCTTTGCTGGGGTATGGATCTCTCAAAATATCAGGAAAGTTTTAAATATATGGGAAAATCTCCCAGTATGGATTATCAGTGATAAATTAGTACCAAATTATACAAGTGTATATTTCAGAAGAGGATAACACAGTAGATGATGTTACAACATTCTAGGAAACAGCTATACATGGAAGTATTAAAGATATTAAGACCATAAAAATCAAACTTTATGCATTGCCAGGAAGGATAACAGAACATAGTATTTAAACAGATGCCTGATGGTAGGATTCCAGCATGAATGTGGGACACCCAATGGTTATGTGCTTATGGAAGGTGGGGGGTAGAGGAAACTATAAACATAAAAGTTTGGAAGAAAGAATGTGTTTATACCCTGAGTGTAATAACTTAGTAGAATCACAGGAACATTTTTTCATTGATTGCTCACATACCATAGAGTTTTGGTTACACTTAGCAGTCACATGGAAAATTCCATGGATGACAAAGGTGACTTATGATATGCTTGCTTTGGGCAAATTCCTCCTTTTCCTGAGAAAGTATGATCAAAGCACTGTAGGAGTCATGTTTGATTGCATAAAACATTATGTTTGGCAAAGTAGGTGCCAATATTTATTTCAACAAAAACTTATACCATATCAGACTTTATGTAATTTGTGTAAATCTGCATTATGGGAAGTGTACCATAGAGATGTAAAAATGCATCCCACAGCACGAGTGATGATGTGGTGGAGGGGATTTTCTTTTGTTATAAAGTAGAAATGAAATAGTGAAATCAAAATGTATTTTGAGTCAGATATCACAGGGGTTTGAGGTAAGGGATAAATAAGTTGGGAGAGATGTGTTTGGGGAAGGGTGATGGTGAAGGGGTGGTTTAAAATTTAGGGTTTTATTTTATTTTTTTCACTCCCTGTTTGTAAATTGTGTCTGTTATGTTGGTATCAAATAAAAATGTCCCATACTCTTGTTGAGGAGGGCACTGTGGTGCTGCAGGAGAGATGGAAGAACCTAGTCCAGCGGTAGAAGGCGTAGGAGGAGGACATGTTGCTGAAGCTCCAGAGCTCTTGCTGGATTGTCCAGGAGATATAGACAGTAGTATGGTAGATCAAGAGCAAGAAATTGTTCAGGAGAACTCCGCTATTCCTGAGGATATAAGTATGGAGGAGGATACTATAGAAGAGGAAAATAAGTTACAACGTGAACTAGAACAGAAAAAATGCAACTACTAGAGATGATTACTGTGGCAGAGCAGGACTTTTAAACCTGCAAACAGAAGCTTGAAGATGAGAGAAGTAAATGGAAAAGATCAATGGCAAACCCTTTGCAAGAAGGAAATAAGCGTTTACCAATGGGGCCAGCCTCAGACTTGAAAGGAAATATTCTTTTCCACAGGAAAGTACGGATGGGAGTCTAAGAAGCAATTACATTTGGAAATAAGAAGAGTGGTCCCGAAACTGAGTGGACTCCAAGGAAAACATTCCAAAGAGTGGGGTGGATCTGACAACATGACATTTGGGTTCCTGACCCATTCATCCCCCTCCCTTGGTCCCCAGAACATTTACTTTCTCAGCAACTGGGAAATGAAGGTCTAGGTTCTCCATTACAAAATCCAAACATCAGAGAATTTTTGAAGACCCTGGTTCAGCCCATTGCAGATGCACAAACTGAAGGAGAGGGAGTAGGATTCATAGCTATGCCAGATGCAGTTCAGGAGGGTTTGGATATGCATAGTCCAGGTCAATTTTGTTCAGCAGTGATAGATTCTATTCGGGTTCCATTGTCTACAGGGCAAAATGAATTGATGCAAAAGGGTGGCCATCTACATCAGGTACAATGTTGGCATCATTTCCAATTGGGCAGGAAGGGGAAAGTGGGGAACACCCATTACCAGACCCACAAGGTCCAAAAACCTATGCAGAGTGATTTCGGAAACCAGCTGAGGCAGCAAAATGGAGGTTTTTAGTTCATCTCTATTATAAGGGTAATGATCCGGTGGTCCTGGACAGATTATGGGTGGGGAAAACTCTTTTTAAAAATTCTATGGGGTTCACACCCGCAGAGGTGTATGCATTCATACACTCACCTGGGGATCACAACTATGACATGAGTTATTTTTACAATTGCATCCTTAGATACATTTTAGAGAATTTATTATCATGTTAAAGATTCAGAGGTTTGGAAGGATTCTCTAGCGATACCAATAACTAAACCCACTATCAAAACTGTTACCATTCTATTTAGGAATGAAGGAGTTAACCTTTTAGACATTACGTTTTGGCTAGAGAAATGATGTACCATTTTTGACCATCCAAAACCAATTATGGAGAGAATGGATTTTGGACTGGAGGTTGGACTGCACAGCTCCAGCTTAAGCAAATGGCTATGGAAATACAGCACCTACCTAGTTCCTTTTTGGGGGTGGATGGGGATCATATTTATGCTGGTCAGCCTAAGAGCTGTTATAAATGTGATTCATTAACTCATCTGAATACAGATTATGATCAAGTGAAATGTTTTCAGTGTGGGGTGTTGGGGCACACAGTAGCTCAATGTGTGCCCCCCTAATTTGCAATCTTTGTGGGGATGAAGATCATTACTATGCAGAATGCCCTTGGATAGCACAAAATTCTGATGAAACATCTGATCAAGAATTTTTTTTTGTCCCAAGCCAGGTAACCATTTAGCCAGTCTACTCATCTTGATGAAAAGGTCTCCTCCAGGGGGACACATAAAGGCCAGGATAGAAGAGGATGGGTTGGGGGAGAGGATTTGGGTTCCACCTACTTGGTTGTTCTCTCCACAGATAGTTGTGGTTTTATCTTCCCAGATATGAGGTCCCAAACAAGTGGTAGTGTTCCAACCTGTAGTACAGCTAGAAGAAAAAGAAACTCCTTCTGTGACCCCGAGGGATCCCCTCAACCTGAGGTCCATACCATGATAAAGGCTGTTGCCTTTAGTTTGAGTACTACAGAAGAGACATCGGGAGGCTCTTCTGGCCATACAGAGTCCTTGGGGATAGAAATAGTGGAGGAAGACGGAACTATCTCACCCCCTCCATAGTGAGAGAGTCCATTGACAAGTCTAGAGTACCATTGTCTCCTCTGCCTCTTTCCAATAGATATATCTCCTTTGCTTCCTGGGGAGAACAAGTGGAGTGTAAACATCCTATGGTAGCACAGGAGAGTAATAGTCAGGGTGAACCCCTGTATCTCCTCTGCTAATGTAGAACCATCTCCCGGTAAGACCAAGAACTTTGAGCACAAGAAAAGAGTTACAAGGTCTAGTGGCAAGATAATAAAGCCCTCTTCATGAGCTAACTTATTTGAAGTTAGCAAGTTTGAATGTGAACATCATTGAATCATCAGTTAAGCATATTGTGATCTTTGGAGTCTTATTATATTTACATTATGATGTAGTGTTTGTACAGGATACCCATTTGCACTTATTGGATGAGGTGCAGCAGGCTTCTAAACATTGGCATTGGAGGCCCTCATATTGGTTGATAGGGGAGGAAGCATGTTGTGGGGTGGGTTTTTGCTTTAACACTACTGACGTTATGGTTATCGACTGGTTAATATTGACCCAGGACGAGCATTTT
This sequence comes from Neoceratodus forsteri, assembly GCA_016271365.2. Taxonomy (NCBI): domain Eukaryota; kingdom Metazoa; phylum Chordata; order Ceratodontiformes; family Ceratodontidae; genus Neoceratodus; species Neoceratodus forsteri. The sequence continues at coordinate 49,941,564 of CM057449.1, read as the reverse complement.
TATTGGATGTTGAACTTCAGGGGTTACAATGTTGATTAGTGAATTTGTTTGGGTCACTAACAAAGGCCCATAGGATAAAATTGATATGGAAAATACAATCCTTCCTGCATACCAGTAGGCTATTTTTTTTTCTTTGGGGGGGGGGGGATTTCAACATTATCTTCCAGCAGAAACAAGAACCAGAGAAACAATATTGTGATAAGCTGTTTTTGTGTTCAGTGCTTAGTCAGGCTGGTTTAACAGACACTCACAATACTGGGAAGAAGCGGCTTAAACCTACATTTTTTAAGGGGAGCCTTTCTTCCCATATTGATTTTATTTTTGTAAAAAAATCATTATTGATAGAATAAACTATTAATATCCCCATGGAGACCTCTGACCATTCTTTGATAGGGATATATATAGAGAGAGAATCCTTCCAGACAAACAGCGGGGAAGGGATTTTGGAGGCTGAACACCTCCATGTTGTTGGACAGGGAGGTTATTGCAAATTTAGAAATTATAATCCGGGATAAAATAACAACAATTTGCTTTATTTGATGACATTGGTCAATGGTGGGAATAATTAAAAAGTTGCTTGATAGGATTTTTTCAGAACCTGGGCAGGTCTTGAGCTCTTTCCTGATCAGAGAAATATCGATAGTTTAGACATTTATTGAGGGATTTAATGTCACAGCAAAGTGCAGGAGTAGAAAAGTAGTAAAAAGAAGGTTTTCAGGTTACTAGGACTTCATGCTGAATACTGGGGATATCAAGTTCAAGTTCAACTTTATTGCTCGGTAAACATACCATTACAATATACTAAAGACATTACAACTTTCTGAAAACTCATCAGATATTTAAAAACACAATACAAAATACATAAAAAAGAGTGAGAGTCCATCCCCAGATTAATTCTCAGAGGAAGGGAGATGTTTTTCTTTATACTTCGTTATTTGATAAAACAATTTTGAGGCCATCTTAGCCTTCTTTAATGTCTGAGGATGTAAAAGTATGAATAAAGGATCATATTTTGCATTTACATATTTAGTGAGAAAATCATTTAACAAATCGGACCGCAAGGTTTTGTATAAAGGACATTGTACCATAATATAATAAAGATTTTCTTCAAAACCCCTATTACACTTACATGATTCCGGTACTGAATTGGGTAAAGTTTTTCTATTGAAAAATATATATTTAGAACAAATAATTCTCATCCTTGCCCAAGTAATCATTTTCCTATCTAACGGGGTCAGCAGAAGAATTAAATAATTCTCTATAAATGCATCAATATTATTTTGTGCTAGCCAGCTAGCCTGGCGTTGGACTCTAAGAAGATCCGTTTGTTTTTCATGAGCAGACCTGAGTATTTTCTTTCTATCAAACTCCTTAAATGAGGGAGATATTGAAACTGATTTCTCCCAATCTATCCAAAAATGAAACATATCAACTCTGCCCAAAATACTCTGAATATTTTTGACCCAAAATGACCTAAAGTCTTGTTTATGCCAAGAAAGCTTTTCTTTCAGGCATAATAAAGGCAACAAATTTACCTGCTGATTAATAATTTTTAACCAATAGCCCATGGAACGTATATCAACTATTGTGGTGATGGGAACTCTATCCAATTTGGCCCTAACTATAACATTGGATGTGGCTATTAGGACCTGCAATAAAGATTTATAATAAAAGGAGACTGGAGTTTCCAACCATAAAGGAACATTATTGTTCCAAACCTCTGCTCCATATGTGAGAATAGCATTAATCTTTGCTTCACCAGCAACTAATGCTGGTAAGACCGAATGGCCTGCATATTTCCTGTTAAAGAGTAACAAAGCTTTAGCAATCAGTTTTGCCCTTATCACTTGTTCCCTCCAATGCTCTATCCAGTTTCCATTTGATACAAACTAAACCCCCAAATATGTATAAGAAGTTACCCCCTCTATAGGTTCATTGTTTAAATAAATCCTTGATTTAATTTGTTGTCCCTGTTGTGGAGTGAAGATCATAAACTTAGTTTTTTTCATATTTATTATTAAATCCAGATGTTTACATTTAGAATAAAGTTGATTTATTTTATTTTGCAAACCTTGAATGGATAAAGCAAAAATAATTAAATCATCTGCATAGGCAAGACTGTGCACTAACATATTCTTAATTTTAGGGGAATCAAGACTAGGTACATCCCTATAGGTCAAAAGAGTCAATATACAAACTAAATAAAAAGAGAGCCAAAAGGCATCCTTGTTTAACTCCTGAAGTTGTACTAAAATAATCAGTAATATTACCCTAATTGTCATATCTAATGGCCAAAGTTGTATGTGAGTATAATATAAATTGGGACCAACAAATTTAAGGGTACATGTCTATTTATTAATATCTCCCATAATTTGACTCTGTTAACAGAGTCAAATGCTGCAGAAAAATCTACAAACAAAACATACAGTTTCATTTGATGAAATGACCTATATTTTTCTATCAAATGTGCAAGAATATAAATATTATCTGTTGTAGAAAAATCCTTGTGAAAACCTGCTTGAAACATGGATAAAGGGGAGCTTACAGATGACCAATCTTGTAATTTATGTAATAAAATTTTAGCAAAGATTTTTCCACTGATATCAATGAGGCTGATTGGACGATAGTTAGATGGAGACTGAAACTGTCCTTTTTTATGAATTGGGAACTATTTTATTTCTTGTCCAAGAAGGTGGTATGAATCTCTCTCTTAAACAAATATTAAAATCATTTGTAAGAAAAACTACCCAATAATTCAAATACCTTTTATAAACTTCTCCCAGTATCAAATCAGGTCCAGGTGCTTTATTATTTGGTAGGTTCACAATAGCATCTTCCACCTCTCCAAAAGTAAACAGTAAATGTATGTATTCCCCCCCAGTGTTAAAATTATCTAACACATCACCCCCACTATTAGGATGTTTATTAAGTAATGAGATGTAATATGTTATCCAAGTTTCTTAGGGAATATATATAGGCAGTCAAAAGTTCTGATTTGCAGCCCCCTTAGATACTAAGACCCAAAAGAGCCTAGCATCACCCTCCTTAATAGCTCGATACATTACTTCCCACTGTTTAAAAAGAGGTGGCTGGGAAAGTCAGGGAGAAAAAGATAGCATTCTGGAAGTATAAGGAAACACAGAAGGAGCAGGATAGAGAGCTGTACCAGTTAAAGCAGAAGGAAGCAGGGAGGGAAGTCAGAATAGCAAAGGCCCAAACTGAGGAAAAGATAGCCAACTTGGTTATGAAGGAGGATAAAACCTTTTATAGGTACATCAGAGAGCATAGAAAGATAAAAGGAGGGATAGTGAGGCTGAATAGAATGAACGGTGAGTGGGCAGAGGGGTACAGTGAAAAAGCAGGGATACTGAACGAATATTTCTGCTCAGTGTTCACAAAAGAAGAGGGGGAAGTGCCTAATCCAATTAACAGAAGCACTCTTGATAGGGGGGTCAATCCCAGTCCTTTCACAGAAGAAAGGGTTCTGCAAGAACTCCTAAAACTGAAGGTGGACAAAGCAATGGGGCCTGATGGAATTCACCCCAGAATTCTAAAAGAATTAAGGGGGGAACTAGTGAAACCACTGGCTACTCTTTTTAATCAATCATGGGAAGATGGTGTGGTACTTGAGGACTGGAGGAAGGTGGATGTGATTCCCCTTCACAAAAGTGGGACCAAGACAGAGGCAGGAAACTACAGACCTATCAGTTTGACATTTGCTGTAGGGAAAGTGATGGAGTCACTTCTGAAGGAAAGAATTGTTGAGTACCTAGAGGCCAGTGGGGCACAGGACCCATGGCAGCATCGGTTCACAGTGGGAAGGTCATGTCAGACAAATCTAATAGATTTCTTTGACTGGGTGACCAAAGTAGTAGACCAGGGAGGGGCTGTGGACATGGCCTACCTAGACTTTAGCAAGGAATTTGACACAGTCCCACACAAAAGATTAATAGTGAAATCAACCAGCCTGGGAGTAGGTCCCAGGGTGGTAGCCTGGGTAAAACACTGGCTGGACAACAGGACACAGAAGGTAATTGTAAATGGAGTCCACTCGGAAGAAAAAGGGGTTACTAGTGGGGTACCACAGGGTTCAGTACTGGGTCCAGTCCTTTTTAATGTTTTTATAAGTGACATTGCAGAGGGACTGGAAGGAAAAGTATGCCTCTTTGCAGATGACACAAAGATCTGCAACAGGGTTGATACACAAGGAGGCGTGAAAAGGATGAAAAGGGACTTGGTAAGGTTAGAGGAATGGTCAGAAGTATGGCAGCTAGGATTCAATGCAAAGAAGTGTAAAATAATGCACCTGGGAAACAAGAACCAAGGGGAAGATTACACAATGGGAGGGTAGTAACAACAACAAAAAAGGAAAGGGACCTGGGGATAATCATATCAGATGAACTTAAGGTTAGCAAACAATGTGAGAAGGCAGTAGGGAGGGCTGGGGGTATACTGGGATGCATAGGGAGAGGCATCACCAGCAGAAAACAGGAAGTTGTTATCCCTTTGTACAGACAGTTGGTGAGACCCCATCTGGAGTACTGTGTCCAGTTCTGGAGACCCCATCTCTGCAAGGACATAGACAGGATAGAGGCAGTCCAGAAGAGGGCAACTAAAATGGTGCAGGGTCTGCAAGAGAAGCTGTATGAGGAGAGACTAAAGGAGCTTAATATGTATACCCTTGAGGAAAGAAGGGAGAGGGGGGGACATGATAGAAACTTTTAAGTATCTCAGTGGAATCAACAAAGTCCAAGAGGGTAGCATCTTTCAGAAAAATAGACATGCAAGAACAAGGGGACTCAATTTAAAGATAGAGGGTGGGCGGTTCAGGAGCAATGTGAGGAAGCATGTTTTCACAGAGAGGGTAGTGGATGCATGGAACAGCCTTCCTGAGGAGGTTGTGGGGTCTAAAACTATGGGAAAATTCAGGAATGCATGGGACAGACATAAGGCAATTCTTGTTGGGGGTAGGAAGAAATAGGCTGTTGGTTAACTAGGATCTGCGGCCTATCCTGTAGGTAGGGAAATGGGCAGACTAGATGGGCTGAGTGGTCCTTATCTGCTGACAAAGTCTATGTTTCTATCCACAACAGCTGGTAACCCCAATTCAGCTCTTAAAATATGCACTATCATGTTAGTCAATGATGCATTAGTTTCATAATCTTTAAAATACATCTCATCTAGTTTAAAAACTACCTCCTTGCCTGTGCATTTTAAATTATATGCTTCAAAATCATTCCCATCAAAATTACTATCCTCCATAACTAACAATGGGTTTAAATGGGGGGTCTTTATTAAGCTTATCTCCATTAGTTGAATTCTCTATAGAATTTGCCTTTTGTTCCACAATGAGGTTACCCATCCCCTTTCCCTGTTCTTTTATGGGTATCAGTTCCTCAATCATTGGCTTATTTTTTGCTTCAGAATTCTTTCTATTCAATGTATAATTTTCTCTGTCTACCTGTATCTCCCCTGCAATAGTGTAGCCTTTAATCCCTGCTTTATTTATATTTTCATCATTAATTTTTGTTTTATGGTTCTGTTTTCCTGGTTTATTAGTCTTAATGAGTTCATCAGCCTTAGTCTCCTTTTTCCCCCTTTTTTCTTATTTCATCCCCCCTTTTTTTACCCTTTTTGCCTTTTAGGGGCACAGGGATATTTAGGGAAGGGAATGACAAATTATGCTTTGGTTTATAAACTTCCTTTTCCTCAGATAACTGTGAGGTTTGTTGTTCAAGTGAGGCAAATCTCTCTGCACAAAAGCGTGAGAGGTTTTCCAGTGTTGTTTTAATGCCATTATATGCCTCCCAATAAGACAACCTTGGACATCACCGGATGAGCAAGGACCTTAATAGTATATTTCAATATGGTATCAGGACATTGAACAAAAAAATCTTGATCTAACTGAATATCCTGATCCTCTCTGTCCATTCTTTCAAATAGCTCATCAGGAGCACCATCCAAAATTGTATACAACGATTCTTTAAGGTTCATTATAGAACTCCTTACCTCACTTGATATCTCCAATGGACTAAATAAATTCATACCAGATGGAAAACATGAAATACCATCATCCTTATTTACATAGTCCCCTTGGCTTGCCACCTCATTTTGATGACTGGATTCTACCTCCCCAACCCAATCATCATAAAATAGAGACCCTTGGATAATCCGCTGTATTTGCATGCTCCCCCATGGTGGCACAAACTTGACCACCTACAAAATATAAAAAATGTGAACTATTCATTTTTATAAGTTCCTGAGATTTATTAAGGTTTTTTTTTTTAAATCAGTAATTTTTCCTTGACAAGCTGATTTCGCACAAATAAATGGGCTTCTAGTTACTTCCAATTCAGGAGTTATAGCATTACTATCATTAGAAATTAGTTGTTTTCCCCCCAACCTTTCCCTTATGTTCCTTTCACCTTCACTATAATGATTCTCCAACAAGTTTACCATAATATCTTGATTTGTATTGTTCAAACTATCCAGGGTGTTCTTATCCTGATTCTTATCAATCTTTATTACAAAATTTGGCTTTCTCCCATTAAGCTCTGGATTATCTTCACATGAGTCTAATCTGGAATCATCAACAAATTGCTCCTTTAAAAAGTAAGGTGAATGAGGTATTGGAATGATTCCTACCGGTTCCTTAGGGGTCAAAGCCATAATAACCAATTCCTGAGTATATATACAGCAAGTACGTGTTGTGTTCCTATTAACATTTGGCAATTGTTTCCTTTTATTTTTCCCCTTCGTAGTCTTGTTCACCATCTTACCACTACGGGTATACATAGCGTTTAAAAAAAAAAAAACCTTCGCTCTAGTTAAAAAGTTCAATCTAACCCGTTCAGTTGGGTTGAAGCTAATTTGAGCTCTATATCTTCCCTGACAAATCTACAGAGATTTAAACTATAAAGGGAATATATGGTTTATAGTATGTAACATATAATAAATATAAATACGTATATCAGACTCAAATTCTAGCTCAAACTCAGACTAAAATGTTAGAAAGTGACAAGTATATATAAACTGGTTTGCTTCAAATTCACATTACCAAGCTAATATTCAGGATTCAAGTGAGAACTCCCTAAAATGACCAGTATTAAAGTAAATTATCCTGGGCAATCAGTCTTTAGTTATATAATAAACCCGCTTACTTAAGCACAATCAGTCATATCACTTTAAACCTGGACACTAAAATATTAATAAAAATAACCTACAAACCCTTATTTAAAATAAAACACCTTTTTCTATTGTTTGCATTACCTGTGCAAATCTTCTCCGAGTGGCGCTCACGCCACTCATGCTCGCACTATGCATGAGCGCAATGTTTAAATACAAGAGCGTACCCTCCCACAGAGGCAAACCTGCTCAATTATTGGCTCACCCCTGAGCCCTGAAATTACATGCAGGTAAATGGCTTCTTGCACACACCTGGGGACTTTCCCACACTTTGACAGAGCAGTAAAATGACAAAAAAAGATAAGTTTCAGTCACTAGATTTCAGTTGTACTGCTCTCACGGTCATTTACTAAAGACAAAAGACGTCAATTAAACTGCCTGGCTGTTCAAATAGCACAGTTCTCTTTCAGCAGGCAGTACTTCAAAAGACTTTAACAGGCAGCAAATCTGGATATTTCACTCAGGCGTCCCCCAGGAAACAACAAAGCTGGTGTTCTTGCAGGGATGGTAATTTCAGTGCTATGCGTGAGTGCGATGTTTAAATACAAGAACGTACCCTCCCACAGAGGCAAACCTGCTTGATTATTGGCTCACCCCTGAGCACCGAAATTACATGCAGGTAATTAGCCTCTTGCACACACCTGGGGACTTCCCCACACTTTGACTGAGCAGTAAAATGACAAAAAAAGATAAGTTTCAGTCACTAGATTTCAGTTGGACTGTACTCACATTCATTTACTGAAGACAAAAGACGTCAATTAAACTGCCCGGCTGTTCAAATAGCACAGTTCTCTTTCGGTAGGCAGTACTTCAAAAGACTTTAACTGGCAGCCAATCTGGATATTTCTCACAGGCGTTCCCCAGGAAATAAAGCTGGTGTTCTTGCAGGGATGGTCTACTGGGGATCCACTTTGGTGGGGATGATATGCCCGGGATTAATTGGGAACAGGCACTATTGAAAGGGAAAGCGAAGGTGGATCAAAGGAATAGGTGGAAAATATCTAAATTAAAAAGGAGTTATCTTCTTAAGACCTTTTTTAGTACCTATATTTCTATATTTAAGTGCAGTTTTTTTGGTAAGGAAAAGACTTGAATCGGCATTAATGGGGTGTTTTTTAAAGGATTTTGGGGTAGTTGGTTAAATCCAATTAAAAGGAATATATTATATAAAGGAATTAAAGATGGAGGAGTCTTAATGTTGAACCCGTTTTTTTTTTTTTTAGTGGCAAGAGGACACATTTTTATATAAGAATAAACGGTGTCCACATTTGGTCAAAAGGTGGTGGGATGGAGTCTTTGATAAAATCAAACAATGAAAGATTAGTTGTGGAACAGTTCTAAAACTATCTAGGAAAGCACTTTATGAGGCAGTTTTGAGTCAGTGTTTTCTGGATTACCCATTTTCTGAGTTTTTGGTCATCCACCAATCTGCTATTTCTGAGTATATTACAGATACCAGGATTCTGAAACACATGTGGGATACAGCATGGCTTGGAATCCATGGAAGAGTGAATGTAAGAGGAAATCACAAACATAAAGCCTTGCAGAACAGGCACTGTCTGAGGGAACAGAGTATAGTAAATTTAAAACTATGGATCATTTGTGTTTTCATCGTCCATATGCTACCCAGTTTTGGGACATGGTTAAAAATGCTGGAAATATGGTCATTTTACTCCCCCCCACAACCAGAGTTATTATATTTTGGGATCCATACAGATGTTATACCAAAGGAAAGACTGAGTACTCTTAGAATCATTCATGTACACTTTTTATACTGGTTGTGGATTAGTAGACGTCACTTGGTTTTACAAAAACAGTTTATTACAGAATTAGTTATTTCACATGATGTCTATGAATTTACATAACCTGAAGTTGGAAGAGAAGTTGAGTCTTAGAGCACAATACTGCAATGGAGAATGGCAAGCTTTTGATTATATTTAGGTGGCTTAATTTCCCATTTTTTTGGTTTTAGGTTTCCTAGGAAGCTGGTTATTTTGTACTTATTTTACTGGTATGAATATTAATTCCCTGTATTTTGTGCTGTGGGGGGGGGGTGAGGTGTTCCTTTATAGTTAAAAAAGAGTGTTTTTTTCCCTACTCCTCTTGAGGTGGAGGGGAGGTATTTTAATGGGTTGCAGTAATGTGTAATTGTTTTCATTTAAAATGATGCTGCTATTCTGATCTAATATGAGATTTCCTGGGGTCAAGTACGTATCAATACTTGTTTTCTTTGGCTTTGCTGTAAGGTCTTGTTTTTGGATTTTATAGATTATTCAGGCTTAATTTTTTTTAGAGAGGAACTTTAGGAATATATGTTTGTAATACATTTTTATGTTCTTTTTTATTTGTCATTTTTATTGCTGTGCGATGTAATACTGTTAATATGATTTGTTGTTGATGTTTAAATAAAAATTCCCCTACTCGGTCTGTAGGGAGAACTGCTGCTCCACTTGATGGTCTGGTCAGCAGTCTGTGTCAGGCTGGCAAATGAGGAGGATGTGAATTTGCAGCAGTCGGAGTCTCAGTCCCTGACTCTGACTGGAAATGCTGATGGGGAAGAGCCTCAGAAGGCTGCAATAGAAAGAAGAATAAACATGTTTCCAAATAATATGGCAGGCATTGATCGGGCAGGAGATGGAACATTTAAGTGAGCATACTGTGCTTCAGGGTGGACCTCCTAAAAGAGATGGAGAACAGCTTGTGGGAAAAAAACAGTTGCAAAAACAGTGTGAGGTGCTGAATGGGAGAATATGGGACAGCTGCTGATAGCAGCGAGTCAAAGGACTGAGAGGCCGAAGTTTGCACCTCAGCTGAGCCAGGCTGACGTAGGTGTAACTACAGCAGAATGAACGCAGAAGTCTTTTCAGCTTCAAACTCAAGATGCACCATTCAATGACAAGGAGTGGTCGAAGGAAGATTCTCTGAAACAAGCTGCATGGATAGAGATGGAGGAAGGAAAGTGGGTGCCTGACCCAGTGTGGGTCGATTTCTCACAAGGTGAGCAGCCAATTCCTAAAACTGTACACAAAATGTTTGAAAGACATGAGAATGCTTCTAACATATCCAAAACTCACAAAATACTCAAACTGAGCAGCGTAGTATTATGGAGCAAAATACTGAAGAAACTGAGAGTTTGCCAGACGAGCAAGTAAGCCCAGGAGGCCCCCCTCCCTCCCAAATCAAGAGAGGAGACTGGCAGGCCCAAGGTTTTCAGATTTTTCAAAAATAATTGAGTGGAGCAAGCTCTGAGAGAAGCGCTGTTCATTTGAGGTATTGGAGTGGGCTGCAGGAACACCTGATAGACAACACGTATTGAAAATCTTTTGAAAGAATCCATGTCCTTTCAAGCATCAGACATTTATGCCCTAAATAATGCCAGGGGTTAAGATACCTTCAATGTCAGCTTTATAACTTTTTCTGACTTGGATTCTTTCTGGAGGAAATATGAAATGTTTAAGACTTTATCTCTGTGGACTCCGTTTTGGGCTATACTGTTAACCTCACCATTATATAAAACAACAAATGTGATGTTTAGAAATGAGGGGGTAAATGTAGGAGATATTTCCTTTTGGTTAGAGAAAAAATGTCAGGTTCTGGGACTGCCAGAGGCCATTTTTGATGCAGAGGGAATACAGATAGGGAGTTGGAGGTTCAAAGTTATTCTAAACATCAATGGAAATGAAATTCTGCACATTCCAAACAGTTTTTTCTTAGGAAAAGATCAGGGATTGGTTTTCTACTTTGGACAATTGAAGCCTGTTATAAATGGTATCCTCTGAGGAGGGAGCATGGGGAAGGACACTGTCCATAACGGTGACCCAGTCCTCAGTGAATCCCTCATGGCGATGGGAGGGTAGGGCTGCCAGATGGGGAGGTCAGCAAAAATAGTGACAGGATTTCACTATATGTATGTATGTGGGGGGGAGTGAGCATGCCAAATGTGGGCTTAGAGGGGATGGAAGAGCTGTAGCGGTGGCACTGTGGTCTGCTGCTGAGCTGCATTGTGGTGTCAGGGTTGGTCTGCAGCTGTGGCGGGTGTGGTACCGAGTTCAGGTCAGAGTGCTGGTGTAATTTTATTGCGCCTAGCCCAAACCTTTAATTTTTTTATTTTTTAATGTTTTCACCACCCCCCACCAACATGCACCCCCTGGAGTTGAAAATCCTTTAGTAGAGGTGTTTGGGTGGGCAGCCCCCCACAAAAAGCATAAAAAAGTAAGTCCCTGGTGCTGTTTTCCTGTGCACCAGGGTGTCAGAGTGCCAAAAATGTTTTCAGCACTCTAGACTTCTTGATAACAGCGATCACCTTTAGGCTTTTGCCGTTATCACATAAACCCATATTAAAGCTGGGCAGTAAAAGAAGAAGAAGAAGAAGCATTTATATAGCACTTTTCATACATCCAAAGCACTTTACAAGCAATGCTAGACTGGTAGTGAAGTGACTGAATGTGTGGTGGCGGCCATATCGCACACCATCACCTACACACAGCCTGGATAATTGCATGAACCGGTTTATGGGAAGGGGAATGTTGGCCAGGACACCGGGAATGTTCCCTACTCTTTGAGAAGAGTGCCCTGGGTTCTTTTACTTCCACCTGGGCACCCACCAGGACAACACCAGGATGGGCAGAAGGGACCTCAGTTTAACGTCTCATCTGAAGGACACCTTAGAAGCACTTGTGATAGAGTGATATGTGTTTTGTGGTAGTTCAGTATGTAGAAACCTTTTTAAATGTAACCTATGTGAGGAGCTAGGCCACTCATACCATCAATGCCCCTAGGCTGGTCAGAAAAGGCAAGGAGGACTAAATCAGGAAATCAGGAAACTTTAGTTACTGAGGCTGAAGAATGACACAGGCCTACAAAGCCAGAGCAGGGCAACAGGAGGATCCTCAAGAAGAACCCCCCATCTCCCCCTCCCTCAGCACCTGCATATCCAGAAACAAATACACAATCACCTGCACAAGATGCAGGAGGATATAGCAAATATGTGTAGTGCTGGACAGGAAAAGGATAAAATGCCACCTCCACTACCAGAGTATAGTTTCTTTATAGCAAAAAGGGTAACGAGATATGCTAGCAAATGTAAAGGTCCTACAGGCCCTGTGACTACTCAAAATTCTTTTCAAGTTCTTCAGAATTCAGAGGGAGATTCAGAATCTGATGTGTCCTTCCTTTCTGGCATAGTGTCAGAAATGGAGTGTGAGGATGAATCTTGTTTAGAAGTGAGAGAAACTAAGAGAAAGGAAGGGAGGAAAAGGAAAAAAGATGAAGAAAGTGTGTAGCTTAACAATACCAACATGAATGGCTACCCTGAGGTTAGTTTCCTTTAATGCTTGTAGCATTACAAATCATAAAAAGTGGGTAGTATTTTTGTTTTGTTTTTTAAGCTTTCTCACTGAATATTTTGTTTTTACAGGAAACTAGGCTTAGTTCTCAGGGTGATGTTATGCTGGTCATGGGGACCTTCCCATTGGATCTTTGGAGAGAATGGTATGGATGGAATTGGAATAATTTTCAGATATCCCCATGTGCAAGTACAAAGACTGGTAGACGTTTTACCAGGGAGGGGATTAGTAGTAGATTGTGTGTATAAAGGCTTTTACTTATGCCTTATAAATACCCATGCACCCCAGGCTAAAAGCTTAAGAATCAATTTGTTTAATAACATTAAACCACATTTACTTACAAACAGAATGGTGATATAGGTGGGAGTGGGGGCATGAATTATAGCCTGGTTGTTAAAATCAAGGATAATATACAAAAAAAAATATTGCGACACTCATCTATTAAAGGATATAATGCATACTGCTAAATTGCAAGATGTTTATAGAAAGCTACACACAGAAGGTAGTGCTACATACACAAGAAGTGCGTATGCCACTAGAATAGATTACTTTTTCATTTCCAAATATCTTACAGTAAATCACTACCAGCTGAACTATAGTGAATTTTAAGATCATTGCATTTTAGAATGTAATATACAGATGAAAGACGTCCCCCCCCTTTATTGATGGAAGTTAAAATCCTCTCAGTTAGAACAATTGGAAATAAAAAAAAAAAACAAATAACCAGCTTCCCCTTTTTCCCATAGGGAAACCGTGGTGTAATTTGCCATCATAAAGGAGTGTTTATAACGGCAGATGTGCATGGTTTCCCTTGCTTTGTGCATGCTCACGCAGCAGCACCACCACTCAAGATGGCCGACTGCTTTAATCTCTCCCAAAACAGCACCACCACCACCAGAAGAACTCAGTGGTAAGTTTTTTTTTAATCCCTACACAGTGAAAACCTCACAAACCAGGACAAATCAGAATGTTTTAAAATATGCTGATTCAGATCAGCACCTGAGAGGCCACACTGCAGATGCACCGGAAGCTTTTCATTTTATATAATTGCTGAGGCAAAAAAGGGAAACCCAGCAATTATATAAAATAAAATATGGGTTGGATCTGTGTCAAACTCGATTTTACAAACACCCTCATTGTGGGATGCTTTTCATAAACCCCTCGGGCTTTGCCCTCAGGGTTTATGTAGCATCCCACAACTTGAGCGTGTATAAAGTCTTATTACACACTCTGACCCATACTTTATTCTCTATATAGTGCACCTATTTCACTACAGGAAATCTGTATCTGATTTTTATGATGATTGATCCTCATGGTGGTACGACACCAAAAAAGACATTAAACATTACTTTATGGAATTAGGCAAGACACAAGGAAACAAAGAGTATCTAAAGTATTTAGGCCTTAGAGATCAGTTTTATAAAGTTATGTCTTTACCAAATGTTTCAGACACCAGAATTAAGTCAAATGAGATATTTTCAGTATGATAGAACAACATCATTATATGCTGAATTTAAATATGGAATGATACATCTGCCCAGTTCCGATCCATATAAAGCTTAAAAACATACAGTAGAGCATAAAGTAATGGAAGGGTTATATGATAGTACCGGTTGCTTGAGAAATATAGGTGTAAAAAGGCTTGAGATTATTTCACACATGGTTAGTAGTACTCTGGGGAAGCATTTCAAACAACAGAGCACCTGGGAGGTGTTGGTGACAAGTCACCTTCCAACACTACCAGAAGAGAAAGTTAAGGAAATAGGAGGCTCCATTTTATTATGTGAAGTACAAGAGGCAATCTCAAAATTAAGACCAGGAGTATCGCCAGGAAAGGATGGTTTAACGTGAGTTTTTTAGAACTTTTAAGAAAGCATTTAACAGAAATTTTGGTGGAAGTTTATAATGAAATGCTACTCGAAGGAAATGTTCTGCAGGATTTCACAAGTGCTGCAATTATTTGCCTGTATAAAGAGGGAGATAAAAATGTATAAGTAACAGAAGACCCATTAGTCTCCTAAACACTGACTATAAAATGTTATCTACTATCCTATGCAAAAGACTACAGATGGCAGCAGTACAGCTCATTCACCCATTCTTGTTCTATCCCTCAAAGGAACATACAACAAAATCTGAGTATTTTAAGGGACATTTGTGAATATGGTAAACAAAGGAAATGACAAGGTCTTCCAATACAATTGGATCAAACAAAAGCATTTGATAATGTGTCTCGTGCCTTTTTTTTTGACTGCATTAAAGGAATATGGTATCCCACAAGTCTTGATTGGTTGGATTCAATTAATATATAAAAATGCAGTAGCAATTCCCTCTACCAATGGTTTAAAGGGGACCCAATTGGTTTAAAAAGGGGAGTAAGACAAGGGTGCCCCCTATTATACAGTTTTTGTTTAGACACCATCATAAGGGAAATTTTAAATGAGGAATCTATAATTGGCACTTCACCAGGGTTAAATATTGTATAGCACCACAGAAAATAACAACATACTTGGATGACGTTCATCTTGTTGTTAAAAATGAACAATCAGAGGTAAGACCCTTACCAGTCTTTGAAGATTTTACAGCCATAACAGGAATCATATGAATCATAGGATTCATAGGAATATACTGAGCTGGATGGACTTGCATCCTATATGCTCACCACTATCTTCTAATTTCTAATCTGGTGCATATACCTGTCCCATTTAGATTTAAACTCAGCAATAGACTGACTAGCCACAACCTCCAGTGGCAATGCATTCCAAGCATGCACCACCCTTTGATTAAACCAGCATGTAGTTTGCACTTCATTACTTTTAGAGGCTGTTAACTGCATTGGGTGGGACCTAGTTTTGTACATACTATTGTTTAATTTTAACCCTGTAGCATCCCATAGATCATCATTTTGCCAAGCGCTATAAACCAAGGAGATAGAATAAATTATCAAAAGAGTAAGGCGATAGAATTAGGTGGAGATTCCCCCATATCAAAGATTGTGCAAGTGAAAGTGTCTAATCAACAAATATAAATATTAAACATATTTTTTGCAGAGGGATATTTGGCTACCATAAACTGGGAAGAAAAATTAAAAACAGGAGAAATGAGAGATTCGCAGTAGAAGTCTTGGTCTTCTGTAAAGAAGAAATGGGTCATGATAGAGAAAAAAAGTTTAATTCCTATTTTTCTGTACATTGCTCATGTATACCCCATCCCAATTACATTAGAAACAAAACTTTTTAGTTGCTTCTTCCAAATGATTTGGGGAAGCAGATTGAACCCTGTCAAAAGGGATTTTCATATCTTGTTGTCAATCAAGGTGGTTTGGGAATGTTAAATCCCTTGGTATTTTTTCATTCGTTTTTCAATGTCTCATCCCTCAGTACAAGGGGAGCATCACAATGTATATGGGACACATGGACTCAAGGCCATATTCAACATTTTTTAGATCAGTGGGAAGAAAGCATTCCTAGGTTGCCTGCTTCTTGGCAAATACCAGACTTTGCTAATTCTACCATTAAGAAATTAAAAATGTGGAAATTAACTAAGCATGAGGTATTAACTTTGCGAAGGAAATCAATATATATGAAGATAATGGAAATAAATCATGCAGTGCATATAGATTTTCCTAGATCTCTTCCCACTAAAAGACAGTACACTTTAAACATATTATAAGACAGGAGAATACTGGTTCACATGTGGGACATACAGTGGTTGAGCTGTCATGGAAAACTAAGGATAAATCGGAACTGGAAACATAAACCCATCACTGAAAGACAATGCCTACAACCAGGGTGGTAATGGAAAGAAGGAGACATTAGAACACTTTTTTCTTTCAGTTCTTTTGCAACTCAGTTTTGGGCAAACTTGGCCACTAGATGGCAGTGGAGCCCAGAAAAGTATATTTTTATTATTTAGTTGTTTAACCAGGTATAGCACACTAAGCTGAAAGCTTTTTTACAGGAGCAACCTGGGAGCACAAGTGACTTGCTCAGGGTCACACAGTATGCAAGTGGAAACTGTGGGATTCAAACCCAGGTCAGGTCTGCTGGATGTCACCAAATTTGCAGCTCAGAGCCTTAGACCACTGCACTATACTGCCTTCTAATGCAATATGAATGTTTAGTTTTAGGGGGATATTCAGGAATCTATTCTCAATATAACCCGAGTACATTAAATGTGATTTATTTCCTGCATCAAATAGTATATGTGGCAGGCTAGATGCCAGTTTTCCTTGCAGCATGTCTATACTCCAAATTTAGTAATACTGAAGCAAATTGAGGCAGCTCTAAAAGAAGTGAAGCAGAAAGAAAAAGCACAATTTGACAGGGGGAAATTCACTTTATTGTGGAACAACATTCATTGGGTAACCTAAATTAGTAGACAGACAATGACAATGATTTTTTTTCCTCAAAGTGTATATAAATGAGCCGATTATTATTTCTTTATAAAACTGTAATCTGGGTTTACACATGAAATATGAGGTGATTGTGTTGTTGTTTGATGTTTTTTTCTGTTTTTTCATTTGGAATTTCATCACTGATGTAATGTATTTTCTTGTAATAAAAATGCCCCTTTTCTGCTGTAGGGGAGACCCTTGGCCATTTGGCTGTCAGCCAAGATGGCCACCAGAGAAGCTGCATGAATGGATGCAATGGAAGTCAGGGAGTATGTCTCCTCCCTGGCTTCAAACATGCAAGAGGCAGACCAGGGAGATCCCGAAAGAAAGAAACCAGATATGGAAATTATTAACCAACTGGAAGAAACACCTCATGTTTCTGGGTTGCCTCTGCAAGAGGATGAAGCCAGAAAAATGGCAGAGTCTGTCTGGGATTCAATTTCAGTGCTAGAAAGCAAGCAACAGCAGCTCTTTGATTTACTTGCCAAAACTGAAGATGCGATTTGTAATAAAAAATTACAGCAGGGCACAGGAGTACCGCAGTAAGAAGCAGACTGAGAATCTGATAGCAGAACAGCTGATTTTGACACCAGATGACACATGAGCATCAAATTCTCCTATAGCAGACAAGACACCAGCAGAGGTAAAGGATACCTCAGATATCTAGCTAGGGAATGACTTGGAGCAAAATGAAACTAATGTTTTTTGGGACAGTGTGAGTACCTCTAAAGACCCTTTAATAAACAAACTGACTTCTGTACATGAGCCATTGCTGCAACTGGTGGCATATGAAAATGCACCATAATTACAAGACTGTAAAAACAAAAGGAAAATCTTAGGTTTAAGTAGACAAAGGGTAGGGACAGCAGATACTTCCATGGACTGATCTGCAGACACTGCTCTACAAAATGCAGGATGGCTTAAAACAGAGAAAGGAAAATTGGTACCAGACAATTCTTTTTTTTTTTAATTCAAAGTTTATTAAGCTTTTACATGAATATACATCATACATGGTGTATATTGAGTGGATTCAGACATGTAAATAACGGAAATAAAAATATCCCCCCATCTCTTTTTCTCTTCCCTCCTCCTCCTGCTTGAGGTGCCAATAATATTTTAAATTCCAAAGTTAGTGGAGGATATGGAGGATTTGAAACTAATTTGGATTAGTTGGTTAGGAAACTATCTCTACATCTTATAAGGTATACAAGACATGTAAACTTTCCAATCTCTTTCTGTAGACTCCCATATGGTTGGTAAGACTAGCCATCATTTTCTCAAACTATAGATTATAAAAAAGCTCCTGCATCCATTCTGTGTATCAAGGGGGAAGAGAGTCCCTCCAGTGCATTAGGACTATTTTCTTAACAAACATGGCAATCAACATGATATGATAATTTCTGACCATAAATGGAAAACCTTTGAAATCCCCTAGCAGGCAAACCTCTGGAGTAAAGTAATCCTGTAGGCCCAGTAGGAGATCCATCTTGGTTTTAATAAGGTCCCACAGTGGTGTAAAACTGGCACATTTCCAAAACAAGTGGAACAGGGTACCTGAACCATTATTACATCTGTTACACATTGGGGTCTCTGCCCTTCCCATTCTATTCGATTTATATGGTGTCAAATACATGTCATTAAGGAATTGCATTGCATTAATCATAATCTGTTTTGTGTAATTAGTTTATGGCAGGTTTCCCAGATTTTGGGCCAACTGGAGGATAATTTAGGGAATAGATTGTTCCAATAGTTGGGAATGCCTTCCACTTTTGGGAAGACCAGCAGATAGAGGAGGGTATATAATGAGGAGACAGTATCTAGGGCTAAGGACAAGATTCTGCTTGTGGGAACCCAATCACAGGGGTCATCTGGAAGGACTGCGTTTCTATAATATGCTATAAGCATATGGCGGATCTGAAATATTTGAAATGCCCATTTGTTGGCAAGACCGAATTTTGCCATTAGTTCTGTGATGGATAACCATTCCTGACTTTGACTACGGAAATCTCGAGTCATGCAGTGTTGAATGGGAGGAATCCAATTGCCAATAATTAGCTTCCCTCCCAATTTGAAGTTAAGATTTTGGAAAATGGGTTGGGAAAGGTCATAGGTGTTTTCATATCTTAAGGTGGAACATAGCTGTGTATGTGTATGCACTGAGTGGCCCACCAGGTTATGAAGGAGGGTAGATGGTAATTTTTTGTCTTTCAGGAAAAGTAGGGCTGCAGGGTTTATCCCAGTTGAGGCTATAAAGTCCTTTTCAATTGTAAGCCAGGAGGGGACATAATTCAATGGGTCTAAGGGGGTGGAAGGAGCTGCCCAATGGAGATATTTACTTAGGTGGCTGGCCCAGTGATACAGACTGAAATGAGGAAATTTTTGTCCTCCCAGCGATTTAGGGGCAGCCAGTTTGTAGAATGCTTGCCTTGTGGGCTTTCCTTTCCAAAGAAAATCAGATAAGCTGGAGAAGATGTGCTTAAATCAGGCTTTGCAAAGCCATAAATTTAAAAGGTTCAGAGGGTAAAAGATGCATGGAAGAATGTTCACCTTAATGATGTTCACTCAGCCCCATAGGGTTAGAGGGAGATCTTGCCACCATTTTAAATCTTGCTGTACTTTTTTGTTCGGGTCATCTACAGTAGATTCAACTTATGCAGCTGGGTGTCACTGGTTGACAGGCATAAGCCTACATATTTTATAGCTTTGGGAGCCCAGTTGAGTCCCAAATCCAAAATGTCCTGTTTATGTACCTTAAGGATTAGTGAGAAGACTGATGATTTTCCGGTGTTGCTCTTATAATTAGAGAGGGAACCAAATTCCTGAGCTAAGTGTAATAAATTTTGTATGGAGGATTTGACTTGTGTGATATGTAACAGATGTCATTGGCACATACCACTATCTTAGTACTGGTTGACCCTAATTATATCTCAGGGAATGTCTGTATAGACAGTATAAGGGGCTCTAGGTATAAGTTGAATAGCAAGAGGGATGGGGCATCCTTGTTTAGTTCTGGCTTCCAAAGGGAAACCGGAAGAAAGAATCCCATTTCAAAAGACACATGCAGTGAGGGCTGAATATAGGACTTGCAGCCATGATATGAATTTAGGGGGAAAATGAAATCTGTGAGGGGTCCTGAATAAGAACTGCAAGTCTACTCTATCAAAGGCCTTCTCCACATCCAGAAAGACCAGTGCCATGGCATGAGGGGCATCCCTGGACATGGAGAAGATGTGAGACGGGTGACAGAGTTGATCTACGGAGACCCTACCCTTAGTGAATCCAACTTGGTAGGAGCTAATGAGGGAGGGGAGTACCTGTTCCAATCTATGAGCTAATAATTTGGCAAGGATTTTTAGGTCACAATTAAGTAGGGATACATGACGGTAATTGGACACTTGTGTCCGATCCCTTCCAGGTTTAGGGAGGATGACAATCATTGCCTCCAGTACCCTGGGGTCTAAATCTTCCTCATTCAGCATACTTCAGAAAACTGCAAGCTGCCATGGGGCTAACTGAGGTGCAAACTTCTTATACAAATTGGGTGAGTAGCTGTACGGTCTGGGAGCTTTGTCTGATGGGGAGGTCTTTGATAGTTTGTATACAGTAGTAGCCACAGACATTGACAGACATTGGCAGCTATTTCCAGATATTTTTATGAAATTTCTGAAGAGTTTCTGTCTGCTGCCCCTACTGTGGAAATGCAGAAAGCAGGAGATAGTTCTGGAAATATCACAGAAATTTCGTGAAAAAGCTGGCAGTGTCTTTGGCTACTACTGTAATGTTCATTTCCGTAAAAGGTGCAGATAGAACTTCAATTTAAGTGGGAGTGAGACTGGGGAGAGGGAGACCCTCTAGGGAGGGTCAACTTTCTGTCAGGATGGGCGGTTGGGCATTCGAGCATATAACTGCTTAGAGTACAGTTAAAATTCTTTGAGTATATCTTTAGCATGGGGTAAAGGTGGTCTTTGGAGGTAATTTTGTATTGCCATAATACATTTTGATGATTCAAATTTTTAAGCTGGAGGGTCAAAAGCCATCCAGCCTTTTGCCCCTTGTTCAGTTTAATTAGCCTTTGATTTTAAAATTGCCCGCTCAGTCTTTTCTCTGAGTAGTTTAGAATAATTATCCTGTAGTTTTATGAGAGCCTCTTTCTCCAGATCCGAGGTTCTCGTGGATAGGTATTTCTCTTTTTCACTAATTCGATCTAGCAGAATTTTAGCCTCCTGGGTTTCTTTTCATTTCTTGATTACTGACCATTTAATAAATTCTCTCCAAGGAAACATTTTAGTGCACCCCACTCAGTGGATGTGGAGTGTGTGGTGCCCCAATTATTAAGTTTAAAGGATTCTAGGGAGGCAAGTACATGATCCATAACTTTTTTTCCTTTAATATTTGGTTATTAAGTCTCCATTGTTTATCTGAGCCCCAATTTAAAGACAGGGAAAGGAAACAAGTCACTTCGGAGTGATCTGAACCCAGAGCCTGGTTCAGTTCTGCTGGCCATTAGCCCATGTAGGGTACCAGATAAATAGAAACATAGAAACATAGAAGTTGATGGAAGATAAGGACCACAAGGCCCATCCAGTCTGCCCATTTCTTTTTCTACCTTACAAATGTGCCATATGCCTTTGCTCTGTCAGTGGCCTATCTATTCATACTCATCTGTATTGCTCCCTTATGCCTATCCCATGCCTGTTTGAAGCCCTGCACTGTATTCATAGCCACCACTTCATGAAGTAGGCCATCCCATGCATCCACCATCCTTTCTGTGAAAAAGAATTTCCTCACATTACCCCTTAATCGGCCTCCCTCTAATCTCATGCTGTGTCCTCTTGTCCCACTATTTTTCTTAGATTTAAACATGTTATACTCTTTTACCTTCTTAATGCCCTTAAGGTGTTTGAATGTCTCGATCGTATCACCTCTCTCTCTCCTTTGCTCAAGGGTATACATATTGAGCTCTGTTAATCTGTCTTCATATGTTTTCTGATGCAGTCCCTGCACCATTTTGGTTGCCCTTCTCTGGACTGCCTCAATTTGGTTAATGTCCTTGTGAAGGTGTGGCCTCCAATACTGCACGCAGTACTCCAGATGGGCCTAACCAGAGTCTTGTAAAGAGGGATTATTACCTCCCTCTTCAACTTGTGATACCCCTACTAATACACCCTCACATCCCCCTAGCCTCACTTACTGCTTTAGAGGTCTGCTTGGATGATTTCAGGTCATTGGTGATGATGATGCCCACGTCACTTTCTTTCTTTGTGACTACCAGCAACTCCCCTCCCAGCCTATAAGTGGCTTCAGGGTTTCTCATCCCTATGTGCATGATCTTGCACTTCTTTGCATTAAATCCCAGTTGCCAATCTTCTGACAATTTTGCTAGTTTATCCAGATCTCTTCTCATTCTGCCCACCCCATCTGGATCATCTACTCTGTTGCAGATCTTGGTGTCATCTGCAAACAGACAAGCCTTACCCTCTAGTCCATCTGCAATGTCACTGATGAAGATAGTGAAGAGGACTGGCCCCAGGACTGATCCCTGGGGTACCCCACTTGTGACTTGCATCTCTTTTAACTGTGTACCATTTATCCACCACTCTCTGTTTTCTGCCCGTCAACCAGTTTGCCACCCAGTTGACCAACTTCTGACCCACCTGAGCCTACCCAGCTTAAACATAGAATCATAGACTTTGGTGGCAGATAGGGACCGCTTGGCCCATCTAGTCTGCCCATTTCCCTACCTACAGGATAGGCAGCAGATCCTAGTTAACCAACAGCCTATTTCTTCCTACCCCCCACAAGAATTGCCTTGTGTCTGTCCCATGCATTCTTGAATTCTCCCACAGTTTTAGACCTCACAACCTCTTCAGGAAGGCTGTTCCATGCATCCACTACTCTCTTTGTGAAATAATACTACCTCATGTTGCCCCTGAACTGCCCCCCATCTTTAAATTGTGTCCCCTTGTTTTTGCACATCTCTTTTTCTGAAAGGTGCTACCCTCTTGGACTTTGTTGATTCCACTGAGGTACTTACAAGTTTCTATCATGTCCCCCCCTCTCCCTTCTTTCCTCAAGGGTATACATACTAAGCTCCTTTAGTTTATCCTCATACGGCTTCTCTTGCAGACCCTGCACCATTTTGGTTGCCCTCCTCTGGACTGCCTCTATACTGTCTATCTTCTTGCGGAGATGGGGTCTCCAGAACTGGACGCAGTACTCCAGATGGGGTCTCACCAACTGTCTGTACAGAGGGATAACAACTTCCTGTTTTCTGCTGCTGATGCCTCTCTCTATGCATCCCAGTATATCCCCAGCCCTCCCTACTGCCTTCTCACATTGCTTGCTAACCTTAAGGTCATCTAATAAGATTACCCCAGGTCCCTTTCCTTTTTTGTTGTTGTTGTTACTACCTCCCCCTCATTGTGTATTCTTCCCCTGGGTTCTTGTTTCCCAGGTGCATTATTTTGCACTTCTTTGCATTGAATCCTAGCTGCCATACTTCTGACCATTCCTCCAACCTTGCCAAGTCCCTTCTCATCCTTTCCACACCTCCTTGTGTATCAACCCTGTTGCAGATCTTTGTGTCATCTGCAAAAAGGCATACTTTTCCTTCCAGTCCCTCTGCAATGTCACTTATGAAGACATTAAAAAGGACTGGACCCAATGCTGAACCCTGTGGTACCCCACTAGTAACCCCTCTTTCTTCAGAGTGGATTCCATTTACAATTACATTCTGTGTCCTGTTGTCCAGACAATGCTTTACCCTGGCTACCACCCAGGGACCCACTCCTAGGCTGGTTAATTTGACTATTAATCTTTTGTGTGGGACTGTGTCAAATGCCTTCATAAAGTCTAGGTAGGCCATGTCCACAGCCCCTTCCTGGTCTACTACTTTGGTCACCCAGTCAAAGAAATCTATTAGATTCACTGACATGACCTTCCCACTGTGAACCCATGCTGCCTTGGGTCCTGTGCTCCACTGGCCTCTAGGCACTCAACTATTCTTTCCTTCAAAAGTGACTCCATCACTTTCCCTACCACAGAGGTGAAACTGACAGGTCTATAATTTCCTGCCTCTGTCTTGGTCCCACTTTTGTGAAGGGGAATTACATCCACCTTCCTCCAGTCCTCGGTACCACACCATCCTCCCATGATTTATTAAAAGAGTAGCCAGTGATTTCACTAGTTCCTCCCTTAATTCTTTTAGAATTCTGGAGTGAATTCCATCAGGACCCATTGCTTTGTCCACCTTCAGTTTCGGAGTTCTTGCAGAACCCTTTCTTCTGTGAAAGGACAGGGATCGACCCCCCTATCAAGAGTGCTTCTGTTAATTGGATTAGGCACTTCCCCCTCCTCTTTTGTGAAAACTGAGCAGAAATATTCATTCAGTATCCCTGCTTTTTCACTGTCCCCCTCTGCCCACCCACTGTTCATTCTATTCAGCCTCACTATCCCTCCCTTTGTCTTTCTATGCTCGCTGATGTACCTATAAAAGGTTTTATCCCCCTTCTTAACCGAGTTGGCTATCCTTTCCTCAGTTTGGGCCTTTCCTAGTCTGACTTCCTTCCCTGCTTCCTTCTGCCTTAACTGGTACAGCTCTCTCTCCTGCTTTTTCTGTGTTTCCTTATACTTCCGGAATGCTATATTTTTCTTCCTGACTTTTACAGCCACCTCTTTTGAGACCCACAGTGGCTTTTTCTTTCATTATGATTTGTTGATTTGCTTCACACAAAGGCTTGTTGCCTCTGTGATGGAAGTTTTGATGATTCCCCATTGTTGCCTCACATCTCCTTCTAGCCTATTTGCTAGTGCTTTTCTGAGGCACTCTTCCCATCTTGCCAAAGTCAGCCCTCCGGAAGTCCAGTACCCTCACCTTTGTATGGCTTGACTATGTAGCTGAGTTTAATGTGAACCACACTGTTTGATGGTCACTTGTTCCCAGATGGCAACCCACTTCTAAATCTGAGATCCTCTCACTGCCACTGTTTGAGAGTATGAGGTCTAAGATTGCTCCCTCATGAGTGGGTTCCAAAACTAGCTGCCTGAGGCCTGCCACCTGTAGGGCATCAAGAATGGCCCTGCTCTTTGATGTGGCTTCAGCAAATGTGCTCCAGTTAACATCTGGCATATTCAGGTCTCCCATCAACAGTATCTCCCCTTTTTCTGCCATACTAAGAATGCCTTCTATCATATCCTTGTCCATTCCCCCACTGACATGGGGGTCTGTACATAACCCCTGTGCAGATTGTGGTGCCTTTTCCAGTCTCCAAGGTGGCCCACAGTGCCTGCTCTCCTTCCTGTTTACTCTTTTGTTCAGTTGCTTTTATCCCTTCCTTTACTTAGAGAGCTACTCCTCCCTCTCTTCTTCCTTACCTGTCTCTCCTGTAGGTTATATACCCTGGTATGTTAACATCCCAGTCATGGTTCGCTGTGTACCATGTTTCTTTGACTGCTACAATATCCAGGCATTCCTCTTCCATCAAGGCCACCAGCTCAGGGAGCTTGTTGCCCAGACTACGGGCATTGATACTCATTATCCTCCATTTCCTGATGGACTTACACCTTTTTGCCCAATCCCTGTCCTTCTTGCCTTTGTCACTTTCTCCATTTACCCTTGCCCTTCTCCCTATCGACACCTCTTTGTTGGTGTTTACCTCACTTACTACCGTGATTTTTGGGGGGGCTAGGATTTCCCTACTCCTTTCCAGTGCCTCCCACCTTGGCTAGTTTAAATGCTTGCCAATGAAGCATTTAAACCTATCACCTAGGATCCTGGTTTTCTTCCTGGACAGATGCAGCCCATCATGCCAGTATAGGCTTGCATCACTCCAGGTGGACCCCCAGTCCCCAATGAAGCCAAATGCCTGAGCTCCACACCATTATTCCAACCACTGATTGAATTCCATGGTGTGGAACACTCTAGCCTCTCCTATGCTATAGATGGGCAGCACCTCCAAGAAGGTTACCGTGCGTGCTACTTGTCTAAGGCCCCTCCCCAATTCCATAAACTCTTCCTGCACTTCTCTAATCCCTTTTTTAGCCAGGTCATTTGTCCCTAGGTGGACAATGACATCCAGCTCCCTCCCCTGTGCAGATGCTCCAGAAATCCTGAGGATTTGCCCCCTGTCCCTACAAGCCATGGTGCCAGGCAGGCACCTTACCTCCCTCTCCCCTTCCTCCCCCAGTTCTACCTTCCTAAGAATGGAGTCACCCACCAGGAGTTGTTTCCATTGCCTGTGGGATCCCCTGCCACCCTCCTGTGGGTCTTCTTTGTGGAGGTTCCCAGCATCCTCCTTGGTCTCCACTGCGGATGCCTCCATAGAGGAACCATACTTTGCCAGAATGACATAGGAATTGTGGAGAGGTACAACTGTAGGGATGCACCTCTGTTCCACCACCCTCACCCTCCCTGAGCCCACTGTGGTCCAACCACTCCTCTTTCTTGGCAACCTCTGAGGCAACGGCAGTGGCACAGGTAGTCCCTGGATGGAAGAGAAGGTCCCACAAATCCTGGCCAACTCAGCCTGGAGATGAGCAACCTCCTCCCTCAGCCCAGAGGAGTGCCTGCAGATGGGACAACACTGCATCCTCCAGAACATCTCCTGGATGACTGCTGCTCCACAGCGACTGCACTGCACCACTCTTATCATGTCTTATTTCTGGTCCTTTAACTGTTTGCAATCCTTACTCTTTCTTCTGTTTTTTTCTTTCTCTCCTTACTTTCTGCCTGTGTGCACTTTAAGCTCCTGATTGTCCTGTTCTGAGACAAGAATATCCTATATTTCTCAGTAGATCCCTTACTTGCTCAGAGGCAGACCTCCAGCAGCTAGAGGGGGTCGGAGAGCTACTCTTTCCCTTCTAGGATGGTGGTTCTTTGGTGGCTCTATGATCACTCACTTCCTGCTCCCAAACAGGAAGTTCCTGTTGTCAGTCAAATCCTGTGCCTATAAAAGTAGAACTAGCTTTGGGTGGGAGAGTGGAGGGAAGGGAAGAAGGGCAATATAGATATCTTCTATGTGGAACAGTGTTGAAAGCTTTGCTGAAGTCACAGTAGGTGACATCAGCTGCTCCACCTTGGTCCACCACTCTGGTTATCCAGTCAAAGAAATCTATGAGATTAGTTTGACAGGACCTTCCTTTTGTAAATCCATGCTGTCTTGGATCCTGTGCCCCTATGGATTCCAGGTGTTGCACTATCCTTTCATTAAGGAGTGCCTCCATAATCTTTCCCACTACTGAGCAAGACTGACTGGTCTGTAGTTCCCTGCCTCCTCCCTGCTACCACTCTTGTGAAGCAGGATCTAATGAACCCTTCTCCAGTCTTCTGATCCTAAAATACTGCAGTTCATTAGGGATACAGAAAGACCAAGTAAAGAATGTAACATATGACTGGATGATGAGAAAGCTTCTATATCAACAGGTTCACCTGAAAAAACAAATATAATACAAACTAATGAAAATTTAAGTGGAAATGTGGAACAATCACAAGGTTTTTCTGATATAATGTTTTTTCTGATTTATTTACCCCAAGGGGAGAACCAGCACCAAGAAGAAACACAGTGAGGTTAATATACAAAGCAGGTTTGGAGTACCCCTTGGACAAAGTATACATAGCCAGAACGCTACTAAAAGACTCAATGAGACTTTTTTTCTTCAGAAATCTGTGTATTAATTCATACAAGAGACACAAGCTATGATATCAGTTTTAAATATGTGACAGGACTGGAAAGATTTGGGGCAAAGTATAATGTCATGCATAAGAATTCATTATGGAGTCTTTTTTTGGCAGTACCTAGAGTATAACAAAACCGATGATAAAAACATAAAAACCATAAATATCTTGTTTAAAAATAAAGGAATAAATATTTATGATGTTTTATTGTGGCTTAAACAATGACAGGAGTTGCTTGGCACCCCAACACCTATAATAGACTCTGAATAAATTTGGAAGAGAGGGTGGAAGGTGCAGGTGAAACTTAAGCAGACAGATTTGGGGATTTCATGTTTACCAGGGAGTTTTTTTCTAGGTAGAGACCGAGGCGCATTGCTCTACATAGGACAGCCAAAATCAAGTTTTAAATGTGGATCCAGAAGCCATTTAAGTAATGCCTGTGACAGTATTAAGCATAGTAACTGCTTTATTTATTTTATTTATTTTGCTTTTGGTGACCGGGTAAGTGCACTAGGCAAACAATGCCTATTTTCAGGCACAACCCAGGAGAGAACAGTTTACATACAAACAATAAACATGTGACACAGCACATGAGAATAGTACAAATAGGTAAAAGCAGTATGTAATAAGTACATTGACATTCTGAAAAAGTGAAAGATAAGATACTGTGAGTGCAGAGGAAAAAGGAGGTGGTATCAGACGAAAAAACAACATGGAAGGTAGGAGTTACAGTGCAGTAAGTGCCATAAAGGTAGAGAGGGAGACGGGGAGAGGAGGGAAAGAAAAAGCGTGGCTGGTATAGATCTTGAGTAGAAAAAGGATAAAGGGGGTAGGTAGGATGCGGTTGGGTACGATTGCACAATTAATAAAGGTTCAAGGAGGGTTAAAACAAGTGCAGGGATGTAGGGTCTGAAGGTATTCACAATGTAGTTTCTTGAAGCTAGCATGGGTGTTTGTTAGACGGACAGAGAGGGGAATAGAGTTCCAGTATTTCGGACCAGTGTAGGAAAATGCGCGAGTGCCCATATTAGTTCTACATCTTGGTACACGCAGGAGGGCTTTATCGTTGGATCATAATTCATGAGTGAAAGATTGTATTTCTAGTACAGAAAAAAGGGATAGTGGGAGACCTGTTCTGATGACTGAGTCAATTAGTGATCCAAAGGACTGGAGATGGTAGGCAGATGGGCTAAGCCATTTTAGGTCCCGATAAAGGTAGCAATGGTGTTTGAAACGTGAGGCAGCGGCATAGCGACAGATGTTATTATAAGTGATGTCCCATTTATGAAGGGCAGATTTAGATGCAGATAGGAAAATCGGTGAGCCATATACTAGAGATGGAAGAAGGAAACCTTAAGCCACTGCACATCTGGCTTGAGGGGTAAGTGCATAGCTGGTGCGGTAGGCACTTCCTAGTTTAGCATTTACTGACTTACAGATATTAGAGATATGAAGGTCAAGGTCAAGTGATTCATCCAGAGTGACACCAAGATATTTGAAAGAATTGGTGGAGGGTAGAGGAGTGCTGTCCGCAGAGGAGATGATAAGGGGAGAAGGATTTGATTTGAGTCTGGCTTGGGATCCAAACACCATTGAGTAGGATTTGATAGTGTTGAGGACAAGTTTATTATAAGTAAGCCAGGTTTGGATACTTGCAAAATCTGATGCAAGGGGATGGTGTAGGGAGACTGATGTTTTCACACTATAATAGATGACCAGATCATCAGCGTAGAGCAGCGATGA
The DNA here is from genome assembly GCA_016271365.2 of Neoceratodus forsteri. Lineage (NCBI taxonomy): Eukaryota > Metazoa > Chordata > Ceratodontiformes > Ceratodontidae > Neoceratodus > Neoceratodus forsteri. The sequence goes on along the minus strand of CM057449.1, from coordinate 49,912,226 downwards.
ACAATTTGGTGCGATTGAAGGGATATCATCAATGAAAATTGAGAAGAGTAGAGGACTGAGAATAGAGCCCTGTGGTACACCCACGTGGATGGGTGCAGGATCTGAAATTGCAGAGTTAAAGACCACAGCCTGTTGCCTATTGGTCAGGTAGCTCTCAAACCAGGATATGGTATCTGGGGAGAAACCAAAAGACCATAGTTTTGACAGAAGGAGTGAGTGGTTTACCAGATCAAAAGCTTTAGTTAGGTCAATAAAAACAGCTCCAGTCAGGAGGCCTTGGTCCATGTATGAATTAATGTCACTAGTCAGCTTTAGCAGGGCAGAGGTGGTACTATGGCCTTTGCGATAACCGTGTTGAGAGCTGGAGAGGAGATTATATTGTTGAAGGTATTCAATCGTTTGTGTGGCGACTAGTTTTTCTAAGATTTTGCTCAAGACAGAGAGTATGGCGATGGGACGGTAGTTCTTTATTTCCTTTTGGTCACCTTTCTTTGGGATAGGAGTAATTTTGGCAATTTTCCATATCGTTGGAACTATACCATGGCATAAGGACATATTAAAAATTGTAGTTACTGGGGAAGCTTATAAAGGGCCGCATTTCAGTAGTCTTGGTTCAAGACCATCGGACCCAGGACTATTTTTGTCAGGAATGGTGAGAAGTAGTTTTTCAACTTCTCTTTTTTGAATGATCCGGAACCTAAAAGGGGGGTTTGAGGGTCGTGGTTTGGTGTCACCAGGGGCCGAAATAGTGCTAGCATTTTGGAAGAGGGACAGATAGCTTGATAAATCTGAGAAATGGCTATTAAAGGTGTTGGCTATGGTTAATGGATTGTTACAGTGTATACCATTTATTAACATACTATTAGTATGGGACTTTTGATTTAAGCCAAAGATAGTTTTTATAGTAGACCAGAATTTCTTGGAATCGCCGGAAGCAGTTATTAGCAGATTTCTACAGAAGGTGATTTTGGATAGACGAATGTTTCTTTTGCAGGCATTTCTCAGTGAACGGTAGAGATAATAGTCAGATTCCAGCCTTGTGGACTTAAAAAGACGCCAGGCTTTGTCTCTAGCCCTAATCTGGGTTAGTAGATCTTTGGTATGCCACTTCGTCTGAGTGCCTCGAAAGCGCCTAGTGATCTATGGAGCATGGAGGTCTTGGAGCTGACTGAAAATTATGAGAAAGTTATCAAGGGCGGACTGGACATCTGATGCATTGTAAATGGAGGACCAGTCAGTCATGGAGAGGTCATTAATAAAGTGAAAAGGGTTAAAATTGGCAAGGTTGCGGAAAGTTACAAGTCTCGGGAGCAGGGATGTTTTTTTAATTGAGCTCCACTTACAGTAGATCGGGGAATGATCACTGATTACATCTGGTAAGGTACCTGCACAGCTGATACTATCAGGATGGTTTGCAAGGATCCAGTCTATAAGCATGCTAGACTGCAAGGGAGCCCTGATCCTGGTAGAGTCGGAGATCAACTGATGACAATCATGACTTTGCACTAAGGTGTGGAGGGCCTGAGACACTTTACTAGCCCAGTTTAGGTTTAAATCACCCAATACTAGGACTTCATTGTGACCAGTGGTACTATCAATTAGTTGGAGAAGTTCATCTAGGTCTTTTAACCCTCCCGCAGGAGGGTTGTAAGCACAGAATAAATGCAACTTCTTTGAACCTAGTAGGAGCGTAGCATGGATTACTTCACAAAGAGATAGTACAGGAAGAACATTTTGGCCTAGCAACAGGTGCTGTTTGTAGTAGATGCAACCCCACCTCCACGCTTAGCGGCGGTTCTATCTTGCCTGATAAGATTGTAGTTGGGTAAAGCACATGAGTGATCAGATGTAGAGGGCTTTAACCAGGTTTCTGATAGACATAGGATGTCAGGATGGTTCTGTGCAACCCATGCTTCAAGTTCCGATAGATTATGAAGGAGGCTCCCAATATTCATGTGCACAATCCTTAGCCCCTTTGAGTCTGTCCAGGTAGCATTATTTGTTGACTGGTTAGTTGTTATAGGTCCGGGATTTTGTTCAATATCCCCAGATAAGAGTATAGCTAGGTGGAGGAAGTGCCATAGCTTACGGTGTAAGTGTAAAGTTAGGAGAGGAGATTTACAGACTACAGGTTTATGAAGGGAGTAGGCAAGGTGGTAAATGAGTTTGTGGGGAATAATAAGTGAGAAAGTGGCCAAGAGATGAGGAAAGGATGTTTGAGATGAAAAGTGTCTGTGATCTAATGCTAGAAAACACCCCAGTAAAGTGTTTTTAGTTTTGAAGGGGACATGGACTAAAAAAGGGTTAAAAAGGAATGGAATAGTTAGAAGAGTTACAACGTATTTAATGTCCATAGTGAGTATAAGTTTAGAAAGATATTTTGATTGTCTGAGAAAGAGCTAGATCTAAGAGGAAAGAGGGTTAGAGGAGTTTTAGAATTATAATAGTTGCTTTAAAACAGTTAGGAAGCTGGATTGTTCAAAAACGCCCTCTAGTTGTGGACCAGTATAACCTGCTAATGGAAATCTACGGAGATAGTTAATTTCCACTCAGGGGCATTTCAGGACTATTTAGAGGCGTGGCCTAGCCCTATAAAGCTAAAGCCGGCCAAGGGTGGGTGTGGTGGGGGCCGGGTGGGGAGCAGTCACTCAGCGACTGCTGGGAACAGAGCTCTACCGGTTCTTCAGTCCAGTATCAAGCGCCGTTACAGACCGGGACTCTGCAGAGTGCAGGAAAAACTGCACTACAGTTGGCAGCGTTCCCCTTGCATACAGAGCAGGTACCGATTCACTCAGCGGTTAGAGAGGTGCCAAAATTAGGTTGAAACAAAGGAGAGAACATTTCCTTCCGATGGCAGTTACCTTCAGAGGGGGGGGTCTCAGGATCATCGCGGGAGCTCCGGCCCCTCAACCAGGTTCAAGCTAAGGAGAGAGAAAAAGGGGTCAGTGTGATCTTATATAGGGAGAAAACAGGCATGAAAATGTATGGATTGGTGGAACTTACAGAGGGGAGGAGAAGGGGACAAAAGAAGGATTTCAAGGAGGGAGGGAAATAAAGAAAGAAGGCGGGTAGGAGTTCTATCAACGGCAGTCTGAACTAACAAGTGAAATTCAACTTATTCAACAGTACTCTACAGCATGCAGCATGGGCACAAGAAAGTAATTAATGCACAGGAAGGTGTACTGTTTGGTCACCGTTTTTCACATAAGCAGCATCACTAAACAAGACTACATATATAACAACAGACGCTATCAAATCCTCTTTAGCCAAAGCCAGAGCTCTACGGGTTCTTCAGTCCAGTACCAAGCTCCGTTACAGACCGGGGCTCTGCAGAGTGCGGGAAAAACTGCACTACAGTTGGCAGCGTTCCCCTTGCATACAGAGCAGGTACCGATTCACTCAGCGGTTAGAGAGGTGCCAAAATTAGGTTGAAACAAAGGAGAGAACATTTCCTTCAGACGGCAGTTACCTTCAGATGGGGGGTGTCCCAGGATCGTCACGGGAGCTCCGGACCCTCAACCAGGTTCAAGCTTCAGATGGGGGGGGGTCTCAGGATCGTCGCGGGAGCTCCGGCCCCTCAACCAGGTTCAAGCTTCAGGCGGGGGGTCTCAGGATCGTCGCGGGAGCTCCGGCCCCTCAACCAGGTTCAAGCTTCAGGCGGGGTCTCAGGATCGTCGCGGGAGCTCCAGACCCTCAACCAGGTTCAAGCTTCAGAAAGGGGGTGTCTCAGGATCGTTGCGGGAGCTCCGGCCCCTCAACCAGCTTCAAGCTAAGGAGCTTTGAGTATAGCCACAACCACACAAGATGTAAAAACTCCTTTAAATGTAGCCTACGTGAGCAGAAAGGACACTCATATGCTAAGTGCCCATGGACCTCACATACTAGAGGAGAAAGCATCCACACAGACTGATTAATTACACAAGTACAACAGAAGGGTTCTATACAGGTTTCTGAGAAAAGATTAGAAGAAAGATTACGTAAAGAAGCAGATGAGAAAGAAGAGAAACAAATGGATGGTGATAAGAAAAATAAAGTAAGCAATGAGAAAGATAATTTGGATAGACAACATGAGCCAGAAGAAACAGTGGTGAGGGAATATGCTGATGTAAAACATACAGAAGAACCAGAACAAGAGCAAACAATAATGGAGATGGACAAAGAAAGAATGGAAGATGAAACAAGGCTTGTGTAGATGCCATCCCCCCTTCTGAGCAGCATGAGTTTAAAATTGCCACAAACAAGAAAGAGAAAAAGAAAAGGCCTAAGGACAAGCTACAAACTATGACAAAAGGAAAAAAAACAAATAAAAAAAACAAAATGAGCCATAAGAATGGGTTTTCAATATTGATTTACTAGATGGAAGGATGTATTTCATAAAGGGAAGACTTAGGAGATTCCTCTGTCACCTTCTCACAGAGAGAAGTACTTTCAGACTCTGATGATCCCAGCTCCGAGCCTGTCCAGCAAGTAAGAAGGACAAGATCAATGAACAAAGCAATCTCTTAAGTGAGGCCCTGCATACTTTGCCCAAGGAAAATCCTATTTTTATGACCACTTTAAGTATTTCATCCATCAATGTTAATAGCATAAAAGGACACAGAACAATGGTAACAGTCATGGCAAACTTGTAGAAACATAGAAAGAGAAACATAGAATTTGATGGCAGATAAGGATCGCTTGGACCACCTAGTCTGCCCATTTCCCTACCTGATGGATAAGCTGCAGATTCTAGTTAATCAACAGCTTACTTTCTCCTACCCCCCACTAGAATTACCTTATGCCTCTCCCATACATTCTTGAATTCTCCCACTGTTCCTGACTCTACAACCTCCTCAGGAAGGCTGTTCCATGCATCCACAACTCTGTGAAAAACTACTTTCTAACACTACCTCTGAGCCATCCCCCCTCTATCTTCAAATTGTGCCCCCTTGTTCTTGTACATCTCTTCTTCTGAAAGATGCTGCCCTCTTGTACTTTGTTAATTCCCTTGAGGTACTTGAAAGTTTCTATCATGTTCCCCCCTCTCCCTTCTTTCCTCAAGGGTATACATATTAAGCTCCTTTAGTCTGTCCTCGTACATCTTCTGGTGCAGACCCTGCACCATTTTGGTTGCCTTCCTCTGAACAGCCTCCACTCTGTCTATATCTTTGTGGAGATGGGGTCTCCAGAATTGCACACAGTACTCCAGATGGGGTCTCACTAACTGTCTGTACAGAGGGTATCATGTTTAACATATCAAACAATAGTTTTACAAGATACCAGGTTATAAACTAAATATGAACTAGATAAGGCATCTCAGATGTGGATAGCAGGCCTTTCCTTTTGGTCAATTGTTGTAGATAGATATGATGGAGTAGAGATCTTATTTAAGGATAGAAAGTTAAAGGAGACAAAATTAATTGAAATACTAACAGACAGAGACCTAGCCTTAGACATAAGCTATTACAATCAAAGAAAAAGACTCATTACTATGTATGCACCAGAGACCAAAGCTGCACGAGTACTCTTGCACAACACAGTGCAGGCCTTTTTTATATATAACCAGGGCAGTGATCTAAGCAGAAGACTAATTGTTGAGCAGTTTAGGATGATATGGGACTTAGAACACAAAAACTATTTAGTGACACAAATAGACTCAATGAAATTTTAAAAATGTCTAAAATGAAAGATGCATTTCAACAGATACGCTCTCAGGAGGGAAAACATACTTTAGAGGCTTATTGATGACTAGGATAGATTATATTTTCATATCAGAAAGAATTTCAGTAAGGACTAGCCAGGTACAGAACAGAGTCTTGAATTGACTAACCATAGACTTGTGCAGTGTGTCTTGCAGTGGGAGCAAGTTCCTGTGTATGGTAAGGGAGTGTGGAGGATGATCAATAGTGTTTTAGGAGATGAAATAATTGTTACAAAATAGAATCAACTATGGACAGTAAGACTATCATTTATATCTATATACAATAATTTAATACAGTGGTGGGATGATAGCAAAAAGGAGATTAAAAAATAATTTAGTACATACACGGAAAAAACTCAAATTCTGAATATATTAAATATCTTCAACTCAGAAACCACTTACAAACATTAATATCTAGAATGGAAACTGAAGGTGCTGACTATAGTGCACAAATTGATCACATACAAAAATATATGAGAAAACTACAATATGATAGATTACAATCTCTAAATCAAGAAATGAGATTTGGGACACAGTGCCAAACATTGACTTTTGACCCCTATAAAGGCTGTAGTACAAGAATAAAACAATTTATAATACAGGACCTATATAATGAAAGAGGGGAAGTTATACCAAACAAAACAGGTATCCTGGACATAATAAATAATTATATGTATAACACCTTTTGAGAAAAACAAGAAATAGAGAATCCAGAGGAAGTACTACAGAAACTGACACTACCAAAGTTGACAGAACAAGAACAAATATATATTTATAAATCCCATTTCTGTTAAGGAAGCTGAACTGAGCATAGAAAAAATGAAAAAATAACACAGCTGATGGGAAAGATGGGATATGCAGAGTTTTGTAAAAAATGTAAAAACCAGATAGCTAAAGCACTGGCTGAAGTATATAACTGCTGTTTGGAGGGAGGGCATCTAACAGCTTGTCCGATAGAAGCTATGTTGATTTTTCTATATAAAGAAAGGTAATAAAACAGACCTCAGGAACTGGTGACCATTAAGTTAATTAAATGTGCACTGTAAAACTTTAACAAAAATGCTGCAAATAAGATTAGTGGAAATAGCAGGCAAAGTTATTAGCCCTCAGCAAACATGCTCAATAAAAAATAAAACTATACAGGACAATTTGTTATGGATTAGGGAATTACAGTCGACTCCACTCATAGCGCCCATGCTTAATTCGGGCAATCCGCTAAAACCGGGAGAAAGTAGAATCCATTTGCCAATTACTATTGACTCAATGTTAATACTGCTGCATATAAAGATCATTACACGCCGCATATTCCGGGCTGCTCAGCAAGTGCATCAATGCAATTTTAACACCTCTTGGCACTTGTTCATGTTAAAGAGCACTAATTAGCACATACTTAGTGCAGCACTCATGTCAGCGCCTGAGTAATCACTGGTGTTTAAAGGTGCAAAACGCAATGCTTTGAGTCTGAGTGAAGTGCCATATAGCAGCACCTGGTAATTTTGCCCAGCCAGGGTTCACAGTCAGCTACTAAAAAGGTAAGAAGGCGGCCATGCAGGCTGAAATCACCAGCTACCAAAACGTAATGTACTGAACTTTACTTCTGCTGCCCTGTCGATGCCTTGTACTGTATTATGTGCTATCTTTTGCTGTTTAGCTAACTTTCTGTTTGCCGTGTGTCTTGCTGTTTGCCTTACTTTCCGTACTTTGTTGTGTAATTACCATTGTTTGCTGTGCCGTCTTTTGATGCCATGTATCAAGCATTCTGACTTGCTGTTTAATCTACTTGGCATGGGTAAACTGCAGAGTGGTCTCATTGTTGTTTTTTTTCCATCAAATGATAAACCATCCACTGCCTATAACAGGCAAATTAAGCTTTGACAAATGTGCCTGTTATAAGCGGTGGGGACTGTATATGTTAAAGGAAGTCAAAAGAAAGTGGAAGGATATCTTCTTAGTATAGAGCAGGATAAAGCTTGTAATATGATTGCATACACATATCTATTTACAGTATTAAATTATTATGATATTCTGCAAACATTTGTCTAATGGCTACAAAATTTGCAGTATACCAAGCAGCCAGTACCATACCATATATAAATGGATGGTTAGGAAAAAGAACAAGATTTCATAGAGGGGTATGATGGGGCTGTCCATTATACCCAATACTGTATGTGCTTGGACATTGCAGTGATACTCAGATCGTGGCTCCTAAGCTGCAAGTGGATCTTCAACTGATCACATGTGGCTGTTTATCACGTTATCACCTCCTTATCACCTGCAGCTCTTCACAGTGTTAATTAACTATGGCTACATGTTTCCCAAACCTGAGGAACTGTTGTATATGAAAGAATTGTCACAGTTAGTGATAGGAGCTGATTTTTAATTAAATGTAAGCTGAGAGTCACATGGATACAACTGCACCTTGTCAGTACAATTGCCATGCATTAGAATACATCACACTGTATGCTGTCAAACATAGTTGCCATGATGGAATGGAAATGATACACTGTGGTTCACTGACCAGGGTGGTGGGCACTGCCATGTATGTACTCGGGCTATGCAGGTACAAGCTTTATGGATTGTGCATCCACACAGAGTTACATTGACATTAGTGTAGGGTCACTGGGGCTGTATAGATGGAAACTGTAGCCTCTGTCCTTGGACTGCACCACACAGCAGTTCCATGGCATCACACTCTGCAGCCACAACATAACACATACACCTACTATGGGTACTTATCATATCTGTGAGTGGATTGGGAAGAATGAGGAAGATGGTGGCCACTCTCCCATATGCATGGCAGAGTATCAGGCTGAAACATGACGGAGAGTACCAGGAGGCTGCTAGCATCATTTGCTGGGCAACTTCCTCACAGTTTTGCATCGTGAGCTGGATACACTGTAGCCTGTGTTATGGCTTTTTGGTTGATGCTGACTGCTCATCTGGTCCTGAGCCAGACAGGACTGAGTATTACTGGACTAGATCCTTTACTGAGACTTGTACAGGAACAGGACAGTGTGCACTGGATATTCCTGATCATGTACACAGCAGCTATTAAAGTATTAGCTTACGCAGATGATATTGTTCTTACTTTACATAAAACCACAGATGAAGAATGTTTATTACAGCTTCTAGACATTTATGCAGGGATGTTAGGCTCCAAAATTAACTATAATAAAAGTACAGATACATGTATAGGGGAAATAATGGAACAGAGAAAACAGACCATAGCATGTATGCTGTTTATATAGGCCAGGATGTTAACATATTAGGTATTATATCTGGCCAATCCAATATGGAGGAAAATAAATGGAAGGCCTGTTTGAATATAGCAAACCAAAACATAGGACGATGGAAAAATATGAGAATTTCTAAATTAAAGAGGGTACTAGTAATAAAAAAAAATAATAGTACCAGTTTTTCTCTATTTAAGCTACTTTTTTCCCCATATCTCAGCAACTGGAGACAAGGATAAGTACCTTACTTCAAGGTTTTGGGGGAAGCTGAGTAAACCCAGTTAAAAGGAAAATCACATGCAGGACTAAAGAAGATGGGGATGTGGGATGGTTAATCATGTGGATTTCTTCTACAGCATTTTTATATCATATAACATATGGGTAACTTTAAAACCGAATAATAAACTATGGACACCAGGAGTGAATGAATGGTTAAAACCATATCTATATAATTGGCAGACTGACAAAATAAAAGCACGAAAAAGAACAGTAACCACATCCAACTATATGCATGGGGTACTGAGGAAAATAAAACAATGGAAATTAACTGTGCATACAATATTAACTGAAGATAGGAAAACTTTAAATAAGTATATACAGAACACAAATTATTATGAAGCCCTTGATATACCAGGCTGCAATAAAGAAGATATTGAATCTGTATTACAATATGTGAATGATAAAAGGGTTTCTAGGTTTATGTGGGCTGTACATTGGCTAATGGTACATGGGAGTATCAGGTTACAAAATACCCACTAACATAAGCAGTTGTCAGAATGGTATTGTTTAAGGGAAGGATGCATGCAACAATTGGAGACACAGAAGCACTTATATATCCAGTGTCCATATCTGCACCAATTAGGGTTCTTTTTGGCAAAAAAATGGGTAGAACTATTGTATAATAGAATACAGTATCAGGAGATAGTAACAGGACTAAATGAAATGCATTGGGGAAAATATGATCTGGAAACATTACAGTTAATATGTACAGTTCTAAAATGCTATTTGGCAAGCAAGATGTGCCTGGGTGTTTCAGCAAAAGTTGGTAACAGTGACAAAATTAACTACTATGATTGAAAATGAAATCTTTTTTTTTCCAATTGTTTAACCAGGAGAGGAGCACTACGCTGAAAGCTTGTTTACAGGTACGACCTGGGAGCACAGGGAAGTTAAGTGATGTACTCAGGGTCACACAGTATGCAAGTGGGGGCTGTGGGATTCAAATCCAGATCTCCAAATTTGCAGTTCAGATCCTCAAACTACTGTGCTATACTGCCTCTCAAGTTTAAATATATATAGTCCCAATCTTAAACATATATGGTCAAGAAATTAAATCAGGTATACAGAAGTCTAAGTGGAAAAATGTTAAACAAGTCATGTAAATTGAACTTGTAAGATTACATCTGTTCATACTGTGTAAAATTTATGGGCTGGGATATTCAAAGCAGCTGCACATTGGTCAACAGAGTTGCACTGGCACAAGTATGTAAATGCACCAAGGAGTGATATTCAGCAGGAGCCAATGTTCAGCACAATTCCCAATGTGCCAATGCACAACCCTACTGAATGCATGTACAAGAGCAGGGGGTGTGCCCATGAATATGTGGCGCGGTGTGATATTGAACCATTGAACCATGGCGCAAGTGCAGAGCAAGTCCCAGATGCACCGAGCAGACTTCAGCCTATAAATACAGGGTGTAAGCACACAGACAGCACTTGTGCCAGAGGAGAGAGAGAGAGAGAGAGTGTGAAACAGGATGGTGGAGGGAGAAAACTGAGTAGAGCAAGGTAGACAGAGCCTGAGAGGGACAGGAGACCTGAACATGCAGCCACAAGGATGTGGGACAGAGGTGGCAGTGGTGAGTGAGCCAGGGGCAGAGCAAGTGAGAGGTGGAGGCAGTCAAGGCACCACACACCACACCAGGATGGCAAACAGCCCTGAAGACAGCCCAGAGCAGCTGACTACCCAGGGGGAGACAGGACAGCTAGGGCCATAGCCAGTGCACCCTTTCTAATGGAGGCCATAATGAGGGGTGTGAGGAGGCAGGAGGAACAGTGACATGGCCATGAAAGGGCCCGTTGGAGGTATGCCTGGAATAGGTGGTACCACGCCCACACCGACCTTCAAGAACTAAACCGATACAGAGATTTTGGGCCAGTATCACTTGAACTGGGCTATTCTAAGGCAGTTTTGTGAGCTGCACAGTGAGGCAATACAGGCACCCACTATATGGAGCCATGCAATGTCAGTGGAGATGAAGGTAACAGCTGTCATGTGCCTGCTCACCAAGGGCATCTTCCAGAGACCAACAGGGAACACAACAGACATAACCCAGTCGGCCACATCCTGCCTCCTCACACAATTCCTTAATGCCCTGCTGCCACATGCTTTGGAATATATCCATTTCCCCAGCATACAGGCAGAGCGTCCATCAACCATGCAGGACTTCCACAAGGTAGCACACATGTCTGGCATGCTTGGGGCCATTGACTGCACCCACATGGGCATCCACATGCCACCTGGCCCTGAGGGTGTGGTATACATAAACAGGAAGGGATTCCCCAGTGTCAACTGCCAGGTGGTGTGCAATGCCATGCGGCACATCACCAGTGTCTGTGCCACACACCCTGGGAGTGCACATGATGCGTTCATCTGGCAAAACATTACACTGTTCCACAGGTTCAAGCATGGGGATATCCCCACAGGTCACCTAGTGGGAGAATATGGGACAGGCAAGGGAGCTGGGAAGAACAGGAAAAGGGGGAGGCAGGGTGGATGCTGGTGAAGGTACCAGGGATGTGCAAATGGTACAGCAACAGAGGACACAGGGCTAACCATGTCTTTCTCCACACAGGTGACAGTGGATATCCACTCAGACCATGGATGCTTACCCCCTACCAGTGCCTGTCATCTCCAGCAGAAGAACAGTACAATGAGGCACATGTCAGCATGTGGAACATCATTGAGCATGTATTTGGGATGCTGAAGGCACATTTCCATTGCCTAGACAGATCTAGTGGTGTCCTACAGTACAGCCCCTCAAAAGCCTGTGGCCTATTCCTGGCCTGTTGCATACTGCACAAAATGGACATTGACCATGGGATAGCTGTCTAGGCTGAGGAGGGGGACAGTAGTGGGGACGATGAGGGCAATGAACTGGAGGGAGGTGGACAGCCCCCCGGGTGGAGGAACCCCCAGTTCCAGAGCATGGCATGCCAGCACAGGGACACCATCACACGGGAGTGTTATTGTGCAGGCAGATAGGTTGTGCCACACCATCACACCGGCCACACACACAGTTACAGCACATAGGCAGGGGTGTGCATGGCAATGGGCATGCACACACAATGGCATGGAGCAGGGGTGGGGATGACAGTGCCACACAGCCATGCACAGCAGCAAACAGCTGGGAATGGCAACACAAACACACACACACACACACACACGTGTCCAGGCACTGACATGTGTTGGGGATCAGATGCAATGCACCAGTGCACAGGCGCAACCGGCGTTGATCTGCTCTCATCACACCCATGCCACATGGGCCAGCAGCCAGGCAGGCACAGACACAGGCAACATGTGGCATGACACACAGGTGCCACACCTGTGGTATGCATACACACACATGCACACACACTGCCCATGCACAGACAGGGCAGCGGCAGCAGACTGCAGCCAGGGCTGCACGCATCTCAGGTCTGCTGTATTGAACCATGGCCATGGGGACAGCCACAAGTTGCACATTGGCCACAGGGGATGTTTGCAACAGCCCTCCAGGGGCTGAACTGTGGGACTGAGACCGGGTCCATGCAGGGGTGTGTAGGCACCCAAACAGGCCCACCCCAGGCATGCCTGGAATGCCTACAGTAGAGCCTGGTATTGGCTGGGAGAGTGTCACTCAACGCCAGGTCCATAGGGTGGACAGTGCACTACACAGTGTGTGAGGTGGCCGGCCATGCCCGGTGGCAGCCAGTGGTACAAGGCCATCCCTGATCTCATTGACAATGCAAACTATGATACTCTGGTCATGAGGAAATATGGGACTGCTTTGGTACGATACCATCCTGATACCTTAATTGTATTTTTTTGCTGTATCAGATATTACTTATGGAAAGCCCAATGTCAATGGGTCTTGCAGCAAAAAAGGATGTCTTATGATTGTCTTAGTATTTTACAGTAGTTTCCAATGAACTCAGGAACATTTATAATTCAGATTGTTTATTGTGTTCATCACAGCAGGTGTTGAATTGGTGAAGGGGTTTCACTTGTTTCACTAAATACAAATAGGGCCCTTGTAGAATTTGGTAAACCCATTTAGTAGTTGTGTGTTTAATATTTTCGGTTCATTTCTTCTTTTTCTGATGATTGACTGTATTATTTTGTTTAGTGATGGTATTGTTTTGATGTTTTTGGTTGATATTTTCATTATGTGTTTCAATAAAAATATCCCCTACTCTTTTCAAGAAGTGTCATGGGATCTTTAGCATACACCTGAACTACCACCAAAACAGGCAGATGAGACCTTGGTTTAATGTCTCATCCAAAAGACTTCACCTCAGGAGTGCAGCACCCCCTCATGCTGCACTGCAGTATCAATATTAGGATATTAACCCAAGTGCCTTTACCTGAAAGGAGACAACCCCCCAAAAATATGATTTACTTACAAAAATGTAACAGGTAGTATGCAAGCAATAACACATGACGAGGTGTGGTTTATCGCCTGATAAGAGCATGCCCAGGGGTGTACTAAGGCACGAGGCACTTGCACCAAGTTCCTTATGCCACTGGGTGTGCTCTTATCAGGTGATAAACCACACCTCAGAGTGTGTTATTGAGCTTATAAAATGGGCTCCCGTGTAAAGAAGCTGTCTTAAAAAAATTACTATAAAAAGTGTACACAGAAAGAGTGAAAGATTTTACATTAGTTCAAAATAAGAAAAAGTAGTTCCTGTTTTTGTATTGCAAATGCCCCAACAAAGCTCACAGTATACTGATCCACAACAAAAAATTAACAGAACAAACTGCATGTATTCTAACCTCTCCTCCCCGATGGTAGAAAAATATCTGGCTTGAAATCTTCACTATCCCAATAGCTGCCCGTGATCCACCAAGCATCCCACGTGCTGATAAGAAACAGTTTTCATTTCAGTCTTTGACACCGCCTCACATTCAGTCTCCATTGTAATCTAGCAACTGTGCCTCCCGCAGCTTTCAAACCCACTTCAATAGTACAGTCCTCATGCTCAGCCCATATTTCTCTCCGTTTCTCACTTAAAAGAACCCAGAATCTACAAGTTGAAATTCAGCGTGTCAGTTTGTGGCTGCCATAGATAGTTATTTCCTGGTTCATGAATGTGCTTTTGACCTCCCTCCCTCACACTCCCAGAGCCCACCATGGTCCAATCACTCTACTTTACTGGCATCCTCTGCAGTACAGGTTGTGGACCTGGTGGTCTCTGGGTGGGGGTGGATGCTGCCTTCTGATCAGCCAACTCTGCTCAGAGACAGGCAATGTCCTCCCTCAGCGCAAAGTGGTGCCTGCAGATAAGGCAGCATTGCAGCCCCCTGAATGTTTCCCTGAAGAAAGCTGGTCCACAACCACTGCACTGCACCACTCCCATCTTATCTGTTTCCCTCCTCAATCAACTGCCTGCTTAAGATAGCTGTTTACCTCCCAAATATTTGTTTTATTTCTGTTTTATTATGCTTCCTCTCTTCACTCTTTCCTGTATGGAAGCAGGATGTTGCAAGGCCCTATGTGACCCACCCATAAATGTATGGTGAGCCCTGGGGTGGGTGGGTGGTCTAATCTAAACACTTTTGGTATGTAGGGTAAATAATAATAATAATAATAATAATGCAAATTCTTGTGTCTCAGAGTCTGCCAAGAAACATTCATAAACAAGCAAAGTGTACTAATAAAGTTTATTATACTACTTACTCCAAGCATGTGACAGAGAAAATCACAAGGGAGATGGATTTCTCACAACTTCTCCTGAAGAATGTACATAATCTCCAGGATTGTAGATCTTAGGTTGTCTAAGATCTTGTTTCTCTCCCCGCACTACTAGAGTACTAATCTTCTAGACTCAAACTAGTAGTGTTCAGAGTCTCTACAGTGGGTTGGAGACAAATATGTACTACAGATAATAGCATAGCAACAGATATTTCCTCATAGTTACAGATATGTGGAACAATATGTATTGGTCCTTAGTCATTCTATAATGGATAATGACTTAGGAGACATAATTACTAATGAGTATCAATGAGACAGAATATACTTCCATTAGCATTATAGCTTAGACAAAAGAAATGCTGACTGGTTCAAAACTACATGTGGCATTTCTTGCGTATGTACAGTATAACTTAAAGGCTTTCTCTCTCCATCAGCTTGCTTAGAGACAAAGAACTGCTGACAGGATTCTATTACATGGTATATCTGCCTGAGTGTAAAACACACACTACATATAATTACATATGAGAATATAAGTATACAATAATCAGTGATGATCCCTCGGAGTCATCATATCAGTAATTAGGTAGATTATATATGGAATATATATGAAAGACGCACTAATCTAGATAAACATATTATAGTGAGGTATAATGAATCATGCATGATCAGTATTAGCATATCTTAGCAGTAAAGCACATTCCTAGCACTCATGCTTATATGATCAGTGTCTATATCTATATGTTATTGCAAAATAGCAGTATTGCAGTACAATAGACCAGGAATACAGTGTGAGGTGAATGTAAGGTGTATATGGGATGATACGGGGCATAACCCAGGTGTAACATTAGTGGGGTGGTTGGTTGGGACTACACCACAGGCTGTGTCCAAAAACAATCAGCTAAGGAGTCCTTTGGCAGTGACTCCTCACTCCATTTACTGTGGTCCTGGTCAAAGCCACTTTCAAACACAGTCACAAACTTGTCAGCTAGAATCCCTCATTCTTACCCAAACAAAATGGAAAAGCTCACAGAAAAGGCAGTTAAGAAAAGACCTCTAATATAATTACAATCACAGTCACAAACTCACCAGCTAGAGTCCCTCCCTCCTGATCCAACTAAATGAAGCATTAAACTGAAATGCAGTTAAAACCTCATATTCAAATTACACTAATCCCTGTAATATGATGCCTGCACTTAAAGTTCAGACATAGCCGCTTTCAAACACAGAGTCACAAACTTCTTAGCTAGAATACTCAATCCTGCCCAAACTAAATGGAAAAGCACATAGCAATGGCAGTTAAGAACATGCCTCAAATACAATTACAAACACAGTCACTAACACACCAGCTAAAGTCTCTCCCTTCTGCTCCAACTAAAGAGAGTTGCCCTGTTGCCATTTCCCAACATCTGTAAAAAGTGGGAGACTTTTTCACCACGACATTGGTAAACAGCAGTTGAACTTTCCTCACCAACTTCTGTAAACAGCAAGACAGCTGCCTCAACATCTGCAAATAGTAGGAAATGCCCTCTCTGACATCATAAAATAGCAGGATAGTTGACCTCCCCAACATCTGCAGATAGCAGAACCATCCTCAACATCAGTAGTCAATAGCATGAGCACTGTTCCCCAGTATTTAAAAATAACAGGAAAACGTAGCCCCCCATAGATGGCAGGAGAACAGCTAGATGGCAGGTATGTCCCCCCCAAATCTGTACATAGCAGAAGAGCACAGAGAGCTCATATACTTTTCTATGACAGTTTAGGTTCAAATCTGCAGCTGGTACACTCATCTTTCCAAATCTTGTCTACATATCAGATCACTGCTGCTGTCATCGTTGTGTTACAATTCTGTTTTGCATGCAGCTGGATCATAAAACTATACAGTGCTGTTGATGGTGGTGGTGGGGAGGGGCTTGGTTCCATGAATTAAATTAAATGTTTAGCTCCTTATCAGGAGAAAACAGGGAAGGACAGTTGCTAACTTGCTGTGTAAAATGTGCATCCTAAAAGACATAAACTGAAGTTTAAAAATGTAAAGTTCTGTATAATATGCAGTGATAGAAATGGGGTGGGAAGAAAAAGGTACTTACACTAGTGATATGCTTCTTTTTAGGGATCTATCAATGAGCCTTACAGAGGTGCATCAGTCTGCAGGAGTAGAGATGGACAGTTTTTCCAACATTTGTTGGCCAGTATTTTATTATTTGTGTGTTGAGGCTCACACGGTACAACTTTATTTAATTTTGTATATATTTATTTTGTTTGCCAGATATTTCTTGGTCATTTTAAAAGACTGTCTGTATTGTAGTTTACTGAGCAGTTAAAGTTTCTTTGTCAAACCTTTAATCTGTGTGTGTGTGGTGAAAATGTATATGCATTTTATGTGCTGCACCACAAAAGCAGTACTCTGAATTTTTCATTCTGTCTGCATTGATATTTGTCCCTACTTCTTTCTTCGTAGCTAAAGCTGTAAACCCCCCCCAAAAAAAACAAAGTATTGTTTTAAAACTTTTGTTTTTTTGAGGACTGGGTAAGGTGGTGTGTTACTTGTGCCTGTGGAGCTGCATTTATTTTGTTTCTTGCTTTCCACACACACCCAAATAGCAGAAGTAATAAACTAATAAGTTGCTGTTGTCTATGTAATCTCAAAAAATGCTCACTCAGGGATGGTCACGCACAGCTGTTTCTGGCTTTGGTGCTGCTGCTAGGAAGAGTATTAGCAGAGGAAGTTGTGATAATGAGGCAGAATCATCAAGGGCTAGTAGCAAATCTAGCAGTGTTAAGAGTAGTGGTCATGGCCATGGTAGTACGCAGCTGAAGGGAAAGGTAGCAGTTGCTGCAAGTAAAGGGATTTCTCTTTTTCACAGTGAAGTCAGTCACTTCAATGCTGGTTGGAGATGCTGTTGTCCTTGCTGGTAGTAAAGTTAATGATGGCATGGTTGATAAAAGCATGACTATTGCTACAAGTTCAACCCGGGCAAACTTATCAGGTGGGAAAATGTTGCTGAATCCACAGACTTGTGTGTAGTTGATATCCCAATCTCCACAGTATCTGAACATGATGCTGATCATGCTAATGTCTCAAAGTCTCATGTTTCCACTGATCTTAATGTTATGCCATCCAAACATTCAGATGTTGATGAAAAAAGTGTGGATGATGGTATTGAGGCTGTGGTTGGAATATCGCCACTGGAGGACAGCATCCAAAGTGAATTTGTGGATGATGATTATGATGATGATGCTAGCCCCATTTGGGAACTGGACAAAAAGAAAGTGAAGTTGGCTCTTTGTAAGCAGTCTGTTAGTCAATCACTCTTCTTCAAAGTTCTGATGCAGCTGTGTCTGCTGCTAACCCTGAAGTAACAGTCGTTAATTGTGATGTTCAATCCAAGTCCAAGTGTGCACAACACCAGAAACCATGTAGTAACCACCTCCATTTCATTGCCACCAAAGCTGCCATACCGTATGCAACCCCAGAAGTGATATACTAAAAGTAGGGTATCAAAATCCCTAGTATGGGATTTTTTTTGTATAAAATGGTAGCAATGAAACAGTGGCAATCTGCCAGCTTTGCTAAGTTCATGTGAAGCATGGTAAAAAGAGTAGCCATCTGGGCACTGGGGGACAGCATACTCATCTAAAGAGCAGCCACATGGCATGTGGACACATGACCAGATGGGAGCTAATGCCATAGTAGGGCATTCACCCTCATCCACCTTAGTGGGATTGCTATCCCCTTCCTTTACTGTAAGTAGCCATTTCGGTAAAAGTGGTGAAATAACACCTGAGGATTACTATAGTCATGAGGAGGAAGATGATTCTGAATGTTCAAGTAGTGGTCAGAGTAGCAGTCATCCATGTTGTAATTCTAGTACATCAAGCCTAGTCCTTCTCTCTGCCTTGCAGGGTACTTCAGGGTTCGGTACTTTCCCCCATATTATTCGCAGTATACATGCTACCCCTCGGAGACATTGTAAGATGGTACGGGCTGAGGTTTCACTACTATGCTGATGATACCCAGCTCTACCTGTCTTTTGCACCTGACCAGGTTAGTGCTGAATAACTGCCTCACAGATATCCAAGACTGGATGAATACCAGTGGTTTAAAGTTGAATCCGGGTAAGACTGAGGTTATGGTGGTGGACCCCAGGCGCAGGGCTGAGGGTTTAGGAGTGGGGTCTCCCTCTGGATTATTTCTAGGGGTGGACCAGATCCCTACCTCTGAATGGGTGCATAATCTGGGTGTGGAGCTTGACACTGGTTTGACCCTTCGTCATCAGGTGTCTGCAGTTGTCAGGACCACATTTTTTTGTCTTAGAAACATCGCCAGGATTAGGCATGTGATTCCTCCTGGTGATTTGCCAGTTCTGGTTCACACCTTTGTGACATCTCATCTTGATTACTGTAACTCCCTGTACCTAGGGCTTGCTGGGGTTGATATCCGCCACCTGCAGCTATTGCAGAATGCAGCAGCATGTTTATTGACTGGGGTTTCTAGAAGGTCTCATATTACCCCAGTGCTGCGCACTCTGCACTGGCTTCCAATTCATTGGTGGATCACCTTTAAAGTGGGTCTTTAGACCTACAAAGTCCTACACAGGTTTGTTCCTGACTACTTGAAAGAGCTTCTGGTGCTCTACACCTCTCTAAGACAACTTCACTTGGCTGGCGAGGGGTTGCTGGAGATTCCGAGGGTTAATTTGAAGTCCTCGGGAGCCCATGCCTTTGGTTTCGAGGCTTCCTCCCTCTGGAATTCTCTGCCCCGTCAGCTCCAAGACAGTACAACGGTGGACAGTTTTAAAAGAGCCTTAAAGGCTTTTTTGTGGGATAAGGCATTCCCTGTTTTATTGTAATTGGCCTTTTTATTCGTATACTTGTTGTTCTATTTATTGTATTTATTGATGTTGGTGTTCTTACGCTTTATGTATAGCGCCTTGAAATTCTGAAAAGCACATAATTAAATAAATTTTATTATTATTATTAAAACAGGTAAAATAATTGAATTTATTGGTCTGTCACCTGTGAACCCACC
Source organism: Neoceratodus forsteri (assembly GCA_016271365.2). Classification (NCBI taxonomy): domain Eukaryota; kingdom Metazoa; phylum Chordata; order Ceratodontiformes; family Ceratodontidae; genus Neoceratodus; species Neoceratodus forsteri. The sequence goes on along the minus strand of CM057449.1, from coordinate 49,892,324 downwards.
ATCACACATCAAAGGTACCACATCCATGTCGGTTCACAGAGAAGAGACAGTCGGCATGCCACATACAAAAAATTGAACAATAGAATCCACGTTGCACAGCCTTTTTGCTCAGAATAGTGAATACACATGAAATCATTCAGTTACACATGAACTCAATGCTGTCATAGCTGAAATGCTGGTAACTGATCTTTTGCCATTTTCCTTTGCGAGAATGTGGAATTCCGATGCCTTACTGGCCATGGCTGTCCTAAATGGAAGATCCCATTCCGGACATAATTTTCCATGCATGCTGTCCCTGAGTTATATCAGACAGTGACAAGGTCTCTAAAACATGCCCTTTAACATTCTGTATCACCTTACATTCACTTAAGCATGGATATACTGACAAGTGGCAAAACAGTGGGTAGTTACTATGTGTGTATTACTGCACATTGAGCACAGCTACCCGGTATTGTCTGTCATGATGGGATGGGAAAGCAGTGAAAAATAGTCAGACTGTGGTGGTAGCAAACCTTTATGACATTAGACAGCATGCCATGCTTGCAATGCATAAAGTAGCAGGGTCGCATACAGGCAAGCACATTCTACACTTGCTACTTACAGAAATTAATTAATGCCTACACCCCCTGTCCCTGAAAGCTGGCTTCATAGCTAGTGATAATGGATAAAATGTTGTTAATTGTATCAGCAATGGTGACTTTGTGAGGACTCCCTGCATGGTCCACTGTTTAAATCTTGTGGTACAAGAGTTTCTGCAGTATGCTAAAATAAAGCAAATGCTTACTGTTGCATGCCACATCTGTGCCAACTTTGCACACTCTGGAAAGGCCCATGATCAGCTTAGGCAGGTGTAGATTCAAAATGGCTGCCCTCAGCACTGCATGAAGCTTGAAGTTATCATGAGATGGAACTCGATGCTTTACCTGGCAGATCAATTGTATGAACAGTACAAAGCCATCTCCGAGTACCTCGTTATGCACACTAGCCGTGACAGTTCAGGGGCCTCAATGTCTGACAACTGAACAATAGAGACTCATGGACTCAGTAATAATAATTTTCTAGGCCATTTGAACATGCCACACTTTCAGTGAGTGGTGACACTGTATCCGTTAGTCAACCAACTTCACTGCTGCAGGTGCTGAGGAAGACTTTGTTGAATCTGCAACCTATCCGTGATGTGGCCAGAGACTGGTCAGGCTTTGCACTACCGAAATGCATGATTACAACATTAGACAGCAATTGACACATCGCCACTATTAAGCAATCTCCAGAATTTGGAATAGCCACAATGCTGAACTTGTGCTACAAGCATGACATTGCACCATACTGGAGAGAGGGCATGATCAGGTTCAAAATATGACTGGCCAGCTGGTCCATTTTGTTCATGGGGCACAGAAATCACATGCAAATTTCTGCAAATAACAGCATAACAAGGCTGACACTCACTGTTGACCCAGCATTTCCAGTAAGGTGGCTGAGGGGCAAGGGGTGGTGTCAGCTGCACAATTGTCTATTAATCCACTTTGGGGTGCTTTGTCCAAAGTAGGAATTTGTGACTTAGATGAATGTTGTGACCAGGTGGATGATTCTTCAGGAATGTGTGCATCACAGAGCACGGTTGAGACCCATTTCGTGAAAACAGGCATCTGACAATATTGGATGATCATTTGGTGTACTGGAGTGGCAAGGTGGCTGAATGGTCAGCACTGACATCAGTAGCAGTGAAGTACCTGACCTACTCACTCTCCAGTGTAAGTTTGGAGAGGGTATTTAGTTCTTCAGGGTATATATTGCATGAACATTGCACTAACCTATCACCTATGCTGACATTTATCAAAATGAATGAAGGTCACATACCAAGTCAGACAACTACAGTACATCAATGTTTGTACCCATCACAATGATGATTTTGCTGATGATGCAGATGAAGCAGACCATCCTGGTGGCAGCATCAAATGGTGACCCAGAAAGATTGATGATACAATCATGGAAAAAGAATTTAATGCCAAAAGGCATTTTAAATATAAGGTATGTTCTTGGTAAACTGAAATTGCACCTGTTGAAACCCATTTACCAAAATCAGTCTGGATTTGATAGCCAGAGGCGTTGCTCTCCTACCCATCTCTCTCCTTTCAAGATGCCTTTTCTTATCCCCATATTTCAGAAGCTGCCTCCAGCTGCCCATTTCATCATGTGCCCCCCCTTGCTAGTTTTTTTCCACTCTCCTACAAATTATTTTTCTCCCTCCTGTTGTTGGTTTCTCATTTCTGTTTCTTCCCCTGACAGCTTCTCCCCTCAGCTGGTCCCTATCCTGTCTCTTATTCTGTATTTTCCCCTGTACTTCATTTTTCTATCGTTCCTTCCTCTCCCCTCCTCTCTGCTTCTCTCTCCCCTCAGCCTCCTTCCTGTGTGCCCCTTTCATGTTTGTTTCCTCTGAACTACAGTTCTGCCTCACATCTTTGGGTTTGTCAGGCCTTTCCCAGTCATTCTACTGTCAGATCTGTCCCCCCTTCCATGACTTAGATGTCCTCATCCCTTGTCTGCTTGCATAGCAGCCCATCCTGCTCTGTTCTGTTGGACTTCTGGGTATGCTGTCACCGGCCCCACTCCGATCTCAGTGGCCACTCATTCAATGAGTCTGTTCTGGGTTCTGCATCAGTGGACATTTGGTTCTAATGGCTGTACTGTTCCTTTCAGCCGCATTCTTCCTTCTTCTCAAGATTTCCCTATGGTCATTTGGCCACCTATTCTTGGTTACAGCAGCAGTACTCTTTCAGTGGACACCTTCAGCTTGATGGCATGACATGGAGGCTTTCTTGGCATACATTTGCTTCGTCCATCATGCGACTCTCTATTGTGCACATTTTGTGTCTGGCACAGGTGCAGCTGATGTTGCATTGCATTTCATCTGTCTGTTCCTGTGTTTCCAGTCTTCGTGGTTGTGGCAATCATTACAGTTCATTTGTTTGCTTGTTCTTCTCATGTGAAGTCTCTTTCAACACCAGTAGCTTCACTTCCAGTTTTCAGGTGTGTTTCTCAACCTTATCCCTTTCCATCCACCAGTAAAGGACCCAGCTTTATAACTGGACTCTCAGTTTAGTGCTTGGTTGGTGGGTGCCCCCACATGGCAATCCCACCTTTCTTCCTTGCCTTCCTTCAGTATTTTAGTGACTCTTCTTTGATCATACTTTGCCATGCCTTGGCATGAGCATAGCTGTGTTGATGGTCTTCTCTGTTTGCATCTGGTCACTGCTTAGACTCACACCATTATTTTGATCATGCTGCTTCACTGCCTTTTGCATTCTTTTTTTTTCCTATCCTGCCATCACCTTCCTTATTTGCATCATCCTCTTACTTTCATCCATTTAGTTGTCCAGGTGACTGAGTCAGGTTCTCCTTCACTCAGTCTGACCTTAGGGTCTACTCATTTACATTGCTTAATCAAGCATACCTCTCATTGGGTTATATGCTACCTTGTTGAACTCTGCACTCCTGCGGTGATTATCATCATCACCCTTCTCATGCCTGCATCTTTATTTATTTTATTTATTTATTTAGTTTCTGGGTATCTCTCAATCATCTGACCTCTATATATGTCTACTCCTTCACATTGACTACTCAAGCATAACCCTCTTGGGTCCATGCTACCTCTACTTGATCTGCTCTCCACTTGGAGACCTGCCTCCATATCTATTGCCCCATTGCTAAGGGCTGGCAGACTTCTCTCCATCATACATCATTCATTTAATGTCTCACCTTCAGTCATTCAGGCCTTCAAGGTTTCTTTCCATCATCATCATCATCATCATCATCATCATCATCATCATCACCATCACCATCATCATCATCATCATCCTTCCTCTCTTGCTTTTAAGCATCTAGTTGCAGTCATGTCATTGCTCTCATCCCTTGACAGCTGTCCATTTAGAAGGACAGAGTGAGAGCTTCTTCAAAAACTTGAACTTTGTCCTCCTTCCTTGAGCTCTACTTTGAACTGCTGTATTGGTGCTTTCCCTAATAAAAACATCTTTCAGCCTGGAGTGAAGGCAACCTAGGTCTTGGATCCCCAGATGGTTCCTCTTTATAGGGGGGTATTCTTCTGCACAATGCTAATGGTCATAATATTAGTCAGGATTAGTGCTTTTATAGGTTTCTCAGTTAGATTCCACTGCTGGATGGAGCCAGGTGGTGGCCCCAGCTGTTCCCTCTCTCTTTATGAAGTCTGCCCTTCTGCATCTTTTCTAATTTAATTTCATTGTCCTTGGTTTTTCTTGTTCTTTATTTATTAATTTCTTTTATTTATTGAAATGTTTCACCTAGAGGGCACACTGAACAATGAGTTGCTCATCTCACAGTGTGACCTGGGGAATGGGGTTACCTAGGGTTGTGAAGGATGATCAGTTACGATAGTATGTGGGTAGTACAAACAATACAACATTGTAAGATTGTGCAACAGTTGGAACACAAGCTAATGTACAATAAACAATAGTGGAACACTGGGAAAATTACAATGCATGTCCAAAATCATACAAAAGAACATATAAATGTACAAAACAGTAATAATGCAATGGAGCCATTTATAGTGCATGCGTGTGCCAGGAGCAGGCTCAAGGTAGTATGCAAGTGCTTTTGGAGTAAAAAGGTTGGGGTAGGTTGTGCACACTGGTGAACCAGAAGTGCAGGTGCAGAAGAGAGGGGGAGTGGCAAGAACTGAATATAAGGAGAAGGGGTAGCCATTTCCTGATTTCCACTTTCAGGATGTTAAGAACCCTGCTGGGGAGGGGTCACAGTAGGAAGGCAGAAAGTTGCTCTTCTCCTGTCTTTCCTATTTATGTCAGTCAGATCTATTTCCGGTCTAGATATCTTCTGAATTCTTGCCTCTTTGATGCTTGACATCATGATGGGTATTCTTTTGGGACTTTTTCCTCAGCAACCTTTAGCTAAGGGAATCATTCTGGTGGCACCTATGGGGGGGGAACCTTCCTCTAGGGTTCTTTGTGTCATACCCCTATAGGGTGGTATATCCCATTGATAGAGAGGTGAATCGCTACAATGTATCAAAGTAACACAAGCATTCATCTCATCCAGTTGTGTAAGCACAATTGAATGGGAAGGTTTTAGGCCTGAGGTTCAATGGGTGGAGCAACGTCATCACTCCCCATCAGGTCTTAAAAGGCCACTCCTGGACAGTTCCAGGATTCATCTCTTCATTGCCCCACAATGCACCCCTCCTCCTTCTCCTCCAGCAGCTCATCTCTCTTTCCCATGGGTTTCTTCCTAAGCTACCCTTAGCCAAGACAACTATTCCTGTGGCACCTATATGGAGGAACCCTCCTCTAGTGTTCCTTGCATCATACCCCTTCTGGCTGGTATATCCCACAGATAGAGAGGCAAATAACCATAGGGCATCAAAGTCACACAATAATTCATCTCATCTAGTTGAGTAAACGCAACTGAACTTAATTGTGGGGCCTGTGCAGGTAAGTAGAAGCCAGTGTTTTGGTTATCTGTTTTTGAGGTTGACTTTTCTTAGTGTAACCTTTTTTGCCAGCTGGGAAATCTAGCTGAGAGAATATTTGCAATCATTTGTGACTAGACCTGTTACTTTAGCTCTGTGAAATAGGTGTCTGATAAGGGGAGGAGATGGAAGGGGCCTGAGGAACTGTGGATTCAAAACAGGAGTTGTTTGTGGACTCTATCTGCTGCAGCTGAGAAAGAGAGCAGCCACTGGCTTCCTTATGTCAAGAAGGTGATTTAAAAAGAGTGTACTGAATTGAATTCTTAATTTTGGGGCCTGTGTAAGTAAGTAGAAGTCAGTATTTTGGTTCTCTGTTTTTGGGGCAGACTTTTCTTACTGTAACTGTTATTTTCCAGCTAGGAAATGTAGCTGGGAGAATATTTGTAGTCATTTGTGACTAGACCTATGTTGCTGAGGCACAGGTCAGGAAACATAGACAAACCCCAGGAGCAGTTGTAAAATTCCACATACATGCTTATTTGTATTTGCAGTAACATAAAATAAAATAAATCTGTTCAGCAAAACTATATACAGAAGCAAAATAGAATCTATTGTAAAGAAAAAATCTGTCTTGCAGCTCAGCTTAGCAGTTTTTATAAGTCTTTTTCAACCCCATCCTTTGCAAGCATCCTGTTTTTTGTAAATTTTAGAAGCTGCTTAGAACATTGAGAATTTCCTGAGGTACCTCCAGCATTTTCAAAAGGCTTGGCCACTTGCACTTAAATGACATCTAGCTTTTTACAGTTATCTCAAATCACAAATACATTTCAACAGCAACACTAAACATTTTCTAAACAAAAGTGATCTCATTATCAGTTTCATTTCCATATATTGATTCTCATAATTTTATATTAGCTGATATAGATATGCAGGGGAGGAAATACAGAAAGCAAAAGAAAATAGAGACAGTGAGAGGCAAAGGATTGTGAAATTGTTTGGGTTGATCAAGTCTGAAGTCTCACAGGAAAATTTGGTTGCGCAACCAGACAGAAGAGACAGAAAATGAAAGAATACAGATCCTTGCATTTACACACATTCTCCAAAACAAATGGGACAGGGTCCGATTCTACCCTATCACATATACCCTCCTTTTTAAGAGGGAACCTGTTTTATTAAACAGGTTTCCAAAACTCTTTATTCTCTGCTAACATTTTCTACTTTCACAAATTAAGCACATTTGCATCCATTTTTTTAACATTACAGCAGAAAGTACAGTTCAAACCCATACATCAGTTTCTTTTTGTCAACCATCAGAACCCTCATTTCCTGATCCGTATCTTGACAGAAAATCAGCATTTCTATTCTCTTTACCAGATTTGTGAATCACAGAGAATTTAAATGGCTGCAGTGCTAGCTACCACCTTGTGATTCTGGAATTTTTATCTTTCATCTGGTTAAGCCAACAGAGAGGATTGGGATCAGTTACCAGAACAAACTCAGTTACTAGCAAAGAAAATTTGAGGGACTCCATGGACCACTTTGCTGCTAAACACTCCTTTTCGATAGTGGAGTACCATTTCTCTCTGTCATGCAATTCCCTACTTATATAAAGAATAGGATGTTCTTTCCCATGTACATTTTGACTTGGGACAGCACCTAGTCCTACCACAGATGCATCTGTCTGTAACAGAAATGGTTTCTCAAAGACTGGGCTTCTTAAAACAGGTGCTGAACATAATGCAGTCTTTATGGCTTGAAAGCTTTGTCAAACTCTAGAGTCCATTTCATGTTATTTAGGCACCGTTTCTTTCTGAGTTCAGAGAGGGGAGTAGCTAACTCAGCAAAGTTGGAAACAAATCTCTGATAATATCCAGTCTGCCCTAAAAATGACCTGATATGTTTCTCTGTTTTAGGTACAGGGCTGTTAGCTACAGTTTCTATTTTAGAAATCTCTAGCTTGACTTCTCCATTTCCCAAAACATAGCCTAAATATCTGGTTTCCTGCATGCCCAATGCACATTTAATAGGATTAATTGTCAGATTCACATTTCTGATAGCTTGGATAACTGCTCATAGGTGTTCCAGGTGGCTTTTCCAGTCAGGACTGTACACCATGACATCATCCAGGTATGCAGCACAATAACCAGTGTGAGGGGATAAAATTACAACCATGTACTGCTATAATGTAGCTGGTGCATCATGTAAACCAAAGGGCATGATGGTGAACTGATAGAATCCTGTAGGGGTAGCAAATGCAATTTTATCTCTGGATTCTTTAGCTAAAGGTATTTGCCAGTAACCCTTGATGAGATCGAGGGTACTGATATACTTTGCACTCCCCAGTCTGTCCACCAAATCATCTATTCTGGGCATAGGGTATCTGTCAATTTCTGTCACTTGACTAAGTTTCCTGAAATCAAGGCAGATTGTAACGCCCCCTTCTTTTTTGTTTACAATAACCATAGGAGATGACCAAGCACTCCTCGACTCCTCAACTCCTCAATGATACCCACTTCTTTAAGTTTTTGTATTTCCTTAACCACATCACATTTTAACCTCTCTGGCAACCTGTATGACTTTTGCCTAATAGGACGAGCATTCACTATTACATCCTCAACCCCTTTTGCTTGGCCTGGTACCATGGTAAAAGTACTGTTAAATGTCTTTAGCACATTATGGATGTCTGCAGTTTGTTCTGAGGTTAAGGAAACATTCACCTTTACAGCATCAGCATTTACAGCTTGTTCCAGTCAATCATAACCTACATCAATATCTTCCTTATCAGTTTCAGGTAAAACTAGCAAGACAGCTTTTGGCATTTTTTTAGCCCATTTCTTGAGAAGGTTAGCATGGTATATCTTAGAAGGATTTTTCTTGCCAGGGGTCTCAGTCTCATAGTTAAGAGTGCCAGTACATCTAAATACTCTATAAGGTCCTTGCCACTTCATTAACAACTTATTTTCTGCTGTGAGTAACAGTAGCAAAACCTTTTCACCTGACTCAAAAACGTTTTCTTTTACCCCATGGTCATAATATACCTTTTGCTGGTTTTGAGCCTCTTCCTGATTACTATGGGCAATTTCAACATATTTTGCCAGCTTCATTGTTTGGACACACATATAAGAAGATATACACTTTCTGAGTGGAGTTATCTTCCTACATTTCCTTTAACACATTCAGTGGCCCTCTTGGCTGTCTACCATACAGCATTTCAAATTGTGAAAGCCCTGTTAATGCCTCTAGCCTTCTCTGTAAGCAAAAAGTAAGTAAGACAATATTGGTCCCAATCTTTCCCTTCCCCTTTTACAAACCTTTTTAACATGCATTTTAGGGTTTGGTTAAACGCTCAACAAGACCGTTTGTGTGAGGGTGATATGGGGAGGTTCTTATGGCAGTGATACCTAGCAGTCTGTACTGCTCCTTAAGCACTGCAGCACCAAAATTACTACCCCAATCAGTAATAATTTCTTTAGGTATGCCCACTGTGCTGAAACTTTTGGCCAGTTCTGCTGCAACTTTTGGAACTGTAACAGTACACATTGGAACTGCTTCTGGTTATCGAGCAGCATAGACACATACTACCAGGATAAATCTATTACCCTTTTTACTTTTGTATAAGGACCAACCACATCTGTTGCAATTCTCTCAAAAGGCACATCTATAAAGGGTAGGGATATCAGGGGCACCTTGTCTTTTCTAGTGGCTGGGTCTACTTTCTGACACTCAGCACAGTACTTACAATTGGTCGCAACATCTTTATGAACTCCCCACCAGAAAAATCTATGCAGTAATCTGGCAAGGGCATGATCCCTCCCTGAGTGACCAGCCATAGGATTATCATGTGCTATCTGTAACAATTCTGTTCTATACTTCTGTAGAATAACCAGTTGTTCTGTCTGTTCCTGTGTTCTGAGGTTTAACCCAAACTCTGTACAGTAATCCATTACATTTTTTAAACATTGGTCCACCCTGTTTTGGTTTTACCCCAAGCTGCTTGAAATAACCCTGAAGATAAACATTGTTAGCTTGCTCTGAAAGAAAATCACAATCAGTTATTAGTTTAGTTTCAGCATTTTCATATTTTAACCCTCCATATACATCAGTCATTTATTGCCACAATTTGTTCAGGCTTTGTCTTTCTTTCCTGGATTTCTGGATCTTGGAGCTGTGCTCAAACAAGTCCAAATCAAAATCACTCAAAGGAAAACTGTCCCTACCATCTGAAGTTTTCTTTGCCTGAGCTCTTGTCACCACAACTGCTGAAACATCAGGATTTATTCCTTCTTTGATCAACTCAGTAAATCCTGGAAAGTCATTTCCAATAATCACAGGTACAGGTAACTTTGATACTACCCCCACTTTCATTTGGTGCAACAAACCTTAACAGTCAGAGTCACTTGGGTGGTGGGATAGTATTGAGTGTCCCCGTGGCTGCAGATGACACCAGAACCTTGTTCCTTTGCACAGTGTTTTCCCAGTACTTTAACATGCATGAGGGTATGTCTGCTTCCCAAATCAATGAGTCCCTGTACAATCTTATTTCCCACTTTCACATCTGTTAGGTACTTGCCCCAGTTTGCCAAGGACAAATCTGCTCCATTGCCACTCTCTTTATTATGGCAGTTTCCTGCAAAATGGCCTGGTTTATTACAGTTATAGCAGATAATGTCTTTTGGCACAGATTTGTTACCTCCACCAGAGTTCTTAGCAAGCTTAGAATTTAAATGGGAAAAAGAGTTTCATATCAGTGCTTGGCTGTTACCTCACTGCTGTGACATCAGTCTGGCCTTTTGATAGTCCTCAGACAAAGAAACAGCTTTTTTCCCCATTCTCTGGTCAGTACTCCTTTACCCACAGCTACACATCTGTAGGCAAGATGTTGATGAATTGTTCCATTGAAAATGTGTCAATGATCTGTGGGACTGTTTTGCTAGAGCCACTTCATCAGGAGTTCTTGGAGTCAGGTGAAGGTTTTTTTGAGGATTGTCAACTGAGTTGTACCTCAGAAATTGAAATCTCTGCCTGTAGGTCTCTCTGGAGATGTCATACCTTTTCAGGATTTCTCTTTTCACCAGGTCATAGTTTTCTGACTGTGCAGTGTCCATATTGCTGTAGGCAAGCTGGGCTTTCCCTGTCAGGTAGGGTACCAGTCTGATTATCCATTGCTGTTTTGGCCACTGGCAGGCTGTGGCAACTCTTTCAAAAGTTGTCAGGTATGCCTCAATATCATCTGAGGGACACAACTTGATAAGTTTAATGGCCTTTAAGTTGCTTGTATTTTGTTGCTTCTCTGGATTTGTGCTGGGTCCTCTGCCTTTGATAGCTTGTAAGGCATCCAGCCATCACTGTTTCTGTCACTGCATCTCTTCTCTCATCTGCTGCTCCTGTTGCTAAATCTCTTCTCCCGTCAATACTTCTAACCATTGAATTTATTTTTCTCTTTGTGTCTCATTCACTTTTTGTTGTATAGCCCACCATTTCAAAAAGTTCATCAGGCTTTCCAGTTCTGCACTGCCTGTTCTTTTTCCATAACTTGTGCTGGCTGTACAATCTCAGACTGGATTTCTGTCTCTGCTAGTTTGGCTGCCATTCTCCTAGTAACCACTCCTGGACTTGCTGCTGTAGAATCCATACCTTCCTCTGTGCTTCACTGGAACTAGGTCCAGTACCCATGCACAAATCTCCTGTCTTAGTGTGTCCACAGCTGAAATCCCACTTAGCTGACACCGTCTTTCATCAAGGCACAGGACAGGAAGCATATAGAAAATCCAGGAGCAGTTGTAAAATTCCAAAAAACTGTTTATTTGTAGTTGCAGTAACATAAAATAAAATAAACCTGTTCAGCATAACTATATACAGAAGCAAAATAAAATCTCTTGTAAAATAAAAATCTGTCTTGCAGCTCAGCTTAGCAGTTTTTATGTCTTTTTCAACCCCCGTCCTTTGCAAGCATACTGTTTTTTGTAAATTTTAGGAGTTGCTTAGAACACTGAGAACATCCTGAGATACCCACAGCCTTTGCAAAAAGCTCAGACACTTGCACTTAAATGACCTCTAGCTTTTTACAGTTATCACAAATCACAAATATATACATTTCAACAGCATCACTGAACATTTTCTAAAAAAAAAATGATCCCATTATCAGTTTAATTTCCATAAATTGATTCTCATGATTTTATATTAGCAGATCTAGATATGCAAGAGAGGAAAAACAGACAGCAAGAGAAAATAGAGACAGTGAGAGGCAAAGGATTGTGAGACTCTTCAGGTTGATCAAGTCTGAAGTCTCACAGGAAAATTTGGTTGCACAACCAGGCAGAAGAGACAGAAAAGGAAAGAATACAGATCCTTGCATTTATACACTTTCTCCAAAACAAATGGGACAGGGTCCTATTCTACCCTGTCACAACCTATTACTTAAACTCTGTGAAAAAGGTATTTAAAAGGAAGGAAGACACTCACTGGGTTGGTGGGTCAGAGTTGTAGTTGATTGTTTCTGGAGCGCACAGGCTTAGTCCCACCCACTGTGCTCCTCACCTCACCCACCCTAAGTATCATTACTAAGTATCATTTATTTATTTAATTTTGTTGAACCGGTGGTCCCACTGGGACTAGAAGTCCCTTTTTCAAGGGCAACCGGGGGGGCATATACATGGTAACCAACAGGAATTAAACCAGAATAAGCTACTGGTGAAATTTTTAGTGAATAGGGGAAATTTGGCCAGGATACCAGAGAAATTTCCATAGACTTTTTGCGAAGTGCCATTGGATCTTTAGCGTCCACCTGAACAACCAACAGAACAGGCAGATGGGACCTAGGTTTCATGTCTCACCTGAAAGACTGCACCTCAGGAGTGCACCACCTCCCTCATGCTGCACTAGAGTGTCTATATTATGACTGATCCAAGACCCTGGTGTGTTGATATAACCCACAGCCTTCAGATCTTCTAGCCTTAGAGAAAAGTTTGCAACTTACTGAGTCACTGACACTTTTCTTTGTATCAGGGGTTCTGATCACCAAAAGTGCAAAGGACATACACCTGTTCATATCTTTAAAGGCACAGTACACTGAATAGGGGGTAAACACTCTCACATGCTTGCACACACTAACAAAAAAAACACATCTTAAATAGTAAGGGAGACAGACATGTTGGGAGTGGTGCAATGCACTGGCTGTGGAGCGGCTGTCTTCTGGGAGATGTTCTGGAGGCTGCATTGCTGCCCTATTTGCAGACACCTCTCTGGTCTGAGGGAGGAGATTGCCCATCTTTATGCTGTCCTGGTGAGGATTTGGGATACCTCCTCCCCACCCAGGGATCACCCAGGCTACCACCACCTCTTCTGAGGTTGACAAGAAAGAGGAGCAGTTGGATGACGGTGAACTGTGAGAGGGTGAAGGTGGTGGAAGAGAGGCACATCACTTCAGTCATGCCTGTTCACAATTCTTTCTCCATTCTTGTGGAGGGTGGTTCCTTTATGGAAACACACACAGTGTAGACCAAGGAGGATGCTGGGAACCTCCACAAATGAGACCCACAGGAGGGTGGCACAGCACCCCACAGGGGAAGAAAACAACTTCGGGTGGGGAACTCAGTCATTAGGGGGTAGAACTGGTTGAGGGAAGGGAGTGGGAGGTAAGGTGCCTGGCCCACACTATGGCTTGGAAGGACTGTAAGTGAACCCTCTGAATCATGGGAACAGCAGCATGGTTAGGAAGCTGGATGTCATTGTCCCCATAGGAACAAATGTCTTGGCTGGGAATTGGATCAGAGCAGTGCAGCAGGAGATTGTGGAGTTGGGGAGAGTGCCTAAAACAAGTGGCATGAATGGTAGCTTCCTCAGAAGTGCTACCTGTCTATGGCATGGGTGACTTTAAGGTACTCTGCACCATGGGATTCAATGACTGGTTGAAAAACTGGTGCAGAGCTCAGGGATTTGGCTTACGAACATACAAACATATGAAATTGCCAACAGATACAGGTAATTCAGTCTATCTAGTCTGCTTGAGTGTGCAGCACTTCAGTCCATTAGATTGCAGCTGCCCCCACCTTCCCCATATGCCCTCCCCATCTCCCATCCCCTTCAAATTAGTACCCTCCCCTTAAATCTGCCCACCTCCTCTTGAAGTGCCCAACACTCTGCAATTATACAACTTCATCTGGCAGAGCTTTCCACCCTACCACCACTCTTTCTGTGAAATAGTGCCTCCGCAGTTCCCTCTTGAACCTGCCACCTTCCAGCTCATTGAGTGCCCCCGATTTCCCTTCTGCCTTTCAGATGGAACATACACCTGGTGTCTACTTTGTTTAAACCCTTCAGGTACTTGAAGAGGGGGCATAGGATAAGAATGGAGGGGGAAGATTTAGGAAGGAAAGGAGGAGACACTATTTCACAGACAGGGTGGTAGCAAAATGGAATGCCCTACCAGAATGGGTGGTATCATGTCAATCTGTGTACAGCTTCAAAAGGGCATGGGAGAGTGAGGGTGGGGGGGTGGCAGTAGGATGACAAAAGGGATGGAGGGTGGGGCAGCTGCAAACCAGAGGTGTTGGCTGCACACTCGAGCAGACTTAGATAGACCAGTTGATCTGTTTCTGCTGGCACATTTGTATGTTTGTATGTTCATAAGATCTCAGTCATATCCCCTCTCTCCCTTCTTTCCTCCAGGGTATACATATTGAGCTCTCTCAGTCTCTCCTCATATGGTCTGTCCCCCAGCCCCAGGATCATTTTTGTTGCCCTGCACTGTACCCCTCCAGTACTTTGATGTCCCTTTTCAAGTAGGGGTGCCAGAAATTCACACAGTACCCTAGGTGCTGTCTCACCTGGGACCTGTACAAGGACAAGATGACCTCTCCACTCCTAGAAGTAATCCCTCTTACTGTGCACCCTAGCATTCTGTTTGCCTTCTCTGCTGCCTTCCTGCACTGAACAGAGTGGTTCATCTCCCTGATTACTAGCACTCCCAGATCCTTCTCCTCCTTGTATTTTGTTAATGGGACACCCTCCAGCCAGTATTTGTGTCCTGTGTTCTTGCCTTCTAAATGCATCACTTTGCACTTTTTGGCATTGGGATTGAAACCAAGCTGCCAAGTGTGAGACATTTCCTCCAGTTTTGTCAAATCCTCCTGAAGTACTTTTGCTCCCTCCACCCCATCTACTTTGGCTCAAGTCTTTGTGTCATCTGCAAAAAGACTGCCCTTACTCTTAATCCCCACTGCAATGTTGGCTATGAAAATGTTAAATAGAATTGATCTGAGCACTGAGCCCTGTGGTACACCACTTGTTACTACCCTGGGTTCAGATGCCTCCTCTCCCACTACTACCTTCAGCTGTCTACCCTTCAACCAGTTCTCGACCCATCATACCAGTTTCCTCCCTGCTCCCAGACTCCTCAAATTGCAGGTCAGCTTACTGTGTGGCACCAAGTCAAAGACCTTGCTGAAATCCAGGTAGAGGACATCCACTGCATGTCCCCTGTATAGTGCCCTCATAACTCAGATGTAAAAATCAACCAAGGTCATCTGGCAGGATTTTGCCTGATTCAAACCTGTGATGCCTGTTGTCCTGGAGATTGTTATCCTCAAGAAATTGCACTAGTCTTTCCTTGAGGATTGTCTCCATCAGTTTTCCCACAATTGCAGTACAGCTTACCAGTCTGTAATTCCCGGGTTCATCCTTGGGCCCACTCTTATGGAGAGGTACCACTTGTGCATCCATCCAGTCCAGGGGCACACATCCCAAGTTCAGAGAAGTATTGACTAGGTCTACCAATGGCCTTGCCATGACCTCTATCAACTCTCTCTGTCTCAGCACCCTGGGGCAGACTCCATCTGGACCAGGTGCCATGTCCACCTTCTGGAACTTTAGGCCCCCTCACCCTTTCTACTGTGATTTCCCCCACCTGTGGTTGCTTCTCCTACACCCTCTCCCACCTCACCCTTCTTCTTAGGTATGGGCCATCCCTCTCCTTGGTGAAGACTGAACAGAAGTATTCATTAAATACTTATGCCTGCTCAGCCCTCTTTTCTACCCATCCACTTCCCTTCCTGATCCTAACACTTTGATCCTTGCTGTTACTTGGTATTACTTGGTATGAAAGAACAGAAGAAGGCCAGAGCCCATCAAGACTGTTCCCCACACTATGTGGGACATTATTTATCTATTATCCCTCAACCAAACATATAATTTGTTTTTAAAGACAGTGGCACTAGTTGCCTCTACCAATACTTCTGGCAAGGTGTTCCATACAATGGATGCTTTTGTTGGAAAAAAGTTCCCCTTTTGCTGGTTTAATAAGTTTTTACTTCAAGCTGTTTATTATGCAGTCTCAGAACATGTCTCCTTTTGGAGAGTGTTAGACCACTTTTTTCCATTAGAGCTGGTAAATTTATTAAATTAAAAACCATAAGCATATCCCCTCTTAATCTTCTAGTTTGAAGAGAGAAGAGAATAGCAGCTTTTAATCTGTTCTGATAATCCAAGTTTGTTAATCTTGGAATCATTCTAGTTACTCTCCTTTGAACCTGTTTAAGAATTGCTATGTCTTTTTTTTGGTTTGGATTCCAGAAAGGGGAGCCATAGTCTAGATATGGTCTATTGTATGCCCTATACAATGGAATAAGGCGTTGTTCAGTGCAATTAACAAAAGTGCATTTTATTTGCCTCGAAGTTCTGTTGATCATGCAAGCAGTTCTAACACAGTGATCATTTGATGTACGTTTATTATTAACATATATCCCTAAATCTTTTTCACAATTTGATGAGTGAAGTGGTAGTCTGTTTATATAATATATCGTTTTTGGATTATTTACACCGAAATGCACTACTAAACATTTGTTTTGATTAAACTGCATATGATTTTCATTTGCCCAAAGTGTTAATTTTTCCAAATCCTTCTTTAATGCAGAAATATTTTCTTGATTATTAACCTTGCCCCCTAATTTAGTGTTGTCTGCAAATTTAACCATGAAGTTATTTGGCCCCATTTGTAAATCACTGATAAACAGATTGAACAATGTTGGTCCCAAGACTGACCCCTGTGGTACACCATTTGTCACACTACCCGAATCAGACAAGATATCATTAATTCTGACTCTCTGAGAACTATTTGTCAACCAGTTTAAAGTCCAGTTGACAGTATCAGGTGACAAACCTAGGTTGCGCATTTTAGTAATGAGTTTTTCATGTGAAAGTTTATCGAAAGCTCTACTAAAGTCCAAAAGAATTACATCATTAGGGATACCCATATCTAGTAGAGTACTTATATTGTTGTAAAAATATATCAGATTGGTGGTGCAGGAATACTTGGGAGTAAACCCATGCTGATTTGAATCATAAATTCCTAATGTTTTACAATCTTGATCTATTAGAGACTTCATTACTTGTTCCATTAATTTACCAGCCACTGAGGTCAGGCTAATTGGACGATAATTTTGCACAGAACCTCTATTGCCTTTTTTTAAATATGGGAGGAACTATTGTTGAACTCCAATCATTTGGTACAATGCTTTCTTGTAAGAATTTGTTGAAGACAGTTGACAAAGGTATAGAAATATTTATAGAGGATTCGATAAGAAACCATGGATGAATACCGTCTGGGCCTGGACTAGTATTTTTTTTTTAGTTTTTTGATAGCCTGTATAATGTCACTTGGATAGAACCTACGATAATCTACGTGGTGAACTTTAAAAGTACTAATAGGTGATTTTTGAGAGAAGACAGAACAAAAGTACTTATTAAAGAGATTTGAGGTTTCTATATCAGATAGAGAAGAGCCATTGGTTATAATGGGACCAATGGTCCTTGATACACCTTTATTACTATATATAGGAGAATAGAGATTTGTGACAGTCTTTTGTGTGAGCTAGTTTAAATTCTAGCTTATTTTTTGCCAATTTAATAGAATTTTTTACGTTTTTCACAGATAGTCTGTATTTATGTAATAAAGTAGTTTTAAATGGAACATAACTATTCTTAAGTTTCCTAAAAAGTTTAATTTTTATTTTAATATGATTTTTAATTGTCTTGTTGAACCAAGGGGGAAGTTTTCCTTTATTATTAAATTTTCTCTTAGATGGAATAAAGGAATTTTCCAAATAATGTAGAATGTTTTTAAAAAAGTCCCAAACTTGTTGGGTTGTACAATTAAGAAGATTAGATTCCCAGTTTATGTTTTGTAAGTATTCATTGATTTTAGAAAAATTTGCTTATTATAAATTTTTGTACAGTATAACTTCCTTTGTTTAATTTTAAACTGCTGAATTTCAAAAAGAATAGATGAATGATCACTGGTCCCAAGTGGATCCCAAATTTGTAAATTCCTAATTTGTTGCTCTATGTTAGTTAATAATAGTTACAAAATATTAGGACCTCGAGTGGGTTCAGTAACAAGTTGTTGTAATCCAGTACTAACTACCACATCTATTAGTCCTTTCTTGCCATAGGACTGTCCTGAGAATGAGTCCTAGTTAATATGAGGGAGGTTAAAGTCACCAAATATTACAGTATCTTGAGATTCTGAAAAATGTGTAACTGTTTAAACATATCAGTTGTGTAATCTGAATTTTCAGATGGCGGTCAATAGATGTTACCAATAGTTATATAGGACTGCTCCTTCAATAAGATTTTAACCCATATACTTTCCAAAGGAAAGAGAGAACATACTCAAAAGAAGGAATATAATTTTGTGTGTACATACAAACTCCATTGCCTTGCTTATCTAATCTGTTTTTATGATTTAACTTATAACCTGGAATTTCTCTGGACCAAATTGAGGATGCATCCCACCAAGTTTCAGTTACTCCCACCACACCTATATTTAAAGTTTTACATTTGGCTTTGAGTTCTGCTAATTTGAGTTGGTTTAAAGATCTTGCATACAAAGCTAGGAGTTTACATTTAGTTGTAATAATATTTTGGTAAGTATTCAGAGACTTGGGAATAGACCCATTCTCCCCCATTGTTTTTAGTTTAAAAACAATGATGTATGATGTTAGTGATATTTTTCCCCATAAGTGTACTACCCCTACGACTGAGATGTAAACAATCCCAGCAAAACAAGTGATAGGAGATAGGAAATAATATCACACTATGCACAGTTTGTTTACAGACCCCTGTCTCAGGGTTAGGCATTGGGCAAGGAATTGATAGAAAGAATCCTTAGAATGATTGAAAAAGGAGAGATATTGTTGATGGGGGACCTGAATATGCCTGATGTTAACTGGAGCACCTTTGCTGTAGCCACATCCAAGAGCAGGGTCATTTTTGATGTTCTACAGGGGGCCTGCCTCAGACCACTACTGTTGAAACCCACTTGGGATGGAGCAATTTTAGACCTGGCACTCTCAAATGGGAATGGTGAGAGGATCTCAGATTTAGAAGTGGATAGCCATCTGGGAACAAGCTATCACCAAACAATGTGGTTCACCAAAAACACAGCTGTAGAGTCAAGCCATACAAAAGCAGGGGTGTTGGACTTTAAGAGGGCTTAATTTGGCATAATGGGAGAGTGCCTCAGAAAAGAACTAGCAAACAGGAAATAAGGAGGGGTGGAAGAACAATGGGGATAAACAAAACTGCTAACACAGAGGCAACAAGCTTTTGTGTAAAGCAAATCAACAGAACAAAATGAAGGAAAAAGCCACTATGGTTCTCAAAAGAGATGGCAGGGAAAGTTAAGAAGAAAAGGTTAGCATTCAGAAACTATAAGAAAACACAGAAGAAGTAGGACAGATAAATATATCAGTTAAAGCAGAATCAGACAGGGAAGGCAGTCAGAATAGCAAAGGCCCAAACTGAGGAAAAGATAGTCAGCTCTGTTAAGAAGGGGGATAAAACCATTCATTGGTACATTAGGGAGTGAAGAAACACCAAGGGAGGGATACTGAGGCTTAATAAATGGGAGGGAATGTAAGTAGAGGTGACAGTGAAAAAGCAGGGATACTGAACAAATACTTCTGCTCAGTTTCACAAAAGAAGAAGAGGGGATGGTACCTAAACCAAACAATAGAAACACTCTGAACATGTGGGTTGATACCAGTCCATTCACCGAAGAAAGGGTTCTGAAAGAACTCTTAAAACTGAAGGTGGACAAAGCAATGGGGCCTGATGAGATTCACCCAAGAATTCTAAAAGAACTAAGGGTGGAACTAGTGACACCACTGACTACCATGTTTAACAAATTATGGGGGGATGGAGTGGTACCTGAGGACTGGAGGAGGGTGGATGTGATTCCACGTCATAAAAGTGGGAGTGAGGCAGAGGTAGAAAGCTGCAGAACTGTTAATTTGACCTCAGTGGTAGGGAAAATGATGGAAACACTTCTGAAGGAAAGAATTGTTGAGTAGCTGGAGGCCAGCAGGGCACATGAACAAAGGTAGCATGGATCCACTGTGGGAAGGTTGTGTTAGATGCATCTAACAGATTTCTTTGACTGGGTGACCAAAGTAGTAGACCAGGGAGGAGCTGTGGATATAGCCTACCTAGACTTTAGCAAGGCATTCTACACAGTCTGACACAAAGGATTAATATACAATTTAGCCAGCCTTTGGAGTACTTTCCAAGCTGGTAGCCTGGGTAAAAAAATTCGCTGGACTACAGGACACAGGGGGTAATAATAAACATGGTCCACTCTGAAGAAAGGGGGATTTCTAGCAGGGAACTGAAGGGTCTAGTACTGGGACTGGTACCCTTTAATTACTTTATATGTGACATTGTAGAGGTACTAGAAGGAAAAGTATGTCTCTTTGCAGGTGGCACAAAGATCTGCAACAGGGTCGATACACAATGTGGGGAGGAAAGGATGAGAAGGGATTAGCAAGGTTGGAGGAATGGTCAAATGTATGGCAGCTTAGATTCAATGCAAAGAAGTGCAAAGTAATGCACCTTGGAAGCAAAAACCCATAGGAAGAGTACATGGGGGGGGTGAGGTACTAAAAACAACAGAAATGGAAAGGTACCTGGATGTAGGTATATCAGATGATCTAAAGGTGGGAAAGCAATGTGAGAGGGCAGTAAGGAGGGATGGGGAGATACTGGGATGCATAGGGAGATGCATCACCTGCAGAAAACAGGAAGTTGTTATCCCTCTATGCAGACAGCTGGTGAGAACCCATCTGGAATACTTCATGCAGTTCTGGAGACCCCATCACGGCAAGGATATAGACCAGATTGAGTCTCTCCACAGGAGGGCAACTTACAGTAAATGGTGCAGGGTGTGCACCTGAAGGCATGCAAATAGAAACTGGAACTTAATATGTATACCCTTGAGGTAAGGAGGGAGAGGGGGAACATGATAGAAACTTTCAAGTTCCTCAAGGGAATCAACAAAGTCCAAGAGTGTAGCATCTTTCATAAAAATAGATATGCAAACAAGGGGGCACAATTTTAAGATGGGGGTAGCTCAGTGGCAATATGAGGAAGTATTGTTTCACAGAGGGTTGTGGATACATGGAACGGCGGGGGGTCACGTGATGCAGTGGTGCTGAGTGGCTGCCTGCTTTGGAGCTCCCGTTTTTCCCCTTTCAAACTTTAACTTTCGCTAAGCCAAAACCACCAATCCGCCACCAAACACTGTCTAAACACCTTTGCTACACCAGGAGTCGACAGTGGAAGTAGTTGGAGGTGTATATTGCCTGCTGGAACATCGCGATGACAGATGCAGAAATGAAGGCCTCAGGAGTCAGGCACACCCCACCTACAACGCCAGAAAAAGCCTCAAAGAAAGCCAAAAACTCTGGTTTCAATCCTTCTTCAACCAATAAAACTTCATCTAGTGGAGGTCTTAATGTTGCAGGGGGTACTACCATAACGGAGGAGTGTTTTTTGGAGGAGCTGTCACCATTTAAAGATACCCTGCAAGAGATCTCCAAAGAAATTAAATCAATGAGGCAAGATTACATTGACCTCTCAAGAAGAATGGGTGACTCAGAATCCAGAATAGGGTCAGCGGAAAGATGGCAACAGAAAATAGACCCTGAGATAGTCAGGCTTCGCCAGCAAATACAAAAGCTACAACTAAAGTCTGAAGACTTATAAGGGCACAGTAGACAAAACAACGTCCTAATTTTAGGTCTTCCAGAACTGGAGGAAGGGGGAGACACTATCAAGTTCGTCCAGCAATTCTTAAATAAGGTCATGGGCCCCTCACCTGTCCACCAGCAATACCATGTGGAATGTGCCCACAGATCTCTTAGACCCAGACCTCCCCCAAGCGCCCCCCCCAGACCTTTGATCATCAAATTTCTAAGTTACCTGGACAGACAACACGTTCTTGATAAAGTTAAACAGTTGGAAGCAGTCTTATGGAATGGAACCAAGTTGAGGATTACTCAGGACTTGCCCAGAGAGGTTCATTTGAAACATGTTGCTTTCCACCCAATAGTAAGCAAACTGATTGCTGCTGGAAAGCCCTTCCATATGATCTACCCTGCAAAGCTGTCTGTGCAAGTGGAAAGCGCCTGGCATTCCTATGATACCCCTGAAGAAGCGTTAACTGACTTATCTAAACTGCTGCCTGACCTGTTCAAAGGACACTCAATTAAATGACTGAAGCTTGTCTAGGCCAGGCATAAACTGGAGTAGATCACCAACTGAAGTTAAGGACTCTTTGCAGTTTAATTCCTGATTTTACAAGTTCTGTGTTTGGATGATTGAATTTTAGCACTTACTGTGCAGTCGCGAGTTCTGCTGGGTCGTGGGTGGCCTGGGGTCGATTGCCTCTGCTTCCAGTGGGGGCTCCTCCGGGGACCAGCGTGGTGATGGAGCTGGTGGTAGTAGGCCGCGAGGCCTGATCGGCCTGTCTCTAGCTCTCCTCGTGTCCTAGCCTCTCGATCCACTAGAGGAACTAAGCGCAGAAGGGTGCAGTTTCGGAGGACCTATTGCAGTCGGACGATTTGGTCCGTCAGCATTTGGTCCCTGCGCGATTTCCCCCTTCACTTCCAGGTCTCCACTGGAATCAGATCGAGAGGACAAGGCCATTGGAGCTGCTCCCAGGTAATACTACCTGCTGCATTTTCTTTTGGGATGGGGAGCGATTTCAGTTTTTTCTCTTTTAGAGGCAGTGCCTCTTCGTTGAGGGGGGGGGCTTATAGGCAGGTCGTAGCTGAGCTATGCCTTGTGACCAGATAGGGAGTTATTGGGTACCCCCCAGATGTTGCACCGCAATGAATACTGTTTTTTTATCGATCGGACTACTGATGATGTGGGTTGCAGTCCCTAGTCTCGATGTTTTGGGAGATCCTATTATCATAAGAATCACTCTGGGGTACCCTGGGGAGGGAAGATGTATGGGGGTAATCAGAACTGTTTCTGATGTTATGGTGAAAGATCCGTGGTACTGTGTAGATAATGTTTATCTTGCAATGTTGTGGGGGTGGGGGGACACTGCTTATACTGTCGTTGATGTTTGGATGAATGATACTTGATTGATGTTTATAATGTTCATCTTGCAATGCTATGGGGGGTGGGATACTGATTATAGAGATACTAATACCTTTTTGTGGGTGCTGCCACTTAGTTTTGTAGATTGCATTTTCTTGGTGTTTAATGCTAATGTTGGGCAGCCTATTAATATCACTAGTTCCGGCCTTTTATTTTCTACTAGAAGAGAAATCTTGGGGTATGTTGGGGAGGGGTTTGAGGGTGTCACCACTGTACGGAGTAAGACGAGATTGCAAAGGTTAATTGGTGTAGTACCATACTGTGTCCTAAAAATATGGTTAGTAGTACTGTTAAATTGATCAGCTGGAATGTGAGAGGGATTAGAGATGCTAAGAAGAGATCCTCAATTTTGATTAATTGCTCGATACTGGGAGCCGACATCTTATGTTTGCAAGAAACCCATATTACAGTAGCTGAAAGTAATATGTTAAGAGTCAGAGGCTTCTCCCAAATTTTGTGGCTGGTGACTCATCGAAGCCAGGAGTAGCTGTTATGATAAAGAAAATATACCTTTTAATCTGACGAAGGTTATCCGAGACTCAGAAGGTAGATATATATTGGTGTCTGGATCTCTCTATAACTCTCCTATTGTTTTAGGCTCAGTATATGGCCCAGTTGGAGGAAATGTGACCTTTATTATGCAGTTAATCGACAAGCTCAGCTCCCTTCTACCAACCCCTTTGATTCTAGGAGGGGATTGGAACATAGCCCCAACCCAGGAGCTGGATAAAACTTTTAGGCCATTAAGATCACTGCTTCCACAACAATTGGCGTTGAATGATATGAGTAATATGCTAGGCCTTGTGGACCCCTGGAGAACCCTTTTCCCTCTCAATAAAAGCTACACCTTTTTCTCCCCACTCCATAATTCCTGGTCGCGATTAGACTATTTCCTAATATCCACCTCTCTCATGACTAAGGTCCTCTCGGCAGGTATGGAGCCTATAGTAATTTCGGATCACGTGCTAGTCTGGTTTAAATTCTCTCCCCAGTCCTCAACGTCCCGTGACACGGTCTGGAAACTTAATACCCAGTTATTAAAAGAAGAACACTTTCTCACTCAGATTAGATCTCTTATTAGTGATTATCTGGAAACCAATCGGGGCTCAGTGGCCAGGATGGATATTCTTTGGTGCTCTTTAAAGTGCTTTCTGAGAGGGGAACTTATCAAAATTTCCTCTAGAAGAAAGAAACTCAGGTCTCAGAATCTCATTTGCCTCTCAAACCAGATTAAAACAGCAGAGAATATATTGGTTACTTCTAGCTCGGTGAATAACTTAGAACAACTCCACAAACTTAAGAATGAATATGAAGGACTGATTCGGGAAAAGACGAAGTTTGCTTTACTGAGAACCAGGGCTAAGTACCTGGATCAAGGAGAAAAACCGAGTAGACTCCTGGCACTGAAACTGAAAGAAGTGGAGAATTCCAGACTGATTCCTGCTCTGGAAGACCAAGAAGGATCCATCCAAACAGAGCCCAAAGATATAGCAGCAATCTTTAAAGAGTTTTACCAAAATCTATACAGTGCCAAAGCATCCCCTTTCTCCCACTCAAGGCTAGAGGAGTTTTTCCGGTCACTGACACTTCCTCGCCTCTCGGAGGACCAAGCGGCCTTCCTCTCCTGACCTCTCTCCCAGGAGGAGGTAGAACAGGCCATTCATAGACTCTCGTCAGATAAAGCCCCTGGCCCGGATGGGTTTCCAGCCAACTTTTATAAGGCCTTCCGCCAGGACTTGGTTCCCCTGCTCCTGGACTTATATAATTATTTGCTGTCAGCCGATACCCTGGATCCTTCCTTACTGGAGGCCATTATTATCCTGATCCTAAGACGGTTGAACCCTCCGGAACCCGCCAATTACAGACCAATCTCGCTGCTCAACTGTGATATTAAAATCCTGTCCAAGATTCTAGCTTCCATGACAAGCAAGTGTGGACTCCATTATTGAGTAGTGAGCAAGTAGGATTTGTACAGGGTAGGTCAGCGATGGATCATATTAGATCGCTCTCTCATGTTTTCAGGGCAGCTAAAACTTCTCTGGTCCCTATGGCGTTGGTAGCCCTGGACGTGGAGAAAGCGTTCGACCGAGTTAACTGGGAGTTTTTATGGTATACTATGTCCAGGTTCGGCTTCCCGGGGGAGTTCATGGGGTGGATCAAAACTCTATATAGAGCCCCCACGGCAAAGATTTATTGCAATGGGATCCTCTCGCCCTCCATTCAATTACACTCTGGGACACGACAAGGCTGCCCCTTATCCCCGTTCCTATTTAATCTCTATTTGGAACCATTGCTGCTCAGCCTCAAAGCTGCCCCAGGGATCCAGGGATGCCCCATCTTCAACCAAACTTCTAAGATCTCAGTGTATGCGGATGATATTCTTTTACAGTTAGCTAATCGGGCTGATTCCCTGTGGGTGGTAATGGAGATAATCACACAGTTTGGAGAATTATCCAATTATAAACTTAATCTGGCAAAGACGGAGATCTTCCCACTCAATGTACATCTCACCCGGGCTTCTGTATCCCACCTGGGCATGAAGTGGATCCCATCCCATTTGAAATATCTTGGCGTTTATCTGGCACGGGATCCTTCCCAAATCAAAAAGCTCAACTTAGAGGATTTGTTGGACAGAATTAAGTCTGACTTGCAAAGATGGGGGAAACTGCCATTACCAGTGGGGGCCCGGATCAGCATTATCAAAATGAACATTCTTCCCCGGCTCTTTAACCCCCTAAAAATCTTAGACATCTGGCTACCTAAGTCCTTTTTTAAAAAAATTCATTCGACCTTAACTGACTTTATTTGGAACCATAAACCTCTGAGGAGGGCCTTCGACAAACTATGCCTCCCCAAAGAAATGGGGGGGTCTCAGATTACCGAATTTCGAATTCTATTACTGGTCTAGTCACCTTAGCAAAGCAGGGAAATGGTTAGGGGATTTGAAAGAAGCTTATTTTCCCACATGGTTAAATCTGGATCTTGACCTTATCAAACGCCATAATATAAATCCCTCCAGCCTCTTTTATTGCGGTTTCACATCTCTCCCCCGAGAGATTCAAGACTCCCCAGTGGGTGTCACAGTTAGAGTACTTAACCAACTTTTTTCCTCCACTAGAGTCAGATATATTAGAGATCCTGGTCAACCACTGATGTGTAACCCTAATATCAGGATAGGGAACAAAATGTTAGCCCCTAAGTGGCTACCCCAAATACAGGGGCTCTCAGTGGAAGACTTTTATGTGCAAGGCAGGCAGGGCTCAATAGCTGATCTATTACTCATCTTGAACATCCCCACTAATGCCCTGTTCAAGATATATCAATTAAAGCACCTGGTAGACAAAGAGTTTGGAATAGCAGTACCCCCCTCAACTGTTAAACCACTACTAGAGGAGGTTAAGGGTTGTGCGGTTAAACCCCACGGGGTGTCTAAGCTGTACACCTATCTCTTGAAACTTGTCCATCCCATTCCTCTAACTGGTTCCAAATCCTGGGCGCTATCCCCCTCAGGTTCCCCATTTCCATGGGGTCAAATCTGGAAGGATCTGTACATCTACAACACTTTAGACAGGAATAGGATGATTCAGTATTTCATAATTAATAACATGTATTTCACACCAGTGCGGAAATCAAAATTTGGCCTCTCTGCTCCCTCAAAATGTTTCAGGTGCGGGAAAGAGCAAGGAGACCTCCCTCATATTTTCTGGCACTGTCCTAAAATTGCTCCACTCTGGAGGATAATTGAGGATAATTTAGATCCCATACTAGGTTTGAAAGACCTTTTCACATTAGAGATCTGTATCATAGGGGACTACACAGGTATCAAGGTCAGGGAAAGGAAGTACCATATAGCACTCATTTCTATGGCGGTTAAGAGGCTGGTTCTCCGGCACTGGACAGATAGTTTTGAGATTTCATACCTAGATTGGGTGGAAGAAATGTCCCAATGCTTCAAAGTGGAGAAGTTGATTGCTGATTTTAGATCCTCTCCAATGACCTTTCAGAAGAAATGGGGCAAACTATATGCTCTGTATCTCCATTGACAGGGATCCCTTGACATATAAGGGAACTGAGCGAGGTAGTACACTCCTCAGGACTTGGAGTTTCCTAGCTCCCCCTGTTTTCCCCTTTTGCAGTAATCTCATAACCTCTCACCCTGTGAGTTTGTAGAAACCAGCTTCCCGGCCAGTATCTTAGGTTAAGAACTCTTACAACACCTAACTACTATAGTTAGTTTATTATCTCTCTCTCCTTAGTGGTGACACCCTCATGGGGGGGGGGATAGTTGATTTGGGTTATCCTGTTTACTGTTTTCTAGTTTCTCTTGGTACCTTCATTCTCCTCTTCTTTCTTTGCCCGGTTACTACAGTATATCCAATTCTGGAATATATTGAATATTTGTATTATGTTCAGATGTTACTGGTTAAATTGATGTAACTACAGTTGGAAACTAATAAAAAGAGAATTTCAAAAAAAAAAAAATACATGGAACGGACTTCCTGAGAGGTCAGTAAGTCGAAAACAGTGGGGCAATTCAAGAATGCATGGGACAAATGTAAGGCAATTCTAGTGGAGGGGGTAGGAGGAAGTAGGCTGTTGGTTAACTAGGATCTGCATCTTATCTATTAGGTAGGGAAATGGGCAGACTATGTGGGCCACGCAGTCCATATCTGCCATCAAATTCCATGATTCTTTGCATCTAAGTTCAGCAGTCAGAATAAAAATTGAGCTGGGAACAGTTCACTAAAACAAGCACAGGCAGTATATGGTTTGAGTATGTGAAACCAGATGCAGTCTAAGGTATTATCAGTTCACAGGGCTTCTGCTCAGCCATGCTTATTACTTGGTGTTACTGCTACCCAGGTGATTCCCCAATACTGGACCAACTAAAGGTAGGCAGTTTTGAGTGTTCCAGATGATAAGAACCTGCAGCTGCACCAGACAAAATAGATGAGGCCTCATTGTTTTTAGTTCAAATACATTTACCATTTACAATATCTGGCATAGGAGAAAACTGGTTCTTTGAGAATTTCTCCTGACCTCTGCAGATGAACCTGCCATCAAATGTTTCATGTTTTTTTCTAGTATCAATACTCTTGGTTATAGCATCAATTCTCTTGGTTACCATTTTGCTGTTCTTATCAGTATTGTCGGTTTTATCTATCGGTATTATAATAGGTCAGAAGCTTTGGCTTTGGAGAGTGTACAGCACAAAGCAATTAAGATGAAACACAGAAACATAGAAGCATAGAATTTGACAGCAGATAAAGACCGCTTGGCCCACCCAGTCTGCCCATTTCCCTACCTAGTGGATAAGCTGCAGATCCTAGTAAACCATCAGCCTACTTCTTCCTACGCCCACCCCCTTGAATTGCTCTATGACTGTCCCATGCATGCTTGAATTCTACCACTGTTTTTGATTCCACAACCTCCTCTGGAAGGCCATTCCATGCATCCACAACCCTCTCTGTGAAAAAATACTTCCTTAAATTACCTCTGAGTCGCCCCCCTCTATCTTCAAATTGTGCCCCCTTGTTCTTGCACACCTCTTTTTTTGAAAGATGCTACCCTCTTGTACTTTTTGATTCCCTTGAGGTACTTGAAAGTTTCTATCATGTCCCCCCTCTCCCTCCTTTCCTCAAGGCTACACATGTTAAGCTCCTTAAGTCTCTCTTCATATGCCTTCCGGTGCAGACCCTGCACCATTTTAGTTGCCCTCCTCTGGACAGCTTCCATCCAGTTTATGTCTTTGCGGAGATTGGGTCTCCAGAACTGCACACAGTACTCCAGATGGGGTCTCACCAGCTGTCTGTACAGAGGGATAATAACTTCTTGTTTTCTACTGGAGGTGCCTCTCCATATGCATCCCATGACTGATACAGAAAAGCATTTGTGCTATGAGGAATGACTAGGAGAACTTGGGCTTTACAGTTCAGTGTATCATCGGGTAAGGGGATAGCTGTGTTTTACATACAGGGTTTTTAATAACCTGGATTTGTGGGACTGTTTGGATTTGAAGATGAGAGAAAACAGGTATAATACTAGGGCACACATAATACAGTTGCAGTGAGAAACTGCTAATACTAAGCAAAGGGCATCATGATTCTGTCACAGAGTGATCAGCCTGTGGAATTCTTTGCCATGTATGGTGGTTGGCAGTGGGAATATGGAGATTTTAAAAAAAATTCTAAAATACCTGCTCTCGCCATTAGTATCCCAGGTTATTCCATATTTGGGCAAGATAGGACTGGCAAGGGTGGTGGAGTAGCCATATATATCCTGTCCTCACTTCAGTTCTCAACCTTTCTATCATCCTCATTACCCTCCACCTATGAAGCACTTGTAGTAAACATTATCTTGCCTTTTTCCTCCCCTATCTTCATAGCTGGCATCTACTGTTGACCTGACTCAAAAGCATCCGATACCTTAGATCTCATTACCTCCATAACCTCCTTCTCACATGAAGGCGAGCTATACATCCTGGGTGATGTAAACCAAACTGGCTATCATCAACAACTGCCAAGACACAAAATGACATCACAGCCCTCAATCTCTCCCAACTCATCCTGGAACCCACCTGCCTAAGTCATAAAACTCTTAACCACTCCCTGATAGACTGGGTTCTTACCTCTCACCCCAACTGAGTCATTAAATCAGGCATCATCTCGGATGCCCTCAGTGGTCATCACCCAATCTTTGTAGTCAGGAAAGTCCATAGACCAAAACCTCCTCACAAAATTCTGCAACTTCACTCCTTCAGCTCCTTAGACTTTAATCGCCTTCTTAATAAACTGGCCAGCTCTGACTGGTCCCCTATTGCCTTTGCCCCTTCCATTGACCAAGCCCTCACTTATTTTAAAGATAAATTTCTAACTACATGGAACTCCTACACTCCAATCAAACATACTAAAGTTCATGGTAACCATCATCCCTGGGTCTCCCTTGAGTTACTGACCTGTCTCAGGGAACAGGACAAAGCTTGGAGGAAACATAAAGCCTCCCACCTTCCATTAGACCATGCTAGGTATCGCATGTTAAGAAATGCCTGCACAAATTCTACCAGACTTGCCAAGTCTGAATATTCTAAATCATCTTTTCTCACAAATATCAAGTCCCCCTCCAAATTCTGGAACGTGTTCAATGTCCTACTCTCCCCCCTTCACATCCACCTCCCCTGTGCTTAAAATAAACAACTCATTGGTCTCTGAACCTTGTGCAGTGGCTCAAGAGTTTAGCTATTACACCTCCTGTGCCACTGCACTTCTAAAGTCACTCCCCTCTAACCTCTCTTGTCCTCATCCTCCACACCCAGTACTCAACCCCTACATGCCCATCTTTCCTTCTCTTTTCTACGGACTCCCCTGAAGAAACCCTAATGGCCCTTCTCTCTCTTAATCCTTCCAAAGGCTCATCACTGAATGACCTTGACCCCAAACTTATCTACATTTCAGCTTCTGCTATAGCTTACCCTCTCTCCTTGATCTTAAATCTTTCCTTCTCATCCTCATCTGTCCCTTCATCCTGAAAACATGAAGTGGGCCTTCCTCTCCCAAATGGTGGTGACCCCTCTTCTCCTGCACATTTTCCCCCAATCTCTGTACTCCCTGCCCTTGCTAACTCCAAGAACACCTGGTCCTCTCTCAGCTAACCTCCTTCCTCAATGACTCTTCCTTTTTTTATCCTGTTCTAATCTGCATTTTGGAAGAAGCATTTGACTGTCACCGCCCTACTCAGGCTCACCACAAGATCCTCACTTGGATGGATAATGGCCTCATGACCAATGCCATCTTTGTTGACCTTGCTAAGGCATTCAACACAGTCTTCCATGCCCTACTTCTTGACTCCCTTAAAGCTGCTGGGTTGTCTACTTCTGTCCAAAACTGGTTTAGAGCTTACCTCTCAGGCAGAACACAATCAGTCAAGATCCAGAACACAAGCTCTCCCCTCTCTCTATTTCAACCAGAGACCCACAGGGCTCAGTGCTTGGACCTATTCTCTTCTCCATCTTCCTAAATGACTTGCCTTCATTATGCTTCCCCTCCACCTCTATCCATATGTATGCTGATGACACTGTTCTGCTCTTAACTGGCAAATGCTCTGCTGATGTTGCAACCATCTTTCTGCTTGACTTCCACCAGGTTCAGTTATGGTTTGCCTCACAGCAACTATTCCTAAATGCCAAAAAGGCTGTCTCCATGACCTTTGGCACTAGGCAGAGACTCTCTAGGCTCCACCCTTTACCATCTTTCCATACCCTTAATGGGACAATATTAGAAAACACCTCCTCCCAAGAGGGCACTATGCTCCCACAGGTAATTGAGGACTCAGTTATACTATCTAAAAAAGTAAGGATATTCTTTGCTAAAAACTGTGTTAAAGCACCCATTAGGTTAACTTAATACCACAAAAGTAGTGAAATGTGGCATTAGGATTTCACACCATAATGCTCCCTTTTCCTCTAAGTAGCAAAAGGAAAAACATTAGGGTTTTCGGTGTCCAGAGTGTTGGTGAATCAGTGGTGGCATCTTCTTTGGGGGTTGCCAAGCTTAATGCTTACCCTTCTCCCTGTGACTGATGCCTTAAGACAGGAGATCGTGTGTGATGCTGTTTGCTTACAGAATTTGGTCAGCATTTGTGATGAGAACCCCCGAAGATGCCGCCACTGATTTGCCAAGAGTCTGGAGACTCAAAACTGTTATGTTATGCCTTTTGTTGCTTGTGGGGATTTAGGGGTTTGTGAGAGTGTGAAACCCTAATGCCACATTTCCCTACTTTTGTGGCATTAAGTTACCCTAACTGATTCATTAATGTAGTTTTTGTAAACAATATAAAGATAGCGAGTCAGACAGACAGACTGATAGATAGCTAGCTAGCTAGCTATCTAGCTAGCTAGCTAGCTAGCTAGATAGATAGATAGATAGATAGATAGATAGATGCTGTGTGTGTGTATTGATCTAACTTCCTTTTTCCCTTTCTCTTTTATAGTGCAACTCTACCTAATGAAGTAGTTTGGCTCTGTTCTCCTTCATGTCTCATTTGTTCCATTAGTCTTCATTTCTTGGCTGCTTTCTCATACTGGGATTGCAGGCTGATGCACTGTGCCCTTTGAACCTGGATGCTGCCATTGTTGCCTCTGTTTTTTAGTACCTCATCTATAACTTAATCACTTACATCTAGACACTCACTCCTGATTCATTGCTTGATTCCCCTCTTTTTCTACACCGGTAAATGGTAACCAGACCCCTTCTCCTTTTTTTCTTTGGGGGGAGGTTGTTTCTTTAACAGTCCCCTTTGATTCCAGGTCCATGCACCACATGGTGACATTTGTTGATGTTAAGAGGTGATCATTGGTTGGCACGCCCCTCATGCTTCTTAATTTCAAATTATATTTTTTTTAAATTAAGACCCAGTTTCATTTGGATCTGTGTTAAGATTTGGACTGTTCTTGCATTATATAGTGTGTTGTATAATAATTCATACTTTCTTGCTTTTAGAGGGAACATTTATTTACAAGTGTGAACTAATGAACATATTCATTGCTGCTTAAACTTAACAGCAGTTTTACAATTTTTGGAATTTGTTTTGTAGGCCTACCTCACAACTGAGATGATTTTAGACACCATTGTTTTTTACATTTAATTCAGTATTGCAATTCAATATGTAGTCTAATCATCTGTTTATAAAATGTTTCAGCACAATGGTAAACATGTTATTAAATGTATTTAGTTTTATAGAATGTCTTGTTGTATACTACCACAATACAAAGGATAATACAAGGCAACAGTTAACAACAGTGCTGTGTTCACTTCAAGAAGTGGTTATGACAACCAGCTAGACCTACATAGCAAAGCTTGAGACGTCTGTGCTTTTCATGACATCCTTGAGAAGTGAAGTCATCCTTGTTGTTTGCTGTTGCCCATTCATTGTTTTTATAGTTTATGTGGATGTGCTATACAACAGATTGGCAAGATTAATCCCTCATTGTCCTAGAAAAACCTATCACTGTTTGAAGTATCCTGATTTGGGTTAGGTTTAATTTCCTGAAAGGAGATAACTCCCCAAAAATATTACTTGTTTACAAGACTGTAACAGGTAGTATACCAGATTATTTAACAAAAAGATTAAATACTAGGGATATAAACCCAACTCTGAGGAAGACAGCATATAGAGAGCTTGTTATCCCAAAATTTAGAACTCAACGTTCCGAGTATTTTTTTAGTTAATGATTCCCCTGATTTGAAATAATCTTCCACCCCAGTTCTGTCAGGTTAATGTTAAACCCCCATCTTTAAAAGTAATAAAACAATGGTTTATGAGTACTGCAATTGCACAAACCAAGTCTTGCTGTGTTCTATAATGTTTTAGTATGTATTGTACTGTTACATCATTTATGTAAGGCTGTTGTTGCTACTGTCATTAATGGGTGTTGTTTTGAAACTGTATGTATTATGTGATGCAATGGGTCCCCATTTTAAATGAGTTTCACTCAATGGTCTTCAATAAAACTGAAAATGGAAATGCACGGGCAACAGTGAACTGATGCAACAAAAAGATTTTTTTTTTAAGTTGAGTAAGAGTATCCAAATGGACAGTGACTGCGGATGTTTCTATACATAATGGCCAGTTGAAGTGTCTGCTGGAAATGCTCAAAAATTAACATGATGAAGTACAAATGGAATCAATGGCCCCCCAGATTGCAGATCTTGATCATCCGGTAGCATTGAGAAAGGTCCCCGTGGACTTTACTACAGTATGTCTGTGTGATAGTTTTGTTAACTGGTGTCATTCTGGGTTCACTGATTGGTCATTTTTCTATACAGTACCAAAAATCAAACAAAAGAATCAATCAGCACAGTTGTCAGTGATGGAGGAGCATGAGTACATTCTGAGTTTTTGTACCATCATAGTAACATACTCAAGATGGTGCAACAGCTATTTAACATCACTATAATGGTACAGAAAGCTTAGGGATTAATTGAATTTCTCTGTTAATTGTGTTCTCCCACACATTATAAGATTATACCACTATTAAAGGTAGACAGTGGCACCTGGACTGTTGATTATTGATTTATTTAATGAAAAGTTTCACCAGGTAAGGCACACTGAACAACAAGTTGCTTCTCTCTCGGTGTGACCTGGGGAGAGGGGAGTTGGAATTACTTATTAAAATGTCATGCAACAATGCATATTATAACAGAAGGAGACAGAATAATATACAGAGTAGGCAGTTTCAAACTTTTGCTGAAACATTTGAAATAACATAAGAGTATACAGAGTTTCAAGTATCATTGATTGCTTACAAGGAGATATTCCAAAATGGCAGAAGCCACTTTAGCAATAACACACGATATAGTAGTTATGATAGTAACAACAATTAAAGTGATCTCTACGGCCATATGGACCAATAACTAGCAAATAGCAGATACTTAAGGAGATTACACAGCTAAAAACATGCAGATTGGCTGCAGTATAACACAGTTAGTAGGAGCTTCATGAGGGAGCACAGACATTCCAATAAATGCAGATTGCAACAACATAAAGCAGAGAACAACTTTGAGTTTAGTAATAATCATCTGTCTGACCGCAATGTGACGTGGCACCTCTGGTGAATGCCTACTGATTTTTGGCAAATCTTTGCTATGTAACTGAAACGCAATGTATGTCTTTATGTGACGAAGTACCTTTGTAAACGAGCTTCTGGCTCAAAGGTTGTAAACTGATTCTTAAATAAATAAATAAAAAAATTAAATAAAATAATAAGGGCTTGCATGTAGGTAACACCTAGATTAAGGGCAGCAGTAGAATATAAGTATGAGATCAAGGAAGGGTGGAGTTAGGAGCAGACACAATTTACAGTAAGAAAGTTATGGAGTGCCATAGTTAGTGAGCCGGTCAAGGAAGAAAAATGGATTTGGGTAGGAAGCAAGTTCCACAGTTTTGGGAGACGTTATGAGAAAGCAGACTGGCCATTTGAGGTGGCCCTCCAGGGTTCTGTTATCATGGGATTGGAGAACATGAGAGGGATGGGGTGGAAGGGAAAGGAAGGTGGTAAGATAAGGAGGGAGAGTACCAAGCCAGTAGGTGGAGACACATTTTACACAGTGATGCAGCTGCCCGTTAGCTAGAGATGGGAAAGCCAAAGCACGGTACAGGTGACAGTGATGGGTTAGCAGAGGCATGTCCCAGGAAAAGCAGCAGAGTGAGTTGAAAATGGTATCCACTCTAGCTGGGGAGGAGGTGGGAGCAAAGCAATAGACATCATCACAGTAACCAATGATCGGGAGAATCATCTTTTGGACCAGTTCGCTCCTTGCCGGGAGTGGGAGGCAGGAGTGATTTCTATGTAAGGCAATGAGTTTAGGGCACAGTTTTTACAGTAAGGCATCGATATGGTCCAAAAAGTTGAGATGCTGATCCAGCCAGATGCCCAGATATCTGATGGATGTAGAGGCTCAATAGTGGTCCCATTGAGGGTAGAGAAAGAAGGTAAGAATGGTATTCTAACCAGTTTCTGTCTAGTGCTGAAAGTCATGGACACTCTCTTCTTAACATTTAGGAATAGTTGATGAGATTGAAACCAGCGCTGGACATTACTGAAGTCCAGCTGGAGCCATGAGGCAACATCTGAGGGAGATGACCCCATGGAGAAAAGGACCGTATCGTCAGCATACATATGAATGGAAGACGCAGTGCAGACAAATGGTAGATCATATTCAAAAACATGAAGAAAAGGATGGGATGCAGTATTGACCCCTGTGGGAGACCTGTGCAAATAGGGAGTGGAAGGGAGATGGTATCAGAGGTTTTTACTGATTGTGTGCAGCCATTTAAGTATGCACTAAATCATTTTGTTACGTGGTTAGTTAGACTGGCAGATTACAGAGATCAGAGTAGGAGGGCATGGGAAACAATGTCAAATGCTTCTGCAAGATCAGTAAAGATGGCAGAAGTAATATGCTGGTAATCCATACCAGAGAGGATCAAGTCCATGACCCAAAGCAGCGAAGTCATAGTAGAGTGCTGTTTGCAGAACCCAGATTGATATTGGGTGAAAAGGTTAGTATTGGAGAGATAAGATGACAATTGGGCTAGGACTAGGTGTTTTTGTAGTTTGGCTAGCACTGGGAGGAGTGAGATGGGGTGGTAGTTCCCAGGGGAGGAGGTATCACTGCTCTTAGGGAGTGGAAGGACGGTTGCATGTTTCCATTTTGGGGGGATTTCAGCCATTTGAAAAGAGAGGTTGAGAAGGGCAGTAAGTGGGGGAGCAATGGCTGTGGTGGACAGGTATAGCATTATAGGTATAGAGCGTCATATATTAATGAAGAGGGAGTGTGTCCTTGAAGAGCTGGGACATTTCTAGCTGATGGATGTTTTGCCTGAATAAAATTTTGTATTTTGCTCTGTCTGTGTAGTGCTGTGATCTATGTCTGCTTGTACCTGAGAGTTCCTCAGACTATGAAGAGAAAATAAATAAATACCAAAATAAATACATAAATGGAAAAAGTCATATATCACTGAAAATACCTTTACTAGTTGTCGTTGTGTTGGAATTCTCTAAAAGACATAAGAAAGCTACATTTTAGTTTTAGAAAAATAATAACTGCTGCAGGGAACTCTTTAATCAGAATAAAGAACAACATAAAAAAATCTCAATGTGCGGAAAGAGAATTTTGTTTTCTGTGTCCAGGCATGGGCACGAACATGAACACATGGTGCTCAATTCTCAAAATATGGCACAAGCCTCACCAAAGGTGGCTTGTGCTGATTGATGGTGTGCCAGGGAACCTGTGCCTGATTCTCTATCAGGTCATGCACCAAAGAAATGGCACAGTTGAATGGGTTGGCAAAATCTGTGGAGCAGCCATGTGCAAATCCAGGACAAATTAGTGCAACCCCCAAAAGCCCTGATCACACGTTAGTAAAAATAAAGTTGACCTGGGGGTCTAGCAGACTGCTCCAGACCTGATCCTTCATTAATAAATGTAAAATTGTCTCTGGTGGTGCCTCCTTCCCTGTTACACCTGTCATTACAGATGTTAAATATTTCTTCTGGTGGTCTTGCAGTCCCTCTCCCCATACACCATCTAAACCCAGGGGAAAAGTATACAATTTGGGTGAGGTACTAATAACAACAAAAATGGAAAGGGACCTAGGGTAGTCAAATCAGACGACCTAAAGGTAAGCAGGCAATGTGAGAAGGCTGTAAGGAGGGATCAGGGATACTGGGATACATAGGGAGAGGCATCACCAATAGAAAATAGGAAGCTGTCATCCCTCTGTACAGACAGTTGGTGATACCCCATTTGGAGTACTGCATGCAATGCTAAAGACACCATCTCAAACAAGAACATAGACATAAAGCTACTGACTGGCTAAGTCAGATTATTTCAACTCCTCATTCCTGACTAACACTAACTCTTCATCTAAATTCTGGAGGGTAGTTCATGCCCTGTTCTCTCCCCCCTCTCCCCCTCCCCCACCAGTTCTCAAAATAAATAATTCCCTAGTTTCTGACCCTGGCTCCTTGGCCAATTAATTTAATGCCTACTACACATTGTGTGCAAAGTCTCTTCTAAATTCCCTTTCCCCATTGCCACTTATTAATTTCAGCCCTTCACCTCAACCTGTGCCTACCCCTCAGCCATTTTCCTTCTCTACTATCTCCTCTCTAAAGTCTCCTCACCAGACGAGCTCGATCCTAAACTCTTTTACCTTTCTGCTCCTGCAATTGCTTATGCTATCTCCCTAATCCTTAACCTGTCCTTTATTTCTGCCCAAGTACCCTCATCCTGGAAGAATGCTGTAGTCCTTCCTCTCCCCAAAGGTAGTGACACATTCACTCCTGGCAATTATCGCCCCATTTCCCTCCTTCCTACCCTTGCCAAACTTCAAGAATTTTTAGTTCTCTCTCAACTATCTCCATTCCTCTCTGATTCCTCCTTGTTCACCCCCTTCCAATCTGGTTTTTGGAGTAATAAATAACAATAATAATAATTTTATTTAAAAAGTGCCATTCAGTGTATCAAGGTGCTGAACATATTAAAACCATAGTTTCAGATATAGATCAATTATACATATAAATAAAATCATACCATAATAACATCAAATATTAAAATCAAGTAATAAATTATAATATAGAATCAAAGCATGATAGAATTAACTTAATCATCCAGGAAGGTCATTTGCCTTAAGTAAGTTTTTCAGATTCTTCTTAAATACCTCCAAGTAGGTGCACTCCCGTAACCGGCATGGTAGAAAATTCCAAAGAGTGGGTGCAGCATGAGAAAATGCTCTGCTGCCAGAAGATTTTAAACTCACTCTTGGAATCTCTAACAACCCCTCATCAGCTGAGAGGAGTGATTGGCCAGGGCAATAAGACACCAGAAGTTCTTTCAGATAGGTCAGACCCTGATTGTGAAGGGCTTTGAAAGTCAATAAAATGACTTTAAAGGTGATCCACCACTGCATAAGGATCCAGTGCAGTTCATGCAGCATCGGGGTAATATGACAGGACCTACTTGTCCCAGTCAAAACCCGAGCTGCAGTGTTCTGCACCAGCTGTAGGCAACATATTTCAACCCCAGAAAGCCCAAAGTATAGGGCATTGCAGCAATCCAAGTGCGAGGACACAAAGGTGTGAACCAACGCTGGCAAAGAGTCAGAAGGAACAAGGTGCCTAACCCTGGCAATATTCCTAAGATGGAAGAAGGAAGTCCTGGCAATGGCCGACACTTGAGATTGTAGGGTCAGCCTGTCGTCTATGACAATCCCAAGGCTGCACACCCATTCAGAGGTCGGAAGTGACACACTGCCAAGAAAAATTCCAGAGGGCGTGCCATCATGTGACATCTTTATTTGACCATCCGGGTCCACAACCAAAACCACTGTCTTCTCTGAGTTCAACTTTAACCAACTAGAATCCATCCAAATCTAGGACTTCTTCTAGACAGTTGTTAAACACTGTGAGAGCTCCATCCTGGTCGAGTCCAAAAGACAGGTATAGCTGGGTATCATCTGCATAGCAGTGAAACCTCAGCCCATACCATCTTATAATGTCTCCGAGGGGCAGCATGTACACTGCAAATTACATGGGTGACAGCACGGAACCCTGAGGCACCCCACACAACAAAGAAGTTGGGCCGGAGGAAAAGGAAAACGACAAAACTCTTTGTGATCTCCCAGTGAGGAATGAGGTGAACCATTGTAAAACAGTTCCCGACATTCCACAAATTTGCCTCAGGCATGCTATCAACACCAGTTGATAAAACAGTGTCAAAAGCTAATGAGAGATCAAGGAGAACCAGAATGGAACATCTCTTCTGATCCCTCGCCCACAGAAGATCATTAAGTACCCGAACCAGCACTGTCTCGGTGCCATGTCTTTTATGAAAACCAAATTGGAAGGGTTTGTAGATATTATGGATGGTTAAATGGTCATCCAATTGGGCTTCCACTACTTTTTCAATAACCTTCCCAATAAAGGGAAGGTTAGAGATAGGTCTGTAGTGTAAGAAACAGTCTGGGTCCAAGGTAGCTTTCTTCAAGAGAAGTGTCACCACTGCCTCTTTCAGGGAGCTAGGAAACTCACCTGACTCCAAGGATCACAAGACTATTTGAACCTGGACTGGACTGATGATATCAGAACAACTCAGAAATAGGGGAGTTGGTCCAGCGTCCAAACTACAGCTTGTGGGATGCACACTATGGATAATCCTCATAATATCCACAAACTCAGGTCAACAAAAGGAACTCCAAGAGAATTGAGGTACTGCTTGCTCACACTGTTCTATGATGTCACCCTTAGAGATTGCCGGACACAAGTCCACCCTGATGTTGGCCACTTTAGTTGCAAAGTAACTAGCGAGCTCCTCGCATTCTAATTGCGAAAAGGCTTTTCGAACTTGCAGACAAGCTGGGTTTCATAGTCTGTCTACAGTCCGAAACAGCTGAGCCGGTCAATTCTGAGCAACTGCAATCTCCCTGGACAGGTATTATGCCTTCTTATGGGTGATTGCAGATTGATAGATAGAATAATGTTCCATCAATCTATGGCAGTCGGCTTCAAGGGCAGACTTGTACCAACAATGCTCTAACCTTCGCCCCTGTCTCTGCATCTCCCTCAGTGTTCCATCAAACCAAGGGGACCTGGGGTGAAGGGATAGGGGGCACCCACAAACAGGAGCAATAAGATCCAGAGCAGTTGTAATGGCCACATTATAGGCTGACACCAGCATTGTCTGGATAACTGCTCGCCAGCACTGGAGATGATAGGTCAAGGACTGCCGCAAGGCCTTGTGAAGTAATATTCCATAATGGGCGGTACCTGACCATCTCCACAGGGGAAGGCCTTCTCAAGGGGGTGCAAAAATTGAACCTCACAGTGTAGTGGTCAGACCAGGTGACTGGTTCCACCCCCACGTCAGATGCATCAATCCCTAAGAGGAAGACTAAGTCCAGAGAGTGTCCAGATTTATGCATAGCAGTGGAAATCACCTGTGTAAGGCCCAGAGAAGACATTAATTGGAGGAAGTGATTACCAGATTGTGGGAGTTCATCGTCAACCCAGGTTTTGAAGTCACCCAGAACCATCAATCTGGATGACTCAAACAACATGTTGACGAGGAAGTCTGCTACTGCCTGTAAGAAGCGTTTCCCATCTTCGGGTGGATGGTAGATGAGAACGATTCTAATGCCTACACCTGCTACAACTGTGCACTCAAAGGACTCAGCCTCACCTACTATTACATTCGTGAGGCCCAAGTTGGTCTTGAAACAGACTGCAACTCCCCCTCCCCTGCAGTCCAATCTTGGGTGGTGTATCACAGAGTACCCAGCCAGAGTCATGGCCTCCACTATAGGGCCTGAGTTTTCATCCAGCCAGTTCTCGGTGATGCAAGCCAAGTCAGCCGAGCCAACAAGATTGGCAATAATGGCGGTCTTATTCCTGACGGACCTGGCATTGCATAACACCACCCGAGTTGGACAAACCTCGGAGGCTGTCAGGCCTATCTACCTAATAAATTCAGTAGTGCCCTTGAGTATGGGCAACAGACATGGTAAACCCTGGTCTAGATTCCATTTCTCCCCAGAGCACCTTCTAGACTTAATAACCCCGATATGGTGGCCCCACTCGTTCATCCTCTCCTGTTCACATACCCCCACCGTCCTCACTCTCCTATGAATAATCCCTAGTGCTCTACAACACTGGTAAATATCGAATTGTAGGGGAGGAGTATAAAAAGGGTGGAGGGTGCGAAGAAAGGAGGATGAATAGTGCACCACCGTGGGGACTGAAGACCTGCACATGTCACTGCTTAAACAAAACAATAAACTCCAAATACAAAATAATCAATCTTAACAACATAAAATTAATCAAATAATCCCTAAACGTGTCCAGTGTAAATAAATAAAATCAAATAAACAAAAGACCAACCACACAGAAAAATTGAGTCTGGACTGGACTGAAGACCCACAAATAAAATAAAAAACAAACAAATTAAAAATATACAATTAAATATAAATAAATATAAATAAATGTAATGGTGCTCTCACCACCCCAACAGCCAAAAAATAAAAATGAGTTACACCCCCCCCCTTAGCTGTCTCACAGACAAGTAGAGAGAGGGAAAAAAGAAAAAATATCTTAGCACTCTTACTGCAAGATAAACATAATAATAAATCAAAACTATTTAAACTGTAAACAAACCAATAAATAACAAGTCTCCTCCCCCCCCAATCATCTCACGACCAAGGGAGAGGGTACAATCCAAATTAAACAATGGGCACAAGGTCCTCTCACCACCTTAAATGTCCAAATAAAGAGTCTTCAAAAAGCCAGGTACAGAGACAGATCAGTCCACGGGATTAAAAGTCAACAGAATACAAATTATTCCAGAAGACATCCAAAGTCCAAATTCAAGAATCAGAAGATCACAATTTGAATAAGGCCCTTACCCTCAACTGGCAACACACAAAAAGAGTGGACCGATATAATACCCAAACTCAGGCTACCACAGTGCTCCAACTTGGGGGTTTAGGGGGCAAAGACCCCCAGCCAATTCCTTGACTAAGGCTCCCAAATGCCCCCTTTGGACCACAAATCAGGTGAGGCCCAGTAGAAGGATACACCCCAAATCGATAACAAAAAAAGAGTCACAGCCTTTTTTGAGTAATCCTCGTAAAATTCACAGCCCCAGGGATCAGCAGACAGTCTGAGTATTTCCCAGATCAAATAGAGAAACAGAGTACCTCAGTCCAGGAGACAGACAATATCCTGGCAAATCCTCAACACCACGAGCCCTCAATTCACCCTGTATTCTCCTCCTCCTTGTCAGCCCCAGCAATGAAATGCCAACCACAGGGACACCCTCTCTCCTCTCTTCATTCTCGCTAGATCCTAGCAAGACCCAAAAAATTAAATTCGAAGGTTAATCTACAAGACCAGGGACTTCACATTCCACTGCATAACCCCAATGCAGTGACAACAAGTGAACAACAAACAGAGCCCAGACTTACAAAAACCAACAGCTCAAAGTTGGTAATAAACAGTTAAATCCACAGAGCAAGGAGCTTCACATTCCACTGCACAACCCCCCCAATGCAGCAACACCAAGCAAACAGCACACGGAGCCCCACACTTTCAAAAACCAACAGCTCGAAGTTGGTAGTAAAGTTACTGAGGTTTCTGAGGTTTCTGGGGTTAAACTATTACCGCACTGAGAGCACACTCCTGGTTTTGCTCCTCAATAGCGCTTGTCCTCAGCCGATCCAAAAGCTAAACGAATGTCCTCACAGAACAAAAACGATAACTGATCAAACTAAATAAATAGTGCGAATAAAGTAAAACTAAATTAATAAAAGCTCAAAAATGTTGCAAATACAGCTATGCAACCAGCGGCATGCACAGCCCAGTGGAAGAACCACTCTACAACCACCTCCCTCCTCAGGCTTACTGACTCCATCCTTTCAGGGATGGACGATGGCCTGATCACCTCGGCGATCTTTGTCGACCTAGCCAAAGCTTTCAACACTGTTTCCCATCCCCTGCTTCTTGATTCACTCATCTCAGCTGTCCTTGCTCCATCAGCCACCAACTGGTTTAAATCCTACCTCCTTGGCAGGACCCAGTCAGTGAGAATCCTTGATTCCATCTCCCCTCCACTCCCCATCAACACTGGTGTCCCTCAGGGCTCAGTGCTTGGTCCCCACTCTTCTCCATTTTCCTTAATGATCTTCCCACAACCTGCTCATCCTCTTCTAGCCATATGTATGCTGATGATACTGTTTTGTACAATTCTGGCAAAACCCTGCTGCTGTGCAGACCAGCGTACAGCATGACATCAAGCAAGTTCAGATCGGGTTTGCTTCTCACCAGCTTTTTCTAAATGTCAAGAAGATAGTCTCAATGACCTTTGGCACCAAACAGAGACTATCTAGGCTCCCGACCCTAATCACCTTCCACACCCTTGATGGGACCATCTTGGAGGACACCTCCTCATTTCAATATCTGGGAGTTTGGCTGGACCAGCACCTCAACTTCTCTGTACATATCAATGCTATCCTGAAGAAACTGCACCCCAAGCTTGGTGCTCTGTACAGAAATCTTAGTTGCAACCCGCTGACTGTGAGGCAAAAAAATGTCCAGAAGATGATACTCCCCATCTTTGACTACAGCGACGTAGTCTATGGTGCTGCTCCCAAATCTTCCCTGACCAAGTTGGACACTCTCTTATACTCCTTCTGCCACTTTGCTATCGACTCCCCTTCCTGCTCCCACCACTGTGAACTCTATCGCTCTCTAACCTTCCTTCCACTATCTCACATACACATCTCTCACTGTGCCAAACTAACCTCCAAATTCTGGTTCAGGGGGCTCCCCTCCTATCTCTCATCCTCTCTGCCCATTCCACCTCCCCCCCACCCACTCTCTCAGATCAAATGATGCCCACACCTTGATGTTCCCTTGCCACTCCACCCTCATTGGTCAGACTTGGTTTTGCCCATCATTCCCCTAAAATCTGGAATTCCCTTCCCCCTGAAATACGACACTCCTCCTCCAACTACTCCCTTACCTCTGCCCTACACAATTACCTTTTTCTCAGCTGTTCCTGCTTTAACTCACCTTAATACCTGTCCCTAGTTTC
This sequence comes from Neoceratodus forsteri, assembly GCA_016271365.2. Classification (NCBI taxonomy): domain Eukaryota; kingdom Metazoa; phylum Chordata; order Ceratodontiformes; family Ceratodontidae; genus Neoceratodus; species Neoceratodus forsteri. The sequence goes on along the minus strand of CM057449.1, from coordinate 49,848,281 downwards.
TACCTTCCTACCATAAACCCTCTGGCAGGGTTCTTAACATCCTGAAGAGGGAAATCAGGAAATGGCTACCCCTTCTCCTCTTATTCAGTTCTTGACTCTCCCCCCTCTCTTCTCCAACTGCCTTTCTGGGTCACCAGTGTGCACAACCTAACCCCATCCTTTTTACTCCAACGGCACTTGTGTACTAACTTGAGCCTGCTCCTGGTACTCTCATGCACTATAAATGGTTCTATAGCATTATTACTGTTTTGTACATTCATATGTTCTTTAGTATGATTTTGGACACGTATTGTAAATTACCCAATGTTCCACTACTGTTTATTGCACAATACCTTGTGTTCCAACTGTTGCACAATCTTACAATGTTGTATTGTTTGTACTAACCACAAACTATTGTAACTGATCATCCTTCACAACCCTATGAAACCCCTCCCCCCAGGTCGCACTGTGAGATGAGCAACTTGTTGTTCAGTGTGCCCTCCTCATGAAACATTTCAATAAATAAATAGACAGGATGGAGGCAGTCCAGAGGAGGGAAACTAAAATGGTGCAGGATCTGCACCAGAAATCATATGAAGAGAGACAAAAAAAGCTTAATGAATATACCCTCGAGGCTGAAGTAAGGTAGAGGATTCTCTTTAAGGTGAGCTTGCTCACCTTTAAGGCCCTACACAGGCAGGGTCCTGGTCACCTGTCAGATCTTCTTTCACCTGCTGTCTCAGTCCACTCCCTCTGGTCCTCCTCTAGGGGCCTCCTGGTGATTCCCAGGAGAAGCTTAAAACTGCCTGTGACACAGCATTTAGTGTTGTTGGCCCCATCTTGTGGAATTCACTTTCTCTATCAATTCAGGAGGACCCTTCAGTTGAGGTTTTTAAGGCCAGTCTCAAGGCCTTCCTGTTTAATAAGGCCTTTCTGGATCTTAGGTACTAGTCCTCCCTTGGTACCCTGTTTCTTTGTTTAAGTTTCAGTTTTCATAGAGATATTTATTATTTATGTTGATGTTTTATTGTTTGTTTGTTTTTTACATACATTTGTATTACTGTATTGATAGTGTGCTTTTACTGTTCAGCACCCAGAGCATCCAGGATTGGGCACCAGAAAAATAACATTTGCCTTGCCTTGCATGGATTTAATGATGACTGTGCTTCTGGGTGACCCACTCCACATCTGACATATTAAAATCCCCCAGTAGAAGAATTTTGCCTTTAGCTGCCATGTCGTGTATGTTCTCCTCTAGTTCCCTGTCTACTTCCTTCCTTTGTGCTGGAGGTCTGTAGATCACCCTGTGCATATTGCTGTTACATTCCCTGGCTCCTGAGTGACCCACATTACCTTGGTCTTCTAATGTCTTTCCTATGCTTCTGTAGCCTTTCTACCATCTCTGATATACAGGGCACATCCACCACCCTTTTTGACCTCCATGTCCCTCCTGAACAGTGTATAACCTGATACATTGACTTCCCAGCCATGATTAGTACAGTACCATGTCTCTGTAATGCTGCTTTGTCAAGGTCTACATCTGCCAACACGGACGCCAGGTCTGGAACTGTATTTCCAAGGCCGCAGGTGTTTGTTATCATGACCTTCCATGTTTTCTAGTCTGCTCTCCTTCTGCTCTTGTTCTCCCTCTCCAGCATCTTCTCCCCACCTTGGTTTCCTTTCCTATGTGCTCTTCCCCCTGTATCACTCGTTATACATTCATCACCTGCCTGATCCACCCTGCCTGCTTTAGCTGTCCCTGAAGTCAACTTATGTCCCTGCATGTTCCAATGAGGGGGGGATTGTTACTAAGCCTCCCAACCCTCTTGGTTCTTCCTCCTTGGTCTTTTTAAATGCTCACAGCTGAAGCATTTAAACTTCTCATAGAGGACCAAGTCCGCTTCTCAGACAAATGAAGGCCTTCCTCCTTGTATAAGCTCACATCTGCTCAGGTCAGGCCCCAGTTCTATATGAAACCATAACCATCCTGTCCACACCAATCCTTCAAACAGGATCTGAAGGTAAAGATGTGGAGTGCCCTAGCTATCCCTGTGCTCTGGACAGGTAGCATTTTCGAGAATGAGACGGAGTGTGCTAACTGTTTCAAGTTACGCCCAGCTTCCTGAAATCTTCCTCTACTCTGGCTAAATCCACCCTTCTCCTGGCCAGGTCATTGGTCCCCAGGTGGACAATGACATACAGCTGCTTCCTGCTAGCTATTGCCATAGTGATCCTATTTATTCACTTCCCATCCCTCCATGCGTGCTTCCTGGGAGGCACTTGACAACCCTCTCTCCCCGCTAGGTGACCCTAACTCCACTCTCCAGACAACAGAGTCCCCCATTAGGAGAAGCTTACCCCTCATCTGGGGTTCTCTGCTTCCCTTCTCTGGGGCTCCATTGTGGAGGACCCTACCATCCTCCCTGGTCCCAGCCCCGGGTCCCTGAGTGGGACTATCCCATTCCTCTAAAACAGTGTAGGAGTTACTAAGAGGGACCAGTTGGGAGATTTGCTTTTGACCCCCCTCATCACTCTTTCTGAGCCCACAGTAGTCTAATTATTCCACTTCCATGGCATCCTTCAAGGTGCAGGTTGTGGGCATGGTCATCTCTGAGTGGGGGTGGATGCTGCCTTCAGATTTGCCTACTCTGCTCAGAGACAGGCAACCTTCTCCATCAGCTCAGAAAGGTGCCTGCATATAAGGCAGCATTGTAGCCTCCAGAATGTCTCCCTGAAGACAGCTGATCCACAACCACTGCACTGCACCACTTCCATCATGTCTGTTTCCCTCCTTAATCAAGTGCCTGTTTAAGAAGGCTATTTGTTATCACCCAAATATTTGTTTTATTTCTGTCATATTAGGTTATGCTTCCTCTCTCCACTACTTCCTGTATGGATGCAGGATATGCAAGGCCTTATGGGAACTACCCAATAAATGTAGGGAGAGCCCTGTGGTAGGTGGATAGTGGGGTGGTTGGGTAGGACTACACCACAGGTTGTGTCCAAAAACAATTAGCCTAGGAGTTTTCTGGCAGTGACTCCTCACTCTACTTTCCATGGTCCAGACACAGCCACTTTCAAACAAACAGTCACAAATTTGTGAGCTAGAATCCCTCATTGTTGCCCAAACTAAATGGAAAAGCTCACAGAAATGTCAGTTAAGAAAAGACCTTAAATACAATTACAAACACAGTCACAAACTCACCAGCAAGAGTCCCTCCATCCTGCTGCAACTAAATGAAGAATCAAACTGAAATGGCAGTTAAAACCTCACATTCAAACTACACTAATCCCTGTAATATGATGCCTGCACTTAAAGTTCAGACATAGCCACTTTCAAGCACACAGTCACAAACTTGTCAGCTAGAATCTCACAATCCTGCCCAAACTAAATCTACAAACACACAGAAATGGCAGTTAAGAAAATTACTTACAGTAGGGGTATGATTCTTTTTAGGGATTCATCAATGAGCCTTACAAATGTGAATCAGTCTGCAGGACTAGAGGTTGGTGAAATGCCTAAAATTTGCTATGCATAGTATTTTGTGTATAACCTGAATTTTGCAAAATAACTTTGCATCTCAAAGTAACAGAAAGTCCCCATTGTTCTCCAGGGACTTTGATAAATGTTGTTGGGTCAGAGAATCAGACCGGGAGCTGCTAAGAGACGGACCTCACTACGCGATCCCTGGCCCTGAGGAATAAGGCAAAGAAGCAGGGTGACAATAAGCCTTTATCTCTGTTATGAAAGGTATGCTACCATTGCCTAAAATGTTGTCTTCTTATTAGACTATCTTATTGTGAGCTACCTGTCCATAGAGTCTCTCTTGGTCATTGTCATTTTTCTCTTTTAGAACAACAAAAGGAACAGGACAGGGCTACAAGAGCATATGGTGTTGTCTGCACAGTACCAAGGTAGTACTGAGGTGGAGTTCCAACTCTGAAAGAGTTGTAAAGAGCCCTTTAGAAAGGTTATACACCATGAGAGGAATCTATTGCCTAACAAGTGATTCTGTACTGCTTTACAGTTAAAAGACTCCAAAAATACTCAATATTTTATATTTAGTACATTGCAGTACTTGTCATTTTTCTTGGCTATTTGGAATATTTTCTGGGAAAAGTATACATCGTAGAAGGACATATTGAATACTTTTTAGTTAATGTCTAAGGTCACATCTTTTTAAATTTTTTCAATTTATTGTAGTTTTGTATGGAGTTTTCTAACGGATGGTCATTTGTACTGAATATGTGCTGATTAATTAGCATTATTAGGTGTGTTTTATTGAAACAGCAAGATTATGTGTCTCTGTGTATATCATAATTGTTTTTCTCCATTTTTCTCCATTCTTTTATTTTCCTACTGAGTGAGAGCATTTGGTCTAACTTAGTTTAATAAATTTCACTTAATCCAACCTAATAACATTATTGCACAATCATAATTTAAAATGAAATTCAATCTATTATACACAGTGCATTTGATTGGATTCTTTCTAACTGCCCAAACTGTGTCTTCTAATACACATGCAATGCTTAATTAAGTGATATCACTAGGTGTGATTTGAATTAAGTTGTTGTGCTTACATGTGCACTGGTCATTAAAAGCCTTTACTTTCTGACTGAGTGCTCAGTAACAGATGATTGCAGGCCCAGTTTGCAGTCATAGCTGCCACAGCAGTAGCATCACTAGCAGTGTTGGTAGCCGCTTTGACTGCTTTGACCACTCTGCTTTACTCTTGTGTAGAGTACAAACTAATTTTGTAGGGCTGATGCTCTGAACATATCAGATCAGCTTATTGTGAGTCTTTTGGTTTAAATTTTAGTATTTTTACTGTATTTAATTTCTGCACTCTAGCAGCATTTGTCCTTACTTCTTGTAAATGTGAAAGGTTTTTGCATGAGCACCGATGGCTACACTATACCGAAAATCATTGCCTGACTGGCTACATAAATCTTTTCTGTTTCTGGGACAAGTAAGCTTCTTTTATTTTTATACTGCCGATGAGTTTTCTGTAGGCTGTCTTACTCATTGTTAGTGACTGCATTTTGATTTTATTTAAACTCGGTAAAGAACCTTAACTTTTCTTTTTTCTTTAGTGTTATTTGTTGAGAGTTTACAGACTTGTTCTCCTGATATATTAGCTCTGTTCAGTACTAATCGGAAATGAAAAGAAAATTAAAGACTTTGAACTGACTAAAAATATTTTGAACCCTCCCTGTTATTCCAATGAACAGTCTGAACACTGTGTTAACACCTGACTACTGACCACTTGAGGATTTTCGGATACATCTTCTCTCATCAATGCTAGGCATGGTATTGTATGTTGGACTTGCTGTTATCCTTATTGACTTTTAACCTTATATCAATATATAAATTCAAACTTCATCTATTCCTGGGATTTCTACTTTATAGCACTATTTCGCTCTGTGTCTGGACTGTTCAAATATTTAAAGAACAGAACCTATACAGTAACTGAATTACAGTTCTACATAAGGTCCCTTGATTTTCTTATAGACTACATCGAAAGGAACTCTCACTGCTTACCCACCACAATTATATTGGACAATTGTCTTTTGTTACTGATTGTTGTTTAGAAATATTGTTTGTTATATTTACTATCTTATTTGTTATAACTGCTAAATTCTGTTCAAGTACTGGATACATAGATTTGTTTTAATTTTTTTATTTTTCCTTTCAGATATCAGATTAATAGAGTTTTCTCTGTCATTTTATCTTCTTAATTAGTCTAACTATGACAACGAGAAGTAGGAAAAGCAGTAGCATGGAAATTAAAGAACAGACAAAAAAGGGAAATCAGAGAATAGGTAAACAACAAAACCAAAAAGCAACTTTAGTAAGGACAATCAGCATATTGTCAATGTTCCTCAAACCCAAAATGGTAAAAAGGAAAAAAAAGATGATGCTAGGATTAATTGGCAAACCTTAATTACAAAACATATTTAATTACCAGGGAAAATAGATATTTATATAGGGTATACATCTACACCTATTACAGTTTCTGATACAATTAGAAATAAAAAAATTACTGGTACCACAGAGGGCTCTGCTGAAAATACCAAGTATGATTATTTGGAACATACTCCTAAACTAATTTTTACTGACAATGATGAGTCAATCCTAGTGAATTACTCTACACCGGATAGGTCTGAACAAGTTCAACAATCTCTGGGCCCTTCCTCTTCAGAGATAACAGTGGACTCTGAACATAATGTTAGTCTTCAGCAGTTCCTGCATAGGAGTCCTAGAAAGGATGCTGTTGATTTAAATAAACTTAATATACTTAGACAACAGGAAATCAGAGAAATCAGACAGGACCTACAGGAAACAATACTAGATATGAATGATATCTTTCAAGTGGAACAAAGTAACCCCCAGGAGTTACTAAAGCAAAATGAGGCTTATGCCTCACAATGCTCTCAACCTCATGAATACCCTCCCCTTCCCCTGTTTTCCCACCCAGCCTTTCCTAATAGGTGCTCCCCCTGGCTCAGCCTAGGTTGTACATTCTATTTTAGTAATATTTTTATTCGATTGTAACTTACTGTATGCAACCTTATTCTGTAAACTGCTGTTGTAAATGCATTCTTATTGTTAACTGTATTGCACCTGTATGTTACCACTGATGTATCTCACTCTGTAACCATGTCTACCCCACCCCACAACGAGGTGCCTTTGTAAATGAGTCCATGACTCAAAGGTTGTAAATCTGACTTTCAAATAAATAAATAAATAAATACTGTCCCTTTTTGGAAATAGATTTGATACAAGTATTAAAGGTCACATGTGGCAAATATAGCAATCATGGAATAGAGCATTTGAAATGTAAAACAAACTCAGGCAGTTAAGAGGTGACATTTTGCATAATAAAAATATGATGAAAACACAGTCAGTGCTAATTAATGAATTAATACACTTAGGAAATTCTGGTTAAGTTGAACAATCTAGTAAACAGAGTGACCAGAACCCTACCAATGTGGTAAAAGAAAAAAAAAGGAAAGGAAAAATACTTCCCGAGGTAAATGAGAAAAAGTGAAAAACCAAAAGGTTCAACAAAATATATGACAAGAAACTGAAGTAATTAATCAAACAGGTAAAATAGTGAACATTGTCATAGCTATAAAGGAAAATGCAACTGTGGAAATTAAGTCTAAAACAAAGTAGTGAATTTTGAGATCCCTGAGGAAAACAGTGAAACTCCTGTTAAGGGAAGGTGAGTAAAAACCAGAAAAATAATTAGCATAGTAAAACAACAACAGGATGTTGACAAACAAGTCAATCCTCAAGCAAACCCTCAGGTACTACAATGTCAAAAGACAGAACAACTGGATTCAGAACAGACAGTAATTTTAGATAGAGGGATAGCAAGAGATGCAACTGAGAGTGATTAAGTTATTCTGATACTAACTTACATGATTTGCAGAGAATGCTTACATCTAGATATTATGGATGATGACTTCATCAAAGCTTCCAGAGTTTATGATTGCTTGGGGGAATGATTTGATCCTTCTATTTTTTAAATATGAAAGGGTGGCTAATTATGTCTGGCAAAATTCTAAGCAACTATCTGCAGTTAATTTAAGTATGGACTTTCTGGTTTCATTATCTAAACTTCTGGCTAGTGGCATTTCTACAGAAGAACAACTGAGTAAAAAAATGGCAACACTTTCCTCAGCTCAAGACGTTGTACTACTGGATACTTATCAGACAAACATGCAAGACATAACTTTATCCATTATTGGAGCTAATTTATTTGGAAACAAATCAAAAACAAAGCGTAAACATTTTGTAACACAACTGAGTGCCAATATCCTGGGGATAGCATTTTATTTAGATGATATTGTTGAGATTTACAAAGTGCATAAGAATAAGGATGAAGTAAATCATATAGACTTGATTTTAAATAATAAAAATCTAGTGGAACAAATTTTCTGTTAAAGTGTATTAGACAAAATAGGGATAAACTGTCTAGATATGAATGATTTACAGAGACAAGATTTTAATTTTACTACACCACATATAAGCAGTACCTTCTACAATGTTGATGTGCAAAAAGACTAGAAATTTTCAAGGATCTTAATGTTTGAGTTGAAGAAATCAAATGTGTTTAGGAAAAGGAAATGAATGACCTCTGTGTATCTTCTACTTCAGATATTATACTCAACACTTCTACTACTGAGTATCTTACTAAATACACTAAACATCTAGCTTTTATCTCCTGGAATATTGCAGGGATTCTTGCAAAATTTATCAATGCTGAGTTTATAGAATTTCTTAACTATAATGATGTTATACATTTACAGTAGACCTGTCACAATGCAGAGATGTTGGAGAAAATTTATTTAAATGGTTTCATTAAAATACAAACACCAGGGCAGAAACTAATAAAATCAGGACGCTATATGGGTAATTTAATAACATATGTGAAAATAACTGATCATATACAACAACAGGAAACTATTATTAAAACCAGTTATCTACTTTTGTTATTGAAAATCTGGGGTCAAATCCTACTGTTGGGTAATGCATATATTCCCCCAATACATGCATATTTGTATGACAAAGAGCGGACGATAAATTAACAAGCGATATCAGAGATTTAACATCCAAGATACAGAATATAGAAATACTGATTATAGGTGACTTTAATATTTGATCCACAGACTTAAATTGTAATAGTGATCTCAAAGGAATCTCAGCGAAATTAGGTATAAGATCTAGACAAACAAAAACACTAGTGATAGACATTCACAATTAGTAAATCTTTTGGAATCATTTCAACTGGTGATAATTAATGGGCACCTTCTCTCGGATCATGTGGGAGGACAACATATATAAATAAGTTCAAGGGGCTCTTCTATCATTGACTATGCTCTGTGTTCAGTTTATGACTTTGAGAAATATATTGATCTGAAAAATATACAAAGATCAGAAAGTGAACATATGCCACTTATTTTAATTAGAGAAATAGATACCCACATTGTACAGAAACAGAAAGAGGTCATTGAAATTAGAAACAGACTATGATGGGACAAAAGCTCAGAAGTTTCCCTTGAAGAAATTTCTACACTGTTTATTTTGGAAATGGAATTAGTACTGAGATTTGAAATAGAAACAGATAAAATATGTAGTAAGATGATTCAACTATATAATAAAAACACTAAATTCTTGTAAACAAGGAATAATAATACTGGTTTAATCTACAATTATGAAAATTGGTTTGATAAATTCTGTAGACAGGAAAAGAGAAAACTTAATAAACAGTTACATGTTACCAAAAACTATCCTACTAAGCACAATCTTAATTTACTTAATCAATTTAGGAAGGAATATAAAGCACATGTCAATACGAATGAACTGGAACATCAACAACAATTATGGGAAAATATGTATAGGGCTGTTAAAGAAAAAGATGATACAACTTTTTGGACATTAGTCACAGAAGGCACAGAAAATATCAAAACAATAATGGACATCTACATTACTCCAGATAAATGAGTAGATTAATTTTCTGAAGAATCTTCGGATGATAAAATTCAAAATTGCCAGGACTTGTTGGAAATTGAAGGGGACTTTAAATGGTTAACAACAGAAGAGTTAAATAATGCTATTCAAAGCTTAAAAAAAACCCACCAGGACCTGATAATGTTTCTATAGATTTTGCTAAACTGAATGCCCAGTAGTGGGCTAACATACCTAAAGACTTCTTTAACAAAATAATTATGCATGCTTATTTCCCACACACTTGGTATGGAACTTGTATGTTCCCAATATTTAAGAAAAGTTCGAGACAGGATCCAAGGAACTACAGATCTTTTAGTCTTTTGGATAATCTAGCCAAGTTATTTGATAAAGTTTTGTTGGAAAGATTAATAAATTGGATAGATCAAACCCAAGTTTTGGCACAACTACATGCAGGATTTATTAAACAAAGAGAGACTATAACTCAGATTTTTCTGCTAAATCAACTAATGGAAAAATATTGTTGCATTAGAAAACAGCCTCTATTTGTTGCATTTGTAGATTTTTCAGCAGCATTGGATTCTATTAGAAGGCAAATCCTGTGGATTAGAATAAAGGAGTTGGATACTGACACCAATTTAATCTCCTTAATTAGAAGGTTGTATACAAATACATGGGTGCAAATAAAGTACACAAAACAAGGGGATTTGACAGGAAAAATCCAAACCAGTTTAGGAGTAAGGCAGGGCTGTGTTCAACCCCTGTCTTATTTAACATTTATATAGATGATATACCGAAGGCTATGAGGGAAACTGAACATCATTCCCCAAAGACTGATTCAAAAAAATTCCAATACTGGCATATGCAGATGATTTTGTGATAATTTAAAAAACTAGACTCGGGTTGAAAAGAATTCTGCTCAAGCTGGGAGGAATGTGTTTTGAAAAAAATTACAACCTAGCACACAGAAAACACAGGTTCTGGTTTTCGGTAGCAAAAAACATTACAGGAACATTTTACTCAATAATCAAAAATTAAAATACTTGAAAGAATACCAATATAGTGGTGTCTGGTTTTCCAGTAATCATAAATGGAATAAACATATAAACTACATTTACAAAAAAAAAATACTCTAATGGCATTGGACCAATTTAATCATCTATATGGTTGATAATCTATTGAACCTTTTCTTAAAACTCTGAATGCAACACTTATTATGCAAATACTTTATGCAGCTGAAGTCTGGGGGTGTAGCTAACACTGCTAAGCTAGAAGCAATATTAAATAATGCTTCTAGAAATGTTCACTTTTCTTTTTAGTTTTTGTTTAACCAGGAGTAACACACTAACATACTAACATACTAAAATGCCAGCAGAATAGGCCTAACAGTCTTTTGTGTCTCCCCATTTGGTCAGTCCCCACCCTGGGAGCTGACCTTGCTGCCCCCTTCTCCCTCTCTGGCTTCTCCCTTCCCAGTGCTGGATATTCTCCTGCACTGGTTTTTGCTTCCAGAACCCTTCCCCTGTACCTTTCCCACACCCTTTTGAACCCCTTCACTGTTTTGGCCTCCACCAGCCCCCTGGGCAATGCATTCCATCACTCTACCACCCTCTCAGTGAAGTAGCACCTCCTCCATTCTCCCCTGAATCTCCCCCCTCCAGCTTCCACCAATGCCCTCTAATTGCCCCCCTTCCTTCGGAGCACCCAGACTGCTTCTCCCTTATTTACCCCCTTCATGTACCTGAAGACCTCTATCATGTCCCCCCAGTCCCTTCTCTCTTCCAATGCATACATATTTAGCACTTCGAGCCTCTCCCCATAAGTCCTATCCCCCAAGCCCCAAATCATTTTGCTTGCCCTCCTCTGGACCCTCTCCAGGAGTTCAATGTCCCTCTTTAAATGTGGCCTCCAAAACTGCACACAGTACTCGAGGTGTGGCCTCACCAAGCAGTTATACAGTGGGAGTATCACTTCCCTCCTTCTGGAGGTGATCCCGTTAGCGATGCATTCAAGCATCCTGTTGGCCTTGGCCGCTGCCCTCATACTTTTTTACGGGTACGACCTGGGAGCACAGGGAAATTAAGTGACTTGCTCAGGGTCACACTGTATGGAAGTGAAAGCTATGGGATTCTACATTGGTTAGGTCACAGGTTGGTCAACCTAGTTTAGAGCATACGATACAAGTTAAAATAATAAATTTTTGGGTTAAGACAAAAACTGATAAAGTTGATTTATTAACTGAATCATGTTTAAAAGAGAAGGAGAAATCATTACAGTTAAAAAGAAATACTTGGCTATTCAAAACTGAAACACTTCTGAAGAATTATGGATTATTTCATCTTGAAAACTGATATGGACAAAATATCAGTATTGGTATTAATATACTTCTTATATAACAAAGCAAATAAGTGAATTTTCCAGACAAAAGGATCTTTATCTTTTGAAAAATATAAAAAAAAATCTTCTTGGCTGATGGAAAACACAGTCGAGGATAATTTATACCACCACCTCAAACTAGTTAAATACAAGGAACATAGAGGAATCCTTACTTGATATATAGAATTCAAGTCTTTGCTAGTAATGTTCTTGTGGTAAGATAAAATAAGAACCCAACAGCTTCTGCAATGTGTAATTGCACTCTCTCTGAACTTGAGGATTTAAGGCACGTAACTCTTTGCTGACCTTGGTTTGCTGAACCTAGGACCAAATTACTTGGTAAACATTTAAGTTACCATAATTTTCCCAAGATATACACACACACACACACACACACACACACACACTAGATATATTATAAAACTCAGAAAATATTGACATACTTACAGATTTGGCAATATACGTAATTGGTATCGTTAAGATTCAGGAGAAAAGAATGGGAATTTTGGCTTCTTGATTTAAACAAAGCAATCCCTCCTCAATATAATTGGGGTGTAATTGTAAAGTCAGTCAATTAGACCCTTGAAAGCTTGTGGTATTTTTAAATGTTGTTGCAATACTGTACAGTCTAATACTCTTTTGTACTTATAAGGAACTATCATTTTATACTGTATTTGCAGCTTATGTTCTAAGAAATGTATATTGTAAAGGGAACATTCCTTTTAAATCTTTTGTACTATGTACTATGTATATTCATATTTTTACTGTTTAATTTGTTTTGTATGTATGAAACGGCTTATGTCGATTAATAAATTATCACTCACTCAGGGATTTTGCCTTACTTCACCTTTTTTGCTTTTTAAAATACATTTTGCAGTGATTCATGGGATTTAAGATCACATGAGCTCTATATTGTTTTGCACATCCTCAGTTCAGCAAAGTGTGTACTTAGTGGAAAACTTTAGACAGTTTGGTCTCAGAGCTCTGAGATTCAAATTATTGAAAAACCTTTAAAATGCATTTTTTCAACAAAATGTTAAGTCAAAATTTAGCACGTCAATTGTAGGAAACCGTTATGTGTTTGTATTATTGAGCATTTATTGATTTTGTGTGAATATATTGTATTGGCAGACACAGTAAAGGCATACGTCAGGGCAGGAGTGGATCTGTGGTGTAGAAGGGAGATTAGTGAGAAAGACAGTTTTTCCAACATTTGTTGGCTAGTTTTTTATTATTTGTGTGTTGAGGTGCACAAAGTACAACTTTATTTAATTTTGTATACTTTTTTTTTTGTTTGCAGTGCATTTTTTTGATTGTTTTGAAAGACTGCCTGTATTGTAGTTTCTTTGCCAGACCTTTAATCTGTGTGTGTGGTGTAAAATTTATATGCATTTTTTTGCTGCTCCACAAAAGCAGTTCTATGAATTTTTCATTCTGTTTGCAGTAAATGTTTGTCCCTGCTTCTTTCTGTGTAGCTAAAGCTGTACCCCCCGCAAAACAAGGTATTGTTTTTTGACTTTTGGCTTTTTGATGACTGGTTAAGGTGTTGTGTTACTTGCACCTGTGCAGCTGCATCTCTTTTGTTTCTTGCTTCCCAGCCCCTAAAAGTAGCAGAAATAATACATTAAAAAGTTACTGTTAATTGTCTGTGTAATCATAAAAAAATGTCCACTCAGGGATGGTCATGCACAGCTGTGTCTGGCTTTGGTGCTACTGCCAAGAAGAGTATTAGCAGAGGAAGTTGTGATAATGAGGCAGGTACATCAGGGGATAGTAGCAAGTCTAGCAGTGTTAACAGTAGTGGTCATGGCCATGGTAGTATGCAGCAGAAGGGAAAGGTAGCAGTTGCTGCAAGTAAAGGGGTTTCCCTGATTCTTTTTCACAGTGAAGTCAGTCACTTCAGTGTTGGTTGGAGTTGCTGTTGTCCCTGCTGGTAGTAAAGTTAGTGATGGCTTGGTTGATAACAGCATGAGTATCGCTAGAAGTTCAACCCTGGCAAACTTATCAGGTGGGGAAAATGTTGAAGCTGCAGACTGTGTGTAGTTGATGTCCAACTCCCTACAGTAGTTTAATATGATTCTTATCATGCTAATGACTAACAGTTTCATGTTTCCACTGATCTTAAAGTTATGCCAGCCAAATATTCAGATGTTGATTAAAAAAAGTGTGGATGATAATATTGAGGGTGTGGTTGGAATATCTCCAAAGAAGGACAGCAACCAAAGTGAATTTGTGGATGGTGATTATGATGATGATTCTATCGACCCCATGTGGGAAGTGGGCAAAAAGAAAGTGAAGGTGGCTGTTTGTAAACAGACTGTTAGTCAATCACCCCTCCTCAAAGTTCTGATGTAGCTGTGTCTGCTGCTAACCCTGAAGTAACAGTCATTGATTGTGATGTTCAGTCAAAGTCCAAGTGTACACAACCATAGAAATTATGCAGTAACCCACCCATATTTCATTGCCACCAAAACTGCCGTTCCATATGCAACCCCAAAAGTGGCATATGAAGAGAAGGGCATCAAAATCCCTAGTATAGGACTTTTTAGTATAAGGTGGTAGATATGAAACAGTGGCAATCTGTCAGCTTTGCCCGGTACATGTGAAGCATGGTAAAAAGAGTAGCCATCTGGGCAATGAGGGCTAGCATACTCATCTAAATAGCAGGCATGTGGTGCTGTGGACTCATCACCAGAGGGGAGCTAATGCCATAGTGGGACGTTCACCCTCATCCACCCTAGTGGGCATGGTATCCCCTTCCTTTACTGTAAGTAGCCATATTGGTAAAAGTGGTGAAATAACTCTGAGGATTACTACAGGCATGAGGAGGAAGATGATTCTGAATGTTTAAGTAAGGGTCAGAGTAGCAGTAGTCCATGTAATAATTCCAGTACATCATCCCCTGTGCTTAAAACAGGTAAAATAACCACATGTATTGGCTTGTCACCTGTGAACCCACCATCAAACATCAAAGGTATCCCATCCATGTCAGTTTACAGACACATTTGGCATGCCCCATGCAAAAGACTGAACAATGCAGCCCATGTTGCACAGCCTTTTTGCTCAGAACAGTAAATACCCACCAAATCGTGCAGTTACACTTGAACTCAATGCTGCCATAGTGAACTTTTCCCATTTTCCTTTGTAAAGAATTCAGGATTCTGATACTTTGCTGCCCATGGCTGTCCTAAATAGAATCTCCCATCCATGACATACTTTTCCACCAATGCTGTCCCTGAGTTATATCGCATAGTAGCAAAGTCTCTATGACATGCCCTTCAACATTCCCCATCACCTTACAGTCACTTAAGCGTGAATATGCTGACTAGAAGAAAAACAACGAGTAGTTCATATGTGTGTATTACTGCACATTGGGCACAGCTTCCTGCGATTATCTGTGATGGTGGGATGGAAAGCAATGTAATTAGTCACACTATGGTGGTAGCAACCTTTATGGCATTAGACAGCATGCCATGCTTGCAATGTATAGTGTTGCAGGGTTGCATTCAGGTAAACACATTCTACACTTGCTACTGAAAGAAATTAATGAGTGGCTGCACCACCTGTCCCTTAAAGGTGGCTTTATAGCTAGTAATAATGGATAAAACATTGTTTACTGTATCTGCAATGGTGGCTTTGTGATGATTCCCTGCATGGTCCACTGTTTAAATCATGTTGTGTAGGAGTTTCTGCAGTACCCTAAAGTAAAGCAAATGCTGACTGTTGCACACCACATCTGTGCCAACTTTGCACACCCTGGAAAGGCCCACGACCAACTTTGCTTTTCAGATTTAATAACCGCTATTAGCATTTTTATTTTCCAACAAATTTTACATACAGTACATTTCATTGTAGCATCGAACATGTCAGACTTTTAACTTATTAAATGCCCTCCCTCCTCCCCCTTCCTCATGCTCCCCTTATCCACTATCATTCATAAGCATTATAGCTTTGCCAAAATCTTCCTTCCCCTAACTAAACATCCCTACTCCCTACCCCCTCCAAGAAGTACCCAGTGGCAAAACATTCACATCAATATTTCGTCTCCTGCAGGACAAACTGTTATATGTTAATTATGATGATGATGATGATTAAAACTTTATTTTTATACAGGTATATTTGATTAGTGCAATAAACACTGTTTACAATCAAGTCCTGTATAGGTGGTACATAAATAAACTCAAAATACAAGTACAAATATTTCTAAATAAAATGACATATACAACATTATCCATAACATACACACACACATAACTTCTGCAAGTATTCAAATAACTTACTTTTAAAACTGGCAAAGCTAGCTATATTCTGTAAGTGCTTGGGTAAATTATTCCAAGATAAAGCAAATCTATTTTGTAACTTCATTTCTCCTACGTTACTACAATATTTGAGCAATGGTACCCTATTTTCAGAATTTCTTGTACATAAATTATAACTATCCAGAATCTGCAACTTAATATACTTAAGTAATGGATGATTATTTTTGGCATATATTAACTTATGACAATTTAATAGCCAAATATACTTCCTCTGTATTTCAGGATGCAGCCAATTTAATCTTTCATATAATTTACAATGATGCATTTTATATTCACCCTTAACAATAAATTTACCTAACCTATAAACTGTTTGATCAACTTTTCTTAACACTTTCTGTGATGCATTCATATATATTGGCAATCCATAATCAAGCACCGGAATTAACATTTGCTTAACAAGTTTTTCCCTGACAAATTTAGTCAATACATTTGTTAACCTTCTAAAAACACCCAATCTTTGATTAACTTTTTTTATCTGCATATCAACATGACTTTCAAATGTCATACCTGAATCTATGTACATACCCAAATACCTATAACCTTACTTCCTCAATCAGAGTGCCATTTAGCAAATGAATATTTAGATATTTTTGTTTTTTCAGCTTATGCCCCAAACCAAACACCATACACTGGGTTTTCTTTGCATTAATCAAAAGACCAGAATTGTCCATCCAATTTTCCAGTGAAGTTAAATCTCTCTGTAACTGTAATTCAACATTTCTCATATTATCTGCAGAAACCAACAAAACTGTATCATCCGCATATAATCTTACCTCCCCATATTTTATTGTTTGCTCTAACTCATTCACATAAATATTAAACAACAATGGGCCTAGTATCGATCCTTGGGGAACACCACGATTTAGTTCCCCAAGGCTTGATACAAAATCACCATTGACAACACACTGTCTACAATTTGCTAAGTAAGATGCTATCCATGTTAATGGTCCTTACTCTAACCCCACTTTCCAAAGTCTTTCTAACAGTTTTCTATGCTGTACCAAATCAAATGCTTTACTGAGGTCCACGAACACCGCCCCAGTGGCCTTTCCTTCATCAAGTGATGTTACCACCAAGTTTTGGAAATCCAGTAGGGCGGTGCCCGTGGACCTCCCTACTCTAAACCCATGTTGATTATCAGATAATATTTCATTCGTTTCCATATAATGACTAAGTTGTAAATGAACACTACGTTCTAATAGTTTAGATAATATTGGAAGAATCGTAATTGGTCTGTAATTAGATGGCACAGTACTATCCCCACCCTTAAAAACTGGAATTACCTTTCCCACTTTCCACATATCAGGGACAACTGAACTTGTTAGACTCCAATTTAAGAGATATGTTACTATTGGTGCCAATATATCTGCACCAATCTTCAAAAATCTAGCTTCAATTCCATCTAAACCACCTGCCTTATTTACATTTAAATTTTGTAATTGTTTCCTTATTTCAGCTATACTTAAGAGTCTAAAGTTAAACTTACCTCCTTGCTGTATCTTATACTTCTTTTCTGTTCAGCAATTAATTCAGTTATAGTTATATCAACAGTCTGTTCTTTCGGTGGCAGGATATCCAAATCAGGTAATTTGAGAAAGTAATGATTCAATATAGTTGCAATACTAACTGAATCTTCAATCATACTTCCTTCCTGTAATATACTTTCTATTTTACTACTCTTATTTTAATATTTTAGATCAGAAACAAGTTTCCAAAACATTCTTGAATCACTTACCTTCTCAAATTTATTCAAATAATATTTACTCTTTGCCATCCTGATATTCCTTTACATTTGTTTCTCCATTTTTAAAACTCTCCCAATCTTCTAAGTTCTTAGTTTTTCTAGCTTTCTGCCATATTCTATTTCTTACCCTTAGCTCTTTTTTTATTTTATCTGAAATCCATGGGTCTTCTTTATTTTTCCTCCTTTTCTGTACCATTGGAACATGTTTATTTATCACAGTTAATAAGGATTCACTAAACTCTTGTATTGCTAAGTTAATATCCGGAATCAAATATACTCTATTCCAATTTTGGTCCCTAAGCGAATCTTTAAACTGGATCTCATTAAATCTTTTATAATCCCTCTCCACTTTATATTCTCTTTGGAACTGGGAACCCTGATTTTGTATTATTTTACATATAACGGATTATGATCCCCAAGATTTATAGGCAAAACATCCCATGACTCTATATCCAATTCCTGGAAACAAATATAAGATCTAAAATAGTTCCTGATTAAGAAAATGCATAGTTCTTGTTGGCTTATTTATTAATTGTTTTAACCCCAAACATTCAAAACTCTTTTTAACCTAATACCCTTGCCTGTTTCCAATCAGCATTAAAATCACCAATAAAGACTACCCTTTTATCCTTTACTTTGTCCAGGAGGAAATCTGCAACAAATCAAAATATTTAAGTTTTGTTTTTTGGGAGCGAAAACACTCCCACAATCAATTTAGTTTTGAGCAATTCTATAACTAAACAGTCTATTCCTTCATAACACTCTGTTACTAGCACCTTATAGGGACCAAGATTATCTTTCAAATATAACATTACCCCTCCACCCCTCATTTTCTTATCTGTTCTTTCCAGTCTATACCCCTTTAAATTAATTTCATCATTCCCAATGCCCAAATATAGCCAAGTTTCTGATATAGCAATTACATCATATTCTTTATCTGATACCCAAACTCTAAAATCATCCATTTTATATACAACACTTCTTGCATTCTCATGATAAAAGTAACACTACCTCCTTCTTTGGGCCCGGATTAGCCTCTATATCTCACTTTGCATCAATAAAGTATGACAAACAACCCCCAACACCTATATTATTTATTCTATTCTTAATCTGTATTACACTTGCTTTCTTTATATATCTACGTTTTCATTAGTAAATGATTCCTTCTTACATAAAAATTATTTATTTCAGGGATAAAATCCCACCCCCAAAGTAACAAATCCCAAGCCCTTACTATCGCTATTACTATAATTTTTTTGCCCATTTAGATTAACCACACACATTCCCCACAATATCCAACCACCCACAAACAAATACATATATAACCTCATACTACAACTTCTAAACTTTTAAATTATATTTAAAATTTTCTTACCCCGAGTGGCGCTCGCGCCACTCCCGAACGCTTTTGCTACGCTCGCGCTTGCGAGCAGCGTGGCTTTTTCAAGGGCTCAAATCCCTCCTCCCTGAGTGACCTCACAGGACACTCCCCAAGCCCACCTACGTGCACTGCAGTTGGAAAATTCAGCTGACCCACGGAAAAGAACAAGAGTCTCTCACACAATTGTCTTTCCAATCTCAGTGGCAGGAATCACTTCAGCAGGATAGATAGTAGGCAGTTGTTTAAAGTGCAGATGGAAAGCTGATAACGCCGCTCATGTAGCAGTGCGGTTTTTCAAGGGCTCAAATCCTCCTCCTGAGTGACCTCACAGGACACTCCCCAAGCCCACCTACGTGCACTGCAGTTGGAAAATTCAGCTGACCCACGGAAAAGAACAAGAGTCTCTCACACAATTGTCTTTCCAATCTCAGTGGCAGGAATCACTTCAGCAGGATAGATAGTAGGCAGTTGTTTAAAGTGCAGATGGAAAGCTGATAACTATAAATTATATCTTATCCAACATATTTATTTCTTGTACATGGGAGCTGGACTATGAATGTCCTCGGAGTCATTATACCGGTCAGCTATAAAGTGTGTAAACTGCTCCCTTCTGTTATTAAAAACATGTAAAATATGATATTGCATTATAAGCTACATGGAGTTCCTGTATCCATTCTCAAAAAGAGGGTGCAATATCTTTTATCCAATATCTTGAGATAAGAAGCAGTGCCAATTCAGAAGTAAGGGAAGCCCATGACCAACTTAGACTTCTGCAGGTTCAAAGTAGCCTCCCTCAGCACTGCCTGGAGTTTTAAGTTGTCATGAGATGGAACTCAATGCTTTACATGGCAGAGCAATTGTATGAGCAGTACAAAGCCATCTCTGAGTAACTAGTAATGCACACTAGCAGCGACAGATCAGGGGCCTCAAATGTCTCTGACAATGGAACAGTGGAGAATCATGGACTCAGTAATAATTCATTTTTAGGCCATTTGAACAAGCCACACAGGCTGTGAGTGGTACCACTGTATCCATTAGTCAAGCCACTCCACTGCTGTGGGCGCTGTTGAAGACTTTGTTGAATCAGCAGCCTATCCATAATGTGGCCAGAGATCGCTCAGACTTTGCATTACTGAAACACATGATTACAATATTAGACAGAAATTAAAACATCGGCACTATTCAGCAATCTACAGAAATTGGATTAACCACAATGCTGGACCCATGCTACAAGCATTGCATTGCACCATACTGGAGGGAGGGCATGATCAGATTCAAAATATGACTGGACAGCTGGTCCTTTTGGTTCATGGGGGACAGAAGTTACATGCAAATTTCTGCAAACAACAGCATAACAAGGCTGAAGTTCACTGTCAAATGAGTATTTCCAATAAGGTGGCTGAGGGTCAAGGGGTGGTGTTAGCTGTACAGTTGTCTATTAATCTACTTTGGGGTGTCCTGTCTGAAGTAGGAATTTGTGACCTAGATGAATGTTGTGACCAGGTGGATGGTTCATCAGGAATCCATGCATCACTGACCATGGCTGAGGCCTATTTCATGAAAACAGGCATCTGACAATATTGGATGATCATTTGGTGTACTGGAGTGGCAAGGTGACTGAATGGTGTGGGCTGACATCAGTAGCACTGAAGTACTTGACCTGCCCACCCTCCAGTGTAAGTATGGAGAGTGTATTTAGTTCTGCAGGGGCCATAGTGCATGAACATTGTACCAACCTATCACCTATGCTGACACTTTTCAAAATGAATGAAGGTCACATACCAAGTTGGACAACTATATCAATGTTTGTACCCCATCACAATGATGATTGTGCTGATGATGGAGGTGAGGCAGACCATCCTGGTGGCAATGTCAAAATGGTATCCCATTGAGGTTGATGATACAGTCATGGAAAAATAATTTAATGCCAAAAGGCATTTTAAGTACAAGGTATGTCCTTGGTAAACTGAAACTGCAACTGTTCAAACCCCTTTACAAAAAACAGTCTGGACTTGATAGCCAAAGGCGTTGCTGTCCTATACCTCTCTTTGGTTTCCAGCATGCCTTTTCTTTTCCCCATGTTTTGGTAGCTGCCTCCAGCTGCCCATTTCACTGTGCTGCCCCCTTGCTAGTTTTTTCTGATCCACCGTCCCCTCCTTTTTCTCCCACCTTTCATTTGTTTCCTACTCAGTTTCTTCCCCTCGTGGCTTCTCTCCTCATCTGCTCCCTAGCCCATCTCTCATTCTGTTTTCCCCATACTTCATCTTCTATCACTCTTTCCTCTCCCCTTCTCTGTGCTTCTCTCTCCTCAGTCTCCCTTCTGTGTGCCTCTTTCATGTTTGTCTCATCTGAGCTCTGGTTCTATGGCTACATCTCTGGGTTCACCAGGCCTTTCCCAGTCATCCTGCAGTCCAATCTGCCCCCCCCTTTCCTGACATAGATTTCCTCATCCCTTGTGTGCTTGTGGTGCAGCCCATCATGCTCTGTTCTCTTGGGCTTCTGGGTGTGCTGTCACTATCCCTTTTCCTATCTCAGTGGCCACTGGCTTGGTGCTCTGTTCTGGATTCTGCATCAGTGGACATTTGGCTCTAAGTGTCTGTGCTCCTTTCTGCCACATTCTTCCTTTCTGTCGGGATTTCCCTACAGTCATTGGGCCTACTGTTCTTGGCTGCAGCAGTAGTACTCTTTCAGTGAATGCCTTCTGCTTGATGGCAGGACATGGAGGCTTTCTCAGCATGCATTTCCTTCTTTCCATCATGCTTCTCTCTAGTGTGCACATTTTGTATCTATCACAGATACTGCTGATGTTGCATTGCATTTTGATTGTCTATTCCTGTGTTTCCTGTCTTCATGGTTGTGACCCTCATCAAAGTTCATTTGTCTGCTAGTTCTTCTCATGTGAAGTCTCTTTCAACACCAATAGCTTCACTTCCAGTTTTCAGGTGTGTTTCTCGACCTTATCCCTTTAGATCCACCAGTAAAGGACCCAGCATTACCCTGGTCTCTCAGTTTCATGCTTGGATTATGGGTGCCCCCTACATGACAATCCCACCTTTTATCCTTGCCTTCTTTCAGTATTTTAGTGATCCTGCTTTGATCGCACTTTGCCATATCTTGACATGAGCATTGCTGTGGTGATGGTCTTCTCTGCTTGCATCTGACGACTGCTTGGACTCACTCCATTATTTCAATCCTGCAGCTTTGCTGCCCTTTGCTTTCTTTTGTTTTTTGTTTTTTTTTTCCTATCTTGCCATCACCTTCCTTATTTATATAATCCTCTTACTTTCATCTATATTGGTGTCCAGGTGCCTGAGTCAGGTTCTCCTTATTTCAGTCTGACCTTTGGGATCTACTCATTTTCATTGCTTAAGAAAGCATACCTCTTGTTGGATTCTGTGCTACCTTATTGAACTGCAACACTCCTGCGGTGATTATCACCATCAGTCTCCTCATGCCCGCATCTGGGTAACCCTCACTCATTCAACCTCTATATGTGTCTACTTCTTCACATTGTGTACCTGAGCATAACCCTCTTCAGGCCATGCTATGTCTACTCGATCTGCTCTCCACTCGGAGACCTGCCTTCATATCTATAACCCGTTTGCTAGGGATTGGCAGGTCTGTCTTCATTGTACATCATTCATTTCATGTCTCACATTCAATCATTCAGGTCTTCAAGGTTTCTTTCCATCATCATCATACTTCCTCACTTGCTTTTAAACATATATTTGCAGACATCACTCTCATCCCTCAACATCTGTCCATTTAGATGGACAGAGCAAAAGCTTCCTCAAAAAATTGAACTTTTTTCTCCTTCCTCAATCTCTACTATAAACTGCTGTAGCATTGCTGTCCTTAATCAAAATATCCTTCAGCCTAGAGGGAAGGCAACATTGACCTTGTAACCCGAGAGATTTCTTCTTCAAAGGGTGTTTTTCCCCTCCTCAATGCTAATTTTCATAATATTAGTCAGGGTTACTGCTTTCATATGTTTCTCAGGTTCCACTGTTGGATGGAGTCAGATGGTGTCCCTGGATGTTCCCTCTCTCTCCTTAGGAAGTCCACCCTTCTGCATCTTTTCTAATTTCCTTTCATTATCCTTGCTTTTTCTTGTTCTTCTCTTGTCTTTCCTAACTATGCCAGTCAGATCTATTTCTGATCTAGATATCTTCTGATTTCTTGCCACTTCGATGCTTGACAACCTTATGGGTATTCTTTTGGGGCTTTTTCCTAAGCTACCTTTAGCCAAGGAAATCCTTCCTGTGGCACCTATGGGGGGGTAGCCCTCCTCTAGTGTTCCTTGTGTCATACCCCTACAGGGTGGTATATCCCATGGATAGAGAGGTGAATAGTCACAGTGCATTGAGTCACACAAACTTTCATCTTATCCAGTTGTGTAAGTACCACTCCTCCTGGACCATTCCTGGATTTGTCTGTTCCTTGCCCCATCATTCACCCCTCCTCCTCCAGTGGCTCATATATTTTTCCTGTGGGCTTCTTCCAAAGCTACCCTTAGCCAAGATAATAATTCCCATGGAACCTGTAGTGGGAACCCTCCTTTAGGGTCCTTGCATCATATCCCTACAGGGTGGTATATCCTATGGATAGAGAGTTGAATAGCCACAATGTATTAAAATCACTCAAGCAGTAATCTCATCCAGCCGAGTAAGCACAATTGCACTTTATTTTGGGGCCTGTGTAAGTAAGTAGAAGTCAGTGTCTGGTTATCTGTTTTGGGGGTATATTTTTCTTAGCGTAACTTTTATTTGCCAGCTAGGAAATCTAGTTGGGGGAATATCTGCAGTCATTTGTGACTAGACCAATTACTTAAACTCTGTGAAATAGTTGTCTTAAAGGAAGGAAGACACTCACAACATTGGCAGGTCAGAGATATAGTTGATTGCTTCTGGAGGGTATGGGTGTAGTCTCACCCACCCTGCCCCTCACCCCACCCATCTGAAGCACATCATTTCATTTATTTATTTATTTAATTTTCTTGAACCGGTGGTCCCACTGAAACTAGAAGTCCATTTTTCAGGGGCGACTTGGGGGGGTGGATACAGATGGTAACCAACTGAAATTGAACCAGATTAAGCAGTTGGTGGTATTTTTAGTGAATGGAGGAAAATTTGACTAGGACACCGGGGAAATTTCCCTACTGTTTTTGAGAAGTGCCATAGGATCTTTAACATCCACTTGAACTACGAACAGAACAGGTAGACTGGAACTAGGTTTAATGTCTAATCTGAAAGAGAGCACCTCAGGAGTGTACCACCCCCCTCATGCTGCACTACTGCATCAGTATTAGGACTGACCCAAGCACCTGGTGTGTTGAAAGAACCCACAACCTTCTGATCTTCCAGTCTTAGAGGCAAGTTTGCAACCTGCTGAGCCACTGACATTTTCCTTTATATCAGGGGTTTTGACATAACTTCACCAAAAGTGCAAAAGACAAACACCTGTTCATATCTTTAAAGGCACAGCACACTGACTAGGGTTAAAAACACTCACACTCCTGCACACACTAACAAAAAAAACATCTTAAACAGGAATTGAGACAGGCATGTGGGGAGTGGTGCATTGCACTGGTTGTGGAGTGGCTGTCTTCTGGAAGTTGTTCTGGAGGCTGTGTTGCTGCTATATTTGCAGGCATATCTCTGGTCTGAATGAGGAGGATGCCAGTCTTCATGCTGACCTGGTAAGGGTTCAGGAAATCTCTGCCTCCACCCAGGGACCACCCAAGCCACCACCACCTCCACAGAGGTTTCCAAGAAAGAGGAGCAGTTGGACCATGGTGGGCTGAGGGAGGGTGAGGGTGGTGGAACAGAGGCACATCCCTCTATCTGTGCCACTTCACAATTCATTCTCCATTCTGGAGGAGCATGGTTCCTCTATGGAGGCACCCACAGTGGAGACCAAGGAGAATGCTGGGAACCTCCACAAAGAAGACCCAAAGGAGGGTGGCACAGGACCCCATGGGGAAGAAATCAACTCCTTTGGTGGGAATCAGTCATTAGGGGTGGAACTGGGGGAAGGAAGGGAGAGGGAGGTAAGGTGCTTTCCCAGCACCATGGCCTGGAGGGACAGGAAGAGAACTCACAGGATTGTGGGAACAGCTGCATTGGGGAGGGGCAGGATGTCATTGTCCACCTACAGACAAATGACTTGGTTGGGAATGGGATCAGACCAGTGCAACAGGAGTTTATGGAATTGGGAGGGGGTCTTAGATAAGTGGCACGAATGATAACTTTCTCAAAAGTACTTCCTCTTTATAGCATGGGTGAGACTATGGTACTCTGCACCATGGTATTGAATGACTGGTTTAAAAAATGGTGCAGCGCTCAGGGATTTGGCTTCTTTCAGGCCCAGGGGTCCACCAGGGGGGATACAGACCTATAACGACTTGATGGTCTGCATCTGTCTGGGAGGGGAACCAGTATCCCAGGTGATAGGTTTAAATGTTTCATTGACAAGTATTTTAACCAGCCAAGGGAGGAGGCATTGAAGAGAAGTACAGAAATACCAGTGCCCCCCCCCACAAAACAGGGTTTTTAACAAAGAGGACAGAAAGGTAGAGAAGTCAATAGGGAGCATGATGGGTAAATACAGAAAAAGGCAAAGGCAGTAAGGGGTGGGATGTGCCTAGAAAGGGTAAGGTCATCAAAAAATGGAGGGTGAGTGATCAGTACCAATGCCCATAGTCTTGGTAATAAGCTCCCTGAACTAGAGGCCTTGATGGAAGAGGGACACCTGTATATCATGGCAGTCACAGAAACAAGGTACACAGTACACAGAGAACCATGACTGGGATGTCAACATGCCAGGGTACACAATTTATAGGAAGGACAGGAAGGGAAAAGAGGAGGAGAAGTAGCACTCTACATAAGGGAAGGAATCAAAGTGTTAGAAGTAAAGGGTAAATAGGGAGGGGAGAAGGCACTGTGAGTCATCCTGGAAATGGAAACTGGCACCACAATATGCACAGGGGTTGTTTACAGGCCCCCATCTCAGAGTGAGGCAATGCACAAGGAAATGATAGAAGGAATCCTTAGAATGGCAGAAAAAGGAGAGATATTGTTGATTGGGGATCTGAATATGCCAGATGTTAACTGGAGCACCTTTACTACAGCCACATCCAAGAGCAGGTTCATTCCTGATGCTCTAAAGGGTGCATACCTAAGACAGCTAGTGTTGGACCCCGCTCAGGAGGGAGGAGTCTTAGACCTGGTTCTCTCAAATGGGTATGGAGAGAGGATCTCGGATTTGGAAGTGGATAGCCATCTGGGAACAAGTGTCCACCATACAGTGTGGCTCACAATAAACACAGCATTAGAGTCTAGCCATACAGAAGCAAGGGTGTTGGACTTTAAGAGGGCTGACTTTGGCAAAATGGGAGAGTGCCTCAGAAAAGCACTAGCAAACATGAAAGATGGAGGGATGGAATATCAATGGGGAAAAAATCAAAACTGCTTTCACAGAGGTAGCAAGCTTTTGTGTAAAGCAAATCAACAAAATGAAATGAAGGAAAAAGCCACTATGGTTCACAAAAGAGGTGGCAGGGAAGGTTAAAGAGAAAAGGATAGCATTCAGGAAATATAAGGAACCATAGAAGGAGCAGGACAGAGAACTATATCAGTCAAAGCAGAAGGAGACAGGGAAGGCAGTCAGACTAGCAAAGGCACAAATTGAGGAAAAAATAGCCAACTCTGATAAGAAGGGGGATAAAACCTTTTATAGGTACATTGGGGGGAAGAAAGACCAAGCAAAGGATACTGAGGCCTAATAAAGGAGAGGGAATGTGGGTAGAGGGTGACAGTGAAAGAGCAGGGATACTGAACAAATACGTCTGCTCAGTATTCACAAAAGAAGATAAGAGGGAGGTACCTAAACCAAACAATAAAAACACTCTGAACAGGGTGGCTGATACCAGTTCATTCACAGAAGAAAGGGTTCTAAAAGAACTCTTAAAACTAACTGAAGGTGAACAAAGCAATGGGGCCTGATGGGATTCACCCAATAATTCTAAAAGAACTAAGGGTAGAACTAGTGACACCACTGACTACCATCTTTAACAAATCATAGGAGGATAGGGTGGTACCAGAGAACTGGAGAGGGTGGATGTGATTACACTTCATATAAGTGGGAGCAAGGCAGAAGCAGGAAACTACAGACCTGTTAGTTTGACCTCTGTGGTAGGGAAAATGATGGAATCACTTCTGAAGGAAAGAACTGTTGAGTACCTAGACATTAGTGGGGTACATGACCCAAGGCAGCATGGATCCACTGTGGGAGGTTTGTGTCAGATGAATCTAACAGATTTCTTTGACTGGGTGATCAAAGTACTAGACCAGGAAGGGGATGTAGACATGACCTGCCTAGACTTTAGCAAGCCATTTGACACAGTCTCACAGAAAAGATTAATATGCAAGTTAGAGTGGGTCCCAAGGTGGCAGCCTTTTTAAATATATTGGCTGGACAACAGGTCACAGAGGGTAATAGTAAACAGGGCCCACTCTGCAGAAGGGGGGGGACTAGTAGAGATGAAGAGAATTTAAATTCCGCCAGTGAAGTGCCCACAAAGTGGGCACTTTACGTTGTCATTCCACTACACGAAGTGGCCAATGCAAAAGGCTCACTTCACCTTGTAATTATTACTTTGCATTTTCATTTCGCCTTAACATGAAGTAAGACAAAGTGAGAACAATATTGGCAGCCCTTCACACACACAGTCACCAAAATTAATGTACATCCCCAAAATGCTACTGTCTTGTGTCCTGAAAACTCCCCAGTGCTGACGAAGTGTAATGAGAGCACAAGAAATGCAAAGTCTCCAAAAATTAATAGCGCAGTCAGACAGCATGCATGCAGTAGTCACACACAGTCACCAGAATTAATGTGTATCCCCAAAATGCTACCGTCTTGTGTCCAGAAAATTCCGTAGTGCTGATGAAGTGAAATGAGAGTGTATCAAGAAATGTGAAGTCTCCTAGAATTAATGGTGCACTCCGTCATGTGTTCAGTAGTCACACACAGTCAGCAGAATTAATGTGCATCCGCCAAATGCTATTGTCTTGTGTCCAGAAAATTTCCCAGTGCCGACAAAGTGAAATGAGAGCGTAACAAGAAATGTGGTCTCCAGAATTAATGGTGCAGTACAAATACACAGACATATCAAGATTGCACTGTGCACTCAATAGATGACACAAATGCACAACAACATCTAATCAGTGCTCACAAGTCACAAATCCAAATCTGGAATAGAATACCGTTTGCCAGTTGGGGGGGTAGTGCACGGCAGTAAGAGTCTACCACCAGTAAAGATACCACAAAGCAGTATAAAATATTCATGCAGATGCAGTGGATAGCAGATTCAGACTGCCGCAATTACTCTGTGGCATAATAAAAGGTGTCTGATTTAATAGCACGCATTGCACACACACTCACACACACTACAAGTAATGCATAGTAAATTGAAAACCTTTAGTAACATAACCAAATGTTTTAAACAAACAAATTATACACTGCTGCAGCACAACAATTAGCAAAAAAAATTCAAGAATTACTGAAAATATTAGCGTGTACATTAGCAGTTATACAAGAAAAATATAACCAAATCAGAAAGACTGCCTTTTGCTCCCAGTTACTCTATCTACACTGCAGGCACCCCTCCCCTGAAACACACTTCAAAGTACACAGACTGACTGTTCTAAATTAACATTCAAAATCCACCCACAAACAATAAACACTTGATGATATGAGCACAGGAGGGTTTCCTATAATCGATGTACTAAATTGTGAGCAAAAAAAATAGCTCAAAATACTTTTTTAACAGCTTTTAGAGGATACAAATCACAGAGCTCTGAGAAGAAGCTGTCTCCATCATCCACTACACACACACTACCCAGAACTGAGGCTGTGCAGAACTCTCTTGAGCCCATGTGACCTGCAATCTCATA
The DNA here is from genome assembly GCA_016271365.2 of Neoceratodus forsteri. Taxonomy (NCBI): domain Eukaryota; kingdom Metazoa; phylum Chordata; order Ceratodontiformes; family Ceratodontidae; genus Neoceratodus; species Neoceratodus forsteri. Next base: position 49,819,048 of record CM057449.1, on the reverse strand, counting down.
AAGCACTGCAAAATGTGCCTTTGAAGCTCAAAAACAAAGCAAATTGATGTGAGGTACATTGCTTTCAATGTACTTTGTCTTAAAACTGGTGCAGAAGTAGTTTGGGGGAGGCAGAATAATATGAAGTCATTGTTTCCAAAGGACTTCGCATTCCCCATTTTCACGCGAAGTACTCCTCTTTGCATTGCGGAGTGCTTCACAGATTTTGCGTTACTCTGTGAATCATTTTGCGGAGCAAATTTCAGCCACTTTGACCACCACTAGTAACTAGCAGGGAACTGCAGGATTCAGTGCTGCCTCTTTAATGTCTTTATAAGTCACATTTTGGAGAAACATAGAAACATAGAAACATAGAATTTGACGGCAGATAAGGACCGCTTGGCCCACCTAGTCTGCCCATTTTCCTACCCAACAGATAAGCTGCAGATCCTAGTTAACCAACAGCTTACTTCCTCCTACCTCCACTAGGACCGCCTTATGCCTGTCCCATGGATTCTTGAAGTCCCCCAATGTTCTTGACTCCACGACCTCCTCAGGGAGACTGTTCCATGCATCCACAACCCTCTCAGTGAAAAAATACTTCTTCTCATTACCTCTGAGCCGTCCCCCCTCAATCTTCAAATTGTGCCCCCTTGTTCTTGCACATCTCTTTTTCTGGAAGATGCTACCCTCTTGGACTTTGTTAATTCCCTTGAGGTACTTGAAAGTTTCTATCATGTCCCCTCTCTCTCTCTTCTTTCCTCAAGGGTATACATATTAAGCTCCTTTAGTCTTTCTTCATATGTCTTCTGGTGCAGACCCTGCACCATTTTGGTTGTCCTCCTCTGGACAGCCTCCACTCTGTATATGTCTTTGCAGAGATGGGGTCTCCAGAACTGCACACAGTACTCCAGATGGGGTCTCACCAACTGTCTGTACAGAGGGAGGTACTAGAAGGAAAGGTACGCCTTTTTGCAGGAGGCACAAAGATCTGCAATAGGGTCAGTACACAAGGTGTGGTGGTAAAGATGAGAATGGGCTTGGCAAGGTTGTAGGAATTGTCAAGTGTAGGGCAGCTTAAATTTAACACAAATAAGTGCAAAGTAATGCACCTTGGAAACAAAAACATAGGGGAAGAGTACACAATGGTGGGGTGAGATACTAACAAAACAAAAATGGAAAAGGTAGTTATATTAGATGACCTAAAGGTGAGCAAGCAATGTGAGAAGGCATTAAGGAGGGATAGGGGACTACTGAGATGCATAACGAGAGGCATCAACAGTAGAAAATGGGAAGCTGTTATCCCTCTGTACAGGCAGTTGGTGAGACCCCATCTGGAGTACTGCGTGCAATTCTGGAGACCTCATCTCCACAAGGACATATACAGGATGGAGTCTGTCCAGAGGAGGGCAACTAAAATGGCACAGGGACTGCATCAGAAGGCATACAAAGAGAAACTAAAGGAGTTTAATATGTATACCATCAAGGAAAGAAGGTGGGGGGTGCATGATAGAAACTTTCAAGTACCTCAAGGGAATCAACAAAGTCCAAGAGGGTAGCATCTTTCAGAAAAAAGAGATGTGCAAGAACAAGGGGGAACAATTTCAAGATGGGGGGGGTTGTGGCTCAGAGGTAACGTAAGAGTTTTTTTTTTATGGAGAGGGCTGTGGATACATGGAACAGACTTCCTGAGGAGGTCAGTGAGTCAAACACAGTGGCGGAATTCAAGAATGCATGGGACAAACACAAGGCAATTCTAATGGGGGGGTAAGAGGAAGTAGGCTGTTGGTTAACTAGGATTTGCAGCTTATCTATTAGGTAGAGAAATGGGCAGACTAGGTGGCCAAGCAGTCCTTATCTGCTGTCAAATTCTATGTTTCTGTGTTTGTAAGATCAGGAGTCAGAATAAAGAAGGAACAGTCCACCAAAACAAGGACACATAGTATATGGTCTGAGTATGTGAAAGATGCAATCTAAGGAATTACCAGTTCACAGGGCTTCTGCTCAACCATGCTTATTACTTGGTGTTGCTGTTGCCCAGGTGAGTCCCCATTACTGGACCGACTAAAGGTAGGCTATGGTGAGTGTTCCAGATGATAAGAACCCGCGGATGCACCAGGAAAAATGGATGAGGCCTCATTGTTCTTGGTGCAAATACATTTATCATGTGCTTAGAGTGAGGTAGTGCTTCAATGTCATTTAATTTAATATCTGGCATAGGAGAAAACTGGTTCTTTGTGAATTTGCAACTTCTACCCTTTTTAAAACCATGTTGTTCTTAGTCAATTTCTTGCAGGACAGAAGTAAGCGAATCCTTAATTAGGCTTTCCGGGACTTTACATATTGATGAATTTAGACTGATAGGTCTATAGTTTCCACAAAGATTGCTGGGACCTCTTTTTATAAACAGGAATAACACAAGCTGTCCTCCACAAATCTGGCACATAATTCAAGTTCAGACAATGTTCATATAAAAGTTATAATGGTAATGACACATCAGACAACAAATATAATAAATGACTGTACATCATCAGGGGATACACTGATTTTTCCTTTTAATCCAGTTAGCTTAGTATGAACATCCGTAATTTAAATAGATATATAACTACCCATTGAGTTATTAACTGTGTAGTCCATCTCATTTTTTGGAATATATGACAATAAGCTTCATTTAGTAAATTGGAAATCTCAAGAGGATCATGAATTAAAGTATCATTAACCAAAAGTGGTCCCACTTTTTTTTTTTTTTAACGAATTTATGCAGGCAAAGAAAGACTTACTATTATCTTTAAAAGCATTGGCCACTAGTTTCAGCTTCCACTTCTTTTTAGATTTTCTAATGTTATTAATAATTTTTTTTTTTTGGTTGTACAAATATGAACTCCAGTTATCAGATGTTTTGTTTTTTAAATAAGCAGTATAATACCTATTTTTCATTTTAATAAGTTTAGCCACATCTTTAGTCATCCATTTGGGGTTAGATTGAGTGGACGTATATTTATATCTAAATGGTATGAAGCTATATCTCAGAGTGTAAATTTTGCTACATAAAGCATAAAGATATTCTTCCACACCTACAATTATTTATTTAGTTAGTTTTTGTTGGCCAGGTAAGTGCACTAGACAAATCCTGCCTATTTTCAGGCATGACCTGGGGAAGGGAGATACAGATGGATGCCAACTGACCTTGAACCAATTTAAGCTGATGGTGATATTTTTAGTGAATGAGGGAAATTTGGCCAGGGCACTGGGTAAAATCCCTTACTCTTTTTGATAAGTGCCATGTGATCTTTAACATCCACCTGAACTACCACCAATCCAGGCAGATAGGACCTTGGTTTAACATCTCATCCGAAAGATGACACCTCAGATGTGCAGCACCCCTCTCATGCTGCACTACAGTGTCAGTACTGGGATATTAACCCAAGTGCCAGATGTGGGAACTGAACCCACAGCCCTCTGATCTCCCAGCCTCAAAGGCGAGTATGCTACCTACTGAGCAACTGACACTGCTTGAGAACATAAACGTTTACAAACCAACTGAGTACGCACTGGGACGTAGTGCTCCAGAAACCAACAATGGAATACTTGTAGGAAAGGCTTCGAGCACATACAACTCATAAGAGAAACACGTAGTATAAAAAGCTTTATTTTACAAAACTCCTAACATGTTTCAGACTGCTCCCCCAGTCCTTTATCAAAGGAAATAAAAAACCAAGTGTCAGAGAACACCATATATAACACACAATTGATTCAGGTGTATTCAATCAGAACAATGAATACTTAGCTAAACCATCAAACTAATTGTAATCCTCCAGAGAGACCTTCATTCAATTAAATTAAATATTTGAAACATCTTCATGTCTAATACAATAAAACAAAAGTGCATACAACAGTGTAGTCTTATACTACTTCTTCCAGAACTAAATTGTGAAAATGTAAAGATACAAAAAAACTAAAAACTCAAAAACTAAAAAGGGGACACTAAACAAGGGGGGGGGGAGTTTAACAAGATAGTCAGACCATATGGTTCATGCTGATCAGATATGACCAAAATTAACTGCGATCCTTTAAATATGGATAAAGCTCTAAGGGGCCATTTAGCCCTGGACTTTTGTTAGCTTTTAAGGTTAAAATCCAGTAATGTTCTCTTCTTAGTACTAGATTATTATAATCTCCACCTCTCGGGTTCCTATTTACCTTATCGATTGCCATAAACTTAAAGGAATGTTGTTCAGGTTCTCTAGTATTAGCAACATGTGCTGCAGTAGCATAATTCATGTCCCCTCTGGATGGCTTCATATGTTCTCCTACTCTGATTTTAAAACTCCTAATCGTTTTCCTCACATAAAAGCCTCACAGTTACATATTGCCAATAAATAACTCCCACTGTGTCACAGTTCATGAATTGTCGAATTTCAAAACTTCTATCACTGTTGTGACTCGAAAAAATATTACCCTGTAACATATGGCTGCAATAGATACATCGTTTGCATTTAAAATTACCCTTAACAGCGAATTTCCTCACTTTTGTCACTGTGGAACAACCCTAACTAATGCATTAAACGGAGTTTTTAGCCTCTAATTTCCCTTCTTTTTGAGAATGATTACGAGAAATAGTGAATGTAATGTAGCAGTGGGAGCTCGGGGCCCCGCCAAACGGTAACACACATGGTGGCATAGACGGGATCGCCACCCCTAAGTTTCACCCCATGACCTGTGTAAAGCAGCAGAAGTATAGGAGAGTGAGATGAGAGTTAGAACCCACGATCCCAATGCACACCCCAATGCCGGTTGGGGGGGTGGGGGGTCCAAGGGGAGGTTCAACCTTAACAGTGAATTTCCTCACTTTTGTCAGTGTGGAACAACCCTAACTAATGCATTAAACAGAGTTTTTTGCCTCTAATTTCCCTTCTTTTTGAGAATGATTACGAGAAATAGTGAATGTATCGTAGCAGTGGGAGGCGGGGCCCTGGGCCCCGCCTCCCGCCAGACACACGCTGGCGGGAGCACGGGCCCCGCCCACATGATGTGTTCTGGCATACTAACAGGGACAGCAACGCAAACAGAAATGCTAACAGTGGCGCACATAGTAGCACAAGCACGAATGAGAACAGAAAGGGTAACTCACATGGTGGCGTAGACGGGAATGGTCTGCCACGTGATGTCTTGTCACATAGTAACATGGTGCCTGCAAACAGAAATGTCAATGGGCATGGTGATTTAAAGTGAAACAGTAAGATAAACAGTATTGTAGACAGAAATGGCAAAAAATAACAGAAACGCAAGCGCAAATGAAAACGCAAAGGATAACGCACATGGTGGCGCAGACGTCAATGGTAAGTGAAATGGGTACGGATCCGCAAGTGGAAAGGGCAACAGTAACAGTAATGTAAGCGCACAGGCTGGTTTTCCCCAAAACCTGCATTGAGAAAGACAGTGAGTACAAATAATGTATGCAAAATAATGAGTATCGGCGCAGAAAATGAGATATTGGAATACTAAATACATTATATCTCAGGAACCGTACGACGTAGAAAAAAAATTTAAAAGTGATATTATTTACAACTGTCCTGGCTAATTTGAATCTTAGCCCCATGAGGGGGCTAAGAAATTTTCCGACGAAAAGTCCGTATCTCGCACCGTTTCCGAGATACAGGCCCTGAAAGGCGCGGCGACGCCGTAATGTTATCCTATGGGAAAAAAAAGAAAAGTTTGGAGCCATAACTTTGCCTCCCTGTAATGTTTTTTCACCAAACTACTGAAAGGCACATCTGTGGGCTGTTGGCTGTCTTCCTCCAAATTTCAGGAAAAAGACCAAACCGTTATTTTGCAGCAGGGCTCCAAATGATTTCTGTTAAGTGTCGGGCCGTAATGCTATCCTATGGGAAAACTGTCAATTTTGGAGTGCCGAACTTTGCCGCCATGTGATATTTTTCACCAAACCACTGAAAGGCACATCTGTGTACTGTTGGCTGTCTTCCTCCAAATTTCAGGAAAAAAGACCAAACCGTTATTTGCAGCAGGGTGCCAAAGGATTCCTGTAATGCTTCAGGCGCGTAATGTTATCCTATGGGAAAACTGTCAACTTTGAGTGCTATAACTTTGCCACCGTGTAATATTTTTCAATACAACACTGAAAGGCACATCTGTGAGATTTCGCTGCGTTCCTCCAAATTTCAGCCCAAAACTCCCAACGGTTATTTTGCAGTGCAGTGACAAAGAATTGCTGTCATTTTCCCACAGACTAGAAAATTACTGTCGAAATTTATAAAGCTCGCATGAGTGCGACACTTCGTGAGCACGAAGTAATTTCGCAAGTACTTTTGCAGAAATTTGAAAACATATTTCTGGGGTGTTTTACCACAAACTAAAGACATGGCAAGCATCCTCAAGCCCCGACTAGGTGAATACAAAAACAATTAGGTTGCTGGAGCGTCCCAAATTTAAATGCCAACCATTTTTCTGATCACCAACTGAAAACAAAATGGCCGATTTGCAAAAGTAACAGGCCCATTTGCGAAAGTAAAAATGCATTTGCGAAAGTGTCGAACTTTTTGCTAACTTTTACCATTGACTTATAATGGGAAACTGTTTTTTGAATAACTTCTGAACCGTTTAATATTTTTTCACCAAATCTTCAAAAGGCACATCGTGGACCCCGGCCGCAGGTTCCCTGAAGATTTCGGGCCTGTCACGCAAACCGTACGACCTGTAGACGTGACCGTAGAATTACAGAAAAGCGTAAACGTGCGCACAGATAGCGCTTAATAACTCCGCAACCGTATATCCGATCAGTACAAAACTTGGCACATCCCAAGGCCTATGGGTCTTGATCATACATTCCAAATTTCAGGCAAATCCATCAACGGTTCCAAAGTTATTAAGGTGCAAAATTTTGGGTTTAATATGGAAATGGCTCCTGAATCCCTAATTATGGTAGTCACTCACTGCATACTATATATATATATATATATATATATATATATATATATATATATATATATACACACAGTACTATATATATATATATATATATATATATATATATATATATACACAGCACATATATATATATATATATATATATATATATACACACAGTATATATATATATATATATATATATATATACACACACACACAGTATATATATATATATGATAAAAACTCAATTTAATGCATCTGTTAGGGTTGTTCTCACTGCAACAAAAGTGAGGAAATTTGGCATTAGTGTCATCACCCCTGCACCCCACGCCCACCCCACCCCCACCAGCAGGCATCGGGATGTGTTTGGGGTCATCATCCTAACTATCACCCCATTCCATGTGTAAATAAGCTGAGGTGGTGCAGTACAGGAGAATGGGGTGAGTTAGTCCAACTACCCCAATGCACACCCGATGCCTGTTGGTGGGGATGGGTGGGCATGGTGCTAGGGGGACAACCCTAACACCAAATTTCCTCACTTTTGTCACTGTGGAACAACCCTAATTGATGCATTAAACTGAGTTTTTTGTCATGAATTTCCCTTCCTTTTGAGAATGTGCACTATAATTAGTGAATGGTATGTGGTGGTGGGAGCATGGGGCCCTTAGGACCCCACACTCCCACCATGCTTCCCATTTGTGCATCATAATCCTAACAGTAACAGTAACGCTAACAGTAATGGCAACGGTAACTGTAATCCTAATGGGAATATTAACACTAACAGTAATGCTAACAGTAACAGTAATGAGAACAGTAACGGTAATGGAAATGCACATGCAAATGGTAATGCAAACAGTAAAACAAATGCAAACAGTAATGGAAATGCAAACACGAGCAGAAACAGTAATGCAAATGGTGATGCGAAAGGAAACAGTAACACAAACGGTAACACAAAAGCAAGTGCAAAAGCAAATGGAAATGGTAAAGCAAACAGTAATGGAAATGCAAGCTCAAAAATGAACACAAACATAGATGGTAACTCAAATGTCAACAAAAACGGTAATGGTAATGCAAATGGAAATGCAAATGCAAGAGCAAATACAAATGCAAATGGTAAATGCACACAGTGATGCAAACGAAAATGCTAATGAAAATGGTACCAGAAATGCAAACGGTATTGGTAACACAAACAGTAATGCCAACGGTGGCTCAAAAGGAAACAGTAATGCTAATGGTAATGCAAACATACTGTAAGCACAAATGGTAACACACATGGTGACACAAATGGAAATGATTACACAAACAGTAACGGAAATGCAAGCACAAACGTAAACACAAACACTAATGGTAATGTAAACAGTAACGGAAATGTCAACGGTAATGGTAATCAAATGGAAACACAAACACAAATGCAAACGGTAACGGCAATGGTGATGCACATGGAAACAGTAACACAAGCGACAACGGAAATGCAAGCATGAACACAAATGCTAGCACTAATGGAAATGCAAAAGCAAATGGTAATGCAAATGGTAATGAAAACACAAACAATAATGGAAACGCAAATGGTAACAGCAACGGTGAAGCCAAAGAAAACAGAAAACAGTAATGCAAAGAAAAATGCAAGCAAAAATGCAAATGCAAATGATAACACAAACGTGAAACCAAACACAGATGGTAATGCGAATGGTATTGAAAACACAAACAGTAACTGTAACGCAAACAGAAACACAAACACAAGTGCAAATACAAAAAATATAAATGCAAATGATAACACACATGGTGATGCAAACTGAAATGCTAAAGAAAATGGTAATGGAAATGCAAATGGCAAATGTAATGCAAATGCAAACAGTAACGGTAATGAGAACAGTAACGGTAACGGAAATGTACAAGCAAATGGTAATGCAAACGGTAATGAAAACTCTAACGGTAATGCAAATGCAAGCAGAAATGGTAACACCAGTGGTGACATGAAAGGAAACAGTAACGCAAATGGTAATGTAAACACATGCGTAAAAAGCAAACGGAAACAGTAATAAAAACAGTAATGGAAACGCAAGTGCATAGGTGAAACCAAACACAGATGATAATGCAAATGGCAATGAAAACACAAACAGTAACTGTAACGCAAACAGAAACACAAACACAAGCACAAATACAAATGGAAATGGTAAAGCACACGGTGATGGAAATGGAAACAAAAACGCAACCGGTAATGAAAATGCAAGCGCTAATGTAAACACAAACACAAATGTTAACGCAAATGGTAATGGAAATGCAAATGGTAATGGTAACGCAAACCCAAGTGCAAACAGTAACGGCGATGCACAAGGAAACAGTAACGCAAGCGACAATGGAAATGCAAGTACCAAAACAAGTGCTAACAGTAACGGAAATGCAAATGAAAATGGCAAAGCAAATGGTAACAAAAAATACAAATGATAACGCAAATGCAAAAGCAAACAGTAACACACATGTTGACGCAAACGAAAAGGGTAACAAAAATGGTAACGGAAATGCAAACAGTAATGCAAATGCAAATGGTAATGCCAATGCTGATGCAAAAAGAAACAGTAATACAAACAGTAATGCAAATGCAAGTGCAAATGTAAATGGTAACACACACAGTGACGCAAACGGAAATGCTAATGCAAATGGTAACGGAAATGCAAGCAGAAACGTAAATGCAAATGCTAACGATAACAGTAACACAAATGCACACACTTTGTGTTTGAAAAAAGTGCATCCTGAAGGGTTTTATGTAATAAAGGTGAGTCTGAAAGACTGCCTATCACATAAAGCTAATAAATATAAGCCCATGGTCAAAAAGGCGATGGATATTGTACCGACCATCACAAATAGTGACGGTCACTAGAGCACTTTACTGAAGCACACAGAAACATTTTTTTATTCAGGGGTTGTGCCCCCTTGGCACCCTTGCAGGGGGTGAGCCTCCCCAAGCCCAGACTTAAATAACAAACTCCAAGGGGGGTGCAAACCACGGGGCAAGTTATTGGATTTAAAATAAATACAATTATTCTGCCTGTAGTCAGACCCGAACCCAGGTCTGTTTGCATCGCAAGCGGTGGTGTACACCACTATGCTATGTGAGCATCTCAGTGGGAATAGAAACATAGAAACATAGAAACATAGAAGTTGACAGTAGATAAGGACCGCAAGGCCCATCCAGTCTGCCCATTTCTTTTTCTACCTTATAAATGTGCCATCGGCCTTTGCTCTGTCAGTGGCCTATCTATTCATAGTCATTTGTATTGCTCCCTTATGCCTATCCCATGCCTGTTTGAAGCCCTGCACTGTATTCGTAGCCACCACTTCTTGTGGTAAGCCATTCCATGCATCCACCACCCTTTCTGTGAAAAAGAATTTCCTCACATTCCCCTCAATGGCCTCCTCTAATCTCATGCTGTGTCCTCTTGTCCTGCTATTTTTCTTATATTTAAACATGTTAGACTCTTTCACCTTGTTTATGCCCTTAAGGTGTTTGAATGCCTCGATCATATCACCTCTCTCCCTCCTTTGCTCAAGGGTATACATATCGAGCTCCGTTAATCTGTCCTCATATGTCTTCTGATGCAGTCCCTGCACCATTTTGGTTGACCTTCTCTGGACTGCCTCAATTTGGTTAATGTCCTTGAGAAGGTGTGGCCTCAATACTGCACGCAGTACTCAGATGGGGCCTAACCAGTGTCTTGTACAGAGGGATTATTACCTCCCTCTTGCGACTTGTGATACCCCTACATAACACCCTAACACCCCCCTAGCCTTACTCTACTGCTTTAGAGGTCTGTTGGATGATTTTAGGTCATCAGTGATGATGATGCCCAAGTCTCTTTCTTCCTTTGTGACTGCTAGCAACTCCCTCCCAGCCTATAGGTGGCTTCAGGGTTTCTCTTCCTATGTGCATGATTTTGCACTTCTTTGCATTAAATCCCAGTTGCCACTCTTCTGACCATTCTGCTAGTTTATCCAGATCTCTTCTCATTCTTCCCACCCCATCTGGATCATCTACTCTGTTGCAGATCTTGGTGTCATCTGCAAACAGACAAGCTTAACCTCTAGTCCATCTGCAAGGTCACTAATGAAGATGTTGAAGAGGACTGGCCCCAGGACTGATCCTGAGGTACCCCACTTGTGACTTGCATCTCTTCTGACTGTACACCATTTACCACCACTCTCTGTTTTCTGCCCATCAACCAGTTTGCCACCCAGTTGACCAACTTCTGACCCACCCCGAGCCTACCCAGCTTATTTATCAATCTTCTATGTGGAACAGTGTCGAAAGCTTTGCTGAAGTCAAGGTAGGCGACATCAACTGCTCTCCCTTGGTCCACCACTCTGGTTACCCAGTCAAAGAAATCTATGAGATTAGTTTGACAGGACCTTCCTTTTGTAAACCCATGCTGTCTGGGATCCTGTGCCCCTATGGATTCCAGGTGTTGCACTATCCTTTCCTTAAGGAGTGCCTCCATAATCTTGCCCACTACTGAGGTAAGACTGACCGGTCTGTAGTTCCCCGCCACCTCCCTGCTACCACTCTTGTGGAGCGGGATCACATGAGCCCTTATCCAGTCTTCTGGGACCTCTCCTGTGCTCAGAGACTCACTAAACAATTTTGCTAATGGCTCTGCTAGTTCCTCCTTTAGCTCCTTAAGTACCCTGGGGTGTATGCCATCAGGTCCCATTGCCTTATCCACCCTGAGCTTGGCAAGCTCTGTAGGACCCTTTCTTTGTGAAGGGAGTAGTGCTCACCTCCTCCCCCTGTGTCCATGATGCTGAGCTGTGGGCCCTGCCCTATCTTCTCTTCAGTAAATACTGAGCAAAAGTATCTATTTAGGATAGATGCCTTTACAGGGTCCTCCTCCTCACATGCTCCTTTTTCTCCATTGCTTAGCATCCCCTCTGGACTTTCTCCTTTCACTAATGTATCTATAGAAAGTCTTGTCACCTTCTTTACTGTTCGTGCTAGTGTTTCCTCAGTTTGGGACTTTGCCTGCCTTACTGCCTTACCTGCTTCCCTTAGGGCAGTTTGTATGCCTCCCTCTTCATCCCGCTGTGTTCTTTATATTTCCTGAAGGCCAGCCTTTGGCTCTGACCTTTCTGCTACTGTATTTGAGAACCAAAGTGGTATCCTTCTTTCTTTGCACTTCCTTTTCTGTCTAACACAATGGGATGTTGCTTCAAGTATTGAATCCTTAATGCTTGCCCACTTTGCCTGTACCCTTCACCTGTGTTTCTTTTTGCCAGGGCTAGCTTAACTCTGTTGGCCATCTTATCAAAGTCAGCTCCTCTGAAGTCCCATATTTTTGCCTTGGAATGGGATGATTTAGATGTAGTAGCCAAATTGAACCATACCATGTGATGGTCACTGGTCCCAGGTGACCTTCTACCTGGAGATCTGTGATCCCTTCGTTGTTAGTCAGTACTAGATCTAGGATAGCCCTGTCTCTTGTGGGTTGCTGTACCAGTTGTTTGAGGCCCTCCCCCTGCAGGGAAGCCACTATGAGTCTAGTTCTGGCAGTTGTTCCTGCTGGTATTGACCAATCTGTATCCGGCATGTTGAAGTCTCCCATTATCAGAACCTCCCCTTTAGCTGCCATGTTTTGTATATCTTCTAACAGTAATGTGTCTATGTCCTCCCTCTGGTCTGGGGCCTGTAGACAACCCCAGTTCTTATAGCTGTCCCATTTCCTGTTTCCAGGGTGACCCACAGTTCTTCTGGCTCCTCATGTGTATTCTGAATTTCGTAGCTTTGATATTTTCTATTAACATACAGGGCCACTCCTCCCTTTGCACCTCGGTCTCTTCTGAACAATACATAGCCAGGTACTGAAGTCTCCCAGTGTGGTTACTGGTAAACCACGTCTCACTAATTGCTACTATGTCCAGTTTAGCCTCTGACATTATTGCCTGCAGGTCTGGGATCTTATTTCCCAGGCTGTGAGCATTTGTGTACATGATTTTCCAGTGGCCAGATTTTGGTGTGTTAGTTGTTGGGTGAAGTTTGGCATTGCCCCTGTGTGTCGTATGGGGAGACAAACCTTTTTTCTTACCTGGTGATGCAAATGAACGGCAAACATGCTGAATTCCTGTTTGACCACTAGCTGAGGGGGGAGGGGTGTTCTTCCCATTCGATGTATGGGGTGCTGCACCCCTCTCCCCATTTGCTAGTTCGAATATTCTGCAAAGACGTCAAACTTCTGCCCCAATGCACTGACTCCCTCTTTAGTCAGATGCAGTCCATCAAATTTAAAGAACTTTCACTCCCAGAACTGTTTGCATTTCCCTACAAATCTGTGTCCTTTTCCTGGCACCAGCCCTTGAGCCACGTGTTTAGCTCCCTATCTCCCCTTCTCTGACCTTCCGTCCATCTGCTGCCCTCTCCCAGACTGGCAGGATCTCAGAGAAGGAGATGCTGGACGAAATAGATGATAGTTTGTCACCCAGCCTAGTCAGGTGTTCCTTGGTCTCCACAACTGACCAGCTGGCGAGATCATTAGTCCCTATGTGTACTAGGACATCAATGTTTTCTCCTGCTTTGTGAACAATTTTAGCAATGCGGTCAGTGTCTCTCCATGCTGATGTACCTGGGAGACATCTGACCATCACCCCTGGCTGGAGATGGGTATCAACTCCCCGAATCATGGAGTCTCCTATGATCAGAAGTTTCTTGGATTTCCTTTGTGCTTGTTTTGTTTTGGTTCCTGATTTGGGTGAGTTTTGTTGTGCTAGCTCCTGTGCTGCAGTGTTCTGCTCTGCAGTGTCTTCTGCCTCTTTATTTGATTTCAGAGATAGAGGGAGATACCTGTTTGTAGTGTTTATATGGTTTCTGGAGATAATGTGTTGGAGAGCAGAGAGTGATGGGGCACCTGATTTGCTCCTCCTAACCACCTGCCAACCTCCTGGACCAACTACCCTCTGTGGTCGAGGTTTTTCTGTTGGATGCTGGGGAAATGGCGGGTGGTTCTTATAATGTATTTCCTCTTCAATATGAAATTTGAGGCATGCAATCTCTGCCCATGCTGCCCGGAGCTGAGCCCTAAGATCTCCAAAGGCCCAGCATGTAGGACAGTGTCCTAAATCCTGTAAGACTGTCCTTCTGAAAATTGTTCCACAGTACC